>CM071946.1:10097500-12682500 GCA_036784905.1 Acrossocheilus fasciatus
GTATATTTTGGTACTTATTGAAAAGCGAGTCATAGTATTTTATGTGTATCAATAAAATTTTTATGAGGTGCATTTGATTATGTATTAATGTTCCATTAATAAAAATACTCGGCATTTCAAAGTGTCTTTACCGACGTGTGTCATTAAATAATAATGATGATGATAATAATAATAATAATAATAATAATAATAATAAATATGTGAATTCTCGTCTTGTTAGATAATAATACACGTCGAGCACTGAATAAGGTGGCGACGACTATGTGGAATGACTGATGGTAATAAAGAGGATGTTGCTACGTCACATTACAATAAAATAACAAAAAGGTTCAAGACCGAGTAGATAATTTGTGTAAAGAGAGGTTAAACGCAATTCATTGCATATGTCTTCCTTAAAAATAATCCGAGTGAGAAAACAATGTGGTGAAATGTTATTTGTCGACAAGTTGTCACTAAGAGCTCAGCTGTTACAGTTTTGGTCAGAATTATAATCTGCGTTCCCATCTGTGGTCACACACTTGACTGCATCTGAACATGTGCCTATAGAGACGTGTGACATTGTGTTTGTTTGTTTGTTTGTTTGTATGCACATGAGAGTGAGTGGTCAATGCTATAGCAAGAAAAATCAGAACATTAATATAAGTTTTATACTTGTGGAAATATAGGATACGAAAATATGTATCTGGTCCCTTTTGAACACAAATTTGACCAAATCAAGTTGAAGTTTGATCCATGTATAGTTAGAGTTACGTTTTTGTAAATCTTCTGATTTCCTTTGGGTATACAGGAATTAAGAAAACGTTTGTTTTGTTTGTCACTGACGTCCGTAAGTCACTTTTTATCTTATTTATTTTTTAATTAAAAAATTTAACAAGTGCAAAGCAAGTTAGTATTCCATGGCTTTTTCGTCGATCAAAACATTTAAATTGCTTTGGGCCTTTTCATAACAATGGACAAAAGAAGAAGAAAAAAATCAGTAAAAGACATAGGATATGGACATAATTTTCGAATAAATATCAGTTGACATGTAGGCCTATTTGTAAATTAGTTTGCTTTTGCTAATTTTTCTTTGAATATATAAATAAAGTACAAAAAAATAAAACTAGAAAATTACATACATTCAGGCTTAAACACGGACTGTATTTTAACATAAGATCATATTTTTAAATGACTTTGTTTTGCCCACATATTTTACAAAGGGGTTTTAATTAGCGTGTTCTCTTGTGCGTGTGTGTGTGAGTGTGTTTGAGGGTAGTATTGGGGAATGTACCGGAATGTAATATGGCCCTGATTAAACTGTGGTTTAGAAACGTTTTTATACAAAATTTACAACAAACATTATGACATAATAAATTTATTAGTCCACCGACCACATGCCACAAACATGCACTGATACAGACATATTTAAACATCTATTATACAGAAAACTTTATACGTAATTATTTCAGGTAAATGTACGTTTTCACAGGAGAAATAATGGGTACCCTTTACTTTCAAATGTGCTTTAATGTCCTTTTTTTAGCGCAAATGTTTCTGCGACATTTTTGCTCTGTCCCCGCTTAAATGAAACCGCTCGGAACAGTCTGTTTCTATCTTATTATATAAGTTAAGACCTAACACCAGTTGTATACCTTGTGAAACATACTGAAATACACAAGGCTTCACATTTCAAATGCAATCAAAGATGTAGCAACAAATGACAAAGATTTAGCAACGATCACAACATTGGAACGTGAAAGTAGCCAAAACAATGCACACTGCCCTCATGTCAACATTATACAGGAGAACACAGATGGACCGAAACGGGGAGGTAAGTTTTTGAAATTCTCTTGTTTTCATGCTCACGAAAAAGTGAGATTGGATGTGAGTTCACGAATACGATTTTCTCTACTCATCTTCTTTAGTTTCATCCTGCGGTTTTGGAACCAGATTTTCACTTGTCTGTCAGTGAGGTTGACGCTTTTGCTTATCTCTAGACGGCGCTCCCGAGTCAGGTACATGTTGAATAAAAATTCTTTTTCTAATTCCAAGGTCTGGTGTTTTGTGTACGGACATCTTTTTTTCCTTCCACTCTTCGCGGTTAACCAGTTGCTCGTCGGTGTGTCGTTTTTAGATTCTGCAAAACAAAAAGACACAGTGAACCAACAGCAAAACAAAAAGGGAAATTAGGACACGTTTTCTTTCTACATGAAAAAAATAAAAAGCGTATGCTTGTTAAAACAGTTATCATAATTAAACCCATACCTACAATTAATTAGAATTAAAGTAGCCTATGAGTCAAAATAATAGCCCATGTGCCCTCGTTTGGTCTTTCAGCACACAATGACAAGTGTTGACTAGATTGTCTCTACAGCGTACTTTTACTGAATTGTTTGTATTATTATTGTTTTTCTTTTTTTTTCAGTTAACACAGGTCTTTTAAATAAGCTAAATTACTCCTTATAGCCAATGTACTTTTTATACATGCAATTTCTATATTTAACTACCAGAAATATGATTTTGCCAAGCTATACTAACCATGTTAAATTAGTAACAAATATATGGCAATGAATGATTCCTACATTAAAAGTACATTCATTTTCGTGCTGAATGGATAAAGCTGCAAATACATTTCAACGAGACTCTACTGCTTATATTGAGCAAAGAAGAATGTCAAGTCACTTGCAACAAAAGGTATTTGATGTTAACGCGCCCTCGCAGCGCTGTTTCCTGTTAAGGCTTTTACTGCAACCTGAGTAAGACTCCCATTAAACATTACGACTTTCGGGTTGTTTGTGTTTTATATAGGGTTTTATGGTGCCGGAGCGTTCGCATTACACCAAGACGCGATTAATCCGTTTATTGTACCCACCTTTGCCTTCTCTGTGTGGCAATTCAGGGCTGGAGACAGACGCCTCAGTTGAGCAAGTCTTCTCCTCCAGCGTGCTGACTTTGGGCTCTGGACTCTGCGCCGGGGAAGAGCTCCTTGTGTCCCGATCGTGCGTAAGCTTCTTTTCCACCTCGACAAAGGGCGTTGACTGCGCCTTTGGAGTCACCCTGTTCAGCTGCATTAACGTAGTGTTCGGGCTCATCGTCTCGCTGTCATAGTCCGGGTTTTTCGCCGTCGCATAAGTTTGACTTAGCCTAAAATAGCCAGGGACCGGAATCTCGGGACTATCAACGGAACATGTTTCGGGAATCAGGTTGGAGTACGCGGGAATCTCGGACGAACTGACCTTTGCTCTCTTGTCGGAGTACATACAACAGTTAGTTTCTTCTTTTATGCTTTGTGAAAATGTGCAGGTGGACATCTGGTTGAGCGGTTGCTCTAATCGGCAGGACCTGCTTGGATCTGCCCAATTATCAGTTTGAGGTATGTACGAGTGGACGTTCATGCCCATGTTTTGGTGGTTTACTTCCCCCCGTTTGCCAAGAGACGGCAGGAGTCCACAGGTTTGCATTCCATAGGTTCCCATTTCTGCAGTGGCTGGCATGTACATGTTACTGCTGGAATAAAAATCTGTTCTGCACGCGCCAATCAAGGAATCTACCAAAAACGTGTTTGCAGCAGGAGAGCTGTTGGGAAAGGACATTTTGGAGAATATATACATACATACATATATGTGTATATATATATTTAAGAAGCAGAGAAGTATCCTCTGTAAGCTGACATATCTAGCAAAACAATCCCTGTATAACCCACAGAGTCTCTCTGCAACCACATGACACTCGCACCAATGAAATTTGAAAATGGCCTTGAGACGCAGGCTCTTCCCCATCACGTGGGCGCACTGACACGGTTTGAAGTTTTAGACGTGGTCAACAGCGACACCTAGAACAAGGACTTGAAATTGGTTCAAGACGGTCAAAATAACATTGAATCCATTTGCAGAATACCATTTACAATTAAGACCAAATGTGACGAAATTGGACTAATATATATATATATATATATATATATATATTTATATTTATATACTGCTGATTAAAGTGCAAGGACCAGGAAAATAAATGACAGCATTCAAGACAGTCTACATTGTATTCTTTTTTAACTCCAATTCAAGGTCAAGACAAGAAATGTCGGCAGACACCGCAGAAGGAATTTCTCGTAGTTCACATTTTCAGCAGGCAAAATGCAGAGAACAATGCAGAACAAACTGAGGCGGCGGACGTGGGCCTAAACACAGCTAACTGGATTAATGGTGAAAAGCAACATTGTGTTTTCATCTTTTTTATATGTTATTTTATCATCTATATTCTAATCTACACAACTGATGTTGCCTGTTTGCAGTCAGGCAGTTTTATCGGACGCAAAGGAAATTCAAATGTGATTATTATATAATAATTAGTGTAATACCACGTTTGTTGTTTGCTGTTTAATTTTCTAAATTAAATAAAAGAAACATTGTATTTGTTAAATCAAAAGTATATGTTAGCCAGACAGTGTGTTTTATCACGTTATCATTCACATTATCATTAATAAAGATGTAAGGAAGGCTATTTGTTTCAATAGCATGTATCAAAATATATAGCGGAAGTCAAAGGTTTAAATTAATCTTTGCGTAGTTAATGCAGTTCTTTTAAATGTACAGATTGAAGAGGGGTTTTATAAATCAATTTATATGATTGTGTGTCTTGTAATATATATATATATATATAGAGAGAGAGAGAGAGAGAGAGAGAGAGAGAGAGAGAGAGAGAGAGTTTTAAACGCATTTACACTTTGGATTTAAAAATAATTAGCCTACATATTCACTCACTCAGCAATAACGTTATATACAACAATCAAATTATTTTCAAAAGATGTACACTAATATTCGTTATGATTGAATATGTAAATATGTCTGTAGAATTAAACAGCATTTACAAAGGTTATCAAATAATCTCAGAACTTGTTACAATGAAAATGCGCACATAATTAAATGCTATGACGCTGAATTAATCATCGGCAGTGTGTTTATTGTCACAAAGCAGTAATATTGTCGTTGCATTCATAAAAAATAAATAAATAGAAAAATAGCTCTACGGAGTTATGAACTTGTTTATATAGAAATATTTACATGATTTTAGATTAAGGAACAATCATGCCAGATTTTTTTGTTACATAATTTTAATAAAGCATAAAAAGCACGCACGCACGCACGCGCTAAATAGGTGGGTTTCCTAGAATACACATAAGTAAATCGTAAACACTATCAGTTTTCCCAGATAAATACATACAAGAAATACAGAATCACTGCAGAGGACTGACATGTGAAAACAGACATAAACACAGGTACACAATTTTCATATTTGGAAGTATAATGTTTTGATGATCACATATGTCAAAATATTATAGGCCTACTACTATGCGAAATGCATAATTTATATCGGTTATGAATTTAAAGGTAAATACATTTACACTCATTTACACTCTAGTAAATAGTGCAGGCTATGATTCTTCGACAAAGGTTTTGTCTAGCCTATTTAATTTGTTGGTGTGCAATAAATAGATGAAATGAATAAAAATAGACATACGATTAATAAAAGGATGCCGTAGAGATGCGTACAGCTGAATAATTACCCAAATAAGTGGTAGACTCCAGCTACGTTATGCTATAATCCATGTGTCATTAGAAGTATTTCATTTCATTTTTTTCCCCCCAGTGTACACTCAAATCTGCCGTCTCCCAAGGAACTGTTTACAAAATATATTATAAAACTAAAAGCTGGTTAAGACGTTAAAAATCTGCTACGTTGTAATTGGCTATGCTTGCAATATTAAGGATGATAAAACAACAACGACGACAGATATTATTATTATTATTATTGTTGTTATTATTATTATTATTATTATTATTAGTAGTAGTAGTAGTAGTAGTAGTAGTAGTAGTAGTAGTAACATCAACAAAACAACAATAACAATCATAATAGTTAATAACAACAACAACAATAATAATAATAATAATAATTGTAACGGTTTTGTTTATGTATGATCTCTTTATTGAAAGGGACGTTTCCCAAAAAAGGGACTGTACAACCAAATGTTAAAGCGTGTAAAGGCACTGAGACAGATGTATACTGAAATTGTCTTTCCAAGAAATTAATCCTCCGTACACAACTAAAATATATTTTCTGGGTTTTCGGGTTGTTTTGAAATGTAATGCAGCAGCATAAATCTCATTAAGGATAAGCGGGACTAGCAATAACAATGTATTGCCATTAACAGTATGCGGGCGTAAACATTATAATGGATCACATAACTCCGCTCAAGATCATAGTCATTGTTTTTGAGAACTGCTACACTTGGATTACACATAGCACCAGGTCAAATCATTGCTGTAAGTTCGCCCTCTCGTGGCTTCAAGCAGTATCAACAAAATGTAAATAAACAATGGGATGTCTAAGATTCCTTATTATGACAGGAAATAAATTATAAAACACAGAACAATATTGGAGTAAATTGGGAATATTGTGCACACGGCTAAAACATTTAGGAAACTCACATCTAGGAAACAAAACTAGCTAGTAGGATTCTGCGTTTGCGTAAAACTACAGAACTCAATTGTTTTTTCCAGTATATTCTGCCTCCACAGAGGTAGTCTATTCTTAAATATATGTCCGCTGATGAGATAATAATCAAAAAATAATTTATGCACCAAGATTCTTTTGTAAGCTTTTTGGTTCTTTAAGCGTAGTCTTAAAAAGAACAAAAAACACAACCGAAACACTAGCAGTAGCCTTATATTACTGCATTGTTGCCCTTGCCTAAATCCTCGTTATGGAAGAAATAAACCTCTTATGGAGGAAGTGATATGATTGTATTTATATGGTTTTATTTTACAGCATATCACCTAGCCAAACGGCGTGTATGTGTAGTTGCCTGTAGTATTTAACCTAGCCCTGTAAGAGGTAGCAGTATAGAGGCCTTTAAAGGCAGGTCAGTGTGTTGCCAGTGGGAGCTAGTGGATGCAGCGGCCATATTGGGCCGTGCTGCACTGCGGCGCCTCTGAGAGGGCGTAGTTTTTCAAAGAGAACCTCAAAAAGGCGCCTTTACTTATTCAAAAAGGTTAAGGGTGACGACCTTGACATTACAGAAGTTCAAATGCAATATTTCATTTTAAGTTTTACACTGGTTGACGACATCTAACTTTGTAAACCACTGTGGAAAAGTTTGCTACTTTAAGTATTAACGTGCTACATTTGTCATACACCGGCCCGGTAAAGCTTGTAGAAACGCGGTGAGGTGCAATGCGTAGGTTTTCATTTCGAGGATTTCAAAACAACACTTTTTAAAAAATTATATTTTCACTTTTATTTTATCACATACTGAGTTCACATCTTAGGCAGAAAAACAAAACATCTGCACCCTTTGTGTTTCAGGGCAAAGTCGCAGTTGAAGTGGATAGTGGGTCCAATAGCCCCAATTTAATTTACTGCCCAGAGTTTATTGTACTGTCTAGACTGTTCAAGGTTTAGTAAATAGCCTTAGTGTAAAACAACATACAAGGAAAGGAATTAGTCAAAGACCTATAAAGTTACCATTGAAAATAGTTCTCTCTCTATCTCGCGTTCCTTCTTCCTCTGTAATATTTTTCAGTATTCGTCTTAAAAATAAGTAGGCCTAACTGTTTGAAATGCAACTCTGTTAAATAATTTGAAAGTTATTTAATAACAACAAATAACTGTTAAATAACAAATTTTGTGGCTGACTTACACGCTCTCCATAACACACAAGAGGCGTCACAGCAACAGATAGAAATCTGGTGTATTTTTTATTTATTCAATACATAGATACGTTACATGCTTCAAACGAATAAATGCATACACAGTTCTACCTCAATGTAATTACGTACTGATTTGATGTAACCAAACGCACTGCTGCTTTTGCAGTACTTGAATGTAATTTATGGAACAATGCAAAATACAATAAATAAATACAATTACAAAGCTACTGCATTTCAGTGGCATTAACACAGAGTATGAAGAGATTGTCGAGGTACCTATATGTTCCTGATAACTCATAATTTCCCTCATCGCGAATACACTGTTGTAGATCATTTGTGCAGAATTTTAATGGCAGATGACAATAATTTTTGATAGCAAGTATTTTGCATAGTTGTAAAATACAGAGTTGACGTGAAAGTAACCCAGGTGTCCGTCGAATGGATGATGTCCAACAATTATGACATAATAGAAAAGCCATCGTTTCATCGTCTCGGCCAATATCATGGCTTTCAGAACAATGGATTTCCAGTGAAATACTGGAGACGATCTCGATTCAACTTTTTCTCTTTCATTCTTCGGTTCTGGAACCAAATCTTCACTTGTCGGTCTGTAAGACTGAGCATTCTTGACAAATGCAGACGTTTCTCTTTGTTTATGTACACATTGAAAAAGAATTCTCGTTCAAGTTCTCGGATCTGGTATTTCGAATATGGGCATCTCTTTTTTCTGGACTTTGTTGCACCTACAAAAAGAAACGTAACTTGATTACATTACAATGAATTTTAAATCTAACTCGGTTGCAATACAACTGCAGATGCTTCAGGAGATGACATTAAAAGTTCGTGTCAATCCGATACTTCAGATAGGCTACTAATGCAATGCCTAAATTGTTCTCACAATAACGGAACTATTGTGTAATCCACATTGCAATTACAAAAACAAAACATTTGGAGAAACGAGATTGTGTATACATAAACTAAACAACACAAGCTCTGCCACATGAAATACACACAAGCAATGCAAGCGGCCCACACGCTCAAGCGCGCGCACACACACGCACGCACGCACGCACGCACGCACACACACACACACACACACACACACACACACACTTAACGTCGAAAAGCACGCACGCGCACACGAGTAATCCGTAGGTATGTTTTCAGTTCGATTAAAGTGTTTTTCTTCTAAGTTAAAATATTTTGTGATAATATAAGTAATTACCACTGAAACAAGCAATGGGCTGAATATTTTGATAACCTTGTGGTCTTTCTCGATTTGTATCCCGACGATTATTTCTGACTTCAAAACAAATCATCCGCTATATATAATATATAGCCTGTTAATATATATATATATATATATATATATATATATATATATATATATATATATATATATATATATATATATATATATATACATATAATGATCCGACGAAAGCGCCTCCACATCGTAAAGATTTTTACAACAGCAAAGAGAATCTTACTAGCTACATAAAAACTTTTGCATGCTTATAAAGCGGCACATAAAAGCTAACCGATAAAGTAATGTGAATTGAACCGCCGTTAAAAGCGTGGACCTACTTGAGTCGTTCTTTTCTTCATCGCAGGTTGATATTGAGGATTCCTCCTCCATGGTTTCCGTAGGGTCTCGTTTGGTCTGCTCCGCGCTATCTGTAGACACATTGCATGCAGCATCTCCGGGGACACTCGTTTCTGGCTTTTGTTTGGACTGGTCAGGGTTGGGCTTCTCAGAGTTAACAGTCTCAAAAAATTGATCAAATCCTTGTGGAAGTACCCCATTTCGGCCGACGTTGGTGAAGAAATTGCACGAGGAGTTAGTACCTCCGTGATGGCTATACATGGGATCGTTTTTAAAAATCATTTCCGCTCTGTTTGATGACTGCAGGAGATCTCGGTGCATTATCTCCTCCGTTGAATAGTACGAAGCGTAATTGCCCCTGTAATGCCATTTGCTCGGATGATCCAGTCCATAGTCCCTGAAAGTCACTTCACGAACAGGTTGGACTTGCGCTAGGTTGGAAGAATAGGGAAAATTTACTTGACACGATGTAGTTTGAGGTAAAAACGACGAGACCGACGAAAAATCAGGAGCAGAAACATAGTACGGTAAATACATATTAGATGCACAGTTGCTGCGATCATCGTAGTCCGTCATTGCTCGCGTTAGCCTTAGAGAGGAAAAATCGTCTGCTTGACTGTTAAACTTTGCCCATCTATTGCACCATATGCGTGTGGATAGGACTCGCGAGGAAGAAAAAATCGGAAACGTACGCTGACGTGCAATTCATCTTGATCGATTCTTGAGGTAATTGTGTCATGTGATCCGTTAAAAAAAAAAAATTACCATATATCAATATCAGTCATTAAGTGAGCGACTCATAGGTAACCGCATGAGGAAGGTCATTGGTTGCCTACATTTTTGAAACTCCCTTGTTGATTTCCCCGCGTGTATTACAAGGCATTAGTAAACAATCACAGAAAAAAACACATCAAATATTTCGTCTAAAATCATACAATAGTTAATGAAATAAAGCACCTTTATCACAACGTTAAGCAATAAATTTCTAACGCATCACATTAAGTTGTACTATTCAGTTGCTTTATTTTAAGATTTCTCTAGGTTTCCCAACCTCCTACCCTCACGGCCGAAAGAAAACTTTGACGACTGAAGCAAAACTGCAATGTTTTTAGCCTCTTTCTTTCCCCATGCTCGGCAATTGAGACTAGCATGACTTGTGATCAAAATGCACGGTATATTTTTAAACACATTGTTTATACGTATGTTTCTGAACCTGTAGGCTAATATGCTCTTTTAATAAAATTCCTGGAAAGTCTATATTTTGTTATACCTTAGGCTATACAGACAAGACACATGGAAGACTGAAAAAGAGAGAGGGAAAAAAGAGAAAACAAGTAGGAAAAAATGTAGGAGCTGACACAGAAACCAACAAAAAGGTAAAGTAGTTAATCAAATATAGTTATCTGTCGCGATGTCAGCGAAAACATTTTCTGATTATTCCACACAGTCTACATAAAGTAGAAATTTTGTCACAGTGTAAACAGTGTATGCTTTTCCAAAAACGACTAAGGGCAATATATAGCTAGTAAAGCGCAATAACATTTTCAACTGTACCTTTCTTTTTAGCGTGAAGTAAAATCTTCATTTTGGTCCGATAATGTATTCCAGTAGCCACGATTTAAATAAAATTCCTCGACGCACTTATTGAAAGGGAGAACAGGAAGAGATACACAGATTCACACTGCCAAGTACAAAACAACTGTTCTGGCTTTGAACGTCTGTGGTCTGAGACAATGCGCACCCGGCAATCACCATCAACCGCCAGCCAAATCATTTTATTGCACAGGCAAAAGGATATGCTATGGTGTAGTGTCCTGGGTGGAGGTAAAATTTGACTTGTACATTCCTACCGAGAGACTAAAGAAAAAGTTCAAATTTACAGTTATTTCCCCACTGATATATACATAGGCTATCTCATATCTATATGAGACACAAAGCTACTGTTAAGCTTGTAAAACAAATACACAACCAAAGTAGTTACATTGTTTTTGTACTGACTGCTGTATTTTAAATGTTTTTATTTTTTAAATTTATTCTTATTGTTATTTAATCTGAATACCTGCCTATAGTGACTAGTGAAAAACTAAATGTGTGCCATACCATTCCACAAAAAAAAAAAAAAAATCAGATTTAATTTTAACAGATGTCAAATTTCATGTGTACGTAAATAGAAAGTTAGCTGAATCGCGAAGTAGTCTAACGAGATCTTGTACGATCCATACTTAGGTTTTTCATGTGTTGCTCATTTGTTCTGGGTAGAACCCAAAGTGAAAAAGCACAGCAAAAGATAGGTCTGTTTACCAGTCGATGTCCAAAGATTTTTCAACACCAAATAAAACAATAATGTAAACCTGTATTGAGCGTTAGCGCATCAAATTAATTGTATTGCTGTTTGGCCTTCTTTGTGCAAACTCTTGTACAAATATTGTATATATATATATATATATATATATATATATATATATATGTGTGTGTGTGTGTGTGTGTGTGTGTGTGTGGATGATACCTATATTTGTCTTCATTTGTCAATTTCGGTCACTAACTTGACCTTAACTTTGTATTTGCGCCCCCAGTTTCTACAGCGGTCGAAAAACGTCTGGCAGTGATCTCAAGAAAATTCCATTCCATTTGTTTCTTGCTTGTTCAGTCTTTCAACACAGTTCAGTCTTTATCGATTTTAAAAGGAATTGTCAAGACAATTAACTTGGACCAAAATTAACTGTATTATCTGTGTGTATTTAATTAAATATATATATATAGACACACACACACACACACACACAGACAGACATATATATTCAGAAAATATGTATTTTAAATTAAAATAGTGGTAATACTGTATAATTTTAATGATAATAATGTACTGGTAATAACATACTAATAATATATTTGGTGCAGTGGTAGTGCTGTGCAATCATGATTTTAAGTTGCGGAGAGTAATAACTACTTAACTACTTAGGCCTGTGTGTGTGAGAGGGAGAATATATATATATATATATATATATATATATATATATATATATATATATATATATATATAGATATAGATAGATAGATAGATAGATAGATAGATAGATAGATAGATAGATAGATAGATAGATATTCTCTCACACACACACATACCTATTGTTATACTTTAGTACTATAATTGTACCACAGTGTTTAACAGTATACCTTGCAGAAAAATAGTAAGTGCGTTGCGTGTGCATTAGAAAGGTGGGATTGAAAAGCCTAAACAACAAACATTGTCTATGTCTACATGTCACTGGTTTGTCATGATGATATTAAAATATAATTTTTATATTTGGTATAGACCAGTTTTTTCTTCGCACTCAACCGATGGTACCACTGATTTATCTGTTTCGTATATACTCTTTTTAAAATGAATTATACAATCATTATTCCAATGAATAATCAGCAAGTTTATTCATTGGCGCAATGTGAACAAATTCTTTGAAGCAAAAATAATAATAATAATAATAATAATAATAATAATAAAAAGATAAATGAAGAAGTTTTTACTACATGTCTACAAAAGTAAATACTAAAATGTAGGGGCGGCTAAATAATGAATTGTTTAGCCGTCCAATCTTTTTTGACCTACGCACCCTTAAGGCATACTTACAGCACTTAGTTAGCTCGTTAAAGTTTAGTTTAATTATATTAGATATAATTTCAGAAAATATAAAATGATGGAGAATTCATAGAATAAAGATATTCGCACACCGGAGTTTGTGTATTAACATAAACGAACTTGAGCTTGGACTAGAGGCACCACTGCTTTTAGTAGAGCATTTTAGAATCACCCATCGAATAAACCAGACAAGAATCGCACAAGAAAGCAGAAGTTTAATGTAATGCAGAATTTACAGAACACTTAATAAATATTACACACAACACTTTTGGTTAAAATACAACAAAACTTACATTTTTAGATCGAAAGATACAAGTTCTTATCAAAATGAATAAAGGTTGGAACGTCTGACAATTTATTGACTCCATTCAGCTATGTTAGCTGCCCAGTGTACTTTTAAATGACGCTAGAATGTATGTTATGAACCCAATATACACATGACGTTCCTACTCTAAATGTTGCTGCAGTTTTAAACTACAAAGCATTCTATTTAGACTATATAGCAAGCTAACATTACAACTTTGGAATTACCATTTTTCCACCAAAAACATACACCAGACATACAAATGCAGCGACTTCATGGCCAATAAATATAAATTTAAAATTGTTCAGCTTTAATTATTCAATAGCCTATACAGATTTTTAAATTACATTGCATAGGTGTTCGGGAGACAATCGTATCCAGATAGAGGGGTTTGGTGGACTTGCATCTCCGTCATAAGTCACTTGTATAAATGATGTCACCACCTAAAAAGCAAATCCTAGACTGTTATTATTTAAAGAAAAAAAAAAAAAAAAAAAAAAATTAGTAAACAGTGAAGGTATGCTCGCGCATCATAAGTCTTTTTTTCTTCATCCTGCGGTTCTGAAACCAGATTTTCACTTGCTGATCACTCAGTTCCAATCTGTCCGAAAGCTCTTTTCGTTTCTGTCGGTTTATAAATTCATTCATCATAAATTCGTTCTCCAGTTCAGCTAACTGTGGCTTCGTGTAAGGTTTCCTCTTTTTTCTTGATCTCACCTGTGAGGGACACCACGGCAGTCCTGGGAAAGAGAGAAAAAGAAAAAGAAAAGAAAAAACATTCGTACTTGTCATCATTCTCGAAAATCACTGATTTAGTATATTCATCTAAAGATGTTAACCCTTAAAAACACAAGGACAACTCTGATTCCTCTGTCATTTATCGTGGAGCATGCGTGATTACTTTTTTATTTTTCTCTGTCTGAAAACAAACTAGGGCTGAAAAGTTAAGTGTGGCAAACTCAAAGGCTGAAATAGCTTACCCATAACTGAACAAAGCAAACGGTTTTATGACATCACACATACAAAGAATACAGAGTAAAATCCACTGAAATCAAGAGTAGCATTTAGGCACAGCGTTGGCGTCTATGACGGGAGGGTTAAGGAAGAAGTTGCGTACCATCGGAGAAGGCTGATCTAATAGTCGGGGTGTTCAGTGATGGTTGAAATGGAGCGATGGAGCTGACAGATTGCTTTGAAGCATCAGTCACTGGCTGGTCAATGAAGTTAAGTTCATTCTGTGCAACCCTTTTCTGCTGTCGCCTTTCCAAGTTTGAAACTTCATTGCTGGCGGAGTCAGTGAGTCTCTGTTCACTTGCGTAAGCTGCATTAGGTCGTCCAGGCTCCTCTGATTTGTGGCTGACATCTTGGAAGTAGTACCTCCCGGATTCCTCCAGTGAGCCCTTTTTGTGAGTGTTGAGGCTAGCGCTCACAGCGGCTGAATTGCTAAAAAACGGCTGAGAGTAGCCACTGTAGGCGCGGCTCTGGGCCGGAGTAGTGCACGAATTTGGAGAAGTCCACGGGAGCGAGCACACCTCTCTTCTACCGTAGGGCATCTGCGGAAGCCCAGATAGATGGACTCCATTGCCTCGCAGGTTTTGGAGGTACAGGGAGTCGGAAGAGTGAAAATTCAAAAGGGGAGCAACATACCCAGAACTAAGAAGATTGTGCTCGCACATTTCTGACGAGCTTGCCCGAACGCTTCTTAAACCCGTTTTTAGTTACCCCTAAAGAATACTAGCAAAGTAATTGTTGATTTGTTAATGCACCATCACGTGTTATGCAAAATAAAATGTTTAGCCACGCCCATGAGACAGTCGTGCTGCAAAGTCAGAAATAGGCATTGCATTAAAGGCATATAAAATAACAAATAGCATTTGCAGACATCCCAGTTAAATTCCTTGTCTATTTATTTAAATTTATGAATTTTTTATATATACAAGAATTTTTTTATATGTAAAAGAAGTTTAGGTAACGCATTATTCACTATTTTTGTAAAATATTTATTGTACAAGCAAATACGTAAAAGAAAAAGAAAAAATGTAAAGAAAAAAATCCTAATTTTATTTTGAATATCATTCAATATCATACATAATACAGTGCACAAAATGATATAGCGTTTATTAATACTGAAGGCTAGGCTACAGAAAGCAAGAGTACTGGTGTGCCTTTGGCTTGCTTATGGGGGAAAACATGCGTTTGGATGGTGTGTGTTATATATATATATATATATATATATATATATATATATATATGTGTGTGTGTGTGTGTGTGTATATGCATTATGCATTACAGCTGGTATGGCTACATAGTCAAAAAAGCAGCGTTCGTGTTTTAATAAGTAGCATATAAACAGAGGTTTAAGAAACGTTAATCTCACAACCACATGCTTAAAATTTTTTAAAATCCTTTCTGTGCAGTAGCCTATTTACACTTTTGATAGAGTATTATACAATTTAAAAAATAAAAAAACAATCCCAAATGTAAAAATTTCCCAATGCTAGAAAGAAAAATCCATCTTTTTAATCATTTCGTTACAGAGTGGCGGATATCTTAGTTCGATTCATTCATTTCAATCTATGACTTTTTCTATATACTGTAAAATAAGGTTTAGGTGACGCATGATTCACTATTATTGTGAAATATTTATTGTAAAAGCAAATACGTAAAGTAAAAAAAAAAAAGAAAAAAAAAGAAAGAAAGAAAAGCCTAACAGTGTGAATTCTTTATAATAGGCTATCTTACATAAACATTTAAGTCGGTTTTGAGATGCCGCGCTATCGGTGCAAGAAATTAAACATTACTTTAGATATCGGATTCTCTTTGTAATCTGTCTCTCAAATTTGACACTGAAAGATTTGCAAGTTATATTTTGTCTTACCTTCAAAGATTTGTCCAGATGATCCAAAACACCATTTAAAGAATGTGCACATACACGCACGTGCAGGCAAAACGACTATTTTAAACAGGCAATTTCCGGAAAGAGTGGAGACAGTACAACCTCCCACATTTTACTGGTCCAGTAAATACATGAAAACCTTTAAAATTGGATTGCTTTAGAAATTCACATTCTGTTGTGTACTGACAACACAGAAGCCCAGAATCAACCTTAAAACAAAAGTGTGTACACGAAAATGATATGGTACATCAGTATAGTTCAAGGTCAAAGTCCAGACGCGGATTTTCCAAAAACAAGTCCAAGTGCATTTAAAAGCCACAGTAAAACCGTTTGTCATAGTCTAAATTTCATTAACAATTTGTCCCAAACAACCAGGAAGATAATTTGATGAAAAGCGTCGCTTTTAAAAGCTGAAAACAGCGTGACAGAGAACTATAAACATTTTCTTTAAAATATACCTTTTAAGTACTGCCGTTGTTAAACCCTCACATGAATTTGCCAGCAATTCGGCAAAACGTAAAACAGCTACGAGTTGCCATGAGAGTCCCCAGCCTGGGGGCGGGGGTAGTATTTTCTGACCAACAGATATAACCTTTTAGCTCTACATTACAGATTTTTTTTTTTTTTTTTTTTTTTGCCACTGCATATTACATATTTATTCCTAACTTACAGCGCCATCCCTTTTAAATGATCATTGCTTCTGAATTAAATCTCAGAATGGTTTACTTCTTGTGCAAAAAAATTTATCTTAATGCAAGGCACACGCTAACCGGTAGGTGGCGATGCAGCTTCATGAATTGGTGGCAAGTTTTATTCATGAGACCTCTTTAAGCCAAGGTCTAGTCTGACAATACGTCTCAAGGTCAGTGAGAAGACCCAGTTTCAAAAGATGTTAATGTTTAATAATGAAATAATAAAATCATATTTGAAAGCTTGTGTTGTGCAGATTTTTCTCCTGTATTTTTTGCTTTTCAAAGATTTTCAATGAACTTTTAAATAATTAGTCAAACAATAAAACAACTGGGCTGATTTTGCAAAATAATAACTGTGTGTATGGATATCGCACTTAAATATTGTAACTAATACTTTACTCTTCACATTTATCACGTTTAAGCAATGATCGTGTGTTTACATTTTTGTAGGCTTACTATTCACATTTGGAAAAAAAGATGTAGCTTTTATCCAAAGCGACTTCGAGGACATTTGAGGCATAGCTTACATTTTACCAGTAGCCTTTTAGTTGCCATTTATGTATAAATACATAATGAATAAAATACATTTAAAGACCGTTGCAGGCCTAAAAAGTTGTGGAATCCGTATTATTATGAATATCAATCCTCTACTGAAATTAATTTATGTTTCTCAAAGTAGGGCTACATAAAATTGTAGGTATATTCCTGTTAAACAATAAATTCAAGCCACTTGAATAGTGTACAGTAGCTTTGCAATGACAATAAATAAAACAAAACACTTTAATATCTCTATGATAAATGCAAATGTAATCGGAAATACAGAATTATTCAAAGACAGCAATTTCCACGCTATTAACGTTTTACTTGGTGCTTCGGGGAAACCAGCCACGGTTTTACGGTTTAAAACAAATGATTTTTAGTCGCTCGTATCTCTTAAATCAGCATTACGCTTGAAACTTTTTATTTTTATTTTATTTTATTTTTTTATTAGCGTCAATGTTACAGATCATAAAACTCTGGTACTATACACAACTAGGTGCTGCACTCACATGAAACGAAAAGTAAAACATTTTGACTGAAAGGAAAGATCAGTGGCCTGGCTTATGGTGTAGAAATAACTAATAACAATTGTTTAACAATACTTAAATTATAACAACAACTGGGGAGGGGGGGCACAAGCTACTGAAACAGTTTGAACATCTGAACATTCTTTCAGTAAGCCTGGACGCCAATATAAAATTATCTGAAACTACGACTGAGTAGCCTATGGATGCGAGTGCATCCAAATATTTGAAAAAGATATAAATAATAAAACAATATATCGCCCTTGTTAATAATAATAAAAAAAGAACAAATTGCTAAACTCTTTACTATATAAATCAGCATATGCATGAATGAACCTTTAGGATTAAAATTCTTCGCAGATTCCAGGTCTCTTCTTATCCTTGACTCGACGATTTTGAAACCATATAGTTACTTGTCTCTCAGACAGGTTTGTAGAAAAAGCGATCTGACGTTTCTTTTCCTTTGTAATGAACTTAGTGTTGGTGTATTCCCGCTCGAGCTCTTTCAGTTGTAATTTTGTGTAAGGAACCCGCTTCTTTCTCCCGCGCTGACAGAATGAAACCGCTGTTCCCTCTGTGGAAATAAATCATTATAATCATAGGGCTGTCTTTTGTTACAAGATCTTTTCTTTATTCCGAGATTAACAATGATGTAACATTTATTGCAATTTACCTTAACGCAGCCTTTTAAAGAGACACATTCCAATAATCTAAATGTATTATTTTAAAACCAAAATAATGGCGTCTCGTAAATTTCCAAAGAAAGCCAGGTTCAAAATAACACTATTAACTTAACAGGGAACGTTTTAAATTTTTGTCCTGATTAATTTCGGCGTACTTAGCCTGTGCTTCTTATTTATTTTAAGAATTCATTCAATTACTTTAATACGGACATGGTCATGACATTTAATAAGGCGGTGTCAAAAACTAATGAAGAGAGGCGAGGAATGATTCACAGAGCAGATCTCACAAAGTCTTACCTGTTAATGATGGATTCCAGATATGCGGGCTGTGCGTCTGGTCTTTGGAGCAATAAAGTTGACCGCTGCAATTGTTTGTCCAGTTCCATGGCTGGTGGCCTTCTGTCAAACAAGTCTCATGTCTGGAATCTCCAGTCATTGTTCTATGAACTACAGGTAAATCAATATAGGCAGGGTGGATTCTTTTGTAGGAACCTGTGTAACTTTTGTAAAAAGCGAACTCCTTAAGCCAGTCATCACCATAGTCCACGGGTTTACTGGCAGACTGTCCATTCGCATTTTGTTTTACAACACTAGACGGAAACACGGCGTTCTGTGGAACTTTGCATTCATAACAACTATTTCCGAAACGACATCCATAAGTGACTGAAGAGCTAGTGCCAATGATGGCTGGAGAAAAAACGTAAGGAGCGAGAGACTCAGCGCTTGTCGAAGTCGGTCGTTCCGCTGCGGAGAACATCGGAGTTTCTGACGCAGACCGGTTTGAGTGCGCCCCGAAGGCAGACGGGTAAACATTTCTGAACTCCTCATCTAACCCCCTTTCTTCCATATTTGCACACAGTGTATATGCTTTGTAATTTAACACATCGTATTTTATGAGCTCAAAACCAAGAAAACTGCACACAGAGAACAATATCCGTTTATTGTTAGCTTTTATGTCTATTTTCCGGACTAATTACATAGGTCAGATAACCTGTTACCTGATTGGATAGTTGTCACCATGTGACATGCAAATAGATAAGCTGAATTTGGACAAAACCACGGAGTAGTTTTGACATGTCTATGCGAACCTTGTTTAAGTAGGCAGTTTAATCCAAGAAATAAACACGGTTAAACAACTCTTTAACTTGGTTTTGTATTTATTTGATATGTTTTAAAACTATTAAATAAGAATTAGGCAGCACAGCAGTGGACATGTCTCATATTAGACCTGCATAAGCATTACACTATATTAGAACTATATCTTCATGACTTTGTCTAAATTAAACACGTGCTTGATGCTCTGTCACTGGCTAAAACGGACAATCCATCAGAAATCATTCTAATACGTCTTATCTATATTACACTGATCCCACACTTTTAAACGGTAGTGACACACGCAACCTTTGTCAGGTGTCTAATGTATCTAACACTGGTTGGTATAGTTATGGGCAGTAATTTGAATTTAACTTGAATGTCAGAACCGACTGCTATAATATTTTTAAATCACTACGTGACTCTGAAATGTAATATATATATATATATATATATATATACACACACACACATATATATATATATAAATTTGCCAGGGCTCCAAGATCCAGATATATAGACAGGGTATATAGACAAGTTGCCTTTGCCTTTTAAAAGACATTCAGCAGCCTATCTTTGCTCATTGCTAACGGTGGTCATAACATTGTGGCTAGCTCTGGAGCGTCCTAGAGGAAGACGATGATGTTGTGAAAGAGGAGGAAAATGCATGGAAAGACAAGTGCGTTCCGCAACACATAACTGATTTCCATGCACGACAGCACATTTATTTGCCTCCTCCAACTGCCTGTAAATCAAAGGCCATTTTTCATATGACGTCCTGAATTCAATTCACACAACTGTGAATAGAGATTGTGCACTTATGAATAGACTTATGATGCACTTTAGCATTCTAATATTCCTGAAAACATTGAGATCTACAATCCCTTTTATGATTTAAGCTAACCACTGCTTTTGGGATTTTTGTGCGTGTGTAGGCCCTATTCCTAAACACATGTGAGCCCTCAAAAGCACACAATTAGAGCCGAAACCAGACAACCTGCTGTAGTTTGTTGACATACCACAGAAAGCAGTAAAACTAACATACCTTTCACAATGCCGAACACCGAATACCCGGCGATTGCCGCATTCATTCAAATCGGACGTGGGATATTTTGTACTAAAATTCTAATTATAAATCTAATTTTAAAACTATGACGCTCAAGTGATGCCATCTAAACACACAACAACTGAAACATTAAATAGAAACGCAATTGTATTATAGTAAACGCAAATGTGACAATTTACATTAATTTGCAGATATATTTTTGCAAAGGTATGGTTTTATATAATTAAGGCAGGGTTTCTGTTTCACTGGTGGATTTTATTCGTTTAAAAGTGTGTTTACCATGTAGGCTACTTGTGTGTCTAGTTCGTGTGGCGAAACGCAAATCGTCAAAATCACAGTTCAAAAAGAATGAACCATACCCTAATTATAAACATTAAAATCGCTTTAACTCTAAGAGAATAACGGAATCCACACCAAAACCATAACGAGATCATTGAGATCACTTTCAAAGCGAGTGTGCGGGGACATAACTGCAGCGCTCACTTATAAGTTAGTGGTGGACTGTGACTAAAAAGTAACTTACCGGTTCATTTATGCGCAGAGAAAGTTTTAACACCACACCACATAATAACACAATGCCGAGACACTGAGGCGTGTTTTTTTTTTTTTTTTTCAAACAACGCTTAGATTAAGCCATAATTAGGCTTTGTTAAAAATATAACAGTTCAATATCACTACAGTTGGATTACACCATAAAATCAGTCTATATGACAACTCTCATGTGGCTTCAGAAGACCTTGAATCTAGTGCAGATGCCATGTATCTTTATAGTGCCTTTTTAGTATAGTATTTGTCTGTTTTTGGAGTTCACTCCTCTGACATTTTATAAAACAGAGATTCAATTGTGGAACAGAGTGTGAACATTCTTTTATTATGTTTTATGATAAAATTGGGCCACATGGCTTTATAATGATGTAAGGGTGAATATGTGATAATGATTATAAAAGTTTTCAATTTTAGGTGAATTACATCTTTAACTGGATACTTTTGAAGTACAGACCCGATAAAGATAAATAATGTTTGGAGTTCATGAACCCTGCTCTTTTCAGAAACCCACATAGCACATGGTCTTGGCTCAAATATGGCCTCAAGCTGGCACTGCTGGCCTCCTGTCGGCAATGGCATGTACCCTTTCAGCCAGAGCTGGGCCATGTGTGGCAATGATGGCACAGAGTGAATCACGGCAAACAATATGAGGGCCGGTTGTTGGTGGGAGGAGTGTGTGGCCCAGATCAGTCCAGTGATCATGTGGCCCAATTCAGGCAGTGACCTGGCAGCATATTATGTGACCCATGAAAAACAAGATAAATAAAATATGATAATATGATCACAGAAATTTTAATAGTGTAGCATTGTTTAAATTGGCAAGTCATAACAGAATGAAACATTATCATTTCAAAATTAAGCAAATCAGTAAATCAGTCAGCTGCATTAAACTGCACTTAATTATAATTTGATTATATTTTATATTATTATTTTCAGTACAAATAATCTTAGAATCCTTACATACACTCTCAGAAATAAAGGTACAAAAGCTGTTACTGGGGCAGTATCTTTTCCAAAGGTACATGTTTGTACCTAAAGGGTCCATTTTGGTACATTAAAGGTACATATTAGTACTTAAAGTGTGCATATTTGCACCTAATAGGTAGAAAAGTGTACCTTTTGAAAAGGTACCGCCCCAGTGACAGCTTTTGTACCTTTATTTCTGAGAGTGTATAGAGAGAGAGAGAGAGAGAGAGAGAGAGAGAGAGAGAGAGAGAGAGAGAGAGAGAGAGAGATCATTTAACCATTATCATGGAATATTTATTTGGTTTACCATGGGGCACATCATTTTATTAATATGCTGTCATGCACAAACATTAAATAAAATGATCATAAAAGTATTTTATTTTTTATTAAAATCCTCGGTATCCATGTGATGCTGAGGGACAGATCCAAATTCAAACCATTCATCAGCGATATGTATCTCCTTCCTCTGTAGCTATAGTAACAATTAAAAAAATTGCCATTAGGAAGTTTTACAACAAGTTTTGCGGCAGCGATATCAAACGTTCATTGGCTCTCACCGGCCTTGTCATAGATTGAGATGCCGTGTTTCCGGTGATGAGTGTTTTGAATAAGAAAGATAGTGTTTTCAGCGTATAACAACTTTAATTATGCCCTGCTCCTCGCACTAAACTATTATGTCCTGCCAGAAAGGACTGCAACCGCAATGTATCGTCATTTGGACTACTGTGGTCAGGATCGAGCGTAAATTTCATCTAACAGTAGGGGGGGACAATAAACATAAACTTTCTCAAGAGCAATTTTTGAAGGAGACACAAATAATACAGCCAAAATTGTACTTGTAAGGATAGATATGTGTACACAGCATGCACATAGCATGGACTGTGTTTAAATATGAGTTCGGTTCATATGGTTCACATATGGGCACAATTATAAATATTATTTTGCGTCCTCCATAGTATTTTAGGTTTCGTCTGAAACCGAGTACGTCTCTTTAGATATTCAATCGCATTAAGCCCACTGATCTGCCACTTAACATCATATTGAGCAAAACCCAACACATCGGTAGATCTACAATATTAGCCAAATATCAGTTCACACACAGGCTTATCGCCGTGTTAGTTGTAGTGGGTGACAAGCTAAGGTATTAAGCTTGTTAACCTTTTAATCGCTCATAGAAAAAACATCTGATATCATAATTTTTTGTCATGACTAATTTATTAATGATCCAGCATCATCTGTATTAAAGAGAAAGAATCATTTCACCCGATGTTTAGAGAATAAAATAGCCTTGACAGCCTAAGTTACTTACACATAACTAACTGTTACTGTGGAACTTGCTCTCTCTCACTGGAGTGACCGGACTGGTGTGTGTGTGTGAATCGGTAAAAGAGGAAGGGAGGGGGGAATCAAAACATTTCTGAACTTAAAACTTTTTTTGCGTTTATTGTGTGTTACTACTCACACAGTTATTTTAAGTATGTGTCCATTATATTATTTTCATTACACAGAGTTGCTTGTAATGATATTTTTAGAGGGGACAACCCTCAGATAGGGGGTGGGTCCTGTCCCACAGGATTTACGCCTGTGATGGTACCAAAACAATTCACAAAATGAATAATGTACTATAACGATTATAGTAATTAACAATACAATACCATCAAATGTTAATATTCTGTATTGGGTCTGGGCTATTTAAGGCTCAGGCGTGGTTCAGATTTGGGGATTCTGGTTTACTTAAGGCTGAGAATTGGTACCAATAATAAAAAATATTTTGGCCCAGTTCAGGGCCAGTTAAGGGTGATTACTAGCTGAGATTTGGGCCAGTTATGGCCCATGTGTGGCCCTTGTCTTTAATCCAGTTCTGGGCCACTTCAGGGCCGTCATTCTTAACGGTACTTGGGCTGAGGGAAAAGTAATTGTGTGGCCCGGAGCTGGGTCAGAAAACATTTGCTAAGTGAGAAGAAGACACTTGGGGCTGTCTTGTCCAAATGAGAGATCCAAAATTTTACTTCAAGTCTCAGGAAGACTCGGTGAGTGTTATGAATCCGTTTCTAAGACAAGTGAATTTACTGAAAACCTACACCAGGAAAGATAGGTAATATTCAAAATGTGCACACATTTACTTGTTAACTTATGAGAGTCCCTGCCCCTTCAAAGTGCCCCTGTTGCTTGCATCACTGTTGCCTGCACAAACACGTCACACATCAACCCCACCTTATTTGAGTTGATTGGCCATCTGAAATATTTTGACGTGGACCAGACCATTGCGCATCTGAGCAAGCTTAATAGATTAAAATGATTTTGAAGGAGACTGAAATTACAGCATATACAGGTGTATCTGAATAAATTAGAATGTTGTGGAAAAGTTCATTTATTTCAGTAATTCAACTCAAATTGTGAAAATCGTGCATTAAATAAATTCAGTGCACACAGACTGAAGTAGTTTAAGTCTTTGGTTCTTTTAATTGTGATGATTTTGGCTCACATTTAACAAAAACTCACCAATTCACTCTCTCAACAAATTAGAATATGGTGACATGCCAATCAGCTAATTAACTCACAACACCTGCAAAGGTTTCCTGAGCCTTCAAAATGGTCTCTCAGTTTGGTTCACTAGGCTACACAATCATGGGGAAGACTGCTGATCTGATAGTCGTTGACACCCTTCACAAGGAGGGTAAGCCACAAACATTGATTGCCAAAGAAATTGGCTGTTCACGGAGTGCTGTATCCAAGCATGTTAACAGAAAGTTGAGTGGAAGGAAAAAGTGTGGAAGAAAAAGATGCACAACCAACCGAGAGAACCGCAGCCTTATGAGAATTGTCAAGCAAAATCGATTCAAAAATTTGGGTGAACTTCACAAGGAATGGACTGAGGCTGGTGTCAAGGCATCAAGAGCCACCACACACAGACGTGTCAAGGAATTTGGCTACAGTTGTCGTATTCCTCTTGTTAAGCCACTCCTGAACCACAGACAACGTCAGACGCGTCTTACCTGGGAAAAGGAGAAGAAGAACTGGACTGTTGCCCAGTGGTCCAAAGTCCTCTTTTCAAATGAGAGCAAGTTTTGTACTTCATTTGGAAACCAAGGTCCCAGAGTCTGGAGGAAGGGTGGAGAAGCTCATAGCCCAAGTTGCTTGAAGTCCAGTGTTAAGTTTCCACAGTCTGTGATGATTTGGGGTGCAATGTCATCTGCTGGTGTTGGTCCATTGTGTTTTTTGAAAACCAAAGTCACTGCACCCGTTTACCAAGAAATTTTGGAGCACTTCATGCTTCCTTCTGCTGACCAGCTTTTTAAAGATGCTGATTTCTTTTTCAAGCAGCATTTGGCACCTGCACACACTGCCAAAAGCACCAAAAGTTGGTTAAACGACCATGGTGTTGGTGTGCTTGACTGGCCAGCAAACTCACCAGACCTGAACCCCATCTATGGGGTGTTGTCAAGAGGAAAATGAGAAATAAGAGGCCAAAAAATGCAAATGAGCTGAAGGCCACTGTCAAAGAAACCTGGGCTTCCATACCACCTCAGCAGTGCCACAAACTGATCACCTCCATGCCACGCCGAATTGAGGCAGTAATTAAAGCAAAAGGAGCCCCTACCAAGTATTGAGTACATGTACAGTAAATGAACATACTTTCCAGAAGGCCAACAATCCACTACAAATGTTTTTTTTTTTTTTTTTTTTTTGGTCTAATGAAGTATTCTGATTTGTTGAGATAGTGAATTGGTGGGGTTTTGTTAAATTTGAGTCAAAGTCCTCACAATTAAAATAACCAAAGACTTAAACTACTTCAGTCTGTGTGCATTGAATTTATTTAATACACAATTTGAGTTGAATTACTGAAATTAACTTTTCCACGACATTCTAATTTATTGAGATGCACCTGTATTTACAAGACCAACGTCCATTATAAAACACTCACGGGACACGAATTTTGACATCTGTGCGATTTGTATTGAAATGAGTTCATGCAAAAAAATATGATGTTATAGCAATCAGTGCACCAATGTGTGCGCATTAATAATAATTAACGGACACTCACATGACTAATGCAAGACTCCCGCGTGTCACTGTAATGGTCTTACCTTGATAACTATAGTAATCCATCTGTACTTTATTAGCACATCACTGATTTACTTTATACAACCGAGAGATAGTTTGCATAATGTATTCTCATGCAGCGGGTTTGGTTTGGTGAGCCACCTTTCAGTCTATATTTCATGCAATGCATTCAGAAAAGGCCTCCCATGACGTGCTCTGACCAGGGGCGCGGGAAGTGGGGGTGCTGAGGGTGCTGCAGCACCCCCTGTTTCTTTCTGTGGGCAACTGTTCAATTTCAATTGTTCAACTGTAGCAAAATTCAATTTGAAATGTAATATGCAAAATAGCAATGCAATATGTAAAATGGCAATATATTTCTGTATTTAAATTTACATTTTCCCATTCATATGTGCAACATTTAGTGCAAAACGAAAATGAAAATTCAATTATATCATTTAAATTTGCCATTTTCTACACTAGTTTTAATATGCAAATTACAAATATATTTGAAAGCTTTATAAGTAAAATTAAAATGTATTACCCAAATTGATTAGATATGTTTAACATGTCCATGCAAACACTGTAGCAAAATTATCATTTAAATGCTGTTTTTCCTAAATGCATTTAGACTTAGGGTTAGGACACTTGTGATTGCATTTTCATCGTGATACTGCGTCGTAATTGTAGCAAAATGCAATGAGAGTTCCAAAATGCATTCTGAGCCAAAGGTACAGCGAAATGGTGATTTAAATGTCTTTTATTTTTCTTAAATACATTGATGCTTACATATATGACATTTCAATTGCATTTTCATTAAATACCCCGTGATGAATATAGTTCAAGTCATTTTGGATTTGAAAATGCATTCCGAGCCAAGCACGCCCCCTACCGTTCAATCATTACATCAAGGCGGGGCTCGGCAACAGGACGCACAATAGGTCAATATTCACCATTAACACCAAACACGCAACGCGCCGCATCCATTGTAGACAGCATCACTTATAATGGGTTCAGTGCTGTCTTTTGCCTTTGTCTTTTTGGGGGCTCGAGCCCCTGCCCTTTTCAATTATTCAGAAGTGCCCCATCTCAGACAAATATCAATGATATTGTCTTCAATAAAACTAAATGCATTGGAATAGTAATTAACATGATAATGTGTACAAAATGGTACCTGTTTTTACATGTCTGTCAATCTGATGCGTTGCTATGGGTTGTGTGCGTTTTGCTTGACTGACTGAGATTCCACAGTCAGTTAAGAAACCATATGCTCTCGAACCATATATGGTTCTTTCAGTGAGTGGGTTAACGGAAGGAAAAAAATAATCCAAACAATATTTAAAAAATAAAAATAAAAAAAAATCAATAATGAGACTGAGAATGAGCTTTATTGCCAGGTATGTTTACACATACGAGGAATGTGTTATAGTGTCAGAAGTTCACATATAATGAAAAGAATAATATACAAATATAACAAAATAGACAATGTACAAAATAGCAAAAACACACTATATAATAAACAATTATGTATGTACAGGTATGATATGTGCAAATTTGAAATGTAAATAAGTATGTGTGTTGAGTAAATAAGGTAAAATAGTGTTGTGTGTTCCACGTTTACTGTCAACTGGTCATGAGATGGATTGCCTGAGGGAAGAAACTGCTCCTGTGCCTGGTCGTTCTGGTGCTTAGAGGTCTGTAGCGTGACCAGACGGCAACAGTTCAAAGAGGGAGTGTCAAAGCCAGTGTGTCGATTTAATTTAAAATCCATATATTATATATTTTAGAATATTACATTCATTGGACAAGAATGTGAAGTAGAGCGGTCCGTTCTTATTCATAAATCGGTAGAAAATGAAATGGGACAGACGAGCTTATTTGTGGAGCGATCTGGATCTGCGATTTGTCTCATTTTATAAATCAAATTACATCGCTGAGAAAATAGATGCTAAATGAGTACAAAAGTAAAGCACAAAACAAAAGTAACAGTAATGGTAATCAGTAGGTTATTCAATTCACTTATATTTATGTATGATATCCTACACCGTTTACTATTTCATGAAACTATCATAGTTAATGAAGCCCAAGTGCCACCTATAGGCCTATTATATGAATTGTAGGCTGGCGAAATGGTGACGTGAAAGGACTTTATTATATTACCATTTTTGATAATAAGCAGCATTATGAAAGTGTCTTATGCTCATCAAGCCTGCATTTATTTGATCAAACATACAGAAAAACTGTAATATTGTGAAATATTATAATTTAAAAGAATGTTTTTTTTTTCTAATTTAATATACTTTAAAATATCATTTATTTCTGTGATCAAAGCTGAATTTTTAGCATCATTACTCATTATGTCTTCAATGCATGGTCCTTCAGAAATCATTCTAATATGCTGATTTATTATCAATGTTGGAAACAGTTGTGCTGCTTAATTTTTACTTTTTATTTTTATTTTATTTATTTATTTAATTTAGGAACCTGTGATACTTTTTTAGGTTCACTGATAAATAAAAAGTTAAAAAGAACAGCATTTATTCAAAATAGAGATGTTTTCTAACAATATCGATCTTTACTATCATTGTTTCTATCAATTTAACAAATCCTTGCTGAATAAAAACTAATTTCTTTAAATAAATAAATAAATACTGACTGCAAGCTTTTGAACGGTAGTCTATTGTTACAAAAGTTATATTTTAAATAAATGCTGTTCTTATTTAACTTTTTATTCATCAAAGAATCCTGAAAAAAAGTATGAATGGTTTCCAACATTGCTAATAAGTAAGGTAGTAAATAAGTGTAGAATAGCACTGTCTGTTTGCTTATGCACTCAATCCGAGTAATGAGAGATTTTCAGGCAGGTGAAAAGCGTTTGGTTAACGGTGAATATTGACCTATAGTGAGTCCTGTTGTCGAGCCCCGCCTTGATGTAATAATTGACAGGTAGGGGGCGTGCTCGGAATGCATTTTCAAATCCACAATGACATAAACTTTATTAATGGCGGGGTATTTAATGAAAATGCAATTGAAACGTCATATATGTAAGTGTCAATGCATTTAAGAAATATAAAAGACATTTAAATCACCATTTTGCTACCCTTTTGCTACACCTTTGGCTCAGAATGCATTTTAAATCTCTCATTGCATTTTGCTACAATTACCATGCAGTATCACAATGAAAATGCAATCCCAAGTGTCCTACCCCTAAGTCTAAATGCATTTAGGAAAAACAGCATTTAAATGATAATTTTGCTACAGTTTTTGCTTGGACATGTTAAACATCTAATAATTTTGGGTAATACATTTTAATTTAAATTTTGCAATATATAAAGTATGCTTTAAAATATGATTTTAATTTGCATATTAAAACTAGTGTAGAAACTGATCAATTTAAATTATATAATTTAATTTTCATTTTGCACTAAATATTGCACATATGAATGGGAAAATGTGAATTTAAATACAGAAATACATTGCCATTTTACATATTGCATTTCCATTTTGCATATTACATTTCAAATTGAATTTTGCTACACATATGCTTCCATACTCTGGAGTCCTGATCTGGATCAATACTAACATTACTTCTAAGCTACATATTGCTGATAAGAAACTCTCTCTATTTTGTTAGCGCAAGCTTTACATGCGCTCAAATCCTCTCCTTATAACAAACAAAGCGGATAAACGATGTAAATAAATGATTCATTGTGAAGTTTAATCAGACAGATTCATTGATTCAAAGTTTTCACACTCAATGAGTTTGCACTGAACTGACTGACAACTTTTCAGTATAAATAGTGATTTTTTTTAACGTTATAATGGCGATTTGATAATATCTAAAACTAAATTAAAAAGCAAAAGGTTCGGGGTAAAAAAAATGTGGAAATGGCTCCTCTGAATCTATGGCCAATTCATACTTATTGTACTAGGTGGCTAATTGGTATGTACGATTTTGTATGATTTGTCTAAACCCCAGTGACGGGTAGGTTTTGGGGCGGGGTTAGATGTAGGTCACTCATACAAATTCATACGAATTGTTCAACTCGTACGATTTAGAAAAAATCTTAGGAGTGAGGTACGAATTAGCCATCTCGTAAAATATGTAGGAATTGCCGTGAGATATAGGGGTAATTTCTTTTCTTATCATTTTAAAATAAGTGTGTTAGTTTTTCTACAGCCTGAAACTTTTAGTGAAGGATGAACTAAAAGGTGGGTTTTGGTCATCACATTGAAAATAGAATATGCAGACTTTTGAGCTTAAAAGTGTCGGAAAAGTTGTGTGAGGTACCGGTAATTCCGTGAAAATTGCTACAGTAGCCTACTTGAAAAGTCCTTCATTAGGCTTGTTTGAGATGCGCCTCGCCTACATCAGACTAGAGTAGGCGGCTGCAGTGAGGGGAGGAGTGAAATAAGCGCAGTCAAGATGGACAGTTCTGCCCTCTCGAAGTGGAACAGATACCTACTAGTTCAAAGGCAGAAATCGCGTTAATAATCATAGGCGTAAATCCCGGGGGGGGGGGGGGGGGGGGGGACTGGGGACGGGACCCAACCCCCCCACCCCCATCTGAGGGTTGTCCCCCCTAAAAATATCATTACAAGCAACTCTGTGTAATGAAAATAATATAATGGACATATGCTTAAAATAACTGTGTGAGTAGTAAAACAAAATAAATGCAAAAAAACGTTTTAAGTTCAGAAATGTTTTGATTCCCCCCCTCCCTTGCCTCACAGTGGTTTGGTCCACGGCCTGCTTTCCTCTTTTACCGATACACACACACGAGTCCAGTCACTCTGGTGGGAGAGAGCAAGTTCCTCAGTAACAGTTAGTTATGTGTAAGTAACTTAGGCTGTCAAGGCTATTTTATTCTCTAAACATCGGGTGAAATGATTCTTTCTCTTTAATACAGATGATGCTGGATCATTAATAAATTAGTCATGACAAAAATATTATGATATCAGATGTTTTTTTTTCTATGAGCGATTAAAAGGTTAACAAGCTTAATACCGTAGCTTGTCACCCACTACAACTAACACGGCGATAAGATCTATATGTGTTGGGTTTTGCTCAATATGATGTTAAGTGGCAGATCAGTGGGCTTAATGTGGTTGAATATCTAAAGAGACGTACTCGGTAAAATACTATGGAGGAAGCAAACTAATAATTATAATTATACCCAGGCCCGACTCCAGATACGAGTCGAAGGGTGGGCCAAGTGATATTCCAGGTGGGCAGGGGTTATGAGTTGGGGGGGGGGGGGGGGGGTGTGTGTAATAGGCTACTCTTTTTATGCCCCCATTTTTTTTAAAGTGACATTTAAGACTTGCATTTGCACATTTTCACTTAACTTCTGCTACTTCACGGAGTAAGGATAATTATGAAATTAATATTAGCCACAACAGAGGTGCAAATTTTGCAATACATAATTCAAATTTTAAAAATTAAATAGACCACAGCAATTAACATTTTGTCAGAACCTCTAGTAAATTACAAGCTATTTGTTTAGTTGTCTATTGAGAATCATAGGAGAATATGATCTCTATTTGGAAAAAGAAAAAAAAGTGATAAATTTATCCAGAATTGTGCATATTCCTATGTTTGACTGACTGTTTCTCCCATGGCAGTGACGGGCAAATGTAAAATATGCAAATGTAAAAAATATCTGATCGCAAAAACCTGGTCCTTTTGATTTTTTTTTCATATTATAATGTACTGATTCCAATTAGAAATCAATAATTAATTATTATTTTGCCACTTTGCGCACTTCCCGTGACTCTCACGCCCCAGACCGACTCTGCTTGCATTCACATGATTTGTAGAGATGAGAGGTAATTCACGGTGCCCCCTCCTGGGTAGTCCGATTTTTATAGTATCATTTCTAATTACCCTGACACTTACGCTCTGACTCTGAGCGATAAAGATTAAAATATAAAAGTGCCGGTAATGCGTAACGGAGTTAATGCGTAATCGAGCACTGCTTGTGTTATTAAAGAGTGTTCACTTTGGCTGTCTTCAATCGAAGTTGTTGTTGAAGAGGCAGCATCTCTGTCAGCATCTTGTCTCGGGACGAAGCAGGCACGGGCGCAATCATCAGTCATATTTAAAGGGAAGCCGGAGCGTCCTGACCGCATTACTGGGTGTTTTTAGGGAATATTTGCATTTATTCACAGAGGATTTGATTAGCAAATCATGTGGTGGACTGTCATTATTTTGGCTAATGCGAGACACCACTGAATGCGCATCAGAGGGTATTTAGAAGTAGGTATAGGCTACGCAAAGCCGACTGATAAGCCTTATACCTGAATATACCCTGCACTACACCACTGAGAATGACGAAACCATGCATCAACAGATTCTTAGCTCATTGACAAAAATCTGATCTTGTAAGATGTTCTCCCTTTACACAGAGCACTGTATGCGTGATCGCCAAATCGAAAGTGAAAGTAAAAGGCGCGAGCGCTCATTCAAAATGATTTCAATTCCGCGCATATTGATAGCGGCTCCCTGTATTAGCTGTAAAATACAGTATTAGCACGTATGTGGTGTGGGCGGTAAGAAAACGACAAAGAAAAAATATATGAACCTTAATTGAATATCACAACAATTTTGTGATTGGCTGTTATGTGTGGGGCCAGGGTGGGCCAAGTTTCTGATTGGGTGGGCCAGGCCCACCCTGGCCCCCCCGTGGAGCCGGGCCTAGAACCATACAAACCGAACTCATATTCAAACACAGTCCATGCTATGTGCATGCTGTGTACACATATCTATCCTTACAAGTACAATTTTGGCTGTATTATTTGTGTCCCCTTCAAAAATTGCTCTTGAGAAATTTTATGTTTATTGCACCCCCCCACCCTCCCCCCTACTGTTAGATTAAATTTAAGTCCCTGCGCGTTATTCTCACTCATATGCTGTGCTGCTGATAAACATGATGAATTTCAATTCTGTTGCTTTTATACGAATAGGCTATGTGATGAACAAGACAAAGTGCTTGCTATTTAATCCCATACAAAAGGCTTATTAATCATCCGTTTCTACTTTAATACAAACATGTATTTGAAATTTTTATAGAAATATGACAACAATCACATATCTCACAAAGAGATTGCACTATAGTGTTTGAGGATATTTAAGCATAATTTAAACAATCACATGAAATCAGATTTTAAAAAAAAATCTAACATTTTAGCAGAGAATGCAGCATCACGGTTGTCTGTACCAATGAACATTAAGGTGTGTCTTAGTCAGTCATTACCCATCCTGCTTTTGATCAGCGCAGTCGTTGGAGAGCAACTGCGCTGGACTGCACAATCAGTCACAGCCGCCTCGCCCCATGTAGTTATCGCTGCAGCCCGGAGACCTGCAAGTGGGAGGAGCTTACGCCAAGAACCGCAAGTGGGAGGAGCTTATAAGCTGAATTTCATCGTAGCTTAAAATGATATAAATATAACGCATTTTCATAGTAGTTTAAACTGAAATTCTTAGTTTTGTCATTATTGTGTGTATCCAATACCATTTACTCTCAATATTGAAGTCATGTCTTATTCTTAGTTTTGTCATTATTGTTTGTATCCAATACCATTAACTGTCAACACTGAAATCATGTCTTTACACCTTTTGCCATGCTTCGTGATGGTGTCATTTTAAATCCTTTAACTGTAGTAATTTAAGCATATTTCTGGATATTACATTTTACTTCTACAATTCTCCTACAGTAGCCTTAAAGTGAGATGCAATTGCACTTAAGATGTAAATATGTGATACATAAAGAAAATGTTGAGTACTGTTAAGAAAATGTAGTTACCATTTGCCTGTAATGACTAATGTTCTTCAGAACACGTTACAAAAATCAGTGTATTAATTTGAAATCTCAGGGTGGGTAAATGATTTTATTTCTAATGAATCAAATTATGTACAATCATTCATTCAGCACAATAGACTTGCATGCAGTGAACACTGCAAAATCCCGGATGCATTGCTTCCGAGTAAATTCCACGAAACTCGCCTTGCTTGCCCTTCCCAACATAACCTCGTGGGTACACAAGAAGCACAAAGAGCATTAGTGTTAAATGAAGTATTTCTTTTAAAAACCACTAGACAAAACGCTAGTTTATTCACCATTAATTTACACAAAATTGATTATTATTAGTATTAAATGATTTTTTTTTTATTATTATTTAAACCATGTTTTAATTATATTACATTATGGATTAGGAGGTTAGGAGATGTGTTCTAATACTTTTGAAAATGTACCTTATTCTTTATAAAAGTACACTGTAAAAAGTGAACAGTTGGATCAAAAAAAAAACCTTCAATTGGTAACACCTAAAAAAATAAGTTTTTTTTTTTTCAACTTAATTCATTACCTTTATTTGTAATAAATTAAGTTGAAAAAAATATTAATGTCAGTTTGTCTTTTGGGGAACCATCAACATCATCAAAATAAAGTGTTAGCATATTTAGCAGACATACTACTAATACTCCAATGACTGCTAGTTGACGTGCAGTTGCAGAGTTACTTAACAACAGCTGTCTAAAGGGTACCAACAAAATAATCAAACTGATATTAAAATAAAAATAGTTCAAAGCAATCTGATCTGATATTTGATCGTATGGCAGTTTGAGAGAAAAAAAAATACTATTATTATTAGTATACTTGTAAGTGGTCATTGATGGCTTTAAGTAAAGTAGCATAAGAAATGTGGCAATATATTATAATACATTATAACTATGATAAATATAATCCATTGTAACTTAAGTGGATGCAATGTGTTCACTGTGCTATAAATCATCATACTCTTAAAAGCTATAACCACCAATAAGTAAATATTATAATACATTAAAACTGTTCTTATAAATATTCATAAGATGATATAACATATTATAAGTTAAAGTTTATAATGCATTATGCATTCATTATAATGCCTTAAAGTACCCTTATAATGTATAATAAATATGGGCTTCATAGAAAGTATTACAACATTACAATGCCATGCAATTACATTACCTGCTTATGGTCTTCTGTATCCATAACCTGGAGAGCAAATTAGTTGTTTGTAGAAAAAAAAAAATAAAAAAATAAAAAAAACAATAATATTGTACATCACGCTTACCTCTTCCACTCATCTACCTTGCCGCCGGCGCTGAAAGTCGTCTTCTTCGGGTTTTTTTTTTTGTTTGTTTGTTTGTTTGGACGGATCGCAAAAAATTCGCCCACTACCGCCACCAGGAGCGTGAACCGATACTACAACTCACACGACATTAATCAAACCAATCAAAATCGGTTTCACTTTATTTTGATTGTCCCTTTAACACATTCTATTGACTATAATTAATGTTGCACCTACATTTCTACTGACTCTCATCAGAGTGTTAGTAGTGTATTAGTTGACTGGTAGGGTTAGGGTTAGATTAAGTTGACATTCTTGCAAAGTTACTTATAGTCAGTAGAATATCTGTTGGGAGACCAACACAATAAGGAGTTAGTAGATATGAAGCAGGCAGTCTACTGATACTCTTATGAGAGTTTGTTGATATATAGTTGCAACATTACTTAGGTGTCAACAGAATGTTCAAAAGGGACCATCAAAATAAAGTGTTACCTCAAAATCTTCTGTTGGTTTGTACAGCCCACTTGCAGCTTAAGTCCCACCCACTTGCGGCTGGCCCACCCATTTGCAGCTGGCTCCGACCTCCATTTGTACGCATCTCAGAGTTTGGCACATGTCAGCATGAGTCCTAGTGCTGGGCTATATATCAAACACGATATTCATGTGCATCTGGTCAGTAAAGTTGGTTCCATGATTAGCGCTAAATCTCCATCACCTGTTTTCAAATAGAGCACCATTTAATACACAGAGCCATAGTTCACTGACAAGCTACGCAATATCGCGTTCATCGCAGATGAATCGCCTTCGATAATGAACGCGATATTGCGACTAGATGCGCGCTTGAACGATATCGCCCAGCTCTAAGCACGACATCAGAGCGAGGCGGACTTAACTCGGACACTTTTCTAACGCCGAGTTCACACTGCACGATTTTCAAACTCGTGGGATCGCTGTTGTTTTCACACTGCTTGACTATCTGGGGTAGCATTCAGTCGCTGCTGTGTTCACATTGCACGATGGATCGGCGACAGGGACTTTCACATTGCACAATTTCACAATAGGAAGAATCGCCGACAACTCTGTCTGATCCGCAAACTACGTTTCACAACAAAACACGCAAGAATTGATGAGGAAATAACGCGAGAACCTGTGTGCGTAAGCCCATTGTTCTCTAGCGAGACTGGAAGTATTAAAAATAGCCTGCAAACTGTCTGTGCGCTGATTTCCAGCTACAAAAACAAAAACAGGTTATGCAGGAGGGAGATGCAGGGAATAGGGATTGTGTTCTGCAAAGAGTGGTAAATAATAATTTTGCAGTAACTGTTATGCTTATGTTGCGGCTGTTCAAGCCTTTGTGCTTGTTTCTGTACGATATACATATTAAAATACTGATCTATAACTCCTCACCGAACTTCCCTCTGCCCTGTATCTTTGTCTCTCATTGGCTGAAGGTCATCACCGATGTAGTTTTCAGTCAGAAATCATTGCACACAGCAGGATTGTGAATAGCCGACAGCTCCAGATATTTAGCATGCCAAATATTTCACAGGCGTCGGCGACGTGTCAGCGATTCTCTCAGATCGCGTCTTTGATAATTCACACTGCGCGATTGTCACTCGCGTGAACGAGCTCCGATTTGCCTCCGATTTCAGGCATTTGTCGGCGATTTATCAAAACCTGTCGGCGAGTGAAAAATCGGGCTAAAATCGTGCAGTGTGAACTAACTGGCATGCATCTCACGGTGATCGGTTCGGCGCGGATTTTGCTCATCTCAAACAAGTATTTTATTTAAAATTGGAATTTCTCTGGATTTACACATCCTTGGGAACTTTTGGGATAACAAATCCACAACTGCATGAAATATACCACACTGTGCAAGTAGTTTTTGGATATTTGATTACGAAAATCTTACATACTGTGCCTTTAATCTATACTGCCTTTCCCAAAAAATTTGTTATGTGAGAGGTAGTAAAAACACTGACTGAATTGAGTATTGTTTGTGTGGACAGTGAGAGACTGCTGTGAAAAACACTAAGGATGGTTTTATCCAGAATCCATGGTCCTTGGAGATTCATAATATACAAATCAATGAGTGACATTAAAAAAAAAAAAAAAAAGCAGGCTCAGGAAACACAAATACACGCGGCTCCTGATTATATTTTAAGGTCGTATGAAGCAAGTCTGTGTAAGAAACTGAACATAGATCATTATTGCCTGTTATCCACAGCCTCAGAAAAATGGTTCTGCTTATCTTCACGAAAGTCTGAAGCTCAAGCTTTGTGTAATTTGATGTAGGCCTATGTGAGGTAGGTAAATAATGTGTGAACTGACACAATTTTTGTCCTTTACAACAAGAGAAGGACACATACAAGTGCAAAAGGTGGCATCCTATGTCATGTTTTAAAGGGGTGATTGACTTTTTTCTGTCTAGGCTTGATTGTGTTAATGGGTTGCAGTTTAATGTGTTAATGATTCGTTAAAAATAAATAAATTAAAATAAACTAAAAAAAAACATTATTTTTACATTACTTTTATTCTACACTGCTCTGACCATTCTCCTATAAACGTGCAGATTATTTCCTGTTTTTATGAATCCCCTCCTCAGAAATAGCTATGGGCTCAGATTGGTTAGCTGTGTGTTGTGATTCCCTAAATCGCCAGTGCGCGTCTAAATGTCACGCCCCTCACCTCAGCGGTATGGGCTCCGGTTGTATTGTAAACAAGGGCGTCTTCAATATTGCTTATCAATTTGAGCTTGATTGAGACAGAGGCTTAGAGGTAGAAGCAAGGCTCTTAAAGGGTTAGTTCACCCAAAACTGAAAATTCTGTCATTAATTTCTCACCCTCATGCTGTTCCAAAACCCATAAGACCTTCATCCCAAATTAAGATTTTTATGCATCCCACTGACCCTCCCATAGACAGTAAAGGGTCGTTACACAATCAAGGTCCAGAAACGCAGAAAGGACATCATTAAAATAATCCATGTGACATAAAGGGTTCAACCGTAATTTTATGAAGTTACGAGAATAATTTTTGCAAAGGAAACAAAAATAAAGACATCAGCTGCACTGATGTTCATGGTGATATGTCTGCAGGAAGTGTTTGCCTGTTGTCGGAGTGTGGTATCTAAAGGATAGGCAAACATACTAAAGAAGAGGCTCACTGTCACAGCTAGGAGAGAGAGGAAGCCTATCCACACTGGTGAGATGAATTGAGGAACACGGTCAGACATGTCTTCCGGATAGTTCCAGAAGACATGGTGAAATAGTGCTTTCATGGTCACAAGAGCAGTGGGAAAGCCCTTCAGTGGAACCACATGACACCCTTATGAAACTCCATATAACCCATCAGCACACATGTTAATCTTTCTTAGATGGGAAGATTGCCAATAAAATCCACTCCTAGGTGTGACCAAAGATGGGACATAGGAAGAGGTTTACCAACTGGAAGATGTAGGTGGATGTAGAGATAGTAGGAAAATAAGGTACATGGATGGAGCTTTGGTTGATTCTTCTAGTGTTGAGAAAGCACAGCTGATCATTGTATGATATCAAAGTACCGCGAGAGTGATTCAAAAGCATAAGGAGCTGTCTGTTCTGCTCTCTATAGCTCTCGCAAATGTCCTACAGTGATCGATCTGCACAGTGCAAACAGCCAAAACCTGGATATTTTAGGCAATATAGAAATCCTGGTAAGGACATGCCCTGTAAAAAAAAATGGCCCATATGGTCACCCTAGTCATAGGCTTTCTTGGTCCAGGACACTTGGGACTTGGGATTGGAGCAGAAGAAAGAGGTTGAAGGTGCAATAATCAGACTTAAATTCTTGATGAAGCATCAGTCGAAGTTGGCAAAGTCTAGAAAACAATGAATTTCCTTTATTGTGGGTGGAAGTGGCCTGTTGAGTATAGCTTGGACTTTTCCTGTATTAATCTGCACAACCTCTGGTCTAATGCAGCATCCCAGGGACTGGATGGAAGTTTGGTGGAACACACTGAGGCTCACACAACTTTTCCACATGCTTTCAGTGTTCGCACAGGTTCTGGAAAAAGATCCTAATTTCGTTTAGTAAGTGGTTGAGGTAAAGGAGAGATAAAAGGATAGATCCCCTCTGGGCATTGGCACAGCCTTGGCCCAGCTTTTTGTCACATTCCCTTGGTCTGTGTGGAAGAAGTTGAGGTGCTGAGGGCTGAAGACATCTAGAAGCAAGTGATATGTCGCTGTGATGCCAAACCCCCTCACAAAAGAAGAAACCAGTTATGTTTACAACTGTGACAAGCGCTTATCAGGATCAACTAAAGGCTTGATTTCCAAAAGTATGTGATATATTTAAAGTTCGTGGCACAGAATCGTTAAAATACTCCCGAGAGTTTTACACACCGGTCTGTTATTGTGGCGACATTTCCATGCCCCGAAACGTGACGAACTAAACAAACTATGACTGGTTGTTTGACATGTTGGTCAAACAGCCTCATGGGCAGGTCTTGGTCAATAAAATCTGCCATGGATTCCAGCCCTTCAACAATCAGTCTGAAGGTCTGGCTATGTGAGATTACACTACACTTTGGCTAATTCATGCCTGCACAATAGATGGTACTGACAGAAAATGCATTTTATTCTTGCATACTAGGTGGCACAACCTACTGTTCAGCTGATCATCTTTGCCCACTGAGAGGAAGAATCACTTAAATGTTAGCACACACATGCTGTTTTGAAAATTGACTACTTGCCTACTACAATGAGGGAAAAATATTGCATTTTAATGAGTGAAATAAGTATTTAAAACCTTCGCAAAACATGACATAGTACTTGGTGGCAAAACCCTTGTTGACAATCACAGAGGTCAGACGTTTCTTGTAGTTGGCCACCAGGTTTGCACACATCTCAGGAGGGATTTTGTCCCTCTCCTCTTTGCAGATCCTCTCCAAGTCATTAAGGTTTTGAGGCTGACGTTTGGCAACTCGAACCTTCAGCTCCCTCCACAGATTTTCTATGGGATTAAGGTCTAGAGACTGCCTAGGCCACTCCAAGATCTTATTGTGCTTCTTGAGCCACTCTGTTGTTGCCTTGGCCATGTGTTTTTGGTCATTGTCATGCTGAAATACCCATCCATGACCTATTTTCAATGCCCTGGCGGGCTTCAGTGCCCTGGCCCTGACGGTACATGGCACCGTCCATCATCCCTTTGATACGGTGCAGTTGTCCTGTCCCCTTAGAAGAAAAACAGCCCCAAAGCATGTTTCCACCTCCATGTTTGACAGTGGGGATGGTGTTCTTGGGGTTATATGCATCATTCCTCCTCCTCCAAACATGGGCACGTTGAGTTGATGCCAAAGAGCTGCATTTTGGTCTCATCTGACCGCAACACTTTCACCCAGTTCTCCTCTGAAACATTCCAATGTTCACTGGCAAACTTCAGACAGGCCTGTACATGTGCTTTCTTGAGCAGGGGGACCTTGCGGGCGCTGCAGGATTTCAGTCCTTCTCGGAGTAGTGTTTTACCAATTTTTTTTTTTTGGTGACTATGGTCCCATCTGCCTTGAGATCATTGACAAGATCCTCCCGTGAAGTTCTGGGCTGATTCCTCACCGTTCTCATGATCATTGAAACTCCACGAGGTGAGATCTTGCATGGAACCCCAGACCGAGGGAGATTGACAGTTGTTTTGTGTGTCTTCAATTTGCAAATAAATCACACCAACTGTTGTCACCTTCTCACCAAGATGCTTGGCGATGGTCTTGTAGTCCATTCCAGCCTTGTGTAGGTCTACAATCTTGTCCCGGACATCCTTGGACAGCTCTTTTGTCTTGGCCATGGTGGAGAGTTTGGAATCTGATCGATTGATTGCTTCTGTGGACAGGTGTCTTTTATACAGGTAAGGAACTGAGATTAGGAGCACTCTCTTAAAGGGAGCCTGGGAGAGAAAAATCGTGCTGATTGATAGGGAATCAAATACTTATTTCACTCATTAAAATGCAAATCGATTTATAACTGTTTTGAAATACCTTTTTTGTGGAGGTTTTTTTTTTTTTGGATGTTATTCTCACTGTTAAAATAAACCGGTAACACTTTATTTTGATGGTCCCTTTTGAACATTCTGGTGACACTAAGTAATGTTGCAACTACATGTCAACAAAGTCTCATAAGAGTATTAGCAGACTGTCTGCTTCATATCTACTAACTCCTTATTGTGTTGGTCTCCCAACAGATATTCTACTGATTATAAGTAACTTTGCAAGAATGTGTCAACTTAATCTAACCCTAACCCTACCAGTCAACTAATACACTACTAACACTCTAATGAGAGTCAGTAGAAATGTAGGTGCAACATTACTTATAGTCAATAGAGTGTGTTAAAGGGATCATCAAAATAAAGTGAAACCTAAACCTATATTAAAATTATAGACTGATCATTTCTTTGTCAGCGGGCAAACTTACAAAATCAGCAGGGGATCAAATAATTTTTTTCCCTCACTGCACCAATATGAAAAAAAAACAATGTCAAAAGAGGTATGTATGTATGTATGCAATGGCAGTGGCACAACTAAACTGGCGCTGGTAGGTCACATCACAGTAACATTCTGGTGAATGCAGTAGTGCATACCACACACACACACACACACACACACACACACACATTCATATTATATAGAACATACTCTTTTTGTGGTTGCGAAGTAATTATTTATTTTTAAAAAGTATATACACTCAAGAGAACGTGATTTCAGTAGAGCTCAGTTCTACTGGGGTTTTAGAGTGTTAAGCACCCTCCTACGAAAGCAGAAGCACAGTCAGTTGAGCCTGTAAAACGGGATATTGGTGAAACAGATTTTGCAAACACTCCAGTGCCTATTTGTGTTAGCGTGGCTTGTCAACGGTTTCCATTTACAACGTATTTTTGCAGCATTTAGTGGTGTAGCCAATCACAGACATATCTGTTGATTTCTTGAATGCAATGGCCATTCAGAGGTGTTTAAAGGTGCAGTAGGACATCTTGGAAAATGCTAAATTTACCCTAATAGCACTGAAAGCGTAGCCACAGAGTGCGGCTTAAGGTAAGTTTATAAATACGTATATTAATCTGGTGGCTGCCTGAAGTGTAAATATGTGAGGCAATATAACCGTAACAATTCACATTCCTACCCCCGGTACTTAACAGAGCAAGTGAGACGCCCCTACCCCAAGTTAAACTCAACAATAATATTCTTAAGATTTACTTAAACATTCAATCAAATTTATTCCTCTTTTTTTTAAAGAATGTTTTTCCTCTGCAGTGGGATAAAAAAAGATCAATGTTACTCAGTTGTGGTTTCACTTTATTTTGATGGTCCCTTTAATACATTCTATTGACTATAAGTAATGTTGCACCTTCATTTCTACTGACTCTCATTAGAGTGTGTAACAGCAGCTAAATGCTGAAGGCTTGGAATAGCAACACACGCTTTACGCACACATCCAATGTCCAGTCTTCATTTCTTGTTTTGATTCTAAAATTACTTTATTGAACATAATGGACATACATACTTTCAATGATGAATGGTGGACACCTTAGCTTTCCAAAGTGTGGTAAAAACTGTATATGTTCCAAGCCTCCTAACTCTGTGAATGAAACACCGACTTAAAAACCCTATGTGCATATACTGCCACCAAGTGGTGACAGCCCAAAATACATAGACATTAATACATTGGCTCCTACACACCGGCCCCATAATTGTTGGTGTGCAACTACAATTATCTCTTAAATTATCAAAGGAGCCAAAAAAGGGTGTATGTGAACTCTTTTGAAGATCAGTCCATTTTTTCTTCCAACAGCAGGCAGATCTTGGAAACAGGTCTGTCCAATAATCCTGTTTTTGTCTTCAGTTGTACAGAACGGACAAATCCCTTTTTATCAGGATATGTCCGAGCGACTCTGCCTAATGACCAGGAACCACGTGGAGCAGTTGGATCCATGATGACCACTATATCACCAACAGTGAAGTTTCTACATGGCTTCCTCCATTTTTGTCGTTCCTGAAGCAGTGGAAGATATTCCCTTATCTACCTCTTCCAAAACAGATCAGACAGATACTGGACTTGTCGCCATCTACGTCTGATATACAAATCACCCTTTTCGAAAAGTCCTGGAGGAAGAAATGGTTTTGATCTCAATTGCAAGATATGATTTGGCGTGAGAGCTTCCAAGTCATTCGGATCATCAGAAAGCTTTGTGATAGGACGGTCATTAAGAATAGCTTCAGCTTCACAAAGAATAGTGTGAAAGCTCTCATCATCCAAGCATTGTTGTTGAAGTGTGGAGTACAACACTTTCTTTACAAGACGAATTAGCCTCTCCCACACGCCTCCATGATGTGATCCTGCAGGGGTATTAAAGGTCCATTTTATTCCTTCTGATAGGAAAGTACGCTGAATTTTATCATGATCCAAACTCTTCAAAGCATTTCTAAGATCTCTCTCTGCTCCAATAAAATTTGTGCCGTTATCGGATCTTAAATGCAGTACTTGGCCACGACGGCACATAAACCGACGAATACAATTTATGCAAGAATTTGTATCCAGAGAGTAGGCTACTTCAAGATGTACTGCTCGACTGGTCATGCAAGTAAACATAACTCCATATCTTTTAACAACACTGCGACCTCTCCTCACATCAATAGGTCCAAAGTAGTCCACACCAGTGTTGGAAAAAGGAGGCAAATCTGGCATTATCCTTTCCTTTGGTAAGTCAGCCATTTTTTGTTCTCCAATTCTGCCTTGAAAACGTCGACATACAACACATTCCGAGATTACTTTTCTACAAGCAGAGTTTGCATTAATAATCCAGTACCTCCTTTGTAAAGTTGACAACATATGGTTTCTCCCCGCATGACCTAGTTGTCTATGAACATGCTGCATTATAAGTTTAGATACATGATGTTCTTTCGGCAGGATAACTGGTCTTTTTGTCTCCTCAGGCATTGCTGCTCTAGTAAGTCTTCCACCCACTCTAAGTAAACCATCCATCAATACTGGATCAAGCTTGTAGATGTTACTACACCTTTTGACTCCAGATGTTCCACTTTGCAAAGAAGAAATTTCTTGTTTGAATACATCATGTTGAGAAAATCCAATAATTGCTGATTCTGCTTGAGAAAGATCATCTGGTGTAAGACTTTGACCGTGGAATCCAGTTCGAAATCTTCTCATTTCCTCATTAACTCTGTCCTGCTCTACTGTAGAATTGTTTATTCCAGAAGTAAATGAGGATTGAATATGTGTTCTATATTGCTTGAACTTCAGAAGAATATCTTTGAACTTTAGAATCCATGCCACTGCAGTTTTCAGTTTCATCCAATCAGAAAAATAGTTAAAGAGTTGATGAGTAGCACTGTCAGAACAGTTTGAAATGGTAGCATTTACCACTGTATCCTTTTTTACTTCAGGATCATCTATCAAGGCTTGGTCAAAAGAGGACTGTGGCCATTCCTCTAAAGCTTCCAACAGAAATTTTGGACCCTGTATCCATCTGCTAGATTTCAAGAAGTTTTCAATAGACATGCCTCTAGAGGCATCATCAGCAGGATTTAATTTTGTTCCAATATGTCTCCACTGTACAACATCTGTTGTATCCCTGATGACCGACACTCTGTTAGCTACAAATGTATGAAACCTTTTGGCATCATTGGCAATATACTTTAGTACAGTTTGGCTATCTGTCCAAAAAACCGACTTATCTAGATCCAGTTGAAGTTCCTTCTTAAGCATCTTATCAATTCTAACTGCTAAAACAGCAGCTACAAGTTCAAGTCTTGGTATAGTTATTTGTTTCAAAGGAGCAACCCTAGATTTTCCAAGCATAAAGGAAAGTCTCACCCTTTTGTTTTCATCTTCCAGACGCAAGTAAGAGACAGTTCCATAACCACATTGACTTGCATCTGAAAAGTGATGCAACTGAGCCATCCTGATTGTTCCAAAATCCTTTGGCTTGATACATCTGTCAACTTTTACCATAGCTACCTTGTTGAGATCCTGCAGCCACTCAAACCACTGAAGTGAAAGGATTTGTGGCATTTCATTATCCCATCCGATGTTTCTTTTGCACAATTCCTGTAACAGCAACTTAGAAGGAAGTATTAGTGGTGAAAGGAATCCCAATGGATCATAAATAGAACCGACAACTGACAAAACGCCTCGTCTTGTTGGTGGTCTTTCACTTATAGCAATCTTGAACATAAATGCATCAGATTCCACACACCAGTACAACCCAAGCGCTCTTTCAACGGGCAGGTTGTCCTTATCCAGGTTGAGATCTTTCGTCGATTTTGACAGACGTTCTTCTGGAATACTTGCCAACACCTTACGGCTATTACTTATCCATTTGGATAACTGGAATCCTCCTTTGGAACAGACTGCAGTTAAGTCTTTAACCATCTGAAGTGCCTCCACTTCTGTAGGAACAGATATTAAACAGTCATCTACATAAAAGTTCTGCAGAATAGAATTCAAGACTTTATTTGAAAAGCAATCCTTGTAATCTTCAGCAAGTTTTCTCAAAGCAAAATTGCTGCAGGTTGGTGATGAAATAGCTCCAAAAAGATGGACTTTCATTCTGTATTCTTTTAATTTTTGCGTAGTATCACCGTTGGGCCACCATAGAAAACGAAGAAAATCCACATTCTTCTGTGATACTTTTACTTGATGGAACATGGCCTGAATGTCTGCCATCAAAGTCACATGTTCTTGTCTAAACCTGGTCAAAACACCCAACAATGTGTTGGTGAGATTTGGACCTTGCAGCAATTGTGAATTCAAGGACACTCCTTTGAAAACTGCACTGCAATCAAACACAACTCTAATGGTGTTCTTTTTAGGATGGTATACCCCATGATGTGGGATATACCACACCTTACCATCATCTCGAAGTAACTGATCTTGTGGTACTGCTTCAGCATACCCCTTGTTGATAACATCAGTAAGAAAAGCAGTGTACTCTTCTTGAAACCCCTGATTCCAACTGAACTTCCTTTTCAAGCCTTTTAAACGTTGTTCTGCAAGGCATCTATTATTAGGCATGATGACATCATTCTTTCTGAAGGGTAGGTCAATACAATAATGGCCATTTTCAATACCAATTGACTGATCCACTATCTCCATAAACCTCTGATCTTCTCTAGACATTTTGAAATCATCCTCTGAAGATTTCTCATCGAAATCATGATTGTACTGAGCAACCAATAATTCTTCCAACTTGATAACAGAAATCCTATTAGCAGTGACTGACTGAAAGCCAATCTTCCGTCTGTCATCTGCTTCCTTCACAATGCCGTTTATGACCCACCCCAATAGGGTCTTGACGGCATAGGGTCCTTGACCTTCACTATTAATGATCTCCCATGGTTCCAAGAGCTTTGGAGCATTTGTGCCAATTAACAATTCAACTTCAGCATCCAGTTTGGGAATTTTGACATCATCCAAATACCTCCATTTCCTTATATCTTCTGGATTAAGCACATTATCTTTACTTACAGGTATTGTCTTCTGAGTAAAGACTTCTGGCAAATCCATGAATTTATCCTCAGATAATCCTGAGATCTCCAGTCCAGTAAGTACAGACGTGTTTACTACATTTTCGTGCCCCATTGTTCGAAGCAATATGCACTTTTTTGTCCCAATCATCTTCAACTTCCGCATAAGTCCTTCGGTACAAAAAGTGGCAGTGCTCCCTGGATCCAAGAAAGCATATGTTGTTACTGTAAAATCTCCAAGCTTAGATTTTACTTGCACTGGCACAATGGACAAAGAGCAATCCTGTTCTCCGGCCCCAATATGAGCATAGGTCTGCAAAGTAACAAGAGCATTACTCACTTTTTTCTCCTCAGTGGTTTTATCCTTAGCCGAGATATGCAGTATAGTAGGATGCCTCTGACTACACATACCACAAATTTGACGATTCGTGCAGTCCTTGCTAAGGTGTCCAAACTTCAAACAAGCAAAGCAAATTCCCTGATTCTTCAAGAATTCAATCTTTTGTCTGTGAGTCATTTTATGAATCTCAGGGCACTTTTCCAAAACATGATTTTCTTTGCACACATAGCAACAGGACGGAAAAATGTGCTGTGATGGGTGGCCTTTAGACTGAAAGCCTTCAACAGTGTTGACTACAGCCACTGTAGCGGAATTTCGCCCCCTACCACTATAAGGCACAGATTTAACTTTGTGGGATATAGGTGCTTGTATATCTTTAATATCTCCAAAGAGAGGATCAGTGAGAATCTTAACTTGATGTTCAATGAAGTCCACCATATCTGAAAACTTGAGCCTACAACCATTTTGTTCTTGTAATTCACAAGCTGTGGTTCTCCATTTCTCCCTGAGTCGGTAAGGCAATTTCATCATGATATTCTTAAGGTTCGATGAAACATTAATCTCATCCATATACTGCAAGTTTACCATCACGTTGCAGTACCCTCTCAGAAACAAAGCATATGCTTGCAAACCACTGATGTCATCAGGTTTTATTGCAGGCCAGTTCAAAGCCTTTTCCATGTAGGCTGCCGTAATTTTCAACTCGTGACCAAAGTGTTCCTTCAACAAATTCTTGGCTTTACGGAATCCTTGTTTTGCTGACATATGACGACAACTTCTGACCAACTCTCTGGGTTGTCCTCTAGTGTACTGTTCTAAATAATACAAGCAATCCTCTGCATTTGTGGTCTTTCTTTCAATTCCATGCTCAAAAGCTTGAATGAAGGCAGCAAACTGTAAGGGATCTCCATCAAAGATTGGAATTACTCGAGGAGGTAATGAAGCCACGTCCCCCCTACGCACAAGCTGAGCTGTTATGTTTGCCTGTTGCTGCATGATGTTATACAAAATATTTTGTCCTACATCAGTTTGCGGATGAACATGAGATTGCAAAGGATGAACTTGTAATTGGGAATGAGAAACTGGATCATTTTGAACAGCAGCTGTGCCATCCTGTATGCTTGCAGCTTGGTGTGTAGTTGTACAATGCATTGCAACTTGCATAGGATTACCAGGAAGATGTACTTGTGGATCAGGATTCAATGAGTGTGATTTTTTACCTTTTGAATAATCAGATGATGCCTTTTTGCTGCTTCCAACATCACTGGTTTTTAAAACTGACAACCTTGCATCATTAGCTGCTATTTTTGCATTCATCATGAGTTGTTCCTTTTGTCTTTTGAGTCTTTCACTTTGAATGCGAAGTCTCTCTTCTTCCTCCTCCAAAGTATGTCTCTTCTCCATAGCAGCAGCATGGTGTAATAATGCAGCCCTTTCTGCCATTGCTTTTATCCGTGCAGAAGAATTTGAACTTGAAGTACTTGCTGAACCTTTTGACACTTTGCTGCATTGGGATTGGTTCGCTGACACGTTTGAAATACTATCATCAGGTCCTATTTCACTGCTTACTGCAGATGAAGCCTCACAGGTTTTATCCACACTCAATGTTTTCCCAACATCAGTTAACCATTCTGTGATTTCTTCTTGAAAACGGTGATTTTCAGCCATTTTAACATTGAACCATTTGGTTTGCTTGTCAAACTCATCCTGGGGTATTGGCATTTCCACAATCGAATTATGCAAATCTTCAGCTTCTTCACAATATTTGACAAACCTCTTCATTTGCTTTTCCACAATTGGTACAGTTTCACATGTGATTTTAAGAGAAATTACATCATTCACTTTTTGTTTGATTTTGTTTACTTGATTCAACTTCTGTTTTCTAGACCTTTGCAAATTTTCAAAGAGCGGAGCAACCCCCTTTGCAGTCATTTTTCTCTCTCTTTTTTGCGACACATTTTCATTAACAGCACCATCATCATTTGTAACGGTTTCCGTATCAACCTTTCCACCATCAACATCAGTAACCATTTCACACCCTGAATTTCCCTTTCCATCCATGAACAACAACACAGCCAGCACAAACTATCAGCACAGCATGTCTCCGCTTGATCCAAAACGTCACATTCCATTACACGAAGCCTTTAAACAACATAAACAGCACCCACCGGTCTTCCTTGTTGTCCGCTCCGTGGCCACGTTGCAAACTCAATCAAAGCGAGCAAGTTCCTTTCCTCGTTCACTTTCCTCTTTTGGCGTTTATACGGAAATACACTCCAATAGCGTTCCCTGTATGATCCATTCAACGCCGTTGAGCAATCCAACGGGAACTGAGTTTTTACTTTTGTAACAGCAGCTAAATGCTGAAGGCTTGGAATAGCAACACACGCTTTACGCACACATCCAATGTCCAGTCTTCATTTCTTGTTTTGATTCTAAAATTACTTTATTGAACATAATGGACATACATACTTTCAATGATGAATGGTGGACACCTTAGCTTTCCAAAGTGTGGTAAAAACTGTATATGTTCCCTTCACCAAGCCTCCTAACTCTGTGAATGAAACACCGACTTAAAAACCCTATGTGCATATACTGCCACCAAGTGGTGACAGCCCAAAATACATAGACATTAATACATTGGCTCCTACAGAGTGTTAGTCATATAATATCTGTTAGGAGACCAACACAATAAGGAGTCAGTAGATATGAAGCAGACAGTCTACTAATATTCTTATGAGAGTTTGTTGACATGTAGTTGCAACATTACTTGGTGTCAACAGAATGTTCAAAAGGGACCATCAAAATAAAGTGTTACCAAAGTTGTCACTATACTCTTTACCCGTGGTGCAAATGTATTTTCAGACAGCACTTGATATCTTAAAACTCTGAGCCATATAAATGATTCTTGCAATTGAAATCAAATGATCCACTTCAATTAAACTCAAAAATAATTCTAGACTCAGTTCAAATGAACTCCGAAATGACTCAGTTGAATTGTTTGATCAACTCTTATGAATCAATGATTCAGTTCTCACACCAACCCAGTTCAAGTTCACAGTACAGTTCAGTTTATATCAGTGAAGAGTTCATGTATGTGTGTGTGTGTGTGTGCGTGCAAAGATCATTTGTATCAGTCCATAGCAACGAAGAATTTGATGACTTGCTATAATGAAATGAACAGCTGGGTCAGGACAATGAGGAGATGTCGTCAGGATGGCAGGGTAATAATAAAATAATAATAATGATAAAATATAAAAACAAAAAAAAACACACACACACACATGCAAAAACCTCAGCGTGGCCCAGGAAAAACTCAGGAACTTTCTGGAAGAAAATGGCGCAGCTCGGCCACATCACGCACTGACTCTTGTCTCAAAAGATAAGTGCTTCACAAAAGCAAAACGGATCGTAGGCGATGGACAGTCTCGACAAAATGCAAAAAACTCAAGAGCGGAAAAATCAAACACTCTGTGAAAAACTCACTTCCAGTTTATACACGTATTCTCGTGCACTGACAAGTGCACTTGTATGACGCGCAGAAATAAATTAATGTATCTCACTCTAAAGCACAGCTCATCAATGACTTAGGAATGGAGCATACTTTCAAAAATGCTCACAGTTCGAATGATGCAAAAACAACAGTGCTATAAGAACCAGGGGCGGACTTAACCAATAAGCGAGGTAAGCGGCCACTTAGGGCCCCGGGGAATCAGGGGGCCCCATCTGATATTGGCGAAACATGTTTGGCAAACGCTCCACAGTATATTTGTGTTATGGAGTGCATCAAATGTTCACTCAGTTTTTGTCAGGTGCTGAGTTCTGCAAGCTCGCGAATCCTCTCATTATAAGAACGCGTAGATACGAGGTAAATAAGAGATTCATTGTGCAGAGAGCTTATAAACAGAACGTCGTGAGATCGCAAAGATTTGAAGTGAGTTTGGTTCAAATTCAGATTGAAACACGGATGGCAGATGGACTATTTTGACGACGTCTTTCATACTTTTCTGGGCATTGACAGTGGTATTTACTTGGCAGTCAATGGGTCAGTCTCAAACCTGGTTTTCATCCAAAATATCTTAAATTGTGTTCCGAAGATGAACGAAGCATTTGAGAGTTTGGAACGACATGGGGGTAAGTAATTTATGACAAAATTTTCATTTTGGGGTGGAGTAACCCTTTAACCTCAGAGAAGAAAGTATCATGGTTTGTGTCTTAATTTTATTTGTTTTAATGTTTCGAAATGAGTCGCTTGTGTGCTTTTCCTATGCGCAACGGCGTGAACTGCAACGCACTCGTATAAATGCACGAATGCCATGACTGGAGATATTTGCTTAATAATAAACTTCATTCTCGATTTGTTTCTCGGCAAACCCTACCATATGCCTTCAGAACACTTGGAATACGGAACAAGTTGCATGGGATAATTATGACATTTGAATCCTTGAAGATGTTTACAATTCATTAAATGGACAAGTGCAAGCATTTAAAAAAAAAAAACGTCTTCTTTTGTGATCCGAAGCAAATCAGGTAATATGGCTTTAGAACAGCATCAGGTTGACTAATTATTTACTTAAGTTGTGAAGGGGTAAATAAACTAGTTATAGCTAGGCGTAAAAGAGCATATAGTTATTGTGTTGAGGCCCCAAACCCGAAATTTGCTTAGGGCCCCCAAATCACTAAGTCCGCCCCTGCTCAGAACGAAACTCCCGGCTCCAGCAACTCTCTCTCGTGCTCTCAGTCAGTCTCTCACACTGTTCTCTGTTCGATGACGCAATCAGCCGAACTTCTCCGGTCCGTGTACCTTCGGATAATTCGAATAAATTAAATATATCACATATTTAAACCTTCTTCAGGTGTTTTTCTAACACTTAATTTTGTCTTCGTCACACTCCGTTCAAATGCATCAAATGAAAATAAAACAAAACGAAAAATTAAGCTTTTTGATTCACGAATCCGTTTTCGTGTACCGGAAGTTCCCCGTCGCTTTGGGTCCGGGTCGTTTCAGCTATCTTTTTGTCATCTTATAATATTTACTATATATTTAGGTATTGATCACAGGATCGATTTGAAGGTTTGAAAGGCTTTGCCGACTGTGCTGTGTATATATATATATGAAATATGAATTAAAAATAAATGTACAATTATACCTCTAACAAGTATATCTTTCTTGTGTGTGCTTTTCCATCTACATATAGGCTATACATAGATGGATTGTATAATACAAAACATATTTTATGATGCTTTTGAGCATATGTGGTACTTTACTATTTACTGCAAAATTACTCAACTACATCATTAGCTTGCATAATTATTGTTTTTATAAAATATTAACTTACCATTAAGTTTCCTTTATCTAGAAATAATTAGATTTCTCTTTAGTTATTTTTTTTTTTCAAATGAATAGTATATACAATATCATAAAATATACAGTTGTACTCAAAATTATTCATACCCTTGGTATATATGATCAAAGAAGGCTGTGAAAATAAGTCCGTCCGCATTGTTTATTCATTTGATCTTTCATTCAAAAAATTTCCAATAAAATCTAACCTTTTCTTGAAGTAAAAAAATAAAAATAAAATACAAAAGTGGAAAAAAAAAAAAAAAACACATTATGAAATAAATATTTTTCTCTGTAACACAATGGCTACAATTATATGGTACTCCTGTGTATTAAAGACTATTGATTGTACTCCACGTTTCCCTCCTTCTTCTTCCAACAGCGTATGGTGACCAGTGTTGGGGGTAACGCATTACAAGTAAAGCGAGTTACGTAATCAGATTACGTTTTTTCATGTAACTTGTAAAGTAAGGCATTACTTTTTAATTTACAAGAAAATATCTGAGTTACTTTTTCAAAAGTAACACCAGTTACTTTGTTTTCCCGTTTATTGACTCCTGTCCCCATATTGGGAGAAATCGGAAGTACAGAGGCGTTGTGTGTGAACATGATGTTACTGTAGTTCTAGACAAAGTGTGAATATGAATTAATTCATCCCACTCGCAAAAACAAAAACACACAAAAAAAACTGATTTAGTATTCATCAAATTGAATTAAAACAGTGAAATGCAAACGCAGAATATGAGGTATGCAATTATTAAATGTTAAATAACACAAATGTATCTAATCCCATTTTATTAACCAATGTCTTTGCTGCTGACCTTTGATGATCCAGTTCAACCATACTGATAAGCAACAATGACATTAGATAAACTAACAATTGTGGTTAATTGTTTTTTTTTTGTTTTGTTTTTTTGTTTTTATTATTGCTGAAGAGTGTTGAGCCTTCTTCTCCTGCGTTCTACTGTACAGACGTGAATTTACTTTTCCTTCAGCCTGAGGTTTATACCGTTTATTCATTACACTTTTTCGCATGAAAGGGCTTTAACATTTGCTATACAGTGGGTACGGAAAGTATTCAGACACCCTTAAATTTGTCACTCTTTGTTGTATTGCAGCCATTTGCTAAAATCATTTAAGTTCATTTTTTCCCTCATTAAATGTACACACAGCACCCCATATTGACAGAAAAACACAGAATTGTTGACATTTTTGCAGATTTATTAAAAAACTGAAATATCACATGGTCCTAAGTATTCAGACCCTTTGCTGTGACATATTTAACTCAGGTGCTGTCCATTTCTTCTGATCATCCTTGAGATGGTTCTACACCTTCATTTGAGTCCAGCTGTGTTTGATTATACTGATTGGACTTGATTAGGAAAGCCACACACCTGTCTATATAAGACCTTACAGCTCACAGTGCATGTCAGAGAAAATGAGAATCATGAGGTCAAAGGAACTGCCTGAAGAGCTCAGAGACAGAACTGTGGCAAGGCACAGATCTGGCCAAGGTTACAAAAAAAGTTTCTGCTGCACTTAAGGTTCCTAAGAGCACAGGGGCCGCCATGATCCTTAAAAGGAAGACGTTTGGGATGACCAGAACCCTTCCTAGAGCTGGCCGTCTGACCAAACTGAGCTATCGGGGGAGAAGAGCCTTGGTGAGAGAGGTAAAGAAGAACCCAAAGATCACTGTGGCTGAGCTCCAGAGATGCAGTCGGGAGATGGGAGAAAGTTGTAGAAAGTCAACCACCACTGCAGCCCTCCACCAGTCGGGGCTTTATGGCAGAGTGGCCCGACGGAAGCCTCTCCTCTGTGCAAGACACATGAAAGCCGGCATGGAGAACTCCAAGATGGTGAGAAATAAGATTCTCTGGTCTGATGAGACCAAGATAGAACTTTTTGGCCTTAATTCTAAGCAGTATGTGTGGAGAAAACCAGGCACTGCTCATCACCTGTCCAATACAGTCCCAACAGTGAAGTATGGTGGTGGCAGCATCATGCTGTGGGGGTGTTTTTCAGCTGCAGGGACAGGACGACAATCGAGGAAAAGATGAATGCGGCCAAGTACAGGGATATCCTGGACGAAAACCTTCTCCAGAGTGCTCAGGACCTCAGACTGGGCCGAAGGTTTACCTTCCAACAAGACAATGACCCTAAGCACACAGCTAAAATAATGAAGGAGTGGCTTCACAACAACTTGAATGGCCCAGCCAGAGCCCTGACTTAAACCCAATTGAGCATCTCTGGAGAGACCTAAAAATGGCTGTCCACCAACGTTTACCATGCAACCAGACAGAACTGGAGAGGATCTGCAAGGAGGAATGGCAGAGGATCCCCAAATCCAGGTGTGAAACTTGTTGCATCTTTCCCAAAAAGACTCATGGCTGTATTAGATCAAAAGGGTGATTCTACTAAATACTGAGAAAAGGGTCTGAATACTTAGGACCATGTGATATTTCAGTTTTTTAATAAATCTGCAAAACATCAACAATTCTGTTTTTCTGTCAATATGGGGTGCTGTGTGTACATTGAGGAAAAAAAAGTGACCTTAAATGATTTTAGCAAATGGCTGCAATATAACAGAGTAAAAAATTTAAGGGGGTCTGAATACTTTCCGTACCCACTGTAAATATAACTTCTTATATAAAAACAATCAAGCCCTGCTCATATTTAAAAAGTAACGGAAAATTTACATTACTTTCCATAAAAAGTAACTAGTTACCATAATTAGTTACTTTTTTAGGGAGTGTTACGTTCTGAGATGTATTTTATTTGATTGTTTGGGGTTTTGTGGTATGCTTTCTTTTGTTGTTCTGTTCTTTTTTTTTTTCATGTTTACTTCTGTCCCTGTCGTGGAGGTGATTGGATACACCGGTTGCTGGTTTGTTACCCATTCAACTCCACTGATTGGCTGCACTCAGGAGGAAGCAGCATAAAGCCAGCACTGTCTCTGAGGGAGAGGGATGCAGTTTGTAACCTGTCACACGGACTTCTTTTCTCTGGCTCCAGATAACTTTGTGTTGCTGTTGAGTGCTAACCATTGGTGCTACTGTGACTTTAGTTGTAGATTTGTATATTTGTTTGGGATTTAAGAGTTTTGTAAGGAAACTTGTAGGGAGGTGGGTGCCTTTTCTCCTGGTTATCTGGGTAGTCAAGGAGTTAGGGAAGTTCATTGTTATTCATTTGTTTTTGGTTTATGTATAGGTAAGGTATGTTTAAAATTGAGTTAGAAATCTTTTGTTTGTTATGCTGGCCTTTGCCCCCTCCTGAAGTTTGTTTCCTTTCATCTTTTTCTTATGATTTAATAAATAACAATAACAAGTTCTTTCGTTTGGAGTTGTTTTATTGGGGCTGGAGACAAGCGGTCCCTGTGCTTTCTCTCTCCAAAGTTTGTTACTGCTATGCCCATTACCTCTAGACAAAAAGAGGGCTAGCACGTAACAGGAGTAATTCAATATTGCAATGCATTACTTTTAAAAGTAACTTTCTCCAACACTGATCGTGACAGTGTGTCTATATCGTCCTAATGCACGGTAAGGAGGAGCGTTTGAGTGGCCAAAGTGGTGGCAGCTTATCAGAATTACCAGCTCAACTCAGACCTGAGCCCTTTTTCCCCTTCTCCCAAAACAGCTTGTTTCAGCTAAACTAGAAGGTGATTATATTTAGTTTTTCTTTTAATATAAAGTTAGAAAAATGTTTGGAGCATTTTTTGTTTGTTTGTTTTTGTAGGTTTAAGCAATGGCAGTGGCAGCAGTGATGTTTGATTAATTTAGCCTTCTCAAATCATTACGACTTCTCTAAAATATATAGATATAAAACAGTTCGTCACAATGCTAGTTTAAAGTTTAACCTAGATAAATGTGCGCTGATGCATATCCAACACAGCAGTTTGAGTGGGAGTGGAAGCTGAAGCGCACTTTACTGGAGGACATGGAGGTGCCAGCGCAATCACTTGCATTTAATAATTAACAAAAATTCTAAAAAAAAAAAATGGATTATAAATGCAATATCTCTGTTACCTACTTAGAAGAGAGAAGTATCCTCCGCTTAAAGGAGGCTGCTCACACTTACATGTGACCAAAAAACTAAAAAGAGAAAAGAACATGTTTGTTTGGAAACCAGTTAAAATTGGTTTAAATTTAAGAATGAAATCATTTACCTGTTAAGAGTGTGTTGACAGTCTGTGTAGTTTTATCACTGAACTCCATAAAATCAGTAATGAAGTGCTCTGACAGTTACAGATTTGAAAAACAAAAGGGCGGGAATAAAGAATCCTTAACTCTAACACAAAGAACAATTTCAGCATAAAAGGGTTCTTCGGGATGCTATGGTTCTAAATATAACCATTACTACATGTAAAGAACCATCTTTTTTTTTTTAGAGTATGCCTACCAAAACATGCACGCTGCCCTTACCGTATGCAGTTATGCACCCCCATACCATCAGAGATGCTGGCTTTTGAACTGAACGCTGATAACACGCTCTTTAGCCTGGAGGACACGGCATCTGTGATTTCACACAAGAATGTCAAATTTGGACTTGTCTGACATGGAACACTTTTCCACTTTGAAACAGTCCATTTCAACTGAGCCTTGGCCCACAGGACATGACGGCGCTTCTGGACCATATTCATATATAGCTTCCTTTTTGCATGATAGAGCTTTATTTGACATCTGCAGTTGTCCGGTCTTCGGCCTTGTCCCTTACGCACAGAGATTTCTCCAGTTTCTCTGAATCTTTTGAGGATGTTATGCACTGTAGATGATGAGATTTGCAAAGCTTTTGCGATTTGATGTTGAGGAACGTTGTTTTTAAAGTATTCCACAATCTTTTTACGCACTCTTTCACAGATTTGAGAGCCTCTGCCCATCTTTATTTCTGAGAAACTCTGCCTCTCTAAGACATCCCTTTTATAGCTAATCATGTTACAGACCTGATGTCAATTAACTTAATTAGTTGCTAGATGTTCTCCCAGCTGAATCTTTTTCAAAATGTATTTCTTTTTTAGCCCTTTGTTGCCCCTGTGACAACTTTTTTGAGACCTGTAGAAAGCATCAAATTTGAAATGAGCTCGTTTAGTGGATAAAAGTGTAAAATTTCTCGGTTTAAACATTTGTTGTGTTCTCTATGTTCTATTGTGAATAAAAGATTGGCTCATGTGATTTGAAAGTCTTTTAGTTTTAATTTTATTCAAATTAAAAAAATGTCCCAACATTTCCGGAATTCGGGTTGAACAATACCAGGAAGGAAGATCAGGTTGTTGATGTTTGCCTGCCATTCTCTGCACAGTTGTCTGCACAGTGTAAGTGAACGCGCTGTTGACGTATCCTGTCTGCACGAAATACACTATGTTGACGGGCAGGTAGGAAAGTCAATCAGAATGCTTGGAACAAGCATTTTGATTGGACGAACATTTCTTGGTCCTACGCCTTCCACAGAATATATACATATAAATACATTTAGACCACTTAATTTAATGATAATCCAATTATTGAGTGATAACCATAACAGTGGACGGGTCAAAATATGTCACAATAGACAATAGCGCCCTCACTAATTTCAGAAGCACACTTAGTAATATAATTTTTTAACCAGGCCTATAAGAAACACAGACAAACAATGAAAATGGATTTCTCTACCAGCAGCAGCAGAAGTGAGGATGAGTTTGTAAAGGTAAAGAAAAAGACATCATTATTGTGTACACCCTAATCTTGAGAAAAGATAAGAGCACGGGGAGTTCCATAGACTGACGGTGAGTGTGTTATCTTTCTATTTGCCTTGTTAGAAAAAGAAAAAAGTAGTACCATGTTTAAAATGTTGCAGCTGAATGGTGTTTATAATATAATAAAGTTATATAATACTTTTCTTCAGTGTTTAAATTGGTTTTCAAAAGCTTCCTTGCACCACCAATCTCACCCTTTTGTTCAACAGTAGCACCATGATCAACAGCACGTGATCTAAAGCTCAAATTTGATGACTTGGACGAAGAAGAATTTTCCCTTGTCCAAATACCCACACTTGCGGTCTTTGCACTTGACCACTTTACTTATATGACGTATTTCCTGTATTTGGCCCAAGCGTTCAAGTGAGGATGAAGAACAAGTGTGTGTAGAACTTTTCATTACCTTATGACAGTGGTTTACAAACTTGTTCCTGGGGACCCACAGCTCTGCATGTCTCCCTAATTTACACACCTGATTCAGCTCATTAGGAGATAGATCCATGAACTCAAATGAGTGTGTCAAATAAGGGAGACATGCAAAATGTGCAGAGCTGTGAGTCCCTAGGAACAGGATTGAAAATCACTGCCTTATGGCAGTGGTTGCTGATTGCTGTTGTGTCTGCTGTGTGTCACATGACAAATTATTTCCGATTTTCCCCGTAGTAAATACGACTTGAGAGGCCGTTCAAGTCCAATTTCCGATTAGGAAACTCGTATTTACGATAATTCTGATAGCACGTGAAGGCAGCATCAGTGTCTGTTAAGCCGCACTGCACTTTGGCGTTTTGAAGACCTGGGACAGTCTTGCGCACTAATGCTGCCTTCACGTGCTATCGGAATTATCGTGAATACGAGTTTCCTAATCGGAAATTGGACGTGAACGGCCTCTCAAGTCGTTTTTTCTACCAGGAAATTCGGAAATAATTTTGATATCCGAGTTTCCGAGTTGGGCGGGTCATATTAAACATGGTGGAGGAAACAACCATTGCTGCTGTCAATGCTGTTCTCACAACAACTACATCCATTTGTCTTGTCGCTAAAGTAGTGTATTTATAGGCTAGATATGAACGATCATGCGAAGCATATTGTATGTTTTATAAACAGTGAAATAAGCATGTATTTGACCGAAATTCCAGAATTGTCAGCGAACTGCATGTATAGCGCGGTGAATGTTTATATGATTGTCAGCCAATGGGATGCTACATTTTATTCTTTCCGACATTAAAGCACTTGAATACGACAAGCTCTTAATCACGTCTTCATAAGTGGGAAATAGGAAATTTCCGATAGCACGTGAAGGCAGCATTACTTCCTGTCGCGCGCACGCGCTCTCATGTGGCCAAGACTGCAAGTGTGGGTATTTGGACAAGGCACAAGAGATCTGGCAATGAAAAGGATACTAAGAAGGCTACAGAGTTCGCATTAAAGAAGTGAAGCTGACATTTACAAGTCATGCGGTGGTGTGCTCTTTATGCCCTAAAATAAATGGCATCCATGCTGAGCATGGGTATTAGTAGGCCTAGGTAGGATATTGTTGATCAAGAAAAAGATGTCATGGGAAGACGCGTTTTGGCGAGCCAAGATATGATTGATATATGGCCATGCTTGGCAATTAAAAGGATACTAAGAAGGCTACGAAGTTCGCATTAAACAAGTGGAAGCTGACATTTACAAGTCATGCGGTGATGTGATCTTTATGCCCCAAAATAAATGGCATGAGCATGGGTCTTAGTAGGCCTAGGTAGGATATTGTTGATCAGCATAAAGATGTCATGGAAAGACGTGTTTTGGCGAGTCAAGATATGATTAATATATGGCCATGCTTGGCAGTTGACGTTTCCCCCATTTCTATCAGCCATATTCTCTCATATTCTCTCTATTGTATGTATGTGTTGTTATAGTGCCAGATTATGTCTACACAAAGCAGTACTTGCCACGTGTAGCCTATATCATTACTCAAGTCAAGTCAACTTTATTTAGCGCTTACAATAGCATACAGATTGTGTCAAAGCAGCTTTGCAGTGTTAAACAGGCAAATAGTGTACTAGAATAATGAATTAATAAGTATTTAATTATTTATACATTAAGAAAACATTTTAATTAATAATTTAAATAAAAGTAAATATAGTAGGCTATTAGTACATGTATTCACATATTAACCATAACTGTATTAAGATTAGGTGTAATTGTGCAGTTGTCCCGCAGGTGGCTGCACGTGTCTGTCTGTGTCCTTACAAGCGCACTCTATTTCTCCAGGAGCACTCATCTACAGCGAACTTCCTACAATGCTTTTGTGAAACGCAGCCTGCATGTTAGTTTGCCTATTTTGCCCAAGACCGTGATATATTTAAGTGCATGCCATACTAACAGGACACGCACTATAGCCTACTTAAAGGTCGAGAGCTGTAGTTTCAAGAAGATTGCAATGGCGTTTGCTTTTTCTGAACTATGGTTTTGGGAAACACTGAATTGTTAAACTACGCTGATAACGAATAAACTTGCAGCCGGCAACCAGATCAAGATTCGTCTAAAGCATTACATATGATTTTCAACTTTGTTGCAGCTTCATCGGGGTTATTTTCCATTTCAAAATGAATGTGGTTGTATGTACACTCTCAGAAATAAAGGTACAAAAGCTGTCACTGGGGCGGTACCTTTTCACAAGGTACATGTTTGTACCTAAAGGATCCATTTTGGTACCTTAAAGGTACATATTAGTAGGCTACTTAAAGTGTACATATTTGAACCTAATAGGTAAAAAAGTGTACCTTTTGAAAAGGTTCCCGCCCTAGTGACAGCTTTTGTACCTTTATTTCTGAGAGTGTAGCCTACAAAGTGAAGTCCTAGGTGTGGAAGACAGATGTGTTTTGTAATTTCATAAGCATATACTGTAAAATTGTAAATAGACCCGTGAGCATTTCTGGGCCCCGCTTTGTGCACAGAGTTGTTTGTGTTGGAACTTAATGATTTTACAATTTAGGTAAGTAGCCTAAATTTAAGTTTCACACCTTGAGTGTGAATGTACATCTACTTAGTTGACCTAACAAATATGACTTATGACTACCTATTATAGCATTAAAGGTATTTTGTCAAGTCAGAGGAGAAATATTTTTAATTAAACTGCTGGGGACTTTTTGAGACATTAGTTAGGCTACTGTAAATGTTTTTTTGTTTTGTTTTTTCTCTCTCTGAAAAGTTACCTTGAAATGATGCATATTATGAGAAGTGGATAAATAAAATGGTCTTGACTTGAAAAATAATAATAAAATAAAATAAATAAAAAACCCTTCTCAACTATAATTACTCACCCTCATGTCATTCCAAAAGATATACTTAAAGAGTTGTTTGGAGTCACACAGACGTTAGCTGTATAGAGAAAAACAGTTGAAACATATTTCATATCTTCTTTCGTAGACGAAAGATAAGCATACAGGTATGGAACATGTGTTAATGTTGACACAATCGGTCATTTTTAGGTGAACAATCTATTGAACTAGAGTCCTCACAGACATGACGGGATACGTGAGACCCGTTAATCATTATGAGTCGATCACATATTTTGGCCTATATTTACTAGTTGCAATTTGTTATGCAATAAACAAATTAGGCTACATTAATACCGTTTGAATGTGTCCTTAAGAGCTAGAGTAAACGGAAATGCGCTCTCATTGTAGTCCAATACTGCTGTTTATTTGTGAACGTTTTTACTTAGACATTGGAGCTTTTTGGAAAACTTGTAGAAGAAAATACGGAGACTAAGATGTGCAAGCGATTTTGTTTTTTACCAAACACTTTTCAATTTTTGTAGAATGAATGTTTTACAGGCTACTATTCTACGAAGTTAATATAGCCTCGTTTTGTGCCCCTTTTGCTGATTTCATTTTTCTGTCATTGAATTGTAAAGATGTCACAATAACTAAATTATTATTACAATATATGAACAAATGGGTTGGTGTGTAAGAACGTCGGGTACTGATCTATTTAAACTATGGGAAGGGGTTGAACACTCGCCTAATTCAAGTTGTTGTAGTATCTGTGAAAAAACTGGCGAGGGCGCCAAAGAACGCAAAAACAGTTTAGCGCGCGTCTCTGTCACGCTCCCCCTTCTCCCTCTCCTTGAAGTGGATAACTTAACCTCGCCTTAAAGAGCCTTTCACGCCCCCACGTTAACACTTGATTTGAGAGCGCAGACTGTAGGCTCAGCATCACATATTAAAACATATTTTTGATTACCTATTTTAAAGCGTTTGAGACATGCGCTAAAATGTTTAGTCGACATATTGTGAGAAACGTTATTGGGTAAAATATGTTGTCTTTTCCTTTTGCATATTAGATTTCTTACGTGTTTAAGTGTGATCAGCGATCTAGATTGGCACTGATCATGATTTTAATCCCTATACAGTATTCATATCTGCATACTATAATTATGTACGTAGAAAACGTAAAGACGACATCAGTCCATATCCAAATGTGAATATGTGTAAAACGAATTAAAATGTTTTTCATGTGATATCACGTAATTTTGGATCAGTCTTTTTTTAACATGAATTTTAAACATGAATTTAATAAACGAAATTCGTCATTGAACGTGATTAGCCAGTTTTAACTCCATGCGACGTGTCGAAATGAGGATACCATCATTTGACGAAAATAATACATCTCGTGATTTTAGCAGTAGGCTAAGATACATAAAACAAGCAAGGTGTTAGAAGACCACTACCAATAACAAATTAATAAATAATTCAGCCAAAAAATAATTCAAAAATATCTATATAGATGAGCTTTTGCAAACGCTCGAATCATAGGCTATATCTCCAACAAATGTAAGAACACCGCGGCGTTTAAAAATGGTCACTAAATTTAATTCGCCCATATCGTTATTTTGTAACGAACAACCATATTCGCAACGGGATCTTCTAATTGGATGCAAAAATCTTTAACTAATGCCTCTCATTCGAAAACGTCTGTGTGAAATAATCGACAGAGAAAGAAAAAAGAAACAGCTCAGAGAGAGGGAGTGGGAGAGCCAGAACAGAAGGAAGGAACAATAGAGAATCAAAGCATAATGATATTCCTAAATGAAGAGGGAAATGTTGCCGCGCTCATTTTATTAATCAGACTGTCAATTTCACCCCAGAGGCCAACCCCAGGAGCCATCTAAAACAGACTCAGATCAGAAGCTGCTCTCCTCACTTCTCCTCTCTCTCTCCACCTGGATATACGCGTCTGGCCGATCAAGGGCCGACTCTATCAACCGATGACAGTCTCTCTCCTATTTATTTGCTTATAAACCTGTTACAATAAATGATCATTCGAACCGCGTCACGCGCACCTTTAACGACGAAGGCGCAAACCACTTTTTGATGAATGACTTTCTGGACCAGAGAGGATGCGCGGGTCATTTTGAGCAGTCATTCGTTGCCCGCACTGGCATTCCTCTGTTTTTTGCTTCCAGCTCATAAAGGTGTTATATTATTTAGAGGCGGCAGCTGAGCTGAATGCGGATTAGATCCGCCACCAGTCATCGGAGCACCAGCCCTGGGACTTTGGATTTTTTCTGCACGACTTCATGATGGAGAGGATAAGAAAAGAAATGATTCTGATGGAAAGGGGACTACACAGTCCAGTGGCAGGAAAGAGGCTCTCCAACCTCTCTGACTCGGCCGGGAACGCGGTGCTTGAGGCCCTGGAAAATTCTCAGCACGCAGGTCGCCTCAGTCCGAGAATAACTTCTGCCTCGCTGCATGGCAGTCTCGGGGATATTCCCACCAAAGGCAAGTTTGAAATCGACAGCTTATTCGGAAACCACCACAGCGACAATACCTCCTCCACAGAAGTGTCGTCCTCCGAAAGCAGGAAGAAAATAAACCTGTACCCTGAAGTTTCTCCTGACTCCGATATGAACAGCGATGTGGAAGTGGGTTGCCCGTCTCATCGCTCACCGGGCAGTATCAGCCAACAGAAGGAAAACAATAGCAAAGGTAAACAATTTACATGGAAACTTTGATCGAGTCGTTTATAAATTTGTTAAAATGCTAGTTTGAGTTGGCATCACAAAGTTTCAAATATAGCTCTAATTGGACTTTGTTTAGTTTTTTTATTGTTATTTTCAAATGCATGTTTTCATATTTTATGTTATAGCCTATTTTATGGTAGCATTTTCTCCAAGTCTTTTTGTAAGCTTGCAAATCTTTTACCGTTGCCTTAAATTATCTGTGATTGCATTCTGTGTGCTGCATGAATTTTGCAGTGTTAAAATTCTGTATGAATCGGTGGATACGTTTGTCTTTAATTGTTGATGCTCTGTGGCTTTTATTTTTGGTTTAAAATCATTTTGATTTTCTGGAAGGAAAAAAAAAGTTAAATCTAATCCCAACATGTTTCAGCCGAATTGCATGTATACATTTATAAATACAATCACACATATTATTTCACGTGCTTGTGTATTTTATTTTAATGTACAGATCAACGTAATAACAGACTAATATGCATGTTTAAAATGTTTACACATTTGTCTTGTATTTCTTCCATTATCCGATTTAGGTTTCTCCGACAGTAATTCAGGAACCTCCAATACAAGTTCGTCGTCTCTATCGAATATTAACGGTTCCATCAGTAACTCCAGCAGTTCGAGCTCGGACCAGGTGAGGAGGTACCGGACTGCGTTTACCCGAGAACAAATTGGGAGATTGGAGAAAGAATTTTACAGGGAAAACTACGTCTCAAGACCCAGGAGATGTGAACTGGCCGCGGCATTAAACTTACCCGAAACAACAATAAAGGTATTGGTCTGATTTTGTTTACTTTTTCCCAGAGAAGATAAAATATGCATTTGCTAATTTGTAATGTTTATAAAATGTTTAGCCAATATTAACCTTTCACAGCCAGCAGCATAGATTACAAAACCAAAAAAAAAAAAAATGCAATTTTATATGGCATAAATATAATATAAAGAATCCGTACTCCTAAATACTGTTTACAGAGAATGTGTAGTCTCAATATGGGTTGTATTACACATACACAATGTGTGAAAAAAAAAAAAAAAATAATAAAAATATCTTATTTTATTTTGTCTGATGCAAAAACCTGCCTCATTTCTTCTGTGCTCACGTAACCTATTAACCACAAGAACCGTCCAAAGGGGGTACATTTACAAAATTATTGGTCGATTCGTAAATGACACAAATTTTCCTCTGATCATAAAGCTTTACCTAAAAGCTTTGCAAAAACTATTTTAAATGCATAGGTCCTGAGGTTGTTTGGTGATGCAAACTGTTGTGTTTAATTGTTTTGTTCTCGCTTCTCGCCACTGTTCACCTGATCCCTAATTGTTACCTGTGTATTTCTGTGGATGCGTGTAGGTGTGGTTTCAGAATCGACGAATGAAGGACAAGCGGCAGCGGCTTGCCATGTCCTGGCCACATCCCGCCGATCCCAGTTTCTACACCTATATGATGACGCACGCGGCCGCCACCGGAAGTCTGCCTTACCCTTTTCATTCCCACATGCCACTACACTATTACCCCCATGTCGGTGTCACGGCAGCAGCTGCCGCGGCAGCCGCCTCAGGAGCCGCTTCTTCACCTTTTGCTACCTCTATACGTCCCCTTGATACTTTCCGTGCGCTTTCTCATCCATATTCGCGCCCAGAGCTGTTGTGTAGTTTCCGGCATCCAGGACTATACCAGTCACCGGCAGGTTTGAACAGCTCCGCGGCGGCGTCAGCGGCAGCGGCGGCGGCGGCGGCCGCTGCAGCAGTCAGTGCGCCTTCAGCTACGGGGCCGTGCTCATGTCTCAGCTGCCACAGCAGTCAGGCCGCCAGCGCACTGGGCTCCAGGAGCACCAGCTCTGATTTCACCTGCACAGCGACAGGGCAGAGGTCCGAGAGCGGATTTTTGCCATACTCGGCAGCAGTTCTCAGCAAAACTGCGGTGCCCTCACCGGACCAGAGAGAAGAAAGCGCGCTCAATAGATAGCTTAGTACTGGCATACACTCTTTCATTTGAAGCACATGCAATTATTATTATTATTTTTAAAATTGAGGGACAGCATTTCCATTCCAGTAAGGCCTGTAACGCCCAGAATTAAATTAAGAAAAATATTTAAAATACACTCTTATAGAAATCGAAGGCCTTTTTAACGTTACAACACACAGTATTAAAACAGTGCGTTATAGAATGAGCAAAATGGTGTTTTTTTTATTTTTTTATTTGTAGATATGAGTAGGCTTATTATTATTATTATAGTAATTATTTTATTTATTCTTATTTATTCTTATTATTTATTACAACTGTATGCAAATATTATTTTCGATTAGATTGGACCACAGTAAAGAACATATACACTGGTTGTGCCACTTTAGCATCGGTTAAGGGACCAGGCGTAAGATAATGATGCTGTTCTGAAAGTGCTGCTGCTCGAGGGACTCTCCCTGATCTAGGAGTGTGGCGCATAAAAAACCTGCACTACTGCTACAATGTCAATTCTGCTGTTAATAATGTGAAGATTATGACGAAAATTGCCAATCATGTACCTTGATGGACCTCCTTTGAATGTGGAAATGTAAGAAAGTTCCCGTTCTGAGACTCGCTGTCAAAGCATAACAACCCGCTGTGGGAAGTCATTAGACAAGATAGATAAAAGACCTTGAGCATTTCGCATTGTTCTTGGTGTGTAGATTGTACAGTATTAAACGTGGTATTCGTTACCTGAGAATTCTTTTTTTATTATTTAAAAAAAAAAAAAAAAAAAAAAAAAAAAAAATCCCCTTTCCACCGAGTCCTATTTCCAATCTTCTTATTGGAACGTTGGTCGGCCTGGGTAGACTTTTTTCTCAGAGATGTTCCGCTGATGCGAGCAGTCTCATTAAATCCAAACCGATATTTCCATAATACTCCCAGTAGAGACTCTTCACTCACAATATAATGGGATTATCCACACAACCCCAAACTTCAGACAAATTGCTCATGCATTTCTGTCTGCATACATTTTATTTTTTTTTTTTAACTTTTTTTTTTATTTATTTTGTCACTGGGCGGAATTCTGCCTTACATAAAACCACATTTAAAAAATAGCAAAATAGCACTTGTACAGATCAAATGGTGAGATATTTTGTCATAACACGCATAGTCACGATTAAATTGTATTAAACCGAAAATTTTGACTTTCATTCGAAATTATTAGTGTCACAATTTTACCCCCTTTTTAATTTAATTATTATTATTATTATTATTTAATTTATGTGACTGGCTGGATGTTTATTTAATGTTAGGATTACACAATTGTTTTGGGTACTTAAACGATCTGACATTAATTCACCAGACTACAGAACGATTTAAAAAAATAAGAAATATTAGGCCTGAAATCATGTTGCAAGCCAAAATTATCACCCATTGTATATAAAGCACATTACATTGCTGTTTCCATTTCAAATGAAAAAAAAGCAAACAAACAAACAATTTTTTTTTTGTGTGTTTTTTTTTTTTTATTTTTTTTTTTTAGGATATTACTGAGTTGTTGCGCGGGGCTGGCTGCCGTCTGTTCAATAAATGACAATACTAAAATCCCAGTGTTTTGCTCCTCTCCCAAGGGTTGCCGTGATATGCGACTCTGTACATTACGTCTCTGTATTTTACATATTGCCGACTGTATGAATTTTCATATTTTCACTTGAGAAAAATGTGCAATATAAAAATGTATATTATGTTATTTATTGATGGTGTTGTTCTTGGAAAATAAATATTTAAAATGCAAATTTTAATATCGTTATCATTGTGCATGTTGCAAATAGCTAATTGCCGTATTAACTGAAAACATCAAAGTCGAGCAAATTCAAAATCAAGTAGCAGATGTGGCCTATAACGTTTCATTCACAAATGTCCACTTCACCCACCTTTTTATTACTTACATTTCTAATTCCTAATTGATTTATTTATTTATTTTTTGTTCCGTCTAATTCTAAACAATAATAAATACACGTAAATTCAATTAATTGTAAAGTAAATTTTTCTTTTCATATTCCTTTTAAAATCAATATTTCAATGGAAGAAAAAAAAATCAAGAGGTGTGAAGTGTTCCTGCTCTGTTAACACATTTTTTTTTCTCCTCGGTGAGAAAGTGAGTCTGGCATTAATTAAAACGACACTAAAACTATAGGGAATATGGCGTCTGCGATCACGGGTCATTCCGGCCCTATAATTTACCATTATTTTTACATTACCTCTAAATGATACAAGCTGATACTGTCGTTAATTGCAGCCTGGTTAAATATATACCGAAATATTCCCGGGGGACTTTGAGATAAGTTGCTTTCTTTTTGAACGTCCCCATTAAAGAAATGGGATTAGAGGCGCAGCAAGAGTGTGATGTATCGCCATGTTTCGTTATGCTCTTTACCAAGGCGAGGGTTACAACCCATACAACAAAGGCATTGAGATAGATGGAGAGGCAAACTGGAGAAGACAGAGGGCAGAAAAACACTGGCCACAATAACGCCATCAGTTTTGTATCCAATGTGCAAAGACTGAAAAAAGAATTCATCATAAAATGAAGCAAACTGTCTGTCACCTTAGCCGAATTGCTTTTGACAAGAAAATAAATCTGCGGCTTGTTTAATATATTTTATTTTTTCTTTATTTCGGGGCTAATAGAAAACCCAAATTAAATGTCCACCACCAAGATAGAAATGCAAAGATCGATGATCCTCCCGCTACTGTCCAATCACGCCCATTTAATTGACTGTATTTTCTGGGTAATTGAACTGCTTGTTGTAAATTGAAGATTTTATAGAAACGACATAAAAACTACATTTACTGACATTCATCGCATCTTTGACATTGATTATCTGATCAGCGCGTGTCATGCTAACCTCCAATTCTTCATTACACACTGTTTATGAGCTGTTGCAGAACAACTCGCTTGTTCCACTGTGATTGATTGCCTTATTAACGCGTGTTCTTGTAAGTGTGACCGAACTGATTACGATGCATATGTTTAGAATAATGTTTCATTTAGCTGACTGCGAGTAATGCGAGGTGACAGCTGCTGCGGGGAGGACAAAATCCGAACTACAGGGAGCACGTGGGGCCAAAAGACTGTTGTTTTAAGGTGGAACTTCTCAAATGCTTCTGGCGAGCGGAAAACGGTGCGCTCAACTGAACATCTGCGCTAAAATTTCAATGAAACGAGACCATAGCTGTTATTAGGTCCACGCAAAAATGGTGCCATAAAGGCAGGTCGTAGTTTTTAATCTGATAAATAAAAGACTTTGGTAAATGCCTACCCATAGCTGTCAGATTTTATTATTCTCGGGGAAGTCTAGGCAGGGTGAGGGTGATCCCAATCCCATCCAGTTGTTGCGATGGAACTAAAAGCTTCACGATACAGTTGGACACGCTAACGAATACATCGCCCTGTAAATTAGATCTGAATTATACTACGTTATAGATCACTATATGCTGTCATAATTTAGTTTTCAGTGAATGTACTGCGTAAAAATGGTGGGAAATTAGAAGAAACCGACCGTGATTTAAACAGGAAAATACACCATACAATGGCGCTGATATTGAGTTCGTTACATTGATTCAACGGCTAGTCTTAAACAAAGCTTTATTATTCGCTTTGTTTTTGTTGACACCATTAAAGAAAACCCAGGGAACAGAAGGGAAAAGGTTCGTAGCAACAGAAGCACCGGCTGTGATGAGGAGATTTATGCATCAAATGAAACCATGGCCACCCTTGTTTGTCTCAAATGAACGCTTCTGTTCAAATGTTGCTTTCATATATTATGTGACATTAATTTAACTATAGCTCATTAAGACAGAATGAAATGGTTAAATTAACTTATCAACCCATAATGATGATGAATGGGGTAGTAATTCAGATACAAGCTGGGCAATTTGCAAGTCTGCACATTTTGATAGTTCTCAAATAACATTTTGAATAGCAGGTCATCCCCTCAATCAATTGCATAAGCACGTTAAGTCGCTCCCTCTCCCTCAAAAAGGAAAATGTTTTTCATGCATATGTATTAAAACATGTTCGCAATTATCCTTGAAAATTGCCTTCACTTGCTTTAACGGCTGAGCTGTCTGTTTGCTATAAGCTGCCAATGAGAAGGTCTGGTTTGCAGGAGAAAATGGGGGTCAAAACATAATAGTTTACTGAAATAACACGTTAATTATATCACATTTTGCCAAAGTATTTCAGCGTTGCAGTGTGAAACATGTCAACACAGTATTCACCTCAACAGCTCTGTCTGTCGAACACGAACAGAGGGCATTTACCAATACAAAGGGCATTTATGGCAAGTACACCTATACATCATAACGTTAATATCACCTGGCACATTCTGGAAAATATTGTGAATGCATCTGATATGCAGAAAACGCTGACGCCTATTGCTTTCCTTTTCCCGTTAAACCAGACAGGCAAACACACCGTACCGTCAACGCACAATAATAGTGGGACACTATTCATCCGTCTTACTTGAATTAATTAACCATAAAGTTGACCCTTTGTCTGATTGACGACAATTTCAAATGAAGTAGTGAACGAGTTTCATTTTAGCAGTAGCCTACGCATCATTTCATCGCCAAACAGACACACAGACCGTCATTATAGCAAAGCGATGAGTTCAACGTGCAGGGCTCCATGAGGGTAGACATTTTTTTTTGTCGCAATTATAACGAAGGATTGTTTTTAATTACATTCGATGAAATGAACTGGGAATTGTGGAAAGTTCGTGCAAACGACAGTCGGGGTCAGGTCAAACGGTAGCGCGCACCACTGAGGCTAGAACGGCTATTTGCGATTCATTTTGCCTGCCTGAAATGACATCACACTTTCGCGGATTTATCGGATTTTAAAGAAATAATATAATTATTGTACCCTATACTGGCACCTCATTATATTAAACACGTAGAGATATTGTTGCACTGTAATGTTCTTGACAGCTGTTACTCTACAAGAAGTGCAGCAGCTTTGCGCGCTAATTCATGAGAAGTCTGTCAGTCTCGCTGTTAGTTTCCATCTTACTGAAACAGAGAGTGCATTCTCTTGCTTCAAGCGAGTCCCTTTGACAGTGGTCAATAATATGTATGTAAATACTCATATTGCTCACAAATATTTACAATACACGATCATTTTTGCAGATTTTCAGGGGATGTAGTTTTGCTTCAAAGTGAAATGACCAAATACTTTATATCACACAATTTTAATCAATATTCATACTGAAAACAAACAGACCCCTATTAGAGAAAATATTGATATTGAATCTGAGATGTCTGAATCAGCTCTAATTAGTCACAGCAAATAAAGAAATAGTTTGAAGGCATTACAAAGTGTATTGGGTTGAGTAAAACTACAAAGCAAACTGTATATTCGAACTCAGCAATAAGCAATAGAAAACAGAGTGTATTGTGTATTGCCTACACTATCGACCACAACATTCTTCTGAATAGACTAGAAAACTTTGTTGGCATTGGTGGAAGTGCATTAGCATGGTTCAAATCGTACTTATCTGACCGCCATCCATTCGTAGCAGTGAATGAAGAGGTATCATATCGATCACAAGTGCAGTATGGAGTACCTCAAGGCTCAGCACTAGGGCCGTTACTTTTCTCGCTTTACATGTTACCCTTAGGAAATATCATCAGGAAACACGGTGTTAGCTTTCACTGTTATGCTGATGATAGGCCTACGCAGCTCTATATTTATTCGTGGCCCGGCGAAACACACCAAACTGAGAAACTAACGGAATGCATAGTCGATATAAAACAAACTGGATGAAGAGTAATTTCTTACTGCTAAATTCTGAAAAAACAGAGGTGTTAATTATCGGACCTAAAACCCCCACATGTAATAGCCTAGAACACTATCTAACACTTGACGGCTGCTCTATAAATTCTTCGTCATCAGTTAGGAACCTAGGTGTGCTGTTTGATAGCAATCTTTCCTTTGACAGCCACGTTTCTAGCATTTGTAAAACTGCATTTTTTACATCTTAAAAATATATCTAAATTGAGACCTATGCTCTAAAAGTCAAATGTAGAAACATTAATTCGTGCGTTCATGACCTCAAGGTTATTATTGTAATGCTTTATTGGGTGGTTGTTCTGCACGCTTAATGAACAAACTCCAGATGGTCCAAAATGCAGCAGCTAGAGTTCTTACTAGAACCAGGAAGTATGACCACATTTGCCCGGTTCTGTCAACACTGGACTGGCTCCCTGTTAAACATCGTATAGATTTTAAAATCTTGTTAATTACTTATAAAGCCCGGAATGGTTTAGCTCCTCATTATTGAGCGAGCTCTTGTCGCATTATAGTCATCCACGTCCACTGCGTTCCCAAAACTCTGGCAATTTGATAATACCTAGAATATCAAAATCAACTGCGGGCGGCAGATCCTTGTCCTATTTAGCACCCAAACTCTGGAACAATCTACCTAACACTGTTCGGGAGGCAGACACACTCTGTCAGTTTTAATCTTGATTAAAGACCCATCTCTTTAACCTGGCGTACACATAACACACTAATACGCTTCTATTCAAATCCGTTAAAGGATTGTTAGGCTTTATTAATTAGGTCAACCAGAACCGGGAACACTTCCCATAGCACACGATGTACTCGTTACATCGTAAGAAGAATGGCATCTACGCTAATATTAGTCTGTTTCTTTCTTATTCCAAGATCACCGTATCCATCCGATCCAGTCCGTATCCAGATCAGATGGTCACTGCAGTCACCCGGATCCAGTCCGTATCCAGATCAAATGGTGGATCAGCACCTAGAGATGACCTGGACACCTAGATGAGCCCAAGAGACATCCCCAGTGAAGACCTTGTCACCTAGACGGCCATCGGGACAAGACATCGGGAAGCAGATGAGTCCTCTACACAATCTGACTTTGCTGCAGTTGGAACTGCTGGTTCGTCTGGCCAGAGGAGAACTGGCCCCCCGACTGAGCCTGGTTTCTCCCAAGGTTTTTTCTTCAATAATGAAATGTCTTTAACTGAAAATTGAGTGTTTAATCTTGTCATTTTATATTATTGACACACTGTTTTCCTATTTTGATATTGGAAAGTTACTTTGACACAATCGGTATTGTTAAGACTTTAGAATTTTATAAATGTCAAAAAAAAAAAAAAAAAAAAAAACTCAAAATATCTTTAAAAATATCTTCTCTATGGCATAATAATCAAGGTCTTGTTTTTAGATCATGTTTACTTCTAAGCCAGTGACATAGAAACATATTGTACAACTGGTTCCAGTAACTTATGGAAGATGCATTATTACCTTACAGCCATATACATGCTAAAGCTCCTCATCATGTAAGTACACTGTGCACTGGATTTAAACTACTCATACTGTGCTGTGAAAGTTATACATTTACAGTTGCTGTCCATGGTGCTGATCTTCACTATTCCAGCTGAGGCAGTATGGTCATTCTAGCACTCATGTTAGGTCTAGATTTCAGGCTGAGTGCCCCATTCTCTCTCCATTTCAGAGTTATCAGATTCCAAAGAAAGAGCACCAACCATCAGAAGTATTGGCAGTTTTCTCACAAAATATTTGCTGTGCTTTTGTAACATGAAGTCTTTAAATGGTCTTGTGTAATATTCACTGATATCTACCTTTTTATTTTAAAGTAAAATTTCAGATCAGTACTTTGCAAAGTGCTGAATGGGATAGCTTTTGTTATATTTCAGGCCAGTTTAATTTAAGACATCTGTTTAGCCAAATTAATTACAAATTACAAACACTGGAATATATATATAACTACTTAAACATCAAATTGGATTAACCAATAATCCTGTAATATAATTATTATTCAATGGTAAAGTTATGCACATTCCAACCCTCTATAATAATGGCAAACATACATTCCTGTTGCATGTTTCTGTTTTTTTCAGCTCTGAGCAGCTGACAAAAATGTTAACCTAAAATGTGCTTCATTCATTTTAAATAAAAAATATTATGTAACATCACTGAACCAACCAAAAAACAACAACAACAACAACAACAAACTTTAGGTTACAACAACAAAACAAAATTTAAGTGTTCGGAAGAAATAATTTCGTAATGAAACAATGGCAGGTTACCACTGTTTACTGTGTACATAAAAAAATAAAATAAATTATATATATATATATATATATATATATATATATATATATATATATATATATATATATATATATATATATATATATATATATATATATATATATATATATATACTGTATGTTAATCTAAAAATGTGCCTTATTTGTGAACATTTTTAATTTCTTAATTGATATTTAACCACACTGAACCTATAGGCATATTTATATAGTTAGGCTACATCAGAAAAAAAAAAAAAAAAAACTACATTTGAGGGTAAGACGTAGCCTTTAAATATGCCCTGTATGCTTTGTTTCTCTACAAGGACATAACATTTTCTCCTCATCATGTTTTACAGGACCTAAACAACGACAACCATCACTGTTATATATTCACATTCAAGCCTTTTTTATTTAGTTTGGAATTGGAATTAATGGAACTGACAAACCTAGTATAGGCTAATTTTCTTAAGCTACATAAAAAATAACCAAACTGCTCATCACATATTTGCACTGTACATTTCACCATCTCATGCAGACCTTCCAGAAAGTAAGCCTGCAATAAAAAAAAAAAAAAAAATAAATAAATAAATAAAAAAAAATAAGCCATATAAGTCATGAAGCAATGACTTACGGAACAGTTGTCCAGTGTCTGTTTTCATTGTGTGAACACATAAACAGTTGAATGAATTGTGAGTTGTGTTTTTTTTCCAGTTTACATGTACTATAGTAATATGCATTAAAACAATAATCAGAATAATACATTGCTATGTAAATTGTGCTGTCCCATCACCTTAATCCGGATAAATTGATGTCATGCACGGCACAAAGCCAATTACTGTTACTGTCGATAGCATAAAAGTCTATTCATGCCATAAAGTGTATTATGATAATCATTCATTCATTCATATTTTTAAATTGATTATACTATTATTTTAATGTCATAATTTTAAATAAACGTTGTTTAGACTATAGAGCATGTAGGAAATGTGAATGCAACATTTCTATTATCACAATTTCTATAACCAGTTTTAACACAATGTAATGTTTACAAATAGAGTAACAGCAAGATTATCACGTGCGTAAATAGAATTTCCATTTTCTATTATAGCATTATTTCATCCAAAACGCTCAATATAAGCAAAATATATATACAGCTTTTTGAAATAAACCATTTATTTCCGCCGTGACGTAACCTCTGCGGAAGCACGACGTGAAGTTCATTCTATTTTCCCGCGCTTTGAGAGAGAAAGTGCTTGACCACGTGACAGAGCGGTGAAGTAGAGGAGGTCCGTGCCGCGAGGGGTTGTGGGAGCAGTTTGATGACGTAGGCTGTGGAAGTACAGGAATAATAGCGCGAGTCTCTTCTGGATGATATCTTATTCAGGGGTAAGGCATTTTCAATGATATTTTTTGTGTCGGTTTTCGGCGTGTTTATGCACAATAACACTGTATGACAGGGCGTGCGTGACAGAGCACAACATGTCGTCTAATCACCGCTGTATCGGCTGACAACAGTTCAAAGTGAGTCTTTTTAGATCTGCATTGAACGTTAAAGCATTTCTGATATTCTAGATTAAGGAAACATAATCTGTCGGCAAATATATGATATGCTAAATCTTTAAAACCCATAAAGCACAATGTTTTAGCTGGGAGAATGAGATCACTAACTCTTGACTTTTTTTTTTTCTTACATAAACTCACTGTTTCAAAACTTTTTTTTTTTTTTTTTTTTTTTTTTTTTAAGTAGTAGTTTTGAAGCATTACACTCGACCTGAATTGTTCTGGAATATAAGAGTTTGATTTTGATACTAAACCGCATTCTTAAGATGGAAGGGTGAGGCTGAATAAAGTTATAAGTAAAACGAATTTCATTGGTGCTTCCAGCAGTTTTTCGCACCACTATCCACTCTGATTCAAACACTCTCAAGCAAGTTTGTGTGGGCCCACTATCTGAGCTCTTGAGGACTCTGCAGTTTAAAATAGAGGAGTGTCTTGTTACTTTTCAGAGCCTCCAGATTTTGTGTGAGCTGTGGAGATATTTGATATCACTGATCTCATGCATCTAACCCTGCATGTGTGAGATAAAGTGGGATCTGACAGGGTTTGGACATACATTGCAAGCCATAATTTCTGAATGTCAATGTCATTGCAACAGAAAACAAAACGTAAATTTGAGTGGTATTTATTGTAAAGAAAGATAGCACAAATACACTCTTCCAGCAAAGCATTTGTTGAAAAAGACGTTTGTTTGGTTTGAAATGACTAAGCAATAGATATGCTGTTAAAATTAAGACAGAGTATTGAAACATTAGTGGGTCATGTTGCTGGTATATGTGATTATCTACACCTCTGCTAGGACAAATGTGTGAGTTTGAGGAGAGCTGACTTTATCCAGGTTGTGGCTAGAAGGGATACAGCTAAAACGATAAATTGTTTTCTACCTATTAGATTTTGTTTTATTAACGTCGACACCTTCCACAACCCTAAACCTACACTTTACAATAATGCAAAAACAGTAATTATTGTTGTACTTTCCGACAAACGTTACGCTATATTGATGTGTGCATGCCCAGTAGACGACTCTGTATACCATATAGCCAACTCTTCATCTGCTAAAATCAAATGGATCAGAAAAAAATAATTTGGTTCTGAGAAAACTCAAGCAGCATTTGTTTAAAGATGTATACACTTTTAACAAATGTGACTTAAGCATCCAATTTTTTTGTAAATGAAATCCTACTGAGGTTTTATAATCCATTCTCTAATCCATGCGTTTTCCCAAGTGGAAAACGTCTTATCATGATCTTGTTTGTAACTTAAATATTGTTATTGTTGAAAGAAACTGTTGCCTTTATTGTGAACAGGTGTCTGGCTTTGGTGTGGAGTAACAGAACCCAAACTTAGAGACAAGGTCTGCCCTCACAAGATGGGGGCTGTGGTGTCTCGGTGGAGGGTAAATGTGCTTCAGTCACTCAACTTGTAGGATGCACACTTAGGCTGTATGCAATATTAATGTTAACATCTGCAATTTGATTTTAAAGTGGTTTGATAGAAATGTCGCACAGATGTGTGCTGTTGTCTTTTTTTTTTTTTTTTTTTTTTTTTTTTAATGCTACAAAGCCTTAAAGGAATAGATCACCCAAAAATGAAAATTAACTGAAAGTTTACTCACCCTAAAGGCATCCAAGATGTAGATGAGTTTGTTTCTTCATTAGATTTAGAGAAATGTAGCATTGCATCACTTGCTAACCAGTGGATCCTCTGCAGTGAATGGGTGCCATCAGAATGAGAGTCCAAACAACTGAGAAAAACATCACAATAATCCACACGTAATCCAAGTAGTCTTGTGAAGGACAAAGCTGCAAGAAGAATCACATGAAGTTTGTAAGAATCACATCTGTTGTTAAGGTGTTTCAACTTTAAACTGTCGCTTGTGGCCAAAATAGAAGTCTGTAATCTATAATAACACTCCCTCCAGTGAAAATCTCCATCAAAATGACATCCTGCATCAAAATCCACGGACATCTTTTCTGGACTTTTTTTTACGCTTGATTTTCACAAGAAGGTTTTTATCAGCTGTTTGGAGTCTCATTCTAACGGCACCCATTCACTGCAGAGGATCCGTTGGTGAACAAGTGATGTAATGCTTGCATCTTGCATGACATGATGGTGAGTAAATTTACAGCAATTTCTGATTTTTGGGTGAACTATTCCTTCAAAAGTTTCATAATTAAGAGTGTGGTTTGATATTAATATAACATGCTATATATTATAGAAATCTAAATAGAGAAACTTCGCAATTTTGTACATTTGTATCTCCTACCAGCTTGCTAACTGTACTGTATCCATCCACAGGCAAAGCCAACCACTGTAGAAGTCTTGGAGGGTCTTGATAAGGTATAAAACTGCACTTTCAACCGATTTTATTTATTTATTTAGTTTAGGTTCAGTTGTGACTCAGAATAACACAAGGTTACAGACAGACACAAATGTCTGCTGCAGTCATTAGATATTTTAGGATGGGGGTTATACAGCACTACCTCACTTAGAGAGGTCTGTTCAGTTTCCATATCTTAGAGCTTGGCTGAGTATTGTGCAAATAACTTGGTTGTATATTTACTGTTTAGAACCAAAGACTTCTAATTGTGACTTCAAAATGTGAATTAAACACGTTTGACGTGATTTGTATCTTGACAAGATTAGATCAGTACGCGGTTAAATTAAATTTTTGCGGATTCTGATTAGAGCCTGTTCTGCCTTAGGTATTTAGGTCATGGGGATTTGATTCAAGTTTAGAAAAAAACAACTTTTCCTTCCATACTTTCTGTATGCTGCAGGATATTTTAAAGTTTTACAGAAATTTGGTGTCCTTCAAAAACATACCCCTGAATGTACCCCTGTGCAGCACTTGCATGCACAGTTTTATTAATTGCCGTTTTTCTGAAATATATTAGAATTTTGGCTTAGTATTTAATACTAGGTACAATTTTATAGACAAACCCATGTGTTATTTTTGTTGTAATTTTGGTATACTCCATGTCTGAGCAGTTTTTATACTGCTATTTGAATGCAGCTTACTAATTCCTGCCCTTATGGAGTTTTTATGGAATGTTTTAATTGATCTCCCTCAGGATATCCAGGGCCTCGAGGAGTACAGAGAGAAGAACCAGAAGCAGCTGAAGTTATGGGTGTACAGACTGCTTTTGTACTCATCCCTGCTGTACTTGATAGCCTGTACAGTCGTCTATGTGTGGTACATCCCAGAGCGGATGATAGGAAAATTAATAGTGGCTTCACCATTCTTGCTATTTCCTCTGTTGTAAGTACTTTAAGTTCAGTTTTTGAATTCAGACTTATAGAAGATTGATGGTAAATTGTATGAATTTGGTTTTGATTCAGATTATTTGAATCTTTCGATATGCATGAATGATTATAAATGAAATTATTTTCCTGTCTGCAGAGTTTGGCTGCTGAGGAAACTGCTGATTGTTTTATACAACAAACGAACAGAGCGAAACAGTAAGAAATTCTTGATTTTATATTTGATCTTATTATGAGTTCAGTCTATTATGATGCCATAGCCAGTAGTATTAATCATATCTACACATTCACTTTTCTGTTCTTTTTATTTTTTGCATCTTAGATGAAAAATTAGAGGAGCTGAAAGCAGAGAAAAAGAAAATAGTGAGTAATCAGTAGCAGTATTTGTCTTTGAATGTCACTTCCTGTTGTGTAGTTAATTTTGGCCTAGATTCGGTCTTTTTTCTGTCTGTTTTCACAGCTATATAGAGTTGCTTGAGTAGAGGTGCTCTCTCTCTCGTATATGTTAGGATCTTTTAATATGAGCGAGTTTGTAATTCCACGCAGCCCATGTGCTCCCATCTTCTCCTGTGAGCTGGTTAGCCGTATGCTAATGTTAGCACAACAACGTCCTGTTTTCCTTTCATAATATTGTGGCCCTCTGCTGTCAGTGAGAGAAAGAGATCATTTCTGCTCCTAATAAATAATCTGAAATCAATGAAGACAGCGGGTAATTGGCAAAGAGACTTTACTTGGTAAAGTGCTTGGCTAACGACTTGTCTTTAAATTAATAGTGTTTAGTGATGGGAGGAAATAAATCTGAGAAATTGCTTGTCATCCACTGTCATGTCTAATAACTTTCAATAATTACAGCTGATGGATTTTCACACTCCCCATTATCGCAGTAGGGCTTGTAATTATTCTATTCATTAAAGTTAAATAATTAGCGCTATTTGCTCTTTCCCTGAAATGAAGTTTTAAAATAAAACTAAACCGAATATGGTGAGAAAACAGATTGAATTTCTTTATGCTTTTAAACCCAAATATAAGCAGCAGGTCTAGTTCCTTCATTTGACTTGGACAGACGAATTTTTGTAAATTGGAAAGGTTTTTTTTTTTTTTTAATTCATAACAATGTGTCTTCAGTATTTAATGGCAGTCAATAGGAATCATTGTAATATTTTCTCAAAACAGCTTGAGCAGGTAATGGAAACTGAAACCTACAAAAATGCCAAGCTGATTCTGGAACGGTTTGACCCTGACTCTAAGAAAAATCTTGTAAGTACCTTATTATTAAATCTACAAATGACTCCATTAAATTTGCAAATATTAATGTTTTCGTTTGGTTTTCTCTGGAGGAGATAGAGGCTCAACCCATTGGCCCACCTGTGACTCCAAGACAAGGCCAAGGTGAGCAATCAAATCTGTTCCCTCTCTAAAGTTGAACTCATCAACTCACAGTTGACCCATGTTCATGCCATTTATTATGAATTTTTTTCAGTCTTTCATCAGAATGCAGTAACTTGTTGTAGTATCTTTAATACATTTTCTTTCCTGCTGATGAAAGAAAAACTGGCAACATCAGAGTTGACTTTGAAATGGCAGGTTTCTGTGTTATAAAACAAAATGATTTGAGTAATTTTTTCAGTCTCTAGATCACCCCAATTGGGGCTGTGGGGGTTAGTAACCCTTCAGTTTATCAGGTTTCGTATTTCACTGTCAGAATCATGGAATTTCCTTCTCAGAACTGCGTCAGCGTCATGTGACCCCTCGTCCTACTGGTCGTCCGCCACCCGTTCCTGCCGCCTCGGTCCCCCTTACTCCACTGTCTGCTCCGGGAGGGCCACCTGAAAAAGGTCTGTCTGCATCAACCCCACATGGTCTGATCCGGAGGCCTGGAACCCCAGCTGGCACGCCCGGCCAAGCAATGGGTGAGTCTCACATCCCTCACTAAACATCAGATTGGCTTTTCTTGTCATAGAAGGGCTGTTAATGGTTTTTCATCACAGATCTGAAAAAATCTGTCGGAGCACACATTGCAATACGCTTGACTAGACCTTACATATCCAGTCTGACAAATAAAGTGGAAGTGATCCATGTTTTGTAAATACATTTTCTTCCTCATTGATTATTTGAATTGCTAAGTTTTTTAAATGTATTTTTATTTTATTTTATTTTTAAATTGTAATAAAAGGTTTTTATTTTCAAAGGTGATAACTGTCATGCATTATTTTGTAGTATGTGCTATCCAGTGCAAACTGCACAGTAAACCGTATCCTTATGTTCCATTGTTCCACTGCAAATCAATACATTAAGAAACAGCTTATTATATAAGCAAACAAAACTATATTAAATAAAAATGTATTTAAGTTCGTTGTTGTTAATTAAAACTAAAACTATAAAAAATAGTTTAAAACGTTTTCAAAATCATAATTAAAAAATAAAGCTGAAATTGTTGCCTGGACAACTTACTGATATTAAGTTGAGAAACTAAAACTGGAGAAGGGGAAAAAAAAAAAAGAAATCATAAAAAAAATTATTAAAACATAAATTAAAATTCAAATGAAAGCTGAAAATGTAAAAGTAATTGGTAATTCAAGAAATGTATACGTACGATATTGGTATATAAATAATACTACAAAAACACTAGAGCCACTTTAAATGCCGTCTGAAATTCTTCTAAAAGTAGTATTTTTACATTTATTTAGTATAGTTTAGTTATTTATTCACTTCAATGGTAATGGGGAGAAAAATATATATATATATATATATATATATGTATATATATATATGTATGTATATGTATATATATTTATTGCCATTAAAGTGAAATTACTGAACCTACACATAGGAGCCTGATTAAAATGCTCATTTTAGAAGAAAGTTTCAAATGGCACGTAGAGGCTTTTGCGTCTGATCTCTTAAAATAGAAGTATTACATGGAAAAAACCGTTAAGAAATATAAAAAACAAAAACGACAAATGCCTAGCAAAATTACTAATTCTGTAAATCTAAAAAGTAAATGCTAATTCAGAATATTAATAAATGTTATAATATTGCAAAACTAATGCTAAAATAACACAGGAGCAGTCGCAGTCAGTTTTAACTTTATCTTTTGGATGTATAGTGCTATTTTATTTTATTTATCCCCAGTCGACTACAAACATCTGCTAGCAGTGACTGACAGGTGACACAGGCCCTGCTGTGTTAGTCGTGCAAGTTTTGCTGTGTGCAAACAGTTCTGGTCCTGTTCAAGCAAACACCTTTAGGAAGAAATTGGAAGTGAAAAGCACCTTGGTCCACTGCGGCGTCTCCATATGCCGGTAAATGAGTAAGCAGCAGGGATTCCTGACTATGCCAAGTCTGGCAGAAATGACCAGTCTTCTCGCTATGATTGCTCTTGATGTTAAATTATATTAATTATGAGTGTGGATCACAGCGGGCATGAGGAGGGAGCTCCATATCAGTGTCGTTATTAAAAGCTGTCCCTCTTATCATTCATCATCGGCCATGCAGCACTGAGCCACAGATACCGTCACACGTCTGAGGAGCGCACTGACGTGTGTGTGTGTGTGTGTGTGTGTACGTGTACGTGTGTGTGTGTTTGCAGGAATGCACCCTCCAGGTCCTCCGCTGGCCAGACCCATCCTCCCCAGAGAGCGAGGTTCCATGGACAGGGTCATTGAGTACCTAGTGGGTGATGGACCTCAGAACAGGTGAATGCTCTATCTTGAAATCATGATTTATATCTGTACACTGAGAAAAATCAAGGTGTGATGTGATTTCCGAAAAAGAAAGATCACCATATAATACAGAGAAGTTCAGCTTCAGTTCAGCCAAACCCAGAGAATAATAAATATCAGTTTGGTCGTATTACATATTGAATAAAAAAAAAAAATAACAAGAAAACCTGAATTAAAAAAATAATAATTTTAGATTTTATATATATATATATATATATATATATATATATATATATATATATATATATATATATATATATATATATATATATATATATATATATATATATATATATATATATATATATATATATATATATATATATAAAAATAAAGATGTGTACTGGTACTTGCCTAAACAATCAAACTTTTATTTTGCCTGGAATGGAATAAAACTGGTTAATAAATGTTTACATGTGACAGTTAAGAGAGCCTTTCTTTCTTTAAAATAATATATACTACTGTACAAAAGTTTGTTTTAGCAAGGATGCATAAATTGGATCATAAGGAATTTATTAAAAAAAAAAAAAGAATTTCAGATAAATGCTGTTCTTTTGAATTTTATATTCATCAAAGAAAAAAATTTATTAGTTTCCATGAACATATTAAGCTCTGCATCACAGGAATAAATTACATTTTACAATATTTTAAAATAGAAGACAGTTGGGTGAAAAATAAAAACATTTTTTTTACAGTATTACTGTTTTTACTGTATTTTTGATCAAATAAATGCAGCCTTGGTGAGCTGTTTTTCGGTTTAGTTTGAGTAAATTGTCTGGATGGATGTGTTTGCAGCTTTGAGTTGTGAAGGCTAAGCTAGATTTATCAGACCAGTAACATCAGTTAAGAATGCGAATATGGTCAATTTTGTCATGTGGCCTCTTACAACCTTAGACTTAACCAACACTATTATTATTATTTTTATTTTTTTTTTAAGCTTTTCAGTTTAAATTTCTTTCTCTTTTTATTGCAGATACGCTCTGATATGCCAGCAGTGTTCCTCTCATAATGGCATGGCTTTAAAGGAGGAGTTTGAATATATTGGTAAGTTTGAGAGACAAATGTAGTGCTTTGACAGTTCAGAAAGTCACTGAGCTCTTTAAAACAGAAGAGGACTTTTTTGAATGTAAACAAGTGTAAACGCATCGTTCCTCTGATGCGCTTAAAAATCATTAATGTGCTGCATGTTTATTTTCATATTCATGTGTCTGAGGATCATTCAGATGAGATGAGTTTGTTTTTATCGCTTATGTTTTAGCATTCAGATGTGCCTACTGTTATTTCCTGAACCCGGCCCGGAAGACACGTCCCCAGGCCCCGCGTCTCCCAGAATTCGCTGCAGAAACCAAGATGAGCCAAGACCCCCCTGCTGTTGCCATGGAGACAGACCTGTCTAGCTCTCCACCTGCCCCAGGTACCAGATCTCCACCAGAGTTCACCTGAGCAGCAGGAGGAGATGATGTTTAGATGCTCCTGATATTCTTAGGACTCGTGCGTGGTATTAAAGGATGATTTTTGAAGGGCTGGGTTTGTTTACTGCAGGTCTATTGTGTGTGTGTGCGCGTGATGAGATGTGTGTGTGTGTGTGTGAGTCCCTGCTGCTTGTGCCCTCTGAGAGGACATTTGCTGATGTGCTGAGAGCAGATCTGTGAGGTGATTAAAGGCTTTAGAGTCTTATATTCCCCCCCACAGTGCTGCCTAGTTAGTAGTGCTTTACCCTGTGTCTCTACCTGACACTCTCTCTCTCTCTCTCTCTCTCTCTCTCTCTCTCTCTCTCTCTCTCTCTCTCTTTTGTCTTGCTGTTTCTTCTCTTATTATGTGCTTGGTCAATAGCAAGTGATGACTGATGATACATTGTGTGTGTGTGTGTGTGCGCGCGCGCTCAATTATGTATCTTAATTCTGGAATTTAGTGTTTTTTTTTTTTGTTGTTTTTTTTTGTAAAAATGGCTGTTTATTAGTACTTAAGCACATATTCTGCATGACCATATTCTACATCCTACCCCATACTTAAACTTAACTACTACCTTACTATGAATTAGTAGCAAGTTAGAAGTTTGAGGCAAAGGTCGTAGTTAATGGTTTGTTAATAGCAAGAATTGGACCATAAAATAAAGTGTGACCTTAAAATTATTTAATTTGGGTGTTTTTTTGTTTTGTTTTTTTGTTTTTTCCTGTCTGATTTGTAGTGAATAGTGTTGTCTTTATATGAATGCTATTTTTAAGTGTAATTTTGCACATTGTACATGGATAACTCTAGCCTTTATATTATGATTTGAATAACTGGCTGACTGTTTATTGTACCTTATATGTACACACGTGTGTATATATATATATATATATATATATATAAGCAATTATAACATTGAAACCTTAAATTAAAGTGGCAGTAAAGACTTGTGTATTGCAGTACATTGTTACACAAATTCTAATTTAAATAACTTTTTTTTATTTTTTTTTATTCATTAAATAATCCTGAAATAAATCTTCCACAACAATATTGAGCAGCACAAATTTTCAACATTGATAATAATATAATAATTATAATTAAAACAATTAAAAAAATAAAATAAATAAAATTGAGCTGCAGATCAGCATATTAGAATGATTTCGGAAGGATCATGTGACACTGAAGACTGGAGTAATGATGCTTAAAATTCAGCTTTGATCACAGGAACAAATTACTCATTAAAATGTATTCAAATAGAAAAGTTGTTTAAAATTGTATTTCAGAAAAATATTTCAGAAATATTACTATGGTTTACAAATCAAAATTACTTGTAGCACTTTTCACAGTGCACACAGGTTCAAAGCAGCTTTACAGAAAGATATATATTATGTCTGTAGTGCGTTAATGCTTCAACAGAGAGCACTTTTATGGTATGATGGTATAAATGGTGGTATAAATAATGATGCTCTAAATTTAGATCTAGCTATGTTGTATTTATTTTGTGCATGAAAATCCAATTATATGCCTCTTTTCACGGTGAATTGAATCTTGCTAACAAGCACTCCTTTCGTTTGTTCATTAGAGAGTAAAGCAGCCAGTCCAGGGCATGTGAAAGCAGAACTTGAAGAGCAGCAAGCAGAAGAGAGCCTCTTAGAGGAGAAGAAGCCTGGAGATCCAGATCCAGATCCCCTCACCAGCCTCCCTGACAAATCAGATGGCGAGCAAGATGTGTCTGCCATGGAAGTGGAGTAGAGTGAGAGAGAATTTGCCAATATAAACCTGTCTGTGTGTATGTATGTATGTGTGTGGGTTTAACTTTCATATTCTTTACCTTTAGTTTATTTGTTTCCTTTTAATTTCTACACATTACAATTGCAGTGTTATTTCATAGATTAGTGCAGCAAAGCTGAGTAGAAATGATTAGTTCAGTGGTCAAAGGGAGTTTTGTGAGGGCTGTAAAAGCTAAACTTTTCAGAATTTTCAGCACGTAACTTCTTATTCTTTTAGTTGACAAGAAAAGCAGCTATTGACATGTAAGCATTGTTTTGTGACCTGAATGTATTTAATATTCTTATTTACAATATGTAATAATGCAAAAATGTCCTGTTCAAAAGTATATTTATACTATTTATAGTTATTAATATCCTCTCAGTGCCTGTTTTTGAAGTGTAGCATACATTAGGTGCTGTGCAGCAAGAAATTAGTCCCATGTTTACATGTCTGTTCAGGTACCGCCATAGGAATGTCTTGCTATTTATTACGACATAAAAACAGCCCTTCAGTGTTCTCAGCCTTATGTGCCTTTATATTTGACATGCATCAAGATTGAAGAAAAGCAGATGAATTATGTAATAGCATAGCATAATGTGTGAAAATACAGTGCTGTTTTTATTTTGTCTACAAGGATTAATATGAGAAATAAAGTTTTTAAAACAGTATCCTGATGTTGAGATGCAGATTTTTTTTTTTTTTTTTTTTAATTGAATTTATTTATTTTCATTTTTATGCATTCATTTAATGCAGTATCACACAAGCTTTCAGGTATTAATGCCATTGTAGGGACCTATGGGACCTATGCATTCTGCACTGACCCGTCCCATGTAAAATAAAACCACTTTTCCTATTCCACTGATATAACTGATCTTAAAAATGTCAGTTTCTTTTCTTGTTTTTTTTATTTTATTTTTTTTTCTAAATCTGTTATTTTCTGGGCTTGAGAGCGAAGGGGTCATGGTTCTGCAGGTAGAGATGTGTAGTTATTGGTCGTAGCTAGTGTTATTTGTGTCGAGAGATTGCCGGTCAGTGGATATGCCACTTGAATGGTTAAGTGACCCTGCTCAAGTGAGCGTGAGAGAGCATCTGTGTGCTCGGCCGAAATAGGCTGTTAGAGCTGTTAGTGGCCTGCGGCATCGCCCTGCCCGTGGTCCATCCACTCTGACGCAGAGAGACATTGAGAAGAATGTGTTAAAACACAGTCCATTTTCATTAGGGAGCCTATTTTAGCTTGTGATCATTTTATTTTAGCTCATTGATCATTTCAGACAGTATTAGATAATGGGAGTGACACACAAGCCCAACTGAGCTTGATTACTTGACCCTCTTCATTTGCAACAAGAGCGCTATCTCTGCCCCTTGACACGTGCCCGCTCTCTCTCAGGTCAGTCTCTCACATTTGTCTTTGGGATTTTATAATGCATGTTTACAGATACGTGACCCCCTGAGCACAGCAATGCATCACTGTCAGCGGGACAGTGGCACCTGATTCCCATACACTGCGCCTCTCTCTGACCTCTGACAGCACCCTGGCGCTCCAGAAAAAAATAACCCGTCAATAGGACATTTGAACCTTTCCCAGCAAATATGATGTAGATCAAGTGTTGGTGAATTACTCGTGAGGTGGGCGCTCAGTAGCCCAGCCCATTTCATTTCGGAGTCAAACTCCTCACTACATCATGCTGCGAGAGATGACATTTATTTTCTTTGACGTCTTTGGTAGTGCACTGTCAGTAAAATCATTTTGTGTGTTTTGAATTCCCATCCATTTAAAGACTTTGCGAGCTTGGCGCTCAAAGACGCTTTTTCATGTTTGTGGCACAATCACTTTTTTATTGAGGATTTCTTTCAGGCAGATGGAGTGATTAGATATGAATCCATCTTGATAGTCGTCTCGCTTTCTCTCATAGAAAGTCACATTTCCAGAAGTTCAAACTCATTTTTTCATGCCTTCTCTTCCCTGTTTGATACATCTGTTCAGTTAAGAATAATACACTCTCAAAATAGTCATATGGATGCTACATGAAATTAAAGGAAATATCTTGTGTTTCAGAACAACAACAACTAGATTTTAAAGAGATTCTCCTTTATCAATCGTATTTTTAACCTAAGAATGTGTGCAGCTATTTGTAACCTCTGGTGTCATCCATTTCCAGTTATTTTTAGTTCTGCAAAAAATGCAAATTGGTATTTCCTACACTGAAGAAAAAAAAAAAAAAAGATAGGTGGTCGCAAACAAATTATTTTAGCTACATTTACTTTAAAAAGATATGTTGAAAGTTAGTCAACTAAATTTTGTTTATTTAAATGTAGCTAAAATAAATTGATTGCAACCACTTACCTCAAAAAAAATTGAGTAAATTCAATGAATATTTTTTTTCAGTGTATATCATTGTTGTAATTATGAACATTCTAGCTTGTACCGCAAATAGTTTTGCTATTTACTGCACTTTGCTATTCTTTTAGTTATTTACCTGCAGTGCTGGGTAGTAACTGGTTACATGTAATCTAGATTAGGTAATCAGAATCTAAAAATTAAGTACTTGTAATTAGAGTACTTTTGTTATGGATTACATATTGTTCAGACAATGGCAGTAAAGTATTTAAAATTTATTCATTCTCCGTAATTATTCTTTTTTCTCTTTCAAATTGTCATTTCTAAAAATCCTACTGTCATCCCATTCAGCTTTGACTATATTCACAAATGTCGTGCAAATAAATTTAGCAAACTATGCTCCTGAATATGGGTGAAAAAAGCACCTCGCAAGCAATTACACTGTATGAAAGAATACTTGTGCAAGTTACTAAACACAATGTAGCTGTGAAACACTGTCGTCTTCATTGTCCAGTGACCTTCAGTCACTTGGTTCTGGAAGTCTGGACAAAAATATTTGAAACCTGGAAGACTTGGCATATAATGTCATTGTTATTTTCAGGTTTATTAATGTTTGTTCATATAATGCAGGCATTCCCACACAGTTTTGTCAGCCAAACCCCTTTGACATGAAATATTTACTTGAAATGTCTCTGAGGAAATTAATATTTCAAATAATTTAACGTCACATTCACATGTAGGCAAATCCTTAATATGTTAAATCCATTTTATGTATTAATGCATTTTATGATATTGATATCGAAAAATGGAATTCATTTTTTCTTTCTCTTCGAATTTTTTATTTTTTATATCAATATGTTAAATCTACCATTGAATGTACCATGAGTTTGATTTAAAAAAAAAAAAAGTAATCTAAAATGTAGTCAGATTACATTACCTAAAATGAGAAATCTAAATTATGTCACTAAACACAGTTTTTACCATGTAATCTGTAATCAGTAATGGACTGCAATCTGTAAGTAATCCGCCCAGCTCTGTTTACGTATAGCGGCTAATGAATCAGAAGTCTCGCACATTCAAAGAAAATACCTTACTTCTATTTTAGTCCACTCTCTTCCGCTCTCTTCTTTTCACATGAGGCCTACTTTATACCCCAGCTGGCAGATGTTATATAGAAAATCCCTGTATGGGTGGGGATAAAAGATAGTGAAGGATGCATATTTTCTGCTCTCCTTTATACAGCCCGTTTGTGTCCACACAGGAAGGAGATTCCATCTGCTTTCTGCTATCAGTGACCTACTAATTGATTTTCAAGGATGACAAACGAGCCGCTGGTTTGCTGAGCAGAGGTAATTCCGACCCGGTCCTGTCGGGCCAAACCGGCATGCACAGATTCTCCGAGCACTACCCTCTCTCAAACTCAAACCGCACGTCTCTCGACTCAGATTTATACTGATCTTTTATTTATTCCCTGAAAATATGGCAGATAAGAAACATAAGTGTTCTTGATATTGTGTTTTGTCATATCCAGCAGCCAAAGATTGAAATCCTAAGAAACAATTTTCTGTTGAAATGAAAGAGCTTGGCCTCGTGAACCCTGGAGGAAAATAACCTCGCTGTTCCAGGCAGAATATATATAACAGAAGAACTGAATAAGTTAAATAGACAAGAGCACGAGCCATGTCACTTTTCCATTTACTGCCCTTTGGGGTGAGCGCTTCAAAATCCTCTTAAAAGAAGACTTGTTATGTGTCTCCTCGCGGATGCCTAATATGAAGCCTGAATGGTGCATTGTGGTAAAAAATGAAGAGTTGGGTTCATCGCAATTCAGACCCTCGCCGTTTGCTTATAAGCAGGGCACGAAGAATGATACGGACCATAATGAGTTGAATGTCACAAAAGCAATTAACATGTCCCGGTATTAGAGTTCACCGTGAGATGATGACAACTGTATCATTATCAAAGTCATCATACCCCCGTAGGCGTGAGGGACACATTAAAATCAAATTAAAGAATCGCATCGGGTGCGGCGCCACGGCCCTAACCACGAGACGCTCCACGAGCAGTTGAATTCTGGCAATTAGCTTTTGGCTCTGTGATTCTTAAATGCCACAAGACAAAGTTGAGTGGCGTGAATTCATTTCACGAAAAGGTCATGAGGTGCCAAAAATATGTTGATTTGAACGGAATTACCATTTAAATCACAAAACACATTTAGGCGGGCCGGTTCCCCCTCCATCCCTTGCGCACTGGAGCCTGCCGTAAATTGTTAGACAGGAACAATAAGCTTCTCTGGAGCAGAAAAGTCATTAAACCTCGCTGTAGCTCAAATGGAGACTCTTCTAAAACGTTTTTAGAGGCATCATGGTGCAGAGAAATGCCAGGCCTATCATCACTCTGCATGTTCTTCAGCATTTTTCACCTCTGAAAGGGCACATCTTTTACTTTAGCGCTGACACTTGCGATCTTTCACGGTCATGGATGCACAGCCTATGAGTGCTTTAACAAACCATTATATATTTAGACATGACTGACGCTGTCGTTTCACATGTAAAAGTGGCTTGACCTTTCCGTTCTTCTAAAACAGTGGGTTCTTGTCCTGTCCTGACCAGTGTGGGGAAATTTTGGCCTTTCCGAATTTACATTTGGCCCCCAATTATGAGTAAATTTAAAAAAAAAAAAAAAAGGCAAATTAGAAGTGCAGTCCATTTATAATACTGTCGTTTAATCACACCTTAAATTTTTTCTGATGCAAATACAAAACTTATTTTTCTAAGTCCAGTGTTTGATGCTAATGCAAGAAATTATCTTTAATGTTGCTTGAGTTAAATATTTGTTACATTCATATACATGCTGCTATCTTCTTACGGAAGACTTACTGAGGGACTTGCTTCATGTTCTTGTTGTTTAAAATAGGGTTCATACCATTTATTAAAGCAAGATCGCAGAGCTGTTGAACACCCGATATAAGAAGAGGAACTGCACGGCGATTTGTAGTCTATAGCGGTCTCAAAGCGCGAGTTAAAATACTGCCTGACCTTCATATAATTTAGCCCTCATGCTAGATCCATCCCATAACATCTGACACATGGATTTACGGCGAGTTGATGTTTTAGGTGATACTCCATTGGAAATCGATGTAACGGCAAACAGACTTACCAAACCCACTGATTCCCACAAGTGCTCGATAATTAAGGTAATTACATAGCTTTCACGTGAAGCAATACGGTGCCGTCAGAGGAGAGCGACTGCATCCCATGACCCTTTCAGCAGCAATATATGGTCTGTTTTTACCCAGAGAGATGCCGTCCCCATCGACGGGGGTGAGAGGGGGGGCCTGGAGTTAATGCCGGCATAGCTAGCATGTACCCGTGGCTCTATCTCATGTGGAAATCATACAAAGCATCCTGCAGCCCGCAGCCTCATTTTATGGGCTCATCCATTACCGCTCTGTCATTGTTAATTGTCTTCTTTTTACCTCTGCAGGATTCTCCAAATTGGTGCTATCGAATGTGACAGGGGGAAGAGCATTAACCATCTGACAAGATGATATCTGCGTTCAATTTCCTTTTCTGCGCTGATATATACCTGCAGCACATCATTTTCCTCTCTGTCATAAAGAGAGCAATAAATCAGAGGTGCTTATGGAGGCACAGCAGAAAACAGGGCCGCCGGATTTGTGTCCCCAGCGCTGGCTATTAGGACGCCATTACCGCCACGTTCTGCTCCTTCAAACAAAAATGATCAAGCTTAATGCCGCTGAGATTAGGGAGATTAAGAGGGAAAGAGCGAACGGCCTCAACCGTCTCCTCCAAACAATCTGCGCTAAACTCGATAAAAGAAACGCCGTCTTCTCTCTTCTACTCTCGTTGACACTATTATCCATCTGTTTGGACGAAATTGCTGTATCATAGTATAAATCTGAGATACAAGTGACACATCCTCTAAAATAAAAGGGAACATTAACTGCTCTATCTTCCCCAGGCCCTGGGATCTGCTGGCTGTAAGCTCACTCAAGTGTGGTGGCAGTTATGCTGGGTTTTACTGGACTACAGACAATTATCCTTTACTCTTCTCCTCTCCCAAGACAAACTGCCAGGGCTTCATCTAAAATGATTGCAAATAGATTTTCCAAAATGTCTGTCGCTAGATTGCTGCCATAGATTATTTCACTTCAATGGATAGAAGTTGAAAAAACAAGAAAGCAAATCTACAGATCGATCACAATATTTTTAAGCGCAGAAATGTAACACATCAGATTGTTCTAAGTGTACAAACCTTGCCTAACCTTGCCATAGTTTGGGAACAAAATGTTGGCAAATGATAGATCTCACAGTACCTCCAATAAGGGAGAGTTTCAAAGAAAATGTTCCTAAACTTTAAAAATGCCTAACAAGTTGCAAACGTACATTTTGAAAGAGTCCTTCAGATGTCGCTAAATAAGAACTACAACTACTACAAGGAATGGAGTTTGTGACTGACGAATCGGATGACAACAAATTACACTGTGCAACTAATTTTTATAAATATGTTATTACTCATGCATAACAATCATATGGTACATGCATAAAACATAAACGGTTAACTAGAGTCATCAAAACCGTTAGAAGTGTGTGTTGGATGATTTTTGACTTTTATGACTGTTCCCACAATGTTCTGGAATGTTCTAAAAAGCACTAGAATATTAGAGAATATTCCACAATGTTACAGGAATTTCTAGAATGTCCACATTCATGCAAAAGTGAAATATCTTATAAAAAAAACTAAAAAAACTAAATTAGCTCAAAAACTTGTCTGTACTAAACCAGTGTTTAATAATTAATGATATAATTTTTGCATAAAATTTACCAGACCTAAATATTTATTGAAATATTGATGTCGCTTGAAAATAACTAGTACAATATTAATATGCAGCATAGAATTATAGAAGAACCATAAAAAATTAAGTGAAACAAATTTTTGTTACATTGTTCTTATGCAGCGGAATTCTTGTTTACAGAGTTCAACGAGTTCCAATGAATCACTCTTTTGAATTGTTTCTTTATGTAAATGGGTTAGGAAAATGGTCTGAGCTGGTTCGTGATTCATTCTGAATCATTTGTACAAACCGATCATAGACTGGATCGTTTAGAGAGGTTTCTAACTCAAATTGTAATGCAATACTTTCACATACAATAAGAAAAGCTGTGGATGAAGAACATGCAACTACAATCAACTGAATTCTAAACTGCAGATGAATTTGTGTTGGTTGTTTGCCATCGATTAAGAAGCCAATTTGAGAAATATTCTTATTTGGGGGCCTCAGTAAACTTTCAGGGGGCTGACTTTTAAAAGTCATTATTATTTACAATTTCATTATATATTATATAACAAAGATTTCAGTCGATATTACGCTTTTGTATGAAGATTGTTTGTTTTTTTCTCTTTCTCGCTTTCAATATATTTAGTTACATTTATTTTGAAAAGTTCTAGGTTTGTTGTGCATAGAAGGTAATGTGTTTAAGATAAGTTTTATTTAAATTTATGCACTAGAAATTTTTTAATCTGGATATCATCTGCAGCAACAAGAAAACTGCTTTGCTGTATCTGTTTTGTTTTCATTCCTTGTAAAAGAAAATAATCTTTGCATTGGCTGCACAGAATAAGAAAGAAACCCTCGTCCTGTTTATCTGGACACTTCAATTTGAGAGCATCAGTTCCAGTGCATGCACAGCTGAGTGCAAGCCCCTAGTGCTGTTCATCGATGGTATTAAATGTGCTGGTAGTCTGTGCAAGATCCTGCTGCAGATTGCAGGGGTGTTTACAGGAGTATTTACTGTTAGGATGTTCTGTTCTTCAGGATTTCTTTTTTTTTTTAAAGTTTTCTATTGTTTACCAAACCTGGATGGAAGAAAGAATACCATCTGTCCTCTTCAGTATTCCTTGCACCGCGGTTCCTATATAAACACAAAAATATAGTCTAGACAGTTTTCTTCAGTGAAGACAGTGACACATACAGTGATGTAGGTAAGAATCTATTACCGGATTTCAGTCACACACACACACACACACACACACACACACACATAAACACAGACTGTGATGGTGGTGGTGAATACTGGGCCTTGTATAAACACAACTAGCTCAAACCAAGAGAGCAAATCACAGCTCTGAGTTCCGATTCAGCATAAGACTCATGTACATTTATTGTATTTGTTCTAGATGCCTAAAACAGCCATGCATGACTCCATCCATCTCCGTTTGTAGCGCAATAGATTTGCACAAGATGAGATGAAGATATGCATAAAAAAAACAAAAACAATTTGACACAAACGTGCAGAAATTGTGCTGAATTGTAACAATGACTAAATTGAAGCACTGCTTGACTGGTTTTCATTTCCTAAATATAAGAATTACATCTGTTCATGGCTCTTCATCAAAAGTTTGACATGCTTTGTATTTTTCGTTTCTTTATACTGGATGCTGAGATGCATTGTGCCGAAATGATAATCTCTCTTAATTTTTAGGGTGGTGTGAGGTTAATCCAGAGATGAATGACTGACACATGATTGAGGGTAAAGACGAGTGTTTTCACTGCTGTGGGTGTTTAAACCTGTCTCTGACTGTGCAGTATTGATCCTCTGCTTTCAATTAGGACTCTCATCTACATATTCACCTTAATATTCAGAGTACATAAGCATTCTGTATAACACTCTTTAGACTCTGAGAGTAAATGTGGGGGCATAGCCATCAGTTTCCTGCCCATGTCAGCAATGACTCTGACTGGTAGGTACAGTATAGGAGGTTCTGCGTAACATCACAAAGATGCAATTTTACACTGAATAAAACAAAACAAAACAAAAAAAAAATCAGGGAAATAGTTCAACCAAACCTGAAAATCTTCATGGAAACCCAAAAGTCATTTTTTCAAAACCAATATAGCTTTCTGTATTTCTTGTAACCGTTGCATTAAGTTTGTAATGTTCAAATAATCAGTTAGGAAGATTTTTAGTGCTTTCTTAAGTTCCATGGATTTGATTCTACTTTACAAGTGAGGAACAAATAGAGGTTTATAAAGGCAAAATTTGACATGAAAATGTTATGCCAACTGAAGAGCATTCATAACTATTAAAATAATTAAAATAATCCCATATTTTTCATGAAAATATAAAGATAAAGAGACAATCACAATATTCATTAATATTTTTATATGCACAAATAAGCATATATATATATATATATATATATACACACACACACACACACACACACACACACACACACACACAAATACACACCCACCTCCTCCAGGACCACAGTATTTAGCCTGTTCTCGAAGGATTATTGAGCTAATACGATAACTGTGACTGGCATATGTTTCCTTAAGCACCATATCTATACACACATATAAACCTTTTTGGTGCTTACAGACATTTTATAAATCATTCATAGGAATATTTGGCATTCACATTTAGAATCATTCTGTGCACATCTATATGGATGAGTCCCTCAGACTGTTAGCGGATGGATATTTGTATTGCTTTTATAGTGCTTTTGTGTTGTATTTTTTTATTTTATTTTTTTACTTCTGGGAACTTGACAAGCATTAGTCAATAGTTGAAATGGAAAGAGCAGCATGAACCTTCTTCAGAATTTCTCCTTTTGTGTTCAACACAGGTTTGAAACGACATTAGGGTGAGCAACGTTGTCATAATTTTTGTTTATAAGCAAACTATTCCTTTAAAAGCACTACAAAATATTTAAGCTGCTTGGTCCTTTGCTAAATAAAGTAATTTTGCCTGTGCCAGCACATCTGATGTATACCTTCATTTGAGGAATGCTTACATATAGCTCATAATGTTTTGTTTTTAGGCTCACTTTTATATTTTTTTCACCGCCAAAAATGCTGGGGTGTCTGAAAGCAGTCTGTAAGTCATCATTACTGCTGAGCTGGGCATGGGCCGCTGCTCTGGGTGAGGAGGGAGCTGATGAACTGAGACCACAACACAACTCCTCAATGCTGCGCTCATTTCACCTCTTATACGATCTGTTATCCACAAGGCCGGTGCTCAGGTAACCGGCGCCTAGTAAAAACACTACGCTCCCATCACTTGTGGCCTTGACACGTAATGTGGCAGCACAAAGAGCCATCTTCACTGTAAAAATGAGCTAAGCGCTCAAAAGACACAATGGAAGTCTAAAACATCCTCTTTTATTGTGGGCTAAACATCTCCCTTGGGCCCAGCAGTTTGGTGTTATGAGAAATCGGAGGCAGAGGAAGCCATTGTCCCGCAGTTATAGTTCATTATTATAGTGGTGCTCCGACTGAAGAGGAAACATATGCCAGTCACAGTCATCTAATTAGCTCAATAATCCTTCAATGGGCACAGGCTAAATACTGTAGTCCTGGAGGAGGTAAACAATCGCTACTGTAACACTAATGGCACAGAATATCCGCCAGGTACTGCTTTACAGGCTTATTCCCTATGGCACGGCATAATTAATAGCTTTACAGTCTTCGAGGCCATAATGCTCATCAGTTATTAATTAGAAATTCATTTTACTGAATAAATAACGCTGATGATTGATGATGAAAGTTGTAATTGGGCTCTGTGAGAGAGTCTCGCGGGAGAAGTCTCACAGAGAAACACAATCACAGTCGAGGAGTTCCAGTACGCTGGACCAGACACAAGGGGAGTTCACAACCGTGCCGAGCCGTTCTGTCGAGACAAGGCTAAACGCCACAAATGAGACTTTGATAAATCCGAACCACGCTCATCAGGGTTTCTCTGATGTGGTCTACTCTGCCATGAATTAATGATGTTTTCGTCAAAACAAAGATGCGGTTGTAACCCTGTACTAGATATGAAACTGTAGTTCTGAGTATGATGATTCTTAAAACGATAATAATATAGATATAAATCATAAGTAGTAGTAGTAATATCTTTATTTGTCCCTTCACAGGGCAATTTATGCAGCGTCAACATCACAAACAAACAACTTGTATAAGACATCACGACAAACACTTTATTTTATTTTTTAAATTACAACGCACACAGCTACAAAATCCAGCATTAAGAGTACACCATTTCTTCGAATTTTTAAGATTCACAGTTTAAAGTCATTTAATACATCGCATTATATAGCTTCTGAATATATAAGAGAAAAGACTACAGACACTGATTAAATCTTTATCTGTTAGCATCATGATTATGAACTTGATATTATAGTCACAAGTATTCACTTTAATGCAATTTGTGTGTCATTGAATCACTCACTCGCTTTATATAATGGTTGTTACACCATGTAGATCACAAGTGATCTTCACGTCTAGCGAATCCAAAATTACTTGTTTTTTGAGGGTCAGATGATGTCTGTGGTTGGTTACATACAACCCCCCCCCCCCCTTCAGCAAATTTACAATTAGATAAATTAGTCAGCAGTCATATTCATAACCTTACTTGTTTCAATTGATTACGCAGCCCTAACAGAAATATCACGCTTCCCTTTTATCATACAATGTGGTTTCTGTTTATGTTAAGATCAAGGTTGTTCTTTTCAGCTCTTTAGCTGTATGATACTGTTGCAGGTAATGCACATAATCATGCAGGGACTGTAGAGGACACATGAGATGTGATTGATTGTCAATTCACTAATGGACCGATGGTCCTCAAGTAGAGCTGGCTTCAGATAAACTAGGCTAAGAGGAGATCCTCGAACCATTTCATCTTCTCGCGTCAATATTTGCAACAAAAGGCTGCGAAAACAACAATGGCATTACGGTACTGTATACTTAATCGCAGAAACTGCATGGTTGCTAAGTTACTAAGTCCCCTGGGATCGCCACAGTCTTTTTAAATGACGGAGAGGAGCGGTGAAAACTCCAGGCCTCTATGCTTCACTATCGATTTTACACCGGAGATCCCAGCACTGATGATAGGCTTCTGATATATTTTCCTGCTGCATCTGGTCCCTCGGAGCATTGCAAGAAAAATATCTGTCAATATGCTCCTATTATGATCTCTTGATCTGTGAAGATAAAAACTTTAAGTGTCGGCCCTTATTGGAGAATAATGGGTCGGACTATTCGATATCAAGTGCTGTTGCGATTTAGGATTTTTTGCAGTATTGTTTTGTCACGTAACCCTTGGTGGAATGCTGTGGGCCTCATTAGTTTGATTGACTTGTGATCAGCTGTGACATCACAGGGCTCCATAGTAAGTAGTGTCTGATGGGCCGGACTTGTCGCTGCCTTTCTCACATGTCACCAACCGCCTGCCTGCTTCTGGCCCCAGCAGACCGCCGCACCACTCTCGACGTCCTATTAGCAATTTATAATGGTGATCAAAAAGTAGTCAGCGGCGAATCAAGACAACTGTCTCCATGCCGCGCTAATTGGCCTGTGTTCTATTCTGATAAATGGCTTGTGACTAGCATGAGGTCCCTTGGATTTCGATGCCTCTAATGGCCCACGGTAACTAGATTTACCAACAGATACCGGGTCAAGGAACAGGGATGGGGTGCAAAAAATGTTAATTAATATCAATAATGGCCAATTATGAGTTTGACAGAGGGATCTGCGCATTTGCTCTGACGACTCCAGGCCGGGGTTGAAGGGAAACACTGCGAAATTAGCATAACAGTATATGCCCACTCCACCGAGGAGCCCAGCAAACATCTGCTGTGTTAGAAATTCAAATCCGCTCCCTGTTAGCGGCGCTGGATGTAGCTGAATAATCAGCCATTCTTCTTAGGCCATTTTGACGGCGCTAACAATGCCCTGGTGACCGGGGGCCCCTCCCCTCTGGGCCCTCCAATCAGATCGGCCCCGTGCAGACCCTGCTGTAACCGCGACAGCGGAGGAGTCAAAGAGCACTTCGGGGACTGGCTTTGTGCAGCAGACACTAATCCTTTTCACCCGTTTCACCGCCTTTATTGGAAGTAGCACTTAAACAGACAGGCTTTAATCAAATTTAAACATGCATTTGGAGGCTGAATGGGGTGTAAATGACATATTAATTGACAGGCTTTTCTGTAGAGCCTCTGCTGACTAAACACTTCTGCCCTCTTTTTGTGTAATTAATCACTAGAGTTGGATTATGCGCTATTAAACTGCACGTTCAGTGTCAGCAGTGGATAAATAAAGGAGTCCGATATCACGAGCGGAGTTCTTCAGTGCCTTACATTTATTATTAGTCTTGTAAACCGCAGAGGGCCTGTGACCGCATTATCCGATGCGCTCCACATGCATATCAACATTTTGCTCATAAACCCAAATATTGTCCTGTTTTCAGAGCGTCTGGTTAATCTATTGTAACGCAGCAGCAGTGTGACCGTATTGACCAAATTGGACCATATGACAAGCGGTGTACATGTCAGAGTCTAGGAGGAGTGGTAGGTCCCTGAGGAGCGCCTTTAAAGAGCTGATAGAGCGGCCCAGCTGTGGGAAACCTGCTCCTCCACACCCCCACACACGCACGGCTCCGCTCGGAGGGCCAGCAGACTGCTAACGCTGGAGCATGCTGATCTGTTACGGGGGACCTGAAGTGTTTTTGATATTGTATTTAACCCAAACTAATACCTCAAACTGAATCAATGTAAACAATTCATTCATAATGAACTATTTTAGCATATATGCTTATTTCAAAATACACTATATATATATATATATATATATATATATATGTGTGTGTGTGTGTGTGTGTTTTAAAATTTTTAATATAACAGATGAAATTCAAGTCAATTTTATTTGTATACCACTTTTTACAATATGCAATGCTTCAAAGCAGCTTTACAGAAAATCATGATTTTAATGTTTATAATATCTTAAAATCTACATACATCCAGTTGCATTTATCAGATTAGAGTTGGGTGAAAATATAGTTTCCATTTTGCAATGCTACACTGTAAACAATCAAGGTGTTGAGATTTGCTATATAGATTTACTATATATAGTATATTGCTTCATGCGAGTATACTGAATGTATGCATGTAAAGTTGAATGTACCTACTGTACATATCCGTCTTTATATAGAGAGCTGTGCAATTATATAGTTTACATATTATGATGATATAAACAATCAGACAATTGAAATTCTCTACGGTATATAGTATATATTGCTTTACGTGAGTATACTGTATATATGTGGGTAAGGTTTGATATACTTATATATTCATTTTATTCATAGAGCTGTGCCATAATATACTTCATGTTTTATGATGATATAATCAAGCAGTTGAAATTTGCTATACGTGCTTTACATGAGTATACTGTATGCTTTTTAATAAGGTTGGATGTACTGCAGCGCTTTCAGTCAGAAGTGGTGGAGAGTAAAAAATTCCCTGCACTTCGCTATGTAGAGAGAATATGCATTTTTTTGTAAACCCATCTCCTCTGTTCTTGTATAATTTAGGACAGTGAAAGGTTGCCTATGGAAAATAGTACAAAACTTTGTACTTTATTATGTCGTGGAGAAGTTGAGTTGAATTTACTTTGATATGGAAAGCACTGTTGCCAAATATACTTTCTGAATCCATCCACGGAATAAAGTGGAAATAAATTACCTTGATATGCGTGTGATCCAGTTTAAGAGTATTTTGGGTTTTTGAATACATTGTGCCTGAAACTAAGCTCAAGATTTGAAAGATTTGCATCAATACATTCTCAAAATAGGAAATATGAAGAGGAAACAGTTATTAATCAGCCTCTTTTTTGCGAGGACAACATTTTTGATCCTCAGGTAGCTCAGGAACGCATCACTTTTTAACCCCTGAATTAATGATACTTTAAAACATGCAGCTTATTGAGAAGAGTATGCCATCAGACATAATTTACACACTAATGGACAATAAAATATTACAAATTATAAAATAATAATATAATAAAATAATTGTCTATATATACATAGCATATATATATATATATATATATATATATATATATATATATATATATATATATATATATATATATATATGGTGTTAAGATAACTCATTACAAGTAACGCAAGTTACGTAATCAGATTATTTTTATTCAAGTAACTTTCAAGTAAAAAGCATGGTAACTACTTTTGAATTACTTTTATATTGACAACAAAATATGTTACTTTTTCAAATAAGCAGGTTACAAAAAGTAATGCACAAGTAACACAGTGCATTACATTATATAAAAAGTAACTCAGCAAAGCAGTTCGTTTTTTATGTAGTAATGCAATATTGTAATGTATTACTTTTAAAAGTAACTTTCCTCAACACCTTGTGTGTGTGTATGTGTGTGTGTGTGTGTGTGTGTGTGTGTGTGTGTGTGTGTGTGTGTGTGTGTGTGTGTGTGTGTGTGTGTGTGTGTGTGTGTGTGTGTGTGTGTGTGTGTGTGTGTGTGTGTGTGTGTGTGTTGTATACAGACATTATATTAAGAAAAGATTGGTTTTGTTATTTTGTGAGGAACTTTATAACAAATTATAAAACTATAGTAATTTACAATCAAATTTACAGCAGTTCAGATGCGATAGCTTTGAGTTTAGTTTGTGTATGTTACAGAATTTGCTAAAATGTTATTTTATTTTACCTTCCTCTCTCTCTTTGTACCTTCCTTTCCTGTTCGACGAACTCGTCCTCTCCAGATTCTAATTAATCTTAATAAAAAGACAGGATGAAAAGAGGTAGGGCGTCCTTTCGCTGTAGCAGAGTCAGAGGTCATGCTTCCTGTCAGAGGTATCGCCCTGTACTATCAGATCAGTATCACCCTCTCTGACCATTACACTGTGTTTAACTGCCACTACGACTTAAACGCATGCACACACACACACACACACACACACACGCACGCACGCGCGCACTCGTGCATGTTTGTGTGTGACCTCCTTCCCAGCACACGGAGCGTGTAGTGTGTGGAGGTGGTGTGTCATGTCTGAACAGGGCCAGGAGGTCTCTGTGGTTGTAGCGGCCTGATCTGGGATCAGCCCAGCAGGGGAGAGCTGCTCCATCGAACGGACAAGCCACGGTTCCCCTGGAGGGCAAAGCTGACAACACATATCTGCATATCTACCAGCCCTCGCTCTGCGTGGCCCAAATCACCCTGACACATCTCGTTTATGAAGGACGTTCCAGGCCGCTGCGACGCTTTAGGTCAGTATGAAGAACGTAAAGGTGTAGTTTGTCTAGGGTGATCTGGTGGGGTGAAAGGTCAGCTGAGCTGGTGTAGGGTTTACATGCCTACTCATTTTAAGCATCGACTTTGCTGTGCCTGGCACGTCCAATCCAAAAAAGGAGAGTGTGTTAGTGGAGAGAACCTCTATGCGACTAAAATTAAATGTGCATATCTCCATTTACAGTTTCATTCAGCTTGCATTGTCGGCACAAAAACAGTCATGATCCACTTGCTTATAGTTCCTTTAAGTGACACTTATTTTCAGGCCACTTTTTTTGGCTTGGATGTGAATGCTAAAACTCCGCATCGCTAAAACAATGATCCCAAACACACCAGCAAGTCCACCTCTGAATGGCTCAAGAAAAACAAAATTAAGGTTTTGGAGTGGCCAAGTCAAAGTCCGGACTTAAATCCGATTGAGATGCTGTGGCCACCCTCCAATGTGGCTGAATTCAAAACAATTCTGCAAAGAAGAGTGGGCTAAAATTCCTCCACAGCAATGTGAAAGACTCATTGCCAGTTATCGCAAACGCTTGATTGCAGTTGATGCTGCAAAGGGTGACACAACCAGTTATTATTTATGGGGCAATTACTTTTTCACGTAGGGCCAGGCAGGTTTGGACAGCTTTTTTCCCTTAATAAATGAAATCATTATTTCAAAACTGCATTTTGTATTTACTCGGGTTATCTTTGTGTAATATTAAAATTAGTTTGATGATCTGAATCATTCAAGTGTGAAAATAGGAAAAAAATATAAAAAAACAGCCACTGTATATAATTTTTTTTTGTTTGTTTTTTTTAAGTAGTAAATAATACAAAAATTATGGAGCACTTTTTTTTCTTTTTTCAGAAAACACTGAAGAAACAAAAAATAAATAAATAAATAAAAACGTCAAAACACATTTTGTTTCAACTGTTACATGACATCCCTTTGTAAATGTGAAATTTACTAGAAATTTCTGAATGAAAACTGTTTTTACATTTATTTTCAGTTCCGGTTTGGAACGTCATGAAGGAGTAAATAATGACAGAATTGAACTGTCCCTTCAAGTAATAGTTCACATCCAACTAATTAACTAGTCAGTGTAACCCCTATATGCTACTTTAGAGTTGAACAGAACAGGAAGTGTAAAATTAAAGGGGGAATATCAAAGATTTAATATATGGAATAATTATAACTGAGGCCTGTATAACAGAAACGCCACCTATCAGCTGTAAACGAAACAGCCAGAGAGAGGGAGAAAGGAAGATGCTGTTATAACACTTTAAGGAAGTTAAATTCATCTGCAAGACGAAGGACTGCTGGATAAACATTTATCGAATCAAATATTTCCTTTCTCCATCACCGATTAAACAGCACCAGCACAAAACAACAACAGCAGCGGTTAGGCATATGTCTGTGTGCATTACTGCATTGCACGGCGTCTCCGTGTGGTATAGTTGACTGGCGCCACCATGTTGGCGTGTATGTAGATGACTGCGTGTCTGTTCGGCACGTCGTCGTCCCCACGGCCTCGTGTGTATAAATTTGCTGTCTGCTCTCCGTTTCTCTTTCGTAATTCACTGCATTTGGGTTGTTCGGCAGCCCTCCTCTCTGGTCTCAGAACAATCGGAGTGGAGACAATAGCTGTGTGCTGATGGAGCCGTACAACAGCCATCTGCACCAGCAGCTGCTGCCCTGCATCTGTACAATATGCTGCATCGGAAGCCTAATCTGCATAATAACAACAGGGCTTATCCCAGTCTAGTTCATAATCACTACCAATCCATGCACTTCATTCCCGCACTTTAGTTGGTCAGAAAGCTACGTGCAAGCTCACAAACACAGTACAGCAGAGCAAATGCATTTGAAGAGGTATGAGGGACTGGATCAGAGCATGTGTAAAGACTCCTATCCATCTGTATTAGTGTTGCGGAGTAACCAGAAATAGTGTTACTATTAGTTAGTATTAATTTTTACGTCTAAAATTAGTGTTAACTAATAAATGCAAAAAATAAATGGTCATGTGGTGTTTGCGAAGTCATTCATTTTAGTTTTAGTGAAGAAAGAAAGAAAGAAAGAAAGAAAGAAAAGAAAAGAGAAAGAACGAATAAAGAAAAAGAAAGAAAGAATTAATCAATAATAAGTAAATAAATAGCTGTGTTGTTGTTTGGGAAGTCATAGATTTTAGTTTTAAAATAAAATAAAATAAAATAAAATAAAATAAAATAAAATAAAATAAAATAAAATAAAATAAAATAAAATAAAATAAAATAAAATAAAATAAAATAAAATAAAATAAAATAAAATAAAATAAAATAAAATAAAATAAAATAAAATAAAATAAAATAAAAGTGGTGTTTGGGAAGTAAAAAAAAAAAGTTTTTTTTGTAACTAATAGTGTAGTGAAATGTTGCTGTTATGTTTTCGTAATAAAGATTTGCTTTGAGTTTTATTTGTTGTAAAGTGAATAATGCAGCTTTATTAGTTGCATCATTTTGGTGAATAAAAGCAAAAATGTTGAGTTACTGGAATGAATCAAAATCATAAATAATATATCATCTGATCAACATATTCAGTCATATTTACATTGTATTGACCTGTTAAATGGCCTCAGTGTAGTTTTTCGTAATGGTTTGTAGTGTTTACTGTATTTTAGCTACTTCAAATTCTTGTAGTTTGTCAAAGTAAATCCAAGAAGCTTCTTCAGCCCTGATCTGTGTTAAGTATGTTGTGAGAAGCTCTATCCAGAATACGAATCAAACCCTCCACCTCTAGTCTCTGTGCTGAAGTTTCATTATGCCGCTGCATCACTTGGATAGAAAGAGTTCATGTGGTGTAATGCAGGGGTGCTGATTTCGCCCGAAGCTACAGATTTATGTTACACTCAATTTCATCTTTTCATGAATACCGTGATCAGGACACTCTGGGTTTCACACTGTTAGACTGAGCCATACTGCCTCTGCATTGTAACAACAAAACAGACAAGGTTCAGGGCATTATATGTTAACTTTACAGTTATTTCCTTTAGCTCTAAAACAACACAATGCAATGAGTAATTCAAAATATGGGTAAAGCACCTGTGAAAAATATGAAAAATTCATTCACATTAACACAATACACCGGGTCCTGTTTTTCCAGACTTTTCTTATAGAGTATCTGCTGTTTGAATGGCAGCAGAAGTCCTCTAAACTGCAGAGCGAACTGTCCTACAGCTTAAACTGAGTTTTTTTTATACGTACCACGATCAAGACAGCATGTAGTGCTCAATACAGCCTCTCTTCAAAGAGCTTGACCTCATGACTTCATGCATGTTCATCTCATAATAAACATCAAAGGTAGGAATATAAATCTTCAGGTTTGGTGAAGTGAATCTACAGCATGTGTTATGTGTTGCACACAGACATGTGTCATGTGTAAGACTGTGAATAATCATTAATCCATCGTTAATGGGGTTTTGGTCTCCCAAATCTTAAATAATGAGTTTAACTTGCATTGATGTTCTTTGGTCACACTTTATGAGGAATAATTCTCAATATTAGCTAACTATTAATAGTAACACTTTAGAATAGGGAACACTTATTCACTATCAACTACGACTTTTTCCTCAATAAATTCCTAATTTGCTGCTTATTAATAATTAGTAAGGTAGCTGTTAATTTTAGGTATGGGGTAGAATTAAGGGATCTAAAATAAATTATTTAAAAATCATTTTGAATTATTTTTCTAGTCTTCTATGAATTCAATTTGAATTTGAAGTATTTTGGGAAATAGCTATTTGTCTTCAGTGTGAAAATCTGATTTGATTTCATTTGTTTTTTGTTTTTTTTCTTTGTTTTTTTCTTTTTTTTCAAATGTTGAAAGTAGAAATTATTATAAAGAAAATGCAGACAGGCCTGTTAACAATGAGGTGTTAACATAACAACATAACAGTATCTGAGTAAAATTCCCAAAAAGAAATAAATATGACATTATGGGGAGGGAAATAACATTTATTATTTTACACACAGTTCTGTCCTGTTCAGGATGACATAATTAGCAATTACTATTTGCATTCATTGAACTGCATTACTATTAAAGCACAGCTTTAAGAATGAAAAAAGAAAAAAGAAAAAAAAAGACACAAGCCGTCACGATTTTCTGAGCCTCAGCAATGCAAGAGAACAGTAGGCCTAATTAAAAAGAGTCAACATCTTTGTACATTTTTCCCATCAATAAAATGCAGAGCCACCGATTGTTCAACAGCAGTGCGCAAAATTATTTCGCACTTCAACCTTTGAATAAATGACACAGCGTAATGATCACTCATCATGGTTTTGACTGTAATCCTCCGTGTGTGTTTGTGGAATTCAGACACGCTGTTCATCTGTACCGTGATTGAACTGAAGGATGAAACACCTGCCTGGATCACAGTCACAGACACTGAGTTCTGCACTGAGCCTCATCAAACATGCACCTTCATTTGCATAATTACAAAGAGCATCCAAATGACTTCTGGAGTTTGGATCAGTCCTCATTAAGACTGAAGCTCAGCTTTAAGCCAAACAGCTATTAGCACTCAGAAATCGCTTTGTAGCAGGATTTGTTTCAAATCTAGTGAAAGCGTGCAACTGGTTATTACTAACTACCATTATGTGCTTGTAATAGAGTCATTTGAAGTTTTCCCCCCTGTTTTGTCGAGGCATTTAATTCTAGAAAATTACAAATTTGTTGTTAAAAATTGATATAATATGCGCGCTGACCTATTTAGATGGCTTTCAGGCAATCCTTCTGATGGAAAATAGAGTTTTTATTTTCCATATTAGAAGTGGTTCTCTCATCTGCATGGAAATTCAGTGAGGTGAGTTACTGAATGTGTGCTGTTGTGTGAAATTAATAAATACCTTTGGGTGCAGGGACTCTTAATATATTCCTCTTTTTCCTCTTTAATTTAAGCCTCAGTATTAGAGTGGATAATGAACCCTTAGCAGACACTAAATTGATAGAGTGGGAAGTGTGCAATAATATTGATCAACGGCCCGGTCCCTATGGCGTTGCTGCATTTAGAGGCATATGCTTATTGAATTTAAACAATTTAATGTGGTGTGTTTATGAAAATTGTGCTATATCCTCATGCTGCTCTTCCAGAATGGAGTTCACATAAAATCGCATTACATTGGATTAGTGCGTATAACATGTACTAACACCTTCCTGATGTTTTGCCAGAAAAGTTTCTGCAGAAAATAGTTTTGACATGAGCTTGAAGCCATATTAGGCAAAATTGGCTCGCTGTGCTAATATCAAAAAATAATTATGTGTACTTATATTCGCAATTTAGATTTATTCACACTTTTAAACAGAATTAAAGACAAACTATGCTTGGAATTTATGTGAAATTCCGTGTGGATTTTAACATCACGACTGCAAAGTGATTATGAAAACAGGCTCTCAATGATTGCAGCATGGTCTCTGCTTGTATAATTTAATTTCACTTTTAAACCGTTTGCTCTTCACAGCAATAAAGGCCTGCACTGGGTGTAAATGTTCTAATCTAAGAATATTTCGCACAAATGTGCATCTGATCTCTCTGGTGATGCCACAAGCTAATCCCACGTGAGTCCTGTTGGAATCACATGGAGTTATGCAGGGGTGTTAGGCAGGTGCATTGGTCTCTCGACGACTTGCTGTCTAACCATGGAAAAGCACATGTGTGACGTGAGCCTGAGCCAGGTGTTTATTGAGATATTACAATGTGTCGGGTGAGGGGAATGCGTTCGTCAGCTGGGGTTTAAACCTGTCAGTCTCTTTCAAACATGCATCACGACAAGCAACCTATATGCCTGTGCCATCGCTTAAAATTTCTCCACAATATTCTCAATGTAGACCTGGATTTTCATACGCTTCTGCTGGAGTTCTGGTCTAGGGAGGCTGTAGGTTTGAACCCTGTAAAGCTTGTTCCTTGAGCTATTACCATTGTGCCCTTGAGCGAAGCACTTAACCCCAGGTTTCTCCAGAGGGGCTGTCCTTGTAATAAACATGCTGTAAGTCACTTTGGATAAAAGCACCAGCTAAATGACTAATTAGCATACACTTTTATTCTTCACATGAAAGGCTAACCATTAAAATGCCAGCTTCTTCATCTGATATCATGACTACGTCTCAAAACCATAGTGAGTTTGCTACCTAGACAGCGTTTTTGGATATTTTATATGCTCTAAAATATAATTAGAGCAAATAGAGTTGTACAAGCCTGATGCTTTAGAAGAGTTCCACATAGAATTTTATTCTCCAGCTTTTAAGAATGTCACCTCAGTAGTGGTACTTTTTAATATTTAAAAAATACAAGAAAAATTGTTCCCTGTAAGAAAAGTGTTGTTTGTGAAAACCTAGAGTGCTTTGAAGAACCTTATTTTTAGTGTGTCAAATCTCCTGATATCGAGGCTGTTTCAAATTGTTGTGGCATTATCTTTTGTTTAATATTTAATAAAGCAATAACCCTGAAGAAGCCATCATTTACTGTGAATTTTGAACAGCTAAGGGGCTCTATAAATATACAAAGTGTAGATTTTAGAGTAATTTACGATGGCTTCAAATGCAGCTCAACCAATCAGAGTCAAGGACCAGAACTATCCATTTGATAAAAGAACATCATATTATATACTTCGATCCAGTGACAATTGCATGAATGAAAGAAAAAAAAAAAAAACGTATTTATAAATTGATATACATTTTAATTCTGAACTAAAAAACATTGAAAGGTAAAATTTAATTTAATTACAAAAATATAATTGCAAAAATATTGCACTGAAAAAATGGTAACCTAACAATATGCTTCATGTAGTAACATCTAAATAAATACATTTTTATTCAACCTAAATTCATTACATCAACATAACTAAATTTAAGGGTAAGATTAGGTAGAAACAGCTAATAATAGTTTACCACTTTTTTCAGTGTTTGTTTCAGCTTGTGAAAGAGTAGTGAATGTCACAGAAGGCATCAACTGTCAGCATTTTTTAAGAGCTAGATCTTAGCCAGGGTTCACGCCAGACTACAGTTTACATGGATGAAAATGAGGCTGTGAGGCATGGACTTCCAGTCATTCACATGCACTATAAAGGTTCTAGCTTGCATGCAATTTTCAAAAATCACAACTTTCAAAAGGCCTATGGAATTTTTTTTTTCTACTCTAAGTTGTTTTGCCAGCAAATTGTTAAAAACATCAAGCACGCTGTACTTCTGTTCCTCACAGCCTCATTTTCATTCCTGTCAAAAAGTAGATATGGGGGCTACCTTGACTAAAAAAGTTTATCAGATCAATTACTTAAAAGTTTCATTTCAGTTACTATGCTGTATGTCAACACTTGCAGTAGCCAGATAATTAACTGACTGTGACACATCTAGAACAGGTTCACAGTTCAACAGGCCCGAGGATTGATTTTGCGTTTTCATAATTCTGTTGTGCAAAAACTCATTCCACACCGGAAAGCACTTAAACAGCGTCCAGTTGTGTGGTTTCATCAAGCCAAGAGCCAGCCGTCCTTCATGCCATCATCCTCTCACACGATGCCTGCTCACTCTTAACATCCTGAGCTGAGACAAAGCCAAAACAGCAGTCTGTCTCCTTCAGCACATAAAAGACTGGAGATTTACTGCAAAGGGTTTTTTTTTATCCTGCTTTCGATGTTACTCTGATCTGATAAAAGGCTCTCCAGCTACAGGCTAAAAGCTTCTCTTTGAGGTTCTTATTTTAATGCTGAGAGGGAGCCATTTTGACTAGCTCCGTACCCCTCTGTGATTAGCCAAGCGTGAGCGTGGAATCGAGGCTCAGATCTCGCTCTCTCAAGCTAAAGGAACACTGAATGAACAAATATCTAAATGATGGTAGTTTTATTCAGAGTTAATGGATGAAGAGAATTGAACTTTACACAGATGTAAACGGCTCCCAGCTCGGTCCCCCGGTCCCTGAATTACGGTGAGGCTTAGTCTGAGAGCGAGTCTTATTTTCCTGTCTTTTTAAAAGGAAACACATCAGGGTATTGGCCCACTGCACGCATTCCTAGGAGATGTGATTAACGGAGAATGCCTCCATGTTTTACCATCAAGTTTTCAGTAATAAATTAGGCACAGATTTCAGATGGCTGGACTTGCCTGTCCAATGGCTCATCACGGTGAGAGCAGAACGAACACTACGGGGAACATTGATCCTTACAAACAAACTGCCAATTTTTTTTAAAGCCTTTTGTGTGAAATTATGGCATGCATCTTGTCTTTGTTATTTACTCTATAGATTATTCTGATCGGATCAGACCTGCAGGCTTATCTGGTAGGGATCTGTATGTTTTCCTTAGGGTTAGATATGTATACAGAATCTTTGCGTTTTCTGTGATTATATGGTGGTGACAAAAAGTAGTTGGACACTTAAAAATGTATGAAATTCATTGCTTATTTACAAAATGTCAAAACAAGTGGCATCTGTGAACAAATGCTGCAGAAGTTTTGAATAACTTTTAATCAACTGGTGTTTTGGTGAATTTTTGTGGATTTTAGTTTACACAGGTTTTCTATCAGAGTAATCACAGGTGTAGAGAATCACATTAATATCCATAAAGGTTTGAAAATAACACGTCACAGTACTATTCTGTCTTCATTTTCAACTGTATATCTATTGCTTTATCATTTCAAATGTAATTGTTTTTGTGAAATGTATTATTTGAAAAGTGTGTTTGTGCTATTTTCAAAAACGTGCCTCTACCTACATTTTCACAAAACGCCAAAAATGTGCCTATGTATACAATTCACTGCAGAGGCAATGTAAACTAATACATTTTGACATTTGAATCACATTAATCAGGTCCATAGGTAAGATGTTTCTGAAGTAAACTTGCTCAGAGCTGTAGTAAACTTGCTCAGTAGCTCACCTGGTACAGCATCACTTGGGTCTGAGTCCCATGAGACACAAGTCACACAATAAATTGACCAGGAGACAAAATGCTAAAATGACATTGGTTGCTTCAGCAAATTCGTTTTCATCTCCCATTCTCACACTTTTTGTTTTAACTCTATTGGTTATGTTAAGGGTCGGGTTTAGTGTAGATGGTACGTTATTTTCACACAAGATAGAGTATTAACTTTGAAGTGTGTCTTACTGGAACTTTCATATCCGAAGTGCCGTGATATGTAGAACAATCAACGTAAGAAAACTGTTTTGGATAAACTTGAACATGCTTTTAGCACCACACTACATTTTAATTTGAAATTGATGCACAACATGCAAGAAGCAACATAAAATCATTATGAAGAAATTTAGGCACGTTTTTTCAATGAGCCTGGGCTGCCTATTTCTATTAAAATAGTTGAGACTAGATTTTATATTTTATTATGTAATGCAATGACATTGAAATATTTCAAAGTGCAATTTAAGGCTCTTGATTCATGATGGATCCACTGTACGATCAAATAACAAGAAAAGAAAACAAAAAATGTTTCAATCATGTGAAAATATACTAAATCACTTGCCTTTGTTTGCCATCATGTGCATTTGCTCATCTTAACACTAATCTGAGGGCCCTGTATTGTTGTTGTGTGAATGTAAATAAGGATGGTGTTTGCATTTGGATGAAGACAAACTCAAGGTCATATTAAAGGCTGCCCCGGTCGCGGCCCGTAAATTCACTGTTGTCCTGTTGTAGTTTCCACGAAGGATTTGCCTCATTTTTCATTTACTGCACGTTCAGAGTGCTGTGTTTACACAGTGACGCATCTCATACATTAAACAGTAAATTAGGATCTAACGATTATGGTAAGGTATTTTAAAAGAGCAAAGCTGCACAGAAACAAAATAAGTATCACCCATTTCACATTTCTTTAGCTCTTGTCCACGTTTCCTGAAATAATCGACTTTTGATAATGATTTCATCATGTTCTGTCTGTAGATATAACAAGATTTTTTTTTTTATTTATGTGGATGTTATGCCTGCTTTATGCATTTAAAATGTATATGCAAACATAAACGTTTAAACTTATCTAAAGATTTTTGGTTGTCCTGACCGTGCATGACATCTTTAACTAAATTATATTGTAAAATACATGTTTTATTAGACTTTTTACAATATTTATCACCTAAATCTCATTCATAAACAACATACTTTAAGTGATTTGCTTTTGAAGGTCTTTGTGTCTAAATATGCTACACTTACAGTATAAGATTAATTATTTTCTGATAATGGTGCACACAGCTTATACCAATGCCTTACTGTGACACCCATAATTCTCTGGCTGTATTAACTGAATATGAATAATGATAATATAATGAATATCAAATCAGTTATCAAACTTTCTTATTCTTCTGCACTGTAAAAAAGGAAAAAAGTTGAGCGAACTTTTTTTTTTACCAGCTTCAGCAGATTTTTGAGTTAACTTATTTTTGTGGGAGAATCTCAAATTTTTGTTGTATAAACTTAAAATGACAAGTTGAGAAAACGCCAAAATCTGCTGAAGCTGCTTGCCTTAAAATTTTAAGTTGGCTCAACTTTTTTTTTTTTTTTTTTTTACAGTGTGTCTATTTGAGCTTTTTTTCTGTTTTACTGGGTGCATATTTTTATTTTTATTTGCTTTTTTGGCAGCAGCTCCTCTAGCCTGTTGTTACACAAGAAAAAAAGAATTAAAGGGCAAATTTAAAACATTTGTGTAGCTTGTGACTTTTTCTGCTTTTAACAATAGCACTATAATTGCCCAAGAGATCTCCATCAGCACATAGAGTAAATGTGAGATTTACAGAGACTGATGTGGCTTAATTACCCCTTCTGGTATCCCACTCTGATTTACCACCTAGACTGTGCTGCAGTAAATGCCCTATTAAGAAGATAACAGTCCATGTAAGACACCAAAATAAGACATTACATGTTTCAGGCTGGTAGAGGTTAAAAGGTGAACTCAGGAACAATCAAGTCAAACACATATATTGTTCATGCTGGTTATAATTCTGCAGAAAATCACTACAGTGCACACTTTCACATTGAACATGCCTAATGATAAAAAGACCACTTAACACAATAGATAGATAGATAGATAGATAGATAGATAGATAGATAGATAGATAGATAGATAGATAGATAGATAGATAGATAGATAGATAGATAGATAGATAGATAGATAGATAGATAGATAGATAGATAGATAGATAGATAGATAGATAGATAGATAGATAGACAGACCTGTGTGTTTGTTTTTATCATTTTATCTACATCACTTTCGTTTTTGATGTTCAATTCAAGTCAAGATTCACCCTTTCTCCCCCCAAATGGCATTTTGGGACATCAGCTGTTTAATCCTCTTTCCTTTGTGGATTCATTGGCTCATTCAAGGCTGGATTGTTGACATTCTGTAGCTTGTTAAAAGACGTGTATAAGTGTGTGTGTGTGTGTGTGTGTGTGTTAAAATGAGGGGCCCTTGAGAAGCCTCTCTGCCCCATGTGGCCCTCGGTCCCTCAGGATCAGTTATCTCACTGATTTAAGTAGAGAGTGTCAGCTCTAATTTGTCCCCCTTCTCCACGCCTCTCCAGCAGGGACGCCCTCTTTAAAATATTATGAAAAGATCAGCTGTAGGTCTGTGTGTTTAGGAGAACGGCGGGCACTCAAAGGGCAGAGGGGATAATAGGTTACTATTATGAGAACAGAGGGGAGGTAAGTTTTAAAACCAGTCACAAGCGATTTGTGGGGAAATGCTGCTAGAGAACCTGTTTCAGTCGGTTAAAAAAAACAGATGCTCGCTATAATGATCCCAAAGAAAAAGTCAAATTAACACTGACATGCCTCAAGAACGTAAGGATGAATATCCTACACCAGACTAGACAAAGAAAAGGCATTTATGTGAATGGTGGATCTATAAAATATAAAAATCTGAGAAAGGAATACTCACAGATTTTTATTTTTGTACTACATTCAGAAGTTTAGGGTCAGTGAGTTTTTATTTTTTATTTTTATTTTTTTTATTATTATTTTATATATATATATATATATATATATATATATATATATATATATATATATATATATATATATATATATATATTATTATTATTATTATTATTATTTGTGATTCATTTTAATAAACAAATACTTTTATTTAGCAAGGATGCATTAAATTGATCAAAAGTGACAGTAAAAACATTTTAAATTGTACAAAAGCTTTTTGTAATTTGAATTAAAAATTGCTTTTCTTTTTACTTTTTACTCAAAGAATCATGAAAATAAGCCTAAATAATAATAATAATAATAATAATAATAATAATAATAATAATAATAATAATAATAATAACAATAATAATGGTTTCTACCAAAAATATTAAGCATCATGACTGTTGATAACTGATAAAAATATTGTTAAAAATTGTTGTTCTTTTGAACAAAATGAACAAATAAACTAACAAACTAATAAGTAAACAAGCAAAACAAACAAACAAACAAATCACACTTTCCACTAAAATATTAATCAATGTATTTGGCACTGATAATAATAAGAAATGATTCTTGAGCAGCTAATCAGCATATTAGAATGATTTCAGAAGGATCACGTGACACTAAAAAACTGGAGTAATGATGCTGAAAATGATGCACCACAGGAATAAATTACATCTTGAAATATATCAATTTATATTACATAATGTTGAGTTTCTCTCTTTATAAAATATATAATAGTAAAAAGCAAATACAGTTCAGTATCAGAAAGAATTATAATGATGGTGAACATTTGAACCACAACTCTGTTCTTTTTTGTTTTCTCTTTTCCCTCTTTTTTTTTTTTGCATTAATCTGATCATAAAATGGAACGGTGACTGACATATTAATTCGACATTATCTTCAGAGTCACGTGGGCAAATACCTGCTCACATCTGACCTTGTGGCAGCTCTAGTTCTGTCTTGTTGTCACACGCCTCCGGTGGAATAGATGTTCCATTGTTATTTTAATCTCTTTACTCACCCCTGCTTTCAAAAGCGTTTCGATGAGAATATGAATTAGTGAGGTAAAATTCGATGTGAAAGGGCAGCTTCTCAACAACCACTCTGTGTTCGCAACATAATACGGCAGGCGTGTGCGTTGCATTCCAATAAATCCCTCTGTGACTCCATCTAACAACTTATTCATTTGCTTCCAGATTAATAAGCGCAGCATGATTGCAAATAATAGTTTGTGACATGTTGTGTAGGCAGCATGAAAGGTTTTAGTGAAGCAGCCAGGGAGAATTGCCTTGTTTGATTTATCTGCCTTTGATTTATAAAGGAAAATCAATGAAACAATTCTTTCTATTTGCCTGTTTCCCAGACACTGCATGCCATGATAAGGCTTTGGACTCTGCGAACGAAGACTTTTCAATTATACAGCACTTGTTTGCATTAGATTTGCTTGAAAAAAAAAAAAAACAGAGAAACGTTTCGGAGGAATGTATATTGGCCGTCACTGTGCAGAAAGAGCTAAATAGAATTTCACAGCCGCGGTGGCTAAGAACCATGCACAAAAATTGCTCAATATCTTGGTTCGTGGCCAATTTTCTATCCCTATTGTTTGGCAGTGTTTGATAGTGGAGGAGAATGGTAATGTAATATACATAATTCATATGGCCTCTTCATTGCTGATTCTGCTGTCCTGTCTGTTTATGTGGGTAAAATAGATTCTACAGTGTCTATTAGGCCAATAAAACACAGACTGGAGGATTTGGCACATTTTATGTAAAGAGACAGAAAGCCCTGAACATGCTGGACATCTTCTCTGTGAAATGTTTCCATTACAATACACAGCTTCATTTCAGACAAGAGTTCCTCAAATGGCTTCAAGACATACTGAAGATTGTGTTTTGTACTTTATCATGATTTAGGTTTTTGTCAAGATCTGCCCAACTAAGATACCTTAAAAAAATCTGATTAGTTTACTGAAATTTATTCATATCTGTAAATATCAAATTTTGTCATATTTGTCGGTGTTGTAAATTCTATTGGTATTTCTTGTTGTACATTGTGAATCACACATTTAGTACTTTTTTATTTATTTATTTATTTTTTCCTCTCTGACAAACAGGCTCAAATGTATTTTGAATTTTGATTTATTTATTTATATTGTGTTATACATATATATTACAATGTGTTCAGTGTAAAATGTCAGTCCAAAATTTGTTTCTTATAGTTTCAGGTCTTTATAAATTGCAGTTTTAAAAAAATAAAATAAATCCAATAATACACACAAAACAAATAGTAGCCATTTGAAACCTAAATATAATCACTATTAAAATAAATAAATAAATAAATAAATAAATAAAAAGTTAAATAAAGTATTTTATGTCTCTTGGCTTAGCTTGCCATTTTTTTAATCTGCATTTTTATTTTATTATTATTATTTAATAAAATGCTAATGATAACACTTTAGATTAGGTAACACATATTCACTACTAACTAAATGTTTTCCTTCAATAAACTCCTAGTTCGCTGCTTGCTGATGGTAAATAATCTTTGAAAATGTAGTTTCATGATTATTGCATACATTTACTGATAATTAGATTTGCACAGATAATCTGCAACTTTCACAGGTAATTTACTTTAAACCCACATTCACGCTGCTTGACATGCCTATGACTTTTTCCCCACCTTTGGAATACAAAAGGATTTATCAAAATATATCAAACTTCATATTTTAAAAAAAAACAAAAAAAAAGAAAGAAAGAAAAGTGCATCCCATTGCAAACTAAAAGAAACCTGTAGCACTTGACTACCACATAAAAAGTAAATAAAAATAAATAAATAATAAGTGCACAACACCTCGATGTCAACCCTCACCTCTAAATCTCATCCTCATACTGCTTTATTACTCAAACTGTAAAAAATGATATGATCAGCAAATCATTGAAACATGTTTTCCCATTACTTTAACTCATTAAAATAATTTAACCAATTAACCAAAAAGTGTTTTACAGTATCACTACATCGCAACCCATATACTCCTTTTTTCTCAACCTATACACTGAATCTCTCCCTCTCTCTCTCATACGCATACACATTAAAGCTGGTCTCTGACCCTTGTCTTTATGCCCCAGATGAATTATGTTTATGATCAAATGTGTCAGAAAAGCACCTTATCAGACATGCAGAATAACCTTATTAACTGCAGTTCTACTACTGCCTAATGTAATACCACATTCATCTTGTCAGCGACACGGACACCAGATATTCTCCATTAACTGGGACCCTTACGATGATCCATGTACGTTACGTATGAGTGTATGAAATGCCACAGAGCTCGTCAGCTCTCCTGAAATCAGTAATGGATGTGAAACCTCCCTCAGCCACGATTCCTCTGGTGTCAGCAGAAACACACACACACACAGTGTTCAATAGGCAATATGCTCTATCATTGATGTTACACCACTAACGGCTCAAATACACTACAAGACTTTTAAAGCAGAACAGATTTTAAAGTAACAGGCATCATGCACTTGCTGATATTGTAAATGGTTAAAGAGAAAAGATGGGTATCATATAATAAATGACGGAGGATCACATACTAACAGACTTTCTAGTCATTCTGAATGCAACAACTAAAGCAGAACCCTGTGCCTTGTTGCTAGGAGATGGATGACAAATGAAAAATTATGCATTATAAAATCGGCTCAAAATATCAAACGCTTTTGATATCCTCCAACTGGATGGACTCAAAGTCTGATGCTAAATAAAACCTGTGTCCATCACACACTATGCAGTTTTCTGTGAAATCGGCAGATGATCACTGACTTTCAGCAACTAGCATTAACTGGTGCAAATATATGTGCAAAAGCCCTGTATAAAAAGGTCCAAAGGCTGTCACTGGGGTGGTACCTTTTCGATATGTACCATTTTGCACCATATTTACCCATAAAGGGTGAAAATTAGTACTTAAATGGAAGATAATAGTACCTTTTAAAAAAGGTACAGTCCCAGTGATTTTGCAAAAAAAAATTAACCATGGCAACCCTTGTTTCTGCTCAAATTCCATAATTTCTGCAGTTATTGTTGCTCCCATAAGCTCTACTAACTTTATACTGGCCACCACTGTCATCAAAAGACAATATGACAAATTTGAACAGCTTCTTATTTTTGGGGGGGGGGGGGGGGGGGGGGGGGTAAAGTGTGAACTGAAATGATGATGTTTACATTTTTCTTATTTTGTTTAAAGATCATAAATATATATATATATATTCATTTAGTACTGGCCTAGAGAAGATACATAAGACTTTTACATATTTCCCAGAGGACAAAATAAGTCTAATTTACGCCGATCATCCAATCAGCTCTTAATGCATCGTGTTTCTTTCTTGAGCAATGACCTCAGTGTGAAAAGATGGATCTTAAAAATCATACGGCCACTCCTGGAAAAGGTTTAAAATATGCAGAATATGCTAGAAAACCAGTGAATATGCAGGACCTGGAGCATTTTATGTAGAACATAACTGTTCAAGTGTACAGGACAAATAGTTGTTGATCATCCAGCAGATTAAGATGTAACAGTATGTAAACTTTTGAACTAGTTTGTTTGTGTAAGTCTTTCTTACTGTGTTAAAGTTATTAACATCTTGCATATTTATGTAAACTGATGAGCAGAACTGTAGCTAACACTGATTTTGGTAGAAACTGGTTACATTTGTAATTTTTTGTGTGTGGTGGTACAAAGAACATTTCCTAAACAGTACTAGCATAGCTGTTTGTTAGAATGGTTAGCAATCTCTTGATCCTGATGATTGTGTGTGGGGGGGAGGTTGAGGGGGTTTGGATGCTGTAGGGATGATAATTTGAGCAGCAGTCATACTGACCTCAGTCAGGTCTGGAGTCCCGGACTCCCTGCAGGGCACAGCAAGCCCAGATACATCCAGTCCATTGCCAACACATATACTGGGTCATTGTAGAGATAAACACACCTATTAGAGTACTGAACCATTCCAGGAGAACACACACACACACACACACACACACACACACACACACACACACACACACACACACACACACACTGGGAAAGACCAGGAAAGTTTGAGCTTTACCATCACAAAGAGATTTCACTTTGTTAACATTTTAAACATAAACAATACTGATTATTAATGTGTGTGTGTGTGTGTGTGTGTGTGTGTGTGTGTGTGTGTGTGTGTGTGTGTGTGTGTGTGTGTGTGTGTGTGTGTGTGTGTGTGTGTGTGTGTGTGTGTGTGTGTGTGTGTGTGTGTGTGTGTGTGTGTGTGTGTGTGTGTGTGTGTGTGTGTGTGTGTGTTAATAATTGTAAATAAACCATTATTGAAATACATTTTATTGGAGTGCAATTTTTGTGTGAAAATGATTTAAAAGTACAATTTTCACTCAAAAATTTCTAGTAAATTTAATAATAATATAATAATTAATTATTTATTATTATTATTATTGTTATAACAAGAATTTATAGTACTTTACACAGTAACAGAATATTAATAATACAGTAATAACATTATTATTACATAATGTATTTTAATCATTTTTACAGTGTAATTACACAAATAAGCAATGAGTAATATTAATTAACATCTTGTACCTACTAAGGTTATGGATTTGTTTTGGGTTAGTTGCTAATAATTGTATAATTTACTGTTAATACTGCAGTACAAGTAACATGTATAACAAAGACACTGTAATATAAAATACGACCTAATATTGCAGCAATAATTATGTTGTATTCAAAACCACAACGTTTAAATGGAAATTCATGTCGATTTTTATGTTACTAAGAACTGACTTCGGCCCTCACCTCCCTGTGTGAAATCTGCAGTGAATGCAACATATTTAAAATTCTTGGCAAATACGCTTGCATGGCATCCACACGTGTAGAGTTTGTGAGGAACGGCTTGTTTGGTGTCAGCTTCCCCGCACAGGGTGCAAGCATGCTTAATAACAGGCCTGAGACCTGTCTTTGATTTTGAGAAGTGTGTGTGTGAGACAGAGAGAGACTGGAGTCTGAAGCTTCACCTAAGTGTACTGAAGCAGAGAAATAATGGTACCCCTGTCTGTTTAAGAGAGAGAGAGAGAGCAAGCGACAGAGAGAGGCTTTAGCATTTGCAGAGGCTTTTCGAGGTAACTGACATGACGTGGTGCTCAGATGTAAATACCGGCCGGCAGAAACTATGATGAGATCTGTGAAGCGTCTGCTTGCTGCCATCATTTTGTGTCTAGGTTGGCATCACCCACCTCACCCCACAACATGTTTAAAATAGCAGAACTAACAACCTTTCGACGCACATGCATGACTTTAGCACAGTTGCCGGGATCGCTGCCATGAACAGCGCTGGCTTACCCTGCATTCATAAAAATCCCCTCACTTCATCTCTATGCCCACCTTAAAAACAGAGCAGGGGTCCAGGCTTCACAATGTTTGCGCCACTGTTTTTCTGTTGAGATGGTTCTTGATTATATTGAATTCGCTGTTAATTTTAATGTATTACTTTCTGATGTAGTAAAATGTATCAGAAGAGAAACCAGAAATGAAAGGATGAAAAAATTTAATAGTTTATTATAACAACTTTATGAAGGGACACTATCAGTTGTTTGAAGGAATGTTATGTATTATAACAGTTTAACAGAGAGGTAAAATTATATTATTTTTGTCCAAAAATATTTTGTTTTTATAGCAGTTTTATTAAGGGTTAGCAGCATGTTATAACAGACTTATTAAAGTACAGTGTATCATAACACTCTTATTAAGGGATAAAAGGTTGTAATAGTCTGACAAAGGGATAATATAACAGTTTTAGTTATATTATTTTACAGTAAATACCATTAAAAGAAGTACATTTTAGCAGACCTTTAAAAAGAGTACTTATTGTGTAAAAAATATACTTTAATAATATGTAAACTGAATGTAATATTTTCAGACACTTAATTGCATGCTAATTACAATTAAATAAAAATGCATTACACTTCAAATTGACAGGAAATGCAGTTTGCTGAATTTTAAAGTGGTTTTGATCCACTTCAGTAGAACTTCAGTACATCTTTAAATGTAATTTCATAATTATTTGAATTATCTTTGAAATATAGTAAAAATGTACTGCCGAATGTACTGACAAGCATTTGTGGTGAACTAAAATATACTTTAATTTCATTTACATTAAAAACTTTAAATTCAGATATATTTGTAATAACACATTTGTTATGGTGAAGTTGCAACTTAATACAATTTAAAATATATAAACTATAAATTATAGCCAAGTACTTTAAATGGCAAGCCAGAATATTATTAAAACATTTTGATCTAAAATCTGCTTTAAAGTAATTTAATATATGACATTATTTGAAAGTGCACTTTTGGAGAACAGTCATGAAAGCGTCTCTCTTTAACTACACTTTAGTGGCCTTTCATTTCATTAATATTATATTATCTTCAAGTACAGTTTTTTTTCTTTTTAAATATACTTCTAAGACTTAAAGTACACTAAAAGTGCACATTCAGTACAATTAAGTGTGCTTCTTTTGCACAAGGGACAGTACTTTATTGTAACAGACAGTCTTATAAAAGGTACAGTCATGTATTATAAAAGTCTTATAAAGGAACAGTAGTGTTACAACAGCCTTCCTTCACACATGCATGACTTTAGTTGTGCACCCCAATTTTTTCCGTTGAGATGCTCCTTGATTGTATTGATTTCCCTGATAATGTAAATGTATCACTTTTTGAGCAGAGGGTGAAATTAAGACACAGCAGAGGGGTGTGTGTCAATGCAGGTAACGATTTTGTGTTTGGAGTGGAGGACTCTTAATAAGCTTCGGTTTAAGACACTCTGTAAAGTGCTCAAGATGAGATCAGTCTGTCTGTTTACCGCGCATGGCCTAATTGAGAAAGATGAGGCTGATACCGAGGCTATAATTAACGTCACACACAGCAGAGACAACGCAAGGTCACCGAGTGTTTGACAAGAAATGTTATTTAACAACGAAGACAGGGGCTAATCAATAATTTACTCATTTTTCTACTCGCTTTTGCGTTCAGTGGCGTCTTTATCATACTGCTGTGTGTTCTGTGTGTGTGTGTGTGTGTGTGCATGTTTTTGGTATATCAGCAGCGGCCCCTCCTTTGAATCAGAACATGCCATTTGGGAGGGATTCCTGTTTATTCAAAACCATTAAAGACATGAAACTTACCAACTTAAAAATGACATGCAAGGGCATTTGCATAATGCAAAATTGAATTTCCCTGAATACATGTATTAATCTGAATTGTAAAAAGCAGTGGTGGGGCTGCTTACATGCTGTAATTGGCATCTTGTGGTTTGCCTTCCTGAGGCGAGACTTGAGTTTTATGTGTGTTTATAATAAATTGCATATTTAAGCTCGCAGGAAATCACTGGGAGACATCCATCCTACACGCTCTCATTTACGGCGCTGTCTTTAATTAAACCACGGAAAGAGTCGGCAATTTGTTTCTGAACACTGTCTAATGTCTGAGCCTGCTTATTAGATATTAAATTGATGCATAATTCAGGCAATTAAGAAAGTAATCACACAAAGTAATGTAATGGAAGTTAATTATTACTGCATAAGCAAACAGTTCATTAATGCCGGTTAATGTTGTGACTGCATCATGTTCAGGCTCCGCATCTCAGTGTGTGCGGATCTGCTGATTCCAGCCGGTCTGAGATCAGAAAGTGTGTATGACTCACCTTCAGATGGGGGAGGAGGGCTTCACCAGGCCCTGACAAAAAAAAAAAAAAAAAAGTCCTGTAGCAGGATGATGGTGTATTGATCAGGTGGTAAGGCTCATTGGAAAAACATGCCTGCAGCGACATTTCTGCAAAGAAATATCCTGTAACTGGTGCTACAAGATTAATGTTCAATGTACTACCTAAGCTAAACCCTAAACTAAACTTAACCCAAACGTGACATAAAAATGCATTTGCTGAAGCAACTGTCCCATTTAAACTTGCTTCTACAAGTCTTTGAGCTCTTTTAATGTGACTTGTGTTTCACGGGAGTCACCATGTGCACTTTACATCAGAAGTGCAGTGCTGTACCAGGTGAGCTATTGAGCAAGTTTACTACATCAGAAACCCATATATGGTTATGTAAATGGTAGTGAATTGTAAGTAAGTTTTTGGAGTGTTGCAAAAAAATAAAAATAAAAAACCCAATACAAAACCCATTTTGAATATTGTTATTACAGTTTTTCTCGATTGCTAAAACACTATAACCAGGCTTTTGAACTTAAATTTCAAAACCATAATGTCATTTTTAAAAAAGCACACCCATTTTCCTAAACCAGGAGTCATCAAACTTGATCCTGGAGGGCCTGTGTCCTGCAGAGTTTAGGTCCAACTTGCCTCAACACACCTGCCTGGAAGTTTCAAGTATACCTAGTAAGACCTTGATTAGCTGCTTCAGGTGTGTTTGATTAGGGTTGGAGCTAAACTCTGCAGGACACTGGCCCTCCAGGACCGAACTTGGTGACCCCTGCCCTAAACTATAAACACTATTCCCTTGCTTTAACACATGAGTCAGATTTGGTGAACTGTTACTGCAAAACTCTACACACAAATCCCTACATTTCGCAGTGCTTACACCATGTGGTCATTTAGAAAGCACTAACATTCAATATTGTTCACTTAAGTCTGCAAAGTTTGAGCTCAATTAGTACACAATTACCCAAGTGGAAACACTAGGAGTCAAAATTTATCACACACCAATCAGAACCTTTGATGGAGATAAAAGGGCCAAAGTCAGCTAAATACATATAAATACAATAGCCAAAAATACATTGTATGGGTCAAAATAATTGATTTTTGTTTTATGCCAAAAATCATTAGGATATTAAGTAAAGATCATGTTCCATGAAAATATTTTGCAAATTTCTTACCGTAAATGTACCTCAGCTTAATTTTTGATTAATAATATGCATTGCTAAGAACTTCATTTGGACCATTTTAAAGGCGTTTTTCTCAATATTTTGATTTTTTTGTACCCTCAGATTCCAGATTTTCAAATAGTTGTATCTCAGCCAAATATTGTCGTATCCTAACAAACCATACATCAATGGAAAGATTATTTATTCAGCTTTCAGATGGATACTTCTCTATTTAAAAAAAAACACTTAAGACACTTAAGACTGGTTTTGTCATCCAGAGTCACATATCGTTCTCTGTGCAATAGTCTTACCCCTCAAAACACCTAGTCATTAGTACATATAAGTCATTACAGTAAATGCAAATTGGTTTATCTAGTTGTCAAAAACTGTCAAGCATATTTTGTACACATTTCTTTTAGACTTTTTATAAATTTGCCATGAGTTTTTCAAGTGAATCTTGACTTTCACTAATGAAGAAAATATATAACAACCAATGACAAACCAGTTTTCTGAAATACATCTCATGCTTATTAATGGTTAATAAGGCAGTTGTTAAGTTTAGGTATTGGGTAGGATTGTAGAATCTAGGGATGTAGAATGAGGTCATGTAGAATAAGGCATTAATATGAGCTTAATTATTACTAATAAATGGTTAATATTCTAGTAATATGCATGCTAATAAGCAACTAGTTAAGAGACCCTAAAATAAAATGTTACCAAAGCATATATAGACAGAGGAAAACACAAGAGTTACTTTCTAATTTTTATTTTCACCATTGTGCCCATATTTCTTTTTCTTTTCTATTTCACAATGACATTGTAATGTAATATATATCTATATATATATATAGTAAAAGTGTAACTGTGAATCGTATCCAGTCTTTTTCAATCAATATCCCACATACAGTAAGGTGTAAATTTATACTTTTGAAATGGATATATGGCATACATAAGAAGTGCAGGCTTCTGCATTTCAGTACAGTAACTGCCATCCAAAATGTTGCCATAGTTTACATCAGGTAATATTAACAGAGTGCAGTGTTATACTAACAATATGACTAAGCATTTTGACTATCTTGTTTGTGAACAATGACACAAGGACTTTTCATTCTGACGGCACTGATATGTTCATTGACAAATACTTACTTTTGAGAGATCAACTAAAGATTTTGAGTAAGTTATAGGCTTTTGCAGGAAATGCATTGTGTGGCACTGTTTTGAGTAATGCACGTAGTTCTTTGAAAATATTACAGCAAGGATGATTCGAGAAATGTACCAAAGAGACTGAGAAAAACTATTCAGGTTTGAAACAATGGATCCAGAGAGACGTGAAGGAAGAGGTCAAGGACACCACAGAAGAGGAGGAGAAGAAGTAGGGAGTAGAGAAAGAAATGAAGGAAGAGGAAGAGTAGGAGGTGGAGAGGGAGTACAGAGAGGAAGAGGAAGAGGAGAGAAGGAGGAGGAGGACAACAACATGGAAGAGAAAGAGGAAGGGCAAGAGCAAGAGCAAGAAGACAAACGGTATCATATATTTTAGTTGATGCGTGCAAGGGTTGGATCAGGCATGCAAGAGGATCCAGTATAGCCTGTGATGCTGAAGAGGTTCTTTGGCCTGTTCCAGACCAAAGACGGGATGCTGGGGCATGAATAATTATTTTTGTTGTTGTTTGCTATATTGTACTGTACTCTATACAGTACATTAAATTAAGGAATAAAACACATGGGGAGTACCACAAGCAAGACTTATTACTGTTTTTTGTAATATATATTTTTTTAATTTATCTCATCAGTGTGTAAGACTGTGTTGTAGTGTGTGTGTGTGTGTGTGTGTGTGTGTGTCATGTCTGAGAGCAAAGTTTGTTTTTTTCAGCAAGATTGAGTTGTTTTGAGTGGAGAGCTTCATTCTGACCTGAATATAGGAAGTTTGGGGAATTGACTATTGACTAGAAGTTGTGGATTTGTGTTTTGTGTTTTTTTGTTTTGTTTGTTTGTTTGTTTGTTTTTTTAAAAAGAGGCATAATTTCAAGAAATGTGTTTAAGCAATAGAGAAAAACTGTAAGTTTATATTTTCAATATTTCTGCTGTATATGATTCTAACTGAGGCAGTCCAGCTGTTTTTTAAATATTTATCAAAAAAGTAATGAAAATATTATATATATTTAACAACAAATAAAATAAAAATAAAAATCACATAGTCACAAATTTACTTATTTTATTAGTGACCTTGATTATTATTATTTTTTATTTAATTTGATGTCTTATTTATTTATTTAGTTTAGTATGGTCACACTACTACTAAAATATTTAATGATTATACTATGTACAGTAGCATCAAAACCTAATAATGAGCTTTAGTCATCTATATCATGATATAAGGATAGATATTGTCGTGTAGTATTGTTGTTTTAAGTGGTACTTCAAGATACCTTAAAGAATAGCGTGGTATTGCTGTAGTGCTTTTCAAAAACCATAATGCTACAGTGACCAAGAACTTTGTAATATCATGTTTGTTTGTTTTTTTTTTCCTTTTTATCCAAAATTTACTATGCAGAAGACTGAAATAGATCATCAAGTTTCTAAATTTAATTTGAGTCATTACTTCAGGTAAATATTAAATAAAGAGACCGCTCTTTGCTAGTTGTACTTGTTAGTCAGGGTTTTTGATAGCGTCTGGCTTAACTTCAAGGATTTTGAAGCAAAACCTTGACTCTTCCCCCTTTTTCTGTCTTATTATCTTTCTTTTTTCTATTTTTTTTTCTTTTAAAGCAGACCCATAAAACAGGCCTGTCCAAGCTGGTCTTGTTTCTCTGAGTAAACATGCGTGTCACAGTTGACCTTTGCAGGGGTCAGGAGGTTTTTATATTGGCTGACATGTTTGAGAGTTAATAGAGACGCTTAGCAACACTCCCCTGGGTCATCCCATTTATTAAGCTACAATGAGTTGCATCTGTCTAAAGCAAATCAAGGGGACCTATCAGCCAGGGTCAGACACGCACCAATAGACACCGTCAACACACTCCTCACTCGCAGTGCACCAGGTTTAACACACATGCACTCTCTCTCTGAGATGAGGAAGTGATCGGTGTTGTGATGGACTGCTGTTGGTGGATGCTGATTTCTGAATTATTTATGTATACAATGTATCATTAAGGGACAAAATTGCAGTATTACAATCCTACATATAGAACAATGTCATTGCAGTTTCAAGAAGAAGACCGTAGCCTATAATAACAACCTTTTGATGAGTCTTATATCATACTGTGGGATAATAGCATAACTTAATGAAGGAACAATAATATTTTATAACAGTCATTTATAGATTCAGACACATATTTTAGCCAATAAACTATCATTCAGAAGTTTGGGGTCGATAACGTTTTTTGAAAATAAGTCTCTTATACTGGCTTAGGCTGCATTTATTTGAACAAAAATTCAATAAAATAGCAATATTGTGACATATTATTAAAATTTAAAAGCTTTATGTTAATATATTTTAAAATGTAATTTACGTTTGTGATGTAAAGCTGAATCTTCAGAGCATTACTCCAGCCTTCAGTGTCACATGATCCTTCATTGATGATCAGTTTGACTTATTTCGGTGATTTAAAAGTACATTATTTGTTTGAAATTGAAATCTTTTGTAACATTAAGAATGAGTCTAACTTTTGATCAGTTTAATGCATCTGTGCTGAATAAAAGTATTAATTTAAAAAAAATTAAAAATAAAACCTAAGCTTTTGAATGATAATGTATAGGGATAATAGTGTTATATAACAGTCTTGTAAAGGCAAGTACTGTATTATAACATATTATATGCATATAAACATATAATGGTTGGCTTTAAGCGGGAGATCCCAGCTTATGAGAGTATAGTCAAAAGCTTATTATAAAATCCTTATGAAGGGACTGGAATGTTTTATATCAGTCTATATAAAGGGAAAATAACATGTTAAAACAGCATTTTAGTTTTAGTGAGCTGCATTGTTTTCTCTGTGTTTCTGATATTTGTTGTTGTGTTGTTGGTCAGTGAGTGCAGGTCACAGAGCTGCCGTCTGTAATCATGGATAATAGTCAATTATCACAGAGAACTATCAGATCAATTACAGTTCAGTCAATACACACACACACACACACACACACACACACACACACACACACACACACACACACACACACACACACACACACACACACACACACACACACACACACACTCATAAAGTAATGTTGTCTTCAGAGCTTTTAAACACTCAAAAACAGCACCAGAATGCTCTGTTATGGCTGTGATTCTCCCTAGAAAAATGACTTTTAAGAATGTGATCCAAGGTTGGCCTTTTGTTTTGACAGTGCACACATCGCACACAAAACCCACACACACACGACAGATGGGGCTTTGCTATTGCTTTTTCAGCACTGGTTAATGGTGACAAAACTACTGTTATGTGCTTAACGACTGCTTGTATGTTACTGCCAGGTCTTTATGAGCACACACTCCATGGTCTGAGAGTGTGTATGTGTGTGTGTGTGTGTGTGTGTGTGTGTGTGTGTGTGTGTGTGTGTGTGTGTGTGTGTGTGTGTGTGTGTGTGTGTGTGTGTGTGTGTGTGTGTGTGTGTGTGTGTGTGTGTGTGTTTGGAATGGCTGCATTGATGAAAGTTAATGTCTGAGTGTCCCAAAATGCTCATTTTCTTCATTGCATTTAGATATGGGTTCCTTTCTGCAACCTGGCTGGTGTCCATTGCTTTGCATTGCTCTCTCTCTCTCTCTCTCTCTCTCTCTCTCTCTCTCTCTCTCTCTCTCTCTCTCTCTCTGGATGGAAATAAATGTGTTGGTGTAATGGAGGTGTGCTGGTCTCCTTCTGATGTATCATCTCCCCTCACTCTTTTATTTACACTCAGCTTCAGCTCAAATTGTGTTGTCATCTTAATGGGGAAAGATTCATCTGATGTTGTGCAGGTTTAGGGGGGTGAAAGAGATAGACGTTTCTCCTCAGCCTTTGTTTACACGCCAATAAAGGCTGTTAACTGTTTCAAATCCAGTGGCCACTTCACAGTTTTAACTGTCTCGACCCCAGGCGTTTACTCATGGAGTTGTTTGATTGATAAATGCCTGATCAAGAATCAGATCGTCCATCAGTGTTTTAGCTGGTGTTAGTTAGATATAGGAACTAAGGTAAAATTATGTCTATGGTACAATATTTATGCATATCATGAATAAAAAACAAGAAGTTACACAACAGTTTGCGCTTATATTTATTTTATATAAATATTGTTGATGTATTATTGTATTATATTATATTATATTATTATCTTATTTATAGATAAATTATGTTTGTATAATTCTATTCTATTCTATTATATTGCAGTATACTATATTTTTGTAAATCTCATAATTTAACAAAACAGCTCAAGCAGAGATTGAGAAACTGTGTACAACTTTATACAATATAGTATAACATAATATATAATGACATATAAACTAAACATATAAATCAATTTTCAGTTCACATTATTATATGTTATAGTAGGCCTATATCATTTATTATCCAGTATATTGAGGGAGCAAAGAGGAAATAGCTGTGTAAAAACTCAATATATTTCCATAAATATTGAATAAATAACTTTATTTTTAGTGAATATGTAGTAATGACTTAATGTTATAAGTAGTGATTCCTGTGAAAACTGGGTTCTGTTTTCCCCATCAAATGCCCAAAATCAAGTGTGTGTCTATCAGTATTCCATAATGACGTTAACATTTATGTTATATATTTGTTTTTTTGTTTTTTTTTTTCCAGTATGTAAGTTTGTGGCAATTTTAAATATCTGCCCTCTTGCACACACACACCTTTGTGCTGGCCTGTCCAGCGCTGAACAGAGTGCACTTTGTGCACAGCTATTTATATCAATAAGTCTCATGCTTAGAGGCACAAAACGAGTGTTTAAGAGCGAAAGACTCATGTGGGCACTTATGGCGAGAGAGAGAGACCGACACAGAGAGACAGGGAAGGTGCTGTTAGAGGGCATGTGTGTGTGTGTGTGTGTGTGTGTGTGTGTGTGTGTGTGTGTGTGTGTGTGTGTGTGTGTGTGTGTGTGTGTGTGTGTGTGTGTGTGTGTGTGTGTGTGTTGTACAGGTGTGGGACGTCTCACTGGGCTTTGGACAGGAAGAGGAGAAAAGAGGAGAGGGGGATGGGGACAGCTGGAGAGGAAGAAAGGAGGAGGGGGAAGAAAAGAAAAACAGCAAGAAATATAAACTGAGAGAGAAAAAGAGAAAGCAAGAACATGACAGTGAGGAAAAGAGGGATTTAAAGAAGAAAACAAAGGAAGTGAAGGGAATGTGAGGGGGAACAAAAGAGTGAAGGCACAAAGATGGAGGCCCAGAAGAAGTGATGGAGTAGATAGAGTGATAGTGGGAGGTTCAGCAGCGGCTCGTCCCAAAGGAACGAGAGAGTGAGTGAATACCAATTCCCAAACAAAGAGCCTCTTCCAGATCCAGCCCATCAACATATGGAGGAGTCAATGGAAAACCCATCCACACAAAGTAAACGACACGGCACAACAAAACTAGATCGATCTCAGGTCAAACAAAGAGTGCTACACTACATACAACTTACTTTTATTAGCATTTTTGTTGATCATTTTATTTATGTACCATTTATAATTATACACTTGTTTTTTGCATGCTTATTAAAAGCTTTGTGGATCATGATTGGAGTGGAAAGTGGTGTAAAGGCCTGTTCACACCAAGAGTGTAAAAAAAAAAAAATATCAACGGAGAAAGGTCAATTCACACTGTTAAGTTACACAATATATTTGATAATAAAAATTTTACTCACATATAGTGATTGTGTGGGAGAATGTCGATTAGGTGTACTTTTAAGAACAATAATAGTAAAGTCAGTCTCCAACTAAAATGCAATTGCTACACCAACACTAGAAAAATGAAAATACTTTTAATATTCACGTCACATGACAGATCATAGTCTATAAGGCTCGATTTAAGTTATAATTCAGTTTTGAAACTGTGTAGCCTTTGTAAAGCTCTTTAATACAAATATGCATTAAACACATACAATATTTATGCTTAACAGTTGCTTGACTTATTACTTCCTTAGAACTTTCTTATCTGTTTTTGCTCTAACTTACCTTGCATGTTTCATGTACCTGTGATTTTAAAAGCTGTCATCTCCTTGTGTGGAAAAATGGCTCCAGACACATGACTCAAAAGCTTGTAATCATAGAAATAATGCTTCTTAAACTCTCCCAATGTCTAAAGTCCTTTTAAATCAACTTTAAAATCCCCAAAACCGTTTGAAACTAACGTTTCAATATTCTAAATTACCAACAGAATCTGACAGTTTTTATTTTACTTTAGTTTAACACTTGTGGAAAAGAAGAAGGCTTTAGAAAACTTTTAAAAAGAGTACTTATGATGGAAATAATATACTTTAAAAGAGTATACTTAAGGCCGAACTGAATGTAATGTTTTAGGACACTTAACTGCAAATAAATGAAAAAAGGTATTACACAACTTAAATGTATATTAAATGTATATTAGATGAACTTCAGAGTGCTTGTTTTGACTTAATTATGTAAGTACATATTTATATGTAATTTCATAATCACTTCTGTTGTCAGTAACACTTTATTTTAAGGTGTCCTTGTTATACGTTACATGTACTTACTATTATAATAGCAATAAACAATGCACAATTACATGCAAGTAATCCTAAACCAAACCCTAATCCTAACCCTAACCATATAGTAAGTGCATGTAGTTAATTAATATTACTCAGTACTTAAATGTATAATTACACTGTAACAAGGACACCTTAAAATAAAGTGTAACCCTGTTGTCTTTGAAATACGGTTAAAGTGTATTTAATATGCATTAACTTTAAATGTAATATTGAGTAACACGCTACAGTTAACATGATAATTAAATACTTATATGTGACCCTGGACCACAAAACCATTCTTAAGTGTCAATTTTTCAAAATTGAGATTTATACATCATCTGAAAGCTAAATAAATAAGCTTTGTTATGATAGGACAATATTTGGCTGAGATACAACTATTTGAAAATCTGTAATCCGAGGGTGCAAAAAAATCTAAATATTGAGAAAATCGCCTTTAAAGTTGTCCAAATGAATTTTTAGCAATGCATAGTACTAATCAAAAACGGCATTTTGATATATGTACAGTAGGAAATTTACAAAATATCTTCATGGAATATGATCTTTAATTAATATGCTAATGATTTTTGGCATAAAAGAAAAATCTATAATTTTGACCCATGCAGTGTATTTTTTGGCTATTGCTACAAATATACCCCAGCAACTTAAGACTGGTTTTGTGGTCCAGGGTCACATATGTGCTTTAGTTAGTCAACACATGAGAGTGTACTTCTATAAAGCACAACAAAAGATTATTAAAACATAGGGATTTTGAAAGTAATTTAAACTTGATTTGACATTATTACAACATGTACGTTTTAATAAAAGTGTACTTAATTGTGTTAAGAAAGTGTTTTAATAGTCCTGAAAGTGTCTCTTTGTAAGTACAATTGGCTATTTATTTCACTAGTATTATATTATCTGCAAGCACAGTTTAAAAAAATATAGATAAGTGCCCATGTGAACAAGTGAATACAGAAAATCTGTATTTTGAGTTTTGTCCTACTAATGTCAATGCACATTCAGATGAAAATACCTATTCCTGCACTTATCAACAAGGAAATTGGTTCTTTAACAGGATGGTGGGGTGTCCTGCTATGGCCTGTCTCCTGCTGTCTCCCTGTCCTCCATTGTTAGGCCAAACAGATAGTCCCATTCTAAACTTCTGAGGAAATGAACCTACTAATAGCTTTTTTATAGTTGTATCTGCACATTAAACATTAAAAATAAAGTATTTTAACACATTCTGAAGGCAATCTATGAATGCTAAACCTCCTTGGTGTATATAGTGCCAACAGTGTAAGTGAACAAAGGCAACTCCTCCCTCATCACTGTATGTGAGCGTGTGTGTTTAAGCAGAAACGGAGACTCTGTGTCTGTCTTTATTGGACTGGCAGTGGAGTCATTACTTGCTGTGTACAGGCTGTGAGCGTCCATGCGTTACGCACTCACACACACACACCAACACATGTCTGCGGCCCTCGCAGGACTCCTGAGTGACCCCTGCTGCTCCAGCACAGCCCATGCAATTCAGACGCCTGATGACATGCAGAGGTGTGTGTGCACTTGTGTGTGTATGTGCATGTGTGTGTGTGTGTGAGCGAGAGGGTCACGTGTGTCCTGACACCCCTCTCGCTGTCTCTGAGGGTAGCGAGCGCAGGCAGGGGCCGCACACAGGGGTCCGCTCATACCTTCAACAAAACACCACTCAAATAAGCAGGCAGTAAGTGTGTGTGTGTGAAGGTTTTGGGTGTGTGAATACTAGTGTTGATAGTTCCCACCAGGTAATTGCTCAGCAGGTGAAATATAGAGAGTGGTCAACAGCAGGAACTTCAACTTTGTGTAGTGTGTTTTGTGTGTGCGGAGCCATGTAGGCGTTTAGTGCTGTTTGGATGTTTGTTTTCATGCCTATTAAAATAGGTGCTGCTCGAGTCCATCTCTAACTAAACTCCTTCACTCAGACTTGACAACTGACACGTCTCCCAAACACCCAAATCTTTGATTTATTTGACCGTCTGTCTTTGTGGCTCAAATATATGAGCTTTTTATTCACTTTGTTAGCAGTTACTTTTAATGTATTCACACAGAATGTGTTGCGTCCTGCAGTGATGGGAATCGATATTAGATTTAGAGTGCGAACCAGAGTTTCTACTTTTCCCTCCATTTGCAAACTGGTGAAACTCGAGTTCAGTTACATTTAAAAGAACTTTGATGTTTCTTATTCACAATTTTGCTCTCGCATCTCTAACACTGGTGCAAACATAGAGAAAGTAAAAGTCCCACTTTATATTAAGTGTTCTTAATTACTATATACTTAAATTTCGATAATCATTTGATACAATGCATTTATTGTGTACAAAAATATTTTTACATTGTACTTATATTTTTTAAAATACCTGCATGTAATTACATCTGTAATTAATTTATTTAATGTATTATTACACTGTTGACCCATCCCTTACACCTTAACCCACCTTTAAACCAACCCATACCACCTAACCTTACCCGGATCCCACCTCGGTGACAGCAGAAGTGTTTCGCAATACAGTATGAACACAATAAGTACACTGTACTTATTTTTATTTTTTTTTATTTTTTTGATGTAGGTACAATGAGTTGTACTTTAATATAAAGTGGGACCGAAGATGAAAATATAATGATATAAAAAGTACTTTAAAGCAAAACCTTTTTGACATTATTACAAAGTGAATTTTTAAAAGAGTTGTAAGAAACAAAGCAATGAAAGAACATGATGTTTAAAGGAACACTCCACTTTTTTGGAAATAGGCTCATTCTCCAACTCCCCCAGAGTTAATAAGTTGAGTTTTACCGTTTTTGAATCCATTCAGCCGATCTCCGGGTCTGGCGAGAGCACTTTTAGCATAGCTTAGCATAGATCATTGAATCCAATTAGACCAGTAGCATCGCGTTCAAAAACGATCAAAGAGTTTCGATATTTGTCCTATTTAAAACTTGACTCTTCTGTAGTTATATCGTGTACTAAGATCGGCGGAAAATGAAATCGCCGGTAGCTGGGGACTACTTTCAGGCGCTGCGTAATATCACTGCGCCTGCCGCGGCCATGTTACGGCAGCAAAGTTCCTTGATTATTACGCCAGAATGAGAGTATAGTTCCTAATCATATCAGCCTAGAAAATCGCAACTTTTCATTTTCCGCCGATCTTAGTACACGATATAACTACAGAAGAGTCAACTCTGGGGGAGTTGGAGAATGAGCCTATTTCCAAAAAAAGTGGAGTGTTCCTTTAAGCACACTTAAGTACACATAAATGGCCTTTTATTCCATTACGATTCCACTACTTTTTTTTTTATTTTTATAAATATGCATTTCAAATTTGAAATGTACACTACAAGTGTACATCCAATACAATTAAATGCACTTATTTTTGACAAAGGAACGTCACTGGATATCCATTAATATATTATAGCTTTTTAAGTTTCAACTAGCGGTCAGGCACGATTGTAAGTGAATGAAATAATGTCATTGTTTTATGGCACTAAATGTAAAACAATGTGTGCTACCAAAATAAGCACTTACAGAAATTGTGCAGTTTTCCCTAAGGCTCATTTTTTGTTAACAATTAAGTATGTATACAAAAAAATAAATAAATAAGAAATTAAATTAAAAGCTAAATTAAATTAAATCTTAATAATTAAATGTAATTATTGTAAAACCTTAATTTTTATCTACATTTTAAAATATTAAATCTAAATGTTTTGCTAACATGCAAAACAGTGACATTTAGTAGTGAGATTTATTTATTTTTATTAGATGTATTTATATTTACATTTAACATTTTGATTTATGTTTATTATTTTATATTTAGTTGTTAACATTTATTTATTTATTTATTTGTTATTAGTTTTTTTTTAACCATTTTATATGTTACAATACATGCACAAATGTACTTTTTTGTTTGTTTTATTTTCATTGCAACTTTGGGCGCTCTGCGCTGGATCAGATTCCTGTGTTAAATTGGACATAAGCTGAGCTGTGTTTCGGTCTCTTCCTCTAATGGAGGTTTGCCTGTGTACACGGCTCCTGTTGAGCTCTCTGACAGAAGCTCAGATGTGTTTGGGCACAAAGGTCTTAGTGATGAGCTCTCAGTAGGAGTTTGTGATGATGCCTGATGTCAGTGATCATTCAGTCAAGGCCACAGACTCAACACACATACTGTCAGCTCAGACAAAATAAACATGATTAAGACCAGAATTAATCTAAACTAGTTTTTTTAATAAGTCTCTTATGCTCACCAAGGCTGCATTTATTTGATCTAAAATACAATAAAAACAGCAATATTGTGAAATATTATTACAATTAAAAATAACAGTTTATATATATATATATATATATATATATGTGTGTGTGTGTGTGTGTGTGTATTTCAATACATTTTCCTTTTATGGTAAAACGATTTTTAAGCATCATTACTCCAGTCTTCAGTGTCACATGATCCTTCAGAAATCATTCTAATATGCTGATTTCCTGCTCAGTTATAATAAATTCTTATTGGTGCATAATTATCAGTAATGTTTCTTATTATTATTAGTGTTGAAAACTGATTTTGTTGCTTGATATTCAGATATTCAGCTTTTCCATATTGTAATAATATTTCACAATATTGCTGTTTTACTGTATTTTGGATTTCACAAATACAGCCTTTGTGAGTGAAAAAAATCTAATAAAATTGATTAAAAAATTTTTACTTTTTGGTAGTGTATATAAAAATAAAAATAAATAAAAATTGTCACAATGATGTTAGATTGTGTGTTGTCTGTGTTTACCAAGCTATAGCTGCTAATGTTTTGTAAATGTTTTTGTATGTTTTTTTAGTGTGTTGCTAATGTGTTAAAGTGGCTACTAGGATGTTGGTTACTGGGCAAGTCCAAAGAGCCTACAAAGAAATGTATACAATATGTTGGACTTTTTTATGGCTTGGGTCTCTCCTTCAGTGTAAGCATTTCTCTCTTTGTTTTGCCTGTTTTATCATCTGCCAAGCGGAAATGTTAAGTCAGATCAGTTAATAGTGCATGTGTTAACACAGGTTGAGGTGTTTGTTCAAAGTATAAGCTATCCTAATAGAAATATGTGCCTTTCTGAAAGGTTTTCAATTTCTTCTGCAAGTAAAATAGTTTGATTCATGTCATGAATAGACGATTGCAAGCATGAAAGAGTTTCATGGCTTTATCTTCATCCTCACAGGATGTATCAGATCAGTAAGGCATTATAGAGGTTTCTTACAATCGTCTAGGTTAGATTCAAGCCCACACGCTTGTCAACACATGACACGATCGCACCCCAGGATCGCTTTTAAGCACTTAAGGACTCAGTAATCTTTATGTTTAAGATGGATGATGTGTTTCCGTAATTGGTCATTATGAGCATTTAAGCAATAAGCCTTTCTGCCCACACAGTATCAGTCTGGCCCTGTAAAGCAGTGCGCTGTGTAAAAGTCTTGCAAATATCTCACTTCTCTCTGTACACAGAGAACTAGACGTGAAAGAGCATGTAGGGTATATAAACGCCCGTCTGCTCAAAGGCTCAAAGAGCTGATTAGGATCTGCTACAAGAACAGCTTTATGGACCTGTTAAAGTTTTATTACACACACCCCTCAGGTAAAGGCAGTAAATATAATACCTCTCCCGCGCTCCGATTCTGCTCTTTGAAGCTCTATAACACATTATAAAATAGAAATTCACTTCAGTGGGTCTTTAGTCTGAATAACTGATGGTTTGTATTTTTTGACAAGTGCAGATATCACAAATCTGGTGATGCATGTCATGTCCCAATCAAATATTGCCGTGGTTGATTTTGTCCCCACCACTTTTTGTTTGTTTGTTTGTTTGTCTTTCTTTTTCTTTTATTTTAAGGCTAGCTCACAGAGGAAACACATTTTCTACTGATATACATCCACTGAAATATAGCTGCAGTTTTGGTTTATTAACTCTGTAAAGTCTGACATGTAAAATAATAGTCAGAAAAAAACAATTATTTTAAAATGGAACCATTTATTGAGCCTTTAGACAAAATGGTTTGCATATGCATTTCATGTTTGTATCATATTTCATACATCAGGCTTTTATGGCTCGTACAGTATGATATAGAAGAACATGGAGCTCATAATCGAGAAGAAAAACACCTCAGTTTTATTCAGAGGCCCAAACTGAGCAAAATATGCAATTTGGTGCAGTTGCTGATGTTCATATGGCTAAATAGTATGACGGGATTTTGATAACTTGTGAATCAATAAGATTTTTATAAAAGTATAACAGACTACTTTCATAAAATGCATATAAACATCAGTTGTCACTCTTTTTCTCTCAATAGTATGTCTTATTAAGATAATATCTAAATGATTGTTTTATGATCAAAGCTCTGTAGATTTTATTGTGGGGAGCAAAACGTATAATGCAATGCAATTCATTGATTACTGAGAGATGAACAAATAAACACTCCTCAAAAGCTTGATGCATCATATGTGATACTCACATTTTAACATGTTTTTTTTTTTTTAAATAAAAATAATCAACTAAACCTAAGTTGCATCATGTCCAGTAAATGTCATTCTTGAAATATTCATTTAAAAAAAAGAAAAAAGTTATTCTTACATTTTTATAAAAATTAGAAAAGATTTCACCGAAAAAAGGCACGTAACCACAAGCTGAAGGTGGAAAATTATATTGAGAGGTCTTTTACTTGCTAGAAAAAAGTAAATTTCTTAAATAATTTTGTACATTCTAGTCATAATCGTAATAATGCACCAATAAACCGAATATATTTTACATGCATTTGTTTTGTTTTTTTACCAGTACATCACATGTAGTTTTTATAATGAAATATTTTAGAATACAACATAAATCTGGTGTGGTGTGTCTGACCGTTACAATAGAAAGATGATAGTTTTCTAACGTTTCTGACAGTTTTTGTGACGGTATAAGGTGAATCTGAAATGGGTTTCTTTTAAATGTGATGTATGCGCTGACATGCCCCAGAACCTGAGCACATTCACACAGAGCTGACAGGAGGTCTCCCTTTCTCTTCATCTCTCTCTCGATCTACCTATCTATCCATCTATCTCTCCCTCTCTCGCAGCATTTAGAATAAAGATCACATGCACTCTGCACTGGTGTTGAGGAATACTAAGTCAGGCAGTCAGATAGATGTCTCGCCAAAAGGGATTTGTCCCTGAGAGCTGAAGGCAGAGAGGAGACTGCCCTACCATTTGCATTTCTGAATTGCTTAGCTGGTCAAGCATGCGTTATGCTGCGGGCAGAGCCGCCTTTGAAGACTGTCATAGCAGCACACACCCACAGGAGTGGGCTCACTGTTGGACTTTACCCAACAAATATGGATTATGTTAAAGGCAGCTGAGAATTGAGCAGGATATGCTAATGTGTCCCTGCTGGTGTCTGTGTGTGTGTGTGAATGGGAGGACAGCTACTGTTTGGCAGGTCTATCATTCCATCATTAAAGGCCACATTATTACTTACAACCGTGCTTGCATGACAATCGCATGAGAAAAGGCCAGTCCCTGTGAGCGCTGATTGCTGCGTCCTTCGATGCCGCTTTCTACAGCCATATTTATCAGCTGTTTGAAGGAACATTTGAAAGCAACTCAAATAACCTTCAGTAGTAGCTTGTGACTAATTGGAGACTTTTTCAGTATCAGTGTCCATTTGATAATCTATATTTTCAAGTAAAATATTTTTAACAAACTGATACAGCCTTTTAGTTTTCCTATGGATTGTCATCTCTGCACAGATGATTTTATTCATGTATGGATGGAACAATATTCCTACAAAGCTGTACAATTCTTAAAAAGTTTAGGGTTGGAAAGGTTTTTGAAATAAGTCCCTTCTGGCTTCATTTATTTGATCAAGAACACAGTAAAAACAGTAAAATGTAAAATAGTATTACAATTTAAAATGACTGTTTTCTATTTGAATATATTTTCAAATGTAATTTATTGCTGTGATGAAAAGCTGAATTTTTAATTAGTGCCACGTGATCCTTCAGAAATCATTCTAATATGTTAATGGTCTATTTTTTTTTTTTTAAATCACCCCATGCTGCTTAAAGTTAATGAAACCATGATACAGTTTTTTCATGACACTTTTTTTTTAACATTTGATACATTTCTTTTGATGATGTCACTTTTGATGATTTTAAGATATCCTTGATGAATAAAAGTATTAATTTAATTTAAAGAAATCCTTCTATAATCTATATAATTTAGTAATTATTTACAATTTAGTAAGTATATAATATTATATAATAAAATTTATATTAATGTTAAAATACAGAGGAACATAATTAAATATCAATGAAATGTAAATAATAATAAATATACAACAGAAATATAAATATGAAACATTTTTTTCTTTAGAATACATTAAAAATACAAAAAGGTAAAAGCTTTTTGTGTGTATCATATTCAGATTTATTTGTGTATTAATTTACTTGTAAGCAAAAAAAAAAAAGAAAGTAAAAATAAGGTCGTTTAAGTCTAAATTATAGAGCAGAGGCTCTGTTGTCCTTCAGTAAAGATATAATTCCAGATTCAGCAAATAGTTACTGACACCCTATCCAAGCCTATGAAGAATTATCATCATCAAAATTACACAGAGTCAGGACTGGATTTGAGCCCCTGTCCCAGAGGGAGTTGTGTGTGTGTGTTACAGGGGTGGCCCCTGGCTTAGATGTTGAATTTGCTGGGGGCATTGTTAGCCTTCTCCACCCCTCACCCTGGAATTGGGCTAGCCTCCAGCATGTGTGGGTCCCCCTCTTTTCATACTACAAACAAACACACACACACACACACACACACACACACACACACACACACACACACACACACACACACACACACACACACACACACACACACACACACACACACACACACACACACACACACACACACATACTCACACACACCCGTGGAAGGACAGGAGCTATTTGCCCCCAGGCAGTCAGCTAGTTTGGATGGACTCAGATGAGGCACATTAAAGGGCCAGTGATAAATTTGGTGTGTGAATTCCAAACAGAAATGCTTTTGTATGTAATTAATTCCAGTGGTGCCTCAGGCCCTTAACTGCTTGATGTGTGGGCCAGCTACAATCAACACCTCAGCTAAAGATTAAACAACCCAGTTACAAAACATACCACAGCACTAAAGATAATCTACACTTAAATATCAGACCGAACTACACCACGACCAGTGCTGGGTCTGATGCATTATTATGTAATTAATTACTGTTATTTAATGACTTTCCCTTACAAAAGTAAAATAAGGGATTACTCTTAGTTGTTCTATAATTTATTTATACTTATATTTATACTTATATTTATTTAAACTACACCTCTAAAGATAAAAAAGCTAATATACAGTTAAACAACAACATAGCTACAGACCAAAAAAACTAATCCACAACTAGACAACTGAAGACTGAACAACACGGCTACAGTCCAAACTATACCGCTGTAGACCAAAAAAATAAAAATAAAAAATCTACAGTTAAACAACGACATGGCTGCAGACCAAACTACACCGTTATGGACCAAAAAATCTGATCTACAGTTCCAATCACACAATAAAAACCAAGCAACTCAACTACAGACCCAACTAACACACATATTAACAACATAGCCCCAACTGCACAGCTGAAACCAAAGAAAAGTGCTCCAGACTGTACTACACAATAAAAATATTAACATCACAGATCCAGACCAAACTACAAAGCTAAAGAACAAGTAACTCATCTTATCACCCAATACACCACTCATCTCCAGACCCACTGACACAACTAAACTCTAAATAAACTAACACCAAATCAATGCTGCTTTGGACCCGTCTGACTTTCACTCTATGGATAAAAACAGTTGAAACATTCGGTAACACTTTATTTTGAGGTGTCTTTGTTACACGTCACATGTACTTACTATTATAATAACAATAAATTATGCATAATTACATGGAAGTAACCCTAAGCCAAACCCTAATTCTAACCCTAACCATATAGTAAGCACATGTAGTTAATATTAATAGTTAATATTACTCAGTACTTAAATGTATAATTACACTGTAACAAGAAAACCTTAAAATAAAGTGTAACCAAACATTGTTCAAAATATCTTTTTTTTATTTACTTTTTTTATGTTTCTAACGAAAGGACTTTAAACAATGATGACCTTATGCCCTTAATGATCCCTGACATCAGATTTCCAGTCAAATGTCAGTTGGATGAGAGTCCTCTGTCTCTGATGACCTCGCATCTCGAAAACGAAAGAGGAAAACAACAAAAGGGAGGCAATTTAAACAGTCTGCACTTCTTAGTAGTGTAATTACCATTAATGCAGCTCATTAAATGAAATATATCCGAAATTAAGAGTGTCTCTCTCCACAGCAATAAATCTCAATTTCACCTCAGAGACCAGAACGAGAGAGGCAGAGTTGGGGGACAGACTAGCGCGGGGCGGCGCTCTCCACTCCACCGCTCTGTGTGTCATTACGCTGTCACACCATCAAATCACATGATTACACCCACAGAGCCAGCCGCAGCGCCGCACCGCAGTCCCCTGATGATGACACGCGCAGGCAGCGGTCTCTTGATGATGACACGCGCGGGCGGTGTGATGAAAGGCTGCGAGGTGGCCTTGGCGCAGAGGCCAAGGAGTTGCCATCACTCAGTCCAGCCCCGACGAGCTGATCTCAGATCCGATTCGCTCGGATGCCGCTTGCAGTGACCGCATGTCTTAAAGCCCCTCAAACACAAACAGTTCTGTGGAAGAGGTTGAGCATAGCCAGTGTTTTTCTGCTTATGTTCATGCTGCCTGCTACTATACCATTGTGGGGTTACACTTTATTTTAAGGTGTCCTTGTTACAGTGTAATTATACATTTAAGTGCTGAGTCATTTTAATTAACTACATGCACTTACCATATGGTTAGTGTTAGGGTTAGGATTAGGGTTACTTGCATACAATTATGCATAATTTATTGTTATTATAATAGTAAGTACATGTAACATATAACAAGGACACCTTAAAATAAAGTGTTACCGTTTGTGGTTCCATATTTTATCAAGTGTCTTTAACTACTATGTATTAATAATTTGATATAGTGCATTAGAGTATACCTGCATATACTCTAATCGCCTCTGTACTTTTTTCTGCATTTACATGTATAATTACACTCCTGACTCTATCCTTACTCTTAACCCACCCTTAAACCTCAGCAACATTTGCCGTATCCCACCTTAATAGCACTCAAAAGTGTTTTGGATTGTGCTTTATTTTATAAAAAGTGCAATTACGTGCACTTAATGTGCACTTGCCTATGACCTATGAGTGCTGCTAATATAAGGTACCCACAATCTTCACTTGACAGATGATAAAATGGGTCCCAAAGTATATCTAAAAGCCAGAATATTTTAGAACATCATAGCAACTTCATAGCAATGTGCTAAAAACACTCAGAAGGCCTTCATAGCTATGTTTGTGCATCATGTTTTGGATGTTTTCTTCAGAAATTGTAAAAATCTAGCTTTTGATTTTCTGTCCAGAAGTTTATGCGTTGACTAGCGTTACGGAACATAGCGTATAGTGTGTTTTATATACGAAAGGCAGAAAAAGATATGGTGGTAATTAGATGGATAGAGGGGTACTGAGAGCTCTTAACAGGCCTGTGCGCTGCATGGCAGATGTGGAGGACAGTTTGTCGATGGAGCCTTTTATAATGCAAAGGCTTATAATTATCTCGCAGCCCCTCTCTCTTTGCTCTCTTTCTCTCCTCTTCGCTTTGACATATCGCTTTCCTAAATGTCAGGAGGAGTGGTCCGGCATGGCCAACCCCAAACCGCTCCTCTCTCAAGCCGATGATGGCTCAGCTTTAGCCCAGAGATCTCTGCTGGCTCCCCTCCCATCAGGGAATAACCATTCAGGCCTCAGTGAACGTTGACCTGGCTATTGTTGTTTGTGATACTTACTGGTAAACTTTTGCAATCAATACAACATCAGGCAGAAGAGCCCGGGGGAGCGGAGAGCTGAAGCAGTGCACTTAATCTTCCCTCCGGTCGCTGCTCTCTGCTCTGCCGCTAAACTGGGTAGTTGGCCTAGTTGATGCGGTATTATTGCAGCAGAGGTCAGATGAGAGCTGTCTGCCCCGGCTCCTGATGAATGGCTGTTTTTGATAAAGCGCCTCTCCCATCTAACAAGAGACATTTAATAATGATGAACCATAACAGCACACACAAAAAAATCCTTGTAGGCTGCAGCAGTGGAAAAAAAAAGAGCTTCTTGCCTTTCCTTCTCTCAGCTTTTCTCTTGTTCACTCCATTTTCCATCTCTCTAGTTCCCTGAACACATACATGCTATTTTTGTTGCTTATGCCTTTAGAAAGACCTTGTCCCCTTAACTAAAGGTATCTGTTGGTTAAAGTAAATAAGGCTTTTAATTTCATCATAAACATTTTGAATTATGCACTGCAACACATTATAATGTTACTGAGAAATCAATGCATGGTAGGTCATTTTTTTCAGGACACAACAAATGACTGTTAAATAAATAAAATTGGGCTGCATTGTTGGATAATAGTGCAAATAGTTACCATTGAGTCGCCATTATGGTGATTAGTGTTCCCCTTGGAACTTGGTGCTTGAACCTTATTTGTCTTTCTTATTTACAAGACTAAGTTTAAAAAAATAAATGAATAAATAACTAGGCATGCAGGCTTAGCATACAGTATAAATCACAACAATGACCACAATATTACAAAATAATTTTAGATAAAACTTTAATGACAAAATCAGTAACTAAAATGACGATAAAAAGCTACATAAAATAATTATGAAATCATATACATCATAAAATAATGATAAATTAAATTATTCATGCCACAGGTCACTTTGAGAACCAAGTGCCATTGTATTGTGGACATCACATTATTAGAGTTAATATACAAATACTGATTAATAATCTATAAATAAAAAACTGCTGTTATACATACATTGATAATATTTAATAATTATAAGTATTATAGTAATTTCATTTTTATTATTTACAGTATATAGTTTTTATTTAATTTCAATACATTTAGAAATACTAGTATAAAAATTTAACATAAGCCAACTAATAACTATATTGTAAATTTAAACTACTTTTTTTCCAATGTAAGATTCTGCAGTGTGTGTAAAAAAAAAATAAAAAATAAATACTTTTGATATTAAAATATTAAAATGATTTTTGTTTTTGTGTATTATTATCTGGTGGCATTTTTTTTAAGACGTTTTACATTAAATTCACCTTCCTTAAGATGAAGAGTAATTTCTATGCTACTGGTGTCACCAATGGGGTGGGGGGATGGTGATTGTGACTGTTTTCAAACAGGTTTCCAAACCTCCTTTTTGAGTCTGAACACCGAACTGCAGAGTAAATCTAGTTCATATTTGTATTTGATTAAATTAAACAGAGATATGAGAAAGTATTAAAAAAAATACACTTCAGGTTGCATAATGAAGCTTCTAGTAGAGATGTTGTCAGCACTAAAATAGATTATCACAGAGACCCTTATCAGTCATCAGAATGCACTTAAGTGTTCATATATCCAGATGTACAACAAAATGCATACAGTTTAAAACCGTATAACCATTGTATAACCATGTATAACCATTTAAAATATAGACAAATTAATACAAAGACTGTTATTCAACATTAGAGACCTCTGAACACCCTCTTAGATCAGCATTTGGCCTGAACCAGTCAGCCACCCGTTTTGTATTTAGCATGTGCACACGGCCCTCATCTATGAGCAATAAAAACAAATATTCACATTTCACAGAGAGAGCTAAATGGTCAGATTATGCCTTCATGATGAGCGTCAAAACAGGCGCTCTGTCTTCACACGCTCTGAATCTCTAACTGAAGGCATTTTAAAGCACATGCGATCTCTGAGCTGAGATGAGCAAAGACACCCTTGATTTACCATACATCACTCTGATGAGCAATCAAATCAGTGTTTACTTAGCTTAAGAGCCTCTCAGTAAAAACTCTCTCCTGTTATGAAGGAGTTACTCTGAAATTAAATGGCATTCTTCCTGGAGATGCGGAGCAGAGAGAGATGACAGGTTTGACGCGTACCATGCCTGCGGTGACAGGAATAACAAATTAATTGGGACAATAACACATCGTCTCCTAAAGGTGAAGTAAACACAGAACACTGTATATTTTTCAAGATCAGTAAAATCTCAATTGGATCTAAAAATAAAAGCTAGACATTGAGCAGTTTTAATGCATTTTGACATGTCCGTATTATTCTGTCACAGCAGTATAAATGAATCATAACTTCGCTCTGCATCAACGAATTACCCGCATTTTGAGAAAATACATTGTGCGGCAGTCTGTGAATTATGAAGCAAGATCAAAATAAATGCGTAATGACTCTGGAGAAGCTTGGAATAATTTATCGACATAAGACGCTTCTCTGAAAAAAATGAGTGTCTAAAAAGAGGGGTGGCTCTTCTATATCCTCGGCTTTCCGAATGTCTGCAAACGTCAGACTAAGGCCCCTCTTGATCACTGAGGCTTGGAGAATGAAGCTTCCCTAAACATTGCTGAATTTAATCACAGGCTCATGTATTGATCACACACATGTCAAAATGTTCAGAGCCAGAGATAAGAAGGCTTTCACCGATCTGAAGAACAGCATTTAAAAGAGGAAGCGTTTCTTTACTTTGTCAATCTGAAAGTTGTTTAAGAGCTGTCATAAGATATAAGTGAACATTGCAGGATGAAAAAGAATTTGAAGCTTGAACATTATGGATTTGTCCGAATATGCATATCGACTAATTTCAGAAATGGTTACTCATTGTACGCTCAATAATCAAATGAGCTTCAATTGTACTTTTTATGGAGTAGAATGAATGAATGAATGAATGAATGAATGAATGCATACACACATTATCTGTATAAGCTCCTGTATGCATGCATGTATGTAATATGTATGTATAGCTTTACTTTATTTATTATTATTATTTTTATTAAAATTTTTTTTTTTTGTAGTGTAGTATATGCAGCATTTTCTGCTTGCTTTGCATTACAATAGTGACATAAATTGCTTTAATGAACTTCATGCTAAATATCAAATGTATAATTCTTATGTCACTCATCATTTAATTGGAAGAGTATATAGAAGCTATAAAAAAAAAAAAAAAACTCTGACACGCTTAAGGCAGGGGTGTCAAACTCAGTTCCTGGAGGACCACAGCTCTGCAGAGTTTAGATCCAACCCTAATTAAACACAACTGATCCAACTTATCAAGTTATTCAGGCTTATTTGAAAACTAAATGGTATGTGTGTTGGAACAAAACTCTGCAGGGCTGCGGCCCTCCAGGAACTAAGTTTGACACCCCTGGTTTAAGGTAAGTTTTCTAGGATATTTTACACTATTGACCCAGATGTGCCGATTTCTTTACATAATTATGCAAATATTATACGCCAAAACAAAAGACATGTTGAAAAGCATAAACGAGGTGTGTTGATGTTTTCCTGATCACAATATTTGTGATATTTTTTGTGACACAATATTTGTAACATCTCAGTAACAGATTAATTGCATATAATTGGCCTGGCCAGACATATTTGTCACGAAGAAGCAGATAACATCTGTTCTACATTAATTACTGTAGATTCACACCCAGCCCTCCATTAAGAGAACAGCACCATCCCACAGCTCACTCTGTGTCCAACATAAATTCAGCTCATTCCAGTGACTGCATACATGACAGCTTATAGATAGTACCATCGTGCTAATGCAAGCTTCAGTGCAGTGTGAATGAGCCAGTGCAGAAGAGTTTAGAGGAAGTGATGTCATTTCCTCTAAACCAAGCGCTATCATTCAAGTCCAAAATATTTAACATGGCGGTAACACTTTATTTTAAGGTGCCCTACACGTTACATGTACTTACTATTATAATAACAATAAATTATGCATAATTACATACACGTAACCCAAAGTCAAACCCTAATCCTTACCCTAACCAAACAGTAAGTACATGTAGTTAGTTAATATTACTCAGTAATCGAATGTATAATTACACTGTAACAAGGACACCTTAAAATTACATGTAACCAACATGGCTAATATAACTAATTATAATAATAAATGTTTTAATTACGTGGAAATCAGTTCCTTTAGGTTACACTCTAGATAATGATTTTCCGAAATAATTAATAAAGATTATTGTAGTATTTTTATTTATTTTATTGATTTATTTTTTACAAGAAAATGCTATTTCAGTCTTTCTACTCCATTATTTAAAATTTGGTCCCACTTTATATTAGGTGGCCTTAACTACTATGTACTTATATTTGAATTAATCATTTGGTACAATGCACTTATTGTGTACATACATGTTTTTACATTGTACTTATATTTTTTAAAATACCTATATGTAATTACATCTGTAATTAATTTCTGTAATTACATTTATAGTTACACTGTTGACCCATCACTTACACCTTAACCCACCCTTAAACCTACCCATACCACCAAACCTGTCCCTAACCTTACCCGTATCCCACCTCAATAGCAGCAGAAGTGTTTTGCAATACAGTATGAACACAATAAGTACATTGTACTTATTTTTTGATGTAAGTACATAGTAGTTAAGGCCACCTAATATAAAGTGTAACCTAAAATTTAATTCAATGTGTTACTTTCTGTTTCTTTGTAATTACTTGTGGTATTTGCCAGGATTATTTAAGCCAAAAAAAAAAGGGTCACACTTTATATTAGGTGGCCTTAACTACTATGTACTTACATCAGAAAATAAGTACAATGTACCTATTGTATCGCAAAACACATGTATTGCTATTGAGGGGGATACGGGTAAGGTTAGGGACAAGTTTGGTGGTATGGGTAGGTTTAAGGGTGGGTTAAGGTGTAAGGGATGGGTCAACAGAGTAATTATGAATGTAATTACAGAAATTAATTACAGATGTAACTACATATAGGTATTTTTTTTAAATAGAAGTACAATGTAAAAACATTTATGTACACAATAAGTGCATTGAACCAAATGATTAATTTAAATGTAAGTACATATTAGTTAAGGCCACCTAATATAAAGTGGGACCAAAAAAAGAAAAACACATGAACCCTATTTTATATATTCAGATAGTTTTCAAGGTATCATTTCATTAATTAATTTTAAAAAAAAAATACTAAAACTAAATTTTAAATGAAAAACTAAATAAAAATATATGTAACAAACATTTATAAAAACTATAATAGTCTCGATACTAAATTAACTGTTTACTTGTTTACTTGCCACTTCTGAAAATTGTTGCAAAGTTATATGAATGAATGAATAAATACAATTAATACAACTGGTGTAAAACTGCACATTATTTTCACTTTTACAGTGTAAAAGCATAAAGGGTTTGGCCGTTATTATTCCAAAAAGCATAGAAGGATGTACGTTTAAAATCAACTAGATTTCGCCATCTGTGAAACTTTGAAACACTGTTTTCTATGTATTATGGATAACCTGATAATATAGGATGTAAAGTATGCAAATCGGAATTCAGCCAAAGTCTGTCAATAATTTGATGCTAATATACTGTTAATTATCAATGCAGTTGTCCTTTGTCATGGTCTCGCTATTAAAAAAAAAAAAAAAAAAAGTAAGATCAGCAAGAAGAGAGTAATTGAAAAGTATACATGAATCTCTTATAGGTGATGACCAGAGAACTCAACAGCGCTCAGGTGAAGCCTTTGTTCTCTCTCATTGCTTCTTTCCTCCTCTGTAAATATGGCTGTAATATTATTCACCCGGCAGCCTCGGGAGAATCAGCCCAGTTTGAATATTTAACACATGCTATTGTACTCATTCACCCCATATTAAACTAGTCCTTAACCAGGCTGCCGCCACACAAACACACACACACACACACACACACACACACATGTATCCGCTGCTCTTTAGTGCTATAGAAGTTAATCCCCAGGCCCGGCGGGCCGCGCTGTTGTTTGGTGCTTGTTTTCAGTGTAGTTCATAAATTATAGATGGGCCATGTTGAGGGCTGTCACTGTTCTGAGGCCTGTCTGCTCTGACAGCTGTATGATATCCACTCAGTGCTGCAGATTGGGAGCTCAGAGTTTCATCAATAAATATCAGGCCCAGCCTTTCCTCCCAGCGCATGTCAGCGGTCAAGGTAATGGCTTTTTATTATGGTGAAGGGCAGCACAGCATGGGGTAGGCTTAAGGTTCGCTCGTCCATCGCTGCACTTCAGACAGGGAGGGAGACGAATGAGTCGAGAAAGTGGGAGAGAGAGAGAAACGGGAGAGAATGCCGCTCAGAGGAAAGGAGAAAAGGCAAAAGTTTAAAAGCAGGAAGCTTTCACTAAGTGAAGTCTGGGGAAATGTGTGTGTGTGTGTATGTATGTGTGTGTGTGTGTGTGCGCCTGTACTGTCCTGTACTTTCTGCAATATTCTTAAACAGAATACAGAGTGTGAAATTTTGTTGGTGCAGGTTACTATTGCTCTTTTACTAATTGTTAAGATACAAAATGCAATAAAAATAGAATTTCTTGTGACAAATAAACACAAAGCACAATACTGATAAGTGATTAAAGATGAAGTTAGCAATATATGTGCTACTTTGAATCGATAGTGTTCTGTAAATTCCAAAATGTAAAAATTATAGCATTAAGTAGCATTAAGATGCATTGAAACTGAAAGAAACAGCTGGAAGTGTAGCTTTTTATAATACATTATTTTCTAGTGAACATTTAAAAAAAAAAAAAATTGTGATCAACTTTTTATTTTCTTTAAAACAAATCGAATGGCCTTTTTTCAAAAATGTATTAGATGATGATAATAACTAATGTTTCTTACTCCTCATATAAAATACATAATCATATTAAACATAGAATAATTAAATGGTTAACAGGTAATTTCCCAAAATGATCTCATTTACCTTTCCAGTTGTGTGAACATTTATTTTTGTTTATATTTAACGTAAAAGTGACTTTCTTGTTTATGGGGTGTTTAATTATGTTTAATGGTTTATTTGTGACCCTGGACCCTGGTCAATTTTTCGAAAATAAGATTTATAGATCATCTGAAAGCTGAATAAATAAGCTTTCCATTGGTGTATGGTTTGTTATGATAGGACAATGTTATTACTGGCCACAGTTGCTGGAGAGAAAATTTGATGGATTTTAAGTTATCATGTTTTTTTGTTTGTTTTTTTGTTTGTTGTTTACATCTGTGTTTTACAGCAACTGATTTTAATATCTCAAATATGTTAGTATATTATTATTTCATCTAAGGTCAAGAAGTAAAAAATGTGTAATGATAATAATAATAATAATAATAATAATAATAATAATAATAATAATAATAATAATAATAATAATAATAATAATAATAATAATAATAAAGCTTCCAGTAGTGCTTATAAAATCATGAATGTGTTTTTTTTTTTTTTTTAAGGTAAAAGATCTGCCAACCACAGCTGCCAGTTTTTTTGTTGTTTTTTTCCACAACATTTTTGCAGTGTCTTTACATAATAATTTCTTGTCTTATTGTGAATGGTTCATGTTATTCCAAGAACAATCAATCAATCAGCAATTTTCTTAACCTCTGAAATAACTCAGACATGTTAATTTTTCAACCCCTTCCTTCCAACCACCTGTCTTTTAGAGACCACTTTTCACATTACAACATATTTCCAAGGAATAAAATATGCCTCCTGCCTTACATTGTTTTACTTGGAAATAAGTGTGAGTAAATAACTTGATGTAAAATGAGTTTTGGCCGGTCCTCACTTTCTGGGACCCCTTTAAAGGCCTGTTTGAGGGTCAAGAGTTGGTTTTAGGGGTCAGGTTATAATTGGGTAAAGGGTTTAGGGTAAGGGTTTGGGTGAGGCACTTAGTTCTGAAGGTTAGGGTTAGGGTAAGGAGCTAGAGATTGCATTGTGTCAATGTATGTCCTCACAAAGATAGCTATACAGAGTTGTGTGTGTGTGTGTGTGTGTGTGTGTGTGTGTGTGTGTGTGTGTGTGTGTGTGTGTGTGTGTGTGTGTGTGTGTGTGTGTGTGTGTGTGTGTGTGTGTGTGTGTTACCTAAGTGTTAATGTAAACATGCCTGCTTTGGAAAGCCAGATGCAGACGTCTGTAGAATTACAGTTTTTGTCTCGAACGCTCCAGGACAGAACAACATTTTGTGTAAAGTTCATTCATCACAGAGCCGCATATTTTGAAAAGGGTAAAAGCACTATACGGGTCTGTCAGTGTAGCTCAAAGGCTAGCTGCTATAGATTACACCCATCCCCCTGCCACATCTAAAATGGATAATTACATATTTGTGGCGAAGGCTGACTGCTGAAAAAAATCAATACAGCTTTTTTTTTTTCTTCTTTCGGATGACACTTCATTAGGGAAGAGAAATCTGGGGCTGAGAGAAACGTTCTGCAATTAAACGCTCTTCCACTGCAGTCGTATTATCAGACGCTTTATCCAGACAAGAGCTGCTGTGCTGGAGCCGTGAACGCCAGCCATTGATTATCTACTTTAATGTGCACACTGTTGCAAATCATTATGGAGAGAAGCAATAGTTAGTTAGCCTTTCTAATGAAGCGCTAATTGCACTAAGTAGGTTAAGATGTTCATCAAACAGCACTGAGCTGAGATCACAGCAAAAATACACTTCAACAAGCTTTATACAAATAGTTCAGAGACACACATGCACCCACACACACAGACAGACACACTGTGCTGTTGCTCCTTCAATTTAATTTGTTTTGTGTCAGAGATAAAATTGTATTCTAAAAAAAAAAAAAAAAAATCCATGGCAGAAAAAACAATAATAGAGAAAGTGAAATAGGAGAAAAATTACATTTCACTGATTTATTTGTAAGACATAAAAAAAGACAAAAAAATAAATAAATAAATAAAAATATTTCAGTGAAAACAACATTTACAATTTAGTCATATAACAGTTTACAGTGGAGTAGTTTGACACTTCCTATCTATCTATCTATCTATCTATCTGTCTATCTGTCTATCTGTCTATCTGTCTGTCCGTCCGTCCGTCCGTCCGTCCGTCTCTGTCTGTCTGAATGTATGTATTCAAAAGCATACAAATGTTAAGCCTGCAAGAAAATTAAATGTTAGTTATTATCAATTTTAAAAATATATATCAAATTATAACACACCTGTATCATTCAAAACATTTGGATCAGTAAGAGTTTTGTTGTCATGTGACACACAGCAGCCACAATAGCACTTATGTTTTATTTATGTTTTCCTTTTTATTCAAAACATTCCCAAACGCATTAATTATATGAAATATGTCGATTGTCACCTAGATTATGATGGTCAAATTAGCCTAATAATGTAGTCTATTAACTATGCATAAAAACCTGTCTGTTTACTTAAGTAAAAGATATGGGTGTCATGCCATAACATATTTTTAATACGACTGACTTTATATTTAATGTGAATATTAAAAACATTGTGTTAGACTACTTATCATAACAATTTCATTGTACAGAAAGAGAGCAAAGAATATTTTCACTGACAGTCTAGAGTTCAAGCACTCTGAAAAACTCCCATTAAAATCACTGAAGCTGTTTACACTGTGAATTAATATCTTACTCACAGATTCATAAACACATCTGCACTTTGCTGTTTCTAAGGAGAGAATTCGCCAGAAAGAGGTATTCAATCAGAGAGCAAGTGAAGAAAACTCTGGTATTTTAGCGATGGCTCATCTGAACACCTCTGATTGGTCATTGCATTCATAAGCTCAACAGAATCGTGTGTGATTGGTTATAATGCGCAGCGCTGTAAAAACGCATCTGTTTCTGGCTCAGCACCAGCCAGCGAACGCAGATTTGAATTTAGCAGCTGATGATATGACGCGCTGAACGATTTAATCACACTGGAGTGATTGTATCAAATATAGAAAATATGTGAATGGGCATGATAGCCTCTGGTTCCACTTCAAATAAACGTTGTTCTTTCTATTCATCAAAGTTTCTTGGAAAAATGTATCTCACTGCTTAAGATTTCTCAAAAATAAATAAATAAATAAATGTATTTAATGTGACACTGAAGACTGGAGTAATTATGCTGAAAATTCAGCTCTGCAAATTACAGTGTAAAATATATTCAAACAGGAAACAGCTATTTTAAACTGAAATTATATTTTACAATTTTACTGTATTTTTGATTGAATAAATGCAGTCTTGGTGAACAAGAGGTTTTTTTCATAAACATTAAAAAATAAGACCAACGCCAAATTTTTTGAACTGGAGCTCAAAGGGGATTTGCTATGCAATTGCTGAAGTGTCTGAAGGGAAGTGGGTGTTGTAGTTTCTTGCTAGGTGGCCTGAATCAAAAGATCCCTGTCTGTCATGGACCTCATCGCTTTTAAACCTTACAGCACACCTTTCCTCAGCTGCGCAATTACGATGCAGGACAAAATATGGCATTATCTGCACAAATCAATTCATTTAATTGTTTATTACTGCCATTCCACATGTCTTTTTACAAAAACTCACTTGTGTTTTACAGTGTATTGTGTCATGCCTAGCGACACTTAACATTTAACTCTTTAAGTGTGGTAAAATCACCGTAATCAGAGTATCTGGCGATCTTTTCTTCACGTGCACAAATCCGAACCCTCGACAGCCTTACCTCGCGTGTGACCTCTAGAGTTCTGTGACCCAGCAGACATTATGACCGGTGTCTACATTTATCTGCTGGAGCATTCTCCTGCATCTGGGCCGGGTTCTCCACGAGCCACTAACAGTAATAGACTCTGTCTCTCCTTGGCATGTCAGAAAATCTCCTGGCTTTACACAGGCATCAGGGGAGGAAGCCAAGCCCTGTTAGCTGTCATTGTACATAAAAGGATTAATGTCATCTTCTAAGAGCAGGAAGAAGCCGTCTCGCTCTTATTTATTCTGCTCTATTCTCATTCCGCCGGCTCTGTGGAAGGAGGAGACTAATGTCGGGTCTAATTTGTAGCCTTTTAAATTCCTGCCTGAGATTCTTTACATATCTCTGGAGCTCAGAGTTCCTCTTCTTTCCTCTCCGATCCTTTGCTCCTTCTGGGAATCCCTTAAACCCACCAATTTAAGATGTGTAGCAGACTGAAGATTTACATGAGTTTGTACTTGAATGGCTCCAAGAGCAGAGACTGAATTTTTGTCCACTAAACACTCACACTATAATTACCGGCTCCCGATTCGCCGCTAAAACCCGGCCTATCCACTTACCTACAATCAAATCAAAGAGAGAGCGAGAAGGAGAGGAGGAGAGGGAGGAAATACTTATTCCTCGGCGCTGATTTGGAGCCCTCCTCGCGCGGGATGTATAATTGGCGGGGTGTTTTCTGTTGGCTGCTAATAAGGAGCTTACTTTGGTTCCCTCTAGACTTGACCTACCACATTTTTTGTTTTATGAATTTTACAAGGGGATTTTAATAGACGCTTTAGGCTATGCAAAGTGCAGGGTGAGTGCAGGGCATAATGCAGCAGGCAGGACCGAGAGGCTTCTTATCATTGTGGACGGGTCTCGTAACTTTCGTTAAGGACTAGCGCTGGATACGGGTGGAGATGTGAGAGTGTGTTAACCTGTGCTCGCCGACCAACTCTAATTGTTTAGCCGTGTGCTGTCTGCAGGTTTGGCCCTTATTATCTGAGCAGGTATATCGCAGCCCGGCTGATACTTGACCTAATGGGCGTTAATGATACCTGAAGAGGTGCTGGAACAGAACTCAGGTCAGCATGTTCTGGAATGATCTGCCAGACTGAACCTAAAACTTCAATCCCAAGACACGTAAAACTTTCACTGCTCAGACATCAATAAAATTGTGCTCGATTTTTTCAAAAACATTTGCTCTCCAAAACCTAGTGAAGAATCTTCTTGTCTGCTGTCACCATAGTGTACATTCCAAATTAGAAAACATACTAAACTTACAAAACATACAGAAGTGACTGATCTGGAACATATGCAGCAATACAAAAAACACATATAACACAAAAATACCCCTTGTTTAAATTCACAGTTGATTCCAACAGAGTTTGATGTTAGTATAAAACCAAATATAATGTTTTTGGACACTTAGATGTAATTGCTTGTTACCTGAAACTAGACAAAAATTTAATATAGTTCAAATTTCTATTAAATGCAGTTTCACCACAAGTTACAGTTATGTCCTTATTACAGTGTAATTTTGCATTTAAGGACTGAGTAATATTAATTAACAACATGTGCTATATGGTTAAGATTAGGATTTGGCTTAGGGTTACTTACATGTAATTATGCATAATTTATTGTTATTATAATAGTAAGTGCAAGCAACATGTTACAAGGACACTTTAAAATAAAGTGTTATCAAATCTTTAAATGTATTGTTTATACTTACTTATATTGTCTTTTAAATATGCTAAAGAGTACTGCTGAATATACTGGTAAACATTTAAGTCATGTATTTAAATATATTCGCAATTACACATTTATAATGAAAGTGCAAAAAAGTTGCAATTTAGTACATTTAAAATAAATTAAATTAATCAAATGTAATATTGAGTAACACACTACATTTAAAATTATAATCCAGTACTTTACATTACAAAGTGCACCTTTTAAGATGTTGAATAACATAGTAAATTTGAACAAGATGAAATTGGTAACACTTTATTTTAAGGACTGATTCTCAATATTAACTAGTTGCTTATTAGCATACATATTACTAGCATATTGGCTGTTTATTAGTACTTGTAATCCACATATTAATGTCTTATTCTGCATGACCATATTCTAGATCCCTTAACCAAACCCCTAGAGCCAGACTTGACCAAACAGTAGATATGGATAAATGTGGAAATGGATAGAAGTGAAATCAAATGTATCGTTCTCTATACCATATATGATATATATTAAAACTCAAAGACTGATATAGGCAGTATGGCTTTATCCAAGAAGCGCTGTCTCTCTGAATCACAACTCTGTCCCTTACCTTCAGTCTCTAATTGGGTGGTTCCACTACACTAGACTATGAGATGTAAATTTCAATGTCCACACGCTCTCTCCTTTTTTCCTGTCTCTCTCCCTCTCGTCCACCCCAGTGCTCATTTGAGGTGTAGAATGACAGAGTCTCTTATACAGGGTCGCTCGAATGAGACGAATAAAAAATTTAAACACATCCGCTGACCCGTGTCCGGCCCACTCTGTCTATTCAATCATTAAAATATTTCCAGCTACCACTACTCATTCTGCTCAGCATTATGCGATATCTTCGTCGTGATTTTAGCACTGACACACTCTTACAGCCCTCTTAGCATCAGACCCATTTTCTCCATAATTTCTTACAAAAGAGGAAGTGGAACTCATTTGCAGTGGGGTTTTTCAGTATGCTAAGGAGAGTCGCTAGTACAAGGTGATGCTCAGATCCTGGTCTACCTGTGTCAATTACCTAGAGACTTCGTTCACAACTCAGCCTGACCAGGGAAAATGCATAATAATCACAATCACAGCCAGTGTTGGGGAAAGTTACTTTTAAAAGTAATGCATTACAATATAGCGTTACTAAATGAAAATGTATGCAACTAATTGTGTTACTTTTTATGGAAAGTAATGCGTTACTTTACTTTTCCATTACTTTTTGTCGCCCGAGCTGAGGTTATTTATTTTTAATAACAAAAAAATCCTTGTAAATGTCTTGAAAATTTAAATGTGTTATACTGAAGAAAAAAAAAAGTTTTTTTTTTTTTTTTTAGGTGCAAACCATTTATTTTAGCTACATTTAAATAAAAATAATATGTTGAAAGTTAGTCAACTATTTTTTTTATTATTATTTAAATGTAGCTAAAATACATTGATTTGAAACTTGAAATTGAAACTACTTACCTTAAAAAAAGTACATTTAATGAAACTTATTTTTAGTGTACTTTACTAGTTACCTGAAAAAGCAATCTGATTACATGAATTACTTCAATGTACTTGTCAATGTCTGATATTTTCTACTTATAATGTGTTATGTCCAAAACTGATCACAGCTTCATCAGCCATAAATAACAACAAACTCTACATTATATCAGTTGTTTCTTGTAGAGAGCAAGATTACATAGAGAGCAAATGGAGACACTCACTTAAAGGGATAGTTTACCTAAAAATCTAAAATCTGTCGTCATGTACTCATTCTGAACCCATGAGACATTGGTCTCAAAACACAAAGGAAGATATTTTCTAATAAAACCTGAGAGGTTTAGGGCCCTCCATTGACAGTCCAGGTAACCAAACTTTAGAAGATCCAAAAAGGTCATGAATGCATCATAAAAATAATCTATATGAATCAAGCAGTTTAATCAAGCAGGGTCTTGTGAAGAGATACAATCACTTTATATGATGAAAAGATTTCACTTAGGCTTTTATTTGCATCTAAACAATGATTAACACACACACACACACACACACACACACACACACACACACACACACACACAGTTGTCTGGTTTGCTATCCTTGTGGGGGCTCTCCATAGGCGTAATGGATTTTATACTGTACAAACTGTATGTGTTATTGCCCTACATCAACCCTAAACCTAAACCTACCCCTTTACAGGAAACTTTGTGTATTTTTAGATTTAAAAAAAAACACCATTTAGTATGTTTTTTAAGCCTTTTGATTTACGGGACATAGGCAGTGTCCTCATAAACCACCTTCAAATTGTAATACCTCTGTCATACCCATGTCATCATACAAATTTTGTCCCCGTAAACCACAAAAACCAGAATACACACACACACACACACACACACACACACACACACACATATACAGTGCCGTGAAAAGGTTTTTGCCCCCTTCCTGTTTTTTGTTTGTTTGTTTGTTTGTTTGTTTTGTTTTGTTTTTATTTTTGCTTTAAAAACAGTCCTTTCATGCTCAAAAACCCTCAAATATGGCTGGATTAAAACAATTCTGCAAAGTAGAGTGGGCCAAAATTCCTCCACAATGATGTAAAAGACTCATTGGCAGTTATCGCAAACACTTGATTGCAGTTGTTGCTGCAAAGGGTGGCACAACCAGTTATTAGATTTATTATTAGGGGCAATTATTATTATTATCATTATCATTATTATTATTATTATTATTATTATTATTATTATTATTATTATTATTATTATTATTATTATTATTATTATTATTATTAGAGGCAATTACTTTTTCACGTAGGGCCAGGCAGGTTTGGACAGCTTTTTTCCCTTAATAAATGAAATCATTATTTCAAAACTCCATTTTGTATTTAATCTGAATCTTTTATGTGTGACAAAAAAAAAAAAAAAAAAAAAACAGGAACCTTTTCACAGCACTGTATATATATATATAGCACTTCATACTTCATAATCATGGACATTCAAACATGTGAGTGTGATGCATGAGAACCAATGAGGTTTGTTGCATGTGATGTGTTTAAATGTGAATAAAAGCCTAAATTAAATCTGTTCATCATATAAAGCAATAATATCTCTATACAAAACTCACTGGATTATGTGCTGCATGAAAGAAAAAAAAAATCTTAATTTGTGTTTTAAAGTTTAAAGATTAAAGTTTTATGGGTTGAGATTGACATAAGGTTGAATAAATGATGACAGAATTGGCATTTTGGGGTGAACTATAGTTTTAAATATTCTACTTTTCAGATTATTCTCCTCAGAAAAATACCCTAGTAAATATTATAACAATGTCTCAAACTACAACAGGTCTCATCAGATTTTACAAAACCAAATGAGCTATCATTGGTCTCTTTGGTGTTTATTTTTTCTAACTGAGGAACCGCTGAGGTGAAATGAGAAGAAAAAATCAATAAAGTTTACTGAGCTTTGAAAGAGCAACCTCTGAGCAATAAAGTGTTCCCCTGGGCTCTCTCCTTTTGGTTCTGTCTCTGACTGAACTAAAGCATGAGTTACTTCATCACAAAGCTAACACAGCATGCAACTCTAAAACCTCCACATTTGTTGTCTTTTTTTTCTTTTGTATCCGTCCCTCACTCTCCTCTCACTGCTCGGTAATTCTCCTATCTGCCGGAGAGAAACAAAGCAACACTTAAAGGGGTGCAGTGTGCGGGGGTGTCAGGTTGTCAGTAATCTGACAGCTATGGTAACTACCCTGTAATCCGGCGGCCTCAAGCCCGGCTCTCGTCTTGACACTCAGCCCGATGAGTGACAGCTGAGGGGGTCGCTCAGCCCGCCCGCTGCAGTGACATCCGCTCTATTAAAGCAGACAAGTCCACAGCCCCGAGCCCGTGCCCGAGTGCAGCCTGCCCTGCCCTGCCCGGCCGGCCTTCCTCCTCCTCCTCCTCCTCCTCCTCCTCCTCGCTGCAGCCCGGCTCTACCAGACGGGGTCAGAACTCTGCTATCATATCATAACCAGATAGTGATGATGCTGCTGGTCTGTGAAGGTCCATGATTGCTCTGCCTGACAGACGGAGAGCGATTACGTCTGAATATTTCACCTTCTCTCTTTCCCTCATCCCTCGATCTATGTCTCTCACGCTCTTCCTCTTTTTTCGTTCTTCTCCGCTTTTCTCTCCATCTGTCTCACTTTCTCTGACTGAAACAGCACAGAAAGTCTCTTGGTCCCAGATGCCAGTCAAACCCGGATCCACAGCACCCTTCCATTTCAACACACACTCGTCCAGAATGGACTGAGCCGTGGCAGAGGGAAAGACAGAGAGCTGCGGGCCAGGGAAGAATGAGAAAGTGTGAGAGAAAAGCAAAAGTTTTCCTTTTTACTGTGATCTTGTGGAGTTTTAGAAGTTAAAAGCTCTTTAAAGACACACTTTGCTTTCATTTCTATCTTTATAATGGTAACAGTGGAAATACCAGCATCACAAGAGAATTTGAAAATTTGTGAACTTGTCCCTTTGATCCAGACATTCTGTCAAGGAAATATAATTTTAAATATTTTTTAGAACAGTTCAGGCTAGTCTCAAAGCTTGTGATTTATGTGTCCTAAATACACACATAATTGGTATTTTTTTTTTTTTTTTTTTTTTTTGTGGGTGGCAACAAAAATACAGTTTGGAAGTAACACCCAATTTTCTTATCCTGTAACCTTCCTGTTATTATTTTTCATTGCATGTCTCTTCATTGACACAGTTGTTTCTTAGGTAAAGAGCTCTAAATTTTGACAAAACTTTATTAGGACCATTTTTGATAGTGGTGAAAATGATGCCACAAATTTGTAATTTGTGTAAAATTGTATGATAATTTGGTCACAATTTATTTTAAGGTGCAGTTATCACCATTAACTAACAATTAACTATAACTTCTACCTCAATAAACTCCTAATTTGCTACATATTAATAAGAAAGATAGCAGTTAAGTTTAGTTATTGGGTGGGATTAGGGATATAGAATATGGTCGTGCAGAATATGTGCTTTATAAGCACTACTAAACAGCCAATATGCTAGTAATATTCATTCTAATAAGCAGCTAGCTAATATTGAGAATTGGTCCCTACACTAAATTGTTACTGATAATTTTGACACAATGCAACTTGAAATATTTTGCTTCACTCTTTCTCTACTCTTTATCACAGTTTTAAAAATGTAATTTTGTGCTGATGATTAATAGTCACACAAATAATTGCCATCAAATAATTTAACTCAATTATCTTAATAATTTAATTAGATTAATTTAATAATTTAATAAAAATAGGCCCTTGTTATTCCTTTTAATGCTTTAAAAATATTATATATATATATATATATATATATATATATATATATATATATATATATATATATATATATATATATATATATATATATATATATATATATATATAATTTAACTTACTTAGATTGCAAAATGTGACATTTAAGCTGCATTATTACGGGATTAGATTAGATTGAAATATCATGATCAATAATCACAATCAAGTAAATCAATGAAATCTATACATACAGTAAAAGACATCTGAGAAAGTTTTCAGGACAGTTTTACCGTGATTGTCATCAGAAAGAAATCAGATTTTTTCTTCTTTTTTTTTTAAGTTCCAGAATGTGAAGAAACAGCCACAAATATTAATGGTGATTCATAAAGACGTTAGAGTTTAAAATAGTGCTCATCTGTAATAGACTAACACAAAACCGTGTCATCTGCTTTGTTACATAGTTTAGCCCAGGCAGATATACATGGTTGATTTCGGAGGTCTTTCTGCAGCTATTAGAGAGTCACTTTGTTTTGTTTTGACTTTGGGGTAATAATTTGCCCTGGCAGGCCGTGTTGTTGTTAGGGGCTTCATTAGAATACACATCCAGCATACCGAGCAAATGAGCAGCCGAATTGGTGTTTGTGTAGGGAAAAGCCCCAAAGCCAGCCAAAGGAGTAATGACACTCTCAGCAGCCTACATAATGGAACAAGTTTACATAAATTAGCTTCCAGTGCTGTTACGCTAACAGACAGTAGAGAGGCTACTGGAGTTGTGTGTATGTGTGTTTGAGCCTAATTAAAAGCACTGGAGACTCTATTATTTGTATAAATCTTCTTTTCTTTCTCCATTTTCGTCTCTCATTTTGCGAGTTTTACTCTCTGGTTATCCGGTGGATCTGACCTGCGACTGGCTGCATCTCGCAAATTAAAACCAGCCAAACTTTTTTCTTAGGAAACTTTGATGCTTTCCGACATCTCTGATTTTCTATGCGTGTGGGAGACTTTTTTATTTATTTCGTGAGGCGATTATAATGGTGCGTAGAGCATGGCGGATGACTGTGAAAAGCTGATTTCCTCTTGAGTGCTTTAAGAACACGGCAAATCCCTTCAGTGAGTTCAGAGCCGCCATCTTATTGTTTGAATGATAAGTCATCTGCTCCCTCTCATTTTTCTCACCTTGTCTCGTTTCATCTCATCTCGTCTCTTGTTCTTTGGTACAGTATTTTCTCTTTTTGGCTTTTATATTTCCTCTTCTTATATTGACTGTTTTTGTCTCATTCTCATCCCTTCTCATATTTGTGTTTCTTGTTTGCTGTTATATTTTTTTTCTTCTTTTCTCTACTCATCTTTTCTTGTGTTTTTGCTATAATTTTCATTTCATCTCATCTCTCTTTTTGTCTCGTCTTATTCTCTTGTATCGTATTTTATTTTCTCTTTTTTTTCATATTTCGTCTAAAGTTTTGTCTAGATTCCTAGTTTCTCTTATATCACTCATCTCATTTATTTTTGCTCTTCTTGTCTCATCTCATCTTGTTTCTTCACTTTTTGTATTTTCTTGTTTAGTCTCTTTATCTCATCTCTTCTCATCATGTCTCCTCTCCTCTTAGACTATTTTGTTTTCATGTTTGCTCTTCTTTCTGTTAAATAAGGTAGTTTAGTCTCCTTATCATGTCTTTTCTCGTCTCCTCTCTTTTTTCCCTTCTCTTCTTGTCTCATCTCGTCTCATATTTGCTCTTCCTGTCTCATTATTTTTCCCCTTTTGTAAAATTTTCTCATCTTTTCTCATCTGATCTTGTCTCCTCTTCTTTTGTATTTTTTCTTCTCTTTTAGTCTCATCTCTTCTCATATTTGCTCTCCTCTCATCTGATCTCATCTTCTTTCCTGTTAAATGTTTTTGTGTGGTTTCTTATTTCGTCTCATCTTCTTTTACCTCATCTTTTCTTGTCTCCTTTTGTATTTTCTCTTCTTGTCTCATCTCATCTCATCTTATATTTGCTTTTTCTGGCTCATCTTATCATTCGTCCTCTCCTGTTACATTTTTTGTCTCCTCTCTTTTCATCTCGTCTCTTCCCATATTTGCTCTTCCTGTCCCATGTTTTCATTTTTCCTTTCTTATAAATTTTTCTCATCTGCTTTCTTCTCATTCTCGTCTCATCTTTTCTTCTCTCTCTTCTTGTCTCATTTCATATTGTCTCCCCTCTTTTTGTATTTTATCTTCTTTTCTCTTCTTGTCTCTTGTTGTTGCAGTGGAGACTTATTCACGGGGCGATAGCTACGGACGTGTCTTACCTTAATCCAGCAGTAAGAGGGAATTGTATTTAATAAAGCTGTGTTTAAACCTTTCTTCTTGTTTCATCTCATTGTATCTCTTCTCTTCTCATGTTTGCTCTTCCTGTCTCATCTCATAATTTCGCCGCTCTTGGTAAATTTTCTCCTCTCCTCATTCTCGTCTCATCTTTTCTCCTCTCCTATTATATTTTCTCTTCTTGTCTCGTCTGGTCTTGTCCAGCCACTCCTCATCTCTGCAGCCGTGTGATTGACAGGGTGTTAAAGGTTGCAGACTTCACTGTGGTCGCTGGCCTTCATCCACTCAACGTTTTCACTTTAGTCACAGCAGAGATCTGTGAGGACAGGCCATATCATCATGGATTCACAGACAACTGAAACAAACTTCTGTTGATAAGCTTTCCTCTATGACCCCCTGTTACTCTTAAACTGGAAAAAGGTACAATGATCAAGCAGGCTACTGGTTTCTCCCAGCTCCTCTGTTCAGCATTAAAGCGGTTTCTGGTCACTTTAATCAGTTCAGCAGCTGTTCAGACGCCAGTGAAGGCCGTGAGCTCTGTTCTGTTTCTGCTGCACATTCTCCACACACACAGCCCGATACAGCCGTAATGAGACTGATAATTAGGGATGTTTTTTATTCAATGGCCAGTTAATTGGTTGCCACCAGTGTCTCAGAAAAGGTTAAACTTAAAGTTGCATGTCACCAATTACAATCTCAGCTGGATCAGTTCATCTGAAAACATCCACAGCAAAAAGTCAATGCTTCTAGGACAAATGACAGCGGCAGACGTGAACGCTTTGCAGATTTATGCGTAATATCCTTCAACTCTCTCGCTGTTTCTCTTTTTCTGTCTCCATTTCCTTTCGTTTGCGTTCCTTGTATTTTTTCCATGCATAATCCTCTCTTTGGAAAAGTGGAATCGATGTGTGCATAATCAAACATATTGACAGCACTCATATTCTCGCTTCAGTGTGGCAGAGAGAAAGAGAAGGAGAAAAAAATTAGATTGAAAGAGAGAGAGAGAGGATCAGAGAAGAGACAGTGAAGGGATGAATGCATTACCATGTGCTCAGTCTGTCTGACACATAACAAAGCCCAAAGTGTGTGTGTGTCTATGTGTGTGTGTGTTAACAGTGTAGATTAGGTCAACTTTTTACGTCCTCTGAGCTCTCTGCCTGTAAATGACGAGTTTTGATGTGAAACAAGCAACATGTCAGAGGGAGTTGAGGGCTGTAGGCATCCTGCACCTCGTCCGTGTGACAGGGCTGCGAATATCTGGCCCATTAGGGGCTTATTAGCGAGTAAATGGCCAGATGGTTCAGCCATGCGCGAGAGATGGACAGAACTGCCTGCTACTAATCAGCACTGCCCGCACACTCACTGTCAAACCTCAGCACGCTGTAACCCATAGCAACCGAATAAAAGTTAACATTAGCAAGTCAATTTGAGCTGAGGAGGCCGTAAACAGGCATGTGAAAGAGAGACGGGGAGAAAGAGGTGATGAAGAGAGTTATAAAACAAATAGTCCAAATAGAGCTTTTTAAAAAGTTACTGTGACACGAATTCATGAACACTTTTGATTCAGCTTTGACTGTCTATCTATCTATCTATCTATCTATCTATCTATCTATCTATCTATCTATCTATCTATCTATCTATCTATCTTGTCCAAAAATATCAGATCACTAGAAGTTCCCATTACAAAACAGACAATTGCTCACGTCTCAGACACCTTAAAGGGTTAGTTCACCCAAAAATGACCTTGATAGGACATTTGCTGTCTATGAGAGGGTCAGAGAGCTCTCAGATTCCATCAAAAATATCTTAACTTGTGTTCTGAAGATGAACGAATGTCTTACAGGTTTGGAACTATTTGAGGGTGAGTAATTAATGACAGAATTTTCTTTTTTTGGTTGAACTATCCCTTTAATGATGTGTGATTAGTTGTTATATTGTAATTATGTGTATTTAAAGAATTAATTAGGATAATATCATTTAGTAATTATTAATTACCTAATCTATTTAATAATAAACTATCTAAGTCCTATATTCACTATTACTTACTGAATAGTTCAGCTTATTTGTATATTATTTAATAGTAGTAGCTGAAATCTTAATGTAGCACTACTCATTTTGTCCTGCATAGGTGGACCATTATTCTAAAGCACTGCTCGTACTTTCTTTCTTTCTTTTTCGTTTTGGAGACCACTGATTCCATTGTATGGACAAAAAAATAAATAATTAAATTAAAAAAAATTTAAAATCGGATGACAGATAAATAATAATAATAATTTAAAAAATCCCTTTAAGAACTTATGTAGCATCATCTTCTGGATATATTCTATCCATATTTGTGAAGTAATTTCCCTCAAGTTCCTATTCACATCAGCAAATACTAACCCAAACTTCAGACAAAAGCTATTTAAATCTAATTGGAGAGGAGTTTGTGTACTTCACTGTGAGTTTGTAGCTGAGTTTTGATGGACATGAGAGTAAAAAGTTGAGAGCTGTGTCTAACACAACTGCATATAAATATAAGAAAAACACGCCTGGGTGTCTGTAATTGTGTGTCTTGGCTGTCGGCGCCCTTGGATCTCTTTACTGTGATTGGACGAAAGTGGGCAGCTCTCTGTTTGGTAACTGATCATTTGTCTGCTATTTTGATCAAATAAACAGAACTCTTTCATTTTCAAGCCAACAGTGTTGGCATGGGAAGATGCTTTATATTTTGATTTACAATTATGAATAATTCAGAACAGAAATGCACAGGACATGCTTAATTAGCTCAACCCGTTTCCATTATTATTATAATTGTGTGATTCATTGATTAGATTAACCCAGCATAAGTTACAATGACTTATGGATGCCATTGTACTGTCTTACAAGTAACATAACATTTGAATAATTTATGGATGTAGACGGTCTTTAGCTTTTCCCCTCTCTCAGCAGCATATTCGCAGGCAGACTTATAGTATCTGGTGTGTGTGAGTGTGTGTTTGTTTGGGGGGATGGCTGGTGGTGGGTAACAGTGGGATACCATGTTATTGCTGCAGCCTCCATTACACCTAATACTGCTCACTCCTATTATTTGTCATCATATGCTAATTATGCATCATTAATGTGAGGCCTTAATGGCCCCAAGAGTGGGTAATAGGCTGAGCATGTGTGCGTGTGTGTGTAGGGATGGACTCTGCAGGGAGATGCAGAAACACATGCTAATGAAGCAGAGCTCTTTAATCTTCCAGATTAAAAGCAGAAAAGATCACAACCCACACGATTCACCCTCTGACATCACTTACTGCACAAACAACACACTTCTGTGTGCGGCTTGGCTCAAACTCTGCAGTGTTTTAAGGAGCCACCTGATCTGACCCCTAAAAATGACTTTTGCAGGCGTAACCTAATGTAGTCGATTTATTAGATAAATAATGTTTCCTGCTTGAATAAAAACTGCTTATTTAGATAAAGCACATTTTTAGGTGATCTGGCAGCACATTTTTAATTGTTAGAAATGGTTTCAAATAAATGGTTTCAAATTCAGCACTATGTATCTTACAAAAAAATAATGGCTGATTAATATGACAAACGTTGTATGTTGAACATGGTCATTGCAGCAGTCTGATGCTTTTATTTGTATAAAAACCTTTACAGTCCCTGAAAAAATAGTGCAGTTAAGCATACTTTTATACTTATTACGAAAATAATATAGCCTACTTGAAAAGAATAAACCAAACTGAATGTAATACATTTGGGTACTTGATTGCATGTTATATACAATTATATGAAAATGTATTTTAAATGCAATTATCTTTTGCAATTACATGTTTTAACAGTGTACTTACAGCAACTGGATGTAGTTTTGTGTATTTTTAAGCGACTTTGGAGCCCCCTACAGTTAAGTGAGTGGAATTCATTGTCTTAAATAAATCACTGTCCTAATTACAGTGAATTGCTGTACCTTTGGCTGTACATGTGCATTTGTTGCTGTCATAAAGCAAACCATGATTTTTCGCGGAATTTCGTACCCACTCAACAATCCTATCCACCTTATTCTACAACAGTAAGGCTTTTTTGGGGGGGGGGGGGGATACATAGTGTTTAAAGTATTTATCTGAAACCATTTCTAACAGTTACAGTAAATAGTATCAACTAGATTTGCTTCAGGTGGTCAGACTGAGGTCTCTGAGACACTTATGTATTAGGCTATACAATGATTATATGCATTACATATTCTCCTAGTATGTCACACTTGAGCATGTAGCCATTAAATAAATGTTAATGGTGTAGTAGCCTAAGTGTATTTAAATGTGTTGTTCCTAAGTGTACAAATGTTTTCTCTTGTTCGCAGGGGTGGAACCTAAAAGCCCTCTTTATTGAATTCCCATATTGTGGTGACGGTCTGTGTTATGTGATTTTGGCTGGAGAGTGAGAGTGTGCATCTGTCCTGTTGAAAGGGTTCTGCTCTCAGTGCCTTGAGGAACAGGAAGTTGCCAGCTGGTCCAGCACACCTCTGTGTTTGACCCGTGGCTGCGTGAGTGTGTGTGTGTGTGTGTGTGTGTGTGTGTGTGTGTGTGTGTGTGTGTGTGTGTGTGTGTGTGTGTGTGTGTGTGTGTGTCTCCCAAGTGGTTGAAGGTACAATGGAGCCCAGAAGACACACGATCAACTCACTACACCTGGTAGACCTCACACACACACAGAGAGAGCGAGAGAACATATGCATTTGCAATCTCTGTCTAACACACACACACTCATTGTGGTACTAGAGTGGTCCTATCCACAGGGGAGAGGCACAAGGGGCCAAACTGGGACGTCTAGGGTCACGGTGGTTTGTGAGTGCCTGGAGCAGCCCACCTGGGCAGAGGTTTTACCCCGAGCACACACACACATCTGGAGCCCTGATCTCAAGACCAGACAACACAGGCCACGATCAGACATCTCAGAACAAAACTCCAGCTGCTGGATCATCTTCCTCTCATCACACAGACACTGATCTGGATGGAACGATAGACAGGACTCGTCTGATGCAACCTGACACACAACAGCTGTTTTGTGTTATTTATTTATTTATTTGTTTGTGCGTGTGTGTGTGTGTTTTATCTTTGTTTGGGCTTTTTATTGGTTTTGTGTTTTGTTTAGTTTTTTGGGGGTTTGTTTATGTGTTTAGTATGGTTTTGTGTTTTGTTTGGTTTGGGTTTGGTATTGGTTTTGTGTTTGTGTTTTGTTTAGGTTATGTATTGCTTTTGTTTTGTGTTTTGTTTGGGTTTGTATTGGATTTGTTTTGTGTTAGTATTGGTTTTGTGTTTTGTTTTGTATTGGTTTTGTTTTGTTTAGCATTGGTTTTGTGTATTGTTTGTGTTTTGTATTGGTTTTGGACTCGTTTTGTTTTGTGTTTTGCATTGGTTTTGTTGTGGTTTTTGTTTTGTGTATTGTTTTTAAAAGTAGTTTTTAACCATCTCAAATTACCGTTCATTCCCCAATGGAAATAACTTTGATGGCAATTACATTTGAAATGCCCCTTTTGTCTTTCTAAAACAAATTTTATAACTAGCAATTTATGTATCTTTAAAGCGTAAAATTAAATAATATTTTGTAAATAAAAAATATATTGAATAATATTGTATAAATTTATTGATTTGAGCTCTTCAATTTGAGATAAACCAGTACAAAGTAATGTTGATAAAATAAATAATAGGTGGAAATAATAGCAGGTATACTGTGTGTGTGTGTGTGTGTGTATATATATATATATATATATATATGGAGTCAAACTAATTGTTACACAAAAAGCAAAAATAATTCACAAAGGCATGATTTATTTAATTTTCAAAAGAAAATAAAATAAAGAAAATTGTTAGTTCAAGCTCTGGACCATAAAAGTAGCTGTAGTTAAAAGCCTTTACCCCTTGTTTGCACCTACACACCTACTTTTTCCGCTCTGTCGTCACAGACCCGTGTATCATTACACACTATAACATTAAGGCACGAGCGTTAAAGTGAGAATGACACTAAGCAGATATTCCTCGTCAGTCGGCTTGTTTAATAACAGCCGCTTATCATGTTAGCTCCTCCTTGACTCAAACACGTATGTAATAAGCGCAGCGGTACAAGAGGAAAGGGGAAGTGTGAAAGGTCAGCCGTCAGTTTTAATACGAGCTGTGCACTTCTAATGAAATGCTGGTTGCAATATGTGTTGAATATGAATGCATTAATTCCTTAAATGCCTCTCCGATTTGTGTGCCTCTGCCTTTTATAGGAGGGATAATTTGACAGCAACCCCCAGACCAGCTTTGACAGCTCCGAGCAGAGCGGACCAACACCTGCGTCCAGCCAAGCATCACCGCCCCATCCTCCACTTCTCCTTCCCTCCCCTCTCCTCTCGTCCTCCCACACGCTCACAAATGAACTGTCACCTCATTACTGTGCCTGATGCAAAATAATCAGCTTCCAAATTAGCATGGGCCACTCTGCTCTCAGCCTCTCCCTCTCTGCCTCCCTCCGTCTCTCTTCATGCGGCGTGCTCCAGTGAAGGTGCTGTTTGAATATGCATCTCGGAGCATTTCCATGCGGCGCTCCACAGGGACGGCACGCGGCGGGCGAGCAGCTCGCTGCATTAGCATGGTTGGGAGTGTGGAATGGGGTCCTGGTGGGTTTGGGGTCCCTGTGCAGATGCTCCGGCCCACTTGTTCATTACAACTGCATTTCATCAGCTTGATGATGTCCACATGTCAATTGAGCGAGAGGATTTTACACACAAAAGAGCCTGTGGGAGCAGGACTACAGCAACTAATCAGCTGATTATCATAACTCAGACTCCTACTGAGACAAGGGAGAGAGAGAGAGAGAGGAGATGAGGACAGTCAGATGGATCCCCCGCCTTTTTATGAGTTAGACTCAAAGCATGAGCTGAAATTCACAGCACATGTGCAGCAAGACTTGAAAGCACAGCATTCAAAAGTCCTGTACAGTAGATATCATTAGCATGTAGCAAGTTTTTGGCAAGTGCTATGATAGTCTAAATACATATGCAATAAAAATGTTAGACCAGCTGTGCTCAGCTTTTGTTTTTTGGGTAACACTTTATTTTAAGGTCTCCTTGTTATACATATTACATGTACTTACTATTATAATAGCAATTAATTATGCATAATTACATGCAAGTAACCCTAAACCAAACCCTAATCCTAAACCTAACCATATAGTAAGTACATGTAGTTAATTAATATTACTCAGTACTTACACTGTAAAAAGGACACCTTAAAATAAATGTAACTGTTTTTATTTTGTTTTGCTCGGTTTTCAGTATTCGTTGATGAATAGAAAGTTCATCATTGCTGAATTTAAAAAATGAATTACAGTTTTATTGACACCTTTTCAACCTTTTCACTTTTTCTGCCTTTAATTTACATCTCAGCCATAAACCAGTTTTCTACCTGCTATTGCTAGTTGTCCATTGTATTGAAGGACATTCTCATTCTAGAGAGCATTTTATTGGATGAAATTTGCATACGCTACTCAGTCCAGAGTCAGAGCTAATGGACAGACTAAAAGCAACAAAATTGATTTCATAAGGTCTCTCAATTTGATCATTTTAAATTGTGACAATACAAGGTCATGGGTTCAAATCCCAGGGAATCCAATGTACCTTGAATGCAATGTAAATCGCTCTGCATAAAGGCGTCTGCCAGTTGCATATGTAACAGCATCACAGAGCGACATATGCCTCACCCAGAGTGATATGCAAACTCCTGTGTGACAGAGGGGTCAAGATGCAAATGTGTGACATTGTATTATGTTCCAATAGTAGCATATTGAACTACATTATAAAAACAATGTACTTTCTGCAGTGATTTCTTTGCATTCTTGGCTTGCTTGGTGCCCTAGACAAGATAAGACATGGGCAAATAAATAAAATACATAAATTGTTGTTCTGTGCAGAGTGTAAAATGTAAAGATCTGATATTTTAGAAGGAAATACATCTGTTTGAAAGGGCATGGCACATTTTTTAAGTCATAAATTAAACAAAATCAGAAGGGTTTATAATAGAAGGGTGTATTATTTATTATTTATTTTTGTTTTGGTTTGGTTTGTTTGTTGTTGCTAGAATTAGCAAAATTATTTATTTTGAGAGCCTGTTTGTAATTTATTATATAAATTACAATAATATTATATTCGTCAGTGTGGTGTCCTCCGGCCCTGATCAGTTCAATCTTTATGACCCCATATTCTCTCATAGTAGAGAGAGAATACATTTAAAGAGATATTTCCCCTTTAATTAGTATGTCATAAATGTCCAGACGGCCTTTTGGAAAAATCAAATGTTTGACCTGGTATTTATATGCATTGTGTGTGTATGATTGTTAGTCAATCTGGGATTCCTCATGGCATAAAACATGTAGAATCACCACATTCCTCTTTCCAGGCATGCAAAGGGCACGTCTGTCTGAACTCTCTTTCTGTCTCTCTCACACACACATACACACACAACCTAGAGATTCCCCTATACGTGCACACACTCTCACACACATGCCTACATGAACATAAGCCGCTCAACACCCCCACACATGCTACACAACACAAGCCAAGTCATCTGAGAGTCGCAGGCCCAATTATAAAATCTGCAATCTGCATTGTTCCTGGAGCCGCTGGATCAATGCACTGCAGGCATGTGCACATCACCGCTTCTAATGATGCCTTTCTGGGGCACAGACTCACACACTGCATAGTAATCTTCAGCTAATTAACTCTATAATGCTCAAGCAAGCTTTCTCCACACTGCGGTCCCAGCGAGAGCACACCACTCGTATTTGTTTCAGTGTTCAGGTCCATTCTTACCACTCACATAATTACACACAGATGATCGGGCCAGGAAGACGATCGCTATATTGGGATTTACAATATGAGGTCAATTAATAACTTGATCAGAAACTCACTATTATTGATTTGTGAGTCTAGATTCAAGCTCATTACTTGAGTGTAGAGTTTTTTTTCCATCTAGTTACTGAATGCTTAAAATCACACACACAAAAATGTTTTGTTTTGATTTGTTCTGTTTTTTTGTTTTTTTATTTGTTTGTTTGTTTTTGTGCATAAACTCTTGTTCCATCTGGCTGCTGTAAAATGTATAAAATGTGTTTGTTTGTTTGTTTGTTTGTTTGTTTGTTTGTTTGTTTGTTTGTTTGTTTGTTTGTTTGTTTGTTTGCTTGCTTGCTTGCTTTTGTTTTGTTGAGAAACACTTTGTAATTTGCCTGATAAATGACATAAAATATTTTTTGTTTTTGTTTTGTTTTTTTTGTGGAGAAACTGAATGCTTAAACTCACATGTAAAATGTGTTGGGTTTTGTTTGGGTTACTTTGTTTTGTTTTGTTTTGTTTTGTTTTGTTTTGTTTTGTTTTGTTTTGTTTTGTTTTGTTTTGTTTTGTTTTGTTTTGTTTTGTTTTGTTTTGTTTTGTTTTGTTTTGTTTTGAGAAGCTGGCTGCTCAATGCTTAAACTCACACGTAAAATGTTTTGTTTTGTTTTGTTTTGTTTTGTTTTGTTTTGTTTTGTTTTGTTTTGTTTTGTTTTGTTTTGTTTTGTTTTGTTTTGTTTTGTTTTGTTTTGTTTTGTTTTGTTTTGTTTTGTTTTGTTTTGTTTTGTTTTGTTGAGAAGCTTTAAGTAACTTTGCAAGTGCATGTCAACTTATTCTGCTAACCCTAACCGTCTACTAATACTCTAATAAGAGTAGGTTGACATGTGGCTGCAAAGTTACTTATAGCTAGCATAAAAATGTCCAATGTTGTGATGCAGTTGTAACAATGATGAAGTTGATGCCATGATGATGCAGTTGCTAGGGTTTATCTAGGGCAGGGCAGGACAACTCTGGCCCATGAGATCCACTTTCCTGCAGAGTTTAGTTTAGCATTGATCAATGTTCATATATGAATAAAAGGTTTCACTTTATTTTGATGGTCCCTTTAACACATTCTATTGACTATAAGTAATGTTGCACCTACATTTCTACTGACTCTCATTAGAGTGTTAGTAGTGTATTAGTTGACTGGTAGGGTTAGGGTTAGATTAAGTTGACACGCTCTTGCAAAGTTACGAATAGTCAGTAGAATATCTGTTGGGAGACCAACACAATAAGGAGTTAGTAGATATGAAGCAGGTAGTCTACTAATACTCTAATGAGAGTTTGTTGACATGTAGTTGCAATATTACTTAGTGTCACCAGAATGTTCAAAAGGGACCATCAAAATAAAGTGTTACTGAATAAAATCCAAAATTAAATGGATTCAATGGATGAACAAAAATAATGAGAGAATATTACAAATATCTTTGTTCGTTTTCTGAAGACGTCAGTGAATAAATGTGTGATTGAACTATCCCTTTATGGCTCACTATGCCACTACTCTGACTCACGGAGCCAGACATTTTTCCAACAGTATACAGGTGTTACACATGTTTTGAATGTAAAGTCACAACATTCTGTACAAAAACACAGTCGTTGTATATTTGAGTGTCCTGATGCACTTTTGCTTCCCTGGCTGAATCCACAGGGATTCACACACACACTTTTTCTCACCTGGGAAGTATTAGACCAGCGTGAGTCTCACAGGTGCAGGAATGCTCACCTCTGCAAAGCCTAAATCATTATCTTACCCCCTTAAAGAAAAGGTTGGGGTTTTGAAACAGCAGAGCCTTCAAACCCAGTTATAATCAGAGAGATTGATGCTTTTTTTGGTTGGTTGAAAATCATATGTCTTTTTTACCTTTTCTTTTTGATAATTCTCCTGTTCTGTGTGTTTCTGAAGATCTGCCATACCTCAGCAGCTGAATTTGGTGAGTGTGCCCTCGCAGCTAACGTCTCTCGTGTTTAACGTGCTTCCGATTGGTCTTTGTCTGGCTTTGGGAGAGGTTAATACCCGTCCACTACCTGACAGCACATCTACCTGAGGTGAGCTCTCACATACCTGCCTGACAGAATGATGGACTGCCAAACAGCACTTTCTCTTCTTCTTCTCTCATTTCCTCGCTTCTCGCAGACCATACATTCAGAGAGAGTGAGAGAATGATGTTTATGCCTCTGTCAGTTCTTCTGTCTTTTCCTTCTTTTGTTCATTCTCCTTCTTCTCATAAGTATATCTCCAGCTGGGAGGGCTGAAAAAGGGTCTTTCAAGATCCATGGGCAGGGTGTAAATTAAAGGTTGGGGTTGGGGGTCTGACCCACCATTCAGGTTTGAACTCCAAAGGAAGTCAAAACAAAAGGTTTTAAAGGGGTTTTATGAAGTATTTCCACATGCTACACGAGGGAATGTTTACAGCATGGAGTAACCACAAAAGTTAGGCTACATGTTAGAACATAAACCTACATGGTGTGAAATACAATACCATTCAAAAGTTTTGGATTAGTAAGATTGTTTGATTGTTTGTGTTTTTTTTTTTTAATAATAAATCAATTATTTATTTTTGCAAGGATGCGTTTAATAGCTAAAAAGTGAGAGTAAAGAAATTTTTAATGTCACAAATTATTTCTGTTTTCAAGTAATTGTTGTTGTTTTAAACGTTACATTCCTCAAGGAACCATTAAAAATATATATATATATATATATATATTCCATAGAAATATTAAGCAGCACAACTGTTTTCAACATTGATAATAATCAGAAATGTTTCTTGAGCAGCAAATCGGAATATCAGAATGATTTCTGAAGGATCATGTGACTGAAGACTGGAGTAATGATGCTGAAAATTCAGCTTTGACACAGGAATAAATTACATTTTAAAATACATTCAAATAGATAACACTTACTTTGAATTGTAATAACATTTCACAATATTACTGTTTTTACTGTATTTTTTTTATTAAATAATTGCACCCTTGGTAAGCATAAGAATTATATATAATTATATATACTGATTTTTTTTATGATGCTCAATATATTGGTTACTTACATCGGTATCAGCCTTAAATGTGAATTTTTAATGTTATCTGTACTGTCCATTAAGTAAAATAGGCCAATCTATTTACTGAATATGAATTTTGTCTCAGAATTATTAAGGGACAGCATATTATTTCTAGTTGGCCTACTACCTAAACATAAAATCAAATGTTTACATTTTTAGACTTGATTTTATCAAGATTTTATTTTTCATGGCACTTAAACATTTTGTTTATTCATTATGTTTTATATTGTGCAAGAATATTTTCCTTTTATAAAAGAAAATTGCTCATAAGCTTGTCTTTTGATTGTAGGATTAGAAAGATTGTTTTCTGTAGTTGTACCTGTTTTAAAATAGTTTTATTATTATTATTATTATTATTATTATTATTATTTTACATGGTGTCGTGTCAAAAGTCTTTCAGATAGTTGGTGTTTGACTAACTGTGCCAAAAGACTGTTTGTTTTTGCCTGAAAATTATCTCCAAAACTTTTTTCAAAAGTACATATTTTTCACAAGGTTCTTCTTCTTTTCAACTTTCTGCAATGCACAGAAGCCTAAGATGAAGTGGCAATAAGTATCAAACAATGCTCATGACATCTCTCTTTTTTTTTTTTGGGAAGGTGCTAGCAATTGAAAACAAGGTGCAAAGGTACATTCAGATGCCAAAAGTGTTCTCTGTTGCACCGAAGCTCTGTCGTGAGTCCCGTGAAAGGGCCTTTAATGTTTGAGCGATTGTAGGAGATGAAATACTGCATGAAGATCTTTAAACTGTACTTTTATCTCTTCAGTCAGGCTTGAGCTGTGCTTTTGATAGCAGGAGGTTTTGCGAATCCACTTAAGTAGTGCTGAGAGAGTGTAACAGATCAGAGAGACAGATAAACCCCTGACGTCCCGCGACCTGCCACTCACCGTGACCCCTCCGCCTGTGACAGCCATGTCAAAAGAGCCAGACGGCTCGATATCCTCACACACTCCATAATTAGCCATTATAGTGTGTTTGTGCGAGGGACAGGTTCACAAGAGCCTCTCTAAATTGAGGAACCACTGGGATTATGAGAGGAGGAAAACAGCGGGGCACCATCAAAGATGGCTACCCAGGCAATTTAGGATGTGACTTATTTCCCACAAATCCCAGCTCCTGCGAGCTGTGTGAGTGTGAGTCTTTATGTGTGTGTCCTTTACTTCGGAGTGTGATGCAACATTTCCCCTTAATAATATGCAGGGTGAGTGTAATGATTAGGGGATGTTGGGATAATGGGGCGTCCCTCTCTGCTCTAATACTCACTCATGGACAACCGCACACACTAAATACACACTTCCTCTCCCTTTGGTTATCGCTATTAATGATCTAACATTGAGTGAATGCATTATTTGATAAAGATATTCCAGCATCACTTTAATCTTGAATTATGCAGTTACAAAGGAAAAAAAAAAAAAGAAACATTATAATGCACACAATTTAATATATAATAATACTTTCCTTTGAGTCATAATCTGCCAAGGGGGTAATTAAATGTAACAATTCATGAAAAAAAAATTATCATCTTCTATTGAAAATAAAACAACACTTTAACAAACTTTGATAATCGCCTTAATGATACATTGTGGGTTGTCCAGGAAATGCGTGTACTCTGTTTCTCGTAAATACTGTGTATTGTGCATGTTTTTGACAGACAAAAAGTTACATTCAGCTGTGGCAAATTTGTTAACCTTTGAAATTTTATTTATTTTTATTATTATTATTATCATTATTATTATTATTATTAACCACACTGTTAAAAAAAAAAAAAAAAAGTTGAGCCAACTTAAAATTTTAAGGTAACCAGCTTCAGCAGATTTTTGAGTTTTCTCTTGTTGTAAGTTTATACAACAAAAATTTGAGAATCTCCCACAAAAATAAGTTGAGCAAACTCAAAAAATCTGCTGAAACTGGTTGCTTTAAAATTTTAACTTTTTTTTTTTTTGGGGGGGGGGGGGGGGGGGTTACAGTGCAGGAAAGGAGTAGTATGCACAGGGTTGTTTTTATTGTGTCTAATAACACAAATATTTTATTTAAACCAATAATAGTGTAAAATCACCATTGTTCCATTATTACCCCTTAGCAGATTTTGACTCCTTTGCAGGGTTATGCATTTTAAAGGCTATAATGTATTAAAACATGGCAATACCAATGTTATTTTACTATTTACTGCAATTTCAGTATTTGTTATGGTTTATTATTATCATTATCATTATTATTATTATTATTATTAATTTTAATTTAGTACTTCAGCTTTATCGTATTTCAGTTCGTTTCCAAGGCAACATTTTTTCAATTTCATTTAAGTTTCTTTTTTTTTTTATCTAATATTTGTATTTTATTTCAGATTTAACTAAGGTTTTCATTAACAATAACAACCCTTGGTATCAATCATTTTCATTATACCCTTAAATGAGCAATAGCAAGTAATCATGATTCACTGCAGTGACAAAAACGGAAGTATAGCCTAATGCATATTTACCAGCCTACAAAAGGACTATCTCTTTGATATGTTCCACTCCAGCTTGCTGTTTTAATAGGAAATATGTTAACAGGAGAAACACTGTGCTTGTTAAGCAATTTCAATGGGTTACAAGCAATAATAGTATTGTGGGATGCATTTTCTTTGCACTTACAAAGTAATTACAGTGTACTGAAACATGAAAGTATTGGTAAAAAAAAGGTAAATAACTAGTCAAACATAATTTTGGATTAAGGTAAGGTTTAGGTTTCGGTTCAGGGTTAATAGTGTTGAAAAAATAGAATGAAATGTGTTGCAACTGTTGGTACAATTATTTATTAAATATGTAACTAATAATGAGATTTATCATAGCGAATTGTTGCTAGTATGTCTTGTAATGTTTTACCAACCTGATCTCATTAAAAAAAAAAATTATTAAAAAAGCGTAACAATTTTACTGATTGTGCTGATTTTGGATCAATTTGAATGATGTGATTTGTACAAATTTTAGAAAAACACAAAACATGAAGGTCCACATCTAAAGTATAGTTAGCAGATCATACTAAAACATACAAATGAGATTGCTCAAATGTGCGAATTTGCCAACAATTTCCTAAAATGTGAAATAGTTACGAATTGCTATGACAGTGTTGGTTTATGAGACTATTCTGTTACTGATTACGAACATCAAAAACACAGATGTTAACAGCACATGATCAATGCATGTCTCAGTAACACTTTACCTTACAGTGTCCTTTTATACATGTAACGTAATTACAATTGTATAACAGTAAATTATGCATAATTACATGCAATAACCCTAAACCACACCCTAATCCTAACCATGGAAAGTCAATGTCTGTTATTAATATTATATAATTACACAGTAACAAGGACATTGTAAAATAAAGTGTCACCCTTGTATCTACAACTGAGCAAATTGCAAAGTGAGAAATTAAGCAAACATTTAGTTTTACTGGCTGTATCCGTAATACATAGTCGTAATAGTAATTTTCAAACATCTGCGCTGGCTTTTGGGGAAACAAACAAAAATCAGTCTTTGTGAATTTGTTTGTAGAGCTCATACGACACAGAAATGTGAGTGTGGCCACTGATGGTGAGACGTTGAGAAGTGGAGCAGCAGCGTTTGGTCGGGTTTGAGAAGGTGTGGCAGATCCACAGTCACAGGTCCCAATGTTCCTAAACGCAACTATAAATATAGAGATGTGCAACAACTCCTTGAAGGAGAAATCCAAGATTTTACTGGAGAAGTGCTCACTGACTCTCTCTCTCTCTCTGTCTCTCTCTCTCTCTCTCTCTCTCTCCCTCTCCGTGTATCTCTTTCTCTCTGTCAGCAGTATTTCCGTGTGGGGAGAGGGGCTGTTCTGCTAGTACTGTCCTGTCCTCTGTAAATAAGGCGTCCTCATTCTGTCGTGAGGAGGAAAAGGAGCGTTTGACTACAATGGGCTATTATTGGCCATCATAGAGATGAGACAGACTCTCAGGGGAGCACAGCGCACTTTTATGAACTGGAAACGTCGGCTGCGTCTCACTCTGTCTCTCTCCCTGCGGCTGCTGTGTTTTTCTTCACCGGGACTGTGGAGGTACGCTGATGTCTGGAAGTGGGAAGACAAAGATTTCACACTCCCAATACTTCCCCTGTTTCACCATAACAAATTGTGAAAACTTTTGGAGACATTTGTAATGGTGTTAGAATAAATCTGACAGAATGAATATCAGACAGACAATAATACATTTTTTTTTTCCTCACATCAAATGTTTTCTTGTTTTTTTTTTTTTTTTAATGATTATTTACATTATTTTGGGTGCGTAAATATTTCAAAAAATAGGACACCAGAATGCAAATCTCTTTTTCTTGCACACATATTTTTAAAACAATTAAAACAATTATATTATATATTTGTAAAAGCAGAAATGTATAGCTTGTAATTTCTCTGATGTGCATGTATGAATTATTGCAGAAAAACTTATGTTATTTGATCTGTAACATTAACTCGATAAATGAACCTTGTGACTTGTTATTCACATTATTGATGTAGGTGAGGATGTATCGTGGAAATATTATCAATATTACCAAAGTTATGGTTGGATAAAGCCTAAAAAGGATCATACTAGGCACATTTTACCACACATAATGCTTAAGCCTTGTGGCTGTACTTTGAAAACACTGCATGTTTGAACAGTTTTCCAATGTAATGTCTTTCCCATAGAGACTTCCATTGTAAGTGCATTACTTTGCACTTATTTATTAACTTCTGTTCCTCTATACTGTCAAACCCACAGCTCTCCTGTATGTTATAGTCTGTCAAGGCCTCCAGTGTGTGTGTGTGTTTTTGTTTGTTTGTGAATATGTATTTGTGAGTGTGTGTTGTCCTCTAGGTGGTCAGGGCCCCTGATAGCTAGTCATGCCTGAAACACAACAGACCCTGCAACAGCATCCGGAATCAGCAATGTGTTTCTTAAAATACACAAACACTATCTGTTCAGTATTTAAAAGACATTTAATAAGCACACCCTTACATGCACATTATTTTTTTTGCACATGTGCATACTATATCAAACACCAAACACACAATAATCTAAAAGAGGACTGTTTATAGACTTCTATTGTTTTTATATACAGCTAGTTATAAATATTACAATCTAACCCTAAGCCACAGCCCAACCCGAACAAAACAGCAACTTTCTATATTTTTACCACTATAAAATAATAATAAACTTTATTAACCATTTACTATTTCTAAACTTTTTTCTACAAATGAGGACATCCCCAAAAGGCGGATTTAGTTCACTTCTATGTACAAATTTGTCCCCAAAATATAGTTAAGTAGGTTCACACACACACACACACACACACACACACACACACACACACACACACACACACACACAAACTTACTTCTGCTTCTGATCAGTATTCACAGAGATTTTATTTGATTTTTGCTGTAAACTGCTAAAGTATGCTGAGGCAGCTCATAAGTTAAAAAATAATAATAATATCAAATGCAATTGTAACCCGGGTAACCCAGGCTACCAGTGAGAATGTAATGAAAAACAATAATAGATATAAGTTTAGAGAGAATCATAAAGAAATTAAATGTGGTGATGAGCTCTTTAAGAGCTAGTAGCAGCAGTGAACTAAGCCCCGCCTATCTGCTACTTGCTGAATGCGCGAGAAAGCTCTCGGTTTGCTAGAGAGAGCGGGAGACAGTGAGACGAGGCAGCCACACGGAGCGATCTACAAACCCTTCCATGAGCTGTTGCCGGAGTAAGAAGCGGATGAGCGAGGACTTGTGAAACAGATCGATGCAGGCCCACGGAGCATCAAAGTGCCACATATGAACTTCTTTGTTGAAAATATATCAATTTCTCGCCTTGGCTGGGTTTCTTTGTGAGATTCAAGTTCTTCCATGACGAGTTTCCTGATTCATGCTGGACGCACGAGGTGCAATTTGTATATGGCGAGCCACCCACGGAACTGTTTCGTCTGAACTGTGTTTTTGAGCCATCAAACTGGTAGGAGGATTCTTTCTTTTACCTTTGGACAAACGGGACTCGGACTCATTGAGATCATCTTGTTTTTCTATTTTCCTTTTTGATTTCTCAACGGAAGATATTAACTGTTCCTGAATTATTGTAAAAGAATCTACAGTTTTCTGAACTCATCTATTCAATTCATGAACTCAGGTTAACTGGATTAATCTATCCAATGTGAATCAGAGGCTCAGGATTTAAGACTATTGAGTTTTGAGGAGAACATGGTTCATTTTTCAACTGAAAGTGGAAATTCAGAACTTCATTTTGTATATTGAATCTATATTGTATATTGTTTATTTGATCACATTTTGAGCAAAAAGCTGAGAGTACATCTTTTCCGAATACAAAATCAAACTGAATCAGAAAACAAGACTTTGTGTTGATTGTTCACTCACCTGCTGTGCTGTCTTCCTCTCTCCAGTAGTCACACCTTTCTTCTGATTAATTGGCCCATATTGAACGTTACGTTAGTGTGACACGCTAGACACGTGATACGCTACAATTCTTGGCGAGCCAGCCAGGAGAGAGGACGCAGCAGCTACTGAGGTGAATAATCGTTTAAATAAGCACATACAGTGAGCTAGGCAAAAAATGGATGTTGTGGAACGTGAAAATGTCAATGTGCAAAATGCAGTGATTGTCAGTGGCATAACGCTAACTGAACTAGATGAAGCTGTAGAAGCATATCTGCAGAAGTTCGGCTCTATTCGACAAAAATTACTAATTGATGACCCACGCTCTGAGTTTCATCGTAATGCAGTAATAGAGTTTTTGTGCAACTCTGCCATGTCCAACCTTGAGCCTCAGTTACCCGCGACCATCGAAAGTCCCACTGATGCAGACACAGTGTTCTATGTGCGCACCCTGAGTAGTGTATACACTCCTACCGCTAGTAGTGCCACCACAGTGTACTTGGAGAAATTGCAGGCAATAGCGAATGCTAATGGAGAATCCCTTCAGGATGTGCTCCAACGAGAGTTGAATAAGATGAGTGAAATTAGAACTTCAGTCGATGCGTCGTCCAGAACAGAACCTGAGATAGAGCACCACCCTTGTAAGTCAAGTTTTCTGACGCATGGCACTAGCACTCCTCAGCATCCAGTGAGCAAATCACCACCTCTACAGGGAACGGAATTTGCTGCAGAGACATTGGCTCACCCACCGAAGAATAATGAATCCAAAAACCCAGCCAAGGGAGCCATGGGCGCTGCATCACCGCACTGCTCAAGAGACCTTGATGACAGCACTACTGAGACAGTATCATTGAAATTGCCTATGACTGCTGCGCACCCTCCAGGTATTCAGAGGGTAGTAATGGAACATGTTATAAGAATGAATGACTCCCTGTCTCCACACAATGCTCCGTTTCGCCTAAGAGCTTTCTCTGGAAGGAGCCCCCGTCCAAGCAATGAGCCTGATTTTGACACCTGGCGAGCAAGTGTTGACTACCTGTTGAATGATCCATCCCTTACCGATTCACACAAGACGCGGAAAATTCTAGATAGCCTGTTACCACCTGCTTCAGATATCATTAAACATGTGAACCCAACCGCTCCATCGTCAGAGTGCCTTAAACTGCTAGAGTCCGTCTATGGCTCAGTGGAGGACGGAGACGAATTATTAGCTAAGTTTATAAGCACCCTGCAGAATCCTGGTGAAAAATCATCTGCCTACCTCCACAGATTGCACGTGATCCTGAGTGCTACCATCAGACGTGGAGGTGTTGCGGAGGGTGAACGAGACCGTTGTCTGCTGAAGCAGTTCTGCCGTGGCTGCTGGGACAACACCTTGATAGCTGACCTGCAGCTTGAAAAGGGGAAAGCAGACCCACCTCCTTTTGCTGTATTAGCAATACGCATTCGCACAGCTGAGGATAAGCAAACCTCTAAGGAGGAGAGAATGAGAAAGCATTTGGGTGTGAGCAAGTATCCATCAGCTCCCCTTAAACTGAGGATGGCAACACACCAACAGTCTGTTTATCCATCTAGCACATTTGAAGAGGATGTTGTCGAGACTTCAGCTCCTAGCAATGAAAAGCAGAAAGCACCAAAGCAGAAAGGCAAGGTCCAGTGTCCTGACATGTCAGAAGTGGGCATTTTAAGGAAGGAAATAGCTGGCCTTCAAAGTCAAATCGCAGCTATCAAAGCAGACACTAGAAAAAAAGAAGGGAAATGTACTGAGGCAAATGAGATTGAGGAGTTGAAAAAACAGATAGCGGAGCTTAAAGTTCAAGTTGTTGCTTCTGGTGCACAGAGAAACCAACCTGAGAGATCCCCTCAATTGAGAAGCAGTCTGAGCAGATCAAATTTCAATGAAGTCAGCAGAAAGGAGAATGAAAGACCAAGGTACACTGAGACGAGATCCAACCGCCCTCGGCCATGGTACTGCTTCCGCTGTGGAGACGATGGTCACCTAGCCGCCAATTGTGAGAATGCACCAGATCCGTCTAGAGTTGAGGAGAAGAGGCAAAAGTTGAAGGAGAGACAAGCTGAGTGGGATCTTCACAATGGAATTGCAGCGGTGCCTTTAAATTAAAAGCAGTCTCTGTCACAGGGCGGATGGGGACTGAAAGGGAGAAACAAAGCCCTAAGCAGCGACAAGTCTTTAATAAGCACGTTGGTGCTAGAAATTCTTTGAAGTTACCAGATGGATTAATAGGAATGAGATGCACTGCACAAGTCGGAGTCGAAGGGAAGGAAGTAAACTGCCTGTTAGACACAGGATCTCAAGTCACGACAGTCCCTCTGTCCTTCTACAACAGTCACCTGTCGCACCATCCTATGCAACCATTGGATCACCTGTTGGAAGTTGAAGGAGCAAATGGCCAGGCTGTTCCCTACCTGGGATATGTCGAATTAACTCTGAAGTTTCCTCAAGAGTTTCTAGGAACAGAGGCTGAAGTTCCGACGTTGGCCCTAATAGTCCCAGACCTGACACATCTGCCCCAGGTCCTCGTTGGCACTAACACTTTGGATATTTTGTATGCCGATTACGTGCGAGGAACCACACTCAAAGCCAAGTCGTGCTACCATGGATATCAAGCTGTGATAAGAGTCCTAGAGGCAAGGCGGCAACAAGCCAGTGCGAGTGTCTTGGGCCAAGTAAAAGTGAAGGGAGGCATGCCTGAAGTGGTAACGGCTGGAAGCACAGTGGTTCTAAATGGGTGTGTCAACATCGTCGGGCCACTGTCAGAGACCTGGGTGACCGTAGAGCCATCAGCTTCATCATCTTTGCCTGGCGGACTGCTAGTGGCTAGTTGTTTGCATTCACTACCTCCAAAGCGCAACATTCAGATACCAGTAGTGTTGAAGAACGAGACCCAAGTTGATTTAACAATCCCTCCTAGAGCAGTGTTGGCTGAAGTGCACACTGTCCAAAGTGTGATTGAGAGAAGAAACCCTGTGAGTACCCCTGTGCGCAAAGATGTGAGTCCTGCACAAGTTAAGATCGTCCCTGACTTTGGTGACTCTCCCTTATCAAGTGAATGGAAGGAAAGAATAACTGATCTAGTGAGCTCCATGCCAGATGTATTCGCACTGCACGATTTGGATTACGGCCACACTGATAAGGTAAAACACCACATCAATCTCAGTGACAACACACCCTTCAAGCAGAGGCCTAGGCCTATCCATCCCCAAGACGTCGATGCAGTAAGAAGGCATCTCAAAGAACTCCTCGATGCAGGTGTCATTAGGGAATCGGAATCACCCTTTGCCTCTCCGATAGTAGTAGTAAAGAAAAAGAACAATGATGTACGTCTCTGCATTGACTTTAGGAAGTTGAATTCACAGACCATAAAAGACGCGTACGCTCTGCCAAATTTGGAAGAAGCCTTCTCAGTTCTATCTGGCTCCAAATGGTTTTCAGTCCTTGACTTAAAATCAGGCTTCTATCAGATCGAGATGGAAGAGGCTGATAAACAGAAAACAGCATTTGTTTGTCCTTTGGGGTTCTATGAATTCAACCGAATGCCACAAGGGGTCACAAATGCGCCGAGTTCATTTCAAAGATTAATGGAGCGGTGCATGGGCGATCTTAACAGGAGAGAAGTATTGGTCTTCATTGACGACCTTATAGTCTTTTCTGAAACTCTAGAGGAACACGAAGCTAGACTCATGCAAGTCTTGAGGCGTCTGAGAGAGTACGGATTGAAGCTTTCCCCCACGAAATGCAAGTTCTTCCAGACGTCGGTCCGATATCTAGGCCATATAGTATCTCAGAATGGGGTAGAGACGGATCCGGCCAAGATTGAAGCTCTCAAGACCTGGCCAAGGCCCAGAAACCTCAAAGAACTCAAATCTTTTCTTGGGTTTGCGGGATACTACAGGAGGTTCGTCCAAGACTTTTCTAAGATCACAAGACCTCTTAACGACCTTACTATTGGATATCCCCCTCTGCAGAAAACCCAGAGGCAAGACCCAAAGAAAAGTACACAGTACCGGGATCCTAAGGAGCAGTTTGGGGACCGGTGGACCCAGGAATGCCAGCGGGGTTTCGATACCGTCATAGAGAAGCTGACTTCAGCTCCTGTCCTCGGATTTGCCAACCCCAGACTTCCCTATGTGTTGACCACGGACGCAAGCACCACTGGACTTGGGGCTGCCCTTTATCAAGAGCAAGAGGGTCAGATGAGAGTAATTGCCTTTGCGAGCAGGGGGCTAACCAAAAGTGAAACAAAGTATCCCGCACACAAATTGGAGTTTCTCGCGCTCAAGTGGGCGGTCACTTCAAAATTTAGTGACTATCTGTATGGAGGAGAGTTCACTGTAATAACGGACAGCAATCCACTCACCTATATCTTAACATCTGCAAGGCTTGACGTGACCAGCTATAGGTGGCTGTCCAGCCTGTCGACATTTAATTTCAAGATCCAATATCGTGCAGGCAAGCGAAACCTAGATGCAGATGGACTCTCAAGACGTCCTCATGACAGACCTGTGGATGATTTTGTCTTCCAAAAAGAGTGTGAAAGAATCAAGCAATTCACTCTTCACCATTTAGAAGAATTGGAACAGCCAACAATTCTGCCGGCAGCAGTGAAAGCCCTTTGTGAGAAACACCAAGTGTATCAGGGCTGTGACGATCCTGACCTGTCATGTTTCCAGCCCACTGTGTTCGAGTCACTGTGCGTTAATGCTAGTGCAATACCCCTGGAATTCCAGCAGGAGGACGACCATGGTCTTCCGATTCTTCCCCAAGCATCTGACGAGGAGTTGAGGGAATGTCAAAGAGCTGATCCAGCGCTCAAAGAGGTCCTTAAGTACTTTGAATCCGGGAAAAAACCTGAAGGAAAAATAGAGCCTGTAGAGGTAGCCTTATGGCTGAGGGAGTGGAACAGATTGGAGTTCAAGAATGGGGTGTTATTTAGAAGGAGACAAGATCAAGGAGGTGTGCTGTATCAGTTGGCGTTACCTGTAGATCTTCGGAAGATGGTCTTGACAAGCTTGCATGATGACATGGGCCATCTTGGAATTGAGAGGACCCTGGACTTGGCTAGGTCCCGGTTTTACTGGCCAAGGATGGCAATAACTGTGGAGGAGAAGATAAAGGCCTGTGAGCGCTGCGTGAGACGGAAGGCCCCCCCTGAGCGTGCTGCACCCCTGGTGAACATAGTGACCAGCAGACCCCTCGAGCTAGTCTGCATGGACTTTCTGTCGCTGGAGCCCGATCGGAGCAATATTAAGGATATTCTAGTTATCACCGATCATTTCACCAGGTATGCTGTGGCAATACCCACCAGAAACCAGAAGGCTCAAACCGTGGCCAAATGCCTTTGGGATAACTTCCTCGTCCATTACGGGTTTCCTGAAAAGCTCCTCAGTGATCAGGGCCCCGACTTCGAGTCAAAGTTGATCAAGGAACTATGTGGTATAGCGGGAATCCGTAAAGTGAGGACGACACCTTACCATCCCCGGGGCAACCCTGTTGAGCGCTTTAACAGGACGCTGCTTCAGATGTTAGGGACCCTGGATGAGAAAGGAAAGGCTTGCTGGAAGGACTTTGTGAAACCGTTAGTCCACGCATATAATTGCACTCGTAATGACTCGACGGGATTCTCACCTTACGAGCTGATGTTCGGAAGGCAGCCCCGGCTACCAGTCGATCTGGCCTTCGGTTTACCCGCTGATAAGTCGTCCCCATCTCACTCAAGTTATGTCAGGAATTTGAAGGATCGCCTGCAGGAGAGCTACAGGGTGGCAAGTGAGAACGCCTCAAAAGTGGCAAAACGTAATAAGAAGAGATTCGACGAGCGAGTGGTCTCTTCATCCCTTGAAATCGGAGATCGGGTCCTTGTAAGGAACGTCAAGCTGAGGGGAAAGCATAAGTTGGCAGATAAGTGGGAGAGAAAGGTTTACATCGTGATCAAGAAAGCTGTTGACTTACCAGTCTATACCATTCAACCAGAGGGCGAGGATGGGCCTCTTCGCACGTTGCACCGAGACTTGCTATTACCATGTGGATTCCTACGAGACAACGCACCTGAGGAACCAGTAAGACCAAAGACACCTCGCAGGCCTAGAACTCGAGCCAACCCTGGTACAGAAGATCCTGAATGTGTGACTGAGGATTCTGAATTGGAAAATGATAGTATGGATTATCACACACCCAGGTACTTGCCAAGTGTTGAAGATAGGATTCTCTCCAATTCTGAACCTCAGAAGCAGTCAAGTGGAGGAGTGACAGCAGAAGTTTCTCCTGAAATGAGAACTGCGATTAATACAGACCATGAGCAACCTACTACAGTGAAGTCACAAGTGAACTTACCTGACTTACCTGACGCTGGGAAGGGAAGTCCGCTGGATGAGCCTGAGGGAGAAGATAAACAGGTGATGGATCTTGTAGAAGCAGATATGTTGAGTGACTTATCTGTGGGAGATGACCCAGGACTAGTGGAGCAGAGAGAGGAATCAGATGAACCAGCATCTAAGATCTCCAGTGCGGATGATAGGACTGATGTCCTGCCGCAAGACAATGTTGTTGATCAGAGAAACCATCAGAGTGACCAGACAGTGGTTGACCAGGTTGGAGAAAGTGTTCTGAGGCGTTCGCAAAGGCGCCATGAGCCACCAAAAAGGCTACAGTACTCTCAATTAGGTAATCCCCTTTCCCTGGTCATACAGTCCTTACTGCAGGGACTCAGTACAGCATTCACTGCATCACTGGAGGAGTCTGACTGCCTGGAGGAGTCTAAAGTCTCTCCGGAAATGAAAATTGGATGTCCCTCTGCTGTGATTTCGCAGCCTGGAAGATGCAGTGGGACCTGCATATCTTCAAGGCGGGGAGAATGTAACCCGGGTAACCCAGGCTACCAGTGAGAATGTAATGAAAAACAATAATAGATATAAGTTTAGAGAGAATCATAAAGAAATTAAATGTGGTGATGAGCTCTTTAAGAGCTAGTAGCAGCAGTGAACTAAGCCCCGCCTATCTGCTACTTGCTGAATGCGCGAGAAAGCTCTCGGTTTGCTAGAGAGAGCGGGAGACAGTGAGACGAGGCAGCCACACGGAGCGATCTACAAACCCTTCCATGAGCTGTTGCCGGAGTAAGAAGCGGATGAGCGAGGACTTGTGAAACAGATCGATGCAGGCCCACGGAGCATCAAAGTGCCACATATGAACTTCTTTGTTGAAAATATATCAATTTCTCGCCTTGGCTGGGTTTCTTTGTGAGATTCAAGTTCTTCCATGACGAGTTTCCTGATTCATGCTGGACGCACGAGGTGCAATTTGTATATGGCGAGCCACCCACGGAACTGTTTCGTCTGAACTGTGTTTTTGAGCCATCAAACTGGTAGGAGGATTCTTTCTTTTACCTTTGGACAAACGGGACTCGGACTCATTGAGATCATCTTGTTTTTCTATTTTCCTTTTTGATTTCTCAACGGAAGATATTAACTGTTCCTGAATTATTGTAAAAGAATCTACAGTTTTCTGAACTCATCTATTCAATTCATGAACTCAGGTTAACTGGATTAATCTATCCAATGTGAATCAGAGGCTCAGGATTTAAGACTATTGAGTTTTGAGGAGAACATGGTTCATTTTTCAACTGAAAGTGGAAATTCAGAACTTCATTTTGTATATTGAATCTATATTGTATATTGTTTATTTGATCACATTTTGAGCAAAAAGCTGAGAGTACATCTTTTCCGAATACAAAATCAAACTGAATCAGAAAACAAGACTTTGTGTTGATTGTTCACTCACCTGCTGTGCTGTCTTCCTCTCTCCAGTAGTCACACCTTTCTTCTGATTAATTGGCCCATATTGAACGTTACGTTAGTGTGACACGCTAGACACGTGATACGCTACACAATGTTGTAATATCTCCACTGTTTCTTCTAAGACATCAGTAAGATTAAATTGAAAGCAAATAATGGCTTTAGTTTAAGTTTGCAGCTTCTTGGGTTTTCACATTAGAAAATGAATCTAATAATATCACATTTTGTCCCCATTTCAGAAAGAAAGAAGAAGAAGAAAAAATCATTCAAGATACAAAAGTTTGCAAACAGATGTCAGATTTCAATATGAAAGTGAAACATTTTAGATCAAATTTCCCAAAGACAACACTACCTGAATATCTGTCTTCATTTTATAGTGTGATACTTTTTGTATTAAGATTTCATTTTGTTCATGTTTCAAATATTACATATTAAAGAACTACTACATAAATAAAAAGCACTACACTCTCAGGAATTTTCAAAAGGTACATTTTTGTACCTATTAGGTTCAAATATGTACACTTTAAGTACTAATATGTACCTTTAAGGTACCAAAATGGACCCTTTAGGTACAAACATGTACCTTTTGAAAAGGTACAGCCCCAGTGACAGCTTTTGTACCTTTATTTCTGAGAGTGTATATGCAATTACAAGCAGCTCAAAATTATTATTATTAATAATAACACATCAAGTGCATGTAATTAATTATTCTATTATTTATGTAAATTCATGGCAACATGAACACTGCAAAAATAAAGTGCGTTCCTAATCTCTCCGTTATTTTTACTTTAACTCTAAAATCTCCTGAGCTGTGAAAGAGAAGCCTCAATAACATTTCCAGACATCCAGACTTAATAATAGTGTGACGTAATAAAGTGAAGATATAGGGTTAATTTCTCCATTAATGACCGGAATCAAGTATTCCAGAGAGCTGTGCAATAAGCCGAGATATCCCAGCGTAACATGACACGTTAAAGCCTAAACTCTTCTTTATGCCGTGTGCGACTGAACAGCAGTGTTTGGAGTGGGTAATTAGCATAGTATTAGTGGATCAGTGGAAGATAGTCAGAGAAGGAGGGGTAAATCTGTCCATCATGTCCCTCTCTCGCTCTCTCTGTCACTCCTCTGGGGTCTTCCCTCTGTTCTGAATGTTTGAAAGTTTTGCGGTTATTCCCAGGAGCGGAGCTGCTATCAAATCAAAGACTGGCATTGCAGCAGTGACCAGCCAACCTCTCTCTCTCTCTCTCTCTCTCTCTCTCTCTTTTTCTCCAGCCTATGCTTCCATCAGAAAAAAGTCAGTCTCACAGATGCACTGGTTAACAATGCCATCTCGCACATGCACACACACACACACACACACACACACACACACACACACACACGTCCCACCCGTCAGAAGCGGGGGGAGGGTTCAGAACGGCGGCCTGACGAATGAGGGGAGCAGGTCCCCTGTGATTGGCGCGCTCTGAACATTGATGCCAGTTTCCATCTGTCATGATAGCCCCAGTGCTGAACCTTCAATCTGTCAGCGACTGCAGCAGCCCAGCGCTCACACTGATCTGGCCTGCTAAACACAGCTGACAACAGGCATTATCACAGCCAGCCAGAGAGAGAGAGAGAGAGAGAGAAAGAGAGGGAGGGAGAGATGTGTTAATTGTGGGCGGAGATGTAAACTGTCACCTCTCATCGGATTGAACAGAGCGTCCTCTGATTTTTTTTCGACCTCTCGATGGGTTTGCGAGCGGCTGTTTTGATAAACAGATGGAAATGTTTAGGTTCTTGGCCTTGTTATTTGGGAACGGAGAGCTGCTAATGCTGATGGGTTAGAATGTGTGGAGAAGAACCAAATAAACAGAAGACCTCCATGAACCCAACAAATTTAAGAGCGATTAAGAGTTTGTCCATATTTGGATTAAAAAAAAAATAATAATAAAAAAAATTGAAAAATCAGAAATAAAGAAAGTATTGTCATAGGAATGGAGTTTTTAAAACGATTACAGTATTATGATAACAAATAATAATAAAGAATGGAGAAAAAAACATTATAATGGCAGTCTATTCATTATCACCAGGTAATCATTGTTCGGGCTGTTTTGTGTGTAGTGCATATGGTCAAAAATTAACACTCAACAAATGAAACGGTAATGTGCAAGAAAAAATACATTTATTTACACTACATTTAAAAAGTTTGGGGTCTTTTATGTTTTGTTTTGTTTTGTTTTGTTTTGTTTTGTTTTGTTTTGTTTTGTTTTGTTTTGTTTTGTTTTGTTTTGTTTTGTTTTGTTTTGTTTTGTTTTGTTTTGTTTTGTTTTGTTTTGTTTTGTTTTGTTTTATTTTGCTTTGTTTTATTTTTCTTTCGCTTCGGCTGCATTTATTTGGACAAAAATACAGTAAAAATTGTGAAATATTATTGCATTTTAAAACAACTGTTTTTTTTTTGTTTTTGTTTTTTTTATTTATTTTAAAAAGGTAATTTATGTATGTGATACAAAGCTGAATTTTCATCATCATTACTCCAGTCTTTAGCATCACACAATCCTTCAGAAATCATTCTAATATGCTGATTTGCATATTTTTAAAAAATGTATTAATGTTCAAACAGTTTTTTTTTGTGGAAAAGTGATACATTTTTAAAGCTTCTTTGATGAATAGAGGAGGTTTTATTTATTTATTTATTTATTTGAAATGGAAATCTTTTTTTCTTAACATTTATAAATGTCTTTACTGTCATTTTTTACCAATTTAATTATTTTAGTTATATGGCAGTTAACCCATAACTTAAAATTTAATTACGGTAAAGGTGACCTTTGTTTTTGTTTTTTTGTTTTTTGTTTTTTTTATAAACTGAAGGACTGAAGTCTAAATTAATTTCCCTGGAAACTGACAGTAATCACAGATGGTGTTGCACAAATTAAAGCCCAGAATATTTCTTTAAAATCATCTGAAAATTTTCCACAGAATACAATTCCATGTTTTATTAAGATAAAAAATATCGTAATTTTCTTATTGGCATCTGTGGTTAAAGCTGTAATAATCCATTATTTTGCTCTCTCTCTCTCTCTCTCTGTCTGTGTGTGTGTGTGTTGGTGCAGACACAGAAGTGTGTGTTGTGGTCGTCCTTGTCAAAGCTTTCACTGACTCTCAGTAATTAGTGCAATCATGACACATCCGAGGAGCTGTTTCTGTGACAGCACTCAACAGAGACAAGTGTCCCTGCAGACAGAGTTCAGCCCCCAAATACACACACACACACACACACACACACATCCTCATTCTCTCTCTCTTTCTCTTCTAACAGGAATGCATCTTTGGATAGCATGCACAATATACACATCATCAGGCAGTGACCACAAAACACACACAAACTCTTCCTCTTCCTCATACAAACATGTTTATGAGTTAACATTCTTTGAGTATTTTGTAATACAACTTTAACAATGTATAAAAAAAGTATGTATTATAAGGTAATATAACACTTTTTAGGGACTTCTTTAAATGGAATATGGTTTACAGAGAGGCTAAATCATGCTTATCTCTCTATAAATCACGTGTATATTTATATTAGGGAATAAAGGATTTATTAGGATTCACACCTTCAACTATCAACATAAAGTCTGCTCCACGTTTAGCTTACATTACTCTTCAAAATGCATTAAATTGGTCAAAATTGACATTTATAATGTTGCAAAATATTTCCATTTCAATTAAATGCTGTTCTTGTGAACTTTCTATTCATCAAAGAATCCTGAAAAAAAAAAGGTTTCCACAAAAATATTAAGCAGCACAACTGTTATTAACTTTGGTCATTTCAGTGTTTCCTGAGCATCAAATCATCATATTAGACTGATTTCTGAAGGATCATGTGACACTGAACACTGGAGTGATGATGCTGAAAATTCAGTATTACAATATATTTTGTACATTATACAAAAATATATTACAGTAGAAAATAGTTATTTTAAAATGTAATAACATTTCACAATATTCATTTTTTACTGTATTTTGATTAAATAAATGTAGTTTTTCAAAATTTGTTTAGACTTCGTGATCATAACTTGCCACAATATATGAATTTCTGAACAATATGAATTGTATGGGAGACCATAGATATGGATTTGTATATGTCAGTGCTGGAAAGTAACTAAATTAATTAGAACTCGTGTGTCTCCCAGTGTGTGGTAGTCTGCTTTTTTTTTTCTTTTCTCGATAACATAAAGTGTATGATGCCTAGTGTTTTAACATATGTTTAGATTTTTGTGAAGTGGTGAAGTGTACTCCAGTCCAGTGACTGAGCCAGGATATTTTTACAGGGCTGGTCAGTCAGGAGCCAGCAACCATCTTAAGATTGGAATACACTACACGACACTTACCGACTTTGTAAATAGTGACAAAGGAAAACTGGGCATCGTACGCTACATGACCGAGGATCATACACTACCAGACTTTAAAGTTGTTTCAATCACGACAAAACTCACACAGAAACATGTGCCTTGTTGCTAGGAGACGCGTGACAAATGAAAACAATATGTTCTAAAATCGGCTGAAAATATCAAACATGTTTGATTCCTCCAACTGGATGGAATCCAAGTCTAAAGCTAAAAAATCAGAGTCTGTGACCGTCATACACTACGCGATTTTCTGTGGAATCTGTCAGCTGTAATCTGCAGACTGGCTCTGACTTTCCTCAACTAGCGTCAACTTGTTCAGCCTATAAAATTGGGGGGAAATCTGGGCAAAAATCGTGTAGTGTATTCCAGGATTTATGTGGATTATTTAATCATTCAAATGACTTTGACTATAAAAGTGCGGGTCTGTTTTAGCATCTTCAACACAACCCTATACCAGCTAAGCAAAATGCTACCTATTTGTGAGTACAAATGGACATGGCATTTATTAGTGAATTACATTACAGACAAAAATACATATAAATTTGTGCCTTGTTTTGTGATCTCACATAGCAGTATATTTTAGCCCATACATCAGACATGTTCATAAATGTGTCCCATACTGTATACATGCATAAGTTATGATGCTGTTTTACAACTGCTTACGCACAAAATCTTTACTTGTCACGCAATTTCTGAAAGCTGACACTCAAACACCAGAACCACACACCAAATCTGCAAAACCATACACTAATTATCAGGCTTTGACTCAGTTTTCAATTTCATAAAACACTTTTTGCAAAACACAACACACAATTTTGTATGTAACAGACAAAAATCTAACAGGAAGTATCTTGATTTTCTTTTTCAAACACAACCAATCAAAATGCCACAGTAATTCATCAGTGCCTCACATTAACTCCTCACATGTGCCAGCACTCATTGCTTTACCTAACACCAACCGATCATGGCTTTAGAATAGGCTTAGAAATGCACATCTACACAACTACACATGGTTGATGTATTTATTTTCTTTCATACTGTGTGTAATACTGTATTCACAACCATCCAAATTCGGATTCAATCTTGCTTTTGTGTTTACGGTGAATTTTTTTACATCTCTCTGCCAGTTACTTTCAATCTTGAACAGAAATGTACATAGGAGCTCATGAAAGAAGAGCTTTAGGTTTTGAATAACTGTGTGTATATGATATATCCAAAAATATGGCAGAGGTGTTTGCAACGTAAGACAAATGATTGCTTTTGAGATGTGTTTGTCATATTTTAAATGCTGTGATTCGTCTTGCAAGAGATGTGAGGCATTTTGCATTTTGTGTGTGCAATTCTTGGATTTGTGTGTAAAGTTTTGAAAATGTGTGTAAGCAGTTGGAGAAAAAAAAAACTGTAACTAATTCCACATTTAGTCATATTCTATAGCTTAAAAGAAATTGTTCATCCAAAAATTAAAATTTCCTGAAAATTTACCCACCCTCACTGGAGGAAGCATTAGTATTGATTATGGACTGGTAGTTGGGTATTTTGGGCAGAAGCAATGGTTTCAAGTTCAAAATGTCTTAATGATGGATTTGTATATTACAAACATGCAGCTTTTTGCTTCTCAAGACATCAGTTGATGTACTGGAGTGGTGTGGATTACTTAGGAATTATTGTGATGTTTTTATCAGTTGTTTGGACTCTCATTCTGACGGCACCCATTCACTGCAGAGGATCCATTTGTGAGCAAGTGATGTAATGCTTTTCTTTTATTTTATTTTCTTATTCTTCTCTCTCTCTCTCTCTCTCTCTCTCTCTCTTTCTTTTTGCCTTATTTTATCTATATATTTTGTTAAATGTCACTGTTCATCGCATTGATTTGACTCAGTTATATAAATTAGTGTGTTTTCTATATTTTCTAGTTGTGTTTAATTTAGATGTATCTTTTCTAGTTTACCATAATTCAAATTCATTCATTCAAAACTTTTCGTACCAGAAAATGTAGCTCTGATTAAATGATAAATTGTATCACTGGATAATCTTAAAAAGATAATTGTCTCAATATAGCAAGCAACTTCTTGTTAGTATATTAAATGTAGTGAACTACTTTTTAAAAGGGCAGCTTTATTGTCGCTTAACTACTGTAAATTAAGAGTAGCTTAAAGGCAAGTCTTTTCCCCAGCACTGGTGGGTGTGTGTGTGTGTGTGTGTGTGTGTGTGTGTGTGTGTGTGTGTGTGTGTGTGTGTGTGTGTGTGTAGGGCAGAGGTGGCACTGCGTTTTGTTGTATCTGTAATTAGTGCTGGAGTGCTGCTAATGGCAGGCCGGGACAGACTGTGGCGAATGGCTGTTCTTTTGTGTGAAAAGGCTGCTCCTTCGCTCTCTGCTTCTTCTTTTTCTCTCTCTCTGCGCTCTGTCCATCCTCTCGGGATCTCATCATCTTCCCTAACAGTCAGAGTGGGATTTAGTACCCTCTATTCCCTCACCTTCTTCCTCTCCCTCTTCCCCTCTCTCTGTGTGTCTCTTTCTGATGATTTGGAGCCATTTTACTTTTTAGGTTGTGTCTTTTTCTGACACTCATCTGTACTGTGCTTTCAAGAGATGCTCTGAATGTGCCGTATAGGAAGTTTAGAGTTCATTTCTTGGATATATTTCTTTTTGGTTCTATTATTGAAAATGTTAAGAGTGGTCTGGACTCACTGTTAGGACCTTATAGCTGAGCTCTCGATAGGACAGACAAATAGACAACATTGTTGCTCTTGATTTCATGACATTTCAGGATTCTTAAGTCTAATGTTAGCTCACCAGTAACAGACTGGTGTGCTGTAAAGTGGTCGCTGTTTCAACAAAAATTGGTCGCTGTTGTCTCCACAATTGGTTGCACAAGGGTTATTAACACAGAAGAGTGTTTACGAAGAGGAAAACACCTTTAAAAATCTATTGTGGAACACATGTGGCAAGCAAAAAGTACACTATAGTAACATATTAGGTATATAGTTAATATATTATCTAAAAATTAATTTATTATTCTAACTGTATTGCTTCTAAGAAATAATAATAATATTCTGTGCTAAACAACTAAAGAAAAATGTTTTAAAAAATTACATTTTACGAATTGCATTTTTAAAATATATAGCAAATAATAAATATATTGTTATATATAAAGTAAATATAAAAAATAAATGATTATTTTTTTCATTATTATTATTTTTATTTTATTTTTTTAGGAAAAAAACCTACATGTTAGTTTGGAGTAAATACTGCTTATTTCATGGCCTCTAAACTGCTTAATGTAGACTATTTGCTTTAAGGTATTTTAAACATTAATATTGCACATTTCTGCAAAGCTGCTTTAAAAGTCTATACTGTGAAATGCACTACTAAAATGACAAAATCTGATATCACTCTGCAAACAAAGATGAATATACATGGTATAGGCGAGGTTATCTCATTGCCTTATTACTAGGTCTGAAATGCCACCCTCAGTCCTTACCGTCCTTCACTGTATCCACACTTTGGAGCTGTAATGTCACATAGATTGTCAGGTAATAGTCATCTGTAAAGTCCACATCAGTGCAGGCTGAGCAAAACAGCACATAGTGGCTACAAAGCCTGCAAATGAATGTCAAGTCCATCATTTGGGACAGAGCCTAAGTGCCTCAATCCCTTGAATATCTTTCAAAGATTTAATGCCACAAACCTTGTGAACCTCAGTGAAAATCAATGCTTTGTTACTCCTCTAATGTGCACAAACACCTAGTACCTTAAAGTTGAACATTTTCATAATTTACTCACCTTCATGTAGGCCTAGTTCGAAAAAAAAAAAAAAGACTTTATTTCTTGTGTGGAACATAAAAGAAGATATTTTGAAGAATACTGGTAACCACAGTTTTGGCTCCCATTGACTATCATTGTATGGACACACACACACACACACACACACACACACACACACAAATAAGTTCTACTGTCTGGTTATCAACATTCTTCAAAATAGCTCCAATTGCGTCAAGTAAACAGTAAATAGTAACATATGTAAACATATTTTAAATAAAATTATTCATCCATTCATTCATTCATTCTACTGACATTACTTTTAAGAAATAATAATAAAAGATTGTGCCAACTGCCAAACAACTAAAAGGTTTCTGTTCAATAATTTGTATTGCATTAATTGCATATTTATTTTATTTTTAATAAATAAATAAATCCAGGCAAAATTGCATCATATACCTGACCCGCAGACAAAGGTAAAAGTAACTAAATATATAGTCTCTAATAAATGTATAGTTCAAGTAAATATGTGACCCTGGACCACAAAACCAGTCTTAAGTGTCAATTTTTCGAAATTGAGATGAGCTGAATAAATAAGCTTTCCATTGATGTATGGTTTGTTAGGATAGGACAAGATACAAGATATTTGGCCGAGATACAACTATTTGAAAATCTGGAATCTGAGGGTGCAAAAAAATAAAATAAAATAAATAAATATTGAGAAAATCGACTTTAAAGTTGTCCAAATGAAGTTCTTAGCAATGCATATGAATTTTTGATATATTTATGGTACGAAATTCACAAAATATCTTCATGGAACATGATCTTCACTTAATATCCTAATGATTTTTGGCATAAAAGAAAAATCGATAATTTTGACCCATACAATGTATTTTTGGTTATTGCTACAAAAATACCCCAGCAACTTAAGACTGGTTTTGTGGTCCATGGTCACATATATGTATTTATATATATATATATATATTTGGTAACACTTTATTTTGATAGTCCACTTTAGGCTTTAAGTATCTTTGCAACATGTCAACTAGTCATTAGAGTATTAGTAGACTGTCTGCTTAATATCTTCTAACACTTTACTTTGATGGACCCACAGAATACAACATACTGACTATAAGAATGTTTGCAAGTATATATCAACTTATTGGTCTAACCCTAAATCTACCCTAACAGTCTACTCTGAGAGTTAGTAGACATGTAGTTGCAAATTCATGAGGGTTAGTTAACATGTAGCTGACATGTAGTTGCAAACTTACTTACAGTTAGTAGAATGTCTAAAGTGTAACCATATATTTTTTCTACATATTATTTTGAGGGCTTTATAGGCATAATTTTAGCCCAAAATTAGAAAGTACTGCTTAATTCATGTCTCATGTTTCAATGGGAAGTGAAACTGTTTAGTTACCCAACATTCTTCAAAATATCTTCTTTTTATATTCTGCAGAATAAAAACACTCATACAGGTTTGGAAGGACATGAAGATGAGTAAATAATGGCAGAAATTTCATTTTTGGGTGAACTATCGCTTTAAACATGTGACTTTCCCTGGTAAAGGATTGTGTACGTGAATCCTAGAAACCACCGCCAACCAATCAGATTAAAACTTGTGATTTTCACCAACTCTTGCCATTTTTCATGCATCAGAACATGCATCAGATAGTTAGTGAGGAGCTCTTTCAAATATCATAGCATAACACAGAATGTCCTATTGAAAACTGTTTTTCTTTTTTTTCTATCGTTTCTTTTTCCTAACATCTAAGATTCATTTTCCGACTACAAACTCTCTCACTCGCTCTGTTGAAAGTACCCAAAGCATCCTGGGTAATTAGCCATTACGTCGCTGTCACAGAGGGTTGTGCAGTCAATACAGAGATAATTTGGGCAATGGTGAATGACAGCGCTGTCCGGGCTACAGGGCTGATCAAGGACAGAGCCAGCTGCACCCGGCATCTGTCAGGCCCATGAATCACACACACACACACACACACACACACACACTGGCCAAGCCACAGAAAATGCAAATCTACATCCTCGGCTTTCTTTTGTGCTTTCGGGCCTCTCCTCATTTCAGCTTCTCGATCATCTCCCTTCCTCCTCTGGCTTTCTTCTCCTCAATCTCTCCTCCCTTCACGAGAGGAAATGGCTGCTTACGCTCTGTCTCTAAACTGTTAGAGGCTTGTTACTGCTGGTGGCAAATGAATGACATTGGGATAGAGGCCTTTCAGGCCCAAGGAGAGCCCTTAAGTAATGGCAGCAGAAGCAGAGAGAGGGAGAGAGGGAGAGATCACAGCATAATGAAAAAGCTATTTATTTCAGTAATAAAGACAAATGTGCCACATTGATTTCAGTTTGGCTAATATGAAATAGAGATGTCGGAGCTTGTTTATTGTGTTTGTGTGGTTGGAAAGAAAGTGTCGGGTAAGCAAAGGTTATTTTACTGTCTTGACATCAGTGACAAACACCATGCCTTGTGTGTATAATATAATATAATATAGTATAATATAAGCCACTGTTTGAGCAAGATTTCAGTATTGTATCGTAGTGTAATGTCACTTTTACTGATGTGCCACAGAATAAAAGATGAGCCACAAAAGATGAGCATAAAATCTCATCTCAACATATTTGATGAATGGCTACGCTCTTCTCAATTTTGTAATTTCATCTAAATATCAACATTTGTACAATTTCGTCAGTTGAAACAGTTTTGAGATTAACTTTTCTAACTGATCTTGTGTCTCTGGAAAATAGTGGTCTATGACATTATATTAAATACCAGTGGTTTTAGTGTCTCTTTGTTAATGAGGAGTATGTAGACACGATAATGTTTTCAGATTTGTGGAGTAAAAATATTGTTTTCATTTTTAAGTAATTGAAGGACCCGAGTGGTATATTTTCACTGGTGTGAATAAAAATTTTATAATACTAAATATATTGTAGAAACTTAATTTCCTGTAAAGCTGCTTTGCAACAATTTGTATCATGAACTTGAATTGAACTTGAACGGAATTAAAATATTTGAAGTAAATAGCAGGGTTGTTATTATGAAATAATTACATGATGATTACAGACATTTACGCTATTCATTGAAACCTAGACTAACTGAGTGAAATCATTCCATTTGAACATTAGAACATGTATTCAATTAAAAAAAATGTAAATATTAAGTATTCGTATGACTTTATGCAAGTCAATTTACCTTTCACATGAATCACTTTTACTGGGATTCTGCTTTGCCATTGGTTATTCAATTATTCAATTAAACTGTCATAACACAATTTTCACAACCAAGAATAGTTGATTTAGCATTTTACATTAATGACAGGTCATATTAATATGAATAATTTCATTAATACATTCTGTAAAAGTTTACCTAAGGGGACTATCCTGTCCCACTAGTAAATACTTTTTAAAACAACAACAACAATAATAATAATTGTTCATTATGTACTATGACAGCAAAATTAGCAAATGTTTCTATGTATTTAACAAACTGACTGATGCATCATCATCCTGCACATGCTAAACTTATATGTAAATATGTTATAATTTCAATGCAAATTGTTCTTCAGATCATCCCCCATCTGTATATTACATTATTTCTTCAATGGAAATAATGCATTGTAATAATACTGTAATTACATTGTACTTAATGTCTGTGTGTTGTCACTGCTTACGCTGTGTAGGATCCCCGGATGGATGGATGATTTTGTGTTTATATTGTACAGAGACTGGAGATTAGGGTATGTTTGTGGCCATGACTGATGCCTTGAGTTAAGTTATTCTGCTAACGTTACAATCTCACTATACATAAAATCACAGTCCTTGCCAATGCACATTCACAGCTGTGTTATTATGAGGGCTGTCAATAGGACATGTTAATTAGTGTGATTAATTATTTTTAAACAAAAAGCAATAAGAAATCTGGGGGGAAAAAATCAATAAATCATTAGAATATGTTTCAGGTCTGTAATCACATGTGTAACACTTTGCAGTGTGACTGAGGATTACCTGACCTACAGAAGATCTGATTAATCAGTGCATAATCACTCCCATTGAGCCTATAGCAGCATAAACCTGTTAATGAGCACACACACACACACACACAAAAAAAAGAAAAACGGCCAGAAAGAAATGTAGGACAACGTTTTCTCCATTGGTTTACGCTGTGACACCAGTAATAATCATGTAACAAGCATAACACGCAGATTGTTTTTCTTTTCCTCCTTTCATTGTCCCAAACATCATGAACTCTGTAATATTTAGGTGGCGTTAACCGTGGACCTGACAAGCATGTCCTCCCACTGCTTTAGGAAATCCACTGGGATTCATTCCCACACGTCCCTGTAGACGGAGTGAGAAGGGATCTGCTCCAAACAGCATTTAAATGATAAGTGTCTCTCCATTACTGCTCTGGGATAAACATTTAAATGGCCTTTAATTAGCGTGTCCTTCCTGCTTGTCGATAGGCTTGTGCTAACCGCTCAGCACCTTAACGAGCCATAATTAAATTGGTTCAAGTCAGAGCTGGCAGCAAAGAGCCTGTCATTTGCAAACAGATAAACAGGGATAGATTTTGAGTTTGACCTCGGCAAAATGATTGTTGGTTCAATATTGGGTATTAGCTGAAACAATGTAATGATTCAGAGTCTTAAAGCCATAATAGGCAATAGGACAATGATTTAACTGACCGGAATAACTCTTCCTCATCAGTGGAGCTGGTTGATTCGCTGTTTCAGAGATCTCGATGGTACTTAACAGTGTCATTCTAATCAGAATGTGAACCACTTTTCTCTAACTTAGGTAATGCACGTCAGATAAGCTGATCATTACTACTACAAAAGAACAGTCTACAAAAAATACAGTTCTGTTAACATTCAATCATAATCTAAACCTGCACAACTCTTTCTTCTGCAGGACCACAAAGAGAGAAATTTTGAACAAACAATGACAGCTAGAAATAATAATAAAACATGTAAAGATCTGCATTGTCCATCTAACTTGTGCATTTCAGTACATACCAAGTAATCTGAAGCCATATGATATTTTTAATGAAGGAAAAGAGTAAAATTTAGATAGAGAATAACAATCGAGAATGGTGTCAACGGCATCAATGACAGCAAAGGAAAAACATTTTACACAAGTGAATTGGGGGGTGGGGCGTTGTTTTTGTTTTTATGAGAGAGAGAGAGAGAGAGAGAGAGAGAGAGAGAGAAAATGTATAAATATATTCTAGAAATATATATAAAAAAAAAATAGGACTTTCAAAGTGACTGTTTCTAAAGCACAAATGTTGTGTCACATGGGAGGCAAATACATAATTTGACTAAAATTGTTCAGTTACTCTATAATAACTCATTATTAGAGTAGTGTGGTTAAAGCTCAGGACTTGTATTTGGAAATTTGCTGGTTCAAGTCTGTAAATAACTAGTCTCAGCCTCAGACATCACTCCCACGGACCGTTGGCTGAACGTCTCATGCATATGGTACACAAAAGTGGAAACACTTCAGGAGTTTCAAAGTCGTCATCGGATTGGTTGAATTATACAGGATTTCCTAGAGATGTGTGTGTTGCGTTCTTTAACGTTCCGCCTGGAAACAAAGATCTTGTGATGCCAAACCCCCTAAAGAAAGAAGAAAGCCGCCGAGTTTACAACTGTGACGATGAGCGTTTATCAGGATCGACTAAACACTGGATTTTCAAAAGTATGTGAAATATTTAAAGTTCTCGCCACAGAATCTTTAAAATATGTCCGAGAGTTTTACACACCGGTCTGTTATTGTGGTAACATTTCCACGCCCCAAAACGTGATGCTGAACAAAACAAACTGTGATTGGTTGTTTGACATGTTGGTCAAACGGCCTCATGGGCGGGCTTTGGTCAATGAAAGCTGCCAGACCTTCAGCCGCCAGTCTAGTAAATACTACGCCATGAGACTAGTAAATAACTGTATCATTGAGCAATGCCATCCAGTATTAATTATGTATAATTCATACTAAAACAATACTGTTTGGCATTGCTCATAGGTTTATTAACGGGGTGGTTGACTGTTTTGTGTTTTTTTTCTAGGCTTGATTGTGTTTATGGGGTGCAGTCTAACATGTGTTAATGCTTTGTTTTTAAAAAAAACACAGCTTTATTTCACACCGCTCTGTCCCTTCTCCTATAAACTCGCTGATCATTTCCTGCTTTCATGAAGCCCCTCCCTCAGAAATATGCAATGGGCTCAGATTGGTTAGCTGGCTCCGTGTGTTGTGATTGGCTAAACCGCCTCTAGTGCGCATCTAAACTTCCCGCCCCTTACCTCAGCAACATGTGGCATCATCTATATTGCTTATCAATTTTAACCCGATTGAGACCCAGAGATTATTATTGAAGAGGATCGCGCAGCACCTGTGCAAGCATGGCTCTTAATTGTATGTTTTTTGTTTGTTGTTGTGTCATACTTTTAGATACGCTGTTATTTGTAAATGCTACTGCTTATGTAGCTTCTGTGCTTCTGCTTCTCTAACTTTCAATACAGTTTTATTCTGATTAAAGCTTTAATACAATACAGCAACCACACGCAATGTTTAACGCTTCTCATAGCTATGTGAAAATAAGTGTGTAAATGGAACAGTTCATTGTTGGAGCTGAGCTGATGATCTGAATGAGAGAGAGAGAGAGAGAGAGAGATAGAGAGAGAACGTGTGCAGAGCAGGGTGACGCGAGGAACAGTATTAAGAACCGCTGCTTTAAAATATATGATTTTGAAACTTGTGCATCTATTAGAATCGTTAGAAGACAGAATCACGATTCATATGAGCAGATTTTTACGTGCACCCCTAGTTTTCTCTTCCTCTTCTCAAAAGCAGCACAACATGGCCTCTCCCCCTTTGCTGCATGTTCCCAGGGGCGGGGTTTATCTGGGTTCGTGATGTAATGAACCCGGGAAGTAGCTCGTTGTAGTCTCTACGAGCTGTTTTTGTAGGCATTAAACTGCCAGAATTTTAAAAGACGATATCTCCGTTTGCATTGAACTTTCAGCACCACAACTTTGCAGATATTGTTTATGCTCAAACAGCAACATTACACACTAACTAAAGTTAAAAAAGTGAAATTGCAATCAACCACCCCTTTAATATTTTGGATTACTTTTTGTTTTTATATTTTGTTTTCAATTTAAATGTTATTAAAAAATAAATAAATAATTTATTTTAGTAAAAATGTATTTTATTTTAAGTAACAAAACTTTTTTAATGGTTTTCGTTTTAGTTAACTATAAAATCCCTGATGTCAACACAAACTCATGGCAGTTCATAATTATTTTACATTTTGGTGACAGCAAATTTATATGAATTTGTACAATCTCATTTGTATGTTTTCCATATGATCTGCGTACCAACCTGAGGCTGAAGGTTTATAGGGAGACAGTTATACTTTTTTTTTTACAACCCAAAAAATTAAACATAAAAAAGCCAAAAATTCTAAAATTTATTTTGAGATTGAGTATATGCACTTTAACTAATCCAGGATAATTAATAATTGCACTGCAAGATGCATTGGTTGATTTACAAGTGTCTGTTAAACGACCACTAATTTGCATATTTTAGGACTTATGAATTAATGCCACTGACCTTTCACGTGTTGGAATAGTAATGTTTTCTAAAGTGCCCTGAGAAAAGGACACACTCATAATGACAACTAATTTAAATAATACTCCATATTAGAATACAACATAGCATTGTATATGGGGTTTATTCTGACTCATTGTGACATTTACGCAGTGCTGGAAGGCCAAAGTTTCATGTGCAGTTAAAGCAAGGTGTCAAGAGCTTAAATGTAAGCACTGTTTAAAAAGACCAAGAGCAATTAGGGGAAAAAAAACTTTACAATGGAACTTAATGTCCTTGTTCCTTTGATCTGTGTCGCTAACTGCAGTGAAACTTTCTGTCCTAATTATCCATTTCTGCCAGTCAGTGTCTCTTTGTGTCCCTGTCTCTCTCTCTCTCTCTCTCTCTCTCTCTCTCTCTCTCATTATGGTCTCTCTTCTTCCATTTCTACATTAGCACAGCAGTCTGATATGCACTTAACTGTGTAGACATAGAGAAAGGGGATGAAACAAGAGGAGAACAAAGTGAGGCACCAAGTAACAGACAAAAAGAGGAGGAGAGGTGAAGAAGAGAGATGAATGAAGAAAGTAGTTCATAGAACAAATGCTAATGACATAGGGAAAAGGTTCTCAGCCCTGAAGGACTTCAGTCTTGCCCTGATCTGTTCATCACATTGATTATTTGTCTCTGCTCTCACCTAAAAAAAGGTGAGGTGTCATTGCCATCTATGTGTTAGATATTTCTGAAAAACTTACAGTTAGCATCATAACCAATGAATTTCAGCGCTAACTTCAAAACACAGTTATTGCCTACTGGCCCAAGTAAAAAAAATAAAAAAAATAATAATAAAAAATCATTCCCTTGTGAAAAATGAGTAATTGTACGCACTTGTAGTTTACTTAAAATCTTAAAAGTACATTTTTTAAAAGACTGTACTCGCAAATAATGTAAAATGAAATAAAAGGTCACTTAAGTGTACTAAGAGTACATTCTTATATCTGTGTTTATTAACACACTTAAGTACACTTAAAAAGTGTTCTTTATAACAATATAAAATTAGACATTTTACTTTAAAATCCATTTTTAATTAATGTTTTTTAGAATTTAAGAAATGACATTTAAGTATATTTTAGTTTACCATAAATGCTTGTCAGAACATTCAGCAGTAATTTAACCATATTTCTAAGACAGAAGAAGAAAACTGGAAATTGCATATAAAAAATATACTTAAGTCCTAATTAAAAATGCACTCAAATGTTTAGCTCATTGCAATTAACATAAATTTTAATTATAATAACTTTTAGGTTACACTTTATTTGTCCTTGTTACAGTGTAGTTATACATTTAAGTACTGAGTAATGTTAATTAACTACATGTATTTACTTTATGGTTAGGGTTCAAATTAGGGCTACTTGCATGTAGTTATGCATAGTTAATTGTTATTATAATAGTAAGTACATGTAACATGTGTAACAAGGACACCTTAAAATAAAGTGTTACCAAATTTTAACTTAATTGCAAAAAAACTTTAATTTAATTGTAATAAAGTGTCCAAAAACGCAGCATTTAGTTTGCACTTATATATTTTAAAGAATATTGTTTACTCAATAAATACTCTTTTTAAAAGAGTTTTAAAACTTCTTTTGCAAGGGTCCTAAAGAAGTTGCACCATGTGAGTTTAATACTAGGCCAAAGTCTTTCCCAATGTTCTTGTTGACACTTTTGAAAAAAACTTGCAAGTAAAGACGCCACAATATTTAGGATGTTGGCACTACATTAACGTGGCATTGGTGACTTCTTCTTTATATCAATATATTTTTTACTTCATAATATGTCAATGGACTCAAATACAATAAAAAAACAGAGTTTCCAACATAGGATATAAAAATAATTTTCTTAACCTTTCAGTTTGAGCAAAGTGCAGTACAGCAAACATAAACATTTATCACTGGTAATTGCATGTATTTATTATTCTAATATGATATAAAACAACTGGTGGTGTAGATATAATAGATAAAGATATTCTGGATGCAGTAATGCACATTTCAAATGGCAGCAAAAGCCATGTTATTTTAACGAATTAGCATGGTCTGTGTGAATAAGAACCTTCCTGTCTTCCCCGAGCAAAATCCAGCAACAGCCAACGCACCCTGACATTACAGCACCTTATTAGAGTCCTGCAGGACCAGCCCCTACCTGACTACAACTCCACTCACCACTGACAGAAATAAGAAGCACCATCATGTTGGGTCAGTGTGTGTGTGTGTGCGTAGCTCTCCCTTAATTAAAGCCACAGTGTTCTCTTTCTGCTCTCGGTGTCTGTGCATATTGGGCGTAGGGGACACTGAAACTCATTATTCCCACAGCCCAAACACTGAGGCTGTGTCAAGCCAGCATCCATCACCACAGGCCTGCACACAGTCAGCACAAAAAAAAACACATTCGCGCTCACTCAGCACATTCACCAATTTGCAATTTTCCAGTGCGGGGTTGGCTGACATGTTTTTATTGCTGAAGATCACTTTCAAACGCACAGATCATGAGAGCCAACGCTCGTTAGCCTAGCGCTGCTGACTCAGACGCTAACGAGGATAATTAACAGCGCTGCGTTACGGCAAGCATTGCAGGGGAGGAGGAAGCACTGCTACTCACTACCAGCTAACAGCATCGATGTGAAAGTGGGAAGATACACACCTGTGTTGCTGCTTGGAGTTGTGTGCTGTGTTGTACAGTTGGAGTGAGCAGGAAGGAATCAAGTTTTCTTCAGATGCTTGAGATAAAAGAGTTCATTGTACAATGAAGGAACTTTCAGAACTCAAAACTTCCTCTCTAGTGCAAAAAAAGAGCATCTAAACTAATAGTCACTGAGAACATCCACAATTTTCCAACATCGGACAGATGAGTATGTTCAGTGATCTAGCCATCGTCAACAATGCTCGACGTTTAACACGTTTGTCTATCATTTTATTTATGTAGCATTTGGACCAACCAGACACATAATTTTTCATTTGATTTAACAAATCAATTAGTTATTAGATTAACAGATAATCACAAACCCCTCACCCAATACACATACTGGGTGCTAGTATGTCTGTGGATGACTACAGGCCCCTGGTTCCATGGCAACCAATCTGATATCACTAGTTTATTGCTCAAAGGAATGCGGGCAGAGCAATGCTCACCTCGTTTTCCCTTAGGAAAGTGACTTTATGCCATAAAAATGGACTCTTCTCTAATTAATTCATAGAAAAACCTTTCTTTGAATGAACACACATATCTTCAGGTCATTGTGTATATTATTACTGTTCTTGTATATGTTCTTTTGTATTGTATGTTTTATGCATGCTTATGATAGATCAGTTAATATTACCTCACATACCATGTTTGGTCTCTATCAATTTGTCTTCGGATGATCTAATTGAGAGTGTACAGTATAGTATATGTTGATACCTATGCAACATATTAATGTTCTAAGAATCTTTAATGGTTTGTATATCAACTTCCAATCCAGTTCATATGCAAATTAACATGTTCAGAGACAAAGAGTCGTAAAACTTTCCCTCCAAAAGTTCAAGACACCTTTGGTTCTTTGACACCTCTATATCAGATAAAGCTCTCACATCAGTGACGCCTACCAGTCTGTGAATCTTTTAGATTCTGAGAAGATGAGGATGTGAGCTAGAACTCTTCTGAACCCTTAAGTTTTTGTTCCAGGCCTTGCGGCCTTGACTTTCCATTCAACCAAAGGTCCTTGGACCTCAGCAGATCTCTTTCTTAGCTCTTTTTCACTTTCTACCAGGGAAGAAACTCCCAATCGCCATTGAGTCAAGACATCTTTGGAATTCATTACTCTTCAACCCGGAAGAACGTGATCGCGAGTCCAAAACCTTGAAACCATCAAGACTTTCATCCAAGACTGCATTCCAGACACTCGCCAACAACCAAGGCAATGCAAGTATCGTAAATTTTTAGTACACAGAGGTTTAGTATAAGTTATAGACCCCGTTATAAATGGTGCTGATGGTTTTACTCAGGTGGTTAACTAACTCTGTCCATATTTCTCTGGTTTCTCTAATGGCTTCATTCATCCACTTTGTATGTACGTGTGAGTGTATGTTTATTCGTTTGTTGGTTTAGATTAGTTATGTGTGTTAGCGTTTAGTTAATAAAAGTTGTGTGCAGAAATTACATGAGTTTCTGGTTCTGCCTTGCAAATTAATGTCTCTTTACGATTTTGACCCTCGCTACATGCTCTAATGCATTAATAGGAAAGTATTTTCTGTGGCCACGGAAATATCCTTTCTTAGAGTTGATATGAACTTGTACTGAATGTTCGCTGGACGAACAGATCAGTTGATGGCAATTAAATTCTACTAAAGTCATTACTGTCAGCTGATATAAATAATTGTAATTAATCATAATTAATTATAATTATTTATATATTTTTCCCTTCTGAGCAGATTTGTTACATTTAATATACATTTAAGTTATAATATGCTTTTATTTAAATGCAACTAAGTTTGCACTTTTTTTTGTTTGTTTGTTTTTTTGTTTTTTTTTTAGTGTATTATTTCCTTTAAATGTAAGCTGAAGTGTACTTCTTTTTCTTAATGGCCTTCAAACTTTTCCAAATTTTACATCAAACTATACCACAAAATGTAGCATGCTAGCACTTAAAAGAGTTCATTGTGCCATGAAAATGCCCTAAATATCAGAACTCTAAACATCTTTCCTAGTGGAAAAGGGGCATTTAAACTGAAAGGTAATCATGATTTAAAAATTGGAAATTTTCTGACATCAGACAAATGAGTATGCATTTATAGCCAACATGCACAATGCTTAGACAATGTTTAGAAATGTTGCCTACCCGGTCACAATGAGGTAAAAAGGAGGAAATCAGAGAGATATTACTCCTGTTCAAAAGACATAATGACAAATATTCCTTGTTGACAAAATCCACCTTGTTTGTGGCCGTGTAGCACCTGCACCTCTGCAGACCTTGCTAATAAGAAATCCATTTGTTAGAAATGGCTAATTTTTCTTTCTTTCTTTCTTTCTTTAGATTCCTGATCATTCCAGTCTAATCTTAAAAGCTGTGTTACACTTCAGCTCTGATTGTTTTGTAATTTTATTATAATGTAATACATCTTTGCAAAGATGTTGTTTTTAGAGGATATGACAATTAAAAACTATACTGGACTGTGAAGTTCATGAGAAATTCCATTCACACTCATGTTGCACATGTAAAAAGGGTTTAAAGGCACAGTACAAAAAGTGTCTATATGTTGTCAAAAAAATGTATGTAGAAGCATAAAAATAAAATAAAATAAAATAAAATAAAATAAAATAAAATAAAATAAAATAAAATAAAATAAAATAAAATAAAATAAAATAAAATAAAATAAAATAAAATAAAATAAAATAAAATAAAATAAAATAAAATAAAATAAAATAAAATAAAATAAAATAAAATGCTTCAGGTGTGTTTTAGGGGTGGAGCTGAACTAACCAAGCTGAACCAATATCCTGGGCCCTCAGGAACAGGTTTTGACACCTCTGTCCTATACAGTATGCTTAATTAAGATCATATTTTAGCCTAAATGTATTACCCTTTATGTAGTTAGCCTGTTTTCAGCCAATAGAAACTACTAAACTGTTTGCATTTAATTACGCTCAAATATAACTCTTTATCTGAATTTGATTCTGTCATGCACAGTGTTAACTCTACTTAGATACTTTGTATAGGATGAAATTAAGTGAACTAAGTAAAACTAACCGAGCTAATATTGTCATACATGTCATGAATTGATATATCAGCATGCATTTTCTGATTTTGCATTTACTCGCAACGACCAAAGGCATTTTGCATCTGGTCATAAAAGAAAGTGACTCTTATGCCACAGCTGTTTAGTGCTGTCTAAGTGCTCTATACTGCTCTTTCACAACAGCTAACAGATTGTGTGAGATGTAATGTTTGGGACAGCTGTTACCATTACACTTGCAGTAGCACTTAAGATGACGCCTGCTTTGACAAATAAACCACTGCAAGCTATATTAAGTGAGCTATCATACTGGACAACAAGCAAACGATGTCACGCAAACAACAAAAATACAATGGAAACAATTTTAATAAATAATAAAGCATTGTAAGTTAATGTTTGTAATGACTGCATGGTCTCCAACATTGTGTCCTGGTCAACTTCTCACTTGATCGTTTAATGCATTATTCTTTTCCTACAGTTTTTAATTTATCAGTGCACAGTATTCCAATTACAGTCAATTCTTTCTCTTTATAAATGACTCAATAAATGACTCAACTTTAAAGGGTTAGTTCACCCAAAAATGAAAATTCTATCATTATTTACTCACCCTCATGCCGTTCCAAATGCGTAAGACCTCCATTCGTCTTCCGAACAAATTAAGATATTTTTGATGAAATCCGAGAGCTCTCTGACCCTCCATAGACAGCAATGCAACTGTAATGTTTCCAGGTCCAGAAACGTATAAGGACATTGGTAAAACAGTCCATGTGACATCAGTGGCTCAACTTCAATTTTGCGAAGCTATGAGAATACTTTTTGTGTGCAAAGAAATAAAAAATAACGACTTTATTCAACGATGTTTCTTCCCCGAGTTACTGTCTTCTGCCATTTTGGAGAGTATCACAACGCATATGCACACTTTGCCCTAAGCGTAAACAACGCTGATCATGCCGATTACGTTCATGTGCGCACTTCCCCCGCCCGAACGTAAATTACGCTGATTACGCCGATTGTGTTCTTGGGTACTCTCCAAAATGACAGAAGACGTAACTCGGGGGAGAAGAATTGTTAAATAAATTATGTTATTTTTGTTGTCTTTGCACACAAAAAGTATTCTCGTAGCTTCACAAAATTGCAGTTGAGCCACTGATGTCATATGGACTATTTTACCGATGTCCTTGCTACGTTTCTGGACCTAGGAACATTACAGTTGCGTTGCTGTCTGTGCAGCATCAGAGAGCTCTCAGATTTAATCAAAAACTTGATGAATGAAGATATTACGGGTTTGGAACGACATGAGGGTAAGTTATTAATGATAGAAGTTTCATTTTGCGGAGAACTAACCCTTTAATAAATTAAACAACTTTCTTTTTGACTGATGTCACCAAGACTGCTCGCAAAGGAGTTCAGTAATGATTTCCATACACAAATAAAGATTTTTTTCAGAAACAAACAAATACAGACAGATAGATGTGTGTTTTAGAAGTATTTTAGAAGTAACTACAGTAGATTATTTACTGAAATGAGCAGGTCTTGTGAAAATGATGCATCAAATAGTTAGTATTCTAGTTATTGGACAATTCAGCATAAGATGAATGTGTTGAAGTATGTGTTGTGTGTGTGGCGGTGTTGATTTGACTGTGACTGGGCTGTTGGGCTCTGTTCATTATGTGCTGAGACTGGGGCAGGTCTCTCCTCACAGCCAGGATGAGGGTATTAAAGGCGAGCGTCTGACACCTCTCTAATGAAAAATAGAATCCTCCTGAAGGTTATGTAGCGGCCCATGCTGAAAATCCTGCTTCATTTCACTCTCTCCCTCTGCTTAGGTCAATCTAATTCTTTCCTCCTGATAGATATTTTCTCTTAAAGTTTTCCGTAGGTAAGTGTGTGCCAGCCTCATCATAAGGAGACACTCGGGTTTCTCTTGCTCATGTTTTTTCCTCAGCACTATCAAAAAGTGGAGCAGTACTGTGGCTAAATATACTGAACAAAAATGGTGTAGAAACAATTTTCACTCCGAAATTGCTACTAAATTTTCAAAACAATTACAAAGAAACAGCAAGTAATTGTCATGGTTGTATACACAAGGGAGGCAAGGAGACGCGAAGTAACTCAAATTTAACAGTCTTTAATCCAAACCAACAGGGCAAGACAAGGCAGGGCTGAGACACACAGGAACACAAGGAACGTAACGAGTAGACCAGACAAAAACTAACTGAACAAACAGGAACTTTAATACAACGGTAAACGAGATAATAAATTACACACAGCTGGAACTAAATTAACTAATCAAACTAAACAAGGACAGGAAAATGACCAAATAAGGAAACAGGAACTAAGACAGGGGTAAAACAAAACCAACACAGACCATAAACGTGGTGGGCACCCTGGAGGCAGGACAGGGACAAGGGGAAGACCTCCAGGGCGGAACCGGTTGTCCAAGACGTCACGGCGGAGCAGACATTTCAGGCTGCCGTGGCGGTGCAGGGAGCTCTGGAGGCCATGGCAGGCGGTTTTCATGGCTGTGAATTTTCCCTCAATAAAGTTCTTATTTGCTGCTTATTAATAGTTAGTGCAGTAGTTGTTAAGTTTAGTTATTGGGTAGAATTAGGGATGTAGAATAAGGTCATGTAGAATAAGGCATTAATATGAGCTTAATTACTACTAATAAATGGCTAATATTCTAGTAATATGCATGCTAATAAGCAACTAGTTAAGAGACCCTAAAATAAAGTGTTAACAGAATTATTTTACTTCAGCTACTTGCCAAGGCAATGTTTCTCATTTAGTTTATTGAAGTACTAAAATAACTAAAATAAATAAACTAAAATAAATAAAAATGGTCACACTTTATTTTAAGGTCTAATTCTTGATATTAACAAACTAGTTGTTAAGTTTAGGTATTGGCTAGGATTAGGAATGTGGAATATGGTCATGCAGAATGTGTGTCACAGGACGTGGTTGTAGAATAAAGGCGACACGAAGAAGGAGTAAACGTAAAGGGATTTTAATCATCAACACATGGATTTCCATTTAATAACATTAAACCAAGACAAAGACTAGACAGAAACTGAAGGCTTATAAAGACAGGGAACAAAGGAGCAAACAAGATGATTAATAAACACAGGTGATTCTACTGAACGAGGATTAACTAATAACGAGAACAGGAAACAAACTAAAAAAGGACAAATGGGAACTAAAACATGTGACAGTGTGCTATATAAGCACTAATAAACAGCCAATATATTAATAACAGGCACGCTAATAAGCAACTAGCAACTAGTTAATAGTGACAATTGGTCCCTATACTAAAGTGTTACCAAAAAAATAAATAAATAAATAAAAACCATATATTATTAATTTAAAAAAATAATAATAATACAAATGACAAAATACACAACAGAATTACTAAAATATTAACAAAAATGTAAGTAAAAACAGAAAATATATAAATAAAATCCAATTCAAAATATTAACAAAACTATAATAGTATATTAATGATAACAAAAAAGAACACTGATGCACACCAAAATACAGACTGTAAGATTAATAAATTATTTAATAATACATTAATTCAGTCATTTGTTTGTTTGTTTAGTAAGTAGCTGTGTAATAAGTGAGATAATATACAGTCAGAAGATTATTATTGCAAAATAAACCCCTTCAGGATGATTCAATTTGTCAGCTGACTGTACATTATCCCTCATAAAATTCTCATGTCAGATGTGTATGTATGAATGTATGTACCAGGAGCACCCTAAAACCACAACAAATTCCTCGTGTGTTTGCGCACACCTGGCGAATAAAGCTAATTCTGATTCTGATTCTGATTCTGATTCTGATTCATAAGTACATCATATAGTAACATAAATTAGATCACTTCCATTAATTAAATGCATATATTTTTTCTCTCAAAGGAACACAGGGATGTGGTGGAAATATTTGGAGACAGTATGTGAGCGTGACAGAGAGAAGTATGTCATTTTTGCGGTACTCAGCAGTTGGATGATGCGCGTGTCTTTTTTACAGTGCAGACAGAAGTAAGAGGTCAAGCTTTGTGTGACCCCAGACACTGACACACGTACACTCAGCCCACAGAACCACACAGAGCCCCGGTCACCCAGTGCACGGCCTCATGGGAAGCCCTGTCATCCTCACATACTGTTTCTCTGTCTTTCTCCCTCTCTTTCTCACTCCTGATCTTTGTTGTAAGTGATCACTGATGGACACAGAAAAACAGAGGAAGTTATTTTAAGTTATTTTATTTCTAAAAATGATTTCTTAAAAATCAAATCAAGAAAAATGAAATATGGTGAAGTGATGAGCTGGTGTGTAAAACGTCTCACTGCCACTGTCAGATGTGTGACCTGCTCTACACGCTCTGCCCTTTGCACAGTGTGTTACACACACACACACATGCTCTTTCTGCATGTGTGTGTGTGTGTTATACACACACACACATTATACACACACACACATGCAGAACGAGCCTCACACCACCTCTGTCACATAAGCATAACTACAGCACTGCTGATGGTACTGTACCAGTGTCCCTGCCGAAACACACTCATTTATAAGTGTGTAAAAGAGTGTACAGCAAGATCTGCAAGAAAGAATAGGAAGATACGTTGTGTGTGTGTGTGTGTGTGTGTGTGTGTGTGTGTGTGTGTGTGTGTGTGTGTGTGTGTGTGTGAGAGAGAGAGAGAGAGAGAGAGAGAGAGAGAGAGATCCACTGAACACACTGTGTATTCCAGATAACTTGTTTTTAAGCTCACTGTTGTATTATCACTGGAAATGGTCAACAAAATGATAAATAAATGATAAGAATTTCCAAGTTAACAAAAAAGAAAAAATATTTTAAAATCTAGTTTAAAATGCATAATGCATAGTATAGTACTTAGAAATGTCAAATGTATAAATACAAAACCTCTTTCTATTAAATATATTTGGAATCAGGAACTATCTGACCTTAATCTGTCGACCTCAGCTTAACATCTAAAAACTTGGCTCATTGTCTTATTCACTTCAAAGTCATTCATGGAGCATACATAACTTCTTACAAAAGATTCAAAATGAAACTACAACCAAATTTTAACTTCCATATATGTAATACTGCATCATCAAGTACTTTTCTTCATATGTTTTGGGAGTGTCCTGTCGTCAATAATCTATGGACACATGTAAACCTGGTTTTATCCTTACTACAAACTGATTGGTTTTGCTAACCCAAGTTTGTGTCTTCTTAATGATGATTCTGGTCTCTGTATAAGCTTAATACAAAAGAGAATGTTGTTTGCTGGTTTTACGGCTGCGAAGAAGACAATAATACAGAACTGTTTTATACCGCACACGTGTGGAAAAACATATTGGATCCATAGCCTCCTGAAAATAGTGACTTGTGAATGTACAACAGCGCAAATTAATGGGGCCAAGCCTTCTACTATTGATGCTTGGCAGTGTTTTTCCTTTAACATACTTGATTATATAAAGGAATGACTTGTTTTGTTTTTTTCTTTTTTCCTTCCCTCTCTCTCTCCCTTTTGACTGGACTGTTTAAAGTATTGATTACATGTCTGTTGTTTTTTTTGTTTTTGTTTTTAATGGATGTTATGATGTTGTGTATAAAAAAACAATAAAAAGTTGATAACAAAAAAAAGAAATGTCAAATTTAAATTCATTCTGTTTCCTGAAAAACTGAAATGTATTTATTTATTTTGTTTATTTTTAAAAATGTCAAGTAGTGTAACCATTACAAAAAAGAAGAATAAAAGAAACCTTCTTTACACATCCATATAAAATTTCTATGTAATGTATCTTAATTTTCAAACATACAATTTTAAATATTCATATTGAGTACTGGTTTTTTCTCTTTTTTTAATGATAGGCCTATTACACATAAAACAGCATGGATTAATCTTGCCATATAATGAAAAAGTTAAATTATATTTACTGAATTTCTAGCGATTATCGCCGATTTGATTGCACAGATAAACTAAACTGAGCTAGACAATGACATCTCTGAATTCAATAATGAAATGCCTTTAACTGAAAATTGTGTGTTTAATCTTATCATTATACATTACTGACACTCTATCTTCCAATTTGATACTGTTAAGTGCTTTGACACAATCTGTATATATATATATATATATATCGATGATTATATTTGTCACTTTATGCCCCACAAAAATAAATAAATAAGTAAATAAATAAATGCATACACACACACACACACACACACACACACACACACACATATATATATATATATATATATATATATATATATAAGCTTACAATGTAATTCATATAGACAATGAGATGATGACTTGAAGACACTGAAATTTGGAAATAAAATTTACTACAATTTATATTAAATTTATATGAAATAAATTCTGGAATAAAAAAGCTAAATTTAATGAATCTTAAAGATGTTTTTAAGTCATGCATATATGAACTTGTCTGTATAAATTCAAAAAAATATTATAATAGAATTCACACAGACAATGACTTGAATACAATTTTTTAATTCTGTAATAAAACGTATTTAAAATTATTTCATATTTTATTCCAGAAAAAAAAATCTTTAAAAATGTTTTCCGATCATTCCTGTATGTTTTTTGTTTGTTTGTTTTTGCTAGATGTTAGATCAATATATGTTAGATTAATAGATCAATACTTGTTTGTGCAAGGAGAGAAGCTGGTGGTGTCCTGGTGAGTACTGAGAAGAGGTTCTGTCCTGTAATTAGTGAGAGTATGGTAAGACTGTTGGGTCTTAAGTATCACAGCAGGGTGCTAAACTGTGTTTATGATACAACAGCACTCGTATGATGCAGCAAATACTAGCACTGAAGACCAACTCTCTCTCCTTTTGTCTCTTTCCACGTCTCCTACATGATATCCAGAGAAACGCAGGCTACTAAACAGACGGTTAATTAAACCTACTGAGAGTCCTGTGTCTGAATATAGTTTTTATTGTAGTTTATTTCATTATAGTTTTTAAGACAGAATCACCTGTAGTTTCCAGGAGAGGCAGATTACACACACAGTCCATGGCACAACTAACAGTTCTGATCCGTGTGCATGCGAGTGTGTTTGTACCATAGACTGGGTTTGTACCTGTGTGTGTGCGGATTGTTAGAGCTGTTTTTGAAGCACAGACTCCACTTGTCAGATTATGCCACATTTCCATTTGACTTTCATAAGCTGTTTACGGCTCACAGGCTGTGCAAAGAAATGGGCTCCTGAATGTGTGTGTGTGCAGTTTGGATCCCGTCAGGGTCTTTTACATGCTGTATTTTGTATGTCAGAATTGCTGGCTGGAGGGATCACTTTTACAGTCCCGCTGTTTCCTTTCCTAACATTTTTGTTTGTTTCCGGTTGTTTTGGTCCTGAGGTAAAAAAAGGATGAAGTGATGTTGAATCATAAATCCGTCCACTTTGCATGTGTAGCGAAAGGACGTGTTTTATTCCACAGATTTACAATATTCCGTTTGTAAATCGGAGGATAATAACCAGTGCTGGGACTTTGGAAATATAGTACGTTACAGATTACAAGTTACCCTATTTAAAATGTAATAAGTAGTGTAACTATTTCAAGTACTTTATTAAAGTAATGTAACTGATTACATTTGATTACTTTTTTATTACTTTTCAAAATTTCTAATGTTTTCAATTGTTAATCATTTTCAAGCATTTAAAGCAGGCAGGCTTTACCTTACAGTAGTGCTCAACACTGATTACTGTCGAAATTCGTCTTCACTTGAATTAAGATTATAATTTAATTTAAAGCGCAGCCACCACAAAATCAGACTTCAGCATCTCTTTACTTTGAGATCATCCTGAGGTTACATACAGACATTAAATCATAACAAGAAATAGTTTCATAGCTATGATACTGTTTTTGAAATCAAATCGCATAGCTATGACAGGAAACACTTGCATCTAACAAAGCCTTGGAAAAAAAATTAATTGTTGAAATATCTTTAAAAAAAAGAAAGAAAGAAAGAAAGAAAGAAAGAAAGAAAGAAAGAAAGAAAGAAAGAAAGAAAGAAAGAAAGAAAGCATATAAACCCAAATAAAACAGTTATCGATGCGTCCTATTTGGTAGCCTAAACTGAAACATTGGTGCATCATATTTTAGAGCAGTACTATGCAATTTATGAAAGAAGTCAATTAAAGTATTTGGGTGTGTGAATAAATAATAATAATAAAAAAAATCAATGTATCCCCCTTTGTTATCATTAATATTTTTATAACTGTAATTTAATTACACTTTTTTTCTCAGTAACTGTAACTGATTACATTTATTTTGTAATTAAATTGTAATAACGTTACATGTAACTAGTTAGGCTACTCCCCAACGCTGAGATATTTTAGCTATACACACTCAAGTGTAAACAAATTCTCAACAGGTCGCCTTTATGGCGTCTGTTTCAACCAAACTCCATAATAAAGGAGCTAATGGGGCTGTTTCTGTGTGTTGTCTGTGCTCTGCTGGAAGACCAACGCGGGGCAGAGAGATCAAAGCCGAGTCTGGGGGAAAAAATCCGGTGTGAGTCCTGGATCTCTCCTCACTGGATTAACATTTATCGAGCGGCTAAACTGGCTTCACTCACTCCAGGACAAAGACACAAACGTAATAGCCGTGGCTGTTTCGCGAGCTGATCACCAATGTTCCCACCAAAGCCCGGCTAATAGACATTTCATTACGGATTAGAAAGTCTCTATTACAATACAAATTAAAGACGCTCTGATCTTAACCTGTAGGTCGAGCGGCATTACGGCGAAAGTTTAGGCTGTTAGGTGTGTGAGAGGCGTAGAGTGCGTCGGCGCTGAGGTTGCAGTTTGCTATTGATTTTACGATGGGCTTATATGATGATTTATGGAGAGCTTGTGTCAGTATAACAGGCTGAAGGACACACAATATCATCTTCAACATCATTAAAATTCAGATGCTTCTCTGGCCTACTCATCAGACGCTCGCACCGGCAGCCACACATACACACGCCGCACACATGCGCGCACATAGGCTACTAACACAAATAAACGCAAGATCACATAAATTGTCTCTCACGATAAAATGCACGCACATGAAGTCCACAATATCTCTACTACAATACTCTAGGCTACTTGCGGAATATCTGATCTTATTTACAGGTGATTTTAGACATACGCTCATCCCACAGCCACTGTGTGTTGTGTTAGTTTATCTGGGTTGTTTTCATGCGTCTTAAAGCCGCCATTGACAGAAGCCGTGAAAGTGTTTCAGGGGCCGTCGTGAGGCTTTCATCTGCCGCTGGATTCTGTGGTACACTAGAGCCCCCTGTAGATCAAGAGAGGTACTGCAGTCAATAACGCGGTGCTGAACACTTGAGCTGTGCATTTCTTTCATGAAAACACAGAATATCAGGTTACTGCAGATTAGCGATGATGATTTTGACCACGCTAAAAGTCTAAATTAAGATGTAAGGTTATATAATTACTTCTACTATGGCTTTATAGGCTATGCAAATAGGCCTACGAACGAATGGCTATGGAATTTCATTATAGTGACGTACTGATGTGAACTCAACATCAATAATATAAATACAATATATAATTATAAATAGGTGTATAATTTAAATACCCTATTATAAATAAAGGAATAAGGCAAATGATACATGCATTTATGAAGTTACTGTTGCTTCCTTGGCAATAAAAATAGACCTTTATCGTTTCCCTTTTTACATATCGTGCATTTAGTAAAGTTGTTTTTGTTTTCAGAAATATTGTTTTGCAAGCGTTCGTATCATGTATTAATAATAGGCTAATAATAAAAATAATAATAATAATAGTAATAATTATAAATTAGGCTATATATCATCTTTCAAATAGCCAATGCATAAAACGGGACAAACGTAGAAGTAACAGAATCCGCAAAACTGGCATGAGAATTTCAGGTTCACAGCTTATGTACAGTAAATATATCGAAGAATGCTTCAAAAGTTCGTATAGCCTATTTCAAAGCACAAGTAAAAGCAGTATTGACATTCAGGTGTGTGTAATGAGAGGCGTTAATATGTAGATGAATAATATGATGAGTACTCTCCTCAGCCTAATTACTTAAGTAGCTATTAATTTCACTCTTGTACCATCATTATTAATCACATTAGTGCGCCCACAGTCTTCTTCAGAGGGGAAAATCAGGCAGAACACAGTTCTGTCACTAGGGAATGTGGCAAAGCACAGAGCACAGTGCCATAAAATGCTTACAATTAAAATATTTGCATATTTACTGTTAAAATATATTTATTTCAATACATTTAAAGCTTCACTGAACATGAAAACAGTAAGTCAGAGCACAATATCATATGATGAGGTGAAATTTCCTGGATTTAGGCTACAGATGTAATGTTGTTTTAACGCCATTTTTTAATATAATGTGTTTTTTTTTTTTTTTTTTTTTTTTCCTGCGTGCTTTTAGCACGTTTTATCCAAAGGCCCGACACATATTCTATGCAAAAACGTGAACGTACACGCTTCTACGCAAGCTCAAATTCGTGCGTCTCTGTGGTCCAGTCAGCCCCTGCTGGCCTGGTAGATGCCGTAACTACACCGCAATATGGATCATCTACTTTTAGGCTACGTTAAAATGTGACCGTGTATCTCTGACGAAATAAAATTACTGAACGCGGCACAATAAATAAATTAATAAATTAATAAATTAATTAATTAAAAGTAAATATTTATTAGATTTAGTAAATATTAGATAGAAAATGTTTCATTAATGCCCAGTTTGAGCTCCTGATATGGCGAGTGAACGGCTTGGAACCGTGCGCGTTTTTCTTGCGGATGCCATCAGAAAATTAAACAACATCGCGTTGTCGAGAAGCCGTTTTCCTGCGGCTCCTTCCAGCGTTAAGTCACGTGGCATTTACTGCTCAGGTGACTGGCTCAAAAATTTCTCCAGGTTGGCTATTTTTTGCACCTCACAAATAAACATTTATGAATGTATTATTTTCATAAAAAGTGTTTCTGGACTTACAGTGCTTTCAAACTAAAATTGAAATCTAACCTTTGACCTTTGTCATTGATAGCACCATCCTTTAACAGTTGAACTACCATGGAAAAATGTAGATTATCATAATACAGTTTATTCACTCTTTTATTAGATTATATTTTTCTATCTCTCCTGCATGTCTCACCCTGTCCACACTGTGACATGACAGAACTGAATTGATCTGGTTCTAATCAGCAAAGCTGTCTAGATGTCGCACACTCCGTGTCTGCTTGAGTCTTCTGGATCCCACATTCTCATCATCATCAGGTCCGCAGGCGAGGTCTGGTCTGCAGGGCAGAGGGCAGTGTCCGCACACTGAGGTCTGGCCATTTCTACATCTGAACCAGAAAAAGAGAAGAGGATGGGGGGGGGGGGAGAATGAGTAGGGTTACACGGTAAGGCAGCTCTCCGACTGTGACTTGGCGCACCCCGCTGGACAGCTGGAGACTGTGGGAGAGAAGAACCTGCCAAACTCTGACAGAGGGGGAATTTTGCAAGTTTCAACAATACTTTGTTTAAACATTTTTGACCCAGTTTACATACACTATACAGTTTAAAAGTTTAGGGTATTTTTATTTTTTATTTGAAAGAGATGAATGATTTAATCAGCGAGGATGCATTAAATTGATCAAACGTGACAGTCATTTAAAATGTTATTTAAAAAAAAATTATATTAGAGTGCTGTTCCTTTGAATTTTCTATTAATAAAAGATCCCTGGAAAAATATCACAGTTTTCACAAAAATATGAAGCAGCACAACTGTTTTCAACATTGATAATAATCAAAAAAGTTTCAAATCAGCATATTAGAATGATTTCTGAAGGATCATATGACACTGAAGACTGGAGTAATGATGCTGAAAAATCGGCTTTGATCACAGGAATAAATTACATTTTAAAATACATTTAAATAGAAAACAGTTATTTTAAATTTCACAATATTACAATTTTTGCAGTATTTTGATCAAATATATAGCAATTTTGCTGCCAATAAGAAAATCAACTAATTGTCCCCAAATTTTTATAGGCCTAAGACAATAGATAATAAATCAACATGAGTAAATACTCTAAGCTTTAAGACGTTTTTAAAAGATTTGAGTCACTCGCTGTTTATAAAACAATAAAAAAGCATTGCTCTCTGGAGCAGATTTTAAGATCATATGAACTGACAGATTTATTGCTAAATGCATTTCAGAACAAAAATTGGGTTTTCTCCATTGCAAATCCCCAGTTCCTTATAAAACACTCTTCATAGAGGATTGAAAATCCTCAAAGAACCTCTAACTTTAAGGTTTTTTTATTTATTTATTTTTTTTTTTATTTTGTATACTAATTATAATCCATAATACAAACAACTTTTCAATGACAGAGCAGGTTTCCAACTCTTCTATACTTTTTGCCTCGAGCAATGAATGAAAACAGTCCTACAGACTCTCTCAGACAGCAAAAGAGAGGGAGTCTAGGGATGAAAAAAGCCAGTAGATTACTAAAACCATCTGTAATTATTTAGCCTTAAATACACACAGTGAAATGCTAACACATGCATGCACTAATGCACAAATATCTCATTGCACATAAATCTATTTGTGCAGTAAACTAAAGCCACCCTCCCATGTTAGCTCATAATGATGCATAATGCACCCTAAACTCTGGGTGTGCTGCACACTGTGTGATTGGCTGATTGTAAATTTATATTTATATTTGAGACCAGTTATGGCAAACATGGGTGTGATTAGTCTGCAGCATTCTAGTTCTTACCGAAGCCACCAAATGTGGAGTATACAGTGCGACAACAGTAAACGTCTCTGTACGCTATATGAATTATGAACAGAAAAGTGTGGATAAAATGGGTCAGTATGACTGAGGAAATGCTCTAAAATACTGAAATATAGTGAAATTATCATATAAATTATGCATAAGCTCCTCAGATAGAGGAAAATGTTTACTCGCATGAATTATTCATTGTTTATATGTTTCATTAGCATTTTTTTTTCTTGAAAACAAGAAAAGTTCATAAGACCGAGAAAAGAGGAAAAGACTGATGCTGTTTTATTCCTCCTCACATCCAAGAGTAAATGTCTGTGAGCTAAACCTCTTGTGATATGTATGTGATTGCTGTCGGTTTGCATCCGTCTTCAGGTCATTGACTCAGACTTAATGGCGGGTGAATGGTTTGAATATGACATTAGATGTATGATGCTGCTGTGTTCTCTGTTGTTTGGAGTGATATCTGGGTTCATCAGCTGCTGGACTTCATTAAAGCACACTGACAGCCGGTCTGCACTCTGATAAATGAATCTGCCTCATGCCGAACTTAACATGCAAGCCTCAGTGCTAGTAATGTCAGGCTGAGGTGCATCAGAAGCCAAGTTAAATATCTGAATACGTAATGTGTCTGGATTGATAACCATGAACCTGGTGAGGAGAATCTCAGTTATAAAGCATGTCTTATAATCTCAGTCTTACAAAACATGTTATAAGATGGTGATATTGTAATTGCACCAAATGTATTATGTGCATATTTATTGTGTGTATTGCCACACACAAAAAAAAACATACATGACATTTGCTGTAACTGTTACAAATCAGCACATAGTTTTTTGTTTGTTTGTTTGTTTGTTTGTTTAAAGGAATAGTTCTCCCAAAAAATAAAAAAAAAACAAATGCTGAAAATATACTTGCTTCTGGCTGAAATACATGTCCATAATATTGCTTTCTCCAGTGAAAAAGTCTCTCTTTTTTTAATCAGGAGAGAAATATGCACAGATCAAACACCATTTACATGTGAAAATGGTCCAAAACGGCTCTAAACAAATACGTGGGTGAATTTTGATGCGAGATGACAGCAGGAGATGGACTTTATCACTGAAGGATAACAGACTCATATATCGATAATTGGCTCATATTTCATTCAAAAGCAACGGTTTCAAGTTAAAAACGTCTTAATGATGGATTATTTCTGGCAAACCTGAAGCTTTTCACTCCACATGATGTTAACTGATGGACTGGAGTGGTGTGGATTACTTGTGGATTATTGTGATGGTTTTATAAACTGTTTGGACTCTCATTCTGATGGCACCCATTCACAGAGGATCCATTGGGTAGCAAGTGATATGAGTAAACGGTCGGCAAATTTTCACTTTTGGTTAAACTGTTTCTTTAAAGTTGGCATGAAATGAAAATTTATTTTGTAAATTCATGTTACAAATTTTACTGTGAACAATTCATCCATATATGTGACCCTAGACCACAAAACCAGTCATAAGTAGCATAGGTATATTTGTAGCAATAGCCAACAATACATTGTGTGGGTAATGAAGATATTTTGTAAATTTCCTACCATAAATATATCAAAACTTAATTTTTGATTAGTAATATGTATTTCTAAAAGCTTCATTTGGACAACTTTAAAGGTGATTTTCTCAATATTTAGATTTTTTTGCACCCTCAGATTCCAGATTTTCAAATAGTTGTATCTCAGCCAAATATTGTCCTAACAAACCATACATCAATGGAGAGCTTATTTATTCAGCTTTCAGATGTATAAATCTCAATTTCACAAAATTGACTGGTTTTGTGGTCTAGGGTCACATATGTGTTTCATTAAAAAAAAAAATCTGACCTTGTAAAATTAAATCAAAATGATTTTTTTTTTCATTGGATTATGATTAGGTTTTGTCTGTAAATATATAGTGGCTCTGCAATGTTATTATTAATTTAATGTTTTTATTTAAAATTCAGGCAGTGGCTGACAGCTCTTATGGTTCATCTGGTCTCAGTTTAATAAACACTTTGTGCTTGCAGTGGGACAGTGAGGAGATGTGTGTCCACATGTGTATAAAAGTGTGAAAGTGTGGCAGCCTTGTGTCAACACAGTCCTGTGGGGCCTATATGGCAGTCTTAGTGCACACACACACTTACAAAAGTGAACATGTGTATAACACACACATACAACCATTGCTTGAGTTAAAGTTCACACTTGACCCTTATTCTCTGGGATATTTTTACTGTCACCACCACAGATAATGTGTGGAACATCTATGCCTGTCTGGATAGCCTTCCCTGATCAGAGAGGGAAAAAAATGATTCAATGATTTAATGCATTTAACTCAGAGAGAGAGAGAGAGAGAGAGAGAGAGAGAGAGAGAGAGAGAGAGAGAGCGTCTGTCGGAGGAAATAAAAGCTTTTTTATGTTCATGTAGGGAGGGTCATTAGCATAATATCCTCTTCTGTAAGGTGAATGCAGAATAGTAATTGGCTTGGCCTTTTCTCTCAGTGTGTTGTAAAACAGTTAGGCATTAATTTGAGGATAACTATGCAATTATTTCTGAATGCTGAAAGGTAGGAGAAAGAGAGCTCATGAAAGAGGAGAGGAAACAAGAGACGAGAGGTCTAGTCAGGAAAATAGATAGAGAGGTAGAGGATAATTAAGGCCAGATCAGAGTACAGTGAAGAAAGGCGTTTCAGTGGACTTGCCATGATCATGAACTTTGACAATTGATAGTTATATAAATAATTGTGATTAACAATTTATTTTTATTTTTTTTTAATTTTCTAACAAATATTTTGTTTATGACACTTTAATACCAATTTAATACCAATTTTCTTTGACTTTGAATTGTATATAATATAATATAATATAATATAATTATATGATTTACTTTAATAATGTAAATATTAAGTATAGTTGTATAATAAATTATTTAGAATAGAATAGAATAGAATAGAATAGAATAGAATAGAATAGAATAGAATAGAATAGAATAGAATAGAATAGCAGTCTGATTAAACTCACAAACCTTCATTTTGTAGGAAGGAAGACTTTGGACTGTTTTTGTGTCACACAGAAATATGTCAACAACTACTTCATCGTTATTATCGTGGGAAGACTAATTCTTACCGTGGGGAGAATTGTTACCAGTATATTGCAAACCATAAGATGTCGCCCACCCCTATACTTTTTTGATGGTCGCGAAGTAAGGTCAAATTCAAATGTAGTACCTACTCATGTGATTTCAGACACAGCTTATTTCGTCAGGCAAAGGTCTGGCTACACACGAATAGCGGATAGGTAACAGCCATGGTTTGTTGTGCACAGATGTGTGTCTTTGTGTTTAAAACCACACTTATCTGAAATGGCAGTGTTGTCAGCTGTTTCTTGGAAGTGTAAGGTTAGTGATGTGCATTTCAAAAACACCCATTAAATATTACAACTTCCACAGACAGCTGTCAATAACTGTCTGTTCTCCAAACACACACACACACACACACACACACACACACAAAGATTCATGGAGTCTTTCAGATGTCTGAACATCTCATTTTAAAATCTTGGCTTCATTATACACTTTTCGAAATACAGCATGATGCTAGATATTTAAATGTTTAAATTCAAACAGATGATAATTTCCTGTATGGCAACGTATGAATGCTAAACAACACATACTGAGATGTTCAGAACATTCGAGTATGTTTATGGGCCTGCCCCAGTATCAACACTTCTGGTCTTTGAACTTGACCACTTGTCCATTTCAAGACATTGCCAGAGTGTTTCTTTCTGTCTGTCTGTCTTTCTTTCTTTCTTTCTTTCTTTCTTTCTTTCTTTCTTATTAATTAATTAACTAATTAATTAATTCTTGATTGAGCTTTATTTACACATTTTCAGTACTTTGCACTTTTACTTTACAGTTAAAATAACTGTTTTTCTGTAGTTCCTAACAGACAACATGAATTGATAATTTTGGTGCTTCTAATTAATTATAAAAGCATTATAAAAGCAGTTGCAAACAGTTTACAAAACACACACTGTAAAAAGTGATAAGTTGACTTAACTTAAAAAAATTGAGGAAAGCCGTTGCCTTAAATTTTTTAAGCAAATGATAATTTAAAAAAAATAAGTTAATTGAATTGTCAAGTTCACTTAACTTTTTTTTTTTTTAATTATTATGTACTTAATAATTTTAAGGCAACGGGTTTCCTCAATTTTTTTTTAAGTTAAGTCAACTTTCACTTTTTACAGTGCACATATTCATTTTTGCACCAAAAAATATTCTTTCTTAAATAACAGTCATTTAACTCGCAGTGGAGAGTTTGAGTTCCTGAACATGATGAACGATGGGATACGCTTAGCCTCATATACTACACTGAAGCATCATTAGTGTGGATTTGGTGTGCGTTAAGAGCACTGAGCTTTGGCATTAATCAGAGCTGGGACAGTCTTACACACTTTCACTCTCATGTGTGGAGTGTGGATATTGGGACAAGCCCAAGATGTTTCAATGGTCACAATGGTGGTCTTGCAACATCAAACAAAAGCAGTTTTCCTAGTTTGCAGGTGCATTATCAGGTGCATAATTTGTAATGTAACCAAAGTTAAAAACACGAGAGATTACCAAACAAAGTGAGTAATATTCTACTGGTCATGTGATCTCAATATGGAAGCCACTTGTAGAGTAAAACAACACCTTCTAAACATGAACCAACTACTTTGGAAGAGACTGTCTGTTATACATGTGAAGTTAGATTGATTTGTTTTTATGCGCTATTTAGAGGCTTTTAGATTAATAATCAATAGATAAATAGAATATTGTAGAGATGAATAGTTATACTGAAAACAGAAAATGTGAATATACATTGTGATATACATTGTGATAATTTGTCTAGAAGTATTAAGTACTGATTATTCTCCAGTAAAATATACATATACATATACATATATATATATATATATATACACACACACACACACACACACACACACACACACACACACACACACACACACTGCAGCTCAAAAGTTTTGGGATCAGTAAGATTTTTAATGTTTTTTTTTAGGGAGTCTCTTCTGCTCATCAAGGCTGTATTTATTCGATCAAAAATACAGAGAAAAAAAAAACATTAATATTGTGAAATCTTATTGCAATTTGTAATATTGGTTTCCTATTTGAATATACTTTAAAATAGAATTTATTTCTGTGACACAGCACTGAATTTTCAGCATCATTACTCCAGTCTTCAGTGTCACATGATCCTTCAGAAATCATTCTAATATGCTGATTTATTATGAGTGTTGAAACTGTTGTGCTGCTTCATTTTGTTTTTTGGAACATGTGATGTAATACAAAGTTAAAAAGAGCAGCATTTGTTCAAAATAGAAATCTTTTCTAACAATATAAGTCTTTACTATGACTTTTTATTAATTTAACACATCCCTCCTGAATTAAACTATTAATATCTTAAAAAGAAAGAAAGAAAAAGTGAACTGAGCCCAATACTTTTGAATAGCATTGCATATTGTAACACAAAATTTATTTTTTTAAATAAATGCTGTTATTTTTTACTTTTTTTAATCAGAGAATCCTAAAAAAATCAAATATCACAGGTCCCAAAAAAAATATGAAGCAGCACAACGGTTTCCAACATCGATTATAAATCAGCATATTAGAATGATTTCTGAAGGATCACGTGACACTGAAGACTGGAGTAATGATGCTGAAAATTCAGCTTTGATCACAGAATAAATTATATTTTAAAGTATATTAAAATAGAAGTCTATTATTTTAAATTGAAATAATATCTCAAAAATAACAGGGGTTTTTTTTCCTGTATTTTTGATCAAATAGATACAGCCAGGCAGAAGAATTGTTTTTTTTTTAAATCTTACTGATCCCAAACTCCTTTTAAGCGGCAGTGTGTGTGTGTGTGTGTGTGTGTGTGTGTATACATTATATGTACACACATATATATTTGCTACTAAGTGCTCCACACAAAACTCACTAACATTGCAAACATTAGTAAATCCAGAGACAAGCTTCCTCTATATTTTTTAGATCATTTTCTTGATTTTCAGATTTCAGAAAGATCTGTTTAAAATGATTATTTTGCTGAAAAACTACTTAATGTGTAAAAACTTGTGCACCACTACATGTTTTTAAGTTAAGTGAAGTACACACATAATGTCCTGTGCAGTCATAATGGCTGGGATGTTCCTGTTTGGGTGTGTGTGAGAAAGTTTTTGTCTAAATTCAGATTTGTAGGACAGAGACTACAGGAAACTCCGTTTTGTGCAGCGTTACCAATGCTTCTAGATCCTGTTTCTCCCAAAAACAGTGTGAAAATTCACACACACACAGAAGTTGTGTTTAACAGCAGGAAGAGGGGTATAAACACAGTAATTTGGCATATTGTCTTGTACTGGCATTTCCTGCTCTGACGTGAATTAGCCCAGACACGGGACGGAAACAGACAGATTTTTGTATTTTTACAGATTTGAATCATGTCGCAAGGAAACAAATGCTCCCATTCATAAAGAACCCCATGATCTCTACTGTCCTATTCATTCACTTTTATTTGTCTCTTTCCTCATGTTCTCATCCACATCCTCTTGTGAGTCTTTATTTGTGTGTGAATATTTACAATGTAATCTTTCTCTTTCCTTTTCCACTTTCATATTAATTTGTCCATCTGTGGTGATCAGTATTTGGCTTGTTCTCCAGTAGAGATCAGTGAATCCAGCAGACTAGATTCCCATGGATGGGAATTTGAGGTCTTATTGGAAGTGTTACATGTGTGTGCGTGTGTGTGAACACTTTACAAATATTTTAAAATGAATAAATAATTGTATTAATAAAACATATAATTGATCGTTAAATTATCTAATCAGTTAAGTGAATTGTTAGGCAGTTGGCATGTATTTTACATTATATATATATATATATATACAGAATTTTTAAAATTTATTTAATTTATTTTTTTAAATGATGATGTTTTACCTCCTTTGTACAGATTTTGTTTCGCTCCAACTGAAGCACAAGACTCTTTGAAGCATCTCAAATCTTGCTGGCAAACATCTTGAAAAAGGGTGGTGGCTTTGAAGATGCTTTAAAAAATTGAAATTTGTGTACTTAAAAGCTCTACATTTGTGTTATTACATATTTTGGATGATTTTTGGTTCTTAAGTGTATAAAAAATACTTTCCACAAAACTATTATGCAGCACAACTGTTTTCAACATTGATAATAATAAGAGATATTACTTGAGAAGCAAATCAGCATTAGAATGGTTTCTGGAGGATCATATGAAACTGAAGACTGGTGTAATGTTGCTGAAAATACAGCTTTGATCACAGGAATAAACTACATTTAAACACACACACACAAATACTTTTATGTTTATAAGTATATATGTGACCCTGTACCACAAAACCAGTCTTAAGTTGCTGGGGCATATCTGTAGCAATAGCCAAAAATACATTGTATGGGTCAAAATTATAGATTTTTCTTTTATGCCAAAAATCATTAGTATATCAAGTAAAGATCATATTCCATGAAGATATTTTGTAAATTTACTACTGTAAATATATTAAAACGTTGCTTTTGATTAGTAACATGCATTGCTAAGAACTTCATTTGGACAAATTTAAAGGCGATTTTCTCAATATTTAGATTTTTTTGCACCCTCAGATTCCAGATTTTCAAATAGTTGTATCTCAGCCAAATATTGGCCGATCCTAACAAACCATACATCAACGGAAAGCTTATTTATTCAGCTTTAGGATGATGTATAAATCTCAATTTCGAAAAAAATTGACACTTAAGACTGGTTTTGTGGTCCAGGGTCACACACACACACACACACACATATACATATATATATATATATATACACATACTTTTTTTTTTTTTTTTTTCAAAAAATTTTAATCTTAGACTCCAAACTTTTAGTCTTTTAGACATTAGTTAGTGTTAGTGTGTGTGTATGTATATGTATATGTGTGTATGTGTATGTATGTGTGTGTGTGTGTGTGTGTGTGTGTGTGTGTGTGTGTGTGTGTGTGTGTGTGTGTGTGTGTGTGTGTGTGTGTGTGTGTGTGTGTGTGTGTGTGTGTGTGTGTGTGTGTGTGTGTGTGTGTGTGTGTGTGTGTGTGTGTGTGTGTGTGCTTTCAGGAATGTGTTGTCTAGAACCAGCCTCCACTCATGTCTGTGGTTTACCCATAATCCCTCTTTGATCTGGTGATTTGATGGGTTTAGTGTACCTGTGGCCACATGATCAGCAGCAGCCCATTGTTTAGTAGGTATCACTGCTGTATGCGTCACTCCAAACGAACACAGACTGCTTACACGTGTTCCTCTGGCTTATTGTCAGGCACTCTCAGGCTTCTGGAAAGATCTAAACAGAGGAAAACTGCTCATATGGCAGATTTTAGACCTTTTAAGAAAAGACCTGCTGTTACAGCCGTTATAGCCCATAGCTTTCATCATTGTCTTCCTGCTCATCACTCTTAAAACGGTTAAGGCCTGTTCACACCAAGAACAATAACTAGCTATATTAGGGTCCACACCAACTGACGATAACATTCTGTTATTAAATGAATTATTAAATTAATAGTAAATTGAGGAATATTGAAAACCAAACAGTCACTGGTCTCCACTGACTTCCTGTATTTATTCTCCATGAAGTCAATCGGGACCATAAACTGTTTGGTAACCATTATTCTTCAAACCATCTTCTTTTATATTCCACAGAAGAAAAAAAGGTTTGGAACAACTTGATAGTGAGTAGATGATTTTTGGGCTTTAAATACTCGCACTCTTTAAAGTAGGATGGATTATGATTGGCTGTCAATGTTTTTAATAGTCATCAGCTGGAGAAAAAAAAAATTCTGAAATTGATTCCAACATTATCATTCCTCTGTGTAATTACTGATTATTAAATTAATAATCATTAAAATGTTACAGTTATTATTATAGTTATCATCCATGGTGTGAATGGCCTTTAATTCACCCATCCAACCTGTATGCAGTATTTCTTCCATGGAACACAAATATTTGCACTGTTATTTTTCAGTCAGTCAATCAGTCAATCAATCAATCAATCAATCAATCAATCAATTAATCAATCAATCAATAACATACACCGAGATGGGCTGTCATACTTGAAAAATGACTAAAAACATCAGTGTTCATATTTTTGTGGCATATTCCTGAAGTCATATGGCTTTGTGTGAAAATAGGTTTAAATGTAGATTAACTGAAGATTTTCCTTTCACCACAGTTCTAGAATCTCATTAGCATTTGAGTTTGATTGACATTATTTTACACAATACAACTGTCTTTCAATAAAACCGGTAGAAGTGTAACCATTATTAATAACAGGCCATGTAAGGTGTTCGCTCAGCATCTGACAGAAAGGTATGGCACATAATTCCATATGCTGACTAAAAAACTGCAATATGTAAATCACTTATGGTAGTGGGCAGATGTTCTGTGCGCTAATTACAGCTTAAACTAACATGACAATGCCTCGCTTAGTCCACAATTCCTACTCAGACAATATTTGTGTTTGTATGTGTGCGTGTGATAAACTCTCCCTCCAACAGTTAATGGGTTAGTTCACCCAAAAATGAAATTTCTGTCATTAATTACTCCCCATCATGTCCTTCCAAACCTGTAAGACCTTCGTTCATGTTCGAAACACAGTTTAAGATATTTTTGATGAAATCCGAGAGCTTTCTGACCCTCCATAGACAGCAATGCAACTGAAATGTTCCCAGACCCAGAAATGTAGCAAGGACATTGGTCCATGTGACATCAGCAGTTCAACCGTAATTTTATAAAGCTACGAGAATACTTTTTGTGCACAAAGTCAGCACGCGCATGCGTTGTTTACATGAAGCAGAAGCGTCATGCATCGTGATACTCCCTCCATAATGGTGGCGCACCACAGCATACAGGATGAGGAGGAGAAGAACTGTTGAATAAACTCGTTATTTTTCCTTTTCTTTTCGCACAAAAAGTATTCTCGTAGCTTTGTAAAATTACGGTGGTCACATGGACTATTTTATGTCCTTGCTACGTTTCTGGACCTGGGAACATTGTAGTTGTGTTGCTGTCCATGCAGTGTCAGAAAGCTCTCGGATTTCATCATCTTAATTTGTGTTCCGAAGATGAACAAAGGTCTTATGGGTTTCTAACGAAATGAGGGTGAGTAATTAATGACAGAATTTTCAGTTTTGGGTGAACTATCACTTTAAATCCATTCGCGCCATCAGAATCTCCATACTCTCCCACTAAAACTTTCACTCGACGCGTATTCCACCACCTGCCCGTGACACCGCGGTAAATTTAATGTTTTGGGAAAATGAACCCTTTCACAGGGGTGAAGTGTCAAAAATTGATTCTTATCGTGGCCGCAATCTGTATTGGCACGGCGTGAACCTCTTCAGCTGTTGCCGTGATACCGGCTGACCTTTCCCATGAAATGGAATGTAATCATGACATCGTGAAGCTGCGCGGGAACTCGTCTTCACTAAAAAGATCTCGTTGGTAACGTAGGCTGTCCTGTTGTTGTTGTTTTTTTTTTGTTTTTTCTTTTAAGTAAAGCGCTTCTAAGAGTGTGAGGGTGTAGATATATGGCAGCCTCAGTCTCTGGTCAAGGTTACACTTTTCCTTTGTTTAATGACTCTCTTCACGAGCCCAAGGTTAGCAATAAACTCGCTCCCTGGCACCTTTTCACAGCCCCAGATCTGAGAAAAGACGTATGTGTCTTTGGGGACTACCATTAGAATCTATTTTAATATGTTACACAAACAGTTTGTCTCGCGTTTCTTTAGCCTCTGCGTCGCGCCGCGTCTCTGCGAGGAACGGCTGAAGGCTGCTTTACTACATGCCAGTGGCCCACTTATAACTTAAATGACTAGTTTAGTTAACCTCTCCGCTCAAGTCCAACATATCGTTATGGCAGCAACCGCATAATCTCACTGGCATTAACATCCGTCATCTTCCCTCTCCAGCAATAAATAATACTGTCATCACGTAGGCTCACATCCGCGCTTGCGCGCAGTGGAAGAGTGAATCAGGCTCCAGAGGTGAAGCACTTTGATAGTCCGGCAGATGAAATATTTGCTGACTTCTCTCACCTCAGGGACTGGCGCACTGATGGAGCCACTCAGATGTGGCCCGGTGAGTCTCAGAGGATTTTCCACAGCCCACTTTCTGCTCGATCCGTGCCAATTAAGCAGCCGAATTATGTATAATAGTGGGAGTGACTCGGATTTGCCAGAGCAGGAATGCAGAGGCCAGGATGACAGAGGGATACCGTTGAATAATTAGAGTGAATTTTCAGAGCCCTGGAAGCTCAATCATACTGTGCCAGACGCTAACTATTTTTAACCTTATCTCTCCCTTTCTCTTTCTTTGTAATCCTTTCTGATTTCACTTTTTCCTCACTTTACTACTGTCTTCTGTTTTTGCCTGTTGTAAAATTGCAGCAGGTGTCCTCGGTGTCCAACAGAAGACACATACAAAAATTGGGTCTGAAAGTCTTAAAAATGACAGAACAAATGGTCAGATAATCAATGGTCAACGTTAGGAGGTCAAACTAAATGTTTAATTTTCTATTTATCTTAATGAGCTTTGCTCAATTCCTGGACATTGCAACATTCTAAACATGTCTAAATGCAGCGTAAACCTAATATAGGTTCAGCAGTACCAAATTAACCATATTTCAAAGACAATAGAATTATTAAATTACGTATGAAGATGTACTTATAAGTCCTACTTAAGTGGGTCAAAAATAACTCTGTAAGTTCAACTAATTGCAGGTAATATACATTTATATAATACATGTTTCTTGTTATTGCAAATAACATGCAAAAAAAAAAAAAAAAAACATTACATAGTTCACACTTACATTCTCGCAAAGTTTATTTTTAAAAGTATATTTCCATAATCAGTACTCTCATAGCTTACTTCTTTTCACAAGGGCTCAAACTAAATATGGAATTTGTGCCTTTGGCACTGTAAAGTAATTGAACATCAACCTGACTGATACCGTGGAAAGTGCCAAAAGTTCTTGTAAATGTAGTGTTGGGTTTTGCGGTGAGAGGATGACTCACAGATCTGAGACCAAGCTCCAACTTTACATTTGGTGAGGAATTAACAGCCTATAATTGAAGCTGGAAGTGAGTCAAAGTGATTTTGAGGGATCTTTATTTTGTGAAATGAAAACAGACTGCTGCAGCCCTGCAGTGCCGCCATCATAACATCTGTCTATCTATCCTGAGCACATCACACCCTACCCACCAATACACACACAATTAATTGATGTTGCTAAGTTACAGCTGATTGGACCATCTGTGTGTGTAAAATAAATACATTTGGAAAGTTGGGATTTCATATTGGAAAGTGGGTAGTGAAGATATCAGAATATCACAGAGATTTGGAGATGAGCATGTTTAACTTAGGCTAGTAAGTAACCTACTAGCAATTACCCTGAATGACCTATAGAAACCATATTAGAAGAATAATAAACTTCACATTTTGCCCCAGTTAGCAGTAGGAGTCGGCTGGAGGAGTCTAGTTGCCGAAAGTCAGATTGATTCTGCAGATTTTAGGGAGCTGTATCACAGAATGATAATGGTCAAAGGCTTCAGATTCCATGCACCTTAAGAACACATATTGCTTCCATTTGTCATGTGTTTCCAAGCAACAAGGTGCATATTTCTGCATGAGATTGTTGTGATCAGAACAACTATAAAGTCTGGTAGTGTATGATCCTCTTTTTCCTTGTAACCATTTTCAAAGCCGGCATGGGTGATTCAACTCATTTTTATTTCTAGAGCACTTTCAAAAACCCCAAAGTGTTGTACATGAGAGTAACAAAAGTAAACAAATACATGCAGCCAAAATTACACCAATACATGCAATTTACAACCCATTATTAAAAGCTAAAGAAAATAAATACGTTTTAACATCCTCTGAAATCATGAAAGCAAATAAAGGGAGAACAAAACAGGTCCCAAAATGGAGCCCTGAGGAACCCCATATGTTAGCAGCATAACAGAAGCTGAACAGTTCCTCAAACTGACTGAAATTGTTCTAACCTTAAGATATGAGGAAAACCAATCCAAGGCTAGACCCTGGATCTTTAAGGCGATCAATGAGAATGTCATGATCGACCGTGTCGAAAGCAGCACTGAGATCTAGCAGTAAAAGAACAGCGGGACTACCAGAATCGGCACCTAATAAAATACCATTTGAGAAATTCAATACAGCAGACTCTGTACTATGACTAGCTCTAAAACCTATGATGCCTACAGTCTTAAAAATAAAGGTTCTTTATTGGCATTGATGATATTTTAATGAAGAACCCTTAACATCCATAGGACCTTTCCATCACACAAAAGGTTCTTTGTAGTGGAAAGGGTTGTTTAAAATATAAAAATATTCTACACACAAATAAAAAAAAATGGTTCTTTTAGTTTGAGAAGTTTGAGAGCCCCTGTTCTAAGGTACCACTAAAAAAACTCCCTTCTGGAACTTTCATTTTTATTTTTATTTATTTTTTTTTTATTTTACTGTTCTGATTTTAAAAGTAAAACATCGTACAAACAAACATGTTCTTAAAAGCATACAATAAAATCTAATAATATTAAGATGAACTGCATAGACCCAACAATATGTAATATTATTTACATGGCCTATAAGCTGAACAGAAACAGGACCATTTCAGTTTCTAAAGGTATGTTGGATTTTAGATGCCAATAATTCAATTTCAATATAAATCATATTTATCCTCATTGAAAAATCATGTATTTAATATAATATTTTATCTTCTATCTTTTATAATTGTAGTTTTGTTCATGTAGGACGTTGCGCAATATGTCAATGTTGGCATCTGTCTGTTTTGGCTGCTTAAGTGACAGAAATTACACTAAAGCATCATACATTTTCATTGAACGCACTATCCTTGACATAAACAACATTGGAAATGGGAAGTGTTTTGCCTCGATTTTAAAAGTTGCTAAGTCTTTTCTATTTTGCTATCCACCTTATTTTTCCAGCTTCCGGTTTTTAACTTCCAGCTAAAAATTCTGGTTATTTTTAGCTGTACAAAACAGCTTGTTATGCTGCTTTATATTGCAAACTGGTATTTCTCATCATATTATTTTAATGTATTGCTGTAATTATAAACACACTAGTTTGCAGTACAAAGAGTGTTACCATTTACTGCACTTTATTATGTTTCTAGTTGCTTACCTATAGCTGCAAATGAATCGGAAACCTTGCACATTCACTGAAAATAGCTTATGGATGCAATGCAGTGATTATATGGTTAGTTGCATTTTATTATTTGCATTTTGCATCCTATTGCATTAAATTATAACAGCAAGATGAGAGGACGAGTGTGAACAGGCAAGTAGCCACAGCCTCCTCTCCTCCAAACTTAAAAATATTACAGCACCACAAAGCATAATCCATACACCCTCCCGGAAACAGTGACACCTCCTCCTTAACACTCCCAAACATCCCATGCGATTACTCATCAGGCCTTTACCTCCAGCAGCCTTTGACCTGATGCTGCCCGGGGTCAGAGGTCACATGTCCTTGTTTCAAATATTTGATTGGGCCGTGTTCTAATTACTGCTTTGTCATTGACATACCACCTCTCTCTCCTTCCCTCTCCCTCTCCCTCCCGCATCCCTCATGTTAGGTAGCCTTGTGCAGGAATCATTTTGCCCTCCCCCCAGTCCGCCGATTGCCTGCAGAGGCCGCCGTAACGAGATGTCAGCCCACTATGAATTCTAATTTAGCTCGGGCCAGTCTATGTCAGTTATTTGTACCGTTCCACAGGATCATCAAGCCTGCGGAGAGGCCATGTAGCGGCTCACCACCGCCGCGCCACTGATTATGAGTAAATTACTTGTTTTCTTCTCATTTTCGCTGGTTTTTAGTACTCCTGCAGCAACATTACAGGGCCAAATCCCAAACGGGCACTACGCAAAGGTTAATAATCCTGTTAATTAATGAACAAACCTGATATTGAGCATAACATATAATCGCTGAAGGATTACAACCCAAATTAGTAGAGTTGCGGCAATTAGACTGATGATTAACGTTTTAAGTGTGAGACTAAGAGCCCATGCGCTCCACCACGGGTTGTAAAACTCATACTGTTGTTAAGGGAGGTTGTGGAAATGTTAGCGTGCGCATTAAGCGTGGTGCGCGCCACAGTGTGCGCGCCCGGGGTGGCTGTGAAACGCGTGGTCCCAGCGGGGGTGAGCGGCAACAGCTGGTCCCGCTCTATCCCGGTGCTGCGCGCAAAATGATCTCTCCATCAGCATGCGCTCGCATCTGTATTCATCCACGAGTCTTATCAATAAACAGACCGCTGACAATTAGGCGAATCCGAGGGGGGACGAAACCTCCATCTATGAAAAACTTCAGCCGTACGCTTTAATCACCGTTAATCAATAAAATGCCGTCAGATCTTTTAATTAAAGTTTTATTTGTGGGGAATCGTGTCGGCGAGATGCGGGCTTTCCATTAATGGCAGCGGGACTCTTCGGCGCCACTGCTTGGCCGGTCACGCTGGGGATCCACGGTTCTGTAATTGCATTTTGTCACCTACAGAGGGAGGTGAGGATGCCAGTTAAAGGTAGAGGGGAATCTCTCCCGAACAATTATTGTCGAGCAAATTACCAGGTAGGCAATATATAAACTGTCAGGAGAGGTTAAGAAGAAATGGTTTAAGGAAATGAGGCGCTCAGCCGTTCATCATGGATCCAGTTTCTGAGTCCAAATTGAAAAAATGTCATTCTATCTACAGGAATTAGAGCATGTTAGCTTTGCTCATCACAGCTGCTGACAGAGGATGGTGGAGAAAACTGTGTCATAAATGCTCTCTCTCTCTCTTTTCACTACGGCTGTCCGTCTGAAATAAAACCAAACAGTGTGAAACCGCTGGCTGTATGGAAGAGATTTACAGTGAACGAGAGAAGAAACCCCTCGATTCCCCCCTTAGCGGTATCAATGGAAAACAGTTTTGTAGTCACATGAGAGCTGTATGCTGCCATCTGCTTCATTCTCAGCGTGGTGCCTCCACACACACACATACACACACACACACACACACACACACACACACACACACACACACACACACACACACACACACACACAGACTCACTCTGGTGCACATGCAAAAATACACAGACACGTGTACAAGTTTAATAAGGGTGAATGCAATTTAAGGAATAAATTCCATTTGAGAATGAGAATGTATTTATGCTTGACGAAAAGTATATCCTTTTAAAGGACAGCAGTGTCGGCATGGCATTTAAACTGAAAATTAGGTTATGGTAAAACCATCTCTGCAGCGTGAAGTCACTGAAGCAGTGGAAGGGTTTAAGTCAAGAAACCGTAGAATCAAATATAAACTAGCATAATCAGGAAGCTGGACAGCATGACTCGATAGAAATAATAAGTTATGCTTTAAGAACAAACATTGACATTCCGTGAATTTATTTAAAACAGATTCATCTTTTCATATTAAAAATCTGTACGTTTTGACATTGAGCTCCATGTGTGTGTTTTTTTTTTAAATGTTGATTTGATTAAATCGAAATCTTAGCTTTTTCATTTTAGTCCCTAAAAATGGACTATAGATGTCACATATAGTCAAATATATAAATAATGTGCTATGCCTATATGTGTAATTTATATTATTACACATGTATACAAAGACATGCAATATATATGGTTATGTGTATAAGTAATTACATTCATGACATATATGTTAAAAAAAAAAAAGTGTTATCCATGCAAAAACATATTTTTGGCAAGATATATAAGTCAATATATGAAATTGTTCCAAGTTCCAATAGGTTTCATATATGTTTTTACTGCATGCATAGGACAATATATTTCATATATGCGAATTGAATACATGTACATATTACATTTGAGTATGGGTAAGTCTGGTGATGCAATAGTTTCCAACTGGTGAACAAGTGTTCATTTACATTTAGGCCTTGCCCAAATCATATTTTTGCATACTCCACTTACAAAAAGTACTGTGGTGGAACCGTGGTAAATTATGGTTTCAAAAGGTAATTATGATTTTTGTTATATATGCCCACAGATGTACTGAATGATTACCGTATTGATATACCATGGTGTTTTCATGGTAGGCCTTTAGGTACTCTTTAGGTATAATTTTTGTATATGCACGTGATTTGTTTGTGTATTTGAAGAACATTTGAAAAAGCTATTCCTTTGTTCATAACATTTATTGTGTTAAGAATTGTGTGAATCGTGGCTTATGAATCAGGCGCTGGCCTCATTGTGCTGCTGACTGTATTCCTGCGTCACTGAGGCTGCTAAGCTAGGCTAAGTGCTAGCATTAGACAGCCGCCATGTTTCTCTGGCTTTTCTCATCGGTGTTAACTTAGCGTTGAATTTGCAGTTGCCCGAATAGCACAATCCTGTTTTTATTATTGTTTTTCTGTGAAATCGGCCCATTTTGAGGTTTAATGGTGGCGTGGAGTGTTAGCAGCGAAACGGCTCTCTGGGGAGCAGAGCATCAGGCAGCTGAATTTCCACAGCCATTAAGCAGTCTCCATTCAATTAGAATGCATAGAATCCTGACACGCCATAACTTACAGCCCTCTCGGCCAACATAAAGCATGTCTATAGTGCGACTCCCTGCTCTAAAAATACTGAGCCAATCTGACCGCCACTTTTATAGGAAGCTAATTACATCCTTGATTTTTTTTGTTTCAGAAAATTAAACCTGGATTAATGGTTCACCTTATGTGAGGGGGAGCGCGGCCCAGGTTTGTGTGCTTTAATGCAGATAGATACAGTGAGGCAGGAGGAGGAGGGAGATGATTTTCTGCGAGGAGTCGCACAGTCTCAGACTCGCCTGCCATCAATTAGACCGCGTCTCAGACCAGCACTCTCATACCTCCACGTCTAATAAATTATGCTACGTATCAGAAATGGCACGGTTACCTATTTAAAAAACAGGATTGTGTCGGGGAGAGCCGTAAATATGAAATATGAAAGGCAACAAATTGAGACAGTCAATAAAATCTGAGATTTGTTACCAGGCTAAATGCTACGTGCGGAAAGGTGTTGCTGACGATCAGGAATTATGATGATAGAAATTGACTTTGATTGGTGTTTAATTTTTTCGCTGGAGTGGACGCTTCTTATTTGCCACCTGATTAATTATACTCCACTTCCGCCAAATACAGACATTAGTCCTAATACAGACGTTATTGTAAAAATCACCTCTTTCAGACTCTGAGATTGCTTTCATTTATTCATTATTATTCCGTAGAAAATCTCATTTAAAAAGTTGCACCTTGCTGTTTTCCATTTTAACGGTACAGAAGATGGTGGAAAATCAATGTGCTTGGTGTATTTACGCATACCCTTGTGAAAAAAGTAGACTTCAGCATAAGCAGAGTAAGTAGAGTACTTATTATGGAAATAAGAGAATATACTTATCTTTATATTATAATGACATATAATTATACTTAAGTATAAACTGAATATAATATTTTTGAATATAATTATTTACAATTAAATGAAAATGTTTTATATTTTACATTTATATTAAATGCAGTTGATCTTAAGAGTGCCTTTTGTGACCCACTTAAAGGGACAGTTCACCCAAAAATGAAAATTTTGTCATCATTTACTCACTGTCAAGTTGTTCCAAAACATGTACGGTATAACCAAATAATTGCTGGTAGCCATTGACTTCCATATTATGGAGAAAGAGAGCAAAAAAAAAAAAAAAAAGTCAATGGCTGCCAGCAACTGTTTGGTTAAACATAAAGTTAAGTATATTATTTAAAGGTGGGGTAAGCGATTTCTGGTAGCCAATGTTGACATTTGAAATCACCAAAACAAACACGCCCCTACCCCAAAAGGGTCTCGCCCCTATTTTGATAGCTCCGCCCCACACATACGTATATATATCTTTAGAGAGGGAGAGAAAATATTTCTTCTTAGTATATTCTTTTAAAATATATATTAAAAAAAAAACAATTTTGGGGTTAACTGTCCCTTTAAATAGGACTTAAGTACATCTGTATATATAATTTCATAATTATATTGTCTTTGAAATACTGCTGAATGTACTGACAATCATTTATGGTAAGCTAAAATATATTTTAATGTATGTCATGTGTTTAAATATACATTATTTGTAATTACACATTTGTGAACATCAACATTACAGTTAACTATAATCAAGTACTTTACATGTGCTTTAGTACTGTTAGTTAATACATCAAAATAAGTGTACTTTTTTAAAAGAATGACAGAAGATGGTTAAAATAATTTAACAATCGTAAAAGTGACTTTTTATTTCAATATTATATTTTCTGCAAGTAACAAATTATGCTTTCACGATTTAACGTACACTACTTGGTGCACATTCAATACAATTAAGTGCACTTCTTTTTCACAAGGATATATTAATGAAGTACTTTTCACTTTTTTGGCTTTTGACCAATAAGATCTTTCCTTTTTCCACGGTTTATACATGTAGGTCTCCGTGCAGTTTCTGACCTTCTCTGCTTCTAATCACTTGTTACATAAATCTATCCTGAAGCTTGAAATAAAAGCCTTTACAGGGCACTCACCTGAGCTCATGAAAGGCCTGCAAAGTGACTTTGACAAACTCCAGAACAGCCACATTTGTTTGTAATTAGTATGAGCACACCTCATGCACATGTGTGCATGTTCAGACCAGCTAGTGGATCACAGAACCAGGGATTTCATGGCTGGTGGTCGATCGCAGGTGAGCCTTCCTGCCATCAACAACAAAGTGTGGTCTGGCGTGTTCACGCTCAGAGGTCACAGAGGTCACAGCCGCTGCAGGTTCTGACAGTCTGACAGATTAAAAGAGGTGATGTTGAACTGATGTTTTCTGGACCACCCGTACCTCCATTCTGTTTGCATTAATGTGAGGGGAGTTGGGTTTAAACACAGCCAGAATAGACAGAGCCATAAAACTAGACGCAATCAGATGTGATGTAAGAGGCCAGTGGGGCCAAATCGGACATATTTCCACAGTGATTGCCACCGATTCTAAGAAAGAAAACTAAATCCAGGTGCAGGTCGTGAACAGATCTGGCAGCGCTAGGAATGGAAGCCCCGCCTTTCAGTAGAAAGAGCCAATCACATTTTTCTAGAACACTTATGCACTGGGCCCAGCTACACACACATATACACATACATACATACTGTACAAACATACATATACAGTATATATATATATATATATATATATATATATATATATATAGAAGGCAACAAGATAAAGGTGACAAGTTTGGAAGTGCTACCAAGACTGAAGTAAACTGATACGACTTTACAGGTTTTAACTTAGTCTGTTTCTGGCAGTGTTGTACCAATATATGTTTTTTGTTTTTGTGTTGTGTTTTTCATTTCTTTTGCATTGTTTTTCCAGGAAAATCATTGCAAATATTTATGTCAATGGCTTATCAATGGCTTTCTTGGGTTTCACATCATGTCAAAACTCATGACTTAAAACAACCTTTCAAAACTTTCAGTCATGACCAGAGTCTTGCCTAAGTTTTTATTTTATTGTTTCATTTCGTTATTTAATTTTATTTTTTATGAAAGAAAATAATACTTTTATTCAGAAGGGATGCATTAAATTGATTAAAATTGACACCAAAGATTTCAACAACAAAAAAAAAAAGAAAAAAGATTCTAGTGTACATAAACCTGAAAAAAGTATCACAGTTTCCACAAAAATATTAGAATGGTTTCTGAAAGATCATGTGACTCTGAAGACTGGAGTAATAATTCTGAAAATTCAGTTTTGACATCACAATAATAAATTACATTTTAAAATATATTCAAATAGAAAATAGTTATGTTATTTAAAATTGTGATAATATTCCATAATATTACAGTTTTTACTGTATTTTGATGAATAAATGCAACCTTGGTGAGCATATGAGACTTCTTTCAAAAACATACAACAAATAAATTATTTCAACCTCAGACTTTTGAATGGTAGTGTGCATGTCATATAGTATGATATAAAAGAAAAAAGTATAAACTAGCCATGATATCACTGGGGTCATATTGTGCAATATGACAAACAGCAATGGTAAGCACAGTAAAACAACTTGAGTTGAGTTAATTCCATTCTGAAGTCTCGTAAAGTCAAGCTTCTCTTGGTCTACAAAACAGCAAATGTTCTCTCTTGTTCACAGTTCACCACCACTTGGGATCAAATCAACGTTTGCATTACCATAATCATGAGATCACCTCACTGCACAACTTTAGAAGCAGCAACAGCCAATATTTTATTTTTAATTTTTTTCTTAACAGCTCTATGACATGTTCTTCATTTCCACAGACGAGATGAAGTTTTGTGGTGGCCTTTGAACTATTGGAGGTATTGAAGGATTTAGAGTGCGTCTGTGTGAGAGCCCAATGTTTCTGCCAAACGGCCCTGAGCAGACTGGCTGTGCTCATATCTGGGGAGAGAAAATTAATGCTTATTAATGGGGCCTATAAAAGCGACTAATTGAGCATTCCGGAACTTGCTGAGTTTGGCATCTGCTGCTGACATTCCACAGCACAGGGCTACACACCCACACACACACACACACACACACACACACACACATCGGCTGTCTCTCTCTGTCTCTCTCTCTCTCTCTCTCTGACATTAGGTCAGGCCATTAAAAATCAGAGAAGCTCGACAGGTTATTACTGTGACTGACATGTTAATGACACCTGGTCTCGCTACCCAGGGTTCAGCGCAAAGCGAGTCCATGGGAATCGCCTTCTTTGAAGAAGCCGCCGCTTAAGTGTTGGGAAATCACAATTACGACATGTATGTGGATTTAAAACACATATGTGTTTTCGTGTCTGATTCCGTCTCCCTTCCAGATGTCTTCAAAAGACCCATCTTCATGCGCTCTGAGTATTAATGTGATCGTACGCCATTCGGTGAGAAGCGGAGAGGTCATGTGTCTTCCATTATCCAGGTTTTTTCTAATCAGCTTGCAGTGGGTGAGATTAAACAGCACAGAATTCTGCCATCAAACTCCGCCGTCGTAAATCCAGCTCACCTTGGAGAGCAGAAGGGAAGTGCACATCTGTAAACCAATCATCGCTCGGCTCCCTGTCAGCCGCACTCCCACCCAGACGCACACAGGCGTATGCAGGCATATAGGACCACATATATAAAAAGAGTTCACTTCACACAATTAATTTACTCAGCTTCATGTTGTTACAAACCCATATATGTTTTTTTGTTTTTTTTCCCCCCTATGCAACACAAATGAAGCAGAATGTCCATGCTGTGAATGGTAACCAGAGGTTGTCAAGCGCCAAAAAGTACCCCAAAAAAAGTCATCAATCCCTTGTGAAAAAAGAAGTGTGCTTAATTGTATTCAATGTGCACTTGTACTGTACTTTAAATCTTAAAAGTACATTTTAAAAAACTGTACTTAATATAATATTAATAAAATAAAAGTCCACTTAAGTGTAGTTAAAGTGAGATACTTTCAGACTGTTAACACTTTTAAAAGTGCACTTTGTAATAATATAAAAAAAATTGTAGTTTGGTATTATATTTAAGGTTAATATATTTTAAATTTAATAAATTACAACTTCATCATTATGAATGTGTAATTACAAGGTATACATGACATACAACTTTCGGTCCCACTTTATATTAGGTGGCCTTAACTAATATGTACTTACATTTAAATTAATCATTTGATACAATGCACTTATTGTGTACATACATGTTTTTACATTGTACTTATATTTTTAGAAATACCTATATGTAATTACATCTGTAATTAATTTATGTAATTACATTTATAATTACACTGTTGACCCATCCCTCACACCTTAACCCACCCTTAAACCTACCCATACCACCAAACCTGTCCCTAACCTTACCCGTATCCCACCTTAATAGCAGCAGAAGTGTTTTATAATACAATATGAACACAATAAGTACATTGTACTTCTTTTTTTATGTAAGTACAAAGTGTGACCCAACTTTCAATAGAAATTACATTAAAGTATATTTGGGTTGATCATAAATGCTTGTCACTACATTCAGCAATATAATCTAACCATATTTCAAGACAATAGAAGTACATGCAGTATGAATCTACTTATAAAGATGGATTGAAGTCCTACTTAAGTGGTTCAAAAACACTCTAAAGTTCTGCTAATTGCATTTAATATAAATCTAAATTAAAATACATTTTTATTTCATTGCAGTTAACTTGCAATTAAATGTCTGAAAACCCATTCATTTTGCACTTAAGTATATTCTTTAAAGGTATATTTATTCATGTGAGTGTTCTTTTTAAAAAAATATTTCCCTTTTTCGCAAGGGATACAGTTTGTGTGTTATATTTTGACAACATGAGGATGAGTAAATAATGACAGAATTTTCATTTTTGGGTGAACGATTCATTTGATGTTGAGCAGAAAATCTCAGAAAGAGAGCATGCAGTTAGTCAAACCATGAGCTATTTTTCTCCTCACCCTGCAGCCTATTTGATTTCAATAACACTTAATAGTGAACACACACACACAGAGGTCATGTGACAACATCTCTCTGCCTCTCCAGGTCATTTTCTCTTTTCACCTCAAGCTTAATGAATTCAGTGCATCGATTGGCTTGATGATTCACTCTGTGATATTCGTATTATTATGCCTGAGTATTTCTAGTTTCCAGTCAAAAACACATTTCATCGCTCCTAGGGGAATCTTTCACATCTATAAGAGAAAACAGACTGGTCTCTCTCTCATCTTGCGGTCTGTCTGTGTTACTCAGAGTACTGAAGACTCATATGAGCTTGTGGATTATTTTATGAAGCGTAGGTGTCACTGGGGTGAAATTCAGCGAGATTATAAGGATTTATGATGCATTACATTAGACAAACAGAAATGAATGTTGTGTGAGATGATTTGTGGTTATATGGGGCCCAAAACCATTGTGAAAAAGAAGCATACTTTTAAAAATAGTACTTATTGTGAAATAATATACTTTGAAAGAATATAGTTAACAGTAAACAGAATGTTATTTTTTTCAGACACTTTTTACTAACTGAAATTAAATTTATTACAATGCAATTGGTTGAAAGTTAGAGTGAATTAAGTGCATCTTTATATGTCATTATAATATGATTAAAGTGCTGCTACTGACAAGAATTTACGGTAAACTAAAATTCTTCAGTGTCATTTCTATTGAAACTTCATTATTACAAATGTGTAATTGCAAATATATTAAAGTTGCAATGTAGTAAAATACTGTATAACTTTAAATGTAATAAAACACTGCAGTTAATCATAAAAGTACTTGACATGTGCTTTATGTTAGTCGACACATCAAAATAATTAAGAACACTTCTTTTTTACAAGCTGTTTGCATTAGTTCTGGTGGAGAAGTATGATGGATTTATTTCTTCACTGAGCTAAGTATGCATTGGTGCCTTATCATTTGGTAATAATAAGGTATGTTAGGAGGTAGTCTCTTGTGTGGAGCATATATTTAGTGGGATAAAGAACTCTTGGGCATGCGTAATAAACATGTCAGTGAGGGCTCTGTGTGTATGGGTGTGTTATGGCAGCTTGAAAAAAATGTTTACTGGGTTTGGGTTGCTTACTACAATTTATTTTGTTGGTCAGTATGAAATCAAGTGAGAATACAGCAAATTAGACTTCTGAAATCATCTCAAATGCAGCAAAAAAAAAAAAAATCCAATTTTTGGTTGCATGATAGATGATAACTCACAAACCCTTACTTTTATTTATTTATTTATTGTTTGTGCAATGAGAAACGTTTCATTATTATCAGACAATAATTACCAACAAAGTCATAATGCTAAAATACTTAGGAAATTTCCTCCAACTGTCAGTTAGTAAAAAGTAATCCAAGTAGTAAAAACAAGAACTTTGCCATGTACAGCTGTGAGTTCATTTCCTCTCATGCACACAGACAGTTCACATTGCGTTTGTTTTCACTGCAGAAAACTGTATTGTTAAACTATATTGTTTTTATAGTGTATACTGTTCATTAAGGAGAAAGACAGCGAGAAGAAGAGAGGAATGGATTATTGTGTTGATCTCAGCGTTTCTCCAGACTGTGGCAGACACAGATCAGTGCTGTTATAGATCAGCTCAGAAAATCAATCTGTAGAAGAATACTAACGACCTTTAGATCTCTGAATCCCTTCAAACAGGAGCCAATCATGTCCAGTAAGACCACACAGCCTGAGAGAAGAGCCAGCTGGGCCACTGCTGGACACACACACACGCGCACACACACACACACACACACACACACACACACGCACGCACGTTGGGTTTCCATGTTTTATGGGGACTCTCCATAGGCGCAATGCTTTTTATACTGTACAAATGATATTTTCTATCGCCCTACACCAAAACCTACTCCTCATACAAACCTTTCTACATTTTTAGATTTTCAAAAAACTACATTTTGTACGATTTATGAGCTTGTTTCCTCATGGGGACCAAAAAATGTCCCCATTTTGTCCCCATAATGTAGGGTTTACCAAGACCACACATCACACTCTTTCACACAGCCTTGAATTGTTTTACATTATAATGACTAACCATAATAACCTAAACCCTTCCACTAAAAGAAAACAATTAATTATTTTTCTTTAATAAATTCTTCATATTAAAAATAAATGATTTTTTTTTTTTCAATTAGGGGCATCCTCCAATGGGGGGGTATGTCAGATTTAGGTAATGTCCATAGAAAATTTTATACACAAACATATTATAAATCAATATGTACTATAATGTACAATACTTACTATTGTTCAAATGGGGCCAGTAAGTTTTTTTTTTTACTTTGATTCAGCAAGGATGCATTAAAATGATTAGAAGTGACAGTGAAGGCTTTTATTTTGTTACAACATATTTTATTTCAAATAAATGCTGTTCTATTGAACTATCTATTCATCAAAGAATCCTGAAAAAAAAAAATGCATTGGTTTCCACAAAAATATGAAGCAGCACAACTGTTTTCATTGACAATAATCAGAAATGTTTCTTGAGCAGTAAATCAGTAGAATGATTTCTGAAGGATCATGTGACACTGAAGGAGTAATGATGATGAAAATTCAGCTTTACCATCACAGGAATAAATGACGATTTAAAATATATTCAAACAGAAAACAGTCATTTTAAATTATAATAATAATTCACAATATTATTGTTTTATTGCTTTTTGATCAAAATATGGTGACCAACCATAATTATATATAAATATTTAATTCTAAAATAATTAAATTAAATTAAATTAAATTAAATTAAATTAAATTAAATTAAATTAAATTAAATTAAATTAAATTAAAAACATACATTTAAGAGGTATGTCCTGTGATGGTAAATATAATGAAGATCATATATCATATGTACAGTGGCACATAGCATCAGCCAAGCGGTTGATTGTGTGTTGGTTCCAGTGTTAAAAGTCCCTCCTAAGAAATATTTTCCTGAATGTGTGTGTGTGTGTGAAGCAGAAGCATGTAAGCCTATCTGCATGTGCAGGGCCTGTCTTTATGTATTGATGTAGCACACACATTAGCGTGTGTGTGTGTGTGTGTGTGTGTGTGTGTGTGTGTTTCTCTCTGTTGCCGGTGCTGTCAGTGTGCTGAACGCCTCTCACAGCTTGTCAAAGGTGTTGACCAGAACCCGCACGAGGCTTTTTCCTCTCTAACAACTGCACAACACACACACACAAACATACAGCTCCATGGGTGCCCACTCCTCTGACAGGATGTGCTGCTGGCACAAATTGTAATTCACAAAGGTTAAGGGGGTCAATGCCTTTTATCAGCCGCCCGTGTGTGTGAGAGTGTGTGCTGTCTGATGAGGGCCGCATGCAAATACACCCTCTCAAGATGTTCAACTCGCTGAAGGGGGAAGGGATGTGTAGTAAAGGAAAAAACAGACAGTCGAGCATGAGAATGAGGTGCAGGAGTGCTGAGAGGACCATAAAGAACTGGAAATATAGACTAGAGAAAGTGATCAAGAGGGTAAACAGAGGATAAACGTGATCGCACTGACATTGAAAGAGAGAGACTAACTGCAAGTCTGACAATTAAACATCCATATATTGTTCCCTGGTGAATAATCTGTCTTATAGGCTTCCTCATATAAAAGCACTTTTCTGCTCATTTTGGCTGTATTCCTTGTTTAAAATGTTTATATGAAAAAAGAAAAAAAAAGAAAAATTCATTTTAAAAGACTAAAAGGTTACATACATGAAACAATGAAAATAAGGCACATGAAATCCAATTTTGATGTTAAAAAAACAACAACAGTATAGCATAAAATAAACAAAGTATGTTATTTTCGCCATTATCCCTTTTTTAATGTTTATATGTATGCATGTATATTCATTTTTGACTTTTTAAAATGGTTTTAATTTTGTAAATACATATATATATATATATATATTTACATTTTAATTCAAATTTCAAATTTGAACACAAACACAATGCAAAATGCACACACACACATGAAATCCATTTTTTTTAGGTTTAGAACATTAAATATAATATCAATATTAAAAGTATGTAACATTACAATCATGTATAATTTAATTCGGTGTAGGTTTTGTTTCTGTTTAATTATCACCAAAATAAAAGCCGTTATTTTGCATTTGTTTTTATCCAGTTTAATAAAAAATATCTTAACTCTTGGCAGTTTGATGACATATTGAGTGAACTGTCTTAGATAAAAAGGTTAGAATCTGTCACTGCTTACAAAAGCTAAAAGGTACATCTTATTTACCCATAAACGGTACATTTTAGTACATTAAATGTACATATTAGTACCTAAAGTGTACAATACCTTTTGAAAGGGCACTGCCCAAGTGACAGCTTTAAACCTTTTTTTGAGAGACAGATTAAATCACTTTTTATGGTTCAAAGGTTGAGTGCATTGCATTATGGGATACAGTATAGCATGCAGTGTACTATTGATTAGTGCATATTTTGGTAAATGTAGTCTGTCATTCTGGTACTCTACACATACAGAAAACTAACATACTTAAGCATAGTACACAGACTGTATGCTACAGAATTAGTGTGAGTATATGGTGGTCCAGTGCAGGGTGCTCACTGACCCCCTCTGCTGGAAAGGGGACACAGGGAACGGCCAAGCATCCCATTTACAGAACAAATTAAAATAGTGCTATAAAATAGATTTGAATGCTCTGTCATTTGCTAGAATGTTTTGAACATCAGATAATAAACAGTTCATCAAGCTAATGTTCAGTTACTAAGATAATGACCATCTTCATTCAGATGTTTTGTGCTTTTATACACAAACACACTTTATAAACCCTATAACACACTTTACAATAAGGTTCCATTGGTTGTTAATGTTAGTTAACTGTATTAGTTAACCTGAATTAACTATGGAAAATACTACTAAAGCATTTATAAATCTAAGTTAATATCAATGTCAGCATTTACTTTTAAAATAATAATCTGGATTCAAGCTAACAGGATCTAATGAATTGTTATCATTATTAACTATTGTTAACAAAAATTTTAAAATGCATACTAATAGGAGCTTATTGTAACGCTTTACCATTAAACATAAAGCCACCTTCATAGAATGCACATTCTTTTCAATAAAAAGCATATATTATTACATACAATGTCATACATAGTCATAATTATGAGTTAAAAAACTTTATTATAAAATCAGAATTTCATATATGACATAAAATCAACTTTGTCAGATGTCAGATTTTTTAAACTTTTTGGTATGTCATAATTTTAATTATGATTTATCAAAGCATATTTTTTTTATGTGGCAGAAATGGACTTCATACTTCTTTGATAAATACAATTATTAGATATTTAATTATTATTAAGGGTTTTATATTAACTGATCAAAATAATTGCAAAGCTGCTGTTTATCACATTATAAGCAAATCTTTTTAACAAATGTCATTGAAAATAAAATAGCGTAACATGTCTTATAATATTTGTAAATGTAACAATATTACAGTGTAATGATAGAGAAGCAGCACAAAAGAATAATTGTGGGGTGTTGGGTACCCGCGTGTGTCAGTCTGTATTAGCAGGAGTGATTGAGAGTCTCTCACCTGTACTGATCACACCTGAGGAGGACGGACTGCACTAGAGTTTCAATGCACTCATTACCTGAACCTCCACACAGCCCATGGCACCCACAGGCCATTCATCACCCTCAAGCAGACGAATACTGCATGTGAATCTGTCCGGCTTTAAGCAGACGCTCAGTGACAGCTGCTCTGGGACAACACTGCCTACATCTGAGAAACCAGAGAAATATATCATGTAAATCTACTGTGTACTGTAATCTAGATTTGGTTGGATTAAAGAATTTTTTGTTTTTTATTTGCAGAACAGATCTAAATTTAAAATGGTTTATATGCTTGCATTTTCGAAATCCTTAATAACAGGACTATACATTAAATAATATGTATTACTCAAAGCACAGAAGCTCATTTCTGCCATATAGGAAAATCATGCTTTGGTAAGTCAGGACACAAAAGGTCCAAATTATGACATAAAAAGCTGATTTTTTTTTTGGTCATGATAATGACTTTTTATCTTATCGACTTTTTGTCACCATTTCGACTTTTTATACCATAATTATCAGGTTTCTGTCAGCATTTTTTTGTCATGCTTTCTTAATTATCATTTTAAGCCTATTATTTTGACTTTTAAGTCATAATTATTAATAAATAATTAATTATTAATATATAACAATTAAGATTTACCAAAGCATGATTTTTTTCCCTAATGAAAATTGGACAGAATTGGACTTTCGTAAAAAGAAGCAGCTCTGAATTTTTCAGTAATGTTTTATTAGGCCGTGAAGTTCTGTAGGCTATATTTTTTTGTAATGCAATCCAGATTTATATGCAGCTTAAACATTTTTTGACGCTTCTAACTTCAAAAACAATCATCAAATAAAAAAGATATGATAACATCCGTGATTTGAATATATATATAGAGAGAGAGAGAGAGAGAGAGAGAGAGAGAGAGAGAGAGAGAGAGAGATTTTTTTGGGTGGGTGGGGGGGGGTATATATCAAAACTGTAAATATATCAAAACTTCATTTTTTATTAATAATATGCATTGCTAAGGACTTCATTTGGGCAAATTTAAAGGCGATTTTCCCAATATTTTGATTTTTTTTTTTATAGTTGTATCTCAGCCAAATATTGTTCTATCCTGACAAACCATTCATCAATCTCAATTTCGAAAAATTGACCCTTATGACTGATTTTGTGGTCCTGGCTCACATTTGAAAATCTGGAATCTGAGAGTGCAAAAAAAAAAAAAAAAAAAAAAAAAATCTAAATGCTGGGAAAATCGTCTTTAAAGTTCTCCAAATTAAGTTCTTAGCAATGCATATTACTGATCAAAAATGAAGTTTTTATATATTTACAGTAGGAATTTTTTCTTTTTTGGCATAAAAGGAAAATCGATCATTTTGACCCATACAATGTATTTTTGGCTATTGCTACAAATAGGCCTATACCCGTGCTACTTATGACTGGTTTTGTGCTCCAGGCATTATTATTATATTGGCGTATTTATGATAAAGTCAAAACTATTTTGGATTTCTGTGGCATTGTGAATTGTCTCTGAGCTCTTTCAAATAAAGCTCGAAAGCAGCGACCTTGCGTTAACGTCACGCCAATATCCGGGTCTTCGCGCAGTGTAGCTTGTGCGCAGGCGCAGTTCTCGACCTCTGCCTTCGGTGAGTTGGTTAGGAACGACAGCGTTCACCCAGAATACATAAATCTACATTCATCTTTAGTCTGTGTGATCTCAGAGCTGCGGGTTTGAGCGGGATAGTGTTAGCACACGCGTTCGTTGCGTACGACAGCCGTATTTCTCCAGCTCTTCGTCTAAATCTTCTCTGACCTCCTATTTTGTCTTACAGAAGTCCCAGGCCGCTCAAAATCACTCACCTCTCAAAATGTTCACCTGCGCGAAGTTCGTCTCCACACCTGCCCTGGTGAGTGAAGTCTCCTTCAGGAAAAAAAGAAAAAGAAACACTGTTATTGCGCTTTAGCAGCTGTGTGTGAATGAAAGCGGCCTGCAGGCTCAACTTCAGTAATTCATTCATTTTGAGACGCCTTTAAAAGCGTTAACGTAAAACGTCACGCGTTGTTATAGTTTACCTTTGACCTTTTGCTTCAGTTACAAAGTTTTAAGCTCGCAAAACGCTTAACAGGTTAAGGTCAAACGCTGGGCTGGTTAATAACACGTTAATCTTGTCAGCCTCCCGTGTTCGTGGAAGGTTGTGCCACTCAGTCTGGTATTTCTTGTTGTATCTGTATGCATTGAATAAGATGCGCATAAAACTACGTCTTGTCCTGTTGTATCTCTGCCACCTCGTATATTAATTTTAGTTATTTGGTAACTTGGAGTAACTTATTGCAGGGGCAGCCCTCTGGAGTTGTCTTTATCAAGGGCACAATGGAGGTTAGCAGCCCATTATAATAGACAGGTTGTTGGTATTGGCCTTGTTGGTTAACACTTGACACAATTATGGTGGTGAGTTTTAATGGATCTGTCCTTTACTTAATACTTCTAATTTAAATGTCTTCATAATTCAATGTTGCCACCAACACACATCTGTCCTGTAGCGAACCTTGAGCAGTAACTTATGTACATACTTCAGAAACAGGCTTTTTCCAGAATACATGCCTTTCAGAAGACTTAACTACTGTTCATCTTTTTTTTTTTTTTTCACAAAAGTGTTTAGGTTATTCTTCTATAATCCATTAATACAGTGTTTTTTGTGTGTTTTAGGTGCGTGCGGGATCCAGGTCCCTGTACAGGCCAGTTTCTGCTGCTGTGCTTTCTAGACCAGAGGTCAAACCAGAGGTTCCTTTTGACTTTCAATACACGTCTTCATGTATAGTAACTCTTAAATGTCATGCTTTGTAGACGATGTACAAGGCATCAGAGTAAGAAGAACTCAAAAGATAAACTGTAACTTGATCTACTTGATTCTTCTGATCCACTGCAAGAATGTTACTTGGATAGTTCACGCAAAAATGAAAACTCTCATCGTTTTTCCATCCTCATCTTGTTCTAAATACTTTGGTTAAGCCTAAATTAAATCTGTTCATCATATAAGGTGATTGCATCTCTTTACATGACTTAGATTAAAAAGCTCTTCATATTTTTTTTTTGGTCTGGGCAACGATTAATCGCATCCAAAATATAAGACACATACAGTATATATTTTGAAATTGTTTACATGTATTTATATTCATGTAATTTATATTATATGTAAATATATTTAATATAAAAAAATGTGTCTTTATATATACATAATAAAAATACAGTTCACACACATTTACACAACTTTTATTTTGGATTCAATTAATCATTGCCTAGAACTAATATTTATTAACTTCACAACACTTTTATGAGATTTTTCAATAATATTATTAGTTTTGGTATGGTAGGACAGAAACCTCTCAGGATGCTTGATTGTGATTTCACATTTTTAACTTTAGTGTGTAATGTGCTGTTTGAGCATAAACGATATCTGCGAAGTTACGATGCTAAAAGTTCAATTCAAACTGAGATATCTTTTAAAATAATAGCAGTTTAATACTTGCTGACTCGTAGGGACTACAACGAGTTGCTTTCCAGGTTTATGATGTCACAAACCCAGATAAATCCTGCCCCTGCGAACATGCAATGAAGGGGATGGGGCCATGCTGCGCTGCTTTAGAGAAGAGGAAGAGTTGTTGCAATGCATTCAAAACTAGGGATGCACGAATTAATAAATCTATTAATAAATGAATCACGATTCTGTCTTCTAATGATTCTAATGGATTCACAAGTTTCAAAATCAATGTTCTAAAGCAGTGGTTCTTAATCCTGTTCCTCGTGCCCCCTGCTCAGCATCTCTGTCTCTCATTCTCATTCAAATCATCAGCTCAGCTCCATCATTCAACTGTATTACAGTAATATACTTTAGACATATTTTTCACAAACGAGAAGCAGTGGTAGCGAGAAATACTTGCTGGCAAACACTTCTTACTCTTATAAAAATGCTACAACGCAGTCATGTGTTCTGCTGTATTACAGCTTTAATCAGGATAAAACCATATATTAGAAGCTAACCGAAGCAGTAGCATTTACAAATAACAGCATATCTAAAAGTATGAGACAACAACAAACAAAAAAACGTACCATTTTGAAATGTCCTTTAAGAGCCGTGCTTGCACAGGTTCTGCACAATCCTCTTCACTAATATTTTCTGCGTCTCAATCGGGTTCAAATTGATAAGTGATATTGACGACGCCATTGTTTACACCCATAGCGCATGCTGCTGAGGTGAGAGGCGTGACGTTTAGACGTGCACTAGGCAGTTTAGCGAATCACAACACACTGGGCCAGCTAACCAATCAGAGACCATTTGCGTTTTTCTGAGGGAGGGGCTTCATAAAACCAGGAAATCATCGGAGTGTACATGAGAAGGGACAGAGCAGTGTAGAATAAAAGTAAATTATGTGAAAAATAATGCATTTTTAAAAAAACAAAGCATTAACACGTTAGACTACACCCCATCAACACAATCAAGCCTAGGGAAAAAAAAGCAGTCAACCACCCCTTTAAAAATGTGTTTCAAAGATTAACAAAATAATGTGATGGCATGACAATTTTCATTTTTGTGCGACTGTCTCTTTAAGGTATTTGAAATAATTGTAATAACTTCTCTGGTCCTTGTGAACTTGGTATTTAGCCCTGGTCAGAAAAGTGATTGTGTGTCATTGAAGTAGACATCATGTTTGAGCTCTCTGGCTATTGCTGTTATGGGACAGTAGGTGGCAGGCTGAACACTCGGGTCGTGTAGAGGTCAAGTAAGTCCTTTCTTCCTCTTGTAGGTCAGCGCCTCTGTCCTGCCTCAGTCGGCCCTCACTCAGGTGGCCCTCAGGAGCTTCCAGACCAGTGCTGTGAGCCGCGACATTGATACCGCTGCGAAGTTCATCGGAGCGGGAGCTGCCACCGTGGGAGTGGCTGGATCCGGTGCTGGAATCGGAACAGTGTTCGGGAGTCTTATCATCGGATATGCCAGGTAAGAGACATTGAAATGATGTAGTAATTTCACATTATAATATATTATTTCATGATGTAAAATTATTATACACTACATTTAGGGTTAGTACTTTTTTTTTTTTAAGTTTCTTCTGCTCACCAAGGCTGCATTTATTTGATCAAAAATACAGTAAAAAGAGTAATACTGTGAAATATTATTATAATTTAAAATGTTTTCTGTTTGAATATTTTAAAAATCGAACTACTTCCTGTGATCAAAGCTGAATTTTCAGCATCATTACTCCAGACTTCAGTGCCACAATCCTTCAGAAATCATTTTAATATAATGATTTACTGATCAAGAAACATTTCTCATCAATGCTGAAAATATTAATAGTAATATAATGTAATGTATATAGTAATATAATGCTGCTTAATATTTTTGTGGAAACTGATTTGTTTTTTCAGGATTCTTTTATGAATAGAAAGTTCAAAAGAAAATTATTTATTTGAAACAGAAATTTTCTGTAGAAGTGTTAAATAATTTGTTGCGTTCAATCAATTTAATAATTTGAAAAAAGCATTTATTTATTTATCCCAAAAAAGTACTATCCCCCGAATTTGAGCTGTATTGTTTTCAACAAAGTACATGCATTTGAAAGTAATGGAAGTATTATGGATCTTACGTTGTCCAGATGTTTGCAAATGTCTCTCCATGTAAGCAAGATTTAGTAAGATGGTTGTGTGTTATTTTGCAGGAACCCATCTCTAAAGCAGCAGCTCTTCTCTTACGCCATCCTGGGTTTTGCTCTGTCTGAAGCCATGGGGCTCTTCTGTTTGATGGTTGCTTTCTTGATCCTGTTCGCCATGTGAAAATCTGCTAGTTACGTAAACGCATTTAGTACAGTTGTGACTACATATTTTTGCTGTTGCTACCAAAACGTCTGCTGTCAGTCTCTGCGAGAGAAAATGTATGAATATAAAATCCACTCTGTTTAAAGAAATCATGTAACAATTAAAAATTGTTCAACTATTTAAACCCTCAATCCTGTTCATGCCCACTGAATGAGAAAAGCAACAGCTCCATCGGTGCTACTGGCATATCAAGCTGAAACTCACCATGGAAATAAAGAACCTGATAGCACTTTATCTACATCAGAATAGGGATAATATTGTGTCTGTAGACTGTAAGGGTTCATTCAGATGTTTTCAGGGGTTAAACTGCTGGTCGATAGTATGACTGTAAATTTATAGCAGTTGGTTGAAAGCCAATTAAAACCTCAATTGCTTTTGTAAATTGCATTAAATAAATTTAGATTACAGTTTACCGTATTTTTGTGGTTGTATTTATTTTTATTCACACAATATTACTTACACCGTTTTCATGGAAAGACGCTACAGATGTTTCTAACCTTGTGAAGAGAGCTACAGTGAAAAATATTTTGCTTGTGCACAAATATTATGCATTACATTAAAAAGTCATGCGTTAAATCTGATATAGAACGAGTTTAAATTTTCAAAACCTGAGCTCATCACTCGCGAGATTTCAAATGTCAATGTGCTTTCGCTCTGAAGGGGTCAGCAGAGCATTTATTCATCGCGAGATTAGAGTTTAAAGGGCTTGGCCCTGGGTAGAGCGGAGTGCCTAATTCTCGCGAGAATCTCGACACTGAAGAGTTTAGCGGAGTTTCTAACTCTCGCGAGAGGTGGTGTAAGTGGGCTTTGGCTCTTCAGGGTTCAGCCTGCGGGTGAGTAAGCGCGTCAACGCACAGTAATTATAAACAAACGCGCCTTTTTACACACTCTTTCGGGTGACTAGCAGAATCGTCTGAATATGTAACACCATAAAATGCATTTTTATGACACATTCAAGGCTTGTCGGTGTTTCTTTGTTATTAATATGGCGACGCATGCTAACAGCTAGCTGAAGTCCCATTGAAATGAATGAGAGATGAGGCTAAGCATTGATTAGCCTGCTGAGACTGATGTAAACAATCTGTTTAGTGATGATACAGTCCTGGTGTCGCTGGAAATACACTAAAGAAATGCGGGTGTGTGGTTAAAGACACAGGCGCTTTGAGTTTGGCTCTGTGAGGATATAGAGATACAGTGTTATTTAGAGGGATTTAAAGCAGAAAGTGACAATAGGTTGTGCTGTTATCAATGAGAACCAGTCTGATCATTACAGCACATTTCATTACTGTATGTGAGTTACTGAGTGGTTTAATAAACACATAGAGGCCAGTGTCAAGTGTTTAAATGTATATTACACCGATAGTGATGCATAATCCCTGTTATTCTGCTTTTAATCTTACAATGTCCTTATTTATGTCCTGGCAAACCTGATTTCACAGCTTGGTCTGACACAACACAAATCATTAAGCTCTTAGTAATAGTAGAACAGAATAATACTTACTGTTGCACATGATTATGGTGTGGCTTTAAATTATGTTATTGATGAATGACAAATTGCAAGTTTGACTTTCATGTTATCAGGTGGCAGACTGAAGCTGTGAATATGAGTGATGATAAACCATTTCTCTGCACTGCTCCTGGCTGCGGACAGGTATGTGATCACTGTTACACACTTAAAGCACTAACAGATATTTAAATATACAATTAAGTTAAATGCTTTTTTGTCCATTTTCTGTTTTCATACAACTATGTATGGTTCATGCATCTACATAATGACTGTCTGGCTGCAACAGCGATTCACAAATGAAGACCACCTGGCGGTGCATAAACACAAGCATGAGATGACCCTGAGATTTGGTCCAGCACGCAATGACAGTGTCATCATCGCTGGTGAGTCTGAAAAGTCAGTGGTTCGCAATAAAAGCAAATGAACATGAACTATTATTATTCATGGCTTTATGGGCTACTGTTGCAGACCAGACACCGACACCGACCCGCTTCCTGAAGAACTGCGAGGAGGTCGGGCTGTTTAACGAGCTCACCAGCCCGTTTGAGCATGACTTTAAAAAGGCCACGGAGGATGACGTTAAAAAGGTAAAGATGTCATTTTATAACTCAGCTGTGTGATCATTTTGCAAATAAACTGTCGTTCAGACATTTGGGGTTGATAAGATATTTTATGTTATTGAAGGAGTCTTTTATGCTCACTAAAGCAAAAAGACTTGCACTTATGTATCATTGCTCTTTTGTTGATTATGATTGCTTCCATTGTCCTCATTTGTAAATCGCTTTGGATAAAAGCGTCTGCTAAATGACTAAATGTAAACATTTTAAAATACTTTTCAATCCCAGTGGATAAAAGCACATTCCTCCCTTGCTGATTTTGTGATATGTGTGCGTAATCAAACATCGATCTGCATGTTGTTATTGCAGTTGCCTCTGGACTTGTCTCCCCTTGCGACTCCTGTTGTTCGAAACAAAATAGAGGAGCACACACCCATTGAGTCCCACCGAGACAGTCCCCTTCCCCACCCTGAGTCAACAACCACTGACGACAAGGTGAGATTCAGGACTCTGCTATACAGAGAGCTGCATAAACTCTTGCAGTAATGGGTAGGACTTTTTTAGGTCCTCTATGTGTGGTAGTTACTTGAAGGTGTTTAGGAAGAATATTTCATGCAAAGGAGCTTGTAGTAGAGCAATGTTAGGGAAAGTCCACCTCGAGGATCCTAGGCTCATATTGTGCAGAACTGTGTTGTCAGTAATTCGTAGTTTTCCCTACCTATAGCCTATGTTTTAGCAGTCCAGGTTTGTGTGACTGCCTTCTCCCCTCTGTGCACAAGTGAAAGGTGTTTGCTGCTTGATTTAGCTTCTCCCAGAGCTACTGGCTTTTAGATGAAAATACATTTCTTCATAGAGATACAAAAACTTTTTTTTTCCCCTCCTTCCCGTAGCTCTATGAAGAAATCTCTTTGTTCTCCAGAGTGTGTGAGAAAGATGATACTTTCTTCCTAAGTCAGCAAATACGCTGATTCTGACTTTAAGATTGAAGCTGTAGAAGTTTTAGTGAATAAACATTCATTTTGAGTGCTCTGTGATCTCTAGAAGCATTTTTTTACTCGTCGTCTCCAATGTGAGCTCTCAAAATGCTGAAAATATGCATATTTCTTAATTACAGTAGTTACCCTTCTGTTCAAAAGTTTGGGGTCTTTAATAAAAGAAATAAATTGATACATAAACTGTAACTTTTGATCAATAAATTTTTAAAATTGTATTAAAAAATAAATGCTGATCTTTTTAACTTTCTATTTATCAAAGCAATGAACATTCAGCTTTGAAATCACAGAAATAAATTACATTTTAAAATATTAAAGTAGAACATTATTTAAAATTGTAATAATATTTATCAAATAAATGCAGCCTTGGAAAGCATAAGAAACTTAACTTTAAAAGCATTAAAAAACCTACTCCCAAACTTTTGATTGCAGTGAAGTAATTTTTGAGACTGATTTTTTTTGATGCCCTCTGTCATCCATCAGCTGTAGATCACTAATTGCAGTCTTTTAATTCATAGATGAATAATGTATGTGCTCCCTGTGATGTAAAAGCTACAGACACAGTCAGAAACAATATAAGTTCAGTAATGGACAGTGTAGTTTTGTGTGAGCGGTTGATGCAGCTTGGCTCTCGTGTGGTGTTTTCAGGAGGTTTCTTTGCAGCCGACCTCTCTTCCTCCATCCACTATAGTCCGTCCTGCCTCCCTCCAAGTCCCCAATGTACTACTGGCCAGCAATGAGGCTGGTGTTGTTATTCAGCAAGCTCTCCCATCTCCAACATCTAGCTCTGTTATAACCCAGGTCCCATCCTCTAGTAGACCGATAGTGTAAGTAACTTCTAAATGTTACTTATTCTGCTCCTCTCTTAGTTTGCCATCATTTTTTTCCTTTTACACCTCATTCGGTGTTTGGTTTTCGTCATTCATTTACTTGGAGAATTTATGATTTAGTTTCAGTTGCTTGTGATCCATGTGCCTTTACTTTTACATCATAGAATTGAACATCAGACAGGTTTTGTTTGAGCCTTTTGTTTTTTCATACACCAATTGAAGAGAAAATTCTAGCTGTTGTTTTTTATGTTTCTAGCTGTTGTTGTTTATGTACTTAAGTCAATATGAACACAAAATGATTGACACTGTTTGCTTTTTAATACTTTTTTTTTTTTTTGCATGATTTATCACAAAAAAGTTTGTAATATGTAGTTAAAATGTAATAATTGCCCTGCCCTAAACGGCTTTATATCTCTATTTTTTTACATTTTGCATAGTTATTGTAACTTTAGTATTTACCATTTAATATATTTCTTGATGGAAAAAATTATTTCCCATCCTGTTTCTCCGCATTAAAAATGTCACATTACAAAAGTAAAATACTGTGCAATTACTGTTTCATGTTGACTTTAAAGCATGTATAGCTTGTTTGTTGTAGCCTATTTGTATCACAAGCCTTTGCATATAAATTCTGTACTACAGTTATGTTAATGTAACATTTGGTATGAATTTTGTTTCTGTTTCCCCCATCTCTCTGTCTGTCTTCAGTCCGGTGTCTGGCACGTTTCCGGTTCTGCTGCAGCTGCCTAACGGTCAGACGATGCCAGTCGCCATTCCAGCTACTATCGCCAGCTCCAGCGTACACATACCCACTGCCATTCCCGTGAGTGTCCCACAAGCACTCTCTCTGTAGTGTGTACAGAAAGCTCCTGGACAATGATTTTACATCATTAAAGGGCCAGTTCACCCAAAAATGAAAACTGTGTCGTTAATTACTCACCCTCATGTTCTTCCAAACCCGTAAGACCTTTGTTCATCTTCGGAACACAAATTAAGATATTTTTGATGAAATCCGAGAGCTTTCTGACCATGCATATACAGCACCGCAATTGAAATTGGTTCCAAGACCCAGAAAGGCAGTAAGGATATCATTCAAATCAGTGGTTCAACCTTAATTTTATGAAGCTACGAGAAAGAAAACAAAAATAATGACTTCATTCAACAATTTCTTCTCTTCCATGTCAGTCTTCGACACACGTTCACAAGAGTAACGCGACGCATGCGTGTAGTGCTGCTGACGCAGGAGCCAGCCTTCTGACGTAGAACCCGGATTCACTGCAGCTTGTTTGCAAGCAGAAGAATGCACATGCATGCATCTGACACGGAAGAGAAGAAATTGTTTAATAAAGTCGTTATTTTTGTATATTCTATGCGCACAAAAAGTATTCTTAACAAAGCTTCATAACATTACAGGTGAATCACTGATGTCACATGGACTGTTTTATTGATGTCCTTAACTACATTTCCGGGCTTTGGATGTGGTAGTTCTCTTGCTGTCGTGCAAACCAGGGTCAAAAAGGGTCGAATTTTATAAAAAAGTATCTTATTTTGTGTTCCGAAGATGAAAGAAGGTCTTAAGGACATGAGGGTGAGTAATTAATGACAGAATTTTTTTTTTTGGTTGAACTAACGCAGTGTTGACCAACAACATGTTCGTTTTTAAAGGAATCATTACATGGTAAACATGAATTTCCTTTTTATTTTATTTATTTTTTTAAATGAAAGACTGGTACTGGCTATGTAAACAAAACCTAATGTTCACAATTTAAACTCTCTCCCCAGTCCACACAGACTATTTGTGAGGAAACTTCAGTAAAAATGGGTCTGAGCCTTGTGAGCAGCCTCAACATGTGCTGCAGTAACGCTTTGGGCAAATAGAGTTTCAGTCCTGACTCAAGATCCTTTCCCAGTCCTGCTGGACTGTCTTGTTGGGGAATAACAGTTAAAACCCAAAGGACCAGGTCTTGTTGAATGAAGGCAAGGAGTCAAGAGATGCGTTTGAATTGAAGAAATTTACTGAAGAAATGGTTTGCAGTTTCAGGCAGGAGTCAGCTTTAACACTCGCATGGAGTTCGTCGGCCAATGTGTTCAAAATCACCAACAATTATACCCTGACAGAGGATGCTAATTGCATCAATGCATAAGTCAGCAAAATTCTGATTGGTTCCAAAACATAGATAAACTTAGACAGTTTCCACATATGGACGTGAATGCTTCAAGCATATCTCCAAATGATTATTGCAGGCGTCAGCAAATGAAGAAGACGACAACTCAGCTAGGATAGCGGCAGGAGACGGTCTTCTCATCTAACACAGAGAATAGATGCCGACACACACACACACACACACACACACATACACACAGAGCCCTTATCTGCATCTCAAGGTTTTATAGCCTCTAGTGAGCATCTTATCAGTATGGTTGGTTACACACATACTATGCAGCCATCAATCTTGGAGAATAGAAATACAGGATAGAACAGGATTCTCTAATATCTGTTTAATCAAACATCTAAATGTCACGGTTCTCTCCGTCACTCGTAGCTCAGGTCATCCTGACCCCTTAGCCTGATCTTATGGCCCTAAGGAAAGAATACACTCAGCATGCGTTCACACCTTTTACTCTGACTATCTCTAAAAAGGATATGCACACTTCAATCTATACGAATATAGATGGCTCTGCTACTTAAGTCAGTCATCAAACAATCTGGGAGGTTAAATACTGATCAGTAACTTGATTAATAATCACACAAGAAATATTAATAAAATAAGTAATATCAGAAGGAAGGGTATGGTCAGATGGGCATCCACTTCATCCTCTCCTTCACTCTCCTCTCCCATAGTTTCCATGTCTCTCCATAACTGTGCTTATTTAAAAAAAAAAAAGGGCCAAAAAGTTTGACATGGTTTTGACTTAACATAGGTAATTTTAAAAGTTCCATAGACATTACAACCATGAGTTCATCAACATAACCACCAACAAGATGTGTGCTGTTAAGATCAGACTGACATGATCAGGGACTGTTAAAAAAATACATTTCAGAAGGCTACGCCACAGCCAGAAATACCATAAAGTTTGACACATTGTATCGTAGGTTTCAGTAAATGTTCTTTTTTGACTGAGCAGGACATTGAGAGTTCTGAGAGTTACAGTGTTTAGTACAGTAAACTCTGTAATATCTTTTTCTATGATATGACTTCTTTCATTCTAAGAGAGGGTGGGAAATACTAGACATTAAAAACTGTTTTGTGAAACCTTGACAACAGTGTAATTGAGAGAAAGAAAGAGAAGAGAAAGAACTAGAATTAATTCTGTCTGTGAAAGACATGTTGGCATAGAATTTCTAAGCAAAAGTATATTAGAAAGCAGCCTGATATTGGAAAAGCCTTTCGAATGCACCTGTGATGCCTTAAAATGCTGTCTAAATAGGCAGCTCAGTAGGTTTTGGAGTTTTTGATTCACGTCCAAAATGCCTGTAGAGGGTGGATTTGTTTTTGACTAATTAGACATTTTAAGGTAATCTCCTTTGTGTTCCAGTGCTGCAGGATTATGATGTAGTAGATGGGTTTGTCCTGGCCGCTGTTTGTCAGAGATGTGATCCACAGCCGTTCATGGTCACATACACACACATCCGAAGTACAGTTAACACAGAGGCTTGACTAAAACAACACTGAATGTTCAGAATCAGATGTTTTCCTTTCTTTAAAAACCCTCCCCTTCAAATCAAGTGGTCACAGGAGACACATTTGCGACGCATGTTACTACATGTGTAAAAAGCAATCTGTCCCCTAACCAGATGTAAACGTTCCACAAATCCATCATGAGTGTGCTGGGAAGTGATCTAAGCATGGCTCCAGTGCGTTGAGTGTGTTTAAGTGTGTGTTGGTGGATGAAGGACACTGCGCCGCTTTCATGACGTCAGCCTGTGAGGTGTGTGGTAATGTATGCAGAGACACATTATCACTCATACACACGTGTCTGGGGCAGTTCAGACCCTGTGTGTGTGTGTGTGTGTGTGTGTGTGTGTGTGTGTGTGTGTGTGTGTGTGTGTGTGTGTGTGTGTGTGTGTGTGTGTGTGTGTGTGTGTGTGCTTGATGATCTGTGTGGAACACTGAGCAGCATATGATTATGTCCCGTAGGCTTTCAGCAGGAGGAAAGGAGAGAGATGGGAAATAAGAAACAAAGAAATATATTCCCTAATACCTACTGCAGTTTATTCTATAGGATTTATGTTACACTTTATTTGGTAGCACTTTATTTTACAGTCCTGTTACTCATGTACGTACTATGTTGTTATTTTAGTAATGTACACTGTAAGTGCATGTAAGTACACATACTGTAAAATAAAGTGCAACCCTTTATTTTAAGGTGTCCTTGTTACAGTGTAATTATACATTTAAGTACTGAGTAATATTAATTAACTACATGTACTTACTATTTGGTTAGGGTAAGGATTAGGGCCTGTCTTTGGATTGCTTGCATGTAATTATGCATAATTTATTGTTATTATAGTAGTAAGGATATGTAACATGTAACAAGGACACCTTAAAATAAAGTGTTACCAGATTTAGTTTTTTGACAGGAGGCCCTTTTTATTATTTTTGTAATATAAAAATACTGTGGTGTTATTATCTGCTACATTATTGTACATGGTATATTTTTTTTTTCTTGTTTTTATTGCTCATAGTAGAAGCTTAGCTACAGATATGGGCTGAACCCTTACTGTGTGTTTGTGGGATAATGAGGGGCATGTTTGCGTCTTATTTAGTTTTGTTTGCTTCTTTTATGTTTCTTATTTAGTGTGTTTGAGACAATGTATTGATGTTTTCTGTGGTGTCTGGTGTGTTTTCAGCTGGTCAGACCAGTCACCGTAGTGCCTAGTGTCCCTGGAATCCCTGGCCCCTCCTCTCCACAGCCTGTCCAATCAGAAGCCAAGATGGTAATTTACACCCCTCTCATTTACATATACATCCACATGTGCCTCATTTGCAAGCATATTTTAGTGTAAGCAGATTTTCCTTCAGCCCAGAGGGATTTAGGATGTACAGTCCACAACACTGACACAACATTGAGCTTTGTGTAGTTCCTGTACAAGAGCACAAGAGGGCATCTTGCTCGAGTGTGTTTATGTGTGTTTATGTGTGTTTGTGTGTTTGTGTGTTTTTACACTATCAGACAAGCAGAGACTGTTGAAGTAGTGGATGCTGACATGAACTTTGAAATCTAGAGATCAGCTATTTCCACGTTTGTAGAGAAACGTACGTGCAGTACCAGCCAAAATTTAGAGTTTTTTTAAATTATATTGTTATATATGTTATAAGTTTAATTGTTATATTTTTACCATTTAAAAACTGTTTTGTAATTGAATATATATTAAAATGTAATTTCTGTTTGTAAAAAAATTCCTGTGATGTAAAATGTGAAAAGAGAGTAATATTCTTAAATATTATAACAATTTATTTCAGTGTTTTCTATTCAAATATTTTTTTATTCATCATTACTTCAGTCTTCAGTGTCACAGATCCTCCAGAAATCATCCTAATATGATGATTAAAAGTGACAGTAAAGACAGTTTTAATGTTATAAAAGATTTGCATTTTAAATAAATGCTGTTCTTTTGAATTTTCTGTTCATTAAAAAAATCTTAAAACAACTGTAAAAAAAAATATTCAAAAATATTCAGCAGCACAACACTGATGAAAATAACCATTATTAATAATTGATCACATCAGCATGTTAGAATGATTATTAGAAAGATTTCTGAAGAGCTTTCGTTCAAAAACATTAAATATATTAATTATTCCAAACTTTTGACCAGTAGTTTATGTAAACATTCTTTTTTTTTTTTAAATTGTATGCCGTGCATTTCTCAAGCTCAACCATTTAACCCTGTTCCTAAAGTTACTGTAAAAAAAAAAAAAAAAAAGTTATCAAACAAATGTGTTTTTCTTTAATAAATGGGAGATATACATTTATTAGTTATTACAGACCAAAATTTGGGATTAAATTGTTATAATTCATGAACGTTTGGAATACAGACCTAAGACCTAAAACTTTTTTAATTTATTTTTTTAAGAAGACAATCTGCAGATTATTGCAGAATTGGAATAATTTCAAAATATTAAAGTATCAAAAACGTTATAGAATTTACTCAAGCATACACTGTACCAATTTTCTTTTATATAAAATAAATATTTTACAAAATTGATATAAAATTAAAGCCTTATGTCTAAATAAGTTATGTTCCAAATTTGAAGTTGATATAAAAAATTTGAGGTTCCTGTGAGGTTTTATTTAGGGCGTTATACCACAAACAGCCACCGGGTGCCATCAAAACTCCATTGAATAATTTCTTTTTTTTTTAATGCATTTTTCACACGTCTTATTTTCTCTGTCAATATTACTTCTATCACAAAATAACCACATTATTTTCCACATACTGTACATTATTGTTGCTCCTCTATGCCCCGCCTTTCTGAAACCTGCAGATTTTTACAAAGCTCATCGTTCTGAGAAGCGAGGCGTGCTCTGATTGGCCAGCTATCCAGTGCATTGTGATTGGCCAAATACCTCAAGCATGAGACGAAAATGTCACGCCCCTTACCATATTGTGATGCTGTGTCCCGGTGCGATGACACAAAAACAATAAAAGCCATTACAAATGAGGCATTTGTTGCATCCAGTGGGGATATAATTACTGATTATAATTATAACTTTGATTATAACTTTTTTACGCGTTGCGTTGCATCGCGCCGTGTAAACATTACCATGTCTGCATTTGTGATCGGAGAAACGACTAACAACAAACACTACTCTAAACAGCTCAAAACTCACGTTTGAATAGTAAGTGGCAAATTCTTAATATGAAAACATACTTACAGGCTGTGAGTGAGAAGCGCCAGACTGTCCTTGCAAAGTTAGAATCTCCCCACTTTATAGAAACAATCTTTGAGCATAGCTGGCAGGCTACTCCCAGGTTCAGGAAATAGTCCTCCGTAAAATGTGCTGCAGACACTCGAATATTTGGGTTGAACTGTTCTAGAACAGTGTTGTAAATACAACTTAACCACTGATTTCTAGTTGTGTCCTCTTTAGGAAGCCCAAACAAAGTACTTTCTCTTTCACAACGAAACACAGCGTCTCCAGGACATGGCGCCTGCGGCAGGAATAACACTACAGCGGGAATAATAGTTCCACCTTCTTTCTTTGCGTATACGTTTGGGCGGTGTTTTGCAAATCACCTCACACCATGAGGTAGACATGTGGGGGCATGTTTAAACGAGCCGTTTTAGGGGGGCGTGGTCGAGTCTTAACTTTTATAAAGAATATCTCTTTGGTTTTGAGACTTTAGTCTTTGCAACTTCAGGGATCTTATATATGCACAAACAGCTTGTAACACTCCAAAGAGAAAGGAAAACCTGAAGTCACATTATATGACCCCTTTAAACTAGTCAAGTTATCGCTCAGTATGGGCTAAGTCTGCAACCCTTTTACCATTCTTTAAAAAAAAATCATCAAAAAGTCAAGTTTTTAAACTGTTCAGTCATTTCCCAACTTTTAATAAAATGCCACATAATATTTAACATGAGTTCTTGAAGTGACCTGATTTTACTAACACTTTTACTAAGAAATTAGACTTATTTTTTAAGAGTCTCAAGCCCTGCTTTGTACCCTATTTATTTATAAGCATATGAGCAAATAAGTGCATGCTTGCATCCATGCATCCAGATACCAACAAATGCACATCTACCTCATGACCAAACATTCATAATATGAACCACATCAGCATACACACACATACACACATAAAATATATTCATACACACACACACACCTTCCAGATAACCTCCATCTACAGGAAGCAAACGCACAAAACCTCAACTCATCAGAAAACATCTAATGAGCCCTCGTCAAGCAAACACCCCCTCATCTCTCTCTCTCTCTCTCTCTCTCGCTCCCCTGCCACACAGACAAGGCACTTTACAAGGACTGATGATGCTGCAAAGACCACAATAATGATAATTAACTTGCTGAATTTAGAAGATTATGCTGTTAATTAGTTGCAAAATAAAGATAAGTAATAAAGGAGCAGATGGTTGAATAAAACCCTCGAGATGGAGGGCTACTGCTCTGATGGGGCTCCGATGGCAGATATGAAATATGAATCTGACTGGCCCCGCACACATCGTTCACAGTCCCTCTGTTTCTCTCTCTTTCTCTTTCAGTCGTTCGCTCAGCCCTTGCGTGACTTGTTCCACGTGAATAATTTCTTTCTAGTCATGTAGAAACGTAGAGTTCGGTAAGGGTGTTCTATAAACTAATTTGCTAGATAGATTGGTCTGCTGAGGACGGCTGTTTAAATAATGCTCTTTTCTTGTTTTTGTTTTTTTTCATGAAAATTAATGCGTCCTCCTTGCCTGTGGCCATGGTTACACACCTCACCTGCTGTGGGGGAGTTTGTTAACTCTCACACTTGACTGTTTCAGCCCACATCATGGTTTTTTAAAAACCAAGTCGGCTTAGAAGAATTATCTATGGAGAAAAAAAAAACTTCTCAGCATCTGTCATTATGAAGACTGGATTTCTGTTTGTGTTTATGCTTCATATTAACTGAAATAAAATGTGAAAATACTTTTAGTGTAACTTTATATATACTTTATAAGAGGGTTGCTAAGGTAGTATTCCTAAATAAACTAAATTTAGTTTAACTTGATGTACTAATATAACAAAAAAATGAATGAAATCTATATAGACAAAAAAAAAAAAAAACTAAAAATGACAAAAACGCAATTACTAAAACTTAAAATTAAAATGAAACCTAAAACCTATTAAATCCTAAAAATAAAACGAAAACAGAAAATATAACTAATATAAAAACTGATTCAAAATAATAATAAAAACAATAATTGTGTCTCAATAATGCTAAAATAACTGTGCAAAATGTATGAGGATTAGACATTTAAATTTATTATTGCATTATTGCTCAAATGTTCATAGACGTCACTGTGTTTTTTTTAAATGTTTTTGTAAGTATGTTTTAGTTTAAAAAATAGTAAAAAAAAAAATGTTATTTTATATTTGTTTAGTTTTATTTTCATTGTTTATTTTACTTATTTAAACCTTCCATGTAATCAACGCTTCATTGTCACAAAAATATATCATTTTTATTATTAATGGATTAATTTTTTTTTTTTATTAAATTAAATTACATTTTCAGTAAATTATTAGATTTATTTGATTAAATCATTTTAATGCTTCTTCAAACTTTTGAATCAATGTTAGTGCAATGGCTATTGAGAGTCAATGCATAAATAGCAAAATATTTATTTTATTGAATATCACCAAAATATTGAGAAATTTTTTAACTGTGTCAAACTCTAGTGTTGTCATTATTGGGGGTTGCTCATAGTGAAGAGAAAAGCTCTTGGCGCTGAGGTCTCTATGCTGCACACGCTACAGTACGCCAGGGAAAGGCAGATTTCCCTGACAAGAGAAAATCACAGGCATCTCCAGGGAATAGGGAATTAGCTACGACAGCTCTTACTCCTGTGGAAGAGCTCTGAGGGAAGCATCTGTTTAAAGCTGTGATGAATATGTTGTTTTAATCCTTGCCTCTGGTTTTCCACAGAAGTTAATTATTCTAATCTTCAGTTCTCGCCTCTCTCTAATGTAGTTTAGCCTCCTGATCCCAGAGAGAGACAGAGAGAGAGAGAGATGTTTTCCTCATTTCGCTGCTGGAACTATAGACAAACATGCTGAAGAGAGTGAGATTTTTGACTATCGGCATAAAGTCTGTTGCATATTGCGGTATTGCAGCTTATTGTGGCCAGAAACTGCCACTTAGTCAGGAAGGGCCCTCTGACTGACATTTAACGTGGCCAATCACAGTTCGGTGTTTTGAATGTGACATTTAGGGCCTGTAAATGTGAAATTAGACACAAAGCAAGCAGATAAAACAAGGTATATTCTTCTTGTGAAGAACAGTGTTTTAAAGTCAGCTAAGATGACAAGAAGTTAGTAATAGATGTTGACCTGACCTCTGACCCGTCTCTCATCTGCAGAAGCTGAAGGCGGCCCTCAGTCAGCAGATCCCTCAGGTAACCAACGGTGATGCAGGTGACATCCAGAGCAGCTCGGCCAGCGAGACTCCGCCCCCGGCCCCACCTCCAGCTGAGGAGCCACGCCCACACTCATTACAGCAGCCGGCTACATCCACGACAGAAACGCCTGTATGTGTTAAACAGTGCTCTCTTGTATGTCTCTTACAAATAAGCAGGTATCATATAACTAACACAGAACAACAGGTTAACAATTAATGTTAATTGTATGTGTTTTATAGCATTTTAACATTTCAAATTTAACAGTAGTTAATGGATTATGAGCTAGTATGAATTTAACAATAAAGAAATGTACACTTCTGTTGAAACTTTTGGGTTTGGAGAGAGTTTTTGAAAGTCTTTTTTTTTTGTGTGTGTGTTCACCAATTATGCATTTATTTGATCTAAAATACAGTGATATATTTTGAAATATTATTACATTTTAAAATAACTATTTTCTATTTTAATATATGTTAAAATGTAATGTATTTCTGTGATCAAAGCTGAATTTTTAGCGTCGTTACTCCAGTCATATGATCCTTCAGAAATCATTCTATGCTGATTTGCTGCTCAAGAAACATTTTTTTTTATTATTAATGCTGAAAACAATTGCTCTACTTGATATTTATGCAAAAATCATGATTTTTTCATAATTCTTTAATTAACAGAAATTTATTTGAAATAATTTTTTTGTAACAGTGTATAATTCCTGTCTCTTTTGATCAGTTTAATGCATCCTTGCTGATTAAAATCAGCATTTTTTTTTTTTTTTACTTGCCTTTTAAATGGTAGTTTAGATGCATAAATTAGCATTAATGTAGACTAACAAATGCTTTAAGAAATTGTCGTTCATTGTAAGGTCATGATAACTAGCTAATGCAGGTTAATGAATTCAACCTTATGGTAAAGTGTTACCAATAATAATCCAAATTGAAAAAGAGTATTATTATCAAACGCAACACACATTTCCGTGTTGCGTTTAAGTCTAGTACGTTTTCTGTCTTCGTCATCCTTTGGCAGGTGCAGCCCTTGATTTTAATTCTTCTGAAAGGTCTTAATTGATTCGTGTTTGATTGTCGGCCTGTGCAGGTGTCTCCTGCCCCTCCGGCCCAGCACACCACCAGTACAGGCGGGCGGCGGCGGAGAACCACCAGCGAGGACCCAGATGAGAAGAGGCGGAAGTTTCTGGAAAGGAACAGAGCGGCTGCGTCTCGCTGCAGGCAAAAGAGGAAAGTCTGGGTGCAGAATCTGGAGAAAAAAGCGGAAGATTTGAGCAGCATGAACGGACAGCTACAGGTACACACACACATCTTTGAGTGTATTTCTGTGTGCATTGGAGAGCCAGACAAAGATGGTGATGAAGTCATTAATGTAAATTAAGAAGTGTGTTTGCATGACAGCCACGGCGTGATTGTTGGAGTCTCCTGCATCGATATGGCCCTGTCAATAAAGACGTTTCCTCCAGATGTCATCGGCACACAAGCGTGTCGTCTGTTCTGTCGGAGCGTTTGTGAGCTGCCCTGGAACTCTCCCAGGGAAAGCCGTCTCTTTCTCAACCCCCGTTTTGTAGCAGGCAATTAGGATCCGCCACTGACAAGTTCGCAACAGTTCATGTAACCGTTGTCTCTGCTGATAACGGAGAGTGCGGCACGGCGCCGGCACGTTCCAGACAATTTAATGAGATGTGCCACTGTTTATTTGCGCGCTGTCTTTTTTATTTGTCCGTTTAAACAAAGCGCAGTGGTTTGGCGACGGGGTGGGGGAAGGGCGATTAATTTGCAGGTTATATGAAGGAATAAACTAACATGAAACAGATGGAGAAGCAAAGAAGGGTGTTGGGTGTAGAACAGAATGCTTGGGACTCTGAAAACGAGCGTGACAGTATGTTTCTTCGGAGAGAAGGTGTTTAATACTAGCGCATTTATCAGCGCTGATGGGCTGGTGTAATTGTCCCTCTCTGCCCCGTTGGCCCAGCTGATCGGAGCGTAGAGCTCTAATGATGCTCAATTACGTTAACATCATCCTTAACTGGCTTTTTAACGAGGTGTCAGGGTTTGCCGACCAGCGCACGGCAGCACTCGAGCCAAACATCCCCCTTGTGCTGTCTTTATGGATGCAGCCGGTCTGTGAAAACATTAAACACTTTAATGGCCTGATCTTACTGCCTCACCACCTCTCTCAAAACAGCACAAGGGACAGTTCATCAGATTTTAGACATTTCGTTTGATGATTTTTCTTTTTTTTTTGAGAGTCAGAATGGGAGAACTGTACCTGAAGCCATATGTCAGTTCTTTAGATGTTCATGTCATTGGAAGTTCACTGGTCATAATAACATCACTGTATACATTTGAATTATTAATACCTTTTAGCTAAATTCCAGCATATTAAATGGTTCTTCCTTTCTTCGTTTGTCTGATATCTAGACATAGACGAATATTTTGGCCTATTACAGGTTAATTAATGGAATTTTTAAAGGGGTCATCGGATGCTAAATTCACTTTTACATCTTGTTTGAACATAAATGTGTGTTGGCAGTGTGTGTACACATCTACCCTATACTGATAAAAATCCACCCAGCGGTTTTTATTTAATCCCTATAAATAATATCCCCTTTTTCAAATCAGGCTGTTCTCAGCTTCTCGTCTGTGTGGCGTTACACGGACGAAGGCCACTCCCACGATAGGTGATTGACACAGCCGTCTTACCTTAGACCCGCCCTGAGTAAGCTGTCATCAGTCCGCCATTGTTTAGACGCCGGAGCAATTGAGGTGTTTTGTTGTTGGATATAATAATGAATATTACAGTCGTCATTTACTCCCGACATCTGAGCCGCTGAAGATCCAGAGGATTAACATTACTTTCGTTTTTGAAGGGAATGCGCTGATCCCCAATCTACCTAAATGCATTTATGTTCACTCGAATCATTCGTCATCCAGCTTCACTTACAGCAGAAGTGAGTATAAATGTTTTTCATGAATCTTTGCCATCGCCTTTCCTAATAACGTGCTAGTAAGCAAGTTTTGTGGCTAAATGCAGCTAAAGCAAACAGTCTCTCAGAGCACGGCTCGTCACCCCACAGAAGAGAGGGGCGGGGTCAGCAGAGCTCATTAGCATTTAAAGCAACGTGCAAAAAAACGGGTTGATGTCTGCAGAGCTGATTTTGATATGGTAAAAATGGTGTTTCTACACTACCATTGAGAAATTTTAACCAAAATACGTTATAGACTTTTCATTAAGACCCAAAATAATTTGTCTTTTTGGACAATTAAGAGATGTCTGTACGAGAGTGTACTTTTTTTTTTTTGTTTGTTTTTTTTTTCAGATATTTTAGAGTAAACAATTGTTTCAAGTAAGTCTTAACTATGTACACTACCCTTCAGGAGATTTTTTTTCATGTATTTAAAAGAAGTCTCTTATGTTCACCAACATTTGCATATATTTGATAAGCAACACAGTAAAAACAGCAAAATTATGAAATATTATTACAGTTTAAAATCGATTTTATATTTTAATTTATTTTGAAATATTATTTATTTCTGTGAGGGTAAAGTTGAATTTTCACCATCATTACTCCAGTCTTCAGCGTCACGTGATCCTTCAGAAATCATTCTAATATGCTGATTTGCTGCTCAAGAATTTTTTTTTTTTTATTATCAATGTTAAAACCAGTTGTGCTGCCTAATATTTTTATGGAAACCATGATGCTTTTTTGTTTCTTTGTTTTTTGAGAGAACAGAATTTATTTGAAATAAAAAGGTCTTTACTGTCACATTTAATAAATTTAATGCATCCTTCCTGGAAAAATAGTATCAATTTCAATTGAAAAGCAGTGTAATTTTTTTTTTAGATTTAGTCATTCAGGGTTGTTTTCACCCTGTCAAGGTTTATTTTGTGATAATTACTTTTCAACTGCATTTTCCTGCTTGTTATAATATACTTCTCGCCTGATAAATAATAAATAAATCTTCATAAAATACTTGAAATAGTTTATTATATGAGAAGAAAAATGTACAGACGTGAAACTAGCACAGCCACATAGGAAATCATTTGCCTGGAACGACAGTCAAATTTAAGCTACATTTTTTACCACAAAATGACCGCAGTTAATCAGTCACGTTCCAGAAATCTAGGCTGTTTGCTATTTATTACCGTTAATATTTATCTATCAGCCACCGGCCACACTGCTCTGGAGATATTGACATGGCAGTTGAACACCTTACCAGTCCACCCGTCTTGTTTTAGGATATTTAATAGCCCCTGAGCCTTATGAGTTATTTTCTAGTAACTAATAATAATAGCCTGTGGTCAAGCTGAGCTCCAGAAAATTGGAGTCGTGGGTGCATTTTGATGTGATGTGGAATACAGAAAGAAGAGAAGGAGGGAGGGAGGCCGACTTTGTGGTCGTAATGGAAGATGGCAGTTTGTGGTGAACACTGCCATAGTGTTTTAGCAGCTGTGTTTAAATCTGCTTCTCCTCTGCACACCATACCAGCACTGCCAAGATAAAACAGATGGAAAGAAATAAACTGGCTAGCGTTTAGACTGCTACATTAAACATCAGCCGTGTTTCTGAGGAACAGAGAAAGCTTTTAAATCTGCGGCGTTGTGCCCCTCTTTCGCACCCGTTCGGCTCTCTGTAAATCCTGTTAAAGTCACCTTCGCTGTTAAACAGCCTGTCTTTAGCGCATGCAGAACAGCACAGCCCCATGGGAGTCCTAACAGCAGACGAGAGTAAATCTCACCAGAATGGGCGACAGTGTTTCGCTGACGGAGGGGAGCGCTCTCTCTGTGTTTCTCTCTCCTGGGACTCTGCCATTAAGCAGCTATAATTGTGTCCCAAAAAAGCTTAAATGAAGAAGAGCTAATGATCTTTTTCTGTTGATTTCTCACTGATCTTGACGGGTAACGTGCTTCTTTCTCTCTGTGCAGAATGAGGTGACTCTTCTGCGTAGCGAGGTGGCCCAGCTGAAGCAGCTTTTACTGGCTCATAAAGACTGTCCCGTGACGCTCCTGCAGAAGAAATCAGGATACCACCGTGAGTGACCTCAGCAATTCACACTGTCAGACATATCAGCTAGCTTCGTCATCAGACTCCAGTGCTCTCGATTTAAGATTTAGCACTTATGATCACAACAGCCATAAAATGTGTTTTTTAGTTTAGTGATATTTATTGAAAAATGTCTTGATTGTTCTGCAAATACCCTGCAAAGCCTTAACATATTTAATAATAGTCAGAAAAATCTAAATTTTTGAAATGGAACGTTTTTTTTTTTTTTACTTTTAGACAAAATGTTTCTTAAAATTTTGAGGAACATTTTTGAGGGCCATATTTGATGCTCTTATGGCTAATATAGAATGATGTAATAAGAATATGGAGCTCATACTTAAAGAGAAAAAGCACATTATTTTTATTCAGAGGCCCAAACTGAGCAAATTCGTGCAGATGATGTTGTTTATATGACCAAAAAGTAAGATGGCATTCTGATAGCTTGTAATATACATAATTGAGATCTTTATAATAGTACAGCAGACTGCTTGCAAAAGATGTATAGAAATTTTAGTTGTCACTCTATATCTCACAATAATACAGCATATTTTAGTAGGTTGATAATTAAATGCTTATTTTTAGGATCAAAGATTTGTAGTTTTTATTGTAATGGAATACAATGATTATCGAGAGATAAACAAATAAATGGTCCTCAAAATCCTGTTGTATCATATTTGATACTCATATTTTAACATGATTTTTCTAAAAAAAAAAAAAAAAAAAAAAAATGGATGGATAATCAAGTAAACCTAAGTTAACTGCTTATCTTGAAATATTATTAACTATAAAAATGTTTCTTAAGTTTACTTTCTAAAAATCAGCAAAGAGACAAATAGACCCAGAGGGGGATATTTTTACAATTATACTATAAGGCCTTTTAGTATTGTAGTATAAATTATCAATCAGACAACAGAAGACATGTAGAAGATACTACAGGTTTTTCAGCAAATGATTGCAGTATAAATTCATAAATCACATTTTTGGCAATTTTTTACCAAGTGGTTCACTATAAGGAAACAAAAATTGGCACACTGCCATTGCTGCTCCCAAAGATCAATCTTGTCAAGTGAAATGGAGATTGGAACGGGGCCAGAAAGGACCACGAGTTGGGATTTGTTGTTATTGTTGGCCATAATCATAAGTACATGACATTTAATAAATCATTCCTTCAGAAAGATTCATAAGTTGTAGTTACTGGTTTGTGATACTGGTTTCACTGAACCGACTCAATAATTCGATCAAAGCAGTTACTGAATCACCATATTACTAATGAAAATGTGTAAATGGACCAATACTGGGGTACTGGGGCAGTGTTTCCCAACCCTATTCCCAGACAAACCTGATTCAACTCATTAGTAGAGACACCAAGACCAGACATGGATGGCTAGGGTAAGAGTGAAATACAAAATGTGTGCTGCTGTTATCTCCAAAAACAGGGTTAAGAAAGACTGTCTTAGGTGGTTGCTTACTGGCATAAGTCAAAAGATCCTGATTTCATTCACAATGTCTCAATCTCAGTTGGCAATGACTTTCAAAATTTTGAAAATGAACACACATCTCTGGACTGACAGCTCTGCTTAATGGGTTGTAAAGTTAATGGTTTCTTTTTTTCCAAATTTGTTTTGTTTTTGACGATAACAGATGAGTGTTATTCCTAATGAGTGTTCAGTTGGGTTTTTGATGAAATGTGAAGTGGAATATGAACTAGCCCTGAGTGTGAAATAACAGATTTATCTCGTCCCATTATTACTGCAGAATGCCGAGGACTCATATATTTGCACAACAGCGATGTTCGCTAACAAAATGATCCCCGCTGTATGTGGCGGTGTCCTCTTTAAGATGAGTGATAAAGAGGCATTCAGAAACCGAGGGCTGCTTTTGTTACACGCGCGTCTTCGGCCGTTACGCTTTAATGACACCTTGTGAAATGTGCAGATCTGCGGCTCGTCTACCATATGCAGCCACTTCATATCAATTAGCTGTTGTCACAGGGACAGAGAAGCAGTTGTGGTAGAGATTGCATGTGCCGGAAGCACTTCCACAACACTAAAACTTAACGGCTGCCCACGCTGCTCCGCTGGTGCGTAAGCACTTTTTGTACATAACTTTGATATCACGCCATGTCTGATATGTTGCTGGCTTTGTGTGTGCATGTGTCTGGCTCATTTTGTAACCCGAGGCTGACTTGTATTGACAATGATTGCTTCCAAAATGAGTGTATTATAGCGGAGAGCCTGACAGAAGCGCCGTTTCGCGACTGGCATGCGCCGCTGCAGCCGTGCAGTTCATTATGCGCCGGCATTGTTAAGCAGCTTGACTGACAGGTCTCATGCATATTATGAGCGGGATGGTTGTCGGGTGAGATTGGGTTGTCAGGGAGCGGTTCATTTGGTCGGTCTTGGCGAGGTAGAGGAGGGTACGGAGATGATCGAAACCATTCCTCAATCCTGTTTATGCTGCCAATGTCACCTAACACCGTGAGGGGTCATATATTAGTCACCTGTGCAAATGAGACTCGCAGAAGAGCGCCGTTCCGTCTTTGCCGGATTTGTAAACAACGCCAGTTTGTGCCACATTCATCGCAGGACGGAGAAGCCGCAGATGGTCATCACCTGTCAAAGAACGGTCTTAATGCGGTGAAAAAGTGCAGACGTCAGTGCAGGTTTCATTCGGTCACCTGAGCGCTTCCGTCTTGTTTGCTTCATTACAGTCTGTTAGGCCCGAAATAAATGAAAATCGCATTGTACCTGGTTAGGACAGGTGTAAAATATGGCCGACGTGAGCCTGCTTGGCAAAGCGTTTTCATTTGTGATTGCGTACTTAAGTAAAGTATGTTTCTGGCCTTAATCTCTCTGCCCTGGTAGCAGGTGGGGGAAAATTACCCAGGCTGCCCTGCAAACAGGGCAGGCCGTGCCTCCGTTTGGCATTGCACAAGCCCCATCTGCTCACAGCGGAGATGATCCGAGAGCGGTCTCCAGAGCATGCAATGCTGTGTATGATAATATATCACTCCCTTTCCTGCTTAATACCATTAGGAGTAATTACAGATGCCTGAACATGGAGCTGAAGAGAAGAGAAAACCCAGTTCTGATTTCTGAGCTCGACCTTACATGCGTGGAGCAGGCAAGGTTTGCAAGTCACCAGATCGGAGCCCGGACAATTCAGAAGCGCGCACACAATCAAATACCCCCGCATTAATTACCAAGTGCCATTTCAGCCGTGCTTGCTTCATTAGCTATATTAATTATCATGGTAGTCTGCATTTCTGTGCGAGTCAGAGTGAGCCTTTTTTCATTCGCTTCCTCATCAGGAGCCAATTAATTCAATGCAACTGCAGAACAGCTGGTGGCATTTGGACCGCGCATCTCTGCCGCTCTCCTGTGTGTGTATCATTAAAATCAGGTGCAGTAATTATCTGTCGCTGCAGTAGTTGGCAGGAAAGAGAGGGGATCGGAGGGAGGGGTGCGCGAGTCTGGCCGCACGCTACAGCTTCTAATATACCCTGATGATGTTGGTTTAAAATGACATTGTAACTTTAATTAAAGGTTACAAAGCAAGCACGGGGATTAATAAAAGACAAAGCATTGGACTGGCAAAGTCTTTAATCGCAATCATGCCAGCAACTCATCCGGTGCGAAAGAACTTCAGATGTTCACGGGTCAGAATCGAGCTTTCTCACTAACACCATCGCTCGGGAGGGTCAGATTTGGCTGTTTAGCATAGACAGTTAGTGCCTGACGGTAGATGTCAGCACTACAGCTCAGGAGTCATCAGTCACATGGTGATTACAGGTCAGGTGATGCTTAAGCAAAGATGGCGTCGCACTTTCAGGGGGCATGTGCCAGCTGAGCAACTGTTATTGACATAAATAGAATATTAACAGATAGCTTTAGTTCTAACAATTTCAACTTTGAACCCGTTTGTTGCTAACTTGGGTTGTTATGAAATCGGTTTTTACTACATGAATATCGTGGCCAAAATAATTTGTAATTAGTGTTATTATCAGTGTTACACAGTTTAAATATATCAGAACAAATACCTCAAATTATTGCACTTTTTCAATAATTCTTAATTTTAGTAATTTCATTATATTTTGGTATGGTGTTGTTTTTTTCAACATCAACTGGAGCAGCGCTTCAAATTTTAAAAATGAAGGCTTTCAGATCAATTTGTACAACATGGCCACAATTTAATAAAATGTCGTGTGGTGTCTTAAGATGTCACATGTCTTGTTTTGTTTCTATAGGTTCTATATTTAATATAAGTTAGTTTGTTGTTGTACTATTTTATTGTTGTGTTTTCAAGCGTTCGTTTTGTTCAAAGAAAGGGAAAGATGGATCAAAGCGCTACAGATCCTGAGGGTCAAATTTCCTCATTGTGGCATTGCTAATTCACAATAACAGTATTATTGCGGTGACTTTAGAAATTTTACCAGAAATAAATAAATAAACACATCATTAGCAAGAGGAATTGGGAGTTATTTTGAATAAAGATTAAGAGGACACATGAATAAAAACAATTGTGCATGGATAAATCATTTCTAATAAATACTGCAATATTCCATTTAAAGAAAATAATTTGTAATTTGTTGAATTATCAAGTTCATGTTGAATTAAGATGCAACACTGCCACCAACTATATTGGAGTATCAACCAGAGATGCAATGGATTATTTACAATATTATTGTATGTTTAGTATTTTTATTTAATTGAATTTTTTTGGAATATCAGGGTTATTGTCAATACTAGTATTATTACAACACTCCTGACCTTTTGTAGCACAGCCCAGTGATTACAGACAGTTCACATGATGTATCTTTATATGGGTGGTAGTGGTGCGAAAATCCCCAAATACTTGTACCAAGTACTATCCTGTGGATATCTTGGTACAATCAGTTGTACAACAGTGTTGATTTCTTAAATAAAAAAAAAAGAACTGCATGTTATGTTACCTCTTTTGTTTGCTTTGTTTTTACTGTTTATTGATCACTCTTGCCGAAGTGCACTTATGTGATGCTTTCTACAACTCATTTCATATGGAGGTCAAAGCGGCACATGACACTGGTGTTGAGTGGTGTGTTGAAGTCCTGATGAGAGTCTTGTGTTTGCACACAGATGGTTGGGAGACATCATTTCACACTGATGTTCATGCCGACAGTCTGAAAGGCCTGTGTACTACAGTGACATAAAAATTAGCAGTATTATCCATGTTAAGGATATATTCAATTCAACAAAAGTGACTGTAAAGACATTTATAATCTTCCAAAATGTTTTTCAAATAAATTCAGTTCTTTTGAATTTTCTATTCTATTCATCAAAGAATCCTGAAAGAAAGAAAAAAAAGTGTGAATTTCCCCCAGAAATAATTAGCAGCACACAATAGTACATTTTAAAATGTATTTATTTTAAATTTGAATAATATTTCACATTATTATTAATTTTATTGTATTTTTGATCAAATAAATACAGCCTTAGCAAACATAAGTGACTTATTTGAAAAACATTACAAAAAATAATTTGACCTGTAGTGTCACAATAATACTATTTTTATATATAATTTTATTTTTAATAATTTTCTTTATCACTTCTGGATCATTCATTATACTGTAAGGTCAAGTTAAGCACTTTGACAAGGTGAGCTCTGGTTGTGTACTGCACATTTTGGCAAAATTATATTTGGTTATCCAACAGCATACAAATATTAGTGTACTATTTTAAACATTTCCATCGTCATTTGATTTTTTTTCACATGTTTACCCCAACACTACTTTAGACAATAATTAAATAGACTGCATGGTGTGTGAAAGCATTTGAGAGCTGCTAATGTCTGTGTGTTTCAGAGCTGGATAAGGAGGACAGCTGCACAGAGATGTCTGTTCCCAGCAGCCCACAGAACGAGGCCATCCAGCACAGCTCCATCAGCACATCCAACGGCGTCAGCTCATCCACAGCAGCCACAGCGGCCCTCGCATCCGGCCCTGCTCTGGGGCCCGCCGCAGACCACAGCACAGAGGAGGAAGACGCCTCTTCCTCTCACGCCCAGTCTTCAGGAAGCTGATCAGGCCTCTGATTGGTCGCTTTGATTCCTGGCAGCCATGTTGAAATGAGGGGGACGAGAGGTGAGAGATCCCTGGAGCACTCCGGTCTCGTCTCCCCTCTGTTTTCGTTTGAGCTCTTTTCAATCCAGCGCATTTTTACAAAGAGTTGTGAGTACAGTAGTCGGGGAAGGCACTTGAAAGGTTATGCAGACATTGTACTGATTGTCTTATGGTTTTTCCATTTGTGGTGGTGTATTTATTGAGGATCGAGAAGGAGCGGTTCACGACAGTCCAAATGTGTCCGGATTCATAGAGAGAGGAAACAGACTTACCGGAGCACTATCAGAGGCTTAAAGATGGAAGAATTGTCCACTTTATAATTTATTTGCCTTTTATATTTTGCACATGAAGGGAGTGAAAGGTGTTTTTTTTTTTTTTTTAAGCGATCATTGTTTTAAGTGCTTGACACAAGCAGTTCCAGCAGATTTTTAGGAGTAGCTTTAAAACAAATCTGATAGAAATAGTGAGGTGTTGTTGTGTGAATGTTTCATATGGATCCTGGCATGTTAAAGGAAGATTTTCTAACATGAATGATTGTTCATTGGGCAGTGATTGTAGGAGTGCATTATTCACCATGCTGACTTTTCAAAAGCTTATTTCGATATGTGTCATTTATTTGGTTGCAGGTTATTGAAATTACAATAACAAATTTCTTTTACAGTTTAATTACAATTAAGTTTTAGGTGAATTAGTGAAATAGACTTGCCTGAGAGCTCTTCATGAACTTATTTTGATAAGAAACTTAATGCTTTTTTATAAGTGCTTTTTTTCTGCTTAACTTACAAAGTGGCTGACTTTGTATTTGTGGTGTCTGACTCTTAGAAACATTGAGAAAAGTCCATTAGTTCATTCCCTTTGGTTGTCTTTCTGATTACAGTGTAATTAAGGAAGCATTGTATATGCCATTATGATGAAATCATTGTATGTGATCTCTACTGGTACTATGTTTGTCTTAGGATCATGACGACAAAAAAAAAAAAAGAAAAGAAAAGAAAATCACCTGAACAAACCTTTAAATAAGGCTTTCTCTGGCCAACCTGTGGAACTGTTTCAGAAATTCTGTCTTTGGCATTAATCTCGACAAAACTGAACAGGACCTGGAGCTGCTCTTCAAAACAAACAATGATGGATATAAAACTCTACTGTCTTTTTAAGTTCTACTATTAAGTTACGCTTAGTGACAATTACTAAGTAAGAAAAATAGACAAAGTCTTTCATTATCATCCTTTTCTCTCTTTAAAATCTATTGGCTTACTACTGTGTAGTTCTACAAGACTTTGCTGCATTTCGTTCTACTTTTAAGTCGACTTGATTTTGGTTTCAAAGGTAAATTTGTATGACAGTTGTTCTGTGCTTTACCTGCATGACTGAATTCTCTAAGAGAATTAGACCAGTGTTTCAACCATGTCTCTGTTGCAGTTGAACATCTTGTTACTCTTAGATTTTCAGCCAGGAAATGGCAGCTTTACAATGGGTTTTGTTCTTATTTACTAGGTCCACTTTGGAAAAAGGATGTGATAATTATTGTGTTGGCGGTCATCTTGTAACTTGTGAAAGTTATGTATAAGTTATAATAAATTAATAAAATGTTGTAATAAATCTTTTAATAGCTATTTAAAGCATCAGTCATTCTGTAGATTTTGTCAATGGATGAAACTGTTATGTTTTTTTAACTGTCTTGTATCTCTTTTATTTTAGTGATATTTTGCTTTGTAAATCCTGACATCTAGTGGAGAATCTACGTTTTGTCACAGCTTTGCCAAAACATTTGGAAGAACTGTTGTAGCTGTTGATTTGCTGGTAAGTTTTTGTGGGCAGTCTGCTTGTGTTTATTTCTGGATACATGTTCGAAAGGAAAAGGTATATCATCCCTGTGATTATGACAATTCCTAAACCGTATATGACTGCCTGATCTTCTCATTCTTCAAAATACAGTAAATAATAATAATAATAAAAAAGTCAAATTAAATGCACAACAGTGGGTGTAGAAACAGAATGTTGCACTATTTAATACTAATCAATCAAATATACATTATCAGTAATGCTGGCATGTGCTTTGCAATTCTTAAATAGGCATAACATCATAATTTTAAAAAAGTACTTAGCATGGTTAGCTATTAGCTATTTTGTCAGCAATTAGATGCAAACATGCTGAAATTGGCTTGGTAAACTGATCTTGAGATATTGCCCTGTCTCCTGACTTCACTAGCAAGTTAGCAACCAACTAACAGACATTTAACAGACTAACATTTAGGCCTATATGAGTGCTTGTTATGTCTTAATGATTAAATACACATTTCATGTCAGTTTCCTTTAATTTTGAACTCATTTGGCAGCGCGATTGGATAATCATTTATTCGTTTTAATTTGAGTAATATTTGCTTATATGTTCCCAGAAGTTTTTATGAAAAAACAAATACAAAACTGTAGAAGGTTAATTAGTGTTACAAGATTAGGTAATGGGTCAATGACGTGACGCCTAAATGTTCTGTCCGATTGCATTTTTTCATTTAAAAATTGGTTTAAATTCATAAAAAAGATGCCATATATATGAAGGGCTTCTCCCATGTATTAACTCACTTTAACTTTTCAAAAAACGTTAGTTATTTGTAATTTTTCTGTTATTCAAAGTGTCAAAATATCATGTGGTACGACCGTCCAGCCATAATTGTTTTTTTTTTTTTGGTAAACATCTTTGAAATTACCCTAAATTTATTCAGATTAATTTGGCATAATTTCCAAAGTGTTTTGTAATACTGTATAAAATTGCAAAGCATTTATTTATATTTCCATCATAATATACAAACATATTTTGTCCGATGATTTCCATTTTTTACGAAATATCATGTGGTGCGACCATCAAGAAAACAATGAGTAATAAGTTATTTATGCAATTATTTATTTTCATTATAAATTTCATAGTGACCTTTTGTGGGAAGCTAGCTTGTTTTGTTAATTCTGTGCTTGTAAATTTTGATTGAATTTGAAAATATCATATGGTGCGACCACTGCAGAGTGTTTTCCACTATAGATATATGTCCCAGAATGGCAGATTTTGCTTTTATATTCGATTGATGGATTATATACATAAAATACTTTATTTTAGTATAATTTGGAATATATTTTTATGCAATTTGGTTCATTTCAGACTGTTTAGGTTTAATCATTGTACAATATGAGAAAACAATGCAAAAAATAATTATTCAGAGCATGTAATTTTAGTTTAGTAATATGCATTCATTAATAATTTATTATTTATTTATTAATAACTATTTTAATCTATTCTACCAGATTATACTGCCAAGCAAAGTAAAATAAACGCTCACCATAGGCAGCATGTTAATTCTGACCCTGCAGTCTAGCACAAACTCCAGACGTCATTTTCTACTATAAGAAAGATGCTCATGTTGTCATCTCAGAACCTGAGCCCAACAGACAATACAGAGCTGGTTACTTTCAAATGTTGTCATTTTAAAAAAAGAAATTCAAACAACAAATACTGTTTTGTGGCTCTTTAACATGCCGTGACAGATCTCTGAAGAGCCTCAGTTCAAGCGGCACATGAACTGATCATCTCTTCATCTTTACTAGTCATAGCACGAAATAAACATGTATGGACATCAGAAGGCATCTTGTTTCAACAGTGAAAAGATGTCAATACACATACAATTTTCAAGTTCAAGTCCACCGATGTTAATTTACTCTCCTGTCTGGTTTGTTTTTTGGTGTTATATGTCAGACTGCCTGCTAATCAATCTCCCGGCGAAAGGGTCAATTGAGCATCCAATATTGGGCAAAGTACAGAAATAACTGGGGCTAAAGAAATGCCTGCAGTTAATGCCACGTGCTGCACTTTTCACACGTCTCTTTAAATTGATTTTTAATGATATAAGTTTTTTTTGTCATTTAGAGTGACCACTCATCATGTGGTGCGACCAATAATAGCAATAACTGTATGCGACCAATAATAGCAATAACTGTAATAACTGTATCTAATTTCTGTGGTTGAAATATGAATCACTGCTACAGTATTCTTAAGTGAATTTAAGAAGCCAACTCTGGAAATTATAGAACAAAAGTAAGAGATCATTATTTACAAAACTCGAAATAAATGCAAATACTTTGTTTCTAAACACTTTAATTACTGAGAACATTTTTTTTTTTAAATGTAAGGAAATTATTTAATTTTAACATAAATCATGGTCATACCACATTACATTTGTTTAAGGCTACGGCCAATTCATCCAGATGAAAAAAACACTAAAATCACTTAATTTTAAATTTTAATATGAATTTATGTGTACACAACATTCTTAATGTTTGAACAATTACAGTAGATATTATTTTTTGAACTTATTGCTCACTCATCATCTTGTTTCTTCAACCGTGAACTCTAGCCTGACCAGACTGAGATGGACTAAACAGTGTGAATGTACTGACCTTTCAGTGTTTTTGGTTGAGCGCATCTTCAGTCTGATGAGACTCAGCTTTCCAGTCATGGTTATACAAGTCAAACCCATGGTCACAAGTACCTTTATATTTAGCGCATTATTGCCTTTAGACTCATTTTAAATTTAATAATTTAAGGGAATCAACTAGCAATAGCCTACCCTAGTTAAAACTGCATTGTGTATTGTGAAAGCAGTTATAAGACCTATATTTTCTCAACTTATAGCTGTGATTTCTAATTATTAATTTCTCTTGGTAATTAGATTATGATTTAATGACAAACAAATTAAAAATAGCATCATCACAAGGTCCTTAACATACTTTACGAACAAGCAATTTCCAGAAGAAGAACCATGTCTTCAGTCAAAAATAGCCATTACTTCATTCTACGCATGACACGCCTTGCATGTCTTTTTAGTCTTGTCGTATTCAAAAAAAGTATATTTACTTTTATTCAACAGCAGGAAATGAGAGCTGAACAATAAATGCAGTGTCAGGGGCTCATGTCCTCTGAACAGAACTGCTGGGTGGCTATTGTGTGCGCTTCCTGTTAGCGTGTGTACTCACTTAAACTTCTGTCAGTTCAGGGCGACACCACCATCTGGGGAACAAGTTGGACAGTTTGTTTTACTTTAAACCAGTGCGAGGTACAAGCTTCCACAGGGCTTTAAAGGGTGCTTTGGGATCCCATGGCCAACTAAGTAGACAAGGCTTTGCAATTATATAATGATATTGTTTGGGGAAGGCATACTGAGACATGTATTTTGTAAGACTTGTGCATAAGTGCAAAATATGAATGCACGGAATAAATCTTTGCTGCTTTGCAATGTTTTAACCATTTTGCAAGTTTGTTTGTAACGTAGCATAGGCTACCTTAAAATTCACATAGATATCGGAGTAATTTTTTTTGAAGTACATTCTAAAGGAAAAAAGGTACTATGCACTATTAAGGTACTAATACTAATATGTATTTCAAAAGATAGGGGCCTACTACTTAGGTGCATTTTAGGTACTATATGCGCCTTCAGGAGTAAAAAGATACAAAAAGTGTACCTTTTGAAAAAGTAATGTCCCAGTGACAGCAGCAGGACAATGATCCAAAACACTTAAAGCTATTTGTGAATGTATGTTTTTTCTCTCTATATACAATAATGATGAAAAACTTAAAACCGCATTCATTTATCAATAGTTAGGCTTATTTAGTTTTTTATATAGCCTATAATAACGCTGTTGTTAATACAACTCAATTCAATTATTTGTATAGCGTTTTTTACTATACAAATCGCTGCAAAGCAGCTTTACAGGAAATTAAGTTGCTACCATATATTGTTGTTACTCTGTCTTTACTTTTTACATTTACACAAGCACACCTAAAGTGTCTCATATTATGACGTACTCAGCATCATGTCGTCACAGAGGGGGTCTCCATGGTAACGCCACGGAGGAGGCTGCAGTCCCTGAGGAAGAGCGCGCGCGTGTGTGGATCAGGTCATGTGGTCTCACAAGATGGCGACTTCAGTGCTGGGATGTAACGAGTGAATCAGAGCTCCAGCGAAGCGCTCAATACAGCCACCGGTACCGGATCACCTCTCGTCCCAGCGCACATGCGTCTCTCGCGGCGTCGGAGTCGGTGGGAATGAAAGTTTAGCTCGGCAACAGCGTCTAACACCGCATTCCCACATTGAGCAATTCATCAAACCCTTCTCCTCCAGAATATAAGGCTGTTTGTGATAGAATCGGGCTCTTTCTTATGGAATAGCTGTGGATGTTAGGATATAAGGTGTGTGTACGTTAGTTCAAAGCTTTGTGCGTCCGGATCACTGACTGCAATGGCCATCCATGTGTTCGGTGAGTCCATCTCAATTGATCGCTTTTATTTGGAGTTTGGATGACAACAGATCGCTGTGAGTGTGTGAGTGTGGAGACAAAACACACACAAACAAATAGATTTCATAGAGAGATGCAATGATATTCGCTAACCCTGTGGCTGATAACATTGCATCATTTTCAGTCAAAATGAACAGTGTTTTTATTTTATTGCGTGTACAGAAACACAATTAAAGTGCGGTTTCACAATGAGATCATGTGGTCAAAATAACTTCAAAATGACTTCATCCTGCGGTTTGTTTATATTCTGACGTTACAACAGGTTATTCTTCTCTTTGTTTGTCTTCATCTTCAGTGTTTGCTTTGTTAAAGTGGTCACACTGTAATAATGCATTGCAGATTGTCCTTCATGGCAACAGGTAAATGATTATTAAACCAGAACGGTGACGAAAATGAACATTACTAAAATATTTTAATGAACATATTTTGATAACTCGATTAATATTCACGTTGTTTATGAGCTCATATTAATAGGCGAATATGTATAGCCTACATGTAATTAAAAAAAATTTGTCACTGCAAGAACGTTTCGAGTAAACTCGCGAAGTTAATTCAAAAATAATGAAAAACTTGATGAAACGCATCTAAATTTGCATGAATACTTTCAATTTTAACGTAAAACCTAAATGAAATCAAGCTCATGGATATGTTACACATCAACTACTCAAATATAGATGTGACCCTGGACCATATGGTTCAGTTTTGTGAAACTGAGATTTATACATCATATGAATAAATAAGCTTTCCATAGATGTATGGTTTGTTAGGCTAGAACAATATTTGAAAATCTGGAATCTGAGGGTGCAAAAATTCAAAATATTGAGAAAATCGCCTTTAAAGTTGTCCAAATGAAGTCCTTGGCAATGCATATTACTAATCAAAAATTAAGTTTTGATGTATTTACGGTAAGAAATGTACAAAATATCTTCACGGAACATGATCTTTAACCTACCTAGTATCCTAATGATTTTTGGCATGAAATGAATTTGACCATTTTGACCCATACAATGTAAATGTTTGGTATAGCTGCAAATATACCCCTGCTACTTATGATTGGTTTCATAGGGTCACATATGAGCATATGACTGCCTGAGCTCAATAGCATGTGCCTCAAATACTTGTTGAAGTCATGGAGAAGAAATATGTTTGCTCTTATCTCTGGATAAGGAAGCAGCCATTTTCTATTAATATGTAGTGCTGAATCATACACAGATTATCAGTAGTAAGTGTGTGACTGTTAAAAGAAGCTAGATCTGAATTTATGGTGTTAAACTCTTATCCATCACTCATACTGCTCTTTTCTGATGCCTTGAGTATATTCAAATGCTTTACACTTGGATGTACCTTTTGTGATGAGCATAATAGAGTTTTTTTTTTTTTTTTTTTTCTATTTTGGATGTTTCTGTGAAAGGAAGAGGAAGCTGTCAGAGGTTCTTTCCTCTGAGAAAGTGAGAGTGAGTTGGTATAATGAGCAGGACCGCAGTATTGTGGAGCGGGGCCAGGTTTTTTTTTGAAGTCCGTAGTAATGTGAAGGGCCTCTCCCTCTCCTGTGCTCTATTGTTCATGAAGTGCTTACAGGAGGGTTTTTCCTGCTAGTATTCATTAATCTTATAATGAACACTCTGAAGAACCAGCAACATCTTGCTGTCAGTTTAACAGTTTTCTTTCAGCAAATTCAGTGTCGTGCAAAATAATATAGAATATTGTATAGCATATTTTGTTTGTTTTTATCTTTGCATAAATTTGGTTATTAATGTATTGCACACACTGTAAAAAAAAAAAAAAAAAAAAAAAAAGTTGAGCCAACTTAAAATTTTAAGGCAACCAGCTTCAGCAGATTTTTGAGTTTTCTCAACTTGTCGTTTTAAGTTTATACAACAAAAATTTTAGAATCTCCCACAAAAATAAGTTGAGCAAACTCAAAAGTCTGCTGAAGCTGGTTGCCTTAATTTTAAGTTGGCTTAACTTTTTTTTTTTTTTTTTCTTTTTTTTTTTTTTTACAGTGTAGCTTATCATATAGTCCTTCATTTTTAGTATCTAGGTACTTTTGACAGATGCTTCTGTGATTTGGCATTACAAAAATGAATATCGCTGGTGGTCTGAAAATGACATTAAAATAAATAAATATAACATAATATAGCATAATAATATAATGAATTACGCTCTAAATGAGCAACCTCGCTACATTTTCTGTGAATATGGGCTGTTTTATAAATTAATAAAATAAAAATAAAACATTTTGCATAGGATACAAACTTCAGTCATGTTTCTGAATGAATTTGCAGGAAGAAAATGTTGTTAAACTGACAGAAAGATGTTGATGGTTTTTCAGTGTGTTCATTATGTTACCGGTCAAACGTTTGTGCTTTTTTCCATTTTTATTTTTATTTTTTTAAAGAAGTCTCGTGCTCACCAAGGCTGCATTTGCTTGATCAAAAATACAGTAAAAACAGTAATAGTGTGAAATAGTGCAATTTAAAATGACTGTTTTCTGTTTGAATATATTGTACAGTGTCATTTATTTGTGTGATACAAAGCTGAATTTTCAGCATCATTACTCCGGTCATCATTGTGTCACATGATCCTTCATAAATCATTTTAATATGATGGTTTGATGCTTAAAATTCAGGTTTGACCACAGGAATAAATTACATTTTAAAATATATAAAAACAGAAAACCATTCATTTTAATTGTAATAATATTTCACAATATTACTAAAAAAAATGAGATCTTCAACAAAACTGCTTAAGAAACCCCTGCAAATTCTACTGTTGTCCAGCAGATGGTGGTCTCAGACAGCCAATACATAGATATGTGAGGTTCATGTGAAGTGAACTGCTTACATGCTGCCAGATCACTGGACGTTAAAATAATGAATAAATTCAGTTAAGGTCAAGCTGCTGAAATGTTAATGTTATTGTCTAGGCACTGTCAGGGAACAGGGTATTTTTTCCCAAAATACATAACGTGTCATTTTCATGCATTTGAATTATTATTTTTATTAATTGAATTTTGTCTCTTATTTCTCTCAGATAATGATGAGTACAGACCGCCTGTGTGGAAATCCTACTGTAAGTGTAGTTCTTATTACAGCAACATATAAAAAGTCTTATATAAAATATTTATTGTAACAACTAGTTTGACGTAATATTTCACAAGTGAACATCATCCTACTAGAGAAGTAAATGATTGTATCTGTACTGTACTCTGGAGAGCACAGCAAATGAAGTTTTTTCACTTAACTGCATCTTGCAAGAAAAAGAAGCCGTGTATAATATAGAAATATGGATTTAGGTGCCATCTATGTAATTTTCCAAAATAGTTGCATTCCGTAATTCACTTTTTTTTCAGTATATAAAATGGAATATAAAGGTGCATCTCAATAAATTAGAATGTTGTGGAAAAGTTCATTTATTTCAGTAATTCAACTCAAATTGTGAAACTCGTGTATTAAATAAATTCAATGCTCACAGACTGAAGTAGTTTAAGTCTGTGGTTCTTTTAATTGTGATGATTTTGGCTCACATTTAACAAAAGCCCACCAATACACTCTCTCAACAAATTAGAATCCTTCATAAGACCAATAAAAAAAAAACCTTTTTAGTGAATTGTTGGCCTTCTGGAAAGTATGTTCATTTGCTGTATATGTACTCAATACTTGGTAGGGGCTCCTTTTGCTTTAATTACTGCCTCAATTCGGCGTGGCATGGAGTTGATCAGTTTGTGGCACTGCTGAGGTGGTATGGAAGCCCAGGTTTCTTTGACAGTGGCCTTCAGCTCATCTGCATTTTTTGGTCTCTTGTTTCTCATTTTCCTCTTGACAATACCCCATAGATTCTCTCTGGGGTTCAGGTCTGGGGAGTTTGCTGGCCAGTCAAGTACACCAACACAATGGTCATTTAACCAACTTTTGGTGCTTTTGGCAGTGTGGGCAGGTGCCAAATCCTGCTGGAAAATGAAATCAGCATCTTTAAAAAGCTGGTCAGCAGAAGGAAGCATGAAGTGCTCCAAGATTTCTTGGTAAACGGGTGCAGTGACTTTGGTTTCAAAAAAACACAATGGACCAACACCAGCAGATGACATTGCAACCCAAATCATCACAGACTGTGGAAACTTAACACTGGACTTCAAGCAACTTGGGCTATGAGCTTCTCCACCCTTCCTCCAGACTCTAGGACCTTGGTTTCCAAATGAAATACAAAACTTGCTCTCATCTGAAAAGAGGTCTTTGGACCACTGGGCAACAGTCCTGTTCTTCTCCTTAGCCCAGGTAAGACACCTCTGACGTTGTCTGTGGTTCAGGAGTGGCTTAACAAGAGGAATACGACAACTGTAGCCAAATTCCTTGACACGTCTGTGTGTGGTGGCTCTTGATGCCTTGACCCCAGCCTCAGTCCATTCCTTGTGAAGTTCACCCAAATTTTTGAATGGATTTTGCCTGACAATCCTCATAAAGCTGCGGTTCTCTCGGTTGGTTGTGCATCTTTTTCTTCCACACTTTTTCCTTCCACTCAACTCTCTGTTAACATGCTTGGATACAGCACTCTGTGAACAGCCAGCTTCTTTGGCAATCAATGTTTGTGGCTTACCCTCCTTGTGAAGGGTGTCAACGACTATCAGATCAGCAGTCTTCCCCATGATTGTGTAGCCTAGTGAACCAAACTGAGAGACCATTTTGAAGGCTCAGGAAACCTTTGCAGGTGTTTTGAGTTGATTAGCTGATTGGCATGTCATCATATTCTAATTTGTTGAGAGAGTGAATTGGTGGGTTTTTGTTAAATGTGAGCCAAAATCATCACAATTAAAAACCAAAGACTTAAACTACTTCAGTCTGTGTGCACTGAATTTATTTAATACATGAGTTTCACAATTTGAGTTGAATTACTGAAATGAACTTTTCCACGACATTCTAATTTATTGAGATGCACCTGTATTCCTCTCCTGAAATGCTTGTGGTATTTTGTTGTAATAGTGTACCAGCTCCAGCAGGAGGCGCCACATCCACGCAGAGTCACCTGCATATCTGAGGTGAGTGAAAAAAGCCTTTATCATGATAATGCTGCTAGAACTGAAAAATAGCATAAATAGGCTCTTTGAAAACATACAGGTTTAAACAAATGTATAAATTTAAAATTTTGGACTTACAGCTGTCTCTACAAGACAAAACATAACTTGAGAATTTGAATTCTGTTTTCTGAGCCTCCAAGTGCCCCCTGGAGGAAAACAAATGCATGACTACAAAACAGTAACCTGCTAGCTTAGTATGTCAGGATTGGCTTCTCTAATCAGAATGCTTCTGTTGACCATGTCCTGTGCTGTTTTGTTCAGTAATAACCCTTAGTTCATATAGTTTGTTGATTTTTTATTTTTTTATTTTTTATTTTTTTTAATGCATAGTAAATGTTTTAAGTTCAGCCAGGATGTAATTTAGGTCTCCCATCTTCATTGAATTACAAATGCATGCCTTAATTGCATGATGGTCTAGACTTGCAGTAACCTCCAGAGGCGAGATGCAATATAAAGACCGGAGAAGCAGGAGAGCAGAGTCTGCGCCCAGCACTGCTCCATTAGTCAGGCTGATATTAGTGGCAGTAATTAAGGAGCGAGAGAGATGGTGCTTTTGAATTATTCATCTGTATCATGATAATCTTGTGTTTTGTGGATGAAACTGCCTGCGGTCCAGCGCTGCGTTTAGAGATGAGGCCAAACATTTAGACTCATGCCCTCCCCCTCACAGTCTGCAGGTGTTTTATCAACAGCTTCCTAAAAGATAAACATTTATTATGAAATCTGATGGCCACTATTAGCTGCTGTTTGGTAGATTATTTGACGATGATATCAGGGATTCGTAATATGTTGTTGATCATATCGGTATTGATAATATTAAGTTTTTTGTTTTTTTTATCAAATCAGAATTAAAGGGATCATTCACCCAAAAATGACTTTTTATCTTTAGTTGAACAGTAAAGAAGATTTTAGCTGGAACCATTGTCCTTGGTGATTCAAAAATGCAAGTCAGCAACAGCACGGTTTTGCGAATAAAAACAAAGCATATCATAGAACAAAAAATTAAAACCAGTGGTTCCTGACGATATGTTAATGAGGTCTTATGAAGCGAAATGATTGCTCTGTGCAAGAAACATGATTTACAGTATTATTACCTGTAATGCAAGGAAACACCATGGACTGTGGTTTCAGCTAAACGTCTTGTACTGGAAGCAGAGAATAATCCAATCAATTCAGTCCTTTTAAATGCAACTCACAAAAACATTACCAAATTGGCAAAAAGAGGCCTAAAATACGCCTATTTTATCTTTTTTTATTTTGCATTGCGACATTATTTTCATGATTTTTATTTTGTAATTATAGGCAGCACAAACAATACTGTGCTTGTTTGCTTATTTTCTAACGAAACTAAAATCTCTTATAGGACTCTTTTTGTGACATTATTTTCCTGACAATTAAACACATTTATCCCCAGTAAAAATTATTGCATTACATTTTTTTTTTCCATTTAAATCAGCATTAATTATAAGCAGCACAACAAATGTGCGTAATTGTCTTGAAAAATCATAAAAATCATAAAATAGGCTTAATTGTCTTGAAGCAAAATGCAGTTTCTCACTTTTTCCTTTCAGTTTTGTGATCAAATAGGACCTGAATATTTATTGACCAGTTTCTTGAGATTTACCATTATATTTTCTGCTTTACTATTGACTCTTTTCTTGAAACTGTAGATTGGTGTTGGGGTGGGCGATATGACCAAAATCTTATATCATGAGAAGAGTAATTTTATTTCATGGTAGCAATAAAATAAAATAAAAATCGCAATATAGGTATTTTTGCTTTAAATAATGTATTTATGATATCACAAATTTTGATATTTGATTTTTAATTCTTGTCACCAGTGCCAGTATCATTAAACAAAAAACTAAAACTAGCCTAAATTAAAAAAAAACAAAAAAAAAAAACCTCAAGCTCACTGAAGACAAGTAAACAATCAGTGATTAAATAAGACAATAGGACAAAAAACTACAGCAGAACAAATAAATAAGAAATGCTGTATGCATTGTATAAAGTAAAATCAAATGTATAAAAACTATTTATAATGCACACTGTGTAAATTAAATATATATTACTTATTAAAGTTGCAAAAGTGATTTGGGTCAGGAGCAATGAGAGATTTTATGTCTTTTGCTGTTTGATTAACATAACAGGAATATATTAGACTGCTGTCACTTTAAGAGCTGCCTGGATACAATATACTGTTAAGGCCATTGCACACATTAAAAAATAAATAAGACCTCACACTGAGTCAATCATGTTTACATACTGCCTCCGAAACTTTCATCCGTCATAATAAAATCGGATCAAGTTCGATTTTCTGTGCTTTCGCATCCATAGCATGCATTTTCATAGGAAAGGATGACGAATACAAAAAAACTGATTTGTTTTCTTTTTCAGCTGTTTACTTTCACTTTACACCTAAATTACTGTGTTTACGAGGATACTTGCAAAGACATGCTTTTTGACACATAAAAGTGTGTATATTTAACCGTTCAAGACATATAAAGCGGCAAAAATAACTCTGTTCAGGACTCCCGTGCTCTATGAGCACTGTCTTCACCTCGCTGACAGCGCTCAGAAACACCCTGACAGCGTTGGCATATAGCGAAATGAGTTCTCTTTTACTGCTAATTGCGTTTCAACGGCTTAAAATCACTTGTTTTTAAACTGCAATGCTTAAAAACACATGCAAATGATAAGTTTTCGTGACCATGTAGCACAGCAACATCACATGAGCATGTAACCGCAATAGAGACGATAGTCCAAAATCTCTACTGGTTATACCTCTACCGTCTTTTGGTATATCAAAACAGGTAGGCAGAACATTAGAACTGTTCTTTATGAATACTGTATCGTTATAAATCTATTAGCATAACTGTGCTTTATAAATTTTGATGTTGTGGTTGATGATAAAAAACATGTTCCTGCCAGTAAGCCGTATGCTGGAGTGACTCTCAAAGATGCAGACGTCCGTGTCTGTGGAGGGAGTTTTAATAAGATGTTGATCTGCTGACGGTGGGATGGGGTCTCCTGCTGTTAGCACAATTCAGCAGGTATTTTACCCGCAGACGTGGACCCCTTCCCCCCTCGCCCCGCCCCAGCCGACTGGACGGCGTATTAATTAACGGTGGATTAACATTAAACAGATGCACACTGCTCTTCATGTTTATCTCAAGGGCTTCTTAAGGATTCGTTCTGGAGCGTTTCTTGCTCTGGGCTGCTGGCCACTTATCTACTCCTGTAAAGCGCATCACCCCTTTGCAGGGTGGAGGGTTATTGTGGCAAGAGGTTTAACCCTGTCTAATCCCCTTCAAAAGGCCCCACAAATTTTTTTTAGCATTCAGAGCATGCAAATCAGTGACCATAGTCCCCAAACACACACACACACACACACACACACACACACACACAATCACAATCTGCAGCAGAGCACACAACTCACTGGACACTTCACTCAAGCATCTGGGTTTACTTTTTATCAACAGTCTTGATGACAAATAGTGCTTTTGATTCAGGACCCAGATTTTAGGAGCCCGATAAGAGTGTTATTAACATTTACCAACAATTTGAAAACACTATTTGCTTTTACTCTGGAACAGTTTTAAAGTGTACACTGTATAAAAATGTCCTGTTAAATCTACAGTAAAAAAAAAAATGTTGAGAGAAAACAAAACATATGCATATAAACTACAATTCCAGGGACTTCTGGAAATTTTCTTTTGCTGTTTCATTGTACAGTAGATTTTACATATTGTAATGTTAAACTATTTGCAGTTTGTCACCATATATGGTAAGTTACAGTTAACAGTTTATCAGGTTTTAACTGTAGAATTTTAATGTAAAGGTGTTTAATGTAAACATTTTACAGTGTTTTTGTTATTCTAACACTGAATATCAGCTGAAGTAACTTAATTCACACAGATAATACAGATAATAGTAATTTCGCAGCAGATAGTAATTTCCTTTTTTTAAAATCTGAACCTCAGTCTACCCTCTGTGTAAGTGATAAAGAAATGATCCTTACCCCTCACGGATGCTGATGTCCTGCTGCTTTCATTCAGTCTGCGACCAAATTATTAAGGTTTTGATTTCACTGCCTTATCAGATTTCATTAGTGCAGCGTGAGTTTGTCCTTTCTTGTTGTAATTGAATTGTATATTGCGGTGAGCTTCAACTTAATCCTCATTAACGCTTCATTGATTTAGCAAGATTTACCAGTGACAATATTGAAAATAATAATTTGTGACCTTAAATCTCTATAGAGTGTCAGTTCACTGTATAATGTCTTTGTTTCAAAAAGGCTTATTTTTTATTTTTTGTGCTCTCAGTGCACTCACTATGTTTTAAGGCATGTTGTGTTTTAGGCTGCATTTTAGCCCTGGTGTAGAGAAGTGCAGCTTCTGGCTGTGTGTGTGTGTGTGTGTGTGTGTGTGTGTGTGTGTGTGTGTGTGTGTGTGTGTGTGTGAATAAATTGTGTTGGCTTCAAGAGCTCAGTGTGTCTTCTGCTGCACACACACAAACACACACCTGAAATGATAGAAGTTAGATTTGATATGAAGGGTTTTCTTCTGATTTTCCAAGAATGTGTATTCGTGTGTGAAGGAAACCCCAACCTTCATTCCCTGTGTGTGAGAGTATTATGTAATTCTCTCTTCAAGGAGATTCATCTCAGTGAGAGGAGGACCACGATGTGTGTAAACCTAGATATTCAGTCAAGACATTTAGGGTGGATGATTTTAGACCATTTTTTCTTGGGTATGAAATGCACACTAACCATTATTAAAACAATAAACTTTAAGGGTTAGTCCACCCAAAAATACAAATTCTGTCATTAATTACTCACCCTCATGTCGTTCCAAACCCATAAGACCTCCATTCATCGTCAGAACACGATATATATATATATTTTTGTGTCCAATAGAGATCGCAATTCTACCACGATTTAGAAGTGAACTAAAAATAATGTGTTCCAAAATATTAATTGCTGCAGTCTATTTAAATGTTTAATTAATTTAATTGAATTATTAAACATTTTACTATAAAATATTATGTGTTTCAAATAATACACCAATTTTTAGTATTAAAATTCTGAAAAATTGGTTTGAATGAATGATTCAATGACTCACACATACCTCACTTGTTTCATTACTGGATGAATCAGCATTTTTGAATTAATCTCGAATGAATGATTCAATGAGATATACATTTTTAACAGTCACTTGTCGCCACCTAGTGGCGAAACGATGCAATCGACACAAACGCTATTTGAAGCTACTTTCTTGCTCGATTTTGATCGCTACCATAGACATCAGTGTTTATATCTGAACTATAAACTTTCATCCAGGATCACGTTTTTTTTTTTTTTTTTTTTTTCATATTCGTCATCTTTTCCTATCAAAATGCTTGATTTGGATGCGAAAACACAGAAAATGGAACCTGTTCCGAATTTTTTTTATGACGGACAAAAGTTTCGGAGGCAGTGTGTAAACGTGATTGACTCAACGTGAGGTCGTATTTATTTTTTAACGTGCCAAAAATTTGGGCGAAAATCTCAGACAGAAATAAAACTGTGTAGTTGAAAAGACCAGATTTGAATGTTCTGGTATGATTTTTTTCAAAGGTTTAATACACATGGGCGAATCATTGTCATTTAGAAATGAGATCTTGTGGGTATTTAAATCGAGGTCACAATCTTTTAACGATTAATCGTGCAGAGCTTTCTGAATACTTTTTGTGCACAAAGAAAAATAAAAATAATGACTTTATTTGACAATTTCCTCTCTTCCGTGTCAGGTTTTGACATGCGTTCACAAGAGTAACGCGACGCATGCATGTGGTGCTGCTGATGTAGAACCCGGATGCGCTGCGGCTTGTTTATGAGCAGAGGAGTCATGAATGACACAGAAAAGAAAAACATATTGAATAAAGCTGTCATAACGATTTCTTTCACTTGTAGACTGTTTCTAAAAACTCATCAGACTTGATTAAAACTCAGTGGAGCTGCAGGACTACTAGTGATTGCACCTTCTTTAACAAAAAAAAAAAACAATTTAAATCTTTAAACTTTTAAATGGTGTATGTGATGTGACAACATGTTTATTTAATCCTCCACCGATTACAAATTTTATATGTATATTTAAAAAACTGCAGTAGCTTTACTGTAACTGTAAATGTAAAAAAAATAACAAGAAGTGATGAATTGTGCACATTAAGAGCAGGAACATTAATTCTAGTTAATGGGGCCAATTTTTATATCTTGTTTTTCCTGATTTCCAAAATAGAAGAGAACAAATGTAATGAAATTAATTTTATAAATGAGGTGAGAAATTGGGTGAAAATGTGTGAAACAATTGGCTCGTTTTTCCAATGTCACCTGGTCATTGCTGATATTAGCATTTAAGAATGCTGATAGAGAAACCCAGACAGAAATTAGATGCTCTCATTTTTCATACAGCAAATAGTGCACACTCAGCGCACACACATACACACACAGGCCCTTTGACTGTTAAACTCTGGCTTTCAGTGATTGATTAGCTCTATAGTGTTGCTGATTCCCATCATTAGCTGGTTTTATTACCCTGTCGGTCATTTCACCTACAACCCGCACACATGTGCGCTTCACACACACATTAACACACAACCTTGCTTTACAAAACACTTTCTGCTTTTATTCTCATCAGGAAACAGTGTTATTCCATCCCACATCCCATTTACCCAGAAACAGTCATTCATTCACTGACTGACACTTCTCATTGTCTGGTGTTGTGTTTCATTATGCTTTAAAGCTGCATCGGTCGGTTTATTCCTCCTGGATGTATATATTTCAGCTGGCTTATGTTTCTTGTTTTTGTAGCTGTGATCATCTGGATTTCCCATTGTTTAGGACTTTTGATTTTTCTCATGTCATTGTTAAAAGTTTTCAAATATATTTTAGTCAGAATTCCCATAGTATATGGAAGCATATGTGTAGCTAAATTCAATTTAAAATGTAATGTGCAAAATGGCAATGCAATATGTAAAATGGCAATGTATTTCTGTATTTAAGTTTACATTTTCCCATTCATATTTGCAACATTTAGTGCAAAATGAAAATGTATTACCCAAATTGATATGTTTAACATGTCCAAGCAAAAATCGTAGCAAAATGATCATTTAAATGCTGTTTTTCCTAAATGCATTTAGACTTAGGGGTAGGACACTTGTGATTGCATTTTCCTTGTGATACCATGTGATAATTGTAGCAAAATGCAATGAGAGTTTCAAAATGTATTCTGAGCCAAAGGTGCAGCAAAATGGTGATTTTTTTTTTTTTTTTTTGTTTTTGTTTTAGTCTTTTATTTTCCTTAAATGCATTGACACTTACATATATGACGTTTCAATTGCATTTTCATTAAATACCCCACGATGAATATAGTTTAAGTCATTGTGGATTTGAAAATGCATTCCGAGCCGAGCACGCCCCCTAGCTGTCAATCATTACATCAAGGCGGGGCTCGGCAACAGGACGCACGATAGGTCAATATTCACCGTTAACCAAACGCTTTTCACCTGCCTCAACATCTCTCACTGTTTACACTCGGATTGATGCACACAAGCAAACAGACAGTGCTATTCTACACTTATTTACTACCTTACCTTATATTTTATTACTCTTTTATTTTTAATCCGTAAAATAGCGCATGTTCCGTGGCACCTGAACACTGAACAAGGGACGAGCAGAGAGTTCCTTGGGGGCAGGGGCTTTGGGGGCTCGAGCCCCTGCCCTTTTTTCAAAATTATTCAAAAGTGCCCCTCTCAGACAAATATCAATGATATTGTGGTCAATAAAACAATTTGAATTATAATTAATATAACAATGTGTACAAAACGGTAACTAATCGCTCAAAAGTCAGAAAATTCCTGTTTATTTTTACATATCTGTCAATCTGAGGCGTTGCTATGGGTTGCGTGTGTTTTGCTCGACTGACTGATATTCCACAGTCTGTTCTGAAACCTAGCTCTCAAGCCATATATGGTTCTTTCAGTGAGTGGGTCGGCGGAAGGAAAAAAATAAACCAAACAATATTTAATTTTTTTTTCATCAATCAAAGCTATTGTGTTGATTTAATTAAAAATCTATATATTATATATTTTAGAATATTAGGCTACATAATTCATCAATGCCCGTTTGTCATGTATAATACCAACCAATCATGATCTGGCTCAAGTTCAAATTTCATTGGACAATAATGTGAAGTGGAGCGGTCATTTTCCATTCTTATTCATAAATCGGTAGAAAATTACATAGGATTTAAGAAGGGGAAAAAAAGTCGCAATAATGGTAATCAATAGGCTATTCAATTCAGTGAAAGTGACATGACATGAGGCCAAGTATGGTTACCCATACTCAGAATTTGTGCTCTGCATTTAACCCATCCAAAGTGCACACACACAGCAGTGAACACACACACACATCGTGAACACACACACGGAGCAGTGGCCAGCCATTTATGCTGCGGCGCCCGGGGGAGAAGTTGGGGGTTCGGTGCCTTGCTCAAGGGCACCTCAGTCGTGGTATTGAGGGCGGAGAGAGCACTGGACGTTCACTCCCCCCACCTGCTGGACCTGAGACTCATACTCGCAACCTTTAGGTTACGAGTCCGACTCTCTAACCATTAGGCCACGACCTCCCCAACTCACTTATATTTATGTATGATATTTTACTATTTCATGAAACTCTTTAGTTAATGAAGCCCAAGTGCCACCTACAGGCCTATTATGTGAAGTGTAGGCTGGCGAAATGGTGACGTGAAAGGACTTTATTATATTAACATTTTTGATAATTATGCAGCATTATGAAAGTGTCTTATGCTCATCAAGCCTGCATTTATTTGATCAAAAATACAGAAAAAAACTGTAATATTGTGAAATATTACAATTTAAAAGAATATTTTTTTCTATTTTAATATACTTTAAAATATAATTTATTTCTGTGATTCAAAGCTGAATTTTCAGCATCATTACTCCAGTCTTCAATGCATGGTCCTTCAGAAATCATTCTAATATGCTGATTTATTATCAGTGTTGGAAACAATTAATTTTTTGATTTTTATTTTTATTTTTATTTTATTTTATTTTATTGGAACCTATGATACTTTGTTGGGGTTCATTGATAAATTAAAAGTTAAAAGAACAGCATGTATTCAAATTAGAGATGTTTTCTAACAAAAATCGATCTTTGCTATTACTGTTTCTATCACTTTAACAAATCCTTGCTGAATAAAAACTAATTTCTTAAAAAAAAAAAAAAAAAAAATACTGACCACAAGCTTTTGAACGGTAGTGTATATTGTTACAAAAGTTATATTTTAAATAATTGACGTTCTTATTTTAACTTTTTATTCATCAAAGAATCCTGAAAAGGTTTCCAACTGGTTTCTTACATAAATCAGCATTGCATAAAAGGTATTTTAAAGTATATTAAAATTTTGATCAAATAAATGCAGGCTTGATGACCATAAGTGACTTATTGCAAAATTATAAAATAGTAATGTATCCAAACTTTTCACCTATATTTTTATTACTTTTTCACATTGCCCCTTATTTTATTTATTTTTTTTACATTTGAGCCCCTGCTGCCGAGGAATCCGAGGTCCCCACGGAACACGTGCTATTTTACGAATTAAAAATAAAAAGAGTAATAAAATATAAGGTAACGTAGTAAATAAGTGTAGAATAGCACTGTCTGTTTGCTTGTGTGCATCAATCCGAGTGTAAACAGTGAGAGATGTTGAGGCAGGTGAAAAGCGTTTGGTTAACGGTGAATATTGACCTATCATGTGTCCAGTTGCCGAGCCCTGCCTTGATGTAATGATTGACAGCTAGGGGGCGTGCTCGGCTCGGAATGCATTTTATAATCCACAATGACTTAAAGGAACACTCCACTTTTTTTGGAAATAGGCTCATTCTCCAACTCCCCCAGAGTTAATAAGTTGAGTTTTACCGTTTTGGAATCCATTCAGCCGATCTCCCGGTCTGGCGATAGCACTTTTAGCATAGCTTAGCATAGATCATTGAATCCGATTAGACCAGTAGCATCGCGTTCAAAAATGACCAAAGAGTTTTGATATTTGTCCTATTTAAAACTTGACTCTTCTGTAGCTATATCGTGTACTAAGACCGGCAGAAAATGAAAAGTTGAGATTTTCTAGGCTGATATGATTAAGAACTATACTCCCATTCCGGCGTAATGATCAAGGAACTTTGCTGCCGTACCATGGCTGCAGCAGGTGCAGTGATATTACGCAGCGCCTGAAAGTAGTCCCCAGCTAGGTAACTAGTTATAATATATAGCTGGGGACTACTTTCAGGCACTGCGTAATATCACTGCGCCTGCTGCCGCAGCAAAGTTCCTTGATTATGACTGGGAGTATAGTTCCAAAGCATATCGGCCTAGAAAATCGCAACTTTTCATTTTCCGCCGGTCTTAGTACACGATATAACTACAGAAGAGTCAAGTTTTAAATAGGAAAACTATCGAAACTCTTTGGTCATTTTTGAACGTGATGCTACTGGTCTAATCGGATTCAATGATCTATGCTAAGCTATGCTAAAAGTGCTATCGCCAGACCCGGAGATCAGCTGAATGGATTCCAAAACGGTAAAACTCAACTTATTAACTCTGGGGGAGTTGGAGAATGAGCCTATTTCCAAAAAAGTGGAGTGTTCCTTTAAACTATATTCATCGTGGGGTATTTAATGAAAATGCAATTGAAATGTCTCATATGTAAGTGTCAATGCATTTAAGAAAAATAAAAGACATTTAAATCACCATTTTGCTGCACCTTTGGTTCAGAATGCATTTTGAAACTCTCATTGCATTTTGCTACAATTATCACGCGGTATCACAATGAAAATGCAGTCACAAGTGTCCTACTCCTAAGTCTAAATGCATTTAGGAAAGACGGCTTAAATGATCATTTTGCTCCAGTTTTTGCTTGGACATGTTAAACGTATCTAATCATTTTCATTTAAATTTTGCAATTTATAAAGCTTTAAAATATGTTTTTAATTTGCATATTAAAACTAGTGTAGAAAATGGCAAATTTAAATGTAATTGAGTTTCCATTTTCATTTTTCACTAAATGTTGCACATATGAATTGGAAAATACATTGCCGTTTTACATATTGCATTGCCATATTACATTTCAAATTGAATTTAGCTACACATATGCTTCCATAATAGTAAACCTGCTCACATAAACTCAAACACACACCACTGTTCCATTACCCTGCGGTTGTATTTTCTGTAAGAGTTGAATGTGGGAGAAACAGAGGCTGTATGGGGGAAGGGAGAGGAGGATGAGGGTGCTTTGTGAATTCAGTGCTGCTGGATTCTCTGTAAGCTCAAGGTTAATCATTCAGGAGGGTGTTGTGGGGTTTGTTATGGTAATTTATTTGAGTGTTGGCTTTACGCTGCTGATTGTCGGATCAAGGGTTAAATGTCACCAACGAACAATAATGGAAAATGTATTCATGTGGTGGTGTTGTTATTTAGTCTTTACACTGTGATTTATAATGTCTTTTTTTTTTTTTTTTTTTGCTGTATGTATTTAAAAGCTTATAATGAAAAATAAAATGCCACAAAAAATCTACAAATTTTACAGTTAAAAAAACATTATCAGATGTAATGTTAATTTACCAAGTTACTAAAATAAGTTTTTACCTTTTTATAGCATACTGATAACCATAAAAACAGAGATGGTTGAGAGAAAGGCACATGATGAATTTGAATTCATCAAAAGCAGCTTCACAAAACGAAGAGGAATATACTAATATATAAACAGCACACAGTGTTATTCACACAAATACTAGTCAACACTATCATGGTAACATGCATAACACTAAAATAATGCAATAAAGAATTCTGGGAATGTCAGTTTTTGTTTTTTTCTCACTGTAAATTGTAAGATGAGTTGTTCCTTTTCACGTCCAAAACTGTGCATTTAACAGTATTTTCATTACAAAATTACATGAAATGTCTTGTTTTTACGAGCACGAGTAAATCAGTGTATCCTGGAAGATTTCACAGTAATTAACAAAAAAAATCAAAATAAATACATATACTTTGTGATTAAAAAATAATGCATATTGATTAAAAATAAAAAGTCTTGTATTTTAATTTCTTTAATACTACATTAATCTTAATAAAATCCAGATTAGCAGCATGGCTCTCTGGAATACTTGTTATTGGTTGGCCAGTTGTGGCATTCTGTAAGATATTTTTGTTTTGTTGCGTAAAATGTTTATATCTGTTTGTTAATGAGGGATTTGTAGATGCAGTAATTAATATGGATTTGTCAGGTCAACTCTGTCACCCTGAGAACTGGATCAGAAGGTCTTCAGTAGCATGTTGGTGGTGGCATTTTTTATTATTTGATTTAATAATTATTATATCATTTAGAAATAATTTCATGAATTGTACACACAATTTGAAGATCTTCATTATTAACCCACGGGCCATTTGAGCAGAATTCATAGTCTATTGCTATTATGACTTCCCATTAAATACAAATAAAGGTCTATATATAATTCATAGAATAAATTTAATTTTTGACTGGAGTTTCATTGTTTGATTTGCCCGTGCTTTATTCAATTATTCAATTAAACTGTCAAAATGCATAATTTTACATAGAATATTGGATTAGTCTTTTTACATTCATGGAAGCTTTTCCATAGACATAAATTATTAAAAATGATATCAGATGTATTTTACATATTCTGCTAAAGCAGCTGGGATGAGTTGACCCCCCGAGGGCTTTTGTCAGGGTCAGAAGACTTTCTTATGGTTTTGAAAGTACTACAGCAAAATTAGCCTATACATATATTTCCATGTATTATTTATTGTTGATCCTGCTTAACTCCCTAAATATGTTCAGTTATCAGTAAATGCACACTGCTCCTAAGAGGGGCGTCTTCCCTACATTGCCCTATATTTTGCAGTTTGTCCATGATAATCCACTTAGCTTTGATTAGTTTAACGTTCCTCATGAAACACTCTATTACTTTGTGCTGGAATAATTCTCCAGTCAACATTCCATTTGTTTATGTGTATTAATGTGTGATGGTGACTGCCTGACTATGTTTATCCTTTAATTATTATACCTTTACTTTACCTCAGTTTAGTCTTTTAATAAAATCTCTCGTAGTGCTGTGGACTATGATGTTCTCCAGTAATACTATATGTGTGTGTTCCTGAACAATAATGTATTTTATTGCATAACTTTTTAATCAGAAATCTCTCTCTCTCTCGTGTTTGCAGGTGGAGAACCGGCCGAAGTACTATGGACGAGAGTGAGTATCATTACACTCATTACAGATCCAGTTCAGATTCTACGGGTGTGGTGTGGACTGACATGAATCCCCAGTGTTTCAGGATTCAGACCTAATGCGGTCTTATTAATATTCTCGCTCTGATTTGGTTTCCTGTGAAGGTATCATGGGATGATCTCCAGAGAGGAAGCCGACCAACTGCTCAGTGTGGCTGAGGGAAGTTATCTGATCCGAGAGAGCCAGAGACAGCCGGGCACATACACGTTAGCACTTCGGTACATGAACCTTCACCTTTGACCTCTGACCTGTCCATACTCCTCCTTCTTCAGGATGTTCTGACTTGGTGTGCTTTATCTTTTGTAACTACTTCAGCTTACAGAAAGATAATAGCAACATGCTAAAACATTTAAGCAAACATGATAATATTAATAGCATGTTAACAATGTGTTAAAGCATGGTTGCAGTTTGTTAAAAGACGTGTTAAAACATGCTAGCAGCACAAGATTTTCATTTAATTTAATTTCATTATTTGTTTATAAAACACATTTAAAAACAACCCAAGGTTGACCAAAGTGCTGTACAGATCAGGAAGCTCAAATAAAAAGCAAAATCTATAACAATCTATAAAACAACATACATAAAATTAGAATAATGCATTTAAGACCCACATTAAGAAGATGTGTTTTAAGTTTTGATTTAAAAGAGTAGAGTGATGACGCCATTCGGACCGATACCGGTAGGCTATTCCAAAGTTTAGGGCCCGCTATCGCACGGTCTCCACGATGCTTTAACCTCGATCTACGAACAGAAAGCACTCCAAGGTTGCCGGATCTAAGTGCCCTGGACGGATTATGACAACGTAAAAGATCAGATAAATAAGCGGTAGCTAGGCCGTGTAATGCTTTTAAAAACAAAAATTTAATTTTTTTATTCTGTTCTCAGTTTGACTGGTAGCCAGTGCAGAGAAGTTCAAATGCAAGATATGCGATCGAATTTATGACTACCAATCAGCAGCCTGCCTGCAGCATTTTGAACCATTTGAAGGCATCCAATCGATGATTGGTTTGCTCCATAATAGAGTGAATTGCAGTAGTCTAGGCATGAAGTAATAAACACATGGATGACTATTTCAAAGTCCTTTAGTGAAAGAAAAGATTTAACTTTTGCGAGACGTCGTAAATGATAAAAACATGACTTAACAACAGAATTAATCTGATTATCGAACTTGAGACCTGAATCAAACAACACACCTAGATTTTTCACACATGGGGAGACATACTGTAAGAACTTAAGTCGCCAAGGTCAAGATCACCTAAGTCATAAAAATCACTTGGACCAAACAGTACTACTTCAGTTTTATTCTCATTTAAGGCCAGAAAATTGTGTGTAAGCCACAATTTCACTTCCTGTAAACACGCTAGCAGGACCACTGTGGAACTTGAATCATTATGTTTTAAAGGGCAGGTACAATTGGGTGTCATCAGCGTATAAGTGAAAAGACACTCCATATTTTAAAAAGATGGAACCCAATGGCAGCAGGTATTAAGAGAACAATGTTGGAGCTAGAATAGATCCCTGCGGAACACCACAGGAGATATGTGCTGCTGAGAAAGTGTGTTTTACAATGCATACAGAAAACTTCCTGTTAGTTAAAAAGGACTGAAACCAATTTAGAACAGTGCCCTGAATGCCTACAAGATTTTCTAGTCAGGAAATAAGAATTGTATGATTAACCATATCGAAAGCTGAGCTGAGATCTAAAAGGACCAAGAGCAACAGCACTCCCATTATCTGTAGCCAGCATAACGTCATTAGTAACTTTCAATAGAGCAGATTCGGTACTGTGAAGTTTTCTGAATCCTGACTGAAAAGTATCATATAGTGTATTAGATTCCAGAAAAGAATGTAGTTGAGTTAATACAACCAAAACATTTTAAATGAAAGGGAGATTAGAAATTGGTCTGAAATTACCTAAATCAGACACATCAAGATTTTGTTGTAACAGTTTGTAAAAATTACAAGATTATTATTAACAATTAACAAAATATTATTAACCCTGCTGAAACCTCCTCCAGCTAAAACCAGCCTAAGCTGGAAGTAGCTGGTTTTAGCTGGTCTTCCAGCCTCACCAGCTAAAGAAGTGGTCAAAACCCCTTTAAAACCAGCCTGGAAACCATCCATGACCAGCTAAAACCTTCTATTTTTTTTTTTTTTTTAATTTTAGCAGGGAACATTTTACAAAATGCTAGAAATATGCTAACAGCATGTTAAATCATGTCAGCAATGTGTTAAAACATGCTGTCAATGTGTTAATTGCCAGATATGCTAGCAACAAGTTAACTCGTGTTAGCAATGTGTTACCATGCTAGTACATGTTAACATTGTGCTAAAACATGCAAGCAGCATGCTACAACATGTTACACTCTAAGAAATGATGGGTTAACCTTTAAAGACCTAGAACATTTTGGGGGCACCTGACACGCCTGTACTTTTCTTTGTTTTTTCAGACCTATTCTAGCAGTCAGCATCAAGTGCCATATAGCATTAGAAACAGGAGAACTTGAAGTTTCTGTCTAGCTAATTTAAAGTCCCAATTTTCCCTTTGTTTTCTCTAAGAATTAACGAATTTCCAGAATATTAAGAAAAGTCTTATTACTTATATATAATAAGTAACACATTAATTGTATATATTAACATCAGCAAAATGTTAAAACATCTTAGAAACATTTTTTGACCTTCAAACTTAAGCTTTTAAAAATTACTTTAAACTTTCACACCCGACATTATCAAGCCAACATCAAAATTGGTCTTCAGACTACTCTTTGTTAATTTTGCATATCAAAATTTTGTGAGTAAATACTAGGGGTGTAACAATTCATCAGTATGGATCGATACGATGTCTGACGATACAATGCATCGATGCCACGCGAAAAATATCAATATCTGTAGTATAAATAGGCACCTTTATTTTGGCACTGTCCACATTTTCACATAATGTCCATCTGTGCATTACCGCCAACGCATGCATTCTCGTTCAAACTCACATATCAGGACTCGATATAAGGACTGCCCGAAGGCACATAAAAGACACTCAGGATTGTTTGCGGAAGAGTCCAGCGCTGTGTGAGAAATTTTCTGCGCACACAGACTGCCGCGTCTATACAGCGCAGATACTAAATTGAGCTCTCTTTCGCTTTTTTTGTGCATGGATGAATAAATACAGACAAACGTTTTGGCGAATATCATAGTAAACACAGTCAGTTAGGCAGATGTCTTAACGTAAACAGTTGAGAAAGATAACGCACATGTATCAGTATATTAAATCCGTGCTTTCGTTCTTAAAGTGAAAGCAAACTAATAATAAATCTAATGCTGTCAAAGAAAAATAAAAGTACTGACTGCTCCTGACTAAATAACCTTTGTAACATCAAAAATGATTAATCTATATTTTATTTATACAGTGAAGACTATGCAGTTATTTTACGTTTCTGTAGTGTACCTGAAAATTTTGTTTAGACTGAGTTGAAAAACCTGTGTCTTTGTTCTGTTGTATTTATTTTCTGCTATTGCTTGTAATTTGGGTATCTGTAGAAAAGATTTTTATCACTGAGCCCATAGCAGCCAGAATTGTTTTTCCAATTGTTTATTTTCTTTATTATTATTATTATTATTATTATTATTATTATTATTTAATAAAACAATTTTTTTAAAAAGTTTATAGGCCTATTTTTATCTGGGTATGAGAATCGATATCGTATTGTGACGAACCATCTGATTTACACCCCTAGTAAATACCTCTATAAAGATGTTCGTTCTGTGCTGCAATTGAGATTATTAGGGGTTTCGCTGACTGGTTGCTAATGTTGTCAGATTCATTTCTGAGGAACACCCAGAAACCATCTGTGCAGAACTAACCTCGCAGCTCTCTTCTATTCTACCTCAGCATGTGTGTCTATAACTTTTGCCCCTGTAACCTCTCATGATCAAAACCTTGTGTTAGTATCCCATCCGTCTGTGACCTAGATCTCTACCCTTTCTCCAGTCTCTCTGCCGTATCTTGGCCTCGTCTCGACCCCTGTGTGTTTGGCTGATGTGTGATCACTTCTGACGTGTATTAGAAGAGATTTGTTTGGATGTGGCACAGTAGATGTTTCTGAAGGGCATATGGGTTTGAGAAATCTGTCAAGCATTATTTTGCGTATGGAATGAAGTCCTTGAAGAGACTAATGTCTCCTAAGCGGATTAGCATGATGTGTGTTTACTGGTTTTTGCTATTCATCACTAGGGTTTTAAAAAGGCCTTTATTTTAGTCAAGGTTTCTTACTTTAAATCAAGTTTTATATAATTTCTCTTTCTTTCTTTCGTTTTTAAGTGTTTACTTTTTTCAGGTGTAGTACAATGTCACGTTTCAGCCTCTCACTGACCCCTAGAATTAAATAAGCTAATTTTACTTTTGTTTCATGAATACTCTATATAAACAGCCTTTGTTATGATTGGTTAAACTCTGTGCACACTGTGACTCTGTGTCTTTTAGCCGGCTAAAAACTGACAGTGTGTTGATGTGTAAATGTAGGCTATACACAGAAAATGTTATAAATTGACAGTAAGGATGTTTATAATATTACAAAATATTTATATTTCAAACAAACACTTCTGTTTTGATTGCAGCTTCCCCAAAAATATTTATCAGCACAACTGGTTTCAACATTGATTAATAAGAAATGTTTCTTGAGCATCAAATTAGCATTTTAGAATGATTTCTGAAGGATCATGTGACACTGAAGACTGGAATAATAATGCTGAAAATCCAGCTTTGATCACAGGATCAAGTTACATTTTACAATATATTCAAATAGAAAATTGTAAGGATATTTAACAGTACTAGTTTTTTTTTTTTTTTCAAACAAATAATATAAATGCAACCTTAAATTGAGCATAAGAGACTTCTTTCAAAAACAATGAATCGAAGTGTTAATGTAAAAACTGTGCTGTAAAAGCTCTGTTAGAGGACTTGTGTTGAGGTCCGTGTGTGTGTGTGTGTGTGTGTCAGAGAAACAAAAAGTCTCGAGATAATCCCTTTTAATCTGCTCACTTGAGCAGACGGTTGACCACACACTGCTACACACTGCACGTGCTGGCTTTCTAGTCCAAATTTTCTCTCTCTCTCTCTCTCTCTGTGTGTGTGTGTGTGTGTGTGTGTGTGTGTGTGTTTCTCAGCCGCTCTCTTGTGCTCATCCTCAGGCATGTGATTCCCCAGAGAAAGCATCTGTTGTGTCCTGTGCGCAAAAGCTTTAACATCAAAGAGCTCTATTGCCATCAGGCTTTAATGACATTAGCCTTTGTGCGTGCGTGTGTGTGCGTGTGTGTGTGTGTGTGTGTGTGTTTGTGTGTGCTGCTTCTGATATGAACTCCTTGTTGTGTGCATCTGTAAGTGTTTGCAGATCCGTCTGCATCTGATTTTGGGTGTGCTTGTGTGTAAGTCTAGGTTTGTGTGTGTGAGTCTCTGTGGGATCATAATCAAACTCCAACAGGAAGCACATGCATTATAAAACCTCAGCTGTCCGATGATTTCCAGTGGCTCATAACAGCATTACTATCTCTGATCAGGTTATAATAGATTGTCCTAGAGATTCAGGGATCAAACTGCTGTTTTCTATACCGTTTGATACAAATATTTAAACTAAAATGAAAATATAAATATTAATTTTCTAAAACTGTTACTATGTCACTATATGCACATTCATTCTTTGTTTTATGTATGCTAAAACTGCTTTACAAATGCCTCCACTCTGTTTACATTCACAATTCTGAATTATATTATGAATCTCTGACTATAAATTTACATATTTTCAATTCAAACAGTGAGGGAGTAGTTTGGATAAATTACTGTTGGTGACTTAGTGATTTTTCATTTAAAAATTAACATGGTCACGATGTCAAATATTAATATATGACCGCCCACATCTACACATCTACACATCAACAGCTATTTGGCATTCAGCAATTTGGTCCTCCAAAATGAGGTCTCTAATAGAAAGATTTCAGCATCAACATTCTCATCTCAGTGACAGTTTGAATTCACCAATCACCTGATATGAAAATTAATTCAGTTTACACGACTACTAGGGCTGCGCAATATTGGAAAAAAGCAACATTGTGATATTTAGTTTTTCCTGCTATATATTACAGAATGGAAAAAAATAGGAATTTTCAGCAGATAACTTGAATAGCTGTATTTGGATTATGAATTTTGTTGAGAAATGCATCTGCATAGAAAATAAAACAAAATTTAAAAAGCTGAATTTTTATTAATTTTATTTAATTTTTTTAATCAGTTTTTTGAGTGTCAAATACCCTTTTACAGGTGAAAAAAATTAAAATAAAATAAATAAAATCTGTGTGCTGTACTTCTTACAAGACCCAACTCAAATTTAAGTAAATACAAAGTGAATAAAAATTAAAAAAAAAAAAAAAAAAAAAAAAAGTAATTCCGCTTGAGTTTCCACAGGCTTTTTTTTTTCAATGTGAAGTGTGGTACTGTTTATTTACAGGCCTGCAGCTTCTACAGCAATTTACAGTATCTCAGAGCAGCTTTGTTGACAGTAGATTAACGAAGCTGCTCTGAGATACTGTAAAACGCTGTCTCATGAGCTGTGCACGTCTAAATGAACACAGGGCCGCGCTTCACTATATTTATTTAATTAAAAAAACGCTTATCGCAGACTTTATGACATGACTATCACAATTAGCCAATCTTATTTGGATATCTAAAAGCTTGATTTTTAACTTTTGAAAATGAAGAAATGGTAATGTAAATATTTTATTTTTATAACAGTGCTATTGCAGTATATTCCTTATTTCTTTAATAGATTTATTTTGTAAAAATCACAATAAACATAATATTATTATATATTTATATTGGGTCAAAAACAATGGGAAAGTGACCTAAGAAGTAGAATAAGGGTTTTTTTTTTTTTTTTTCATATTATACCTTAAAGGAACACTCCACTTTTTTTTGGAAATAGGCTCATTCTCCAACTCCCCCAGAGTTAATAAGTTGAGTTTTACCGTTTTTGAATCCATTCAGCCGATCTCCGGGTCTGGCGAGAGCACTTTTAGCATAGCTTAGCATAGATCATTGAATCCAATTAGACTAGTAGCATCGCGTTCAAAAACGATCAAAGAGTTTCGATATTTGTCCTATTTAAAACTTGACTCTTCTGTAGTTATATCGTGTACTAAGATCGGCGGAAAATGAAAAGTTGCGATTTTCTAGGCTGATATGATTAGGAACTATACTCTCATTCCGGCGTAATAATCAAGGAACTTTGCTGCAGTACTCCGGAATGAGAGTAGTATGCTAAAAGTGCTCTCGCCAGATCCGGAGATCGGCTGAATGGATTCAAAAACGGTAAAACTCAACTTATTAATTCTGGGGGAGTTGGAGAATGAGCCTATTTCCAAAAAAAGTGGAGTGTTCCTTTAAATGATCATCATTGAAGATGGTCTGGTTTGCATGGGACATAGTAATCAGCCAAACCACACTGCATTTGGTTCACCCCGATGACTGACTGTAAACTAAACTAATATTCATATACTGGCCAATAATAACACAGATCGTGTACAAACAGATGTTTCAAAATCAGCCTGTTGGGTGGAAGAGCAAGAGGAGGAAGAGTATCAGGTCTTCATATTGATCAACATATGAGCTCGTTACTCTCTAGGTTCATCACTACTACAAACCAAAGTACAGGAAGTTGATACATCCAGAGATGTTCAGTGCTTGTGTGTGTGGGGAGGAAGAGTATCAGGTCTTCATATTGATCAACATATGAGCTCGTTACTCTCTAGGTTCATTACTACTACAAACCAAAGTACAGGAAGTTGATACATCCAGAGATGTTCAGTGCGTGTGTGTGTGTGTGTGTGTGTGTGTGTGTGTGTGTGTGTCCATGTCTCATTTCTCTGTGGATCGTCTCACAGCTGTGTGTTACAGCACTCCAGTCCAACACACACTCAATTTCTCTTTCTCTCTCTCTCAGCTTTGGGAATCAGACCCGAAACTTCCGTCTGTTTTACGATGGGAAGCATTTTGTGGGAGAGAAGCGCTTTGAGTCCATCCACGACCTGGTAACGGACGGCCTGATCACGCTGTACATCGAGACCAAAGCCGCAGAATACATATCTAAGATGACCATCAACCCCATCTACGAGCATGTGGGCTACACCACCCTGAACCGTGAGCCGGCGCTGAAGAAAGCCCTGCCCGTCTGCAGAGACATACCCGACGGGAAAGACGCCGCCGGAGAGGAGACCTGCCTGGAGGAGAGGGTGAGATACTGCAATGCAGTTACCCAGCATGCCTCTGTGTGTTTGTCTTGTCATGAGATTTCATGAGTTTTGCTCTCAGATGTCCTCTGCTTCAGCCATATGTGACAGGGGTGAAGATTTCAGTTACAGCGTTTATGAATATGACTTCTACTATGGAAATTATCCCTCATTGCCATCATGGTCTTGTGCACCGCACTGTCTCCCAATTTAATTCTGAGTTTGTTTGTGTTTGTAGTTTTCAGGATGATGTGAGCTTTGGCAAAATGTTTTTTTTTTTTTTTTCTACAGATAAACTGGCTGTTTATCGCCCGTTTTCTTGTGGTTTCTGGTGGTGCTCAGATTTTTTTTATTTTTTAACTCGATTGCCTGAAAGCTTGAGATGTGTTCCTCATTGACACCGTTATGCTAAATGAGCACATACTGTATAGTCAAGCTAGCCATTTGAAACAATAGTCAACTATCAGTGACTGTGACTAATAAATAGTAGTTAAATACATATGCAAGCTATTTAAGTGGTTAGTGTAAGACTTACATTGTTACTAAATATTTCTATTTGTAGTAGATGCTGTTCTTTTGAACTTTCAAAAAAATCTATCATGATTGTCACAAAGTATGAAGCAGCAGAACTGTTTTTAACATCGATGATAATAAGACATGTTTCTTGAGCAGCAAATAAATATATTTAAATGATTTCTGAAGGATCATGTGACACTGAAGACTGGAGTTATGATGCCAAAAATCCAGCTTTACATCACAGAAATAAATTGCATTTAAAAATGTTTGAAAATATAAAAAGGTTTATTTAAATTGTAATATTTCACAATGTTACAATTATGTATGAGTATACTATTTTTACTATATTTTTGATTAAATGAATGCAGGCTTGGTGAGCATAAAAGATTTTCAAAAACATTAAAAGACCCCAAACTTTTGAACTGTGGGGTACATACTATACAATAGAATAAATTATAGTATAGTAAACCAATATTTATTAACTGTGGTTTATTTTTTTTAATAGTGAAAAGCTTTTTAATTGCAAGTAAATATCTATAAAAAAAAAGTGTGTGTGCAGGGCCTTCTGGGTTAACTGGTGAATATTTTTATACCTGTTCTTAGAAATGAGCCGTCTAAATGAATTGTGTAAAAAAAAAAAAATAATAATAATAAATAATAATAATAATAAATAAATAAATAATAAAAAATTAGGTTAAGAGTGTCACTACTTTCAGTTGCTTCAAAATGAAAACCTATGTAATTAAAATGCATAATGCTGTTAATATTTAGAGGATTTTACTTCATGTTTCTTTAAATATTTAAAAGTGCTATAGAATGCACAACAATATTTTAAATTGTTCTCTGATATCTACATAGAAGGTATGTGGCTTAGGTAAGGGCAAAAATTCTCCAGAAACTCTTTTACATGTGCATTTACAACCCTAGGATTTCTCCCTAGAATTAGTCTGTTATTGGCTTATTTGGAAAGGTCATGAATAATAATGTTGAGCTCTGCTCTGATTGACTGTTTCACAGTGCTAGCTCACACAGCAGGAAGGAAACACAGGGAGGAAAATATACTGTATATTTCAATACTTTCTCTCGCAGTTATATCGTCAGGTAATTATACTGTATATAAAATGCAGGCATCAAGGAGCCGCTATCAATATGCGGGCAATGAAACTGCTTTCAAATGCACGATCGCTTTTTACTTTCACTCTTGTTTTCGAGATTTGTGATCGCACTAACTGCTTATACAATGGAACGGTAGTACTTACCACACATTTTACAAGATCAGATGCTTGTCAGTGGTGCTCAGGATCTGTAAATCATTCGCCATCATCCTCAGTCATCTCTCCTTACTCTGTTTATGTGGTAAGTGAAATCTTATGTACTGTAATGTAACAGGCTACCGCTAGCAAGGAGCTAACCATATCCCTTTAGTGGCTCGCGTTATTTTATTAGAACGCGTTATTTGCTTTCTGTGTCTTTCTGAATACAGACACCAACCCATCCCTGCACTTCACATCCCCTGCACAGCCTGGAACATAACATTCATTTCCATGATCTGCCATTTTCGCTGTTGTCCTCGCTTGTTTCTTCACAATACCTGCAAGACTTCTGATGGTTCGGCTGGCGGCTGGCAGTTGGCCTAGAACATGGGCGGGTATATGCAAATGTTGGGGGCGTAACTATTAGTGATCCCGACTGTTACGTCACAGTCGGTGTTATGTTCTGATTCACCTATTTTTCAGTGGTCTTTTTTATTCACAAGATTTACATGAGGATGAAACAATGGTGTTTGAGACTCACTGTATGTCATGTGAGTCCCATGTACAGAAATTAGTACAGGTAAATACAGTTTTCCATTCTATGGCACCTTTAAGATCCCCCCTCACATTGTAAAGCGCTTTGAGTCTCTAGAAAAGCGCTATATAAATGCAACAAATTATTATAATATTTAGAATGATCAGCATTTTGACTCACAAGAGCAGAAAACATCTGTTTATTGGATGTGAGTGATTGAAGAGCTGCTGTCGTGGCGACAGGACATTCCATAGTGCTGTGAACTTTCAGATAAAGTTACGATTCATTGTCACTTCAGTTTTCAGCAGGACACTAAACCCTGAAAGATTTCAGATTTCACACTATGACAAGTGTAATGGAGAGGATAACTGCACACTCTGGCCAGGATGAATGGCTGATTACGGTGGTCTGACTCATCATGTTCATCTTAAAAGCCTTTTGAAAGCTGTTTGTGCTCATGCTGGCAATGCAAGGTCAAGTCCAGCTCGCAATATTTCCTTATTCCATCCCCATCAACTGCCCCATAAGAATGGCAAAATGGCTAAAAATAATGTTTAATAACAAAGAAAATGCTGTCATTTACTCACCCTCATGTCATTCCAAACATGTATGACTGACTGACTTCTGCAAAACACAAAAGATATTTTAAAAAATGTTGGTAACCAAATAGTTTTTGTTCCCTTTGACTTGCATTGTATTTTTACCTTATAATGGGAACCGAAAGTCTTAAAAATAGCTTATTTTGTGTTTTGCAGAGGAAAGTGAGTCATACAGGTTTGACACGACATGAGAGTGAATAAATGAAGACAGAATTAGTACTGTCCCTTTAAGCAGGTGTGTGGGTGATTTGTCCTTCTGTACAGCTGTGATTGGCCTTGAGTTAATGAAGAGCAGCTGACAGATGCACAGACTGAATTTATCTCCACATTAATTCATGCATGTAATCAGACAATCAGGGATGATTTAAACATACAGTAATTACTCACAGCGGTTCGTCGCTGGTCCTCACTGAGGCTCAGTCTGTTCACAATGGCTGGGAAAGCCATTTTCAAGGGCATAAATATTATGATGACAGTGTTTGTGTATTAATCTGATATGTGATGTTCTGTTGATGTCAGGTCTGTATTGAACAGATATGCTTTGTTTCATAAATGTCCCAGTGCAGTGTGTTTGTTGGATCGTCTGTTCAGTGTGACTGTATCCAGACCACACGTCTTCAGCAGAACTTTAGTATGTTACAGTAACAGACAGTCATATCCTGGAGGCCTGCAGGTATGATTAACACACTGTCTTTGGTAATATGAGCACAGATAATGAAAAGAAAAGAAAAAAAACCTCTTGCAGGCTTTCTGTGTCCAGTGCTGGCTTTTGACCCTTAATCTTATTTTTTAGACATTCATATTTTAGCCGTATCATCATGAGTTGAAACAGTTATGAAAGTATTTCCATATCAGATGATGCTTGTACCAGTGAGTTCTGCATGTGTAAGATGGCCTGTTTTCTCATGTTTACTTGCGACAGTAAAGAGACGCTGTCTTGGTTGCTGTAGGACATTTAGAGCGTGTTTAATGAACACTTGTGTAAAATGTGGTTATGCACGTTCTTATTATGCAATGTTTCTTTTCATTTCTGCCCTTGCAAGCCTGGTCTGTTGTCACTTTTAGAGAGTTAGGCTGAACGATGATGCATGGTGTTTAAACAGCCTTAGCCTTTTTTTTTTTTTTATTCTTTTTTTTTTTTTTTTATCTCTTTTCCATACTTTCCCTGAAGTTGGGAAAACTACAATTTGACAAGGACACTAAAATAAAGTTATGTATTTGTATTATTATTTAAGAACATGTACTTACTGTAAGATTAAGATTAGGGTTTGTTTAGTGTTAATTGCATGTAATTATGCATAAATTACGTAAATGTTTTTACAACAGTAAATACATGTAATGTGTAACAGGGTCACTAAAGTAAAGTTTTTACCTAAAGTTTAACATCAATGCAGTGTGTACAGTGCATGTGTGTAGGTTTTGTCATCAGCATTAGGGTTGAGTGAGTATTTCACAGTAAAGATATATATCAAAATATAGTTATTTTTGCTTTTAATAAGGTATTTATGAATAATTCATAATTCTCATCACCAGTGTCAAAATATCACAAAAAAATTCAAGCTCACTGAAGATAAGTAAACACTCAGCGAAGAATAAGAAACTAATTACAAGCAATAGGACGAAAAAACTACAGAACAAATAAGAAATGCTACATACATTGTATAAAGTAATCAAATAAATAAAAACACTGCATATTTTTCACTGTGTAAATTAAATATAAATTTCTTAAAGTTGCAAAAGTGATTAATCAAGAGCAGTGAGAGATTTTTCTCTCTTCTGATGTTTGTTTAACATAAATGACAGACAGCAGGAATATTGGACTGCTGTCACTTTAAGAGCTGTCCGAATACAATATACTGTACTGTGGGTAAGTTACTCAAAAAAAGTAATCCACTACAAATTACTAATTACTACTTTTACAAATGTAATTTGATTACATTACTGATTACTGCATTTAAAAAGTAATCAGATTACTAATTACTTTGTTCAAGTTACTTTCAAGTTTAATTTACTTTTCAAGTTATCAAACCTAAAAAATACACTACAAAGTGAAACTCATAGTTTGTAAATTAATTTAATATAACATTAGTATAATACACTGAAAAATTACAGGAGTAATAAAACAGCAACTTGAAGCATCACTTGCTTTTTTCCTGATAACAGCGAAAAGAACTTAATGTTTCATTTTTGATCGTACAGATAAGAGTGATAAATCATTTGAAACTGCAGGAGGTCTACATTTATTTGTATATACAATATCAACATATATTGCAATATCAACAAAACTTTTTTTTTTGCTTTTGTAAAATAAAGAAAACAAATAGGGTGAGCGTTCTGCATTCTCCGTCTCCGTGACTATCTTGCTGAAACGAACGAAAACTCAGCGAATACTTCACACACATACATGAGAAATGTAGTTAAAGAAAGCTTGAAGTGTCTATTTTTAAATGAAGTCATGTCGAAAACATGTTTTCTGATAAAATAATCAGTATGAAACCAACATGAGGTAGTCTTGCGCTCACCTATAATGTGATCACGAACATTGTGCGCTGTAAGTCAAGTCATCTTTATTTATATAGTGCTTTTAACAAAACAGATTGTCAAAGCAAATTTCCAATATCAAAATAGGAAAATAGTGTCAACAATATAAAATGACAAGATTAAACACTGTTTTCAGTTAAAGGCATTTCATTATTGAATTCTGTGATGTCATTGTCCAGCTCAGTTCAGTTTAAATAGTATCTGTGCAATCATGTCGACGATATTCAAGATTTAAAAAAAAAACTCTATTAATCCCAGAGGGAAATTACTTCCCATATTACAATTACTCTCAAGAAAAGAAAGAATGAATAAATAATTGTAATAATAATAGAAATAAATAAATATACCTATATAGCAACAATGTCAAAACACACCAATATAAATGACAAGTGTTCAGATCAAATATGAAGTTAACTGAGGCGCAAAGGAACAACAAATGCTGATCATGATAAGTCCAGCATGGTAACAGCAATTAAGCACAGCAATTTTACAGTATGTACTGCACACCAATCTCAGCACTGACAATAAATAAGCAGCAACAATAATAATACATTTGTATTGCACAAGAAAATCCCTTATTGCACATGAAATGAACATGTATTGCACTTGCATTACTCATGAATGACCCAGCACTTATAAAGAGGAGTTATACAAATACTTATGGCCACAGGGATGAAAGATTGCTGGAAATTAGGATCTTAAATATAAGATCATCCACGTGCAACCAGGCTTGAGACTCGCAAATATGTGAACGCCCACATCGCCTCTGTAAACAAAAAAAGATTCATTAAGTTCCTCTCGGTTACTTTTCGTTTTCGAAAGATGCGCTGTTAGGAATAAGCCTTAAATTTACCTCAGAAGAAGAATGTGATGCCGACGCAGCTTAATCCAGCAGATCCCATTGTAATGATTTATTTATTTTTTACTTATATTAGTGTTATTGTGACACAAACTTGTACACATTCACTTCTTGCCAGACTGAAATTTTAAATTACGTCACTATATTTGGCCAGGTTCCTAACCACACAACAAGAGATCGAAGACACATTTATTCAGTCAGGGCAGACAAAGCCATTTCAGTTCCTTCTGATTGGCTGAGAATGTTTGAATTTAACCAATCAGCTGCTTTGTTTTTGTTTGGCAGTGTAACGGTCACATTGTAGAGAGAGAGACGAAGACGGCCTGTTTAACGGACAGTAAGATTCTGCTAATAAGACAGAGCATTCAGTCTGCGTGAGTGACTGAGAGCAGATTGCTTGTTTGATGGCGGTTGGGGTTGTGTATCTTGGCAGTATCAAGCAGTCATCCTCTATTCACCCTCATTAGGCTTGTTAAAAGATTATCACAGGGTTAAAAATAGAACCAATACACCTCTCTGTCTTTGCTTATCGACACTGACCTCAAAAGATATATCGACACTTAAGCTGAATTTTTTAATTTTGCATTAGATGCAAAGTGGCATGTGAGTTGAAGTGCTGCTAAAGCTTTTCTCAGAACTAACTTCATTAAAAAAGAAACTCCTGTGTCTTTGAATCAGCTGGTGATTTTTAGTGGATGTATGATGTCAGTTCTCCTCATGTTCACACAGGAACCACAGGTGTAGAGAATCACATTAACTATCAACATGATGCACTAACATTTGACCACTGTAAACGTGTCACAATTTGGCTTCATTTTAAACAGTATTTTGAAGGGAACATTGAAAGGAATAGTTCAGCAAAAACTGAAAATTTGATAAATAGACAGGTGCATCTCAATAAATTAGAATGTTGTGGAAAAGTTCATTTATTTCAGTAACTCAAATTGTGAAACTCGTGTATTAAATAAATTCAGTGCACACAGACTGAAGTAGTTTAAGTCTTTGGTTCTTTTAATAGTGATGATTTTGGCTCACATTTAACAAAAACCCACCAATTCACTCTCTCAACAAATTAGAATATGGTGACATGCTAATCAACTCAAAACACCTGCAAAAGGTTTCCTGAGCCTTCAAAATGGTCTCTCAGTTTGGTTCACTAAGCTACACAATCATGGGGAAGACTGCTGATCTGACAGTTGTCCAGAAGACAATCATTGACACCCTTCACAAGGAGGGTAAGCAACAAACATTCATTGCCAAAGAATTTGGCTGTTCACAGAGTGCTGTATCCAAGCATGTTAACAGAAAGTTGAGTGGAAGGAAAAAGTGTGGAAGAAAAAGATGCACAACCAACCGAGAGAACCGCAGCCTTATGAGGATTGTCAAGCAAAATCGATTCGAGAATTTGGGTGAACTTCACAAGGAATGGACTGAGGCTGGGGTCAAGGCATCAAGAGCCACCACACACAGACATGTCAAGGAATTTGGCTACAGTTGTCGTATTCCTCTTGTTAAGCCACTCCTGAACCACAGACAACGTCAGAGGCGTCTTACCTGGGCTGAGGAGAAGAACTGGACTGTTGCCCAGTGGTCCAAAGACCTCTTTTCAGATGAGAGCAAGTTTTGTATTTCATTTGGAAACCAAGGTCCTAGAGTCTGGAGGAAGGGTGGAGAAGCTCATAGCCCAAGTTGCTTGAAGTCCAGTGTTAATTTTCCACAGTCTGTGATGATTTGGGGTGCAATGTCATCTGCTGGTGTTGGTCCATTGTGTTTTTTTGAAACCAAAGTCACTGCACCCGTTTACCAAGAAATCTTGGAGCACTTCATGCTTCCTTCTGCTGACCAGCTTTTTAAAGATGCTGATTTCATTTTCCAGCAGGATTTGGCACCTGCCCACACTGCCAAAAGCACCAAAAGTTGGTTAAATGACCATGGTGTTGGTGTGCTTGACTGGCCAGCAAACTCACCAGACCTGAACCCCAGAGAGAATCTATGGGGTGTTGTCAAGAGGAAAATGAGAAACAATAGACCAAAAAATGCAGATGAGCTGAAGGCCACTGTCAAAGAAACCTGGGCTTCCATACCACCTCAGCAGTGCCACAAACTGATCACCTCCATGCCACGCAGAATTGAGGCAGTAATTAAAGCAAAAGGAGCCCTTACCAAGTATTGAGTACATATACAGCAAATGAACATACTTTCCAGAAGGCCAACAATTCACTAAAAAGGTTTTTTTTTTTTATTGGTCTTATGAAGTATTCTAATTTGCTGAGAGAGTGAATTGGTGGTTTTTTGTTAAACGTGAGCCAAAATCATCACAATTAAAACAACCAAAGACTTAAACTACTTCAGTCTGTGTGCATTGAAGTTATTTAATACACAAGTTTCACAATTTGAGTTGAATTACTGAAATAAATGAACTTTTCCACAACATTCTAATTTATTGAGATGCACCTGTACTACATCAGAGATCTCTACATCAGAGATGTAGATGAGTTTGTTTCTTCATGAGAACAGATTTGGAGAAACGTAGCATCACTTGCTCACCAAAAAAACGTTGGAATAATCCACAAGTAATCCACACCAATCCAGTCCGTCAATTGATGTTAGGTGAAGAGAAAAGCTGTGTTTGTAAAAAAAAAAAACAAATCCATCATTAAGAAGTTTTTATATATTTAACTTGAAGTACCCCATGAGATTTGAAGTAAATATTTTAATAATTTAATTGGCCTTTGCATGTTTACTTCAAAAACATTTTTTATCCGTTTTAAAGTTTTTATCCAAATTATTTTACATACTGTAGCTATCATTATTAGAGTTAAAATGGCATGAAAATTTCACAATTATTGTGACCAGGGTTTGGGAAACCTACTTTAAAGCTTAATTTGGTAAATTGTTTTGCTTAAAGTGACTTGAATATCCAAATACTTTTTGTTTTGCATTAGATTGCCCTATTCACTATATATTTTATATGCTTTTTCCTCCAGGCATCTACTAACTAGCAGTATGACGTATAATAAAATGATCTGGTGGTCTGAGGTTCCGTGTGCAAAATGAGGTCTGTGAGTGTGAATATCTCTCCATGATGATTATTTTTGACTTGTCTCTGGCGTAACTGCTGCAGTAAGAGAGCCGCAGGGCTCATTAAATCAAGCTAAATAAGTCTGACATTTGTGGAGCACACTGGACAGTGCGTCTCTGTGTGTGTCAATGGAAAGTCCCAGTTTGACTGATAATCAGCTGTGTATGTCATAGCCGTAGTCTCTGGTGAAATATTGTGTTGGTCACTTCATATTTTACACGTCACACTTGTATGAAGTTCCCTTGAATGTGAATAACACCAGCTCTTCATGACATCCGCTTATCTGTTACACTTGTAGCTGTATTATTCTGTTTGATGAATATCTTTTTCCTCCTCACCCTCTTTGCGCACAGCAGTAAATATTAGCGCTGAAGCGCTAGAATTTTCCGTTGTGTGCTTACGAATTATGAATCAGGAATGAGGCTCTATATTAAGCTGGCTTGTTTAGATATCCTCTCTAATGAAGATAAACACTGTGCATCAGTGAAGAGGGCTCTGATGTAGGAGTTGTGTATGTCTTGAGTTTGAATTTCAGTGTGTGAACAGGTTGAATGATTCAGGCAGGAATTGTGTTTTAGGAGTGCTGTAGTTTCCAGAAATCACCGCAGATGTTCATCGGTCTGGAAAAGCACTGTTCATTCGTGCAGGAAACATGCACACGCCACACTTGACGTGATCTGTATAGCGCAAACCTCTGATGATTTTACAAAAATAGCATGCTCTCGTTCTTAGAAACGTGGGTTAAGTGATAGACTGATGTATCTGGCAGAGTGATTCATCTGCTGGGGTTTTTTGGCCTGTTTGAGGTTAATAACATCCTGTAATTGGGCCAACATCTTTCAAAAAGTTTCAAAATCTATTCTATAAAATATTTTTATCCAACAATTTCTCACAATTTAGAGATTTTTCTGACCTTGAGATTTGTCAGTTTATATATCACAGTTGTACAATGGCATTTTAGTGTCATGTAAAAAAGGGGAAAAAAATACAATTACAAGAATAAAGTCAAAATATACGGAAATAAAGTCTTAGCATTGTGAATTAAATTCCTAATATTTTGGGAATAAAGTGAAAATTACCATAACAATGTTCTATTAATATGAGAATTGTTGTGTTTTTGTTGTTGTTTTTTTTTTCACACAAAATATTACCTTTATTCTCAAAATATTTCAACTTTAATTTCACAGTACTTTGACTTTCTCTTGTAATTTTGACTTTATTTTCAAAATAATTCTCTTTATTCTCAAAAGACTCTATTCTCGTCATCTTATTTTTAAATATGTATTTTTTGATGTGGCACTAAAACACTGTGATAAATTCAGACTTTCCTTCAGTTGCAATTTGTAAACACATTTCAACTATTTTATGCAATTGCAAGTTTCTATTTCACAAGTTTGACTTTTTTTCAGACTTTTTTAAACGTTTAAACTGATAAGATTGCGAGGTATATGGAAATAGTCAAATTTAAAGTAATAAAGCAAGAATTGTGAAATAAAAGGTCTCGTAATCTTTTTTATAATAAATATTGGAAATAATCGGTCTTCACATTTCTGAATGGATTTTGAGTCAGTATTTGGGGAATATTAGTTTCAGAAGCACATGAGCACATTTTATTTGCTAACGTAAAGTTTTCATGAGCAAAATGAGCTCTCCTGTCACTCCATTTTCTCGAAGTGCCATTCGTGTGCACTTACAGGTTTCACAGTAATTATTATAGTAATTGTCTTGACCCTATTAGCAGCTGCATATAGGATCTGACTGTTTCACACCTATTTAGCGCATCCTTAAACTCATCAGCACATCTATACAGTGATTAAGTGATCAGATTTTCATTCACAGGCTTTAGTCTCAGCACAACTGTCAACTGTTTTGAAGCTTAGTGGTTAGGAAGAACATTTTCAGACCCCATGACTATTTCAAAAGATTGAGTTTTTATAGACTGTCCGTTTGACTAAATTTAGTCCCTGTGAAAAGCTGAAATCTCAACTACATCAAATGGATTACAGCTGTATCAGAACAAGCATTGTGATACAGGTATGGGTTAAAACACTTTCCTGGTCCATACGAATCTCTAGTGTGTGTGTCTGTCCTTGCTCTCCTGTCATGCGGGGGAGACAGGAATGTAGCTGAGTTGCGTAACGCTATCGATCAGCAGTACATTGTGTGACAGTCAGAGGAAGTGAACAAGAAAGTTAGGATAGAGAGAGAGAGATGGAGATAAAGAAGCAGGGTTTGTGTCTCATAATTCTGCAGTAAACGGCTGTAAACTCAAGGGAAGTGTGCACTTCACTGCTGTACAGAATCAACAACATCAACACTGCCTGAGAAGGCTAATCACAGTTGCGGTGACAACACTGGAGCTGAGAAAAACATGTTTTTGGTTCAATTGTGATGTTGAAATTGATATCAAATCATTAATTTGGTTATGGATATCAGTTGAGGCGAACCCATCTGTCACAGGATGCCCATCTGTCTTATCGTAGTATAAGAGACCCATAACTCAATTTTGACTCAATCTGCAGTTATTGTTTTGCTTTTGTAGCGCGGAATTGAAAGATGAAAATTCAGTCAAAAGATTTTTGTGCTTGTCTATGCAAAACTCTCTGTGGATATTAGCCAGGGTGCTGCTATGGGGTTGCTAAGGTGTTATGAATATTTTTAGGGTGTTACATTGCGGTCGCTAGTGTATTAGCTGGTTTCTAAGTGGTTGCTGCTCCAAGTAAAAATTGGAAAAAAAAAAACATTCAAAGACTGTATAATATATTGTCTCTCCTTAAATGTACGCAACCGTTCAAATGTTTGGGGTCGTAAGATGTTTATGTTTTTTAAATAAGTCTGTCATGTTCACCAGTGATGGGTTTATTTGATCAAAAATGCAGTAAAAGTAATATTATGAAATATTCCTGTGATCAAAACTGAAATTTCAGCCACATTACTCCAGTCTTCAGTGTCACATGATCCTTCAGCAGTTGTATTGTTTAATATTTTCGTTGTTAATATATTTTTCATAACTTTTTCAGGATACTTTGAATAGAAAGTTTAGCACAGCATTTAAAAAAAAAAAAAGAATTAAAAAAAAACAAACAATCTTTCTGACCTTAAACTTTAGAATGATCGTGTAACACTATGGAATTTTGTTGCGTCGAAAGTCTATTTACTTATAGTCCAGGTGATATGTGAAAATAATGTTCACTTTTTCATAAAAGCATGAAACTTGGTACACTTGTAGTTTGCTGCCCTACATATTTTCAGAAATGGAGCCATTGCAAAAACACCTCATGGTTGCCATGACGACCATTTTACTAAATCCATATTCTTTCTTTGATAATTAACTAATATTTTATTCAATAATACATTAAAAGATTTTTTTTCAAGAATACTATCATGTATTTCAGAGAAAATCATCACAAGTAAGTGTATTTGTCCTTACTTCTCAGGCAGAGTCAGGTAGGCGATAGTGCGACGGCAATGCTATCAGGTGAACAGTTAATGCTTAATTCAGTGACTTTATGAGAAGGATTACACTGAAATCTCAGAAGATGCAGAATGAAATTTCAAACATATTTCATGTAAACTTAATTTACAATCATTCTCTGGGGCCAGAGTCCTGCATGCGGGCAGGTACATGCAGGTGAATTGGTAATATTTGATGTAACAGGTGGAATAATATTTATGTGTAGGGTGTGGTGCGGGTGTGGATCAGAAGGTGACAAGCATGGGCAGGTTGCGGGTCCATTAACCAAGACTATTTTGACTCAGTCTAGTACACGCTGAGCAATGTAGCCAATCACGCTTCCACTAATTGACAGTTGTAGTGATTATATTAAAGTGAGCGCTCTATGCTTGCTTTCTGTATTTAATCTATTCACAATTTGAATAAAAGTTTTAATAAACGACTTTTTTTCTACTTTTAGACAAAGTAGATTTAATGCAGGTGCGGTTCGGGTCCCAGATGGGTCGGGTTTGGGATTAAATTGGTGTTTCTGTCAGATAATGTGTTGGGTGTTCTGTTAATAACTGCGATTTGTGGGAAGATCATTTCACCAGTCAGGAAAGGTGAATGAAAATTCCTCTGTGTGATGTTACCACGAGGCATCGCTTACTTACAGATCTCAGGCTTATGGAGGGGATGTAGATTCGTAAGAGTGAGGAGGAAGCAGGAGGGTGCTGAGCCTGTGGCTGTTCTGTACACAAACATCAGTGTCTTGAACTTGATGCGAGCCGCAGCCGGTAGCCAGTACAGCGAGATAAAGAGAGGAGTGAAGTGGGCCCTTTTGGGCTCATTGAAGACCAGTCGTACCACTGCATTCTGAATCGTTTGTCGAGGTTTGATTGCACATGATGGAAGTTCAGCCAGAAGAACATTGCAATAGTCCAGACTAGAAATGACAAGGGCCTGGGCAAGAAGTTGTGCAGCATGCTCTGTTAGGAAGGGCCTGATCCTCCTGTTGTTGTGCGATGCAAACCTGCATGATCGAGCTGTCTTTATGGTATTTGAAGCTCAGCTGGTCCCCAACGAATGATTTTTGATGAACCAAGCAGAATGTTGAAATCATGCTGTAGAGTCGAAGTGGCAGGGAAAATGAGAAGCTCAGTCTTTGCCAGGTTGAGCTGCAGGAGATGTTCCTTCATCCATGCCGAGACGTTTGACAGGCAGCCTGAGATCCATGCAGCTACTATTGGATTGTCTGGTTAAAATGAATGATAGAGCTGTATGTCATCAGCATAGTAATAGTAGGAGAAACCATGTGCTTGTATAATGGGTCCCAGTGATGTAGTGTATATGGTGAAGATGAGGGGTCCAAGAACTGATCCCAGAGGAAACCCTGTGGCCAGTTGATGTTCTTTGGATACCTCTCCTCCCCTGGAAACCCTGAAAGACCTACCTGTGAGAAGATTCAAACCAGTGGAGTGCAGATCCTAGACAGGAGAATCTGATGATTCACAGTGTCAAAAGTGGCAGATAGATCCAGTAGAATAAGAACTGATTATTTGGAATCAGCTTTCACAATCTGCAGGGCTATAGTGACCGACAGTAAAGCATTTGAATGGCCGCTTCTGAAACCTGATTGGTTAATGTTCAGTTGGTCATTCTGTGAAATAATGCAACTGTGTCTATGAAGGTGTGAACCAAATTGTCCATTCCATTATAACAACAAAGGAACAGCATTCCCCATGAATGTCTTGTAGATTGCAAGATCTGCAGCAGGAAGGTCCGAAGAGTATTGTTTCTAGCCCTTTTGTCTTCAGGTATGAAATTCTATCCCACAGACAGAACTTTGGGAGAAGCTAGGATTCACAAGGGATTGTTTGAAGGAAGACATGCTAGCATTGCTATTGAAGAACTGCTACACTACCATCTTCAATAAATTGTCCCCACAAAAATTTTGGTCAAGCCTTAAGTCTTTGTATTAGAGAAATCTAGTACATTGATGAGCCACCCAAAAGACTGCTCAGCAAATATACAGTAAATATGATGATACAATACAATATGATGGGGCAACTTTTTAGGTTAGAAGGGTAGTATGCAAAGGCCTGTCTAAACAGATATTGTCTTGAAAAGAAGTTAAAGTGGATCATAAAGTGCCAGTTGCTGTATTTACATCCAGAGATGAGAAATGAGTAGGTGAGGGAAGAGAAGATGACACTACAGAGGAAAGATGTAAGGGTGAAAGGGAGCGTAGGTTTTGCATAAAAGTAACTGGTAGAGGAATTGGTTTCACACAGGTAGTAATATGTAGGTTAAATGTAATAAAGAAATGATCAGAGATGTCTAGAAGTTTTACCAAATGTTTTCTGTGATAAAATTGCATGTGTAAATTAAGTCAAGCTGGCTGCCTGATTTCAAAGTCACCAAAGACTACAAGTGGACTGCCATCCACAGAGAATGAGGACAGCAGCCCATACAGCTTCTCTATAAAGGTGCCCAGTTGATCAGGAAGGCGATAAATCATTACAGTATGGAGTTTAACAGGAGCTGTTACCATAATAGCATGAAACGCAAAATATTTTTTATTGCATAGGGAAGAGTGGGTTGAGTATTTCCAATTATTAGAAATGAGAAGACCAGTACCCTTCCAACTTGACGGGGGGTGTGTTTGAGAGAAAGGGAAGTTGTTAGAGAGAACAGCAGGAGTTGCAGATGAATCCAGGTCTCAGTCAAGCCCAATATACCAAGAGTAGACTGAGAAGTAATGGCCAGAATGAAGTTTGTTGACAGCTGACTGACAATTCCAGAGACCCACAGAAAATGACAGAGGTGCAGCAGAAGAGGTGCAGATAGGACACAGTTTAGCAAGATTGCATTGCTGTCTGCGTGTGATTGTTTGAGCATTGTTGAGAGAGAACAAGAAAGTATTGGAAACATACTACCGCCTACCTGACTCTGCCTGAGAGGTAAGGAAAATACACTTACTTGAGATTATATATTTTTTTTTTATATCCCGGAAATATATGATTGTATTCTTGAAAACAATCTTGTATTGTGCTATTGAATAAAATATTAGTTAAGCTGGTGTTGTGGTGGGCGTTCTGGCGCAATATGGCTACTGTCATCCAGGTGGATGCTGCACATTGGTGGTGGTTGAGGAGATTTCCCCTTCCATGTAAAGTGCTTTGAGTACTCAAAGCACTACATAAATGTAATGAATTAATAATTAATTAATTAATTAAAACAATCTTTTATTGTACTATTGAATAAAATATTAGTTAATTATCGAAGAAAGAAAGAAAAAAAAAATAGCAATAATATGGACTATTGTCAATGCTGTGATACTGTGATTTACAAAAATTGTTACAGTGAGTCACTTACAATGCAAGTGAATGGGGCCAGTTTATAAATGTTAAAATATATTTAATTTAGTAGTATAGCTACAAATTTTAAACAACATGCATGTTAACATGATTTTAGTGTGTCATGTCAACACCATTCTAAATACTAAAACACTAAACCAACTGTAAACAATGATTTGAAGTTGTAAACATCTCAAATAATACATGTTTTAATAGAAGAATTAATGCAAGTAAATTGTCTCTCTTCATTTCCATTAGAAGTGCTTCACTGTAGCCTACATTTTGATGTTTTTAAAGAAAAGCAGCGGTAAGTCAGTTATATCTATCAACGTTATGCCACAAATGCTGTTGAATGAGCTTAACCTATAATGAAACTGAAAAATTATATTCATAGCTCAGAACCGTCTCTGATGCTGTAGTAGCATTGTATCTGGGTTTGTACCAGCTTTATCGTCCCTGTTGTTCTGTGTGTTATGAGGATGATGACGATGATGTGCGTGGTGAGACCTGCCTCCCTGTTCCGGTCTGCAGTCATTCATCATATATGGTGCTGTGAGTGTTTGCCGCACTGTTTGATCGCCTGCGCTGTGATTATGCATCACTCCATCCTTATGTAACGTTATATAACATAACCACCCACATCACTGCCGCTCTGACTGAAGAAACTTTCTCAAACTCAAGTGTGTGTTTCAGGGCACTGATGGAATGAAGACATGTTGATGATTGTAAGCCTGTTGAAACACTGAAACTCATGATGTTGATGTTATTGACATTTGTATTTTGCTCAGAAAAAGCTGAGAGTGAGCGGTGGGGAGGAGAGGATGGAGAGATGGAACAGGAAATGAGGTCAGGTAGCTGACGGTTATCATGCAAACTCAACAGCGCATTTAACATTTTATATAAGCAGAACATTTTATTCCAGTTTCTGCCTGGTTCGGATTTGCTAAAATGAGGCTTTTGTTTATGAGAAGTGGGTGATAGTAGATTTCATGGCGATGCAAATTCCGCTTGCTTTTTTGAGATTAAAGAGTTCATTGTACTATGAATCATACTGTACGTTTCAGAGCTCAAAACTTGAGTCAGAAAAGGGCATTTATTGAAACTTAGCTGCAGAAATTACTTGTTCTGAATATACTTGAATTTTTCAGATCATTGGTGAGAACTGATTTAGATTGCTTTAAATGGTTAGTTCACCCTAAAATGAAAATTGCCGTTAATTATCCTCATGTCGTTTCAAACCCGTAAGACCTTCGTTCATCTTCGGAACACAAATTAAGATATTTTTGATGAAATCCGAGAGCTATCTGACCCTCTATAGCCTCAACCATTATTCTCCCCGAGTTACGTCTTCCGCCATTTTGGAGAGTACCCAAGAACTTATTTGACGTAATCAGCGTTGTTTACATGGCAAAAGCGTGTGTATGCATTGTGATACTCTCTAAAACGTCATAACTCGGGGGAAAAGAATGGTTGAGTAAATTATTTTGGTTTTCTTTGCGCAAAAAAAGTGTTCTTGTAGCGTCGCAAAACTTAAGTTGAGCCACTGATGTCACATGGACTGTTTTAAATGTGAATCCTGCATGTTTTGCATGTCTCTGTGTGCATGAACGAGTGGCGCAGACTTGCAGTTTTGTTTACTACACACAAGCTACTGAAACGCATGTGTGTTTTTAACCTCTGCCGCCTGAACACATGAACGGAAATCTCCAGGGCAGTGCTGAGAGTCAGTTCATGAGCATTTTACTGTGTCTTTTGAGAAGAACTATCTTCATATCATATACAAACAGAAACTTAAAGGTCTTCACAGCAACCCATCAAAATAAAAGTTCAGTTTAACTTGAAGAAACTGTGACAGAAATACAGTATATTACTTAAAGGGTTAGTTCACCCAAAAATGAAAATTCTGTCATTAATTACTCGCCCTCGTGTCGTTCCAAACCCGTAAGACCTCCGTTCATCTTCGGAACACAAATTAAGATATTTTTGATTCATCCCATGAGCTATCTGACCCTCCCATAGACAGCAAGTGTCCTTACACTATCAAGGTCCAGAAACATAGCAAGGAGATCGGTAAAATAATCTATGTGACATCAGGGGTTCAACCGTAATTTTACAAAGCTACGAGAATACATTTTGTGCGCAAAGAAAGAAAAAAGACTTTATTCAACAATTCGTCTCATCCACGTCACCCTGGTGCCATTTTGGAGAGTATCCACTGAACGTAAACATCGTATGCTGTTCTGTGTCAGCTGCGCCACACGCAAGTACAATGTATCGGCGTGGTGCAGCTGACAGAACAGCATACGCTGTTAATCCGCTAATAATCTAATTATCCGTTAATTAGAGATGATTTTGATTATTAAAATTGAATGAAACCATTAAAATGGAATCCAGAATATTAATGGAAAACACAGAATTTGGTAAAAAGAAAACTGACTTTGAGGGGAAAAAAATTAAATGTATTTTATATTAGGGCTGTGACGGTGGGGAAATTTTCCCACGGGTTAATCGACGCGTGACAGCACCAGTAATTAGCGGCAATTCTGCGTTAATTGCTTGAATGGGCAAAAATAAAACACTATGACGAACTCACTTATATTAAACACGCACTTCAACATGCATTTCAAAATCTAAAATATTGTCAAACAGGCGCTTTTGCATTTTATTTCGAAACTAAATCTTGTGCTATCATCTTGCCTTTATCACCTCACACTTGTCAGTCTCTCCTCATGTGATAAATGAAATCTGGAACCCAGAAAAATTCAAATGGAAAAAATGGAATTTTAATTTAATTTAATTTATTTTTATACAGACTCCAAATAAAAGCTTCAGAACTATTTTGGGTCAGAACTATTTTGTAGTTAAAACGGCATAATCCAGATGATTATAGTTTAAGCTGTATTTGACCTGTTAATATTGCTGTAAAGATTGCATTGGAAGACAATATTGAGTTTAAACATGTAATGCCTGACATATGAAATAATAGTAGGAAAAATCTATTGTTTTGATTTATTGAACCCTTAGACAAAATTTTAAAAAATATTGTTTGCATATGCGTTTTGTATAGTATACATTTATATAGTATGATATAGTAAAATGTGGAGCTTGAACGTGAAAAGTTTTAATCAAAAGCCCAAACCGAGCAAAATATGTAATATGGTGCAGTTGCTGATGTTTATGTGACCAAAAAGTAAGATGAAATTCTGATAGCCTTTAGTGTAAATTAGTATAACAGACTTAAAAATTGCATAAAATGCATGTAAATATCAGCTGTCACTCAATATTTCCCAATAAAATGTCTTAGTAAGATGATTTTTGAATGCTTAGTTTTATGATCAAATCTCAGTAGTTTTTATTGTGGGGAACAAAACATATAATACAATGCAATACAATGATGATTGAGAGATGAACACACAAATGTTCAGAAAAAGTCTGATGCTCATATTTTAACATGATTTTACTAAAAAAAAAAAAAAAAAAAAAAGGGGGTGGATTATCAAGTAAATTTATAATTTTATTAGACTAAGACCTTTTACTTCCTAAACTATCAGACAACAGAAGGCATGTATAAGTGTACAACATGTTTTTCAGCAGTTTTGATCATTTAAAGGCTTGTATGGGGTTGTGCTTAAAGGTGTGTCATTTCTGTGAAATGCAAAAAAAAAAAAAAAAAGAATAAATAATACAATTGTTTTTGAATGGATTTCCCAAATTCTCCCACCATCTGCCATTGGTCGGTCAAACTGACTCACGGTGTCAGTTATCACAACACTGGAGTCAGCTTTATGTAAAGCCAAACATCAAATAATGGCATCAGATTTAACTGTTAATAACTCAACATCATAGACCAGCAGATGATGTGGCCAAATTGTTAGTCTGTGCATGTATGTGTTTTTCTCTCTCTGGGCAAATCTGGCTCAGAGAACGTCAAACTCCTGTGAACCCATCAGGTGTTGAGCGTCAGACTGAATGAGAGATTGCACAAGCAGATGGACTCGCTCGTGTCGTTTTGGGAGAAGAAAGGAAATGGCCTTGAATTAGCCATTCTTCGCCTCCGCCCCATTTATGACCAGCATTTTGCTCCAGACGCATTTGAGAAAGCAGAAAGATCAATCTTGTCAATTAGAGATGGGACTGTAAGCCCACTTCCTGCCAGACTGACTGGTCAGACGCAGCATGCTGGTGCGCTCCGGAGTAGCGGTCCTCAGACACAGGCCGAGTGCACTGCACACATATGAAAAGACCTGCTGCCGTGTGAAGCCACCTGGCACAGGTAGCCGTCAGGGTCCGAGGGTTCCTTCAGGTCTGCCGGGAGATTGACTCTGACGCTGAGCGTTTCATCTCGGCTCCAGCGGTTTCATATTCTCTGCCGCCGTTAGGCTTATTGATCTGGAAGCCAGCAGGCGGGAGGTCTCTCATCCAGCCCTCCATTTGGGCACTTTGCTCACTGGCGCTGGAGAGGATCGAGTCCTGTGGTATTGATCAAAGGGAAACGAGTTGTGTGTGTGTGTATGTGTGTGTGTGCTGGCATGTCTGGATCCAACATACTGCTGTCAGAAGAGGATGAACAGTCCAGCTGAGATAAGAGAGAAAGACAGAAGAAGAGTGTGTTCGATTATAATTAACATTCAGTTCAAACTACACATTTGAAGTGCTTCACACATGCAGCATGGCACATTAGTGGCAAAGTTAATTAATAAAACAATGAAAAGTAGAGTCTTGTGCAGGAAGGCGCCGCTCTCATCTTTTAAAAAGCAAAATTTAAAAGTCTGTGTCTGTTTTGGCTTAGTGAAGTTTAAGTCAATCAACCTTCCTCAGGCTTGCACTAAACCTGGAAGGTTGTTTGAGAATTTAGTGAGGTTTATTATACATTGTTTGAGATTTAAGGTAGATTTAAAATGAAAATAAAAGCATAATGATGCTACTGCAACATATGCATCTTAAACATGCATCTTAAGTTGACTATTTATTTATAAAGCAGGAAGACTATGGGTGGGTTGCACCAACAAGGATTAAGCTTAAATCTAGATTAAATCAAGGTTTATCTAATAATTCTGTTGCACCAAACTTTAAACCTTGTTTTTAAAAATAAGCAGGTTTACATTTAAACCATCAGTTTGATCCTGGATTTATTGTATATTTTAAATAAATTAACTTTAATCCTGTTGCTCCATAACTTTAAACTCAGATTTAAATCTCAATTAAGGATTAACTTTAAACTTGAGGAGAGGAGGTTTAAATACAATAAAGTGCACTTACAGTTACAGTATGTGGCTGATTGAACAAAGACAGAAACAGTGGGTGTGTCCTCAGGTCTCAGAGAGGTGTTTATTATAAATAAAAATGAAAATTAAAGCACACTGAGCCCGCAGATTGTGAGGGTCGTGGCAGCCTGCAGTAAACTCGCGTCTGCTATGGAGTCCGGGATGTGAATCCGTCACTTATCTCAGTGCATCTCGGCGTACGACAAAAGAAAAGAAGACAGGATCGCAGCCGCTCCTCTCGTTTCTCACGGCCGCTCCACACGCGTGCTGGACGGCAATCCAGTGTTAATTTTGGCAGGCATTTTTGATTTAGTCTTAGTCTTGAGACGAAAATGCTTAATAGTCTTAGTCACATTTTAGTCATTTGAGTATTTCATAGTTTTAGTCGACGAAAAGTCATTGTATTTTTATCAACTTTTAGTCTTTACTTTTAGTCAAAGTGCAGTTAACATTTATTTTGGTAGCTATTTTATATGTAGTATTCAAACAAAAATAGGCATCAATTCTTCTCTCTTTAGACCAAATCAATTAAGCTTATGAGAAATTTGAATCAAGGATTGAATTTGGAAAAACTGGAATACATTTTCATTTTTTGGTAGAGATACAAATTAAACTCATTTTTCAGATACAGTAGCTTTACTTAAGTATACATTTATTTAACATCTTTTGTTGGTTAACATTTATGACACGGATAATTAGGAATGCTGTCCCTTTAAGACGGAAGGCATGCATGTAATACTGACACAAATTCAGTTTTCATCCACCTGTTTACGCTCACTTAAGCCATAACTGACTGTATTTATGTGAGATACTCTGACTCTACACGATAGACACAGGACTGCTGTGTGTGTATTTGAGCGCTGAGAACTGATCGCGCGCTGTATGAGAACTGAAGAAGTGGAGCGTGCGCGAGAGAGAGAGAGCGCTTCTATCAGCGCGACTCCGCCTATCCCGCCGTCACTAACTTTAAATTAATCGACAACGAATTGTGACTCCCGGGAAAAACGGGACGTCTGGTCACCCTATCCCTAACCCTTCGGGTGCTGAGGCTATTGTTTCAGATCCTTAGTTTGCGTTTTGATAGCCTATCCGTCCACTGCGGCTGCCATGGCCTACTGAAACTAGATACGCCCCTCATCTGATTGTAATCCAATGACAGAGACGCACATTTTGAAAGACAAGACAGTTAATTTAGCATACAGGATGTATTTTGAATGTCCGGTAGTCCTCAAATAACATTTTAGTCCCGTCTCGTCTTGTTAATGAAGACGCGGCATAAATTTCGTCATAGTTTTTATCATCAGACATTAATTTTAGCTCGTCAACGTCTCGTCTTAGTCACAGAAAAAAGGTTCGTTGACGAATATTTTTCGTCTTCGTCTTCGTCGACGAAATTAACACTGCGGCAATCAAACGGAAGGGGCGCCGCTGTCACGAGCGGAGGTAGTCATTCCATGAACCATGCCAGTTATTTTCTCTTATCTCGGTTGTTTTGTCGTAAGCTATACTCCATTAATTGATACAATAAATATATACTGTATTTCCAAGATGATCAAATCCGTATGCACTGCCTCAAAGTTTTATTGCTTGATTGATCAGCCGTTTGATCAACGGTCTCTCTACGTAGCATTTTATAAAGACGGCGGACTTTTACAAGTTTATTTCCTTTATCGACAAAAGCAATTTATGTCAGAGACAGAGGATAAGGAATATTAACATTGTTGCTAATTAATTACATGACGAATCCAACATAGTGGAGAAAATTAATCGTAGATGGAGGTTTTAATCACAAGTTAGAATTCTAATCCCTGATTTGTTTAAAATTAAGTGGTGCAACACAACTCGATTTAAAATAAAACCCAGATCAACAAATCCTCGATTAGCTCTAAACTTTGCTTAATTTAATCCTTGTTGGTGCAACCCACCCTATATTTAGAAAGCAGGAAGACGTGTTTGTGTGAATTTTGGGGTCAGTAAGATTTTTGTTCGGAAAAACAATTGTTTTTGTATTTTTTTATCAAGGATGCATAAAATTGATCAAAAGCCATTTGATTTCCATTTTAAATCAATCCATCAATCCTGTTCTTTTGAACTTTGTATTAATTAAAAAAATAAAATAAAATCCAGAGCACAACATATTGGTAATAATCAGAAATGTTACTTGAGCATCAAATTGGAATGATTTTTTTGAAGGATCATGTGACACTAATATGGAAGCATATGTGTAGCAAAATTCAATGTGCAATGTAATATGCAAAATGGCAATGCAATATTCAAAATGGCAATGCAATATTCAAAATGGCAATGTATTTCTGTATTTAAATTTACATTTTCCATTACCCCATATGTGCAAAGTTTGGTGCAGAAGGAAAATGAAAATGAAATTATAGTATTTACATTTGCCATTTCCAACAGTAGTCTTAATATGTAAAGTGCATACCATTTTAACGCTTTATAAGTAGCGAAATTAAAATGAAAATATATAACCCGAATTGATTTGATATGTGTAACATGTCCAAGCAGAAATGGTAGCAAAATGATCATTTAAATGTTATTTGTCCTAAATGCATTTAGACTAAGTTAGGACACTTGCGATTGCATTTTCATCACAACTCGTGGGATATGTGTAGCAAAATTCAATGCGGCTTTGAAAATGCATTCCGAGCTAACCACGCCCACCCTCTGTCAATCATTGCGTCAAGGTGGGGATTGGCGGAAGCGTGTTACGTTTAGATCGCTCGAGACATGGCGGCTGGAGATCTGATAATATCGTTGAATTCACTGGCAGATGAAGTGGAGCGTGGACGGAGATCAGCAGATTTTTACGCGTATGTAGGTGACAGAACTAGTGGGACGACCGGTGTTACGGTTTAACTGGTTTCCGTGTTATCTGGTGATCAACTTGCTGGTTCAGGTCTCCGCTCCAGATGTGATGGAACGACCGCTGCAGATTCCCCGATTCTGCGAGCTCAAACTGCCGTGATATTAAACTGTCTAATAAACGCACACTTGCTCATTACACGATTTTGGTATTCTTGTAATGATTACAAATCAATGGTATGATCGCCCGTAGCGGCTGAATTACAGAAAAAAAAAAAAAAAAAAAGTCTGTTTGGCACGGGTTTCGAACACGCGCTAAAAATAGTCGCGCTGTGGGGATGCCAGTAATGAGCGCACTGAGCTACCGAGCCGCTCTTAATTAAATCTCGGCGTGACGTTGTACAACATGGCTGAATCAAGGAAATGTGCCCGTGTTAGCTTGTGACCTCTGTTTACTTATGAAAATGAATATTATAGTAAAAGTAGATTACATTTTATGGTTTGTGATGGTAAAGTACATTTCATTGAGTCTCAGACAACTAGCCTAAATTTGGGGCTACTGTGGTTTAATTACAAACGATATAGTTAAACTATATTTACTATAGTAAAAACATGGTATATTTTCCGGGCGATCATACCATTAATTCAACGATCTTATCAGATCTCCAGCCGCCATGTCTCGAGCGATCTAAACGTAACACGCTTCCGCCAATCCCCACCTTGACGCAATGATTGACAGAGGGTGGGCGTGGTTAGCTCGGAATGCATTTTCAAAGCCGCATTGAATTTTGCTACACATATCCCACGAGTTGTGATGAAAATGCAATCGCAAGTGTCCTAACTGTTAGTCTAAATGCATTTAGGACAAATAACATTTAAATGATCATTTTGCTACCATTTCTGCTTGGACATGTTACACATATCAAATCAATTCGGGTTATATATTTTCATTTTAATTTCGCTACTTATAAAGCGTTAAAATGGTATGCACTTTACATATTAAGACTACTGTTGGAAATGGCAAATGTAAATACTATAATTTCATTTTCATTTTCCTTCTGCACCAAACTTTGCACATATGGGGTAATGGAAAATGTAAATTTAAATACAGAAATACATTGCCATTTTGAATATTGCATTGCCATTTTGAATATTGCATTGCCATTTTGCATATTACATTGCACATTGAATTTTGCTACACATATGCTTCCATACACTAAAGACTAGAGTAATGATGCTGAAAATTCAGCTTTGTATCACAGAAATAAATTACATTTTACAATATATTAAATTATTTTAAATTGTAGTAATAAAACACATTATTACAGTTTTTACTGTATTTTTGATCAAGTAAATGCAACCTTAGTCTGCAAAAGGCTTTTTAAAAAAAAACATTAAATAAAAAAAATCTTATTGACCACAAACTGTGGAACGATACCTAACCTTACTTCAAATTTACCCCCAAAACATTTGTAAACACAGTGCATGTTTTGATTGACAACTGTAGGTAAGTTTCAGGACAGACAGAAGTGAAGGTGGATTTAAAGCTGCAGTCCGTAAGTTTTGCCTCTTTATCGCCATCTATGTTTGAAAACCTGGAATTGCAGTTACTTGCGGGTTGTACTCTCAGCTCCAGCGCGGATGAATCTAATGTTTTGAGGTGAATGTGTGGTAGTCAGTCACCGCACCGTTGTGGATATTTACTGTACTTGCAATCACAGATTAGTCTACGTCTTGGAATATATGACCCAAATAATAATTTTCACCGGATATTGTCATCTGAACAAGTAAGTAACAAGTTTGTTCTGACCAACTAAGGAAAAAAGCATTACCACAAATCGCGCAACCAATGATAATTTAATCTAAAAATCGGTTAGCTCATATCACATCAAACCATGCAAATTAGTATTATTCTTATACTTGATTCTCAAATTAACACCATCAGCATTGAGTCACTGTGGGTATAGTGTGTATTAGCGTGTAGATTTAAATTTCTGTACAGTTTAATCTCATTGTCATACCAATTGAATTTCATATTAAGAAAGTCTTTTAACCCAAAAAGCAAACTATGCTCCCTTCGAACTGGTTTTCTTTCAAATACATTTTTAGTGTAAACTCAGGCTATCTGTAATCAGAAGCACATTTAAAACTGGAATATGATTGAATTTAATTCACATGTGTTTCACAAACACATAATCCTTTCTGGATTACAATCCGCCATCAAAATGATACATTTAATTATTCTAGCTGCTGTGAGAAAAGGCTATAAACGATCCGCCACCTGCAGCATCCGCACGTGCTATAGCCTAGTAGCCGGGACAACTTCTTTGTTTACAGACGTGATGTAATGACGTGATGTAATGACGACGTACCATGCTTGAATTTCCCGCGAAAACCTACCCGTACCACTCAAATTACAAAACATTATTATAAGCTAACCGTTGTGAATCGGGCTAAAGTAAGGCAGTAGTTTTGAACACTGGCTGGTTATGTACTTACTCAAATATTGATTTCGGTTCATTTTTAACCAAAAAAAAAGTTACGGACTGCAGCTTTAAGACAGGCGCAGTTGTTGACCGATGCCTTTCCAAATATCAGGCAGATACCAGACAATTAATCATCCTGGCCAATATATCAGTGTATCAGTGTATATAATGTGCAGTATAATAATAGCACACAAACAGAGACAGTGTTTAGACATAATCTCTGTCTGATCTGTTTGGGAAAAGATCCAGAGTCATTTGGCTGATGCTGTCATTGTGATTTATGAAGGCAGATTGCAGTATCTGATCGTGTGTGTGTGTGTGTGTGTGTGTGTGATGGGGAGGAGGGACTCATGAGTGTCTGTATGAAGCAGGAAGTTGATTTCATTACACACACGGTGAGCAGGTTCAGGCCCAGTGAATCCCCGTGTCCAATATAGAAATTCACTCCACTTTTTTCTGGTGTTTTATTAATGTTTTATGACAAACCCATTTCATTGAACAGTAAATAAATACATGGGACTTGAAATATTGATTTGAGTTTAAATACTTTTATTATGTGGGAAGGAAAATGCTCTGTCTCTTATATAATTCATATGTCTTGGCGTGATAAAAGAGATATGAAACTAGCAATGAAATAATTAGGACATTGGTTACTGTGGGCAACAGTCAGGTTTGCGTAATTATACAGAAATATTTGACCACACTCAATTGAGCATTTACAGTCAAGTATTCCTGAGAGCTGTCATAAGATACTTAGTAAGGCTACAAAGTTAATTAAAATGAAACCTCAATCATGATATGAATATATGCGCTGTGCTGTGTTACATATTGAAGTGCAGCACTGTGTTCATTTACACTTGAGCAGCTTATGATCCGCCAGTGTTTTTTTCGCTCAGAGCAGATTAGTTCACAGTAAATGCTGCTCCACACAAACTCCATCTCTACATCTGTATATAACATTGAAGTTTAATAGCTTAACGTTTAAAAAAAGAAGAAAATAAGATATATATTGGTATTGGTTAGTATTAAATACTGTAATTTTACGGTAGTATTAATAGTAGTAACTTTCTTCTTCATCTTCGTATTCTTTTTATTTTTCTTTGTATTCTTCTTCGTGTTCTTTGTATTATTATTTTTGAGTTCCATTTGTAAAATTTAGTAATAGTCATATTTTTAATTAATAATAAAATATATTATAAACGTTGTTGTTGTTTAATGTTTAAACCATCTGAAAATTAATCAAATATTAAAAATTGTATTTAATTGAATAATTTTTATTGTAATCTTACACTTGCAATATAAAATAAAACATTAATTAGTATATTTTTATAAAATACTCCTTTGTTACAGTGAAATATTACAATTGTACTATTTCTAATTTTGTCTTTATTTAGCGTTTTTTGTAAAAAATCATATTTTAAATAAAAAAATAATAATTAAAAATAAAATAATATTGTTTGACATTTAAAAATTAATTAGGACATCCATAATTATTAGTAATGCAATTTTACAGTGAAATATTACAATAGTTATTGTATTTTGCTCCTTAATTATTTATAAAAATATTATATTTTTCTTAAATACACTTTTCTATTTAATAACAATAGCTTTTATTGTTGTTGTTGTCGATGTTTAATATTTAAATATTTTAGAATAAATTGACATCCATAAATATTACAACAAATATTACAAAAACAGCTGATACATAATCACAAAATTTTAGCCAAATTGTGCAGCCTTACAAACAAGCAGCAAACCTGTAATTCTTTTCAAATTTGCAATCGCAGTTTACATTTTTTTCAAGTCGTGCAGTCCTCATACAGTGTGGGTTGTGTTTATGGTGGATTGGTGTGGTGGCTTTGTGCTTTTATTAGAGGAGTATGAGCTCAGAGCTGATCCATGACTCATTCACCTCTCATTACCGTCCCACTCCTTATCTCCCCCACGCGCTCGCGCTCTCTCTCTCTCTCTCTCTCTCTCTCTCTCTCTCTCTCTCTCTCTCTGCCCACTCATGCGGTGGATTGGTTGCTGTAGGGGCGGAGTGAGCTCTCTCACAGACTCTGCTGGATTGGCTGATTGAAGCTGTGTAATTCAGTGTGACTGTGGTTGGGTCGTCCCCGTCGCCCCCCTCACGCTCTCTTTGAGGCAGCGTTCCAGAGAGGATATCTGCTGCTCGCAGGCAGGACAGGATTAACTCAACAACTCATCTCATCTGCATATAGATGCCCAGAGAGAACCAGGCGCAGGGGCTTCACACACTCGCTGAAGAAACTCTGTTTGGACTAATTGGACGTTCACATTGGTGATTTGTTTTGGCATCTTCAGATCTCTGGCAAAAGATGTAGAAGAGTTTGTTAGGGGATCTCGGAGTTGTGCTTAAGTTTTCTTTAGTCTGTGTCTTTGGTGTGGAGTAGCTCTTCAAGCGTGCGAGATGCCGTCTCGCGAGTCCTATGTTCTCCGTAAGGAGGAGAAGTCTCTGGTGCACAAGGCCAAGGCAGAGGGCAAGGAGCAGGGGATGGTGGCCGCTGCTCTGGGGATGAAGATGAGTCCTCAGAAACCTCCGGCCACTCTCTGGCAACCTCTCAAACTCTTTGCTTATTCGCAGCTCACATCGCTGGTCCGTCGAGCCACGCTGAAGGAGAGCGAACGGGCGCCCAAGTACGAGAAAGTCCATAACTTCAAGGTAAGGATCCACAAAGGCTCATGGCCTGCTTTAATGGGATTATCTTGCTAGAAATCATGATGTTTGCATAAAGTCTTGAAATAAGGAATATGTCGAGCTTTTGCTTTTTTTTTTTTTTTGTCAATTTGTTTGTCAGAATTTTCAGAAAGTTTATTTTTGTTACCCGACTGGATTTTTTTTATTCTTGTTTCATGCATAAAGCTTATTGTAGTGAGTTTGATAATCTTGGTATAATGTAGGTATAATTCTTGGTATAATGTAAGTAATGTTGGTAATCTTATTATTTGTGGTCAATCCAAAAAAAAAAAAAATCAATTTGGCCTCAATTTTGCCATTTCATTCATTGAAATGTTTTGTCAGTTTTATGTTTTTGTGATTTTAATTGTCTTGAAAGAAGAAATACTGCACAGTTTTGTCAAATTAACAAAAAACAAATCATTTAAAGTATGACTGGTACATGATTACTGGATTTCTTTCTTGTTTCATGCATAAATCTTGCTGAATTAATTTTGATTTGTGCTTAAACAAGAGCAAAAACTATTTGCTATTGGGATTAGAAAAATAAATTTTGGTATATTACCAATAAATAATTTTGGGAATTATTATTTGTGGTTTATCAACTTTTTTTTTTTTATTGTTATTTATTTATTTTTTGCATAATGGTCTCACTTGCGTCTCAATTTTTCTATGATTCATTGAAATGTCGACCGTGTTGTTGTGACTCACTTTCAGAGCGACTATGTCATAACATGTTATGCAAATTCTCCCCAAATGTGATTTAAATGCGTCCCGAGGGGTGTGTTGTTGCTGTGGCAGCGAGTGCAGGTTTCAGGAGACGTTGGAAGAGTTAAGATGCCGTAAGCTGCGAGTCTGTTTAAGACGGGGTTATTTAGAGGCACTTCAGCCAGAGGTTCTGAAAAACAAATCAAATAAAAACATCTTCTGTTTGCATGAGAGAGGAAGGGAGCACGAGGGAGGTTGTTTGGGGTGACAGATGGAGAGATTAGGAACTGATAGAGGATTGGTAAACATAACGGCGTTTCCTCATTTGGCTTCTGTCATCAGCAGGTAGTGGCGCCCCAGACCCCAACCCCCCTCTCAGCTTCAGTTTGTCTGTAGAGTCCAGAGACAGAGGTGCGCAAACCCTCACAGACTGCTGACTCCACAAAGAGCTCTTTCTGCTGCTTGCTTTCTCTCATGCATGCGTTTTTCCCTTGTTGTCGCGTGGTAATTGATGCTCAGATACTGGATAGTGGCTGCTTTTGTCAGCAGTAGAGTGAAAATTACTAAAGATTCAGGTTATTATTGTTAGAAACATAGAACCATCTGTGTTTACTCTGCACATTCGTATACTAGACGTGGTATAGTGGGATAATGTACAGCCAACCAGTCATTTAGCAAAAAAATAAAAAATAAAAAAAATGCTCCATCGGGGTTGTTATGTGTATGTAATATATAATTTTATAAAAAATTATAAAAATTAAAAATTCTGTTTTTATTCATAATTTAAAAATGCTGCATAGATGTTTATATAGATGTATATAGATGTTTGTTTGTTTGTTTATTTATTTATTTTATTTATTAAAAATACTTTTTTTATTAATAATTTATATTTATACACTAGTCAACATTTGAAGTGGATCAAAACCTTTCATCAAAGTTGTCCTAAAACCAAAATGCGTTCTTGTTTTAGGACATCTTTTTTTAGAATTTATTTTTTTAAATCCACTTCAAATGTTGACTAGTGTATGTACACATACATATATACGTATGTGTATATATAATGTGTATATAGTTTCATTATTTCTTATTTTTGATTATGAATAATATTAAAAAATGACCTTTTTTTTATTGAAAATTATATTTTTTGTTTAGTTTAGACAATAAAAAAAAATATATATATATATATATATATATATATGAATGAATTTATTAATAAGTGATATTTAATTTCTCTCTTCATGTTTTAAATATATGTAATTATTTACTGTATAAATAAAAGAATTAAATATTGATTTGAGTTTTAAAATCGGATGCCATGGGCAACAGTAAGTTATAATGTTTAGCCAATCAGAATAAAGTATTCCTGAGAGCCATTGTAATATAAATGATTCCATAAATATTTATTTCATAAATAAGCAAGGCTTTCTTTTGATAATCCAGTAAGCATCATACTTTTCTTTGTCCTCTTTTCCGTAAACTGTTAAATCCCCCAGCTCTGTAAATATTCAGTCATTTAAATTCCTCAGTCCTCTTTTATATGTAAATAGGGCACTTCTCATGTTGATGTCAGTGTGATGTACAGTGATTTCATCATCTACTGTAAGATGGTTCTGCTGTTAGGATAGTAAACCCTGCCAGTTCCTGCTGCTAGACCTTAAGGGCTCTCAGAGAGCCAGGGGCCCATCCCTCAGGAGCATTTATACGCGTCTGATTGGATGAGCTGTTACCTGGTGGAGAAGAGAGAGCAAGAGAACAGGGCTTTCCTCCTGATTAATGCCCCCCCCTCCCCCGCTCTCTCTTTCTCTGCCTGTTGATTAATTGTGATTGGATTCAACAGCAGCCAGATTTGACACTGCTCGTGTCTCTAATCACGCATTCATCTTTATTAGCAGGTTTAAACGGCTCAGAGGAGCAGAAGTTGATTTGTGTTTACATGTTGTCCTGCAGGTGCACACCTTCAGAGGGCCGCACTGGTGTGAGTACTGTGCCAACTTCATGTGGGGACTCATCGCTCAGGGAGTCAAATGTGCAGGTAAATCAACACACACCCAATGCAAAATCACCATAGAAAACATGCTTTCTCCCAAGAACCAGATTATTACATAGTTATTACGTACTTATGTAGTTATTGACTATAACATGTTTATTTTATTATATTTTTATTATTTTATATTTACATACATTCACATAGAGACTCTTAAAAAAGGTTCCTAAAGGTTTTTTTTGACAGTGATGCAACAGAAGAAAATCTTTGGTACCCCAAACATCCTTTCAGTGAACAATTCTTAAAAGAACCATCATTTTCTTGGGGTGAAAAACATTTGAATAATCTAAAAAACCTCTTTCACCATAAAGAAGCTTTTGTGGAATGGAAAGGTTAAACTTTAAAGGTTCGTCATGGAACCATTTATGCCAATATAGAACCTCCTTTTTTTAAGCATGTAGGAAACATGGTATTGACCAAGTGCTATGTTTTTACATAGTTATGTCACTATTGCATACTTGTGACTACAAATATTTTTTATTTTTTTATTTTATTTATAGTTGGTTTGTAGTACACACTTTTTTTTTTTCTTTTTTTTTTTTTTAGCAATGCAATAGAAGAACCATTTTGGGTTCCCCTAAGAACCTTTCGGTGAACAATTCATAAAAGAAGCATTATTTCTTAGTGTTAAGATTTTAATAATCTTTAAGAAGCCTGTGTGGAATGGAAAGGTTCTATGGATGTTAAAGGTTCTTCATGGAACTACAGATGCCCAAAAAGAACCTTTATTTTTAAGACTGTAGGAAACAATTTCTGAAATCATTTGAGATGCTGGCATGAAGTCGGGGGTTCTCTGTGATTATAATGGTGTACATTGTTACACCCTTGTGTTTATAAATATAATGTAATTTGTGTGTCATTAAAGCTATTAACTTCCTCCCGCTGAACCCCTCCTGAAGTGTTCAATAGCTTCATCTGATGACATTAGGACAGATTTGGGGGGGTTTTAAGGGGGTGAAGTGAGGATTCCTGCATATATCGCAGCTGTGATGCTCATGCAGAGTTGAATATGTGTTTATTCAAACACACGATCAGAGCTCATATAGGTCAGTGTGTTGCTCTGGCTCATGTGTATGTGAATGCTCATTAGCCTGTGGAGGCAGCGTAGACTGGCCTACATCTGCAAGAAACCGGTTGAGCGCCGAAATGAGAAAACATTATGATGATAACAGACAGATGAAGACTTGTTTTATTCCTTATTGAGAGATACATTGTTTTAAAACAATATCCTCCACTTTCAGCCATTTGAAATTAAACCATTTTATTTTATGTGTGCATGCATAAATGATTTTTTTATGTGCATAGTGATTTGAGTGCTTTAATTGCATCATGGTTTAATTAATATTTGATTATTTTGTTGCTATTATAGATTAGTCCTTGGTTTGATGATCATGTAAGATATAAAATGTCCATCATTTGTTTTTTTTTTTGTTTTCTGTACAAAACAGGTTTTTTAAAATACATATTAGGAGTTGTAATCTCTGTTTAATTCAGGTTTTTTCTTTGAGGAATGATATTGTGGTTGCTTGTTTGTGTTTTAATGATTTATTTATAGGATAATGTGAGCGACACACGTTTTCATGAACTGGCTTCATGAATAATGCATGAAGCTATTTTGAAAGCAGCTTGTGTTCAAAATCCCTTATTCTGAGACCCTTTTTACGCTACTTGTATCCACCTCCTTTTCTCACCTCTACCCATATCATTCTCTCTCTCTCTCTCTCTCTCTCTCTCTCTCTCTCTCTCTCTCTCTCTCTCTCTCTCTCTCTCTCTCTCTCTCTCTCTATCTATCTATCTCTCATTCTGTGATGCCAGCAGAATCTAGGGCAGTGAAATCTCATTTGATGTAGAGATTTGCATTCAGCGTTGTGATCTGACATGCTTTCTTCTTTCTTTTGCTTTTTGTCTGTGAGAGCGAGACTCCGAGCTATTATTTTGGGTGTCTGCCAGCGTGCCAGCCCCAGTGCCCAGGCATGTTGTGCCACATTGCCTCATGAGAGGATAAAGCGTCCCCCTCCCCCTCGGCCCAGTCCATCATGGCAGAGACTGAAAACAAAGCTGGCACGTCTTTATAATGAGAAGAGGGGCTGAGAGCTCGCAACCAGCTCCACTTTACACACACAGACACACACACACACACACACATTAAAATTCAGGGCTCGTCGCAGCACTAGGTCACACAGTGAGTGTGAGAGGGAATTTCAGGATACTGGAACCGCTCAAAACATTCTCACAATGGAAGAAGACATCTGAATCTAGCTCAAGATGCCTCTACAATGCCTTTGGGTAACACTTTAACTAAAGCCTGTATTTATAATGTGTTATGGATGCTCCTGATTAATTATAACATAGGCATAATGCTTTGTAGTGCAGTAAAAAAAAAAAAAATTGTACTCAATTTTGTCATGCATAGGCAAGTAACCATGTATGCATGTGCCTATGCATGATAAAACTAGAAAATGTCTTAAGATAAATGCATTATATTGGCATATCTATGTTGTAACTGTGGTTTAAGCAGAATAATTGACTCTGAAGGAATGTGCATGCAAAGGATGCCTTGCAAACTCAGGTGTGCATTAATTTTCAATAATTCAACGGAACAGAGTCATTTACAGCTGATTATTGCGTGTCTTCTCAGCAAATGTGAATGCATTATAATGCAAAACTAAAACACTAGAAAAATATTTTTATTTACAAAATAAAAATGTATAAACTTTATAAAATAAAATAATAAAAGAAAATACTTTTTATTTTTATTTTATTTCAGCTGGCTTCCAAGGCAACAATATCTCATTTTCATTTAGTTGTAATTATAAGTAATAAAACAACTCAAATTAAATACACTAAAACTATATAGACAGGCTAGACTATATAGGCTGTATAGGTAAAATAAAAACTAATACTAATTACAAAAAACACAGTAAAATTAATAAAAATTCAACACAAATTAACAATGTATATAAAACTAAAATATATTTTTTTAAATATTAACCTAACTGATGGTATATCAATGATACTAAAATAAGACTGCCATTTAATATTGTTATATTGAATTTTATATACTGGCTTCAAATAAACCCATTTTTTATCTAATAGCGCTTCTAAAGAAAATCTTTTGGCTATTTTAGCTGTCCTAAAGGCTTAAACTACATGCACTCATTCTCAAGTGGAGGTGTGTTTGTTGTATGTATGCGTGTCCTGATATGTATCTGCCCACATGTGGGCCAGGGGTCACCTCTACGCCACTTTGCTGAACAAGGCCTTGGCAGACCAGAGTTAAAAGATTGAATGCATTAGAGATGTGCCCTCTATTAGCGCCTGTCTCCTCCGCTTATCATAAACCTCGCTCTTCTTTTTCAAAAATAATTACAGTTCTGCATGGCTGAAGTCTCAGGACGACAGAGTCGCTCAAGGGGCCGTTTTTTAATCACACACCGCAGAATCTTTACAATAAGTGTCAGCGAATAATTCACTATTTGCATTCAATGGTTTGGATTAGACTTCATTCTAATTCCACGAGTCAAAAGGAAAAAAAAAAAAACTATCACTTATTATTGTTTTGAGGTAAAAAAGGAAATAAGCTGCCAGCTACAGATTAAAATTTGGGGTCAAAGATGTAACATTCATTTTTTTTATCCCCTCTTAAGCTCTTTATGACCTTAAAATGCATTCTTACAGAAAACAACTTCAATACTTTATCTTCACAAAAAAAAAAAAAAAAACGGGCAAAAAAAAATAAAATGAAGCAGTTCTAAAATAATTTTTTTGGGGAAAATGTTCTAGAAAAAAAAGAAATGTATGACACAAAAACATTGTTCATGATTAACAAATGTCATGTAAATAATGCTTTTTGCAGCACCTTGACAAAATATTTTTGTAAAACCTTTTTTTTTTTAATTATCATTATTTATTTATTTATTTTCAATGTAAAGATGTGTACAGTAAGATTCATGAAGGAAGGTGTAACTTGCCATTTTTAGAGTCATTAAATCCAACGTTTTGTATGAAAACAGAGTATGAATATTATATTTCTAAGAAAGTGGCACATGCATTTTAAGATTTAAGATTTTTGCTTTTCATCATCCTTAATTGTAATTGCTCTTTAGTAGACAGTCAAAGGCTGATGAAGTGATTCAGAATGACAGTCTTGTGGGTTTGAATCTTGCAGGCAGTCAGAGAGGAGAGCAGAGCGTTTGGCCCATTTATTGCAGGAAATGAGGTCTGGTGAAGCCCGCAGGACTGACAATCACTGCCCACTCCACCATTATGTTTGAGTACAGATCTGAAGAGCAGTAGCACTCCATATCTCTCTCTCTTTCCTCCAGGTCACGTTGTTTTCAGTGTGGCTCACTGAGCATCCCACACATCTGGTCTGAGCTCGCAGTCTTTTATTTGTCTGCTTCTTGTCTCTGTGTTTCTGCGTTCTTCCTTTTTTCTGTTTTCTGTCTCTGGTACCTGCTTTGAAGCAGCTGGCCCATTTAGTAGGCCACATTATATATTAATCAGCTAATTTGCCTAAATTTGCATATGCCGTGCGAGTTTGTGTGTGTGTGTGTGTGTGTGTGTGTGTCTGGCCTGGTTGCTTGGGTGCAGTTGGGGGTTGGTTAGTTTTTGCTGTTTAAAAGAGCTCATTTAAAGGTTTTTTGATAGTGTGCCATTTAAGCTATTATTGATTTCCTGGTAGAATGTGAAACTATTTCTTTAAGAAACTCAACATAGGCTCAACTAATAACATGAATTGGGGGCGGGACAATATGTTTGTCCCATAAACGAAAGACAGGGAATGTTTAAGTAACCCATTTGAGAAAAACTTTTTTTTTTTGTTTGTTTGTTTTGAAATTCAGGTTTATTCATTAAACGGGCGCAAAACTCATTTTCATACAAATTTATTCTTATATAGCTCTTATGTAAATTTCTTATTCTTGCGTAAAATGTTCGTACAATTACTCTTGCATAAATTGTCACATTTTATGTAAATTGTAACAATTTACATATGGATTCAGCTTTTTAGTTTCGCGTTTACTTATTTTTACAGGAACACAACTACATTACTTCTTCATTTCCTAAAACAGTTTGTTTGGTTGTTTGTTTGTTTATTTGTTTATGTATTAGGAGAAATGTATATCTGGTGAAGTGTTTTATAGTTCCACCAGAAATTAAAATTCTGTCATATTTTTTCAGTTTCATGTCGTTTCAAACCTGCATAACTTATTTTCTTCTGCAGAACATAAAATGTTATTTTGAAGAATGTTGGTAACTACATAGTTTTGGTTTCAATTGACTTCAATTGTGCAAACAAGAAACACAATAATTTAAGGTCACTGAAACTGTTTGGTTACCCAAATTCTTCAAAATATTTTCCACAGAAGGAAGAAAGGAAGCCCGTTTCCACTACTAAATAAAATATAAAAAAAAATTACATTTACATATCGCAATTCTGATTTTTTTTTTTTTTTTTTTTTTGGCGAAATTTAAATATTAACTCATAATTGTGAGTTATAAAGTTCAGTTTTGAGGGGAAAAAATATATATTTTCTCAGAATTGCGCGTTTATATTCCACAACTCTGATTTTATATCTGTCAATTCTGATTTGAGTGATTAAAAAGTTGCAATTCTGGGGGTTTTTTTTCTCAGAATTGCATGATATTAAACTCTCAATTGTGAGTTATTAACTAAGAATTGTGAGATGAAAAAGTCACAATTGCCTTTTTTTTTTTTTTCTTTTTTCTTTTTTTTTTATTCAGTGGCAGAAACAGGCTTCCATACATACAGTTTGAAACAACAAATGATGAAACAATTTTTATTTTTAGCTTATGTAACCATCCCTTACATTAGCTATTGTTTATTTCATTTTTTCACAGGTTCTCAGAGATTTACTTTTGATGGTTATGAAGCTATTAGGCGCCTGGAATTGCTCATGCATATTTTATAAGGCACCATTTGTATTCCTGCCATGTTCTGTCATCGCCAAGGTGACACTATTGAAATCCCCATCAGCCAATCAGAAGCGCTGTCATCACTGATCAGAGGTCAGGGGAGGTCACTGATTAAGCAGAATGAAAGCTCAGCATACTGGGGTCTCTACTTTAACTAAAGCACATCCACCTCAGGATCGATAATATCTGTCGAAACCGCTGCCTTCTACACACAACATACTTATTCTGTGATTTCAGCATATGACTGAACACAGTGGATTTACTGATTGATTTAGCCATTGTTTTGACAGGAATGATGAAATGAAGACTAGGATGGAGTTGTTTGGTCAGCTGAAGTGTATTTGTGTTTTGTTTGTGTTTCTCAGATTGTGGGTTGAATGTCCATAAGCAGTGCTCTAAGATGGTGCCCAATGACTGCAAACCGGACCTGAAGCACGTGAAGAAGGTTTACAGCTGTGATCTCACCACACTCGTCAAGGCTCATAACGCAAAACGGCCCATGGTGGTGGACATGTGCATACGAGAGATCGAATCACGAGGTAACTAACTCACCGACTCTGATTTACACTAAACACTGATGCAGAGATATAAAATTTCTTGCCTGTACTGCTGACCAGTGTTATGGCCAATGGCCATATTTTATGTTGTATTTTATGTTGTGTACTTTTTGTTTGTTTGTTTGTTAGTTTGTTTGTTTGTTTGTGTGTGTGTGTTTGGTTTGTTTTGGTTTTACATGGTGGGTGATATTGTGCTTGTCTAATAAAATCTGCTTGCTAACACTGATAACCATTGTTATGGCCAGTGGTTTTTGTTGTGTTTTGTTCTTTTATGTTGTTTTTTGTTTTGTTTTTATTTTTTGTTTATTTTTCACAACATGGTCAATGATGTATAGTGGTTTTTCTAATAAACAAAATAGCCAGTGTTATGACTACTCCCCCCCCCCCCATTATTTTTTTTATTTTATTTTATTTTTGTTTGTTTGTTTTTTGCTTGTTTCGTGTTTTTAATTTTTGTTTTCACAAGATCAGATTTTCTAATAAACAAAAACTGTTTGCTAATACTGATAGCCAATGTTATGACCTGTGGGTTCTATTTTGTTTTGTTTTGTTTTTCTTCTGCCCATTTATTTTATTTTATTTTATTTTATTTTATTTTATTTTATTTATTTTTTGTTGTTTTTTTATTATTATTGTTGTGATTTCATGTTTTTTGTTTTCACAAGGATATCTTGTGTTTTTCAAAATGTTCAGAGCTCTTGACAGTTCTACACGTGATTACCTTAGCTTTTATTGCATTATAGACGCAGCAAAGCATTGTATGTACTGTATAACTCATTCTTCAAACATCTTGTCTCTCAGGTTTGAAGTCGGAGGGTCTCTATCGAGTCTCTGGATTCAGTGACTTAATTGAAGATGTGAAGTTATCGTTTGACAGAGGTGAGTGGCATTTTGTACTGATCCGTCACAACCCCACATTCCTAAACGCACATACACACACGCCTACACGCGTATCTGTTTGTGTAATCCTGATAAATCGCGTACACATGCTCACCGCTGCTTTTTTAGGTCACTCTTTGTCTTGCGTATAGAGCTGTGGGTTTATGTAATGTGAAATAGTCTGAGCTGCTTAAATGTTAAAGTGGCACATTTGTAGGAGGATTTTCGCCCATCTGTTGGTATTCAGATGCATTACTGTTTCATAATGACTCTCATTCCGGATATGAGGATATGAACGAGCTAGAGAGAAAGAAATCGTGTGATCTCTACAGGTTTCTACTGGATGCTGTGACGGCTGTGCGGCTGCTGTGTTATTTCAATTCAGTACAAGTAGAGTTCTCATAAAGACAGTTATTTGTTTATTCATTTATTTGATCCATCAGGGTTTTTATGTTATTTTTACTATTTACTATTTTACTATTTTTATTTTTAATTATTCCATTTTTGCGTTTTGTTAATTTAAATAAATTTCAGATAGATAGATAGATAGATAGATAGATGGATAGATAGATAGATAGATAGATGAAAACTTAAAAATGTACGTACTAAAATTACTAAAACTAAAAAAAAAAGAATAATAATAAACGTAACAAAACCATAAAAATATATGATTACAGCTATACAAGGAAGTTCAAAAATGTTAATAAATATTATAATAGTAATCACTACCAGTCAAAATTTTGAATAATTCAGATTTTGTTTTTTGGGGGGTTTTTTTGGAAAGACTTCTCTTCTGCTCACCAAGGCTGCCTTTATTTGATCAAAATAGAGTAAAAACAGTATATTATAAAATATCATTACAGTTAGATTTCTTTTTAATAATAAAATGTAATTTATTCCTTTTATTGAAAAGATGAATTCCATCAGGACCATTTCCACAAAAATATTAAGCAGCACCAACTGTTTTTAACACTGATGATAATAAGAAATGTTTCTTGAGCAGAAAATCAGCATATTAGAATGATTTCTGAGTGATCATGTGAGACAAGATAAAAGATGGTTGAGTAAAGATTATAATTGCTGAAAATTCAGCTTTGCATCATAGGAATAAATTGTATTTTCATATATATCAAAATAGGAAAAAAAAAGTTTTAAAAAGCTTTCACAATTTTACTATATTTACCTCTATTTTTGTTCAAATAAATGCAGTCTTCAGAGAAATTTGAATGACTCTAAATGTTTGACCGGTGCTGTTTAAATAATACTGAAATAACACTGAATCCTGGAATACGGAAACCGTTATATTGCATAATAACACTAAAACACCTGCATCATGCAGCGTCACAGTACAGAAGTATTCTCACAAGCTCAGAATAAGATAAAGTTAGCTAAATGTCTTCATGCTCAGTCCCTGGAGCCAAACAAGAGCGCTGTCTGTGCGGATGAGTGCAGTTCCCATTGCATTGCTTCTAATAGCAGAGGACTGACTCTCCCTGGAGCTGAGGGTGAAATGTGTTTGTGTGAATGTGTTCAGATGGAGAGAAAGCAGACATCTCCGTGAACGTCTATGAAGACATCAACGTCATCACAGGTGCTCTTAAACTCTACTTCAGGGACCTGCCGATCCCCGTCATCACGTATGACGCATACCCACGCTTCATCGAGGCTGCCAGTGAGTCACACGCTCCGCATTTCTGCATTAGACAATGTGCCTGATACCTTTTATTTAATAAAAAGCTGAATTCTTCAAAAGTAAGAGACATTTGCTTTGCTGTGCACACAGAGCAGCATGAATCCTCCAGCTGTGTGTCTGTGTGATGAGCCAATGGCAGAATTGCCAGAACTGTTTTTTGAAACATTTTTGAAATATTGTCGTACATTCAGTTTTCATGTTTGTTCTTTGAACATAATCACATCAGTGTTTTAAACTTCAAAATTGTCCCAAATTTTGGTACAGAGAAAACTACAGACCTCAAATGTAGTAAACAGAAAATAAAGCAGCTCATACAATATCCAGAAGTCTTGCTGCCTGCAGATCTGTTTGACAGTCACACTGCATATGTGTCGAGACAGATGAGAGTTTTTGACCTGGTTGTTTATTTGTTTGTGTCAGAGCTGACAGACCCAGATGAGCGTTTGGAAGCGCTGCATGAAGCTCTGAAGCAGATGCCTCCAGCTCACTGCGAAACACTGCGATATCTCATGGCACATTTAAAGAGGTGAGAATTATATAATCATATTAATATGATGTTAAGATTCCATCTGAAGTAACCAAATGTATTTTGTACCTGTAAATTACACTGATAACCACCATAATAATGCAGGTGGTAAATCAGAGACATGTTAAATTCACAATAATTTTATAACAAGTAGCTTTTCCACAAGCTGAGTAGGTAAATATTAATATATAATAGCTGCATGGTGTCATGCGTGTAAATACAAAACACCATCATGGAAACACACAACACTAAAATAATGCAAAAACGTTCATTTAAAGGGATAGTTCACCCAAAAATGAAAATTTGATGTTTATCTGCTTACCCCCAGGGCATCCAAGATGTAGGTGACTTTGTTTCTTCAGTAGAACACAAACGAAGATTTTTAACTCAAACCTTTGCAATCTGTCACTCATATAATGGCAGTCAATGGGACCCACGGCTTTGAGAGTCAAGAAAAACATACACAGACAAAATCAAATTAAACCCTGTGACTCATGACGATACATTGAGGTCTTAAGATATGAAACAATCGGTCTGTGCAAGAAACTGAACAGTATTTATATCATTTTTTTCCTCTGATCCACCGCAATGTCCAACTGTCCTGAGTGCGTTCACAACAGCCAACAGTGGATCGGAGGTAAAAAATGATATAAATACTGTTCTGTTTCTTGCACAAACCGATTGTTTCGTGTCTTAAGACCTCATTGTATCGTCATGAGTCACAGGGTTTCATTTGGTTTTGTCTGTGTATGACGTGGGTCCCATTGACTGTCATTATATGAGTGACAGACTGCAACGGTTTGAGTTAAAAATCTTCATTTGTGTTCTACTGAAGAAACAGTCACCTACATCTTGGATGCCCTGGGGGTAAGCAGATAAACATCAAATTTTCATTTTTGGACAAACTATTATTGTACATTCATTATTGTACATAACTGATAACAAGAAATAATATTTAAACGAAATACCATTAAATGTAGTGTGGGAATGTCAGTTTACGGTTTTTTGCTGTAAATTACAAAATGACTACATTTTACTTCCAAAATCTGTACATTTAACAGTACTTTAAAATTGCATGAAATATCCTATTAGATTTATTAGGGTTTTTTGTTTTTTTTTACAATATTCACAAACATGATGTTAACCAATGAATAGGTTTTTAGCGTAGCACTTTTACAGTGTCGTACCATTGAAAGTACAGTTAAAGTTCATTTTTATTGACACTCGTGTGTACAGGGTCACTCAGAACGAGAAGGATAACCTGATGAACGCTGAGAATCTGGGGATCGTATTCGGCCCGACTTTGATGCGGGCGCCCGATCTGGACGCCATGACGGCTCTGAACGACATCCGCTACCAGAGACAGGTGGTGGAGTTACTCATCAAGAATGAAGACATCCTCTTCTAGCATCACTGTCGTGAATGCACCTCCATACTGTTTACCGCAGCTCTGCGCTGCGCTCTTCTGCTCTGACTCAGTCTGGACTCCCATATGAAGGACTCTTGTATTATAGTGCATTTTTGGACCAGTACTTACTAACACTTCTCCCTGTTTGATGGGTTCTTTTCCTGTATCTTGCATGTCTTCCTCCCCATTTTTGTCGGGGGTCGCTGAAGCTGAAGGGTGTGACGTACCTCAGCATTATTATGGGATGGCATCGCTCTGTCGTGTCAAATGCGGTGGAGTCTGGCAGATCGGCTTTTTTGTTTTGTTTTTGTAAAACATTGTGAATTTTGATATGGTCAGTTTTGGAGACACTTTACCTGAAGAGCCATAAATAAAGATGGTGACATTGTGCAGGCATAACAATCTCTTCACATGATATATAAACTCTTGTTCAGACAATCCTCAGTCATCATTCATACTTATACATACATGAATAACAAACCTCTATAAAAATGATTGTTTATCTTTGACATATTTATGGCTCAGCTGGTAAAGTGTCGCCAGGGGTTTTTCAATATCTGTGATTTGTTTTTATTTTTGGTTGTTTTTTTATTCCTTCCGTCAGGTTGATCTGACTTTGTTCTGCCTTCACATGTCGAAAGTCAAACTTACTTCTGCTGTAGTCAGGAAGAATATTTACAGTCCATGTACATTTCAGGATCCTTGATCTTAGACTCGACTTTAGAAAACACTCTTACGCTCACATGACTGCTTGATGTTTTTTGGTTCTGTGTTTTTGTATTTGATTTCAGCATGGATACGTTAATTTATTAAAATTTACTTTTAGTGCCGTGTTCTGGGTCAATTAATTCTAAACAAATCTATCCATTAAAATGTTATCTTTTATGATAATTACTAATTGAAAATGATTACATAATATGGAGTGCAACAGTCCAGGAAGTAAAAAAGAAAAATCCCATTTGTTTTCTCAATAGAGGATTTGATTTTTAGCAATAGTTTATAAACTTTTATAGACAGACCTACTGTGTGAGCTGCGAGGTTGTTAATTAATGGAGTGTTTCGTTAAGCCTTCAGCACACATTATTTCAACTTTTTTTTTAAATTGTCATGTTTAAAAGTGGCATTTCTTATGAAAAACTACATTACCCATGATTCTGCAAAGACACTTCACTCAGAGATTCAAAACAAGCAAATTGCATCAAAAGAACTTTAGTGCCACAATAAAATATGTTGTTTCTGTTTGCACAATCAACATCTCTAAATCAATATTTATCTGTTGTTTTTTGCAGTGCTTCATGGTAGTGTTTCCCTAATGAAGGCTGTTAAGTACACAGGCTCGCTGATTATCAAATATTTTTGTTTCGCATTTATAATGTGATTCGCCTCGTGGCTGGTTGGTTTGGTACATTGCTTATAACCATTTGACAAAGACAAAAAGACAATAGATGAGAAAAATAGTTCTGAAACCAAGGACAGTAAAAAAGGGGGAGGGCACTGTTGAACTCCACCCAGGAAGTGACATCATCGTAGACTGTCCGCAGCATGATTGGTAGATGACTGCAGTTAACAATCACCATTTTTACACAAATTGTGTTGAATGCATTTGTTAAGTTAAATCGCTCAACCTTGTTACCCAAATTTTTGTAAGCAAAAATCATTTATGGCAAATAAAAGTTGTAAAAAATAAAATATTTGGTCACAAACTAAATAGTTGCTACTGAATGCTTAATTTAGGATAAATCTGTTACTTGCAATTCTGTACCTGTTCTGACTTTTTCATTTTCAATTCCTTCTATTTTAGAAAATAATCCCACATGGAAATTAAACTTCAGAATTGTCCTAAATTTTGGTAACACGGTTGAAAAAATTGCACTCCTAGTATTCAAGAAATAGAAAGTAAAGCATCTCATATAATGTTTTGTTTGTTATGCTGAACAAACCACCACCTCCTACTGAGCCTTTTTCTGAGAACAAATAAAACATGGCTTTTTTAAGATGTTGGAGCCCTATTGTGTGCAGCATATTTTGAATAATAATTATGAATAATTATAAGTAATTGCATGTTTTTTAGTCATAGCAGATGAGTGTCTGCTGCAGCAGGGTTTGTGTGATATGTGAAGTGACGGCTGATGTAAGAGGCCTGAGCCCTGCAGGTCTCAATCATGCTGCTTTACTTACAGATGAACACAGACATGAGCGGTCCTGCGGCGGACCCTCTTCACGGCCGTGTTTTAATTGCTAGATGTACATGCAAATCGCTTCAAAGGAGACTTGCATGGTTTCGCCTGCAGTAACAAAAATGCTGTCAGGCTTTATATCACATTATATCAGAGCAAGCTCAGGGCTTTAGTTGACAGCCTGTGTTTCAGGTCGGACGGCTCTCCTTCATTCGTGACCCTTCTGTCAGCTGCAGAGCCTTCATTTTCCATGAAATCCCATTCTTCTCACTGGTACCCATGAATGGCCTTCAGAACTGCACTCATAAAAATACATGAAGCTTGACGAGGTTTGATGACTACCCTTATTTTGGGGTTCTGTGACCTTTATTTGAATATTATCCATCATTGTTATGATGTTAAATTAAAGGTTTAAATATCTATCTATCTATATATATTATATAATGAAATAAAATCTGCAGGTGATGTATGTGAACCTGGACCGCAAAACCAGTCTTAAGTCTCAATTTTCTGAAATTGAGATTTATACATCACCTGAAAACTGAATAAATAAGCTTTCCATTGATGCATGGTTTGTTAGGATTGGACAGCTGAGATACAACTATTTGAAAATCTGAAATCTGAGGGTACAAAAAAAATCTAAATATTGAGAAAATCGCCTTTAAAGTTGTCCAAATGAATTCTTAGCAATGCATGTTACTAATCAAAAACGACGTTTTGATATATTTGCAGTAGTAAATTTACAAAATATCTTCATGGAATATGATCTTTACTTAATATACTAATGATTTTTGGCATAAAAGTAAAATCTATAATTACAGTGTATTTTTGGCTATTGCTACAAATATACCCCAGCGACTTAAGACTGGTTTTGTGGTCCAGGGTCACATATAGTATATAACATTCAGAATTTATTCAATACTTTTATTGAGCAAGGATGCGTATAATAGTAAATAGTTTAACATTATTACAAAAAAATAATAAAATCTGTTTCAAATAAATGCTGAAATTTATGTTTAACAAAGAATACCAAAACAAAAACATATATCACAATTTCCACAAAAATATTAAGCTCCACAACTATTTTCATCATTGATAATATAGACAATAAGATCATTTTTAATGCTTCTTGAGCAGCAAATTTGTATATTAGACTGATTTCTGAAGGATCATGTGATACTGAAGACTGGAGTATTGATGCTGAATACTCAGCTTTGATCACGGGAATAAATTACATTTTAAAATATATTTTAAAATAATTTGGAATAATATTTCACATTACTGTTTTTACTGTGTTTTTCTGAAATAAAATACATTCAAAAACATTACAAAATCTTACCAACCCCCAACTTTTAAACAGTACTGTAGTAAAACAAATATATAATACCCAAATCACTCCAGAATCAGTTGACAAAATTGATTTAATGACATTTCAGTATTTATCACAGATAAAGCCAAAACCAGAGGCATTTATAAAGCTGAGAGTGAAATATTCTGCAGTCAGATTCAGACACAAGACTGTCCAGCTTTATAACAGACTGACTGCATCATTTTCTGTCTGTGGTTTGAACAGATTGTATTCACAGTTCTGATTCACACCGCTGACTCCATATAAAATGGGCCAAAACAGTATCATTTATGGGGGGAATTATTGTGTGAATTAGTAATCCATCTCCATTAGTAAAGAGTCAGTCTGCTGAATAGGAAGGTGATTTCTGGCTGGCTGCTGTGTGGAGGTGATGCCACAGTGCTTGATTTACACTCCACATGTGTCAAAAGACATGTGCCACGGCTGCGAAAGAAATTACAGTTTGATGGAATATGTATTTGTGCTTGTGTGTGATCCATGAAATAAGTGACCTTTCTCTGTGCGCTGATTGACATTAATTCCAACTTTCCACACATGGTGTGCTCACTCAAATAGGCAAATGCTAACAATGAATACTGAAATGACACTGAGGTGTTTGAGTGACCTCAAATGCTCAACCTCAGATGACACCTTTGACTCTTCAACATACAGTACATGCATACATGAGCCAATCTTAGACCATTGGAAAAAGAAAGAAAGAAAATGGAAGGAAGGAAGGAAAGAACCACCCCACAATAACATTAGTGGTCAACAAATCTATTTTTAATGATCAATTCTGTATTACCTCCAAACCTAAACGTATACGTATAGCCTTGAAAAGTTCTGTATGTTATTTATTGTTATGCTACTCTATTGAGTATGAATGTTTGCAGTTCATATATTAATAATTGAGAGAAATAACTGGGTAGAGTCTATGTTTGACAGCATTATTTCAGAAAATGTTTGTTGCCAGTCCTGTTACAGTCTTGTTCAAAATGTCTTAGGGTTGAAAGTCATTATGGCTAATATAACATTATTGCCCTAGCAAGTAAATATCATTGTGCCACTATTAACTATCTTTTTTTTCTTCTTTCCCATAAAATATTGAAAATATGATTTTTTTTTTCCTTTAAAATGTTGGAAATATTGAATGTGACAAGGCCAATATAAGTGTTATAATGAAAAATGGATTTTCTCTGCTAGAGAAAAATCATGTGATAAAAAAAAAGACTTTTATAATGTTACTCCCTCAAATATAGTGTCAGAAAAATTCAAACTTGAATCATTTCTCCAAAAATCCAGATATAGAAAATGAAAATACTACACTGACTGTAAAAGCACAGTGTTTTAATATCAAAGAAAGTCAAATTTAAGAAGAAATCATTTTTATTTTCTATATGGTTACAGACAAATACATTTTTTGAATAGTTTAATAATAATAACAGTAACAATAATAATAATTTAAAATGTAGTTCTTCGTTTTAATTGCATATCATTTTGAGGGTTTTTATGGTAACCCAGTGAGACACAAATGTGTCATAAAATGTACATTTCTGAGAATTACCCATATATGCATTATAATGCACAGATTGCTAAATTATGACAGTGAAAGCACTGTTATTGATGTTTTAAAATCAATAAAATCCACATTTAAGAAGAACTTTTTTTAATTTTATATATGTGGGGACGTGCAAGTTAATTCATGTTCTGATTTATTTAATAATATTTTTATTAATATTTTAATAATAATATTTTTAACTTTTGAGTTCATATTTTGATTAATTTCATAATATTATTTTATAATTATAATTTTTTATTTATTTATTTGTTTATTTTCTTTCTGAGAATTACCCATTGCATGTATCATAATGGACAGACTTTTATATAACAATTAGCATCTAAGCCTGTATATCCTGGTGTACACAGTTAAGTACTTTGGTGTTATCCATTAACATGTATATATAATGTTCCTAGTGCTCTGTGTTGACAGGCAGCCTTTCTAACGCATGTCTTTGTTGACAGAAGAACAAACAATAATGAAAAATATCCAATTACACTCCAATGCCTAGAGAGAAAACTCTAATCCAGCCTGAGGACATGAGAGGACACGGGGGTGAGTTCACTCTCCCAGCATGGCTAACAGATGTTCAGCATGGTCCCCATGTTTAGAGTCAGCTTTTACAAGCCTGGTAATCAAATGTAAAAAGCACATTAAGAAAAGGGCAGGCTGTCTGCCCCTGCTGGGACGCAGGGCTCTGCCGGTGCGCTTCAGAAAGCTCTGCGTTTGACTCCTCTGAATGGCCTTCTCCTCCCGGTCAAGGTCGAATGGCTTTAATATTTGCGGGGGACACGTGTGGGGGTGCTGAAGGGCGGGTGGAGTACTGATCTCTCTTAATTCAGAGGTTGCCAAATGTGACAGTCCAGGTCTAAGTAAGATGAATGAAGCATGGTGTTGAGTGTGTCCTGTGAAGGGGAGAAACGGGGAACGCTCACCCCATCAGCAGCTCAGCAGGATGGGGGAGGATTTCAGATGGCGTAGGGGTGGGGGTGGTTCTTTCCTTGTGGAGATTTGGGGTTTGGCTGGTGAGAAGCAATAGATGTAAGTCTGTTGTGGTGGGCTGTGCATTTACTGGGATCATCAGCCAGTGATATTGTGGTTTTGGGAGGCGTATAAGCAAGGGCAGCGGGTCTGAGGGTGGGGGGCAGGTTGTGTTGAATCTGTTGGAGGCGGGCGGCGGTGAAATGGATGTTAGACGCTGCTATCTGGAAAATGAAAATCTAAATCAATCCAGTCAATCACCTTTGTGAGGTAATGGAACAGGACACACAATTTTCAGCCCTGTGTTTGTGCATGTGTGTGTGTGTGTGTGAATGCATTTATATGCCAAACACACCCATTCAAATAAATATATTCACACACAAGAGCCCTTTTCAGTGGCAAAGACAAAACCCTTACAAAAGGTGCTGTAGTGGTGTATGTATGATTATCATATTCATATGCCACAGTATTTTTATGGTAACCGTGCTGAAATGAACAGACCAGTATACATTTTTACTCTAATCCAAGTTGCTTTATGAAGATTAGACTGACAATCATATAGCACACCATCATCTAAAATATATATATTTTTATAAATATGTAATATATAAAAATAAAGAGATTTGCATTTACAGCAGATTTATTTACACCATACCTTTATCTGAACATGTAACATCACAACTATGGTTTGTCAAATGCGTCACTTCAATAATATCACATCATGAATAAGAGTGTTGTTGTTCCAAATATCTCAAACCTATGTAGGTCTGATACAGTATAATTATGACTTTGATATTCCTTTCATGGAACAGTATAATAATACCAAGAGTAACACTGAGTTAGTTCTAAACAATGCCACAGCAGAACGAACCATTGCATATCTCTATAAAACACAGTAGTGATCGAGTCAGGTGAACAAATCGGTTGAGTAAATCATTCAGTGACTTACAAAGATCACTTACGAAAGTCACTTTTTTAATTCCTAAATAGGCCAGTAGTTTTGAACAAATTGGTTGAGTGAATTCAATGACTTCAATGAGGGATTTGTTTCACTCCTTACTGGATCAGTGTTTTTGAACGAATTGGTTGAGTGAATGATTCAGTGACTCACTCATTAAGACAGTGTCTGCACCTGAAATCAAGCAATTCCCTACTAGTAGACCAAAAACAGTACATGAAATCATATGTCCGAATTCACAGCATTCATGAAACAGTACCCAGAAGACTTACTGCTTCTGGTGAGATTCTGAAGTGTACATCCAGTGGACATGTCACTATCTCATGTTGCCACAGGAGAGGATTTGTGAATGTCAGTGAAGCAACACAACTGACACTGGTAGGTCACATAACAAACAGTTAAATTAAAGGGATAGTTCACCCAAAAATGAAATTTGATGTTTATCTGCTTACCCCCAGGGCATCCAAGATGTAGGTGATTTTGTTTCTTCAGTAGAACACAAACGAAGATTTTTAACTCAAACCTTTGCAGTCTGTCAGTCCTATAATGCCAGTCAATGGTACAGAATCTTTGAGAGAAAAAAAAACATGCACACACAAATCCAAATTAAACCTTGCGGCTCTTGACGATACATTGATGTCCTAAGACACGAAACGATCGGTTTGTGCGAGAAACTGAACAGTATTTATATAATTTTTTACCTCTGATACACCTCAATGTCCAACTGTCCTGAGCTCATCCGCAACATCTGGCACGTGACGCGTCAGTGGCTCTGGAACACATATATATATATATATATATATATATATATATATATATATATATATACATAGATATATACGTAGATCCTTATGTATCGCAGCCCATAGAAACAGTCGCTAATGAGGCATCTATGTATATATATATATATATATATATATATATATATATGTCTATGTGCCAGATCAGGTTGACGTGTCACGCACCGGATGTTGTGACAGTCGGACATTGAGGTTTCCAGTTTCTCGCACAAACCGATCGTTTCGTGTCTTAGGACATCAATGTATCGTCACGAGCCGCAGTGTTTAATTTGAATTTGTCTGTGCATGTTTGTTTTTTTTTTCTCTCAAAGATTCTGTGCCCATTGACTGGCATTATATGACTGACAGACTGCAACGGTTCGAGTTAAAAAACTTTGTTTGTCTTCTACTGAAGAAACAAAGTCACCTACATCTTGGATGCCCTGGGGGTAAGCAGATAAACATCAAATTTTCATTTTTGGACTATCCTTTTAATACTATACACATTCACACTTCATATTTTTAATGGTTGTGAACTAATTACTTGTGCAAAATAAGTTCCTATTTAGGGAGCATGCAATTTTATACCCAGCCATAGTCACTAGTTTCATTCATAAATAGATCCAACAGTTTTGAATGAATCAGTTGAGTGAATGATTCAATGACTTGCACACAAAGACAATCAATTATCGCCACCTTCTGGTGTATTGATGTAACCTGCAGAAAGTCACTGAAAAATGCACAAATTGCCAGTCTGCCTGAAATGCACAAACACAAGCATTGTCATAAAGTGAAATTTCACTCTTCGATCACCGCACTGTCATTCAAATGTGAGGACTGATATTCATACTCTGTGGTAGGCTTTATGGACAGGGACCAATCAGGTAGCAAGAAATAAGAATCAAGCAGGGATACAATATTCAACACAATACAGTTATATAATATAAATTGTTGTATAATGCAAGAACATTGAATGTTCTAAAACAGACAGAAGACGAGTATAAATGAGAGCACATTATAGAGGTATGGCTACTGTGTCTGACGGTTTCATCTGTAGTGACTGCTGGCAGCTGGCAGGTGCGCCAAAGCAGTTGGCATCAAAAAAGGCACAGACTGCATCCACAGAGCACTGCTCTCAGATCAGCCACTAGAGGAATGACAAAGAGCAAGAGAGGACAAGTTAACCTTTCTGCCTCCTTTTTCTCCTGTGAAGGAAAGATTAAATGTAAGACATTTTAGCCAAACGATGGCACAAAATTACTGCAGTATCTGTGAAATAATTTCATTTGCTGGTGTTTTGCTTGGGTAAAATACACAAAAAAATCTATTATTATTTTGACATGATTTCATTTATATCATGCCACATTGGAAAGGCTTGTGTGTAATTCTGATGCTGCAGATGTGTGAAAGTAAGTCATGCCCTGTGACAGTTGGTGATTCAGGCACTTTTCTAATTCTGATCATTTCCACACATAAAATAAATCTTTCTAAATTGGACATCTGTTTTAGCTGATATTTGAGCAGCTGGTATGGTTTATTAGTGATACTCTGTGCCTGTCATAGTACCTCCCTACCACCAGAGGTCGCATTCCTCAAACTGTGCTCTCATCTGAGAAAAATGTCTTGTTTTCTAGCATTTATAGGGCAAAACAAATGCTATGTAATTGACTTTAGTTACACAGCATTTACTGGCTAATGAATAAATTGACACAAAATATTGATTTGAGTTGAAATTTTGCTTGCATTAGGCCTACCATTCTTTAAAAGATAACACAAGAAAAGTGTACAAATATTTTTGGACAGAGGAAAGAAAGAGTTGTGTATATGAGACGCATGAGGCTGGCAGAGCTGTATAGGAAATTTGTTGACCTTTTATAGTATTGTTTCCTTATAGAAAAAATATTTGGCCACAGAATGGCACATTTGACCAGTCACACACAACTGACCATCAAAATAAAGAGTCATTTCTGGTCATGTCATGTCTCTAAGCAAAGATATTTGTCAAAATATCCTAAAAGATGTGTAAAGGATTTCTAGTGGATTTTCAGTCAGAAATAATAGGAATAAATTCTAAAAGGATAAACAAAAAAAGTATCTTCTAAGAATCTGCAAAGATCCCACTGGATAAACTGAAATCTGGAGAAAATAATTCTAATGACTTTTATGACAGAAATTCCATTAGCAATTCTGTAAACATCTTAAAGAATTTTTAAAAGCTAAATTTAAATATTTAAATCCGAAAACAGTGTTTATTATCTTCTGTGATTAAAGGAAAGCCCCCTTCAGCAATGGGAGGATGTGGACAGATCCAGAAGATCAGAGTTCAGTGCGTGAGAGATCAAGATCAGATCCCAAATAAGCTTGATCACATCTCATAAACAGACACTGCTGAGTATTGTTGAGCTCTGTCCGGTGTGTATGGGACCGGAGGACTCCATCAGGATAATTGAGTTCTCTCCATCAGTATGCACACACACTCAGGGCTTTTTCTCCCTGACGACGGCTCTTGAGCATGTGAGCCCTGCGCTGGTGGCTCTCTGGTTGGCTGGCACGGCTTGCAGTGAGGGTGGTGTTGAGCCAGGCTCCTTGCAGACTGTCGTTTTGTCTCCATTCTCCTTTCCATCCTGTCTCTTCTCATATATAGGCTACACTTCCTTATTCTATTCTTATCCAGAAGGCAAGGTTCAGAATTCAGTACTTGCCTACTACAAATACTGCTATGCTACCTACCGCTTTTATTTTACAATTTGAAGTATATTAAATAGTATTCAGTGTACAATAAAACTTTAATGGCGTGATGTTAGTGATTTAGCTTTTTTAGATTTTGGGTAGTATTTCTCCTTTTTCTAAATAACGAGTCAAGAAAACATCTTATGTTATGTTTGATGTTACTTCCTGTTATTCATCACACTTGAAACGGAAGGTAAAACTGAATGCACTACATTGTAGGATACAGTTTTACATACAGTGAAGATTTGCATATTGCTCACAGTAAATTTAAACCATTTTTAGATACATGTTTTGATGCCAGCAGAACAACTCAAGTCAATTTAGTGGCAATATCTGGCTCACTGCTGCCACCTGCAGTTCACACACTGAACAGTGGGGTGTTGTGGCGTAGCAGTTAAAGTGAAAGGCTTTATAAACGGAAAGGATGAGCAATATGAACAATACTGTGCCTCAGATTACTCCAGAGGATTGTGAAGTAACACTTTAATTTGATAGCCCACTTTAGACATTCAAGTAGCCTAACTTTGCAGCTATGTCATATGGCTCATATGGTTTTATAGGAGAATATGGAGGTCATATTCTAGGTGGAAAAACACCTTTCATTCAGAGGCCCAAACTGAGCAAAAATATGCAACTAGTGGAGTTGCTGAAATTTATATGGCCAAAAGTATGATGAAATCCTGACGGCTTGTAAACCAGAGAGGTCTTTATAACGGTATAACGGACTACTTAAATAAAATGCATACAAATATCGGTTTCACTTTATTTTGATGGTCCCTTTAACACATTCTATTGACTATAAGTAATGTTGCACCTACATTTCTACTAACTCTCATTAGAGTGTTAGTAGTGTATTAGTTGACTGGTAGGGTTAGGGTTTGATTAAGTTGACACGTTCTTGCAAAGTTACGTATAGTCAGTAGAATATCTGTTGGGAGACCAACACAACAAGGAGTTAGTAGATATGAAGCAGACAGTCTACTAATACTCTCATGAGAGTTTGTTGACATGTAGTTGTAACATTACGTAGTGTCAACAGAATGTTCAAAAGGGACCATCAAAATAAAGTGTTACCTAAATATCATTTGTCACTCACTCAATATCTCCCCAATAAGTAAGTTGATATAGTAAGGTGATATGTAAATGCTTATTTTATGATCAAAGCTCTATAGTTTTTATTGTGTGTGGCAAAACATAAAATGCAATGTAGTATAGTGATGATTGAGAAATGAACAAATAAACACTCCTCAAAAGCCTTATGTATCATATTTGGTGCTTATGATTTTAAATAAATCAATTCAGTTCAGTCCAGCAAATGTTCATCTTGAATTATTCAAACAATATCAAAGTTATGCATTTATTTGATAAAAATCAGCAGATTGTTTGCAACAACAAAGTTTTTTAGCAAAATTTTGATCATGTTGATCATTTAGAGACATTAGAAATGTATCGAATATAATACAGCAGGCTTTATAGGGTTAAAGAAGCACTTTTGGATTACAAACAGGTACGTTGTATTTGTATAATGGTTAACCACTGCATAAATGTTTAGGGATTAAATTTCATTACTGTAATATTATATAGTGTGTGCATTTAGACACTGAAACCACATTTACAAAATGATCATAGACACTAAATTTGGTATTGTGGATCACGTGACACTGAAGACTGGAGTAATAATGCAGAAAATTCAGCTTTGTATTACAAAAATAAATCACATTTTAAAAAATGTTTTTACTGTATTTTTGGTCAAATAATAAACATTAAAAAAATCTTTACAGACCCAAACTTTATAATGGCAGTGTGATTCTTTACACCAGTGGTGTTACTGTGTGAACACTGCTAAATAGCATGATACAAATATTATAGCATGCTTTTGCAAATTAAGTAAACTTGACACCTGCAGATTAAAAGTCAGCAAAATGACTCAGAAAAGTGAAGTTAGTTCTGAGAAAAGCTCCTGCACTATTTGAGCACAGATACATACATACATACATACATATGTATGTATGTATGTATGTATTTATTTATTTATTTATTTATTTATTTATTTATTTATTTATTTATTTATTTATTTTAATTTTTTTTATCATAGATATCTTTGATATTTAGTATCTAATGCAATGACCACTGTAAATTTTCTGGGACCACTGTAAATCTGTCTTATTTGCACAACATTTGTCTTTTTCAGACAAAAACCTATCCCTAATTTCCATTCACAGAAACATGCTCCCTGCTAAAAAAAATATAGAAGCCCAATAGAAACCATCACAGAAATTCGAATGGTTTCCATTAAAATACCATTATAAACCATTAGCTTTTTTCCAGTAAAACTAATTTAAAGTAAAACAGTAAAAATAATTTTTTCCAATAGGATTTAACATCCCACCAATAGAATCCATCACATACCAGTAGACACCATTATAGTTTCCATTAAAACCAATACAATTCCCATTATAACCATTAAAACCCTGCTTTGGGCAGGGTTCTATTGGTTTTTTCAGCATGGGCTTGTTTTGGTTACTAGATTAATTCACACATTTTGTGGAGCACACTGAGAATATCTGAATCAATGATGACTCCAGTAGTACTAAATCCACAGATTCAGAGTATATTTGCATCACTGTAAAAAGTGAAAGTTGACTTAACTTAAAAAAAATCTGAGGAAATCCGTTTCCTTAAAATTATTAAGTACATAATAATTAAAAAAAAAAAAAAAAGTTAATTGAACTTGACAATTCAATTAACTTATTTTTTTTTTTAATGATCATTTATTTAAAAATTTTAAGGCAACGGGTTTCCTCATTTTTTTTAAGTAAAGTCAACTTATCACTTTTTACAGTGCACTAAAACGTTCACAGAGGACCGATTTGAAGAACAAGCTCAGTGTGAGCAGCAGGCGAGACCAGCATCAGATCTATTTTCTCAAAATTAGTCAGTTAGTTCCTGTTTCTGTTAATGTTCTCAGTAGTTGGAGTTCATAAGAGCCCTAGCCTGGCTAATCTCACTCTTTCACAGACACTGTGTGAGGAAACGCATGTGGTCACAATCGTTTGCATGCTGCGATCATCAGCTCGTTCTGTTGCATGAGCAGCTCTTCGCAGCACCACTGCTTACTCTGATAGGTCTGTGGAGTCACAGCGAGGAAGTGCAGCGCAACTTTCTACAAAACCTTGGATCTGGTGGCTCCAAATGCTCTGACACGGGTGAGTCTTTCTTTAAGTGTTAGGAATGAAGGAGTGAAGCTTGTGAGGGAGAGAGCGATGCATTGTCCAGGCTAGAGAGCATCCCTTGCTGGATGAAAGTTGGTGATTCTTTTTAAGCCGCTGCTTTTCTAACAGTGCTCAACCACAGAGGAAACTCAACAGAGGAAATGTAGCTCACTCTCTTTTCACACAGCTTCTGAACAAAACTGAAATAACTGTTTGCTTGCTGTGTTAGCTTGCATTTCAGATCATAAAAAGCATTTTCAATGCAAATTATGTGCATCTTTGGATGTAATGTGTGTACTTCTCCTTTGAGCTCACAAAAATGGAGAACAGGATATGCATGAATTTCAATGCAAATATGTAAAATCAAAGTAAAACATGTGTCTCTATAAATTAAGCAAAAATGTAATTATATTGCAACACACTTGTCTTTACAGAGCAATGTCGAATACTAACTGTCAAAATTTTGGATGTCAGTCACACACACACACACACACACACACACACACACACACACACACACATATATATAAAGCAAGGATACACTAAATATTGTTCAAAGTGACAGTAAAGTCTTTTAAATTATTACAAAAATATTTTTCAATGTTGTACTTTTGAACTTTTTGAAAAAATATAATGGTTTCCACAAAAATATTAAGCAGTGTAATTGTTTTCAAATTTTAAAATACTAAAACTTTATTTATTTATTTATTTATTTATTTACAGATTTTTTTTTCACACAACCTTTGACTGTTTAAGTTATAAAATTAAAAATATAAATTAAATATTATTAATCGACCTAAATTAATGCAGTATATTAGTTTATAAGCATTCACGGTCACAAGATTATCATACATTTTTAAAATAATCTTTTAAAAAAAAAATCTAATATTATCTAAAATCTTTAAACGTTTTAAGAGTCAGAATGATTTACTGATGTTTGAACATTTTCTCTCATTGTCTCATATTGCCATTTAAACTGGTCACTGAAAACTGTAAAGAGCATCAGACTGAAGTTAATGCAAAATGAGCATTTTCTTCTCAAAAATGGCTTTTCTATATATGTGCACCAGTTAGAATAACATGTATTGTAGTTCTGCACGTAGGCCACTTTGACTTCGCAGGGGGTTTCATTGACCAGAAGGTCATTGTATAATCTGCAGTGAGAGTGCAAATTAAGCAGTATGTCTGTGTTTGGTCCATCTTTCGAGCTGGAGAGAGAGATGTGAAGCGTTTTTAATGGTGAGCTTCTCTCTGTTCAGCACAGCCGTGTTTATTTCTGCTAGTGTCAGGAAGCCATAGGCTTCAGTGCGATCACTTGAGAAGCAGATAAGGCCTTTTAACTAAGCAACTGTCTTACAGTATTTAAGTGTGAAATAGATCATGTTTTGGTACATTCCACAAGCTGTCATTTTGGCAGACTGCCTTCAATATAAGATTTTAGACTAACAAGATAGATGTAAGTTCTGAAACTTACAGGATGTTTTTATAGCACAAAGATCAAGGGAATTTTGGTTTGTCAGTTCATGACCCCTTTAAAGTGCACTGACTAGTCGCCTGAGTGTTGATTGACAGGCTGTTCTGGTTGGATGTTAGGGTGTTGGTAGGGAGTGTTAAATACCAGTGGTGGTTTTGGTTTGTTGTGTGGTTCTTGTGTATTTCAGTAGCAGTGCTGATAAAAGGAAATGAGTGGAATTGTACTTCAGTATCTGTTTAAAGCCACTTTAAATTTAAGAGACACGAGCAGCACTGCATGCTATGATTTTACTGTCTATGTAAAATATCCGCAGGTATGCACATGAGTAATCAGGTCACAGCTGTTCACTTATGAATAACCCTTATTATGAGTCTTTCTGCCGCTGGTGGTCTACACAACATCAACCAAAAGTTTTATTTTAGCTTTCCTAAAAATACATTCAGGGTTCAAACTGAGCATGCTGAGCAATATTAATTATTATTAAATAATCTCTCTTTTTTTTTTTTTTTTTTTTTTTTTTTACTTGTGTCACCCTATAGTGAACACCTGCTGTTTTGTTACTTTCAAATGTTTGTATTAAACTGCAAAAGGGTATGTTTGAAGTATGGGTAACACTTTATTTTGATGGTCCCTTTTGAACATTCTGTTGACACTAAGTAATGTTGCAACTACATGTCAACAAACTCTCATAAGAATATTAGTAGACTAGTAGATATCTACTAACTCCTTATTGTGATGGTCTTACAACAGATATTCTACTGACTATAAGTAATTTTGCAAGAACGTGTCAACTTAATCTAACCCTAACACCGTGTCCTAACTACACGCGACGCGACACGCGATAAAAGGTATCTTTTCCATGTTAATCAGTTTTTGTCCTAACTAGCCGCGACGGCGACACGCGAAATTTCTAATTTAGAAACGGTTTCTATTTCCGCGACGTCGCGGCTGGAACAACAACATACAAACTATATGACAGTAGATAATCTCAGGTGATTATATGCTTTATTCAAAGTTAAACGTGTCTAATATGAGTTTAAATATCAAATTGCGTGACCCTATAGCCATACTGAAAGCAACAACAGATAGTTTACCTCAGACCTTGAAAAGTAAATTAAATCAAAGATGACCGTTAAAACTGTGAACTCACTGCGAACCAACGAGTGTATTCCATAACAAAGATGTTATCAGTCACTCAGTATGTACATTTAATGATGTTAAAAAGCTTTAAAGTTTATGAATTAGATTATAAATATATCCATTTCGTTGCAAGAGCAGTGCGCTTCCAGAGAGAGCCCGCCCACACACGCTTCTGATTGGCTGTGATATTTGATTGATTCTGTCGCGTCGCGTCTGGTGTGGACACCCAAATTGCTTGTCGCTGGAATCTTGTCGCGTCGCGTGTAGTTAGGACACGGTGTAACCCTACCAGTCAACTAATACACTACTAACACTCTAATGAGAGTTAGTAGAAATGTAGGTGCAGCATTACTTATAGTCAATAGAATGTGTTAAAGGGACCATCAAAATAAAGTGAAACCGAAGTATGTGCACTGTAAAAAAATGATTGTGATTTTAAAAACTGTGAAAATGCTAAAGTAAAAACTTGTTAAAGCTTGTAAGTTCCTGTAAAATTTACAGGGAAAAACCGTAAACTGATGTTCCCAGAATTCCCTGCGTTGCATTTCAAATTTTGTTTGAATTTGATGTTTTTTCTTTGAAATAAATGTTTCTTCTTAGCTTTTTTTTTATCATTTATGTTTATTAGGGTTGTATGTTACTTCTAATGTTGTTAAATTAATGTTTATTGCATATTTCAGTTTAATGAGTCTCACCATGATGATGTTTAGTGCTTGTGTGAATGACACTCTGCACCTTCTATATATGTTATTATTTATAAGCTGTTTGTGATGGGCTTTGGTTCATCATGTGACTTTCTCATCACCACCTGCATTTGGTTGTTATCAGTGTATTTCAAAGGTCCAAAGCAGATTTGGTATATTAACATTATAATATATAGTAGGTTGGTATATTAACATTATATCAGTTAATGAAATTACGGTATTTAATTGTAAATGTAAGTTAAAACAGTAAAACCTAAAATGTTGGTTTTTTATTTATTTTTTAAGTATTTTTTAATGGTAGAATTCCGGCAACCACAACTGCCGTCTTTTTTACCGTAAATTTTACAGAATTTTTTGTACAGTGTGTGTAAATATATGCGTATCATGTGATGTCTTGTCTGTTTCTTTGGAAATTGGAACAAAAACTATTGAAGATGAGGTATATGTCTTCGGAAGATGTGCTAATGTGACTCTTCCTTTAACACTTATGTATTTTTTATTTGTGTGCTCTCAGTCTTCTAGGTTAGAAAGAAAGAAGAGGAAATATGTCTGGCCCACCACCACCGCCCCCTCCTGGCCCTCCCCCAACCTTTGCAGTGGTATGACAGCATTGTTCACATCTACATATTTTGATGATTAGCTTAACTTATCAAAATATTTATACTGACCCGTATACAGTTATTTTGGTACTGATTATGTTACTAGTTCATTTTTATGAGCTAGAATAGTATCTTACATAAAACAAATGTTTTGGTGAGTCTAGTTTGACATTTGTTTTCAGGAAACAGTCCAAATTGTGCCTGAAAATTAAAGGTTTTTTTTATAATTTTTTTTTTATATATCATTTCATTTGACAAAGCTACTGTATTTTGCCATCTAAAATTACTGGGGTGAATCCCACCATAGGAGAATGAGATTGAACATGTTGTTAAAAATTGCTGCAATTGTGACTCTCTTCGAGTCTTTATTGATGTTGTCAAATAACTAATAAGTAGAAAATAGCACTGGGTACACTTTTTATGACAAGAAACCAAGTAACCAAAATCAAATACCAATTTTACTTTTTACTTCTACAGTGTGTGCGTAATTATTATGCAAGTTGAAATTCTGGTCATATATTGTATTTAATAATTTAAGGGCTGGAAGTAGTGTTGTCACGGTACCAAAATTTCAGTATTCGGTACCGATACCAGTGAAAATCCATGGTTCTCGGTACCAATTTCGGTACCACATGCTAATTAAAAAACATTTTTAATAATAAAATCAAACAAAAATAAAATGTACAAAAAACAATGCCATTCTTTATACTTACTTAAATTGTGTTTCAAGTTTTTCCGCAAGTAATAAAAGTATGAAAAACAGTAAACAAGTTTCACCCAAATATAATTTGTCTTTTAAATAATGAAATTTAAACATTTTATTTTTTTGGTAAAGAGGGTAAAAGGGGATTTACTATTAAAATTAAAATATGGAAGAAATAGTGTGTTTATTTCTTTAAAATTAAAAAATTATTAATTTATTAACAGTAGTAATAGTATCACATACATTCTACTAAATAATAGTAATATATTTCTGGCACAATGTCTTTAAGACAACTTTTATTTTGACGGGTTGCCGTGAATACCTTTAAATTTCTGTGTGTAGCTATATGATATGAAGCTGGTTTTACTCAAATGAAACGGTAAAATGCTCGTGAAGTGACTCTCAGAGCAGTTCTGTAGATGTTGTTTATGTGTTTATGTCATCATTGAGACAGCAGAAGCTGAAATCACCGCGAGCGTCACGCGCGCTTCAGTGCATGTAAAAAAAGACGCGCGTCTCTGCCATTCATTCATTCACAGAGACTCGCAGAACATGCGGGATTCATATCTGAATCGACTTTTGCGGCTTAATATTTACAGGTACTAGTCCGTATCGCGATTTGACTTAAGTGCTTGACCCACTTTTGATGAATTCATCCAGACTTTGACAAATTCCGTGCCAAACTGTAACTTCCGTTTTTATAACTGGATTCCACGATTCCGTCCGCGTTTTCTGCATCGCGGAAATCATACGGCCGTAAGCGTCAAGAACCGGGTTGACCGGGTACTCGGTACCACCGGTACTTAAAAAAAACTGGTACCGTGACGTTTTCATTTTTTTAGTACCGACTTGGTACCGAAGTACCGGGTCTTTTGACAACATTAGCTGGAAGTGAAAAATGCTTTGTTTGCTGATGCAAATGTGTACAATGTACTTGGGTGATTGTTATTTATCTTGCTTCTAAACTTATTTTGTACACAGTTTATACACTTCATAATTATGTAATGAGTTTTTATTTTATTTTATTTTTTAAATTTATTTATTTATTTTATTTATTTATTTATTTATTTATTTGTCTGTTTGGTTTGTAAAATTTGGTTTTGGGGTGGCGGGTATTTGAGGGGGAAAAATTGTTTCTATTCTTGTATCGTCATTCTTCCATTATTATACAAGTTTGATAAACAGTCTAAGCAAAAAAAAAGGAAGTGAAAAATGCTCAGGTGTGCATATTTATTAAGCAGGTTTTCTTTTATGGGTAAAATGCGCCAAAAAGGAGATTTAACTCAGACTAAAAGTCAAATATTATTAAATGCCCATGATAAATATTCAAAACTAATGCAATACAGAAACTGCTAAATTAAATCATGACCACTGGACAGCTAAATGTGAAATGCAGTTGGGACTACTATAGTATATAGTCCTGTTGTCATTTCAGACCAGAATATCAACTTGCATAATTATGCACACAAATGCATACATGTAGCATGTGTAATTAAATAGCATACACCTTAATTCTCTTCAAAGTTCTTGGTATTCATGGCTCAACAGCTATTTTGAGTTGATGGCAATGTGTGTTGTTTGGAACCTGTCTAATTTACAATGACTGTCACTAGGCAAACACAGAGAAGCCCAATCTGAACAGATCTGAGCAGCAAGGGAGAAATGCTTTACTAACAGATATCAGCAAAGGAGCTCGACTGAAGAAAGCCGTCACCAATGATCGGAGTTCCCCGGCGCTGGACAGTGAGTTCACCTTGTTTTCTGCAATATACTTTGTTTTATATATATATATATATATATATATATGTGTGTGTGCAAATTTGTGTATATCTTTTATTTTTAGGAGTGTAGAGCCATTTCAAAGAATGAATTCTTATGATCATAAAATTTTATGATAATGTTTTTATTTACACAGAGCCCAAAGGAGGCGGAGGAGGAGGAGGAGGAGGAGGAGGAGGAGGAGGAGGTGGTGGAGGGTTTGGGGGCGGATCTCCAGGTGGAATGGGTGGGCTGTTTCAGGGTGGAATGCCAAAACTGAGATCATCAGGAAGCAGAGACAACACTGGTAAATAAATCAGTCTAAATAAATAAATAAATCAATATAATTATAAAAAACTAACTAACTAAATAAATAAATAAATATAATTTAAATAAATATTAAATACAAAAAAAATACTAATAATAATAATGCTATTTATCATTTTAACCTATTATTTCTGTATTGTGACAAAAATTTAAATCAAATAATAACAACTTGCATACTTACAAAATACATACTATACTATACTTACTAATACATACTATACTATACTATACTATACTTATTTCTTTAATAATAATTCTAATTGTATTTATAATTAAATCATATGTGCATTGGGACAAAAATTAAATCAAAATATTACATAATACATATGCTATAATACTACACTACACCGTACCATACCACACTATACTATGCTATACTATACTATATAATTCGATAATAATTCTAATCTTATTTATAGTTTAATCATACTATACTATACTCTGTTGCACTTATATAATTTAATATTAATTCTAATCTTAATTTTTCAATCTTTTTTGCATTTTGACAAAAATTGAAATAAAAATGTTTACTATACTACACTATACTATAATTTTATGCATTGAGATAAAAATTGATATCAAAATATTACTATACGATGTTATACTATACTATTTTGTATTTTTCAAATTTGCACCTAACATACCTGTACATACTAAATTGTCTATTTTGTATATTGTGTTTTTACTATTTTGCACATTGTCTATTTTGTATATTGTGTTTTTACTATTTTGCACATTGTCTATTTTGTATATTTGTATGTTATTCTTTTTTATTATCTGTGTCTTGTCTCGTCACTGTCATTCTATCACACTGTGGAGCTTCTGTCACTAAAACAAATTCCTCGTTTGTGTAAACATACCTGGCAATAAAGCTCATTCTGATTCTGTACTATACTAATATACTATACATTTATAATAATCATAATCATAATTGAATCATTACATTGTTTGAATTGTGACAAAAACTGAAATGTGCTATACTTAGAACTTTTCTTCATGTACTTTGTTTTATGATGACACTAAAGCTGTAAGACCACCGATGCCTCCTTCAACGGGGAGATTCCCAGCACCCAGCAACCCAGCAGGAAGCAGACCCCCACTCCCAAGCGCCGGACGACCTTCTCCTGGGAGGGCTGGACCCCCACCTGTACCAGCCTCATCTCGCTCACCCCAGCACAGCTCTCCCAGCGGCCTACCGCCTCTACCTGGAGGGCGACCGCCAAGTTCCTCACCTTCTGTTCCACTCCCCAGCCAGCCGGGCAGACGTCCAAGCCTTCCTCCTACCCTGAGGGAGTCCCAGTCTTCCTTCCCTCCACCCCCAATGCCCGCAAGTGCCCGGCCGCCATTACCCACAATCTCAAGCAGGCCCTCAGATGACTTCCCTCCCCCTCCACCACCCAGTGGAGGAAGAAGAGCATCATTTTCTCGAGATGGACCACTACCACCACCGCCGCCATCCAATGAGAGTAAACCACTGAGTTCTCAGAGGCCTATGGGTAATCCACCTCCATCCTTTCCTCCAGCAAGAGGAGGGGCCCCACCTATCCCACCATCCTCACGGGATGAACCCAACATTAGAGGCCCTCCGAGAAACAACCTTCCACCTCCACCGCCTCCTGGACGCTCCAGCCCACTGCCGCCACCACCCAATGAGAGGCCGCCTCCATCGGGAAGAAGCCCATCCTTACGGTCAGGTATGAGCAAGGTCATTCTTGTTTTGCTGTTTATTTTTTACTGTCACAATATTATTAAGTTAATTTTTTCGTTTTCTTTTTCAAAATCCAATTTATTTATCAAATGTATTTTTTATTTTTATTTTTTCAAATTATTATTATTTTTTTTATAAAGCAGCTTTACAGAAAATGCTGTTAATGTGAATACTTACTGTATATATCCAACTTAATATAAAGAACTGTGCAAAAATATGCAATATAAACAATCAAGTAGTTGAGACTTTGTATACTATGTATACTATGTATACTTTGTATACTATGTGTACTTATATCCAACTCTATATAAAGAGCAGTGCAATAATATAGTTTACTTATTGCAACATTATTTGAAATTCAACTAGTATGGCTAACTAATATGATGTTAAACTTTAAATATTTGATGTTAATATTGTATTTATATAATAAAACATACATTGCCATTCAGAAGTCTGAGGTTGTTAAGATTTTTTATGTTTTTGAAGAAAAAAATTCTCATGCTCATCATTGTGTGACTGCTCCTCCCCTTCAGGTCCTCTACCACCTCCACCCAGTGGAGGAGGAGGCAGAGGAATGTCTCCCCCCGTGCCTCCTCCTAATCGTCCCGGAGGATCAGGGAGACCCCCTCTACCCTCAGACCCTCCCAGAGTGCCCAGCTTCCCTCCACCACCCCCTGACACCATCAATGGCTACCAGTGCCCTCCACCATCTGCCACAGGTATGACTGCCAACCTTACACCTGCTGATGAGAGAGAGGCAACCTATAGGTCAACAATGCAAAAGGCAGTGAGTTTAAAGCTGAATGAGTGGCATTTCTGCATCACTACCATCAATAAACAGAGTTGCAAATGAAGTAGATTTGAATAAGAGAAAGTATTTAAAAAAGAAAAAGAAAACATACCATTGGGCAGTTTAAGCTTGAAGGAATAATTCACCCAAAAGTGACAATTCTGTCATCATTTACCCACCCTCATATTGTTCCAAACTTGTATGACTTTCTTTTTTTCTGTGAAATGTAAAAAAAGGTGATATTTTAAAAAATGTTGGTAATCAAACAGTTTTGGTTCACATTGAAATTCATTGTATGGACAAAAAATACAATGGAAGTCAATAGGCACTGAAACAGTTTGATTACCAACATTCTTCAGAACATCTTCTTCTGTATTGCGCAGAGAAAGGAAGTCAGGATTGCAATGATGTGAGGTTGAGTAAATGATGACAGAATTGTCATTTTGTGTGAAATGTCCCTTTAATGTCTGTGGACAGACACAGCATGATCTGACATCAATATAAATATTGACTCAATATGGTAATGAAACAGCTATTGAAAAACTGTGTGCTAATATAATTGTTATTGACTGACTCTGTTTGGCTGCACATATTCATTTGTATTCTTTTCCCTTAGATGAGTGGGGGTTGAGGTTTTCCTTCCATTCTCTGTCTGAATTACCCCCACCAGAGCCATACGTCTCCTTCTCCAAGTCTTACCCCAGCAAAGCTGGCAGCAAAGGTGAGCACTGCAGCATTTTGTGCAGAATTGTAATAAGAATTGTTTAAAAGTTATTCTTCTGTGTGTGTTGTGCTGTCTACCCTCAATGCATTTTTGATTTTTTTTTTTTAGTGTTTTAACCCCATATTTTAGTGTTCTAATGTCGTAATAATCCATTTGATCAATTCACATCTATCTGTATTTGTTTTCCAGGAATGAGAGACAGAGGAGCGCCACCCTTGCCACCACTTCCCAGATAAAAATGCTTTGACATTATATAGTCTGAGCTGGATTTTCATCTGCTGAATGAGACTCAGGAACTCATTTGTGAAAATATGAATGTTTTTAGCTTTTCAGTTACATTTTTTTAAATCACTTTTCATGCATTTTAATCCAGATTAATCCATTAATGTATGTCCAGATATGGCGATTAAAGTGCATTCTGTCATCATTTGAGAAAGTTCGTTTTAATCATTTATGGCATCATGTAATTCTACACATTTCCCTAATGTGGAAATGTCATGTGAAAAACAAACCACTGTAGTTCCCCACACTGTCATCCCTTCAACCACACGTCTGTGTGTGAACTGGACAGTACTACTTTCTCAGTCTAGTAAAGATGCAATCTGATTGGCTGAAAGGGCACAAGTATACTTCAAGTACTTGAAGCTCTGAAACATTTTCACAAACTCGCAAAGAAATATGTTAAAGGAGGGCTTTTGCATGTTTGAATATGATATTTACCAAGCAAGAAAACAAAGCTGACAAATTAGAATTTAAATCACACTCTAAAAGAGAATATCTTGCAAAACAAATGGGGGAATTGTCTTCATTTTTACTGTTAACCAGCTATGAATATCAAACCAGAATTTAGAAGTAACCTCACAGTAAAAGAATAGGTGATCTCATTTTATGAGAATAGGTTTCAGGAAAAGAAGAACAAAAGCAACACAGGTCCACCTGAAAATGATTTTTTTTTCCGTTCTGTAACATAATTCTAATGTGTCTCCTTAACCTTTGGAGCAACTGGATATGTGAGATAAAAGGTAAAAGCTTATGCCTTACTGAGGCTTCAGTATCTCTCAAAAATAGCACTGATCATCCACCATGATAATACATTTAAACTCTTTATAAATAAGTTTGTTATTACACTTACTATCAAAGACACCTTCATAACATATTTTTGGATTATTCTTTAAAAAAAAAAACAGTGGGTATAGCATTGGATACTTTATCATAGCCTTTAATTGCAATTCTAACTCCATATTTATTAAAATAATACATTTGTTTATTTTTAAATCATGAATAAAAGTAACGCCACATTACTATACCAATCACTTTTAATCGAAGACTTCCTGTTAATAACTACAGCCCTGTTGTTCAAAAGAGTGGAATTGTGAGGGGAAAAGTTATGGATAAATATAATTTCCCAAAAAATCAGTACTTGTTTATAAAAAATGTAAAACCTTCAAAGGAATTTTAAATTAGATCAAGATTACATCTTAACAAGGCCACCAGTGTTTTTGAAAATATGATTAGGAATATGGTACCATATTGAGTGAGGCTTTGCTAAGCACTCTTTAACACATTTTATTCTGAATGTACCAAGAAGAGATACAAAGTCAATGGCTTTCAAACAGTTCGACCAATAATCATAAATAATTTTTTTCAAATTATTCACATTGTGAATCCTTCACTTAGAGAAATTCTGCCCTCTATCGGTCATTACGAGAACTTGTCTTAGTCGTATTTTGTAAACTGTCAAAAGAATTAATACGATGAATTGTTCAGTTTTTCAGAATGAATATATTTTAATGTTGTAATGTTAATATTACTCCCTATTTAATCGAGAGATTTCCTCACTTTTTAATAAAAGTGTTGGAGCACTCCAGTCTGTTTTGGGTTTATGCAAAGCACCACGTGAAAGGTCCCTGCGCGTGCGCAGTCTGGGCTGCTTTCTATTGGCGAGCTGAAGCTCGTGTGTGATGATTACTTCACTGCAGCGGTGTGTGTGTGTACTGCGATAACAGACACATGCTTCCTGTACTGAGAGCATAAGCGAGAATAAGCGAGCAGACCCGAGGCGGAAGAGCTGTCATGAAGCTGAGTTCACTGCTCAAAGTCATCTGAATGAGACAGCATGAGTGAAAGTGTGTTTGTGTGTTTCTCACACACTAGATCGGATTTACGAGAATCAGCTGATCCGGTGAGTCTGTCAACAACTCACTAACGTTACTGTACAGAAAATACACCTAAAGTAGACTCAAGTGTTGATCAGATCATTTGACCATGCGGAATTATAGCTATTAGGCTACAAGAAAGTGCCACAAGTGGATATTTAGCACGATGGCAGGACCATAATATTATTAGTGATATCTTGGAGTAAATAGTTACGTAAATATAGTAATCATTCAGTATGGTATTACTGAATGATTACCATATTCACTGTATCATGCTACAGCGCTTTTTAGGTTCTGACTAAAAACATATTCCCATGTGTCTACATATTGCATATATATACACCATGATACCTTTTTAACCATTTAAGTCTGGGATACTGTATGCAATAGTCAGAATATATGTATGTACGTGTGTGTGTGTGTGTGTGTGTGTGTGTGTATATATATGTATATGTATATGTATATATATGACAAGAACTCAGAGTTCAACTGTGTCAGAACTAATTCATCTTGATAATGTCAGATAACTTTGATAGAAAGGTGACAAAATGATTCAGCTTTTAAATTTAAGTACACAATTAGATAATACCAATTTAGGTCAACCAATTACCAAACAATGCTTAATTTTGTTCAGTCTGTGGTGTAAAAAGGTCGCATTAGCAATGAAAGAAAAAACACTTAAACAAAACATGGTCAGGTCAAAGTGTATGAATAATTTTGTTCCATTTTATTTATTTATTTTTTTTCTTCAATTTTACTGGTAGTCCACTGTATGAAGAATTTTTGAGTATGTCATCACAGTTCACTTTATTTTGCTATCCTAATTTTTGTTTTGACTATAAATGGAACAGGTAATTGAACCTTTATACAAAATAAAATATAAAACTATAAAACATGTAAATTAAAAAGAAAATCTAAAAAAGTTTGCATATTTGTTATGTTATGTTTAACACCAGGCTCTTATGGCTCATATAGTATGATATAGTGACAATATGGAGCCCATCTTCACGGAGGAAAAACACCTCAATTTAATTCAGAGGTGTCATATGCAATTGATTGCTGATAGATTGTAATTGAGATTTGTATAATAATATAGCAGACTACTTAACTAAAATGCATATAAATCAGTTGTCACTCTATATCTCCTAATAATATGTCATAGTAAGATGATATTTAAATGCTTAGTTTTATGATAAAAGCTCTGTAGTTTTTATCGTGGGAAGCAAAACGTAAAATGCAATGCAATACAATGATGATTAAGAGACGAACAAGTAAACGTTTCTCAAAAGCATGTTGTTTCAGTGTCAAAACAATTCTAAAAAAATGATGTATGGATATGCAAGTAAACTTAAATTGCTTCAGTCCAGTAAATATTTATCTTGAAATATTAGTAATATAAATGTTATTATTATGTTTACGTTATAAAAATCATTCAGCACATTAACCTGAAGGGAGACGTTTTGATAATTATACTAAAAGGCCTTTGGATTTGTAAAAACTATCAATGAGGCAACAGAAGGCATGTAGAATATTTTGTACAGCAGGCTATTTAGCCAAATTTTGATCATGATGATAATTTAGAGGCCTTTGATCCTTCACATCTATCAAATATGATATAGTAGGCTTCATAAGGTTAAAGGTTCGACTAGACAGTGCCGTTATACCAGGATTTGACTATCTGCATATGTTCATATAGTCACTGTGCTACAAAATGTTTGGTTAGAAACACATTTACATATTCACTAGATAGGTATGACTGTTATATTTTGTATTAAAAAGCAACACAAAACTGTCATTTGGATAAACTAATGAAGTTTTTTCCTTTGCTTTCAGAGTGTTTTGGTACTTTACAGTTGTTTACCCATCTGCCCGGTTATGAGGAGCCTGTAGTCAGCCAGAAGATGGGTGATCTCTCGGTTAATAGCTCCATCTTCAGCAGCAGGGATGGATCTGATCCCCCCTCCGTCCCACCCAGCATGTCAATCGACAAGCTCCTTCCAGCCCTGCTCGAGTGCTTTGGGATCATTCTCTGCGGATACGTCGCAGGCCGTGCAAACATCATCCCAGCGACACAAGCTAAAGGACTGGGCAGCTTTGTATCCAAGTTTGCGCTTCCAGCTCTGCTTTTCAAAAACATGGTGCTGCTGGACTTTGGCGATGTAATCTGGCCTTTTTTCTTTAGTATTTTGGTGGCTAAAGTGACTGTGTTCTTCTTTGTGTGTGTCCTCACACTTTTGGTGGCAGACAGAGAGAGCCGTTTCTCCAAAGCTGGTCTCTTCTCCATATTTGCCACACAGAGTAACGACTTTGCTCTGGGGTTTCCTATAGGTAAGTAAAAAAAGGAGAAGCCATAAGTAAAAAAATAAAATAAAAATACTGCAGCATGGGTCATAGACCTGTTACCATAAGGAAACTCCATATTACAGGTAACAGAACAAATCCAAAAATAAAACTAAACCCACAAATCATGAAAAACTTGATTCTGTGAAATTTCCGACTGTCTACATATATGTTCTTTCGTTTTCATTCGCCCAAAGTTATCTTCAAGCATTATGAGTTCGTAGGTAACACAATCCATATGCTGTACAGCCTGTTAGTTTAGTTTGAGGTTCATTTTTCTTGAATGCATTTCCAGGGCTTGGCACATAGTACTGGTATGATTCACATATGCTTCAACATAAAAAAAAAAAAAAAAAAGTCAGTTGTTGTTTCAATATTGAAAAAAAAAAAAACATTGAAACAACATTAAGTGCTAAATGGTTGTAAAAAATGTTAACAAAATACTTCTAAATCAGTGTTGAAAATTTAAATGTTGAAACATTTTGATATCAACATTGATTTGCAAAATTTTAAAAATAAAAAATAAATAAATCAACAGCGATTCAACCATGATATTGATGCCCCCATGAATGAATGTAGGAATGTTGATAAACTGTATGTTTTTTTTTCAAGCTATAAATACAGAGAATAAGCCTTACGGCTGCTTCAGACCAAGAATGATGTCTTTGACAATAAGGGCACTGTAAAATATACTGCTGCAACTTAAAATTAAAAATTAGAATAACTATTGAATAACTAATATTTATTAGCACGTGCCGCAGTTCTGTTATATGCTGCTTTGCTCAAGCATTTTAAAGTCAAGTGGATTCTGATCGGCTGTCAATGTTTTTAGCGTTCATCCACAGAAAAAAAAATCCAGTTATATTGTTCCTCTTTGTCATTATCATCAGTGGTGATAACTTCACTGTTCTCATAGAATTAGAATGATTCATAAAACTGTATAGATATAGTTATCATAATTGCTGTGAATGGGCCTTTAAACTTAAAAAAATATATATATATAGTATTGGATGATAGTATAAGATAAATGGTGTTCCATTAACCTTTAACCCAGAAATTGTGCAAACAAAAAGCCAAATGGAACTGAAACATGCATTTAAGTATACTTTGCTTCTTGTTTCCACCACATGCTGCTGTTCCAACCCATTTTATTTTCTGTCTTCCACACAAGAATCTTCATAGAAGAATGTCCAAGCTGCTCTTTTTGGTGTAATAAAAGTGGAGCATTTGTGCATATTCAGCCATGGCTCTTAAAACAAAAACCAATGCTGTTTGGTGCTTCCATAAATTTATGGTTTATAAAAAAAAAAAGAACACCTTGGACATTGTGCTAAACATCTCATTTTGTGAAGAAAGAAAGCCATAAGGGTTTGGAACCAAATTAGTTTGAGTAAATAATGGCAAAATGTTTTGTTTGATCTTATATCAGTTGTCTCTGCCTCCTTCACAGTTGAAGCTCTGTACCGCAACACTCATCCTGAGTATCTTCAGTACATCTACCTGGTTGCTCCCGTCTCCCTCATGGTCCTAAACCCGCTAGGCTTTGCCTTCTGTGAGGTGCAGAGGTGGAGGACTGGAGAACCTCACCAGCAGAGTAAGCTGAAAGTGCTGGGTTTGGTGCTCCTTCAGGTGGTCAAAAACCCCATTGTCTTTATGGTGGTGATCGGGGTCATTTCTCACTTCCTGCTGGGCCAGAAGATTCCAGCTTTCATGGAGGAGTTTATAGATGGTCTGGCAAACTCATTTGGAGGAACAGCGCTGTTTTATCTGGGTCTAACCATGGTGGGTCAGCTGAAAAAGCTTACCCGCTCCACTGTGGTAGCACTTATTCTCCTCATCACAGCAAAACTGTAAGTCTACCATGCAAATTGTTAGTAGTAAAAGTTGGACTATTCTTTCATCATTTGTTGTTCCAAAATTTTCTTTCATCTGTCGAACACAGAATAAGAAGTTTAGCAGAATGTCCATGCTGCTCTTTTCCATTCAAACTGTTAAAGGTACAGTTCACCCAAAAACAAAAATCATTTACTTGTCCTCATATTGCTCCAAACCTGTATGAATTTATTTCTTCTGTTAAACACAAAAGAAGATATTTTGAAGAATGCTGGTAGCCGTTGACTTACACAGTATTTTTTTCCAAGAAGAATTCATATAAGTTTGGAATAACTTATTTATAAGTGTGGGTGAGTACATGATGTCAAAATGTAAATTTTTAGGTGAACTGTCCCTTTAATCTTCTAAATGGACCAAAAGAGCACCATAACAATAGTCCATATGGCTTGTGTGCAATCTAGGGCTGGTCAATTATGCCAAAAATCATAATCATGATTATTTTGGTCAATATTTTAATCCACAGTTATTTAACACAGTTACGAGTGGACCGCATGACCAAAACTTTATTGGAGTGATTTATTTAAAGATAGCAATATATATCAAATATATATTTTCTGTAAATAAGGTTACTATGGCGTCCGTCTACATTTTATATACCAGCGAAATTTCACAATTCTCAAGACCACCACAGCAGAATATTAGGGAAACTCATATAAGTAAAATCCTCAAAAATTTTTTGAAAATAATTATTCAGTCGGTAATACAATAAAAACAAAAAAGGAAAGGACAAATACAACAGAAAAAAGATAAAAATGAAACAAACAGTAATTTAAGTTCTAAAGTGTTCAGTTAACAGCCTACTACAGAAATTTAGTAATCAAATGTAAAATAAAACAGCATAGTCTTTGCTTTAGGAATTAAACTTGTTTTGTTTCTTATTAAAGCTACAAAAGTCCTTCAGTCAGGAGCAGTGAGTGATTATGTCTTTTGTATTTTGTTGTTTGATTAATATTAAGTACACAGTTGGCGTCTGGAATATTAGCCCGCTGTCACTTTAAGAGCCGCACGGATCCAATTTACACATATACAATACACAAGTATTGAAATTGTATTTCAAGCTTTTAAAAATATGAATAAATCAAATAAACTTTAATAAAACCAAGCATGTCCCATTTTGCGATATTCGCATTACATGATTTTACTGATTTGCACGTGAAATTGGATTTTTATGGAGGAGTTAATGCACACCGTTGGAAAGGGGCGGAATGGGGCACGTTAATGTTTTATCTTGACTGTTGGGGGCAGGTGTGGCCTAATGGATAGAGAGTCGGACTTGTAACCGAAAGGTTGTGGGTTCGAGTCGCAGGTCCGGCAGGGATTGTAGGTGGGGGGAGTGAATGTCCAGCGCTCTCTCCACCCTCAATACCTCGACTGAGGTGAGACCCTTGAGACCCCCAACTGTTCCCCGGGCTCTGTTGCACTGCTCTGGGTGTGTGTACACGGTGTGTGTGTGTGTTCACTGCTGTGTGTGTGCACTTGGATGGGTTAAATGCAGAGCACAACTTCCAAGTATGGGTCACCTCACGTCACTTCACTCACTATTGTATTTTCATAATCGTTGAAGGCCGAAATCAAAATCAAATCTGTATTTTGATTAATTGCACAGCTCTAATTCCAAGCGTCAACAGAGTTAATCCATCTGCTTTAAACGCACAAGCTTAGTTAGAGGACAGAAACACTGTCTATGGCAGCTGATCTGTTTGACCTGCTCATGTTTGTCCTGTATATTTAGTTAACTCCTAAACTCTTTTTCTGTTCTTACTTCTATTGATAAGAAAGTTTAAACATAATGTTGTTGACAGTGCTAAAAATGGTTCCTGTAATCTGAAGTTCTTGGTTTCATTGAATAACTCACTCTGTTCATCTGTGGCCTCTTTAGGCTAGTGATGCCTCTGATCTGTAGAGGGATGGTTGAGGTTTTGGACTATGGAAGCAGAAGCTCAATGAACCACACCAGTCTGTCAAACTACGCTTTCCTGTATGGAGTCTTTCCCACTGCCCCTAGTGTGGCCATATATGCATCACAGTACAACATGGAGCTGGAAGTGGTATGTGCATTGTATAGATGTGTTTTACACCTTTATTTATTTATTTATAAAAATCAATAAATTGATCAAAAGTGACCGTAAAGTCTTTGAGCTCTAAATCAGCATATTACAATGATTTGTGAAGGATCATGTTACACTAAAGACTGGAGTAATAATGCTGAAAATTCAGCTTTGCATAACAGGAATAAATTACATTTTAAAATACATTAAAATATATATAACAATTATTTTAAATTGTAATAATTTTTAAAAAATATTACTGTATTCTTGGTGAATGTAAAAGACTTTAAGAAAAAATGTATAGACCTCAAACTTTTGATGTCATTCAATCCACATCCAGCTGAATTTGAATTTTCCCGGTTAGATCTGCATATTAGAAATTATATTCTACATCATTTTTTACCTGACACCACTCCCATGGCACACTTAATTTAATTTTAACCTTATTTAATTAGTTACATTTCGATTGACTCGTGTAGTTTATCAAAGTACCACCACAGTATTTTTGTGACGAACATTTGTCCCACTCAGGTGACCTCAGGGATGGTGATCGGCACGTTTCTGTCTGCTCCTATCATGTATGTGTCTGCCTGGCTGTTGACCATTCCGTGGATGGACTCGGATCCACTAGCGTCAGCGCTGCAGCACGTCAGCTTCAACATCAGCATTATCAGCCTCTTTGCATTGGTGAGTGTTGAGGGTTTCATTTCTTTCTTTCAGTCATCCAATTTTGTCTGGTTTTGCTTCCTCTTAAAGACATGAATGGTTACAGTGTGTTGATTTTTCTGTCATGCTGGTGGTGAGAGCACATGTTTGTGTTGCTTCTGCTCTCATGCAGGTGATTATTATGAGATGAAGTTAAATCTGTGTTATTACCAGTATTGCCGGAGATGCCATGGAAACCAGGAATTAAATGGATTTTTGTCTGGTTCTATAAATGTATTCAAAATACATTTTAATTTATTAAAACATTAAATGTGTTAAAAGTCTAGTAATATATTAGAAAATTTCTGACTTCAAATTAATAAAAATTGTTGGAGAGTGGTATAGTACAACTATCCTGGTATCGTAATGAATATCAAAATAAAAATAAAAAATAGAAATAAAAAATTTTTTTTTTTTAAATCTTAACATTTTGTCAAACATTTTACAGCTTGAACTAACTTAAAATGGTAAAATGTCATGTGACACAATTAATTAAATTAATAATTCAAATAATACTTCATTATGTTTGTAAATATATTGGAAAAATGTATACTTTTATACAATTATTTTTAAATAGGTAATAAATAACAAAGATGTGTGCACTCACATGTATTGAGGGTAAAAAAGAAAAAATATATATAATAATTAAAAAAGTTTTATTACTTGGTTATACCACATGACAAACATAGTCGTTAAATTTGAACTTTTGTTGAAAAAGGCATAAATGTTTTTCAAAACCATATGACACAAAAATGAATACGAAGAGTACATTTTTAGGAGTTAAGTGTTTACATGCAAAGTGAAATTTGGTAAAGGGGAACAATTAATGTGCTCAGGTATTTGCATGATCATACATGTTATCAGGTTATTAAGCATAATCATTGTAAGATGCATGTAAACACTCATTTTCATCTTAAGTTGTTATGATCAATGAAATTCAAACACTTCATTGCAGCTTCAAGCAGGTCCTGTGTTTGCGTGTCTAGTTTAGATGTTGGTTGCAATGTTTCCAATCTCAGATTGTGTCAGGCTGTTGTCAGATGCAGCTGTGTTGGCACTTCCTTCCTCTTTGCGTTCAGCTTGAGGAAAGAAAACAAAACAAAAAACTGAAGTTTGGTTCAAGCTTATACAATTGGGTCCATATGTATTTGGACACAGGCACAATTTTCTTTTATTATTTTAGCTGTTGACAAAAATATATTCAAGTTACAGTTATATAATTAATATGGGCTAAAAGTGCACACTCTGAGCTTTAATTTGAGGGTATTCTCAAGGGACCATAAGTAATTGGACAGTTGACTCAAAAGCTGTTTCATAGACAGATGTGGGTTATTCCTTCGTTATTTATGCATCAATTAAGTGGGTACACACGTGGTCAGAATTGTTGGTACCCATGGTAAATATGATCAAAGAAGGCTGTGAAAATAAACCTGCATTATTAATCCTTTTGATCTTTTATTTAAAACAAATAACAAAAATCTAACCTTTCATTGAACTAAAACAATTGAAAATGGGGGAAAATCTCATTATGAAATAAATGTTTTTTCTCAAATACATGGGCACAATTATTGGTACCCCTAAAAATTTTTATGAGTAAAATATCTGTAAGGTATATTCCCATTCACATTTACAATTTTGAGTACACCAGAGTGATTATGAACATAAAATTATCCAACCATGGCTTCCTGTTTTACAGGAATATAAATTGGAGGCAAAACAAAGGCCAAACTCCCTTAATCACCCATCACAATGAGAAAAAAAAATAATAATAATATATTTCTGATGTGCAGTAACATATAATTGAGCTTCACAAATTAGAAAGTAAAAAAAAAAAGAAAAAAGAGGTAGAGCAGTAAAAATTCCAATTTCCACCATCAGGGCAATAATTAAGAATTTCCAATCAACAGAAAATGTTAGGAAACTGCCTGGAAGAGGACGTGTGTCTGTATCGTCTCGGGGTCAGAAAACCTTAAAAATATATATCAAACAGCATCTACACCACATGTTGTTTGGGAGGGTTTCAAGAAAAAAAATCAAGAAAAGAAAATGCTCTCATCCAAAAACAATCCCTTGCATATTCAGTTGTCAGACACGACTGGAACTACAAACGAGACTGGCTTCTATGGTTAGATGTAACTAAAAAATTAGCTTTTTAGCAGCAAACACTCAAGATGGGTTTGGTGAACACAGGAATAAAAAGTTCCCCTTGTGTACAATGAAATATACTGCTGTATTTTTGATGTCTGGGCCTATATTTCTGCTGGAGGCCCTGGACATCTTGTTTAGACACATGGCATCATGGATTCTATCAACAGATAAAAAAATCAAAAAGTGACTGACTCTGATAGAAATCTTATAATGGGCCATATTTGGATCTTTCAACCAGACAATAATCCAAAAACAAACCTTAAAAACACAGAAATAGGTCACTGGGCACAAAACCAAGCTTGTGCTATGGCCATTCCAGACCTCTGACCTGAACCCTATAGAACATGAGTGGTGAACCGAAGAGAAGTACCAACATGGAGCTGGGAATCTGAAGGGTCTGGAGTGATTCTGGATGAAGGAATGGTCTCTGATCTCTTGTCAGGTGTTCTCTAACCTCATCAGGTATTATAGGAGAAAATTTAGAGCTGTGATTTTGGCAAATGGAGGTTTCAAAAAGTATTGAATAAAAGTGTATTGTTAATTGTGTCCAATGTGTATTAGAAAAAAAACATTTATTTCATAATGATATTTCCCCCCATTTAAAATTCTTATTATCCAATGAAAGGTTAGATTTTTGTGATTTAAAAAAAAAAAAAAGATCAAAAGGATTAACAATGCAGATTTATTTTCACAGCCGCCTTTGATCATATTTACCATGGGTACCAACAATTCTGACCAAGTGTGTAAAAGGTCTGGAATTGATTCTAAGTGTGCCATTTGCATTTGGAAGCTGTTGCTGTGAACCCACATCATGCGGTCAAAGGAGCTCTCCATGCAGGTGAAACAGACAATTGTTAGGCTTCAAAAACAAAACAAATCCATCAGATAAATAGCAGGAACATTAGGAGTGGCCAAATCAGCAGTTTGTTACATTCTGAGAAAAAAAGAATGAGAATGCACTGGTGAACTCAGCAACATAAAAAGGCCTGGACGTCCACGGAGGACAACAGTGGTGGATAATCCTCTCCATGGTAAAGAAAAACCCTTTCACAACATCCGGCCAAGAGAAGAACACTCTCCAGGAGGCAGACGTGTCACTGTCAAATTCTACAATCAAGAGAAGACTTCACCAGAGCAAATACAAGGGCTTCACCACAAGCTGCAAACAAGGCCAGATTCGACTTTGCCAAAAAAACATCTTAAAAAGCCACAGCACTTCTGGAAAAGCATTCTTTGGACTGAAATTAAGATCAACCTGTACCTGAATGACGGGAAGAAAAAAAGAATGGAGAAGGCTTGGAACAGCTCATGATCTAAAGCATACAACATCATCTGTGAAACATGGTGAAGCAGTGTGAGCATGCATGGCTTCCAGTGCCACTGGGTTACTGGTGTTTATTGGTATTTTTACTGATATTTACTTGACAGAGGACAGAAGAAGCCGGATGAATTCTGAAGTGTGCAGGGATATACTCTCTGCCCAGATTCAGTCAAATGCAGCAAAGTTGATTGAACGGCGCTTCATAGAACACATGGACATAAAAATGAACATTTTATGATTCTAATTATTTGTCCAATTACATTTGAGCCCCTGAAAATGGGGGGACTGTGTATAAAAATGGTTGTAATTCCTAAGCATTTTATATTATATTTTTGTTCAACCCCTTGAATTAAAGCTTAAAGACTGCACTTCAGTTTCATCTTGATTGTTTCATTTTAATTCTGTTCTGGTGGCAAACAGAGCCAAAATTATGAAAGTTGTGTCAGTGTCCAAATATATATGGACCTAATCTGACTCTATATAACAATGTTCAAGCATATACATGCACACACAGACTATATGAACTAGTTAAACTGGTTTTGAGAGGTTACTGTAGGTTTATGTTCACATTGCACCGGAAGTTATAGAAACATGTTGTGCTAAAAATATTCAAATTCTGGCCTGCACTTCTCTGAAATGTTCATGTTTATGTTCTTCCTGTTCCTGTAGGTGTGGAGTGTTGCAGTCATGCTACTGAGCAGAAAGTTTCACAGAATTCCTCACATTTTCACCATTAACCTTTTTGTGGCACAGGTGATCTTAAAAATAGTAGTTTCTTGTTTTTAGAGACACTGTACCTTTCCATTAATATCACAAATATGTTTCTGAAAATTTCAATTAACATTAAAGTGCAGTCAAAATGCAGCCTGATGATTTTTCTACTGCATGTATTGTATAAATTAATACTGCTCTGTGTTTGTAGCTATTAGCCTGTGTTGGGATGATAGCGTGGAACTTCGTGGCAGAGCAGGATAACTTCCTGGGTCAGGTGTTGACCTTTACTCTACTGTACGGCTCTCTCTATAGCACCTATATTTGGCCTGGTGAGTCATATCTTTGAAAAATCACTGAACATCATCTGTTCCAACACCATTAAACACTACCTGGTCCACACAACAGCATTAAAAACTGTAAAAAAAAAACAAACAAACAAAAAAACTGTGGACATGAAAAATGGAAAGTGGGCTTGTTTACAGTAGTTTCCAGGTGTGGGTTTGCGATGCAACTACTGTAGATCTGCTGACAAGAAATAAACTGTAATGTAAGCAACTGAACCTTTCTTATGTTAATACGTGGATTAATCCAAAGTTCACATGGCACAGCGGACTGGTTTCTTTCGCATCAACAGCCAATGGGCTTGCTGCTTAACATTCAAATACTTAGCTAGCACTTGCTGTAGCAGTTGCTGTGCGCTTCAGAAACAGTGTTCAGTAGCAGATCTATTCCACAAAGACCAAACACATTAACATTGCCCTGTATATTACCGTGCTAAAGAGTTGTCATGACAGAACTATGACAAAAACAGACTCTCATTCGATTTTCTTCCAAAGTAACAGGCTTGTGGTTGAATAATGTTATTTATTGTGTTGTGAAGGTCTGATCGCTCTGTCTCTGCTCCTCATGAGGAAAAACGAGGAGGTGAACTTCAGGCCAGGGCTCACTGTGATCACTGGCTGGGGGTGAGTGGCACATTCAGCACAGATACATAATGACCAGCTGCGTTACTGTACATGATGAACATGGCAGAATCAATTGATGCTCAATAATATGTTGCATACATACTGCAGTATAAACTGACTATGAGGTCTGAGATTGTTTGTCAATATATTGGTTAGAGTTATTACAAATAAAAATTAGTTTTACCATAATGTCAAACAACCCATAATGTCAAATTACCCATAATCTAATCAGAGTTGTTGTTGTTGTGTTGTAATTGAAAACAGCCCCATAAAATAAATACACATATTTTCTAATCAATGATTTAATTACACAGGCTTTTACACAGGCTTTTGTCTCTCTGATTTTATTTCACAGTATCTTTGTAATATTGTGATTTTGCCTTGGATCTAAATGATTTGGTTTTTATAACCTTTAATTGAAGAAATTCTGAAGAACCAAGGCTGCTAAAAAAAGCAGGCAGTCAATGTTGTGTTCTATTAGACAACTGAAATAAGTCTTTCTAAGCCAAAAACCCTGAAGTCTGCTGTTGTTTCTCTCTGTCTCTTGCAGTGTCCCTTTTCTGGCTATCAGTGTCCTCCTTCTGACAGGGAAAAGATTGCCGAACACTATTGACTCTGCGTTCTTTTATGGAAAGACACAGGTACAAAACTGATGAAAGAAAGCCTTTCACACTGTGCATAGTTTCACATGCCCTGTGCAATCTTATTTTGCAATTCTGATCTGTCTGTTCAGATAATACAGTCAGAGTTGGTTGATTAATAATGGTGTAAAGGTAGCATGATAACAGGATACTTTCTGTCCATGACTCTGAATACACAATCTGTCCTCATGAACAAAAGAAAGTCCATTCCACCTTTATAGTCAGACTAAAACACAGTCTAATGTTTATTGGATTTCAAACCACGTATGAGTATGACTTGAACTGGTTGCGAAAATGCGAAAAAAAAAAAAAAAACTGATTTCATTACATTTTGTAGGTGTTCAGGTGACAAAAACTGGGCTATCAGTGTGAACTAGGCCCAAATATGACAACAACACTAGAACTATGTGTAGTTTTATCTAATTCAGCCTATCATATTTCATAATTATTAACTGTAAGATGTTTTTTTTTTTTTTACTTGTTTTTAATCTAGTGTTCCCCTGATGTAGATCAAGTTGGTGTTGTTGTATAGTCATGCCTCCAACTGGCAGCAGGAAGTGTTACTTACAACATATTTTGAAATAGTACTGTTATATAACATGCATTTGCATGTTTGAGAGCAAAATGGTTTTGTGATGTTTAGTATTTCAGTTTTAAGGTCGTCTAATGTTCTCCTGAAAATGGACCTGTATTCATCCTGAATGGATGAACCATGTGTTTACTGTCAGTAATCATATAATGAGTGTATTTGTACTGAAATATTGTTGTAATGTTTAAGTGGTTGTTTGTGTGTTGTAGGTGACGTGCACATCTGTGGTGTTATTTGTGAGTATTGTGCTGTGTAGCGTCTCGCTAACACTTCTCAGCAGACGAACTCGAGACTATCACAGCCTTGAACGTGAATCAGTGTCTGACAGCGAGGAGGACGTGAACCTTCCCTACGACACACACACAGAGCAGCCCGGTGCTGACGGCAGCATCAACACAGGTCTGACACTCACTACTCCTCCTTTGTAAAACTGTGGGTCCAGAGAATCATGGAAATCTTAAGAAAGAAGTGAAGAAGTTTCCAAAGATAGATCCCACATGAAAAAAAATACTATAGTGTTTTTGAACCATACTATAGTAAAGTGTATTATACTGTGCATATTATAGTATTTACAACACTATGTTAATGAATGCTACAGCATACTGTACGATTAACTATAGTGAACTGATAAACTGTAATAAATAGTGTAGTATACTTTATTTTTTACTATAGTAAACTCTTGTGTATTGTAGTATAATATACCCTATAGTTGTAGAAAATTTGTTTATATTACTATAGTTGTTATATTTCCAATAAATTAATTCAAGTAATTTGCTATAGTATGGTTAAAAAAACACTATAGTATATACTATAAATTACTATTCATGTGGGATTCTAAGACGTTCACAAGAATGCTCCTAAGTGCAGTTCTCAAAAGAACATTTCCTTAACATTTTTTTTTTCTTAAGAAGAAAATGGAAGGCAGGAGTATAATGTGGCGTGTATTTTAAATGGCGGTTTGCTTTTATTTGTGCTCTCTCATCTGTTTTTGTTTCAAATTTCGATTTCAGCAGAAACTCACCGATTGTTTACGTTTATCGATCACTGGTGTCACTTCAGAGCATTCGTGCACATCCCTAGTAATAGTAATATGTATTATATGTATCTGTGTTGTAATATTAATATTTTGTTTACTATTTGAAACAACCCAATAAATTCATCATCTTACCTTTTGGGTATTTAAGACAAGTTAGAGGATATCCTGTCTTTTAAGAGGTTATATGTGGTGATTTTTAAGAACATTCTTTTCAGGAATTCCAATTAATCTTAAGCTGTGTCTTTAGAACAACCTTAAAAAAAACATATAAACATTCTTGAGAAAAGTTTTGGGAATGAAGTTAGATAAGAGGATAATTGTAGTTATCCCATACTGTACAGTATGTGTGTGTGTGTATGTATTGTCACGGGGTGAAGAATCACACGACAAGGAAGTGCAAAATAAATGCCCCGGAGGGTGGATTTATTTGTGAACAAGCAGGTGGGTGTCAAGTGCGATGATGTCTCTGTGCCGTGAGTGCCGTCTCTTCTCCTCTTCCTTGGCCGTGGGTCCGTGCTCGGTGCAAAATCCTGTGCTCAAGGGGGTGCCGCTCGGTCATACGCTGCTGTCTGAGGAAACAACCAGAGAAAGGCGTTAGCTCTTGGCTCATGGAGAGTGAACTCCCTTGTGGCTTGATTCGGCGTGGCTTTAACTGGTGGCCGCTGATGAGTCTCAGCTGTGACCGAGTGGCCGGTAATGAGGGAGTGCAGGTGTTCCTGATCCGTTTCCAGGACGACGCTGACGAGTAATCGGGACGCTCGTCACAGTATATATATACATATATATATATTATACCGTCCACTTATTATATAAAAAAAATCATTATGGTTCTATATGGTCACTAAATGTTTTACTGTATTTTGTAGTGAAATGATGTTTCAAACAGTATGTTACAGGATCTCATTATGTCACATTTAGTTCAGTAATTGGTGCCCAGATATCATCTCGGAAATAAAAATCCTTCTCTGCATTTTGAATTTAATTTTCTAGGAACATTTGAGTTAAGAAGATAAGACACAGACATCACATTAGAAATGGAAGTCAAGCGTGCTGCATTGTGGGATACAGTTATCCACACACAGTGCTCTGGTTGTAAGCATCTCATTTTAGGTTCATCTAGTTGTTTCATAAATACAGAAGTGAGCACAGAATACATACTACTTTGAGAATGAAAATACTAGTGAACAAAAGTAGTAGGTAGTATATGCCATTCAGAGCCTGCAAAAACAATGCATGTAAAATAACTAAAGATTAAGTCTGTGAGATAATTTAACTGATGTTTGTGTGTGTTTGTCAGACTGTCAGATGTGCAAGTGTGCGTGTGGCCGTCTGCAGTCCATGCCTGACATGACAAGCACCAAAGAGGAAGCATCCATCCAAACAGGTTCTCTCTTTCTTTCAGTTCCTGTTCACTCACTCTAAATAGCTAAGAGAAGGCTTCATTGTCCTCCTTAGAGGCGTTACTGTATCCAGAGCTCAACAGAACATACAGCGGATGTATGGATAATTAAGTTTTCCTAATGGACCTGCATTGAAACTGGCCAATCCAGTGAATAGTTCTTCCTCGTAATTGCTCATATCAACATTTTAAACATCTGGTAAGCTGATTATAAAGATTACTTTGAAAGAATCTAGGTGTAAAATCTAGAATATTGATCCAGCCCACTTTATGAAATTAATATTTAGTTCACATGCTCACTACATCTGAAAACAGGCACCACTGTTCTCAGTTTGTCTAATCATATTCTCAATCATTGGCTCATCTTTATACACACACATTTAACAGTGTGGTTACAGCATCTCTTTCTGGTCTTTGTGCATGTTCAGATGTCTGATTTGAACTCTGCAAATTGTGCGATGAAATGCAGATGTGAAGTCTTGAACATCAGCATGTCTGAAATATCATCTGCAATACACAGCATCAATTATGCAAATGAAAAATGAAAAGTGGTTTTAACATTATTGATAACTGTTCTGCATGTGGGCCACTTTTCAGACCTTTTCAGCATGGCAGACAAGGTCAACTGTACTTTATAATATGAATGATATTTGTATGGAAAAGTTGCTTGAAAATTTGTGTAAACTTTGAGTTTTAAATGAAATCGGGTGCCTGTTATGATAGAATTTTCATTATGACATGAACTCTTTCTTTAATGACTTCTGCTTCAATAAAACATCACTGAAAGTCAATGGAATACATTTTGAAAGGAACAAATGTACATTAAAATATGCATAATATTGAATGCTGTTTTTAGGTCAGTGTAGCCAGCAGTGTACATCCACAAGCTGCCTGCTGGTCGAAGAGGAACAGAAAGTGGCAGACAGACAGAACACAGATATACAGTCGACGAGACACGTGCTTGTGTGTCTGTTACTGACCGTCAGTCTGCTCGCTGTGAGTACAGTCATTTAGCATGCACATGTAATTTAGACTTTGACATTATACCTGTTACAGAAAGTACCATGGTATTACTTAAAAAATGTATGAGGGTCAGTATTGTGATGAATCTTTGTTTTTGTCCAATCTATTAATTTATTCAAATATGAATTAAAATTACAGTACATAGAGACAATGACTTGATTACCTCTTTTATGATGAACATGATATTTATGTGCCACATAAAAAGTGTGACCAAAAGTGTTTTTTTTTTGTTTGCTTTGTATATGATACCATATTAGCTCATTTCATTATGCATGTCACTCTTATCTATGGGTGGGGTTTCACTGTTATTCAGCTAGTCTAGTCATTCTTCTGTGAATTAATTGTGTGTGTGTGTGTGTGTGTGTGTGTGTGTGTGTGTGTGTGTGTGTGTGTGTGTGTGTGTGTGTTTGTAGAATCTCTCCAGCTGTCTGTGGTGGCTGTTTAATAAAGATCCAGGGCGGTTGTATCTGGAGTTGCAGTTCTTCTGTGTTGTGGCCAACTTTGGGCAGGTAAATCTGTGTGCCTGTCACATGTGTTGAGCCGAAGTCTAACTATAACTGTTACTGAAACACATGTCTCTTATTGTCTTTTTCCACTGCAGGGTCTCATTTCATTTGCCTTTTTTGGCCTCGACAAGCATTTGATTATCTCTCCGTTCAAAAAGAGGTAACTAAACAAAACTCTTTAAGCTTTATCAAAAGGATCATATGATGATGAATCAAATTTTCCGTAATCTTTTGAGAAATTATGAAAGCGTACTGTTAATTTCTGAAATTACAACTTCCTCTCCAGTCCAAGAAGAGCATTTATTGAGATTAACCTGAAAAATGGCTTGTGTCATACTTCTTCCACAACTTGGAGCAAATTAATTCATGTGAATGCATTATCAACACGTGACAATCCACGTTTACACATTAATGATGAAAAATACATGCAATTCTTCTTCTAACTTGCTTTGATACCAAAAAAATTTCTTGTTTCAGTGGATATTCCACGATTAGTTTATGGGCCAAAATGAACTCTCTAATATTTGAAATTCTTGCACTGATCTGCTGCACTCCATTATGCAGCACTCTGTTTGTTGTTAGGATGACAAAAAGTTACTTTTTTTAGGCTGTTTTGCCTCACGGGTCCAACAGTGCTCATCAAAATGATTGAGAAGACCAATCAAGCCAAAGTAGGTTTTAAGACTGCTAATAGCACATTATAAATGCATTGCATATCCTCTTTTTACCTACCTGCTGCCAAGTCACGGTTAGGTAATACAGGAAAAGCTGTGTATAGAATACAGTGGGTAAAATAAGTATTGAACACACCACCATTTTTCTGAGTAAATATATTTTTAAAGGTGCTGGCTTAAAATTTTCACCGGATGTCAGTAACAACCCAAGTAATCCATACATACAAAGAAAACAAGCCAAATAAAAATTAAGTTATGTGTAATAAAATGGAATGACACAGGGAAAAAGTATTGAACTACTGAAATTAGTTGGTAATGACAGCTTCATGAAGTCTCCTGCAGAGAAACTAGTCTCATGCATTGCTCAGGTGTGATTTTGGCCCATTCTTCCACACAGTCTTCAAATCTTGAAGGTTCTGTGGGCCTCTTCTATGAACTCTGAGCTTTAGTTCTTATTTTCTATTGGATTCAAGTCAGGTGATTGGTTGGGCCTTTCTAGCAGCTTTCATTTATTTTTCTGAAACCAATTGAGAGTTTCCTTGGCTGTGTTTGGGATCATATTCATAATAAGATTCCTAATATTCATTTCCAGTGACAAGTGGCAGGTTTGCTTTCTAATTACTGATAGATTTCAGCTGGTGTCTTGGCTTTCCATGCCTTTTTGCACCTCCCTTTCTTCATGTGTTCAAAGGGGTCATCGGATGCCCATTTTCCACAAGTTGATATGATTCTTTAGGATCTTAATGAAAAGTCTATAACATTGTTTAAAATTTCTCAATGGTAGTGTAAAAAACACCTTCTTTACCCTGCCAAAATCAGCTCTGTTTTCATCAATCCATTTTAGTCCACGTTGTTTTAAATGCTAATGAGCTCTTCTAACCCCCCCCCCCCCCCCCTCTTCTGTGGGGTGATGAGCAGACTTTAAACTTCAGCCGCGAAACTGGCTAACTAGCACAATATTAGGAAAGGCGATTTGCAAAGGTTCATAAAAAACCCTTATCAAGAATGATTCGTGCGAACATAGACGCATTTAGGCAGATCGGGATCGGCGAATTCCCTTCAAAACGAAAGTAACGTTAATCCTCTGCGTCTTCAGCAGCTCAGATGTCGGGAGTTAATTACGACTGCTATTACATCCAGCAACAAAACGCCTCAATTGCTTAATCGGAGACATTCTTGTCTTCCCGTCTTCCCCAACCTTTAGAAATATATTTACTGAGAAAAATGGTGACCTGTTCAATACTTACTTTACCCGCTTTATATCCTTAAATGGCAGAGAAGAACTAATGATAATAGTAAAATGTGTTGTTTCTGGCTGTGTGTAGCACCTGCTGCTCTGCAGACAGTTCCCAATATTACAGTGGCTGGAGCGAAGAACAAGATCCCCTGACCTCTTAATAGTTTGAGTGGCACATTTCAGTTAGGATTGCTTTGTGATCCTGTTACAGTGTAATGCAGCTTTGCAAAAAAAGGCTGTTGTTGAAGGATGGAGCATTTAAAAACAACTTTAAAGCTGACAGAAAACCCACAGCTTTTACAGTGCAGCGAAATGCTGTCTCTAATTGTACATGCAAATATGGCATTTTCATGAGTCTTAACGGCTCAGCTGCCTGTTTAATTTTAAGGGTCAGAGAGAGAGTAGAAAACTGGAATAAAAAACTTTATTGACATTTATAAGTGGTGGGGAAAATTAATAAATAATTTAATGTCCATAATCCACTTTTATTGTAGCATTTGTAGTCAAATTACTGGTTTAATGTCATTTGTAATGTTAAAGTTTCTTCCAAAAACAGTTTTGAAAACATTTTTTTCAAATGTTTTTGTCGCTTTTCTTCAATAAATGGTCTGGACAGAGGAAGGAGCTTTTTTTTTTTTAAATAAAGAGGGAAAAAAAATAGTTTTTAATATTTCACCCAAAAATTAAAAATTGCTGAAAATGTGCTCACCCTCAGGCTATCCAAGATGTAGATGAGTTTGTTTCTTCATCAGATTTGGAGAAATGCAGCATTGCATCGCTTGCTCACCAATGGCTCCTCTGCAGTGAATGGGTGCCGTCAGAATGAGAGTCCAAACAGCTAATAAAAACATCACAATAATCCTCAAGTAATACACATCACTTCAGTCCATCAATTAATATCTTGTGAAGTGAAAAGCTGTATATTTGTAAAAAAACAAATCCATCATTAAGACGTTTTTAATTTCAAACCATTGCTTCTGGCTAAATATAGAAGTCTTCTATACATAATATTGCTTTCTCCAGTCGAAAAGTTCATCTGAATCAGGAGAGAAATATGCACAGATCAAACACTGTTTATGAGCAAAAAGAGTAGAAAATGGTTCTAAACAAATATGTGGGTAAATTTTGATGTGAGGGAAAACGGGAAAGACTTTTTCACTGGAAGAAGTGCTATTATGGATTATGGACTGGTATTTTGGCCAGAAGCAACAGTTTGAAGTTAAAAAAACTTCGATGATGAATCCATCATAAACACACAGCTTTTCACCTCACAAGATGTTAATTGATGGACTGGAGTGGTGTGGATTATTGTGATGTTTTTATCAGCTGTTTGGACTCTCATTCTGACGGCACCCATTCACTGCAGAGCATCCATTGGTGAGCAAGTGATGTAATGCTACATTTCTCCAAATCTGATCAGATGAAGAAACAAACTCATCTACATCATGGATGGCCTGAGGGTGAGCATGTTTTCATTTTCAGGGGAACTATACCTTTAATGTGAATTTTTAAAAGTATAACACATGCCGTATGCATAATAATAAACAAACTGATTAGTTGTTCTTCTGTATGTTGGTAAAGGTTAGCGAGACTGTGGCAGGGTTGGGGTCAGGAGGTCACAGGCTCTGCAGCGTCTGAGGAGATCAGACTGACCTGTACTCAGTTCCTCACATATCATAAGGAGCAGTGTGTCAGAGACATCGTTCACAAGAAAAGGTGAGAGAACCTCCACTGCTCTCCCTGTTTGTTTGTTTTTTGCACTGAATTAACCGTTCACTTGCATGCATTTTTGAAATGATAAACTTATTTTGCATGTTACATCATGTTTGCATGTTCATTAAAACATATTTGCATGAATCTTATGATTAAAATTTTTTTTTTTTTTTCAATTTTTTTCAAACCTCATCCTTGGCTTTCTAATCATCACCTGTCTATCTACCACTTGCTACCCTTGCCTGCCTGTCTGTCTCTGTGGTCTGGTCTGGGTTGGGTTGGGTGTAGTCGGTGACACATGCTCTGCTGTGCAGGTGTGGACAGAGAAGCAACACAAAGACGTTTCTGGGCAGTGATATGGTGCGCTGGCTGCAGAGCGTGGGATTGGCCAGCGACCCGGGGGAGGCTCTGGCGTACGGCTCGCGTCTGCTGGAGGGAGGAGTCATTCAACACATCACTCTTGAGCACGACTTCCAGGATGAAGCTCTGCACTACTGCTTCACATAGAGGAGCTAATCGCTTCTAAGGCTGGCAGACGCACATTTTAGCCGATGACACAGCGCACATTTCAGTGAATTATTTATTCTACCGATACTAACAGCAATAACCAGATGTGAAAGTAGTTGGTTATAATGAGGTCTTGAACACTTTAGCTACCTCACACATACAGTATGGAAAAGGGGTGACTGGAAATCCTGCTCATCTGCTTTTATTTCTCGTCTTTTTTTTAAATTATTATTATTGAACTGCCTGACATTTTCATTTCACATTTTTATTTATCCATAACAGATAGAATTGAGTTGAATGTAAAGTCTAAGGTTTACAGCTGATTCTGCACCACACAGGCTGTTGTTGCAGTTTTGTTATGAGATTATTTTTCTTTTTTATGTTGTTATGTTATTATTTTGTAGACAGTTAGTGAGTCATTTTTATGTTTAAGTCCTGCCAACTTACAGTTTCCACAATAAAACATTTCTCCAGATGAATGCTTCTGGATTGTTTAACTTTAAAAAGCACTTCAATGAAAGTGTTTGTTGACTGCATGGGATATCTGGGCTTCACAGAAACAATATATTTTTTTTAGATACAATTTTATACAAATATTGTTTATAAGAATATTGTTTAATACCCACCCACGCCAAAAAATACAAAACATTTGAGCTTATCCTTTAAATGAATGTACAATATCTAATTTTAATAATGGTAGCCCTTTATTTTACAGTCCTGTTCTGTATGTACATATTATGTACTTATTGTAGTAGTACATTATAGTGCAATAACTGGGAAAATAAAGAGTTACTAAACCTGAACTAATATGTAGCTTATACTACCCAGTGCTTTATTTGGTAAGCACACTGTAAGTGCATATACTGGAAGATACAGTGCAACCCATTTAATAAACACAATTATAATGCGATTATTGCGTCTTGTCTTTTTTTTTTTTTTGACAACAAATAGTACAAGTGTGACTACTAAAAGAACAATACCAAAGACAAAATGGGTCAAAACGCAGTCACATCTCCATTATTTTTGTAGTTTATTTGGTTTTCCAAATAATGCACCAGGTAGGCTTCATTCCAAATGATTCATTATCTTCACATAATTGATTATAGGAAGTGGTTGCATTTCCTCTCCAGATTTCCTAATCCAGGTTTCTCTCTGGATTACACATAAAAGTCCAACAGATGAAGGTGACAGAGAACACTGTTGTTATTGAAAGAACACTTTCAAGACTGATGTTATTTATCAGCTGTGACAACAATATTGAGTTGGTCAATGAAACCAGAATTCCATGAAACAATAATAAAGACTTGCTCATTGTGTTTGTGGTGTGGACTTTATTGAGTGTTGATACTTTTCTAAATGTTCACACAATCAAACATTTCTCAAAGTGAATCCTTTTGGGATTAATTAGTTAGCTTTAAGTGTTTGTTGAGTGCATAGGATATCTGTGCATCATAGAGACATACTCTAATTAAAACGACTGGAATTGGCACTGGATTTCATAACACATGGACATAAGGCATGCACGACACAATTTAAACTTCCCATTTGTGACCCTGGACCACAAAACCCATCTTAAGTGTCAGTTTTTCGAAATTGAGATTTATACATCAGCTGAAAGCGGAATAACTAAGCTTTCCATTGATGTATGGTTTGTTAGATTAGGACAATATTTGGCTGAGATACAACTATTTGAAAATCTGGAATCTGAGGGTGCAAAAAAATCGCCTTTAAAGTTGTCCAAATGAAGTTCTTAGCAATGCATATTACTAATCAAAAATGAAGTTTTGATATATTTACGGTAAGGAATTTACAAAATATCTTCATGGAACATGATCTTTACTTTAATATCCTAATGATTTTTGGCATGAAAGAAAAATTAATAATTTTGACCCATACAATGTATTTTTGGCTATTGCTACAAATATACCCCAATGACTTAAGACTGGTTTTGTGGTCCAGGGTCATATTTGAGATCTTTGACAAACTATAAAACGGTAAAAACATACCATTAGTTTAACTTTAGTAACATTTCAGTAATGAGAACAATGATACTTAACTATTAACAAGTTCAAATATATTACTGCCTTCTGTACAATCATCTCAAATTATATTTAAACATACAGTAAGTGCCTAAATGATTGTGCAAATGACATCTCCAACTAGCTCTTGGCAACAGTACAAGGGTGTTTATTCAACTTTGGGAACTTTTGTGTCTGAGGGGTTGAGCGGTTTTTAAATATGAAGCTGTATGAAGGTCATTAAAACTGTCTTGGATTTTATTAACCATGCCTTCATTTATATTTGTTAATTTTAGGATGTTTATATATAGACTTTAGTTTTACACTTGTCTTAGATAAAAAAAATAAAAATAAAAAAAAAGATTTATTTTGTAACACTTTACAATTTTAGCATTAACTAATGGGACCTTATTGTAAAGTGTGAATAAACCAGACTGAATAAACTTAAACAATGATAATCCATTATAAAACCATGAGTAATTACATGGTAAACTAGGATTATACCAGAAAAACTTATGTTATACATAGTTTAGTATTCATTGAAGTACAATTAGCTTCAGTGACGAGCTAGAAATTACATTTTTGAGACATATGATGTGTCAGAATATTCTGTTCACATCACTTGTGAGCTGAATATTTTTATTATGCCTCCACTCCAATCAATCTGCAAGTTAGTGAAACTAGTGATTCAGGGTCCACAAGTCCAAAAGTGCCCATTGTTGAAGAAACACCCAACAATCCAATTAATTCTACTCATGTTTTTTAATTGTAAACTAAGTCTCAGGCATTGCTATAAATACTAAACTCCTCCTCTACAGTGTCTGTGAAGAGATGAACCGGCAGCGTTGCATCTTCAATCCCCTTAGTTAGATATTCCTCCATCTCTGCCAACTTCTGCTTCTCCAGAGCTTTCATTTTCTCTACGATCTTCTGTCCTCGCTCCTGAACAAACAAACAATAATTTAGATTATAAATGTTTATCATTATTTGAGATAAATGAAAAATTTCCTGCATTTTTTCTTGCACAAAACAACATTTGTAATTTGTTTTTTTTAGGGGAACCTTCTCTCCAAAACAGTTTTGGCTACTGTACCTTTAAGATTTCCATGTTAATGGTTTCGCATGTGAACTTAGTAGCAGAGCTTACTTAATAAATACTGGCAGTATTAAAACACTTTGTGCTTTGTAATATTTCGTGGCTCACCCCGGTGCTGTCGATGATGGCGGCGGCCACCTCGTGTTTCAGAAACAGAGGGTGTTTGCGGTTGGGTTTACTCTGGAAACGGGGTTTCTTCTTCACAGGATCCTCCTCTCCAAAACACGGAGAACACGTATGCTTCAGCTGCTTTATGTCCACTACAAAAATAAACGGCTTGAAGACAGACCTGTGGACAAAAGAACAAGACATATGCATGTTTACAGTGTGCATGTGCATGAATTTGACAAAGGATTAATTCATCAATAATTTGATTTGCATAATTCAATTTTGAATTTCTAAATCAACATTGTATCGTCCACCAGGCAAAAATAGCAAATAAATGAAAATTTAAAAGCAATAATAATAGTGATGTTTGCCACTAGGATTAGTCATAATATATTAACTTATTAACTAATCATAACAGGAAATAATTGACAATTTATCTTAAATATCATGTTTAATCTTGAGTAATATTAGGATTTAATGTAACCGTTTCCAATAAGGTTCCATTTTTCACATTAGTTAAAAATGTTAAATATTTTATTGCATATATTAATTAATTTTAACATTTATAAATACATTACTAAAATATGAACCTGAACTAACACGAACTACCAGTGTATTTAGTTGTATTTTTATTAACTAATGTTAACAAAGATGAATAAATAATTGTTGATGTTAATTAATGCATTAAGGAATGTTAACTAATGGGAACCATTTATAAAGTGTTACCGGATTAGCTCTTAAACTATGGAAATCCATTATACATACAGTATATATGTGTGAGTGTGTGCGTACACACATACATACACTATACAAGAGTAGAGGAGACGGGAAGCGAAGTGGGAAAGAGAGAGAGGGGTATCGGGAAAGGTCCTCAAGCCAGGATTCGAACTCGGTGACATCCATAGCGCAACAGTACACTGCCCACTACACTATATGTAGATTATCATGTCTAATCTGCAGTTATGTGACATGCCTATAAAGCACGAAACACTGCTGCAGGTCTGCATTTATTACAGCTGTTTCTTGTGAATATCAGTGACTCTGTTGTACTGTACCGTTCAGGGTCTGGAGTAGCAGTGAAGAAGTGGACGCCGGGTAAATTTTGGTCTTTTGGGATTACAGACACCATACTTCCTGTAGTCATGAACATTCCCTCCATGTTGATTCCGCTTTCCTTATTTCTCAAAATCTCCATCATTGTCTCTGCTGTGATGTGGCCTGTAAGACGTTATAATGACAGAACAACTTGTCTAACAACTTTAGAATTCTATAAAACTGTCAAAAACAATCATAAATAGCAATTTACAGTCAAAAGTTTGACAAATCTATTTATTCTTTATTATTATTTTCTACATTAAAATAAAAGTAAAGTCATTAAAAGTATGAAATATAACAAATGGATGTATGGAACTTTGCTAATTCAAAATGATCAATTCTCTTAAAGGGGTGGTTGACTGTTTTTTTTCTAAGCTTGATTGTGTTTATGAGTTGCAGTCTAACATGTGTTAAAGCCTTGTTTTAAAAAAACAAACATTATTTTTCACATAATTTTCCTTCATTCTACACCGCTCTGTCCCTTCTCCTTTGAACGCTCCAATGACTTCCTGTTTTTATGAAGCCCCTCCCTCAGAAATACGCAATGGGCTCAGATTGGTTAGCTGGCTGAGTGTGTTGTGATTCGCTAAACTGCCTAGTGCACGTCTAAACGTCACGCCCCTCACCTGAGAATGTGCTCCGGTTGTATTGTAAACAATGGCGTCGTCAATATTGCTTATGAATTTGAGCCCGACTGAGATGCAAAGAATATTATTGAAGAGGATCGCGCAGAACCTGTGCAAGCATGGCTCTCAATGGTATGTTTCTTTGTTTGTTGTTGTCTCATACTTTTAGATATGCTGTTATTTGTAAATGCTACTGCTTATGTTAGCTTCTACTATACGGTTTTATCCTGATTAAAGCTTTAATACAGCAGAACACATGAGTGCATTTTTGTAAGGTAATTGTTTACTTTGTAACAGTAAGAAGTGTTTGCCAGCAAGTATTGCTCGCTACCACGGCAACCGCGTGCTCGTAGCTATGTGAAAAATATTTGTTTGTCTATATAGTGTATTATTGGAACACAGTTCATTGATGGAGCTGATGATCTGAATGAGAGAGAGAGAGAGAGAGAGAGAGAGAGAGAGAAAGAGAGAGATGCTGAACAAAGCAGGGCGACGCGAGGAACAGGATTAAGAACCGCTGCTTTAGAACATTGATTTTGAAACTTGTGAATCCATTAGAATCGTTAGAAGACGGAATTGCGATTCATATATGAACAGATTTGTACGTGCACCCCTAGTTTTCTCTTCCTCTTCTCTAAAGCAGTGCAGCATGGCCTCGCCCCCTTCGTTGCGTGTTCCCAGGGGCGGGGTTTATCTGGGTTTGTGACGTCCCAAACCCGGGAAGTAGTTCGTTGTAGTTCCTACGAGTCGTTTTTGTAGGCATTAAACTGCCAGAATTTTAAAAGACGATATCTCTGTTTGCATTGAACTTTCAGTGTCGTAACATTGCAGATATTGTTTATGCTCAAACAGCAACATTACACACTAACTAAAGTTAAAAAAGTGAAAATCACAATCAAGCACCCCTTTCATTTTCAGCTTTTGTCCAGATTCTTAAACCAAATAAATCCAATTAAGTTTAATTCTAAATGAAGCCAATCAAAAGTCAAAATTACAGACAAAAATAAAAAATTGTCTAGACTGAAGGAATTCCCATGTTTACTGAGACCAAAACATTCATTAAAAACAAACAAACATTAAATTATAATTCGTTTTGTTAAAAAAAAAAAGGCACTATTATTCTCGTTGCATGAACCAAACTGACAGCCACCTTTGCTCTTCTGCAGAAGTTTGCGGCCCTCACAGAAGCGTCCCCCTGCGGCCTCGATCCGGGCTGTATTGGAGTAGGAGTAAACCTTAGCAAAGTTGAACTCAGCCTTTCCGTTCCACCAGCGCTGCTTCTCTGCATACGTCCTCAACTCCTGGTGCTCCCTATCGATTTTAGTAGTGATGGAGTACTCATTGGAGATGTTCCGATAGCCGGCTTTAAGAGAGAGAAACAGCAGCAGACCTTTTAAATGCTTTGATTTATTTCACCTTAAAGCTGTAATGTTGCATGACTCAGGATTTACCCTCCACTCTCTCTGCTGCCCAGTATTTCCCAGCAGTCTCCAGCACCCAGGCCTCTGTGCGGTCTGATATGAGGAAGCTGTTATGGTAGGTGAATCCACACTCATCCTCCATACAGTTCCCTCCCTGGCCATATTTCTCCAGCAGACCTGTTATCACGTCTACAGCCTGCTGAGCAGTTTTGGCCCTCTCCAGAGCCAGCCTACATACAGACAAACAACATCCAACACTTTGTTTAAAACTGCATTTAAAAGCATAGTTTACCCAAGAATTTATAAGTTCCTTTCTTTCGAGGAACATAAAAGATGATATTTTGAAATATGTTGGTAACCAAACAGTTTTGGTTCTCATTGACTTTCATTGTCTTTTTTTTTCTCCATACAATGAAAGTAAATGGGAAAAACTGTTTGGTTAACAACATTCTTCAAAATATCTTCTTCTACATTTCACAAAAGAAAGTAAGTCATACAAGTTTGGAAAAACATGAGTAAATGATGGTGGATTATTTTATTATCGGGTGGACTATCCCTTCAATACCTTTTTAAAGACCTGCACAAATAAAATTAATACTGTATGTCCATGCAGAACAAGTCCATACAATCTTGGATTCTTTTACTTCATTAAAAATATTGGGCCCATATTCTACTGCAAAACAGATTAAGTGCAATTTTAAAATACTCAAATCACATTTTATTCAACATATGTATTGTAACTGGTATTTATATGTACTAATATACAAATACACACACAAATTATTATTTTTTTAATTACCAGGCAACAAATTTTGAATTATACTAGTTCAATAATATCAGTTAATGCTGAATATGAAATACTTAATAGAAAAATAGTTTCTTGGATTACCTGACGAGATCCATGCCCAGGAGAGCCTCTTCATCGTCCACACTCTCTTTCCCCCAAACCGCCTCATTCCCGATGCACACCTGATGCTCGTTTGCCCCCATCTCTGCCCCCCACAGCCAGGCGGGACGACTCAGAACCACTGCATATGTCTCATCCACCTGCTCTATCTCTATATATGTACACTGATCACATGACAAAGAGAATAATTGAATAGTCCATCTCAGACAGGGTGCTTTTATGTTTAATAATCAGCCCAATCAAGCATACACTACACTCATTTGAAGCCTGTGGAAGAAAATACAGCTGTATCAGAAGTTCTCGAGATACCTCAACTTTTTCTTCTGGTTCATGGTGTTTGGCAGGGAAGTAGACCACCTCTTGAACTTCATCGCAGGGTCTGTCCGAGTTCTTCCCGAAGACTATCCGCTGACCCTCTGTAGATGGAGGCAAGGCTACAAATGTGTCGCAGGAGGTTGGGTACATCCTGAAATAAAAAGATGCAAACAGCAGTGTTCGGGACTGACTAATTACATGTAGCATTAAATTATGTAATTTAATTACAAAATAAATGTAACTGTAATCTGCTAAAGATTACAAAAAAGTGTAATTAAATTACAGTTACTTATGAAAATGTTACAGATTACAAAGGGGGTTACATCTGAATATTTTCACTCACATACAGATTTATTTGATTTCTTTTCCAAATTGCACCGACTGCTCTAAAACATGAGACGAAATATGTTTCACGAGTTTAGCACAAAGAATAGGACACATTTATTTAATAACCATTTTATTTCATATTTGGATTTAAATATACGCTTTATTTTTTTAAGATTAACTTTTTTTTTTTCAAAGCATTGCTAGATGCCAATGTTTCCTGTCATAGCTATAATGATGTGATTTCAAAACAGTATCGTAGCTATTAAACTATATCTTGTTATGATTTTAAAGAGATAAATATATCTCAAAGTAAAAAGAGGTGCTAAAGACTGATTTTGTGGTGGCTGTGATTTAAAATTACATTATTATAATCTTAATTCAAGTGATTACCCTTATTCAAGTTAACCCTTAAAATGTTTAGATGTTTGCTTTAAATGTTTGAAAATGATTAATGGTTGAAAACATTCGTTAGAATTGATGAAAAGTAATCAAAAAGTAATAAAATGTAATCAGTTACATTACTATAAAGTAATTGAAATAGTTTGAATAGGGTAACTTGTAATCTGTAACCTATTACATTTCCAAAGTAACCTTCCCAACACTGGTAAACAGTAACATTCAAGTGGAAATTATTTCAATTTTTTTTTTTTGCCCAATAACATCCAGTGTTCATGTGCTGAAAAACTATTATAGGGTTAATGAAACCAAGATCTCTATGTATGCACAGATGACAAGGCAATCATTGATTCATAACAAAACACTGACCTTGAAATAATAGGAAATTAGAACATATTTTTTTTCTACACAAAATATACCACATCAACAGCGTGCATGAACTCTTAATACAGACCTTTGCACGAAACATTCTTTAGCGCTATTATGGTAGCAAATATTAGCAGTAATTTTTACATTCGTCTACAATATACCTTAAATAATTTGATTTACCTCGTCCAACTCAGCGTATACACAAATACCAAGTACGAAGAGAATCGCTGCTCTGTTCGATGAGATTAAACATGTGTTTACTTTCCTTTTCCTTTCTCCATAAACATAACTGCCCCGCAGACTTGACACAAATCCGCATGCACGGCTATCTGATTCATAACGACTCAAACAATCCGCTCAAGCTGTCTGAGACATGAGTCTAGTCGATCCACGTGCGTGTTTAATCAGCGGATAAAGTGGGCGGGGCAACGACGCATCAGTCACATGGTTGTACAGTGGCATTTCTGATTGGCATTTGATTCCGCTGTCGCAAACACGAAACACTGCAAAACACTGAAAATGTCAAATAAATCACCATAATATAAAAAGTATAATATAAATAACAAACATTACAGGAGTGCAAATAAAATGATATAAAATAATGAAAACCAATAAAAAGAAAATTAACCGCATGTATACTAATGTATTTAGATGATTTGACAGTTTGTTTGTTTGTTTATTTATTTAAGAAATATTATGATGTATTACTACATGCGCTGTACGTTTTGAAATAAAAATAAAAATATAAAAAACACGTTTTTAATTTATTATTATTATTATTATTATTATTACTACTACTACTACTATTATTAAGATTCACAAATACAGCTAGGATGTATGCATGTTTGTATTTATGTATGTATAAATAAATAATACATAATTAAATGAATAAATAAACATTAGCTCATTTTACAGTTTTCCCATTTTCTAATCTAATAATGTTTTTAGGTATTGTTGAACTTAATTCTCCCACATTTACATCTATGCATAGCAGTTAATTTGGCTTAGTTTTGATTTCATTTCAGTATGCGTTCGAGATGCACTACACTAGCCTGCCACCGGCTGGAGTAACATCGCAGAAGAATAATCCAAAAGATGGCGGTAATGCAACGCTCTTGGATGCAAGCCGCGTTATACCTCAATGAAGAAGAAGAACCCCGGATGTGCTTTTTTGCGTCGCTGTCATCATTGCGTCATAGAGAGGCGCCGCGGATGGTGTTTTGATGTTGTTCGACGGAAACGGTTTTAATAACAGTTTTTAATAACAATTTGATCGTTACGCTGGTGGTCAAACATGGGGAAATCTTTTGCTAATTTCATGTGCAAGAAAGATTTTCATCCTGCATCAAAATCCAACATAAAGAAGGTAAACGGGAGGTTTTAGCTAGCAAGCTACGTTACTGTTGCTATGGTGTAAACATTAGTTCAGATCTTATGTTTCTAATTGGATACGCAGATATATTTAGTCACAAACACATCATATGGTTGTAATGATATAAAGTTTTTTTTTTCAGTTTGATTAGCTAATCATATAGAAAGCTGTCAGGTGAAGACAGTCATTTATTTGTGTGTTGAGAGTGAAACTGCTAAACTCCTAAACCCTGATTCTCAGGTATGGATCGCAGAGCAAAAATTAACCTTCGAGAAGAAGCAGCAGGAGGAACTGATGCAGGCTTACGTGAAGGAGCAGGACACATACAACAACAGGTTAGAGGAGAGGACACAGGACTAGATCCAGCAGTCACGTGTGCTGGAAAGACATCAGTTCATTAAATTAAATATGCTTTTGAAAACCGCAAGGGTTCGGGTGTTCCCTGATTTTATGGAAATATTCAGGTCTTTACCTGTAACTTTGTCTCTTGTATGTATTATATTCCAGATTGCTGATGGGAGATGATCGAGTGAAGAATGGCCTTAATTTCATGTATGAAGCACCTCCAGGAGCGTCTAAAGGTTATAAACTTGCCGTTCACCACATTATTCATGTATTCTTTATGTTGTTGTAGGATAAGTCATTAACTGAATGTAACGGATGATAACTGATCATCCGTGTCCACATCATGACACAAACACAAAAACACATAAGATTTTCGATCAAATTCAAAGTGTTAGAAAACCAAGAAACTAAAAAAAAAGTTATTTGAAAGTGTATGTATTCACCTGTCTTTTTTTCTTTTATCTATATCATCACCAACTTCCTCCAGAGGAGACTAAAGAGGTAATGTTCATTTACATTACCTTAAAGTTTGTTGTTGATTATTAGTGACTGTGCTCTGTCAAACTTTTAAATATGAATATTAAACTTATTAAGTATGTTTAACCCCATAAAGCCTACTTTATTGTATTTGATATACAACTTCTTAATCATCAGTATGATCAAACATTTACTGAAAAACTTAACATTTTGTCTAAATGTGTAAATCGTAGAATGTTTCATTTCATAATTTTGATTTTTAACAGAGTTAAGAAGGCATTTTGTGGATTTGTGTCACCTAAAAAGACCTTGCGCTTTTTTCTCATTAGGATGGAGAATCTGAGTACAAGTTTGAGTGGCAGAAAGTAGCTCCTCGTGAAAAGTAAGTTCACTAGTCGTCACTTCTCAGATTTGCACATTCATGCATTTCTTACGGTTATTTTCTGTCTTCTCAGGTATGCAAAGGATGACATGAATATTCGAGATCAGCCTTTTGGGATTCAGGTGATGTTTCATTCTGTGCTCTACACCTTCAGATTAACTATGTTTACTTATCCACAAATGTCTAAATGCAGTGAACGTGGGCATTGTGCTTGTTTTCTTGTTCTTTCATTGTTTTAGGTGCGGAATGTGCGCTGCATTAAGTGTCATAAATGGGGTCACGTGAACACGGATCGTGAGTGTCCCCTCTTTGGCCTGTCAGGGATCAACGCCAGCTCTATGGCCAGTGATGAAGCAGGTAAACTGCTCTTTCCTTATACAATATATGAGAAATAGGCCTGGTTTCACAGACAGGGCTTAGACTAAGCCAGAATTAGGCCATAGCTGAATTAGGACATTTAAGTAACTTTTATAAAGTGTCTTAGAAGAAAAACATTACTGGGATTCATTGATATATTTTCAGATCAATCAGTGCAAGTTTCTTTCAGTTGAAACAGCTCAGACTTACATTTTAGTCTGGGACTAGGCTTAAGCCTTGTCTGTGAAACTGGGGGATAGTGTCCAACTTGCTGTTCTTATATTAGAGCTGATATACACTTTCAGACCTGTAGATGGCGGTAGTGTCTAATAATATACCTAGAAATTCTACAATACCAGGACAAAACTTTCCCATTCATATCAAGTTCTGAATACAGGTGTTTTTGGGCCAATGCCATGTGACTAATGGCATCATATGAAACGGATGTCAGGACAACACTATTTGAACAATAGAACCCACACAGTCCCTAACCTTCAGCAGTGACTATACTGAGCTGAGGCAGTCAGGCAGAAATATAAGTGCATTTCATGTTTTTAAGATTTTAGATGATCTACTGTAATCTAATAAATTATTTGTTTATATGATGCTGGTAAAGTATTTTTATTTTGATGTAGGCTAACCTGACAAACATTTACCTCTTGTAATACATGAAGCATATGGTAGCATTGTGTCTGAAAATCTTCATCTTGATGAGATGATTAATTTCTTTTGAAGGATAAAAATATGATGGAATATTTCATACACAAACTACTATCATTACCCAAACATGTCAACTGAAATCCAGACAGGATTATTATGGTTTTATTATAAACTAAAACCATAAATAAACTGAAAAAAAAAACAAAAAAACAAAAAACAAGGCAATATTTCTAATTTTCATATAGTTTACCTTGAAGTACTAAAATAACTAAAACTAAATGAGCTAAAACATTATTTAACACACTATTTTAAAAAAAAACAACAACTAATAAACATGAAAAACGTATTAAATAAAATTACAATTAAAGTGAAACAAAGTGATTTAAAAAATATATTATAATAATAATAATAATAATAATAATAACAAGAACTATAATAGTTTGTCAGTGTTTCTAAAATAACACTGATTCCAGAATAAAATCAAAATTGCATTGATGCTTCACCCAAAATTTAAAAGGAAATAAGAATCTTTCATCATTTACATCCTCTTACTTTCATCTGCAAAGCAAAAGAGAATATATTTTTTAAAGAACATAAGGAACCAAACAACCCTGACTTGGACAGAATTTGACAAATAAACCACTGATATTTCTCAAAATAGTTTTAGAACAACGTAAAGTGGGGAAAATAAGCACAAATGTTCATTTTTGGCTGAAGTATCCCTTTAACTTAGACCTGTTAGAGGTAGTGTGGTGTACTTTGATACTTTTCACTCAGTTTGTGTTGTTGTGTTTCTGTTATTCAAATAAATCAATGTGGTGGCACTGGCAGTGTCTCCCGAGAGAGTCAGTACAGTAATATGTATGTTGCAGCAGAGCGGAGATAGATACTACTCTTGTGTTGGTGGGAAAACGTTATTATTTGTTGTTTTGATTGGTTGAAACCTCTGCTTCTGCAGAATGATACTGTGTACGCCTTACCCAGCTGGGAGACGAGGGAGTTGATTTGATGTGTCTTTGTGTTAACAAAGCCGCTAGTGTACATCTCTCAGAGGGGGGGCATGATCACACATTATTTGTTCTGAAAGAGTGATTTGTCCTAACAGGTCCGTCAATGCACCCCTCCGAGTTAATGGCAGAGATGCGAAACAGTGGGTTTGCGCTGAAGAAATGTGTCCTTGGGAGGGACAGCACCATGAGTGATCCAGCACAGGTAATCTTCAGGTCCCTGCCCAAATATGACCCATGATATCCATGCCTGGAGCTCAGCGTGTGATTGCAGGAAAACGTCCAATTATTGAATGGATGGCTCATGAGCGATTCCCATCGGTTAAAGGGTTAGACTAGAGCTGATGAGACCAACAACTACAATTGCAAGAGAGACGAGACATGCTGGATTTCACCCTGTGCTTCTACACAAAGTGCCTTTGTGATTGGCCTCTTGTATATGTATGGTCAGCAAGTGGACCTAGTGATTGTGTGTGTGTTTGTGCTTCAGGAGCTTGTGGCCAGTGAGGAAGAGGACGACCCTGAGGTGGAGTTCCTGAAGTCTCTGACTACCAAACAAAAGCAGAAACTGCTTAGGTATGAGTAATTATTTATTACACGTACACAACCAGCTGTCTTCATAATAATCCAATTGATTGTCTGATTACTATTAACATAAATCGTTATAAATGAAATGGTCACACTTTAGTTTGGGGACGATTTCTCACTATTATCTATGACTTTGCCTCAGTAAACTCCTAATTTGCTGCTTATTAGTAGTTAGTAAGGTAGTTGTAAAGTTTAGGTATGGGGTGGATTAAGGGATCTAGAATATGGTGGGGCAGAATAAAACATTAACATGTGCGTTATAAGTACTAATAAAGAGCTAATATGCTGGTAATATGCATGCTAATAAGCAACTAGTTTATAGTGAGAATTGGACCTTAAAATAAAGTGTTACCAATAAGATGAAATATAAAAAGATTATTTATTTATTTATTGATTATTTTTTTAAATTCTTTATAAACTAATTTTTATAAACAAAATGCACACTGGTCATATATACCGTTTAAACATTTGAAAGAAATATTCATAAAAATGTTTTTGAAAGATGTCTTTTATGCTCACCAAGGCTGTACTTACTTGTTCAAAAAGACAGTAATTACAGTAATATTGTGAAATTTTATTACCTTTAATTAATCTTATTTTAATTTCAAATAACCATTTTTTAATATATGTATTTTAAAATGTAACTTATTCCTGTGATGCAAAGCTGAGTTTTCAGCATCATTACTGCAGTCTTCAGTGTCACATGATCCTCCAGAAATCATTCTAATATGCTGATTTGCTGCTCAAGAAACATTTCTGATTATTATCAATGTTGAAAACAGATGTGCTGCTTAATATTTTTGTAGAAACCATGATACTTTTTTTTTATTTCAGGATTCTTTGAATATAAAGTTGAAAAGAACAGCATTTATGTGAAATAGAAATTTTCTGCAACATTATAAATGCCTTTACTGTCACATTTGGACAATTTGATGCATCCTTGCTGAACAAAAGTGTTAATCTGTTTAAAAACAAACAACAAACAAAACGTACTGATCCAACACTTTTAAATGCTGGAAAAAATGGAAAATGTCCACAATATACTATAATGACCAATCAGTCTGCAGTCTGTTTAATCTCATCCCCTTCTTTTTTCTTTTTTTTTTTTTTTTTTTAGAAAACTTGACCGTCTTGAAAAGAAAAAGGAGAAGAAGAAAAAGAGTAAAAAGGAGAAAAAGAAGAGCAAAAAGAAGCAGAAAAAGAAACAAGCCAAGAGTGAGTGTTCATCCAGCAGCTCATCAGACAGCAGTGACAGCAGCAGCGACTCTGAGGATGAGAAACCCTCCGGAAAGAAAGCCAAGAAGAAGAGCAAGAGGAGGAGGAACTCAACCAGTGACAGCAGCTCTGAGAGAGAGCAGGAGAAAGAACGCACCCACAGTCTGGACTCCAAACACGCACATTCAAAACACAATGAGCACAGAGTTCAGAGGTCACCAGACAACAAGCACAGCAGAGAGAGATGGAGGGACGACAAAGAGAGAGGTAAAGATAGACACAGGAGCAGGAGTAGGGAGAGGAGGAGAGAACAAAGCAGGAGCAGGAGCCCTCAGCGACGGAGAGATGAGAAAGAGAGAGGTAAGGAGAGATACAGGAGCACGAGCAGGGAGAGAGGGAGAGACAGAAGAGACAGGAGCGGAGAACGTGACAAGGGCAAGAGGGAAAGAAGCAGAAGTCGGGAAAGAGAAAGAAACTCTGATAGAAATGTCAGGAGGAGGAGTGTTAGTCGGGAACGAGGGAGGGGCAGTGAAAAACGCAGCAGAAGTGATAGTAGAGATGCAGAGAAGAGGACAGAACACAGCAGAGGGAAATAGCTGGAAGTGGATGGTCACTGTCTTGTCTCTGATTAAAGGATTCATTCAAATCAAACTTCGTACATTTTCTCACCCTCATGTTGTTCCAAACCCTAACCACTGTGAGTTTTTTTTTTTTTTTTTTTTTTTTAATACTCTGGTCTACTCTTTGGCTTAATTTTTTATATATATATATATAATATATCAAGCTCCAAAATGACAAAGCAGCACCTTAAAATGAGTCTTTGTGGTGGTTTTTCTGGAGTCATACAATACCTTTTGTGTGACAATCAAACCAAAATTCAAGTCATTATTCATGTAAATAATTCCCCCCTTTCTTTAAAACATCTCTGGGTCACCGAGAACTATTTACATTTGATAATAATTGGTGCTGAGAGCAGGAAAGGGGAAGATTTTCACTGAATATTAACTTTAAAAGTGTTCTGTTTGTCAAATAAATTTATATTCAGAAGACTCGGAATACAGAACAGTGTTTTTTTTTTTTTTCATTTTGGAGCTTCGTTGATGTCACAACTGCTGTTGTGTGGAAATATTAGCTGTTTAAATGTATATATTTTTAAATTTCCTTTTCTAAATGCATAAGGGTTTGGACCGACTGAGGGAGGATGATGATAAATGATGAGAGAATCTGAAATTTTTTGGCTTTTATTTGTTCCCCATTTACAGGCAGCTCTGAGAATTTCTCCAGAAGAGGGCGCTCTGAGAATGTAGAAACGGAACCTGTTATAGAGCACAGTTAAAATATAGTTTGACTCTTTCGTTTTTTTTTTCAATATTTGCTGTAGTCCTGGTTGCCTTTTCTTTTAGCGTTTAGCCCATCCAAAATGTAACGTTTGTTTGACTCTTTGAGTCTTTTTACAGGAGGTTATATAGCCTATTTTACACACAATAACTTCAATGATTCATTTTGCAGCCTGTTCAAGTTGATTTAACTATGATTTTTTTTAGCTTCTTCCTCACCTTAAATGTTTATACTCCTTGTAAATTCAAAAATATGTCAAATAAATGGATATTGAATGTGACCCAAAACTCTCGTTACTCTTCAACCTCAACCACATTCAACATTTTTCATCTCAAAGACGACTGAAAATGGTTGTTTAAATGATTTTTACACTAATTTTGGAGTTTTATTTTGGTGGCTTTTTGGTAGTTTGTTAGGATTCAGGGTGACTTTATTAGGCTATTTATGTGTTTAGCTGCAATGAATTTTGTTTTTAAGTTTCCAGTATAAGCAACGGAACTGAACTGTAACTGAATATATAACTGAATATATTAATATAAATCAATACAAAATCCGCTGGTTCCGCTCCTCATGTTGAAGTGTCGGCGTTCAAAATTCAAAAATAGGTAGGCCTACATTTGAAAAGCGGCAACAAAAATATTCACAGCACGACATGTTTTTCATTCAGAGCTCATGGTTTATACACATAATACGAGCACATATCCATATTAACAAACTCGCGCGAAATAACAACTCTCAGTATTTTGCAATATTCAAATAAACCCAACCCAAGGGTGGCGCTGAAGTACTATGTAAAAGTCGATTTAATTGCAATTCAATTTGTTTTTAATATTACAGGAGCAAATACTGACTACTTTACTTTTTTTGTACGTCACAGGAAAACATAAATAACCCACTGAAAGGCTGAATGTGACAGTAAAACATTATGATCTACCATTATTAATAATAATGAGCATTTAATTTGTAAACACGATCTGCGGTTGATGGACATTTTCTGACTAAAGGGGAGATGAAAGAGCAGTGCCGCTCCGGCTGCGCGGGAAACTCACACTACCGTCACGGCTGAGTTTCCCGCGCCGCGGCCGGAGCGGCGCTCCTCTTTGATCTCTCTTTTATTACCGCGCGCAAACAAAGCTGACTTCTGCCTCGCGCTCAGTCAGAGGGCATTCCAGAAAAACGCGAACAAAAGGCCGTGAGTGACAGCGCCACTGTCCGCCACCCCAGGCGCATCATTCCCCTCCAAAAGACTGAAAAGCATTTAGATCTTGTCCATGTAAAAGCTCCCGTTTGTAAATCTTAATAGAACCATATAATTGTAAAGCGTGCTCGTGAATGCCTTCATGCCCAAATAGCGCTCATTTCCGTAACACAAATTTTGAATTGTGTGCCATAAAATCGTTGCATCCTACATTAACTTTTAAAAGACCGAGAACTGTATTCTGTACACCTGCTATTTGGAGAAAACACTTGCCTAAATTGGTGTAAAACGGAAATTGCATTTTGTTGTGGGCTTATTTTAAACCTTTAATGTTTGACCAGTGGGCTACATTTTACAAGATTTATTAGCCTTAAATATTTTTTATTCGTTATTTGCAAAATGTCATCAGTTTTTCACGAGGTCATTAAATGATAATGGACCGTTTTCTATATTTGTGTATTTTTTTTTCTTGAATAGGCTACCGCCTGTACGGCACCGGCCACCAGCACACAAAAGGAAATGAAAATAATTTTAGTCTATTGCCTTCTGGTCAATTTACCTTGTAGCACAGAAAGCGTGTGGAGCAGACGCGCAGCCCTAACGAGTTCCCAGGCAGGGCTCGAGCTGTAATTATTCCGCCGGGTTTTCTGTGGGATCGGACGCTGCACTGGATAAACACAAAGAAGTCAGAGAGCATCCTTGAACCTTTTCAGTACAGGGCCACTGATATTCAAATAACAGCCAGAGACCATTTGACTGCGAGAGCGTTTTAAATTCAACATTTGCATAAGGCCTCTCCCCATTTCCCCTTTCAAAAGTGGCACCCAGAAAAGGCAAGAAAGAAAGAGAGGGGGGAAAAAACTGTTCCCATAACACCAAATCAAGTGTAGCGTTTTATAAAAGCTAAACGATGCTTTATGCCTTCAGCCCTCTCTTGGATGGACATTTTCCGTTTGACATGCAAATTTAAGCAGTTAATTTGAGCAATTCAAATAAATATTCAGAGGCCCTTTGTCACTGAATCCCCTCGGAAAATGTGCGATAAAGAGCTGCTGAACAAATGATGTCTCGGAGAGTAATTAGATATTTGATAAGACACGAATCCCTAATCGCCAATACAAGACACATGGGGCTGCGATGTGCTCCAAGTCATAATTAATACTATTTAACAAGATTTTCATTTGGACAAAAATGCCTTTCCGGGGCATTAACTATTGATTTATCCCACTGGGGAAAACGAGTCTACATCAGCGCAATATTATCGATGTTTAGACGGCAGTGTTTCATTTTTCTAAAATATAAATACATGTGCGTAATAATTACGCGCGGGCTTTAAACGATTACAGCTGAGACTAGCAAAGCCTAGGTTGAATCGGATGAAAACATTTGCACCAGACAACCCAATCTTTCGATTTTAAATCCCTTTAATTACAAAATGAAAGCCTTATAAGCGTGACTTTGTACAATTAAACATTTATATATTTTTAGCAAGGTAAAGGAAAGGTTAAATGAATTTTAAATAGCTGTGTAACATACATACTGACATCCACAAAGTGCGTCGAAAGGAAAAGAAAATTCCCTGAATTTCAGGATCCACCACAAAACAATCATAAGTAACATTTACAGGGAAAAATAACATGTTATTTTTGTGGATAGGCTATATGTACACAATTAGCTCAACCGGCAGCCGTGGTTATTTAGTTCCCGCAGCGATTCTGCAGCAAATGTCCACTGTTAAAAACACTAAGCCTCGACGAGACTTCATCGTCCTGAAAGCTGAGGAAAAGCGTTCGTCTGTGCGCAGCAGAAAAAGCCAGTGTTGCACCGAAAGTGCTCTTTCCAATGCAATGTCAGAGTTTGTCGCATACTCCAGACCCGTTTCCTTTTCTCGATTCACCTAAAAGAGGTCAAGCTCAGGACTCGTGGTGCGGAGACTGATCTTTGACCGTGACCCGTGGGTTTACACCCTCTAAAATCAGTTCGGGCGACTCGGACCTGGGCGTCTCCAGGTTGCTGGTGTCGGTGTCACTGTCGCTGCCCTTTTTGCCTCCGCCTCCAGCGGTGTGCGTTTTGATGTGTTTGCTCAGGTGGTCGCTCCTCATGAAGCGCTTGTTGCACACCGGGCAAGCAAACCGCTTCTCGCCGGTGTGAGTGCGCAGGTGCCTCTGGAGCTCGTCTGACCTGGTGAACCGTTTGCCGCAAAAAAGCCAGTTGCACACAAAGGGCCTCTCGCCAGTGTGCCACCTCAGGTGCGCTTTGAGGTGAGACGTTTTCCCGTAGACTTTACCGCAGCCTGGGATGTGACAGCTATGGAGTCCTTTCCTCCGCAGGCTGGCCCCCGCGGGCCCCAGCCGCTCCGCCTCTTGGCAGTTTGGGCAGTCGCATGTGGCGCGTCCGGAGTATCTCCTGGAGGATCTGGAAGAGGTCCCTATGCCCGAGCTGGCGCCGGAGATCATAGCGTTTGTGGCCGACGCGTCAGTGTAAGTGGGGATCACAGTTTTGAACCCCTCCTGCGTCAACAGGTGCTGGCTGGTGGACAGGAGATGGGACGCAGTGGGGCTGATGCCGGTGGAGCTGAACGCGGAGTGCGTAAGGCTGGAGAAGTCTGGGTTGTAGCTGCTGAGCTGCGAGTGGATGGCTTGGGGGGTTCCGGAGTGCAGTGAACTTTGCAAACTGCCGGCTGGGTTTTGCACCTCGAGCCACGAGCCTGGGTTCGTGTGCACGTCCCACCACGCTGACGCGCCGTTGGCCACCTCGCCAGAGATGGTGGAGTGAAAGCCGGACTTGTACCACGATTCGTACGGGTGCGCCATGCCGACCCGCGGATATAGGGTCTCTGCAGACGAGTGCACTTTGGAAATGAAGGCGGACTGTCCTGACTCCTGCGAGGAAACGCTCGCCGTGTTGGAGAACAAGCTGCTGTACTCAGCGGAGAACGCGGAGGAGGTCGGCGAGGTCGAGGCCAGGCAGAACGCGCTGTTTGCCGAGCCGGTGTTGGTCGTTAGTCCCGAGGTGCTGCGGCTTGTGGCGACGGTGAATCCGGGCAGACTGGAGCCCAGGTTGCAGCTCGACGACGATCTCTTCCAGGGATGAAATCCGCCTTTGGAAAACGCGCTGGAGTCGGGGAGAGTCGTGAGGGGACTGGTGTTGCCAATTTTGTTGCAGGTTGCAGCCAGCATCGCTAAAGGGGTAGTTCCAAACCGCGGCTCTTCCTGTTTGGATGAGAAGTTTATGCTCTTTACTAGACTGTAAAACATAGTTGGGGTGTTTTGAAAATCAAACAGTCCAACAAGTCTAAACCAAACGCCCGAATCAAACCAAAACACTAAGTCAAGCGCGAAAATTAGTTGCTTCACTTGTGATTTTTTTTTTCAAAATAGTTGTACGAGTTGTCATGTCTTAAAAAAAAAGTCCTTAAAGAATTCCACGTTTACATTACGGTAGTAGCCTATTATAATTTTTAATAACTAAAGGATATCAATACACTATAAATTCAGTCCTTTATTTTTTATTATTAGGCTCTAATTTTCCAGAAAGTATCGTTTCGCTGAACGTGGTTTTCAAGTTTCCAATGTTTTATTATAGCTTCTTCAGATCAGCGCAATGGTTTCAGCTTTCATTTAAAGCACCAGTACTAGTATAAAAAAACAAAAACAAAACAAAAAACTAGAGAATTAAAATCTCTCTGTGAAAGTTGAAAAGGTTCTCTTGTGGCATCATTCGTTTTAAGAACGCAAATAAAAGCCATTGAAAAGTTCGAATGCAAGCGAGCAAGCAACACTGAAATGTCAATACTACCGGAGGAATTAGTGCAACTAAAAGAACGAAAATACGTCGAATTAAAACAAACAAGTGCTTACTTACCCCAAGTATAGACGTAGCCATATCCAGGGCCTTTCCTAGACAGCTAGTTGAAGAGAACAATGACTCAGTGTTCCAGTGTGACTGAGGGACAGTGCGCTGAAGCTTTACTCTCTCTACTCGAGTTGTATAGTGAGCGCGTGCTTTGAAGTACAGCTGGCTGCAATACTCAGCCAATCTGAGCGCGCGACGAGCCGCGTCCGACCAATAAGCGACGCGACCATGACAGAAATACTAAAGCTGCACGTCAATCAATGACTGGGGTACTGATCCCACTGTCAAGCAATAAGCCATCAGCTATTTTTCATCGTTTTTTTTATATATATATATGGCCATCAAGGCGCAGAATCTGCACACACTATAGTGCTCAGCTCATATTGGTATTTAATAGGCATCCTCCGATGGTAAGCGGCTCATCTTGATTTTATGCATGATATCCATATCTGTTTTGTGTGTCGATGTGCAAACGGATATGCTTAAAATTAAAGGTTGACACGCGTAACCGTTTGCAGCTGTGGTCGCGATATTATTTTAATGTTGTGGTTATTTTGTAGGTAGTTATATTGTGATTTGATGTAGGGATTAAAACCATAACGATATTTCTGTTTAGACACGTTAGCGTTGTTATAAGGTGACATTACGCAGCCATGTTTTGTGAGGATACAAAATCATAAGTATCATGCGACATCAGTGTCATTTTCTTTACTTTTTATTTATTAATTGTATTATTATTATTATTATTATTATTATTAAATGTATGAATGTTTTAGTCATGCTTTGAACGTATTGAAAATTCCAAATATTAAAAACATGTCGAACTTTCAAATTAGAACCAGTCGGTGAAATGCAAGAATGCATCTTGGAGGAAGAGGACGCAGGGGCACCACTGATCCCACAACAGGTGTGTTAGACTTTTGTTGAGAGTGTTTCGTGTGTGAGAGAGAAAAAAAAGGGAGGGATGTTGGGGGGCGCAGGTTAGGGTTTGGGGTGTTAATGCGCGCGCGCGCTCACACTCGCGCTTCCTTTAAATGCCTTCAGAACAACACGCGAGCACATGACTCAAAAACCGTAGAAAATCGTTAAAAAATATTTATTCTTCTTATAATTTAGGCCTATATGAATTCTTAATGCAAAGTTTGAGCCTAAATGATGTAGAATTAAATAAAAAGTAAATTAAATATAAAATAAATACAAACCTTTTGGATATATATAAATAACAGATCAAATAATTAATTATGACATTTTTTCTCAGTAATTCTTTTTTATATATAAAGATCAATGCATTATAGCAGTGTCTTGCGCTGCTTGTTAAAACATTTAAGGCTAATGACATAATGTAACAATGGCCTGCTTTGGAGTGAATCGCCTCCTTTTAAAAGTTAAAGCAATTTTCTTGAGAATAGCCCCGCCGAAACGCTGTGCATTACTGTATTCAAAATGACCAAATAATGCTCCATTATAGCGGTTGAACGCTGCCAGTCAGGCTGGATGCAATTTACTCCAAAGCGCTTTGCTTTAAATTCCCTCCTATGGAGAGAGCTAGGGAATATAAAACAATTTATTCAAATCCAAGTGGTGGAGTCTCGAAAATCGCTTGATTTCCGCAATCACTGCAAATTGACGGAGGAACAATTAACACTATTAAACGTCTGTTCAGCATAAACAAATTGGCCTAAGGCTCGGAGAGGTTTAGGTTACATATTTAGATATGCGCATGTACTGCATGTCTATTCACACTGCTGTTGATGCTGCTGCCAATGAAATAAAATTGGGGCATCTGATGTGCATTTCTTACCAGTTCAGGCGAAATGTGTCCAATAGACGCTGATGAAAACAGGCCATTAAACAGACTACTCGCAATTAATATATGAATTAATATATTCACTTTGAGTGGTTTCTTTTAATTTGTGGATTGATTACCCCTGTCAGCTTTTATGTGTCAAATAGGCTATAAAAACTACATTTTATAATAAAGACAGAAAGAAAATAAACATTAAACGGCACATTTAAATTATATATAAAAATGTTTTTAATTTTTTTTTTATTTGTTAAATCCAAATGTATTTTTGTTTATTTTTTAGAAGAAGAAAAAAATCAAGTCTTTAGTTTAAAAGTAAGCAAGTTAGATGTCAATGAATACTATGACGATTTTAATTCAGTGTAAATCTGATCACCAAAACGAACAGGACCTTACGCTCTGCATATTTAAATTAAAACTCGAATTGTATTAAAAAGCCCAATCCGGCTGGTAGCTTGCGAGCACTTTTCTGTGGTAATTAGGAGCCTATTACAAGTCATTAGATTGATCAATGTACCTTAAACAATGCGAGTGATTTATTTGGTAAGAACAAAACGCTGTGCATCTATTGTCTTGAGCCTGAGTGACGATATACATCCATCACAGCGTTAAACAACACAAGATGAATGATTAATCCGGACCTATTCATTAAAAGGGTCTGGCCCGCTCCAGAAGCCCTGTATTCGTACAGAAGCAGGGAGAGAGGGCTTTTCAGAGGAGAATTTTTGTCGGTTGCCGCTGGGATTAATTTGTCCCCACCCTTAAGAGGAAAAGCGCATTTGTGGATAATTAACTAATCTGGCTCATTTTAAAATCCCTCTCTACTACAGGTCCTTCACTTGATCACCCCAAACAGCCTGGTTTCCTCCCTCTAACAATTCAAAGAGAGTCACAACAAATATTAACTCACATCTCAGTTGCTTTTTTGCAAATAGTGTCACTTCTCGAGGCACCTCGCCTTTTGGGATTAAATGTCTCTATTTGGAAAAACTCTTCTGTTTGTGCACTTTATGATTTTGACAATAAAACAAACGCTTGTTATGTCCGTTGACAGGTTCAAGCATGTTCAATGAGCTCACCGTGATTCGAGGCTCTAACCAAACACTGAGGACTAAGTCTTCATCTGTGCAACTGTGTTATTTTTTAATAAACCCGTATGAAAGGACGCGGGGTTTGTGAAAGTCTTGACGCTGGTGGCGCAAAACAAAGCGCAGTGAAGAGAAACGCCTTTGTGCTTCCAAGCAGAACATTTTTTCCTCAATTATTTCAGTTGTTAGATGTAGACAAACGAAGACACAGATGAAATCATGGGTGGCTTTTTCGATTTGCAGATTCATTCATATAATAAATTCGCGATTTATTCACGCAACGCATCTCTGTTGGATATGTGGCCATTGTTTTTAGGCAGAAGTGAAAGCGCACAGGTCACCGGTATAACAAGTGTTCGCCGTGACATTCGCTTCCAAGTAAACCTGCAATTCCTCTGGACGTCGGATTTTACTGCATGACAGCTATTAATATAGCTGTTGACACTACGCAATTAAAGCAATCAAAAAACAGTTGCGTACTAAACTAACACTTGTCAAATTTGGTCATTGTTTATAAACTGTAGTTTCAGATGAAGTCCAGTGTCAGGTGCATTTTAGGGGCCCACAGTTTTAGTCACATCTCTCACTCTCTCTCTCTCTTTCTCTCTCTCTCTCTCTCTCTCTCTCTCTCTCTCATCATCCAGCATTATTTCATCTTAAAAACAGGAGGAACAGATCACTAGGGTTACAGCCTTCTGTGGCCATTTCAGTATCCAAACATGGTGATCTTATCCGTGCACATTATGATTTCATAATTTGCTCACAGACAAAGAGCCTGTGGAGGATCGCTCTGACAAGCAGCGCGCAGGTCATGGCGAAGGATGTCGTGTTTGTTCTTAAGTGGCCAGTGAATGTTATCTGCTATTCTCCGCCTGTCACAATAGAGCAACAGTGACACTGCGCACATTAATGCAAGACTATTTCTTGGAAATTTGCATATGTATGCCATATGATTTTTTTTTTTTTTTCTCTAGGTGTTTGTTAATGTTAATGCCGTCTTGGGATATTTAATTGCGGGATCTTGCTATTCTTTTTTTTTTCCACGTTATTTTATTTGTGTATTTTAATTAGATTACATATATATATATATATAATAGTTTTATTCTTTTAAAATTATTTAAAAAATATTTAATTCAAATATTGTTTTAAACGCAATTTTTTTTTTTATTAGTAGCTTTACCAAAACATAACAAAAAGAAAAAAAATCCCCAAGCAATGCATTTGGCACGTTAGGTCGCGTTTCTCAGTCGAAACGTGTCTGTCGTTGTAGTCGCAATCAAGAGAGGCTACTGGTTCTGTCAGGATCCAGCTCAGATAAACACACGCGCCAACAGGTGACTAGTGAAAATCCCTCGGTTCACGGCGCTGCCGCGGCTCAAACTCTACACGACGAGGCTGTCGCCTGTAATTTCTGGCGCAGAGGGATGGGTTGTGCGGAGAAGTGCTGCGGTCCACCACTGCTCATCTCTGTAGTGACCGTGTGACTGACGGCTCTGTCCAATTGAGTTTGGACTCGTCTGAGATCTCGTGAGACGCGAGCTGTTTGCTATGAACTTGTTACAAATAGAACGATGTAATTAAACTGCTTACATAGGCCTTACAAAAAGAGAGCACTGTCATGATGGTGTTACGATTTTAAATATCATGGTGTATGAGGATGCTAAGGTGCTGTTGCTACATCACAGCGCCATGTATTGCCATAAAGATGTAGGCTACTTTGGCAAAGGCAATTCCGTCTTCATTTTCTTTAAGGACCTTTTTAAGTGGTGTTTCAGTAGTATACGAAAATACATGGCTTTTCCATCTGATACCATCAACGAAGCACGGTGCAAACACAGTACTTTACGTGCAAGGGTATCATGTTTCTTTTCTTTTCTTTTCTTTCATAAGAAGTCTCTTATGCTCAGCAAGGCTGCATTTATTTGATTAAAAATACAGTAAAAATAGTAATATTTTAAAATATTAGTACAGTTTAAAAGAACTGTATTCTACTTGAATATATTTGAAAATATAATTTATTCCTATGATGCAAAGCTGGATTTTCAGCATTCAGCATCATTACTCCAATCTTCAGTGGCATGATCCTAGAGCATATATATATATATATATATATATATAGTCAAAGCAAAATTTATTCAGACACCTTCAACATTTCTCACATTATCAGTTTATTTGCAATAGTTTTGAAAATGGTAATAAAATATGACAAGAACTCAGAGTTAAACAGATTTTTTAAATATAAATTTTACTGCTATTCCACTGTATGAAGAATTTTGGGGTATAATATGTCACAGTTTACTTTATTTTGCAATCCTCACTTACATAAATGAACTATAGTGTCCTGCACTCAAAAAAAAAAAAAAAAAAAAATCAAAAATTGTCTTTTTGTCTGGTGTCTGAATAATTTCTGGTTTGACTGTGTGTGTGTGTGTGTGTGTGTGTGTGTGTGTGTGTGTGTGTGTGTGTGTGTGTGTGTCTATATATATATATATATATATATATATGTGTGTGTGTGTGTGTGTTTGACTGACTGTATATTATGATATCATGGCTCTCACATATAATTTCTTGGCCTTCATCTTTAGCAAGTCAAAGCAGATTTGACGGCCCTTGCAGCGTTTTATAGCTGTTTACAGAGAGGTTCCTTCACTACTTTAGAGGTCACTCTTAAAGTGCCCTTGAATTATATTCTGCTGTCAGATTGGATGCGTTATTCTGGGCAGTGAAAGACCTCGAGCCCTATGTCATCAATCTAAAGCAATTTCAGCCCTATTGGTTTTTGCGTTTCGACCAAGCAGTCATTCACATTCCCAGCAGCAGGTGAGGTGGAGACAGCTGGTCTCGCGGTCACCCTTTCCCGAGTGAAGGACTCTTCAGCTGCCGCAGAAATCGCTCATCCTGCTCAACATGGGGCCGTGGTCTCACACCACCACTCCACCCGCGCAAACAATTTACCCCTGAATCCCAAATCCAACAGATCTATTATGGGATTAAAGGCCTTGTTATCAGGCTTTGTGCTGGAATAATAGCAGAGCGTCAGTTCAGATTCGTATGCTATTTTCCTTTGTCTTTTGGAAATGAGACAATGTTCTTTAGTGTCTATACAGTTCTGATCCAGTCATGAACGTCATGTCAGTGTGTGCGCTGTGTCTCTATTTTCAGGAAGTCAGCTCGACACAACAGCGCGCCGCATCTCAAGGCTTCCTCTTCCGCATCACTGATCCAGATAAAAACACTGAATCCAGGCACCACCAACGCTGCCATTTGCCCTCCTCGCAACACACACACACATACACACATACACAGAGACACAGTCACACACACACACACACACACACACACACACACACACACACCCACCTGCCAGGTATGGGGTTTGTCTGTCTCACACTGTGCATCTGTCTGTCTGTATTTGTTGAGAGCTTTCTTTCTGCACCAGACACAGTCAATTGAGGTGCAAGAACGAAAGGAAAAGATTAAGAAATAAATATATGAAGCCGTATAAATTTTAGAATCCTGCTAACTTCATTTTTTTTGTACCAGCACCCACTGGGCCACTATCCTGTAGATTTTTATTTTATTATATTTACAGTGGCTACAAAATGCATTTAGACTATCCATATCATTAACCACAAACATTTTTCATTAACATTTGACAAACAGAAAATGTCTAAATACACTTTAACAGAAAACCTTTTTTTATAATTCAAAACTTTTTCAATTAATTAATTAATTAATTTGCTTGATATGGTTTTGATATATGGTTTTATATTTTGTATTTAATTCAATGGCACTCAAACATTTTAACTGGGCAGTACAACTATTATTTTATTTATTTATTTTGATCTGATCTTATTTTATTTTTGATTTAATTGAATTGAATTTAGGGTTGTCAGATTGTTTAATCGTGATTAATTGATTCACAAAATAAAGTTTGTATTTACATAATATATGTATGTGTACTGTGTATATTTATATGTATTTATAAGCACACACACACGTATATATATATATATATATATATATATATATATTTAAATATGACTTATATTATATATATATATATATATATATATATATATTTTTTTTTTCCTAAATATATTCACACATATATTATCTAAACACAAACTTTGATTGTGGATATCGCGATTAATCTTTTTGACAGCTCTAAAATTGTTTTTAATATTCAGTAGGCTCCACAGTGAACTTATTTTGAATATATCTTATATCTGAATATATTTTCTTGGCTCAGAAGTGATATTGTTGATCAGAATTCTTGTCTCAGTTTTCTCTGATGGTTTCTGTCAGGGTGTGTAGATGTATATAATGTATATTTTCCTGTCAAGGAGGTGTGTGCGGTATGTAAAGCCTTCCTGTCACGCAATAGTTTTATGTTCGGCGTTGAGTCATGACTGAGAGCGTCTGTCTGGCCGGGTCGGGATGGGACCGCACCTGTTCCTTCTCACACACATTTACCTCAGCAACCGTGAGCAATGCAATGACTCCCTATAGTTTTATGGCTACCTCGTCATGGAGGTTACTCATCGCAGCAGTGTGCAGGAGTCTTCAGAATTATATCCACAAAAGTGCACCCACATGTTGGCATGTTGCTTAACACGAAATCACAAGGGCCAACATGATTCAGAGTGTGTAGTTTTGGTCAGAAAGAAGTTTGCACGATAACAGAGTCATATTAAACTGTCTGCAGCTACTCGTAAAGTTGTTAAATTATGCTCAAGCTGCAACTCTTTTGTACTTTAGTTGCCTTTCACAAGCTGCTAACTAAAAGTGATTGAAGGTAAAAGTAAAGGAGCTATCAAATAACATATTTGATTATTGGTCAGATCAGAAAACAGCTTTGCTACCCTCACATACTGTTCAAAAGTTTGGGGCTTGTAAGATTTTTTAAATGTTTTTTTTAATTAAGTCTTTTAATGCAAGACGTTTATGTAAAAATACAGTAAAAACAGCAATATAGTGAAATATTATTACAATTTAAAATAACTATTTTCTGTTGGAATATATTTTAAAATTTATTCCTGTGATCAAAGCTGAATTTATAGCATCATTACTCAGTCTTCAGTGTCACATGGTCCTTCAGAAATCATTCTGATATGATTATTTGCTGCAAAAGAAACATTATTATTATCATCAATGCTGAAAACAGTTGTGTTGCTCAAGATTTTTGTTGAAACCTTAATAGAAAACAAAAGCATTTATTTGAAATATAATTTTTTTTAACAATATAAACGTCTTTCCTGTCAATTTTGATCAATTAAGTGTGTCCTTGATTAATAAAAGTGTTAATTTATTTCAGTCAATCAGATAAAATCTTACTAATGCCAAACGTTTGAAAGGTAGTGTATGTTTAGTTACTGCTCTCTTATCAGCCATTCAACTCGAAACCAAAACCAGATCCAGGCTGACTGCTGATCTTAAGAAAGTAATAATTGAAAAAATGTAAGTTAAAGTTAAAAATAAAAATAAGAGAACTGGATGATGTCAATTGACCAGCAAAATGTTTAAGAAACCATTGAAGTATGTCCTATTGAAAAAGGCTCATCGTGATTTGCTATAGCGATTGCTAGTCAGAGGTAGGTGGTAATAAGATGTACATCTGCTTGGCAAGAGATGATGACCCATCAATGTTTTTGGTCTTTTGACTGTACATTTCTGTACAAATCTTCTAAAAGTTCCTTTTGTCAGATTTTAGGAGTGCACTAACATGCAAATGGTCTCTAAGTAAACAGACATGGGCTAAAAACCACTAAACTCCAATTTGAGTTTAATAGGCTTTTGAATGCAAGTCAGAGTCGGCCACTAACAAAAGCATAATAAATACAGCATTCCCAGAAGAAACGGTGGATTAAAACCATCTCTCTGAAAAAAAAGATCAATATCCTTGAAAGGCAACCCTCAATGTTTAAATGCTGCAAATGAAAACCGTGTTGTTTAACTGCCAATAATGAAATCCAAGACGGCCTGACTTTGATATGCTCCTAACTGCATTTCTTTATCTTCATTAAGAGGCTGACATTCACAACAGCTTAAAGACAAACTGTTTGTCTCTGCCTTATTATGGCGACTAACTACAAACTGTCATTTGGCATCGGCAGAGCGGTCCACACTCAATGCTTATCACATGTCATCTCTGCGTGGCAGCACAGAAATTACGCTCCTCTCATGTTTCTTTTGTGCTCTCGACATCGTCTTTGTCTTACACAATTAAGGTGTTACACGGTAGAATAATTTAAATTGCCGGCACTAAAATGGAGACGGAGGCTCTTTTTAAAAATAGCTGAATTTGTTTACTGATTGTATGCAGCTATTGACTTTCCCATTACTGGAGAAGAGCTCTGATTAGTGGATGTGCCGTTTGCCGCGGGAGCAAGAGGCGGAGGGGATAGGGTTACAATACAGAGTGCTTATTCTCATTGTTTAGTGGATCTCTTTGCTTGGCATTACCGCTGGACATGGGAATAAAGGTGTCACGGCAGCTCTGAGGCCATTTTCTGACAGATGCTCAACGGCCCTTGTGAGGCGAGACAGGCTGCGTCAGTCTTACCTTTGGAAACTCTCTGAAAGGCTCTTGGAGATTTTCATATTTTACACGGTGTTATGCGTCTCATGTTCGCCTCAGACTGCAGGTGAAAACTATTATTCTGGAGCTGTGTGTAATGCGGATGTCTGTCAGGAAGTGATTGTTTTCTTTGGGTATATCGACATGCTGATGTGCAGTCCTGAGGATGAAAGCCAGTCTATATGTAGAAATGAGTTCATATGTGACCCTGGACCACAAAACCAGTCTTAAGTCGCTGGGGTACATTTGTAGCAATAGCATACATAGCATACATTGTATGGGTCAAAATTATTGTTTTTTCTTTTATGCCAAAGATCATTAGGACATTACGTAAAGATCATGTTCCATGAAAACATTTAGTAAATTTCCTACTTTAAATATTAAAACTTAGTTTTTGATTAGTAATATGCATTGCTAAGAACTTCATCTGGACAAATTTAAAGGCGATTTTCTCAGTATTTAGATTTTTTTTGTACCCTCAGATACCAGATTTTCAAATAGTTGTATCTCAGCCAAATATTGTCCTATCATAACAAACCATACATCAATGGAAGCGCTTATTTATTCAGCTTTCAGATTATGTGTAAATCTCAATTTTGAAAAATTGACCCTTATGTTTTGTGGTCCAGGGTCACATATGTGAAGCATTTCTTGAGGTTAATCTACTTTTCTTTTGACACTGTGGTCCCTGACAAGAAACCACCCAAATAACAATATATTTCCATTGTCTGAAAGGAAAACGGTCTTCATTTGAATAGTGTAATAGCAGTATTATTTTGTACAAGTGCACTTGGATTTTTGCAGTATGGAAGAAAACTTCTTTCTCCATGAGTTGCGTGTGTGAGCCACTGCTCACTCTAAAAAATGCTGGGTTGTTTCAACCCAACTTTGCGTCAAATATGGACTAACCCAGCTGTTGGGTTAAATTTCTCCAATAAATTTTTAACCCAAAAGTTGGGTTAGTCCATATTTGACCCAAAGTTGGGTTGAAACAACCCAGCATTTTCTTAGAGTGTATCGTGAAGTTGTCTTTACACGGCTGAGTTAAGCCAGGTGTGTTGCGACTCTAAATTCGCTGTAAAATCCCCCAATTAGTGTTGGGGAAGCTACTTTACAACTGTAGCTTGTCAAACAGTTGTTAGCTACACTATAAGTTGTTTATTCAAAGTTCAGGCTGTTTGTTTAAGGTAGGCGGTATTTGGTAACACTTTAGTTTAGGGGCCAGTTCTCACTATTAACAAGTTGCATTTTGCATTAACTATTAACTACAACTTTTCCCTCGATAAATTCCTAATTTGCTGCTTATTAATAGTTAGTGCGGTAGTTGTTAAGTTTAGGTATTGGGTAGGATTAGGGATGTAGAATAAGGTCATGTATAATAAGGCATTAATATGTGCTTAATTACTACTAATAAATGGCTAATATTCTATTAATATGCATGCTAATTAGCAACTAGTTAAGAGACCCTAAAATAAAGTGTTACCGCTGTTTCTTAGTACTAAAGCACATATTAATACCTTATTCTGCATGACCATCTCTTAAACAACAACCTTAACAACTACCTTACTAACCATTAATAAGCAGCAAATTAGGAGTTTATTGAGACAAAAGTCATACTAAAGTGTAACCATTATTTTGTATTATTATTGTTGTAAATATTATAATTTTTATACGTAGCATTAAAAGAAGACACACACTGCATGTGTTATTTTAACAAACTGTCTGAATGAGCTGATTTACCAAAATGAATCGGCTTTATATGAGAGGGTGGACATTTTGGTAAAGAGATTTGATTACCACCGAGCAGCATATGCCAACAATATCAACCAAAATAGAGATGTAGCATCTTGTCACGCTAAATTGCTAATCAAAAATAGCTTTTCACTGTAAAAGAGACCAGGGGTCTGACCATTTCTGCTGGCATTAGTATCTATCATGCAGCCACTGTATAATTTGGGAAAATCTAACCATGTTACTGGCACTGCATTGGATACATCGGAGTAGTGGTTATAATTCAGTTCCATGAATCTAGCATAAGTGATTCCACTGGTGATATATTTATGCCGCATCTGTCCTTTTAAACAGACTGCATTAGTTTTTTTATGATATTCAAGCAGCTTTCAGATGCAGCTTCATGTCAAATTACTAAACCACATTTTTCACCACTGTACTTTACCACATTTCCAGCACTGCAGATCAGTCTTGCTCATATTATATATATATATTGTAATTGGAGTACAATTTGATTTATCAATTCTTTTGATATATGTTTCTCCACTCATTTGGTGTGTAATGGCAGGGTTTGTCAGTAAGTAACAACTTCACAAACCACAAATCCCTTTTGGAGCTTCCATTAAGGCAGTATGCTGAATCAGATATCTGTGTAGCTGTTGGATAGTGGATGAAGACTTTAATTTAGGTGAACAGAATGCAGCAGAATGTGTGCATATGTATGGCGTCCAGTATTTTTGTGTAATACAGGGCACATATGGCTGATGTACTGTGACCAGCGGGAGGGGAACTGTACATTAATATTGGTTTTGTTTGCTGGCCACCATGTGTAATTCAGTGAAGCAGGTTTTTATGTGATTTATAACTCCATCACTTGGACGATCCACAAAATTTTGCACAGTGCCATGTGCTAAGGCATGCGTTTTAGGATTGCTTATACTCAGCTTGTTCAAATTGTGAGACTTGGTGTGAAGTGAGCAACTTCTTTTCTAAGTGATAGGAGTTCCTGGCGGTTGATAAAAAATAGACGTATACTGAAGAAGGGACTCATAGCTATACACTAGAGACTTGCCCCACTCACACATGCCTTTAAAATATGTATAGCATCCAGTCTATATGGTTTGTCTTTACTTGTGTTGCATATTAAAAAGATTAAATGCTCCCAGAGATCATTGCGATATTGCTGTATTTTATGGCTCCTTGTATGTTTAACCATATCCAGCTCCTTTTTTTTAATCTTTGTCATAAACAAAGCCTGTGAATATAACTGGAAAACCAGCCCATAAAACAGACACTTTTCTTTTATGAATTTACGGCTCACTGTTTTCACTCGCCATTGTTTTCCTTGAACAGATTCCACTGAGTATAAATGGTTCCTCCACCACTTAACCATTAACAATTTCTGTCTTTGTTTTGTAATTATAGAAATGTTTTATCCAGTGTCAGCAGGGACATGTTTCAACATCCAGGGCTCTTCTTTTTATCTCCTGATTATATGGTTGTGGGAACACGCTTTTTCTTGCATCGAGATGAATGTTTGCCAAATGTGTTGAGTGTTCAACATAAAACTGTGCTGTGGCACAAATATCTGTCAGAATATGTGTGAACGTGCTGCTTTTCATGGTTTCATATGACAGGTTATGCAGACATTCAGACCTTACGGCAAACCGGAAAAGTCATTTCAATTGATTATAGGATTAGTGTAGAAAACTGCTGTTTATGAGCATGATTGTCAGAGGTCATGATTGGGTTTAGTTCTGTGTTACTAGGTCATGTATTGATGATTACCCTCGTTCTGTGAAAAGTCTCACAAGCACATGCAACATTGAACTGGGCTTGGCAAGATTAGTTGACATTATCAACAACATTGACAATAAAAAATTGTCGAAAAATGTTTTTGTCGTTGTACAGTCGTTTGATCTCATAGGACCTTATATAAGGTCCTGCAATGATGCAGTTTGACCAGTGTGTAAGATTGTACTTCAGCCCTTCCAGATGCAGTTCAATAGACAAAGACACACTCATGAGACATGCAAATGAAGCCAAACTAGATGAGTCTGGTTATCAAAAAAAAAAAAAAAAAATGCTGTCATGCAAAGGCCCCGATATGCTAATGGAAAAGTTCTTTTGCATTCTTCCGTTAGGAGTAAAAAGAAGTTCGATAAACGCTTTACTGTTAGTGTTAATCTCAGCATTTTTTTTTACATGAGCTCAATAACACTCAATGACACGATACACAAGCAACAAACATGACAGCAGTGAGAAAACAGCAGTTAAGAAAGCATCTGATCATAGTGATGTGGATATGTTTGCACAAGATCTGCAATCGGCACTCCAGGAAAGTCTAGTCACGTCTATTTATATCGCACTTTATACAATAGACTGCTTTAAATCAAGCAGACTTTCAGTTTTAAACAGTAAAAGTGTTGCTCTCAGTTAGAGTTACAACTTGATTTCCTGCTATGAAGCAGCTTTTATGTATATGTATATGAATATGCATAGAATATGTATAACTCAATATTTTAATGAATTGCAAAATCTGAATAATCAACCAAAGCCTACTGATTCATTGATAAAATAATCAACAATTAGTCGATTAAGGGTTTTAATAATTCTGGCGGGCAATATGCTAATGTTTCATGTTGACGTCAAAAAAGACATTTTAAAAACGACTCATTTCAAGGATTCAGAGTCGACTCTTTCTTTTGAGAGACAATAACTTTATACACGGTGCACTTTCAGATTTGAAACTTTACAGGATGTTTCCATTCACTTAGAGCTGTGTTACACACTGCACGAGAGGTAATTTTCAAAAGTCCATAACAGAGGCACTTTAACACTAGGTTCAAACTTAAAATCAAACTGTTCATCCCAACACTTTTGCATGTTATTTCAGTGCAAAAATCTTATGCTCACTAACCACCCCAATCCAGTTTAACCAGACACTAGTTTAACCCTGAGCTTGTCTACTACTTGAATCATGCATATTGAATAAATTAATTGTCATCTTTTTATGTGCAAACACACCTTTTTGTGTAAAGATTGTGTCTTATTCAGAAAATATTTATTTGCCAGGTGCAACTGATGATTTGATATTATTATAGTATTGTGATATTTTTAATGCTGGTTTGTGAACATTTTCGTTAGATCCATGGCTTCAGTAATTAATAGAATGATGATCAAATAATGCAAGCGATTCTGGTCTTTGGATCTCTGTAGTGGGACGATGCTGAGTCCTAGTAAAGTATGCCAGATTATAGCGATCTGCTGTATCCTCCACAACTAAGCATTCTGAAACAGCCTGCAAGAATTGCACTGTGCAAGTTACATTATAATAATTTTTTGGCCATTTCCCTAATTTGCTAAATTCTTTTAGTGAACCAGGCACTAAGACAAATAATGCATAATAATGCAAAATAAGGCATGTTCAAATAAAAAGATTCTTCATTAGTGCATTTCCCCATTGTGATTATTTGGAGTCCCACAGCAACTCTACCCCTAACCTTGGTAGCAGTAAATGTGAATCTGATGAGAGATTTAGCAGAGTGGAGTTTATTAGACCATTGGAAACCAAGCATGTCACTGTGTAGCATGTCACTGTGTATCATGTAAAATTTAAGCATCTGGACAAATCTGAACACTTTTTAGATAATTTTTTGGACATAAGAGGGTGTCAGTCATTCGTTGTGTCTCTATGATAGTCATGGTTGTTTCATGGGTTTAACCGCTGCTGGCTGTAACCAAACAGAGAGAGTGTTTTATCAGCGAGTGATTGGAGCCAGGCAGCGGTTGGACTGGAATTGCAGGCTCTTGCAGAGACTTTTGAAGTACAAGGAAATGTTGCTCAACCTTATACCCTGCAGTATGTGCCGAGATATTTTCTGGTACTCTAATGATTTCAAAAAGGCTGTGTAAACAGTGGATTTATTTTCACTCTGAGCCTCCAAAAACTATTAGAGAGGAGTTTGGGGATCTGAGCACTGGAAACTGAAGCCTCGACGTGCCTCATGTTCGGAAAGAGCTTCACGGTAGCTAACCGATGGCCTACTTCAGCCGGGAGAATTGTGGTTTGTCTGTGAGTGTAGAAATCTTCCCATCTCATTTGCCTTAGTCTGGTACACATTATGAGTCTCTTTCCGTGCCGCTCTGTTATTCTTGCTCAAGTCCCGTCCGTGGCCTAAAGCTCCCCAGAACTGTGCATTTTCACATGGGCTGATCGCCACTGTTGTGCTTGGCTTCTCTAAACGTACACCTTCTATAATCACTAATGACACCGGCACCTGCACACGACTACGTATCAAATGCAGCTCTGTGAAATTACGCAGACTACTGAAGACGACTGTTATGTTACAGAGACTTACACTCCTGTAGAATTGCAGAAATCCCATTTTGTTTACACAGAGTTGGTATCAAGCCAAACAATGAAGAAGAAAGCCAATGTGGTAGATTCAAACGACTTGGAATATAGTCACACCCTGAAATGAGTTTTGTGGTACTTTACCTCAAAATCTTACATTTCAGCATCTGGCACCTCTGGAGCTCCTGGAAGCTGACCATATTTCATATTTCATCAAAATATCTCTTGGAGATGCTCTGTGATGTGGTACGTGTGACATATGTCCTTAGCAAGATAACATTATGTCCACATGCAACAACCAGCGGCCGTCTCTTTGTTGTGGGAAGACAATCATGTAATTTTTATCTCCCAGGGGCAGTTTGAAAAGAAGGTTAACAAGTGCATAGAGGTGATGTAATGCATGTTGTCACGCTGTAATCCAGCCTTTCACTTTTATAGTATTGAGTGCTCATCTTTCTGACCACCTAAATGAACAGTCAGTTGGTTTTGATCTACAACACTGTTCAGCAATTTAAGACATGAACAACTGTTGGAAAAACAAAACAAAAACAATAACAACTCATACATGAAGGTGAATATAAGGCTGAACAAATCGATAACCCTGAGATTTAAACTTAATTCATCCTGCACCATTTGTGAACAATACCTGCACTCATTGGAAAATGCAACTATTTATCAATTTGCCAAATTAGTGGTGAATTCACCTGAATTTGTATGAAAATTAATGATTTTTAGAAAAACAAACAAAGTCAAAGTTTCCTTTGTTGTCAATTCTGCTACATGTACAGCACATACATACAGAGAATTGAAATTGCATTACTCTCAGACCCTTGATGCATACAGATAACACTAAACACTAACAGTAGGATGTAAAATACAGATAAATACAAATGAAATTTATATATATACAACTATTACAAATATACAAATAAGGACATGTAAAAAAGATAGATAAAGTAGCATAGCATGGCAGATAGAACTTATATTGTAATATATTATATTAATAGGTATTAAAAAATATATTGTCAGGATTTACTGAAGACACACAGTGAAACATAAGCAATGAAAAGGTGTGGATGGTCATTTTTGCAGCTGAACTTACTGACTTACTTCACTTTCAAGGTGATTTACTAAGTTTTGCGGTGGTCAGTTTACTGGCATTTGTGCCATTATTTACCATCCGAAAAAGCATGGCTTTGTTCGAAATCACACACTCTCTAGTTGGTACTTTTTTGAATAAGTAATTACTTTATTAAAAAGTAATTTACCTCAAAAAGGGCATGTTCTGGATTGCACGAATGTGTGCAGTATGAATATAATCTGGATGTATATTCGCTATGTTGTCATTGTCATGTGACCAGCGTCAGTTGTGTCGCCTCAATGCCATTCATAAATCCTCTCCCATGGCCTCATGTGATAGTAAAGTTTCCATCGTATGCACACTTCAGAATCACGCCGGAAGTACTACTCTTCAATGAGTATGATAAATTTGGACGTACTTTTGGTAACACTTTATTTCGATAGTCCACTTTAGACATTCTAGAGTATTAGTAGACTGTCTGCTTAATATCTTGTAACACTTTATTTTGATGGGTCCACAACATACAATATACTGACTATGAGAAACTTTGCAAGTATATGTCAACTTATTCTACTAACCCTAACAGTCTACTCTGAGAGTTAGTAGACATGTAGTTGCAAATTAATGAGAATTAGTTGACATGTAGTTGACATGGAGTTGCAAAATTACTTATAGTTAGTAGAATGCCTAAAGTGGGCTTTCAAAATAAAGTCTAACCCTTGTTTTTTTCACATACTGTTTTATATAGTAGGGAAGTATGCTATTTCGGATGCAGCCCATGTCTTAACCCAATTTGTGCATGTGTTGTTTGCGCCTGATTATCATTGGCTCTGCTTGTTTTTGACCCTACGCTAATTTGCACTTTTCTTAGTAGATTGCGTTGATCATTATGAAACTGCGTCTGTGTTCTTTAACTGTGTTCTTCAAATTTTTTTAAGTAGATCAGTTGCAGAACTTTCCACTTTTATGGGATTGCGCCCTGTTTAGTAAATCTGGCCCTTAACATAAAGGTCCAACCTTAAACCTATAACCCTCGACGGGGTGTAGCATATGAAAACACACCATCAATTGAGTTCTTATGAATTCATACCAATTCGCCACCAATTTACAAAACATAAAAATATTTACAAATTATTTGTGAAATTTATTAGCAGTTTCTGAGTGGATCCTACACCGATTTTTATTTTTCAGTGTAGAGCACCCTGACAACTATCCACAACATCATGGCAGGAATTTTGCACTGACGAATGATACAAAAAGCAAGTTGTTCATTTTAAACGTTTTCGAGAGGAACAGCTTGGCCTGTTCTCAGCTCTAATTTTTCCCACAGCATACCGACAAGCATCGAGAGCATTTGTACCATTTTTCCGCGTAAGTGCACACAAGTGCTTGAGGCACTAGACAGACACATACACCAGGTCTCGCACTGATGTCACAGCACAGTGATTTATAAAGGAGAAATCCTCCCGATGTACAGTACACACTACAACATTTACACACTCTGTCACCACGATGAATTATGTGATTGCAGTCAATGAGAAAATCTACTGTATTTTGAGCGCCATTTACAGACAGGCGCGGCGAGAGAGAGAGGAGGGGGTTTCAATCCGGCGGAGCGTGTTTGTGGCCCGTGTTGAAAGACTGTCAGCGTTTAAAACGAGCATTTTGATTAGGCTCCGATTGAGGAGTCTCTCTCTGCCTTGCCTCGTCCTGGGTGATTAGACTAAAACGGTCGCTCGTCTTGACTGGAGATCGCAGCAGTTCCACATAACACGCTCCGTGATTGAAGGTCGAAATATTTTGAATTCTAATGGAGGCTGGCTGGATGAATTGCCTGAAATAGACTGTAGAATTTGCGAACAGCCTCAACCTCCCTACCTCCTCCCCCCCAAACCGCCCCGTGTCCGCTGTGAAAAGAACGGTTGGGAATGGCTGTGCTTGATGATCATAGAATTACTGGATGGTGATTCTAAACCCCTCAAAGAGGAGTTGCTATGGAGATCTCGTTCCAAACTGTGAAATGATTCCCCTCAGAAAGCCTGGAGAGCAGAGGGCTGAACACATCATTGTTCAGGTGGTGGTTGGTTAGGAAATTGCCGGTGGCTGAGCAATCACAGCGGCGGCTATAGTTAAGGATCTAAAACGGTTTGCTCTCGGAATGGTGTGGGACAACACGGATGTGCATATGATGGTTCCTTTCAATCAAGCCGCTCTCAGACGCACCGGGGCAGGGAAATGACAGACAGAGAGCTCCCGTGAAAGACGAATGAAAACCATTATTGTCTCTCAAAGCTAATGAAATCTGGGACTGTCCTGATATATCTATTCTTCGACTGCATGAATCTCAGAGCCGGTTTGAAAGGTTATCTTCCCTGTCAAGTGAAACCTCTCAATGTCTCATCTAGCGGCGCTCTTGGCCTCTGTAATATTATGTTAATGAAGTATTTGGGAAAAGATTTGTGCCGTCTCGGCGAGAGAGAGCAAACACTTTGGCCCGCAACAAATGAGATATTTTCAAGTTGCATGCGGTATCTGAAACATTAGCAGTTTGTCCCCTCGAATTTGCAAGACGAGGACTCGTCTTGTTTACGCTCCGTAAACGTGGCGGGTCCATTATATTTGTGTACGTAACCGGATTATTTTGCTGTTGTGTAGACAGAGGCGAATGGCTTCTTCTTCTGACAGACTCGTAAAGTAGCTTTTACAGTCTTGAATGCCAGGGCAATTGCAGCGGCACATTCGTGTAGAACATCTTAACAGCGAGCCAAGGAATGCAAGTGATCTAGATGTGCTCTTCCCTTTTCACGTGTGAGAACATGCACAGGAAGCGGACTGCCGCTGAGTACTGTAATTTGAGTGAATGATGTCGATCACATGATCTCGCAGCCGTCAACAACAAAGGAGACAGTTGTGGCATCAGAATCTGTCCTGAGTGCGTCATATGTTTTTCTGCTTAATAATGGACTTACGTTGCACTGAGTATCTGCGATATTGAAGAAAACAGAAATTTCTTGCTGTGCAGCTTTTACCACAAAAACCATGTATATAGATACATCACATTGATGTAATATGAACAGTAAATCACAGGTTTTAGACCATACAGTACATATTTGGTGCATCTTATACAAACTATTTATGCAGCACAGAAAAAAGTTGAATATCTGTTTGGGCAAAGCTACTAAAATTATACATATGTATTACAATTGACCATAAATTGCAGGTACTTGTGTATACATGACATTAAATTCGCAATATGTAAATGCCTAGAAAAGACCTACGCATCAATACTTCCTAAAAAAGTATACACCCAGTTGTTGAATATATGTAACTACAATAATTTGCACAATATGCATTGAATTTACCATAAATTACAGATTATACGTAAATAAAACAGATGTATCACATAAATATAGATCAAATATAAACAATTATTTCTATATCTAAATGTAGACCATTTTTTTAATTTACAAGTTTGCTTTTTTTAAATTTTAAATTAAGTTTTTACCACAAGCTGTTCTGTGAAAAAAGCTTATATCTCTTCATAGGCAGTTAAACAATCTCAAAAATGATTTCTTTGTGTGTCTGTGTATATGAACACTTGTATTTGCCGGTGTTGTGGCCCTACAGATCTCTTTTCTCAGCGAGACTTTGGCTGTTCTGTTAAAGATGAAGGCTTTGGTTGGGTCAGACAGCCCAGGCACACCTGCTAATGGCCCCTCCAAACATACAGTAACTAAAGAACAGCAGTAAAATGGTAATTGCCAGATAGACTTGACTTCTGAGGCCGCTCTCCCTCTTTCCCTCCTCCAGAGCTCTTTTTTTTTTAACGGTTCTTCTTGTGGCTGGCTGTGGCGCCGTGCCCTCATAAGTACAGTCTTTTCAGAGAACTTTACCCAACCTGTTGTTAAAGGACTAATTGTGGAGATTTCCCCTCGGCTTGTCCTCTGCTATCCGTGTTTATTCAAACATCAAACAGACGCTTTCACTCACTGAGAAATGTAAATATTGGAAAAATGTGAGAGACCTCAAGATGCAGAACTAAACTAACTCATGTTTTATACCTAGAATTTTTCCCACTGATTTTAAATGAATTAAATACATTCAGCATTAGTTTTGTCTATACTTAACAAAATTATTATTTCATTTTAAAATAAATAAATTGTCATTGTAAAAAAACAATGAATATGTATGGTCTTGTAAAATGCAGGTCTGCATATTTATCATAATATCCCTGTGTGAAATGATAAATAAAAAATCGAAAGAGAGATTCCTTGGAGAAATTAAATATAAAAAATACAATGGTGCTTAAATGAGCAGATATATTTTAATATATTTCTGGCCATCCAGGAACGACTTGTGTCATTTTTTCTTAAAGTTCAAGCATTAACGCAGAGAACAATAGCACATTTTCTTCCCAATCACTGCAGAACTGGGAGCCGGCAAATTGAAGCAGCAAAACAATAATTCCCTTGATTAGCCCCTTTCTGTGTGGGGTAAGTGAACTGTTTATACTGTGGAGTACCTCAGAGAGAGCAGAGCAACCAAAACAGCCTCATTAGCCGCGCAGTAATTGGATAACTCCATTTCAGCAGGACAACCAGAACACGTCATGACAGCTTTCTGCAAAGTGCATGACTTCACCTTGCATATGACACAGGGCAAAGTAGCCTTCATAAAATCTTTTATTAATAATATTAAGTCACATTGTTAGATTAAATACAATGTTTAATATATCATTTTTAATGTTATGAAACGTTCACTATATTTCAATTTGTTCATAGGTGAAATGTACTCCGGATCTGTTAAACCTTATTTTTGGACTTAATACAATAAACAAATAATCTGTTACCAAAATTATTTCCAAGTTATTAAGATGCTTTTTTGTTTTGGAATATTCTTGGAATATTAAAAAGTGAAGCCTTTTTTTGTTTTGCATATGGATTCATGCAACTGATACAAATTAAAGCTTTTGTTATGTTTAATAACATATAGAATCTTACAACTGTTTGAAAAATAACAAAAGTTCCATGTTTCCATTATTAAAATAAAAGCTTCACTTTCTAATATGCAATGATTGTACAGGTTATCAACAAAACAAAACAAATCTTCACTTTGTAGCAGTTCTGTGATTCCATATGCAAAACAAAATCTTCACTCTAATATTCCATGACTCAACAACACAAAACAGAAAACAAAATAAAACAAAAACTTCACTTTCTAATATTCCATGATTCTATTGATTATCAAAAAAAAAACACTTTGTAACAGTGCCATGATTTTATATGCAAAGCTAAACAAATGATTCAGTTTCAGTTTTTTGACTCTATAAACAAATTAAACTAAATGATAGCTTACATTTATAACAGGTCCTTAATTCCATAAGCAAAACAAACCTAAATATTCACTTTTTAATATTCTCTCATGTTTCTAGATATTAACAAAACAAACAAAACAAAAAAAGGCTTCACTAATATTCCATGACTACAGATTATCAACAAAACAAACAAACAAAACAAAACAAAACAAAACAAAACAAAACAAAACAAAACAAAACAAAACAAAACAAAACAAAACAAAACAAAACAAAACAAAACAAAACAAAACAAAACAAAACAAAACAAAACAAAACAAAAACTTCACTTTCTATTATTCAATTATTCTGTAGATTATCAACAAAACAAAACAGAAAACAAAATAAAACAAAAACTTCACTTTCTAATATTCCATGATTCTATTGATTATCAAAAAAAGAAGAAAAAAAGAAAGAAAAAAAAGCTTCACTTTGTAACAGTGCCATGATTTTATGTGCAAAGCTAAACAAATGATTCAGTTTCAGTTTTATGACTCTATAAACAAATTAAACTAAATTATAGCTTTCATTTGTAACAGTTCCTTAATTCCATACGCAAAACAAATCTTTCTAACATTCAGTCATGCTTCTAGATATTAACAAAACAAACAAAACCAAACAAAGGCTTCTCTTTCTAATATTTCATGACTACAGATTATCAACAAAACAAAACAAAACAAAACAAAACAAAACAAAACAAAACAAAACAAAACAAAACAAAACAAAACAAAACAAAACAAAACAAAACAAAACAAAACACAACAAAAACTTCACTTTCTAATATTCCATGATTCTATTGATTATCTAAAAAAACAACAACAACTAAAGCTTCACTTTGTAACAGTTCCATGATTTTATATGCAAAGCTGAACAAATGATTCAGTTTCAGTTGTATGACTCTATATAAAGAAATTAAACTAAATGATTGCTTACATTTGTAACAGTTCCTTAATTCAGTATGAAAAACAAAACTAAAGCTCCACTTTCTAACATTGTATCATGCTTCTAGATATTAACAAAGCAAAAAAAATAAAAATAATAATAATAATAATAATAAAAAACTTCACTTTGTAACAGTTCCACGATTCTATTGTGCAAAACAAAAGATTTTGTTTGATAACAGGGAATCATAAAACCGTTTTAAAAAAAGAATATTTTATTTTATTTTGAATCATGAAGTCATGGAACTGGCAGAAAGTGAAGCTTTTTTAAATTTTCATTTGGGACGGATATAATGTAAAGCTTTTGTTTTGTTTTATTTTCATATGGAATTGGTAGAAAGTAAAGAGATTTTATGAGCAGGTTGTGCTAGAATTTCTGTGAATTTGATGGAATTGGGTAATAATTTATCTAAGCAAAATCAGTTTTGTGTCATTGTTTAGGTAAGTGAATCATCAATATTTTCTAGCTCAAACTTGTTTGACATCGTTAGAGTGACATGTAAGATAGATAGGTATGAATAATTGTCATGACGTATTGCATGCGGGGCCTGTGCTGTCATCGGCCGGCTCCAGATAGGTGTCAGTTAAATGCCTTCAGGCCTATTGCAAAAAACACACATGCCGATCGTAGCCACTCATGTCCCCCGCTCGACGATTGGGCACCAGACATCTATGATTTATGAACGACAAAGTGTGCTTGCTTAATGAATATAGACTGTCTTCAGCTTGCAAGCACTAATACTTTACCTCATTTTTGGTATGCAAACGCATTGTTTGGACTGTAAAAGCTTAGCATGTGTATGCATGTATACAGCGTGTGTGTTTGTGTGGTTGTGTAATGATGAGTCTACTGTTTACGGCTTCACACAGCATGCAGGCTTTCCATGGAATTACTAAAAACTTCATGGCAGGTCATGGGACCCCTTCCGAGTGTCGTGAGTGGTCAGATTCGTGACTCGTTACCTCTGAGAAGACCTGTAAGGCGGGCGGCGATTGGTTCTTGTTCCGCACCAATCACAATTTTGCTTTTTATCTGTGTGCGGCTAGCAGCCCTACCATATAATAATGATGGTTGTACTGAATCAGACCTTAAGTGTCTCAGAGATTCATTATCTAATCACTGCCAGGACGACCCTCCACAATACACCCTGATTATGATCAGAGGACCCTACACTCGCTACACTGCCTTCACTTTCACACCAACATACATGTAGCAAACACGCAGCGCCACCGTTTGCCCTGTGTGTAAAGAGACCACCCCGGTATGAAGAGGGACAACAGCTACAGTGTTTTCTTTTCTCACCATGACTGTGTGAATATGAGTGTTTGTCTGAATTAATCTTGCATAATATTTATTAATGATAATTACTGCTTATTATTTCTTTTTTTGCAATGATCTTGCAATATGTGCCTTTGTAAAAAAGAAGTAGACTAGCAAAGTAGAGTATTTAACACAGACATTATTCAATTTAAAATCAATTACTTCAATTTGAACTTAATGTAATGTTTTCTGACACTTGTGTATTAATTGCTTTCATTGGATTATAGTTTAAATTTATATTAAATGCAATTGGCTGAATTTTTGAGTGCTTTTTGACCTACTTAAGTAGGAAGTATTTCATAATTACTCCTAACAAGTATTTAAGATGAGCTAAAATATACTTTGTTGTCAAGTCTAAACTTTTCATATATGTGACCCTGGACCACAAAACCAGTCTTAAGTGTCAATTTTTCGAAATTGAGTTTTATATATCATCTTTAAGTAAGCTTTCCATTGATGTATGGTTTGTTAGGATCGGACAATATTTGGCCGAGATACAACTATTTGAAAATCTGGAATCTGAGGGTGCAAAAAAATCTAAATATTGAGAAAATCGCCTTTAAAATTGTTCAAATGAAGTTCTTAGCAATGCATATTACTAATAAAAAAAGTTTTGATATATTTACGGTAAGAAATTTACAAAATATCTTCAAGGAACATGATCTTTAATTAATATCCTAATGATTTTTGGCATAAAAGAAAAATCGATAATTTTGACCCATACAATGTATGTTATTGCTACAAATGTACCCCAGCGACTTAAGACTGGTTTTGTGGTCCAGGTTCACATATTTAAATATGTTTGCAATTACACATTTGTAACAAAGTTGGAATTTAGGACTTTTAAAACATATCAATATTAAATGCGATGTTGAATAACAAACTACTGAAAAATTATAATCAAGTAGTTTACATGCGATTTAGTGTTAGTCAAATCATGAAAATAAGTGTACTGCTTTAAAATATGAAAAAAAGATTATTAAAGCATAATGATTTAAAATGTACTTAAGTAAAACTTTGAAATATCTTTCATTTAAAGACTGATATTATTAAAAAAAATACAATCACATCAACAGTGATATTAAAACACATTTTATGTTTAATATTAAGGAATGTTCATTGTGCACAAGTATATTCCAAATGATAATTTTTATATTAGTAAATCTCGAGAGATATGTCAGTAAATATGTTAAGTTTAGATGAACTACTTGAAATATATTATGAAATATACTAAATATACTATGAAACTATACTATTGAACTACCTATGAAATAAGTGTATTTTAAATACATGACTTTTTGACTTGTGGCTCCTTTTTTAAGGGAGGGTTTGTGTGTTTGTGAATGTTTTGACAGTGTTTGTGTGTGTGTATATCAGCTCTTTCACAGACATCACTATACTATATCTGACACTGTAGTAATTGTACGCTTGTAAGTGTTTGTTTGCAGGTATGTGTTTCAAGGAAGTGAAGGATGTAATCTATAAGTCTGAAGGGTGAGAGGGTTTATTGGAAAGATCATCCACACACACACACACACACACACACACACACACACACACACACACACACACACACACGGTGCACCGCTCTAGATGTGTGTCACAGTGCAACTACAACCAGTCAATGCCCCAGCATGCACCACCCTCCCAGCATGCCTCAAATCACTGCTCTCTCATACCGTTCCAATCTGAAAAATATATGTATTCTTTCTTCTGTTTTTTTTATTTTTTTTTATCTCGTTCCCCTCTCATCCCTCGTCCCCCTCCCCCTCCTCTCGCTGGCCCATTTCTCTTCTTTTTCTGTGGAAATTGAGAATGTTGGCAGGTCAGGGGGTTTGTGCTGCAGAAATCATTAGCAGAGAGATACTAACACAGCGGCTGAACCCAGGTCAGCGCTCCACGCTAATGAAAGTCTCTCCAGCAGCAGCTTTTCATCTGGAGTCAAACTCAAATCAGAGCTGCTTACATTCACAGACCGAACACTGAGGGTGACCCACAATCCCAAAGCAGGACATTAATCCAGGCAATGTTTAGAATGCATATCTGTCTGTCTGTCTGTCTGTCTGTCTGTCTGTCTGTCTGTCTGTCTGTCTGTCTGTCTGTCTGTCTGTCTGTCTATCTATCTATCTATCTATCTATCTATCTATATGTCTATCTGTCTATCCGTCTGTCTGTCTGTCTGTCTATCGTTCTATCATTTTAAAGTTGTAACGTTGTGTCATTCATTGTATCATTGTATCATTCTTTATTTCTAGATCTTTGTTTATCTATCTATCTATCTATCTGTCTATCTATCTATCTATCTATCTATCTGTCTATCTGTCTGTCTGTCTGTCTGTCTGTCTGTCTATCTATCAGATAAGGCTGGGTTTTTCAGATCAAACACTTGTGTGAGGGTGCAGGAGAGAATGAAAACATTTGCTGGGTAATGAAGCAGCAGTGTGTGTGTGTGTGTGTGTGTGTGTGTGTGTGTGTTAGTGTGTGTGTGAGCCTTTTAAACACTGGGATAAAGCGGCCCGCCTCTGTTCTGTCGTGTGCCAGCCGGGCTGAGGCCAGCGTCTGTCGTGACCCTGGTTTGTAGGGGTTTTGTCGAAGTGTGTGTGTGTGTGTGTTGTGGGGGGGCGGGGGCTGGTAATCCTGCTTTTCAACCGGCCTGTTCCAGCCTGGGCACACACAGCCTCTGACCACTCATTATCCTAACAAGAAGGGCCATTTCACCTGCGACTGGAGGCCTTGCACGCTCCTTGTTAGTGTAATCCCCCCTCTCTCTCTCTCTTTCTCTCACTCTCACACACACACACACACACACGCACACACGCACGCACACACTCTGCCAGACCCGCTGCCATTCAGAACAAGCAGGTGGCCACTGACGCACATAATTGCTGACAATTTGAGGCAATGAATAAAAATGATCTACATTACTTCTTGCCGAATGTTGTGTGCACTTGGTGCCAAGTGAAATCTATGGAAGAGCCTCTTTAGATAGCACAGAAAAAGGCCCTATCAAAAGCGCTGCAGAGGAAAGGAGGAGGAGCGGTAATTAATTTCCTAAAGAGTGAAAGAGAGATTTGACACATTCAGAAGACTGCCGTCTCTGGGGGTGTCAGAGAGCAACCAAGAACAACATCTTTCAAACTGTTTCCTCCAGATTGGGCCATATAGCTCATATACAATCTGCCTTTTCTGTTTTCCACTTAACTTTAGTTTGCTTCAACTGTACTGGTTTGATATAAATATGCATAACGTACACATAAGAAAGAAAAAAAAGGCAAATTACACCTATTTATTATCTAAGCTGTTTTTCCTAGAGAACAATTCAATAAAAAGCAGACCAAGCTAAAGTGGCCTGTTTCTTAGATTTTACTCCAAAGAAAAGGACCTTAGTATCTCACATATAACTTGTAGAATTTTAGCAATGTCTCAAACTATGCTTTAATTTGATGGCATAATATAATTTCATGATAAACTTCCCTCAATATAAAAAAAAATCTCAATACAATTTCCTATCAATTTCTTCTGAGACCAAAATGATCTGAGCTTTAATGGCATCTATGGTTCCTTGAAGAACTTCAACATACATGGAATCTTTTCATTCCACAAAATAATATTTATACTGGATAAAAGTTATACAGATTTTTATAACACTAAGAAAATCAAGGTTCTTTTTATAACTTTTCACTGAAAGGTTCTATGGGAAACCAAAAATGGTTCTTCCATGGCATCACTGTGAAAACCGCTTAGTAGAAGAGTATAATAGATGCATGTGCATATTACTAATTGTATTTTCATATTCACTGTGCGTTTTTAACTGTATGTCAACAAGACAAGACTCATTTGTGTGTAATTATATTTTTAATAGAAACATCAAATATGAGCTACATTATGTTTACAAACTGAAAGTACAATTTCTCAGAAATAACAAAGAAATTAAGCCTCTTTAAAATCGCATTGTTTCTTCAATATGATTAAAGGAAAGCAAGCTCAAACCTCTTGAGTTTGGTGCTGAGAAAAAGGCCCTGTTAAATGCACATGTGTCTCCTATATCAGAAAAGATCTCAAAAATGTCTTAAACAGTGCTCAGATTTGCCAGTATACCAAAGTCTGTGATTTTATAATTTCAGTATGGATGCCATTGTTTGTAGTCATTTTATAGCTCTATTACTGTATATCAGCAACTGGCTCATTTTTATTTCTGCTAAGAAATTGCGAGGGGAAAAGGTTACTTAAATGAAACACAAGTGAGAAGTATGAAAAATCCTCTCTTTAGAGATTGTTTTACCCTTCATTCTCAGCACATGATATAATATTTATATTCATCAGTCCAATGCATGTTTTAGCAGCAGTTAAGTCTGTTTGAGATGATGGAGAAGTGTGATTTGAGGTTGGAGGATATTATCTCCAGTGAGCCGTGATCAGATGCAGTAATGACTGAATTGAGTGTGATAATACGGCATTCACCAGGCCTAATTTCGGTACCTCCAATTACAGAACAATACATAACCTCTGCATTCACAGTCAAATTACTGGAGATCAGAGTGGGTCACGGCAGCCTGTCTGAGAACGAGAGGAAGAAAGCAAACAAAAAAGCCTGGATCTCCTTTATGACTTGTCAGACGCCGATCCAACAAGGTTTGCATGTGATCTAGCGCGTCAGTGCATGCATGTAAGCATGTTTGACCCCGGCAGACCCGTTAGTCTTTATTAACACCTGCCTAACGGAGCGCTACCGCTCGGTGACGGGCCCAACCTGGCACAAACTCAACCTGTGACATCGGCAGTTAGCAGCCTCCATTTCACACATGATTAATCTGAGCGAGCGAGAGAGAGAGAGAGAGAGAGAGAGAGGGGAGGAAAGGGTGGCCCGTGTTCGGTCCGCATGGCTAAAAGGTCTTTTGAATTCCTGCGGAGAGAGCCGCGGGCAGAGTGAATGTAACCGGTTGGGGGTCACTGAGTCTTTGTGTAATTGAGGCAGTGGCAGCCTCTCTATCCTCTCCTCCTTTCAAATGGAGCGAGGGATTGTGAAGTGTGGGGAAGAGTGCTTGGAGGAGGGGTCTTTTTTTGAATGTTTTTATGAAGGGGAGGTTAAGTTGACAAGAACAGAGTGAATGTGTTCTGCTTATTTCTGCAGCACGGCGTCATAACACTCTCTACATCTTTATTGAAGCAATAAACCATGAGAGGATGTGCGTTACAGTGATTTTACTTCACGTGGCGTGCTTAGACATGGCACAATGACTAAAACTCACTTATTCATTGTACAATCACATGGTAAAAACATAACTTGATCATTGCTTTTATTAAATGGTGGCATGAGCAATATGGCAAAATATACAAACATATCATTAATAAACAGTGTTTCGTATTATCAAGATGCTGTTATAGGTTTTAGGAATATTTTGAATTAGTTTTTATTTTGTATTTTTATTTAATTCTCACTATTAACTAGTTGCTTATTAGGATGCATATTGCTAGCATGTTGGCTGTTTATTAGTACTTATAAAGCACATATTAATGCTTTACTCTGCATGATCATATTTTAGATCCTTTAATCCTACCCCATTCGTATCAACTACTAACTATTAATAAGCAGAAAATTAGAAGTTTATCGACATAAAGGTTGTAGTTAATAGTTAGTTAATAGTGAGAATTGGAGAAATGTGTCCATTTAGAATTAGTTATTTTAATACAAGTTAAACTAAATGAAAATAATAATAAAAAAATGTCTTGTTAACTAAATGAAATAATATTTATGGTTTTGGTTTTAGTTAAGTATATAATAACCTTGTTAATAAGTAAAATTTTGTTCAACATATATAATTCAAGAAATTAATTATAGGGGAGATCAGGAGTGTTGTAATATTTTAATTCTTTATTTTTTATTTATTTACATTTATTATTATTTTTGTGTGTGTGAATTTATTGTGGTAATCAAATTCATTTATTCAAAATAATTATGAGAGCACCACCCCATCTTCATTTAATATGAAAAACAATTGGAAAGATACTTTTTTACTTTTTTTTTTTGGTACTTTTTTATAATATATAATATATAATAATTATTGAAGGCAATTATTAATTAAAATACATAAAGAAAAGAAAATGTGTTTTTATTACTCACTCTTACAATTGTGTCAAATTCCATCTTACATAGATCTAGTCCTGTTTCAACCATCCCTGTCTGGTCAGTCATGATATTTCTAGATTTTCATGTCGATGAATATCTTGCATGGATGTTTAATATCAAATAAAACAATCTTCTGAGCCAGATGATACTGTCATTTAACACCCATTAACTTGATCACAAATCAAATTATATATCTAAAATTATACTTTTTTTTAGCTGCAAGTCCTTTATAACAAATCATGAGCAATAGCTCAATGTTTCTGCCAAGTGGTTCATTAGTCTAACTTTAGACCATTTACACTTGCCAAGCAAAATAACATGTTTTGTTTTGACACAGAATTTATCTGAGCACATTTCTATATTTTTAGCGGCTTCATCCAATTACAACTTAGAAATAGATTTTTTTTAATAATACAAATTATGACAGACTCGTGTCATTCTGCACTTCAACTAATCCTTACAGCCTTAAGGTTTTACCCTACTTTTACTACGTTTACCCCACTGCATAACCACTGAAGCCTCAGCAATGTAGTTTGTCACACTAATCCTTTAGTGCAACATTGTAGTCTGATAAGTACACATTTAACAAGAATAGCAAGCGTTTGTGTTGTTTGCACAGGCTGTGTTTCTGCGGTCAAGCATCTGCTTTTCATTTGAAAGAAGTTTGTGTGTGTGTGTGTGTGTGTGTGTGAGAGAGAGAGAGAGAGTGTGTGTGTGTGTGCATGCCATCTCTGTCATACCTGTGCCGTGCGCACTGCAAGGGAGCCACATTGTTCAGTGCAACATCAGGATGTCGTGCATTTAGGAAATAATTACCCAGCATCCTGCTGTTTTGAAACTCTTTTTCATCTTCTCTAATGGCTTCTTCTTCATTGGTCTCTAATCCCAAACAGGACGTAACGTGCAGAAGGAAGACGCGGCCGCTGCTGTCCCCACTGGAGCAGAGAGGACGTGAGCCTTTGATGTTCCACTCAAAATTATTAATTCCCCGCATCAGGTTCTGTGTTTCATCTACATTTAAAGTCCAAATCTTGAGTTTGAGCAAAGCTTCTGCTATGCAAATCAGCGCCTAATGTGCATGCTGGGTTTGCTGGGGATGTTTAATGTATTATTTTATTTTATTATTTTTTTTTGAGAAAATTAATGACATCTGCGTCAGTTGATATTGATCTAAAATCTAGATAGACGCTCCCCGCTGTGCGTCAGATGAGCTTCATGTCTTAGCGTGGCCTTCACATCACTAGGACAAAAGTTTGAGCACATGAAACTAAATCAAATGTTTGATCTTAAAATGAAGATCTATTAAAAGTTTATCAATAATAAATGTGTAGTTCAATGACAATTCTTTTATCATTTACTCATCCTCACATTGTTCAAACCCCCATCACTGACTTTCCTGTGTGGAACCCAAATTGAGATGTTGCTGCTCTTTTCCATAAAACATGAAGTTAGCATGTCATTTTTTTTTTTTTTTTAACTAACAAATTCCCTTTTGAAGCTCTCAGATCTCATCACTGACATTAAACCTGGGCAGATGCGTCATGAATCTCCAGGTTTGAATATGAATGAGATTTGAGCTACAGTGGAGACTTTCAGCAAAGAACAACTTAAAAATATATTTCATCATAAAAAAAAGTTTTACACATAAAGAAACAAATAGCGCTTCTATGAAATATGTATGTCTGCGTGTAATGTTTTCAGATGAATGTCAATTGCATGTTAATTGCAATTAAAATGTAGGTTACACTTTATTTTGAACCTTTTATAGGATTAGGGTTAGTGATTTAATTATGCATGATTTACTGTTATTACTATAGTAAGCACAATATGTATAACTAATAAAATGTAATATAGTTTAAATTTATTAAACGCATTTTAGAGTGTATTCCTGACCCACTGATTTATGTAATTTCATAATCACTTCTATTGTCTTTGAAATACGGATAAACATTTATGGTAAACTAAAACTTTAATGTCATTTATTGAAACATCTATGTCATGTATTTAAATATATTTATAAGGATGAAGCTGCATTTCGTTATATGTTATATGTTAATATGTTAACAACTTCAACACACACACACACACCCACACACACACCCACACACACACACACACACACACACACACACACACACAAAAAGAATATTAAAACAGTGGTTTAAATGTACTTTAAAGTAATGTTTAATTTGACATTATTACAAATTGCAAACATTCATGGAAGTGTCTCTCTTTAAATACTCTTAAGTTGCCTTTTATTTCAGTAATATTGTATTTTCCAAGTTAGGTGTTTTAATAAGTTTTCTTTTTAAATATAGGTCTATAAGATTTGAAATAAACTACAAGTGCACATTCAATACAAATAAACACACTCCTTTTTCACGAGTGCACTCACATGAAACAGAGACTCCAGTCATATCAGTAAACTAATAAAAGCTGATTTATTTTCATTGAAGAAGCACATTTGCAGCACACCAGACAAACTTTATCAGTAACCCCCCGTGACCAGATAATTCCACTCAAAGAAATTAATACTGAATAAATTAATCATATCTGATTATGTCACATTTCTACAATTGCAGCGGTAATTCAAAATATGAAAATAAAAATACCGTGTGCCGTTCACTTTCAGTCTGTTCCTCACACAAAGCTGTTGTATGACTTATAGGAGATTGAATAAAGAGACCAGTCTGATTTAACTATACATATTTTAACTATATATTTTTTTGTTGTTGTTATTTGACCTTTGACAGCTAGTGATCACTAAATCATTTAATGTATGGCAAAGAACAGCCAGGACATTTTGATAAATGTGTACTTTTGTGACTAAAAGAACAAAAAAAAAAAAAAAATACAATTTTGCTCACACACTTATGTTGTGTTTGGTGCTTTTTATTTGTATTAACTTAATGCTGCGTCATGAAGTCATTCTGCCTTTCAATTTCTATCAGAACTATCTGCTAACATTAATACTCTTCAACAGCATCTCACCCAGAGGCTTGACTGCAGGTTAGCTACATGCTCACCTAATTAGACTAAAAGCAACACTGTTCCCAGAACAGACTGACTGAGCGTGTTTATTGAGCCGCAGGAAGTGACCTCAGTGGCTGAAGTGCACTCAGTGTTTTACTGCAGACAGACTGATGATGACTGATGATGTTCAGAGTCTCCTCCCTCAACAAACCCCGCCCCATCCAGACTAAACCCCGCCCCCAACAATCTCATCACAGCTGTGCGCCCACATGGTTTCCATTTCCCATTAAAATGTCTCATTTCCATACAATATCAAAGAGCAAAAGAGACTCAAAAACTTGAAAAGACTCAAAAAACTCTGAAGGACTGGAAGCCAGCACAGTAATTCAGATCATATGGAAAACACCAATGAATCACTGCGAATGATCTTGTTTGAGCATGATCGTGTTTTTGTTCAGTCTTTGGTTTTGTCTGGATTCTGATGCACTTCTGTAGAGATGTTTAAAGTGTTGGGAAAATATTTTGAACATATTGTGTTAATTTCATTTGCTTGATTTCAGCCCAGTATTTGAGTTATGACTGACAAAATATATTAGCTAAGCATTTTGTTGTTTAAATTTCTGATTTTTGTGGGTGAGACATTGGTCTTTAAGTGATTTTACTGCCGAGTACATTGTGAATGGCTGCACTCATTTATTTTACATTAGACAACTGTAGAACAATTATTTTTTTGCTTACAGTCATCAGAGGTTTCTGACCACATAAAATACAGCTTACAAAATTTGAAAGGTGACATGTAAGAGTCACAGTATTTTAATGGAGAGCCACGTTATTTACTGTGTGGTTACACAGTTACTCTTACTGTTATTTGTTTGGTGAAACACTTTGTCATAACTAGAAACACATGAGAGAGACGTTCCAAGAAAATCATGTCAGGATATTTCAGAAAAGTCATACTTAACCAGCATTACCCATAATGCATTACTGAAAACAGTAGATGGCAAACATGTTGGATCATTGGATCATGTTTTGAATGACATATTTCTATTGCACTTTCTGCAGTATGTACACTATGCTCATTTCTGTGCACAGAATAACCAGATAACCATCAAAATTTACCAAAATATGCAGTATGCAACTAGGGCTTTACTCTTTATTTGATTAAACTCCCAAAAGTTAACACATTTTTTTACAAACTCAGAATAAAATTGATATCTGGATGTCACTTGAAAAAAAAAAAAATCACACATATCAGGGACATGTAACAACAGTGTAAAAAAAATGGTTTACACTTTATTTTAAGGTGTACTTGTTACAATGTAATACAATGTAATAAGTACTGAGTAATATTAATGTACTTACTATATGATTAGGTTTTATCTTAGGGTTACTTGCATGTAATTATGCATAATTTATTGTTATTATAATAGTAAGTACATGTAACGTGTAACAAGGACACCAATAGTGTTACCAAAAAATGTAAACATTGACACAGCCACCATTACCCATAATGCATCATTCAAACCTGAATGGGAAGGCAAATCTGCCTCTGATTGGCTCATCTGTGTCCAATAAGTGGCAATAAACCTGACTTCCTTTAAAGATGACCTAATGCAGAATGACATTCTTCTTTTTACTGTGTCCGTTAATTTAAATGAAGCTGTTTACGCACACCATATATCCACAGGGCCTCGTGAAACCCTGCCCCCCTCACAAGAGCTCTAGAGTATGGACTGATCTACAGACCAAGACCTGAAATCGAAGGCATGTGCCTCACTCAGTGATTAAACAGGCAGCACTTTCTGTGTGAAGGCTCGTTGTAAGGCACCATATCGCACCACTAAATGATCTAGAACAAGTTCAGATGACGTAACAAAGGACATATTGACTGGCTACAATGTTTAGTAGCAGTACAAATAGGTTGGAAAAAGTTTTTGGCATATTTATTTATTTATTTTTTAAAATTACTGCTGAACCACATGCACAGGATTGTAGGATGTCGAAGGCGGTGAAGGATCTATGAGGCCTTCAAACTCCTACCAGATGAAGGCAAGTTAGATAGGATGTTATGCAAACTGTGGACTCGGACGTGGCTTGTTAACTTCCTACTAGCATTTTTCAGTTTTTAGGCATCATCTGAGTGTGTTTAAAACCCAGGGCCGTAACCACCATAGACACTGAGGGGGAAAAGTCCTTCCCCCCAGTAATTATAAATGACAAATTTCACAAAATGTTACATTTGTAGGCTGGCTTCTCTCAGTGGTCTAACCATGCTAACCATGAATGAAGACTGGCTTTACTATTCACAGAAACATTAAAAAAAAAACCCTCCCCCTAATGTTCAAGTGATGGATGCGACCATGCTTTGCAGGCCATCGCCAAATCCTTAAAGTAACCAAAATAACAAAAAATAATATTTATTTATTTATTTATTTATTTAAATGGAATAAAGAAGTGTTTGTTATAAATTTAGTATATATAGTCTTGTCTTAGTATTATGACTTTCTCCATATACATCATTAGTCAAGTCACTTTTATTTATATAGTGTTTTTAACAATACAGATTGTGTCAAAGCAGCTTTATAGTATTAAATAGGGAAAATAGTGTGTATTAATGCAAAAGGACAAAAGTAAACACTCAATTTTCAGTTAAAGCCAATTCTTCATTGAATTCAGTGATGTCATCACCCCACTCAGTTCAGTTTAAATAGTATCTGTGCAGTCAAGTCGACAATATTGCTGGAAATCAAGTGTCTCCAACTACGCAAGCTAGTGGTGACAGCGGCAAAGAACCAAAACTCCATCTGTGACAGAACTACTTTTTCAAGACAAGTAAAGGCTTTAAAAAACTACAAAGGGGCATTACTTGATGTATGTTATAGAATAAAATAAAAACCCACTGACTTCAGGATGATGGAATGGGAAGTGTTAAAATAGTCTTCTGGCCAGACGAACCAACAGGTTTGTTCCATGCTGCAGCAAATTTAGATTGTGCAGAGGACTCATCTGGTTCCTGTGGTATTGTCCCGATGGCCGTTGAGGTCTTCAGAAGGGATCTGTCTCTGGGGCTCATCTAGCTAATATGGTCTCCACTGACATTCAGGGCTGTAGAGGTCATCTCTAGGTGCTGATCCACCATCTACTTTTTTTACTATCTATTTTATCGGTGTCCTTGCTACTTTTTTGGGTCTGGAAACATTTCAATTACATTGCTGTCTATGGAGGGTCAGAAAGCTCTTGAATTTCATCAAAAATATCTCAATTTGTGTTTGGAAAATGAAGGAAGGTCTTACGGGTTGACACTTATGGGAACAAAGTGAGGGTGAGTAATTAATGACAGAATTTTCATTTTTGGGTGAACTATCCCTTTGAGTACATATTTCATGATGACATTTACATAAGCAAAACAAACCACACCAGAAAAATACCAATGATATTTTGTGTAATCCTGGCTTAGAAATTATTAACTTTAGTGCGCTTTAGTGATGACATATTTTTATAGGCCAAAACCAAGAAACGAGTATTTTAACACTTCCCATTCCATCATCCCGAAGTCATTTTTATTCTATAACATACATCAGTAATGCCCCTTTGTAGTTTTTTAAAGCTTTTACTTGTCTTGAAAAAGTTGTTTAACAACAAGTGGTCAAATGGGACTACAGAGGTTGTTGAACATATTTAATGTCATCACACCAAACAGGAAAACTCAGTAGTCCACTTTTGCCATCTCATTGTGTTCGAACTCAATCTTTCAGGGAAAAAGTTTTTTCAAATAAAGACTGATAGAGCTGTTGAAGTTTATAATGGTGATGCTGAAGTCATGGAACTACTTTCACTTATAGCCGCTGGCTTTTTTTTCTTCTTCTTCTTTTAATTCTGCCATTGTAGTTAGGCTTGAAAATTAATAAAAGTGAAGATTATTGTTTAGGAAACCAGGGTGACGTGAACTTCCAGACTGGCCTACAAAAACACATAATCACCGCAGCACTATATATCCTACTGATTCACCACATATATAGGGAGACAGAATGAGACACAGCACATATGCTGTACAAGGAATGCTTGTTTTCTTCTCTGGTATGTCAGCACTACCCTGTCCCTAGTAAATTATATTGTCATATTTGTTTTTCAGTCTGACAGCAGTGTTGAGAGCTAAAGGAAATGATTTACTTATGACTGATCAAACGCTCCTCGCAGAAGAGCGCATGTGTCTCCGTCAGACGGAGCAACAACTAAATCACGTGACTCATGACTTCTGGAGCATCCGTCATGGACAGGAAGACGTCTTCATGTGGCGTGTCTGTATCTCTGTATGTGTGTCTCACTGTGTACTAAGTGCAATAAATCTCCCTGAGCTCTTGTAGCGGAAAGGTGAAGTCTCAGAGCCGGAGAAGCTCTGGGCGTTTCTTGCTCTCAAACAATGTGGAGATCAAAGAGCTCATCTCTGACAGCTGATGACTGGCTTCCCATGGCCGGTTCACCAAAGGAGGCTCACACCTGCAGCAGGTGATTACAGGTAGATATGCCTGCCTCTAATTGGACAATAAACACCACTCTCCGCCTGCTAATGGCTGCAGTCTGCCTCTCAGACGCCACGCTGCCATTTGGCCGTCGCCAGAAGTCTCCCTCGCATGGTCACCACGATGACACGCTGCAGGAGTATTCAAAGCAAACTGCCGGATAACTTGCAATCTCAGCCTTTAAGACCCAAACCAATACCTGGGTTTGTCCATATCTTACCCAGTGCTGGGTTGTATTTAAGAGTTTAGAGAGATAGAGAGCATGAGAGAAGTCACGATCATTCATTATTTTCCTCTCTCTTTTGTGTGTCCCTGATGTTTTTATAGCTTGAATGCGTCCTGAAGCAGTTGGGTTAGATTTGTTAATAGCTTTCCAGCTGTAATGCTGTTCTTTTCATATGTTTGTAAGTGTATTGAACATTCTTGCAGTGACTAAGACACACCACAACATTACTGTGATGCTCATGCTGGTTCTTGACGTTATGCCTTTGCTCTGGAATGTCAATGATTATGTTTGGAATAGAATAGTAACCAGTGTTACTTTGGAAATGTAATAGGTTACAGATTACAAGTTACCCTGTTAGTCTAACTATTAATTACTTTAGTGAAGTAATGTAATTGATTAATTTTTGATTACTTTTCTAAATTTTTAATGAAAGTTTTCTACCATTAATCATTTAGTAACATTTAAAGCAGGCAGGGTTAACCTTACAGTAGTGCTACTCAACACTGATTACTGTCAGACTTTCAAAATCCTTCTTCACTTGAACTAAGATTTAACTTTAAAGCACAGCTACCACGAAATAAGACTTTAGCAGCTATTTTTACTTTGAGATCATTCTGATTTTTGATTTTTACATTTCCAACACTGCGATGCATTTTTTTTTCACTCGACTTGGTGACAACTCTTGAATTACAGGTTTAATTACACATTTTTGTCAGTAACTAATGGATTACAGTTACATTTATTTTGTAATTAAATTACATAATGCCGTTACATATAACTAGTTACTCCCCAACTCTGAAAGTACCATATTATTCATAGTTGCAAAATTGGGTCAAAACTGCATTGTGGAGAGAACTTATTGATTTATGAGTCACATTTTTTTAAGGCCAACATTCAGAAATATCATAAAATACAGAAAGATTTACAAGCATTATATACACCATAAATTTGTATTTTAGTTCTCATCACTCCACAACAAATCCTTTAAGGGTACGCTTGCAAAACAACGATACACTAAAAATGCAAAAGTTTTTCCATTTCATTTTTCATGTACAGACAACAGCACTGAAAAAACAACTCTGATCCACGAAAATGACTAAAAACGCTGTTTTTTTGCATGCCAGGCCAGTAGGTGGCATTGTCACTTTGGAAAGAAACACTGCGCGAACATGTAATATGCATGTGTGCATTTTTGTAGTTTAAACAGGGACGATAATGTATCGTTTTAAAAAACTTGCACTTTGAAACCCATTTTCATAAAAATTATGTTTTCAGTTTGTTTTGTAAATGAACGGCCAAAACGCATAAAGCATTTTTTTGTTGTTGTTGTTGAAAAAGCTGTCATGTAAACACCCCCTAAATTTATTGTTGTTCAGAACAGACCAGGAATGTAAAGTATAAAACAAAGAATAATTATAGTATAATGATATGCATTATAAACAACATTAATTATAAACAGCAAGCCTAATCAAATTTATTTAAAGCGGAACTGAATCTACCAACTCGTTAGGAATGAACTGTACAAAATATCTCGGGCTCACGTAGTGCTCTCATTCGGCACAAATCCTATTGCTTGACGTTAACTGCCACATAAGTCAAAGCACATTTCAGATGATAAAAACATGACTTATATTACAAAAAATACTTTGCACAACATGCAGATTTTCAGAAGGCATAGAATATTACATTTTGCCCAAAAGTTAAGTACAACAAAGAGCAAATGAACTGGAGGAATCTCCTTCCTTCACTCACTTACTGATCAAAATGGCAAAGTGTTTCTGCACAAATTTTTAATCCTTTAAACTGTTTCACATGATAAACACAGTATAGGCAACATAGTAAACACTCTTCATGCACACTAGCAATACCATCCCAATCATAACCTATACTTTCTGATGTAGAAATAGGTTTTGCTCAGACAAATTCTCACAGCAATTCATAACTGATTTGCATTTTGGTGGCTAATTTGAATGAATCTCTTTTGCATACAATTTGTTTATACAGCCCAGTGACAGTAAAGTTTAGAGGTGGACCTTCATTCCTACTTTTTATTTATTTATTTATTTATTTTTATTAAAAAAATCATACATTTTTGTAGATTCACATTGTACAAATAACTATGAAATGACCACCTCGTTTCTGGTGAGATTAGGTTGGTTTTGCTCCTCTATACTGATCCTCATGACAGAACAGTAATAAATGTGATGGCACAGCACAGGCTGCTTCAGCTCTTCAGTCTCTGCAGTGGAGTGGGATGAGGGTGGACGGTTTGTTGATGAGCAGGAGGAGTTTCAGGACTGTTATTATTGTCACGTCACAGTGAGAGGCTCAGGGTGAAATCTGAGGTTTGTTTGCTAAACAGTAGCATGTACCCTGCAGAGTAGGAAGCAGTGATATCAGCTGATTTATCAGCCAAAATTGTGTCAGTTCCAAAACATATGTACAAAAGATTTCTGTATTAATCATTTCTAAACCCAATTTGAATGTTTTTGCATAAGAATTGTTTTATAAACAGAAATTCATTCTGCTTGTGTTTAATAAATATCATCCTTTTACAGATGTATTTGAGTGATTTTTCAATAAATATTTTGTGAAATAAGTTTCGGTTTATTAAGTATGTGAATGTCTCATTTGGTATCATTTATTTATTTTATTAATTTTAGCATGATATCTGCCACATACAGGACTATAATACATCATATTTCATTCCAGAGATTTCTCAAAGAGATTTAGGTCACACTTTATATTAGGTGGCATTAACTACTATGTACTTACATCAAAAAATAAGTACAATGTACTTATTGTGTTCATATTGTATTGCAAAACACAAAACACTGCTATTGAGTTGGGATACGGGTAAGGTTAGGGACAGGTTTGGTGGTATGGGTAGGTTTAAGGGTGGGTTAAGATGTAAGAGATGGGTCAACAGTGTAATTATAAATGTAATTACAGAAATTAATTACAGATGTAATTACATATATGTATTTTTAAAAATATAAGTACAATGTAAACACATGTATGTACATAATAAATGCATTGTACCAAATGATTAATTTAAATGTAAGTACACAGTAGTTAAGGCCACCTAATAAATTAAAAATAAATTCAAATAGTCTTTTAAATTGTAATAATGTTTCACAATATTACTGTCAGGGTTCTGGGGCCCGTTTCAGAAAGGAGGTTAAATTAAAACTCTGAGTATGTTAACCCTGAAATGAGGGAAACTCTGGATTTTCCATTTCAAAATGGGAGGTTTGTCAAACCCGAGAAAGCAGGGTAAGTCAAGCCCGTTTCTGAAAGAGAGGTAACTTATACTCAGAGTCAGTTACCGTGGTAACTTACTCTGTGAACCTAACCTGGGGTGCATTTCCCAAAAGCATCGTTAGCTAACTATGGTCACTAGTTCCATTGAACTCTATTGGTAATGACGGAACTTGCTACTATAGTTATTTTTGGGAAACGCACCCCTGGTCGGGAGCAGGTTTTCTTGGCACAAATCTGTCAAAGAGGGGTTTCACAGGACTGTAAGTCAGTGGTGTAAAAATCGGTTTAAATTAGGCTAATCTGATAAATGACGTTCACTTGATAACATCTTTCTGTGACGTCTGGAAGTAACCCAGTAATCAGAATTACTGAATCCTTCAGGATTTCCAGTGTGGTTGGATGCATTGATGACAAACATATCCCCACCATCTCACCTTCTGAAAATGAAACTGATTACTGTATGGAATCTTTATTTCCTAATACAAAAGCAAAAGTTATTCTTTTTACTTTTGGATTTTAGAAATCTTTCAATACTTGACCATCTCCTCTTCATCTGTCAGTGGTGCTGGTGCAGGTTCTCCCTCTGCATTCTTGCTGTCGACAAGTCAGTAGTTAATTTGGTAACACTTTATTTTGATGGTCTCTTCTGAACATTCTGTTGACACTAAGTAATGTTGCAACTACATGTCAACTTATTCCAACCCTAACCCTACCAGTCCACTAATACACTACTAACAATCTAATGAGAGTTGGTAGAAATGTAAGTGCAATGTTACTTATAGTCAACAGAATGTGTTAAAGGGACCATCAAAATAAAGTGAAACCGTTAATTTTATTAATTAAGAAATGTAATAGGTTAGATTCAAGAATATTTATTTATGTGAAAAGAGTATTAGACTATGTGAAAAAAGCTGCAGCGCATTGAAATAGACATGTAATGGTATTTAATGTCAAATGTTTGTAAAGTAATTTAGCCCACACCCATGAACCTTCATGCTTAAAGCTTTACCTTGATTGAACTGTATTTTTATACTTCATTTTTAGCTGCTGCCACGTTCTTGTTTATTTTTTCTGTCTTTTTCCTTTTTTTTTTTGTGGCCATGGGATAAAATGAATATTACTTCAATAATTTACAGTTTTCACCTCTGATATTATAACAGTTATTAAGTTATTGACAGTTATTAAGAATTAAATTTACGCATTGACAGAAGTACGCGCGCTGACGTCTTTTTGGCAGGAGCTATTGCCATGGTGAATCGGAATTTCGGCGCTCCGCTGATCATGACTTTTCATGGTCGTGGTGCACGCGCTTAACTCAGAGTCAACCTACTTAGAGTAAACTAACTCAGTTCAGCTGTTCTGTAACCGAAAACTCAGAGTTTCCCATCTCAGAGTAAGTCAACTTTGAGTTCAAGTTTAAACTCAGAGTTGGTTGAACCTCCTTATTGGACTCTGTGTTCTTTGTTTCTCCCCTGTCCTTCCTGAGTTTCCTTATTTGGTTATTTTCCTGTTCTTGTTAAGTTAATTGATTATTCCTAGCACCTTTTTCAGTTTTCCTTGATCACCTCCCATGTGTTTATAAGTCCTGAGATCTCCCTTAATCTTTGTCCGTTCACTCGTCTTTTTATGTTGTGTATCCCGTCATCAAAAGTTGATTTATTAAAATGAAGAACATTTACACACCCGCTGTCTCCTGCGTCCTTCCCGCAACACACCAGTACCTGTGACAGACGAACGGACCCCTTCGCAGAAGGATGACTGCAGCTGAGAATGTGCTGTGGGGTTTGCGGCAGGCTGGTCAGAGGTTGGAGTGGTATGTGGAGGATTTCATCGAGCAAATCTATCTCATCCTTCTTCACCCCATGCTGAGAACCTCCACATACCGCACCAACGGCTTGGACCACCTGCCCAATTCCAAACGCCCCCTTATACTCCGAAGCTCCACCTGCGTCCTCAGCCGAGAGCTGCCATTCGCGACTCACTGAAGGCCACCGTTCGCGGCTCCCTCAATCCCGCTGTTCGCGGGGAAATCCATGCCGCCGTTCGTAGCTCACTCAAGGTCACTGTCTGTGGTGAAGTCGGCCACCGCAAGCATGCCGCCGTCCGTGGGGAAAGCAAGCCCACCGTTAGCGGCTCACTCAAGCCTGCCATTCGCGGGGAAATCCAGGCCGCCATCCGCGGCTCACCCTGGCCCGCCACCGTCCGTGGCCAACGCAAGCCCGCCGCCGGCCTCTCCGCTGTCAAGCCCGCTGGCAGACGCACATGTGCCCCTGGGATTACTGGTGGCATACGAGGGTATGAGTTGGAGCCCAGCTCCAGAGCCCACTCCTCGACAGTGCCTTCCAGAGCCCGCTCCTCGACAGCGCCCTCCAGAGCCCACTCCTTGACTGCGCTCTCCAGAGCCTCCTCATCGACAGCACCTTACAGAGCCCGCTCTGGGTGTGCGCCCTCAAGTGCGGCGGGGGTGGGGGGGCATATGTCCATGGCCAAGACGGCTAAGGCCACGGAATTTCCACCATGGCTGCCCGAGATCCCTGCTGTGCCCACCCACGTTACGTTAGATCCCTGCTGTGCCCACCCATATGTTACGGCGCGGGACGCGCCTATTCGGAGGGGGGGGGGGGAATAATGTCAGGGTTCTGGACTCCGTGTTCTTTGTTTTCCCCCTGTACTTCCTGAGTTTCCTTATTTGGTTATTTTCCTGTTCTTGTTAAGTTAATTTATTATTCCTAGCACCTGTTTCAGTTTTCCTTGATCACCTCCCATGTGTTTATAAGTCCTGAGATCTCCCTTAGTCTTTGTCCGTTCACTCGTCTTTTTATGTTATGTATCCCATCATCAAAAGTTGATTTATTAAAACGAAGAACATTTACTCACCTGCTGTCTCCTGCGTCCTTCCCGCAACACACCACTACCCATGACAATTACTAATTTTACTGTATTTTTAATCAAATAAATGCAACTTTGGAGAGCATAAGAGACTTCTTTCAGAAACATTAAATAATTTTACTGACTCAAACATTTAAATGGTTGTGTATATTATACAGCGTTTTGGATATTTCTTTTCTTTATTTATTTACTTATGATTGTACCCTTGATGACATCCATTTTTGTCATAATTTAATATAGTCAGGTCGATTCATGAATATTAAGTTTATATTTTTGACTTCACTAACAAACCATTTAATATGTTGTTACTAAATTATGTACATTTTCAGGTTACCTGACTAAACATGTTCAGAGCATTTCTGTGCTATACACAGCACTTTATAAATGTTGTTTGTGTGTGTGTGAGAATGTGTCCATGTGCATGTTTGAAGTCTGAGGCTGGATGCTCGTTTGGATGTGAATGTAATTACGGTAGGAAGATCAAAGACGGCCAGGACGAGTGATGTTTCAGGGGAGACTTTAACCACACAGCTCTCTCTTTCTTCCGCTCTTCTGTTCTTCCCTCCAGCCCTGCTGCTGCGAGCACATCTCCGCTCGTAAAAAATGATGAGGGCCGTATTTGTCATCTTTATGACTGAGACGTATTCTGTGATGAAGACTTTATGAGAGATGCTGTCTCTCTCTGGTACCATGGTAAAGTGACGGTATCAGATGGAAATACCACGGTACTGAATCACTGCTGTATTCTTATGCCATATTATATATAGCAAGAATTCCATGGTTTTGCCATGCTACATGTTCAAAAACAAAGTATTACCAGAATATAAGTCAAAGGTGTGAGCACAATCTCTTTATTATTGCTTTTTTCCACATTTTAGGTTATAATGCTAGTGAGAAACATGTTGAAACCAAAAAAAAGTGACACACGTCAAAACGCTTTCAGCTCTGCTCAACAAACTTCACAAGGTGCACCATGGGATTCTTGTAAACAGTATCAAAGGAACAATTTGAATTCCAATTTCTTACAGAAATTCATACATAGACCTATTTTTGTTAGTGTACTTCTTAATCCAGTCTGTTGTGTGTAAATGTTTGGCTTTTAAGTGTACAATAAATCAGTGTAATACCTTTTTGTATTAGTATTAGTGGTTGATCTCTCTGTCCTATAGAAAGCTTCAAACTCAATTGATTACACAGTGGCATAAAGTAGTAGTTAATCAATTAAAAAGCATTTCTGGAGCTTTATTTATGAGATTTAACCTTTATAAGTAGCTGACATCTTTTCTTTGGGTTATTTCATTTGCAGCAGACGTCTGGCCAGGGTTTTACTGTGTAAATGTGAGCACCTCCAGCGCGGGCAGCTGCTTTCTAATGTACTCAAGAGGTAAATTGGTGTCTCTTGAGTAGGTGTGTTGACCTTTAAGAGACAGGGAAAGGACATTCAGTCGAACTGAATGCCACAGCACTAATGTCTCGCAGCAACTATCTTAGCAGGATGCTTCACATAAAATACTCGTGCATTAATATGTGTGAAGGGGGGTTGAACTTAACTATAGTTTGGGGACAAAATTGTCCCCAGTCATTCACAGGTGAAAGAAGAAGAAGATTAATAAAATACAATACACAATGGTAATTACACATTACCATTTTTTAAAGATGCCCAGCAACAATGCATTTTGATCAAAAGTGATAGTAAAGAATTTTACATGGTTACAAAAGATTTCTATTTTGAATAAAGGCAGTTCTTTTGAACTTTCTATTCGTAAAATAATACTGAAAAAATATTGTTGCACGCTTTCCACAAAAATATGACATTAATAATAATCAGAAATGTTTCAAATCAGCATATTGGAATGATTTCTGAAGAAACATGTGACCATGAAGCCTGGAGTACTGATACTGAAAATTCAGTTTTGATCACAAGAATAAATTACATTTCACAAAACATTCAATTGTTAACAGTTATTTTAAATTGTAATAATACTTCACAATATTACTGTTTTTACTGTAATTTCTGATTACATAAATGCAGCCTTGGGAATCTTTTGCTTTTGAAAAGTAGTGTATTTCTTCTATAATCATTACACGTATGTCTCATATTACATTACAATTATATAAGAATTATGTTCTTTTTTTAAAAATAAAAGTGCTTCATAAAAAACTAATAATTAATAGTATTATCATTCACAGGAATCCATGATTGGAATATATGCCCAATAGAAATAAAATATTTTTAAAAAATATTAAAAATAGAAATAAAAGTCAAAATAAATAATAATAATAATAAAAAAAAAAAACATTTGGTTGCTGTCAAATCAAAATTGTGAGCATTTATAGGGATATTAGTGTTACATTTTTTTTTTGTATTTTTCTGTTGATGTTTTCATTCATTCATTCCTTCATTCATTCATTCATTCATTCATTCATTCATTCATTCATTCATTCATTCATTCATTCATTCATTCATTCATTCATTCATTCATTCATTCATTCATCCATCTTGGCCTGGGACTAAACATGAAAATGAGCCTCTTTGGCTAAATCTGGCTAAATTAATTGTTTATATGCATGTCCCTGATTAAATAAATAAATAATAATGAATATTCATTTATTAGGGTAGAATTAGTCTTCAGGTTAAATATGATTTAAATGAATTATTTTATTGAAATGGCATGTCCTCAATACAGATTTTTGTCTGTAGAATAAAGCAAAATTCAATCCAGATGATTGAATATGAGCTTGAGCCACATCTGTCAGAAGTCTCTGAAGTGTTTAGTGGCAAAGGACATGTTGAAAACACAGAGAACACAAAACTCCTGTCATCCGCAGCTACTAGTCTGAAAGCCCCGGCCAACCAGAGGAGACTTTATAGAGTGCAAAACCACTGGCTCCATGCAAGGATTGAGGAACTGCTGTTTCCTGTGGCGTCAGTCGCTTTCAGCTTATGAGAAAGATGCTGGGAAGATATCTGAGGGTTCACACACTGTGACACCCCGTGGGTCTGTCTCCTCTGGGAAACTGCGCTATCCTGAAGGAAAAAAGGCCTCTCGTTCCCATGAGGAGCGGCGGGTCCCTGCTGTACGCCAGGCTTGTGGCTGGAGATCAAGTAATGAGACGACTGACACGGAGTTTAAACAGAAGCAGATGGCATTAATAAAGTGCTGTGGGAGTGTGTGTGTGTGTGTGTTCATGGCTGTCCTTCTATCTACAGTCATCTTAAAGACTCTCAGGTGTGTGTGTGTGTGTGTGTGTGTGTGTGTGTGTGTGTGTGTGTGTTTGTGTGTGACATTTTACATGAAACCTGTATGTATAACACATTATAAAGGTGTTATTAATGCATAACAATGGAATTCAAAATGATGTATAATGTACACCACTGTTCAGAATTTTGGGATTGTAAATAAATAAATAAATAAATACTTATTTAACTTTAAAAAACTTAAAGCTACCTGAAAAACTATGTCCAAGTGCACCGAGGGCAAAAGCTGCTTTAAACGCAAAGGATGCTCACACCAAATGTTGATTTAGTTTAGTTAATAGAAGTTCATTGAGAAAAGAAAATCTATTTATGTCATTATTTTTGACAAAATCCTTATTTTACAGCACTTTTACACAAGTGCCTAAAACTTTTAACAGTAGGCTACTGTGGCTTTGCAGGTAGGTTTCTTGAAGTGTCTTAGAGACGTTGCCACAGTTCTTCTGGATTTAGTCTGTCTCAGTTTGTTCTGTTTCTTCATGTCATTCCAGACAGACTGGATGATGATCAGATCAGATCTCTGTGTGGAGCACTGGCTGTTGTCAGACAAAAATCTCACTTGATTATTACAGTTAATGGCAAAATGAATGTTTGGAAATGTAAACTGATATTTCCTACTGACACGCCACAGCAAAAGATAGAAATAACTGACTTAAAACCATTTTTTAGCTGGTGAAAATACTAGTGTCCGATATTTTGGCCACCACTGTAGAAATGGGAAATGGTGATACTTTTCTTTTTTCAGGACTTCAGGATAAATGGTTCAAAAGAACAACATTTATTTGAAACAGACATTGTAGTGAAAAGTCTTGTACTGTCACTTTTGATTAGTTTAATGCATCCGTGCTGAATAAAACTATTAATGTCTTTAAAAAATAAAATAAATAAAATATTACAGACCCCAAACTTCTAAACTTTAGTGTATTTTATAATGCACTATACCTTTTTATATATACAATATACAGACAGGTGACAATGTTTTGCACTGTATAAGGTGTACATTACCGTGTTATTAATATGTTATAATGCATTAAGATTGTCTTTAATAGATTACAAGCTTTATGGAAAGTGATACCAAGGTATCTGGACACAAAGGTGTGTGTGTGTGTGTGTGTGTGTGTGTGTGTGTGCATCAAGATGTTTGTACCTGTGTTATCAGCTGCGATGTTCAGTGGAGTGTTTGTGTGTGTTGTTGAGGTAAATACTCTGCCAGTATGATTGATTTCAGCATTGATGAGCGCAGCTTTCACCTGCTCACAGGCAGCAGATACTGATCACAGCTTTCAGAGTCTCAAATCCACCCCCATTACTGCAGGATTCACAAAAAAAAAAAAAAACAGAAGTTTTACCCTGGACCAAATCAATCAAAAGTTCACAGAGAGATTCTGTTGCAGTTGTTCACCTTGCCAAGACTTTGCTTTGCGTTTATCCACATGCAGAACTGTGTAATGCCAGAACCGCACTCTATACAAGTACAAAAACCCATAAGCAAATGCTTGCTCTTACTCAAATTACTCTTGACAATAACAAACCTCAGTATTACAATAGAGTTTCAGGCAAATATTAAACCAAATGTGTTATTTTTAAAAGAAACGCACTTTATCATACATTTAAAAAGAGCGCTTATCGCAGAAATAACATACTTTAAAATAATATACTTACTGTAATGCAAACTGAATGTAATGATTTAAAATGCTTGCTTACACGTTCTTTACAATTAAATGAAAATATTTGATAATTTTTGCAATTATCTGACCTTTAGAGAGCTTATTTGACACATTAAGTAGGACTTAAGTACATCTTTTTATGTAATTTCATAATTACCTCTACTGAGTTTGTAAAATAGCTATGCGGCTGAATGTACTGACAAGCTTTTATGGTAAACTAAAATATACTTTAAAGTCATTTCTACTAAAACTTGTTTGTTGTGTAGTGTAATGATGAAGGTGTAACTTATGGTAACTTTATAGTAAATACACATTGTAGTTGATATCTTTACTATGTAAGTCAGCACATCAAAATAAGTGTTCTGTTTTTATCTTATCTTATCTTATCTTTAAATATATTTTTAATATCTGAAGTACTCTACAAGTGCACGTTCAATACAGCTAAGCACACTTCTTTTTCACAAATGTCAGCTTATAGCTGTGCATATGTTGCCTAACAATCTTGAACTGGCTGGCTCAGCAAGATTTTCTTCAAACTACTGCTCCACCATAACAGTGGTTGACCTGAAGAGAAAACTGATTGTTGAAAAGATAGTTTACTCTAATGCCCACTATAGTGGCCATTTTTGGCTACACTGAAAATGCAGACTTGGAATTGCGCTATGAATTGTGTTCTGACACATTTCAGAATTCAACACTAAGAGCACTTACAGTTTGACTGAGCGCTTGATGGATAGCAATGTGAATGATTCGTGAGAGTGTGTGAAGCCTTGGGTCAGTGTGAAAACAAGTGAGAAAGCAGCACACTGGAATTATGAGCTTGCATGTCTAAATTCTCATTTTTCAATGGATGCCTTCAACAAAGTCACAAATTCCTGAAGTTTTGCTGGCATGATGGAGTGTCACACCCTTTCTTTGCAATGCACCTTCTCTCTTGAATGGGTTCACGGCATTCTCTGATACAAACGCTAGTGCAGTGATTCTCAACTGGTGAGTCACGACTCAAAAATAGGTTGCAGGTCTCTTCTGACAGACTCATGAACAGCAGGGGGAAAACATTGCTAAATCTAAATGCCAGCATGGACAGAAACCTTACACAAAACAACACAAAGTAAAACAAAATATGATCCAACACTGTGTCATGACGATTTTTTTTCTTTCTGGAAATTGGTATGAATTTGTACAATGTCATTCTTTTTTTTTTTTTTTGCACATTGTACAGATTTTTACAAAATGTGTAAAATATTTAAGTTAAAACTAGTATATATTTTAAAAAAAAAATCATAATATAATATTAACGTAAAACTTTAAGTACAATTTCATGAATTAACTACACGTTTAAAAGTGCACTTTATAAAAATGTCAAACTAAATTTTAAATCATTATGTTTAAAAAAATATTTGGTCATGCTTTAAAGAAGTACTTATTTTGATGTGTTGACCAACATACTAAAGCACATGTTAAGTACTTGATTATACACTGTAAAAAAAATTCCATAAAATTCACGGTAAAAAAACAGCAACTGTGGTTGCCGGAATTCCACCATAAAAAATACGGTAACAACATTTTAGGTTTTACGGTTTTAACTTAAATTTACAGTTAAATGCCATAATTTCATTAACTTATATAATGTTAATATACCAACCTATTGAAGTACTGAAATCTGTAGCACACTGATAACCACCAAATGCAGGTGGTGATGAGAAAGTCACATGATGAACCAATTTTTAATTTAACAACATTAGATGTAACATACAAACCCAATAAACTTAACTGATAAGAAAAAACTAAGAAGAAACATAGTTATTTCAAAGAAAAAACATCAGATTCAAACAAAATTTGAAATGCAACGCAGGGAATTCTGGGAATGTCAGTTTGAAATTTAATGGATATTTAGACAATAAAATTGTTCATTTTCCCAGTGAGTTAATATCATGTTGCTAATTTTGCAAATATCAATACATCCCAATATTTGATTTTAAGGTCATTTTGTAAATGTATGCACGAAATTGTGGTATTTGTGTCGCCATTTGATGCTTAAAGTAAAAATGAGGCTGCTTTAATGTTTAGGCATCCTTCATCAGATCTTCATCCTGACACTCTCTCTCTCTCTACACATCTTCTTCCCCCTCCCTCTCTCGCTCTATCGTCAGATAGACTCATCTAGCTCTGTCTCTGAGCTCTGTCTCACCTCTGCTGTCTTGGCTCCGGATGGGGCGATTTTTTCCCAAACTACAGGTGTTTTCATTAGGGCTAATGATAGCATGCGACGCCCAGCGCTGTGGTGATCGCTGTTGTTTATTAGTTCTGTGATAAGCATTATAACAAAATGCACATGTCACAGCGAGCGTCCCGCAGCCTGCCGGCACTAATGAGATAAATAAATGAATTTAGTACAGCCACAAATGGCTCCTGAGAGCTAGTTACCAGAGCCGGAGAGGAGAGAGAGATGAGGTGAGCGCTCTCGCGAGGGCCAGGCGACGGCTGATGTACATATGTCCTTGATTACCGCCGGTTCCCCTGCTTTTATTCTAATAAGTGACATTCTTTGTACTCCTGTGGACAGCTAGACAGTCTGACAGTGGATGGGAATAAATATTGCATGTGGCTCACATTAAGCTGTCAGCTGCGGGCCAAGAGAGAGACGGAGAAATTCACGTGACGTTCAGAGCAGCTACACTTTCTCGGCTCTTGTCACAATTGTCACATCTTGATGATCTCTCCCCTCCGTATCCCCCCATCTCTCTCTCTCTCTCTCTCTCTCTCTCTCCTTCACCCTCCACCCCCATCTTCTCTCTCTCTCTCTCTTAGTGACATCATGCCTTATCTCAGTACAGTATTTAGTGCAGCCTCTTGAAGGGTTTGTTTGATTTTATTCCTATTTACCAATCAGTTTTGTTGCAAACTGTTGCAAACTCTCTGATGATGATGATGATGATGATGATGCATGGCATCTTTCTTATGACACTGACTATTCACTTGTAGTGTAGATAGAAATCTTGTTCATAAAGGAATCTGTTTTTGTCTTTGCAGTTTTGTTAGCTAATGGCTTTATCTTGTTGTATTGTGCTAGTTTAGCAAAAGCATCTTCTGAAGTCTGCTGAAGTTATAGATATTCATACATGTGTATAATTACAGATGCTGTGCAGATGCACCAGCAACTTGCTCTCTAGTGTTCACGGATCGGCTTTGACATTGCAATATGGCAGATGGCTTATGTATAGCGGCCCAAAGAAACAGCTGATAATATCATATGCCACTTTTTACATACACAAAAGGACACTGATGGAAACCCCAAAAATAACTAATTTAGTATCCTGTGTGATGCGTGACCAACACAGCTCTGCGCCTCTGTGTTCATCACTGAACTGCAGCGACGATGATCACCTCTGAAAGAGAGAGAGCGAGAGATAAAGAGAGAGAGAGAGAGAGAGAGAGGCAGCGAAAGAGAAGGACATTCAGAGTGAAGGAGCATATCTGCAGTTCCTCTAATGTGTGTGTGTGTGTGTGTGTGTGTGTGTGTGTCTGCGGGGTGCAGTCAGTGTCTGCGCTTGTGTCCTTCCAGTTGTTCATTGCTGTGAGGATGAAAAACATCCTGCTGTGATCTCCATCCCACTCTCACTCCTCCATCAGCTCATCCCTCTTTCCTTCATCTCTCCACACACACACACACACACACACACACACACACACACACACACACACACACACACACACACACACACACACACACACGCATGTTGGGTTTTCATGCTTTTATGGTGGCATTCTATAGACATAATGTTTTTTATACTGTACAAATTGTATTTTCTATCCCCTTACTCTAACCCTATCCATAATCCTGCCCCTCATACAAACTTTCAGCATTTTTACATTTTCAAAACACTTGATTTATAAGATTGCTTCCTTGTGGAGACCTAAAAAATGTCCCTACAAAGTCAAAATTTACTGGTATTACTGTACTTGTGGGGACATTACTATACTATGTTTGGTCCCCATAACACACACACATCTCACATTGTGAAGAACCGAAAAAGAGATATTTAAACAGGGAAAGGTGGTACTGAAGTTTTGTGGATCAGTTAATGAATTACACTTATTTTGGTAACACTTTATTTTGATGGTCGATTTTGAACATTCCGTTGACAATAAGTAACATTGTACCAACATGTCAACTAACTCTTATTAGAGTATTAGTAGGCTGTCTGCTCAACTTTATATTAGGTGGTCTTACTATGTTCTTACATTTGACTTAATCATTTTGATACAAGGAACTTATTATGTACATACATGTTTTCACATTGCACATATTTTTAAAAATACCTGCATGTAATTACATCTGTAATTAATTTCTGTAATTACATTTATCTGCATACCACCATACCTGTCCCTAACCTTACTCGTATCCCACCTCAATAGCAGCAGAAGTTTTTTGCAATACAAAATAAACACAATAAGTACACTGTACTTAATTTTGTGATGTAAGTACATAGTAGTTAAGGCCACCTAATATAATGTGAGACCCAGGTATTTATTAATACTCCAATATTTAATTTTATTATGGCAATGAATCCATGTGTCTGAAGCCAAAGGTTTCTCATCTAAAGCAATGAGCACCCTGCACATAAAAAAAAAAAAGATCCCAAAGGGGTACCTGAGCATTAAAAGAAATGTCGCCGGAGGATCCTGAACAAGCCTCAATATGTGACGAGTTGGAAGTGAGAATGTGTTGGACTGTAAGTGAATTACACAGGAGAAATGAGCAGAAACTGTTATATCACAGACGAATATTATGTACCACCCAAATACCAAGAGAGACTTCCTGACTCACTCTGCCAGTACAGCCAAAGTGCTAAACCTCTTTATCTGTCCTCCTTAATGACTCTCTTTCTCTTCTTCCGCACTAAAAGCCTGATGTACAGTTTAATCCACCTCACACTCCCAAGGAAAAGTCATTTCCTTTCCTTTCCTTTCCTTTCCTTTCCTTTCCTTTCCTTTCCTTTCCTTTCCTTTCCTTTCCTTTCCTTTCCTTTCCTTTTCTTTTCTTTTCTTCTGAGACATTTAAGGAGATCAAAGCTTAAGCCCAGGGCCATCTCTGGCATATGAAAACACTACACACACAAACATAATTAACATACACCCCGTTTAGATCGTAAATGTGTATCTTTCATCCTGTATTTCTCCATTAATGTCGTGTCTGTCTGTTGGGTGACGGCAGTGACCACACAGCAGAGCTGAACTCATCTGATTCGACAAAGGCTCGACTGTGACACTTGACCTGTTCATATACATAGAACATACTTCCCAAATGAAATATTAAACGTACATCGCACATGAATGTAGGTCATGGTTAATTGATTTATTCCATCGACATGTTTATGGTTTCTGTTAATGTCAAACAATTTTACTAAAAGCACATGCAAGCCGTGCAGCCGAACACTAACCGGCGTGTGATGAAAACCTTCATCGGCGGAACGGCCCGTTAGAGCTCGTCAGCTCTGAGTGATTAGCTGAAATAATGTCTCTGTCAGCCTTAATCACATTAAAACGTGGTTAACATTTAATTTTTCTCTCTTCATATGCAAAAATTTCCACTAGATTTGCAGTGAAGGCCATTGAAATTCCATTATAAAAAGAATAAAAATTTCAGGCATCATTTATTCAGAGAGAAAGAGTGGAAGTGGATGAAGAAAGTGCTGAATCTTTCTATTAGCACAGGGCTGAGAAATGATCTTCAGCTGTACGGGATGTGAGGGTTGAGACCGGACGCCCCAGACACACATTTACCCAAACACTGACCCCCATCATCCGTGACCCTGCTGACTGTGATTTACATGCGTTTGCTTTCGATTGGATAGACTGTATAGTAAGATATATAGGGTTACAATGATGCTTTTGCTTTCAGTTACATGAATCTGACATGGAAGTACAGGAACACCAAAAAGTATTTGGAAAAAGCTAACTATGACAACAACAAACTGGTGATTTTTAGTGGATATTTGAAGTCAGATCCCCTCAATTCACCATAAAACAGCCTGTTTATTTTACTTATAACCATTTATTTCATTTAGTTATACAATGCTCATCGACCTTATAATGTACTGATAACCAAGGTGGTAAAACAGAAATCCACACATAAGTTCATTATAAGTTGCCTGTCTATAAAAAAAAAAAAAAAAATGCTATGCTATTACAAACCGTTCACAGGGACAAACAAGCAAAGACAAAACACCATCATGGTAACACACATGACACTAGTAATGCAATAAACTTTCACTAAATAACAGAATATGTAACAAAAAAACATCCAAATGTGCATCCAAATTTTTGTACAATTTAAATAAAATGTGATTATAAAAATTAGGAGACTTCTGGGTTTGACCTTTACAGTTTTTACAGTATGGTAATTTATTGTTTTTTACTTCCAAAAACCACGAATTTAACAATGTTTTACTGTAAAATTACATATGTGTTGTTAAACCATTTACAATTTTACAAACTTGCCATTACAAAATTAAACAAATTAACAGGTTTTTAATAATTAACATTTTATAGTACTTGTCTTTCTTAAATAAACAAACAAATGAATAAATAAATAATTTTCAGTTAAAGAGTGTGCTATTTTAAAAATGATTCACACTTCAATATTTGATATTTTTATTTTCTAAGCATGCATTGTTGCATATTGTTTAATACGCAGTATTGCGTATTAAACAACATTATTGTTCAAATAGTTTAATAAAGAAAAGGAAGAATTAAATATCCTTACTAAAACTTCCCGTTTTTCACAATGCATCCCATTCAACAACATTGTGTCCATTTTTTCTGTTTCCTGTCTCATGCTGTCATTTCCGTAATGTCTTGCGTCTTATTTGCGTCAATTTTACACCTCTTCAACAGAAATGAACTGACAAGATATGACTTATTCAAGAGCAATTATTCTATGCCATAACGCCACTCCTTTTTCAAAATAACAAATCTGTGAAATGACTTAAAACGAAATTTGTTTGATATTTCGTCACCATTTGTCAAGCTGTTTGTTCGGGGGCAAATAATTGGGGAGACTCGTGCTATCCCTGTGTCATAAAGTTGCTCAAATTGGTGGTGAAAGTGATGCTGACAGTGTATCAGATTCTTTAATTGACAGTGGTGTGTGTGTGGCGTCACGGCGAGAGCATGTGTGTTTTGCTCTTCTCTTTCTGTGTGTGTGTGCGTCTGGGCCCGTGTCACTCAGTGCCAGGACCTCGAGACCTCCGCGCTCATTTAGCGCTAACATTATGAAAATCATCCCTCAGCCCTAAAGCGAGAGATCTTTGTTACGACTCGTGGCTCTGTCAAGCCTTCACCAATTACACTCGCAGGTACAATGGTCTATTGAGTGGAGCGCAGCCCTTGACTGGCGCGGCGACAGTGATTTGTGAATCGTTACCGCGTCGCCGGAGGAGAGCTCCGTACCTGAGGAATGCAAATAATGTGCCGCCAAACCAAACTACAGCTACTATTACCGCAGATTGGATTTTTCTTCCTTTCTTCGCCTCTCACGAGTGTGAAGTTTTCAACTAAATGTAAATTTCTCTCCATCAGAAGTGGCCACTAGCTCCGAATGATGGCTTTGACTCTCAGCGCGGGCTGAAGTGCCTCTGGTGGAAGTGCGGTATATAAAAAACAGCAGATTTGGGCCTATACTGTAGCATTACTTTAGAATGACAACATGTGCTGATTGCATGTTCTCGGAAAGATGTGCGGTCCACCTGGAGGAGACTTCTTTATACGGCAAATGCAACCGAGCTGAATTTTAACGTCTTATTTAATCAATCTGCCACATTCAATCTGACACACACTCGATACACAGATGGAAATCACTCTGGTTCAGTGGCGTGAGCGGATGATGGTCTACTAAGAGCAGCCTAGTTGATGGGAATAGTTGAGATAAAAATGAAAATTGTGTCATCATTTCCTCACCCTCATGTCTTTTCAAATCGCTGTTCTGTGGAATTGAAAAGAAGTAGTTTTGTCAAATGTTCACGCTGCTCTCTTCCATAAAATAAAAGCATACAGTACAGACAAGAAAAAAATAAATAAATTGGCTCATACAATCCATATGCAACTCATTACTCACTGATTTTTTATGCCAAACTGCCAAATATCATTGTTTCTCATGCCTAGTCGAGACACATCACTTTTGAATATCAAATTGTATTAATCAAGTCACCTTTATTTATATAGCGCTTTTAACAATACAGATTGTGTCAAAGCTCTTAACAGTATCAAATTGAAAGACAGAGTGTCAGTAATGTATAATGGTAAGATTAAACACTCAATTTTCAGTTAAAGGCATTTCATTATTGAATTCAGAGATGTCATTGTCTAGCTCAGTTTAGTTTAAATAGTATCTGTGCAATCAAATCGGCGATAATCGCTAGAAATTAAGAGTCCCCATTTCAAATCAGATTTGAGGAGATCATTGATTAATAAGGACTTTTTTATGAGACTGTGCGGAGATTATGAGTGAATAACATCTGAAATGTTGGTCTGTTCCTCACATAAATCTTATATATACCTTAAGAAGATTAGGGGAGTGTCCATATGACTCATGTTCTGTATCTCAAATCTTCTCACTGCTAAATCTTATTCTTACTTCAATAACTTTTATGGTGATGTGTCTTTAGGAGACTGATAGCTCCTGTGCACTATATGCTTTTATAGTATGGAAAAGAGCAGCATGAACATTCTTCCAAATATTTATTTTCAGGTTTTTATGGCTCATATGATATAGAAGAATATGGAGCTCATATTTCAACACCCCCCCCCCCACCCCCCCAAGAGACTCATACTGAGCAAAACATATTTAATTTGGTACAGTTGCTTAGGATTATGATCATGGTTTTTAATTGTTGGGAGCAAAACGTTCCTCAAAAGCCTGATATATCATATTTGATACATTTTAACAGGATTTTAAAAAAATAAAATAAAATGCTTTAGTCCATTAAGTGTTCATATTAAAATATTAGTAACAACAAACATTATTCTTATGTTTACTTCATAAATATCAGTAAGGATTTCACAACAAAAGACACATGAACTAAAGATTGAAGGTTTTAGAATGATACTAACAGGCCTTTTTCTTGCTAAAAAGATTAATTGATCAACCAAATGACAGAACGCATGTGTGTACAACAGATTTTGATCATGTTGATAATCTAGAGGCCTTACAAATTTGTGTATCAGATATGATAGGCTTTATGGGGTTAAAGTAAATTATTTCTTTAACTGGTCCATCTAGGAAGCAGTTTAGTGTTGCATTGAAAATAATGTCAGGATCAGTCAGAAAACAGGTTGGGGTTGGCTCTTTGAGAGAAGTCCAAAACTTTTTTTCTGAAAGCATATGGATGTAATCTTATAATCTCCCCTCAATCACACACACACACATTGTTCTGACCATTTTCAAAAGATTTATCCCGTTGTGTCAGGTGTCCCACTGCGTGTTAAAAGCAGATAAATCCATTTAAAAGTGTTGTTGAGTATGTGATTGACAAAGAAGGTCTTGACTGAACGTTCTTCAAGCACTTTCTCTGAGAATGACTGGTTTTCAGTTAATGCGTATGTGGTCCAAACATTCATCCTAACTGTCCTATAACAATATAACAGTGCAGTTTCATAAAGGAAACTATATTGAACTTTTTGTGCAACAGACATAAACAATGGCTCCAGTTATTAGGCTTAGAAATCAATGCAATATGTGCAATCTGATTTTTTGCACAGGCAGAAACTGTCACATTTTAGAAGAATCTAGTATATAAACACTATTTGTCTTCCAGAGCAAGTAAGAGTTCAGGTAACTCAATGAAAGTGTGAGATACGGTGCGGCACGACCTTGGAAAACCACTGTTCCGAAACAGCATGGTAAACAGGCGTGACTGTGATCATGAATATACAAATGCCTGTGAATAATAAACACCCCTATATCTGTCAGTAACTCCATCTGCAGACCGTAGCGGAGATGACCACGCAGAAGCTCAGACCTGCAGACCGGGTCACGGCACCACCGGACGGAGCGTGGAGGATCTCGGGAGGACGGCGGCAGACGTGAGGAGCGAGGAGCAGCCATCCCCGAGGTTAATTAGCATTCTCTTTCCCTTCACTTTATTATCAGCTGTGTCCTCCACACACCCGTTTAATTGCGTGAGCTGATCGAATAATAAATGGCAGAGTAATTACCATTCTAAAGGAGAGATCCCTCTCTCTCTCTCTCTCTCTCTCTCTCTCCACCACACAACTCAGTCAAAAGAGATTTTTATTCTAAATTAAGTTTTTAACTGTCATCTGTCATCTTAGGTATAATTATAACTTAGACATTTCGGGTTCATTGTTCTCGCACTGTGAAATTCTCGACGGAGAAAAGACATTGTGACAGCGGATTTTTAGGCGCATGGAAAATGATGTTTAGGAGGAATTCTCAATGCCTCTAAATGAGAAAGCAAATATGCTAATTAATCAAACTCTCTCACAGGCCAATAACGCAGTTGAAATCCTGCTCTTATTTTAATATATTTAATCAGTCTCTGGATGAGGTAATGCGGGCTGTCTTTGCTGGAGGACTCCATTGTGTGAGTCCTTTTCTTTTCAACTATAAGCACTTCTGGCTCTGTGGACATTTAGAAAATAAATCAAAACACAGTTTTCACATTTTCACTAATTTATCATTTGTAATTTCACATTTCACATCTAAAATCACCTTTTATTTTGGCGTGGAAATAACATTTTAATCTTTGGAACTTTAAAAGATAGGATTTTAAAAAATAAATACATACAATTAAATAATATTTTCAAAATTGCATTAATATTGACAAAACTACAGTTTGATTGGAAATCATTCAAAATGAGTTTAATTGGTCACACTTCCAATTCTCCAATTCTCGCCATTAGCAAACCATTAACTACGGCTTTTGCCTCAATAAACTCCTAATTTGCAGCTTATTAATAGTTAGTAAGGTAGTAGTTAAGTTTAGTTATTGGGTAGGATTAGGGATGTAGTATATGGTCATGCAGAATATGTGCTTTATAGGTAAACAGCCAATATGTTATTAATAGGCATGCTAATTAGCAACTAGTTAATAGTGAGAATTGGTCCCTATACTAAAGTGTTACCAAATAAATGAATATTAAAATACATTTCCTTTGTTTTTAGTCACACCAGGGTTATTATTTTTAACCAAAATATTTAAAAAAAAATTGTTAATTAAAATAAAATAAAAAATAAATAAAAAAGCACATAACAAAAACAATTAAACTGGTTTATTTAGATGTTACCATATTTTTCAGTGTAAAATAGTATGTCACATGTCAATAAATATTACAGTGGTTTAACTTTTTTATTTAGAATAGATTCTCATAGTTTTCAAATTGTAATGACTAATTTTTAATATTATTATTTTTTTAATTATTATTTTCGGTTAGACTTTATTTTGATAGTCCACTTTAGACATTCTACTAACTATAAGTAACTTTGTAACTACATGTCAACTACATGTCTACAAATTCTCATTAATTTGCAACTACATGTCTACTAACTCTCAGAGTAGACTGTTAGGGTAGGTTTAGGGTTAGTAGAATAAGCTGGCATATACTTGCAAAGTTTCTCATAGTCAGTATATTGTATGTTGTGGACCCATCAAAATAAAGTGTTAGAAGTTATTAATCAGACAGTCTACTAATACTCTAATGACTGCTTGTTGACATGTAGTTTCAAAGTTACTTACTGTTAGTAGAATGTCTAAAGTGGACTATCGAAATAAAGTGTTACCTTATTTTTATGATTGTCATAGTTTAAGACTGAAAGTTTGGTTCCAGGGCAAAAACAATAAAATGAAGACGGGATGGAAGAAAGTTTAGCCAGTTCCATCTAGCCAGTTTTACGCTTTCCGAAGTGATCAATGTCCACTTAAATGGACAAGTGGCCTCTCTACCCATAATGCTCCAATGTGTTTGATTTAACCAGGTGTGTCTGTATGAGAAGCATCCAGGTGAGTCATATTCTCCTCTACCTGCTTCTGCTGTTCCGAGCCGCAGGCACCTGGCCAGATATCAGCGGCCTCCACCCCAGTCAAGCCACCGTCCCACACCACGGAGAACTTCAATTACAGCGGGATTCTCGGAGCAGAGAGCGAGGGGCTCGCATTGATTGAGGAGGGCAACAATTGATTTTGTCCATTACGTGGTGAGAATGTTTCCATCCTGCGCAGATCAGGCTGCCCTCCTCCTGTGGGTGGAGATAAGAGGCCGCTGCATTGTGGCTGCCTAATCTGTGTGACGGCGCTTGTCTGTGCTGAAATTGATGTGGCTTTTCATGCGGCCGCATGTGGGTCTGCGTGGGGGGGGGGGTCTGTTCCTCCTCACCCCCCTCTCAGATCCACTTGGAGCGCTGAGTGCTGCTCACATCAGCAAACATGAGGGGATTTGAATTGATACAGATATTTGCCTTGCATTTGTTCCACAGGATGTTTCTAAAGAGAATAAAGGCGTTTGTAATGATGTCCGTGACTTGTTGAATTCTTGAGCCTTTTATTGTCCTTACAGTGGGATGTGGGTCAGAAGAGTGTCAGAAGTATTAATACAAAGGATTTAAACCATGTTAATCTGGAGAGTTTTGTAAGGAATTTATTGAGTTTTTTAACTATAATGCATTCAAATGCTGCCACACAAATGCACAAACAACAACAAAACCCTTAAAAGTCAATATGAAATTAAAATTTAGCTTTCTAAAATAAATTATGTTGCTGTTTTAGTGAACAATTTATTTTTGTCTTTCTTTTTCTGTTGATGTCCCTTATGTGGGCTTTGGATAATCTTTAGGAAGACAAATAATTTTTTTAGACATTATTTTGAAACATCACTTTTAGGATTGACTCCCAATGGAAAAAAATCCTGCTCTAAATTTAAATATAATTTGTAGAAAAACAGTTGGGTCCTAAGGTCTGAGACCACCAATAATAAAAAAAAATGTATATATATATATATATATATATACACACACACACACACACATGTATGTACTGTATGTACTGTATGTATGTATCAGGATAATTTAAGTGAACAGATCTTTTTTTTGTAATTAACCCTATAAAGCCTATATCATATTTGATACTTAAATTTCTAAGGCCTCTAAATTATCAACATGATCAAAACTTTTACTGAAAATCTTATAGTACATGATCAACAGCCCTTCTGTTTTCTGATAGTTTATGCGTTTTCTTCGCAAATAAAAAGCCTTTTAGTATCATTGCAAAAAATGTCCATCTACTATGTTGATGTTAAATATAATACAACAGGCTTTTGAGGAACATTTATTTGTTCATCGCTCAATTATTAATGCATTAATTTTTAAATATAATTTAAACATAAGACACATTACTGGTATAGAGTGGAAACATACATTTTATTGTAAGTAGTCTGCTATACTGTTATAAAGATCTCATTGATTTACATTACAAGCTATCAGAATGTCATCTTCATTTTTGAAAATATAACTTTGGGGGGGGGGGGGATGTGTTTACTAGTTTTTGTTTACTTTGTTTAGTAGTAGTCAGGCTTTAAAGAGTTAATAATTGTGTAATGAATTCATTATACTTTTAATTTTTCAAACTCCTAACTCATTCTGTTTATTTCAAGGTTCAAATTAGATTTTGAATCCCAGAATTTTATGTGGTCTCAGACTTTTGGAATCCTCTGCGCATCACATTTCCTAAGTAAAATGGTCTGTGAATGGCATTTCATGTTCACGTTAAAGCTGAACAACAGCAACAAGAAAGTCAGCTCATTAGGCAAAGCCGGGACGGGCGCATAACTGATTACAGGCAGCCTTGCTTCTGAACGAAAGGCACTTAGTCAGGTAAGCACCAGTGAGTAGCTATATTAACCCAATACATCTTACACTGTAAAAACTGCAGTCTGTAACGCTGCCCTGCTAAGCCCTGTAACATGCTTTATTAGGCACCCTTGAGGTGAATGTTATCTATCAGCCTGCTCTGCATCAAGACCCCCCACCCCTTCCCAGAATGCCCCACACGGAGAACATTGCACGCTCATCTGTTCCTCTCTAACCAGACAAACCCTGATGCTGATTAATGGTAGCTAAACTTACAGGCACTCTGTCAGAGATGTTACACAGGGAAGGTAATATATGGGAGCCATTAAATACACATCATTTTCCTGGCATGAAATATGTTGACCCCGATCTTATTACACACATAATTAAAAGCGCTCAACAGTTCTGCGGCCGTGCGCGGTAGAGCAGGGTTGCTCACCGACAGCCGCAAGTCAAATTGATGCTTCGCCGGAACGTCATTTGTTTTATTCATCTGTCAGAGCTTCGTTCCCTCGGCTGTGCATATAAATTGTTTTTTATTAGAGAGTCTGATTCACAAAACTTGATTTCATTGAGACAGATGTATCTTGTAATTGCTGCTTTTGTAACAAAGGGACCATTTCTTCAGTTGTTTACATGTGGGTATTTCATAAAGTGTATCAATATGTTGAGATTTTGTAAACAAAAACTTTGTACAGACACATGCTGTGCGGTTCACTACCGTCAGAACATCTGCGTAACAGTCAAAAGCTCTTAAAATGCAGACTGATGTCATAAGAAAACTTTTTAATTTCCACAACCAACTTTTTATTCCCTCGTTCCTGCTATGCCCTTAAAGATCCCTGAAACCAATTTACTGTGAAGAGCCTATAAAGTATGATTAAGAACCTTTTACCTAAAAAAACAACAACAATATATCAACTCAAGAACCAAATACGAACAACAATGGTTCTGGAAAATGTAAATGTGCTACAAATAACTATTTAATGTAAGAACCTTTTTATTTGGATTTCTATGCAGATTTTGGCTATATGCTCTGGCTGGATATATGTAAATCAATTCTCTTTATTTTGATATTCTGAAAGACAGTGGGGTGTTTTTATGTTGCACAGTAGAAAAAGGTTTGGAACAACATGAGAGGGGGTGAATTTTGACAAAATGTTCATTTTCAGGTGAACTATCTATTTTATTAAGCATACAGAATTCTTGCATATAATTTATAAAACCACTGATGGTGTTCCGACTAGTGCAGACGATGTGGAACACACCTCAAAAACTCAGTGAAGGTCAGATATTTATTAAAAATCATGCTTAGACTGCAGTGTCAGTTGTTAATGTGCCTCATGTGGCAAGGAGAGTGAAGTTCACCAGCACAACAATCTCTTACCAGCCGGCCTCTGCTACACTCACCCAGGGGCGGTGCTATGGTTTCTGGTCCCTCCGAACAGCATACTGACTCAGGTCCCCCTCGGTAGAATCATGTTACGGGGTTTGTATGGGTTCCTCTCTCTGATCAAGGCCCTTGGAATCATCCTGCCCCTGCACTCACCCCTCAGTTCTGACACAAACACATAGCATATGCATACAGTTGACTTGAATGCATAGCATTTCAAAGTATACTTCACTTGATAGTGTGCAAGAAGACACTCGGATGTCTGAGTAAAGCCCAAGAATGATAACTATAACTATAAATATAACAACATTAGTGTCCACACCAGCGGACGATATTGTCTATTTATTCTAAGCACATACTCATCTGCCACTTTAAATTCTCGAGCTCGTTATAGCAGGATAGATTCTGATTGGGTGTCATTTGAGCGCATCATTCATCAGCTGGGAAAAAAAAAATTGTTCTGAAAGTGATTCCAACAATATCGTTTCTCTGTGCTTTTATCGTAATAGCTGTGGTGTGGACTCTGCTATTCTTAAATATCATCCTTGGTGTGAACGGGCCTAAACTCTATCACACAAACACTCCTAATGTGTTGTCACCTCCAATAGTTTGCTGTTGTTTCATCTCAGTTTTTTTTTTTTTTTTTTTTTTTTCAGCTGTGGAATAGTGGTCCAAGTCATTGATACCACCTTGTGGACCAACTGATTAGTGGCAAAACCTCAAGATCCACTTGCGACTTGAGCGCACACTGCATGCGTGTTTAGACAGATCTGACTATGTGCGTACTATGCTGATGATTACATTTGCGTTAAATGCAACGTGCCATAGTATATCTATAAAAATGGAAGTATACTTTGGTCTTAAAACTCATTCATATCCGGGTCACGGCACCACTCCAACCAATTCTGCTTGGCTCACTCCAAGTGGGGCTTAAACTGATGGTGGTCAGCATTTGAGGTTTTGGCCACACTAACAAAAACACTAATAAAATTATAGAGGCTGATAAAATGTCCACAGCCTCTAGCACATTAGTATTCAATCCTGCTCCTGAAATGTCACTTTTCCTGCAGAGTTCAGCTCAGAGGTGTCCAGTCCCAGTCCTGGAGGGCCCTGCAGAGTTTAGCTTCATCTTGTCCAAATATACCTGTCTGGACATTTCTAGTAATTCACTTAGTACCTTAGTTCAGGTGTGTTTAATTGAGGTTGGATCTAAACTAGGGGTCTACAACCCTGCTCCAGAGGAGCTACTGTCTTGCAGATTTAATCTCCAAACCCAAACAAACACATCTTAACCAGCTAATCAAGGTCTTACTTGACAATTACAGACAAGTGTGTTGGAGCAGGGTTGGAACTGAAATCTGCTGGACAGTAGCTCTCCAGAAGAGCTGGAGCAGAGCTGGAGACGCGTGGTCTAAACTCTGCTGGAAGTTGACCCTCGTGGAGCAGGATTAAACACCCTTGTACTAGCATCAGTTGCTAGTGTGCCTCTAGAGGATAAACGAGTGGGGTTTACCAGCACAGCTATCTTATATAACAGCTGTTACATAAACACCACTTACATTTTCTTCAGAAAATTAAAAATATCTCACTCTCATAACAGTCCAATGTGCTGAATTTTTTTTTATAGAACAGGGGTGCCAAACTTCAGTCCTGGAAAGCCACAGTCAAACAGAATTTTGCTCCAACCTCGAAAAAACCCCCACCTGTAGCTTTCTAATGACCCTTAGACATTGATTAGCTTTTTCAGGTGTTGGGGAAAGTAACTTATAAAAGTAATCTTGGGTTACTCAATAAAAATGTAACTAATTGCATTACTTAGTTACTTTTTTGGAAACTAATGCATTACGTTACTTTTGCATTACTTTTTGTCATCTGGGCTGGTCTTTCTTATTTGTTTTTCTCCAACAACAAAAAAAGTTATATTTTTGGCAACTGTAAAGACCCTTTCATATCAAAAGTGAAATGAATAAGCCTCAGGCTGAGATAGAAAGTTAATCCTTGTCTAGTGTCTGTGCTGTTTCTCTCCAGAAGTTACAACACATAAAAATGTCTTTATACTCATTAAAATGCAAAAATGTAACTAAACGCATTACTTAGTTACTGTCACATAACGCTGGGGACGAAGGAGTGAGGAGACGAGGATACTCTTGAACACACTCTTTAATAATAATCCAATAGAACAAACGATGTAACGAACACAGGAGACCAAACACAGGATGACTTGGCCCGGCCACTATGGCAAGGCTATATGCCCCCCCCCCTTAAATGCCTGGAGGGAGTCAGGAGGGCGCTAAGGAGAAGCGGAGCTGGCTGGGACCAGCGGAGACATAGGAGACCCAGAATAGCTCCTTTGAGCGAAATCAGGTCCTTAAATGCCTGGAGGGAGTCAGGAGGGCGCTAAGGAGGAGCGGAGCTGGCTGGGACCAGCGGAGACATAGGAGACCCAGAATAGCTCCTTTGAGCGGACTCGAGGGGTGAGGATAGGTGCTCAGAGATGCATGCTGGAGCCGACACTGAAGCGAGCTCTGGGGCTGCAGCCTACTCTGCGGTGAGGATGAGGGCTGCTAGCAGTCTTTTCCTCCTCATCCCCCTCTTTCGGTTGGGGATGAATTGGGCGGCCGGCAGGTTTGACGTTGTGGCAGCTGGCGGGCTTGTGTAGGGAATGGATGGCGGGTTTGACTGGGGAACAACTGACGGGCTGGACGGCAGGCTGGTTCTGGATCAGGGCTGAACACTCTCCAGGATCTCTTCCCTCCAGCTCAGTTCTGTGGCATCTGGGAGGTCCAAGGGACAATAGTAATTGGCCCCCGATCCAGAACAAAGAGTTGAGTGTTGCGTCATCCAGCGCCGTACACACAGCGAGCCCGCAGAACTCCCGCACATACGCCACCAGCGGGAGATCTTGGCGGGCCAGGGTGAAGAACTGAGCAGCGGTTTCCATAGCCATGGAGAGGGAAAACCGGGTAAAACAAATACTTTCAACAAACGGAAAACAAAACAGGGAAAAGGGACGCTGCTTACTGATTTGTATGGGTTCGCAGTTCTGTCACGTAACACTGGGGATGAAGGACCGATGAGATGAGGATACTCTTGAACAACACAGTCTTTAATAATAATCCAATAGAACAAACGATGTAATGAACACAGGAGACCAAACACAGGATGACATATAACAGCAAACAAAGGACCGGGGAAGAACACAGGACTCATAAAAAGAGAACGTAATCAGGAAGAACTGAAACAAGTGGAGTAATTAATCAAAAACCATGGAAACTAATAGACACGGGAACTCAGGGAAATATGGAAACAGAAACCGAACCAAAACAGACCATAAACATGACAGTTACTTTTTTGGAAAGTAGTGCATTACATTGATTTATGTCTTCTGGCCTGGGCTTGCTTATTTGTTTTTCAATAACAAATAAAAAGTCATATTTTTGGCAACTGTAAAGGTCCTTTCACACCAAAAGTGAAGTGAATAAGCCTCAGGCTGAAGGAAGTGCTCCTGCACCTCAATCCCAATTCCTCTCAACACGGGGCCAGGAGAGGTGTCAGTAAATAAATGGGAAAACAAAGAAACTTGCTTTTCTTTGCACTATTAACATTGTAGTAACTACTATTAACTAACAAGAAACTCTGATTAACGATTTATTAAGTAATAGCGCTAAATTGAAACTGGTAGTTCACTATTAGCTAACCAATAACTACTATTTTTTTTTCATATATCCTGAGAACTCCTAAGAACTACTGTATACAGGTTCATAATTAATGTGAATTATGCATAATGAATAATTAATTCTAAAATGAAGATCATGGTAACCCACTAGTAATGACTCAAGTATTACCAAATCCTTCTAAATGAACTACTAATTACTTGGATCAGTATTCTAAAGTGAAAATCATCATAACTTCCTAATATTGACTGACGTCATTGTGAGCTTTTGAGATATATGCAAGGTTGTGGATAGTAATGACTCAAGTGTTACTACATCCTTCTAAAGGAATTAGTCATTTTTGGGATCAGTATTCTAAAGTGAAGATCACGGTAACCCGCTAGTAATAATTTAAGTGTTACCAAATCTAGCAAAATGAATTACTAGCCAGAACCTTACAAAAACCTTAAAAGTTTACAATGACTTCAGTAATTACTAGGGAGTTCTCACGATCTTCACTTTAGAATACTGATCCAAAAAAATGACTAATTCCTTTAGAAGGATGTAGTAACACCTGAAAAAATTACTATTCAATACTTTACAAAAACCTCAAAAGCTTACAATGATTTCAGTCATTACTAGGGAGTTATCATGATCTTCACTTTAGAATACTGATCCAAATAATTAGTAATTCCTTCTGAAGAATTTGGTAATACTTGAGTCATTACTAGTGGGTTACCATGACCTTTACTTTAGAATGAATTATACATTATGTATTATTCATATTAATTATCAACCTGTATACAGTAGTTCTTAGTAGTTATTGGGGAAGTATGAAAAAAATAATAGTTACTGATTAGTTAATAGTGAACTACCATATTCGACTAAGCACTATTACTTTCTAATTCATTAATCAGAGTTGCTTGTTAGTTACTAGTAGTTACTAGATTGCTAATATTGCATTACTCATATGTTCTTGTTTAGTTATTCATTAATGATGGAACAGTATTCTAAAGTGTTACCCAAAAAAGTAATCAGATTACTGTTCAGGTGTGTTCTATTAGGGTTGGAGCAAACTCTGCAAGATTGTGGCTCTCCAGGACCAAAGTTGGTTATCGTAAGGACCAAACCAGTCCTGTAAAGCTGAATGTGTACCTGTAGCCACTCTGTCTCTCAATCAATTAATCAATAAAAAGTGTTTAATACTGAACGCTGGTCCATGTTGATAGCAGGACTGAAGCTTTGTGTTTACGAGGGAAGAGTTTCCAAGAAATCACCTGCCAGACCCTCGCTTCACCTGTAGCCACATGTACCTTATCCCCATAAATCCTCACTACGCCCACGGAGCAGCTAGCGCACACGTCTAAGTCTCCCTTATTCTGTCTCTACCCCCGTTCTCTCTTCCACGAGCCAAGCTCTCTGCAGGTATGCAGGAGTAATCCGTGTGGACACGGAGGCGGGCTTTATTACATCTGATGTGATGAAACTGGGTCGTTATAAAGAGGCCGGCGGAGGGAAGGATGTCAGGGCCCAGATGAGCACGGCCTCCAGTGATCAGACAGCTCAGACGTCTACACACATCTTCACTTTTACACAGGGGGAGAAATTACTGCCCTCAGATGACAAAACGTCCAAATCCAGTCTGAAATCCACTCTACATAGACTCATATCCACATCTCTGACTGGATCTTCAAAGCCGTCTCTCACAGAACAGACCCTGTGACTGATTTCCTCGCGCTTTCTTTTTATCAGGAGAATACGTGCTTCATCCCCTCATCTCGTGTGCTGCACTGACACTGATACCAACAGGCAAGTTAAATAAAGTGTGAAATTCCTAACATAAGGACTGTTACACGGATGAAGGGAGCATGGATAAGGGTTGCATATCTTTTTTGTGACTGCTGATGTGTTGTGACCTTTTAACAGAACCGCTGTGTTTTCACACAGACAGATTGGCCACATGTAAGTGAATTTTATGGTGGATTTGTAATGACAAAAGCATCGACTTAAAACATGTTGACGCCGTGTTAAAAGAGTTTAGACCCGGTCTTAAAATCGGACTCATGCAGCTTATGGGTGTTAAAGCTTGACTCCAGCTGTAAACCTGCTCAATCTGTCACTCCTTATGTGTATAATTTACATGTTCTTTTATGCATAGTACCGATTTAAAGCTGCAGTGTGTAGTCAGGCATCAAACATGATTTTAATAATCTACTAGCTTTTCTGAAGAAATGTGAATGGTCCTTGCTTATACAAACCCACCACCACAATACTAAGGTGTTTTTGTTTTGTTTTTTTAGCCTTGCTAGGGCAGTTTCCAAGACATCTCAATGTAGTTTCAAGCTGTTTTGGGTGCCCCCCCCCCCCCCCCCCCACCGCTCTATTTTATATTCCACATCAGCTGAAAATGGTACAAGTTTGGTCATTTATATTAAAAAATAAATAAATAAATAATAATATGCTGGCATCATTCCTGTCTGCAGCACAGCCGGTTTTGGGCTAGTTACAAAAGCTTTAAACTTAAAATTTTGGTAACACTTTAGAATAGGGAACACTTATTCACTATTAACTACAACTTTTCCCTCAATAAATTCCTAATTTGCTGCTTATTAGTAGTTAGTAAGGTAGTTGTTAAGTTTAGGTATTGGGTAGGATTAGGGACGTAGAATAAGGTCATGTAGAATAAGGCATTAATATGTACTTAATTACTACTAATAACTGGCTAATATTTTAGTAATATGCATGCTAATAAGCAACTAGTGTAGAGACCTTAAAATAAAGTGTTACCAAAATTTTTAGTTCACTTAAAAATTAAAATTCTGCCATCATTTGCTCACCCTCATGTTATTCCAAAAGTAAGCAACCAAAGTCCATGTAACCAAAAGTTTGACACTTCAAAACGTTCATAGAGGCATCATAAAGGTAATCCATACGAATTAATTCCTCTTTGCCTTCTGAATGATCTTTATATGACAGATAAACAGATTTAATTTAGACTATTATTTACATATAAACATTAATAAATGCACATACATACGGCACATCAAATATGGTAGACGCTTGGATTACTTTTACAATGTCTTTATGAACTTTGTGAAGCTTCAGAGTTTTGATTATGTGGAATTTCAACTAGAACCTCTCAGGTTCCTCTAATAATTGTGTTTCGAAGATGAACAAAAGGTTCATGAATTTGAAATGAAATGAGGGAGAATACATTATGGGATAATTTGGTAAAACTTTAGTTTAGGGACCAATTCTCAGTTGCTTATTAGCATGTATATTACTAGCACATGTATAGTACTTAGCGCATTAGTGCCTTATTCTGCTTGACCATATTCTAGATCCCTTATTCTTTCTCCATACCTAAAGTTAACAAATACCTTAATCAGTAATTAAGAGTTTACTGAATCACTAACTAATAGTGAGTTAATAGTGAAAATTGTCAACCTGTCAAAGCTTTAAACTTGTGCTTAAAGAAAAACAGGTTGTCTCCATTCAAATTGGTCAAGCCAATATTGCTGTATAGAGTTTCTCAAACAAAGTGTCACAATGTTTCCACACCGAAATGAACCCGTGTATGGCTTGCTTACAGTTGTGTCACCATAGTGAACTGTGATAGGGGGAAGCACTGCAGCTTTAAGGCATAAAGTGAAGCAGACGATCTCAGAGTCAGATGTGTGTGTGTGTGTGTGTGTGTGTGTGTGTGTGTGTGTGTGTGTGTGTGTGTGTGTGTGTGTGTGTGTGTGTGTACGCGTTTTTGTGAAAAGTCAGGACATAGATTTGTATAATGACAAAGGTATGACACAGGTATTACAAGGTGAAGGTGACATCTCAGGACATTGACCCATGTCCCCACTTTTCAAAACGCTTATAAATCACTCAGAATTAGTTTTTTTTGGGGAAAGTTGAAATGCACAGTCTCCTGTAAGGGGTAGGTTTAGGTGTAGGGTTGGTGTAGGGCAATAGCACAAACAGTAAGGACAGTATAAAAACCATTACGCCTATGGGATGTCCCCACTTTTCACAAAAACGAACATGTGTGTGTGTGTGTGTGTGTGTGTGTGTGTGTGTCTTTGATTGGTATATAGTGAGACATTTGTTTTAACTGGCTGAGGTAATGCCATTGTGACACATCTCAGTGTTTGCAGGAAATGCCCAAGGCTGGGAAAGGCATTCCTGAGCCCATCACGTCACAGACAGCACAGGGGCTGGAGGGGGTCTGGAAAGATTGCTGGGTGTGGAGGTGCTCTGCTGGGATTTCAGGGATATTGCATCAGGGGACGGAGGAAGTGGAGATGTTTTGATCAAGAGATAGACTTTTTAGATCTAACCACTTGCAAGTTGCAACCTAATATGCACTCCTAAAATATAAAGATGGGTGTATCATATGATTTAAACATTTACCATTCCATAATGTGTACAGTTCCACATCCTTTTTAAAAAAAAATAGTAGAAAATACACCTAATATACTGTGGAGTATTCTGCAAGTACTTAGTATTCCACTCCAAACACCCTGAAACTAATGTGCTGATATAAACAACCCATAACGTAACTTATTTAATCTCCAAAAAGCCACATAAGGATCCACTGACATCTACAGACCACAGATGAAAACAGTAGGTTTCCCGCTTGTGGAAATTCTCCCTAATACCTGTGGATTTGCATTCTTACACACAACATTGTTATGAGTGAGTGGTTGTTTAATGCCGTCCCTGAGGGAACGTGAGCCCTGCAGGTATGTAGCTTACTGCACAACACCTGTTTAAACTAATGAGCTCTTAAGAAGAGAACAGAAGCAGGGTGTGAGAACAAACCCTGACACAAAGATCTCTACTCTCTGCGGTAATGCCTCAGATTACACCTGAGATAAGTACACAGCTTACCGTTTACAGTGGCCGTGGATATCAATGTCTGTGCATTCAAATGCTGCATGAGCTTTTCTCAGAACTAATTTCAATTGTGTTACATGTCTTTCAAATAAATTCTATTTAGTTTAATATTTTGTATCTATTGCAATGACAACCAGACATTTGAAGTGTAACTTAAGTTTCCAAATACATTATGACCACTGTGCAATTAAAATTCTTATTATGAGAGTATGTATGTTATAAACAGAAACATGCGAAGGCATAAATATAGTAATTATGCTTTAATTCTTTATAACCATATAATTATGATGAACTAATTATGCAAGGAGTCATTTCATAAAACGAGCTAATCACATCATTAAATAAACAACTGAATATGTTGTTCAAGCTATAGGAATAATCCAATAAATGTTGTCATGTCTCAAATATTAGACTATTTTATGATACACCTGGTTAGTAAAATTGGAAAGTCATAACACAAACTGCTTTGCATTTAAATCCGTTTAAAGTGTGCAAACATTCAGTCAATGGGTACACTGAGAGATGTTAAGTGATATTTTACCAGGATGGCTCAGATTAATCAGTAGCCTGAAGGAGATTGAGTTAAAGCGTTTTAGGCAGTAATCCCTGTGTGTACGTGTGTGTAATTGAGACAGCCCTTTAACCCTTATTAGCAGTAGCCCAAGGGATCTGACACATACGGTTTGTTGTCCTCATTGTAATCTCTAAATATACTCTACTTGTCTCCATTCATCCTGTATATCCCTCGTAAGTCCAGGATGTTGTGTGTTAAATAACCCATAATTTATATAGAAAATATTTTGATACAATTTTTTTTTTTTTGGGTGATTTTAACAGTTTGAGTACTGACAGAAATTCACTTACAATGGAAGTCTAAGGGGCCACTAGCTAACTAAAGTATATGAAAAGATGTGTATTTACAAAAAAAAAAAATTTCTCTGAATGTTAGAAACATCCTTTTTAACTGCAAACTTTCATTGCAAATTGCAAGTTAATTGCGATTAGGGGAAACATTTCGTTTGATCATTTTTGCAAACATTATGAGAACAATTTAAATATTCTCTGAATGTTCAAAAACCAGTAGTAAGTATCGTTTAGATACATGAACTAAAACGTTTCAGAAAAATTCTCCTTAAATGATGAATAAATCGGATTTGGATACATATATTTTGTATATTTTGAAAAATTATTTAATTTTTCTTTCTGCCTCACACACAGACACTGCAGCAAATTACATACTGTACGTCCTCTCTATACATATTCTGTATTTTATATGTATAAAATATATAAGTCCTTCACTTGTTGTTGTTCTTTTGTTGCACTGTGGGACAAGGAACTATAAACATTTCACTACATTACATCATTCACTTGTATGTAATATGTGACAAATGAAGAACCTTGAACCTAAATAATATTTTGAGATCATTATTTAAGACCAGATTTGAACAATGTTTGATTAATATTACTGAAAGTAACTGAGAGAACCTTGCAAGAACGCCTTGCCATAGACTTTCACTATAAGCATGAACTATACTGATGAAAATAATATGAAACCAAATTATATTTTTTGTACTTACAGTGATCCATAGCATGTCAAGGTGCTGTAAGGATACAGCTGTGGTGTCACATGCTTATCTAAACTTCAGAGCAGACCAAACCAAATGGAAGAAAAATCTTATTTGCTATATTTATGAATCCACTGAGAACCCCAAAGGGGGGTTTTGTCAGATTCAGCTATCTAAAGTGTAGCTGAGTAAACACGTGCATTCATGCAGGGAAGTTCAGAGACTGTCAGAGATGCTAAACTGCCGAAGGCCCCTCGGTGCGTCTCTTTATCCCCCACTCCAGTTCGACGCTCGCAGGCTGTTTATATGTATGCATACGTGCGTGCTTGTGTCTGCATGTGTGCGTCCCTGACTTCTCCCAAGGCAGAAAGCTTTGCTTTTTCATTTCAGCAGTGGGAATAGGGCGTTTGAATAGGCCAGTGTACGGCTATATCACATTATTAGTAATCATATCTGCTTAAGCCAAGCCTGCTGCTCCAGATGGCTGCTTTCAAGTGCAAATGAAGCAGTGAGACGAGGCCGCCTTTAATACATACTCACGATTCACAAATAGCCATTGATTTTTTCTGTGTCCCCCTCCATCCAGCCAGTCTGCCGGTATTGAGCTCGGATTAAATGGTCTCCTGGGTTTTTAAAAGGAACATTGATTCTTCTAATTAATTGTGCGCCGTTCAGAAGCAGAATGCATAAACTCGTTCGTATTTGCACTTCAAGTCAATTATTTTGAGTTCGGCCGGACAGGGAACAAACAGGCCCGACATATACGAGGAGCTGATGGGAGTCATTTTGTTTCCTCGGGAAGTGTGAATACTCAAATGAAAGAGAGTTATTTCCATTTTAGCTGTACGTCTGAATGGGAATTGACAGAGGAAGAGGTACAGTCGCCCACTGGGATTTCAGACACCGTATGAATAACACATGGACGTTTTTATGAGCGCGCTTGTTTTAATGTATTGACAAATGCCTACTTTTCATACCTCATCATTATCTTAAATAAAATACTTTAACGCTGCTCTCAGAAGCACGCCATGGACCCTTTTCACAAGACTGTGACGATGCATTTAACGGTCATCAGCATGGAAAATCCTCTAAAGTTTTTTATGTTTTGATTTTTTTTTTTTTAAATGTACAATTATAACACTTTGTATTATATCAACTTTGCATCAAATTACAAAAATACTAGTTAACGCTAAAGTCCTTTAAACTACAAGCGACACGCAACGACAAAGCGACACAATCCGGCGTCATGAGGGAAGGCTACTGGATGGGGCGTGACCAGCGACGCGACAAAATTCAGAATCCTTCAACTTTATGCAAATGAATAGAAGACGGTAGAGCGCCTTGATCATATCTTCTCAGCCGTATATAAACATACGCAATGGAAAAAGTAGGCTCTGTTTCTCATTCATTTTTGTTTGTATGTAGGCCTACGGATTTAATTTATTAGATTTAAGGCCCGTTACACAAAGGACAATACTATAAAGATAGTGATAAAGATATAGTTGTAAAAAATCGTTCTTAATATTAAAAATAGCCGAGTCCACAACACAGCTATAGGTAAAGGCACAAAGAAACGATATCGTTGGAATCACTTTCAAAACGATCCCCCCCAGCTGATGAAGGATACAAACATTGACACCCATTCAGAATCCATCCTGCTAATAAGAGCTCTAGAATTTAAAGCGGCAGACTAGCGTGTACTTAGAATAAACAGAAGATATCGTCCGCTGGTGTGTAAGCTAATATATTTATCTTTATAGATATCGTTCTTGGTGTGAACGGGCTCTAGTCTTTTGCCTCCAAAATGTGTGCCCAAGACCCTGGCAACATGCCATAAGTTGCTGGTAGTGTGAACCCATAATGTTCTCTCTTCTGATTGCCATTTACATCCTCTGTTTTTGAAAGTCACACAATCTTGGAGTTTTTCTTTTGCTATTTCAGCAAATGACAATGCAAAAGAAAAAAAAAAAAAAAAAATAATAATATATATATATATATATATATATTTGTGGTACTCCCCCATTCCCTGCTCTTGAAGTTAACCCAACTATGACGACTTCCGCTGCTGAGAAAGCCGGAAATGTGAAAAAGGTGCATTGTTTGACGGATTCAAATCAGGGTGCGTAGTGGGAATTAGCTTTTGATGGCGAGCTGCCGAGGGGCCAGTGGCGTTATCTGTGTCCGTTCTTCTCGTGAGCCCTGTACACCTCTGCGCCGGAGCGAAAGGTCCTCTCAGCGCTGACAGCTTTGCTATTTAAGACGGGGACGGTCCGTTCCTCCAGATTGTAAGAGTGCTCGAAGAAGCGTATTACTCTCCTGATACTTCATTAATCTCCATCAAACTGCCGACACTGCCACGGCTGACAGCGGGGACAAAGCAGGGTGCTGCTCTCCTCCCAGCTCAGATAATGCGTGTTTTACAGTAGCCCAGATGTCCACACTCAATAAAACATTTGAGGGAATCAGGCGAGGTGTGTTTGGGGATGTCTGTATTGACTGGCTGCTGTGTGGAGACAGCGATACGGGGGCTGCTCGTCTCTGATTACAGAATTAAAAGAGTGGGCTGACAGAGCGACTGGCAGGCCGAGGGACGGGGATAATTGTATCTGTGGAGGGATTTGGATTTGACCAAAGTGTGCCATCCTGATTATCTCATGCAGGAAGAGCTGCACGACTGAAATGAGACTTGGATTAACCTTTATTTCCTTTTACTGTTTGTTTTTCTTGAGTGAGGAAAAAGGAATGCCCACCGTTGAGATGCTGTTATTGTGAATACAATGAATGTTCAGCTTTATAGGAAAACAGTGAGAGCAGATCTAATGAAATCATTATTAAGTAACGTTATCTGAGTTACTCATTTTAGGTAGCCTAATGTAATCTAACTACTTTTTAGATTACTTTCATATTATGTTTTTAACAAACTTTTTACAAATGTACCATTAAACATACCATGTTTACATAAAGAAAGCAAAGAGAAAGAAAACATATTCCTTTTTTTATATCAATATCATAAAATGCATTAAACATTATATTAAACCAGGGTTTCCTAAAGTGGGCTTAATGTAGGTTAAGAACTGCTGTGGGTTTGTGAGTTGATAAAAAGCTCATAATAATTCATTAAATCATAAAAATGTAAAATAAAAATAATTTAAACACTTGAACAATAAAGCAGAGAACTATACAGTATAAACGTGTGAATGTGAATATATAATGTGAATATTTTGTTTTTAAATATTTCAATAAATTACATCACATGTTTGTGATACCTGACAAATAAAGAAACTTGAACTTAAATAATAGTTTGAGAATATAATTAAAGACTAGATTTGAACAATGTTTGATTAATGTTACAGGAAGAGTATTTATCCATAATTTTGAGAGCACCTTGCCATAGACTTTCAGTATAATGTAACATAAGCATGTCAACTCACTTTTGCTTGCTGAAATATACTTATGTAAATTACAATTAAAATTAAAATATATTCTTTTTATTTATTTATTTATTTTTTTTATGTATGGTGATCCATACAGTAGCATGTCAAGGTGCTGTCTATAGATAGATGTGGTGTCATACACTTACCTAAACGTATATAGACGTCTGTCATATAACTGTAAATGTGAATGTGTTTTGAAATATTAAGTTCCTCGGAGATATTTCAAGTAAATATTTTATTTTTACGGGGTTTGGCTGACAAAAACATTACTGAAGGTCACTGATATAATGAAGACAGTGTTTCACAACTATACATCACCATTGTTTTGTAACTTAATTAATTGTTTTATACATAGTGTCATTGATTTTCCCTCGAATTCAGAAGCATGGTTTGCAAATTTATTTACACGGCTGAATGAACATAGTCAAAACTAAATGGTATTACACACAGGATCTATCGATCTATCTGTCTATGGATCTATCAAACTTGTTAGTTCTTTGGAATTCCATTTGTATTCTACTTTTTGTCACTGTACAGAAATTTGGATGATTACTTTCACTGAACTGAATCCATTCTCCAAGGGTCAGATGCTGGAGCCTATCTCAGCTTCCTGGGCCATAGATTGGAAAACACCCTGGATGGATGGCCAGTCCATCACAGGTCTCACACACAGACAAAAATTCCACTCAGAAAGTCCTCCAGCCAGGTCCCAAACCGGGGCCCTGAAATTTCCTTTTTATTGTTTGTGCTTTTAAACATTAAAACATGAATATTACACCTTATCTTTTAGTTGATTTATATGAAAAAAAAGAAAGCACTGCAGATAATGTGAGTAGCCTCTCATATTCCTGTCCTTCCTTCAATATAAGTTTTATATATGATTTTCTTCACCTTTTATATAAGATCATATGTTCAGTGAGTAAAATTGCATTTGAACAAGCCACAGAATTTGAGGTTTCATCATTCATGTCTGTAACACAAATGGTGTAGGACAAGTGGAAGTTCAAACTACTAACCCAAAGTAAGTACTTTGGAATAGAACAATATATCATTAAATTATGTTTTAGCATTTAAATGCAGGAAGGTATATTTCAAATGCCATATGTTATAGATACTGTCTTATAATTTCAACTGATAAAAACAATCATGAAATATAGATGTACCTCTGTATAATTTTGAATTACCCAGAGAAAACTTAAGCATACGCCGGCACATCTTACCCCATGCACTCTCCCCTACAGTATACGTGTGTGTAATGGAATGGTAATGACGCGACGGTGCGATCACATTCTCTGCAGGAACCTGGAAAAAAAAAACCACACAATCGGCCCTGAGCTCAGAGCACTCTCTTCCACACACGCTCTACAGAGAGACTGCATAAATTGTCATCTTTCCCATATTTACGAGACAAAGTCTGAGCTGCTGATGCAGTGCAGTATAGTATTCCTGGCTGAAATTGCACTCTCAGATATGGGAAAACAAAACCGTTTCTGTATTACTGTGTCTGTACTTCAGGGCGAGATTGAATAGAAGATGTGTATGATAAAAAAAAAGAGAGAGGGATGACAGAATATTTTAAATTGTAGTACTTTACATGTTTTGATTGTAGGTCATAGAGAGGGATATTTTGGCTCGCTCCACAGGAACACTGGGAAACCATGCATACTGATTTCTGTGCCTGATTTTCATCCCGTGAAAACATACACACATATTCCTTTGTGATTTCAGCAATTTATTGTATAATCCCTATTTTCTTTTCTTAGTGAAAGAGGATTTTGGATATATGATTGATGGGTCCGGACTGCCTTTTATTTTTTAATCTTTGTTCAGGTCTTGTCGCTGCAGTGCCTAAAGTTCTGTGCCATCACATTTTAGAGTTAGCTCTTGAGAAAATGGGTCAGCTGAGCAGGAACATTTTCCTTCTTTTGGATCGGTCTCTTTGCAGCATTTTTTCAGCGGCCACTGAGGTTTCTCCCATTAAGAAGTTCACTGGGAGATAAGTAGAGGTTGGGTTTCTTCTCTCACTCCCAGAGCTGAGTTCTGCTTGCGCTAGCCAAAGCTGAAACCCATTATTGAGGCCTGTTTGTCAGACCTAAATGAGCTAGGAACGACAAGTTGTTTTCTGTGGCTTGGCTACAATGTTTTGTTTTGCATACAGTGACACTAACATTTCTGGAACAATAATAAAGTTATTTAGGACAGCGCATATGTAGTTCATAAGACAGAACATCATAAACTGCTCTCGCATGTCAACACGTCATTGCGGAAAGATGTCTGGAATGTAAGGGCAACAAGCAGAACTCAATTGACTTTGGTGGATAAAATACACATCAGAGAGACTCCAGTTGTATTCTCCACTCTGGGCTGCTTTCATTTGATTTAATTGTAACAGATCTGTGAAATGAAGAGGAAGGATTAGAAGATATCAAAGAGCGATTAGTGGCTGGTTTTCTGGTGTCTGCGCTACAAATGTTGTCATAGTCATCCATCAGCTGGTGCCACTCCGCCCGGAGGCAGAAACCACAATGGCACCACACCAAGCAAGACAGACAGAATAAAGGACTGCACCCATGAAAGGCCAAATTCTGCTGCTATAAATCATACCAGTGCAGCGCTAACCCCAAAATATTTAGAAAAATACAAACAATCTCCAACTTTAAATATTGTGGGTCGGAGAGAAATAAACACATAAATAAACATGACAATTCTAAGTGCAAACAATGCAATACATTTTAAATGCAAAACCTAAGAACAACGCCAGTCTGGACATGACATTTAATTAAAGGTGCACTTTTACTTTCATTTGACCGAACAGCATGAAAGAGAGGAATAGTAACGGAAAAGGAGTCAAAGGCGGGTTGCAGTTGTGCAGCGCAAGCCTACAAGGCTTTGGACCTGACTCAATAGCACTTTAAAAAAATAAATAAATAAAATGATGTCCACTCATGTAAGATGACCACTCCAATCCTGTCAGTAGTCAAAAAAAAACAAAAACATATGGAGTTGGCTCATGGGGGCTGATATATTGAGATCACATGACTAGCCCAGTAATTCTTCTATTATATAACGCTTAAGTATTTTTTTTTAGGCCAGCCCAGATGTTAGCATCAGCCTGGTTCCTGCCACAAAACCCAATAGGATTTTTCCATTTGCTTTTGAATTATTGCAGAAATAAGCTTTGTGACCATGAAAAGTTTATGATTCTGTCTTTGTTCATCATGATAATCAACTTTTGAAGCCAGAATTTTAAATAAATTCAATCACCAGAAGTAAAGAGCTAAATGTAGGCCTTAAACGATCTACACTACAGTCACATGACATCAATGTCACACCATAAGTTAATGTCTCCACCATTTAAAAACATTTTCCCTGAAAAGCTGAGTTAGAACAAGAATATAGAACATAGGCTGTAAAAGCGGACTTGTAGGTAGATGAGTTTACCCATTCAGTGTGATGACGTTTAATGTCCCTGACCACCTCTGCAGTCCCATTTAGCCACTTGTTGACAACCCTTTTCCATCGGATAAACACTTCCGAATCTCACTGGTAATAGTAAGTCAGTGGTTCCCAACCATGCTGCCGCTCCAACACTGCACATGTTGTATGCCTCCTTAATCAAACACACCTGACTCAACTCAGTAGCTTATAAGTAGAGACCCTAAGACCTGAAAAAAGTGCTGTGCTGAATGTGGTTGGGAACTACTTTGGGCAAGATTCTGAAGTGTTCATCTGATGTTCATCCTCTCCTTTAAGCCCACAGGAGAGGGTTTGTGAATGGTAGTAAAGCGATGCAACGGACACTGTTAAGTCACATGACAATGATAATATGACAGATGTAGTATGTCCAGATTACATTAATACATGTATACTACATAGAACAAAGCTTTTTAGTAGTCGTGCCACGAGAAATAGTTAATAAAGAATTCAAAATAACTAACTACTCAGAATGCAATTTCAAATGCAGCTAAAATATTTTTTACAGAAAATACTGAATGGAATTTTGAGAAAAGTTATGTAAAACATTAGATGTAATTACAAATATCACCAAAATGTGTTCAACCTAACTGTTTTTGGTTCATTTTTGATTAAATATGAAATCAAAATTGTTCCACTTTATACATGTTCCTAGTCTTATCATTGGTGCAAATTATTCCTTTTCTTTTCTGAATGAATTCCCAAAGCCATCTTATACTTCAACTCCTCCCATTCAAACCACATAGACTCATATAGAGAGACCACAATCCAAATCTTAGAGGACAAAATTCCACCACCCTACATTGTTATATTACTGTTATAAAATTGGCTGTGAATGGTGTTGATTTCATGCTTGAGTCGTGCAAAAGCAGTTTTCAGTTAGCACATTTCAACTTTATACATTTCTACATCATACCCTGCATATATCCAAATTCAACTCAGTTATATGATGATGAATCAAATCAGCATGTATGCTTCACTTTATCCAAAAGAAACCAGCAGCTCAGTTCACTGATGTATTGTACAGAAGTTAGAGCATATAATGAATGCAGGGTAATTCACATGAATGCTTCCTCCTCCATCATAACTACATCTATGGGAGCTTTTTTCCTGCGCGTGCAAACGTTTAGAGGAAAGACTTGAAAAGAGCAACATTTTCCCCTAATGGACATATTTTTCTTTAAATATGAGCCTAAGCCGCTAGAGCAGTAAACCCCTCTCCCCTGAGCCTCTGTCTCCACCTCAGTGGTGTCCGAATGGAGGTCCCTTCTCTCATGTGTCATTGAGACACATTTGATATTCTGGCCGCAGTCTTTCCTGTGGTGCCATTTTGAAGCTTCCCCATTGAGGTTCCATTTACCCAGGCCACCGGGAGTCTCCAGCCGGGCGGACTCTCTCCACGCGGTCCCTTCCACTGTAGATCGGCCCCAGCAAGCCGCTCTGCCAATATGTTAATACGACACTTTCAGAAACAACTCATATTCACACGGTAAGCAGGCCCAGCTATTTTCACCCCAGTAGACGAAGCACACGTCTCACCTCTGCGCTTTACAAAACACCAGAAAATGACTGATTTTTTTCTCTCCAAACTAAACATGCAGATTTCTGAAAGGTCATAAATAACAGGATTTATAGTTCTCTGCTTTGAAGTTTTGAAATGCATTAATACATGTACAACAGAAACATTCAAATTCAAGTTTTGTTAACATTTTTTGGTGCATTTTCCTCCGTCACTTGGTAGAAGCTAGCCAGATGTGTTGCTTGACATGTCCTCATTCTCAAAAACTGAACTAAACCACACTCTTAAATATAAAACTTCTGAAAAGGGGGTTTTCGCAGCAGTGCCTTAGAAGAACCATTTCTGGTTCCCCAAAGAACTTTATACATTCTTAAAAATAAAAGTTTTTTATTGGCATTGCTGGTTCCATGAAGAACCTCAAAAAAATCCATGGAACCTTTCCATTGCACAAAATGGTTAAACAAAAATGGTTCTTTAAATTATTAAAATGTTATTTACACTAAGAAAAAACAAAACAAAACAAACAAAAAAAAAACAGTTCTTTTAAGAACTGCTCACAGAAAGGTTTTTGGGGGAACCAAAATTTGGTTATGCAATGGCATCACTGCAAAAACCTTTAGTGAAAAAGCTTTTAAAAATGTATAAAAATTGTGCTTTTAAGAACTGTTCTTTTAAGAAAGCTTTTTTGGGGAACCAAAAATGGTTCTCCTATGGTATCACTTTTGGAGCTTTTTCCAGTATAAAGAAGCTTTTGTGGAGTCAAAAGGTTCCATTGATTTTAAAAGGTGACATTATCGTAATTGTCATATGGTTAAAATCACATGACGAGTGCCGTTTTTTTCTTCAAAAATAAGCATTACAAATGTGATATTGATTTTATACAACAGTTCAATAAACAATATTAAAAGACTTACGTTTTAGACACCATTGCCTGTTTTTGCTCCATTTCGCCAACAACAAAAAAACAACAACAACAACAACAACAAAAAAACTGCATACAGCACTGTTTTGCGTCTCTGAGCAACATGACGGTGTTGTTTCGTTCCTGAATGAATCAACCGTTTAAATGATTCGGTTCAGTCGCAATGACTCACTTGTTAACAGTGACTTGCTGCCACCTGCTGACGGTTTTAACTTCATATTCAAAGTATCTTTTCATTTTAAAATAATCTTAAATATCAGTATTCAATGTTTTATGTTTAAAATATCAAAACATTATGCATTTGTAACTACAGGTTAAAGCACTGCATGTCCCTCTGAGCTGCATTAAACAGTGTGTAAATACATCTAAATGCCAATTCAGTTAATATTGGATTCTTTTGTTTGGTAAAAGCCTAAATGTCTGAAAAAAATGACTGATTAAATGTAACAATTTGATTCAAATTTGATGCACACTTTAAAAAAAAAAAAAAAGGCTTTATTAAAGGTAAAATTGCCCATAAAAGGTATGAATTTAAACATATATGAAAAGATTCATTTCTATCACTGATGTGAACTGACCATACAGAATATGAAGAATATCAAAAACCGCAGCTGTAGTCAGATACCAGCACAATAACACATTCAGCAAAATATCGTCTAATTATCGTTATCGAAAAAATCCCCAAAAATATCGAGATATCATTTTTTTTTCAGTATCACACACCCCTACGAGCCACTCAGATTTCTCTCCCCCTGTGAGGTAGAAAGGGGATCTTATAATATTACCACCCCTTGATCTGCACATTTCCACCCATGGCACAAGTGACAGTGGTGTACCAGTTCTAATTCCATGAGGAAAGTTCGAGCAAAGCATGCTAACTGTTCTGTCTTTGGCTGCACTGATGAGAACAGAACCCTGTTTAGAGTCCCAGCCTCAGAGGAGACAAGAGAGCAGTGGATTTATTGATTTATTTACTGTATATTACGCTGCTGCCACAAATCTAATATAAACATGCGATTTATTTTCCAGCTGTTTGCCTTCACAGACGTAACCCACTGTTTTTGTCTGTTAACTCATGTGTTTTTAACAAACTTGTGTGTATTTGACAGTTTAAGCGTGATAAGACATGAAAGAAAACTTAGTTTAGTACTCACATGCTGTGTGACTGCCACTTTCTGTGCACATGCTTCGGATGTCTGCATTCAGAAAACTGTATATCAGCAGTTTGAACTAATATGGTTTAAAACGCATGATTTCAGGAACAGCCCTATTCTGGAAAAGGGGGCAGGGAGCAGCAACTCATTTGCATTTAAAGATCCATGCACGAAAACAGCGTATTTCTGCTTCCACTCAAAATAGCCATTTTCAAAATGAAAATATGTTCACAGACACATTCTGGGGACACCTGAGACTTAAATTACATATTGTAAAAAGGGGCATAATGGGTCTCCTTTAATGGAACCAGAGATGCTAATAAAGAAACATGATTAAGAGTGATAAGAGTGTATGCAAGGTCAAATAAAGTAAGAGTCAAGAGTACAGTGATTACAGTGTTTGGTCACCACTTAATTTGCCATGAAGTGAAACTAAACCAGTTCCCACAAATCCCGTCATTCCTGTGCCGTCTGGGACCAAATCAATCAATAACTCCGATACAACTCTGTGTTCTGTGTTCTGTGTTCCAGCTCGTTTTGTTCGACGATCAAGACTGCGTTCCTGGTTTGCAAGCCAATTTGTCAACTTGGCTGAAATCACATCCTCTCGCACATCAGACGAAATCTCAAAGCAATTAACTTATTGTGTAGTACTTCAATCTAAAGATATGAGATAAGATACCCACGCCATTGTACAACAGCTGCGTTTTGCCTTTCCATTTGAGTGTGGGTGTCTTTGTGCGTTAGATTGTGGATAAGCCAGCGCAAGGTAAGCTAGGAGAGCGAGAGCCACAGATGTGGGCCTTTCTAAAGGCTCTGTCTGCCAGCCTGTGTTTACCTGACACTCAGATTGACAGCGGAGTGATTGGAAATATCCCCCACTCACTGGTGCGAGCCCCTGAGTGCAAGGAAAGTGCTTTTGTAGTCTGGCTGTAATGGCCCAAGTTTGAATTGAAGGTTGAAGGAAAACGCTGCTCTCTGGTCACTCTCAGGGAGGAGCTGACACAGTGGAAACGATGCAGCGAACAGAGTCTTAGATCAGGAACGCAGCTGAGAGTGCAGAATGTCTCTGGGCTGTTATCTCAATGCAATCGTGCTAATCTTTTAGCGTTTATAAAAGCAACACTGCTGCCGCGAACAAACTCCAGAGACTCTTTTCTCCTTCTAGACGTGTAGGACGATACAAAGTGATTTTTTTTTTTTTCCTATATGATCTCAGTGAGATCAACTTCCACCCAGTTTTTTCCTGCTCATGCTCTCTGGTGAATAACAAAACAATCTGCCGAATTTGCCCCCCAGACAGTCTAATTTCCTAAGTTAATTTCCTCATTCTGTGCTGTTGAACTCCCTTGACGCACTATGAATCAGGGAGGCATAGGTACATCGGTTGTCTATCTTAGGGAAAATTAGAAATGGTATTATCCTTTTTTTGTGAGATGGTGATGCTAACAAGAATAGTAGAACACAAACTTTCATGTTCTCTTCATTCCAATTCCTATCGTTAAGAACAAGCAATATTAGCGTGATTTTTTCCCCCCAAACCAGGTAAATCTAATTTCACTGGTCAACTCAATCATGCCGGCACCTGTTAAGAAAAGTTCAGACTTTATGGATTCAGTTCAGAGTTTAAAAAAAAAATAAAAAATCATGGAGATGAGTTTGTTTCTTCATCAGATTTGGAGCAATGGATCCTCTGCAGTGAATGGGTGCCGTCAGAATGAGAGTCCAAACAGCTGATAAAAACATCACAATAATCCACAAGTAATCCACACCACTCCAGTCCATCAATTAATGTCTTATGAAGTGAAAAGCTGTGTGTTTGTAGGAAACAAATCCATCATTCGTCAAGGTAAACTTTAAACTGTTGTTTCTGGCCAAAATTAATTCGATATTCATAACATTGCTTTCGCTAGTGAAAATTTTGTCTCTGCTGAATTAGGAGAGAAATATGCACAGATTAAGTACTGTTTATTAAAAAATCAGTCCAAAACAGTTCTAAACAAATATGTGGGTTTATTTTTATGTGAGAGGACAACTGGGGATGGACTTTTTCCCACTGCAGGAAGTGTTATTATGGATTGTATACTGTTATTTAAATGCATTAATGATAGATATGTTTGTACTGGAGTGGTGTGGATTAATTTTGATGTTTTTATCAGCTGTTTGAACTCTCATTCTGACGGCACCCATTCACTGCAGAGGATCCATTGCTGAGCAAGTGATGTAATGCTACATTTCTTCAAATCTGCTCATATGAAGAAAAAACTCATCTACATCTTGGATGGCCTGAGGGTGAGAACATTTTCAGTAAATTTTCATTTTTGGGTGAACTATTCCTTTAAGGTGAGGGTTTAAGTTAGGGTTGGGGATAGCTAGTATTTGTTTAAGTATTATATAGGCAATTAATACCATCTTTGACATGAGCAGTGAAATCTTAAAAATCGGGTTTATATTCACTCATATTTACATTTTTGCACACCAGGGTGACTATGAACATAAAATTGTCCAGCCATGACTTCCTGTTTCACAGGATTCTAAATATGAGGAACACAAAGGCCAAATTCCTTAACCATCCATCAAAATGAGAAAAACAAAAGAATATAGTTCTGATGTGCAGAACAAGTTTGTTGAGCTTAAAATAGAAAGTGGCAGTAAGAAAATATATCAAGCATTAAGAATTCCCATTTCCACCATCAGGGCAACAATCATGAATTTTCAATCAACAGAAAATGTTACAAATCTGCCTGGAAGAGGACATGTGTCTGTATCATCCTAATACACGGTGAGGAGGAGAGTCTAGCAAAAGACTCTTCAAGGATCACAGCTGAAGAATTGCAGACAATAGCTGAGTCTAAAAAATATATCAAACAAAACCTACATCACCACATGCTGTTTGGGAGGGTTTCAAGGAAAAAAAAAAAAAATTAAAAAGTCAAGAAACGAAAACACTCTCATCCAAAAACAAACTCCAGCATATTAATTTGCCAGACTATACTGGAACTTCAAACGAGACTGGCTTCTATGGTCAGATGAAGCTAAAACAGATTTTTGGTAGCAGACGCTCAAGATGGGTTTGGTGCACACAGGGATAAAAAAAGTACCCCATGCATACAATGTAAATATACTGCTACATCTTTTTATGTTGTGGGCCCATTTTTCTGCCGCAGGTCCTTGACATCTTGTTCAGATGCATAGCTTCATGGATTCTATCAAATAGCAACAGATAAAAAAAATCTAAACCTGACTGCCCCTGCTAGAAATCTTATAATGGGCAGTGGTTGGATCTTCCATCAGGACTACAATTCAAAGAAAAAATAAATAAATAAATTCAACAGCACAAAACAAAGCTTCTGCCATTGCTGTCCCAGTTCCCTGACCTGAACCCTAGAAAATGAGTGGGGTGAACTAAAGATGAGAGTGCATGAACATGGACCTCAGAATTTGAAAGATCTGGGGAAGTTCTGTATAGAGATATGGTCTCTAATCTCATGTCAGATGTTCTCTAAACTCATCAGGCATTGTAGGAGATTATCATAGCTGTTCTCTTGGCAAATGGAGGTTTCAAAATAGTACTGTATAAAAGAGTGTCAACAATTGTGGCCAATGTGTATTTGAAATAGTTTTTTCAGTTATTTTAAGTGAAAGGTATGTTTTTGTGATTTCTTTGAATAAAAGATCAAAATGATTAACAATGCAGACACAGGCTTCTTTGTTAATTTACCAAGGATGTCAATAATTCTGGCCATATACATATACACCCACGCGCGCACACACACGCACACACACACACACGCGCACGCACGCACACACACACACACACACACACACACACACACACACACACACACACACACACACAACACATACAGAATTGTAAAAAAAAAACAAAAAAAAACACTGTGTGTATATATATATATATATATATATATATATATATATATATATATATATATATATACTGTATGTATGTATATATGTATATAAATAAATAAACTTATTACAGAAGTTATTTCTGAAAATGAACTCCTGAAATGAACTCCAAACGAACCTTGTTTTGGCCTGATTTTGTTTAAAATGATGTCATACCAGTTTGTTCTTTTGTTTTAAATATATACTGGGGCTTTTACAATTATCATAGGCTGTCTGCATCCACTGGGGGTGGGGTGCACGGCCGAGATCATTTCTGATGCAGGTGTGGTGCATTTCATATCATTTAGTCTACATACTACAGCTGCAAATTGTTATTAAGCTATATAATGATATACATTTCAGGAAAAGTGTGAGTGATTGACAGAATAACACGACAGCTTTACTCCTGTACAAAGCTTTCATCAACTATAGACAAGTTTAATGTTCTAGTTCATTTGAAGGTCAGAAGTCAAAACAAAGTCAGCTCTTATATCAATATTTGTAATACCTCCTGTGTCCACAAAATGTAGTGATTATTAATCAACTTTTTTTAGATGCCAAATTATGACCGTGATTGCTGCATTTGGTGTCCCTGTTGTGCTGGCTTCTTTTTTTTTTTTCTTTCTTTTTTTAAATTTGCCGATATTATCATCTTTGTTTCACTTATACATATTACACAATTTACCTATTATGTTGCAATGGAAATCCCCGCAAAGCTTTCATGGTTAAAAGATTTTATTTGATTTCTACGTTATTACAAAATATCTACACTTCTATGTTTTCTATAGCCTGTATGTTTCTATGCATGAATGCATTTTCTTTTAGCACATTGGATTTATTTATTTTTTTTCTTTACAGAGTGGGTGAGGTCCTTCAGTTTAAAAAAAAAAAAATTATATATATATATATATATATATATATATATATATTGTGTACTGTGGAAAGATTAAAAAAATGAAAAAAATAACCTACTAAAAATATTTTAATAACAGAAGAGCATAGATCCATGTGGCTCATCCCATCTCTGACACATTTTTGTAAAAGATGCTGCTGCCTTCTCCATTCAGACTGATCTTCAGAAATTATTGCATATCATTAATCACTCCTGTTACTTGAGAAACACTTGACAGAGCTCAAGTGGCCTCTTATATTAAACCATAAACCTCTTAATTGCTGATTACAAGACCACGAAAAAATGATGTATCATCAGTTTCCCAGCTTGTCTGAATGAGCCGAGTGAACAAGTATTCCTGCGAAATATGTTAGGTAAGAAAAAATAAGATTAAGGCTTTCTTGCTAATAAACTAAACAGGTAATGAGGTAAACTCATCAAAACAGTAATAAAACAAACCCTGTAGTTCACTACACTGACGGAAACTGTACATCTTGAGGGACAAAACTTGAGGGACAACGAGACATAGGAAGCAACCCGGTCAAAATGACAGACATCCCGTCCATCCAACGAAAAGGCAAGTTCTCCAACCTAATCTCCAATGAGAGGAGAGACGAAGGGCGGGACATCCGGTCGGTGACGCAGTTGGCGAAGTGGAAGCCCCGCCGTCAATCAAATTAGGAAAAAAACAAACTGGACTAAAGCGAGCGCAGGCACAGATTAAAAGAACCATGCTCGGAGTGTAATTAAATGCAGATATCAGTCTTCTTTAAAGAACTCACGTAATGACCGGTACGTAGCATCTGAAGAGCGTGGGAATGGTCGCTTTGAATCTTTGTGCAGGCTATGTTTATGCTAAGCTAGGCTAATGTTAGCAGGCGGGTGAAACTGAGAGACTTTAAGATCCGTGGAGGAAAGAAATACAGAGCTCAAATCATCCATAAAGCGACACAACGCTTCTGTTATAACCGATGAAGCCACCTATGCAGCGAGCGCGCCGAGTGACGGGCTCTAACGGCTGTTTTGTCTTGTTGTGTGTGTGTTTCAGCGCCTGAAGGGCCAGTGAAAGCGGGAGTCATGGCGGACAGCGGCAGCGCTCAGGACGGCGGCGGCGCGGAACAGGTAAACCGGATCAAATCCACTCTTCTCTTATACTCTAATGCATGTGCTTTGGTGAAGTTTTCACTTTGTTCTGATAAAACACTGGTACTTCCTGTGTGGCCACCCCCTTTCATGTATTAAACCCGCCCATCGTCAGGACGGACAGCCCTCGCCGCTCGCCCTGCTCGCCGCCACTTGCACCGGCCTCGGTTCGCCCGCCCCCGGAGCAGAGAACGGGGCTAACTCCAATAATAATGCTGCTGCAGGAGTGGTAAGTCAGTAACTACAGATCTCACCTTTATTAGACCTTACCGTGGATCGAGTGTGAGCCCGGCCGTGTTTACTTTGAATGGGTGTATGTTTACACCCCGAACCTAAGGGTCAGTATACGTGGAAGCTCAGATCTGGCTTAGTCTAAATAAAGTATGTAAATTATGCACTTGCTTCATAGTACAGATTATTCTTAACAGGAACCGTTCAAACAGACAGGAAGACACATTTGTGTTTTAGTTGCTTATTTGTTTACATAGACCAGCATAGAAAAAGTCAAAGAATGGATCATGATAGGCTTAACGTTAATTTTATAGGTGGAGATGTGCAAACTTTCCAGAGAATCAGTTGTAATATTGTCAGTCATTCAGATGGCTGGTCATGGAGCAAGCTCAGATCTGGTTGAGATTTTGCTTAGCTTAGTCTAAATAAATTATGTAAATTATAGTCTGGTTCACAGTGCAGCTTATTCTTAACAGGGACCATTCAAACAGACAGGAAGACACATTTATGTTTTCATTGCTTATTTGTTGACATGGGAAAGTCAAAGAATGAATCATGATAGATTTAACGTTAATTTTAACGGTTGTAATATTGTCAGTCATGCAGATGCCATATGCATATACATGTAAGTTTAAAAAGTTTTGGGATCAGTAAGATTTACTTTTATTCGGCAAGATTTTAAAGAATTTAAAAAAAAAATTGATAAAAAGTGACAGATTTTGTACGTTGTTAGACAAAGTTAAAATAAATATCAAAACTTTATAATCCTCAGACAATGTTGAAAAATGTATCAAGGTTTCTACAAAAATATTAAGCAGCACAACTGTTTTCAACTTTAATAAGAAATGTTTTTGACAAGCAAATCAGCATATTAGAATGATTTCTGAAGATCATGTGACACTGAAGACTGGAGTAATGATGCTGAAAATTCAGCTTTAACATCACATGGTTAAATTATATTACAAAGTATAATCAAATAGAAAAGTTATTTTAAACTGTAATAATATTTTACAGTATTACATTTTTACTGTACTTTTGGTCAAATTAAATTAGTGAATTTGTAAACCAAAAATTTCATTCAAAAACATTAAAAATTGGTAATTTATTTAAATGTAGGGGCCTATATTTTCTATTTTTTTAATTTCTGAAAAAATAAAATAAATATAGCCCTTAGGGATGCACCGAAGCGAAAAGACCGAATAAATTATACCAGCGAACAGTGATGTGACGCAATCAAATAGAGGTGCGCACTAATGCAGTAAACGTGTCTGCAGTGTTAAAAGTATTTAAAACTGTCACAGAAAGGCGCAAAAATCATTACAGCAAGAGACTGTTTAGCACTGTATCTCATGTCTCCGACGAGAAGAGGAAGGTGTGGTTGATGCTGGTCACTGTATGATGATTGAAATCGCAAAATAGCCTCAAAAGATTAGTAAATAAACAGCAGAATGTTATAGGGCTGGGCGATATGAGCAAAAATTCATATCTCTGTATTTTTTGGCTGACTTGCTGTATACGGTATGTATCTCTGTATTTTGTATTTGGATTAAACAAATAAAGGTAATGAATAAAATAATTATGTGCAAATATTATGTGCAAAAAAAGGTTAAAATCACATTACATTCTAACATTGCAATCTAAAAACAAAAATAATGCTTTTAAAGCATAAGTTAAATTTACTAAACTAAAAATTCAAATAAAAAAAGCAGACTAACTGAGTAAAAAGGCTATTTTGATTACTCCATTAAACTTTAGTTAGAGCTATCATACAAATACACAGGTTTAAATTCTACATATGTCACATATTTTCCAACTACAAATATTTCAGCAAAATGTATATTTTAGTCAGAGTTATTGCGCTCCTATTTCATTATGCTTTGTCTGTTTGGTGCACATGTGTGCGTCGGCACTCGTTCTAAATGAAGTCTGTGAAGTTTCAAGCTAATGTACTTCTGACAGCAAACTGGAAATATTTCCATGGCTTTCTAACATTTACAGGTGGAGAATATACCTGTGAACTGTAAGTTATGCATTAAGGAAAACAGCACATCTCAAACATATTAAGCAGCGCAATTAGCGTGTCGGTCAGCGGCACATGCAGCCTTTCTGTCAGAGCTGCTTTAAACTCAAACTATAAACTATAGGCTACTATATCTTTCGAGTTTTTTAAAGCCCTTGATATAAAGCTTGTCACGTTTAGAACAAATTATATTATGCACTTTCTCCACAGTAGTTCAGTCTGTGTCCTCCCTAGATATTTTTTTTCAGATGCGCTCGTATCAAGCTACTATATATCGATATTAATGGTATTGCTTCATTCCATATCACTTATAAAAAATATATTGATATACCGCCCAGCCCTAGAATGTTATGTTTTCTATTGCATGCATTCAAATAGTGCTGCACGAGTTAGCAGTGCCAGGGTTAAAAGTCCAAAGTGTGAGGAAAATCTGCCAAAATTCGTAATGAGAATCATTTATAAATCTGCTGTTGTCAACAAAAAGAAGCACTGAGATCTTCTTCCGGGTTTCTGCCAAAATAAATTACAGCTCCATCAACATTCATAAATGTTGGTATTGTAATTTTAAAAATTTGCTGCCGTAAATTTGCGGCAGACGCAGTGATATTACGCAGCGCCTGAACGTAGTCCCCAGCTACCGGGGACTACTTTCAGGCGCTGCGTAATATCACTACGCCTGCCGCGGCCATGTTACGGCAGCAAAGTTCCTTGATTATTACGCCGGAATGAGAGTAGTTCCTAATCATATCAGCCTAGAAAATCGCAACTTTTCATTTTCCGCCGATCTTAGTACACGATATAACTACAGAAGAGTCGAGTTTTAAATAGGAAAACTATCGAAACTCTTTGATCGTTTTTGAACGCGATGCTACTGGTCTAATAGGATTCAATGATCTATGCTAAGCTATGCTAAAAGTGCTATCGCCAGATCCGGAGATCGGCTGAATGGATTCAAAAATGGTAAAACTCAACTTATTAACTCTGGGGGAGTTGGAGAATGAGCCTATTTCCAAAAAAAGTGGAGTGTTCCTTTAATATATATTTATTTCAAGTTAAATTGTGCTTTGGTATAATGTCTGCTAGAATGTTCAAAAATGTTAAGTAAATATTTTTAAATTGTTGCTTTGTAATTGATTTTTTTTTTATTTGAAAAGCAGGACAAAAATAGGCCTACACAGGGAAAAAAAACACGAAAAACTGTGTTCAGTATTCGGCCTTCGGCCCAGTGTTTAATTTTGATCGGCTTCGGCCAAGAATTTTCATTTCGGTGCATCCCTAATAGCCCTCACTAATGGCATTTTGCAGCAGTACTGAAAACACAGAAGACATGACTGGATATTTGTGTAGTTTATGATCATAATGTTTGTCTCTCCAGAAGTAACAGGTACTCATTATTTCACAAACACAACTCAGAAAACAAAGCAAAACATAAACTCTTGAAAATGTTATCACACTAACCAGGAAAAAGATTAATCATGAGGTCGTGCAACACAAATGAAGAAAAAAAAAAGTCCACTGCAAATTTGCAAATTTCCAAAATAGGCAAAAAATGTTGAAGCTAGTACAGAAATACAGCAAAAGCTGAACGGTGTTCTTCTTTGCCACAGATAAGAGCCTTAATCCAGTAATTTTAAAAAATGTCCAAAATAAAAAAAAAAATCCAGATTCACAAAGTATACTCTTAAACATATTTGAAACGTACTCATTTTACCCATTTCATAGTGTGTGTTTATATATTTATGTATAAATGTGTGTGTGTGTGTGTGTGTGTGTGTGTTTGTATTAGGGATGCACCGAATGTTCGGCAACTGAAATTATTTGGCCAAAAATAGCACAAAAAAAAAACGAACAAGCAAAAAGACAAAAAGATGTACAATAAATTGTACCGAATAATGACGTCACACGATCAAATAGAGGCACGAACTGTCTGCAGTGTGGAAGTATTTAAAACAGTCCGAGAAAGACGAAAAAATCATTACAAGCAACGACAGTGCAAGAGTGCTTTAGTACTGCATCGCAATATCTTCGATGAGAAGAGGAAGGGTGGTTGTTGCTTTTTACTGTATGATGATTGAATTTGCGAAATGGCCACAAACAATTAGTAAATAAATTGCAAAATGTTATGTTTCATAAGACACGTATGAGTTGCATGTATTTATTCTGACAGCGCTGCGTGAGCTCGCGACTCTATCTGCTTATAGCCAGGGTTCAAAGTCCAAAGCGCAAGAAAATCTGCGCTGAAACAGTGATACTCGTCAGTTGCTCAGTAACATTTTTCTGAATTATTTTAAAGGCATGTGACATTGCGATATGTGTGACAAACATCATCTCAAATAATAATGAGTAATGAGAATCATTTATTAATCTGCTGTCAGCTGCACTGAGGACTTCCTGTGGGTTTCTGCCAAAATAAAAGCTGAGAGAAAGCAAGAACTCCATCAACATTCATAAATGTTAGTATTGTAATTTTACTGTTGTTCTATAAAATAAAAAGTAAGACAATATTGATGATAATAATAATCACAATAGCTCTATTAATACATTCAAACACAGTGTTCAGATTGGGATCTGTAAAATATTCTAATGTTTTAAAAGAATTCTCTTCTGCTCAGCAATGCTGCATTTATTTGTACAGTAAAAAATACATGCCTGATTCAAGTCTCAAAAATGGCCAAAAAATATTATTTGACTAACTAAAAGTTAAATTGTGCTTTGTTGGTATAATGTCTGCTAGAGTGTTAAAAATGTTCAGTGTTAAGTAAATATTTTTAAATTGTTGTTTTGTAATTGATTTTTTTTCTTTGAAAAGCAAGACAAAACAGTAAAAATCACATTTTGGCTATTCAGTTTATGCAATGGTAAAAATGCATGGGGGGGGGTTCTGAAAAAAAACAACCGTATTCAGCCTTCGGCCCAGTGTTTAATTTTGTTCGGCTTCGGCTTTGGCCAAGAATATTCATTTGAATGAACCTAGTTTGAATATATCGTAAGTGATTAAAATTTTTAATCTAATTAATTACATGATGTGCAATTAATTTGATTAATTAATCGCCACATCAAATTTGCCTGAGAAATTACTCCCAAAATATAATTTAAAGTCGTTGTTGTGTAAAGCATCAAACAGATATTACAAAAAGCAGCTTCAGCAAGAAATATTTTGTTTGATTCAACATTTAATTTATTGCATATACTCTTTTGGACCATGAGGGTGAGTGAGTAAATGATGGCAAAATTTTCATTTTTCTGTGGGTGAACTATACTTTTTAATAATTATTATTATTATTACTATGGAAATATGAAATTATTTCTTTAATGAAATGATACTCTAAATAATAAACTAAAACTGTCAGTAGGTGGTGGTAAGTGTCTTAAAGATTAAGTCATCGAGTCATTTATTCATTCGATTCGTTCAAATTCTTTCAGGAGTGAAGTAAATGGTTCTTTATGAATGATCCATTGGTTCATTAGGCTTGTTCGACTTGAAGCGGATCATCATCATCAGACCAATGGGTGTACATGACGCCTCTGCATGCTTTTGAATCGCTCTCGCAGTACTTTGATGTCATACACCGATCGGTCGGAGCAGCGCCGCTTCAGATCCAGCAATTCGTTCAAAACGTGGATCTAGAAATGAAATGCCTCTGTGTGTTGCTCGTAGACGAACAGTTCTGCTTTGTCTTTATATTTTCGTTGGCAAATTGAGCAAAACAGACAACACCGTGTCTAAAATAACACACTATTAACTATTTATTTATTGAACTGTTGCGTAAGATCAGTATCACATTTGCACTGGTGTGATATTGCACTTATTGCTCGTGTGATTTTTGCTTACTTATATGATGTAAATATGAAACAAAAACTCCCATCACGCAATGAGTTGTTACCCTGCCTCATATTAAATATGAAATGTCAGATGACCCACATAGGTCTGGGGCGGGGCAAGTGCGTTAATAATTTTAACGTGTTATTTTTTACCGGAATTAATTAATCTAATTAAGACGTTAAATCTCCAGTCCAAATATATATATAGCAATTTTATTGTTTGCTAAAAGGCAAATATTAGTGGAAAACTGGATTGTTTTGAGGTTCACATGTTCAGTAGTGTTTCAGACCAAATTCAAATTCTCATACGCAGGATGAGTTTATCCGTAGTCCATGGGGTCCATGTTTTGCATCAGTCACCATAGTAACAGCAAGAGATGAGGACACGTTCATTGTTATTGGATCTTCCCGTGTACATGCACCGTTGTGGCATCACTTTGAATATCTTGTTCTTTTGTGAACCTGTTTCCTCCCTAGAACGCAGACCTCTCAGTGCAGTTAACAGGGTCATCTGAAAGGTGGGAGGCGGTGAAGGACGACTCGGGTGTCCTGCATCTCCCTGGCACGGGTATCGTCACGTCCAACGGACAGTATGTTCTTCCTCTCCAGAGCCTACAGGGTCTCCAGAACCAGCCCATCTTACTCACTTCAGGGACCGACGCGTCCACCGGTGCAGTGCCTAACATCCAATACCAAGTCATCCCTCAGGTGCAGACGGCCGAAGGGCAGCTGGGTTTCTCTGCCTCTGCCGTCGAGGGGGCCTCAATGGCGCAGGACGCCGCAGGGCAGATCCATATCCTCCCGGACGGCACCCAGACCATCAGCGTCACAGGCACAGACGTTCTCAGCAACAGTCAGAACCTCATGACCCAGTCTGGCCAAGTGCACCAGATCCCGCAGGTGTCTCTGGGAAGCTCTGCCTTCAGCACTCAGGGTCAGGTGGTCACTAATGTGCCTCTGGGTTTGCCTGGTAACATTACCTTTGTGCCCATAAACAGCGTGGATCTGGACTCTCTCGGGCTCTCGGGAGCCCAGCCAATCGCCACAGGTGTCACAGCTGACGGACAGCTGATCATGACCAATCAGAGCGTGGAGAACTCTGAGGGCTTGGCCAAAGCAGGGGAACAGCAACAGACACTCAACTCCAGTGCAGCTGCAGACATGTTTGTGCCTACCACGTCTTCAGCATCCTCCTCGTCCACGCAGCAGCACACCAGCACGATAGACGGCACTGGCGTGTTGACGCAGTCTGGAGAGCAGGGAGACGGGTCGGGCTACCTCAGTCAGGGCACGGTGCAGGTGTCTGGAGGACAGCAGGTGATCCAGTTACAGCAGTTGCCCTTGCAGACCACTGACGGTCAGGTGTCTGCTCAGGCCCAGCAGTCTCTGCAAAATGTCCAGCTCATCAACCCAGGAACATTCCTCATCCAGGCCCAAACCGTCACTCCGTCAGGACAGATACAATGGCAGACCTTCCAGGTATGAGGTTATGAATCAGATTATTGTTTTAAATTTACATATTTAGATTTGAGAATTATTTTTTTAATTTTTTTTTTTTTTTTTTCCATACTGAATTTGTAATTATTGCACTGCTGATACAGACACACTGCACTTCCTGCACCACTGTTCACAAGTGGCCATGAAAACCGTAACAAACATACAGTTTGACCAGTGACGACCATTCGAGTCTCAAATAGACAATGAATCATCACAAAAACTGATTAGTCTTATGTTTGATGTTATTGATTTTGAAATTTAGTAAAAAGTCACAACGTGCATAAATATGTAGAAGACATTACTTTTGTGATTGGTTTTTGGTGATACCTTTTTATAGCTTTTTGCTCAAACATGGCACACAGTGACTTAAGGCCTGTCCACACCAATAACGAGGAATTTATTAGCATCCACACCAAACTTGTTTGTAGTCTCATTGGCTGTCAGTGTTTTTATTGTTCATCAGTAGAAAAAAAATATTGTTCTTAGAGTGATTCCAACAATATAATTTCTTTGTGTTATCATTGTAGTTATAGTGTATGAATGTCCTTATTCTCAAAGAATTGGAACAATTATTAATTAAAACTGAATAGTTATCGTCTTTCGTGTGAAAAACTTTAACAGTGTGGATGAATTGTAGGAATGCAGACAGACTCTTTTAAAGTAGCTATTTTTAAATGAAATTAAGATGACAAGCCTCTTGTGCTTTAAAAATGTTATGAAAAATAGTTAATCATTTATACATTCCACTAATCTGTCCATGCAGGTCCAAGGAGTTCAGAACCTCCAGAACCTTCAGCTCCAGACGGCTCCAACTCAGCAGATTACTCTCGCCCCGGTGCAAACGCTGTCTCTGGGTCAGGGCGGTACACCTGTCAGCTTGACCTCCGGACAGATGCCTAACCTGCAGTCAGTGACTGTGAACACTGTGGGCCAGGCAGGCATTCAGTTCCAGCAGTCTGAGGACACAGACAGCACTGGAGGTACTGCAGCTGGTGCTTCAGGAAGACTGATTAAAATGTCTGTAGTAACCTTTTCAATAGGCGAGAAAAAACATGTAGATAGTTGTAGGGCCTTATGAAGTCTGTTCAAATTGTGTTTTCCATTTTAATTTGTCTAGAGCCCGTTTTTATGGTTTAATTGTTAAAATTAAAATAATGAAAAAGGATGTCTAATCAGTTGGATTCATACAACTTATTTTAATAATTTCTTAAACTTTTAACAATATTAGTGTCCTGTGGGATGTTATTTATTTATTTATTATTATTATTACTTATTGTATTATTTATTTCAGAAATTGTTGTTTTTTAGATTCAATGCATGTAAATTCAACTAATCTTTAGAACTAATCAAATTTAAACAGTCAGATTAGATTAAAATTGTTTGGTATTCCTTAAATAATGTTTTCATCCTACTGTACAACAATAATGCTTGTCACAATTTCTAAAAAAAAAAATATTTTGGAGGGTTATAATCAAGATCTATGAGTTTATGTATCTGACGATAGTTTTATTGAAAAAAAATCATGTGGACTGTAAACACCTTTATTTACCCAAATGTTGCCAAATTCTGTGAAATTCAACACTTAAATCCATTTTAATTTCTGGATTGATCAATGGAAATCATAGAGCCCTATAAAGGTGACCATCTAAAGTAAACCAGATAAAGAATCATTTAGAGTGACATTGCAGAGGGAAGATGTGTTTAGCGGTATTGATGCAGTGCTGTTAGTGTAACGCTGATCATACTATACTCTATAGATATTCAGATTAAGGAGGAGCCTGATTCGGAGGAGTGGCCTCTGGACAGTAGCTCTACGCTGAATGCCAATGACCTCTCTCACCTTCGTGTTCGTTTAGTGGAGGAGGAGATGGAGGGATTGAGCCAGGAGGGCAAACGTCTGCGCAGGGTCGCATGTACCTGCCCCAACTGCAAAGAGGGAGGCGGGAGGTGAGATCACACTGCTGAGAGTACATTTCCTTTAGCACGTTTCCTCACTTAGTTTTGAGACACGGTACAATTTCTGTGTTTATATTCATATGTAACACAGACACCCCGTGGTGTGTGTTTGACTACATGTCTTCATCACTGGATGTGTGTAATATATTTCCATTCTGACTGTACATTTTTAATTATATGTTGTAGGGGATCTAACATGGGCAAGAAGAAGCAGCACGTGTGCCATATAGCTGGCTGCGGGAAGGTATATGGGAAGACGTCTCACTTGAGAGCTCACCTGCGCTGGCACTCGGGAGAGAGACCCTTTGTCTGCACCTGGATGTTTTGTGGGAAAAGGTTCACGCGCAGTGATGAATTGCAGCGACACAGGAGAACACACACTGGTACTCCTTCTCTTTCTCTCTCTCTCACACACACACACACACACACACATACACATATGTAGTGACTACTTCTGTTCTAGAACCTAGCCAACTGCTTACATAGGCAGCTAGTGTCTAAGGCAACATCATGACCCAGATAGAGTCTGATTTGGAACACTCAGTTTGACTTTAACAGGTTGCTAAGGTAACAGTGCAGCTAAAAAATAAAATTATATTGGCTATGAATTTGTAATATTGAACATTTTAATTGAAGCTTTAAGCTTTCCTCCAATGTCAGCTGTAAAAAAATAAATAAATAATATATATATAATATATACACACACACACACATGTATTACTGAAAATGTCTGTAAATAATGTATCTTCCAGCATAGGGTGATGCCAGTATCTACATTAAAGGGGTCATATGATGCTATTTTAAAGATCATTATTTTGTGTATTTGGTGTAACAGAATATGTTGACATGCTTTAATGTTCAAAAAACACATTATTTTTCAAATACTGTACATTATTTTAGGTCCTCTTTGCCCCGCCTATCTCAAATGCATCGTTTTCAACAAACCCCCTTCTTCCAACAAGCACAGTCTGCTCTGATTGGTCAGCTGACCCAGTGCATTGTGATTGGCCGAACACCACAAGCACGTGCTGGAAATGTAACGCCCCTTACCATAATCGTGAGCTTCACCTTTCAAAGTAAATATCAAGACTGTTAATAATGTCATTAGTTTTACCATCAGTTCAAGCCCGAAAGTGCAACAGAGTCGCGTGACGACACAGTGATGATGCAGTACGCAAGCCGCGGTTAAGACAGCTGACATGCTATGATTTCTGACAGGCTGTTCCCACTGCTGTGATGTGACCCTGTTCCCCTCACACACAATGCTTTACTCTACGCTGTGCCAAAACTCTGCATTTGAACAGTCAATAGCAAATGCTTAAACTAATAACGAAACCTACTTAGAGTCGCTGATTCAGAAGCGGCAGATTGTCATAGCAAAGTGGGAATTGACCCTTTTTTTTTTTTTTTTTTAAAGAAATTGTCTTTGTACACAGCCAGCCTAGTACTCTCCTAGGTTCACAAAACTGTCATCCATAAAATGCACTGTACAAATTCGAATATTTGGGTTGTGCTGTTCTGTTGTAAACAAATCTTAACAATGATTCCTAATTGCATCTACTTCCGGAAGGCCAAATAAAGTGCTTTTGCTTTCGCATAGAAACACACAGCATCTCCCTGACACGGCTGCATCAACACTAATGCGCTTACTGAAACCACGCCGCCTTTCTTTGCGTGCACATTTGGGTGGCATTATGCAAATACTTCCACATCGTGATGTAGACATGTGGGGGCGTGTTTGAATGAGGCGTTTTAGCCCGATCTGGATCAGCCTTATCTTTTAGATAGAATAAATCCTTTTGTGGGAGACTTTGAGCTTTGTAACTCTGCAGACCTTATACATGCACAAACAGCTACATAATACACTAAAGAAAAGGAAAACAAGAAATCGCATCATATGATCCCTTTATCAATGATTTGGGTCAAACAAAAATGATAATTTATCTGAAAACTGGGAGGTGTTAAAAAACATACCCTACCTTTCAAAGGTTTATAGTCAGTAAGAGTTGGAGGTTTTGTTTTTGAAAGAAAATATTTTTATATAGTAAGGTTGCATTAAATTAAAGTTTTTTTTTTTTTTTTATTGTCGCAAAAAATCTATTTCAAAGGCTGTTCTTTTGAACTTTGTTCATAAAAATAATCCTGAAATAATAAATATATTATGGTTTCCACAAATATATTAAGCAGCACAAACATTTTCAACATTGATAACAACAAAAAAAGAAATGTTTCTTGAGCAGCAGATCATCATATTAAAAATCATGTGACACTGAAGACTAGAGTAATGATGCTGAAAATTCAGCTTTGATCGCAGGAATAAATTACATTTGATGATAATTTTCAAATTGAAAAAAATAAAAATAAATTGTAATAACATTTCACAATATTACTGTTTTTACTATTTTTTTGATCAAATTAATAAAGCCTTGCTGAGCCTATAATATATTTAAATAAGAGACTTACTGACATTTGACTTTGTTTGTTTTTGTTTTTATAAGAAAATGCATATCTTTAATTGAGCTTTTGGAGCAGAAGGTTCTGTAACAGCTTTTCTCTGTTCTTCTTCTCACTTCCGTATCAATCCTCATTTGACCATTATCAGGAGAGAAGAAGTTTGTGTGTTCAGAGTGTTCGAAGCGGTTCATGCGCAGCGACCACCTGGCCAAGCACATAAAGACGCATCAGAACAAGAAGGGAGGGGGTGGGGCCATGGTGGCCAGCGTGGGCGGAGCCATGTCCTCGGACAGCATCATCACAACAGGCGGCACCACACTCATCCTCACCAACATCCAGCCCGGCACCATGCAGGGCCTGGCCACCGTCAACGCTACCGTCAACACGTCTAACTCACAGGACCAGCTGAGCACAGCCGAGATTCCTCTGCAGTTAGTCTCAGTGTCCGCCGGGGACACGGCCGAGTGACAAACCGCTGCTCTGAGATGCAGCTGAACGCTCTGTTAGACTGCCAAGGTTCCGCCTCTTCCTGTATGACATCACATCCTCTTCTCCCGCAACCTGAGACTTCATACGTCGATTCCATGCTCATGCATTTACCTTGCTTTTATACCTTTACATATTTACCCTCCTTTACGTAAATATGTACATTTACGTGAATGCATATATACACACACACATAAATATATATATATATATTTTACAAATATAGAATTATTGGGGGTTTTGTTCATCTTTTTATGGGGGAAGCATTATTTCTTGTTTTCACATACAACACTGAAATGCCTTATATTGTATTATAAGCTGTCGTGTACAAAGCTCGAGTTCTTCATGGGTGTCAAGCATCTGTTTCAGTGTGTACTTGTTGGAATGAGAATAATCGTGTTGTGTAAAGAATGCAGCGGTGGTGACAGGCTGGTGGCTGATGTTAAAGGAGCAGCTTAGCCAGAAGTGAAAATTCTCACATTATTTATTCCCCCTCCATTAGGGCATTCCAAACTCGTGCGGTTTCTTTGAGGGAAAATTGTTTTCTTTTCTTGCAACAAGACTTCCATGTCTGTCAAGCTCCAGAATGGACGACAACTGGTCCATGTGACTAGAATCATGTTGTGTGAGAAACAGACCCAAAATGCAAGCTTTTATTCAGTGAGAGTCATCCCATCAGCTGTATAACTTTATGTCACGGGCTTTGGTTGGGTGGGAAGTTAAGCGTCTGTTCATCACACAAAGCTTCAGAAGAATGTAGCATCTTGGGTCTGAACTAGTTCTTGTGGAGCGGGGGAGTAAGTAATGGCAGAATTTCCATTTGTGGGTGAGCCGTTTCTCATTTTAATTATAGGTCGTAAGTGATATTCGTGGTGTAAGTTCTCTATATAAGGAGGAAGATGTAAAACTTTGGAGAGAAGCCTGCCATTGTGCTGTTGGGAGTAATGAAGGTGTCCAATAGTGTCTTTACGTGTCTCCGATGCTCCTCATGAAAATGCATTTGATTTATTTTATGTAGTTTTAATTTGAGTAGGTAAACCCAGGCCTGGCAAAGGGGAAAAATGAAACAATCATATAATTAAAAGCATTTTATGTATCATAATTCTCAAACCAGTTGATGAGATCTTTCAGTATGAATTTGTTGCGAATCAAAGTCTTTTTGATTCATAAAGTGATATTTATATACATTGTAACCTGGATTTGTGGTGTCCACAACTGCTTTTCTAAGGAAAAAACAAAACAAAAAAACTCCCTTTGGCTTTACTTTTTTAAAAGAACTGGACTGTAATCAGCGCCAAGAATCATTTGTATGAAATGAAGCGGTTTGTAGATTGCCAAATTTGATAAACAGAGAAAAACTCTTGATTTATGTCTGATGGTTTGCAGCATTAATATGCAGATCTGTACTGTGTTTCAGGACCAAACGAGCAGCTCTGAGTGTCTGGCGTCAATCTAGCAGTGTGCTGTGTCAAAATACTTCAGTAACAGCCTATCGGGATGTGTTAAACAAGCAAAAGCGTGGCGGGACCTTTGCGGTCACATCACTGCCTAACCGTGCTGTGATGTAGGTGACGTTCACGGTGGTCAATATGTAGGTTTTGAACTCCTTTGTTCGCTTACTGTAGCCGTGAGTCTGACGCCTTTAATCACAGAGAGCGATTTGTCCTCATAATGAACGTTTTGTAAAGAGTTCTCAAGGTTTTATTTGAATACACTGCAGGTCATCAGGGAGGACGCACTCGTTTGCTGTTAGTCCATGTACAAGTATGGCTTTGTTTCCATGTGGTACTGTACAATTATTCTCTGCTGATCTGTTTTTATTCCTTCAGCTAATCATGATGTCTCTTTATCTACCGATTTTGAGTACCGTTGCCAATTTTTGTGTTGGGGATTTTATACCTCCCGTAGCCAAGTTTGTAACGATCAGGAGTTTGATTGAAAAGGTCCAGCGGGGTTAATGGCAGATAATGAAACACTATTTTGTTTTCTGATTTGATAAGGGGTGTTCTGTCACAGTGATCCAGAATAGCTTTTCCTAGTTGAAGTCTGATTTGATTTCGTTCATTATACATAGCATCTTAACATGTCACTTTTATATTTTTATTTGGTCATTTTTCCAAGAAAGCTTCGGACTATTGTACAATGCCCACTTTTGAGGGCAGCTGTTTATTTCACACTAAAATGACTAAACATAATCCTGTGCTTGTCAGTTGTCTTATTTTCACAGAACACTGATGCACATACTTGCACACAACAGTAAAAATAGATAGTTGACAAATAAGAACCATACATTTTATCCACCCCCATCAAAACAAAAAAAAACAATTTCTTCAGCAGGGATGAAAAAGTTTGAATAGGAAAAAGCATATGTGCAATACATCTACTATTTGCATTAATACAACAAAATTTATGATTGAAATGGTCAACTTTTCATGTTTGAAAACAAAGCACTTCTTAAAATTCCCAGAAATGTAACTGTGTGTGCATGTTTTTGTGACAAATGAGGACATCAATTTGTATAATGACAAGGTTATGACAGGTATTACAAGGAGAAGGTGACTTTTCAGGACATTACCCCATGTCCCCACTTTTCAAAACGCTTATAAATCACACAGAATGGAGTGTATTGAAAATCTGAAATGGCAGAAAGTTTCCTGTAAGGGGTAGGGTTAGGTGTAGGGTTGGTGTAGGGCAATATCACATACAGTTTGTACAGTATAAAAACCATTACGCCTATGGGATGTCCCCACTTTTCACAAAAACAAATGTGTGTGACCTTTGTGTGTGAAGTCCAGTAGATGTCACTGCAGCAACAGGAGTAGGATATCCAGCTGAGTCTCTGACCGTTTCCTGCCCTCTAAATCCTGATATATTCCTCATCCCATGTGCGTTTAGAAGCTTCTCTGACATATTCAATGTTAAAATATGTATAAAAAGAGCAGGCACGACGAGCATCCGCCCACCCAACCCACCGTTTTACCTCCTTAAATTGCGTATGAAATATGTTGTTTATTTTTGAACTTGCTCAAGTGTGAACAAAATTCCCCTCCATGCCTTTTTCATTTCAATTTAGAAATACACTTACAGCAATTTCCTCTTAGAGGGGCTTATAGATCAGAGTCTGTTTTAACTGTTGTCTATTGTGAACATTAAATCCAGCTGTGTGGAAAATTGATTTGGATAGCCGACAATGTATTTTATTTAATTTTTTTATATATTTATGCAAGGGAAAATGTATTTCAGATGTTTTTATAACATTATATATGTAATGTTATTTTGAAGAAAGTTGGTAACTTAAACCGCTTCGGTTCCCATTGACTTGCACTGTATTTTTTGTCCAAGTCAATGGGAACTGAAACTCTGTGGTTACCCAAACTGGTCAAAATATATTTGATTGTGTTCAACAGAAGAAAGAAACTCGTACAGTTTGGGAATGACATGAAGTTGACAGGATTTTCATTTTTGAGTTAAATATCCCTTTAAATAACACAAATACTCCATATACTAGGCCTCTCTCAATTAATATAAAATCATAAAAACTGCACTTGAGATAATTATAAAGAAAACATGCTTAAAATAGTCAGCATTAAATGAAGACAGCTTGACTTTTCATGCTTTAAATTTTGGCTTCTTAAATTGCAAACTGCTTTTGTCTCGTCACTTATACAGTTGCGGCCACACATAATCAAAAGTGTCCACTGAAATCTTTTATCTGTAAAATCAAAGCGAAAAAAGCGCATGCTCCTGAATTCGACGCGATTTGTTGCAGAGATTCAGAGAAAACAGTCTATTAACGTTCATATGGAGCCGTCCGTTGCTTGCCACCTTTCATTTGCATAATTTAATGAATTCAATTCATTGTAATGCAATACAGAGAGCACGGTGAACATGAAATGACAGTTTGAGTTAATGAAATGTGTTAACGGTATCATCATTTACTTGTATGTTAATTAGTCCAATTAATTTCCAGTGCACGGTAATCTGAATATTGTAATAGCGCTGTGCGCGTCTGAAGTCAGGTGGGGAGCGGGGCATATTGAAACAAGTCCTATGAATCATCACATCCTCACCTTTCCAAACCACTGCCGAAGGTTACCCAGAATCCTCCAGTCGCCAAACTGGCCTTCCTCATATTGGAGCTGCTCGTCTGGCCCCTGGCTTTATAGCGCCAGATAAAAGCATCAGCAGTCCAGCTGATAACTGAGTTTTGTTTGGATGACTTCTTTCTGACCTTGTGCGATGTCCGGTTCCTCTGATAGAAGGAAAGTGATATATTCCTGTAAAAGCAGCGGCTGCGGTGCGAGGAGATCGATGGGAGGCCCGCCGTGGACCCCCGGCCACGCTATAGCTCTGATAAGTGAAATCGCTCTGGTGTGGATGGGCCACTTTCTGCTGAACCGCACAGATAAAAGCGCCCGTGTTTTTCTGCGGGATCTGGATGGGGAGGGCGGCTCAAAAGAGTAGATGCAACTCTCCAGCTGCCATTGTTTTTCAGTATTGCCTTTTGTTATTGTCATGTTAAAACAGTGGTTCCCAAACATGTTTCTGGATGTCTCCTTTGTTTCACACACACACATTTCAGGTCTTGGAGTCTCTAGTAACGAGTGTGTTTGATTAAGGAGACGAGAAATGCGCAGTTTTGAAGGGACTCCAGGAACCACTGATCTAAAACGTGGTTTCAAACCGGAGACTCTCGGGCCAAGCCAGAGAGACCCTTCAATAAATCAATTAAGATGCCAGATTATATTAACAACATAAGAACTTTTATTAATAACATCAACAAACCATAAACTACAAATAAAAAACAAAAATATACAGTACTTTAATAAAACTCCTGTCAAATGCTGTGAAAAAAAAAAAAAAAAAAAAAAAAAAAAAAAAATATATATATATATATATATATATATATATATATATATATATATATATATATATATATTTGCCTGTGTGTGTGTATTACTGAAATCCAATTTATTTATGTATTTGTTTATTTATTTACATAAAGATGAGGGAGAAAGGAAAAAAGAAGAACAGAATTTATACAGAGCTTTCAAAGCAGCTTTGCACTAATAATTGTGAACATAATAGTGTTAATGTTGTAAATTTCATCAGTTATGAAACCAATCAGTTAATACTTTCAGTTATAGGCAACTTTGCAGAAGACAATAGTGTCATTATTCAAATTAATTCAGTTCAGTTTAATGTTCAAAATTCATCAATCATTAACGAGTGTAATTCAGCTATAAGCAGCTCTACAGAAGACAATAGTCATTTTTCAGCTCAGTTCAGTTCAATGTTGATTCAATTCAGCTCAATAACAGTGTTAATGCTGCAGTTATTATTATACAGCTCAGTCCAGTTCAAACCTATTCTCGTCTGATAGTGTCAGTGCAGTCAAATCAATAATATTAGTGGATATTTATTGTCTTTATACCCCAGCTGAGCAAACCCAGTGACAGAAATGGCAGAAACATCTATAGAAAACAGACTGAAAGAAGGGAGAAAATAACACAAAAGAAAAATGTTAAGGATATTACAATCAATCAATCAATACAAAAGTGTTAATAAACAGTATTAATTATGAATTATAGAATGAATGATATTATTTATTTTTATGTAGCATCATTAATAACAGTACTTATTTCAAAACAAATATAGAAGAATTACATTCTTCTCTGCCATAATATTTTTTTTGTTTGTTTTTTTTACATAATACAAAAAAAAGGAACTAAATAAAATATAATAACAATAATCATATTTACAATTCAGGGGAGTGGTTAGATACTTAATAATCAAACTCCATACTACATGATGTTAAATGTTTGTTCTTGGTTTTTGGTGGAGACTGTGGGAGAAAGCCTACTAGTTTCTGATGTGTGTAGGGAAAAGTGTCCATTTTTCATTCAGGAGGGAAGGGTCATTTGTTTTATACCGTAATGGCCATATTTAAACCCACTTGGACCAGAGTTTACTGAATGCATTTTTCTGAAGACAAAGGGGAAAAGTAATCTTTTTTCATAACATACATATCATTTACTATAATCCACTCTTGAGTAATAGGTTCTGTTGATGACAGAGCAGATATTCAAATTTACCCCAAAGATGCTACTATGGATCTCGTTTAAAAATCTGAAGTTATACTGAAAATTTCATTCATGTATGTACAGTATATATATAAAATATGTTTGAACCTTGTGGTTTCGAAATGTGTGTACAAGCTTTGCTGAAGTACAGCTGCTGCTGTTATTATACTTTGTTTGGGTAAAACAAGGGGGATCAACGGTAGCAAAATACAGTAGGTTTAAAAGTAAAAAAGCAATGGAGAATTTTTAGCTGTCGCAATTTATCGTGCGATGCATGAGGGTGTGTAATTTGAGGTATTCTCTTTCATCTGTGGAGCTGTTTGTGGTTTGAGATGCCAAATGGCTGTCTGTGAAGTGCTGGTCCTGGACCGGCCCTCTCACTTCGAATTAGAGTAATTGGACCCCGTCTTCCGCTTTTTTTATTTCAATTCATGTGCAAAATATATAAATAAGATAACTGAAGATTTAGCAGGCCGACAGAAAGCCCACACAGAAATAACATAAAGGCATTTTCAGCCGAATTTGTGACACAATTTGATATTCCTGAGGGAAAGGGCTCCTGTGAAACAGGACCATAATGAGAACAGTTGGTAGAAATGGTTTATTTTATTATATTTACCTCAGGATATAGCACATTTTCAAAAAGCCTGAGGTTTCATCTCTGTCTCTCCCATTTAGTCTAACTGCTTCTCTCGAGCGCTCTCTCTTCCTTTCTGTCGCTTTTGAGGTGGTTAAATATGAGGCAGTAATTTCCCAAAATGGCCACTATTCAATGAGATTGAAAGAGCAACAACTTTGCGAGGAGGGTCTTAAGAATCGTTCTGAGAGCTGCATTCATGTGCCATGTGCTCTGTGTTTCATTCAAGCACTTTGTGCTATTCACGTATGTTTTTACCCATGGTGTCTCTCAGCTCTGGTAAATGTGTTGATACGCAGGCCTAATGTATATTCACACATGTGCCACGAGAATCCTAATATCTAAAACCTGTCGTTGAAGTCCATATTACACCACACACATAGTTCATAGTGCTAATGTTATATATGAATAAATATAGGGAAGTAAACTTAAACAGCACTAGCACACTGTAATGCATATGCAGAGTTGGGTAGATACACTGTAAAAAAAAATCCGTAAAATTTACGCTAACAACATTTTAAGTTTTACGGTTTTAACTTAAATTTACAGTTAAATACGTAATTTCATCAACTGATACAATGTTAATATACCAACCTATTGAAGTACTGAAATCTGTTTTGTACCTTTGAAATACACTGATAACCACCAAATGCATATGGTGATGAGAAAGTCACGATGAACCAAAGCCCATCAAAAACAGCTTTTAAATAATAACATATATAGAAGGTGCACAGTGTCAGTCACACAAACACTAAACACCATCATGGTGAGACTCATTAAACTGAAATATGCAATAAACATTAATTTAACAACATTAGATGTAACATACAAACCTAATAAACATAACTGATAAGAAAAAACTAAGAAACATAGTTATTTCAAAGAAGAAACATCAAATTCAAACAGAATTTTAAATGCAACGCAGGGAATTCTGGGAACGTCAGTTTACGGTGTTTCCCTGTAAATTTTACAGGAACTTACCGTTAACCATTTAACAGGTTTTTACTGTAGCATTTTCACTGTTTTTTTACCGTTAAAATCACGATCATTTTTTACAGTGTTGCTTACAAATTGTAATCCATTACTGATTCCAAATAACACTACAAAAATTGTATTAGTAACGCAATCTATTACATTATTCATTTTACGTAATATAATCGGACTACTTTTTGATTACTTTTAGAGTACTTTTGACCTAACCTCAGTTATCACATTGATTTAAATAGGATAATCTTGTATCATATTGATATAAAAACACAAAGAGGAAGTAAATGTACTCCTTTTACTGTAATTAACAACATAAAGTGCATTAAAGATTACATTACGTTAAGGTTTCCCAAACTGGTGTTCATAAGGGGATTTGTGAGATTAATGAAAAGCTGATTATTAATTAAATCAAATTAAAATAAAACATAGATTGAAATAAAATACTTCCTAAGAACGATTTATTTGATTTGTTTACCACCAGTGTCAGAGAACCTTGAACATGCAAATGTGATATTTAATTATTAAATATTCATTATATTTACTATAATTATTAAATTATTAAATATTTCATTATATTTGTATATATATTCATTATATATACAAGTACTTAATTTTTGGAATCGGATTACTTAATCCAGATTACATGTAATCAGTTACTACCCTCTGTACATATGTGTGTGAGACTTTGACCTAAAAATAAAATGAAATTTGTTAGCTATTTTATGGCTTTTAGCCTAGCTCTGTTTATAAGCCATGAACATTTTTCCTAAGTGTTGATCAAACTAGTGGATACAGTCTTATTATTCTGGGGAAAAGGAATGCAAATCTCGTTCAAGCAAGTAGCAAACAGGATCGGAAACTAATTAGGGCAAAAAATGCCCTAACGATCAAAAATGTCCTCCAAATACAGTTAAGTCAGATCTATTACGGATGTCACAATTAAGGTGAAATGTGAAATGAAGGAAGTGTTGATTGCGGCATTATACATTTCGGCTACAGTAGATTTGCTCACACTGAATTTGATTTTATTTTACTCACGGTTTTACTCACCAATCACACACGTTTCTGTTGAGTTTCTAAATGCCACATCCTTTCAGAGGTGCCTTGATTCGTCTCCGCGGAGAGCGCGCTCTTACTGACTGACTGACTCGCATCATAAACAACAAAGTGCAGAAAAGAGACTCATTTTGCAGTGTTTTTTGCTTGCTTTCTTTATATAATTTGTTCCCAGTATGAATAACCGTTTTATTTTTCATACTACTGAAATAACCAATTTTGTAATGCGTAAAAAGCAACATAAACAGTTCTGTTAATCAACATTAATAATCATTATTACAATATCAAGAGCAATAATCAACAACAAGGATTCCTGTTTTTATGTGTAGGCTCTTTACATTATGGAGTTTTTGTGTAGGCTACTGCCTACACATGAGCCGCATTAAACAGTCTGTGTCAGTCAACATAAATGCAGTGTAGTTAGCTTTTGTTGATGTTGAAAATCATTTGATTGGTCACAGTCTTGTTGTGAGTGATTAAAGTAACGGGTTAAATTTAAGTATTTGACATACAGTAAAAACCAGCAAAGATAAATAAAGTAATTACAAATTGCCTTAACAAAGGTAAAATATGCCCCTGGAAATCAGTTCCAGGGGGGGGGGGGAATTTTGCCCATTAATGGAAAACTTTATTTCTGACCCTTGTAGTACATCATGGTTTGTTGGTGTGTCTTCCATTTACACTTTATATCCTTTCTATAGATTTGTTACAATAAAAACCAGTCATGAGGACATAGTTCTGTAGATGAAGGGATTACAAAATCTGGTGGATTGCAAATCGACCTCAAAGATGCTAAATGAAGGTTTAAAGATCTTGTATGAACCTGAAAGTTATCAGAAGTTATAAAAAAAAGTTTTGGATTTCATTTGAACTTTTATTAAAAAGCTCTTTTATTCACCTTGTACTGTATACACATTTTTGTTCAATAAAATAATCTATATAAATAATTATTTTGATTATGCCACACACTTTGTGATTACCAATACTATAGCTATTTGTAACACTTATATTTTATTTCCTTTATTTTACTTTCTACCTGAATTGAAGTAAATCGGTTCATTGCTTTAATTCATGTTACAAGTTGTTAAATGAGGTTTTGTCAGATCGGTCAAAGTTTGTCTGATTAGCATGAGTACCGATAGTGAATAGATAAGTAGCTAAAGTTTGTAAAAAGTCTCTTTTTCTATTCACAGTCATGTTCTGACTGAATAACTTTATAACACTATAAAATTATTAAGCAATTTATAAATCACAAATATTATATGCTATGAATGTGCAGTTGTAGAGTTCTACAAATCTTAAAGTATATATATTTTTTTAGAAATCTGGATTAGCAGATACTATATTAATGAAGAATTAAACGCCACTTAAGTGTACTTAAACTGAGTTCATTTTCATGACTGTTTGTTAACACAATTAAGTACAAAAGTAAGAAAAGTCATTAAAAGTTTTAATTGAAAGAACATTTAAAGATTTCATTTGTCATGCTTTAGTACATTTATTTTTCATGTATTGACTAACATACTATGTAACATGTTAAGTACTTGATTATAATTTTAACTGTTTTGTGTTATTTAATATTAAATTCAAAATTAAAATGTTTTAAATGTACTAAATTGCAATTTCATCACATATATATATTTAAATACAATAAATTACTTATAAATACCAGAAATATTCTACTTAAGTGGGACAAAAAATCATTAAGTATATTATTTGTGTAACAAATACTCTTTTTAACAGTATGCCAAAGTGTACTTTTTTCACAATGGTTGTCGTAAATCTATCTACACAGTTTTATGTTTGTCTTATCTGAAAGTAGTAGTGCTCTGTTGCTTTGGATGACTGAGTCAAGCCTCTTCTTATAGCAGAGTTTGAGAGTTGCTTTCTCCTCTAAGTGTCTTTAGGGAGCGAGAGCTCTCTGCATTCACTGCACACGTGTGTCCTTGATCAACTGCAGAACTGGCGTATGCTGAAGCTGATCGTTTTCCGCAGGCTAGTAGACTCAGCATGGACCAACTCAATAACCTGATATTCCCCCACAGCTGAATATGGCCAATTTTGCAGTAGGTCAGTGATTTTTTTCCTTCTTTTTTCCAAGCAGAGACAATTGTGTGACCTCCCTCTATGGTGCCAGCAGGGCTCAAGGGTGTGTGTGAGTGTGTGTGTGTGAAAGAATAGCTCATTGAATCTCTATGGGAGTGGTCCGAGTTACTGTGTGTGTTAAGGGCGGGAGTCTGAAGGTGGTGGGGAACCTCTGGAAGCTGAAGCAAGGTGGGTATTATGCAAACGATGCCCCTGCAGTCCCAGAATGCTTTGCTCTGGATTGTCTCTGCCTGGAAGTTTCCTGCCATTATTTGTAATCTGCATTAAACTGAGGTGTTTGGGTGGACGCGAGATTGAGAGATGCGGAATTTTAAATGGAAGGAGGGGGGAAAGAACACAAACACCCCGGGCTGCAATTGCTTGATGTATTTTGCTCTGGCCGAGAGGTGTGTTCTATTCACAGGGTCTAATTAGGTGCTTTCTTGTTTCAGAGGAAATTACAGGTTTTGTATGTCTGAACTCTTCCAGGGAGGAAAATTTAAATAGTTTATTCTTTGTCATCATTGTTTGTTTAAGAGTTGTTTAAGCGATACTTTGCCACCATCTTGGGTCTTTGTTTTTAAGAGCGTGTACTGTTTGTACTGTTTGCCAATACATTCGGACACATGCCATCAGAATCAGATTTTTTTCTTTTGCGATATTCTTGTATTCATTAAGGCAAGCCTCAGTATTACTCTTGCTCGTACTGAAGCGATTAGAACAAACTGTCTAAATCTACACTGTAAAAAAAAATCTGTAAAATGTACAGTAAAAAAAAACGGCTGCTGTGGTTGCCAGAATTTTACCGTAAAAAATATGGTAGCAACGTTTTAGGTTTTACGGTCATAACTGTTAATTTACAGTTAAATACTGTAATTTCATTAACTGATATAATGTTAATATACCAACCTACTGAAGTACTGAAATCTGTTTTGGAGCCTATCTTTTTTAATACACTGATAACCACCAAAAGCAGGTGGTGATGAGAAAGTCACATGATCTATCCTATCTACAAATCCTATAACAAGCAGCTTTTAAATATTAACATATATAGAAGGTGCACAGTGTCATTCACACACACACTAAACACCATCATGGTAACACACATGAAACTTAAATAATGCAATAAACATTAATTTAACAACATTAGGTGTAACATACAACCCTAATGTACAAAACTGATAAGAAAAAAAAAGAAACATAATTATTTCAACAAAGAAAAAAACATCAAATTTGGAAATGTAATGCAGGGAATTCTAAGAATGTCAATTTACGGTTATTCACTGTAAATGATACATTTTTCACTTCCAAAAACGGTATACTACCGTAAAATTACATGTAATGTCCAATACAGTTTTTCACTGTATATAGTAGAGGAACTTACTGTTAGCCATTTAACAGGTTTTTACTGTAGAATTTTTACAGTCTTTTACCATTAAGTTCACAGTCGTTTTTTACAGTGTAAGTATTAAACATTGAATACAAGATATTCATAACTGTTTCAAATTGTCTGACATGACAAAGAAAGGTGTGCTACTACTTTTATAACTGATTAGACATTTGGTCTGTCTAGCAAATCAAAAAATGAAGCTAAAAAAAATCCAGAGACTAACATTGCAACTACCAAAAACGCCCTACAAACCACCACTCAAAACATTCTAGCAACACCCTAGTAGCTTTCAAAAAAACCCTCAAAATACCTAAGCAACTGCATGGCCATGCTCTGACGACTACTAAAAACTCGCTCGTAACTTTCTAGCAACCCTCAAGAACACAATTGCAACACTCTAGTAGCCTGCTAAAAGAACACTCAGGGGTGTTTCATGTACAGTGACATAACTCGCTGATTAATTACCATAATAAGATGCATCATTGTGGAAATTAACTAGCTAGTAACTAGTAGTGCTGGGTGATTTGACTGAAAGTCTATATCACCTTTTTGTCTTTTTTTTTTTTTTTTTTTTAGGATTCTGGCAGCTTCACAATTTATCAAGTTTTTTTCTCCTGACTGTGTCTTTATAAATCAGATTGCAGAAAAAAGTTGCAGAACCACTGCATTTTAATCACAGTCCAAAAAAAACATATAGTAAGAGCAGTTTTTGATGTAAATTAGATTGTAATTTCAAAATTTAAAGCAAAAACAGAATGGTCTAACCTTAGCTCAGTGAAATTATGTTAAATAAAACATATCTGCAAGAAACAGAAACAGCAGATGGGCTCCATGAGAAAGCAGATTCACTCTCTGACAGCAGGTGGTGCTTGTGGAACAGCAGCAATAGATCACTGTAAACAAAGCAGTGCTGTACTTTTAAATACTACATTAATATGCATTATATAGAGGTAGGAAAAAAAGAAAATACCATCTAAACTTTTCTAAAGACAGTCAGTTTTGAGATACATTCATATAAACTACCACCCTGATTCAGTATTTAGGAATTTGTTCCAATATTTTGTGCATCGTAAACAATGATCTTGCTCTGCCTACTACATTATTTTCTCCTCTTTGTGTCCATCTTCAACGTCTCTGGCTTTGGTGAACAGCCATTTACAGATGGTTTATTTGCACATTTAAGAATTAGTTATGTGTTATTAATAGTTCTTTAACCCTTAGTCAGAAGTGTATGCAGTTAAAAGGGATCACCTCTCAATTCAGGAGGCTGTTTACATTGTTTAGTCACTTGTTCTGGTATGCTGTTTTTTTTTTTTTTTTTTTTTAATTCATACCGTGTGAGTAATTTAAACTGGTTTACCGTTTGAACCAGTATATCGCCTAGCACTAGTAACTAGGTAGTTTCCAGAACAAGGTTGCATCTCTGTTGTTTGATCCACATTGGTTCAACAATATAGGACTGATGTTAACGAAGTCATGCACATGTGGTGGAGTAATAACTTATGTTAATAACTGATTTGAGAATCTACTGTATTGTTCCAACCATGTAAGTTTACAAAGCTGTTTGCGAATCTTGATTTGAACTATGGTTTCAGAAAACACTGAATCATTGAACTATGTTACGACAGCACTTGCAATCATAGTTGGCTAACAATGCTTTTGGGAAACGCACCTCTGAACAGCTTAGCGCCTGTCTAGCAATACCCTTACGCAAACCAAGAACACCCTAGAAACAACGCAACTCCATAGCAACATGCTCAAAAAACACTCAGGGGTGTTTTTCTCGAATGTAACTCGCTGCTTAACTATTATATTATGATGCAGAAACAAACTACCAAGTCGCGACTGTTTCCCGAAAGCGTAGGAACTTAGAACTGTCCTAAAAGATTTAAAGCATGTGGTTGAGTGATTATTTCTGCTAAATAATCAGTTTGAGATCAAACAAATGTCAGATTATTGCTGTAAATAATGATCTGGCATCCGAGGACAGCTTCAGTGTGTTTGTTTTAAGATATTTTGCTATGTTGCATGTTTCCTTACTCCGGGGTTCCCTGTGGTATTGGAGCATTACGCACATATGGAATATGTACAGTATATGAATGGAATGAAAGATAGATTGCACTACATGTTAGCTCTCTTACTGCTGTGGGTAACACTTTAGTATAGGGAACAATATAGCTGCTTATAGCATGACAATTATTAACATATTGGCTGTTTATTAGTACTTATTAAACACATATTCTGCGTGACCATATTTTCTATCCCTAATCCTACCCAATACCTAAACTTAACAACCACCTTACTAACTATTAATTAGCAGCAAATTAGGAGTTTATTGAGGCAAAAGTCATGGTTAATGTTTTTTTTTGGAATTGGACCTTAAAAAAAAGTGTGACCACTGCGGTTGTGTATGTTCGTTGGATCTAAGGGATCAGGTAACACAAAAGTATTGAACTATGTTGATAAAGATGGAACAAGTGACCATAGTTGGCTAACGATGCTTTTGGGAAACACACTCCTTAAAAGGTTAGCAATTGCATACCTTTGAAAACCAACAAGAACACCCTAGTAATTTTCTAGGAACCCCAGAATACACAAGTAATACTCTATGCTAACAACCACTCTGAACAGCTTAGCAAATACATAGAAAACCCCAGAACACACTAGCAACCTTGTAGCAATATGTTAGAAACATTCAGAACAGCTTATCAACTGTATAGTAAACAACAAGAACAACCTAGCAATGGCCTATGAACCACAACACTCTAGTATCACCTTAACAGCATGTTAAAAACACACAGAACCCCCTGAAAACCACTAAGAACACTAATAGGCCTTTATCACAGTCCACGTGTCGTCACATCCGGCTCCGATTAGTAGCATAAAGGAATTTCCACCTGCTTTATTGTCAATGGACAGATGCCAGTTTTGTGAAGAAAATTAAACTAATTTAGTTTAGTTGAACTTTGACGCAATAAACGTCAATGTTACAACTGCGTATTTATACCGATTCCATACCATGTATTATGTTGTCCTTCATTTTAATGTGTAACATTAGCCTATCTGAGCGACGCGACTGTTAGCTGCGGTGTTGCCAGTCAGATTAAAGAAGAGCTACTGCCAGAGGAATACTCGGACTTATGTAATTTAATTTTTAATATTATTTCGTTTATTTTTGAATTATATTTATTGTGATTAACCTCCCACTCTTGTTCACAGTATAATGATATTCAATAGTTGCACGCAGTCACAGAAAATAACTTGATTAAGTTGATCAAACTTATTTTTAATTATTGGCTATGGGCTGGAAATATTTCTTTATTTGAACAACTTCAATTTGATGCAATTATAGAGGATTGTATCATAAAGTCAGCGCATGAAAAAATTTAAGCATTATGTTTAATACAACTAGTTTGCCCTAAAATTTTAATTGAATCCTTCTATACAGCCTTTAGTCATCAGTAATATTTTAAGCTTTGGCTAATTCTAATGCTTATTAATGTTATATGTTGTTTGTATAGTTTTGTCGCTGTTCTGTAATGAAATAAGGCGATCAGACTGTGAAGAATTGCCTTTACACATACAGTATGCCTCGCGCGCTCCTGTTTAAGTCACGAAATACGCATCGGGATATCGTGAAAACAACTTCCTTCATTTCATAATACACAATTAATTGTTGTAAACTGAGATTGGTGTCTTTAGAAGATGTATACGTGCTGAATTCTACATAAATAATCCACAACAATGGCGTGCTATGGGCACAGCCACTGATAGAGGCTGCAGCGGAAGTTCTTTTACGCAACTATTTGAATCTTCCGCTTTTGTGTGATAAAGGCCTATAATATGCTAAAACACAAAAAATCACACAAAACAGTTTAGCAACTACAAACCAACATTCAAAATATAGTTCCGCACTGTCAAGTACCACTTGCATTTGCTTTCACAAAATCTACTTTTTGCTTCTGACATTGAGACAATGAGGCATGAATATGATTTTGAGTGTTTTTAATGCCTAAAATAGTCAAGGATGCATTCTGTTTACTTCAAGACACAACATCAGTATGTATCCTAACATGCACCGCTCATGTATGTAGTTATTTTCCATATTTCCATTTAGTCCCTCTGAAAGCTCAATTTTTGCTGTGCCCTCTCACAGAGAAATTGCCAGCGTAGCCATTCACCGAAAAAGAGCGAGTGAGTGAGCTTCTTTCAGTGAAGAGACAGCCGAGAATCGTCGTTTTGTGGAAATGTACATTAAATGGTGTCAGCGCCTGAATCGACGGAGGTCAGGACGAGGTCCCCATGGTGACAGTTGCAGGGAGAACTCATTGAGGGAAGTGAAAACTAACCCCTTCCCTTTCGAATGGCAGGTGGCCGATGGCTCTCCATATCTCCCATCATGTCTTTGGCAAGGTTGACACAGGTAATGCGCGAGAGGCAGTACTATCCATACGGAGAATGATGTACATATCATTTCCCAGGCTGACTGATTGAAGACTGTAATCTGGACAGAAGTCTTTCTTGCTTTGATTACAGTCGTCCATCCACTGGCAGGAAAACAAGGTGGGCCTCCTCAGCACTCCTGCAACGCCATCAGCTGCTACGCCGCTGCCCCGTGGGCCAGAACAATCTCCATACCATTTGCGCTCGAGGTACAGCTGGGTGGCGCTACGACAGCTACTGACAGACACAAACTGATTCATTCGACTCCCAAGGTCGCTGTATTTCATCCGTCAGGACGTACAAAGAGCAAGGAAACTTCAAAAAACAGCTCTTTCTTTTGAGACGCTCGTCTCGAGAGTACCTGTGATTACTGAATAGGCCTCTTTAAGGGACTGACCCCAAACGAAGGTCTGCACACGCTCGCTAGCCGCAGAAAATGCCAACGAGTAAGTGGATGGTAGAATGGGTGTTTTACATGAAGGAACGCTTTTCTTCTGAAAGCCCGTCTCGCACACAATTCCCTCGTCTCAAGCGCACGACGCAACCCCCGAGACCGGCCGAATCTATTTTCTCAGAGATGTTCTCCCGTCGACTCCCTCCTGCTGTTGTCGGCTTATCTCTCACATTAGGCCGGGCTCTAAATGGGCGAGATTTCACTGTTGACAGTCACTTGCCGCTCAGCAGACAGACTATAGCGCATTAGCACACGTTCCTTAGCACATTAGCGTGTTCCCGTGGGAGAAGTGGGATCAAGATGATTGCCCTCTCTTACACGCGTTACTGCTCTTATGCCGCGTTAGACCTGCCATCATTACCGCTTTCCGCTGGTTCCCACAGCAACTAGCAGCCGAGCAGAGCAGCATTAGCAGGTGTCGCTTTGGGGTGAGGTGAAGCTGTCAGACGACGCTTGGGCCTCGCGTTCTGTCCCTTTCGAGTGTAGATTCGAACATGGATGTCGAGAGTGGAGGTGAGCGTTTTTGATTTAAAGTTTATGAATGTTTGTTTTTCAAAGCATTTAAAGAATAAATGGATATAAGCAGAAGGCATTGTTGTCTAGCAGGTTTGAAAAGTGTAGCCCTTACAAAAGTACTGCTGTTTTGTTGTACACAGTTTGTGTCCAATGGTATTACCATGGAATCTATCTATCTATCTATCTATCTATCTATCTATCTATCTATCTATCTATCTATCTATCTATCTATCTATCTATCTATATAAAATGGTCCTTATAACATGACATTTTAATTGTATAATAATGGTAATATATATATATATATATATATTTGTTAGTGGTAATATATATTGTTATAATTGTTATACTAGTTAATTTATAGTTACCTGTGACAAATGTAGTTTTAGAAATACAAATATTAAATGTATTATTTATAGTACATTTATTATTTTATATTAATATGAAGTCTCAAAAACATGGTAATGCTATTGTAGCATGCCCAGCATGGTATTTTACCACAGTAAAAAAAAAGAAAAAAGGAGTAAATATGTGAAGACTTTTTTTTTTTTTTGGTGGTTGACATAATTCGTATTTAAATATGTATTTTAGGCCCTGTAACAGTTCACAATCCCACCATATTTACATGGCTCATTGCTGTGTGACAAAAGCTTTTTAAAAATGTTCTATGTAGTGTTTTGATTAATTTAAGGTTGATAACCATAGCAGCTGGTACAACAACATTCTTAAAAATAAAAGTGCTTAAAAAGTTCTTCACAGCGATGCCATAGAAGAACCATTTTTTGTTCCACAAAGAACCATTTAGTCAAAGGTTCTTTAAAGAACCATCCCTTTCTTACCTTTTTATAATCTGAAGTACCTTCTTTCACCACAAAGAACCTTTTGTGAAACAGAAAGGTTCTTCAGATGTTAAAGGTTCTTTGTGGAACCATTTAGACAAAAAAGGTTCTTCTATGGCATTGTGAAGCACCTTTATTTTTAAGAGTGAATTACAAATTAACTAAATTAAAAACAAAAATGCATAATAGATTCTTTCTGAAAGTATCACTCTGAGGTGTTTAAATACCATCAAGGTACAAATCAAGTAAAAAGAGAATGACAGAATGCTTCCTCACCTATAATCAACATAAAGCAAAGAAAATCAATTTTAATGCCACATTTTAAATCCAAATTGGACCAAAGAAATCAGAACGGCAAAGTTATTGTTTTATCTGATACACATCAATCATGTTATCATTCAGATATCCTCCACATATATTTGATAAAGCGTCTTCCGAAACTCTTTATTCTTGTAAAGTAAGCATCAAATTAGTTTTTGACTCATCTTGTTTTTTTCCCCCTCCCTCAGTTTATCTCGTCAAGTCTTCTCCTCCGCCCACTCTCGTCTCTCTCCTTGTTTTTCTCCTCCAAATGAACAGCTTGAGAAATAAAGCAGAGGAACTTTACATTGTGCTAGAGAGGGGGGTGAAAATTACGGGCAGTGTCAGATAATTGAGCTTGTCTTAAGAGACGGGCTAATAACAGACACAGATGCGGAAGCCGTGTCAGTCTGTGAGCGCGCTGACAGACTCTCTCTGTCGCTGATGAGCTGCGTAGGGGAAATCGTTCCATGCAAACAGCTTCGTTATTACGATCTGGCAAGCGCCGCGCATGTGTGTACCCAATTCAGCCTGAACTGACAGAATCCGATTGACCGGGACACATTCATGCCCTTTATTCTCTTTATACTCGCCAACAATGCAGATAATTACTGCGGCAAGAAAAACTGAAAATAGAATTTCGCAGCATGCAGTTGGGGGGAAAACAATGCAGGCGCTGTCACCGGGAGCATTTCTGTGTCTGATGAAATTGGCCCAGTCACTATTTACTCACAGTGGGAGAATGTTTCAATCTTAGACAGCCTCCTACATTTCTGCCTACCTCACGAGCAAATCTCCGCCGTGCGCTCGAACCTTCTGCAGCTGCGGTGTCTTCAGCCGGTGACACTAGCAGACCCTTCCTGATGTGGGATGGGCAGGGAGTTTTTGGGAATTGCTCGTTCCCATTACAGCATGATTTATCAAATGCCCCACGGATGATATTACTGATCGCATCTCCTTTCTGTTGATTTAACACCAGTTCGACCTTTGACCCAACCTTTACAAGTAGGCTTTTAGGACTGGCGAAGAGGGTCACCTGTCTGACACATGAGCACAAGAAAGGAAAAGTGTGTTCAAGTCTGATGTCTTTATGTTACAATCAAAGGGTTTAGCTCATTGGTCTCAAACTCAATTCATGGAGGGCCACAGCTCTGCACAGTTTATCTCCAACCTTAATCAAACACACCTGATCCAGCTAATCAAGGTCTTAAACTTCCAAGCAGGTGTGATTTGGAGTTGGTTGGAGCTAAACTCTGCAGAGCTGTGGCCCTCCAGGAATTGAGTTTGAGACCACTAGTTTAGCTGGTTAGCATGGTCCAGTTAGCCCCTGCTGGTCAATGTTAACTTCAACTTATGAGGGCAAAAAGTAAATGTATCCATTGACGGCCATTCATGAGCAGTTCTGTATTCTGTTGTAGGAATGATCTGAAAAGTTGGGGGATATATTATAGATCAACCATGCTCACAAATATTAATTAGGCCACTCACCATTATCGTAACTGATTTGCTGATTAAACAGGTATTGGTATTGGTCATATTAGAAATATTTATCACTGAATTTGTTTGTTTGGCTGCTGAAGCAAACAAGTTAAAAAGTAACAGCAGTCTAACAGCGCATGTCATTGTAAAAATGATTGAGAATAAATAAAAAAAGATGGGCTTTTCTGTTCACACAAGCCGAGTATGGATTCAGCTTCAGTTTTTAGTCGTGAAAGAGTGTGAGGTAAGATGTAATGAGTGTGAGTGTGTATGAGTGTGTCGTCTTAGTATATCTAACGTCTTAGGTTTATATCTCACAATTCAGACATTGTTCTAAGAACTGCAAGATATAAACTCAGAACTGTGAGATCTTGTGAGATATAAATGCAAAATTTTGAAAAAAAAAGTCAGAATTGAGACATGTTAACTCATAATTGCAAGTTTATAACACTGGTTTTACATCACACAATTCTGTTAGATATAAATATAGAATTGAGTGGAAAGTCAAAATTGCATGAAAAAAATACTCAGCTTGGTTTGAAATATTTTTTTATATTTTTTTTATATATAATATAAATTTTAGTTCCTTGACTTTCCCTTAAAATTATTTAATTAGTTGATTCCTTTAAATAAAAAATGACCATTAAATCCCCAGCAATAATGGTTTTCTTTGCACTGGAGCCAAGCAATACTAAACATCATGATATAATGGAATTGAAAATTACTTCCCAAACAGTATGGGGGACATTTGTAAAAGTGGGAGGGTCTAGGACTGTGTGCTTTCATTTCCATCAGCTAGTCAGTGTTTTCATGATGTCATTTCCTTCAGCTCAAGAGTGATTAGTCACATGGCATTTACAGCTTAGGAGACTGACTCAAAAAAAAAAAAAAAAAAAGAAATGTTGTGAGCAAAGATGATATATATTAAATCACATACTTCCAGGCAACTGCCATTGCCATGAATGGGCATGCCAGCAGATAGCTTTCTCCAGGCGTTATGGAGCAGCTCGGCTGCTATCATTAGCCAGCGGGTCAGTTTAGTCCGTGAGATCTGTCAGTATTTCGGCGTATTCCGCTGCTATGCGAGCTCGCCGTTATCAGGAACGGAAACGCTCTGTCCAGAGAGATGAGTGCCGCTTTGTGCTCACCATAGACCTCTTTCTCTCCCTCTCTCTCTTTGTTGCTCTAACAAGCCCTGCTCAAGCTCCAGTGAAGCGAGAAATTGTAAACTCTGAGAGTGTGGGTAAAGATAAGGCCGTAGTGTGTGTCTCTCCCAGAGAGAGATCAGATAAAGTGCAGAGCCGCAGCAGGACACTGGCGTACAGGCCTCCTCCTCTAATCCACACACCTTTGTATTCACTTGCAAATCCTCCTGGCCCCATAAATATGCATGAGCACCTCCTCAGACACTTCTCAATAACAGCTCTCAATAGATGCGATCAGATTTGGGCCTCGCTCTCGTTTTGTTGCATTGTGTCCTGTCGCGTGAGCGCAGAAAGCATTTAAAGTCTTTCTGTGGTAATACACAGATATGGGAGTGGATGTCGTGCTGCAGGTATTGAGGCACAAGGCATGTTTTATGACTCTCGCCATACTGTCGTTTGTGTATGTAGACTGCAGAGTGGTGAGAAAAGTGCTCAATGCTGGGTTATCCTCAAGCAGACAGGGGCAGTTTGTTTACTCATGCTACTGTTTGCTTTTTTAATATAGCAGGACTTTGCTGAGGCTGTTTGAGGGTGATACAGTACATTGTAATGCAGGTTTCATATTTGGTCATATGTTGGATTCATTCATATAAACTTTTCAATAAGTTTCAATATAATTACTTTAATATTAACATATTTCCTTTACGCCTTACACCAAACGATTTAAACGTACCCTGCTGTTCAAAAGTTTGGGGTTGGTAAGAATTTTTAATCTTTTTGAAAGCCTCAACAAAGCAGCATTTATTTGATCAAAAATGCATGGAAAAAAGAAATATTGTAAATTATTAATTCAATTTTAAATAATTACATTTTAAATCAATTTTAATAAAGCTGAATTTTCAGCATCATTACTCCAGGCTTCAGTGTCACACGATCCTTCAGAAATCATACTAATATGCTGATCTGATGCTCAGTAAACATTATTTTTATCAGTGTTGAAAACAGTTGTGCTGCTTCTGTTATTTTTGTATAAACTGTGATATTTTTTTCAGGATTATTTGATGAGTTAAAAAAAACGTATTTAAAAAAAAAAAAAAAAAATAGAAATCTTTTGTAAGATTAGAAATGTCTTTATTGTCACTTTTGTACAGTTTAATGCAACATTTCTAAATAAAAGCATTAATTTCTTTAATAAATAAATCTTACTGACCCTAAACTTCAAATCACATGAGCATGACAAATGTTTAACCAGAGACATTTTACACTTTTATCCACTAAATGAGCTCATTTCAAATTTGATGCCTTCTAAAGGTCTCAAAAAAGTTGGCACGGGGAGAATTCAGCTGGGAGAACATCTAGCAACTAATTAAGTTAATTGACATCAGGTCTGTAACATGATTAGCTATAAAAGGGATGTCTTAGAGAGGCAGAGTCTCTCAGAAGTAAAGATGGGCAGAGGCTCTCCAATCTGTGAAAGAGTGTGCAAAAAGATTGTGGAATATTTTAAAAACAACGTTCCTCAACGTCAAATTGCAAAGGCTTTGCAAATCTCATCATCTACAGTGCATAACATCATCAAAAGATTCAGAGAAACTGGAGAAATCTCTGTGTCGTAAGGGTCAAGGCCAAATAACTTTGTTGGATGCAAAACCACATACTGCAGCTATTACAACAGCATGGCTTCGTAGTAGAAGTGTCCGGGTGCTGAATTGGCCTGTCTGCAGTCCAGATTTTTCACCTATAGAGAACATTTGGCGCATCATTAAACAAAAAGCCTATATCAGGCAAGAATGGGACCGAATTCCAACACCAAAACTCCAGAAACTCATAACCTCGATGCCCAGACGTCTTCAAACTGTTTTGAATAGAAGAGGAGATGCTACACCATGGTAAACAACATGCCCCCGTCCCAACTATTTTGAGACCTGCAGCAGTCATCAAATTTGAAATGAGCTCATTTTGTAAAACTGAGGACTCTCTCTGATATCTAGCATTATGCCCCCCAAATAATTATCAAATAAGTTTTTATTCAAAAATGAAAGCATGCTTATTAATGAAGAGGTCTATTCAAGTCATTGTACTGTATGTGTGAATTGCATTTTTAATATTTTTCGTTTTGTAATGAATTAATAGATGCAGACAAACAAGTGCATCATGCTATTGAATCAATCAGTAGCACTCAGATTCAATGTGCTTGTAATTAATATCACTAAAAAATAATAATAATTGCATTTTTAACAGCCATTCAACCTTGTTATGTTAAATGTTATTAAGTTGAAGGTCAGTGGCAAAATTGCTAATTACACTCTTGTGTAGGTGTATTCAGTAATTTTCCTCCTTAAAGTTTTTTCGCAGAAAGAAACGAATGGTACTTTGGAGAAATGATGTAGATGCATTTTGTGTATGTGGCGTCCCCGTCTGACAGCATGTTTGCATTAGTGCCTCTCTTGCGCAGTTATGCTGATGTTGGAAGAGCTCACACTGCTTGAAATCTCCATTGTGTACATGTGAGAATGCATTGCTCAGTTGGTGACAGAGACTGTGTGTGTGTTTATATGGAAAAATAAGCACAGCTCTAAGATGAAGCTGTTTCCCGGAGGAGCAGCATCACCTGTCAAAGATGATCACAATACCCAGGAGAGCAGCGAACACACAGACACACTGTCATCATACAATTACAACACCTATTACAACGCCACAGATGCACCACACACACACGTTTGCTATTCAGATCACTGTTCGTTTAACACTTAAATGTGGCTGCTGCAATTTTGTTCTCATGCTCTTCTGTCTTTCTCCTCCTCTGTCCTTTTTTGAATAGAAAAATATTTGAAGAACATCAAGGCATTCAGGTGTCATCATCTGTCTGAAGGTGTCAATCATTACGTGGTTTATTTTCGTCTTTTCATCCTTTTGCCATTGTGACATTGAGCATGTTTGGAATAGGATTCCACTTACTATGTATCATTTATTAAACCGGTATGTATACTGAGTATGAGTATGTATACTGTGCATAGGCATACTTATCATTACTGTTGTGAAAAAGAAGTATACTTTTTAAAATAGTACTTATTACATAAATAATTTTTTTTACACTTAAGTGCAAACTAAATGTAATGTTTTCAAACTTACATGTTAATTGCAATTTATTGAAAATGTATAATAGTTATATTAAGTGCAATTAGCTGATTTTGATCCACTTTGATCTTACAACATCTTACAAGTGTCATTTCATTGCTATTATGTAGTATTTTCATTGCTATTACTATTTTAAAAAAATAAATAATAACATATTATACAATTCCACTGATTCATTGTCTATGGTGTTACATAATTCATGTCTAAACTCATTATTTGATTGGATGGTGAAAAGTTAACATGTAATTTGATTAAAATAAACATAATTGTTTGATAATGCTAACAGGACACCACTTACTGAATGAAGTAGTGAGTTCATGTGCCAAGTTTAAAACCTTTAATGTTGCATGCTGTGTACTGCAAATTATTTTTAAATAGCATGTGATCCTGGAGCACAAAACCAATCATAATTGGTGTCAATTTTTCAAAATAAATAAATAAGCTTTCCATTGATGTATGGATTGTTAGGATAGGACAATATTTGGCTGAGATACAACTATTTGAAAATCTGGAATCTGAGGGTGCAAAAAACTCAAAATATTGAGAAAATAGCCTTTCAATTTATCCAAACGAAGTTCTTAGCAATGCATATTACTAATCAAAAATTAAGTTTTGATACATTTACAATAGAAAATGTACATAATATCTTCATGGAACGTGATCTTTACTTAATATCCTAATGATTTTTGGCATAAAAGAAAAATCAATAATTTTGACCCATACAATGTATTTTTGGCTATTGCTACAAATATACCCCAGCGACTTAAGACTGGTTTTGTGGTCCAGGGTCACATATGTGGTCTATGTAAAGTGTGCAGTACACTAGAGAAAGTGTATTTGAAATGATGAGATAATGTGTCTCTGCCAAAATCTCTGTAATGGTTAAAACCGAAGGCAGTTTAACCGAGCCATCAGGGCATTGCTTTCACCTATAGCTGTTTATTTATATTCATTTCACATGTGGTAAACAAGTTTAATTAATGTTGTCATGATTAGCCTGATTGGCTCAGAACTGGACAATCAGTATGTACTTCAGATCTGAGTCACCACAGTATGTTGTGGTCTGATGCATTAAATATTATTATTTACACAAACCTAAACACCAATAATGAGTGTAAATCCACTGTATTTCATAACAAATAAATAAACTGACCATTTGTCCACACATTTCCAGTGCAGTCAACAAAAATAATCAGTATTTGTTTGTTCACTCTTACAGTTTTAGTGAGTATCTGTCCTGTTCCAACCCGTGTGTGTGTGTGTGTGTGTGTGTGTGTGTGTGTGTGTGTGTGTGTGTGTGTGTGTGTGTGTGTGTGTCTTGGCACACCCCATTCACATTCTCACTCACCTGTGTGTAGTTGTTCCCCAGATGCAGAGATGTCTTGCGTCAGTAACTGCAGATTGAGCTGGTGTGAGGACTTGGCCAGCAGATTGGGTTTAACAAGCCAGATGGTTTGTAATTGTCTGATCAATTCAGTGTTTGTGAGATTTTATGCCTTTCGTTATTATTTGTTTTGCCACTTACAATTTACCATGCAAATTCCACCATCCCTCACTGGGAAAACACTGCATAGTGTCCATATGTCCACAAGCACACACACACACACACACACACAGCGACACAAAAGTGTAGGCGTCCATATGTAGGTGTCTGTGTGTGGGATGTGGCTGATTTTAGTGCCGTCCCTGAGGACTGTATCTACTACACCGTTGTATGGTTCCTGCTCCTCAAGTGTTTAATACCATGTTCAAACACTTCTGATACTTTTACATAATTAGTAAAATATAAATTATTATGTCATCGGGAATGTTTTTAAGCACTTCTTTTTAGATTAGGAAATTTAATAAATAAATTAATTGTTACAGTGTAATTACACAAAAAAAGTACAGAGTAATATTGATAAGCTACATGTACTTACTATAGGGTTAAGGTTATGGTTTGGTTAGATTATGAATGAATACTGTAGGGTAGGGTTAAATTAGTGAACACATAATCACTATTAACTAATTACTTATTAGCATACATATTACTTGCATATTGCCTGTTTATTAGTTCTGTGCATTATGAGAGAATTAAGATTGTTTGATGAGAATGGTGATCTTATGTATGCAGGAAAAATAATTTTCTGTTAAAGTCGTTGATGCAAAGTCTTGACATTCTTACCTTTTCTTCCACTTTCAGTCATGATTTACTAAGTCGACATTTTCTCTGAGACGCCTTTGCATCTGTGTGTTTCCTGCAGTAATAACATCGCCTGCAGCACTCGTGCTCTACTGTGAATTGTACTTCTTGGACTTCTGGGAACAGTTGACAAGTTAATATGAACGCCATACACAGGTATTCATTTACGGTGACGCTATCATATGATTGCTTTGCATTTTATGTTAAAATAGTCCTCGTCTGTCTCTGAACAGACTGAAATGCAATTTTGTTAGCATAACATGTGTGACATTTGATGGACCTTTACATTGAGAGCATGCTGGATCTTTATTAGTTGCTCTGAAAGCACTTCAGTGAAGACATTTGACCTGTGCATAAATCACTTAACCCATATCCAGAACATATATTCTAGATAGGCATTATCAAAAACATTTGTTTCCCAATAAACACTCCACTGAATAAAAAATAAAAAAGGTCATTTCAACATTTTATCTCACAATTCTGAGGTTTTTTTTCTCTTTTATAACACGCAAGTTATGAAGTCAGAATTGCAAGATATATAATTTGTAGTTATCATAGTTGTCATAGTTATTGGTTCATTGATTATGTTCACCTATCTCTTGTTTAGTTCCTCATTTACTTGCGTGTATATATGCCATCAGTTCCCTCAGTTAGATGTTCGGTATAGTCTTTGCAGTATTTTTTTATTTTTTATTTACCATTTGTGGATACCTTGTAATTACAAGAAAAGTCAGAACTGCAAGAAAAAAAATCAGAACTGCAAGTGTATATATCAGGCAATTATGAGAAAAGAAGTGACAATTGAGAGGAAAATTCTGAATTGCGACATATAAACTTGTAATTGCAAGAAAAAGTCAGAATTGGGAGAAAAGTCAGAATTGCGAGATATAAATTTGTAATTTCAAGAAAAAGTCAGAATTGTGAGTTTATATCATGCAATTTTGTGAAAAGAAGTCGAAATTACAAGAAAAACAGAATTACGAGTTTATATCACAGTTCTGAGAAAAAAAGTCAGAATTACAACATATAAACTTGCAATTGAAAGACAAAACAGGTATTGCGAAATTATGTGAGCAATTTTGAGAAAAGAAGTCACAGTTGCAATAAAAAAGTCAGAATTGTGAGATATAAACTTGTAATTACAAGAAAAAGTCAGAATTGCTATATATATTAACTTGTAATTGCAATAAAAGTCAAAATTGTGAGTTCATATCACACAATTCTGAGAAAAGAAGTCACAATTGCTAGATATAAACTTAATTGCAAGAACAAAAGTCAGAACTGTAAGTTTATATTATGCAATTCTGAAAAGAAAAAAAATCGGAATTGCGAGATAAAAAGTCACAACTTTTTTTTTTTAACTGAGCGGCAGAAACAGGCTTTCACAGTGACTTTTATAGTCACAACGACTGTTATAGTCAACACTTCTTACCTGTAGTTTGTGCATGTTAACTTGTGGATAAGTCTGTGTAAATGTTCTCTAACTGCTCAGTTTCCGCTCTCACACATTATAGACCGCCACTCTTGTAGCAATCAGCTGTGTACGGATTTGCTCATGCTCATGCTCGACTCCCTGCAGTCGCTTGGCTTGATTCCTGCGCCGTGAAGTGGGCTAAAGAGTTTTGCATGGAGTGAAAGGGTTAACCCTTCACTTGAAGCCCAGCTACTGGCTTTGTCACTCTGTTCTTTATGTGGATAATTAAGTCACTTTAAAGCGATCTTTTGTTTCTTTTCTTAGGTGTGTAATGAGGGAGATCGCTTCAACACGCACCCAATCAGAAACAGCTAATCTGACCATATTGTTTGACAAGTGTGTTCCTTACTGCTCTCTGCCACAGGAGATGTAATCTGAAACAATTATGCCAATTCCTCAGAACAGTATGGTGCGGGTAAGTAGCTTGTTTTCCACCTTCGTCAGGTTACATTCAATGGCCTCTCGAACACCATCGTCTAGAATGGGAGTCTCAAGAGTTAGAAGGTAGTTAGCCGAACTTTATGAGCTGAGAAGCAACTTCTTGGCCTCTTTGGTTCATGCAGGAGCTAAGGTAAGTCGCCATTTCTTCAGATTTTGTTTTAGTAGCAGTGATTTATTAACTTATTTTGATATTAATATCTTCATTTGATATTAATATGTTCTACTCAACTCAGTTTCTCTTTTCCCCCAATATCGGAGTTTCCTAGTTGGTTTAGACCCAGATTTTAAATTACACATCAAGCAGTGGCCCAGCACAAAATGTACAAGTAAACAAAATGTCTTTAAAAACACTGTACTTAATTTTTATATGAATATTTGCTGGATCAAAAAGGCGATTAAAAGGTGCTGTCCACCACAACTTAAGCTTTCCCGGAACAATGACGTCACAAATAGGCACAGTTTATAGCAGCATCAGTTACCAATTTCTGCACAACCGTATACTGATAATTTAAAGCTGTTAATGATGTTTGCAGTGTAATATTTGATCGGAAGGGTAAAAATGACAGTTATTTGCATCAGTCATGGCTCATTAGTTCTAGCATTCTGCCTGCTTGAAGTAGTTCAATTTACTTGAATGAATTATGGCATTTATTATAACAACTGTTACTAAAAGTCGCGATGCAGTGTTCAAATTACATTATTAATAAAATTAGCATGGCAAGTCTCTGTGTTTCTTAATGTTTGTGTGTGTGCGCAGAGCGAGCTCCGATCTCTGTGTCTGTCTTTATAAGTGTGTGCTTTAGGTTGTGCATTAATATAGAAGGATGATGCACACCCAAATCTGACATTTTCCGGAGTTCCTCATTTACTTGTGTGTATATAGACTGTAAAAAAGAATTTTGAAATTTTGCCATTTCAACTTTTTTTTTGTAGACATAACAATTTTATATATAACAAAATATAACTTCATTGGCCCTTAACTAAGCTAAAAGTTGAGTGAAATAGTATAACTGTTGTTAAACGCTGAGATGTTGAAACAACTGGATCACACCGATAAAAAAAATAAATAAATTAAGATAACAAAAACTTATCTTAGGTAGGGTAAAGTTTTTTTAAGCTGACTCAACAAATTGTTTTGTTTTTTTTACAGTGAATATACCCTCATTTCCCTCAGTTTGACGTCCGGTATTGTCTTCACAGTTGTTGTTTCTCACCATTTGTGGATACCTTTTCTTTGTTTTATTTTGTTAAAGTGTTATCTGAAACTAGATCAACATCTCCTCGTCATTGCCTTACTGGCAGTGAGAATACTCTTTTTAAAAGTATGCTAAAATGTTTTTTTGTTGTTGTTTTTTTTTCTCCAGCCTATTTATTTATTACCCTAACCCTACCCAATACTTTATTTTCAACTTTTCAGTTATTTCCTTCATTTTTATTGAAAATAAATGCCTTTCCGATGGGATATGAGATTTGAAAAGGGAGAAAAAAAAAGTTAGGCAAAAAGCAGATTCGAACTCGGGTCGATCGTGTTAAAAAGACTACAGTACACGTTTTACCATCTACTCCATTGGAACTGTTGTTTAATGAGTGTTGACTAGCCCAATCACACATTGGTGGGCAGAGATAGTGCAAATAGCCTCTGCCAATAAGGAGTAATATTTGCACTTATTGTAAATAGACACTGTTTCCCCCCCCTGTCTACCGCCTATGATATAACAGCTTAGGATAGTCACGAGTGATAAGCCAATCAGTGTTATCAAAACATCATTTTCCTGACTCTCTATAGGCATTTACAACTCTCATGATTGGCTAACAAAAATTCTGTCAGCATCTGTACAATCACACCTTATTACTGTTTTTCAGTGTTGTCGGTGACCCTATCAGAATAAAACTGCTCATCTACATCATCCTCTGCTTTCTTATCATGCGTCATGAAAAGTCCCTCGCATTAGAGAATTTGTGGCCTGCTCTTGTGAAGTAGACATTTCTGTTAGTGTAGATGAGTCTTTCCTCAGATTAAACTCAAACCTTGTGTCAAATCTGACAGATGGCATCTTACAAGACCTGAAACATCACAGACAGGAAGTGGACCCAAGGTTGTGGAGATCTGCTGCCTACCAGGACTAAATTTAGCTCCCTGTTGAGCTCTTAAACTTTATCACTCCTGGTATTTGTCCTCAATGGAAAATTAACAGCCTTCGCCCTACGCTTGGGTTTCCTTTCAGGAGACAGAGCTTAAATTCTTTCTAACTACCCTGAATTTACTACTATTCTGCTGTTCACAGGACAGAATGAATGCCGGGACTAAAGTAGAGGAGATAAAAATTTATGGTATCTTGCAATTTAATGGTTGAAAAGATGCAATTTGAAAGATCATAAATTGTGAAGGAGTGCATGCTCCATTGAGCTTGATTCAGTGCTTGCTGTTAGAAGTTGATTTGCGAGTGTCTGCAGAGTGTGATTAACGACCCGATGAGCCCGAGCACCGCTAACCACGTTACCACTAATGCTGCTCATTAGAATAAATAAAATAAATTGACTGCAGCTCTATGAAAACTCTGTAATGGTTAAAAATCAAAGAACATCACCCGCCGGCCCGGATTTAGCTCCTGGGTGCCCGTTGTATGCGGTGACAGGTCCAAGGGGGAACCTGCAGGACCCGGCCGCTTGGGGAAATACGACCGACGGGGAGGAGAGAGGATTGTTTCCTTGACTGGTAATCACATGTCAGGGGCCTTTTTGCTCTGAAAACCATTTGAGGAGAAGTGAGTTATAATGCATAAAATTGCATTTCAAGCTGATAATCGCTTGGTCGCTTGAAGATTACGCTCGTTGCTGTTGTTTTTTTCCTGCCCGTGGCCCGGAGTGCCAGTAATAGTGCGTGCGCTCAGAGTTTTAGCTCTCTCTGCTGTCACTCATTTGCGCAGGCCTCTGGAGCCGGATCCCTTCAGACAGAGCTGTTCGGGCTGATAGAGTCATCGCTCACAGAAAACATGGAAATTATGGGAAGAGAAGTGGAAATAGACTGTGGATCCAAACTGATTTAGCTTGAAACGTTTTCTTAAAGGGATAGTTCACCCAAAAATAAAAAATAAATTCTATCATTAATTGCTCACCATCATGTTGTTCCAAACACATATGACCTTTGTTTATCTTCACAACACAAATTAAGATATTTTTGATGGAATCCGAGAGCTTTCTTGACCCTGCATAGACAGCAATGTAACTACCAAGATCAAGACCCAGAGAGGTAGTAAGGACTTCATTAAAATAGTCCATGTGACATCAGGGGTTCAACCGTAATTTTATGAAGCTGCGAGAATACTTTTTGTGCTTCTCCTCCCTGTAGCACCATTTTGGAAAGTATCACGAGGCATGCGTGTGCTTTTTCTGCAGGTAAACAGTGCATGCATGTGATGCTGCTGTCGTAGAACAGATACTCTCTACAGGGTGACGCAGAGGAGAAGAACTGTTGAATAAAGTCATTCTTTTTGTTTTCTTTGCGCACAAAAAGTATTCTCGCAGATTCATAAAATTAAGGTTGAACCTCTGATGTCACATTGACTGTTTTATAGCTCTGGAATTTCATCAAAAATGTCTTAATTTGTGTTCTGAAGATGAGCGAAGGTTGGAACGACATGAGGGTGAGAAATTAATGACAGACGTTTCATTTTTGGGTGAACTATCCCTTTAAAGGAGCAGGTGAAAGGTTGTGAGCCTTGGCTTTGCTCCTTTGCTCTAAACCATTGTTTCACCTTTTCTTTCTTTTTTCATCTAATTCAAGATATACAGATCAAAAACTAAATTTAAAAAGTGAAGTACAATTGAAACAATGGATTTTCTGTTTCTGTCTTTCGTCAGGTTTATTTTAATAAATGTGCCTGTTCCTTTTGTGGTAGATAATTGATTTCTTGGTTGAATTGTCCAACACATTATTAAAATCAATGCCCAATAAGTCATTTTATGCTGTACACTTATTTGAACCAGTCAAAATGGCTTTTTGATTTTTCGTCATTGGATCAGTTTCAATGACAGTGAGGTCAAAGTTCATGTAGATCCTGATAGCTAATCATAGATTCACATTATGGATCATGATGGTGTGCTCTGGAAACATGGTGTGATTCCACACAGATTAAGACTATGGACATTGTTGACTGATTGCTTTATTTATTTATTTATTCATCAGAGTTAAGGCGAACCTTCTTAACTGTCATTAAAAAATCCTTTATGCACAGCTTCTCATGGCAGGAACAGCAGTGTGATACATTGTTGGCAAATGTTCAATATTACTAATTAATATTTTCACCTCCAAGTTATATGCTGTACTTCGGTTGTCGGCTGTTTGTGCTTACTGCAGTAATTTAACTCATATGTGATCACAGGCTTTAAATGTAACTCATCCAATTAGTTATTTGCAAACTGAATATGACAACACTGCAGATAAGTAAAACTAGACAACTTAATTACAGAATTAAAGTAAACTATTTAAAAGTATTTAAAGTTCTGGATATTCTATTTTTTTTCAACTGGGTGAAAGAAGTGTGTTTAACTGTATGTAATGTGCATTTGTATTGTACTTCAAATTTTAACATGCAGATTATTAAATAAAAGGCCACTTATGTGTATTTAAAGAGATACACTTTATGACTGTTTCTTAACATGCTTAAGTACACATTTTAAAAGTTCACTTTGTAATAATGTCAAATTAACAGTTTTACGCTAAAGCACATTTTAATTCATGTTTTAATTTGTTGTCACGCTTTAAAGAAATAAACTTATTTTGATGTGCTGGCTGGCCACCATAAAGTGAAGTATTTGCTTATAATTGAATGAATTGCATATGAAGTTAACACATTTTAAATGTAAATTGGAATTTCTTCATTACTAATGTGTAATTACAAAATATATTTAAATACACAACATACAAGTTTCAATAGAAATGACATTAAGTATATTTTAGTTTGCCGTAAATACTTGTCAGTATATTCGACAGCCCACTTTAGCAATATTTCAAAGACAATAAAAGTAATTATGTTATTTTATAGAAGTGATATATTAGTACTTAAGTCATACTTAAATGGGTCAAAAAGCACTCATAAGTTTAACTAATTGCATTTAATATAAATTGAAACTAACACAATACAAGGGTCTGAAGGATTTAAAAGGTAAACTAATTATTAATTAAACTAAATATTAAATAAATTTGACAGCAGCTGTCACTCAAAAACATTGCAGCACATATAGACCATTGCTAATAAATAAATACTGGCATCTTAGACAACAACAGGCTCACGGGAAACTGAAGACCCTGTAGAGCTCCAGCTAAATGTGCTGGTTGATTTTCATAAATATTTCAAAAACATTTCTGTAATTGAGGAAGTGGTGAGAGCTAGCGGTGAGTGTGTGGGCACAGCCTGTGTGTGTGTGTGTGTGTGTGTGTGTGTGTGTGTGTGTGTGTGTGTGTGTGTGTGTGTGTGTGTGTGTGTGTGTATGGTGGGTTCCCTGAGGTGTTGGTCCTCCCTGTTGTTTCTTTTTCTTTCTTTAAAATAATCCTGTGGTTGTACCACAACATTTATGGCACATTCCATGAGAGAATTTCAGGATACCCTGAAGTCATTAAAGAGGAATTCATTTCAAATTTATGTTTTGTCCCTTTGACAATTTCCCAAGATATTTCCTTTCAGACAGAGAACAATGTGCTCAATGACTCGATTATGTTTGTTTGTATTTATTATGTTGGGAGCGCTGTAAATAAGCCATGTTCATCTGTTGCCAGCCTAAAACTTCATATCTGAGGGTTGCCAAATGACAGGGTCAGACAGACGCTGACACACACTTCAGTGTTTGTCATATTGCGCTAAATTCTGTGGCATTTTCACATGAGGAAACAATGGCACATGAATACAAGGGGAGAGTTAATTCAGAGTTTTTCAGAGCTCATTCATACACATTTGTTGGCCAGTTATCAGAGGAGAGCTTCAGGTTTACCGTATGTGTAAATGACAATCATGCAGTGCAGTGCATCTGAATGCTGTTTTGTTTTACAGAACAATCCAAATCCAAAAGGACCATGTCACAATGTAATCATTTATTGTATTGATTTTGTTTTGTTTTTGTATTTTTGGGGGGGTGGGGTGGGGGGAGTGAGGCGGAACATAGTAGAATGTGTTTTATGATGCTGGTTTTGAATGATCCACAATTGCAATTTACGTTACTATATAACTGAATTGTTTATGCAGTGACTGAGCTATTAAATGTTTCTGGAAAGAATAAACTCTCAGAACACTCTTTCATAAGAAGACATTAGTCATGGTGACTTTCAACCTGCAACACCAACACATCTTTCTAGTGTCAGAGGATTTTATTTCTTTCCAAAAACCTTTAGGGTTGAAATAAACATTTTGTCTTGTGTAAATCCAAGTCCATTTGATTTGATGTCTTTTTATGTATTTTTCGTTCATGCAAGGAAATTGGGCACCGATATTTACTGTCATGCTTCAAAAATGACAAAAGCATCATAAAAGTATCATAAAAGTTGTCCATTCTACTCGTATTATACACAATAAAATTTCAGTCATTGTCCCCTGAAAATTTCCCCCTTAACAGAAGCACCCAAATCTCAATTTCTGTCATTCTCAAAATAATCTCAAAATTTGCCACCTCAAAATGCATAGAATTGCTGTTGATGATGCTGAATGCTGTAGGCTCTCATACGTCTTCGGACTGATTGCAACACTGCTTTGAAAATCTCTTTTGGAATGACATTGGTAAGCCTTTGTAAGTCAAGTTTCAATGAATAACAACCTCATATTTTCTCTTTCTTAATAATGTCTTGCACAAGTGATCAGATGAAAGACATAACCTCAGAAAATCATAAGACATTTAATAGGATTTTGCAGTTTAGCAAAACACTTCACAAATTATGAATCAACCTCCTTTTTTCTGCAAAAACACAGATTTTAACAGTCCCAAAACTTTCAGAACTGTCATTTGTGTACAATACACACCAAAGAAAAGAGAGCCAAAAGAGTCAAAAATAAGAGAGTCAATTTAAAATACAAATTATGAAAAAATGCAGGACTTTTGAGATCTGTATGTGTCTTGTGATAAGGAAGTGCACTTAATTGCAGTTGTAATGTACTTTAAATCTTAAAAGTATATTCTTAAAGGAACACTCCACTTTTTTTTGGAAATAGGCTCATTCTCCAACTCCCCCAGAGTTAATAAGTTGAGTTTTACCGTTTTTGAATCCATTCAGCAGATCTCGGGATCTGGTGAGAGCACTTTTAGCATAGCTTAGCATAGATCATTGAATCCAATTAGACCAGTAGCATCGCGTTCAAAAATGATCAAAGAGTTTCAATATTTGTCCTATTTAAAACTTGACTCTTCGGTAGCTGGGGACTACTTTCAGGCGCTGCGTAATATCACTGCGCCTGCTGCGGCCATGTTACGGCAGCAAAGTTCCTTGATTATTACGCCGGAATGAGAGTAGTTCCTAATCATATCAGCCTAGAAAATCGCAACTTTTCATTTTCCGCCGATCTTAGTACACGATATAACTACAGAAGAGTCAAGTTTTAAATAGGACAAATATCGAAACTCTTTGATGGTTTTTGAACGCGATGCTACACTGTAAAAAATGACTGTGATTTTAACGGTAAAAAAACTGTGAAAAAGCTACGGTAAAAACCTGTTAAATGGTTAACGGTAAGTTCCCCTAATGTATACGGTGAAAAACTGTAATAGACATTTCAGACAATTTTATGGTGAAATACCGCTTTTGGAAGTGAAAAAGAATGTAAAATTTACAGGGAAAAACCCTAAATTGACGTTCCCAGAATTCCCTGCGTTGCATTTCAAATTTTGTTTGAATCTGATGTTTTTTCTTTGAAATAACTAGGTTTCATCTTAGTTTTTTCTTATCAGTTATGTTTATTAGGGTTGTATGTTACATCTAATGTTGTTAAATTAATGTTTATAGCATATTTCAGTTTAATGAGTCTCACCATGATGGTGCTTAGTGTTTGTGTGAATGACACTGTGCACCTTCTGTATATGTTATTATTTAAAAGCTGCTTGTGATGGGTTTTCGTTCGTCATGTGACTCTCATCACCTGCATTTGGTGGTTATCAGTGTATTTCAAAGGTACAAAACATATTTCAATATTTCAATAGGTTGTTATATTAACATTATATCAGTTTACGGTATTTAACTGAAATTACGTTATTTAACTGTAAATTTAAGGTAAAACCGTAAAACCTAAAACGTTGCTACCGTATATTTTACGATATAATTCTGGTAACCACAGCTGCCGTTTTTTTACCGTAAATTGTACGTCATTTTTTTTACAGTGTACTGGTCTAATTGGATTCAATGATCTATGCTAAGCTATGCTAAAAGTGCTCTCGCCAGACCCGGAGATCGGCTGAATGGATTCAAAAACGGTAAAACTCAACTTATTAACTCTGGGGGAGTTGGAGAATGAGCCTATTTCCAAAAAAAGTGGAGTGTTCCTTTAAAAACTATACTTGAAGATAACATAATATAAATTAAATAAAAGGCCACTTAAGTGAAATGCAGAGAGTATACTTATACTGTTTCTTAACACACTTAAGCACACTTACCCCCAGTTTCACAGACAAGGCTTAAACCTAGTCCCAGACTAAAGTGTAAATCTGAGCTGTTTTAACTGAAAGTTAAAACTTGCCCTGAATGATCTTAAAATATATCAGTGCCTTTGTTTTGTCTTAAGATGCACACCAGTGATGTTTTTTTCTAAGGCATGTTAATAAAAATTACTTAAATTTCCTAATTGAACAATGGCTTAATCCTGACTTAGTCTAAGCCCTGTCTGTGAAACTGGGCCTTAAACACTTAAAAATTAATTGTTTTACATTAAAATATACTTTCTATTATGTTTCAATAATCTTTTGTCATGTTTTAAACATTTAGCAGAAATAACATGCAGTTTAGTCAGAAAACATTCCATTTGCACTGAAGTATATTCTTTTAAAGTGTATTATTTCCATAGTAGATACTGTTAAAACCTGCTAAAAAGTACTTGTTTTCACAATGGGAGTGATGCCAGTTCATTTTTATTCTGAATATCCTGAATCACTAAGTTGAAGTGAGCTTTTTTAACTTAGTACCAGGATCATCAGGATACATCAAAGGCTGGATTTGAACTCATGCTTCATGCTTAAGTAGGCCACACAGTCCTTTTTAAATGCAGATCGGTTTTCTGTAAAACACTGTTTTATTAATGAAGTCACATTTAGCAGCTTTTGCATCGTCTGTCACCGTATCACAGGTTAACCTGCGCCGCGTTGTTTGAGCAGGCAACTGAGCGCCGCTTTGTCTCCTGCGTGCGTCTCAGCAGCGGACTCGGTTTCGCTCCGAGGTCAGAGAGAAACGCGAGCAGGTACGGCACAGGGGAGCGCGGGGGCGACGGGTTGAGAGGGGCTTCTGTTCTAATCGCACCTCGCTCCAAACTTTAACCAACACTCTCCTCATCATAGTGAAGTGGCAGGTCAGCGCTGCTGTGAATAGACCTCATCAGCAAGGGCCAGAGATCAAATCCTCACATTACTCGAGGCACAGTCACCTCTACGACCCCGCCAATATCGCACGCCTAACGCAATTATTTGCAATCAGCAAATGTGTGATTCATTATAAAAGATTTCTTACCCCGATATAATTTGCTATTGTTCGCAGGGGGAAAAAGCCACACAAAGGGCCTTTTTAAGTGTTATTGTAGAGAGCAGAGCCCTTTGTTTAAGACACTTTCATATTGCGGCAGTTAAAGTCTGATTAAAGTCTGAAATGGAGAGATGAAAATGAGCTCGTGTAATGTAGCGAGTCTTGCTGGGAAGGAAATGGCTGGTGTTCTCGTACACACTCTCTATTGAACTGATTTGTAAATAGACTTTTTGACAAAAATCCTACAATTTCTGTGTCACTTTTCCTGCCGGTATATTTTTCTCCTGATTGTAGGCGAGAGAACCGCTGGGATATAATCAGACGCCGTGTTTACCAGAAAGTTTGTCTCTCTAAACTGTGTTGGAGAGACTTGGAAACACGCTGGATTGTATTTAAGCATGTAAATATCAAACTCCGAGACTGTTGTTTCCAAACCTGTAATATTAAGTTCTCTTTATCAGCACATTTTCAGGGGAACCCTTTTATTTAAGTGTTTTCTTAAAATGTTTCTGGAATGACTTGGTATTTGTCTCTAGCATTTGAGTGTTGGAGTCACATGCTATTTGTCCTCAGCATTTGCTTTGGCATTTGAAATCAGTACAAAGTAACAAACGGTTCAAAGAAACACAAACGTCCTGCGTGACTAAACGTGTAAATTTAATGACGCGCGGACAGATTAATGGTGGATTTATGTGTGTCTAGGATGTGTAAGATTAGCAGGGGTTAAACATGCCTGTTGTTGTGCGTTTGAGATTGAAACTCTGTCGTTCTAGTTTTGCTTGTGTGCCTCATTAATGATCAGCAAATATCTTTCTCATTTGCATATTTCTCAACATCTTTCCATAGGGTTTCATTATTTTTTTCGAAACTGCAAAGACTATCTTCTGCATGTCTCCACTTTCCAGACTGTAATGCAATTATGCACACTTTTCAAGAAACTGCTTAATGCGATGCAATTAAGACTGTTTAAAAAAATGAAACCTGTTCATTTCAGGTTTTAAGGGAACCGCTATTTAACAGTCTCTATCATATATGGTTATCATTTGATGGAAAGTTAAATTTAACGCTCTGATTTTCTGTAAAAGAGGGAACTGCTTCTTTTGATTTGTTGCAACATAATCAGGGGAAAATGTGCCTTTACATACATTTCTGCAAAACTTCAGAAATGTACCTGTATGCATACAGTTCACTACAGTTTCCAGCTGAAATCAACACTAGTGGCAGTAAAACAACAATTTTCATTCCTTTCAATTTATCAATTAATAAAGACTTATTTTGGAGTTTTTCTTTGCACAATACTATGTTATGACCTGAAAGCACATTTAAGATGATTTGTAAATGAATACATTTTGATGTTTTTATATAACATAATCGGCTGTGCATTGCTTTTGTGATGTAGTAAACTTGCCCAGTAGCTCACCTGGTAAATTCAGTGTAATATAACTTTTCAGAAATGTTGTCCGTCTTTCAATGAGCCAAGGCTGTTTAGAATCTAAATATGCTAAATTGATTTCATATGTTTTTTTTTTTGTTTTGTTTTGTTTTTGTTTTTTTGTTGAGAAACAGCTGAGATATTGGGATGTTATCTCACATTTACACTACAGTTAGATAGTTTGGGGTTGGTAAGATTTGGTAACACTTTAGGGTAACACTTTATTTTAGTTTCTCTTAACTAGTTGCTTAGCATGCATATTACTAGAATATTAGCCATTTATTAGTAGTAATTAAGCTCATATTAATGCCTTATTCTACATTCCTAATCTTACCCAATACCTAAACTTAACAACTACCGCACTAACTATTAATAAGCAGCAAATCAGGAATTTATTGAGAGAAAAGTCGTAGCAAATAGTGAATAAGTGTTCCCTATTCTAAAGTGTTACCCACTTTAGAATATGGAAAACATATTCACTATTAACTAAGAGTTTTCCTTGAACAAACTCCTAATTACTGCTTCTTAATACTTAGTAAGGAAGTTGCTAAGTTTAGGTATGGAGTAGGATTAAGGGATCTAGAATATGGTCATGTAGAATAAGGCATTAATATGTGCTTTATAAGTTCTAATATACAGCCAATATGTAATAGGCATGCTAACAAGCAATTAGTTAATAGTGAGAATTGGTCCTTAAAATAAAGTTATACAATTTTTTTTTTAAAGAAATTAATACTTTTATTTAGCAATGACATTACCTTTATCAAAAGTAACAGTAAATGTATTTCGTTACTTTTTTTAACTGTTCTTTTGAACTTTCTATTCATCAAAGAATCCTGAAAAAAATATTAAGTAGCACAACTGAAGCATAAGAGACTTCTTTCAAAATCATTTTAAGTCATACACCAACCCCAAACCTTTGAACAGCAGTGTAGATGTTTTATTTCAAGATCTAATAATAGACTGATTTTAGGAACATCTCATTTGGATTTTTATGCAGCATCTTAATTTTAAATTTTAAATAAAGTGCTTTTTTTCACACTCTCACATGCACTCTGTGTAACTCTGGGAACTTGGTTTGGTAGATGTTAGTAGTGTCAGCAATAATCAGTCACACTAAATAGCTCACAACAGTAGAGATGACTCTAATTAGCAGGCTGTTCAGGGCTCTGGATGAGCGTGTGTGTGTGGGGGGGGGGAGGAAGCTGTCATTTGTCAGGAAGAAGAATCCACAATCCTTGATAGCATGTTTATACAGTAAACTAACTTCACCAACATCTCTGTAATTCTGGTTACTTGCTGGAAACCAGAAAAGAAATTTCCAGAAAGAAAATCACAATTAAATGTTTATCCTAGACAGCAATGAAATCAAATAGAAAACCAACTGAGACTTTATCTGTAGAATTTGTATTCTGGAATAAAAGTAATCTCATGTGTCTGCTCTATAATTTCAAAAGAGATCTGTTCTCGAACTATTCTCTGCTTTACAAAGATGCCACTGTCTGCAATGAAGTTCTTCAGTATGAGCCCAAACATTTCTAAGACAAAATGTTCTGAGCTATATTATCTGTCTGTTTTATTTCTTCTAAATATTTTTTAGGAGTATCATCAGACTGAGAACTCCTTCAGGAAACCTGAACCTCGAAAGAGCAACAATAAAACATGGGTCTGATTCCCAAGGAATGAATTAACTGAATCTAAAATAATGCAGTGTAGCTCTGTTGGTCCTTGTAAAACAAATTACACTTTAGCATACTTTAAAAAAAGATTACTTACAGAATATAAGAAATAATATAGAATACAGAAATAATATGTTAGTCAAAAAAACGTCAAAATCAAAACACATATAACATCAAAAATTAGCAAGTCAGGGATGAACACAAACATTTCTCATCGAATTCTTTCAAGACTAAAAAGATCTGAGGATTTTTAGGAAACAAATTATAGACAGAATTGATTCTTGGATAATGCATTCTTGTAGTTCAAACAGTAGAGCATGGTGCTAGCAATGCCAATGCTGATTCACAGTAAATGCATTGCTTTGGATAAAAGCGCCTGCCAAATGCATTTCTAAGAACACATTAAAGGAATAATTGACCCAAAAATAAACATTCTGTAATCATTTATTCATCCTCATGTTGTTCCAAACCTGTATGAACACAGAAGAAGATATTTTGAAGAATGTGGGGAACCAAACAGTTGACAGTAGCCACTGACTTACATAGTATGGAATAAAACACTATGGAAGTAAATGCCTACCTTCATCTCCTTTGTGTTGCGCAGAGGAAAGAAAAATCATACATGTTTGAACAACATGAGGGAGAGTAAATGATAAACTTTCATTTTTTGGTGAACTACCCTTTTAATTGTGTTCTTAGTCATACCTTTGGCAATAAAGTTTTCTTTTATCATATTATTGATATTTTCATCATGTCTGTGTGCATGACATGAAGTTAAATTTATGCAGCTACCTAAAGGTAAAATGGCTGTGTGTGTGTTTTAGCGCAAGACAAAGAAGACAAGAGTGTGTGTGTGTGTGTGTGTGTGTGTGTGTGTGTGTGTGTGTGTGTGTGTCGGGGCCCAGTGGTGCCCGCAGTGTTGCGGGGACGTGTGTGGGAGGGGACCGCCTGTCAAGAGAGCTCATGGAAAGATAACAATAAATGTCTAATAATGACAGTTAATGAGCTTGATTAAGTTGATTTGTTATGGAAAAAAATGTGAGGGCAGAGGAGAGGCATGTAGGCACCGTAATAAGAGATTCATTTTAATAGATACAAATTCAGTGGGGTTTTGAAACACAATGGGGCTGCATGGAAAATTAGCTGGAAGTACAAAGGGACACTAGATTAATTCTGTCACAGACATATTTCTCATAATTGCACCAGCCATCTCATGTCTGAGTTCACCTGCCGCTTATGACTGTAAGATTTATGTTATTTTATCCGCTTTTCCGAGAGACTGACATCGGGGGGCCAGAAACATTGCCGTGAAGTTTATACGTTTGTCTTTTATCTTTTATCCCATCCTCCAGCGAAGTTGTAGTTCGGTGACATTTGAATCAATGTCACATCCAGCTGTGTAATTATGTTTTTTTTTTCTCATGCACAGGGACTATTGTATACCTGTTCTTTTATAAACTTTACCTGCCTGCCTTCCAACCAGATGAATGAAACCTCCACAAGACTGCCACAATGTCTTTGTAAACAGCTTTCTATCATTCCGCTCCCTGCCATTTCCTCAAACTTTCAAAGAATACGATATTTTTTCCCATCTGCGTGAGAGTGCATCACCTTTTGGGAGGGTTAATTAGGAGAAACCTGTTGAGGGAAATTTCCAATGAGGGTTTATGATGGAGTGTATTGAGAGCATTCAGATCCTCATCATATTCCCCCACAGCCGTGTGTGTGTGTGTGCGCGCGCGCGTGTGTGTGTTTCTTGTCTCCAGAGGGACTGGTTTAATTGAATACATTAAAGGGCAGGAGAGCTGCAGGCCTTATTTATTTGCTTGCTGTCTCAGGCTTGTTTAAATGAGACCCACTGCTGCTTGGGCTCTGAGCTCTGCTCCTCTGGGTGATGCTCTCTGGGTAAACACTCGCTGTTTAGCTGCCATCAGTGTCGTGTTCCTGTTATCCAAAATGTTATTTATAAATGTTGCACCCTTGAGTGGAAAAGACACTCTGTCAGCCAGTAAAACGATCAAAGCCGCCCTAACCGATTGGAGACGTGCGCTGCTTTATAGCAGTGAGAGTGAGTTATCACGATAGTGTGAAAAGTCAGTTTTATTCATGTTCACCATTGAAATACTGTCTAGTTTTAAAAAATAAAATAATTTACTGACTGTAACTTTATGGTTAAATATAAATGAATCCTTACAAAGTATCTTGGATGTCTCACGTTTGAATGTACAAGTGCGAATGGGATCTGAGAAATGCAGATTTTCAACAAACGACGACTTAAATGTTGGGCTTTTCCTCACACAAATTTATCATATGGCTTCAGGAGGGATATGAGCTGCTTTTATGATGCTTTCACAGTATCGCTTTGTCATTTTTGAGCTTGGCAGCTCCAGTCACTGTTTACTTTTATTGCATGGAAAAGAGTAGCTTGGACATTCTTATGTATTCTTCCTTTTTTGTTTCAATAACATTTCAATAATCACATGAGGATCAGTAAATCTCTTATGAAAAAGAAGTACAGTTTAGCATACTTTTAAAAACAGTACTTAATACAGAAATAAAATACTTATATAAATAGAACAGATAAAATATAAATAAAATAAATGGAAATATTTTGTACATGTGGATTGATTATATAATTAATTGGAAATGTATTACAGTTTTTGACATTAAATGCAATTAGTTGAACTTTAGAGACATGTTTTATCCTGTTTAAGAACTTAAGTACATATTTAAATGTAATTTCATAATTACTTCTATTGTTTTTGAAATATAAAGTGTAGTGCTTAATGTACTAAAATATACTTTAATGTCTCTTCATTTGAAACGTCATTTTAAAAAAAAAATTGTTTTTACTCATTTTTATGAACAAATTACAGTTTAATTAAAATATATTATCATTAATATAACACTACAGTTAAAATTATAATGAAGTACTTTACATGTGCTTTAGTATGTGAGTCAACATATCAAAATAAGTGTACTTTAAAACATTATTAAATATGACTTAAAATGTACTTTAAAGTAAAACACTTGTTTTGAAGTTATTACAAAGTGCACTTTTTAAAAGTGTACTTAAGTGCGTTAAGAAACAGTCATAAAAATGTGTTCACTATAAGCGCACTTAAATGGCTTTATATTTAATTAATATTATATTATAAAATACTTTTAAGATTTTGAGTACACAAGGTTTACACTCAATAGAGTTAAGCGCACAAGGAAAACTGTTCTTGTTTGGTCTTATTTTCTAGCCAGTAAAGTGTCAGTGATTACTGATTTATCTGTTTATTCAATTATTGTAGATGACAAAAATATAATCTTCAAGAGCTAATTAAAAGTGCTAAATTATAAAGTTTGCAGGAAAGTGTTGTGGTGTGGACTGGCTGATTTGTGTTTTATCATGAGGTCATAACTCACCGCTGTCCTCCTGGAGTCTGTTGCATTTATCACTCCTCAACACGAAACATATCCCCCACACGCACGCATATGAACACCCCCCGCCACAATCTATCTTAGCACAGCAAATTAATGCACGTCACAGCACGCTATGCCTCATTTTTGTCATTTTCTAGTCCACTGAATGTTTTGTACTTTTGTGAAACTCCCAGACTCTTTGACAGGTAATCCACACACTGGATTCTAAGGGTTTGTGTGGGCTGCTGAAATGAAGCTAATCATGCCTTTATTTCTAGAGAAGGTGAGTGAGGGCTCATCTCATCCGTTCTTTACCTTTTCAGGGATTTCAGTGCATCCCAAATATCAACACAGATCTCTAATCACATACATAATATTGCATTTACCAAATTAATGTGACGTATTCAAGAGTGAATAATTTAAATGTAAAGCAGGACTTGATTTGATCCATCAGGAATTGATTGACTAGTGAACAGTGGGCGTTCCATACCTTAATACCTGTGCATCTCTGTGGCTTTGCAGTTGACAGTGGAGTGGAAAATGTGTCCCCGGTGTCTCATCGTATCCCTGTGGTAATGTGGTGATGGCATTTTTATTTCTTATTTGATCTTTTTTGTTATTATTGCCGAAACTTTTATTATATTAATGCTAGCTGGCATTATTGTTTTGATGTGCACTTGTAGTGTGCTTTAAATCCTAAAAGTGTATTTAAAAAAAAAAAAAAATCTGCACTCTACTAATATATACTATGTTTCTTAACACACAAAAAAAGAAAAAAAAAGTACACTTCGTAATGCTGTCAAATTAAAAGTTTTACTTTAAAGTACACTTTAAAGGGGTCATCGGATGCAAAATTCACTTTCTATGTTGTTTGAACATAAATGTGTGTTGGACGTGTGTGTACACATCCACCCTATAATCATAAAAATCCACTCAGTGTTTTTTTTTTTTTTTTTTTAATCCCTGTTTTAAAATCCCCTTTCTCAAATCAGGCTGTTCTGAGATTCCGGTCAGAATGACGTAGTTCTGCACAGACCGCTCCCATGATAGTTGATTGACATGGTCGTCTTACCTTAGACCTGCCCTGAGTGAGCTGAGAGCTGTCTGCCATTGTGTCGACTCCGGTGCAGGGGAAGACAAGAATGCCTCCTAAGCGATTGAGGTGTTTTGTTGTTGGATGTAATAATGAACATAGCAGTCATCATTTACTCCCGACATCTGAGCTGCTGAAGACACAGAGGATTAACGTTACTTTCATTTTGAAGGGAATGCGCTGATCCCGATCTAACTAAATGTATCTATGTTCGCACAAATCATTTGTGATCCAGCTTCATCTACAGAAGTGAGTAGATGATTTGCAAATCGCCTTTCCTAATAATATGCTAGTTAGCAAGTTTCGCTAAATGCGGCTAAAGTTTACAGTCTGCTCATCATCCCACAGAAGAGAGGGGTGGGGTCAGCAGAGCTCATTAGCACTTAAAGTAACATGCAAGGAAACTGCTTGCTATGAACAGAGCTGATTTTGACAAGGTAAAAAGGGTGTTTTTTACACTACCATTGAGAAATTTTAACCAAAGTATGCTATAGACTTTTCATTAAGACCCTAAAGAATCATATCAACTTGTGGAAAATGGGCATCCGATGACCCCTTTAAAACATTGGGTCACACTTTATATTAGGTGGCCTTAACTAATATGTACTTACATCAAAAAATAAGTACAATGTACTTATTGTGTTCATATTGTATTGCAAAACACTTTTGCTGCTATTGAGGTGGGATACGGGTAAGGTTAGGGACAGGTTTGGTGGTATGGGTAGGTTTAAGGGTGGGTTAAGGTGTAAGTGATGGGCCAACAGTGTAATTATAAATGTTATTACAGAAACTAATTACAGATGTAAGTACATATAGGTATTTTTTAAAATATAAGTACAATGTAAAAACATGTATGTACACAAATAAGTGCATTGTATCAAATGATTAATTTAAATGTAAGTACACAGTAGTTAAGGCCACCTAATATAAAGTGGGGCCAAACATTGTTTTAATAATCTTTTAATGTACACTTATTTTGACATGTAGACTAACATACTAAGTCACAAAGTATTTTATTCCAATTTTAACTGTAGTGTTATTCTGTATTACATTTAAATGCAATATATTTGTTTATATATATATATATATATTTTACATTTCAGTGGTTCAGTGTTTTTTCGTTTTTTTTATAAGAACATGCACCAATGCATCATGCACATGAAAACCAAAAGCGTGAATTAAATAGGGTCAATTTTAGTCTGAAATTGCTGTTGTTGTTTTTTTCTTCTTTTCTTTCTTTTTTTTTCTTAAATCAACCTTGATTTTCTTACATTTATATGCATTTGGCAGAGGCTTTTATGCAAAGAGACTTGCGTGTCATTCAAGGTGCACATTATATCAGTTTGTATATTCCCTGGGTATTGAACCCATGACCTTAGCATTGCCAGCACCATTTTTTACTGTTTTCTCAACAATCACAAGAAGTAAATTATTGTTTTAATTACCCTAGTGAAATAATTGTGAGAGCTCACACATGGACATATTTACCACAACACTTCAAAATTCGACATTCTTCCTAATTCAAAGTTTCCTTTCAGATATGCAGGGGTTTGATCTGAGCTGGTGTGACAAACCTGCCTTATCTTCCCCATGACGGGCCTTTGAACATCTAGGCTAGTGTCCACACATCCCTGTGTGTGTGTGTGTAAAGTAGTGCAATTTAAAGATCACATCCTTTTCAGTGTGGAAACAGTGGGCAGTTTCAGAATGAACTTGGTGATTAGGAGAAAAAGTGTGACGCATTTATACTGCGAGTGAGTTTGATAATGAATAAAGATTCGAGCTTTAGACCCAAATTTGAATTTTTTTGTGCCGACTGTGGCTAATGTAGGCAGCGTTTAATCACCCTCAGTGACAGCAGCGAGTGCCTTCATTTAACCTTGAGTGAAGATCATGAATTCTAACGCTTTTAATTGGATACATCATTTAACTGAAGGAATGGAGCAAATTTCGCGCAATTCAAAGCGCTGTGATTGACAGGCAGGGCCAGTAAGGCCTGCCACAATTAAAGAATATCTGTACGCACTGCCCTTGTCACCACACACACGTGATAGTGCTCTGTTTGATCATTCAAACGCAGCAACAGTACTAACCTCACCTTGTTTTGAAAGGTGCCGAGAGCTGAATGAGAACACAGGTGGAGGAGGGATAATACACACACACACACACACACACACACACACACACACACACACACACACACACTTGACATCTAAAAAGTCCACAATAGAAGTCTTAGACCACTGGTTCTTAACTGGTTTTGCTTCAGTACCAAGATTTTATATTGACATCATGTGACGACACAATTCCAAAACTGCTTGTCATAAATTCTATATTATATATTATAATTAATATTATATATTATCAGGAACTACATAGGAATTGAAATCTATTTCTCAGTATGAATAAAAAAATAAGGAAGGACTCCCATTTGCAAAATGTATCATGATTGCAACAATAAATATCGATCTTGTAATGTGACTTCATGTCCCACCATTTAGATTTTGTTTCACGTAACTGCAGCTGTATATCTCACAACATGTAATCATATTTTGCATTTCATTTCATTTTTTTTTTTCAGTTTGCAAACTGCATAGAGATGGAAACATGTTTCTGCCTCTTTATAGCTCGCAATTTATTTAAATTTATCACAATTGCAATGAGAAATATCAATATTGCAATGTGACTTTTTATTCCACAATTTAGTTTTTCATAATTTTGACTTACATATCGAAATGTGATTTTATCTCACAGTGTAACTTTCTTGCATTTGAATTTTTCTAAATAAATAAATAAATAACTTTATATCTCACCATTGTAAAATTTATTACAATGATAAATATTGATCTTGCGATATTACTTCGAATTCCACAATTGCGATTTTCTTTCTCGTAATGTAGCTTTTTTTTTTTTTTTTCGCAGTTTGCAAACTGCACAAGGATGGGAGCCTGTTTCTGCCTCGTTATATGTTGCAATTGCAAAATTTATCATAATTGAATCAATAAATATCGGTCTTGCAATGTGACTTGATATCCCACAATTGTGATTTTATCATAATTGCAGCTTTAAATATCACAATGTGACTTCATATTTGTATTTGAAACCATTTGTTTTTCTGCAATTTGTGAACTACATAGGGATAGAGACCTGTTACCATGTCAGTAAAAAATGTATAGCAATTTCAATGATAAATGTTGATCTTGTAATGTGATTTCATATCCCCCAATTGCAATTTAGGGTTATATTTTTATGTATGGTTTTATTCATGGTTTTCAAAGATAAGTGTATCTGTTTAATTTGTCTAGTGTCTAACATGTGACAGATGAATTTGTACCAAAACACTGCAGATTGGACACATGGCCTTTGATGTCAAATGTAAAATATGCTGGAAGCATTTTCTCATTCCTTCAAAAATTAACTTCAATTATTTAGCCATCTTATGTACCAATGAATAATTATGTGGTTTGTTTGCATTCAGTTATTTGCATTGTTTTCCCCTGCTGTCAGAGTAGACCTGGGTCATGGCACGCTGGTTGAAAATCACTGCATTAGGCTATTTAGCGTCACTCCTAATTGAAATGTTTTTAAATCCTGAGCTTTTCCTAGAAGTCTGACTGTAATGACTTTGTCTCTCGCCCTTCCGCAGACAGTTGCCCCTGTGATAAGTCCAAAACTGTGTCAAGTGGCTGATGGTGAAATGCGTTTCCAGACACCTAATTGTTTTCTTGCCTCTGAGAGAGGAGAAATTAATGTGTGTGTGGCAGCCTGGTCCTCTGTGACAGAACCTAACCAGCCAGAGCATGTTTGGTTAAAGAATCAAGCTCCAGGGTGTAATTTGATATTTTGCAATTACATTTTTTTCCTGTGACAATTTTTAATGTATTATTTAAATTATTTTAGCTCTGGGATATATTAGGGGTTTTTAAACAATGCATTACTTCTGGGATTTTGGGAGAATTCAGTCAACACGCTGCGGCCCTGTTTTCCAGAAATCAACTTGTGTTCTCAAAGCAGAGGCATTGGTTACATTCAATTAGAATCCTTATTATATCAAACTTACAGAAAACTTTGAATGTAGCAATGTATGAGCAATGTAGATAGATGTTATTTAACATTGTTGATCCAACCTCTATACATCAGTTTATTCCTGCAAAACTCATTTCTATGTGTAGGAACAGAGGTAGAAATAACTCTATAAGGTTACAATTTACCACTTTTTACAGTGTAGATAGATAGATAGATAGATAGATATAGATAGATATAGATAGATAGATAGATAGATAGATAGATAGATAGATAGATAGATAGATAGATAGATAGATAGATAGATAGATAGATAGATAGATAGATAGATAGATAGATAGATAGATAGATAGATAGATAGATAGATAGATAGATAGATAGATAGATATAGATAGATAGTGTGTCATAGGTTTTGGACATCACCTCCTTTCTGTACACTCAGACAGAATCTTAATTTAAAATAATAATAATAATAATAATAATAATTTGGGAAGAAAAAAATATTTCTGTATTATTCTGTCTGAGTATGTGATACAAAAACAAGGATAAAAAAGCCATCACCCATAGGTTGGGTAAATAAATCGTGCAAATAAATGTTATATTTAATTAAATAAACAAATAAATAAATAATATATGTATGTATGTATGTATGTATGTATGTATGTATGTGTGTGTGTGTGTGTGTGTGTGTATATATATATATATATATATATATATTCTGTTAACTTCTTTTAACAGAAAACTTTGCATTTTATATTATTTTAATGTATATTATATTTTCTATCTTTTATAAAAGTGCATGTCTTGTGTGTTTTATTTGTAATAGTTGAGAGTGCATAAGAATGTTGCCAAAACTTCCTTTTAAAAACTTAAATTTGAATTATTTAAAATTTGTCAAATGTTTACAATATCTCATTAAACACTCGTAACAACTGAGTAACTGAGTTCAAATAAAGTGAATGAAATGTTTACTTGTTTGTTTTCGAGCAATTCTTATCATATAGTATATCTTTATATGAATGAAGGCCTCTGGTGCGGGCCGTGTGGTGTAATGAAGTGAGGTGAATCGTGTGTTACAGGTTATGAGAGAGCAGATTAATGAGGTAAAAACTAATGAACCTTACGAGTGCCTCACATCACAGCTGAGAGAGTAACGGATGAGCTCAATAAAACCCGGCCATTGCTCTCGCTCTCTCTTACGGTCAGACATTACATTCCTGCATAACTCCACACAGCCCAGCACAGCCACCGCATTCATGCACAAATAAAACAGAAGAAATATTACTTATCATTTGCAAGAATTGTTGTTCAGGTCCCACTTTATATTAGGTGGCCTTAACGACTATGAACTTACATAAAAAAATAAGTATGATGTACTTATTGTGTTCATATTATATTACAAAACACTTCTGCTGCTATTGAGGTGGGATACGGGTAAGATTAGGGACAGGTTTGGTGGTATGGGTCGGTTTAAGGGATGGGTCAACAGTGTAATTATAAAAGTAATTACAGAAATTAATTACAGATGTAATTACATGCTGATATTTTAAAAAAAATTTAAGTGCAATGTGAAAATATGTGCATTGTGTCAAATGACTCATTTAAATGAAAATACATAGTAGTTAAAAGACCACCTAATATAAAGAGGGACAGGTTAACTTACCTATTTTACTCTTGCTTAACCTAATTCAGAATCTAAAAAGCTTATAACATAGATCTGCAGTAGTGCATCAGATTGATTAATAATAATTATCATCCTTAGGTTTAATTACTGTGAAACTGATTTTATGTAATTGAGCATCTGACATTCACAACTCCATAAGTTGTTCTTTGTCTTGTTTATATATGTTATATTCTTGTTTGCAAACAAAAAATAATAATCATTTTGAGTGATCTGCATTTTAGTGCAATAAAATACTCTGAATTCTTGTATATGTATGACCTAAAGAATGTTTAGGGCATAAATTAAAGGGAACAACACCTCAATATGTTTGCAAAATATGATGAAGCTCACAATGAGCTGTATTAATGATACTTCAAAGTATAAAAATACAATTTCTAACCAATCTCCAATACTTTTTAATTCATTCTACAAAAATAGCCTAAGGCTCGAACACCTTGGTTCCCAACCAATAGAATATGGAAATATATGGAAATAACCATAAGTTTTACTGTACCTGCAAAAAAAAAGTGATTAACTTGTTCTTAAAGCAAGATGCTTTTTTTTTTTTTTTTTTTTTTTTTATCTTGATTTATCTCAAGATACTTTTGTGTTCAGTTTCTCAGAAAACAAGGCATCAAATAAATGTATGTTCATATATGAAGAGTTCAGATGCAAAAGCCTCTGGCCGTCTGGAATTTTCCTCTAAAATGAGCATTTTTATCAGGCTCCTATATTCATGTTCAGTTTTTTTTTTTTTCTTCAATTTATTTGCATAGAAAAGGACCTGTACATTGCCATTAGAGTATACATTACTGAACCTAAACATAGGAACCTGATAAAAATGCTAATTTTAGTTGAAACTTTCAGACGGACTTAGAAGCTTTAGCAACTGAACAACTGAAAAAAATTTCTATTAATATAACAATCTTTTTAAACATTTCTTGTTTGATAGTACTTTTTATTTATTTATTTGGATCCAACTAAAGGTTCACCATTGTGAGTTTTCATTGACCAGCAAACTGTCTAACCTAAAATATCATTTCCATTTTGGTGGCTGAAACCCTCCTGGTTGATGATGTAATTTTAGACTACAAATATGAGGTTTATATGCACTCACACAATTCAGACCATAATATAAGGGTTTAAATGTCCAGCCAGGCCAGCTCTGTGTGACACAGGTGTGAGGACTGCTCTTCAGAAAGTGTCCTGTATCAGAGCTCCCCCTTCAGGAGCAACACTGCACCTCCTCACACAGACACCTCAGGAATTAATCAAACTTAAATGCTCTCTCTGCATATTTATTTCTATTGAGTTGTAAGTTGTAAACACTCATATTTTAGTACTATATGACTATATGAGTAATGCTGAGTAATTTAACATTTTAGATTGTGGCTGTAAATGAGAATATGTCCCAAATGCTCTTACTTAAAAAAACAAACAAATCTTATTTCTAAATCTATATATTATCACATACATCCCCCTGTGATATTATTCAAGAAGTGAGGTACTTTTTCAAATTGCTTTTCAAAGTCTCCCAAAGCCTTAATGTCAGGAGAGAGAGAAGAGAGAGAGAGAGAGAGAGAGAGAGAGAGAGAGAGAGAGAGAGAGAGAGAGAGAATTGAGAAGTTCAGCCCCCCACCACCCCCGTCTCTAGAAATTCACTATTTATAATGTCATCTTATCTGGCTTGCTCTGAGGACTGCACTGTGAGTGCACTTGTGCTTTCTTTTGTTAGGGTGAGTTGGCAATTTCCTGTGAGATGGAACCACTGCAGTCGGGCGTCTCTCTCTGATAACGTCTCTGACATGAGCTGCTGTTAGCCTCAGTACGCAGAGCTGGACTAGCGCTGATGGGGACTTGTCATACAATCCCAGCATCCTCAGACGATCCAGTCCAGAGAGCTGTGACCTGCTCTGCTTCCACAGCGCTCTATGGACATTGTGCATTGTATGCAAATAATATGCATGTCAAATGATTTAATGCATTTGCTAAAATGCTCAGTATTACCACAGAGCATACTTCATGGAACAGTGTATCCCACAATGCACCTGACCTTCCATTTCCAGTGTGACAGATGAACCAGAAGTAATATCAGTCATGATTATTTTACTTCTTTTTTTTCTGGACTCAGTATAGACTAATACTTCAGAATGCACTACTTGCTTGCTCATTACTGAGTACAGTACATGCTGCCTACTAGTTAAAATAATAATAATAATAATAATAAACACCACCAAATAATAATAATAATAATAATAATAATGATGATGATGATGATGATTATTATTATTATATTACCTTTGTTCATAGTCACATTGCAAATGATAAGTTGAACTCATGGGACAGTTTTTTTTTGTTTGTTTGTTTGTTGTTTTTTACCATTTTATTTTTCTATACAGAAAATTGCAAACTGAGCACAATAAACATACTGCATACTGCATAAACTGTAATAATATTATGCTTGCTATTCTTAAGTATTTTTTTTTTACATTTATCAGTGAAAAAAACATAATTTTTATTGATTATTTTACATTTTTACTATTATTTTTGATGACAGTGATAATGGTTTTTATTATTATTATTATTATTATTAACAGTAATAGTTGCCAGTGTTCCGTGTGACTAGAAGGTATTCACTGTCAGTGCGGGACCTAAAGGTGCATAAGATGCATTAAAATTCTGTAATTCCTTTATTAAAGTGAAATATATATCTTATTATACTCTGTGTTCTACTATAAACTAGCTAGACATCTAATTTCACCCCTTCTCTTCCTCCTGCTCTTTCAATCAATGTTTAACTGCGGGAGATTGTGTGAGCAATTTGCTCTTCTGGTCTCTCTTCTCAACAGGCAAACAGAAGCACACATCTGAACAATGCGCAATGAAAAGGGCCCATAATAAATACTCAATATTCCACATAATTATTAATCACGGATACAGCAGCAGTCAGGGCCACTTCTGCCTCTGCCAGACTGTTCTGCAATGCTGCAGTGTTTATGGGGCCCTCGCATATAATCATGCAGATGCCCAACACTGACCCCGCAGCGCGGGAAACAGGTAAGAAAAGCGCGCGCGCGCTAGCGCTCCCTCGCACGCGCCGTCTCTCTCGCGCTCATTTAGCGCTACGCTGCTTTTCATAATTAGCGCCGCGAGGCCTCATTAAGTTCGCTCTAATGAATAAATATTGTATTTCATAGCCTGATTACCAGATCAGCTCGACGCTCGAGCGTCGTAAACAATTATTTCCCTAAATATTCATCACCCTAAAGTGGATGATCATTGGTATTTAATACCAGTATTTTCGAGTGCATCTTTATTATGCAAATAAATACTTTTGAAGCGTTTGTTTCCTGCAGATCCGAAAAGATTCACTCTCAGAATTAAAAACTGCATTCTGGGGAAAATGGGCATGAAACATGACATTAGCCTGCACTGACAAGAGGAGACCAGCATAGACGTGTCATGTTACTCCCATTATATCACCACAGTACCGGTCATTCCTGACAAAATACCATAGTTATACAGCTTGGCTACTACTGTATAAAACTGTGATAGCTTCGTCAGAAAATCAAGTAGAAGAAAAAATCTGAAAACTTTGTTGAAACTATGTCTCCGAAATTGACCTGAGAAACTCTATCGTCTGTATCCCGTGTTTCTGTTTACTGAACCGATGCCAGTCATTGAATCAGTCATTCTTTTGATTCAGTGATTCGGTCAATCGGGTTTCTCAGTCATTCTGAATCTATTCGGATTGATTCGGACCGCTCACCGAATCATTCATCAATCATTTCTCAGTCAGTAAAACAAACAGACAGTTTTGAGCAGTGTTGGGAAGGTTACTTTGGAAATGTTTAGGTTACAGGTTACAAGTTAAGTTACCCTATCTGAAATGCAATAAGTAGTGTAACTATTTCAATTCCTTTATTAAAGTAGGCTAACGTAACTGATTACATTTGATTAGCCTACTTTTTGATTACTTAATTTCTTAATTTCTCATTATTCATTTTGAAACATTTAAAGCATGCAGGGTTAACCTTACAGTAGGACTCAACACTGATTACTGTCAGACTTTCAAAGTCTTTCATGACTTGAATTAAGATTAAGCACAGCCACCACAAAATCAGACGATAGCACCTTGTCTTACTTTGAATTCGTTCTGATGTCAAATAGCCTATTGATTTAAAATCCTAATATAGTTTATAGCTACAAGACTGTTTTTGAAATCAAATCTTTGCATAGCTATGACAGGAAACATTGGCATAACAATGCTTTGGAAAAAAAACAGTTAATCTTCAAATATAATACATAAACCCAAATTATCGAATAAACATGCAATTTGGGAAAGAAATCAATGTCTGTGTGTGTGAAAATATTCCGATGTAACCCCTTTGTATAATTGTTAAAATGTTCATAAGTAACTAATTTAGCAGATTTTTTTCTTAGTAACTGTACCAGATTACAGTTACATTTATTTTGTAATTAAATTACGTAACTCCGTTACATAGTTACCCCCCAACACTGGTTCTGAGATACTTAAGAACACAGAACAAACAACGTTGGATGAAGTGGATACTGAAACAAGCTAATTTTCAAGAGATAATGTAGAGACCACTTAGTTAGGCCTATTGGTTCATGTGAATAAGTGGCCATTCACAGTGGATGTGTGTGTATATGCGCTCTGTTTTTCAATTGTTTTCCTATGTGAACATACTAGATTGAGGTCTTTGTTAATTTCATTGCTTTTCGCAGTTCTTGTTTTAAAACATTTTAAACGTGTAGAGACATGTTCGTTCTGCTTAAGTGGACTGATACCTCAGTGATCGCTTGGTCTGCAGTCTTACAGAAGCGCAACAGTTACATGATTGTTAAAATAATCAAGAAAATTAACAGTTCTCTCAGAGTTAAATTTGTAAAATGAGCTTATATCTAACTTTTTAGTGTTTAAATCTTCCATTGATCCACCTGCACCACTGATTAAGATCTCATGATGTTCAACTAAAAATTGAACTAAAAATTCATGTGTACTGTGGATGCTTTGGGTAAGAAAGCATCTATCTACTGTCCACAGCTTCAAACAGCATGCTTCATTGGTGGTACAATGATGGTAATACCGTGGTACTTGCTTACAACAGCATGCTATGAATGCCCAAAAGCTGCATAAGCAGGGTTTTAAGTCAGAAAATCGTTAAGTCTGTGGCAATCTGAATCAGAGAAAAAAGCAAAGAACATGTGAGCTGAGGGTCGTGAAAGAGCTTTAACAGGGAAAAATGATTCACAGGTATAAGATTTCCCATTAGAGTCTGCTAATTATTTCCACACCATTAGTGGCAGCTCTCTAATGAGGGATACGAGCAGACTGCAGTATATCACTGTGCTCTGCTCTCCTCTGCAGGGCTCCTGTTAGGGGGTCGTGGTAATAGCCCCCACCCCCCATCCCCCTCCTTATGCCCTCTTAACCCACAGGGGCACAGAGGGGCAAGAGCGAAGGGCATGCTCAAATCACCACAATATTCCTTTCTGATTGAATTTCTGCTGAAATAGATGTCGAGGCGGACTCACTGCTGTAATATGAAATGCTTGGCAGGGGCTGTTCTGATAAGAGGAGGTTTCCATTAATTTGGTAAATATGGGAACTCAAACTCCTGATGCTCATTGTGTGTGTGTGTGTGTGTGTGTGTGTGTGTCACAGTCTATAAACACACCTCTTTTATTATGTTTTCATGAAATGAAAAGTATCAAGTTAGTACAACTGCCCTGACAATTTAACTGCGAAAAAGTGTCTCAACAAAAACAATTTTTTGAAAAAGTAGCAATATTTTTTTATCATTTATTAAAGTTGAAAAACCATTCCATTTTAAGGAATATTTTGAAAAACTAAACTCAGTAAAATAAAGACTGTCAGTGTCGTTTAACAGACACGTTGGCAGCCATTTTCCTCAAAAAAAAAAAAATAAATAAATAAAAAAAAAAGACCAAGGACCACTCTTTGTCCAAAATCAGGCCCAGTTGTGACTTGACTAGATGAAGATTAGGATATTCCACCCCCCAAAATAGATTATATATATATATATATATATATATATATATATATATATATATATATATATATATATATATATATATATATATATATATACACACACACACAAACAAAATATTACAAAAATATACTTTCATTACATAACTATACCAGTTTAGATGGTACATATCTTTAATAGTGCTGTAACTCTTGGTAAATATGATCAAAAAAGGCTGTGGAAATTAATCTGCGTTGTTAATCCTTTTGATCTTTTATTTACAAAAATCACAAAAATCTAACCTTTCATTGGATAATAAGAATTTAAAATGGGGGGAAATATCATTATGACATAAAGGTTTTTAAATGTTTTTCTCAAATACTCGTTGGACACAATTATTGGCACCCCTAGAAATTCTTATGAGTAAAATATCTCCATTCATATTCACAATTTTGAGCACTCCAGGGTGATTATGAACCAAAGAATATATTTCTGATATGCAGCCAAAAAAAAAGTGTCGAACAGCACCTACATCACCACATGTTGTTTGGGAGGGTTTCAAGAACAATTCTCCTAGCTCATCCAAAAACAAACTTCATATTCAGTTATCAGATATGACTGGAACTTCAAATGGGACTGACTTCTATGGTCAGATGAAACTAAAAAAAAAAAGAGCTTTTTAGCAGCAAACACTCAAGATGGGTTTGGTGAACACAGGGATTAAAAGTACCCCATGTGTACAATTAAATATACTGCTGTACTTTTGATGTTATGAGCCTATATTTCTGCTGGAGGCCCTGGACATCTTGTTTAGACACATGGCATCATGGATTCTATCAAATACCAACAGATAAAAAAATCAATAAGTGACTGTTAGAAATCTTATAATGGGCCATGTTTGGATCTTCCAACCGTACAATAATCCAAACACAAACCTCAAAAACAACACATAAATGGGTCACTGAGCACAAAACCAAGCTTCTGCTGGCCATTCCAGTCCTCTGACCTGAACCCTGTAGAAAATGAGTGGTAAACTGAAGAGAAAGAAGCACCAACATGGAGCAGAGAATCTAAAGGGTCTGGAGTTATTCTGGATGAAGGAATGGTCTCTGATCTCTTGTCAGGTCTAACCTCATCAGACATTATAGGAGAACATTTAGAGCTGTTAAACTGGCAAATTGAGGTTTTAAAAAGTATTGAATAAAAGGGTGCCGTTAATTTATTTCATAATGATATTCCTTCCTTTTGTTTACATATGTACTACAAAACACTGTATAAGTCAAAATTATTGATTTTTCTTTTATGCCAAAAATCATTAGGACATTAAATAAAGATTGTGATCCATGAGGATATTTTGTAAATTTCCTACTTTACATATATCAAATTCATTTTTGATTAGTTCAGATTCCAGATTTTCAAAGTTGTATTGTCCTATCATAAACCATACATCAAATCATTCAGCTTTCGAAAAATTGACCCTTATGACTGGTTATGTGGTAAATATATCTATATGCATGCGTGTGTATTTATATATATACATAAATATAAACAGCACATTGTGGATACAATTAATCGTTTGACAGCACTAATCTTTATTTATAATTAAATACATCTACTGAAGATGTAAGTGAAAACATTACCATTACACCACAACTTGTCAAAAAATTAGTATAAAAGGTTTTTAAAAAACAAAACCAACATGAACAAATATTTTCCCCTCCATTGACCCAAAAAGACAACAGAACTTAGAAAGCACATTTTATTCAAGAATGACAACTGCTATAACAGCATCTAAAGAACCTACAGATTGGGGGAAAAAATAAAAATAAAAAAAAATCAAAAAAAAATCAAGGTAAAAACAGCAAAGAGAACAAGTATTGCAGCCAATAGAGTACAGAGATAAAACACTCCCTTTGAAATATAATACATTTAAAACAATGCAAACTTAAAGATTTCATGTAGACAACTCATAACTGTCTACTCAAATTGAACCTGCAGCAGGTTTAAGGAAGCTCTGAGAATCATGCATCAATTGAGACACTTGAGGACGACGACGTCAGTTATGGTTGGACTCCACCGAACATGGCAACCATTTTATTCACTTTCCTCCAGTTCCTTCTTTAAACTGTGGAGAAAGATCAGAGGTCACGGTTACACTTTCATAGATTCAACCGAAAGCCAAGTGACTGACAAAACATGGGGGGGGGGGGGGGGTGTCCCAAAATTTAGTGAGTAGTGTACATAAAACAGCTATGATGCTTTAAAATGGATTCTAGATAGGCAGCACATACACAAGTATTTGAAAAGTAAGATTTTTTTTTTTTTAAGAAATCTCTTCTGCTCACTTGGCCTGCATTTATTTGATCCATAATACAGCAAAAGCAGTAATATTGTGAAATATTTTACCATTTTAAATGTACTTTTCTATTTGAATAGATTTTAAAATTGTTATTCCTGAATGCTATTATGCTGAAAATTAGAATGATTTCTGAAGGATAATGCGACACTGAAGACAGGAGTAACGATGCTAAAAATTCAGTTTTGAAATCACAGGAACAAATTACATTTTAAAATGTATTCAAATAGAAACCAGTCATTTTAAATAGTAAAAATATTTCCAACTTTTACTGTTTTTGCTGTACTTTGGATCAAATAAATGCAGGCTTGGTGAACAGAAGAGATTTCTTAAAAAAAAATAATATATATATATATATATATATTACTGTTCAAAAACTTTTGACTGTTAGCGTAGATGGAATACCGCTGCATATTTATAGTTACAGCAGTCATATTACAGTGCAACAAGAATTAAGTTCCTACAAAATCCCATTACCTTTTCAGATACGAGTGGACATTGTCATAGCCGTGGTACTTGGCCAGGTACACGAGCACACCTGTAGCGCAGCGGCCCTCTCTGGCACGGCAGAAACTGCAGTTACAGATACCCCTGCACGGGGGGCAAAGCCACTCCTAGAAGAAAACAACATCTCAGCAACACCATCCAACCAACCATTTAGAAAAATGCTAGCTGATCTGGAGTGTGTTTCCAATACAACGACATAACTCGCTGATTAACCACCATACGATGCATTGTTGTGGAAACAAACTAGCTAGTCACAACTGTTTCCCGAACACAGTTGTGACTAGCTAGTTTGTTTCCACAACAATGCATCTCCGTTGTTTGAACCACATTAGTTCAACAACATAGGGCCATTGGTAAATGACGTCACAAGCATGTGGTGGAGAAATAACTTCTGCTATTTAACTGATTAGAGATCTCTAAGATACTGCGGTATTGAACAGGGCACCTGATGACAAATTTACTGTTTTTTTTTGTTCCCCGTCATTTTGCTTTATTTGATGTTTGATTCATCGCGGGTTGCCTCTTTCATAATACTCCGGGGTTCCCTTAGGCATTTATGCACATGTCCTCAATAAGCTCCGTTTTTGAAGAGTGAACGTGCTAAAATACGTAAATTAAAATGCTTTTATTTTTTAGATAGAATTGAATATATAGATTGTACTGCATGTTAGCTTGCTTAGTGTGCCCAAGAACATATTTTTTTAAACCCATGTCTTACTAACAAGAAACTATGCTTCTAACCACAGGTCGAGACCTGTAGTTCCAACCACGCAAGTTTGCAACGCTGTTTGCGAATGTCCGTTTGAACTATGGTTTCAGTAAACACCGAATCATTGGTAACGACAGATCTTGTGACCATAGTTGGCTAACGATGCTTTTGGGAAACGCACCCCAGAGCTGATGCTTTCACAATATGCATAAGATTAACTGGAAAACGTCACTAACCGGGTTCAGGAGGGCATCACGGACGTCTTCTCCGTATCGGTTCTTGAGACAAGGCCCGCAGAACTGCCCACGAACTCCCACGCATTCTGGATTGCGGCAGTTGGTCTTGGTGTCGGTTGTTTTTTGTCGACACTGATGGCAGGTGGATCCCTGACAGACAAAAGCACAGCCCACACGGTCATGAAGAGTCTACAGCGCTTCAAACGAGCTGAGAAATGAAGGCTTGGGTATGGAACAGGTGTTGTGATGGTAAAAGCATCATGCTGAAGGAGACTTACAGTGGCCCGGTTGTAAATCTTCTCTCTGACGTTTACACAGATGTTGTCCAGTTCAGCCTCAGTGATTTCCTCCACAGGCCTCACAACATGAGGAATCGTCAGAGTACTGTTATAGCTGCGCCGACGTGGCTCTTTCTGCTCACACACACACACACACACGGGCGGGAAAATAAGAGGTAAAAATCAATCCAGTGGCACTCACCTTAATTTTACAAGACAAAATATGAAAGCTTGAGACTGCATGTACACTGCTGTTCACTGCTCAGATTGGGGACAGTGAGATTTTTCCTTTTCAAAGAAATGAACTTTAATGCATTCTTGCTGAAGAGCGACAGTCAAGACATTGTCATCAACATTGATAAAACAATGCAAATCAGCATATTAGAACGATTTCTGAAGGATCACGTGACACTGAAGTGACCAGTTTTGGGGAAAGTTGCTTTTAAAAGTAATGCATTACAATATTGCATTACTCCATAAAAAAGTAACTGCGTTACTAAATTACTTTTTATGGAAAGTAGTTACTTTTGTGCTACTTTGTTACCCGAGTTGGGCTTGCTTATTTTTAACAACAACAAAAACTTAGTTATATTTTTGGCAACTGTAAAGTCACACCAAAAGTGAACTGAATAAGTGTCAGGCTGAAGGAAGTCCAAATTTCTCTCAACACTCCAACAGGAGAGGCGTCAGTGAATAAATGGAAAAACAAAGTAACTTTACTTTTAAGTAACTCATATTTTCTTTAAGTTTAAAAGTAATGCGTTACTTTACTAGTTACTTGAAAAAGTAATCTGATTACATAACTCATTTGTAATGAGTTACTGCTGAAGTCTGGAGTAATCATGCTCAAAATTCAGCATCACAGAAGTTCATATAAAAATATAAATTGTAACATTTCACTCTCACCAACCCAAACTTTTGAACAGTAGTTTATAATTTCAGCACACAGGAAACAAAAATGTCTCGATATTAACTAACCTCTTCTTCATCATCGTCGTCGTCGTCATTTCTGTTTCTGCGGACCAGGCTGTACTTGTCCTCGGGCTCATCCTCTGGAAGAGGGGAGGGTGGTCCGTCCACCAGTGACCGTGAGCGTGTGTGAGGACGGGACGTTCGCTCTGGGTTTCTCCGGCGAGCGGCGCTGGGGTCCAGAGAGCGCCGAGGAACACGACGAGGCTGTACAGAGAGAAGGGGAACATTCAATCAAATCAAGGTAAAACAAGAACTAATAATAATAATCCAAATTAGTAGCATTGTATTCCTCATAATGATAAAATAAGTATTATTTCTTATTAGTAATAGTAATCAATATTGTTAATGCTAACAAATTAATACCAAGTTATTCACAGTAATTGTTATAAATAGTTAGTATCATTTTATCATCAGTAGTTGTATTAATATCTTTTTTTTTTCCAATAACAGTACTCTGAAGTCTTACCGTATTGCCCTGTGACAAAGCAGCCTTCCTGGGAATGAGTCCAGGAACCTTATCCAGCTCTGCCATTAGCTTAGCAAGCTACAAGGAAGAGATCGCAATTCTGTTTAAACTTGATTCATACTCAAACTAATCAAAACTCACTTAAAAATAATGACGATCATCATCATAAGAATTACATTCAAACTGCAAATAGATAAATGCACACTAATATGCAGGGTTGGATACATACGGAGTTACCTTTTAAAAAAAATACGAAGGAAAAAAAACAACAACACTAAATGAAATGCACGATGCACTCTTAAAAATAAAGGTGCTTCACTATGCCATAGAAGAACTGTCTAAATATTTCCATGAAGAACCTTTCTGTGTCACAATAGGTTCTTTGTGGCCAAAGAAGGTTCTCCAGATTATTAAGAGGTAAGAAATAGATGGTTTCTTTAAAGAACCTTTGACTGAATGGTTCTTTGTGGAACCAAAAATGGTTCTTCTATGGCATCGCTGTGAAGAACCTTTTGAAGCACCTTCATTTTGAAGAGTGCAGGCATGTAGAAGTTGACTTCCTCACCATAGCTTTGTTCTCTTTGATGTTCAGCGCTCTCTTCAGCATGAAGTTCTCTCCCTCACAGTCAGACTCAGGGTCTTTGGGTTTAGGTTTAGGGCCGGGTTTGGACTCAGGCGACACTGGCTTGGATGGACTGGCCCGTTTGTTCGGGAACTTCATGGCTACTCTGAGCGTGAACGATTTGCGAGTTTTTCTGGGAGGCGAACAGGCCTCATAATCGGAGTCCATTTTCTGTGAGGAAAAACCACTTGATTAATTGAACGTATTCAACCTTTCAAAAGCCAGTATGCAATAAAGCAACAAGCATAGACTGAAGTGCTTCCTGTGGTTACAAACCATTTCAGTCATGTCGTCGTTCAGGTCGTTCTCAAAACCGCTGCACGCATCCTCTTCCTCCGTCACAGGTAAAACGTTAAACACTTTCTCACTCTGAGCAGATCTTCTCGTCTGTCTCAGCGGTCTCTTCTATAAAAAGCAAACCAAAACATTATCATCAAATGACATGCGCAAATATAATATATATATATATATATATATATATATATACACACACACACACACACACATCAGATGACAGGTATAGAGGACGGTGTTTGATCTTTTGGGCATCTGTAAGGTCAGTTTAATGTATGGAAAAGTTAATACCATACCGAGGTCCCAAAACCATCAGATCCAAAACTGTCACAGCTGTCATCTGAGGAGGAAGAGGAGGAGGAGGAGGTCTCCATGGGAAGCACAGCAGTGCTCCTGTAACTGCGCAGATTCATTCTGGTAGAGGGGGGAGACGCCTGCTGCCTCTGCACACAACAACATACAAAACATTCACAAAGAGTCCAGCAAATACACCTTATAAACCTGCTCAGCTCAGTCTGGATTTCGGTAGGGAGCAATTTCAGACATGCAGCTTAGAAAATCTACAGGGCCTGTTTTTGTTTCCAATATTACAGTTTCCTTAAAACAGAAAAAAAGAGATACAACAATTTAAAGTGGGTAAACACTGGAAATCATAATTAGATTAAATATATATATATATATATATATATATATATATATATATATAAATAATAATAAAGGAGTGCAGATGGGTGAGAAGTAAAAGTGAAGCCAACACTTGGGTATGGATACTAGGCATAAATATTTAACCACTTAAAAAGTGCATAATTTCATTCATCCCCCCCTTTTTTTAACAAACTTTTTTCGCAAGAAAAAGTTATTTGTATAACGTTAAGAAATTTTATTTAAATTTCAGTCGGTCAACAAACAGTAAACTGTTTTCATAATATTTAAAAATATTTATTTACAAGCAAGTATTGATTAGTTAGATACTTTGTGAGGATTGGGGCGACCCCTGCCCCCACTAAACACACGCCTACAAGTTCACTAAACCAGCAAACACTTGAAAAACAAGCATACCTTCTGTATATATGTTGCACACGGTCTAATAAATTCTTGTCCCAAACAAAGAAATAACATTCTCAATCGTTCAGAATCGTTTGACCTGTTAATTTCACTCTTTTAGAGAGTTGAAACAAACTTTACACACGCCACGAGAGCATTCATTCATAAACACAAACCCACACACACAACAGCAACTGTTCTTGCAGGTCGATAGAAAACAAAAGCTGATATATTTTACTGTACCTTGGAGCGCATTGTGTTGAGTTCGCTGTGATTTGAGGGGGTGTGAGTTTATGCAGCGCCTGAGTCCGCTGTGAATGTGTGTGTCTCAGTCTTGTGGCGCTGAGTTTAGTCTGGAAGTTGGCGGGTATTTCTTGAGGAGGCGTGACTCTCTTCCGCGCCACACGCGAGTCCTGGAAGCTCCGTAAAATTGATAAAGTTACGCAGTCGAATAGGCTGAAGATTCAAGAACTGCATTATCCATTTCATTATGAGTTGAGTATACACCTGTTGACATAATTGTATTATAAATCCTAGGTTATTTGAATAAAGGTGAATAAAATCATGTCTATTTGGCTTTACATTCACTTACAGGATCTTTAGCTGTGGCGCCAAACCTCAGAGCTCATTTGCATAAGGACACATAAATCGCGCGAAATACTGACTAGATAAAACAAGACTAGACAAACAAGTTCATTTCAAGTTTATATTTTATTAATATCTTATAAATTGACAAAAGTTTAAAATTCCACCAACATAATAAATAAATCTTTAATATCATATAAATGAAATAGTCCTCCATAATAAAATATAACAATATAACCATGTTGCCTTGCAGGCAGAAACAGTTTAATAGAAAATGTCCTCTGTTATGATCATCACTTAAGTGTTTAGCATAGTTCAAATACATGAAACTCTTTAAAAAGAAACAAAAGAAAATCAGAGACCACAAGAGGCAAATTCAAGTTAAAACCTGGAAAGGCAATGTCAACTATGAAAGAGCAGAGAAAAGCTCTTTTTTTTTTTCAGAAAATGCATAATTTATGACATTTAATATCAGTATATCCATTTCATGGTGAACTTTTACCCTTTATCAGTGTCAATTTAGAAGATGCTTTTATTGAATCCCCTAGGAACAACTGGGGTTAAGTGCTTTGGTTATAAACCAACTCTCCAGCCCTTACAGTGGATCAAATGTGATTAATTATCAACCCCTTCTAACAGCGTGTCCTAACTACATGCGACGCGACAAGATTCCAGTGTCAAGCAATTAGGGTGTCCACACTTGATGCAATACGACAACGCAACACAACAGAATCAAATACCACAGCCAATCAAAAGCGTGTGTGGGCGGGCTCTCTCTGGAAGCACACTGTGCTCACAACTAAAGTTTGTAATCTAATTAATAAATAAAATATTTTTTAGATTTTTAAATGTACATACTGAGTGACTGATACCATCTTTATCATGGAAAACGCTTGTTGGTTCGCATTGTGTTCACAGTTTTAATGTACATGTTTGATTTAATTAAAAAATCTGAGGTAAATTAGGCCTATCTGTTGTTACTTTCATTATGGCTATAAGGTCATGCAAAATTATATTCAAACTCACATTAAACATGTTTAACTTTTAATAAAGCGCATAATCACCTAAGATTATTTACTGTCATATAGTTTCTATGTTGTTGTTCCAGCCACGACGTTGTGGAAATAGAAACAGCATGTAAAATAGAAATTTCGCATGTCGTCGTCGCGGCTAGATACCCTTTATTGTGACGTCGCGGCTGGAAAAACAACATACAAATTATACAAATTAAATTATAAAACTGTGAACTCAGTGCAAACCAACAAGCATATTCCATAACAAAGATGGTATCAGTCACTCTGTATGTACATTTAAAAATCTTAAAAAGATTTAATATTTATAAATTAGATTATAAACGTATTTCGTCGCGAGTGCAGTGCACTTCCAGAGAGAGCCGCCCACACACGCTTTTGATTGGCCGTGATATTTGATTCTGTCATGTCGCATTGTCGCATCGCATCTGGTTTGGATCGACAAATTGCTTTCTACTGGAATCTTGTCACGTTGAATGTAGTTAGGACACGGTGTAATGCTTTTATAAGCACTCAACTTCGGCCACGCCCACCACCTCTCCCTCCTCTGCGCGGCCGGCCTCTGCCCTGCCTCACTTCCTGATGCTTATGTTCCTGTTTATTAGATTTCTTTCTTTCTACTTTAATCCAGTCCCCATCACCAGACCCGGCCTCTTCAGATGCCGATTTCTGCTTCACCCCTTCACTGACAACTGACATCCCTGGTATTGGGCGTTGGTGGTTAGATGGTGTTATATATGAGTTGTTGTTTCGGGGCCGTCCAGCATGTTGGAAGCCTCTGGATCCTCTCTGTGACATCTGATTAAACCTTCTGGCTTCCGCTTCTCCTCTTCCTCCTCCGTTGATTTTAAACGTGGGGTCATAATATGCTTTTCTGTGGTAGTTGTGTTTAGCTCCAGCACTAGGGGGCCGTTCTCGCTCCAGGGTGCTATCGGATGTCGTGCTGGATGGGCTGCTGCCCTTTGACCCCAGATGGATGGTGGAGAGTTTGACGGAAAGAGTGGGAGAGGAACTCCGCGAGTCTGTCCATGGAGTGAGAGGGCTGCGATTGGGCGATCTCCTGACCGCAGCGGCGTACGATGATTGGTTAGCGATGACGGACAAGAACTGAGGGAGGGTCATCTTGCCTGTGGACTCCTGGGCAACTTGCTCTTTCCACTGCTTCATTCTCAGACTGTAAATCCATTTGGGATCAACACCTGATTGAGGAACAGAATAATAGAATGAGAAACCGAGCCATTTTCCATGGATATGCAAAATAGGGCTGAAAGGACATTTAATCTCAGAAGGTCAAATTAAATATCAATTCAACTGGTTTATTTATTGTTAATTTCATGTGGGGTTTGCAATTTGTAAAGTTTGTAATTGCTATTAGTATTTTTATTTCCAAATACAACAGCTAAAAAATTGTAAAATAAAATTACATTGCCCACATTAAGCTATTACTCAGTAGGAACTAGTTACCTATGAATTAAAGACAATTTATTATTTTTCAATCAAAAACATGATAGTAGGGTTGAATGATATCTGCATACAATGTACAATTTTGTGTAAAAATTGTTATTTATATGTTTATAATTGTTATATATGTTATATATTATGTACACACACACACACACACACACACACACACACACACACACACACACACACACACACACACACACGTATGTATATTTAAAATACAAATACAATACAATAAAGAACTGGTAGTTTACTTGAAAATTGTAATCTGTTACTGATTCCAAACTGCATGAAAAATTGTAATATGTAATCATATTATCAATAAAAAAGTCTAATTTGAGTATTTTAAAATGTAATTTAAACTAATTAGATGTACTTAATTTTTGGATTCTGATTACGTAATCCAGATTACTACCCAGTTCTCAATTACTATATGTTATATTGCCTTTCAAAAGAAAGTTCAAAATAATTATTTGAATATGGCACCAAACAAGCTCTCTACTAATCAGTATTGTATTACCTGAGTTGGACCTGCTTCTGTTGTGACCTTCCCTGATGCTTGGGGCCGTCTCAATGACCAGCTCTACAGGTCTGATCACGTCCCTCCCGCTGTCTGGACTCCACTGCACTCTGTGCTCGTGTCTCGTGCACTTAGGAGATCTCACATTACCCTGGCAGGAAACAAGGCACCAGGTTAAACATGTCCCCTTATAACCTTGATGGCACATTTGAAAATTGTACACTGTTTAGAAAGTTGCACATAAAGAGTTTTATTAAAACCATACTGCTTATGTTGTAAATGGCAACAGACATCACATTGACTACTCTACATTGACAAAATATTTGTATATTATTTAACATGAAATTAAAATAACCTTTTTACTATTAATATGAGTTCCTACCAATTTGAAAAAAAGTGTACTTAATTGTAATGTACATGTAACTTTTAATATACTTTGAAACCTACAATTCTATATTTCAAAAGTGTTTATACTATTATTAATAAAAAAGGCCACCCAAGCTTACTTAAAGAGACAATTGTGACTGTTTCTTCATTTTAAATCATTATGTTTTAATAATATTTTGTCATGTTTTAAAGTACACTTATTTTGATGTGTTGACTAACATACTAAATATATACATGTAAAGAACTTGAATATAATATTTAACTGCAGTGTGACATTCAGTATTGCATCTAAAAGTAATATAGTTTAAATGTACTAAATTGCAGCATCATCATTACCATATTTTAGCTTTGATCACAGGAATAAATTGCATCTTAAAATGTATTCAAATAGAAAACAGTTATTTTAAATAGTAATATATTCCACAATATTACTGCTTTTGCTGTATTTTGGATCAAATAAATGCAGGCTTGGTGAGAAGAAAAGAGTTCTTTAAACTAAAAAAAAAAAAAACAACAACTTTAAAAACCTTACTGTTCACAAACTTTTGAATGGTGGTGTAAATACGACATACAACTTTTAATAAAAAATATTAACAGTTTACCATAAACGTGTGCTAGTACATTCAACAGTACTCCATATTTAAAAGACAAGTTATTGCAATTGCTGTAATACATCTTTGATTGCAATTAACATGCATTAATATTTCCAAAAACTTTCAGTTTTCACTTGCATATAACTATTAAAATATATTATTTTTGTAATAAGTGCTCTTTTTATGCTAAATAGTACATCTTTTCACACGGGTATTGTTGTTGTGCACATTATTCAGAAACTTTCATCAAAACTTGCTCTGCCACTTTCCCTTTCAATTGTCGTCACCAAACCTATTCAAGTTCTTAACCAATAATCAAAATCATCTTGTATAACATTTTATTTTCTTACAGAATATGCAGTTTCACTCTGCAAAAATGTCACACTGCAGAATTGGTTGCACTTTATTTTACAGGATATGCATTGCACTTACAATGTGCAGTAAGTAATATAAATATAAGGAAACTACATGGGCTTATCATAGGTTAGGTTTCGTTTTTTAGGTATTAACTACTACTTGTACCTTGTAATTACTATAGTAAGTACATTCAGAACGCTATTTCATGTAGACTGTACTGTGGTTCTAGTCTTTTTTTTTTGGTACTTACCTCATAGTTTACTGTGCAGTCAACGGTTTGTATGCCAGAAATTCCCACAATCCACTTATCCATCACAAACGGAGGCTGGAGAGTAATTTAGATTTTACCACAAACAGTAAAGCACATCAACCTAAGTCTGAAAGGCATGACAGCATCATAACAAGCATCAGGTCTTCTTTCTACTCACAACACATTTAAAACTTGTGTTGGTGTTTGTGAGGCATTATAACACAATCATCTCTGCTATACGACCTCAGTCTCCTGCATTCCTCAAAACACAGTACAAACATAATGGAGACATAATTTACAGTGTTATATGACATTTCTCACCTTGGTCATCTTTAATACATCTACATCTGGTCTGTTGGCATTAAAGGTCACGTCTTTGATATATGCGATTGCCACCTCATCCCCATCAAGCTCCATGTACATTTTCCATTTGCAGTCCTGCAGAGGTCAGAAATACAGAGATACAGATGAGGCAACAGTCAGTAGAATGAGGTTAAACTGTAGCATCTTATATAGGTAAATGTGGCCATAAACATGATGCATGTTTTCATCAAACAGAAATGTAGACCTGTATGATTTTAGCTGTTTGAGGGCGATATAACCCAACAGCACAACCTAGAGGACGATAATGTGTATTCAAATCACACTTGAGCTTGAATAGCTCTTTTTGCAAAGCACAAACCTGGGTGAAACCACCCTGTACACTTTAATCTAAATAGATTTTCACATTTCCAGGACAAAAAATAATAATTATCTAATTGCTTAGAAAAGTAATATCTCAATTTTCTAATTTTCTGAAGTAAGTAACACTTCTCATACAAAACTTGTGGGTGATTGCCAGGGTGCTGCTAAGATATTCTGAGTGTTGTTTAGTGCATTGCTATTTGGTTCTAAAGTGTTTTGGCTACTCTCAATTCATCTCTATGATATTCTGATCTTCAAACTTCAAATCTTTCAGTGTAAGTCTATAGGAATTTTTCAGGAATTTCTGAAAAAATAAAAGCCTCTACTAGGTGACAGTGGTAAATACAATCACGAGTAGCAAATCACAGTTTCATGATTTAATGTGAGTGACGCTTGCCTGTGCAGAAGTCACCTATTCTGAGTGTTTAGCATGCTAAATAAGGAATTCTGGGAAGCGGGGGATACTGGACAAGGATGAAACGTTCTAGTACATGTTGGCGACGGAGCCTGTTGATGAGAGAGACCACTCTGACTGGCTGTTCAGCTTAACAAACCAGAACAAGCAGAAAAATCAAATGTTGAAAGCAAGCAAACAATGAGTTGTTGTCAAGATAGACCACACAGAAAAATCTTAGAATTTTACAGCTCATCAGGGCATTGCAAAACATACATATATAAATATATTAAAATGTTTAACAATTCATTTAAATTAATTAAACACTTTTAGACTGCAGCAATTAATATTTTGTCACACATTATTTTGTTTAGTTCAGAATCGTGATCTCTATTTGAGACAAAAAAATAAAAATAAAATAAAAAAATGAGAGATTCTCAATTTATCCAGAATCTACTGTAGCTCTACTACTACAACAAGGTGCACTCAGACTTGACGGTAATTCCAAATATGCAGATAATGGCCCTGTCCCAAATCGCACCCTAAACCCTCACAGTCTTCCTCTTAGTCCACACTTTTGTGACGCAATGACTGTTGGGTAGAAGTCTGCTGCGGAGCTCGTCCCAGTGCGGGCTCGGCAGAAGTGCGGATCGAGGGGCGCAAAGAGGGCACTCGCGAGAACCCTTCTGAATGCTAAAATGAAGAATGGGACACCCTACGGTCTCATGAACTTGACTGACGCGCACACGGCGGCCATTGTAAGTCTGTAAGACCGCAAGTGCACATGAAGTGCTCCATTTGGGACAGGGCCATTGTCTGTGGTGAGAGAGATTGGTTTGAAAATGGTAAACAAGCACTTCTTTGTTTACAGCTTGAATATCCGCAGTCCTACCCTACGTTCCATTCAGTAGGGTTCATCCCTATGCCCTAATCCCTTCAAAGGGTTTACCCTCTGGAGTGAGAGCTTTGAAGGGTTGAAGGGTGTGGAGGACCAAACAACTGTTTCTTGAAGTGCCCTTCTGCATCATCATCCGGTGCCAGAGGCGCCATCATCATGGAAAGAATCAGCGCAAAGGATCATGGCGGCCCAAAGTCCTTCCGAAGGGCCCTTTGAAGTGGCCAGTTTTGAGCACCCATGATTGTTTTCACTCTGTTGTGCCCTTCGGAGGATGATATATCCTGTTTGGAACACACCGCTAGTTCTGGTTTCCCATTTTGATTGACAGAGGCAGACTACTGCCACCTGCTGGTGTGGAGAGTTACGTGCTAGTTGGCCACTGGCTGTAGCATTTGTGGTGCGTTCAAGCACAAACCTTTGGAGCAGACTCAGGCGATAGGATACACCGCGGCCAACTTTTCGTTGCTTCTAGTTCATTTATTTTAGATTTGTTGCGTCTGGGCCTTGAATAATGTTCCTGTGGCTCAGTGGTAGAGCATTGCGTTAGCAGCGCAAAAGGTCGTGGGTTCAACTCCCAGGGAACACACATACTGACAAATGTAAATGTATAGCCTGAATGCACTGTAAGTCGCTTTGGATAAAAGCGTCTGCTAAATGCATAAAATAAAAAATAAATAAAATAAATAATAGGACAACAGAAGAAAGCTTAAAAATGAACACATTTAACACTAGCTTTTCCAGTGTTACAGATAATGTTGAACTTTGCTCTGTTGTAAAGCCATGCGGCATTGAGGTGTGGTGTGTAAACGCAAACACATCCTGGAGGAAGCCAAGCTTGAGAATGAATGTTTGAATGTCAACCGGAGTTCATTCACACACACATGTGTTTCTGAGACAGAATGATGTGAAGACTGAAGCTAAGAGATCAGAGTGCAGAGAAGCGACCGTGTTCGTTTCTCAGGCATAACAAGAGCGGGAGACCTTAACATCCATTCTCATTCACATTAGCAATGGAGATGAGGCCCCTTACTGAGAGGCCATGCAAGAAACGGCTGAGCCACGCGTGCTGGGCAGAGCGGTAATGATCCGTCGAATCTGCCATCCCGGTGCTGAGGTCAAAGTTTACTGCTTAAAGCACGTGGCCGTTCACACTTACACAACATCTCGACAGAGAACGAGCCCTCTTTCTCATGCGAGAGGTGAGGGAGCAAGAAAAGGCAATCGTGAATGTGCGCCTGTTTGTTTTGGACGGGGCTTAAAGGCGTCCAGTAACACATCGGCCGAGCGCTGACCAAGCGTTTGCCAAACGTTAGCCCTGCCTAATAGCAGCGGCAGAAACAATGTGCGGTAATGACGGCCAGCGTGGTAAGCGTCTAATGACACCTCATACATAATTCAGCACCTTTCCGGCGACTAAGCCCTGATATCCTCATTAACAGAAACACTCTGTGCTGTCAGATGGGCAAAGCACAATCGCAGGGTCTCATTTAGGCTTTGAGAAGTGCAGCTGGTACCACGACACCGCCAGGAAAGAGAGAGAGAGAGAGAGAGAGAGCGAGGGAGATGCAGAGAGAGCGAGCGAAAACGGCAGAAAAAAAACCTCGAGCAGAGCGGGTTTGTTTTATTTAGTGCAAAAAACCTTGCAGTTTGTAAAAACAAGGCTGACACGGAGGCTGACACCAGGCAGGGGAAAATAATTAGCTCTCATTTTCTCAGACTCCTGTTTCCTTCTTCCCGCTGAGCTTCCTCCCAACCAAACCACCACATGTCAGGAGAAATAGGAGGCAATTAGCGGCCCCGCTTCAGCCCCGCCGCACGCGTTGAAAGGGGACTATTTATGATGGGACAATGAACAGCTGAAAGATTAAATAACATTTGCCTTTTAAAAAGAAAATGACTTCTGGCTAAATTTTTGATTAAATTCAAACGGCAAGTGAAGACGCAGTCGCTCTCCTGTGTCAGGGGCCCAAACAAAGGCTCGCTGGCAAGAGGGGGTGGATGCTACACATCGTCTTGGATGAAAAATTATTTATCTTTCGCGGCCCTTTTTAAGTGAATGAAAAAGAGGAACAAAAACAAGAGGCTTGGGAACCGAAAATGCGTTTAGCGAGACGGTGGTCAGTGTTCGGAGGAGGCCGATAACAGGCATCTTTTACTTGAGGAAGACAACTTCAAATCGAGGAGCACTGCAATTGTGACAAAACATCTCAGTTATCACGTCTCAAACAAAAGCCCCCTGTTAACATGGCAGATGATACACAGACCTAGATGCAAAAATGATGATGGCAAATAACAAAGAAAACTTAGGGTTTACGTACAATAAAGAGAACCACAAAAAATGCAATTACTTTTTTAAGTGATCGGACATGAGTCAATGACAAGGGAAAATCTTTTATTTCTTGGAAATGTAATCATCTTGGTGCTATTTCCAATTTAAAATGTGGTGTAAACATCAATTTTCTTGAATGCATGTGATTGTCCACATCTCAGTCATTAATTTCCAAAATGTATTCATTTATTTTATATCAAATATCAAATTATTGTTTAATTCAGAATGTCAAAGTTTTTGGGGAGTCGCACCACATGACATTTTACAACCTGAACTGATGATGACATGTCATAAAATGTTATTCAGTGAGACTTACTGACCTTGACATACAGTTATGAGGGTCTACATGAGGGTCCTCTCTATGACATCATATTTCTTCCCTGCATACCTCTGCATGTTAGTTCGACCGCATGACTATGATTTGACTTTTGAAATTTTGTAGTTTTTTAAATATTAATAAGCAGTGAATAAGTTTTGATAAGTATAAGTTATAAAATAAATTAAATTAAAATATAAAGCATTACTTATTTTCTATATTGTTTTGTATGCCTTAGTATTTAATAAGGTTTTCTTAATAAGCTCTTTTCTTCAGTATGATATCAGGGCAGTTTTATCACACTAACATGTTTGATTTTAAGCTCCAAAAATATCACAATAAAATGTAATGCAGAAATTAAACAGCATGATGTATTTTTGAATAAATTAATAGATATGACCAAAACTAAGTATTACGTCATTGGTAACCACCCACAAAACCCTGGCAACCACTCAAAACACTAACAGCATACCAGGATCTTGTGAGCAACAGAATAAAATGATGCCAAAACCAAAGATCGCATGGATTCAGTTTTGTTTAATAGACTAATCAGTAACTATGATACACATGATACGCAGTGGTGTGGTTTACCGTTTGGCCTGTGCCTGCTTTCCAGTGATATCCAAACACCAACTCCAGATTCACAGTCTTCCTCCAATCCTCCTCTGCTTCCTCCGTGGCCAAACCATCCTGAGAGAGGATGTACAGGTAAATACATTAGCTGTGACCTTGACAGATGAGGAAGAATTCAGCTAAAGCAGCGGCGAGATTATTCAAATGCAAATTCATGTCAACTCTGATATAACAGAAGATCTAGAAAGCAATGAAACCACAAAGACCACATGCCTTGATCAACGGTGGAAAGTGGAAGAGGTTCAGGTAGTCATGGGTAAGTTTCTCAATTTCGGTCTGAAAAAGAAAGATTTGACATAATGTTTAAAACATCACGAGAGGGATTTATGCAGTGCACTGACAATCAGCCAATGACCAGCTGTGTGTGAATGTAATGTAATTATTACCTGTTAATGGACTTTAAGCAGCAAAACAACAATTAACACCATTGTGTATCACTTATGAACATATAATTCGTGCTCTGGCATATGTCATATACATCTAGAGTAATTCATTCAACAAATCAGGCTCTCTATGGAGCACGCAGACGAATGCCTTACACGATCAGACATGTGATGTCAGTTTCCAGCGTATCCCAGAGGAAGAAAAATTATTTCTCAGAGGTTGCTCTTTCAAAGCTTAGCAATATGACATAATGGAGTTTCATTTAAATACAAACGCTGTCATGGATATTTCTAGAATTCCTTGGCGGAAAAAAAAAACAAATTCTAAGACGCAGATCAATCAATTGTTTAAATATATTATCAAGCTCCAAAATGAATGTGGCATCTTCATATGAGTTCATATTGAGATCTTGACCTTTCTGAGCACAATTTGAGCTTTGTTGAGAAACTAGAGGATATATATACAGTATTGCCAGATGTTTGGGTCTTGGTTTCTTAGGAGGACAATCTGATGCCGGAGACCTCAAAAGTTTCTGTGTTCTCTCCATTCAATCTTATTGCTGTCTAGCAGTAGTAAACGAGCTAATAAGGAGATTCTGTCCTGTGGATTAGCTGGCTATGAATGTGAGAGCTATGAATGTATTTTTGAATCTGAGAAGCATGTGCCATTCAAAACACACATTTCTGGCATTTGGAAAATCTACAAACATGTAGAAACCTGCAAAGATTCTTTCCTATTAACTCGAACTTCAGAGTGTTCAAGAACTTCATGTTTTCAGTGACAATACAGTGGTGGCCAAAACACTTGGCATATTTAAGAGGTTTAAGTTGTTTTTGTTGGAATTGGCCATTACAATATCCATAAAACTATTGCCGGAACTACCTGCAACGGAAGGAATCTGCTGGAAAATTGAAAATGATAGACTGACCCCCTCAAAGCCTGGACCTCAACCCCATAAAGCAAATTTGGGTCAAGATGGAAAATAAACTAAACAGATCTATTGTACATTCAAAGGAAAGCCTTTGGCTTGAGTTGCAGAAGGCATGGGATGACAATAATATTAATAGTGGAAATATACTGACACTATGCCAGAGAGATGTGCTGCTGTAATTGCTGTAAAGAGTGGACATACCAAATATTAAAGTTAAAAGTGGATAAAAACAGTTTAACTCTCTTCATATGATATTTGTTGTGCTCAGAGCAACCATCTGCATGTTTCATGAACATTACGAAATGAAATCATGTTTTGGAGAAAAAAAAAAACCTGTCAGGTGGCCACCACTGTATAATGTTCGAAATAATCATTAATGGCACAATAAATAACAAAAGTAACATAATTATTTAAAAATAACAATTTAAAATATCACTCTTCAGTGTGCCAGTACATTTAAATGTGTGCCAATGAGCTGTTTAGTGCACTAGCACCAGTGCTAGCACTTAAGAGTGTCCTGGAGGAAGCAGCCTGGTACCTTGAGATGTATGATGTGTCCTTTAGACATCACACCCAGATCTCTCATGTCCGTCTCGGACAGCAGCAGCAGTCTCTGTCCTGTGATGTGATTCTGCTTGAAGATTTCAGCATACTGCTGCAGCTCTCCATCACCTACACAGCACACACAAACACACCTGCTTATGTTTCTGTCATAGCAGGGACTCTTTCAGTTAACTGCATCAATTTTTATTGTTTTTATACTGACCTAACGATATTGTCTAACGATATGTTGTCATTGCATGATCCTTCAGAAATCATTCTGATATCTTAATTTGATGCTAAAGAAACATTTCTTCTAATTATGTTGAGAACAGGATTCGCATATTAATATTTCCAGGATTCTTTGATAAGTAAAAGGTAAAAAACCCCAGCATTTATTTCGAATAGAAATCTTTTGTAACACTGTGAACGTCTTTACTGTCACTTACGATCAATTTAATGTGGTCTTGTGGAATAAAAAAAGAATCTCGCTGGAACCCAAATTTCAATTTTGTATAAATATAAATATGATTAAGAATCTCACCTTGAAAAATCTGCTCCATCCAGAAATGCTGTAAAGACAAAATATGTTAAAAAAGGACAAAAATTGAAAAGTGAAGTCTGATCAGATCATCTCTGTTGAGAAATATTCTACCCACCACATGTTCTTCTGTCCAGGAGTGGATGGCCAGGTTCGGGAGAAGCTGTCAAACACAGACAGAAGAACAGAAAGACTCACATGTGCACACAGCCTACTGTCATAACCAAAGCATTCAGCCAGTGTTAATATCAGTACAGATAAGTGCAGATTTATCAGTATTATCAACAAGAAAGACTGGATACCCACACTCAATTCATAGATTTTTGATTCTGTCATAATAGAGTATATGATGCTCAAATGTAATGGAAAAAAAAAAAAAAGGTAAAATCCTTTATTTACATATGTGTAAAAAAATATGCATTATAAAAGTACTTTTAATGCATTAATTATACATTTTATGCACCTTATAATTCTCATGAATAACTGTAACAGTTATAATGCAATATAATACTTACACCATTAGAAAGCATAATGTGTTAAAACATGTGACAATCAAACCTTAAAATATTACAATTATATGCATTTTAACTTTGGTTACAATTATTTATAAATAGATCAAATGCATTACAATGTACAATATCTTTATATTGCATTATACATAAAGGCTAATTTTTTTATTGAATAATAAGAGTTCTGTTCATGAAAATGACATACAGTGAGCCTCAAACACCATTGTTTCCTCCTTCTTACGTAAATCTTGTGAATAAAAAAGAAAACTGAAAAATAGGCGAATCAGAACATAACACCGACTGTGACGTAACAGTTGGGATCACTAATAGTTATGCCCCCAACATTTGCATATACCCGCCCATGTTCTAGGCCAGCCGAACCTACACAGCCGAACCATCAGAAGTTTTGCAGGTATTGTGAAGAAAAAAGCGAGGACAACAGCGAAAATGGCAGATCATGGAAATGAATGTTATGTTCCAGGCTGTGCAGGGGATGTGAAGTGCAGGGATGGGTTGGTGTCTGTATTCAGAAAGGCACGGAAAGCAAATAACGCGTTCTAATAAAATAACGCGAGCCACTAAAGGGATATGGTTAGCTCCTTGCTAGCGGTAGCCTGTTACATTACAGTACATAAGATTTCACTTACCACATAAACAGAGTAAGGAGAGATGACTGAGGATGATGGCGAATGATTTACAGATCCTGAGCACCACTGACAAGCATCTGATCTTGTAAAATTTGTGGTAAGTACTGCCGCTCCATAGTATAAACAGAGTTTGTGTGATGGCGAATCTCGAAAGCAAAAGTGAGAGTAAAAAGCAATTGTGCATTTGAAAGCAGTTTCAATGCCCAGCATATTAATAGAGGCTCCCTGATGCCTGCATTTTATATACAGTATAATTACCGTATAACTGCGAGAGAAGGTATTGAAATATGTGTTTCCTTCCTGCTGTGACCTACTGAAATGAGCCGCACTATGAAACAGCCAATCAGAGCAGAGCTCAATATTATTATTCATGACCCTTCCAAATAAGCCAATAACAGACCATTTCATTCTAGGCAGAAATCCTAGGGTTGTAAATGCACATGTAAAACCGTTTCTGGATAATTTCTGCCCTTACCTAAGCCACATAGCTTCTATGTAGATATCAGAGAACAATTTAAAATATTGTATCAACGCATTCTATGGCACCTATATTTTTAATATTTTTAATGGTGTCGGAACTAATGCTTAAGTTTTACCAAACATCAAAAGGATTTTAAATTTGGATTAGAGATGTCAATATGTCCAGGTCATACTAAAATGCACTGTGATGAGCTCAGTGAAAAGAAAAAAAAAAGATTATATATATTTATAATTTTATATATTTAAAATATATTTAAAATATATATTTAAAATTATATATATATATATATATATATATATATATATATATATATATATATATATATATATATATATATATATATATATATATAAGATGACGGATACAACTACTGAAATGTGGCTTACATATACATTTTAATAAGAACCACACAGGCACAAAAACAAATTCAGCCAGTACGAATAATTATAAGAACCCTCATGTTTCATTACTTAAATGACAAAGAGTCAAACTAGTTTAAAGCTTTCACCTGCTCAACATTTCCTTCATTGTACAACGTGTTTTACCATCCCTTGTGAAAAAAAGTACACATTAACTATTACTTTTACAAACAGTACTTATTAAATAATATACTTTATAAGAATATACTTATGTGCAAACTGAATGTTATATTTTTGGACATTGATAATTCCAATTAAATGTATATGTATTCATATTTAAATTTATATTAAATATAGTTAGCTGAACTTCCGCGTTATTTTGACTTAAGTACATCTTTACATGTAATTTCATAATCCTGTTGTCATTGAAATATGGTTAAGGTACTGCTGAATGTACTGGCAAGCATTTGTGATAAACTAAATACAGTTTTATACAGTCATTTCTCATGAAACTTGTATGTCATGTATTTAAATATATTTGAAGTTATACATTGTAATGACAAAGCTGTGTTTTAATGTATTTCAAATACATTAAATGCAATATCAAACAACATGCTACAGTTAAGCGATTTACATGTCAACATCAAAATAAGTGCACATATTAAAAGTGTGTTTAGAAACAGTCATGAAGGTGCACTCTCATTAAATATGCTTAAGTGGCCTTTTATTTCATTAATAGCATTGTACTAAGTACAGTTTTAAAAAAAATACTCCAATAACTCTTCTTTTTCACAAGGGATTAAGTGATATAGCGAGTGAACAGTGAAGAGGAAAGTCTGATTAGATGAACAGATGTAATGCATTTCAGTTCTGCTGGAAGAAATATTGAAATATTCTTTCTTGCTCATGTTTTTCATTCTCTCTCTCTCTTTCTCGCTCTTTCTTGATGGTGTGCGAGTTCCTCACAGTCTTCACACTGCTCAAATTGGCCAATCTTAATGTCAGTGAAATGTCAGTTGTTCGTAAGTGTGCGCTGTCCTCGCCATGCTGACATGCTGTTCTCTCTCGCTCTCCTCAGCATGTGGCTATACATCCACTTCATTTGCCATAAATAACATCTATAAGGACCCGGTGGGCGTCAAGCGGCCTCACCTAATACAGCCTTTACAGGAAATCAAGGAAAGTGACTGCTCTAACCTCCACAGCACACGACAGACCACTTACTTCCACTTAAAACTATTCTAAAAAACAGCATATTTTATCCAGCAAACAAATATGGTTCCCAATAGAACAGAAAGGATTTAAAAAGCATAAAAAACACTCACCTTAAAAACAAGCTTGAGTAAAACCAGTTCGTTTTGATAAGACAACAAGTTTCACTACCAGTGTTCGGACAGATAACTTTACATACTTTCGCTTAAATGGTCAAATTAGTTTTGTAGACAAAAGTAAACTATGACTTTCTTTACAAAAACTAAAATGTTGTTTTATATGATGGAATAAATTCGTTGAAATGGATATCGAATAGAAGAGATTGAGCAATTGACCTGAATATACTGTTTATAAGCATTTGTAATTCAATTTGTTACATCAGTTTGTGTTTTGATGAATTCACTTATAGTAAAAGAAATGTTAGTGTATATTTTTAAATTAAAATATTTTCAACATAAGTGCTTAATAAAGAGCAAGATCTTTATTTAAGAGCATAATTACACATTCTCAAATAATTTCAGAAATTCATTTGAACCACACTCTCCACTCTTTTTCTACGCCCCATGACACTTTTCGCAAATTATGGGAGTAACGTCCAGAAAAACAATCAGCAAACCTTTTGCTCAATGAACAGAGTAATAAACATTTTAAAAACTGGGCACAAGAAGGTCAATCTACTCATCCTTAAACCTTCCAACAGTAACAGTAAAACTGTAAAAGCATGAACAAGTGACTTTTAACATGCCATGAATAACCCATAACATTTGCTTATTCTGCAGCAATATTACAGATGTGTCAGTAACACTGTAGTAATATATGTCTGTATGAAGTAACATAAGTTGCCAAAATCAAAAATGTTCAATAGCTGGAACATTGAGTGATACAGGTTCAAAGAAATTTCCTTCATTTTGACAGATGATAAATATTGTATTTAACTATTTTAGAAACATTCCAGGAAACACTGCTAATAGGGAATAGAAATTAAAAGACAATTACATGATAAAGCATCCCCTAGTGAAAAATAAATACACTAAAATGTATTCAAAATCTTTTTTTTTCATGCTAAGTTTACTGCAAATACTTAATAAAAATACCGTGCACTTGTACTCTTAGTATATTAAACTGGTATACTTAAATTCTGCTGAATTTGAAGAACTAATTTTGCACTTAATGCACTGTGATTGTGTGGAAGTAGTGCTGAAACAAATATATACTTAAGTATATTTGATTGTGCTAAAGTGGAACTATCGCAAGTATACTTATGCATTTATAAGTATGCATTTAAAGACTGATATTATTCAAAGATCATACAGTCCTCATCAACAGTGACATTAAAACACATTTTAGGCTTAATATTAAGAAATATGCATTGTGCACATGTAGTACTCCAAATAAAGTACTCCAATTATAATTTTTATATCAGTAAGTCTCAAGCGATATGTCAGTAAATATGTAAATAGATTTTAACTATACTTAGTATTAAATATGAGTATTTTAAAATATATTACTTTTTTTTTTTTTTTACTAGGGCTACCATGTCTCAACAATCCTAGAAAGAGAAGTGAGGATTTGGGGAGAAAAATAAAGAGATTCCAGTTCATTATTCACGGTTTATATTGCAAACTACAGTGGTGGCCAAAATTATTAGAACACTTGTCGTATTTAAGAGGATTCAGTTGTTTTTGTTGAATTGGCCATTACAATATCCATAAAACGAACTATTGCTGGAACTACCTGCGACAGAAGGAATCTGCTGGAAGACTGAAAATGATGGACTAGCCCCATCAAATTTCGGACCTCAACCCCATCAAGCAAATTTGAGGCGAGTTAGATCTATTGTACATTCAAAGGAAAGCCTTTGGCTTGAGTTGCAGAAGGCATGGGATAACAATAGAGTTGAAGTTCTCAGAAAATATACCAACACAAGCTAAAGTGCTCAGACCAACCATCTGCATGTTTCATGAACATTATGAAATGAAATCATGTTTTGGAGGCAAAAAAATATCAATATTTTCAGATCTGTCAGGTGTTCTAACAATTTTGGCCACTGCTGTAAATCAAGAGAGCAGATCACAAATTTGCAGTATATATTGTCTTTTTTCATATCGCGACAGAGGAATACAGAGGAAAAAATGAAAATAATCAGAGGGAAAAGATGCAGCGGAGTAAAAAGAACTCTTGCCACAGATATTCTTGTTACAGTATATTACATCACATTAAAATACCAAGTGTTACTTTATTTTCCTGTCTGAAAATAGAACAAGAAAATGGAAACTGTACAGCTCATCCAGTCAAACCGACAGATAAAGAATATGTCCCCACACTGTAAGTGTCTCCCTTAGCTTAAAACAGTAGGCTTGCTAATAAAAAGGTGGATGGGGAAGGCAAAATTAACAGACACCCCAATACAGTATCTTGGGGTCCTAATTACTGTCATCAGATGAGTCAAACGCAGCTAAGCTCAAAGGCATGGTGATTTTGCGTCCCTGTCTAAGCGAGCAGGTCTTGGAGGAGATGAGATTGGCCTGTGGGTCCAGAGGAACTGATGGAAACTCCAGAGGAAACATCTGATCAAAATCCCACATGATGGCCCGCAGCTCTCCATCTGAACTCAAGTCCTCCTCCACACTTGAGTCAGAAAACAACTCTGAGCTTAACGCTGCCGCCAGAGGAAGTAAGAACTGAGAGGACGAGGACAGATGGAAACAGACAGAGAATATGAAAACGAAGAAAAAGCAAAAAGGACAAACACAGAAAAAGAAAAAAATAAAGCGAAGGAAATCAGTAACATAAACAAGATTTGAACAGTGATTCAGAAGGCAGTGATGAGTGTAAAGCGTACAGCCGAAGACACACAGCCAATCAAAGATTGTCCTCTAAATACTCATAAAACAAGCTAAAAATGTTTCTGCTGGCATGTGTGTTTATACGTACAGCGTTCCTGTAGCTCAAACAGTAAAGCGCAGCAATTGCACGTCAAGCATGTGGAATGGATAATCTGACAAAATGTTTACCTTCAATGCAATATAAGTCGCTTTGTATAAAAGCATCTGCCAAATGCATAGATATAAAGGATCTGCTGCGGCTGAAGTCTGCAGTGAAACACTGCATCCCATGATGCTCAGCTAAGCTGCAGGTCACATATGTGAGTGGCTTGTTTTAATGTTTATTATGGTTAGACCTCTTAAAGGAATAGTTCTCTCAAAATGTCATGACTTGCTCAATCATAACAACACAATTTGTCTGTACATCTTTTTTCATGTGAAAAAGAAGTGTGCTTAATTATTTTAAATGTGTACTTGTAGTGTAATCTTTAAAGTCTACTTAGAAAAAACTGTATTCACATAAAATCAAAATGAAATAAAAGGGACACTTAAGTGTACTTAAAGTGAGTTGCTTTCATGTTTCTTAACACTTAAGTGCACTTTTAAATTCACTTTGTAATAATGTCAAATTAAGTTTTACTTTAAAGTACATTTGTTTTAATAATCTTTTGTCATAATTTACTGTAAAGAGGTACACTTTTCTTTATGAGCTGACTATCATGCTAAAGCAAAGTATGTGATTATACTTTTAACTGTAGTGTTATTCATTATTACATTTAAAGTTAATATATTTTAAATACTAAATTGCATTTTAAGTACTGAATTGCAACTTCACCATTACATATGTCTGTGTAGTTAAATACCAATGTATTTAAATATATGACATACAAGTTTCAATAGAAATGACATTTAAGTATATTTTAGTTTACCATAAATGCTTGTCAATACGTTCAGCAGTACTTTACCCATATTTTAAAGACAATAGAACTAATTATGAAATTCAGCGATTTGTTAAGCTATTTTTTATTTTTTATAAAGTTTATAAAGTTCTTTTTGTAGTATAATTATAGATTTAAGTACTGAGTAATATTAATTAACTACATGTGCTTACTATATGGTTAGGGTTAGGATGAGGGTTTGGTTTAGGGTTACTGCATGTAATTGACCTATCGGTAAGCCCCGCCCCCCTTAGTTACTGTTGCTCCCTCGGACAAACAAACGGAGTTGCTCACTGTCTTTCAATGATAGCTGCGGTGTGAAAACCTTGTCCCACAATGTTTTTTGCACAATTTTGGACACACAAGGCCACCAAATGGGAATTAAATATTCCATGGAGGGATTAATAAAATATTTTAAAATAAATATGGAGGGTAACTCAAAGCGTGGGTTTACAGATCACAAAGCAAGCGGGAGAAGTCTCATATTAAGGTCGGTCATCACGATCACGGATGACAACATGCAGGATCAACACTGTTCATGTATCGCAGGGTACGATTAAATTGATGTACATTAGCATGGACTCACTAACTTTAACGTTAGCTAGTTTTAGCCAGAGATACCTTGCTAAAGCACAAGATAACATTAACGTTCTGCTTGAGCAGATGAAAATTGTAACTTAATGAGTGTATGACAACCAGAAAATGCACGTTTTTGTCTTCATTTGTATTGGGGTGAATACTTAGGGACATTTTGCTCTGTTTTGTTTGAATTCAGGAAATGTAATAAAATAAATGATATTGCCCATCCTCTCAGGATACCTGGAATCAGTGAATCAAGTACCCCAGGCACATCGTTTTTCCATTTTTGAAGCATAAACCCCATAAAACCAATGCGAGCTTCGGATCTTCCAATGTTTCTCTATGGCGCTGAAACCTAAAGATGTCCGAGTTCCGCTCCCTGTGCAACTGATACTCGACTGCCATTGGCTAGTCTGCATTCGAGGGGAGGGGCTTAATTATGTATAATTTAATGTTAATATAATAGTAAGTACAAGTAACGTGCAACAAGGACACCTCAAAATAAAGTGTTACCATATGTTTTCCTTTTATCGCAATTAACATGCAACTAAACATTCAGTTTGCATTTAAGTACTTTTCGGTAACTTTTTTTTACTGTGTCCTTGTTACACGTTACATGTACTTACTTAATATTACTCAGTACTTAAATGTATAATTACACTGTAACAAGGACACCTTAAAATAAAGAGTAGCCATATTTTCTTTTAAATTGTATTATTTCAGTAATAAGCACTCATTTTAAAAAATGTATACTAAAGTGTACTTCTTTTTATGACACTTTTTTTGTTGAACTTTTCGGAGACTGACAGTCCCTTGTCGGCTGCTTTCATAGTATGGGAAAGAGCATGACTATTTTGTATGATATATACAAGAGTGTGAATATTCTTCAAAACATCTCCTTTTATGGTCTATTAAAGAAATAAAAGGTCTGGGAAAACATGAGAGTAAAACATGACAGAAGTGATTCAGACTGCCCCTCGAGTAAACAATTACTTTATGTTAGAGCTACGAGTCAAGTCCTCCGTGACCTGCAGTAAGAGACAGACAGAGACTCACCGGTGTGTTGGACTGCTCGATGAGCTTTCTCTCCCACATCTTTAACCGTCTCTCTCTTTCTTTCAGCTCTTGTTCTTTGGTGCTCAGATCTCTCTCCAGCCGCTTCAGACGCTCTAGAGTTGCCTCAATCTCACACCTGCTCACACAAAACCCATCATATTCATCAACATCACACCCTTCATAAACATATCAATAAGTGATAGCTTGTTTACCAATGAGAACATACCTAAATATTTTCTGCATGAGTGGCATAAATTGATATGGAGATAATTTAAATCATTTAGTACTGTCAAATCAATTAATCGCATCCAAAATAATAGTTTGTACATAATATATGTGTGTTTCAGACACACATCACTCACAAGTATGTGTTTTTTATTAAAATATGTTTGCACATGCTATAACAAATGGCTATATGGTGTTTTGAAGAAATTGTTATTTTTGTATGCTGATTTCACTACAAAGCTCTGAAATGTTATGGAAGAATAATGGCTGAATATAGACTTTATTCTTTAGACAGTATAAATACTCCTAAAGGAAAGACATTTTCTCAGCTGGTCAGCAACATTTAGTGCAGAATCATCCAGCGGCATTTCTTTCATTATAGATGTGCACAGTCAAGCCCGAGTCATTGTTCATTTGTAATATCATATTTCACCAGCAGAGGGAGCTGCACATTCTCTCCAGACTAGTTATTTATAAAAGGACAAGAACTGGAACTCAATTCCCCAAACTCCTTCCATTAGGACCGCCCCTCTCGTTTAGCCCCACCCTCTGCTTGCTCAACTCCAAAGTTCCCTGTGTGATTAATTTCCTTGTCTGTTTCTTTTCTGACGAATGCTGTTGAAATTTCACAATCACGTCCTCAGTTCCCCTTTTTGACCCATCACAACTCTTTTCTTCTTTCACTGTTTCTGTCGCTCTGTCTGTTTCTCTGTTTAGCTGTAGGGAGGGACAGGAACCTCTTGTCCCTGTATTCTGGCCCACGTCCAGTCTTAATATAGCATCAAACACCCAGACCTTTCTAGATCACCAGTACACAAAATGTGTGAAGGGACATGCAAGGTAGTTTGAAATGAAATTGAAATGAACAGTATTATATTATATTATTGACATTTTTTCTTTAAACTGTGCAGTATTTAAACTTCATTTGAAAATAAAAATGTGCATTTTTGTGCAACAAAGTAATGCAAAAAAATACATGGCAGGCATATGATTATTGATATTGTGCAGCATGTAATCACTGGTGAGTTACTGTACCTCCACTCTGCTTTATTGTGCAGGAAAGTGTTGCACTCTTCAGGTAAGTGACTGTCGTTCCACATGGACTCCAGCGTGGACTGGATGTGTTTGAATAGCGGCCTGTCCTACAACACCATCACAACAGCTTCATTAAAACATCAGCACTTCCATCAGAGCATTTCTGACATGCTAAACTCTTCTAAAACACTACAAACATTTATAAACTGGCTCAAAAATGAAATATTACATGGTCAATAAAACCATACTCAAATTCTGATTTGATCAATGAACAACACTACATCAAAACACTCCCTAGTGAAAAAACTAATGAAAAAGAAGTAGACTTTAGCATACTTTTAAAAAGAGTTCTTCTTATGGAAATAATATTAATTGGAATTAAGTTAAAATGTATTATAATTTAATTTTCTATTAAACACAATTTGCTGAACTTTAGAGTGATTTAAAGGGTTACTCCACCCCAAAATGAAAATTTTGTCATTAATCACTTACCCCCATATCGTTCCAAACCCGTAAAAGTTTTGTTCGTCTTCGGAACACAATTTAAGATATTTTAGATGAGAACTGGGAGGTTACTGCCAAGTAAATAACACTGTCAAGGCCCAGAAAAGTATGTAAGTATTTTGGAGAATATCCACTGGACGCAAACTGCGTATGTTCCTCTGTGTCAGCCGCACCACACGGATACACTGTTTTCGGTGAAATCAAAGCGTAAATACACGTGTATTTACACTTTAATTTAAACAAAAACAGTGTATCTGTGTGGCGCGGCTGACACATAAGAACATACGCAGTTTGCGTCCAGCGGATATTCTCACAAATTGTTGAATAACGTTGTTATTTTTATTTTCTTTGCGTACAAAAATTATTCTCGTCGCTTTATAAAGTTCAGATTGAACCACTGATGGCAGATGGAGTATTCTGACGATGTCTTTCATACTTTTCTGGGCCTTGACAGTGTTATTTACTTGGCAGTCAATGGGACAGTCACAAGCCTCCTGGTTTTCATCCAAAATATCTTAAATTGTGTTCCGAAGACGAACGAAGCTTTTACGGGTTTGGAACGACATGGCGGTAAGTGATTAATGACACAATTTTCATTTTGGGGTGGAGTAACCCTTTAATGGCCCATCTGGGTAGGACTAAAGTACATCTTTATGTGTAATTTCATAATTACTTCTATTGTCTTTCAAATATGGTTAACGTACTGCTGAATGTACTGACAAGCATTTGTGATCAACTAAAATATGCTTTAATGTCATTTCTGTTAAAACTTGTGTCACATATTTAAATATATTTGTAATTACACATTTGTAATGATGAAAATAGATTAAATGTAATATTGAATAACTCATTACATTTAAAACTATAATCAAGGGCTTTACAATTGCTTTATTATGTTTGTCAACACATCAAATTCATTCCAATTCAATTAAGATATTGTAATATTCAATTACAATTCACGATACAAATCGTTGCAAAGCAGCTTTACAGGAAATTAAGTTTCTACAATATATTTATATATTGTAGAAACTTAATTTATTTAGCTTATGGCAAAATTTGGAAATTCTGTATATTCTCTCAGGGTTAATAAGATAAGTGTACTTCTTTAAAACATGACAAAAGATCATTAAAACAATGGTTTAAAATGTACTTTAAAGCAACACTTTTAATGAGACATTATTACAAAGTTAATTGGCAAAATTTACAAAAGTGCACTTAAGTGTGTTAGTCATAAAAGTATCTATCTTTAACACTTAAGTGGCTTTTTTTCATTAATATTATAATATCTGAAAGTACTGTTTTATATATACCTTTAAGGTTCGAAAGTACATTACAAATTGCACTTTCAATTCAGCTAATTGTGATTCTTTTTCACAAGGGCTTGTAAGGATGAAGAGGTTCGTACAGTCAGTAGGCTGTGACACATTAACAGCTTTTTCAATTAAACATTCGTAAGCTGTCATAAACTTAATGAACGGTAGAAACGTCCATATGAGACTGTTTCTAAACAGTTGTTTGTAGCTGGGTGTTATGATACTGTTCTCTGGCACAGCCGCGCTCTGTGAGTGACAGGCGGATGTCAGCGCCAGCAAACGTGAATTTATGAAGCTCACTAGAATGAGTGTGAGTGTTCAGAGGAGATGTGTGACCTGACAGACTAAAACTGAGAGGAAAAAACAAGCCCTGGAATGAACTTTGATTGGATGAATTAAAAATGTCAGGATAAGAGACAGTCATATATTAATAAAAACAACGGTTATTAATGTCCTGACCAAACAGCATGGCTTATCTATTATTCATGCATTAATGCATTTCACCTTAACGTGGAGTAAATACCAGTCTACTTAAGCACTGCATAATTACTGTATTAGTATGCTGCAACATATTGCTAATGCTTTGTAATGTATGTAATTATCGTAGGTTTATTGTATGTTTGCATAAAATTTATAATGTATTTGCTAAATATGATCTCATAGGATAAACAGACTACAAAAAGAGCGGATTCACTTATCTCTTCAGGTGTCATTCAAATCCTGAATGACTTTCTTTCTTCTGTGGAACATTCAAAATATTTTGAATCAGAATTTTGTTGGTAACTAATCAGTTTTGGTAAGCACCGACTTCTACCATATGAACAATATATATATATATATATATTTTTTTTTTTTTTTAATCTTAACTTTACACAGAGGAAATTAATTCATACAGGTTTGGAACACCAAAAGGGTGCATCAAATTAAAGGAACACTCCACTTTTTTTGGAAATATGCTCATTCTCCAACTCCCACAGAGTTAATAAGTTGAGTTTTACCTTTTTTGAATCCATTCAGCTGATCTCCGGATCTGGCGATTGCACTTTTAGCATAGCTTAGAATAGATCATTGAATCCTATTAGACCAGTAGCATGCGGCAACCGGGCACTACTTTCAGGCGCTGCGTAATATCACTACGGCAACCGGGCACTACTTTCAGGCGCTGCGTAATATCACTGCGCCTGCTGCGGCCATGTTACGGCAGCAAAGTTCCTTGATTATTACGCCGGAATGAGAGTAGTTCCTAATCATATCAGCCTAGAAAATCGCAACTTTTCATTTTCCGCCGATCTTAGTACACGATATAACTACAGAAGAGTCAAGTTTTAAATAGGAAAACGATCGAAACTCTTTGATCGTTTTTGAACGCAATGCTACTGGTCTAATAGGATTCAATGATCTATGCTAAGCTATGCTAAAAGTGCAATCGCCAGATCCGGAGATCAGCTGAATGGATTCAAAAAAGGTAAAACTCAACTTATTAACTCTGGTGGAGTTGGAGAATGAGCCTATTTCCAAAAAAAGTGGAGTGTTCCTTTAAATTCTGTGTTAAAAAAATGGCCAAAAAATTTATTAATTAATAAAAATAGGTTCAAGGGAAGTGTTCGGGTTTGATTTAATCCAGTGTTGCCAACTTTTATTACGTGACTTTTCAGATTACTTTTGCGACTTTTTTTCAGTCTGGTTCTCATGACAGCCCTCATGAGAGATTTGGTTTGATGCTGACACTGCACATAGTGTGACCTATTAAATATACCTATAAAAAATAAAGTAATTAATAATAGTAATAATAGTATTATTGCACTTTTATTTTTTTTATATAACAATAAAACAAAGTAATAACTAGTGTTATTATACTATTATATTTTAAAACAAGAAGTGTGTATTAAATAAAATGACAATTATTGTATAGTACACTTAAAAAATACAATGCTAATACTTACATCAGCAAGCTTTTATTTTGGCGGACTGCCGGCAAGTAAGCATGTTTAATCGCATATAGCCTAGATTTATGCTTTCAGCTTGAATGTAAGTTTTACAGTATTAAAGTTAGCAAATCTAAAACAGTGTGATTGTGCATTATTTTTTGACTTATTATTATATATTACTTATTTACACAGCACATTTTTTATTTTGGTCATGCCTGTTTATGTGCACCCCTGTAAATGAAAACAGTTTTATTTGGAGTTTGGCTGTATTAAAATACAGTACATCAGCACATAGAGGAGAGAAGCAAACAAATGAAAAAGACTGACACTAGGCAGAACGTACAGGACTGTATATAATTAGCGTATGACATCATCGTAAACATGTGTATTTGTTGTCTTACTTTCGGTTCTGTCACCCAGCAGCTTCTCATCAGACAGGCGAAGCTGGCTGGGCAGCTACTGGGAATCGTCAGCCTCTGCAAAACATACATGAAACGTCATAAACCACATTCAAAACTGCTGCAGACACTAAATCAGTCACACGGCCGATAGAAACTCCCTTTACCTCGTTCTTCTCCACCACCAGCCAGGCCACCTGCAGCCCCTCCAGACCTTTGAAGGGAATTTCACGAGTCAACATCTCCCACAGGACCTGAAAGAAACCCACATATTATTCACAGCTATATGATAAAGAGAGCTATCTGTGCCAAAGCATGCCAGACCCAATGCATCAACCAACTGACTACACGGTGCATCCACACACTCAAAAGATAATACTTTGGACCCCAAAAAAAATACTATAAATTTTTACAGCCAAATTTATTTGTTTTTCTCAAATTATATTGATGATTTGGCTCAAACCTTACATTTTGATTTAATATATTAATAAAAATATTTTTTTCCCTAAAACCAAAAACCATTTATGCAAAGTAAAGGCCTTTCCACACTGAGCGCGATGCGAATCGCAGATGAACGGTGCTTTCACATCGGGCGCGAAACGATTGTTCGCCTTCTGCTAATTCACGCCTGCACGCTGGGTGGTGCCGACCAACAATGTATTTTTCCTCAGATATGTATCTTGTATATGGATTTAACATCGTCCGCTGCTCAATATACAACATTAAATTAAGATGAATAAAGTTTGGTTCTACACCAGAAACACAGACATCTTTAATGCTGACAAGAATATCCCATAATATAATTAGAGGTACAATTAGCATCAAGCTACACTTGAAAATTTATGTAATTATTAATGTATTTGTGTAAAAGTCACTTTAAACCATCATCGAGTGCTTGTAATAACTTCCGATTGTGCTCTACAGTTGATTTTGATTATAATAGGCAGACTCTTTGTATGTCATCAACATCCTTTATTGTTAAAATACCATGAGCTGCATAAAAAACACATACAGAAAATATATCCTTATTATCATATGTCTACTTGCTTTCATATGTCATGTGTAGAAAAAAACGTTTCACTCGATTTTTTAAAACGGTCAAAAAGTGATCTATGTTCAGACACCAATGACAACAATATCCTCTACTTCGGTGTTTTTACGCTCGTGCTCAATACAGTCTTCTGAGCTTTTAGCGCCACTGCGTCAACCTTTTGGGTAACAGCAGTTGCTCTGGCCATGTGATGTAATGCCCAAATCTTATTGGACGGCCCTTGTTTTCGCTTTGCGAAACTGAAAGATTCGACGGACTGGTTCAAAAAAACAAAAAACATTCGCATTTTCAGTGTGCGAATGTGCACAATCTATGTTGAAGCATCCAATAGGAATCTGTTGTTTTATTCCGGCACGTTTGTGTCCGATATCGCTTTTTTGCGCTCAGTGTGGAAAGGCCTTAAGAAGACTATTTATAGTAAAGACCATATATCATACTTAATCAATATACTGCATTTTCTACAGCCATAAGCCAAAATATGGGTCAATATCATATTTTTCGATTTTTACAGCTTTTGCAACCAAAACAAAGGCTAAATCAGCTATAATATGTAAAACTAAAAACATGTTAATTAATGTTTAATTTATACCACTTACTAAGTAAAGACAATATAATGTCCTTAAGGTTTATTGAGATGTCTTTTTTTATATGCATCACATTTTATGTAATGGATTATCAAAATAATAATAATTATTTTAATATCAATAATAATAATAACAATTTTAAAAGATATGTAGTATGTGTTCTGCACATCAACAGTCTGGTGTCAAGTGAAAATACTATTTAAACTATTTACTGCTATTTAAAAAAGTTTTGACTTAAATCAATAAATGACGCAGTCGTTTCACTTTTTTCAGTGCAAATAGCCAGAAACACTGTCAATGATATTCACACACTCACCACTCCATACGAGTATGTGTCACAGGTCTCAGACACCGGAAGGCTCTGGATAACTTCAGGTGCCATCCAGGGAAACGTGCCCACAAGAGACATGTGGGTGGTGTGAGAATGAAACTTAGACGCCCCGAAATCACAGATCTGAGGACATGGAGAATCCAATCAATCAGCAGATTTTGCAGTAAGGGTTGATTTTTCATGTTTAACTAATAAAATACAGACAGCCTGAATCTTTATGTATGAACAGACAGTCATCATGTACCTTGGGTACTGAATCTGCTGTCAACACAACTGGAATGAAAACACAAGTTGATCAGAGAAAGGTCAGCATCAAAAAAAAAAAAAAAAAACATACAGCCTTTAGTGTTGTTGGGAGTGTTACTAATATAATTGGTTGCAGATTACAAGTTACCCTATTCGAAATGTAATAAGTAGTGTAACTATTTCAATTTATTAAAGAAATGTAACTAATTACATTTGATTTGATTACTTTCCTAAATTTCTAATGAATGTTTTCAACTGTTAATCATTTTGAAATATTTAAAGCAGGCAGGGTTAACCTTACAGTAGTGCTAATCAACACTGATTACTGTCAGACTTTCAAAATCCTTCATCACTTGAATTAAGATTATAATCATTTAATTTTAAAGCACAGCCAGCAAAAAACAGACTTTAGCACCTCTTTTTACATTGAGATCTCTGAGGTTAAATACAGATTAAAATCATAACAAGAAATAGTTTAATAGCTATAACACTGTTTTTGAAATCAAATATTTGCGTAGCTATGACAGGAAACACTGGAATCTAACAATGCTTTAGAAAAAAACAGTTAATCTTAAAAACAAAGCATACACTTAAACCCAAATGGGAAATAAATCAGTTATCGAATAAGCATGTGTCCTAAACTCCTAACACATTGGTGTCTCATATTTTAGAGCAGTCAATACAATTTTTGAAAGAAATCAATTAAATCTGTACAAGTGTGAAATATTCAGATGTAACCCCCTTTGTAATTGTTAACTTTTTCATAAGTAACTGTAATTTAATTACACATTTTTTCTCAGTAACTGTAACTGATTACAGTTACATTTATTTTGTAATTGAATTAAGTAACTAGTTAGTCCCCAACACTGAATGTTACAAACCATTTCGGGACTTGAGGTCTCTGTGAATGACAGTAAACGGGGCCTCGGCGTGCAGATAATGCATGCCTATGAGAGAAAACACACAAATTGAGCAGGGTTTGATTTTGTAATAGTAATTATTAAAACAGCAACATCTGGTGCTACCCATGTTTCTCAGTGTATACAGTATAAACACACAGTAACTGTGCTTACAGTAGTGCACTTACAGTGGAGGCCACATTTAAACGCAGAAATGTGAAGCTTTTATTTTTGTTAGTGTGCTTATGACCTTTTCCAAACATGTGGTTAAACATTATGCTTTCAATTCTTGTCTTGCATCATTTGCTCCAACAGTGATTTATGAATACAGACTGAAAGCAAACGGGTCCATTTCTAGCAGATTTGACAGATTAGATATAACTTTCCACAGACAAGATTGGTAACTGATTGTATCACACCAGCATCATATTACCATGTGTAATGTTAACCCAAACACGGCAACATATTTCACGCAAGTATGTGAAGGCAAATGTCAGAGTTCAATGTTCATGCGTCAAATTCTCAGTGTTTCTTCGAGAGGCACAAACATGAATGTAAACAGTTTGTTTCCTCTTACAGGTCAAGTCCGGTCAAAGAAACAGCTGGAAGTTAAAGTTAGTTAAACTGTAATAATGTTTACAGCCCTGCTGGCCTTCACTAGTTTAAGCTGGTCAGAGTGGTTGTCCAGATGGCCTGCCAGTCTAAGCAGCACCAAAAACCCACTAAAATCTCCACTAAGTATGAACGGCACGCTTCTAATGTGATTATATGTTCTTGTCCTTATTAGTGACGTGCAAGACTTGCCGACTAGTCAACTAAAAAATCTGAAAATATTGAAATCTGAAACGTTTTGTGTAGGCTATGTCAAACTAGCATATAGTAATTAAGCTTATTTTATAGGCTTGCTATAGTCGACTAGTCGATTACAAAATTTCCGCTTAAACATTAGTGATATGTTATGGCGAACATCCCTAGTCCTTAGGATTATATTTTTAAAACAGTTTAACCATTTCTGCTAGGCTTCCACTGTAAGTGTGTTTTGTTGTGCATTTAGAGCATTCAATCTCTCTTTTTTGATTTACATGTGTGAGAGTGTATATAACACCTTTAGCGATGTCCATTGCCCAGGTCATAATCTGCTTCATACTGATGTCTTCACTCTCAGCGCTGGACAGATAGTCAAACAGAGATCCACCACTGGCGTACTCTACCATAACACAAACACAACCACAGAATGTACAGAATGTAAATTAAAATGCTAAAAAACCTCTATGAAAACTAGTAAATCTTGTATTGGGCAGTAGTTTTACATATTACTGCTGTGGGGCATCGTGTACTACTAGTATTAGTTGTCATACTGTGCCATAGTCCTTGTGTTTATCGCAATATCCTGTTCTGAGCTCAATGACATCATCTAAAATAATCTGGAAAATTCTAACACCGCATAACATTACATGTAATCAGTTATATATTCAAACACCAACAAACACTCACAACTACGACAGGAGAAACACAACTGTAATGTAATATTTGCATGGCATAGTATGTTTTTAAAGGCATCAGGCAACAGATCATAGGTTAAAGTATTAAATATTAAAATAATTTCAAATTCTGTAAAACAAACATATCAGAGCTCTCTAAGCTATGGACTTTGACCCCCTTTCAACACACACCTAATTTTAGAGTCATTTCATCATAAATTCAACATTACTGACAACAGAGGAGAGGCATCATTATCTCCTCCTGCAATGAACTGATGTGCAGCTCTCTCAGTAATAAATATTTTTAATAATTTTGGTAAAAAATATATAATTTTTTATAATTGAAATAAAATAAAAAATTATTTGAATATATTTTTAAATTTTATTTAACCCTGTGATACAAAGCTGAATTTTTTGTCACGTGGTCTTTCAGAAATAATTCTAATCTAATGATTAACTTGCATCTTATTATTATCAATGTTTGATTAATATTGATTATTATCAATATTTGTGTGTGATAAATATGAGTCACTTTTGGTCAATTAAATACAATCTTGCTGATTTATTTTTTCAAGAAATAACAATTTCCTTATATATATATATATATATATATATATATATATATATATATATATCTCAATAAAATAATAAAAAAATGCTTAGAAATCATTAAAGGTTTTGGTAACACTTTACAATAATGTCTCATTTGTTAACATTAGTAAATGCATTAACTAACATGAACTAACAATGAACAATATATTTTTACATCATTTAATATATATATATATATATATATATATATATATATATATATATATATATATATATATATATATATATATATATATATATATACGTAGGTATGTATGTATACACACAGTGTTTCCCAAAAGAATGCGAAATACTCAAATACAGATGCATACCGCTAACATATGACTGTAGTCTGCATCTGTTAATATTCACGAATACTGTATGTTTAGCTTTGCTAGGTCACTGTGAGTACACATCATATAATGGTCAGATTATCAGGTTAAAACACACAGATACACACAGAGAGGGAAAATTAATAACCTCACTGACGAGGCTGAGCTGGTCATAAACAGCACCTTGACCTGCTCTAATTACATTTACTTTTCATAAAGAGAGACTCAATGGTCTCTCAGTAGTGCAGACCAAAGACTCTTTACACAGCGCTTTATGATCGTTTACAATCACTGCAGATTCATTTGAGTCACACTCACTCAGCACAGCTGCACCAGACCATGACAGGCACGGTTTTAAACTCACAGAGATTTGAGTTGGACATGCACATGAGAGTCATGAAGAAACAGAATTACATAAATCTACCTCAACAAGACCTGACATGTGACCTGACAGTTACTCATGCTTGATATATGGGACAAAAGTTACGGGATTTCATCATTCTAGTTTATTTAAAACTAAACAATTTCAATATGTACAGTACTAATTATTTTCATATATGGTTGAAACATGTTGACACAAATAAAAAAATTGTTTGTGTGTATATATATATATATATATATATATATATATACACTGTCATTGTTAGTCTACGCTAGCTCAGGTCCATTAAATAATACTAACAGATACAACTTTGGATTTTAATAATGTATAATTTAATTAGTATGTTTAAATTATCATTAAATGAGATTAATAAATGCTTCAGAAGTAACGTATGTTAACAATTTAATTTCACCTAATGTTAACAACTGGAACTTTATTATAAAGTGTGACCATTTCATTGTGTGATTCAACAAACTGGAGGCCAGTAACTCATCCCAGACATGCTGAAGAAAATTAAACTGAGGATATTTGTTTATAACAGTTTGTTGCTTATTATAATCCAAATGCAAACAGTACCAATCTGAGATATATTGAAGGAAGTAAAACACAAAAACAAATCATTATACAGAGACAGAAATGAACATGTTGTAACATAGATGGATAAAGAAAAAGAAAAGTAAAGAAAAGAAAATGTAAATAAATACAAAAGAAATGCAAATAAAGAAAAGAAAAAGTAAATCAAGAGAAAAAATATTTTTTATTAAAAAACAAATCTTCAGACTGAAATGATCTATTAAACAAAGTCTGTATGGAGTCATTCCAGCTGATTAATTGCAGAAGATTGTGGATAATAATAAAAAAGCATGTTTGCGGAATATCACTACAGCCCTGCCTTGCAAACACTAATAAATGCTGCGTTTCAGAGTGATGAGTCATGTTTGACTGACCTGTAACAATTCCATAGTTGGGCGCTTCCAGAATGGCTCCATAAAACTGGATAATGTTTCGATGACTGAGAACACTTAAAATCTCTGCCTGGAAATACAGCCAACACAAAGAATACAACAACATCAAAAAGAGATAATATTCATGTTAAATATTCAATATATCTGAATTCCTTCCTAATTTAATACAAAAATGTTTCATTACAAATAATGACACTGTTAGCATAACAATTTAACCCTATAAAGCCTACTGTGTCACTTTTGATACACACATTTCTAAGGTCTCTAAATGATCAACATGATCAAAACTTTGACGATAAACCTGTTGTACGCAATTTACAACATGCCATCTGATTGATAGTTTATACTTTTAAACTTATTTTTAATAAAATTGTAAAACATGTTCACAACGTGTTTTGCTGCAAAATCTTTATTGATATTTAAGTAAATGTAAAAATAATGCTGATACTGTTAGTAATGAACTACTGGACTGAAGCAACTTGTGTTTACTTCATGATCCAAACATCATTTCTTAGAAAAATCATCATAACAGGCTTTTGAGTAATGATCATTTGTTCATCTCTCACCATCATTGTATTGTATTACATGCTAAAAACTACAGGGCTTTGATCATATAAACATATCTTATCATCTTCTTAAGACATATTACTGGAACATGTAGAGTAACAACTGATATTTATATGCATTTTATGTAAGCAAACTTTTATACTGTTGTAAAGATCATTGAGTTACATTACAAGCTGTAAGAATTTCATCTTTTGATCATATAAATATCAGCAACTGCTCAGTTTGGGTCTCTGAATAAAACTGGGGTGTTTTTCTGCTCCTCAAGTATGAGCTACAGATTTTCCTATATCATACTATATGACCCATAAAACCTGATGTATCAGATATGACCACATAAGATTTGAACAGTTTAACAAACATTTTTGGAAGCGCTCCACTAATATGAAGTGTATCATATGAATGTTAAGCTTTATTTGATTACTGGCGATACTTTTGTGTGATTTTTAGTGCTGTCAAACGATTAATCGCGATTAATCGGATCCAAAATAAAAGTTTTTGTTTACATAATATATTTGTGTGTACTGTGAATATTTAAAATACACACACATAAAGTATATATTTAGAAAACATTTACATTAATACATTTATATTCATATAATTAATATTATATATATATATATATATATATATATATAAATAAAATATTTAACACATAAACAAACTTTAAAAAAATATATATACATACATGTGTGTGTATTTACATATACATAATAAATATACTATGCAGTACACACACATATATTATTTGGAAAAAAAAAACTTTTATTTTTGATGTGATTAATCGTGATTAATCGTTTGAAAGGAGTAGTGATTTTACTAACTTTTTAGGCAGTTAGTTCCTCCATCAAACTAATTTTTAATGTAGTTTCTTCCCGACCAAACGGTACAATCCCGAACGCTACCAAAGCCATTACGCTCTAAAATCATACGCGAAGAACAAAGACAACAATGAATCTAGCACTTAAAAGTAAATAGACTTCACCCCAAAGACAAACACTGCACTCAGCTGAAACTAATATGACTTAATTACGTGACAATTTTCTCTTAAAGACATAGTCTATGAATTTCAGTTCACAAAAGCCGCTGTGAGAGCGCGCGTCTCTCTGCGTAGAGCAGGGGGAGGCGTAATCGTGCTGCTCGGACTGGAGTCGACACACAGAGAGGCAATTAAAATGATTATCACACTGACAATTAAAGCATGTGTATGAAAAGCTCGGGCGACTCTCACTCCCACCTCTTTTTCAATCTTCAGAAGCTTTTTCACCGCCACCTCTTTGTCCTGCGAGAGCCAGCAGGCGCGATACACGCTCCCAAAACTCCCGCCGCCGCAGTTCTCGTAGAAGAGGATGTCATCGAATTTGATTTGCACAAAGGAGGCGCCCAGAGATGCCATGGCATAATGGCACTTAGACACACACTTCTCTCCTGAAGAACCAAGAAAAGAGGACAGGATGAGAAGAGAGCGAGGGACGAGGCTCCTCAGAGGAGAGATGTTGTGATTTGATCTGCCACTGAGAGAACTGCTCACTTCTACTCCAGTGAACACACACACACACACACACACACACACACATGCCGCGAGCTGTCAGACAGAATCCACTCACTTACTCTAACAAGTTTTGCTCAAGTGTCACAGGCTGGTGTGAAGGTGATGTTTGGCACTGTGTGTATTTATGTGTTTTTGCGACAATTTGCATGCCTGTCCTGCTGGATAAGTTTAACACAGTGACATATTTAAAGATACAGTTCACCCAAAAATTAACATTTACTCATCCTCAGGCCATCCAAGAAGTAGATGAGTTTGCTTCTTCATCAGATTTGGAGAAATGTAGCATTACATCACTTGCTCAGCAATGGATCCTCTGCAGTGAATGGGTGCCGTCAGAATGAGAGTCCAAACAGCTGATAAAAAGATCACAATAATCCACAAGTAATCCACTCCACTCCAGCCCATCAGTTAACATCATGTGAAGTGAAAAGCTGCATGTTTATAAGAAACTAATTCATCATTAAGACGTTTTTTAACTTTAAACCATCATGCACGTCTGACCATAATATGAGTCCATAATTCATAACGCTTCCTCCTGTGATATAGTCCATTCCCTGTTGTCCTCTCACATCAAAATCCACAGACTTATTTGTTTATGAACTGTTTTGGGCCATTTTCACTTGATCTGTGCATATTTCTCTCCTGATTCAGACAAAATGACTTTTCCAATGGAGAAAGCAATATTACAGATAGAGGACTCATATTTTAGATGGAAGTTTGAAGTTAAAAACATCTCAATGGATTTGTTTCTTATAAATACACAGCTTTTCGCTTCACAAGTGTGGATTACTTGTGGATTACCATGGTTTTTATTAGCTGTTTGGACTCTCATTCTCACGGCACCCATTCACTGCAGAGCATCCATTGGTGAGAAAGTGATGTAATGCTACATTTTTCCAAATCTGATGAAGAAACAAACTCATCTACATTTTAGATGGCCTGAGGATGAGTATGTTTTCTGAAAATCTTCATTTTTTGGGTGAACCATTTCTTTAAATCCACAGAATTCATAAGAATAAGGTTCAATTCATGACAGAGAGCAAGAAATTTGGCTTATGATCAACAAGTGGACAATCTGCCTCTCTGCACATGCTGACATTCCTCTCACTTGTCAATGTTTTACTGGGAATTCCTCATATCTGCAATCAGAGCACATGACACACGCTCATCCACACACTAATACTGATCTGAGGTCAGCTGACAGCAGACTACTACTACTGTACAACATATCAGCAGGCACCCCCTTGTTTTCAAACCAAAGTTCGCTTAATTGTACTGCATGTGCACATCTAGTGTGCTTCAAATCTTAAAGGTGTATTATATTAAAAACTGTGCATACAATATAATATTAATGAAACAAAAGGCCATTTAAGTGTACTTAAAAATAGTTAACTTTTATAACTATGTTTGCCACCCAAAACACTTTAGCAGCTCAACAGAATAACATGAATAAAAATCAATAAAAATGTATTTGTCTGTAAAGAATATCAGTTACAGACAAACATCCCACAGTTTCTCCCTGGGTTTGTGATGCTCACAAATTATAAATGCATCTTGTTAAAGCAAACACAGAGGAGAGGAAGACAGAGCAAATTGTTGCTGGTGTATTGTTGGTTATTTTCTCATTTTCAGTGGAGCAATTATGGTTTTTGAGGGCTGTGCTGGACTGCTGGGGTGCGCAGCGGGCTCCAGCTCTATTCTCACAGAGGGACGTCACGGCTCTTGGGCGGTTTAGGCTGATCTATGTTATATTTAGCAATGCAGGAAGTGGTGCCTTACATCTACATGCACACGTACAAGAAAGAGACTCTAGTGGATTATTTACCTAAAGAGCAACACTGTCACATCTTTATAAATACAGAGGCTCCAAAATTGTTTGGAATGTCATTTAATTAGATACAAAATATTAATTCAAGTGTCATTAAATGCTGCATGAGCTTTTCTCTGCTTGTGAAAAATCACACTTTTAAAAGAGTACTCAGTACAGAAATATTATATCTAAGAGGAATACGCTTAAGTGTGAATTACATGTTAGGTTTTTGGACACTTAATTGTTGGCATGTCAATTGAAAAAAAAAAAAACAATTAAAATGTATTATAATTTCAGTTTATTAAATGCATTTATCTTTTTTTTGACTGGTCGAAAGTAAATATTTATATGCAAATTCAGAATTAAATTGTCTTTGAAATAATGGTTAAAGTGGATTGCTGAATGTACTGTAAATCAGCTGAAAACCTAAAATATACCTTAATGACATTTCTATTGAAATGTTTGTAATTATTTGTAATTATTACACATTTGTAATGATGAAGTTGCCATTTAGTACATTTAAAATATATTAACTTTAAATGTAATATCAAATAACTCACTACAGTTAAAATTATAATCAAGTAGCCTACTTTACATGCTTTGTTAGTCAACACTTTAAAGCACTTAATATTTTAACTTTAAAGAATAACTTTTAATTTGACATTATTACAAAGTCTACTTATTTGTGTCATGAAAACATCTCTCTTTGAGTACAGTAAGTACAGTTGTCTTTTATTTCATTAATATTATATTCTCTGCAACTACCTTTTTATATAAATACTTCAATCTTCACTATCAATACATTAAGCACAGCTCTTTTTCACAAGGGTCTTCACTAACATTCCTTCCTCATTTTTTTTTTTTAGTGGACATATGAAGTCAGTTCTCCACAAGTTACACCAGCACTGTGTAGAGAATCACATTAAATACGCAGATGATCAAATAACAATAAATACAATAGCATTTGTCTGCATTTTAAACAATATTTGTTTCCTAACTGCTGTATCAGTTCATCTGTTCATCCGTTTATCTGTCTTTAAAATAAATGACATTTGCTTTGATATTTTGTATCTAATGCAATGACATTCATGCATTTTTAAGTATGGTTTAAGTGTCCAGACACTTAGATTTTCTCTGCACTCTATTGCAGTATTTCCTCACTGAATTATGAGCCAATAGGATGACAGCAGCTTTCCTCCATTCATATCTCAGCACATGGTCTCTGCGCTGGAACAGAAAGTAAAAGTGACAGAATAATTGGGATTTTTCTCATTCATCCGGGAGCGAAGGCCTATGTGTTCATACAGCTCTCCCCACAATGCAGGATGCAGCGGACAGCAGAATGATTTTCACACAATTTCAATACAATTCTTCAACCAAAATCCATCTTCAGTTTTACTGAAACAATACAACACGATGTAACAAGGCTAATCCCCTTTCCTACAAATCATAAAGACATTATTACATTATAATTACCATGTAAGAACATGCAGAACTTGTGTGAACCAAAACATGAATATCAAAGTACCATCAGTGCACATGATACAACATACTACAATTGTTGCAGACACTAACAGTAATATGAAATGTAGGCAACTATATGAACTCTTCTCTATATAATAGCAAACATGGCTCTTACACCACACCTGCTTTGAGTTATTTGACTTTAAGGCTTTAGAAAAGCATATAGAATAGTTTGCTATTAATAAGTGATAATTTTCATCAGAAACTCTCCCTGCCTGTGACGCGGGATGGTCCAGGAACAGGTCCAGACAGATTCCCAACAGATCCATTAGCTCCTGATCCAACATTACACGCAGTGTTATTACAGTGTAACATCAAATGACATGAGACAAACACACACACACACACACACACACACACGTACCCGCACTCCTGTACTCCGCTGACAGTCTTAACTGGAGAGATGGACAGCAGTCAGGAAAATCTTGCTTGAACTTGTGACTCAGCGTCAGATATTTGCAGTGTCCGCGGCGGTGATTTCACGTGTAACAACTTCTTCCTGATCAGAGCTGCCAACATCAGAACTGCGCGCTGTGACCGGCTGTGACGCAGCGGAGCGAGACAGAAACAGCGACACCCAGCGGACGCAACACAAACAACCCTAATCCCCAATAGTACTGAATCCTGCACAACATTTATTAAAAAAAGGAGGTGATTTAAGAAAGACTAATTTAATAAATAAATAACATTTAAAACTGATCTATTATGGTCATTGTTTTAAAATTATATTTTAAAAATTACACATAAAATATTAATCATATATGAATTATAAATGTATTCATTTGAATACAATTAAAATAAACCCTATTTTTTAAAAATATATATGTATACACAATCATTATAGTGATTTATTTTAACATATAATCATACATTAAAATCAATTTGAATTGATTATATCTGAAAATATGTACATAATCAAAATATATTAATATTATAATATGTGACCCTGGACCACAAAACCAGTCTTAAGTGTAATTTTTTTTTTTTTTTTAATTGAGATTTATACATCACCTGAAAGCTGAATAAATAAGCTTTCCGTTGATGTATGGTTTGTTTAGATCGGACAATATTTGGCTGAGATACAGCTATTTGAAAATCTGGAATCTGAGGGTGCAAAAAAAAATCTAAATATTGAGAAAATCGCCTTTAAATTTGTCCAAATGCAGTTCTTAGCAATGCATATTACTAATCAAAAATGAAGTTTTGATATATTTACAGTAGGAAATTTACAAAATTTCTTCATGGCACATGATCTTTACTTAATATCCTAATGATTTTTGGCATTAAAGAAAAATCAATAATTTTGACCCATAATGTATCGTTGGCTATATACCCGTGCTACTTATGATTGGTGTTGTGGTCCAGGGTCACATATAATAATATAATATAATATATATTCTGAGCATGTGATAACCTTTGTGATAACGTTTTTGGGACCTGCTTACTAAAGGAAATTTGTATCTGTAAACTATATGAAATCAACTGAGACAAATTGAAAAGGACAATACATAACTATGAATGAAAAAAAAAGACATTGACATGTCTGTAACATGTCATCTTATGACAGTTTTATTTACACAATACACACAGAGGTATAAAGTTTGCAGACAAGCCAACAACAGGCTTTTGAAATGTGCTCATAATTTCTCATTTCACCATTTAGGTTTTTTTTTTTCTTCATGCTGAAGATGACATAAATATCCAGTAAACATTTACATCCAGTCCAAAACTTCCATAAATCATAATTTAAAAAAATGTAGAAATGAAATTCGAAATGCTTTGAGATGATTGATAAACACTATCATTCAAAAGTTTGGAGTTGGTAATATTTTTCAATGTATTTGAAAGAAGTTTCTTATGCTTACCAAGGCTGCATTTATTTATTTATTCGTTCACAGATCTTTCTATTATTATAAATTAAATATATATATATATATATATATATATATATATATATATATATATATATATATATATATATTTATATTTGTGTGTGTGGGTGGGTGTGTTTTAGTTAGTTTTTTTTGTGGAGACGGATATATTTTTAGGATTATTTGATAAATACAAAGTTCAAAAGAACAGCATTTATTTGAAATATTTTGTGACATTATAAATGTCTTTACTGTCACTTTTCATCAATTTAATGCATCCTTGCTAAATATTAATTTCTTCCAAAAAAAAAAATCTTACTAACCCCAAAATTTTCAACTGTATTTTTAAGGTCAGCAAACTCAATAAGCTCAGAATGTCCTTCAAATTATAAAAAAAGAGTCTCCAAAAGCTCCCACAGGACAAACTCTTTGAAAGAAACTCGTGATTCCAAACTCCAAAACACCATGTGAGGTGTCCAACTGTTACAAACACAATCTGAAAGCAAGGGGAACATCTGATCGGTGGCAGAATATAAGAAAGGTCACAAACAGAGCTCTGAACATCCACAGCCGTACACTGAAATGAAGCCACGCTTTCACACAACAAGCCAAAGAAAAGGAAAGCCCTTGTGTGTGCATACGCTGCAGCGGAGGAAGGCTTCTGTTCATATACAGCTAGCTTATTGACTGGCAGAGGTAAAGCAGCACTGACGGGAGTGGATCAGGTCCGCCGCGGCTCCAGTCTGTGGGAAAGCTGTGATAGGGTTCGCTGGTTGTCAATCACGTTAATGTGATGCACGTAGCTCCGTATATCCTGATGGCTTTTACCAGTCACCTGCGGTGCTTCTTGATCTGCAGTCATGAAAGAGAGAGAGAAATGCTGAATCAGATGAACTCAAACATGAGTTTGATGTGAAGTTTATGTTGGTGTCTTACTGAATGGCTGACTCCGGCAGTATCTCATGATTCTGACTGTGTTTGCAATCATTCTCTGGAAAACACACAAGAAATATTAAACAAGTCCCATTTAAAACTGTCTCAGCGATGGTGAAACAGGTCCCTTGCAAACTCACCATTTTCTCAAAGTTCACCAATCTGTCAGTAAACGTCTTGTTACCCTCATGTGTGAAAGTCATGTCTGAAAGCGCAGAAATGGACGTTAGACATTTAAGCAAAGCTAAAATCTGCATCTTTTTGTGTCATGAAAGAGTTCTTCACAACATTTTGTGGTTTCCATTAAATGAGAATTTTGACTCTTGGCTTCATCAGATTATCGCAGTTACTGTAACTTGTTATTAGTTTCTCATTGCTTTGATTGTGCACATACTGCATGAATTATGTGTGAATAAATATCCATATGTACAGAATAGTAAAAGTATGAGTTGTATTTCATTTATTGTGGCTAATTTTGTTGTATACTTAATATAGCATTTTTAATAACATAATTATTGTTATGTTGAGGATGAATCATTATTATTGTCTTAAATTAACATATACATTTAAATAGATGCAATATCTATTATATATAATATTTTGTTATATATCAGAATATTACTTATAAATATTTGAATAATTATTAAAATTAACCTTATAAAAGAATTAACAAAATAAAAGAACAATATTAAAAAACATATATACAATCTTTATTGTATTATTTGAAAATAAATTTACATTCTGACCATGACTGAAATTTAACCATTAATTAATAAAACATGTTTTTTATTAATTCATTCATTTATGAATTAAAATGTGGAAAATGCTAATAATAAGACCATATAGATGTGTTACAGTTAATGAATTTAATGTTTTTTTATTATTAATTAATTAATTAATTAATTAAAAAAATATAAAAAATGTGGAGAATGCTTCTAATAAAGAACATTTAGGTATGTCACATGTTGTTTTAATTAATTACACATTTTTGTAGACAAATGTATATGTATATAGATAGATAGATAGATAGATAGATAGATAGATAGATAGATAGATAGATAGATAGATAGATAGATAGATAGATAGATAGATAGATAGATAGATAGATAGATAGATAGATAGATAGATAGATAGATAGATAGATAGATAGATAGATAGATAGATAGATCTGCATGAATTTCTTCATGAAACTTATAATTTAAAATATACAGTACTGGTGCAGTTCCTATATTTTCATCTGTGATATTTTATAGTTTTTCTGACTTTATTATTATTCATAAATATGGAAAATGCTACTAATAAAGCAGTATTTGGCTGGTGTGTGTGATTTCAGAGTAGCACTCACCCTTAATTAATAAAGGCATGAAGGGAATGATAGGTGGTTCTAACTTGGCCACTGTAAGTCGATACGCTCTGTGATTTCTGGAGGGATCCTGCAGTGAGAAAGACAACAGATCTCTGAAATCCTCATTAAGTATCTTTAATATTAGGTGACATGTTTAGGTCACTAGCAGTTGAACTACCGTGCTGAACTCACCATCAGGTTTTCAAACTCTCCATAAAACTTCTTGAACTTGCTGGGCAGTTTCTGTGAGAAAGCATATCAGAAAATCAGTGTTAAACATGGAACTAAGCAGTCAGTCATGACAGTGTCCGTTATATATATATGTGTGTGTGTGTGTGTGTGTGTGTGTGTGTGTGTGTGTAAAGCTGTGTGCATGTGTGTAATAAATACTCACCTCCCATGTCTGACTGAGTCGACAGACCGCAGGGTTTCCCAGGCCCATGATAATGGCAAAGAATGAGTTCAAATTCTTAAACTCTTTACAGCTTAAAAAGAGCAAACACACACACACACACACACACACACACACACACACACACACACACACACACACACACACACACACACACACACACACACACACACACACACACACACACACACACACACACACACATAATTTAGAGAAGAGCAGTCTAGACAGCATAGACTGTGACACACAACTACACCAGAAAGTGAGACACCTGAGTATGTTGCTTTATAACACACTTAAGTATACTTTAAAAAAATGCCCTTTGAAATAATGTTAAATTAAAAGATTTACTTTAAAGTCCATTTTAAATCTAGTATGCTTATTTTGATGTGTTGACTAACATACTAAAGCACATGTGGAGTGCTTGATTATAATTTGTAGTTTGTTATTCAGTATTACATTTAAAGCTAATATATTTGAAATGCACTAAATTGAAACTTCATAATTACAAATGTGTAATTACAAATACATTTCAATATAGTTTACCATAAATGCTTGTGTGTACACAAAGACAATAGAGCTAACTATAAAAAAAAAGAAAATAAATAAATATAAATATAAATATAAATATAAATAATATATATATATATATATATATATATATATATATATATATATATATATATATATATATATATATATATATAACAAATTCCTACTTAAGTAGGTCAAAAATCACTCTTACTGCATTTAAATTGAATTTAAACAAATAATACATTTTGGTAACACTTTATTTTAAGGTGTCCTTGTTACACGTTACATGCACTTACTATTACACTAACAATAAATTATGCATAATTACATGCAAGTAATCCTAAACCAAACCCTAATCCTAACCCTAACCATATAGTAAGTACATGTAGTTAATTAATATTACTCAGTACTTAAATGTATAATTACACTGTAACAAGAACACCTTAAAATAAAGTCTAACCTACATTTTCATTTAATTGTAATTAAATGCAATTAAGCATCCAAAAACATTACATTCAATTTGCACTCACAGTTAGATTATTATTTCTATAAGCACAAGTATGCTAAAGTGTACATTTTTCAATAGGGACAAGATGTGTACATATATCATTATCCTCTGAACAAAATAACTCATCATGCACATACACATCATATGTTTATGAGTGAAGACTCACTGCGCTGCGATCTTGATGAACTTCTTGAGCAGTTGGACGCGTTTGCTGAGCGTGGGACACAAACAAACCTCTGTGACCACCCACAGCTGAACCTCATTAAAGCGCCGCAGGAACAGATCCAGATTAGCCGTGGTCTTCTTGAAATGCTGACGGCCAAACGTGTGGTAGATCAGCTCATGCTAAAACACAAATACACAGACAATTACTAGAACACTACTGGAAATAGTGATTAATGCAATGCAAATGCAATATAAATGTACACATAACAATAAAGATTCTTTTAGAACTCTTGAGAAAAAGAAGACTTTAGCATACTTTTAAAAGAGCACTTATTACAGAAATGATATACTTTAAAAGAATATATACTCAAGTGTGATCTGAATGTAATGTTTTTTGACAATTAAAATTGAGTGAAACTGGAATTAAATGAAAATGTAGCATATGTACGGATAATGTATTGCAATTTAACGAAAACATATTTTAATTTAATTTATATTAAACATTTATGGTAAACTAAAATATATTACATTATCACTTATATTGAAGCTTGTATGTAATGTATTTAACATTTACATTTGTAATTACACATTTGTAACGATGAAGTTGCAATTTAGTACATTAATTACTTTAAATGTAATATTGATAACACACTACAGTTATAATTAAAAACATAATGATTAAAAATGTATTTAAAGGTCAAACTTTTAACGAGGATTATTACAAAGTGCACTTTTCATATTTTATTACAAATTGTACTTACTGTACGTGTGTTAAGAAACAATATACTCTCTTCAAAGTACACTTTTATTTTATTAATATTGTAAGATCTACAAGTACAGTTTTTAAAGATTTGATTTGGATATTTTAGTGCACATTCAATAAAATTACCGGTAAGCACACTTATTTTTCATAAGGGCATGTGCATTAATCAGTGTTTATATGTAAAAAAAAAAAAAAAAAAGAAAAAAAAAAGAAAAGTTTAAATTAAATTTTGTTCAGCATATAAAGAGATTATGTCTTTTCAAACTTGGATTAAACTGCTTTTTTCATTTGGATTACTTTTACATGTTTTCATGAACGTTTTCATGAACATGTTTTCATTTTGGTTGCATGAATATTTAATCGAGGGACAGAATCTTCTCAGGTTTCATTCAAAATATCTTCATTTGTGTTTTTAAGATGAACTAAAGTGAGTTTGCAATGACATGTGGGGTGCATAAACAATGACAGGATTTTCATTTTGGGGTGAACTATCCCTTTAAGTGAGAGTAATTTTAAAACCGAAGCAGGACTGTGTGTTTGTACCTCGTGCACACAGTCGAAGAGCTCCCAGTCGTAGAGAGTCATCTGATGAGCCAGATCTTTCGAGCTCATGAGTTCAAACGTGGACATGGAGCCTGCAGAAGGCCCTTCCTGCTCCGGCAGCGGAGTCTGCATGAACGAGTCGATCGATTGATCAGTTAATCAGCCAGTCAGTAAGCTAATGTACGTTTGATCCTGCATGTTTACAGCCGATGTGTGTTATAAATGCAGTCTCCAGGGGCTCTTACACACCAAAGAGTCGATCTGGTCCCTCGGGCAGACAAACAGACGGCCATTAATGCTCAGTGATGAGAAGATGGACACATCTGATGGCTTTAGAAGTTCTTTATCTGAGACACACAAACACACAGTCATCCGTCATTAAAGATGTCAGTAATCAGCTGCTTCTCAAATGACTAAACCACAAAGTTACTTATTAAAAATAACTACACTAAGTATTTTTGCAATATTTACATAAAAAAAAGCAAATAACAAGTTAAAAGGAATAGTTCACCCAAAAACAAAAATTTGCTGAAAATTTACTCACCCTCAGGCCATCTACGCTGGAGATGAGTTTGTTTCTTCATCAGATTTGGAGAAATGTAGCATTACATCACTTGCTCACCAAAGGATCCTCTTCAGTGAATGGGTGCCGTCAGAATGAGAGTCCAAACAGCTGATAAAAAACATCACAATAATCCACACCACTCCAGTCCATCAATTGTAAATCAATTTTCTGGGGGGGGGGGGGGGGGGACATTTTCACTGGAGGAAGTGTTAATATAGATTATGGATGGGTATTTTGGACAGAAGTGACAGTTTAAAGTTAAAGCTTTAAACTTGGTGATGGATTTGTTTCTAACAAACAAGCAGCTTTTTGTTTTACAAGATGTTAATTGATGTACTGGAGTGGTGTGGATTACTTGTGGATTATTGTGATGTTTTTTTATCAGCTGTTTGGACTCTCATTCTGACGGCACCCATTCACTGCAGAGGATCCATTGGTGAGAAAGTGATGTGATTTTCCAATTTCTCTCCAGAGAATTTCTTCAAATCTAAGGAAACAAACTCATCTACATCTTGGATGCCGTAAGAATGATTACATTTTCAAAAAAAAAAAAAAAAGTCATATTTGGGTGAACTATTCATTTAGTAATGATATCTTGTTAGCGAGTTTTGCACAAGCACCACTTACATATTCTTCCGAAAATGCACAAATTTAGTATAATATGTACTATTGGTTTATGAAGCCAATGTGTGCAGTTTACGAAAGAACCAAAACTTAGATATCCAACCAACAGCCTCTTACATCACCTTTTATTTAATGTTGTTGCTGAAAATCACACAAATTCTCAGTTTAATCTTCTTTTTAAACAGCATACCCTTTTAAAAAAGGATTGCACTTAACTCTATTTAATGTATATATTTTTAAAGTATATATTTTTAAAATCTGTTCTTGTAGATAATATAAACTTAATGAAATAAAAGGACATTTATGTGCAGTTAAGTGTAGTTTAGTATTTATTTAAATTTAAATTTTTAACTTCACAACTTTGTCATTATAAATGTGTAATTACAAATATGTTTGAAATACATGACATGCACGTTTCAGTAGAAATTACATTAAAGTACATTTTGTAGCTACTTCAAACTTATATAAAAATGCATATAAAAGAATTGCATATAAAAATGTAATAAAGTCCCACTTAAACGGATAAAAAAAGTTCAGTAAAATGCATTTAATATCATTTTAACCTACAATACATTTTCATTTAATTACAATTAGCATGCAATTAAGTGTCCCAAAACATAACATTCCCTTCGCACTTAAGTAATTTTTCAAAATTAAGTAATGTTTCCTTAATAAGTAGGCATACTCTTTTTAAAGGTATCCCAAGGGTATCGATTTATCATTTCAGAACTTAATAAACTTATTTTTGTCAAATGTTTTACTTGAAAATCTAGATTTTGCTATTGTGAATGCTTCACTATAAAGCAGTGACACTCAGCACTGGGTCACAGTATAGCAGACCAGGGTTTGACCCGCCAACCCGCTAAATGCAGGTAAAAATCAGCTGTGGCAGGTAATGCTGTCAAATCACTAGCCAATTTGGCGGGTTACTATTCCTAAGTTATGTTCACTCATTAAATTTTAGGGGAAGTTCATGCAAATCAAATCTGCGCAGGTTTAGCGCAAAAACTTGTGAGACATTATGACATTATTGAGTTTATTGCAAAAAAACAAACAAAACACTCCTACAGAAATGCACGCATACACAACAGATGTTTGCAGATGTTGTTTATGCTCAAACAGCAACATTACACACTAACTAAAGTTAAAAAAGTGAAATCATAATCAATGACCTCTTTAAGTACCCCTGAGATTTAATATATATATATATATATATATATATATATATATATATATATATATATATATATATATATATATATTAATAATTAAGCATCACATTCGAATGTTCATGGTTCTCTGCCATTGGTTAATGGTCATATGGTGTGCAGGTAAACATAAAATATTATTTTTTAGTAAGTGAATTATTTTGATTGTTATTTTAAAATGATTTATTTTAATTTGACGTATTTATGATTTAATTACATGTTTGGGACACACTTTATGGCCTTAACTACAATGTACTTGCATCAAAAAATAAGCACAATGTACTTATTGTGGTCATATTCTATTGCAAAACACTTTTTCTGCTATTGAGGTGGGATACGGGTAAGGTTAGAGGTTTGGTGGTATGGGTAGGTTTAAGGGTGGGTTAAGGTGTGAGGGATGGGTCAACAGTGTAATTATAAATGTAATTACAGAAATTAATTACAGATGTAATTACATATAGGTATTTTAAAAAATATAAGTACAATGTAAAAACATGTATGTACACAATAAGTGCATTGTACCAAATTATTAATTTAAATGTAAGTACACAGTAGTTAAGGCCACCTAATATAAAGTGGGACCCATGTTTGCCTTTCATTAAACTCACAAACCCCCTGCAGTTCCTTTACGAACCCCAGTTTGGGAAACCTTGATGTAATATAATGTTTAATGCACTTCATGTTGGTAATTACAATGAAAGGAATATATTTTCTCACTCTTTGTATTTTTACATCATTTCAAGAGTCTCAATGTGATAAACGAGTTAGGTCAAAAGTAATCCAAAAGTAGTCTGATTATATTACCTAAAATGTGTAATGTAATGGATTACGTTACTGACTACAATTTTTGTCATGTAATTTGCAATCAGTAACAGATTCCAATTTATAAATAATCTACCCAGCTCTGATGACTCACTTATTAACAGTGACTTGCTGCCACCTACTGGCTGTTTTAATTTCACATTTAAATTATCTTTTCATTTTTAAAATAATTTCAAATATCACTATTCAATGTTTTATGTTTAAAATATCAAAACATTATTTATGCATTTGTAACAGCAGGTTAAAGCACTCCATGTCCCTCTGAGCTGCATTAAACAGTGTGTAAATACATATAAAAATGCCACTTCAGATGCAACATCTGCAAAGATGAATTTTGTTGATACTGTTTTCATTTGTTTGGCAACAGCCTAAATGTATTATTATTATAATAGACTGATTAAATGTAAGAATTTGACTCAAAAGATGATGCACACTTTTTAGGAAAAAAATGGCTTTATAAAGGTAAAAATCAATTTAAATTTATTGGAAAAGATTCATTTCTATGAACTGACCACCACAGAATATGAAGAATATCAAAGAATTGATGAATGCGATGTTTATGGAAGCAAACTGTATATAATTGTCATTGTGAAGAGTGGGGAGGGATCATGGAAGTGAGGCTTGGCTCCCATGGCTCTCAACCCCGCCCCACAAGCTCTACTTACTTAAAAAATAAAGGAGTTTGTTTACTCAAATGTTTTGAGGCAATAAGTTTCCTCATATGTTTTGAGTATTCTTAACTTATCATGTTTTACAGTGGAAAATATTGAGATATAATTTTTTGTCAATAGCGCACACCTCTAATACTGACACCAAAGTATTTGCAATGGTTGCTTTGTCACGTCCAGTGTCGACAGACTCAGGCTGTTGGTTTATTTATGTTTTTTTTTTTTGGCTAGTAGAAGTTATGAATGGCCGGTAACTTAAAAATGTAGTAGCCAAATTGGCTGTTGAGTAAAAAAGAAAGAGCTCATATTGTCAGCCAGAAGTCAAAGAGATAAGAGTCAGTGCAACAGCACGCTCAGCAAAAATGGAATTAATCACCCTGCAATTAATCAATCACCAATGAAAAATGGCTGTCAATACGGTGATAAGAATGGAAAAATAGCTTGTGTGTGTGTGTGTATTCACCTCCGGCTGAGTTGAGGTGGATGAGCAGAAGATCATCTCCTGACCCCAGCTTATCGGTAACAGCGCCGATGACCTCTCTGACAGATGCAGCAACAGGCACTCGGATAGTGGAGTAGGTATGATCACTGCAGTACACCTTAAAGAGGACTTCAAAACAACACACACACATTTAAAAAGTACTTTAACATTAAATATTGATAAATAATCAGCTGTTTTTAATAACAAAACAATATTAATAAACAATATTAATTATGTTATTGGTTCACATCTATTCGTTGTCCTAAAGTCTTAACCTTCTTTTTGTGACTCTTCCAGTCTATTTTTAGTTGATTATTTCACTTTTGACTCTTCTGTTCTATGACCTATATCTCTCTAATTGTTGATCCCACTCAAAATAAATAAAAAAATAACTAAAAATGACATTTTCTTGCCACGTTGACCTGGAACAAAGGTTACAGCTAAACAAAGTTTTATTTACAAAAAAATTAAATAAATAAAATCCCCTTTGAATTCAAGTAATGTTCCATAACCACTCATTAAATATAATAATATAATGATTATAATATATAATGATAAACTGTAAGGAATAATGTACAGAAAGACACTTTGTCCTGTTTCCATTCATTTTACATTAACATTTATGCATTTGTCAGATGCTTTTAACCAAAGTGACCAATACTGCATTCAAGGTACACATTTATATATCAGTTCATCTGAAAATAATGACCAGCTATCTATCTATCTATCTATCTATCTATCTATCTATCTATCTATCTATCTATCTATCTATCTATCTATCTATCTATCTATCTATCTATCTATCTATCTATCTATCTATCTATCTATCTATCTATCTATCTATCTATCTATCATCTATCTATCTATCTATCTATCTATCTATCTATCTATCTATCTATCTATCTATCTATCTATCTATCTATCTATCTATCACATCTGTGAAATTAGCCAAAGGAGAGTTCTGTCAGTCCCAATAGAGCAGATACAGACTCACTCTCGTCTGTGCTTTTGATTGGCTGTTTCTTCTGCAGTCTGTCGTTCCCTGTGCTGAACTGACGCAGCAGGACTTTGTGCTGAAATGAGAGAGAAGTACTATCACATGACACTTATTCAGCACTGAAGAGAATACTACAGAAACTCTGCTTGTTTTTATTTTCCCCTCACCTTTTTCTCAGAGGGCCGGCCATCATCACAGCTGTGAATAAATGTTATGAGTGATATGATTATGAGCAAGTAAAAGGTTTCTCTGAACATTATCAGTCTGATAAAAAAAACCCCACTGTATTACAATGTATATGCACATTTCTGAGACCTCCACATTATCAACATGATCACAATTTTTATGAAAAACCTGTTGTACATAATCTGCTACATGCCTTCCTTCATCTGATTTTAGAATGCAAAGGACGAAAAATGAAAACTTACTGGACTGAAGCAAATTATGTTTACTTGATTATCCATACATGATTATTTATAAAAAAAAAATCAAGTTAAAATGTGATTATCAAATAAGATACACCAGGCTTTTGAGGATCATTTAATTATTCATCCCTCAATAATCATTGTATTGCTTTACATTGTATGTTTTGCACAAACAATAAAAACTACAGAGCTTTGATGATACAACTAACCATCACTAAAACATATTATTGGGAGATATTGAGTGACAGCTGATATTTATATTAGTGCTGCCAAATGATTAATACAAAATAAAAGTTTTTCATTGTAATGTATGTCTATGTACTGTGTATATGTATTATGTATATATAAATATAATTCATAATATATACAGTTAGGTCCATATATATTTGGACAAAGACACAATTTTTATTGTTTTAGCTGCTGACCTAAGTGCACACTCTGAGCTTTAATTTGAGGGTACTCATCAAAATTAGAGGAAAGGTTAAGGAATTACTGCTCTTTAATATGTACACCCCCCTTTTTCAAGGGACCATAATTGGACAGTTGACTCAAAAGCTGTTTCATGGACAGATGTGGGCTATTCCTTCATTATTATAAAAAAAAAAAGAAAGAAAAAAAGAATGCACTGGACATCCACGGAGGACAACAATTCTCTCCATGGTAAAGAAAAACCTTTTCACAACATCCAGCCAAGAGAAGAACACTCTCCAGGAGGCAGACGTGTCACTGTCAAAGTCTACAATCAAGAGAAGACTTCACCAGAGCAAATACAGAGGGTTCACCACAAGCTGCAAACAAGGCCAGATTAAACTTTGCAAAAAACATTTAAAAAAAAAAAAAAGCCAGACCACTTCTGGAAAAGAATTCTTTGGATGGCTAAAATTAAGATCAACCTGTACCTGAATGACGGGAGAAGGCTTGGAACGGCTCATGATCCAAAGCATACAACATCATCTGTGAAACATGGTGGAGCAGTGTGATGGCATGAGCATGCATGGCTTCCAGTGGCACTGGTTTACTGGTGTTTATTGATGACTTGACAGAGGACAGAAGCAGCCGGATGAATTCTGAAGTGTACAGGGATATACTCTCTGCCCAGATTCAGTCAAATGCAGCAAAGTTGATTGAGCTGCACTTCATAGAACACATGGACGATGACCCAAAACATACTGCAAAAGCAACCCAAGAGTTTTTGAAGGTAAAAAAGTGGAACATTCTCCAATGGCCGAGTTAATCTCCTGATTTCAACCCGACTGAGCATGTATTTCACTCACTGAAGACACAACTAAAGGCAGAAAGACCCGCAAACAAACAACAACTGAAGTCAGCTGCAGTAAAGGCCTGGCAAAGCATCACAAACGAGGAAACCCAGTCTCTGGTGATGTTCATGAGCTCCAGACTCAAGGCAGTCATTGCCTGCAAAGGATTCTCAACAAAATATTAAAAATTAACATTTTATGATTATATTTATTTATCCAATTACATTTGAGCCCCTGAACATGGGGAGACTGTGTATAAAAATAGTTGTAATTCCGAATCCTAAGCATTTTATGTTATATTTTTGTTCAACCTCTTGAATTAAAGCTTAAAGTCTGCACTTTAATTTAATCTTGATTGTTTTATGTTTCATGCCATTCTGGTGGCATACAAAGCCGAAATTATGAAAATTGTGTCAGTGTCCAAATATCTATGGACCTAACTGTATAAATATATTTAATATATAAACATAACATATTTTTCTTAAAAAAAGAGAACAAAACAAAACCTTTGCTTCTCTTAACTTAATCCCCAGTCTAGCTTATTGAACAATGCCTGAAACTTGAGCACTATTATGAGCACTTCCTGTGTCTATTTCCCTCTTTAAGATCAATCGCTTGATGTATTCCCCATATTGTAAGTCGCTTTGAGTAAAAGCATCTGCTAAATGAATAAATGTAAATGTAAATATATACATGCATGTGTGTGTATCTATATACATACATAGTACATATACACAGTACACACACGTATATTATGTAAACAAAAACTTTTATTTTGGATGCGATTAATTGCGATGAATCATTTTACAGCACTAATTTATATACATTTTATGTAAGTAGTCTAACGAACAATTGGAATTTCATCTATCTTTTTGGCCATATGAATATCAGCATCTGCACCAAATAGATTTTGCTCTCAGGGCCTCTGAATAAAACATAGGTGTTTTCACCTCTAGTATGAGTTTCATATTATTACTATACCATACTATATGAGCAACAAAAGCCTGATTTATCAAATATGATACCCAGATTTTAAGGTTCAATAAATTGTTCTATTTTTTTTTTTTTTTTAAAGAGATGTTTCTGACTATTGTTTCATATGTCAGGCTAAACAGGGTTATAAGACTGTGCTCTTACTTTTGCTTGATGATCTTCTCTAGTTCGGCAAGCTGGTCTTTCAGAGCTGGAATGAGTCTGGAATCTTCACACACTGTCTCATAAAACTCCTGCAACAAACAACACACTCAGACTGACAATAACACACATTAAATTACAGCAGCACCAGAAAGTCTCTACAAAACTAACAGACAGCTTTGTGAACTGGTTAACTTTAATCAGCTAACATGGTTGAGCGGATCAGAGTTGCTGACCTGGAGGAAGTTGAAAGAGCTGTCCTCCTCCTGCAGGTGGTCTGTGTTGATGGCGGCCCACTGTAAGACCAGACGAATCACCCTGCGCTTGTTATTGAGAGAGTAATCCATCCGCTCCTGTTCACTGCCCTGAGATGACTGAGCATGATAGGTGAACGAACGCTAAGGACCTCAGAGCCACACGCAATCTGAGAGTTTAGTGACCTTCTCATTTGTTAAATAAAACAGTATTCATAAAGGACACAGCTATGGCACATTGATCATTTTTACAGAGCCGATGAACTACAGAGACTTCAGTTATATCAGTTATATTCAGTTTCACCAATCAGTCAGCACAGCTGTAAAGGATATTGGGCCATAAGCAGAGGACACAGCTGAGTGTTTGGGACAAAAACACAGTGCATAAGCAAAAAGTCATCCAGAGCAGGATCTACATAGACAGAGAAAAAGAAAAGTTAGTTAAAGGTGGTTACAATTTGCAACATGAATCATGGTAAAGTGATTTTAAGCTAATTCTGGTTACTGTGATCGACTTCTTCTGTAAATGCATGTAATGTGTGTTTAATGTATGCACTGTGTAACGTATAACATTACATTCACACAATTTTTATAACCAATTTGACTGATTCATTGAAAATACATGCACAAGGGCAATATCTATACTACCGTGCACTGTAAAACAAAAGTTGACATAACTCATAAAAATAAGGCAACTTATCACAGTCAACTTGTTAAGGTGAGGATCAACTAATTTTACATCAGTAAAAATATGAACTCTGATCCACATGAGAGCTAACTGACAGTGACAACAGCAGCAGCAGCAGCATAAATTAAGCCAGTAAAATTGAAAACATTGATAATATTTTAATAATAATTAACATAAAATGTTTTCAAGCTGCAATGCATGCTGGCTCAATTTGAAAAGTTGGGAGAACATTTGCATATAATATAATTCTGAAATATTAGTACAATTCAAAATTATGATTTTATATTAAAATATAGGTTAAAATGTATTTTATTCCTTTGATGCAAAGCTGAATTTTCAGCATCATTACTCCAGTCTTGTGTCACATGATCCTTCAGAAATCATTCTAATATTGTAATTTGCTGCTCAAGAAACTTTTCTGAATATGAACAATGTTGAAAACTGTTTTGTTTTTTTTTCCAATGAAAACAGAGTTCAAAAGAACAGCATTTATTAGTTAATGCATCCTTGCTGACTAAAGTTAATTTATTTCAAGACAGAAAGAAAGAAAGAAAATTTTAAACAGAATGATGACATTTTAGGGATCAGCATAATGCGATAAATGTTCATTATATGAATCCTGGAAAATTCTAAAAATCCCTAATATTTCCAGTATTTCCAGGTTTTCCATTAGCGTGGGAAATACTGCATTGTTTATTTATTGAAACCTTATGTTAATGACTGTGATGGGCAGCTCTGCTCATATTTCAGGCCAAACAGGACTCCAGACAATTCTGTATGAACTCCATCTCAAAAATGTACAAAATGTGAAATAGAAAATAAAGTTGATTTGGATGTAGATTTTTCTTACTGAATGCACTGCAAAGTACCTGACTCTGTGAACTGGGAGTCGAGTTTCATTGTCTCCAGAAGATGTTCCAGAATCTTCTCCGGAGTTCCGGACATCACAGTATACCTGAAGAACAGGTGTAGTTTGAGGTTGTTGATATATACAGCAGCTTACAGTTACTCCATAGTATTCCTAAATTCCTAATGTTAAAAAATGACAGAAGAGCAGAAATGTACTTGAGAGGAGAGGAACTGGAGCCCCTGTTGTTAGTTTTCTCCAAAACTAACACATCCTCCTCATGTTCCTTCAGACGGACTGTGTTTGCTTCCACATCCTGAAAGAGAATGAATAGATTTAGAAAAACAAATAGATTTGACCATAACTAATCAAACTATGTTCATATGTGATGTACTAACATCTGTACTAAGATCTAAATGACTGGTTAGCTTCACACAGGAAACAAATCAAAACAGATGATAGTGTTAGTGTTCAGGACACAAGGTTTCTGACGTCAGCAGTTTAGCAGCAATAAGCAATAAACTCACTATTACAGCACTGATGAGCTGTAATTGTTGTAATTCAGCATCATTACCAGTAGAGGGAGACAGGTTCCCAACCTATTTTGTCTGAACGCCTAAATTAATAATATTAATGTTAAATTTTGCTTTTAAAAAGTACACTTGAGATTTGTTCAAACCTTTTGATTAATATAAGACATAATACATTTATTGACTAATTTTTGCATAGAGAAGACAGAGGCAAGTTGTCATCCCAACAACAGTGTGCAGCTGTATTTTATCAACTGTATCTTTTTTCTTGAATAATAATGTTCAGTAGTTTGTGTTCAAGACTTTAAGGTTTATACAGAAACTGACTGTAAACAAAATAAAATAAAATAAAATCTACTCTGACAAATAAGGAAAAAGCCTGACAACTTGTTTCCCCAAAAACGATGCCACATTTCTATCAGTTGCAGTCTTCATACATAGTAACTGATATAGTGAATACAGATCGCTTCGTCCAGTTGCATCATGCTGTAACTACACTGTAAAAAGTGATAAGTTGACTTAACTTAAAAAAAATGAGGAAACCTGTTTAAAGTATTATTATTATTAAGTAAATAATACTAAAAAAAAAAGTTGTGAACTTGACAATTCGCTTCACTTATTTTTTATTTTTTTAAATTATAATTTACTTAAAAATTTTAAGGTAAAGGGTTTCCTCAATTTTTTTTTAAGTTAAGTCAACTTATCACTTTTTACAGTGTATGCAACAAATGAGCCTAGAATGTGAAATCTCACTAAATCTGCCTATATTTGTTTAGATAGTAGGCATCCTGTTTGAAAACACAAAAACACACTAAGCGCCACACACACCCTCAATATCAGACTGAGCTTCCGCTTACACAGCTTTCCTGAGCTCAGCTCTCTATTGTCAGAGCGCTGGGAGAGAGATTTTCCTGTGCTGCTGATGGATGGACCATTATACAATACAAACACAACACCAATGCAGCCAGAGAAAACTATTAGACGATGAGTAAATAGTCATTGCGCTAACAGCACATTAGGAAATAGTACACTAGCAACAGTACACAGTACATTTTTTTGAGCTTATTCTTTGTCTAGATTCTGTGGACAATCACTTCTAGGACGCTTTAAAAACAGTATTGGAGGAGTTCACATGTCTGCAGCACACTTGTTTTCTGCTTTTCCTTTACTATCAACTCATCCATTTCAATTTCTATCATTTTTATTTATTTATTTTTTTAATTTAAAAGTTTAGGTTTGTAAAGAAATTCAAATGTAGGTATCAGGGTTAATATGGTTTACATTTACGGTTCTACATTTACTTGTTGTACTAGTAGTAATTACAGTAACTGGGTAAAAACTAGGTACTAACCCTGAACCTAACCTGAACCCATGTATTTACCTTATATTACCCAGTACTTTCTTAGGTAAGTAAGTACAGGTAAGTGCACATACTGTAAAACCAACTGCAACCAAAAACATTTTATAACTTGGAAAAAAAATAAAAAATAAATAAATAAAATATAATAAAAAAAATAACATTTCAGCTAGTTGCTAAGGCAACATTTCTAATTTACATTTAGTTTAAATTGAAGCACTTTAAAGCTAAATAAACTAATAAATAAAAATAACTACTTAGACAAAAAAATGTAAACAGAGCACAACAAAATTACTAAAACTATAAAATGAGAAAACAGAAAATATAAAAGAATTCAAAAACTGATACTAAAATAACAATGGTAGTTGTTATTGTTGTTATTGTTAACTAAAACTGGTAAAGAAAGCTGAAATAAAATATGAATATTAGATGAAAAACTTCTTCAAACGTAAAAAATTTAAGCAACGATTAGAAATGTTGATTTGGCCAACAACCTGAAACAATATAAGTTGAAGTGCTGAAATTACGTAAATTAAAACTAAAATTGAAATAAAATAAACTAACGCTAAATAAAAATACCCCCCCCCCCCCAAAAAAAACCATATTGTTATATTCAAAATTAAGATAAAAACTGAAAATATAAAAGTAAAAGATTTAAAAAGTTTAAAAGTATTTTTTTTTTTTTTAATTTAGTCCAAAGTACTATTTAACATCACTGAATCAACTTAAATATTACACCAACAAATCAAAATTTACACTTTTTACAGTGTAGAGTATATGACAAAGCACTTTTCTCAGTGTAGGGCATTTGTTTTGTTGTGAATAATGAGCCCTGACCCTGAGGATTCTGTTGAAGTCTTCTTTATCCACTCTCAGGAAGTGGCAGTTGTCCTCTCTCAGTACGATAGATGCTGCCCGAGGTGCATCATTCACCAGAGCCAGCTTCCCGAAGTCATCTCCCTCATGTAACGTACAAACTACACCCTGCAACGAGACATGACATCTGTCAGACCCCGACAAACCAGCAAAGACTACAGCCACTTATGAAAACATCTTCCAGCTGTAATTCAATTTGCACACACACTTTCCTGGCACAGTCTGCATGCACTATAATTGGCTTGAGAGTGATTAGCTGGTCCGCATTATCACACATTAAACGCTTAATTAGTCTGTTAAATGTGAAGCATTAGTGGGGAATTACTAGTCTGACCTTTCCATAGATCACCACGTTAACGGAGCCTTTCAGAATGATGTACCATGACGTGCCCTCCTCCCCTTGATTAAACACTAGGAACAAAAGAGATCGATAATGAACATCAAACGCTTCTGAAGCTGAACACTGAAATGCAGCACTCATTTAGAGCTGTTTAGTTCTGAATGGCTTGACTTTATTTTGTTAGTGAACTTAGCAGGTTTGTGCTGTAATGATTTTGACACTTACACACTGTGCCTGCTTTGGCATGAGACTCAAATATCAGAACACCAGCGAGTTCCCTCCTCACCTGAGGAGAAAACACAAGACAATAGACTCTACGTATACTAGCGATGAAACATGTCACCATGTAATAATGAAAAAGGAAAATTGCAAATGATATTTTGAACAATGCACACATATTAAAGCTCAGCTTGCAATTCGTGCATTAATGCAATAGTTCACCCCAAAGTGTAAAAAACGTAATATTATATAAATATAATTTATACCTTTGAGAAGTGTACTTATTATGGAAATAATATGCTTTAAAAGAATATACGTGCAAAGTGAATGTAATGTTTTCGGACACTTAATTCCATGCTAATTGTAATTAACTGAAAATATATAATGTAGTATTGAGTAACAAATTACAGTTAAATTATAATCATGTACAATTATAATCAAGTTCTTTACCTGTGCTTTAGTATGTTAGTCAACACATCAAAATCAGTACATTCTTTAAATCATGACAAGATTATACATGATGTACATTAAACTATTAAAACATTATATACATATACATATACATATACTTAAGTGGTATTTTATTTGGTTAATATATTATCTGGAAGTACAGTTTTTTAATATATATTCTCAGGATTTGAAGTACACTACAAGTGCACATGCAATACAATTAAGCACACTTATTTTTAACAAGGGCATGGGTGGCAAGGACTAGTTTTATGGATTATTTTGTGTTTTATGAAGATGAACAGCATCACGTCCCATTCACTTTCAGAAGCCTGAACATTCTGCAAAAGTTCTGCCTTTATATTAGATTCTGGTCTCAATTTTTCGTTTACTGAGATGTGTGTATACCAAACTAATTTCCTCTAACTTCATATAATGTGTACTTACAGTGGTGGAGAGATGTGATAAGGCTTTAATATGCAGGAGCTCCTCATAAATGATCTCCAAGTCATCTACTGTCCTCTGGCCTGGCCTGCAGAGAGGAGCAGAGAGGAGCAGGGAGAACAGTGATGACTTTGAAACTGACATTTTAAAAAGTTTTGTCCTGGTGCAGATATTATATCTCCCAGGACCTTTAAAAGGTCTCTCCTTCAGTTACAGCATGCATATAAAAGTCTAATCTGCTTTTAGAGACTTTCAGACTATCAGAATTGTGGGAAAGTTCATAGGAAAGCAGCCAAACAGAAGCAGATACAGATCAGATCACTCTGAGGCACTTCTCTTAATAACCCAGAGTCCTCAGGGGGACGTAATGACTCATATTAACAGGTGCTGCTGCTTCTGAGGAAGAACGTACAGTTTACTCAGGATCATTCGCAGATGGGCATCAGGTCCAATCTGGGAGAGGAGCAGGAGGGTGTCCTGTAGTTCTTCATCGCTCTCTTTCTTCTCTTCCTCAGTGGGGAGGGGTGCGTCCTCTGTCTCATCCTCCAGGAAGCGATAAAACAGATACTTATCTTGGAAACTTAGCTCCTGGTCCACTGCAGCCAAACACAGAACAAACCGGTAATAGAGAACCAACCGTACAACACAGAAACACAAGTGACCACATCAGATCTGTAGTGTAAACAAAACTCATGTGTGGCTCATTTAATTTAAGTTCTCTCTCTCTGCATGTAATGGGTGATTATACATGTGCATTATAGGGGTTGGTAAGATTTTTAATGTTTTTGAAGTCTCTTATGCTCAACCAAAGCTACATTTATTTCATAAAATACTACTGAAAACAGTAGTATTGTGAAATATTATTATGATTTCTGTTTGAATATACAACCCAAATTCTGGAAAATGTTGGGACGTTTTCTTAAATTTGAATAAAATGAAAACTAAAAGACTTTCAAATCACATGAGCCAATATTTTATTCACAATAGAACATAGATAACATAATAAATGCTTAAACTGAGAAATTGAGCTAATTTCAAATTTGATGCCTGCTACAGGTCTCAAAATAGTTGGGATGAGGGCATGTGTTACCATGGTCTAGCATCTCTTCTTCTTTTAAAAAAAATTGAAGACGTCTGGGCATCAAGGTTATGAGTTTCCGGAGTTTTGGTGTTTGAATTTGGTCCCATTCTTGCTTGATATAGTTGGTCGTCTTTGACGTATTTTTCATTTAATGATGCGCCAAATGTTCTCCATAGGTGAAAGATCTGGACTGCAGGCAGGCCAATTCAGCACCCAGACTCTGCAGAGCTGCAGTATGTGGTTTTGCATTGTCCTGCTGAAATACACGTCGGCTGGAGGGAAGCATATGTTGCTCTAAAACCTTTATATACCTTTCATTCATTAGTGCCTTCCAAAACATGCAAGCTGCCCATACCGTATGTACTTATGCACCCCCATACCATCAGAGATACTGACTTTTAAACTGAATGCTGATAACACGCTGGAAGGTCTCCCTCCTCTTTAGCCCGGAGGACACAGTGTCCGTGATTTCCAACAAGAATGTCAAATTTGGACTCGTCTGATCATAGAACACTTTTCCACTTTGAAACAGTCCATTTTAAATGAGCCTTGGCCCACAAGGCTTCTGGACCATGTTCACATTTGGCTTCCTTTTTGCATGATAGAGCTTTAGTTGGCATCTGCAGATGGCACGGCGGATTGTGTTTACCAGCAGTGGTTTCTGGAAGTATTCCTGGGCCCATTTAGTAATGTCAATGACAGAATCATGCCGATTAGTGATGCAGTATCGTCTGAGGCCCTGAAGACCACGGGCATCGTTCAAAGGTCTTCGGCCTTATCCCTTACGCACAAGAGGAACTTGGTTTTTAAAGTATTCCACAATCTTTTTACGCACTTTCACAGATTGCAGAGCCTCTGCCCATCTTTACTTCTGAGAGACTCTGCCTCTCTAAGACACCCCTTTTATTGCTAATCATGTTACAGACCTGATGTCAATGCTTTTTCAGCCCTTTGTTGCCCCCGTGCCAACTTTTTTGAGACCTGTAGCAGGCATCAAATTTGAAATGAGCTCATTTAGTGGATAAAAGTGTAAAATTTCTCACATTTGTTATGTTATCTATGTTCTATTGTAAATATAATATTGGCTCATGTGATTTGAAAGTCTTTTAGTTTTTTTTTTTCATTTTATTCAAATTTAAAAAAACGTCCCAACATTTCCGAAATTCGGGTTGTATTTTACAATTTATACCTGTAATATCAAAGCTGAATTTTTATCATCATTACTCCTGCAGTCTTCAGTGTCACATGACTTAGTGGTTATTTATTTTTATTGCCATGGCTATCTTAATGGCAAAAACTGCAATAATACAAGAGTTACATAAACACAAAATAAAAACCAAGCAAACACAAAAAATATGCCATTTAAAATAATGAGATTTTTTAAATTAACATTTTTTAAATTCTAAAATCTTTTCTGGTAAAATCTTACTAAACAAGTTCCTGAGTGAGCGTTGACACATGATCCTTCAGAAATCATTCGGTTTCACTTTATTTTGATGGTCCCTTTAACACATTCTGTTGACTATAAGTAATGTTGAACCTACATTTCTACTGACTTTCATTAGAGTGTTAATAGTGTATTAATTGACTGGTAGGGTTAGGGTTAGATTAAGTTGACACGTTCTTGCAAAGTTACTTATAGTCAGTAGAATATCTGTTGGGAGACCAACACAATAAGGAGTTAGTAGATATGAAGCAGATAGTCTACTAATACTCTAATGAGAGTTTGTTGACATGTAGTTGCAACATTACTTAGTGTCAACAGAATGTTCAAAAGGGACCATCAAAATGAAGTGTTACCAATCATTCTAATATGCTGATTTGCTGCTCAAGAAAAATTTCTTATGATGGTTAATGCTGAAAACAGTGCTACATAATATTTTTGTGGAAACTGTGTTTCTTTGAAAAAAGAAAATTCAAACGAACAACATTTATTTGAAATTTTATTTTTCGTAACTGTCGTAAAAATGTCTTATCTGTAACTTTTGATCAGTTTAGTGCTTTTGCTGAATAAAAGTATTAATTTCTTTCACTATCACTATCACATACAGTGATAGTGTATGAGATGACACACTCACCGTGGTTTAGGACGCCCTCCTCCAGCAGCACCTGCCACATCCCTACAGCCTGAACACGAGAGTGAACACAGGAAGTGTGCTGCATCAGCCAATCAACGAGCTCCGTGCCCATACAGCACTGCCTACAACACAACAAAAACACACACACACACACACACACACACACACACAGAAAACTGATAATCTACTGAACCACTCCACACAGAGAGCAGTGTTTATAGACAGTGTTGGGGAGTAACTAGTTACATTTACTGAGAAAAATGTGTAATTAAATTACAGTTACTTATGAAAATGTTAAATTTTACAAAGGGGGTTACATCTGAATGTTTTCACACACACACACACAGATTTTATTGATTTCCTTCCAAAATAGCATTGACTGATCTAAATATGACACCAATGTTTCAGTAGTTTAGGACACAGAATAGGACACATGCTTATTCGATAACTGTTTTATTTCCTATTTGGGTTTATGTATATGCTTTATTTTTTTTTAAATTAACTGTTTTTTTTTCTTCGTTAGAAGTTTTTCTTGTTAGATGCCAGTGTTTCCTGTCATAGCAATGCAAAGATTTGATTTCAAAAACAGTATTGTAGCTATTAAACTATATCTTGTTATGATTTTAAATCTGGATTTAACCTCAGAAAGATCTCAAAGTAAAAAGAGGTGCTAAAGTCAGATTTTGGTGGCTGTGATTTCAAAATAAATTATTATAATCTTAATTCAAGTGATGAAGGAAAGTTTGAAAGTCTGACAGTAATCAGTGTTGAGCACTGCTGTAAGGTTAACCCTGCCTGCTTTAAATGTTTGAAAATGATTTAGAAATTTAAAAAAGTAATCAAAAAGTAATTAAATGTAATCAGTTACATTACTTTAATAAAGTAATTGAAATAGTTACACTACTTATTACATTTTGAATAGGGTAACTTGTAACCTGTAACCTATTACATTTCCAGTGTTTCCTTCCCAACACTGCTTACAGAATATAAGAATATAATAAATAAAAAAATATTAAATATTTAACACAGTAAATAATAATAATAATAATAATAATAATAATAAAACCCCTAAAACTACACTTACCTGTATGTTTTAAGGTGGTACTTCCTATCTCTGATAATGTGAGGTGCTCGGGACAGGATGGTGTTTCGTAACACTTTACCTGCCCGGAGAATCTTTTCTGACGGCACCTGAGAGATAAACAGAGAAAGACTGACATAAACCACTCTATACATAACATATAATGTATAAGTCAAACAGCTCAACACTGTGATTAACAGCTGTCAGACTGATAACAGGATGGTTGGAATACCTGAGTAATGGATTTGGGGTGAAGTTTGGTGGGACTTTGAATGAATGATTTCTGGAAAAAAAAAGGATGGTGATGAGGTGGGGATGAGATGGACGCAGGACCATGAGGTTTGTTCTTTAGTATTTTGTTAACCTTTACACAACACAGTGAAATATTGGCAGACCATTTAAGTGTATATTGTTTCTGGCTGACAGAGTAAACTGTGAAACTCTTTAATAATAAATGACTGCTTTCTGTGAAATATTCAGCCACACTGACTCCATATACTGTATATGGGAAAAAGCAGAGTGAGCAATATCATAACATCTCATTTGCTGAGGCATGACTTTTCCAAAAATAATTTACATTATCTTGAGTCACATAAATCTAGCTTTGAATGGCAGTTGGTGCAGGCGATTTCCTAACAATGATACTAATGGCCAAATACTAAAAGACAAATACACAAACTCCATTTTTACACTTTTCTCTATATTCTCACACAACCACACTACCTAGTATGTATGTGTGTATGTTCATTCATTCATTTTCTTGAACCTTTCTTTGAAAGTACCATTTTTTTTTTTTCATAACAAACCCATCAGCATTAAGTCATGTGCTTTAATATCAGAACAAATGTACTCATAAGCAGCTTGTGTAGAAGTCATGTCATGGTGTCATACTGCAGTGTTTCTCAGCGCTTCGAGCAGAAGGCACGTCTGGGGCACTGCTCCCCCTCCTGACACTGGGCCAGGGCCAATCTGGATTTTTAACCAAACCGTTTAAATAATTCATGACCATCCTCACCCAGACTGTACATCTACAACAACACATGACCCATAATCAAACTCTACAGTGATTATTACTAGACACACTTCATACTGCTTCTATCAATCAGTCAGTGTATTTGACACTGTGTCAGTTTTACCAACAAAAATATCACACATATATATATATATATATAAATATATATATATATATATATATATATATATATATATATATATATATATATATATATAAATATATATATTTTATAATTTTTTTAAGCATCATTAAAACAGGAAAAATTAATTCTGTCAATGGTCTCTTCAACTTAATTCAAAGACAAATTTTTGTCTTTGAGTCTAAGAATTTTTATACACTATTGACAGATATTTGTTCCTAAGCATAAACCCACAAGTAAATGTATCTTGGTTTAAAAATGTTTAGACATTTGTATTGGAAAATAACAAAAATACTGAGGAATGCTAATTAATTTTTAGCAATGCAATATTTAATTCCATGCCTTTATGAATTTAAGATTTTCTGCTCTGATTTAAGACCTTTTTAGGCTTTAATTTGTGGAAGGGCGAATTAAGACTTTTTAAGACCTTTTAAAGACCTGCAGAAGTTTATGAATTGGTCAGTTTTGAGATTTAGGGATTTTTTACAGAGAGTGCATATTTAATTAGATAATTCTTCTTTTGCTTACTTAAACAACATTTCAGAAATCTTGTAATACAAAATGTATTGTGTTATAATGGGAAAAAGTGGCTGGAGAAATATGGTGATATCTAGTAGTTTTAATCTGTTTTCAATAAAAACACTCACGCACTCACACACTCACTCACACACTCACAAACTCACACACACACACACACACACACACACATATATATATATATATATATATATAGAGAGAGAGAGAGAGAGAGAGAGAGAGAGAGAGAGAGAGAGAGAGAGAGAGAGAGAGAGAGAGAGAGAGAATTATTATAACGTGGGGAAAACGTCCCCCTACTGTTTTTCCCAAAATAACCACAAGATAAAATCAAGATAAATTTTTATTGTAACTATGGACTACATTGACAAAAGTGATGTAGAAGTTTTACCATGAAGCTTGCACTGGTGATGTAAATCAGAGAAAATGGATTTCACAGTAAATTATCTCATTTTCAGCAGTAAAAAAAATAAGTGTTTTAAAGCTTGTTGTTTTGTAGAACATCACAGTTATAGGTCTATATGATATGAGAACAGTAGGGCCTGTATATAGGGAGTACGTGTTATTTAATAAAAATATAATTCAATTTTCAGAATGACAATTTTTTTCTCAAACAAAGTCAGTGGGGTAAAACACCCCCCAGCCAGTGGGGTAAAACACCCCCAGGGGGCAATGGGACATTACTGTAGTTATTCTGTTCTGAACATCAAATCATTTGTTTTTCCATCAACTAGTTCTAACTAGTTGGTTGAATAAAAATATTTGGATTTTATATTTAAAAATTTCCTCAAGTTAGCATCAGGTAGCTAGTTAGCTAGCCAGTTAGCATCAGCTAACAAAATGTTTCAAATGGGTTATTATAATTTTGTAATTCATAATTATTGATTATATTCATTTTAATTTTAAGCTAAAACTGCCGTTACTCTGATTTTGATGTAAATGTTTAAAGAAAATTACTTTTTCAGACTGTGGGGTATTTTACTGCACCCATGGGAGCGTTTTGCTTGGCACAAATTTAATTTTTGTTAAAAATCTAATAACATGAAAACTCTGGACATTTTTCATACTTTGCTTATAATTGACGTCATTGCCACTAAAACTAAGTCAACTTTTCTGAACGCATTTAAATTTTGTTGCACAGAAAAAAATGACACAGTCCTTGGGGGCATTTTCCCCCACTCTATACATATATAGAGAGTGGGGGAAATATCAAGCATTCCAAGTAATATCAATCAAACTGCAGTTGGGTTGTTTTTATTTAGTAACAATAACATACTAAACATACTAAAAAGTTTGTTTTATAGTAAAAGCAGATAACTCCACATTTCATGTTTAAGAGTTTAAAAAAACACTTGTTTAATATTTGTAATCTCCTCAGATGACAATGTAGATGCCTGGCAAAGGCCGTTGTTGTTGTTGTGATCATAAACTGTATGGATGTGATTACACACAATACATACATGTAGCTTTTCCCTCACCATTGTAACGCGCTGCTTTTGCAAGGTTCTGTGTAAACATTATTTTCCTTTTATGCCCTGAAGAAGATATCACAGGTTCATCAAGTTCGTTGAAATTATCCATCCTCGATCACTTTTAGTCAGCTTTGATGAAACTCCTCTCAGCTAGGGGTGGGCGGATCGAACCTAATATCTATAATATCGATACAAATGGTGGTATCGTTATCGGATCGATATTAACCTGATTAGATCGATACTTTAGGTTAATTTTCTCTCCTCTACACTTCATATATTGCTTAATACATTCAACAAAGAATAGACGTATCTGTGTGTTTATATACCGCTCTTTTCAAGTCTCGTATGCAAACATTACTGCTCCTCCCCTGCTTTAGTGTTTTGTTATGCCATTATGCGATTCAGCGGCTCCAAGCGCAAGCGGATATTATTGGCTACAGCGAGAGATGGAATGGTAGAAATTTGCTGCTGTGGCAACAGCACCTAACTTATTCACCTTTTTCAATGTGGAAGTAAGCTTTTTTTTCATAGACTGAATGTGCGAGACTTCCACATCATTAGCCACGGTAGGGAAATCATGAGAAAAATAACAGTGTAATAAACGGTAAAATTGTTTGTACTATTCCACCGTGTGTCTTTATAATTAAGACAGTTCATTAAAATAATATGGTAAGAAACACCAGTTTGCAATACCAAGCAAGCAGCAAAACGAGCTGTTTTGTACAGTTAAAAATTGCTGAATTGAAGCGGATGAGACTGGAAGCCAGACTCATTAAATTTACCGTATTTGGCCTTTTTATACAGTATTACTGTCTTTCAACCATTAAGCCACGTTGTTGTTTTTTCTTTATAAAGGTTTTCTATCAGAGGAAAACACTTAGCATGCATGCACTTTGCGTTTACATCCTGGGCTGCTTGCCTGCATATAGTTTGCATCATCAGGACCTTTCAATATTACTTTCTTAATGCATTAGGCCACGTTAATTTGTTTTTTTTTCGTTATAACTCTTTTCTATGCGAGGAAAATGCTTAACACGAAACCTTACGCACTGCTTTCATATTCTGGGCTCCTCTGCTTGCAAACTCCTTTCAGAAAGGCAAATAATATCCACATAGCTTTAAGGTGAATGTAATATTTTTGTCATATCAACGTAAGTTATTGTTAATTTTCAAAGTGTAATTGGTCATTTAAATGTATGTTATTAAAAAGGGAAAAGTATCAGTATTGGTATCAGTATCGGCAATACTTGCCTTGTATTTACTTGATATCGGATCAATACCAAAATTTGCAGTATCACACACCCCTACTCTCAGCTAGCACGTCTTTTCAAAGTGTAAGTAGGCTTGTCACCTGATCTGAATACAGTGCGCTGATTCGCTAAAATGGACTTATCGGCTTCTGTTCAAAATCAACAAGGGCGCTTGTCAGCTTCTGCAGTAAAACGTGAACTCTTGATGCCTTGAAAGTGGACAATACTGACTTTTTTGACAAAACGTGTTTAGGGTTCAGATCGCGCTATATGTGGAGAATACGCACGGCAATTCATATATATAATGAAAACATGCTTTTAGAACTCAGAACTTCTTCCCAGTTCAAAAAGACCATTGACTGAAACTTAAAAGCAAAAATATCTCAAAATTGTTTTTGTTCCAAACAAACAGACTCTGTCTGCAATCCAGCCAAGCTACTCTAATGCAGAGCTTAACTCACAGAGAACAGACTGTGAGCAGCATTAACAGTGAACTCATCCAAGTTCAAATCAATTTAAGCATGTCATCTGAGCTCTTCTGCATCTTACAGCATGATTTACACACTTCCTTCAGTACATAACGATTCTGTACATCCTGCGTGACGGATTCCTCCTTCTGTTAACCAAAGCAACAAACACACTTAAGTGAATAAAACAACACCATTATGCAAATCAGAGAGACTCTGCTGTGGCCAGTATTGATTGTCTGCCGGTTTGGATGCATCTTTAGAGAATGAAAAAAGAAAAACACTTGTGGCAGTAAAAATGAAAGACACACTGGCTGTCGGAGCAGTGGACGGGAAATGACCCGAGAGGTCAGAGGAACAGGAAGTCCACACAGACATGTACACAGAAATGAGAAAGAGAGGATGCCAGAGCTGCCCATTTCATTTTACATTTCAAACAAATGTATTCTTGTTCTGTCGAGGAGATGGTGGGAAGGAAGGATGTAGTTATATCAAAACTGACGCAAACAGGAGAAATAACAAGAATCAACCTCTCTCTACTCATTAGGTGAGTCAAGATGGACCTCAAGGAACTTCTCGTGGACAGACTACAAGAAATTCATTTTCTGTGCACAATTTTGGACATTGTTTATTTACAAAAGAGAAGCTGCAGTTGTTCATTATTAGTTTTTGCCTCCTGGCGTCAGGCGTGAAAAGAGTGAAAAGAATCAGATTTCACAGTACGCTCTTAAAAACAAAGATTCCAAAGGTTTTTTTGTTTGTTTGTTTTTTGCAGCAATGCCAAGAACACTTTTGGTTACAAAAGAACTTTTCAGAGAACTTCTTGTGAAGAACTATAGAGCTTTCCACTATAAAGAAGCATTTGTGGAATGGAATAGTTCTTCATGGTACCAGTGATGCCAACAAGAACCTTTTAGATTTTTAGATTATTCACAAACCACCTAGGGGCAAACAGGACATCTTATGTTGTCAAAAAGAGTTTTTATGCAGATGAACTTGAGCATGCACAGTCCTACACACAGCGATAATGTAATATAGCAGTGTAGGTAATTTTTGACAGGAAAACAAGGCTGTGAGGGATAGATGTACAATGTCTTGCATGCTAATAATAAGCAACTAGTTAAAAGTGAAAAGTGTTTTGTAATCTTAAGTGTTATGCGTATTTTTAAGATTTTATTTTTATTTTTTTGTCCTTTTATTGTGCTTTCTGGAGCACAACAGCACTCAAGACACTTTGCTAAGCTTTTGTGTCCCACTGAAGAATGAAAATTATATACTTTTAGAATGAGGGTGAGTAAATGATGATGACCGACTGACCTCAGATGGTCATGATTTTGGACAGAAGAGTGAACATATGGCCTGACTGAAGAGATGAAAGATTTCAAAGACAGAAGCTTAAAACAAACCTTATTTAAGTGTTTGGATGATGATCCAGGTGAACTGTTGTTCAGATTCTCTTTGTCAGGCATTCCTTGTAAACAAAATAAACAAAATAAAAGAATTAAATGATGAATATGAAAGACCAAATCTTTAAGATTTAATATTGAGCAGCATCGTTTAGTCAAGATCAGCAGATTCAGCAGAAGTGATAGTTAAGTAAGAAGATTAAATATGGTGTGTAAAGTCATCATGGGGCTGCAGGATGTGTGTAATCTTCAGTAATGGGTCCTGAGGGGCTGTGAAGAACGGCGGCAATCATTACACACACCACAAAAGCTTTCTCCTTCAGGAACAATAACTCCAGCCCTGGACAACAGCACATCCCTCTTCATATACGACGCTTACTGAATTGCACACATCAACATAGAAATCTCAGACAAAAAGAAGAGTTTTAAAGCTTTAAAACATGCTAGTTTACTTTAAATTATTTTACAACAGCAAAGAAAAAAAAAACTCTTCTTATCAAGAGCTGATTGCAATGTGCATGTTTGATTATGTAGAAGCACAAACGAAGATAAGAGGTACAGCAGAGGGGAATGAAAGACACCACCATTCAAAACTTCGGGGTCAGTAAGTTTTTTTTAAATGAACTAATAGTTTTATTAAGCAAAACATGCATTAAATTGATTAATGTGACAGTAAAGACACAGTTACAAAAGATTTCTATTTCTTTTGAACTTTCCATTCATCAAAGAATGATTTCTGAAGGATCATGTGACAGGATCAAGACTGGTGTAATGATGCTGAAAATTCAGCTTTGCATCACAGGAATTAATTCCATTTAAAAAATATATTCAAATAGAAAACAGTTATTTTAAATCGCAATAATATTTTACATTACTTTTCCCCCTGTATTTTTGATAATAATTGCAGCTTTGTTGTGATTAAAGGAACACTCCACTTTTTTTGGAAATAGGCTCATTCTCCAACTCCCCCAGAGTTAATAAGTTGAGTTTTACCGTTTTTGAATCCATTCAGCCGATCTCCGGATCTGGCGATAGCACTTTTAGCATAGCTTAGCATAGATCATTGAATCCTATTAGACCAGTAGCATCGCGTTGATATTACGCAGCGCCTGAAAGTAGTCCCCAGCTAGGTAACTAGTTATAATACAGCTGGGGACTACTTTCAGGCGCTACGTAATATCACTGCGCCTGCTGCGGCCATGTTACGGCAGCAAAGTTCCTTGATTATTACACCGGAATGAGAGTATAGTTCCTAGCCAAATAGGACTAGAAAATCGCAACTTTTCATTTTCCGCCGGTCTTAGTACACGATATAACTACAGAAGAGTCGAGTTTTAAATAGGAAAACTATCGAAACTCTTTGATCGTTTTTGAACGCGATGCTACTGGTCTAATAGGATTCAATGATCTATGCTAAGCTATGCTAAAAGTGCTATCGCCAGATCCGGAGATCAGCTGAATTCAAAAACGGTAAAACTCAACTTATTAACTCTGTGGGAGTTGGAGAATGAGCCTATTTCCAAAAAAAGTGGAGTGTTCCTTTAAGAGACATGAAAACATGATCAAATCTTACCAACACCAAACTTTTGTTGTTTGTTTTGGTATTTTTCTCACAAAAAGCTATTGTACGATTTCAGCGGACATTTATCAAAGCATATACAGTACATTGTACTACTTACTGTATAAGATACTTTCAATGTGATTTTCGCTTGATTTTTTTACAGACCCTCATCACAATATGCTTTAGTTTTATGGAGGAAAAAAAGAAAGGAGTTCAGAAAACTTATCTTTTGTTTTAAAGAATGAAAGTCATGCATGTGTGGAACAAAACCAGAGTGAGTAAATTACAACAGAATTAGGTAACACTTTATTTTAAGGTGTCCTTCTTACACGTTACATGTATTTACTATTACAACAACAATTAACGATGCATAATTACATGCAAGTAACCCTAAACCAAACCCTAATCCTAACCCTAACCATATGGTAAATACATGTAGTTAATTAACATTACTCAGTACTTAAATGTATAATTACACTGTAACAAGGACACCTTAAAATAAAGAATAACCCAGAATTATCACTGTTGGGTGAACACAGAAAAGTGTTTGTACTTACTGTCAGTATTTGGGCCGCTCTCCATAACACCATAGGGAGGGACCAGCAGACCAGCCATACACTGACGATAATTCTGGAAGACACAAACACTCCAGTCACATATACGAGAGGTGGCAAAAAGACATTGAAAAGAAAAACGAAAAATTTAAATAATAAACTGTCAACATGAAAATAAATTTGACCCTAATTACTCAGTACGGTGTTCCTGGTCCTTTCGTACAAACAAAAAAGTCTGTTTTCTCAGTTTTTCATCAAAAATTTCCTTTATATTTACATCATATATGTCACTTTTTTCAACTCTTTTCTGCTAATCACTTTCTATATAGAGACATTTCTCCTGATCCAATCATGTCCTGGAGGATAAAATCAAGTCCTGTCCTACATTTTTGGATGAAAATCCCGTTTCACTTGGAAATACATCAGAATGTGGGGGTAAATGGGTTATGAACAACATTTCTTATGGGTAGAAGAGCTGGTCATATATGAATAATAGACGCAGACACACACAAACACACACACACACACAAACACACACGCACGTTTGCTCAGTGATGTAAAAGCTATAAGAGACATCAATAACAGCATGAGCTTTGAGTAATGGTACACATAATACACATATGAAAACCACCATAAACCTCATCCCCCAACTGAGTCTGCTTCCTCACAAGGTTTTTCTCTTTAGTGCCTAAACATCCCATGAATTTTCTTGCCATAGTCGCCTTAAATCTAGTTTAGCTTTAGAGTTGCAGCCCAGAACGATGAACTCATCTGAGCACAAATAAGAAAAGCAGTTTTAGAGGAAGAGTTTGGAGAGTCTTCTGTAATCTCTTTAATCAGGTCTGACTGCAGATCAGAAGGGATTATGCTGGATTAAATCAATATTTCTGAATCAAAGATCAGACGGCACACACAAAGGCACATTACTGACACAGAGCTCTTGATACAGTACACATCAAATACTATCACGGGCTACCAGTAGTCTTCCACACTAGATGCAATGCATTTTTATACATTCAGCATTTATGCCTTAATATAAAAATGTTAACTTCACAGTGTTAAAGATAGAAGACTTTAGCATACTTTTCAAAAGAGTGCCTATTGACAAAATATAATTTAAAAGAATATTCTTAAGTGTGAACTGAATGTAACATTTTTGGACACTTAATTACATGTTAATCAAAATGAAATGAAAATGCATTTTTGTTTAAATGTATATTAAGTGTAGTATATTTTTGACCCACTTGGGTAGGACTTAAGTACATTTCTATTTGTAATTTGACAATTACTTCTATTGTCTTTACTAAGTGTAATAAGTGTAGTACTGAATACGGACTATAGCATGTACAGTATAGTAAATTAAAATCTACTTTTATGTAATTTCTATTGAATATTGTATGCCATGTATTTAAGTATATTTGTAATTACACATTTCAAATGATGAAGATGCAATTTAGCATATTTAATATATATATAATTTAAATGTAATATTAAAGAAAAAATTTGCTTTAGAATGTACTTTAAAGTCAAATTTTGTTGGCAGCATTACAAAGTGCACTATCAAAATGTGTTAAGAAACATGAAAGTGTGTTTAATAATTTTTTTTTTCATTAATTTTGTATTATTTGCAAGCATTTTTTATGTATATTTAAAATATGAAGTACGCAAAAAGTACACATTCAACACAATTAAGCACACTTCTTTTTCACAAAGGATAAAACATTTCACAATTTATTTATTTATTTTTTGGAGAGGATTCAATTTTGTCATGTTTCCATCTTTCTACTATAGCAAGTTATTAAGAAATTTACTGTTTGTTTGTTTGCTTCCTTTCTTTACTTTTTTCTTCAAAAAAAAAAAAGTTGCGGAAAAAAGGATGATAATAAGACAGCACACAGTTACTCGACATTTCCATTAACATCTATAACTGACATCAAATTCTATACAGACAGATGGACAGATGGAGAGATAGTGCCATTGGGCAAGGCACTTAACCTTGGATTTCTCTGGAGGAGAGCACTAGTATACTTTATGTTGCTTTGGACAAAAGCATCTGCTAATTATAGACACACGAGAGAGATTAGTGCCCATTTAGTGTTTGGCAAAAGGGGAGAAACTCCAGCTTGTCCTGCTTGTTCATAATGGGTTTAAGACCTCACCACATGCAGAGGTTTTGCACATCCCCAAAGAGCATATTCAGTATGTCAATAAATTTAATTAACATCTGTTTTGATCCATCAAACCTAATACAGAACTGAAGATGTTTTACATCACTGTCTAAAGGATTCAGAACTGAGAATATAGCAAGCAGCTATGAGCTGAAGAATATCATTATATAGACAGAACATGACAGAAGCTGATTTTATTACTCTCAAAGCTGAAAGTTTTAGTAACAGGAGGTGCCAATAAATGAAGCTCAGTGACTAATGACACAGAGGCGGCCTGAGCCATTAACCAGGACACCTGGGACAGTTAATGTGGCCTTTCTGTGGCTCAGATGTGAGTGTCTGGCTCTCTGGGGAGTGGACGTCTCTCTGAGAGAGGACAAGTCATTATTTCTGACTGATGCATCCCATAAATCACGCAAACCCAGCCTAATATGTCATTATGTATATCGATAAATGACACAACACTGAACACAGCAGTCAGAGAGTGAGTGTGCATGTGGGGTTAGCTCACCCAAAAATGACATTTCTGTCATTGTTTACTCACCCTCGTTTTGTTCAAACCCACATGACTTACTTTCTTCCATGAGTCAGATTTTTTTCAACAAGCTGCATGAGATCATTCACAAAGCCAGTCTGAATGATTCAGTCATCAGCTGGACTAATCCAAGCCTCGAGTTCGAATCCCTACCTGAATTATCCGTTAACAATAGTTCTCACTAGAGTGGAAGGTTATCAGTGATCAGAGAAAATATTTGGATTACAGAGTACAAGTCATACGAACAGATACTTTTTTACGAACAGAACACATATTTTTAAATTAGTTTTTGCTTTCCCAAGGAATTTAACCCATGGTGTTGGTAGCACCATACTCTGCTGTTTGAGCTACAGGAAGGCAATTCGTATATGTCTCACAGACTGACATGAGGAATAAATGATTACAGATTTTCATGCAACAACATTCAAACATATCAAATTTTGTCTTCAGAGATTAAATGTGTCTTGAGGCCACTGTATATTCAGTCTGAAATGTTATGTAGCTACTGTATGGCAATTAGTGCAAATATCATGTGACATGTCAAACCATAATAAGCAATCCTTTGTAAAAATGAAGTGCACTTAATTTTATAGAAAGTACACCCTTTGTGTACTTCATAACTTAAAAGTATATATATATATATATATATATATATATATATATATATATATATATTTACAAAAACTGTACTTGCTGATAATAATATTAGTGAAATAAAAGGCAGCTTAAAGTTTTAAAAATGTTGAAATTATGCATATGTAATAATGTCAAATTAAAAGTTAAAGTACACTTATCTTTATGTATTCACTAACGTAAATGTAAAGTACATGATTATAAGTTTATGTAGTGTGTTAGATATTACATTTAAAGTTAATATATCATGTATGATACTTTGCAAGTTCATCATTACAAATATATTTACACTGTTAAAAAAAATACAGTAAAAACATGTTAAATGGTTAACGGTAAGTTCCTGTAAAATTTAAAGGGAAAAAAACGTAAACTGACGTTCCCAGAATTCCCTGCATTGCATTTCAAATTTAGTTTGAATTTGATGTTTTTTCTTTGAAATAACTGTTTCTTCTTAACTTTTTCTTATCAGTTATGTTTATTAGGGTTGTATGTTACATCTAATGTTGTTAAATTAATGTTTATTGCATATTTCAGTTTAATGAGTCTCACCATGATGGTTTTTATTGCTTGCGTGAATGACACTGTGCACCTTCTATATATGTTAATATTTAAAAGCTGTTTGTGATGGGCTTTGGTTCATCATGTGACTTTCTCATCACCACCTGCATTTGGTGGTTATCAGTGTATAGGTCCTTTACAGTGTAAAGATCCAAAACAGATTTCAGTACTTCAGTAGGTTGGTATATTAACATTATATCATTTAATGAAATAACGGTATTTTAACTGAAAATTTAAGTTAAAACCGTAAAACCTAAAATGATGTTACCATATTTTTTTTTACGGTAGAATTCCGGCAACCACAGCTGCCGTTTTTTTACCGTAGATTTTAAGGATTTTTTTTACAGTGTACTTATATTTAAATACATGACATACAAGTTTCAATAGAAATGTTTACCATACACAAAATGTTCTTTGTGGTGAAAGAAGGTTCTTCAGATTAAGAAAGAAATGGTCCTTTAAAGAACCTTTGACTGAATGGTTCTTTGTAGAACCAAAAATGGTTCTTCTGCATCACTGTGAAGAACCTTTCAAGCACCTTTATTTTTAAGAGTGAACATTCTTATCAGTACATTCAGATGTACTTTAAGACAACTGAAGTGTCTCTGAGGTAATTATGTACTTAAGTGTGTCAAAAAGTATTCTAAATTCTAGATAAGCACAATTAACATAAATTTAAACAACAATACATTTTCATTTTATTTGCAATTAATGTGCAGTTAAGTGTGTGAAAACATAACATTCCATTTGTACTTAAGTATATTCTTTTAAAAGTATATTATTTCCATTATAAGTAATCTTTTTAAAAGTATGCAAAATTGTTCTTCTTTTTCAAAGTGTTAAAATAAATGTATTTTCCAGTCATCTAAGGCATCTCTTCCTCATCTCTGGTAAGGAAGCACTCATGTTATACAGCTCCAGTACATCTGACAGTTCAATGCAGAGCACTAATTGGAAATGACTTTGCCTCTGTCATGGTTCTATTGTATTTGTAATGATTTTTCTTTGTATGGTAATCAGTGGAACTGCACAAAGCTCTCCTGAGGAGAGTTATACGCAACAGTTAGATTTTAATGATGATAAAGACAGTTGTCAGTGTGTAAAACAATTATGTGAAAGCAGCAGTGTTAACAGGCCCACAAAAAAAAGTTTTTTTTTTTTTTTTTTGTAATTTCTGCACTAATGTCATGGAATATATGAAGAACATTCCATACTTTACTTTAAACCTGGTAAAATGGAACTGAGAGTACATTACACACTTATCAAAGTAGCCAAAATATTCAGCATTATAAAAACACAAGGGGTGAGATGTGCAGAACTGTGAATGGCTGCTTTGTTTTCTGCAGACTCAGATTGTGTGTAGGTGTGCTGAAGTACACAAGCACAGGGTCAAGGGTACAATTCCAGCAAGTACACACTTTTCAAAACCACAACAGACTGTCTTTAGGTCAGATATATAGACTTCTGCATCACTCCATTGTGTGGTACAGCTGGTTCTTCTCCTACTTTCCTGTACTTTGAAGGTGAAAAAGGTCTGAACATGACTTCAGCGGTTTCCAAGGTGATTTTTGGGAGGAATCTGTCTGAAGTAGTCTGGATCTTCACATGTGTTATGTTCTGTATTAGGCGGATGTTAAAGGTAATTAGAGTGTCGTGTCATGCAGCTTTAGCTAAAAGTATGGTATTTAGAGGAAGAGAAGGAAGAAGGAAGAAGAATGTATCTTTTTTTCTGAATTTGATTACTCATTTCTGCATAGTGGAACAAACCTTTACATTTACATTAATCCTTGCAGATGTATATATGAACAAATAGTATTGGAGACTACAAATATTTCATTGGATTATTGTATTTATGCCTTACAGATCACAATTAAGAATCGTAAACATTTTATTTTGGAAGCCTGTCACTTTACTGCATGTTAATGCTTATTATACATGGGTTACTTTCAGATATTTTTTAATATATACACAAATACTGAAAGTTCAGGATTTATTTATTTTTAATTATTTATTCTTCAAATAAATGAATATTTTTATTTGGCAAGGATGCACTACATTGATTGAAAGTGACAGTAAAGATATTTATATAAAAAGGTTTCTATTTAAAAAAAGTTTTTCTTTTGAACCTTCTATTCCTCAAAGAATCCTCAAACAAATTATACTTATACTTAAATATATTAAAAGAGAACATTGTTTTATTATTTTGTAATTGTAATAGTATTTATAATATATATTCGTTAATATTTATAATATAATATTAACATTTATTGCAAGTAACAAAAATGTGTTATGCTTTTAGTTTTAGTAAAGCTACCCTGCATATGTGCTGCTGACCATATACAACATATATGCTATATGCTAAACTCAATTAAACTAAATTATGTACAAACAGCAACAGAACATGACAAATTACCCATCATCCCCTGAGGCTTTAGTGGGATGCTGTGATTGGAGGAGACAAGACAGCCCAGAGGTGCTTAGAGCAGGCTGATATACAATTACATAGTCAGATACACAAACAGCACACACAAAGTCACGTTTAAACAGTGTTTCTACAGAAATTAATTCAAAACAAAAGTCCTTATAATTAGATCACTGTGGTTGTGCAGTGCTGTCAGTTAAAAAAATAAATAAATGATGCTCTGATGCTCAAGACAGTAATGAGTTCAATTCAAATTGAGTTTCCAATAGCAGGAAGACCCAGACCCTCAATACACACACACACAAAGCTGGACGGACACAATGGAGCATGTGAAACACAGCATATAAATATCACCCACACATGGCCACTCACTCAAACACATAATGATGAGACACAATAAATACAAGCACATTAGACAAGCACACACACACACACACACACACACACACACACACAGCTGATATACAGATGTGCACACACGTGCTGCAGAGTGATATTGAATGTGGCAGGATTTGTTTCTTTAAGTTGCAGGCATCCGACCTGAGCAGAGTAATGAGTAATGAAGCGTTTGTGCTCAGGGTGTGTGAATATCTCAAGCAAACTCTTACATAACCCACCTCTACACTTTCACAATCACATCTCCGAACAGACAGAAAACTCACCAGATCAGCCAAAACAGATCAAGATCTAGATTTTAAATATCAGTGTTTCTATGATATCCATTATATAACCAAGAAATATATCTTGATTATTAAGATGTAATTGTTTGGATTTTTTGTTTTGTTTATAATTATGTAAATTTGATATAAATTTTACATTTGCTAAACCAATTAATACTTCACTATACCATTTAAATGTTTGGGGCAAGTAAATGATTTTTTAAAAGAAATTAATACTTTTATTCAGCAGGGTGCATTAAATTGATCAAAAATGACACTGGACCTTTCAAGTAAATGCTGTTCTTGAAAAAAGAATCTTTTAAAAAAAATGTCATGGTTTCCATAAAAATATGAAGCAGCACAACTGTTTTCAACATTGATAATAATCAGAAATTATTCTTGAGCAGCAAATCAGCATATTAGGAAGATTTCAGAAGGATCATGCAGTTATGATGATGACAATTCAGCTTTACCATCACAGGAATAAATTACAATTTACATTTTTTATTATCATATTATTATATTACAATAGAAAATTAAAAAAAAATCACAATATTGCTTTTTTCACTGTGACAATTTATTTTACAGTATGAGCACTTATGTGTACATACAGTGTATTTAACAAAGAAATTACTGGGCAATATAAGGTAACAACATGGGTTAAGGTTAGGGTTAAGGTTTAGTACCTAGTTATTACCCAGCTATATACTATAATAAGTACATAGTATGTGGAAAAAGTAAAGTGCTACCATTTTTACTGTATTTTTGATCAAATAAACGCATACAGCCTTGGAGAGCATATGAGACTTAACTCAAAGAGCCTGTTCTCCACTCACATAGAAATACCGAGGTTAGTTTTGGCAGGGTAATGAAACCTCACATTTGATAATCTCCTCATTAGTGCTTTTACTATATTGATTACATCTGTATCAGTGCAGAAACCCAATATATCAACAGGAAATGAAAGCAGTCCTCACTGAAATAAGCCATTGTGTAGCTGGTCTGTTATGCAAACAAGAAAAGAAAAAGTTTATAAAGACCATCTGTGAGATCAATGCCACCCTGACAATAATATACAGAACTAATAAGAGTGTCCATTGCCATGACAACAGTAGCCTGCTTCTGAGATAATTAGAGTTTGACTTTGGAGTTTTTTTGACTATAAAGATGAAGGAGTGTTTCCAGCATCAGCGGGGCATCTGACCATTACCAGACAGTATCCATGATTAACTGCTTGCTGGAAATAACAATATACTGTTTAGTATTCAGTAGCCCTCTTCTTTGAATTTGTTTTCCAACCGACAAAACCTCAAATGAATTATTTTCATTTTAAATTCAATGTATTATCATTGCAACCAACCAATAATTAAAATATCAATCGCATTTTCTGGATAAACCCTACAGTTACTGATCATTAGGATCATTATAAAAGCACAAACTAATGCCTCAATTAGGATGATGGTACAATTGTTAGGAGATGAAAGCCACATCAACCATCCAGGGACCTCAAAGTTCAGAAGCTGAGAAAGATACAGCAATAAACCAGAAGATAGATGCCATTACTCAGAGAGATCCATGTCTGGGGCAAAAAAGCACAATAATGACGCAACTGAGATATGTGGACAGATGTCGTGTCAGACGAGAGCAAACAGAGCTGTGTGGACGGGCAAGCTTCAAAGCTACACGGATGCAGGAAAACATGCAAAAGAAACTTCAATTCCATCCAGCAGGAAAAATATTCAAAACGGAAGTCTAATTAACACTGGACTGGCTCAAAAACAGACAGGTGAATGGTTAACCAGAATATCTGGCATTATTTCAAAACTGCAGTGCACAGGTGTCACCCAAACCTGAAGGATCTGGAGCAAAAGTGCTGGGATAATGGGCTACAGTCACACATCCATAGTGTGTGAAACTTAGTTACTGCAAAAGTCTGAAAGCTGTCAAAATGTGGCTTAATGAAAATGCTTACATTTGTGTCAATACTGAAACTGACTTTCAGAAATCGACTTTCCCTGAGAAATATTCACTGGAGTCTACCCTGTATAAATGATAGTTTTGCTCCACTGAATTTAGATGATTTTTAGCTGAGTTTTGAAAGTTTTGTTTGATTTGTTTTTGTGAATTAGTCATATTATACTCCAGTATAAGACCACTTTGTGTTGCTAAATAAAATATCAAAATGTCAATGCTATGTGCAAAACAATAATTAATTTTAGTATTTTTATAATATTTATGTTAATACATATTATAATTTAATATATATATATATATATATATATATATATATATATATATATATATATATATATATATATATATATATATATATATATATACACACACACACACACACATATACTATAGGGACCAATTCTCACTATTAACTAGTTGCTTATTAGCATGCCTATTATTTGACTGTTTATTAGTACTTATAAAGCACATATTCTGCATATTCTTACAATGCCTAATCACCTAAACCTAACAACTACCTTGCTAACTATTAATAAGCAGCAAATTAGGAGCTTATTGAGGCAAAAGTTATAGTTAATGGTTTGTTAATAGTGAGAATTGGACCTTAAAATAAAGTGTGAATGCTTATTCACATAGAATTTCTTTTAGTTTCACAGAGAAATAAAATGGTTGAAGGTATGCACTTTACTACAGCATGATGCCATATCTGAACTTGACTTGAGCATTTAATGAAATTATGATTGAAGTATCAAACACATGCAAAATAATTAGTGCTTCATTTGAGCTAACACCACCACTGCAAAAACTATTTGTGACAAATTTGCAATGAATTTGTAGCAAATTTAGTTTGCCAGAAGATTACCAATGTTTAGCGATGGAGGTGAACTGACAGTAAACCTTTGCCACTATCAGCACATAGTTCTTTGCCAAATATAAAGATTTAAAGATTTATTTAAACATGCAGATTTGTAGTGCACAACAGAATTACACTGCACAACCGACTTTGCTACAACTGCAAAGACCATCTGAATTTGAAGATATGAACATGTGGCAATTTTGCAGGAACGTTCACTAGAATTTGCCACAGGCGTTTGGCAGAAAACTACTACAGTCTTTTTGTAAGGGCACTTGATATAGAAAGACAAAAGTACAAGAAACATCACATTGCACTCTAAAAACAGTCCATAAAAATAGGGTCCAATGTACTGAATCGATATGAGATTTTCTGTATTGATTTTTCACAGTTGTTTTACCCATATTTTAAATGACACATTGCATCCCAGCTAACAGAGAACATTCTCAGAACTGTGGATAATGTTCTGGCAAGGATTTTATTTTTTATTTTTTATTTATGAACAAACATTCTAAATAGAACATTGGCCTTTAATATAAACATTGGATAAACATTGGCCTTGGTTCTCAAAACAGTAGCACAAAAATGTTATTTATGCATCATTCACAGAACATTTTATTCTGCAATGTTTTAGTTGGACGTTCATATAACGTTTTCAAATGTTACTACACTCTAAAAAATTTTGGGTTATTTTTAACTCAAATGCTGGATTCAGCCTGTTGGCTCATTTTATTGGGTTATTTTTTAATATTTTTACCCAGGTGCTGGGTAGTTTTTCTGTAACTAAGTTGTTGGGTTATTTTTTTCTACACAACCGCTGGGTTGAGCCTGTCTCCGACGAATAACGCAGCTGCTGAGTTACAGTCAGAGCACAGGGTTTTTGTGTTCACAGGAGAGAGCGGTTCTCAGCACCGCTGCCACCGATTTTGGTGCTGTTGCCAATAGTAATTCTGTGTGTGGTTTTTAATTTCCAGTCCATTTTAAGCCAGCAATATGATCATTTTTAGACAATAAATGACTAAAATAAAACAACCCAGCATGGTGGGTAAAAGTGTTTAACCCAACCAACTGGGTCAAAATAACCCAGCATGTTTTCTGTCCAATATTTACCCAGCACTGGGTTGCCAAATAACCCAAGTTGGGTTGTTTTTAACCCAGCATTTTTTAGAGTGTACTCATTTCTGAACATTCAAAGGTAGCAGAACATTTGTTGAATAATAAAATGAAATTTTTGGTTACACTTTATTTTAAGGTGTCCTTGTTACAGTGTAACTATACATTTAAGCATTGAGTAATATTAAGTAACTACATGTACCTACTTATGGTTAGGGTTACTTGCATGTAATTATGCATAATTAATTGTTATTATAATAGTAAGTACATGTAACGTGCAACAAGATCACAGTAAAATAAAGTGTTACCAAATGTTCCCTTAATGGTCATATAACCAAGAAAAAAGCATTTTAACTCATTTAAAAAACTGGACATTTTAAACATTCAGAGAACATTCAGAATAAAGTTTTCATAACTAATTGAGAACGTAAGCAAAACGTTCTTAGAACATATTTTTGTTAGCTGTGATTGTGTTGTTTTAGGGTTAAAGGAAACTTATCACATAATAACCTGTCAGAAAATTAACAGTAGCTTTTTTCTTACAGTACAGACAGCAATATGAAAAACCGTTAAATTTTCTCTCTTTCATGCTTGACATACAAATGCATCTCATAATTTTTCACTGAACACATTCATTACATAATTCACATACACACATTCTCAGCATAACCTGTTCTCCTCTCACAAGACCTCACCTCATTAAAAACAACACAAGACTTCAAACCTCAATATAAACCTCAGTGTCTCACACACATGCAGTCCACTGTCCTAAATCTATCAGTGCAGAAAGTTCATATTACATCCTGAGATAAAAACAATCAAGCACACATTCAAACGGTACCCTCAGAGTCACAGAATACAAACCTCAAATAAAGCAAAGCAGATCAAGTGAGTGCTCAGACACTTACCTACAGTAGTGAGCGACCCATGAGTGACAGACTGAAGCAGTCAGTGTGACTCTATCTGTCTTTTTCTCACTACTATTAGTGTCTAATACAGAGAGCTCTATACAACAGCTCAAGCATGCTGTAGTGTGTGTGTGTGTGTGTGTGTGTGTGTGTGGTCCGAGTGGCAGGCAGAAGAGAGTGCTGATGTAGTGAGCGCGCGCGTGCGTGCGTGTGTGTGTGTGTGTGTGTGTGTGTAGGGCTGAACGGGCAGCTGGCCCCCCTCCCACTGAGAGTGGAGTGGTTGCTAGGCGATTTGAGTACTCCAATCATCATGGTCTAATGACTACTGACTGCACATGCACACAAACATGTGTAAAAACCATATTTTTGTTCAATAGAGATGAAGGCCTATTAGTAATAATTACTTAATAAGCAAGAATTTATTTTAATAAATCATTGTTTAAGATGAACCTGCACACAAAGTAAGTTTAACACTTAAAAACAAGCATATTTGCAGACTAACGTGCTTAACATTGTGTTTGTTTGTTCAGGCATGTTAAAGGTAACAGGACTTCACTTAATAATTCAGTATTTTCAAGAAGATGGAAAGAGACATAAAGTGAAAGTACTCTACCATCTGTACTGTTGTATAATATATGAGATATTGACTCATTCAGAAAAATATCAATAAAATCTTTTGAAAATCACCTCAAAATCAACTATAAATTACTTTCAAAAATCTGGCTCATCCCCTTATTCACTTCAAAGTCATCCACAGAGTTCAGTTTCAGTTTGACACCCCTGTGTTAATGTCAAATTGTTTCTAATCTATGGACTCATACATTTTGTTTTGTCCTCCTTACTGAAAATTGACTACATCGCCAATCCAGGTTTTTGTCTTTTTAATGATGACTCTGATTTATGTGCAAGTTTAATACAAAAGAGAATGTTATTTGCTGGTTTTACAGCTGCAAAGAAGTAATACAGAACTGTAGAACTGGTTTACACCACACGTGTGTACAAATTGGATTCACGGCCTCCTTAAAATATTGACTTGTTAGTGTAAGCATGAATTAATTAGGCCAAACCTGGGACCATTGATGCCTGGCAACATTTTTCTTCCACCTTATTGCATTATATAAAGGAATGGTTATTGGCAATATGTCTGTTATTCCTTCTTTCTTGATTGTTTGTTCCAATGATGTTATTTTGCTTATAATTGAAAGACAATAAAAAGTTGATCACAAAAAAAATTAAAAATAAACTATAAATCAATCCAGTGGTGCAAAACCTATAAACATACATTTATATAGGGGAGACTGGGGCTACTTGTCTCACTTTACTCCAGGGAAAATTTATTTCTGAAGTTCAGTTTCTGTATTGACACAAAATACTACGACTACAAAAAAGCTGGATATTTCCATTGGCCTGGAAAAAAAAAGAAAAGAAAAGAAAAAAAGCATGCTAAGTTTTCACAATGGGAACTCCCTATTTATTACACTGATATAAATACATTTGTTTGAGACATGAATCTCTAAACAAAGCCAACTTTCACAATATATCTTTAAAGGTTAGTGGCTGTAGATAAGCGCACGACACAGGAGAAATCCCAAAATAAACAGTCTTTAATGTAAACTTAAACTCAGGAGACACTAGGAGAATCACTAGGAGACCGTACAACCACAAACACATTAACTCAAGATAATACAGGACAAAATAACTCAGGAGAACATAGGGCCTAAATAATCGGAACCAACTAGATAATTAACCAGACACAGGTGGAACTGAATGAACTAATCAGGGAACAAAGGAACATGAGAAAATAAAGAAAAACAGGAAACTAAACAGGAACATACACGTGACAACATCTGTATTTTATAAGCTATTAATTATATTTAACATGACTTGCACTCTCTTGTGAAAACAAATTACACTCTGGCAAACTTTTAAAAAGAGTTCTACGAAAATAATATATTTAAGTGTGAACTGAATGTAATGTTTTCATACATTCAATTGTGTGTTGCAATATTGCTATTAATTTAAAAGTTTATTAAATCATTTGAATCATTTAAATCAGTTGTTAAAACAATATTTTAAAATGTACTTTAAAGTAAAACTTTAAATTTGACATTACAGAGTGTGGACTTTTCAAAAGTCTAATTAAGTATGTTAAGAAACAATCATGAAAGTGTTTCAATTTAAATACACTTAAGTGGCCTTTTATTTCATTAATATTATCTGCAAATATTTTTAAAATACAAATTTAAGATTTGAAGAAAAAAAAATTAAGTGCCCGTTCAGAACAATTAGGTGCACTTCTTTCTCACAAGCGCTGACCTGGCATTTATCACTCTGTAAAACAGACCCCTACAATATGCCTATATCATGTCAACATGTGTTTAGTGGTCTGCTTTGTGTCTTCACCAGAACTGATTATCAGACTGAATGCAAGACACAGAGATGCTTTTTCACACCGAGGCTGAATTTTCAGCAGCATCATTACAGAAAGAGGAGATGTTTACTCTTATAGCAAGTCATCTGAGCACCTGTTAGCGTTGCTCTGGACGACAGCAGTAGCCTCGCCATGTGCGCTGATGAGACTTGGAATCGGACACACCTGCTCTCCATCACAGATCATCAAAGGACTGTGACCCAGTGAGTAATTCATCCTGGACATCCATTACTGCTTACTCCCGTTCACAAGTGTCTTCTTCTTCAGCTAAGGAAGTCTATGGCAGCCCGCAGAACCACTTGAGGGCATACAGATCTCAACATTATCCACAGCAAATTGGGAGTCTCTAACTCAAATCCTCTAGCATCACCAACTGCCCAAAACTGCACTCATGTTTATGCTAATAACTTTTGAACTTTAGGGCCCTATTCAGTCATAATAACGGAATTTACAGTATGATGTGGAATGCCACAGAATTTGCTAAATTTTGGATGAATAAATCAAAAGTAGGTCATTACACTTACAAAATGTGATATGGACTAGTGTCTGTGAATATCAAACTGCGAAAGGACTATTTAAATACTGCTCTGAGAGTCAGTTCATGAGCATTTTACTGTTTCTTTTGAGAAAAACAATCGTCATATCACATACTAACAGAAACCTAAAGGTTTTCACAGCAATCCATCAAACTAAAAGTTTAGTTCAACTTTAGTAACCATGACAGAAATATTACTAGCTGTAATGATAGTACTACTACTACTAATATAATTATTATTAAAACGTTATTTTTACAGGAATATTTAGCACAACATATATTGACCAGAATTTATTTAGCAGAAAAATGTAAATACACAACAAAGAAATAAATAAATAATTAAAAAACAAAACAAACAAAAAAAACATTAGAGATACTTTTGATTATTCATATTTAATGAGACCATTAAAATGGAATCTGGAAAATTAATGGAAAACAGAATGTGGTAAAAGTAAAACTTAACTTGGGGGGGGAAAAATAAAATATATTCCATAGGGTCTTAAAAATGTCTTAAAATCTTTGGGAATGCCTTCAGCGTGACCATGCTCTGAATCACGAGTGTAATTAGTACAATGGATGAGCGAGACATCACAGGCGGGGTGACGTAGAGACCAGGGAACTTAAAAGCATGTGCGGTGGATATAGCTGCAGCTTCTGGTATTTTTAATTTTGGTTATAACAAGAAGTTATTTGTTAGAATTAAATGAACCATAATGAAGGTTTTTTGACAGCATACTGAAGCTTTGAAAATAACTACAAGTAAACTATATATCAATCACTGCATTTTTCCCCCAGAAAGATGCAGTGTTAACCCTAACATTGTATTTTATTTATAAGATTTAACATTTGTAGATGGTCTAAAGCAAAAGAGTTGTAAAAATTCTGAAAATCTTTTAGAGATTATGATTTGTTTAAAAAAATAAAATATATTACACATTAATGAATAAATCAGTATATATAAAATTATTCAATTTACAAGTGTCATGTTTGTGATTTTTTTTCATGCAAGCTATAGCTTCTGACCTTTAAATAAAAACATACTCATTATTTTATGACATCAATTACTGCTTTATTTAATTTACTGCTTTATTTAAACACAGTCTAAATGTTACTGGTGTAGTCTATTTTACTTTTAATTTAATTAGAAGTTGGCCAACAGCGCCCCCCTACAAATTACAACTCCTTATCAAATGGCCGTTAGAACCCGGGGGAGGCTGTCACTGCTGCTGTTGCAAGTGCTATTACTGTTTACTCTATCATGCACCGAACGCTTCATTCTGTACATGCTTTCACAGATTAAATGCAGCGATCCAAAAGAGTGAATCTAATCATCATTCAGACAAAACTGTGCTTCAAGAATGAGCCACACTGCTGACATGATCTAATCACTAGCACACCCTGAACACATGTGACGGGCCGATGCCAATATTTACATTTAAAGCCATTATCAGCCGATTCCGATATCAGTCCGAAAATATCGTGTATCCCTAATGGCAATGAGATGCAGCGTCTCGTTCCCTCAGCGAAACCATGGTTACATGCATAACCTAGAGATGTTCCCCTTCAGGAACTTGAGCTGCGTCAAAATACTTTGGGAACTAGTATGCCCATGCTGCCAGACTTGCAAATCCCTGCATAGTGTGGAAGAGCACAGCTAAGGTGAGAGAAAAGGAGACAAGAGTGGCGCAAAATGCAGGTATAGAACCTGACAAGTAAATGGAGTGGACATCCCGCAACGTCCTGGACTCCTGAAGGCTAACTTCTGGAGGAGTGAGCCTTGACCCCCAAGGGAGAGGGGAGATCAGAGGAGTCAAGGCTATAGAATAGCATCCCGATCCACCACTTAGCATAAGCTTCTCCTGGCCGGAGGCCTAAGCCTCAGCGCACCGCAGAGGAAACACGTAATTAGTGGGTCTCTCCCGAAAGACCATCCACCGAGAGGGGCGTGGTAAGCAGCTAGGGCCTCCACGGAAACCTTCAAGGTGGAGTGGGATAACCCTGCGGAGAACAGTGCCTGCAAGAACTCTAGCACTGAACCAACTGAGCAGTTAACTGGATCGAGCTGGAGGCTGCCACATCAAGAAGTGTAGGTTCACTTCAAGGAGTACAGTTTCCTCGTGGAGGGAGCTCTGGACTGGAGTATGGTCTCAGCAACCTCAGTTGAGAGACCGGAACCTATGAGCTGTGCCCCCTCAAGGGCCACATCCACAGTTCCAAAACTCCGGGTGGGGGGAAGGCCCAGCCTGAGAGAGGAGATCCCTCCTGACGGGAATCTCCCAAGGAGAGCCATCAAGAAGGGAAATCAGGTCTGAGAATCATACTCGGCCCGGTCAGAACAGAGCTATTAAAAGAAGACAGACCCCGTCCTGGCACACTCTCTCCAGAACTCCTGGGAGCAGAGCAATCAGGGGAAAGGCATACAGACGAAGCCTCGGCCACGTCTGCACTATGGCATCCAGCCCAAGCGGAGCCGGATGTGTGAGGGAGAGCCAGAGTGGACAGTGTGAGGTCTCTTGGGTAGCGAACAAGTCCTCTTGAGCCTGGCCGAACTCCCCCCAAATCTGCTCCACCACCTTGGGGGGGAGCCTCCTGCCTCGACAGGATGTCTGCTCCCTGATTGAGATGCCCATGGATGTGCAATGCTCTCAGCGAAAGGAGTTTCCCTTGGGCCCACACAAGCCTCTGGTGCGCCAGCCTGTAAAGGGGATGCGAACGCAGACCAGGCAGTATCCAGGCATCTCCAGGCAGTTGATGTGCCACGTGAGATGTCGGCCACTCCACAGACTGCGGGCTGAGAAGCCACTCATGACTGCTCCCCAACCGGTGAGGGACACATCCGTCGTTAGCGTTACGCAATAACAAGGAGCTCCCAGCACATGGGTCCGATCCGGAACAGTGTCATGAGGACCTCTCTGTCGAGGGAGCTCGCAAGGGCGAGCAGCACGAATGCCCTCGCGTAGGTGAGTGGGTCGTGGCCACGGCGATGAACTTAGCTCGTTCATCCATGTTTAAAGGTCCTGTCTTCTGTCACAGGTTGCCGAGTCGAGGGGTGCGAACGCAGACCTCCCTGGTGGTTGATGTAAGAGACCACCGCTGTGTTGTTGGTGCACACCAACACATGATGGCCTCTTAGATCCGGGAGAAAGTGTCTGAAACACAGCCAGCGTCTCCAGGCAGTTGATGTGCCACGTGAGATGTCGGCCACTCCACAAACTGCGGGCTGAGCAGCCACTCATGACTGCTCCCCAACCGGTGAGGGACACATCCGTCGTTAGCGTTACGCAATAACAAGGAGCTCCCAGCACATGGGTCCGTCTGCTCCAACTGAGCTAATATCAACCAATCGTTGATATAATTCAATGCGGATGGCCTGGAGTCGCAGTTGAGCCAGAAAAGCATCCACACACTTTGCAAAAGTGTGGCCTGAGAGTGCAAGGCCAAACGGAAACCCCAATATTAGTAAGCTAAGTCCCCGAAAGTAAACCTCAGGAAATTCCTGTGTTGGGGAAGTATGGAGACATGAAAGTATGCATCTTTTAGATCTATCATGACAAACCAGTCCTTGGACTTGATCTGATCTGATCCATATGCGGCACTGGAGTGCGGGCACTGGAGGGCGCTCTGGAGGAGGAGCAGGACTGGCTGGGACCAGCGGAGACTCAGGAGACGATGGAGGGCTGGACGGGACCAGCGGAGACGATGGGGACGATGGAGCTCTCAGACTCAGGATAGGTTTCAGGAGCGGATTCTGGGGCTGGAGCTGACACTGGAGCGAGCTCTGGGGCTGGAGCCCAAGACATCCCATAATACTCCACCAGTATTCCTAGGGGCACATGTGTGGCAGATGGTGGGCTTGAGTGAGCCGCGGCAGGCTGGGTTCTGGATCGGGATTGGAGATTCTCTAGACACCGGATGACCGCCTCCTTTCAATTGAGGTTGGAGGTGTCTGGGAGCTCCATTGGCTGGTGGTAAGTGATCCCGATCCGGAACAGTGTCACGAGGACCTCTCTGTCGAGGGAGCTCGCAAGGGCGAGCAGCACAAATGCCCTCGCGTAGGTGAGTGGGTCGTGGCAACGGAGATGAACTTAGCTCGTTCATCCATGTTTAAAGGTCCTGTCTTCTGTCACGGGTTGCCGAGGCGAGGTGTTCAAAGGAGAACAAAGGAGGCAGATAATCCAAAATAAACAAAGTCTTTAATAAATCCATAAAGGAACATACAACCACTTAAAACGATGTTAGACAGGACAAAGAAACTCTAGAAACTGAAGGCTTATAAAGACATGCAAACCAAAGGAGCAAACAAGATAATTAATACAACACAGGTGATCTGAATGAATGATGATTAACTAATGATTACAGGAACTAAACCAAATAAGGACAAACAGGAACTAAACGGGAACATACATGTGACACCTGCAGGTGGCTTATTATTTATAGCCTTTTCTCACAGCAGCTGGAATAATTAAATTTATCATTTTTATTGTGAATTGTAATCCATGAAGGATTATGTGTTTATGAAACACAAGTGACTGAAATTAGAATATATTCCATCAGAATATATGTGCATCTGACAACAGATAGCCTGGGATTACACAAATTTTGTATTTTAAAGAGAACCAGTTCGAAGGAAGAATAATTTGCTTTTGGGTTTGAAATAATTTATTTATATAAAATTCAAATGGTATGACAATTAGACATTAGACTGTACAGAAATTGAAATATGCATGTAACACTAATACACACTACATACACGTTGTTAACATGAACAATTTGAGAACAAACTATAACAGTAATAATGATTTGCACAGTTTGATGTGATATGAGCTAGCCGATATTTAGATTTTATTCACTATTTGTAGCGCAATTTATTGTAATGCTTTTTTCCTCAGTTGGTCAGAACAAAAGTGGCAGACTTACTTATTCGGATGATAATATCCGGTGAAAATTCTTATGTAGGTTATATATTCCAAGATGTAGGCTAGAATCTGTGATTCCTAAGTACCGTATCCACCCCGGTGCAGTGACTGACAGCCACACATACACCTCAAAACATTAGATTCATCCGCGTTGGAGCCGTGCCAACACACAACCCATGTTTAAGAAAATAATTCTGAAAATAACTGCAATAGTAGGTTTCAAACAGAGATGGCATCAAAGAGGCAAAACTTACAGACTGCAGCTTTAAGTTAATTTAGAAATATGTTTGGAACATTTTTTGTTTGTTAAATTCAAAAGTAACGACCAGGCGGCCAGCGAAGGTGAGTTGAGCATATGTTTGTTCAATTTAACCTTCTCAAATCAACACGATTTGCCTAAAATAAAATGTATTGACATAAAACACTTCATGCATTTCACAATATTAATTAAAAAATTTAACCTAGATAAATGTGCGCTTTTAGACGCATACCCAAATGTTTGTGCGAAGAGTGGAAGCTGAAGCGTGCTTTGCAGGACATGGAGACACCAGCGCGATCACTTGCATTTTTTTCTTAATGCTTTGATGACTAGAAAGTAAAAAAAAAAAAAAAAAAACAGCATTTATTTGAAATAATTTTTTTGTAACAATGTAAAAGTCTTTTCTGTCACTTGATCAATTTAATGCGTTCTTGCTTAATAAAATATTCATTCATTTTTTTAAAGTATTAACTTTTTCGCACCATTTATTAATCTAGTTCAATGTTAATACACTTTTTTTCATGAACATTCATGTTTGTTCATAATACACTATCAAAAATGTTAATGTCCGCAACTTGAAATGTTGAAAATGTATATCAAAATGTATGCTTTTCTTCACCAGTCCAGGAATATTAACAGCCCTTCCAGACACATTCAACAATGTCAACTGAAAACAAAATGGACACACAAACTGCTTGATCTGGGAGGATCTGGCAGTTCCTACGAACACGCTGCGTCTGCAGTGGAGTTTAATTCAGAGACAGGCAGAGGTCTGTGCTGTGATAGGATCTGTGTTTGTCTCAGATTAAAGGCCAGCTGTCGCTCTATAAAGGCACAGAGACATGCTGCTTCAAAAGAGACCACTGTCATTCAAGCAAACATCACAATTACCCAGCACAGAGCTTCAGCTTTGAAATAGAAATGAGTTACTTACAGGTGCTACTGGTTTCTGCCAAAGCTGTCTTTTATCTATATGAATAGGGTTTCCTCTAAATGCCAATGAGCAGCCAAAACAGGAACACCAGGTACTATTTATAACATTGTTATATTGGTAATTAATGATAATTGTAAATAGAATAAACATAAATTGGAGATGCACTTGGTATTGATCAAGATCATGTTATATTGGCAATCATATTGGTTATCGCTATATATGATTTATTTTATTATTAGTGTCAGGCAAAATATCAGAGCATATAACTTCACCATAAAAACAATATGGTACCGACATTGTAAGTTATGTAGATTGAACTTAAATTTACAGTAATGTACTATTTACTAAAATCGTTTTGCATTTATAATACACTGACATCCAACTTAAAAACCCAGGTAAGGAAAACTCACATGATGAATCAAAGTTCATCACAAGCAGCTTTACAACAAGATTATTTAAATATTAATATACAGAAGTGCCATACACACAAATACAAACATCATCATGGTATCACACATTATACTTAATAATAATGCAATAAACATTAATTTAACAACATAAGATGTAACATACTGTAAAACCCTCATGCACATAACTGATAAGAAAAAAACTAAAAAGAAATTAAATTCATCCAAAACTGCAAAAAAAAAAAAAAGAAGACATTTACTGAGCCCATGTCATTCAAATCCTGTATGACAAAAGAAGATATTTTGAAGAATGTTATAACTCAGTTCCCATTGACTGCACTCTATGGACAACAGAAATGAATGGAATTAAAACTTTTTGGTTAGTGACATTTTTAAGAATTAAGTGCTACTGGTGAAATTAAATTACATGATTGGAGTGATTTGGGAACCAAATCTGTGTTCCTTTTGCCATACCAGTTTATTACTAATAAGTATCTATTTCACATTCAGATTAAGTTTAATGACGATGTAATCATAATGCAACATGCTGGTCGCATGTACAGCTGACGATTTAAAATATTCCAAAAGCTCAAAATCACATTCTAGAACCTTTTTTCTCTAAAGTTTTCATATATAGTATGTGGTTATAATAGATGGGCGTAAAGTGGTGCGGGTGGGATGGGAACATGGTCATCCTGCCAATCCCAAAATCCCCCTAAACACACACACACACACACACACACACACACACACACACACACACACACACACACACACACACACACACACACACACACACACAGACAGACAGACAGACACTCAGTGTCTCTCTGGTTTCCTGTTAGTCATTTCTCAGTGCAACCCACCCAGTGACCCAGCATTACACTACACACACAAAAAAACCCCATACACAAACACACCTCTCTTTCCCAGCAGCCATGTGAATAAGATCTATAACTGTAAAACGGAAAGGGGTCAGAAAGCATTCGAGCAGTCATTTGCTATTTTTGTTTAAGTAAGCTGACTGTACACAACTGTAAAAAAAAAAAAGTCTGCAAATCAAAAATTAAAACTGGCACAAATCTATTTTGTTAATGCACATTGCTAGTATTGAGGTGAACAATCAATCCTTGCAAGTTAATCCACAGAAAATAAAAATGTTCTTTAAATAATCTGTAAATTTGCTTCTGCTCTGAAATGCCATTCCTTCTCAGATGACTTCAGTTTGATGTACTGGACTATCCTTAACCTCGGCCCTCCAACCGTTAGTGAGAGATGGAGAGGAGTTGCACTAAAATAACCCCCCATCCTCTATTCAATGTTCCATTTCAGTTGGAAATGCATCACAATACTGAAGTCAGCAGCAACTTCCGTTTCACATGGACTTTAAACAGACTCTAAACTGAATCATAAAGTGATCAAATTATGGACATAAGGGATTTCTCCTGTTATTTTGTAATATGAGTTTTATGTATAATCTAGACATACTCCATCATTCACAATTAAAGCACCTTTTCCAGCACAGTCCACCCAGATCATTTAAGAAAACCAAACTGCAACTCATCTAATCACCACCATAGACTTATTATATGACCACAAACATTTACATAGCAACACCTATTCAATATTCAGCAACTATAATGATGAGCAACGGTGTAAACTATGCTGGTAAGCTTGTTACCCTTGTGAAAAAGAAGTACACTTTAGCATATTTAATAAAAGTGCAAGCTTATTACGGAAATAATATACTTAAAAATAAGTGTGAACCGAATGTTTTCAGATACTTAATTGCAGCTTAATTGCATTTACATTAAAATTATTATAGTTTAAATTTATATTAAATGCCATTAAACTTCAAAGTGTCTTTTGACCCACTTACGTAGGACTTAAGTAGGCTACTAATCTCTATATGTAATAATATCGTAATTCTATTGTGTTTGAAATATGGTTTAAGTGTACAGCTGAATGCACTGACAAGCATTAATGGTAAACTAAAATATATTTGAATGTAATTTCTATTGAAACCTGGGTCACACTTTACTTTAAGATCTAGTTCTCGCTTTTACCAAATCATTAACTACGACTTTTGCCTCAATAATCTCCTAATTTGCTGCTTATTAATAGTTAGTAAAGTAGTTGTTAAGGTTATTGGGTAGGATTAGGGATGTAGAATATGGTCATGCAGATTATGTCCTTTATAAGCACTAATAAACAGCTGATATGTAAATAATAGGCATGCTAATAAGCAACTAGTTAATAGTGAGAATTGGACTAAAGTGTTACTGAAACCTGTATGTTATGTATTTAAACATTTGTAATTAGACTTAAGTGGCCTTTTATTTCTTTAGTATTCTATTATCTACAAGTACAGTTTTTTTTTTAGTGTAGCCGACTTAATATACTTAGCACTATTTACTAGTGTAGTTTTAGGCCTTAAAGTAAGTGTTCGTATGTTTTCATAACCATGTCATTGGGATAATGGTATAATAACTAGAGACATCTCAGAGGAATCTGGTGTTTGCGCTACAGTGACCATACAGTGACCTCTCTATATCACACAACACCATGATGCTTCACTCAGGCAAAGGCAGACAGATAGCACTGACCATCAGAGCTTTGCACACAGACATGTATTCAATCCACATTAACATCATTAACAAATCAGCACAGCACAACATGACTGACAGCCAGTGAAGATCCAGCTAACAATAACCTGCACTTTTAACTCAGTTAGACGAGTGTGTGCAATTGTAAGCGTGCATCTACTGTACTCAAAAACTATTGGAACAACACTACCGCATTTGATTGTTAAATTCAGATATTTTGCTTTGAAACACTTCTGTAAAATCTCAATACAGAGCAGATTAGTTTTCAACACAACTGAAACTAATATAATGAAACACAGACTGGCATGTTTGCAAAACCTGTCTATTCTGTCTTTCAAATTAACAAATGCACACACTTTTAACACTACACTGACTTGTTCTGTACTAATTCTCTTAAGCTCGAATCCCCACATCAAAACAGCCATAAATACTTTCTTTATAACAATCAGAGAAAAAAATTACTATAAATAGATAATAATTGCAACCAGCCAGAAACAGAAATCATGAGTTAAGACGTAATCACCTTAGAGATATATCAGATACAGCACAGAACTTCTACTGGTCCTCTCAGTTTCCCAGTGCGCTTCACACACACACACACACACACACACTCAGCAGAGGGACAGTCCCTCTCAGGAGAACTCTGTATCTTGATATCTTTCCTCAGCCTTCTCCTTCCTTTCCGCTATTTTTGTTTCTTTCTCCTGTTTTCCCTGTCTTCCTCTCATTCTGGTGTAGCTCCAGGCTGCTTTGTCCTTCTATGACCTGCTCCAGTAAAAGCTTCCCATCAGGCCCAGAATTTCTGATTGCCCACGGGCAAGAAAGACCAAAACGAGAGAATGAAAGACTAAGATAGAAATAAACTCAGGGCCCTGAAGAGCATAAGCACTGCTGCCTTTTCTGCCAAAGACAGAAAAGGACAAAAAAAAAGCTTCTTCATCTGTTGTGTTTTTGAAGAATAAGTGATAGAAAATTCCTCCAGTATGAGTGCTGGGAAGTGAGCGCAACATGCCTAAAATCCCCCGACTCTCTGCATAAACGATACAGAAAATATATATTTATAGTGTCACACTAAAGCAGTGTTTCTCAACCTTTTTGACTGCAAGGCCATCCATTATTCAAGATCTTTAAAGACATTCATCATTCAAAACCACGTAGACTCAAATATTTTTAAAACTGCTGCTGTAATGATAAATGTTCTTAAATGTTCAGAGTTCCTCGTGGCCTATACATTTGCTTGTCTTTTCCAATGGCTCGTAGGGACAGGATAAGACATCATGTTTAGCTATTTTAGCTTATTTTAAGGGTGTTTTAATCCGTCTTTAGCCCCCATGGAAGTGTGCATAGTGGCTCCTGACTTCTGGCTCCCTATATAGTAGAGAACCACTGAATTAGAGGATGACCACAAAAGTTCAAGATCTCAGAACAGGATATTTCTTATTCCTCCACCGCCTCCTGCTGGCTACAGATGATAAAGCAACTAAAATACATTTTAAACATTTTTACATTAAGTTGTGGCAGTCTGGCAATCAAGGGTGGACCAATGTGGATTCAGGACCACTCAGCTGGCACAGTGTACAGTTTTGTATGCATTTGTACACTTTTATGCATCAAATTCCAGATCCATAAATAAAGTCTTATTCTACATTCAAAAATCACATTACAAATGTAAAATAGGTTGGGACTGTCAATTCAAATTGATTTGTTATTGTTTTTATATGGCTGCCCTTTTGGAAAGAAAGATATGCTAAATTGTTTTGAAAGTGAACTTGTACTTCAAAATTTCAAAGTTGTTAAAATTGTACTGGCAGACAACATGATATTAATGAAATAAAAGGCCACTTAAGTGGTACTTAAGGAAAGCACATTTTTATGACTATGTTTCTTAACACACTTAAGTACACTTTTAAAAAGTGCACTTTGTAATACTGTAACACTTTAAAGTATATTTTAAATAATTGTTTCAAAAATCTTTTGTCATAGTTCAAGGAAGTCTACTTATTTTGATGTATTGACTAACATGCTAAAACACATTTAAAGTACTTGATTATAGTTTTAACTGTAGTGTGTTATTTGATATTACATTTAAGGTTAATATATACATACCTCCACCATTTTTTATCAGGCTCCTATGAAAATAACACTGGACATTTTTGAAAATAAAGCATTCAGTGACTGACTAATAACCTTTTCTTTGCCATTAAAGTGAAATTACTGAATCTAAACATAGGAGCCTGATAAAAATGCTAATTTAAAAGAAAAAGCCTGAAAAATATCAGACAGACTTAGAGGTTTTTGCATTACATTGCATTGCTACTTCATCATTACAAATGTGGGGTAGTCGAGGCCTAATGGTTAGGGAGTCTGGCTTGTAACCTGAAGGTTGCTGGTTTGATTCCCGCACCTGCAGGAATTGAGGGTGGGGATTGTGAATGAACAGCACTCTCTCGATACCTTCGATACCATGACTAAGGTGCCCTTGAGCAAGGCACCGAACCCCTAATTGCTCCCTGGGCGCTGGAGTAAGGCTGCCCACTGCTCCGGGTGTGTGTGTGTGTGTGTGTGTGTGTGTGTGTGTGTGTGTGTGTGTGTGTTCACTACTCACTGCTGTGTGTGTGCACTTGGATGGGTTAAATGCAGAGCACCATTTCGAGTATGGGTCACCATACTTGACAATACGTCATGACTTAACTTAACTTAACAAATGTGTAATTGCAAATATATTTGACAAATACATGGAAAAAATATACTTAAATCCTAAAGTTAAGCACTTTAATATAATGTAAGCCCTTACTGTAAGTTTATTATTTTATTAAAGTGCATAATTTCCATAATAAGCACTCTTTTTAAAAGTATGCTTTTCATAAGAGTGGTAATCTGACAGTGTTAATAATCCTAATTTATTTAGGCAATATTCAAGTTTCCACTTGCCTAATTTACACAATAGATTAAGCAAAACAGATACATACAACTTCAATCATGGTTATTCTTATAGGTGCCATTGCTATACTCTCAGTAAACTGTCATACCTCCCACAGGCTCCTAAAGTCCTTCTGCTCAATCCGCAGCAGTTCACTGTACTCTCGGGTGACAATGGTGGCGTGCCGCGGCGTGTTGTCCAGAATAGACTCCCCAAAAGCTGTGCCGATTCCCAGCGTACAGATGGTGACAGCATCCTTAACATGAAGAGGAACACAGGTCAGAGTCAACTCTTTCAGAGAGGAAGAGATGAGAAGAGAGGAGTCATATAAGCCATCTCAGATGTTTCTGACTGAGAGACTGATGCACTTCCACTTGGATTCAGGCCTTTCTCAAGGACAACACACACAGAGAAAGAGAGAGGTCAGCTCATTTGTCCCTAAGGTTTGTAATGTAAGACGCAGATCTGTTAGGAGTTGCTCTAGTTTTCTGCTGCGGTCTATAATAAGCACCTGCACTCAATAAAAAATGTCCACTGTGAGCAGATGAATATAAGATCATTTTAGTTTTCACTTGGGATGGGAATCGTTAACAGTTTAGTGAGTCTAGTTCCAGTTCAGATTCTACTTAGCAACTAAAAAATAATTCCAGTAAAGTATTTTAATTATTTGTTTGTTTTTTGTTTTGTTTTGTTTTTTTTATCTTGGTAGTTTTTGCTCACAACACAAACACAGAGAACAAAAATCAACTGCTAAAGAACAGAGATACAAAACAAATGTGGGAAAGTCAGCAAACTGAACAGAATTTAGCCGGTTATTTCAGTGACACCAAATATTTGAAACTGATTTCAAGTTTTTGAGTGCTCCATCTCCTCTCATAATTGTCTTGTACCTAAATATAACTCCTTTTAGGTGAGATACTGTACGTCTAAGGAGACCTGTTAATGTGATGTAATAACAGTTATGTAAATGATGATTTACATAACTGTTCTTCCTTGATGAACTATAGTGAATGCTTGAGGGTGAGTATGTTCTATTATCAAGTCAAATTTATATATTGCTTTATATAGCAAGATTTATATAGCAATACATTGTTTCAAAGCAGCTTTACAAAAAATCATGTTGCTAATATTTATAATATTTTAATATCTTCACGCATTATGGTCACATTTAGAATATTAGAGCTATGTGATAATACAGTTTACATTTAACAACAATACAGGCAATCAAGCAGTACATATTGCTACATATTGCTTTACATTAGTGTACTGTACATGATGTACAGACGAAGTTGAGCATACTTATATATCCAAATTTACATAAAGAGTTGTTTGATAATATAGTTTACATTTTGCAATGATAAACAATCAAGCAGATTTGTTATGTGATGATATTGAGGATTCTGAAACATATGAAGTTCAATGATGCACATAAATGAAAGGCTTAAAATATTAATATTATCATTTCTTATATAGTTCAGACCCAGGATAAGCTCTGTTCACTATCATTTAAAAACAGAACTGACATGACAACGTACCTGATGGTTTGCGGTTTCTGAGACTTTGACATCTAGGGAACCGGACAAGACGGTGTACCAGTTAGTGCCAATGTCACCTTGTCTGTACACTAACACACACACAAACAGAGAGAAGGTAGTGCTCTATTGAAAAAAAACATATCATTACACTAGACCTAGTCACAATGCAAACTTTTGTGAAGTGATTCTGTCAACAAAAATTTTTTTCATATCATATGTAGGCCTATGTGTGTGAGCGTGAGTGCACGTGTGTGTGTTTGACTGACATGTGATGCCTTTCTCCAGACACTCATAGAAGCCACACAGACAGATCTGCTGAAGTAGAGCAGGGTGGAACTTCTCAAAGGCCTTCACACTTTTCAGACGGGCCAAGATAATGTCCACATCCTCCCCCGAACGCTCCTCCGGTCTGCATACACAGAAACACACATACAAATCAAATTACAGCAATAGCTGACTCATTATTTGCACATTTTCATGCCTTTTTTTTATTTAATTTAATTTTATTTTATTTTTGTCTGTGTGTTTTGCATATGGTGGAGCTGGTCTGGTGGAGCTTTAGAAGTCTGATTATAAACCAGACCACATTGGGGTAAAACCAAGCTAAAGGCGTACCTTAAGGAAAATTGGCTTTTCACTATTCCCATAGTGTATGACTGCAGACAAATTAACAGAGCAACACATTCTGTGTTATTTGCTTTGGTAAAAAAAAAAACAACAACAAAAAAAAAACATATATCTCTATGATGAGGGGGCCTTTTACCCCACACTCAAGGGAAAAATCGCCTAGTATTTATACAAAAACTATTTGTAGATGCAATAAAGTTATGTGTTTTGCATAATATCTAAGTTAATACTTGTTCAAAACTTCAGTTTGTACTATTTTCTGTTTATTTTGATAAACAGAATCTCTTGGATTACAATTTGCAACTAGATGGATGTACTGTTACTTCCTCTACAGTCAAAAATCTGGGTGTTATATTAGACAGCAACTTGTCTTTTGAAAATTGTCTTTGGAAAACATTTCCAATGTTACAAAAACAGCATTCTTCCATCTTAGAAACATTGCCAAGCTACGAATCATGTTATCTGTTTCCGATGCAGAAAAGCTAATTCATGCATTCATGACCTCTAGACTGGACTATTGTAATGCACTGTTAGCTGGTTGTCCTGCATCTTCAATAAACAAGTTACAGATAGTGTAGTGCAAAATGCAGCGGCTGGAGTCCTTACCAGGTCAAGAAAATATGATCATATTACCCCAATTTTACGGTCTCTGCACTGGCTCCCTATTAAGTTCCATATCAGTTACAAAATATTATTACTTCCCTATAAGGCCCTAAATGGTTTAGCTCTTGCGCACACCTAACTAGTCTTCTACCACGCTATAATCCAACCCACTACCTAAGGTCGCTCTGGAATAGCCTTCCTGATAACGTTCGGGGTTCAGACACACTCTCTCTGTTTAAATCTAGATTAAAGACACATCTCTTTAGCCAAGCATTCAACATAATGCATCATATATAATCTTGTACTGCAGTTCTATCTGCTCAAATGCACATTATTATTCTTTAGCTTGGGTTGAACAAATCATTTTTGCTTGGATGGAACAGCAGCTACGCTAATTATGTCTCTATTTGTTTCTCTGTTTTTGCCGCGGGATTAACATCCCGTGGTAACTCGGAATTACAGAAGCTTCAGTCTGGATCCAACCCTTAAATGATCTGAGATGACCGAACACCTGAGAAGAGATGATGCCAACCCCTCTGACCTCTGAGGACCTCAGAGGATGCCAACCCTCAGACAATATACAGAATTACCAAATTTTGCCATAAATTAAATAGATTAAGTTTCTACAATATATAAATATATTGTAGAAACTTAATTTCCTGTAAAGCTGCTTTGCAACGATGTCTGTCGTAAAAAGTTCTATACAAATAAACTTGAATTGAATTGAACTGAATAAATAGAAGCATTTTTGTTCAAAAAATACACTGTAAAAAATAACTGTAATTTTAACTGTAAAATTTTGTAAAAATGCTACGGAAGAAAACTGTTAATAGGTTAACAGTAAGTTCCTGTACTATATACAGGGAAAAACTGTAAAAGATCTAACCAGACATTTCATGTAATTTTATAGTAAAATGTTGTTAATTATACAGTTTTTAGAAGTAAAAACAACAAATCAATGTATAATTTACAGTCAAAAACTGTAAACTGATATTCCCAGAATTCCCTGCGTGACACTCCACATTTGAAAGTATTTTGTTTAAATAATCATGATTTTTGAATAGTTTTTGTTATCAGTTATGTACATTTGGGCTTTATGTTACATCTTCTGTTGTTTAATGAAAGTTTATTGCATTATTTAAGTATCATGTGTTTTACCACGATTGTGTTTTGTGTTTGCATGAATGATTCTGTGCACCTTCTATATATTAGTATATACTTCTGCTTGTGGCGAAGCTATTTGCGATGAGCTTTGATTCTTCATGTGGCTTTCTCTTTTACCACCTGCATTATTATGGTGGTTGTCAGTGTGTTAAAAGTACAAAACAGATTTTAATAGCAGTGTGCGTTGTTGAATTTACTGGTTTACATTCAAATTTTCTTGTTTGTAAATTACAGTTTTATACTGTAAAATGTACAGTTTTGGGCTGCAAATGTGTTTACTGTTTTTCTGTATTTTTCACAAAATTATTCAGGCAAACACAGCTGCCAAAATTATTTTGTAAAAACTACAGAATTTTTTTTACAGTGTACACTGTCATTGAAATATGTTCATTTTATGAATACAGATTTTTTAAAGGCTTGGAGGAGATCCCATAATAATTTAATATGTCTTTACAGTAGTAACAATAAATCTATTTTGATTACATGACTATATGATGCTTTCATTATATCCCAATATATTACCTCAAATGCATTTACTTCTGTTATTGAAAAACTGTTGATTTAATTACCTTGAACAAAACTGAAAATCATCATCAGGACTTCTGACTCAAAATATATTTGGTATTTTAATGGATTCCAATTAGCTGTGTAGATTTAAAACATTTTAAAAAGCACTAAATATTAGATCAAATTCGCTTTCAATCAGCTTCATGCAACTGCTCGCAAGAATCAGCCAAATTCAGTTTGAACTATTGATTTTTTAAAAAGTAGTGCATTTTACCCCAGAGCACCTTTAGCCACATTCTACCCTGCTTTAATCTGTGTACTGTACAGTGCTGATGCAGTGAGCTAAATGAACCAGGCAAGATCATTTGAGGCTTTATAAATGTTTAGGGGACCCTTGACTGCTATTGCCACTTAAAGCGGTTCAATATAGTAAGTCTGATTTATTCAACGCCACCCCAGAGAAAGAATGCTCATCATCACAAAACACAACATCATATAAAACATAGTAAATCATGAGGTAATGTACAGTATGTGACACAAATCTAGTAGTGGAACGATGGGATTTTGATGACCAATGCTGATATCTAGAGCGCAGGTTGAACAATAGCCAATGCAATGCAGATACTGTAAGTACTCTTTATTGCAACAGCTCTGGCCAAGCAGAATGACACCAAGATCGATCACACATGAATGTTTAAGGTTTAGGCACTGTGTAGTAATGGGATATCGACAGTATTGGCTAATTAACACCAGAGCAAGTCAAGCAAAACACTGCAGCCTTAACATGTCTTGCAAACTAAAGAGGTTGAAGTTTGTGTGACAGTATCTCTAGGTTTCACTCAGAAAATGGCAACAACGTGCATAGCCAGAATTTTTAATATTGACATCAAATAACAATCTAGCAAAATCTTTGGAATTAGGTCTTCTACAAAGACATTCAGTGTATCAACCTTGTAAATGCAATTTCACTTTCAATGATAAAAATTTTAAATTGCCCTTCCTTTCCCTGTTTAGTGTGCAATATGCATCCGACAGTCAGTGAATAGACTGAAACTGAAACTACATTAAATTTTAAAACTAACATGTTAAATATAAGATTAAAGCTGAAAATTTAGACTTTATTTTAAAAAAAGGTGTCTTCCTTAAACTGCACATGTCCACTTAGAGGTCAGACACACCTGTGCAAACATGTGATCATGTGCCTGTGTGTTTGAGGGTGTTTAACAGGGACTAAAAATCCATTTACTATGCAAACAGTTCTACATCAAATCCTAAATAACACTGTCAATATGACCAAGGTGTTTAACACAAAGGTTTTTATCAGAACAACACAGTCTGAATACAGATTCTCTCCATAGCAAGTATTATTGCTCAAAGTAAAGGGTTAATGATTTAAACAAACTCCTAGCTTCAGGCCATTTATGGAGATCCTCAATTCAAGACTTGCATTTTGAAATAGTACAAAACTAGAAACTACTTTCAGCCTCAATAGGTAAATTTATGGCGTTCATATAATTCAAACAGCAATCAATATGTTGTCGTATGAGTCAGAGGGGGAAAATCAAATACAGCTCCACTCAGCACATCTGGACATTGCTGTTATGCATCTACGTCTCCATCAAAACAATGTCAGGTGAGAGGAGATAAAGACAGGAATGGAGAGAGATGAGTATTGGCACATTTACTCTTTTCAACAGACCTGTGCCCATCTGCTTTAGGTGTGTAAATATTGATCTATAACGAAATGGAGCCATTCACTGCAGGAAGAGCAGGCCAGAGCCCATTAGAGTGTGTCATAAACACATTACACACAAATCTCTGCTCCATCTTTGATAACGAGACTGTAATGTTTGTTAACTGCTTTAAAATGTTGGATATATATCCTAGATGTCCTGTATCTAGGCTATCATGGGCAGAGTCCAGAGACTCACAGTACTGCTCTTACTACAAATGAAAAGTCTAATGTGTAAAAATATTACAGAGATTGTTCACCCAAAAATGTTCTGTCATCTGTCTGTCATCATTAACCTTTGTGTCATTCAAAATCTGTGTGTTTCTTCCATGGAAGACCAGTGGCTGTCCAAAAATTGAAATTAGCACCATAAATATATAATTATGTAGTCCATGCAAGTTGTGTTTTAAAATTTCAGTTGTGCAAAACTGGTACAGACTAATTTAAAGGGATAAGTCACCCCAAAATGACATAATTTTCTGTAATCATTTACTGACCCTCATGTCATTCCAAACATCTTTCATTTATCTTTGGAACATGAATGAAGATATTTGTAATATTATCTAATTCAATTCAATTCAAGTGTATTAGTATAGCGCTTTTCACAATGCAAATCATTACACAGTAGCTTTACAGAAAATTTAAGTTTCTACATTATATTTAGCATATCAGTGGTGACTATCTCATGTTAATGTCCATATGGCAGAAATGTACAGTAAAAATCATGCAGTTAATTAACGACATGTAATCAAACAGTGAACACTATTAACAGCAATGATTATGTGTTGCGCTCTGTCTTATAGCAAAATTTGGTAGTTTTGTATGTTGTTTGAGGGTTGGCATCATCTGAGGTCCTCTGAGGGGTTGGTCTTTTTATTTTTGACCATACATTGAAAGTCCATGCAACCAAAATTTCAAGCTTCAAAAAGTATATAAAGACATTGCAAAAATGCATATAAAAGGAGTGGTTTATTAACACTGCGCATTTGAAGTGCAATAAAGGACCTCATTGGTCCCCATGTCAAGCAAGCATGTTTGAGTTTCCATTTTTGATGTGCTCTGTGTATGTGAGCAGATCAATGTTTAAATGTCAATAAAAGGCTAAATTAAACCTGCTCATCAAATAAAGCAATCATGTTTTTAGCTTTATTAGCTTTCTTAGATTTCTTAGCTTTATTCTTATGAATTACTTTTACAACATCTCTATGTACTTTTTTTTGAGGCTTGAAAAATTTGCTTGCATTTACTTTTAATGGATGAGCAAAAATGATGACAGAGTATAAAAGAGTATATACTGTGTATATATATATATATATATCTTTACTTGTGTTCTGAAAATGACGGATGTCTTCTGTCTTCTGAACAACGTGAAGGTAAGCAAAGCAAAGCATAATTTTCATTTTTGGAAGCTAACCTGTTTATTGTTATTTTTAGTCCATGTTGGAGCTTGACAGCCCTAGTTTTTGGTGTTAAAGTGTTGAGCACATACTTGTAATATGAGACAGTTAATATTTAGCTTTTGCCTACACTACTTATTCATATATACAGATATTTAAATAGGTTGAGCGTAGGAAGACTCACTCTATCACATTATTTGCGGCACTTCATGGGAGTTGGTGGGGCCTAATTTTAACTAGTGCAAAATATGCACAATTCCATTAATTTGTCTATATTCCATTAATTTTATGCAAAAAAGCACCATGGACATTCTGATAAACTTCTCCTTTTGAGTTCCACTGAAGAAACGTGTATGGATTTGGTATGACATGAGGGTGAATGGATTTTCATTTTGGGGTGGACTATTCCTTTAAGTTTGGTCTCGGTACTAAAGCCCTTCACAGCAGAAAGTGTCTCTTCATGCGTCTGCAGTAACACAAGCACTGCAGCACTGGTGACCTCCTGCAGGTGACAAACAACCTTTTACAAACTACTCTCAGTGCACTTCAATTCACCATCTACAGCATTCACAATCAAAGCAGCGAAAGACGTGAAGCTTGCAATGAATCCATCTATCATCTGAAATCTATCGGGCTGAGAATGAAAGACTGCATCTGAATGCATACTGCACATCAATCACACTGACAATCGCATTTGACATATGACACGAAACTTACATTCTAATATTGTTTAACAAATCAAATGTGCTTGAAACGTCTTTTGCATGGCACTGCTGTGTAAATGATTGCTGAAGGTGGACCAGAACAACAGCATTACGACAGAAAAATGAAGTTTGTGCAGGGTACCTCTTATCCAGACAGATGATCCACTCAGCAGAAGCGGACGGGTGGCTGGAGGTGTGTGCCGCGACCATCTTCGGTGAAATCATGGAGTAATATTACAGTTCGCATCGTCCGCACCTGATCATGAGCAGATGAGACTTTACTGAGAGCGATCGAGTTTGAGTCTGACTCTGAGCGATGCTGCTGCCGCCCACACAGCTGACAGCGCGGAAACACACCGGGGCTAGTTGTCACAAGCGCTGTAAGGTTTTGAGTCAAAGGTAGTGCAAAACACTCGTTTTGACAGAGTTTCCAATATCACATAAATAAATGAGCACAATAAACCACAATAACATATATTCAGAATCAATTACATTTAATAGACACCCAAATCCGTGGAGTCGCTCCATAAGACTTTGGTTCATCTTCGAAACACAGTTAAGATATTTCTAACGAAACCTAAGATATTTCTTTCACATCACTCAAAGTCTACAACCAAAAAAACTTTTACGATTACAAAAAAGAAAAAGAAAAAGAAATGAAGACATCATAAATAATTCATAAATCGAGCAGTTTAATCCAACAGAAAAGATCGCTTTACTAACATTTAATTCAGGCTTTTACTCTGTGAAGCCAGACATACGAAATAATAGTAAAAAAATAAATAAATAAAAATAAATAAATAATAAAAGATTAGGGCTGTCAAACGATTTTTCGCTATTAATCGCATCCAAAATAAAATTGTGTATAGGCCTAATATATTTATTATTGTGTATATATACAGAGAGAGAGAGAGAGAGAGAGAGAGAGAACAGTCTTATATTTATATACATAATACATATACACAGTGCACACACATATAAGCTATTATGTAAACAAACTTTTTTTGCGATTCGCGATTAATCGTTTGACAGCCCTACAAAACATATTTTTAATTGAATAGTTTATTGAAATTTTACATAAAATATAAAATAAATATGTATGTCTGTATGTATGTTTTGTATCATATTTGATACATCAGGCTTTTTATGGAAATTTTAATGGTGATTATTAATAGATGTACAAAAAACTTTCCTCAGTAAAGCCTGATGTATATTTAAAAAAAAAAAAAAATAAGTATGGATATTCAGTCCAGTATTAATAAAATTGTGAAAAAATGTTTACTTTATAAAAATCATTAAAGATTTCACAACAAAAAGAAATGTGAAGAGTTCTAATGCAAAAGCCTCTAAAAGCCATCTTGGTCAAAAATGAGATAACGATACTGAGTGAATGCTCTCCACATAGTATATGTTTATCAAGTTCTTTCACTTCAAATGTGCTACATCCCAGCCTCAACCCATTCAGAAGTACCAGTACTTACTTAGAAACCTATACATAGTAGCCTGAAAGAAATGCTCATTTTAAAGAAAAACATCAGACGTACTTAGAGGTTTTTGCATCTGAACTCTTCATGTGAACCATTACAAGAAGGTGGACAGTTTTTACATTAAAAGGCCTTTTACTTGATAAAACAGATAAACTATCAACAGGTTTGCTTCAAAGTTTTGATCATATTGGTCATTTAGAGAATTTATTGCATTAGCTTCCATTTACCATACTTAAAATGGTGATATATGACCCAATAAAACTTTTCACAACAGATACTTTTTAATACTGCCATAACTGTGTGTAACATATTTGCAATTGTTTGTTAATTATGTATTCATTCATTTATTGAGAGGAGCTTAAACAAAGAATAGCACTTGGCTAGAATCAACCAAAAAAAAAAAAAAAGCATTTAAAGTCACAGTGTATTAATGTTGTTTATTCAACATATCACATTTAGAAAGTGTTACACTGAAGGCTGGACTCAAACTGCAGTTTAACAACAGGTTCTCCATGAGCAAGAAACAGTGTTGAGTGTGAGTGTCGTAGTTAATGCTATCCTGACATTATGCAGTGTAAAGCCAGTGGTAAGTGGGTGTAACTAACGGGTATTTCTCTGTTTTCTGCAGTCAGAAATTCCAGACACAAGCACATTAACTTGCTGTACCTCTGTCTCATTATAAAGATGTCCAGTCAGCAGCTGAGAGGAAACAGCCCTGCAGGGAGAGCCGGAGAGAAACAGTGGCTACAGTCACACACTGAGTTTAGGACAAAAACATATTTAAATAAAAACACATCAGTGTATCAATCAATGATATGCGATTTACAGTCGCTCCGTCTCATTTCCACTGGTAAGTGTTCCTAATTTTCCCCATGGACAGAATCAGTGATTTACAGAAGCTGTGTAAGAAAAAAAAAGAGCTTTGAACATGAATGCTCCACATTCCTCTGACTGTATCCTTGGTAACAGATGGACAAAAGAAGACATTGACTGTAGAGGATCAAACATTGTGTGTGACTGCTGGTTTGTGAGTTCACAGTTTCATGCCTGCGAAACCAGCAGCACTATACTTTCTGTTAATGTTATTAATGTACCTGTTAGTAATGTTTTGGTTGCTATGCAGATATTTTAATATCAAGCTAAGCTCTCACTTGGATGGTCAGTTTGAACCGTTAATGTGAAGTCATTATGAATCCACCAGGTGGCAACACCTTCATTGTGTTCCGAGCTGGAGAACAACGTTTTAGACTGAAAATGTCCAGACTAGAATTCATTTAATTAACCTACACTCAAACCATGGGCTTCAACAGACCATTTCAGTTTTTACCTGCAAGTCTGTGTTTACTGCAAAAACTAAACCTGTGGTTTACTCTTTCTCTGTTTACTGCAGGCTATTTCCCAGAGAAAAACCTACAATGCTTTCAAATTGAACCTATAATTAGAACCTCAAAATAGTTTGTGTTTTTAATAATTATTTGTTTTATTTAAGTATTAATAATAATAATAATAATAATAATAATAATAATAATAATAATAAATGTTTAAAACAGCAATATTCTTTTTTAAAAAAGAAAGAAAAAACAATTCCAGAAGCAAAAACAATGACAGTAATAATAAATAAAGCATTTATTAATCTTAGTTAATGTTAAATTTAAATTTCTACTAATGCATCATTATTTATTAATGAAACAAAAACTTAAAATGAACAGTTATTTTTGTCAATATTAATACAAATGAATAAATACTTAAACTAATACTGTATCGCTCGTTTTTAGTTAATGTTGCATAATGCTAACATTAACTATGGCCTTTTTGTAGTCAAAATATAACAAATATATAACAATAAAAAATAATGTGTGTGAAATATTTTTGTGTAATTATTTGTTTGTCTTCCTTAGCACAGATTTTCTTAATGTTTAAAAACAAAATCCCTTTGCTCAGCATTTTATACGATTTGCAAACCAAACGGCTCCAATTTGGGGCTGTTCTAAATGTAAACATGTGAAGTTGCTGATTCAGCAGAATCAGAGTGAGAGGAACCAGTGTGATTTACTGCAGGTCTGCACAGATGCTATAAGCAGCTCTGAAACACCCAGTACTCTACTGTAGCTGTTACATTGAATAAGAGAGAGGGACAGAACAACAGTGACTTATTCAGATGTGAGAAAGTCATTGGGTTCCTGGGAAGATTTCACATTTTAAAGACTCTTCAGTCTTTGATGTTGTCCACAGGTTCAGTCATTCTGTGATTTCAGAAGATGTACTGTGCTCTGTCATGTGCATTGCTTCATGTTCTCAGTTTACTTTTTATTTAAATGAAAATGTTGTCATCAGCAATGTTGGGGGTTATGCATTATAAGTAATGCGAGTTACGTAATCAGATTACTTTTTTCAAGTAACTAGTAAAGTAATGCATTACTTTTAAATTTACAAAAAAAGAAAGTAACACACGTTACTTTTTCTCATTTATTCACTGATACCTCTCCTGTGAGATAAAATCTGGATTGAAGCGCAGAGGCCGGAGGCTTATTAATTTCACTTCTGATGTAAAAGGGCCTTTACAATTGCCAAAAATATAGCCTTTGGTTATTTTTCGATTAAAAATAAATAAGCAAGCTCAGCTCGTGACAAAAAGTAACATAATGCATTTATTTCCATAAAAAGTAACACAATTAGTTACTTTTTATGAAGTAACGCAATATTGTAATGCATTACTTTTAAAAGTAACTTTCCCCAACACTGGTCATCTGTGGACGTTTTCTGCTAAACAGAATAATTTACTGCAGGCCCATTATCACCAGTTCATCATAAATATTATAAAAATAGAACACACTAAAATAGTGAAATATTTCTATTAATTAATGAGACTGAGGTCACAGACCCCTAGTGTGTTGAAAACATGCCAAAAATGTGAAGACTCCTTATCAGCCAGTCTTACAAGTATGTAAACATGAGAGCAGAGGAAAAATTCCATTCCAGATGTTAAGGAAGACTTAGTTAACAAATAAGAAAGTCAACAGACCCATTTAAAAACTGTTTATAATACATTTATTTGTTGCTAGGGATGGTCCACCTATTTTAGTGGTAAAAAAATATATATATTTTTTTTACATCAGTAAATATTACAGTGATTTACTACAGAATCAAGTTACCATGAGACTCCACTCAGCTCCAACATAGATTTCAGACTGATAATAACGTATTCCACCGACCTGTTAAGACAAGACTTAATACAAACATGACTGTAAATCATTGATTTTGAGCCGTTCTGTAAATCTTGTTTCCCAATACGCTTCAAAGGAAAAACATTTTAAAGCTGCACTTTGACACGACAAGAATGCGCTGATCATGTGTCAGAGAGGCACAGCCTGCTCATCTCACTGATCATATCAGCAGAACCTGACAGAGAAACAGAAGGAGACAGAGAGGACATAGAGCGTTTGTTTGAAAGGTTTCCATGACAATGGAACACTCAAAAAAGAAGAAAGAGGAGTCCTAAACAAATGCCTATCTGCATTTTAGGGCCTTGTGTGGTTGCCAGGTGATGGTGCAGCGAGCCTGTAATCACTGCTGAGCCACGCTGGCTCCTGTGTACAAACCGCAGCAGAGCACACTCACAGGTGGGGATTGGATGTGTTTATTATGGGAATAAACAGTTACGCCTGTATCATCACAGCACTGGAACCATGCAATACAGTTTACAGTACCAACAAAAACTAGATGCTTCAACGAGACCACATCACCAATATAAAATATCAAAAATAACAGTATCACCAAAATTATTTAAAAGTATTCCTCTCTGAAAGTAGCCTACTGTTTTTTTAAGGATATATATCTTTTCACATTTACAATTATAAATAGGCCCCCAAAAGTATTTGAACACTTCAGCCACACAAAAATGTGAATGTCACTGCGTTAATTCCAAACATCAAATGCTGTAGACGAGAACTTACTTCACACTTGTGGTCTGCTATTGTATGTCAAATATGAAATTATTCCTCAAAGTCTACATGAAATCAAATTGTACCCAATTTACTCATTCACAATACTTATTTTATGTTGAGCAACTAATCCATGCAAGTTAATGTTTGTTTTCCTAATCTTTAGGCAAAAGATGAAAATTCGCTTTCAGGTTCATAGAGCCAATCCAAAAAAAGAGAAAATTTCATCTAATGCCTCCAGTCAGCTGTCAGTCTGCTGTGAGGCAATGTGTTAAAATCAAGCTCCAGACTCGGGGCTTTCAGTATTTTGTTACACTCAGAAAAACATCACAGAATGTTTCAGGTTGACTTTAAAGTTCACCCAAAAATGAAGTTTCAGAATTCATTTTTGGGTGAACTATCCCTTTAAATGTGAACTATGTACGGTGGCCGAGAGAGCTCAACAAGCTGCAAATAGAAAAAAACACTTGCAAATTAAGAAAACAACTTCATCAGTTTGACAACACACACGCTGCAAATGCTCACAACACAGCCAAATAAACAAAGGCACTGCAAATAGAAAAAATGGATCTTGGCGAAGAAAGACGGCGGCCTATGCCCCTGCATCGATTATCGTACCCTCAACTCTCAAACCGTGAAGTTCACATATACACTCCCTCTGGTGCCAGCTGCTTTGGAGGAACTTCGTGGAGCCCGTCTCTTCACGAAATTAGATCTGCACAGTGCCTACAATCTGATGCGTATCAGAAGAGGAGATGAGTGGAAGACGGCCTTTGTAACACCTTCCGGGCACTACGAGTAACGGGTTATGCCGTATGGTCTTTCAAACTCACCTTCAGTGTTCCAGAACTTCATGAACGAGATCTTCCGAGACATGCTCAACCGATTTGTCATCTACATAGATGATATTCTCATTTACTCACCCAAGAACATGAACGACATGTCTCCCAGGTACCCTAACGACTCCGCCAACATCACCTCTATCGAAAATTAGAGAAATGCAAATTCCATCAATCCACTATTCAGTTCCTAGGCTACATAATCACACCAGAGGGAGTGCAGATGGACCAGGGGAAAGTGGCCACTGTAAGAACCTGGCCGCAACCTGCCACGATCAAAGAGCTGCAGAGATTTCTGGGATTTGCACAACTGAAGTCCTCCTTCTGCACTGCTCCTACCCTCTCTCACCCAGATGCGAAGCTCCATTTCGTGGTTGAAGTGGATGCCTCCACTCTAAGAGTCGGATCAGTGCTGTCTCAGAGGAAAGGTGAACACCCAGTACTCCATCCATGCGCATACTTCTCCAAAAAGATGTCACCGGCAGAGCAGAATTACAACATCGGGAACTGCGAGTTACTGGCCATCAAGCTCGCTCTGGAGGAGTGGTGGCACTGGTTGGAGGGAGCTCAACATCCTTTTGAAGTGATAATTGATCATAAGAACCTTCAATATCTTTGAGAAGCTAAACGCCTCAATCCACGACAAGAAAGATGGGCCTTGTTCTTTACTCTTTTCAGATTCACAGTAACCTATCGTCCTGGGCATAAGAACATCAAGGCAGATGCTCTCTACCGCCTGAACCAACCTGATCCATCTCCAGAAAACCCAAAGTCCATTCTCTCGCCCACTGTGTTTGTGAATCCTATTGTATAGAACCTGGATGATCAAATTCATGCTGCCACTCTGACAGAACCCGCTCCACTGGGAGGTCCAGAAGGGAGGAGGTATGTACCAACCGCTCTGTGTCTTACCCTTCTGGACTCCATCCACACCTCTCCAGGATCAGGTCACCCAGCCAGCCAACGAATCCTCTCGCTTCTCCAGAACTGATACTGGTGGCCCAGCATGGCTTGGGATGTCACCTGTTATGTCAGAGGTTATTTGGTCTGTGCCATCACATCCACTCCACGCCGCCAACCAGAGGGCAAACTGATTCTATTACCCATTCCACGCCGTCCCTGATCCCATATTGGAATGGATTTCACCACTGATCTTCCACCCTCCAATGGGTACACTACCATCTTATTGGTTGTGGATAGATTCTCCAAGGCCTGCAAACTCATTTCCTTACGAGGGTTACCCACTGCTCTAGAAGCGGCTGAAGCTCTTTTTCATCATATCTTTCAAATTTTTGGTATGCCTAAAGATATTGTGTCTGATAGAGGGCCACAATTTATATCCAGGGTCTGTTGTGGTTTCTTTCGTCTGCTGGGAGTCTCCGCCAGCCTATCCACAGGCTATCATTCTCAAACCAATGGCAAGACCTAACGCAAGATCCAGGAGATCAGGCGGTATCTCTGAGCCTACTGTCATGAACACCAAGACAGCTGGAGCCAGTATCAACAGGTCTTAGACTCCAGACGGCGGGGCGGCCGACTACAGTACCTCGTTGACTGGGATGGGTACGGTCCCGAGGAAAGATCATGGGTGGACAGAGAAGATGTTCTGGATCCATCACTTCTCACTGACTTCCACCAAACTCACCCAGATTGTCCTGCTCCTAGAGGGCACGGTTGTCCTCGCCAGGATAGGTACTGTCACAGATTCACCAGTCACACCAGCCACCTACACCATATCACAATCACCCGATTACTAATTACGGACACCTGATTCCACTCACCACATCCTATGTATGCATACTCACCTCATTCCCTTGTCAGCTGGTCTTAAGGTTGCATACCCCTCATCACGCTCACAACTTACTCTCCAGATCGATAAGGGTCTGTGTCTCTTCCTCTCTGGTTGGATATCCCTGGAAAGATTCAAATAATACTGATCTCTGAGTTTGATGAGTTTCATTGACTATATGTTGGAACTCGCTGTTTTGGAGTCTGCTCTCAGTTTGTTATAATAAAGAAGCTCTGAATCGTTATTTTAGTGTGTGCCTCTCTATCTGGTTGTGACACTTGCAGAGTTGGTTTTTTTTAAAAAAAATTTTTAAATCAGTTGTTCTTTTGCATAGTTGAATCTAAGGTATGATTACCTGTGATCAACCATATCAGAGCAGATCTGTCTTTCTACACCAAGACCTACTGACAGACAGAAGGAAGTCCTACATGGTTGTATGTAACTGTTTAGCATGCAACATTAACTTTAGTATACTTTCTTATTTTTTAAAGGATATATTTTTTATGATGTTTATATAAAGTTTTATTTATTTATATTAATGTATTTATTTTGCTAATGTATGGGAGTTTTATCTCTTTTTTTCCCGTTTGTTACATGTAACTGTTGCTTGTGTTCTTGCGAAGGTGTGTGCACAGTACCTTTGCTGGTTTTATAGATAGATTTTTACCTCCCTAAATCTTCTGCAGTGCATTTGTAATAGTCATTAAAATGTATGTATTCTATCAGCCTAGACTAAAGTACTACTGGCTTTATTGTGATTAATGATCACAGTCGGCTTAAAGTGTCATCAGTGATCTGAGTCCATTCATAAAATAACAGTCAGCATCTGTGAGGATGTAAATAGTCTGTCTGTTGATCTTGTTAAATGCGGAGGAGGGAGGAGGGCCTGTGTAAAGTACTCATCAGATAACTGGAAAGAGGGAGCAGGAAATGCCAGCAATCCGACAGCCCTTGACACACGTCGTCATCTCTGCACTAATAAACAAGCTCAAAACCAGAAGCAGAGCTACACGCGACCTTTCAAAGCTTTCAAAACACACTCTGCTACTACTATCAGCAGGTCAAGAAAACGTAATCTTCAGATCTTGCTGAGCTCCTTTCTGATGAAACTGAATGCTAGTCTTTTATATTTCACAGGTATATGCAATATAATACTAGTTTATCCCTTCAGGGAAAAACCACTGAACTCACTTGTGGTCAAATAGACTACCAAACCTCTACATTACCTGCCAGGACAGGCATGAGGAAAACTCGATTATTATGTGGGTTTTGCATATAACTGTAGTTTTGTATATAAGAACATAAGTCTCTTCAGTCTAGTGTAGATTTTTCATCACAGCTATTCGGTTTTCGGTTTATTTCCCACTTTTCTTTCTTTATTTATTCCCTGCGGTTTTTCAGTGGCAGTTTTCTGAAATATAAGCTGTTTGGTCACCGGGAACTGACTTCAGTCTCATACAGACACACTGAAGACAACAAAAGCATCTGTTAATACTATAAATGGAAAACCCAAAATAAAGACTTTTAAATGTTGCCCTAAATTTCTTCTCATACATCATCATTATCCAGAAACATTTACAGTTTTGTATTTGTTTTGGTGCAGTTTTCACTAGCAATTTGTACATTTTCAAAACTCTAAATACTAATCTCACAACAGATCATCAGAAATGCACTTTTATCAAACATTTCAGTGTGTTTACAGTTACATTGGTCCAAAACACAAAATCAGAAAATATTTTCACAACACAAAAAAAAGTGTCTTATTTACGCAAAAACGTTTCATTCACAGTAACTGTAAAACTTTTCATTTGTCTCTTCTTTTTTTTTTTTCTCGTTCAGTTTAATACGTTTGTCTTAAATCCAACTGATATTAATGGTTAATCAGTGAATTATTTGGTAAATTTATACATTTCAGACATAGTTTCTGTAGAACTGCATGGTTTGCAATTTCCAAAATGGGTAACTAAGTGTTATGAATTATTGTGAGGTAAGGTAGTGTATTTTCTAATGGGCCTGTATTACTTTAACCATTTTAATTTAGCCACATGGCTGATTTGAAACATGTAATTGAATGAACTGATTGTTAAAAACACTACACTGAAAGACGATCATAGTATTGTCTTTCTGTGATTAAACCAAATGTTCTCATTACACATTAAAAAAACCTTGTGTTTTGAAGCAATGGTTATGGGGACTGAAAATACTGTAAATATAACAGTACTGAAAGCATGAGATCAGGTTTTAAAAGATTGACCAGCAGTGTTACAAGTGTGATCAGTTTGGATTTTTGCAAAATGTCTGAAAATGTACACCTTTCTTGTAAAAACTGCACCAAAAACAACAACAACGACAAAAAAAACTGTATTGCCCCCTGTCACACACTCAGGTCTGAGCCAGTGACACACACACTACCAGACGAGAGAACTGGAGGAAACATCAGACAGACATCTGTGAACAGAGCTGGGACGTGAGACAGGGTTTCCAACTGCCACATCACCCTGACACCGAAACACACATGCTTTGTGTTCAGAAACTGAACTGAACTAATGTTTCTTTCACTAAGATAAATGTTTATTTCAGCTCAAGTTAAGATAATTGTATCACTGTGACAACAGAAAACATTCTCACTGCAATCTGAACTCTATGAATGTTTGTAATATTTATGTCCGTAATCACCACAATGCCAATCAATATTATTAAACATCTGATCAACTCAATTATTAAACGTGGTTCAGCCCTACACTATAGCCTACATTTTTATTTTAATTAATGGCTCATCATAGAAAGGCCTTGAACTGAAATGATTTCAGTTAGGCCTAAAATAACAATTATTAATAATGCATAAATGTAAATAGAATGAAATAAGGAATAATTAAAACAATTAAATCGGTCTAAAATTAAACTAAATTCGAAATTTAATTAAATTCAGTTCAATTGTTAAATGAAATGATTAAATTGAATTAAATTAACAATTGAATTAAATTTTATATTAATACAAATTTAAATACTTACGTATTTTAACCTTTTGGTTATCAATAGGCTACATTTTCTTACTTTTCAACAAGCATTGTCGACCTGACCAGGAAACGGAATGAATCATAGCCTACTATTGGAAAGGTTTGGCTAATGAATAGTAATTAGGATTCGTGACTGGACGCTCCAAGTAGGTTTCCTAGTAACGTCATCTGGACCTAATTAATATTCATTAGACAAACCTTCGTCGTAGTAGAATCAGCAAATTCGGTAAGGGGGTTGGGTTTAATAGCAGCCCTGGAATGCCAGATAGAGCAGCATCGGGAGCGCGCATCGGTGCGACAGGTCTGCAGTGTGTGTGTGTGTGTGTGTGTGGTTGAATAGGGAAGAGAGACGCTGGAGTTGCGTAGGGAAGTTCGATTCTTTTGGCGAGTCGATTCATGTGGACTGTTCATTTCACACAGCTAATAAAACGATTCACCAGTCATAGCACTCAGCAGTGTTCACATAAGCACATTTTAAATAATAAATTGGTTAAATATAAAATCCAGAAAGGTATACACTTTAGCTCTTTGGGTTGAATTGAATGATATCCCATTACAACCCACGTTTTACACAATCTTATGTTTATTCTCAAAACAAATAACTAAAAATTCAAACAAACAAACAAAATAAATGAATAAATACTGTCTACACTGAATAAGGTCTATTGTATTTATTGCGTATTTATGTGTTCCAGTTTGATTTTGTCATTTTGGGGTATGTTTCCCAAAAACAACTATGCTTGCAGGTTCCTAACGATGCTTTCGCAGCCCTGTTTGATACCCATTCTATAGCTAGCCTATTTAATTGTCCAGATAGGCTACATCTTTCTATACCTGCTCGAAAAGTGTGTCACATGAGGCTTGTTTTGTTTCAATAAAGTTTCACTCTCATACAAGAAGGTTCTCCCTCACTGAGGGATTTACGAACGCTTCGTGAATTATTTCAACCGAATCGTTAAAACGAACTGACTCAAAAGAACGATTCATTCGCGAATCGGACAGCACTGCGTTGGAGAACCATGGCGGTGAAACAAATGACATGCTTGGGAATCTAAATTAGACAGAGCAGAAGAACCGGCGCCCGTAAACAGTGAGATATCCGTGGAGGTAAGAGAAGTAGATGACTTGATTGTTGCAGAAGCTGTAATTGTTTGTAACTCGATTTCCGAAACTTTATTTTGATCATTTGTTTGAACTTATGCTGAGCTATTGTTCCGCGGCGAGTCCCGCTGGAGCAGCTTTAGTGGGTTTGTGGGCAGGTTTAACGCCGATCGCGGTAGTTCTTGATTATTTGAAGAACATTATTTAATCTAGTTTTGAGTTTTTGAACAGTAGGCTATCTTAAAGTGCTGAGACTCTGTCAGATATTGATCACTGAATCAATGGAGACCAATGGGTCTGCCTGCAGATCACTGTAGGAAAGTTTTGATCCGAGTTGAAAAAGTTTCTTTGATCAAGGGGATGAGTCAGTGTGTAGATTACATCTGCTTACAAAAGAGCGCCGAAATCAACGTTTTACATGCTTGTGCTTTCAAATCGCGTTAAAATGTAAATGCGATCGTTTCAGTTTAGAATGTTACATTGTTTCTTTTCTTTTCAGATGAGCGCGGGGATTCGATAAAATGTATCCGAGTGACTCTGAAGGGCGCATGCCATTGTCCGATTGAGGGTACAGGACCACGGACCTAAAATACAGTTTTAACTTAGAACACTTTGAAAGTCATTGAAAATGATCAAAGCAGAGAGCAAGGGTGAACGCACCCTGCGGAGCGCGTCCCCGCATAGAAATGCATACAAGTCGGACTTCCACGCCATTAAGTGCTCTTTTGATGGGACCAAATCCGACAGTGAGGCCAAATCTTATGCTAATGGAGCCAGTGACCCCCGGGAGGACACTAGAGGGAGGCCGTTTGGCAATCGGGTAAACAAAATAAAGAACATTTTCCTGCAAATGGATGGTCAGCAACCGCCGGAGAGTCCGGATGCATCTTCTCCCGTATCCCCTGTGTCCAAATTCCCGGTCAGCACTCACAAAACCAGCCTCAGTAGCACCAACAACCAAGAACCGCAAAACGCAGACAACACTCCGAAGGGAGAGGAAGTCGAGATAGATAAAGTCGCCCTGGCGGAAAAATTTTCAGTTACCAGAAAGCTATTTGAGAGAGGGATAAAAGAGCAGCCTGCCACAGAGAAGCTGGGGCCCGGCAGGGTTTCTACTCGCCTGTCCCAGGGGAAGGTTCCTGAGGAGGGGCGTGGAGCCCGGAGATCCTTTGGATCTTCTGAGAATAGCAGCAGTAGTGTCATCAAAAGCCCAACGTCACCCGTGAGGAGTGCCCCAGAGGAAAGGAGGGATGTTGAGGACTCGAAACAGGTCAATAGGCTGTCACTTAACGCTGGGCCTATTTCCAAGCGGTTGGAGAACTTCATTGTGGATGGCGACAAAGAAGAGTCAGTGCAAAGTCCTGAGAAACTGAGCAGCCCTACTGAGCGCTCGTTGCCATCACCTCTACGAGGGAGTTTCCAAAAACCCAGCTCACCTGGTACTGATCCAGCACACAAACCTACGTCCCCAAACTCTGACAAACTCTCGCCTAAAACGGGCTCCAGCAGCCCTCCGTTCAAGTCCATCAGCCCCATTTCATACATTGCGACCTCTCCGACCAGCAGAATCCCCGGCGAGCCTCTATCGCCCAATGCTCAAAGCCCAATTAAACGATCGCCGTCATTAGGCAACGAGTCGGTGAAAGACTCCATGACAAATGAACCACCTCAACTTAGTAGTACTCCTGCAAAAGATCTCAAAACTTCACCCTCTGCCAGCAGCATATATAAACGACCCTGGGGTCTGGAGGAACCAAAAAGCGAAAACCACATAATTCGCAGTCCGTCTAGGGACATCTATCAAGAGCAGGCCGCACAATGTCTGGACCCTGCTGGTGCAGGAGTGGTACGGGCTGAGCTGGTAGTGGTCCAGAACGAGTCTTCAGAAAGCGAGGAGAACGATGAAGAGTTTTTGGAGGAGGTTAAGCTGCAAAGGGAACTTAAATCTGAAGATGTGGCTGACTCTCTGCAGGTGTCATCAACTCAAAACCATACAGAGGACAAACAGCTGGAGAAGGATGTGTGTTTATCAACAGAGTTGAAGAAAGAGGAACTAGATCAAGAAGAACAAGAGGAGGAGGAGGAGGAGGAGGAGGAGGAGGAGGAGGAGATCATCCAAAAGAGGAATAGCTCTCATGAAGATGACGATGATGATGAGGAGAGTGAGCAGGAAGATCCGGATGAATGTGGGAAAACGTCTCCAGTGTTTTATAGTTTTGAGAATGCAGCGTTTGTGGATGATAAGGAACGGGTTCAGGACCAGCAGGATGAGCAGGATGAAGATGAAGATGAGGTCTATGAGGAGTATGATGAAGCTCCTGGTTTGTCTGAGAATGAGGAAGGGCCTCCAAGAAGGAAAATCAGATTTTCCACTGAGCCAATACGGGTAAGCAATATCATTGTGAAAAAAATAATAATTATAATATATATATATATATATATTTCTTTTATTCCATTATAACATTTTCATGATAGCTGAAAATTCAGTGTTTCATTTCTGTGTCTTATTTCACATGTCTGTGCTTTGGAATGCAAAGTCTGCTTTTGTTTTGAATTTGATTATTAGAAAAACACTTAATTTACGGTTTAAGAGCACTCAGACACATCACTGTGGCTTTGGAAAGGAGATGTTTTGGGGACATTTCAAGCTCTCTGTGAGGCCCAGGGTCAAAGCTCTCACAACAGTTGGGCAATAGAAAGGCTCATTGCAGAACATTTGTTTGGGGGTTGAAAAGGGGGGAATATTTTTAGAAATATTGTTGACATTGCGATTCACAGAGGGACAGAGGGCTGACCTGTTTTACAAGCAATGCTGATTGTATAGTGCTAGTATAAAAAGCCAGTTGAGTGAATCTTACAAAGCCTGTGAAGAACATGTCTGGGTCATATCTGAGTCTAAAAAAGGGAATAAAATAATAAAATGGGATTTAATATTGCCATTATTTAATGAAAGTTTTTGGTTGCCAAAATTCTTCTAAATATCTCCTTCAAAATATTTAACTCTTTTAAAGAAGAAAATTAAGTCATTTTGCATTAAAACAATTAAGGACATTTTTCCTTAATTGTTTTAATGCAAAAATGACTTAATTTTCTTCATTCGTCATATTTCATTTGTTATTCTGTGCTCCATATTTTGTCCCTGAATCGCAGTGATCAGACACCACTAGACTCTGGCCCCATCCTATGGCAGCCGGCCACGGGCATGTGGTCCTGATCTACTTTGCCACGCTGCTCTTTTGTCTGATCAGGCCTTGAGACGCTTAATGTCTATTAATCTATTTTAAGTTAATAATTTCCATCTTGTGCATTCCTCAGCTTTGGAATGTCTTTCACACCTTAGCTGGTAATGATCAACACAAGGTTTTCCATTTCCATTGGCCTGTTAGAAATAAGAAATAAACAGAGCCCTGCAAAGGTGGCAGAGCAAGTTGCCAAAATACCAGCAGTGGCCTGTTCTCAGAGCATTCTAGCACCTGGGACATTCTTCCTCTGTTATCTGAACGGCACTGCAGACTCCTGCACTCAAAACAGGTGTGCTGAAGAGCAGCAGCGATAAACACCTTTCCTTGTGAGCAATCTTTATTTTGATCTCTCTCTGTCTCTCTCTTCATGTGTAGCCTACATGTACATGTTCCATGAGATCTTAACTTTTAATCAAAACTGTTGATTGAACAAAATGTGGTGCTGCTTGTGCAAAAACAACCTCTACAATGCTAAAGAGTTCTGAGTGTTTTTGTCACTGTGGTTACTAGGGTGTTCTGGGTGGTTGCCTTGTGCTTTTTTTGGTGTTCTTGGCATAGATATGTAAGCATAGATGCTTTATTATTGGTTGTTTCTATGGGCTGCTATAGGTAAGCCGTCTGTCATATTGGAAAGGTCAAAGCTGGTCTGTGAACACTTGAGAGCACGTTGATTGCGTTTGCAACTGTAGTTATACATGTATGAATATCTATGTCCACAATAGACATAAGCAGATGATTTTGCTTAATTAACAAGACAAAGTCATTAGCTAACACATTAAAAAGTTACCATAGTTTAAAAACCTGTAGCAGATTGAGTTAATGCATGTTAAAAACACAAACCAACACATTCTTACCTGTGCAAGTTTATCTCATTTTTTGGGGGGAATTTAAATTTTGGCTGTGGAATGTCGTGGGCATGTGACAACTCATTGAACCATACCATTAAAAGATCCCACCATAGACCTTTCATCAGGGTAGCACCATATTTAAACCTTAAATGCATGAATGTTTTGCCAATAACTGTTACATGTATTAAAGTTAGGGGTGTCAACGTTAACGCATGCGATTAATCAAAAAATTTTAACGCGTTAATATTTTTTTTACGCAGATTAATCGTTTGATAAGGTTTGACCCCAACTTCTTCCTGTCATCGCAGCGCGAAAGGTCATCTATTGTGTGATGAGGGTACAGTGAGCGAACCAGTGTTGCCAGGGCAGCGGCACAAGTGGTTTATTTTGAAAATACAGTCGTGGGAAAAAAAATTACAGAGCCGTGGGTTGCGGTTTTTTGGGCTACTTTTTTAATGTACCGCGGCCACCCAAAGTGTAGATAGACAAATAAAAATAAAAATAGATCCTTTTACTAATGTGTATTATACTTGGAATGTATACCTGGCAACTTAAGAAAGGAGAGTTGGTTGTAACATCACAAACAACGTGAGTTTCACCCAGAGCATACATGTTTGTATGGCTTTTACACAGCAGAAGTAAACATGACAACAGCCACTATAGATTATATAAGATAATAAACACATGATTATGATAGATATGGTCTGTATGTCATTTTCTTGAGGTGAATGTGTGCATCTGAAATGCTAATTTGTGCAGCACATAAAAGGCTATAAATAGCATATTTACAACAGTAAACGACCAAATTCCACATGTGATCGCAAAAGGAAGTTATTACAAACACTCGATGGTGGTTTGAAGTGAGTTCTGAGGAAAAGTTTACTATTAATCTCATAAATTGTCTTATGTAACATGTTAGCTCTAATGCAGCTGCAGAACAGGTCCAATTCTTCTTCATAATGCATTTTGTCATAATACTTCATGTACAGTCCAAAAAAATGTTTTGTTGTATTTATTTAGAAATACTTTTGATAATAGTTGGGTAAATGTATACTGGGATTGAAGCGATGTGGCTTGGTAAATGTTTTATTGCCAGTTTAAAGGTTGATAATGGCTGAATAAAAACAAAAGAATAATAAGGATTATGTCTCATACCTGGCAGAAGTGTGAAAGGTTTCCTTAAACTAGTTTCATGCATTTCTTTTTCAACACATTTACAGGTAAATCCTAGTATTTAAAATTTGCGATTAATCATGCTTAACGCTATTTAATTTTTTTTTAATCGATTGACAGCACTAATTGAAGTCTTTAGCAACCTGGACCTATCAACCCGATCTCATGGCAATTCATACATATTTTACGAGGTGGCTAATTCATACAAATTCGTATGTCCTCACGAGTCCCCCAGTTCATATGAATTTGTACAAATGACCTACCTCTAACCCCACCCCTAAACCTACCCGTCACTGGGGTCTAGACAAATTGTACAAAATCGTACGAGTGAGGTCGTACAAATTCATACGAATTATCCACCTCGTAAAATACGTACAAATTGGTCGCGTGAGAGCGTTGGATCGATATTTCTAACACGGCTGGATCTCTAACTGCTGCAGTAGTGTAAAACTCTCCTGATATTTTAATAACAATTACAAGAGAATAAACTAAAGCCTATTTTGTTACCTTCTGAAACTTGGATGGGTTCAGTTTGAGCAGATGGTTCAGCGTCTAGCTCATATTTGTGATCTCAAGCATGTTTTCAAAACTATCATTGTCAACGTCTTCAAAATCAATATTTTGATCACTGGCAGCTTATTCACCACATCCACCATAAAATGACAATGACAAATATTTAATTTCAGATCAGTTTTTTTCTGATTTGATATTGATGACTCTTCACATGCGACTTTAAGTAGACAGAAACAATGCTTTTTGAGTTGCCATTGTACAGACTGTAAGTCCGTTCTTCACAGCCTTGTTTTCATCTGCATAAAATTCAGTATGGTATCTGCCTTCACTGTAGAAGGTATAGATGTCTGTGTAACATGCTGGTATGTTAAAATCACTGATGCATGACTAATGATAATGAATGATGAACCTTTTGTCTCAACCTTTGTAGGACCCACCTCACAATTATTCTCTTTTGCTCTGTTGTCCTCTCTTATTTCTCTGTGATTGTGAAATGAAGGTGTGTAACTGTGTAAACAGGTCTTGTCCTGGCTTGAGGCAGGTATTTTTCCGCCATTGTGTTTCATCTCAGTCTTAACATGTTTAGCTAAATAGTTGTTGCATTGCTGCTGTGGGTTCATACCCGGGGATTCAAACGCTTCCGACGTGACAGGTTTGGTGAAGTTGTATAAATGAGAATTTTTGTAGACCTGGCAAGCTGCATCTCTGATGCATTTAAGGCAGGAAACAGGAGATCTGTCTGGTTCCTACGTCATAGTGAAAGAGATTTTATCGCCTGGTTGTAGTTTACAAGGCATCTGTTGTAACTGGCATACGTAGTTGAGCATAGTATGTAATGATTGTCATTAAAAAGGGCAGAAATCAAGAGTGATTTATAGAGGAGCTTTGAGGTATGTCTGGAAATTGTGCAGCAGTTTTATGGTTGGTCTTCAGTGTACTCTGATTGCTTTCAATACACAATCAATAATTCATATAGACTGTTTTAAGGGATGTAAACAATAACAATCTAACACAATTAGCCCTAACACATTTCTGGTTGTAAACTTTTCATTTTCATAACTTCTGGGACTCCAAAAAGGTCCACACGCCTTACTGTTTTAAAATAGTTTGATGACAAGCAATGTTTATGGGACAATGACATAGCCGCATATTGAAGAGTCGCGCGATAACCAAATATCAAAATGAAACATCATACCCCTTTTTAACACATACCCCGGTTTCACAAACAAGGCTTAAGCCTAGTCCTGGACTAAAATGTAAGTCTGAGCTGTTTCAACTGAAAGAAACTTGCACTGACTGATCTTAAAACATATCAGTGCCTTTTTGTCTTTAGATGCACACCAGTGATGTGTTTTTTTTTTTTTCTAAGGCATGTTTATAAAAATGACTTAAATGTCTTAATTGAACAATGGCCTAATCCTGGCTTAGTCTAAGCCCTGTCTGTGAAACCGGGCCATAAAGTTACTAAAATTTGGCTTTAGTACAAAGTCCTATCATGCAGGATCATGATTGTTTTCATTGTTGTTCATTGGTGTAACTTCCAAGTATGTGAGTATTCAGCAGCTTGTGGTATCTCTAAAGGGTTAGTTCATCCCAAAATGAAAATGGTCATTTACTTACCTTCATGTCATTTCAAACCCAGACTTTCATGCATCTTCAGAGTTTTTTGTCCCTCCATTTTAAAGTCCATTCACTCTTCAAAAAGTTCATGAAGGCATCGTAAATGTAATTAGTATGAATCCACATCTTCTGAAGAGACGTGATATGATGAACAGATTTAAATTAGCCTTAAATTATCACACATAAACATCGATCAGCACACATCAAATATAGTAAACGCATGTTCAGACATGCTTGGCAAGCACAAAGCGTTAAGGTTTGTCAGGCTTCCATTTGCCATATTTTATTTACTATATATATGTGTTGTATAAAATCCTAAATGAAATCTGCTCAATTGCCCATCATATTTTCAGATAAGAGATCCATATGGATCTCTATGTGAACCTTTTGAAATGTGAAAGTTTTGGTTACGTGGACTTTCAGTGGAGGGAAAACCACTTCATCTGTGTTCCAAAGATGAAATGAAAAAGTCTCGTGCGTTTGGAACAACATCAGGGTGAGTAAATGACGACAGAATTTTCATTTTTGGATGAACGACCCCAGATAAACAGATAAACACAGAGCAATCAGACATTGCTGTGGCAGTTCACACGGTCCTGTGAACCGCTCTAGCCAACATCAACACAAACTGCAGACAGTCTGGTCAGTGGTCTGTGGGCCACTGTAAAAGTTTAGTTATTTCTTTTGGAGATGATCTTTCAAAGCACCCGCCTTCAGATTTAGTCATTAAATGTGTCCTTGGCTGCGATGGCTCTTTTATGGCTTCATTTAAAAATATTGAAATTACACCACAAGTCTGTTGTATGTCAGCTTCAGGAAAGTACTTTTGGAGCTTCACACAACTGTGATTTATCTGCTGATAAAGGATGCATGTTTTTAAGATTTTACAAGTTCAGTTTTAATAGTGCTGCAGTGTGTGGACTTTTTTTTTTTTTTTTTTTTTTGTGGTCATATGATGCGATTTCAAGTTTTCCTTTCTCTTTGGAGTGTTACAAGCTGTGCATAGATAAGATCCCTGAAGTTGCAAAGACTAAAGTCTCAAAAACCAAAGAGATATTCTTTATAAAAGTTAAGACTCAACCACGCCCCCCTAAAATGGCTCATTCAAACATGTCTACGTCACAGTGTGGGGAGATTTGCAAAACACCACCCAAATGTATACACAAAGAAAGGGGGCGAAAGAGAAACTACTTTGTTTGGGCTTCCAAAAGAGGACACAACTAGAAATCAGTGGTTAAACTGTATTTTGTAAACTGTACCGCATCACAATACGGTAAGGGTCGTAACATTTCCATCTCACGCTTCAAGTATTCGGCCAATCACAATGCACTGAATAGCTGGCCAATCAGAGCACACCTTGCTTCTAAGAATGAAATAAAAATATTCTCCGAAAAATCATTTTCTTTTTAGCAATGTCATATGACCCCTTTAATGAATATGCATCTTTTCAGCCTCACTTTCAAAATGATTGCTACAGTTGCGAAAACGCAGAAAATCGAACCTGATCCAAATTTTATGACAGACGAAAGTTTTGGAGGCAGTGTGTAAACGTGATCGACACAATTTGTGGTTGTATTTATTTTTTAACATGCAAAAAAGTTGGACGAAATTTTTGGACTCAGTGTGCAATGACCTTTAACAAGTGATTTCCTGTGAACACATAAAGTAAATGCTATACGACCAGACACAATCACGGGGCCCTATGAATTCAATCATACACATGTAATTTACAGTATAATGTGGAATTTCACAGAATGTGTTATTTTGGCTAAATCAAAAGTGGCGCTGTACTCTCAAATCAGCAGTTTAGGCTAGTGTCTGTGAATATTAAAATGCAGAAACACTACTATTTAACATTTTACATTTTAAAAAGGTTGATTTAAAGTGTTAATGTTTTATATGCAATGTAATTGTAAATGTTTCATGTTTTTATAATACATTTTGTAGTCATAAACCCAGAAAAATTAAAACAGACAACAAAATGCCTGACAAAATAAAACATTTCAAATGAAAACGGTATTATAAAACAAAATATGAAAATCATGATTTTTCATGAATTCAATCAGACATGCTTTTTGATTATTAAAATTTAAACCATTAAAAGGGAATCCAGAAAAAAGTAAAATAAAACAGAATTTGGGGAAAAATAAATTGAGCACATGGAAACCACCACGCGACAGACAGAACTCTTGTTACAGCAGCAGCTGGTTAGGACAGAAACTCATTAATATGCAAGAGAGAGCTCAAATTATTGTCACACATGGTTAAGACACATTGGTAGCCTTATATAGTTTACAGGTAGTTTGATACATATTTGCAAACAAAAATGGCAAGAGCAACATTCACAAGTTCCAGTCTGATTGGCTGAACTCGTGCCATTTCCAGGAGTCCGGTTGCTCTAGCAATAGTCTGGCAACTTGAGTTTTGTTTCAATCCAACCTCAGTCAAGGAAGTCCCGTGTTCCAGAGAGGAGGAGGCAGGACAGGGTCTCACGGTAACCTGAGCCTGTCCTGTAGAGGAAGAGAGACGGAGAGACCGAGTATGAGAAAGAGAGACTCTTTGTTTAGCAGACCGTGCAGACAGAGTGAAATAACTCCCTTGATCACTGTCTTCTGTCAGATGTCTCTGTAGCTTCTGAAGTCATTGTCATCTATAAAAGGCCACATTCTGCACCTTTTTAGCAGTATATTGTTTTCTGAGAAGTCCACCTACAACGCGACGTAAGATTTCAGCAAAAGCAGTCATACTTTACTTTTTAAACTTAGTTTACACCTTCTTTCTGACTTTGATATAACAGGGCAGTTTTTGCTACTGTACCTTTAAAAATTCTACATGTAATAAATACCTCTTTTGTGATTGGATGTTCAGTAAATAAACACAAATATAGCTAACACCATTAGGCAGAGCCAGGTTTCTTAATGTTGACAATATCAGTTTATGTTCTGCCCACAGAAGGTCATAATAACTCCACTAGACCTGTCCCTTAGTTACTGTTGCTATGCCTGTCAAACTATATTACTGCTGCTTGTTATGCCTCTAGCAAATATGTACAAAGAGCTGATAGGATTAAGTGAATTATCCCTGGAATTACTAATGATTAACTGTGTATTTATGTCCATTATTTTAATCTCATCTGTCATAGGCTTCATCTAGAAACCTGAAACTGGACAAAGAAATGTTTTGAATCAGTCTTTTTTTTTTTTTAATTAACTGTTTACTGAACACATTGCTTTAAATAAATTCAATTACAATTAAAATTTTCTTAGGGATAAAAAATCTACCTAAGCTATAGGGAGCCCTTTTACATTACTACAATGTTACAATTAACAACAGAGCCCAAAATTCAATTACTATTTATTTTTAACTATAATAATTAACACTCAAATAATAAATGTGTATGCAAACATGTAAATTGCACATGATGCAGTTTTTAAATTAACTTCTAATTATACAATTTCTATTTGTTGTTGAAATATAATCATTTACACAGGGGCTGTCATAACTTATAAAAGATTTATTTAAACATACATTAAGTAATCAAGACACTAACAGGTAAAGTAAAATATAATAGTATATAGTCTAATATTTCTCAAAATGCTCTTCTCTAGACATCATTTCTCTAGCAAATAACGACAAGCTGTGGACACTGATGACTTGACTGAGGTAAATGAAATGCTACGTGACATTTTGTTTACAAGCTGTTTTATTGAATTCAAACACTGATTGAGCGATTTCACGAGATGTTCATTCATGTTTATTTTGTGTTAAAACTAGTAGTAAAGAGGAAGGGATGATTACGCTCCGCGCTGCTGTTAGTACTGAGGCTTCTTTACAGAGATCTGTCGTGCCACATCAGAGAGCACCAAAACGGCATTTATTGTCTGAATTTCCTGAAAAATGGAACGATTTGATAGGTACACATACCAAATCGAAAAACTCGTATTGAAAATTTTCGGTAATCAGTGAATGTGTACAGTTGTAGGTATAGGAGTTATAGAAAGAAAGTGTATTTGTAGTGAAAGCACTAATGTGTCCTCACCTGCTGCATTGCTCATCTGTCAATTGTCTGAAAACAAGCACCTTAAACAGTCCAGGCTCCATGTGGCCTTAAAATAACATTTTGACCATTTACCAAAAAAAAAAAAAAAGCCAAAAGGTTTACAAGACCTTTAATAATAACAAAGAGCATTCCATACTTTTGTATATACAGGAGTTTTACAAACTAATTTGAACCTTAGAAATAGGCACTATTTATTTAATTAAAAAAAAAAAAAAAAAAAAAAAAAAAAAATATATATATATATATATATATATATATATATATATATATATATAATTACCATCATTTCCCTTTAATACAGTATAGCAACCTTCTTGGAATAGATTCATTCACCTTCTGAATAGACTTCAGTTCAATGTTGTCTGTCAAAACATCTGCCACTTGCTTCAGAGATGTTGGAGGAAGGAATCAGCTTCTCAGTCTTCTCTCCAATGGTATCCACAGTGGTTTGATAATATTCAGGTCAGGTGATTTGTCTTGGTGCTCCAACTGTCCAGATTTTATGATCATATATTTTTTCCATTTTAGTACTGATGCCTGTGATTAAAGTTATAGCAATTGCAGCTCTTTCATGGATGTTCTTTTCATGGATGTTGAAGTTCTCTGTGGTTGGTTTTTGTAGAAACAAGGTCTTCAAGGTGAATATTGAGGTTTGTTGTCACTTGCTGCTGTAGTTATTTGGACACAGTCCTTCTTAGTGCTTGATGGTCATTCACTTTTAGGTTTTGCCCACTATTCTTCTTCACTGATGAAGTCTTGCCATGCTTTGCATATGCAGTCATAATCGTAAAGACTGTTGTTCTTAAAACACCAGGTTTAAGGTTACATGCGCTCCTGCTAATCGGGCTCCTTTCACAATTCCTCGAAATCCCTTCACAAGTGAGACTCGTTACTAGCAGGTGTCGACAGTTTTCTTTCTCTGCTTGTGATCTGATCATCTGAGATGTTAATTCTAGTGCTATAGTAAAGAGCAGACAGCATCACATAGGTAGTTAGCAGGTGATGACAGCACTGTGGTAATGACGCCATGGTAGGTTAGCACTTAGCACATAGCTTTACTAAGCCGTACACTGTGTTTATAGTATGCAATCTGTGTGTAACTCGTAGCTGCAGGCATCTCAAATACTCGCACCATAAATAGTGCTGTATGTGATGATACTTGAAACATTTGTTGGTGGTATAGTGTATTTTTAAATGTGGTGAGATTAGTATATTTGGAGAGTAACAGTTGTCTGTCTGTCTGTCTGTCCGTTTCTCATGTTCTCTCTGAAAGATTGTAGGTGTGTCTGTAATAGTTGAAATCACAGCGGCAGCTGAAGTGGGAGTTTAATCTCTCAACCCCTCTGCCCTGGATTCCCTTTGTTTTAATTCTCTGAACTAGCATGCTTTATGCATTTTTTACATTTTCAACATGACAAGAAAGCAATTGTGTAATTGGAGCAGTTTTAATGAATAAAATAAAATCTCAATAGTGTCAAAAATAATATAAATGTGTAAATATGGGTAATAATTTGTACAGTAGGCAATGTAAAATTAAAGTTCACTGAAGAAACCGATGCTATGCAGTTTCTAGTGTGTGCTGGGAGGTTGAAACGGCTTTGTGAGGTGATTGCTTTGCCCAGCAAGAAACTATCCAGAACAGCCAAGTTGAAAGCGCCTTAACTTAAAGGCTAAACTGTGCTTAATTTTCTGTTGTGTTGTACTCTGTTGAGCATGCACAGCTTTTAAAGGATGCTGTATTTATCGTGAGCACAGGTTAATACATTCGGCATGTGAACACTAACTAGTGGACCTTTGTGTTTGAGAACTCAAATCAGTGGTGATGAAAATTACTTTGGGCACAAGCAGGGGTTTAATTGGGCCGGGGCCATCCAGGGCTGAGCCCCAGCCAATGGGTTTATGCTGGTAACTCATCAGTGGACTTTCCTCGTACATTTTCAACAACTGTAGGCTATACATTTCTGCCGTTACAAAAGTGCCTCCTACTGGTTAGTGAATCAATTTGCATTTTTAGTAAGTCTCTCTTTTTGTTCAGACCAATGTAAAAAGCCACCCATATAATTAATATTAAAATATTATTTAATATTTTACTTTTTTTTTTAAATTAATTTTTGCAGGTCTTAAAAAAACATCTAAATTAGTTTTTTTTTTTTAAAATCTTGTAGTCAGATGTAGCTTTGTATACTGCCAGCATGCAGAAAGATTTCGATCACCATTTTAGTATTCATAGTAGAGGACTCTCTCAGTTTGTTATATTTTACAGTTTGTCAATTTATAGAAGAGTTTTGTAGGCTTTGCATATACATGTGCAACCCTCGGTAGCTTCACAGCCCCCCCACAAATCCCAATTGAACCACTGCGCACAGGGAAGCTGTTCACACCACCATGATGTTCAGTACAGTTTTTTTTAAAAGTGATTTGCCTATGCAGACCAATGTGATAAAACGGCAAACAGGCTGAATGAAAATGCAAATTCACACTTTGACAGTAGGTGGCACGTATTGAAAACCAAAGCAGAAATGCTGTGGTACACAAGGGCTGTATCCGAAATCGCCCCCAATACCCTAATTTACTATCCCTACATTGGGCCACTAATATAGTTCACTTGAAGGAGTGAATGAAAAAGAGTGAGTGAATTCAGACTCTGAGTGCACCGGATGGACTGCCGCTTCTGTATAGTTTGTGCTTGCTCATTTGAAATTGGCAAACTGGCAGCTCCAGTAGTAAAGGTGCGTTCACGCCATATCATAACTATTGTAATTACGATAATACCAACTTGAAAAAAGCATTCACATCCTCATAGAACTTTTAATTACAACTTGTGAACTGGGAGATTTCTTGTACCCTGTGACCGCTACACCTCACGCAGAAGCAGAGGAAAAATGGCGGCACTTCCAGTTGTAAAATGTAATTGAGCAGTTATTTGAATGAATGATTGAATCATGCATTTATATAGTGCTTTTTTTATTGTGTATTACTATACACCCAAAGCGCTTTACAATCATGTTGGGGGTCTCTCCTCAACCACCGGGCATCCACCTGGATGATATTATTTCATAATATTTGTTTTAAAATTCAAGTAATAGACAAAAGTAATGTAAACACAAATGAAAGACATGCAGCACAGAGTTAGATATGAAGGCTATCCATGTAATAACCAAATAAAATAATTATAAAGTGTAATAATAGCACACCGTTGTTATTTCACTTACCGTCTTCCGCCATTTTGGAGAGTACCATGGTGCATGCGTACATAATCATCGTAATCAGTGTTGTCAACGTAACACTGATTATGTTAATTACGCACGCATGGTACTTCAAAATAGCGGAAGACAGGAACTCAGGGAGAAGAATTGTTGAATAAATTGTTATTTTTGTTTTCTTTGCGCACAAAAAGTATTCTCATAGCTTCGCAAAATTGAAGTTGAGCCACTGATGTCGCATGGACAGTATATCGATGTCCTCGCTATGTTTCTGAGTCTGGGAATCACGATTCAATTAGGGATAGGAGTTTTTATGAATGTATGTCTGAGGGGAACTTACTGTCTTTATAAAAGTTTAGATGGTATTTTTTTTTTCATCTTGCCTCTGTATAATGTATATTAAAGTTCATAAGTGCAGCGCTGCTTTGTTTACAGCGGAAACCAAGGAAACGCTTTAAGTGCCACCTGATGGCAGAGAGTGAATCTGCGTCTCATTCAGCTCGTCTGCTGTTTCTGTTTCATGCAGATATTTTTTTTAATATTATGTATAGTTTCACAAAACTGAAGTCAGACCATTCTGTTTTTGCTTCAAATTTTGAAATTATACAATCTAATTTAGATTAAAAAATGCTTGTGTTGCATGTATGCAGCATCTTTGTTTGGATCATGATTAAAATGCAGTGGTTGCCTCTAATTTTAAATGGAAAGAGCACTGACAAAGCCTTATTTTGTTTATATGAAGAGATTTATTTTATTTGTGTTACTAATTCATTTGATTTGGGGCTTGTTTTAAAATTTCAATTTAGTTTTGTTATTTACATTTTAGGCTACATTTATATTTACATTTTTTTTTATTTAGCAGATGCTTTTATCCAAAACAACTTACAAATGAGGACAATACTTGTTATTCGATCTACGTCATCAATGTTCGCGGCGGCCATGTTGTTGACATAGAAACCACGGCAACTGTCAGTCTGTCAATTGACAAGCGAGGCAGCTTCGGTATTATCCATGGTATTATCGCTGTATTTTTTTTTTAAACAGCGCGATGGTGTGTTGTGTAATACAAGGCTGTTCTAACAGCAGCAATAAGAACCCCGGAGTTAGTTTTTATGCGATACCGACTGTCAGAAAACGCGAAGGGAAGGAGACAGCTGTTGCACCAGCTGTGTATAGGTTCAAAGGTAGCTTAATTACAACGTAAATTATTACAAAGTTGTGATTTATGCTTCACTAAAATAAAATGTTGCACCACGGAGATAAGTTACAAACTAAGTAGTAGTTACTAAGTAGTAAGTTAATGTTAAGCATCACATCAAAAAAAAAAAAACATTTACATACCTCTGCGATCACGGCAATGTTTGACGATGTCGTTGGTGGAACAAAAGTAAGAAGGTTGCCGACTTTGCCAGAGATGAAGTAGTTATATGACTCAAGTGACTTGAAGGCCTTCAGCTCCTGCGAAGTGTATGCGGATACTGTATGAACGAGATAGTTATAAATATCCGGATAAGTGACGGCTGGCAATAAGGACGGATCTTTACTTAAGGCTGTTGGGTCTATTTGATATGGGTCCACACCAATCAAGCTAATCTTCTCTTGATACCGACGAGATGAAGCCATTAGGCTAACTTACTTCTCCCCTCAACTCAAATCTACGCGTGGGCTGCTAGGGGCGGGCAAATGTCATGTCAACAAAATGGCCGCGGTTAGCTACTTCCGGTGTTTGCGAATAAGCCCTATAGAAGCAATCAAAACCAACAAAAGAGCAATAATATGCATACTTTAGCATGTGTGGTATAGCTGAAATTGTCAGGTTTTTTTTTTTTTTTTAAGGTTATTGAGGATATCCAACTGACATTTGCAATGCATTTTCTGTAAATCTGCTGTATTTTGAAATGAGCTATGTTTCTCAACCCTGGTCCTGGGCGCCCCCCAACACTGCATGTTTTGTATGTCTCCTTAATCAAACACACCTGAATCAACTCATGAGCTCATTAGAAGAAACTCCAGGACCTGAAATAGGTGTGTCAGATAAGGGAGATATACAAAATGTGCAGTGTTGGGGGGGGGTGCCCAGGACCAGGGTTGAGAAACCCTGAGCTATACAAAATAAATGTGAAAAAAATTGTTTATAAAATACTAGAGTGCAGAGACAAGAGAAAAGGTTTTTAAATGAATTTGTTCTATACTATTTACTGTCACTTAGCAAAAAAAGCCAAATTGTAGTTTTATATAACACGATTCTCATTGTTGTTTTTTTTACAGTGTGATAGAAAAGAGATTAGTTAAAAAAACAAACAAACAAAAAAACATTTCAATGGCATCCAAATGCTTGTCGTTCTAAACAGATGAATTAACAGATGTCTATTCAAATTAAAATGTTTATTGCACCGAATTTTCACATCATTCAACTTGTTGTGAAGAAGCCTTAAATTTCTATGGTGTTTTGCTCTCTAGAAATGGCTGTCTTTAAGTCTTTTTTTTTTTTTTTTTGCACATTTTATTGTCCTCCAGTTGAAAACTGTTGAGTTGTACAGCAAAAACTGTGAGATGATGATAAAATAATAATGATAATAATAAAAAATGCATTCAACAATTAAATAAGTAAAAGGGGATCACATGACCCTTCGACGGTGATGCAAGCTTAGTCTTTCGCTCTGCACACTTTGCCAAATATTATATGATCCTGTCAGTAAAATTTGAACCACTCTGCATTGGACCCATCATGAGTGCTAAAGCAGACAAAGGGGATCGGAAAAGAGAGATTGAGCAATCGCCAATGAAGAAAAAATTCAGAGATTCCGCCATCTCCAGAGAAGATCCCGACGATGCTATTGCTAGCCGTATTGAACTAGCATTTAAAGAGCAGCAAAGCACTTTGAATTCGGTTGTGAATTCGGCAGTAAGAGATGCGATGGACTCTGTACTGATTCCAGCATTGCGCGAACTGCGTGAGGACATACAAGCGACCAACAAGTCTGTTAAAGAACTAAGAGAGGAGTTTGAGGCAATAGCTACCGCGGCAAAGCAGACATGTGACCGTGTTGATTCTGTTCAAGCAGATGCACGTGAGGATAGGAGGGCAGTCACGGATGTAAGAAATCAGCTGGAGCGACTCACCGAGAAGATAACTGATATGGAGGATAGGTGCAGGAGGAACAACGTACAACTGGTGGGGCTGCCAGAGGGGGCTGAGGGATCCGACGCGGCTGGTTTCCTCAGAGTTAATCTTCCCAAGTGGATTCCTTCCTTGAGGGGCCGTGACATTGAGATTGACCGCGACATTGAGATTGAGATTGTATGACGGAGGGAGAGGCTCCGATCGGCCGCGCACTCTTATTTTTCGAGTGCTGAGATGTCATGACAGATCAGATATCCTGAGGGGTGCTTGGCAGGCTTATCCGGTTAAATGCGCACAGAACAATGTCACTCTACTATTTTTTCCCGAATTTAGTCCAGCTACAGCGATCAGGAGAAAGGCATTTGGTCCGGTTTTGAAGAAGATGACAGCGCTTGGCCTCCAGCCCTTCCTCATCTATCCGGCGGTACTTAAACTACGACACAAAGGGGAACAGAAAAGTTTCGATTCCCCTCAGAAAGCGGAGGATTTTATCAGCTCCCTGTCTCAGAAGAAGACACATGCCGCGGCTCTGCGGGGCGGCGACGGGGGAACAGCGGCCGCTGTCTCTCCGGTCCAACGGAAGGAACTTGATGGCCGGGATGGACATGGTTCTAGCTGCCCAGTAGGGGATGATGGTAGGATGGACATGGACGCTTGCTAAGTCTATTTTTTGCTCTTTCTGCTCTCCTCTCTACTACCGAGATATTGTCCCTATATATCCGGTACAACGATCTCGTTGCTGGTAAGACTGACACTCCTTTTTTTTTTTTTTGGATGGGACTAATTGAGAGTAGGTTTAATTACAAATATTTTTTGGCTGTGTGGGCCTTTTCGGGAGACATGTCTTGCGTTGGAGTGGATCGGTCACGAACCATCACTATTTTTGTTGCTCAGTCAGACCAATGTTCTCGGTAATGTGCGGTCTGAGTTGTTCCGTGTTTACGGTTGTTGGTTGTTCAGGTTTTTATGTTGTTTTTACTTTTTACAACAGACATTTATACTGTTATTTATTTTACCTTATTTCTAAAGGGTATTTTCATCTGGGAGGTTTGGTATCTAAAATGCACATCAGTATTTACATGCTATTTACAGAATGGAAGTGCTTCTGTTTTTTTTCATTTATTGAATACAATTTTGGGATTATGAATATTCAATGCATACTCTAAATGTTTTATCGCTGAATGTGAATGGTTTAAATTCTGCTGTTAAACAAACCCGTGTGTTAGAATATTTACACCGTAAATCTATTTCCTGTGCCCTAATTCAAGACACGCATTTAAAACAATCTGACGTGGCACGTTTTCAGAATAAATATTATAAATTAGCAGCTTTTTCCTGCGCTCAAAATAAAACTAAGGGGGTGCTTATCCTTGTTAATTGAAAGTTAAATTTAACAATTGAACACCTTGGTAGTGATGAGAAGGGTAGATTTGTTTTTATCCGATGCAAAATATATAATAATAGGTTAGCATTGGTCTCTATTTATGGTCCGAATGAGACAGACAGTGCGTTCCTTACACAGATTTCCAAAACATTACTGGAGCAAACTGATTGCCCATTGGTGGTAGGTGGTGATTTTAATGCTGTCATAAATCCTGCTTTAGATAAATCTCAATCTGATACAACAGCCAATCCATCCTCTAAATTACTGAATAAATTTATCACGGAGCTCAACTTAATCGATCTTTGGAGAATTCAGAATACTAAAGCTAAGGACTTCACTTTTTTTTCTAATAGACATAAGACTTTCTCTAGGATAGACTACATATTTCTCAGCCCATCTTTAATTTCGTCGAATTCCTCCATCTCTATATTACCAATTTTATTATCTGATCATTCTGCTGTGTTGTGCAGTGTTCCTCTTTCCGATGTTAAAGCCAAGTCCCCTAGATGGCGCTTTAACATATCATTACTAAGTAATCAGACTTTCATTACTTCACTAAAAGAATATATTAAGGAATTTCTTGAAATCAATATGTCCTCTGATGTGGATCCTCAAATAATGTGGGAATCGACTAAGTGTGCCATACGAGGATTCTGTATATCTTTCTCTTCTACTCTTGCCAAAGCGAAAACTCACCAATTTACACAATTAGAAAATAAAATCCAATCATTGCAAAACCTACAAAAACAACATTTTACTGAGCAACAGGCTACACAGTTTTCCTCTTTAAAAGAAGAATATGATTTACTTTCACACTCAAAGGCGGAATTTATTTTACATAGGACTAGGCAAAAATATTACTTTGAATCCGAAAGACCTAGTCATTTATTGGCCCTTAGGTTGAAAGAATGTGAGTCTAAGGCATATATATTAGCGCAATAAAATCATCAGATGATCAGGTCACCACGAACCCTGCAGCAATTAATGACATATTTAAAGGTTTTTACATGAATCTGTATAAAGCCGAAACAGATTTTGATGAACCAATTTGTAAGCAGTATTTAGATAAATTGGAACTGCCTCGGATCTCACAGGTGGATAAAGAATCTTTGGAGGCCCCATTAAGTTTGGAGGAGCTTCACGTCTCTCTAAAAAGCCTTCAAAAGGGCAAATCGCCGGGTCTAGATGGTCTCCCCCTGAATTATATTTAGAAATTTGGGATTTGGTAGGGACACTTATGCTTAATTCATTTAATTTTGCAATTGAACATGGGGTATTTAATAGAGATCAAAAAACATCAATGATTTCATTACTTCTTAAAAAAGGGAAAGATCCATTAGATTGTTCCAGCTACAGACCGATTTCGCTTATCCCATGTGATCTTAAAATCTATGCTAAAGTTTTTGCTTTTCGTATGGAGAAGGTAATTCATAGTCTGATCAAGGAGGACCAAACTGGTTTCATCAAGGGGCGCAATGCATCTGACAATATGCGTCGACTCCTTCATATTCTTGACTTTGCAGAATCCCACCCGACCCCTTGTGCGGTCTTTTCACTTGATGCAGAAAAAGCCTTTGACAGGCTAGAGTGGAATTATATGTGGGCAGTTCTGCAATGTTTCGGCTTCGGCGAACACTTCATTTCTATGATTTAAGACATTATACCACTCACCTGCAGCATCAGTCATAACTGGTAATATTATTTCCCCCCCATTCCCTTTGCAGCGGGGAACAAGGCAGGAATGTCCGCTTTCCCCCTTATTGTTTTGTCTATCTCTTGAACCCTTAGCACAAGCCATCAGGAAATCTGAAGTATCGATTAAGATTCATGATCATAATCATAGTATTTCATTATACGCTGATGATATTATTCTATATTTAGAACACTTTGATGTCTCAGTCTCTAGTATAATTAAGTAATTTGATAATTTTAGTAGCTTATCAGGATATAAAATAAATTGGAGCAAATCTGCTTTAATGCCAATTAACAATGCTAAAGTTAATTCTTCTATTCCCTCATTTATCCCTATTAAGGAATCTTTCATCTATTTGGGCATTACCATATATAAAAACATTCATAAGATTGCCAGAGACAATTTTAATAATATTTTAGTTAAGGTCAAAAATGACATTCAAAAATCTGGCTCATCGTCTTATTCACTTCAAAGTCATTCATTGAGCATACATAACTCCTTACAAAAGATTTAAAATGAAACTACAACCGAATCTCAACTGCCATATATGTAATACTACATCATCAGGTACTTTTCTGCATAGGTTTTGGGAATGTCCTGTTGTCATCAGTCTATGGACACATGTAAACCTGGTTTTATCACCATTACTGCAAATGGATTGGTCTGTTAATCCAAGTTTGTGTCTTCTTAATAATGATTCTGGTCTATGTATAACTTCAATGCAAAAGAGAATGTTGTTTGCTGGTTTTACGGCTGCGAAGAAGACAATAATACAAAACTGGTTTACACCGCACATGTGTGGTAAAACATACTGGATCCGTAGCCTCCTGCACATAGTGACTTGTGAATGTACAACAGCACGAATCAATGAAGCCAAGCCTTCTACCATTGATGCTTGGCAGTGCTTTCTCTTTGATATACGTGACTGTATAAAGCAGTGAATTTTGTGTGGGGTTTTTTTGTCCTTCCCTCTCTCCCTCCCTTTGACTGGACTTTGAGATATTGAGTATGTGTCTGTTGTTGTTGTTTATTATTATTATTATTATTATTATTATTATTATTTTTTATTTTTTATTTTTTTTTGGATATGTATGAAAAATAAAAAATGTTGATAACAAAAAACAATTAAATAAGTAACATTCAAGTAACTAATGTTGATAAAATAGGACTTAAAGTGCTAATGAACGAGTCTCTGAGTGTTTCTCTTTATCTTAGCGAGTCAGGATATTTCCTTCGTCCTCACACAAGTCTCTTGTTGTTATATTTAGCAACACAAGGTGTGTTTTTCCTGTTTACTGTCTTTGAATGTGCATTTGTGTGCTGTCGTGTCCTGGACGGGGCGTTGTAGCATTATTGTGTGTGTGTGTGTGTGTGTGTGTGTGTGTGTGTGTGTGTGTGTGTTACACATGTGATTATGAAGTGCACCTGCCGTGTGCCCCACCTCTCTCCGCTCACTCCAGGAAGTTCAGCAGCCTCTCCTCAAAGCTACACAAAAGTCTGAACAAACACACGGGTGTGGCGCTAACACGGGAATACTTCTGTTTCTATGACACACATCAGCCGTCACCTGAGGAATCTAACTTGCTCGTGCTCTGAAAAACTGGCTGACTGTACATTACGCAGGGCTCTTCTTCTTTGAGTTGTTTCCTTCTGTGCACAGAGAGATCAAGCAATCTGTAAGGATCAGTTTTTCTTTGTGACCAAGTCACAACCCTAGGATTAGGATAGAGAAGTGGAGTTTGTCTGATGGCACTGCAGAAATGTGCCTGAATGTTCATTGTTAGAGAGTCAAAATAATACACTTGTTTCGATTCCTTGTTGAAATCAGTTTCCAGCTGCTATATTGCAGGAGATAAAACACATTGTTCTTTGAAGGCTTTAGAATGCTATAATAAGTGTGACCATGCAAAATGCATGCACATATTTAAAATGATACATCATCAGTAGCAGTTCACATCTGCAGTTTCAGATCAAACCAGAGTTCACATAGGGCCCTAGGATGTTTACGATGAGGAAAACATGGAATGGAATTCCACGTTATACAGAAAATGTAACAGAATTTGTAAAACTGGGATGAATAAATCAAAGAATCACTATATGGACATATGTCTGTGAATATTAATTTTTTTTTTTTGTCTGTGTTTTAATTTAAACATTAAACCTCTATTGTGTGGCACTTTTTCTTGCACAAAATAAATAAATTAATAAATTACTAAATTAAATTGTTCAGATTACATTTTAAAATAAATTTTATTATTTATTTATTTTTTTTAAGTTTTTATTGCAAAGTTATACAATACACAACATTTGTTTATGACTTTTGTCACTTTTACAGCATTTCTAACATCTGATCTGGAAAAAAAAAAAAAAAGTTCTTCATGACAATAACAGATCAGTATATCTCTTTTAATTATCTTACATTTATATAAAAACTATTTACAAAAGAAAGGGTATGTGGACACAATAGTTATAAATATTAAAATAAAATAAAATAAAATAACAAAAAAACATTTGGTTCAATAGGAGTTATATACTTAGGGCTGGGCAATATATCGAACACGAAATTCATGCGCATCTCGTCAGTAAAGCCGGTTCCGTGATTAGCGCTATTATAGATGAAGGCGTTTCATCTGCGATAATGAACGTGATATTGCGTAGCTTGTCAGTATACTGCGGCTCTGTGTATTAAATGGCGCTCTATTTGAAAACAGGTGATGGAGATTTAGCGCAAATCACGGAACCGGCTTTACTGACGAGATGCGCATGAATTTCGTGTTCGATAGATCGTCCAGCCCTAATCAAAAGTCAATAAATATATCTTGTTAGTAATTCACAAAGAATGTAATTTTCTCCATAGTAAATATACTTTTTACAACGTCAATCCAATCCTGTATTTGTGGCAGATTAAGTTTATACCAGCATCTAATAGCTTTTTTAATAGCTTTTTTTTATAGCCTATATTTGTTCTTCCTTTCCCAGGAAACCATTGACACCTTGCTCATGTAAAGTACCTCAAAACTGAAATCAACTTAAGTGCTTAAAATCTTTTCTAATACGTTATGTATATCTTTCCAAAAACTTCTGATATTAGGACATCCCCAAAATATGTGAAAATGGTTAGCATCCTGTGAGCCGCAGTGTCTCCAAAACTTTGAGTTGCCTAGAAATGTATTTTTCCTGTTTTGGAGTAAGGAAAAACAGAACAGTATTTCTCTAGCAAAATTCTCTCCATTATGAAGAGCGGGAGGTTTCCCATTGAAGTTTACATATATTTTCCCAGTCCTCAGTTGAGATAGTAATGCCACTTTCTTTCTCCCATCTCTCCTTAATGAACAGAGATGAATCTCCTTGTAAATCCAACAATGCTCTATATAGTTTAGTAATAGTCTTTAATAGTGGTTCAGCCTTGTAAGCTGAGGAGAATATTTTAACTAGAGCACTGACAGATGGATATCCAAATAAGAGTGCTCTAGTTAAAATATTCTATAATTAATTTTCTGATAGAAATGTAGTCGGAGCTGAAGATATCTGACGAAATCCTTGGAATCTTGATTGAATATTTCTTTTAGAGAATTATAAAGTCTATAGTAATTGTCCTTTATCTATGATTGTACAGTAAGCAGTGATCGCTTTCTTAGCCCATATTTTTAAAACGCATATCTAAGGTATTTGGTTTAAAATCAGAATCATATGAGCCCCATTTCAATACATTCACAGAATCCTTTATATTATACTCCTTAATAATCTCAAACCAATTATTTAAAGTTACCTTAATCCACTGATTTTCTTTTTTTATTACATTTTCGTCTGCTGTGATCGCTTGAATAGGAAACTCACCAAACCAACCAATCTCTATGAACTTCCATCTTGCTTGATATTCTGGATTAAACCAACAGATTATTAATCTCAACTGTTCTGCCCAGAAATATTTCTGTAAACACGGAAGGGCCACCCCTCCTTTTTCTTTACTCAGCTGTAGGGTTTTAAATTTTACTCTTCGTTTCTTGCCTTGCCATATGAATCTGGAAATCAGATCATCCCATTCTGAGAATTGCTTTCTGAGATGGGTAAAGACTGGAATAGATCCAGCAATCTTTGAAGTATATTTTGCTTGACTGAATCTATCCTAGATCTCATGCAGAAAAATGGTAAAAGATTTCTTGCGATGTCAAATTTAATTTTTTTATTTTTTTATTAATAGGGCCATAATTAAGCATTTCTAAATTGTATCCTTGGGGATATTTATTTCTAAATATTTGATACATTTAAGATCCCATTTTAAGGAATAATCCTTTTTAATTTTGTTTGGGGGGGGGGGGGGATTTATAATTAAAGGTCAATACTTGTGTTTTTAAAATATTCAATTTAAATCCTGAAAAAGTCCCAAAAATTTGTAATGTTTCCCATAGCTCAACCAATGACTCAGTTGGATCTTTTAGATACACTAATATGTCATCAGCAAATAGTGCTATTTTGTGCTCATCGCCTTTGATGTTAATACCTTTTTATTTTTTAATTTTGCATGATCCACAGCTCCAGGGGTTCGATAAACAATGCGAAGAGTAGAGGGGACAGAGGACACCCCTGTCTAGTGCCCCTCTCCAGGGTTTAAGGTCTTTGATAGATTGCCATTTATTTTAGGGGTCATATGGGGTCATATGACGTTGCTAAAAAGAACATTATTTATGTATTTGGTGTAATGCAATGTGTTTATGCGGTTTAAGGTTCAAAAACACATTATTTTGACATTTTACATTATTGTTGCTCCTCTATGCCCTGCCTTTCTGAAACGTGTCAATTTTTACAAAGCTCATCGTTTTGAGAAGCGAGGTGTGCGCTGATTGGCCAGCTATCCAGTGCGATGTGATTGGCCGAATACCTCAAGCGTGAGACGGAAATGTTACGCCCCTTACTGTATTGTGATGCAGTATCCCGGCATGACGAGACAAAAACAACAAAACCCATTATAAACGAAGCATTTGTTGCATCCAGTAGGGACATAATTACTGATTATAATGACTTATACTGTCTTTTTACGCGTCGCGTTGCATCGCGTCACCTAAACATTACCATGTCTGCATTTGTGATCGGAGAAACGACAAACAACAAGCACTACATTACACTACTCAAAACTCGCGTTTGAATCGTCAGTGGCAAGTTCTTTAAGAAAATGTACTTACAGGCTGTGAGTCAGAAGCTTTCCTGTAGCTCAAATAGTAGAGCATGGCGCTAGCAACGCCAAGATCATGGGTTCGATTCCCAGGGAAAGCAAGAGCTGATAAAATGTTAAAAAACTGTAACTTGAATGCAATGTAAGTCGCTTTGGATAAAAGCGTCTGCTAAATGCATAAAATGTAAATGTAAAATGTAGAAGCGCCAGACTGTCCTTGCAAAGTTGAAATTGCCCCACTTTATAGAAACAGCCTTTGTTCATATATAGCTGGCAGGCTACTCCCAGGTTCAGGAAACAGTCATCCATAAATTGCGCTGCACACACTCTAATATTTGGGTTGAACTGTTCTGGAACAGTGTTGTAAACACAACTTAACCACTGATTTCTCGCTGTGACCTCTTTTGGAAGCCCACACAAAGTAGTTTCGCTTTCACAATGAAACACAGCGTCTCCAGGACATGGCCCCAGCCACAGCAACAATACTACAGCGAGAATAAAAATCACGCCTCCTTTCTTTGCATATACATTTGGGTGGTGTTTTGCAAATCTTCCCACACAGTGATGTAGACGTGGGGGCATGTTTAAACGTTTAGGAGGGTGTGGTCGAGTCTTAACTTATATAAAGAATATCTCTTTGGTTTTGAGACTTTAGTCTTTGAATTACTTTTTAATAAATTTCTCATGAAAATTGAATTTTGTAAGTATACCCTTAAAAAAAGCCAATTGTCTGAATCAAAAGCCTTCTCGGCATCGAGTCTTAGGAGGACAGCTTGTAAATTAGATTTCCTCAGTTATATCTGCAGATAATTTAGCATTCCAGGTATCACTAACCGAAGGGAGTTTTAAAGGAGTGAGAAAAGAGTCAGTTTTAACAGGATCTACATTCAAATAAATTTCAAACTAATCAAATCATCACATTTTATGCATTTATTGAAAATATACCATTAAATCATAAAACACAGAATACAGAATAATTAAAACAGACAAAATATATTTTTTGAAATTTTTTTTTATTTTATTTTATTTATTTATTAAATTTATTAAAATTAAAATTATTAAAATGTACGGTCCCACTTTATATTAGGTGGCCTTAACTACAATGTACTTACATTTAAATTAATAATTTGATACAATGCACTTATTATGTACATACATGTTTTTACATTGTATTTATATTTTTAAAAATACCTGTATGTAGTTACATCTGTAATTAATTTCTGTAATTACATTTATAATTACTCTGTTGACCCATCCCTCACACCTTAACCCACCCTTAAACCTACCCATACCACCAAACCTGTCCCTAACCTTACCCGTATCCCACCTCAATAGCAGTAAAAGTGTTTTGCAATACAGTATGAACACAATAAGTACATTGTACTTATTTTTTGATGTAAGTACATAGTAGTTAAGGCCACCTAATATAAAGTGTGACCAAATGTACTTTAAAAAATAAAAGTACATTTTAATAATTTTAATTTTAATAAATTGTTACATTTGTTAAACAAGGAATTTGGGGTTAAAATAAAACTGATTTTATAGGGCACTAAAAATATTAGCTATTTTTATACCGCCGGGTTGATTCGGTCTCCAGTGTGTGTAAGATCTTTGACACATTCATCTGAAATTGATGTGCTGTTCTCATGTTGTTTCTTTGAGGAACTGTATCTCTTCATAATAATACAGTGGCCATGAAGTATTTAGACTCTTCAGTCTCCCTGAAAGTTATTGCTCTAGATACATAACATCAGTGTGTCATCTGCCCTTAAATGCTGCAGGATCTTTTTTTCTTTAATATCTTCATGTTTCTTCAACATTGTTGCTCTGTCTTTGAATCAGCTGTTGTTTTGGTCAGTTCTCCAAGTTCACAAAGGTGTTCCAGCTCAGGAACCACAGGTGTAGTTCATAATAAACATGATCAACTAGCATGTTACAAACACAAAGTGTACCAAATTTGCCTTAATTTTGACCATTATTATTTATGAGAAACATTTTATTTAATTATTTTTTCCCAAATAAACCTTGTCTGGATCTTTTTAAAACAATGACTTTAATGCATTTCAATACGTTCTAGGACTACAGCGAGTTAAAAAATACTGACCAGGTGGAGTGTATTAGCCCACAGCAAATTAATAATAATAATAATATATAGAGAAAAGAAAAGAAGAAAGGGGGAAAAAAACACAAGGTGAAAGTTAATCATCATTAAATGGCTTTGGTCAACCTTGAGTTGGTTTAAATGTGTTTAATGAATGAATGAATGGCTATAAAGTGCAGCATGGGTCTGGTTCAGTGCTGCTTTTGTTTGTCACATTCATGGCGCATGCTGACAATCAGTCAAATGTTAAACAGCAGCAAACTGGGTGTTTAAATTGGTCAGAAAGAATATAGCATTTATGAATTGCCTGTTGTCACTAATTGCTAAATCTGCTCCGTTTTGACTGGTGGAATTGAATCAGAATTGTGTTGTAAATTCACAGGAGTGTGTGCGGTGGTGTTGAGGTGAAGGTGTAGAAGTGCACTACTGGTGTTTAGTCATGTTAATCACTGTACTGCTAATATACTTTTGTGTCCAAAAAAATTAATGTCACAATGAAAACAAAATGGACAATCCTTACTTTTCCTTATCCTTATTAATTAATTAGATATAATTTATTTTTATATTTATTATAATTGATTTGTTCATGCATGCCATTTAAAAAAATAAATCAAGTCATGTTCCCTTTTATTCTTTAATCAAAAACATTAACATCCCCTTCCCTTCTCAACAAGAAGCAGCTGTTTCACTTGGATACATGACAAAAGTGGCAATTTCCAATTGATTACTTTAAACACAACAAACGTCTATATCCAACCTTTTACCACTATATAAATATATAATACAAAAATACATACAAAAAAGTCATAACTTTGATATTTTAAATGTAATAAACTCATACCATAAGAATCAGGGACTTCGACATGTACACAAACAGGGTTGGAAAAACTTTTGACCTCATATAAAATAAGTAGAAGGTTAAGCACATTATTTACAGTTTATTTAACAAAAAGAAATAAATAGATAAACAGAATATTTCAGACAGTATTTTGTTCATGACTTGTGGAAAATTCTAAATATGTCTTTGTTTAGATTGTTCTATGATTGGCTCACTGCTTCAATAATAAAAATCTTTCGATTAGATTAATTTTTTTTACTATTCATTTTTTCTTTGTGTTAATGTGACTTACTGTTTGTATTCACGTATGTGTGCAGCCTGTAAGGTTTGTTGGCTGATATACAGTATATGCATACAGTATGTGTGTTCCCTCCTCTCACGCAAGCGTGTTTGTGCGTCCTGAGCAGGAGTTGAGTTAGCTTTACTTCACACAGCTTTTGTGTGTAGCTTAAAGGAGTTGAACAGTAATTATTGACTTTGAAGAGAAAAATGGAGACATTACAGGGAAAGACTGGTGTGGCGTTCCAGTGTTTCTCTGGACTGGGGTTGAAATGTAAATGTGAAGCAGATGTACACTGAGTATTAATTTACCCACATTAGAAATGTCAGGAAACCACATAAAACATGCGCAGTGGTCAAACATTAAGCATTGACATTAAGCATTCAGTATTGCCTTGCTCACCCTCATGTTGTTCCAAATGCATGACTGCTCTGTTCATCAGAAGTATGCTCATCCATACATTGAAAGGTTACAGGGTTCTAAAACTCCAGACAGGTATCAAGTAATGCATCAAAAAGCACTTTTATGCATTTTTTTATGATGATCCTTATAGTCATCTGTAGTCACTTTGTGTGAGGAACGCGTTTAGGGTCCTATGATTTCTGCGATGCGTAAAACGCAAACGGATTTCAATCAATACGACATGCTTCATAATGATTGATAAAATTAATTTAACCATTAAATCAGAGTCTAGAAAAATTAAAATGGAATCTGGAAAAATTTAAAAGGAAAAAAACGGAATTAGGAAAAGAATAATACTTATTTCATAGGGCCCTATTCGTCCAAATTTGTTAATCACTGTAAATCAACGTCCATGGCTCTGAAATCTTATACATGCTTCTGCACATTTTGTTAACTACTGTAATTCTGTATATACAGTATGTGCATATTTATCAGGATCGCGCGCCTTTATGTGCAGGCATGATTCGTTTGTGAGTCAGCGGCAGCGCGAGAAGCCAGCAGAGAAAAAGGTACTCCTCTCAGAAAACGTAGAAATAAGGATAATTTTAGATATTTAATTACTATTTAGAGCATTGGGATTGCTAGACGAGGGCTTAACAATCAAATTTTATGAAAACTTTGATCGTTCAACCAAAATCGTCATTTTTCAGTGTTTGTTTTTTTTTTGTTGCTCAAAATTAGCCTGTGCGCATTCACACTTATTTTGCCAGCACGGGTCACATATATTTTTAATTCAAAACAGTAAGGTTTGAGAGTAGTTTGCATCACTGGATAATACTGCCGATCGTTTAACATTTCTATTGTAATGCGCTTGTCAAATACGAAATGTTTAGCTACTTCTTACATTGCCCTCTTTCACTCTTAAAACTGAAGCGCTGTGATTCTTCATGCTCAGCTTCAGTGAACAGTAAAGCCCTCCTTTTATTTGATTGTCATTTTGACGTTGAATACAGTAGCAGACCATGTTTAAAAATGTACTTTTAAAACTTTTTGTCATCATAACACAATGAGCAGTGTGTAATGAAGAGCAGTGAAGCAGCATTAAGATTAAATATTGGGTGTTTATGGTGGTTTACGGCCTGATTAGTTTTTAAGCATAGATCCGATGACAATGGTTAACAGCTCATTGGAGAGGAAGATTATCAGTAAATAATATTAAATTTCAGCCTGTTTCTCACACAGATGTATCGCATCACATTCATAGGTGTATTGGATTTAGAACACAAGTCATAGGTGGACTACTTTTATCATACTTTCATAAAACCTGTACTTCTGTGGGATGTAAAAGTTTTGGAACGATATTAGGTTGAGGAAAAATTTTATTCCCATAATGTGCTTGCTCTCAGGATGAGGATGGGAGAGGAAGTCAGAAGTCAGACAGGAAGCTGTTTGAATGTTGTCGTGTAACTGAAGCAGGTGTGAACAGTGCAGGACAGATTCTCTCTCACTCTCAGAGACCAGAGAGGTCAGGTTTCAGCAAAGAAAAGGAACATTGTTTGAATTGCTGGCGTCGTCCGTGGCAACTGGAGAGATGGAAGAGAGACAGAAAGAAAGAGAAAGGAGAAAAAGAGGCCAAGTGTAACCACAGAGCGGTGTGAGGTCAGTGCAGGCCTGCCATTCATCACACGCTCACAAACACTCAAATACATTCAACAGTTAATTAACACGCAGTCATTTCTCTTTCTCTGTCTCGCGCTCTGTTATTTTTCTAGATGGATTTTCAGTGTGTTCACATGTTCGGTCATGGTGGGTGTAAGTTCACATGCTAAAAGTCATTTTTATAACCAGTACTTTGTCTTGCTTTTAAAAAAATATATATAAATATTCCTAAAACAAAATATGGTTACACTTTATTTTAAGGTGTCCTTGTTACAATGTAATTATACATTAAATATTGAGTATTAAGTACTGGGTAATATTAATTAACTATACGTACTTACTATAGGGTTAGGATTAGGGTTTGGCTTAAGGCCCCGATATACTTCAAACAAAATCGAAGAATGAACTGATATGATGTCATTTCGAACAAAATCAGGCTGAAATGAAGTTTGTTTTGAGTTTTGATACAGCTCACCAAAGTGAACTTTTATGGAAATGGTATGTTTCTTTTGTATTGCAAACATGATACTTGACTCTGAACTGCTGCTAATCATTATTCTTTTGTCTATAATATTTTGACCATTGGTACACATCTCACACCTAGATACATTTCTTCATTGGATCGTTATTGTGTTTAGGGCATACGCGTGAGCGGCACGACACACAATAATCTACACCCCGCCTATACAGTCGCTCAGCCTTTTCGATCTTCTTTTTGCCCCCAAACGAAGAACGAAAACGAACTTGAATGGGTTACTTGCATGTAATTATTCATAATTAATTGTTATTAGTGCTGGGCGGTATGACCAAAAATTTATATCACGGTATTTTTCAAAATTATACCGATTTCACGGTATATGACGGTATTTATTTTTTGTCATGCATGACCATGTGTTTACCACATTTTCCACTGATTGAGAGAGGAAAAACTGCAGTAGATTGTCATGATGAGCGAATATTGTAGAAAAAGACCAAACACGACTCATTAATATATGTTAACCAGGAGTCACACTCATTTATAATCACGACATCGTCTGATAAAGTCAACATGCATCTAACGTTACACTAAAAAAAAAAGTCGCTAGGTTTATCAGTTTGTATATTCTATGGAAAAGAGCCGCTAAATGGGTCTGAAAGTTGCTAAATATAGTGCTAAATTCGCGCTCGTGTGTGTGTGATGCGGGAGCTGATGGTAGTGGGCGGCGGATATTGTGGATGAGTTCTTCAGTGTCATCACGTTCTACTAGTTCTACAGCTTCAGAACTTTCACGCTTAGTAACACATACAGCTGTGTCCTCGCCATAATGCAAAAATAAAAAGAGACCGTTCTCAAAAAGTGCAGCGTTCCAAACGTTATTTAAATGACACCGGTATTATAGTATTTAAAAAATTCGTATCATAAGAAAAATAAACACCAGTATTCGGTATGAACCAGTATACCGCCTAGCACTAATTATTGTTATAATTGTAAGTACATGTAACGTGCAACAAGGACACCTTAAAATAAAGTGTTACCCAAAATACATTAACTTGTGAAGCAAAACTGGATGAAATAATAATAAGACTGGTTTGCAGAGAATATCTTGTTTGTTTGTTTGTTTGTTTTTTTCTTCATTGGAAAATAGATTTTTGGGCTTAAATTTATGCTTGAAAAAATATAAACTTCAAGGTCTCAAAAGCTTCTCAAGTAAATTTGATCCTCTTGTAAGGATGTTAAGATCTTTTCTTTTCTTTTTTTCCTGTAAATCAAGATATACGTATTTATTTAGGGTTTTTTCCTCAGTGTAACATGCTTCTTTAGCCCAGCAGACACCGAGTCAGTGGGTGAACTGCATTGAGGTTTCTGTTCAGTCGCTTCAGTGAAGATTCATGCTGGGCTTTTCTATATAATGTGCCGCCCAGCCGACATAGACTGTTGTTTAGATTAAATCCTGTGAGGAGTGTGGAGGAATGTGAGTGTGAGACACTGTTTCCTGCTCAGCTGCTGAATCTACAGCAGTCTGAATTGAATGGAGTAAGTTAAAAGCGGCAGTTAAATGGTCTTTAACTGTCTTTCTCTTGCATCGTCAAACAGACAGAGCAAACACTTTTGTTTTCAGTTCGTAAAACAGTGACTCTAACGAACTGGTTCTTTTGTACTGTCCATTTCAAACTCTGTTTTGTATTGTTATGGTGTTAAAACCTCTAATTAAACCTTTTTTAATCTAAAATTGTCCTTTTGAAAAGACAAATGTGTAATAGTCTTTGTAAGTCTTAAAATATCTTAAATTTCATTTAAACATATTGAAACTGCATTAATATATGGTACAAAAGCAGTATGGTTTTATTTAGCTTGTAGTTAAGACCAATTATTATTGGTTAGGAAAGTTAGTCCCTGTGGTTGAGAGAGAGACGACTGCGTGTGTAGACAGAGAGACGTCTAGTCGTGTGGATTGGGGATTATGTTCAAGGTTGGGAAGCTGAACCATTTTTTCCAGTTTTTGGACTACATCCTTTATACTTCACCATCTTCACACTAACCCTGTAACACACACACACTGTTTTTAAAGATGCCATATTTAACACTTTTATTCACTTTTATTTTTGCTGAAGTCTGCTTTTATATCGTTAGCAGGGCTCATCACATGGATTGCTGGCCAGCGGTTCAGATTTTTACTAAATTTACACTGGCCCCACCACTAACTAACTAACTAACTAACTAACTAACTAACTAACTAACTAACTTACTTACTTACTTTACTTACTTACTTACTTACTTACTTACTTACTTACTTACTTACTTGCATAAATAAATAGAGATACAGCTTCATTTTTGTTTTTGACTCATGCAACAGTTCTGATAAATAAGAACACCAAAATTTTGCTTTAAATAAATTTTGAATACCATCTCAAAACCTCCAACCTAACTAATATAGAGTTGAACATTATTAAAGACAAGTAACTGTCAGTAATAAAATGAGAACAAACAAACATGTTACAAGCAATAGATCAAATACACAAATGAAATAAACAGTGATTTATGTTTTTTCAGGCAGGTGTAACGGTAGCATTCAGGTGTCACATTACACATTACAGAAATTTTATAAAGAAATCAAATTTAAAATAACATGCATAGTCTTCAGTTGCATAAATTAAATATAGAATCATCTTTAAAGAATATCAAAGGTATTTTTTTCACATCTTTTTGTGTTCACACAACAAGTCATAACCAATTGTGTTTAGAAGGATACTTGTCAAGATGGCCGGTTTAAAGTAATTTTGTGTATATGTTCATTTCAAGTGCAAGATGACGTGAAAGATAACTACATTCAGCATTTGCACCCTGTCTGAAAGGCGGATTCGAGTGTGTACAAACAAAACCATCTCAGACAGTGAATGAATTGTACAGTTAGTCATCTTCTTGGGCTTGATTCGTTCAAAATCGCTTAAATGTTTTAAGTTGCAAGACTTAAAACACTTGTGTGAATGAAAACCTGTTACAATTTCATAAACTATTCCTACCATATTTCACACTGGCCCTGGGCCAGCTCTTAGTGTTAAGTCTTGTTAGTACAGATTTTTTACACCTGAAGATGTTGTAATTTAGTATACACACTGAAAAAAATTTGAATTTGCTAAATTTTCTTAAAGTAAGTGGTTGCAATCAGTTTATTTTAGCTACATTTAAATGAACAAATTTAGTTGACCAACTTTTAACTTTTTTTTATTTTTTAAATAAATGTAGCTAAAATAAATAGTTTGCAACCACTTACCTTAAAAAAAACAAACAAAAAAAAAAGTATCATTTTTTTCAGTGCAGTTTTTGCTGCTGTACCTTTAAGACATCTATGCAAGTTAGCTCTGCTAGGACTGGTTAAGTCTTACTAACCAAAATAGACTAAATTGTCTTTCGTCAGTACTCACCAATTAACCAATACATGAATGATATGTAAATGTGGGTGGTCATAAGATAATGAATCATGGTTGTGGCAATCATTATCATAACGATTCCTGGATGAGCTGCTTTTTAGTTCGGCTTTAATAAATATTCTGGGTGGTCTGTGGAAGACATGATACACTGAACTCTTATTTAATAGACCAAAATGTTGTCTGCTGGAAAGTGTCATATTGTCTAATTAATATTTTAAAGACAAAAACATGGCATTGTACTCACATGTAGCTTTCCAGAATGGTGACTGTAACCAATGAGCTGCCTCTTTGCTGTTATTGGACTTTCAGTTAATTTGGCATCATGCTGATATATTCTGATGTAATTCATCACATCAGAGCTCAGCACATTTGAAGTGACTAGCAGCGCTGTTTTCTGTGCTGTGATGTAGATGGTTTTCAGTAATAAGCTGAATCTTTTTCTGCTCCTAATTTTGAATCGGCATTTTTAATTCAAACCACAACCCTCAATGCCATAAACCAAGATTACAAAATACTTTGGACGCCTCTAAAATTTTCTTTCCCCCTAAAACTGCAGTTGGAGGAGCCCTCTAAACCTCCACAGAAAGAGAGGTTAGTGGCGATGATATCTGTCTCTGTGTATTTTCTTCTTAGTAAACATTTGTAGTTTTCAGGTGGATTACGACGATAAAAATGTTTGTTTCCTGTCTGATCAAATTATGGCGCTGCTCAGATGAGCAGACTGTCTGCTGCTGGCCTGCTGTGGATGTGTGTTAATGTGTAGTCGCTCAAGCTCTGACATGCTCCGGGTAGTCCACACACAGGAAATGTTTACCAGGTTAAATCACACTCCTGAAAGAGTCCTAATCAGTGGACTGATCTCATTCCCTCTCCTGCTCTGAATGAGTCTAATGTAATGAGACATACCTGAGTTTCTCTTCAGATCTACAGAGCCTCAGAGGAAAACGTGTGTGTTTGTGAGCTAGAGGAAGAGCTGGCAAAGATTTGAGCTTTGACTTTGTTCATTTGGAGCCCAGTCTGTGTGTCTCTCCACAAAATAATACTATTTAGGCTAGTTGAACTCTGTCTACAGTTGGATTCATTTTATATTGAGTTTCCCCTCAAATTTCTTCTCTCAGACTGATAAAATATAATTAGTGGAGCCCAGTGAGATCATTTTACTCAAACCCAATGTTTTATTGTTCCTCTCACAGTGCTCAGGCTTAATCCGCTTTCATTCACTCGATCCTATTTCACACACAATAAACACACACATTTAACTCTTTTCATTAATCGAGATTATATTTGATAGACTGTTTAAAGGGATACTTCAGCCAAAAAAGAAAATGGTCATTTACTCAAATTTATATATTGTTGCAAACCTGTATGGTTTACTTTCTTCTTTGGAACAAAAAAGGGCAACTATTGTAAAATAGAGGTTTGCTTTGCAAAAAATAATAAAAAAAAATATATATAGTAAGTAAGTAATTAATAATCATAATAAAGTAATTTAAAAAAATAATAAAATAAGTAGAGTATGTGAGGCATAAAAAAGTGTATCTCTGTCATAGTTACTTGCCCTCATGTTTATGTATTTCACATTATGACACGTTCCATTAATGAAAATAAGTTGAGTGAGTGATAAGGTGAGTAAATGGTAACCGTTTTAACTGTGGGATGAAGAAAACTTAAGTAAATTGTGTATTAAATTTTATACAAGTATAATTTCATTGGGAAAAAAAACAAGTTATCTTCTCTTTCCATATCCTCTCACTTTCTCAGCTGTGACCTAGTTCACTGAGGTTTATATTATGTTTGAGTTTTACATGTTGACTAAAGTTGGGTGTGCATTTTTAAATGTGTTTTATGATTGTTGCTTGTTCTTCATTAGACTGTTTCTATAGACACAGTCACACTGCATCAGTTCATCATATATATTCACTGATTTTGTAAAACTTGACTGACTCTAAAGAATGGATAAATCTCCAAAAATGATTGTGTGTGTGTGCAGTAAGTGACTTTCTCTGTAGCAGATAAGAGCTGCTTTCACTGGGCTGATACTGGGAAGTCTTTCTTTGGCAGGACTGTAGAGAAGCTGATTACAGCTTTGATGTTTTGGTTTCATTGATATATCCAGTGTTTTTGCAATAAACAAAATGCTGACCAGTGAATTAGGAAGGGGTCTCATCTTAATAAACCACATAATAAGCACTCTGAAAGATTATGAAAGCGAATGAATAGTTATTGTGTGTTATTAGCTGTAATTGACAGTTGTTTCTGGGGCTTCAGGTGTACAGCACGTTCTCTAATGAAGAGTACGACCGGAGGAACGATGATGTGGATCCTGTTGCGGCGTCTGCAGAGTACGAGCTGGAGAAACGGGTGGAGAAGATGGACGTGTTTCCCGTGGAGATCGAGAAAGGTGAGGCTGTGTCTTTGAGATTGAGTGACTAAAAATCAGTCATACTTAACTCCTTTAAACACCATATTCTGCACCTCTTGTAGAGTGTCATTCATGTTCATGTATAAATTGACTTATAATACTGTACAGGGATTTTTTTTTTCTTTAACAGAAACGTGTATTTAGTTTTCATGCTCACTTTTCCATTTCACTGAATCTTAGAATTAAACAGATTGTTTTTGCTACTGTACCTTTAAAGGTGTGGTCACATTAGCAAAATTGTGTGAGCAAAAATAGATCCATTGTCAGTAGTGTAGAGAAGTATGAAGCACAGGTCAAACAAAAATCACTTTCAAACCAAGTTTTTTATTGATCAATGTGGCAAATTCACGTGAACAACTTAAACATGAGAGAAATCCGCAGAGGGGAATTTTTCGGCATATAGATTTCTATTGGATTCACTGGATTTCACCATGAAATATCGCAGATCAATGGTAAACGTGGCTGCACCTCTGTTTGTAATGTCTGTACATAAATGATCTCCATTATGATTGGCTAGCCTCTTTGCATGTGAAATGAGTAGGAGCATCCCTGCCAAGATACTGAACTCTGAACGGGTATCAGTATAGTCATATGTTAATGATAAATGGCCTGTTTGAACTGGGGAGAAGCTGTAAATGTTAGAGTATGTCTGCATCAATTATTGCACAACAATTCCAAAGTCAATGAAAAAAAATATTCTGAAGACAAACTTACCTTTTTTCTCTCTCTTCTCTTCTCTTTTCTTTGTGTAGGTGATAAAGGGCTGGGGATCAGTATTATAGGGATGGGTGTTGGGGCAGATCAGGGTTTGGAGAAACTGGGCATCTTCGTCAAGACCATCACGCAGGACGGAGCTGCAGAGAGAGATGGCAGGTGAGATCTTTAGATTAATATTTGGACTGGCAGAATAGAATTTCTCAGAACAAGCAGAGATTCACTGTGGATCCATTAGATGAAAAAACAGGTCTTGATTGCTTAGACGTAGGTAAGACCACACATCTCATCAACTGGCTCTGATACTCTGTGCTTGCAATATTGGGTAAGACTTTATTTCGATAGTCCACTTTAGATATTCTACTAACAGTAAGTAACTTTGCAACTACATGTCAACTAGCAGTCATTAGAGAATTAGTAGACTGTCTGCTTAATATCTTCTAACACTTTATTTTGATGGGTCCACAACATACTGCCTATAATAAACTTTGCAAGTATATGTCAACTTATTCTACTTACCTAAACCTTCCCTGCTGAGAGTTAGTAGACACGTAGTTGCAAATGAATGAGAATTAGTTGACATGTAGTTACAAAGTTACTTATAGTTAGTAGAATATCTAAAGTGGACTATTGAAATAGTGTAACCTAATATTGTCCTAATCAGTCCTTTTTCTTGAGAGAAGCATAATTGTATTCAGCAAGGACACATTAAATTTAAGGAATATAACATTTAAGACTTTTACACTGTTACAAAACAACTCCGTATCAAAAATTGCAGTTATTTTGTTATTTATTAAAAATACAACAATATTAAGCAGCACAACATTGACAATAATCAGACATGTTTCTTGACTATGACCATGTTTCTCACAATCTTACTCTTTTTACTGTATTTTTATCAGTTAAAGGCAGCCTTAGTGAGCATAAGTGACAAAAACATTAAAATATCTTACTGACACTAAACCTTTGAACGGTATATATGCTGGTGAGCCCTGTTTAGATTTGCAACTGGTGGGCATGTCTTCATGTGCTGCTTCCTGAGGGCAGCTGGAGCAGGACACACATGTTTGATCTGTCTGATGGGCTGTTAAACATTCTGTCCAAACCACTGCATTTATGACTGTGTCACAGTGCAGAAAACAGACTCTTCCTCTTTCCTGTGAATCTCAGCACCCGCTGCCAGCTGGGTTTTTAAAGCTTTTTAAAGCAGACTTTGTTTGAAATACTAACTGCTGTTTGGAAAAAGTTGACCCAGCTGGGTATCAGGCCTCAGAGGTGTCTGTCATAAACATGTTATGATGTATAGTTTGTGGGTCAGATTAGGTGTGAGAAGTGTTAGCAATCTGTCCCTTGCCCAGAGAGGTGTGATATAAACTGAAGTCCTGACTCTCTGTGGTCATTAAATATCCCAGGATGTCCTTCGAAAAAGAGTAGGAGTGTAACCCCGCCATCCTGTTCAAATTTGCCCATTGGTGTCTGACCATCATGGCCTCCTAATCATCCCCATACACTGATTGGCTTCATCACTCGGTCTCCTCTCCACCAATAAGCTGGTGTGTGGTGGGCGTTCTGGCACACTATGGCTGCCATCACATCATCCAGGTGGATGCTGCACGTTGGTGGCAGTTGAGGAGATTCCCCTCTTCTATGTAAAGTGCTTTGAGTACCCAGAAAAGCGCTATATAAAAGTAACGAATTATATGATGTGACATGCATTTCACATGTCACAGTGCAGCATTTAGCTGCACATTTAGAATAGTGAAAATTAGATGGAATTTATTATAGATAATTTATTATGAAATAGATATTTTGCATTGTAAGAGTGACCATATGTGGAGGGTTTCATTACTGTATGTTTTGGAGCTTGTTTGGAGCTCAAAAGTTTGGGTTAAGTTGGATAAAAAAAAAAATCAGCATATTAGAATGATTTCTGAAGGATCATGTGACACTAAAGACTGGAGTAATGGTGCTGAAAATTCAGCTTTGCATCACAGGAATAAATTACATTTTAAAACATAATCATAATTATAATCCGTAATATAATCAGTAATATTATATTTTCCAATATCATAATTATTCCAGTCTTCTGACTGGTAGTGCTAAAGTAATGCACTGAAATGTGAGTGGATGCCATGGGACCTCGCATTTGCAATTTAGATTAATTTCGTGGTGTTGTCACGATACCAGTATTTTGACTTCGATACGATACCCGACTAAAATATCTCGATACTTCTACTGAACCGATACTACGACAAAGACATAGAACAACAGGAAAAGTTTTATCTTTGTTATCAATAATAAGAGCATGTATGCATGTAACAAAGTAAAGGACAAATACAATAAAACAAAGACACAAATGAAATAAATATAAATCCAAATTCCATTGTTTTTTTCCAAATTTTTCTGGATTCTGCTTTTTACTTTTTAAATTTTTTAGACTCTATTTTAATGTTTGCATTAACAAATATTAATCAAAAAGAATGTCTAATTAACTGCTTTCCCCGGTAAATAGCAGTTTCCCCGGTAACGGCTGTACACAAAGCAGCACTGCCTCACAAACGCTGCTTTATCAGGCATTACAGGCATGATGAAATAGAAATTGTACCAATCACCGCAGATTAGCGTCATGCAAAGGAGGGGTTTGGAAAAATTAATCATTGAGCAAATCGTTTGGCAGTTGTTGAGCAGGGAGTGTGCTGGGTGTGAGGGGTCCAGAGTGATTTTGCCAGCCCTTTTTTCACTCTGGATAAGTACAGTTCTTAGAGACAGGGGAGGGTTATACCAATGATTCGCTCAGCAGTCCGGACTACCCTCTGTAGTCTTCTGAGGTCAGATTTGGTGGCTGAGCTGAACCAGACAGTTATTGAAGTGCAGAGGACGGATTCAATGATGGCAGAGCAGAACCGTTTCAGCAGCTCTTGTGGCAGGTTGAACTTCCTCAGCTGGCGAAGGACGTACAACCGTTGTTGGGCCTTTCTGACAATAGAGTATTTGTGAATGTCCCACTTCAGGTCCTGAGAGATGGTGCTGTCCAGGAATCTGAATGACTCCACTGTTGTTACAGTGCTGTCCATGATGGTGAGTGGGGGGAGTGCAGGGGGGTTTCTCCTGAAGTCCACGATCATCTCCACTGTTTTGAGTGTGTTCAGCTCCAGGTTGTTAAGACTGCACCAGACAGCCAGCTCTTTAACCTCCTGTCTGTAAGCAGACTCGTCACTGTCCTAAATGAGGCTGATGACTGTGGTGTCATCTGCTAACTTCAGGAGTTTGACAGAGGGGTCTTGACAGAGATGCAGTCGTTGGTGTAGAGGGAGAAGAGCAGTGGGGAGAGGACACAACCCTGAGGAGCTCCAGTGCTGATCGTACGGGTGCTGGATGAGAATTTTCCCAGTCTCACTAGCTGCTGCCTGTCTGTCAGGAAGCTGTTGATCCACTGACAGATGGAGGTGGGCATGGATAGCTGAGTTAATTTGGGCTGGAGGAGTGATGAGATGATGGTGTTAAAAGTGGAGCTGAAGTACACAAACAGGATCCTCACATAAGTCCCTGGTCTGTCCAGATGCTGCAGAATGAAGTGCAGTCCCATGTTGACTGTGTCATCCACAGACCTGTGGGGGTCCAGTAAGGGTCCAGTGATGTCCTTCAGATAGGCCAAAACCAGTTTTTCGATTGACTAATTCGATTGCCACAGGTCTGTAGTCATTAAGTCCTGTTATCTTGTGTTTCTTTGGGACGGGGATGATGGTGGAGCGTTTAAAGCATGAAGGGACTTCACACAGCTCTAGTGATCTATTGAAGATCTGTGTGAAGATGGGGGCCAGCTGGTCAGCACAGGACTTCAGACAGGCTGGTGTCACACCGTTGGAGCCTGGTTCCTTTCTTCTCGTTCTTTCTGAAGATCTGGTGCACATCATCTTCACTGATCTGGAGTGCAGGTTTGGGGGAGATGGGGGTTGCTGGAGGTGTTAATGGTGTTTTTTCAAATCTGCAATAGAACTCATTCAGATCGTCTGCCAGTTGTTGATTCAGTGCTGGGGGATGGTGTCTTGTAGTTGATGATGTCTTTCAGACCTTTCTACACTGAAGCCGTGTCACTGGAAGAGAACTGGATTACTTAGCTTTTCGGAATAATGGTTTGTCGTTTTTGTAGATTAAATGAGTCCTGGTAGCAATGCACATATCTTCACAGAAACTGATATAGGATGTTACAGTCTCTGTGAGCTCATTCAGATCGTTTTCAGCAACTTCATAAACACTCCAATCAGTGAGAAAGAAACAGGCTTGTAAATCCCGCTCTGCTTCATTAGTCCAACTCTTTACAGTTCTTAATACAGGTTTAGCTGATTTCAGTTTCTGCCTGTAGGTCGGTATAAGATGAACCAAACAGTGATCAGAGAGTCCTAAAGCTGCCCATGGGACAGAGTGATATGCATCCTTTATTGCTGTGTAACAGTGATCCAATACATTACTGTCTCTGGTGGAACATGTAACATGCTGTCTGTATTTTGGAAGTTCACGGGAGAGATTTCCTTTATTAAAGTGGCCGAGAATGATTAAAACAGAGTCCGGGTGCTGTAGTTCCCCGTTACCGGGGAAACTGCTTTCCTGTAGCTCAAATAGTAGAGCATGGCGCTAGCAACGCCAAGATCATGGGTTCGATTCCCAGGGAAAGCAAGAGCTGATAAAATGTAAACACTGTAACTTGAATGCAATGTAAGTCGCTTTGGATAAAAGCGTCTGCTAAATGCATAAATGTAAATGTAAATGTAAATGAAATCATGAAACACATATTTTAACAGCAATTTATTAGAAGTTTAACAAAAAATACATTTTTAAGGCCCTATGAAATATGTTTCTTTTTTGAGTATTGAAAAATATTTTTTCTCAAATTCAGTTTTACTTTTTATCAAAATCTAAGAATCTGTTTTCTATTAATTTTCTGGATTCCACTTTAAAAGTTTAATTAAATTTAATAATCAAAAGCATGTTTAATTATTTTATAAAAATTAATTAGATTTTATAATTATTATTTTTTTCTTCAGAAACACTATGTATATACAATTTTCTAGTAAATAAATTCTGGTAAATATTCCTTTTGTTAATATTCCTAATATTCCTTTCCTTTTATTAGTTGTAGCACTATCATTACATTAACTAATATTTATGTCAAGCTAAACCGGTACTAGTAAAATGCAGAATTGTACCGTTTTTAAAAGCAGGGCATCACGATACCTTAGTATATTGTGCAACACTATTATTTTGGAGAGCAGATACCACTTCAAAGAAAAATCTATCCACACTTTAGCCAAACATATCTAAAAAAAAAAAAAAAAAAATACTTTTCATAAGACAGTACAATCCCATTATGTTCTGTTTTATTAGTAATAAACAATAATGCAAACTGAATATAGCAATTTAATTTTACTTTTAAATGTAACAGTTCACAAAAGTGGTTTGAGGTGTTTGTTCTCTGTGTAATTGTTTACATTGATGGTTGCTTTAAGAGAGATACTGTATGAGATCAATATTTTTTTTTTGTCATCATAATATCTTAAACATTGTCATTCTGTTCCAGGATCCAGGTGAATGATCAGATTGTGGAGGTGGATGGCATCAGTCTGGTTGGTGTGACGCAACTCTTTGCTGCGACTGTCCTGAAGAACACAAAGGGAACTGTAAGGTTGGTCCTGCTCTGTCTATCAGTTACATAAACATCGTGTCTTCTATTATGGGTTAGAAGTTTTATGAAAAAACTGAAAAATCTCACATTTAGCCTAGTTTAGTGTGGTGATTAGGTGCTGCATGCCATCACCACAAATGTCATCACAGATGTCTGCTTAATTTCTTATGTTGTCAGACTTTTATGTAATGTGGTCCACATCACAGCTTAACTGGCCTTAAACCCCATACAAATAGATAGGATTAGACCATCTGACTGATATGTAAAGTGACCTACAGTAGCTGCTGTTTTTACATGATGAAAAAGGCTTGTGATGAGGCATTAGACTTAAAGTCGGAAACAGAAGTAGCCACAGATTTTGTCCGTATGTTGATGCATGTAAGGCAGGACATAACCTTTTATTAATAGGAATTTTGAGATGTGGTTGTTGCACTCAAAAAGAGAGAGAGCTGAAAGTCAGCTTACAGGGACAGGGTTAAAACACACTGAAAGTAGTTGGGCATACATCACTAAGTCTGTCATTTCACTGGAATAATGACTAAAGGCAGTTTGATTTGAAAATTACAAGCTCAAAATGGGATGAATCGTCAGTAACATGCATTTAGAAAATAGAGCAAATTTTCATTTCATGCTGACTTTAAATCAGTATAATTACTATCTGATTGTTCATGTATAATATGCAACTACACATTTGCTAGATGTAAAAAATGTTGGTTTTTATTTATGTATAAAGTTTTTTGGGTTTTAGGATTGTAAATGCTCAAGCTCTTTAAAGGGACAGTTTATCCAAAAATTTAAGTTCTGTCATCATTTATTCACCCTCCACTTTCAAATCTGTAAGAGTTTCTTCTGTTGAACACAAAAGAAGATATTTTAGATATTTTCAATAATGTAGGTAACCAAACAGTTGCTGGTAGCCATGGATTTCCATAGTATTTGGAAGTCAGTAGCTACCGACTTGGTTACCAACATTCTTCAAATTATCTTCTATCCACCGTATACACATCAGTCCCCACAGATAGTAATGGAATCTGAGGTAGTTCATGGAGAAATTGAAGAGTTTTTGTTCCAAAATGCGATAAACGCCATTTTAAAAAAAAATTCAGTTAACCCCAAAATCAGTATTGTATCTGGTCGGTATCGAAAAAACGATTTTTAGTTTTACACAAAATGTGATATCCGTTGTGTTATTCTGTCATGTTTTCTCCCTTTTTTTCCAAACCGCGACAAACGCCAAACTCCCTTCTCTGCAGAACGCGATAAATCCGCTCAACCAATCACAGCACACCATTCCACGCACTGTAGACAGTAATAGCGGCGCTTTGAATACACCCGGCATCCGAGTTTTATTCATCTACTTTGTACTTTGTGATCAACAAACGAACAAAAAGGGCTGCATGATAAATCGCATGTGATTGTCATGCGCATCTCGTCATTTAATACACAGAGCTGTAGTTCACTGACAAGCTACGCAATATCCCATTCATAATCTCAAATGAATGGCATTCGATTATAAACACGATATTGTGTAGCTTGTCAGTGTAAGTGTTTTTATTAATGCCATTAATGTTTTTTGTTAATACAGCATATAGCACTACTCAACTATATGAATATAACATGGCAAAGATGAATGCACTTTTGGAAGTTGAATGTAAGGGAATGTCATTTTGGAATTTCTGTGGTCTAATGTGATGTTGTTTTTCATGTTCTTGTTCATGATGAAATTTTCTTTTATTGTTGTAATTAATTTATAGAGTTAAAGGTGCTGTATGTAGGATTGACACCCAGTGGTTGAACTAGGTATTGCAGTCCAAATTTAAAATATTGGAAACGTTTTTTTTCACCCGGCCCCTCCTCCTCAGACTTGACACACACGCAGGTTGCCAGATTAACGACACCAACAGGAACGAGCGCACATGACGATGAATACAATTAAATATGCTGTGTTTTCCGCCAACTGGCAACCCGCAGTGCCGAAATACAATTGGGCAAACTGGCAGTGGGCGAGTTTCACAAACCATAACAAACACAGACATTCTGGGCCGGAATGCACATTTTCAAAGGAGAATAACTGACTGTAGCATTGTTTTTCAGATAAACAAGTATGTTAACTTAGCATATTTCTTAAATATCTGCAAACATATTATGGTATTTTTATGCTTTAGTAGAGTCAAAATCCTACATACAGCACCTTTAACAAGATGACCCGTTGAATTCATTTTGGGAGCGATGACTGGTTGAATATAGGCTATTTTTAGTCCAGTGCCTGTGTATAAGATTAGTCTTGACCAAGTTCAGAGGCTGTCACATATGGATCAACTTGCTTTGTTGTGTATTTTCAACAAGTTTCAATATGAAAAATAACTTTTATATTAATTCAATGGATTGCATTTTGAGAAAAAAAAAAAAAAAAAAGTGTCATGGATTTATTGCATTTTGGGGGAAAAAGAATCTATTTTTATAATAAAACTTTGAAAATCAAAATCTGGATTTGAATTTTTAATGTTATTATAACCTAAAGATGGTATGTGAAAGAAAATAGTGGTTTTCATCTTGCCACTTTCTTGGTAAAGAAAACAAATTTTTACCCAAATTAATCAAAATGGATTTATAGCGTTTTGGAACCAAACTCTTCAAATATACATATGTATGCCCCAACAGTCCAAACAGATTGAACGATAAAGTAAATATTATATAACCAGCATTTTAGCGTTTATCAAAAAAAAAAATCATTCTGAAAGTGAGTCCAAAATATTGTTTCTCTGTTGTAATAGATGTGGTGTGGGCTTCACTATTCTCGTAGAATTAGAATGTTTATTACATATTTATAGTTAAAGTTCAATCATGACAACTCAGAATCTTTTTAGCATGTTAATGGATATGACTGTTTATGCGTTTTATGCATTTAACAGACTAGTTCTGCTACATGCACTGCTGCAGAGCAAATATGTACTTGTTACCGCTAACAGACACACTGCTGTGACCATATAAGACAGCGGTCCCCAACCTTTTTTGCGCCACGGACCGGATTAATATCAGACAATATTTTCACGGACCGGCCTTTAAGGTGTGGCGGTTAAAAACAACAAAATAAAATGATACTACCAGCATAAAAACTGGGGTATTTTTTAAAATATTATAATAAACGTGAATCCAATGTGTAGGCTTACTCACAACTTTATTAGCAGCGCCAACAACATAACATGAGTAACATCCTCTCTGCCCCTAACGCTCTCTGGTCGCTATGGCAACGTAAAACATGCCTTCAAAATAAGATACACCACAAAAACAATTATAAAAGGCATGAAAAATACAACTCACTATAACGCTGAATCAGTGGGAGCCCTGAGCCTGTTTCTCTGTAACGAGACGGTCCCATCTAGGGCTAATGGGAGACAAGGACACGCGAAGTGTGTTGCTTATGTCCAGTCTACTCCGTAGTTTTGTTTTGGTTGCTGTCACTGCGGAAAACCCCGCTTCACACAGATAGGATGTCGAAAAAGGCAACAGGGTTTTCAGTGCTGTTGTGGCGATCTCAGGGTATTCTGTCATGACTTTTATCCAGAACACCGGCAGAGTTGTTGTCTCGAACATACTTTTAAGGCCGCCGTCATTTGCGATCTCCAGCAGTTGATCTTCTTCTTTGGTAGCTTGTGGGTTTATTTTTAGCGGTAACGTATCACGTGACCTAAACAAGCGTTGCTATGCGCCAAGAGTGAGTCATAGACGGATGTAACGGAGAGAATTTGAAGTTGAGATGCTGACTCGCGATCTTCGCAGTAGTGAACGCGCCAGAGAGAAATGCACATTTCATACACACATGCACATTTCATACTAATTACATAAGCAGAGAACAGTCAGTTTTTTTTTGTTTTTTTAAATAAGTTATTTATTCTTTCTGTGCGGCCCGGTACCAAATGACCCACGGACCGGGACCGGTCCGCGGCCCGGGGGTTGGGGACCTCTGATATAAGATATGCTGAATGAACAGGCATACGTGTATGATAGACAGGTGTAGCTGAGGGAGGTGGAGGGTTTCTGTGCTTCAGGACCAGCTTACAGTGAACACTGAACCAGACAATTTAAAGTGCCCCTATTATGGGTAATGAAAGGTTCATATCAAGATCAAGGTAAAGGTTTATATCAAGATCAAGATGGCACCACACATGGTAGCGAAGGTGCTTGGCCCTCCAGTTGTTTTAGTGTTTTTGTTAGTTTTTATGTTTTTTTTGTTTGTCAAACATGATCAGTTTCACATGGGTTGAACTGCTGAACATTCGGCAGAACACACCACAAAATCTCCTACCGGTTTTTGATTATTCTGATGTTTTGCTGAACGTAGTAGTCGGCAGAGCAAACGCTTTAGGACGCACAGACGGGGGAAGCAAGCTGGCGCGCTTGTGAAGCTCAGACAGCACGGATTTCGAATGCTGCTACCCAGTATCCATCTGGTGAATCTCCGCTCTCTACCCAACAAAACGGATGAACTCCTTCTGCTTTCCTGGTTAAATAATGACTTTTCAAACTCTGCTGCTCTGTGCTTCATGGAAACCTGGCTGAATGATGCCATTCTGGACAGCGCGCTACATCTGCCGGGCTTTCAGCTGTTTAGATCGGACCGAAACACAGAATCAACGGAGAAATTGCGCGGCGGAGGGACGTGCTTTTACATCAAAGAAAGGTGGTGTACAGATGTAACTGTGTTAAAGAATATGTGCTGTCACGATCTAGAAGCACTCTTCATTAACTGTAAGCCTTTCTACTTGCCGTGGGGGTTTTGCTCGTTCATTCTCGTGAGTGTTTACATTCCACCGCAAGTGCACGTGAGCTCAGCTTTACGGAAACTCGCTGATCAAATCACAGAGACAGAACTACAGCACCCGGACTCTGTTTTAATCATTCTCGGCCACTTTAATAAAGGAAATCTCTCCCGTGAACTTCCAAAATACAGACAGCATGTTACATGTTCCACCAGAGACAGTAATGTATTGGATCACTGTTACACAGCAATAAAGGATGCATATCACTCTGTCCCATGGGCAGCTTTAGGACTCTCTGATCACTGTTTGGTTCATCTTATACCGACCTACAGGCAGAAACTGAAATCAGCTAAACCTGTATTAAGAACTGTAAAGAGTTGGACTAATGAAGCAGAGCGGGATTTACAAGCCTGTTTCTTTCTCACTGATTGGAGTGTTTATGAAGTTGCTGAAAACGATCTGAATGAGCTCACAGAGACTGTAACATCCTATATCAGTTTCTGTGAAGATATGTGCATTGCTACCAGGACTCATTTAATCTACAAAAACGACAAACCATTATTCCGAAAAGCTAAGTAATCCAGTTCTCTTCCAGTGACACGGCTTCAGTGTAGAAAGGTCTGAAAGACATCATCAACTACAAGACACCATCCCCCAGCACTGAATCAACAACTGGCAGACGATCTGAATGAGTTCTATTGCAGATTTGAAAAAACACCATTAACACCTCCAGCAACCCCCATCTCCCCCAAACCTGCACTCCAGATCAGTGAAGATGATGTGCACCAGATCTTCAGAAAGAACGAGAAGAAAGGAACCAGGCTCCAACGGTGTGACACCAGCCTGTCTGAAGTCCTGTGCTGACCAGCTGGCCCCCATCTTCACACAGATCTTCAATAGATCACTAGAGCTGTGTGAAGTCCCTTCATGCTTTAAACGCTCCACCATCATCCCCGTCCCAAAGAAACACAAGATAACAGGACTTAATGACTACAGACCTGTGGCAATCGAATTAGTCAATCGAAAAACTGGTTTTGGCCTATCTGAAGGACATCACTGGACCCTTACTGGACCCCCACAGGTCTGTGGATGACACAGTCAACATGGGACTGCACTTCATTCTGCAGCATCTGGACAGACCAGGGACTTATGTGAGGATCCTGTTTGTGTACTTCAGCTCCACTTTTAACACCATCATCTCATCACTCCTCCAGCCCAAATTAACTCAGCTATCCATGCCCACCTCCATCTGTCAGTGGATCAACAGCTTCCTGACAGACAGGCAGCAGCTAGTGAGACTGGGAAAATTCTCATCCAGCACCCGTACGATCAGCACTGGAGCTCCTCAGGGTTGTGTCCTCTCCCCACTGCTCTTCTCCCTCTACACCAACGACTGCATCTCTGTCAAGACCCCTCTGTCAAACTCCTGAAGTTAGCAGATGACACCACAGTCATCAGCCTCATTTAGGACAGTGACGAGTCTGCTTACAGACAGGAGGTTAAAGAGCTGGCTGTCTGGTGCAGTCTTAACAACCTGGAGCTGAACACACTCAAAACAGTGGAGATGATCGTGGACTTCAGGAGAAACCCCCCTGCACTCCCCCCACTCACCATCATGGACAGCACTGTAACAACAGTGGAGTCATTCAGATTCCTGGACAGCACCATCTCTCAGGACCTGAAGTGGGACATTCACAAATACTCTATTGTCAGAAAGGCCCAACAACGGTTGTACGTCCTTCGCCAGCTGAGGAAGTTCAACCTGCCACAAGAGCTGCTGAAACGGTTCTGCTCTGCCATCATTGAATCCGTCCTCTGCACTTCAATAACTGTCTGGTTCAGCTCAGCCACCAAATCTGACCTCAGAAGACTACAGAGGGTAGTCCGGACTGCTGAGCGAATCATTGGTATAACCCTCCCCTGTCTCTAAGAACTGTACTTATCCAGAGTGAAAAAAGGGCTGGCAAAATCACTCTGGACCCCTCACACCCAGCACACTCCCTGCTCAACAACTGCCAAACGATTTGCTCAATGATTAATTTTTCCAAACCCCTCCTTTGCATGACGCTAATCTGCGGTGATTGGTACAATTTCTATTTCATCATGCCTGTAATGCCTGATAAAGCAGCGTTTGTGAGGCAGTGCTGCTTTGTGTACAGCCGTTACCGGGGAAACTGCTATTTTTAATGCTCCAAAAGAGGCACCTAGTGGCAAAGGATGAATTTGCTTTTTCATTCAGACTAACGCACAAAGACCACAAGTGGGCTGGCAATATACTAATGTTTCATGTTGACCTCAACATGAAACGGCTTGGGATTCATTTTAAAAACGGCTCATTTCCATGATTCAGAGTCGACTCTTTCTTTTGAGAGACAAAAACTTTATACATGGTGCACTTTCAGATTTAAAACATTGCAGGATGTTTTAATTCGCTTAGAGCTGTGTTGCTGCGTGAAAGGTAATTTTCAATAATCCACAATAGGGGCACTTTAAATGTTGAGCAAGCAATTTCACTGGCTGCAGAATCAGCAGAGGCCAGTCAGCTTATGGCATAGTAAATTATGTGATTGCTAGATTGCATGTAAAGAACTGTAGGTTCTGGATCTGTAAGATTCTCCACACTTGAACTAGCTAGTCAAGGTCTTCAGGGTTACTGGATAATTACAGACAGGTGTATTGGAGCAGGGTTGGAACTGAAGCCTGCTGTAAGGTAGCTCTCCAGGAGCAGGTTTGGAGACCTCTGCTCTGGGCTAAAGGTTATGAGTTTACCACATGCAAATAAACAATGCACACACTCACACAGGCTCAGTTGTTTCCTCTCTACCTGATGTATGCAGATCAGTATATGTTATACACGTAATCCTACTTTTGTTTCTGCCTTGCTCACCTGTCAATTACCCGTTCAGGTTTCTGATTGGCCGAGAGAAGCCAGGTACTCACAGCGAGGTGGCAAGACTAATCAGTGAAACCCTGGAGCAGGAGCGGCAGCAGCAGCAGGTGGACGACACATACGAGCAGTCCACTGAAGAGGTCAGTCAAACACACAGCTCATGGGCTTTTTTCTTAATCAGTGCTAACACATTGTACAGGTTTGGAGTGCAGTGCTGGGTAGGTTACCTTCAAAATGTAGTCTGTTACTGATTACAAATAACATGATGAAAATTGCAGTCAGTAATGTACTCTAGTCTAGATTACTCTTGTATTCTTTTGGATTACTTTTAGATAATTTGTTTATAGATTAATTTCAAAAAAAAGACAAATAAAATATGATTATTAACCAACATCTATTACATCTGTTAAATTATTGAAATATTAACTTTAAATCACAGGGACTTCAAGTTAATATTTTATATCAAATGGGGTTTTACTGACAAAAAGTTTAGGAATCCCTGAGTCACATGAACAAACATAACTAAACATGAAAGCACCAAAGACATGGTCAAAGTCTTTCATGTTTTAAATATTATACATTGGCAGTAACTCATACATGTTATAATAGGGAAGAATTAGGGAGAATCAATAAATTATGAACAATTTACTGCCATTATGTAATGCAATTTGTAATCATGTAATCCATACAAATGTAATCTAACTAATCTGATTAGTATCTGAAGTATTTTAAAAAGTAATCTAATCTAATCATAAGCACAAAATTTTTGGAATCTGAATACACAGTCCAGATTACATGTAATTACTTACTACCTAGCACTGCTGGAGTGATTTATTTATTTATTTACTTTACTTTGTAGCTCAATATCAGTAAGATTTTATTTGATCCTGTGCATTTTAATTCATAGTTCCCAAACACTCAGTGCATTTATTATAATTATATTTATTTGCATTTGCATTTGCATTTATTGATTCTCAGAAGGTTTTAAGGTGGAGTCACAATTACAATTGCTCTGTGAAATCCAGTCATTTCAATAGGAAAACACAGGACCAGAATTTTCCATGGGAAATTTCTGTGTTGACCAGCAGAAAGCAAATTTGTCTGAAAATGACTTGTGTGTGAGCTGTGCTCTATGCATCGCTGCACTGAAAATGTACCTTTTTCTCCTGCAACATTTTGCCAAAGATTTTCTCATTTGGCTGCACATTTAGACTGGAATCCTGCACAGCTGAGTTAAAGAAATACCTTCAGACTTTTTTAGCCAGAACGTCTTTGTTGAATGTTCACAAGTATGCAAAAATATGTAAAAATCCACCGTGCTGAATGAGGAAACAGATTCGTGAGTCTATTCAAAATCGTAGTGGAGTTTATACCTTTGTTGAACCACTGTGTTTTTGGTACCCGTGTAGGTATGTTAAGCTTTTGAATTCTGAAATGTTAATGTTTCACCAGCGGTTTTCACGATTTTCATTATACTTGGATTACTTTGTTAATTCATAACTTATTTCTCAACTTTGCTCTATTTTTGGACTGGCTGTTTCTTGTTTTGTGTGTTACATCATGTCTGTGTCTCTGATGTCATGACAGGACGAGCACTACGAGGATGAGGAGGAAGGGGGAGAGGATGGCATCCTTGGTTCAAGTTTTGGCAGGAGGAATGTGGAAGTGTATGATCTGCCCGAGAGCGAAGAAATGTTCCTGCCATCAAACATGGACGCCGCTCAACTAACGTTCAGATTTAAAGAGGTAACAGACTTTTGGTGCTTTTCATTTCACTTATTTATTATAGATTGCCATTTAACAATTTCTTAATTTTGTATATGTTCTGTATTAATTTCAGCTCCAGATAAAACACACCATTGCAGAAGCTGAAGTGGATGAACTGAAAGAGAGAGTACGGACTTATGAACCATCTTATCCATTTATATAAAACATACAACATTCCTGTGTGTTTTAATTGATAAGGTTTTGTTGCTGTTGCAGTTGAGAGAGTTGTCAGAGGAGCGTGTGGCGTGGGAGACGAGGGAAGCTCAGTTAGAGAGGAGCGTTCAGGAGAACTCTGAGAGAATCGCTCAGATGGAGAAGAACTGGCTGGAGGCTCAGGGTCTCTGTAAAAGCATCAACGAACAGCTCAATGACACGCAGAGCCAATATGAGTCTCTGGATAAAAAATACAGCAAAGCCAAGAAACTGCTCAAGGACTATCAGCAGAAGTGAGTGGAGGACATGAGCACTAACCTTTCCATTAGTATAAAATTTAACTGCTTTTTTATCATCATGCAATGTCTTAATTGTAATAACTTCAAAAATCTCTGTATATAGTCTGTGATTTGCATGAACTTGGGGTTTTTGGAGCATTGATAGCACTTTTTTGTCCTTTGTGGCAGCTTCTAGTCAAAGTATGTTTTCACAGTATTGTATTCTTCAAATTTCCTTCTCAGTTTCACAGTACAAAGTAATACAGATTTTAAATGGCATGAGAGTGAGAATGCTTTACAGTCAACTAACCATTCAAAACGGGGCTTAAATGTCACTTACAGCAAGACACTACATGCAAAATCCACTGTTTTGTCATGAACTGGTCACTTTTAAGATTTTGGGCTATTTTTGCTGTTTGTTTTTTTGTTGTTGTTTGTTTTTCTCATGCACTGACCTACTTCAGTAACATTACAGTTTGTATACATCTGTATTCTGAGTGTTTTTATAGGAGTTTCTTCATATAACATTTACCTGATAATCCCTCTGTAAAAAAACAAACAAAAAACATTTACCTCCAATATGTCAACAAAATGAAACCAGAATTTTGAACTTCACTTTATGCAGTGTTCATATTTTTGCACCGGAAATATATGCAAAATGTGTTTTATTAAATGAGATAATGCATCATTTGCATATCTAAACATAACATTGCAGAAATTAGAAAAATCGGTCCCACTTTATATTAAGTGGCCTTAACTACTATGTACTTACATTTGAATTAGTCATTTGGTACAATGTACTTATTGTGTACATGCATGTTTTTACATTGTACCTGTATTTTTAAAAACACCTATATGTAATTACATCTGTAATTAATTTGTGTAATTACATTTAGAATTACATTGTCAACCCATCCCTCACACCTTAACCCACCCTTAAACCTACCCAGACAACCAAACCTGTCCCTAACCTTACCCGTATCCCTCCTCAATAGCAGCAAATATGTTTTACAATACAATATGAACACAATAAGTACATTGTACTTATTTTTTGATGTAAGTACATAGTAGTTAAGGCCACCTAATATAAAGTGTGACCGAAAAATCATTCTGATTGGTTGTGTGTGTGTGTGGCAGAGAGGCAGAGTATGAGCAGAGGGAGGAGGACTTACGGAGAACTCTGGAGGAGAGAGAGGCCAAGTATAAAACTCAGATAGAGGATCTGCAGCGCAGGGTGAGAACACACTTCACTTATCAGCGGCAGCAGAAATGAACTTGCACATTAAGCTTTCATGTTCTCTGATTCCTACCTATCAATCTGTCTATGTGTGTAGCTGGTAAATCTTGAATCTCGCAGCGGTCATCATGAGTCTCCACTGTCGGGCAGTAAGTCTGCAGATTCAATTCTGCTGGGTGAGTTAAAGATCTCAATGCTTCTTAATGGCTGTCTAAATCCAAGCAGGATTAATTTATTGTAATATCATTCTGAGCCCAGACTGAAGTTATAAGATGCGAAAATCAGTTGGGCTCAGTCAGAGAAACATAAAAACTGCTGCAGAGAGGAACGGCAACATGAAATATATGCATAATTATGCTAAATAAGCATGCAGTTGACTTTTCACATATAAAATAGTTAACTCCAGGGCCATTTTAATCCTGAATTAACTGGTTGCATTTCTTAATTGGTTATTATCCAAGGGTAGTCATGTTTTAAAACACTAGGCTGGTGTTTTTATTGGCCTATTTATAGGGTTACTGACAATGATTTTTTTTTTTTTTGCATTACATCATGTCTGTCAGAAAGCATCCATGAGAGAAAGCATCCCTGCTCCAAGCATGCATCCTATTTTAATAACTGCTTGTACATATCTTACCACATTAATCAATAATACTGTTTCTTCTACAACAGTATCATTATGCAACAGTATTTACTGATGCTATCTCTTCAAATGCAGAAACTAAACCCAGCAGCACAAGAAAATATACATTGTACCACTCTTGTTAAAACCATCAAAATTAACCAATAAAACATGGTCTGAAGTAAGCTAACATAGCCAATTTTTGAGTAGGGCTGAGAGAAAGCAGGTAGTTAAGTCTCCAGATGGTCCATTGTCCATTGTCAGTTGCATAGGGATAAATGAAACACTGTTCACGTAGAAGTCAGAAGAAGCTGTGACTACAGCGAACCAACTTGAACATGAGCAGTAATTCATACAGTTGGAGAGCTTTCAAAGGATTTCTCAGTAGTTAAGTGTGCATTGCTCTCCAGGAGCAGACTGGAGTGAGGTGGTTCCTGAGACGGAGCTTTTGGACACCAGCGCCCATCGTGCAAGAGCCCAGCTGGCCCAGAGATCCAAACGGCAGCCACCGTCCCGCAGTAAACTCAAAGAGACGCTCAGCTCGCCAGTGAGAAGAGCACAGGTCACGCAGAGCTCAAGAAATTCATGACTGCTGTGAAAAATCCAATCCGTCAGTTTTGAACAATAACATTGTTTTTGACTTCAGGGTGATGATGAGAGTCAGTCTGTGAGTCCCGAGTCTCCACTGCCTCGTAGGAGATCAATCCAGGAGAGTTTGTCCCTGCCGGTCGTCATATCTTCACCTGCTAGCCACCAGAAGGATGAAGGTTCTATTACAAGCAGCAGCCAATCAGTGCAGAGGGATCCGCAAGGCCCCGCCCTCTCCTCTCCTAAAGACTCCTCCCCCTCCAGCTTCCTGCGGAATGTAAAGAAGAGAGAGTCCAAGGGCAAGGGCAAAGAGGTCAAAGGTACTTGTACTTGCACCCCCCCCCCCACTACTGCCATAATCAGTAGAAAATGAAGTGTTAATCAATCCGTGTTAGCTTGAAAATCAGATGTTTGTCTGTGTTTCAATACAATTCTTTTATTTATTTCAGATGAGTCTAATGATGCAGCTGGAAAATCTAAAAGAAGATTCCCGGACTTTGGGTAAGAGCAGAATTCCAGACCTTTCTCCATAGCATTTTACAATATAACTAAATGGTTTACAGTGAAAATGTTCTTGTTGCATTAAGGATTGTGTTGTTGTATTTAATGCCTTTTTCTGACACTTTCTGATAGTGGTTTAAGGAAATCAGGAGGAAAGGGGAAAAAACTAAGCAAAGAAGCTACGAGGGCATCACTGGACAGCAGGTAGACAACATACACATTTGGTTTCCATATTTTATAGACATAATGTATTTTCTATCCCCTTACTCTAAACCTACCCCTTACAGAAAACTTTCTGCATTTTTAGATTTTCTGAAAACTTCATTCAGTATGATCTATCAGCTTGTTTCCTCAAGGAGACCAAAAAAAAAAAAAAAAGTCCCCACAAGGGCAAAAATGACTGGTATTACTATACTTCTGGCAAGGTCAGAAATGAACTCTTTGCCCCCTGGAAATGGTTTCCTGGGGCAATATTTTTAATTTTTTTTTTTTACAATTGTGAGGCAAATTTTTATCACCACGTTAATAATTGTATCTGTGTTATCTTTAATGTCAGATACTTAAATTTTACCAATTACTTCAATGAATCAAAATATTTTAAACGGTTGCCAATAACAATTGACTGTTAAACATTGTATCTAAATTATATGTTTGAAAACAGGAGCTAACAGGGCTGCAGTATTATGACAAAAATCGCGATTGTTGCTCTTGATATTGTACTTATTATTAATGTCGATTAATAGAATACATGTAAAAACATTTTTGTGTTTTGTGTCTGCGGAAATTTTGGGAAACGGCTCATATTCTGACGTGGAAGATTAGCGATGGCTAATTTAAGTGTCTCTGATTGGCCATTGCATTCCTAATCTCAACGGAAATGCTTATGATGGGTTAAGTGGCTCAACGCTGCAAAGAAAAAAATGCGTAAAAAGCAGTCTGTTGTTGTGCGTGCGCGGATCAAAATATACTTCTACGAATAGACACTTTTCATTCATTTTCACATTTCTTTTTTGAAATAGATTGCAACAGCTGCAATCTATTGTTTAATTGTGCAGGGGCCATTTTTGCCCCTTTATATTGAATTTGTGGGGCATTTTTGTTTATTTTGGTGGCATTTTTGTTACACGCCCTCGATAATTTCAGACCCTGATTTGTGGGTACATTTGATCCCCATAACGTAGGGAATACCAGGTACACACACACACACACACACACACACACACACACACACACACACACACACACACACACACACACACACACACACACACACACACACACAGATGTATATGTGGATCCAAATACATTTGACATTAGTTGTCAATGTGAAAGCTCTTTTTTTACAGTCTGGTCCTCTGTTAGAAACCACATATGTCCTCCTGTGTACTTTTTCCTATTTACTTATTGTTTTTTGCAAGCAAAAGTTGAAGGCAAGCTGTTTCATGGATTAGTTAAAGTCACGTGCATCAAAAGGTCCAGCTAAACAAATAAAAAAGTTGCCATTGGAATAAGTATCTAAAGCCTGGTAAAATACTTCTACAACACAAAGCTTGTATGTTCTCTCCTCATGTCTCAATATGTTATGTTGTAGGGGTTCAGCGGAGTTACTGGAGGAGTCAGGGGTCCGAGTCTCCCCTTCAGAGTCTGTAACCTCCATTCCCACCTGCATGCCCTTCTCCTGGTTTGGAGAGAAAGACAAAGAGAGAGACAGAGAGCCATCGTCCTCATCCAGCAGTCTCCCACACACCAGTGCAGATGCCAGCGAACACAGCCACAACTCCAAAAACAAGGTGACAACTACTACTCTCTCAGAGCACTTCTGCTTGAGGATTGATTCTCTTGCGTAGCTTAAAACTAGTCCAGATCTATTATAGATCTAAAAAACATAATGACCACGAATTGACTTTTTTTTTTTTATGATGACAGTGTTTATTTATAAAACACTTATCTTAAGATGTGGAATGTGAATTCTGACATTATTATCTTGTCATATTACTCTTAATATCTTAACCCTTGCAGTTCTAGGGCTAAATAATATAAATATTTGGTACTTTCCACACATACAGTACAAACAAGTGATTATATGAGTTGATTTTCTCTTTCTTTTGCTTATTTATCGCAAAAAACATTAAATAAGCCCAAACATCAAACAAAAGTGATCAAATTAAGATATTAGATGGGCTTAAAACTTGATAGTATTCATTCTAAATTAAAATGTTAGATAATAGTTCAGTGCTTCTCACAATAAAAGCATGGGCTCTAAAAAAATTAAATAAAAATAAAAAAGTCAAGGGACACCCAATTATATTGTATTCATAAAAAAATAAATACATGTTGTAGTAGTGTACATGTTTGGGGTTGGTAAGATTTTTAAATGTTTTTGAAATAAGTCTCTTATGTTTACCAAGGCTGGCATTAATTTGATAAAAAAAAATACAGGTGAAACAGTAATATTGTAAAATATTAGAATTTAATATTAGATATTAAACAATTAAATATTAGAAATTAAAATTGTTAAACTGTTTTATTATGTTATTTTATTATTATTATTATTATTATTATATTTAAATTTATTTTAAATTGTAATTTATTCCTGTGGTGACAGCTGAATTTCAGTGTCACATGATCCTTCAAAAATCATTCTGATGTGCTGCATTTATTTGAAATATAAATTTTGGGGTAAAAATGTAAAAGTATTTACTGTCACTTTTGATTAATTAAAGCATCCTTGCTAAATAAAAGTATTAATTTCTTCTAAAAAAAAAAAATCTTTCTGATCCCAAAGTTTTGAACAGTGTATGTATGAACTTCTTATCTAGTGCTGATCTTTTCTAGTTAAAAAATTAGTCAATGGGAGAACAAACCAGCTTTCTGCCAAACACACAACAAAACTAAATAATAAACAACAAATATCTGGCATCCAGCTGGACTTGCTTTAGTTTGTTTGTAATTGTGAGTTGCCAAGGAGGAAGCAGCGCTGAAATGTTCTGGGTCGAAGCCTGCAGCCATATGGATGTGATCTTTCATCCAACTTGAGCCAAACAGACTCAGTCCATGTGTCAGAAAATGAATTCAGCAGCTCTTTGATCGCTCTCCGTTTCATCAGCTCCAGCTGAAGCATGTTTGGTAAAGGTTTGGGACAGTGATGTGATGTCATATTATTAACCCCTTTTCCCGAACAGACAAACCTCTCCTGGTCGTCTCTGTTCAGTCGCTCCTTAGATTTGGTACAGTATATTTTGTCTTATAAGCGCTCATAGATGTCAAATTTGATTTAGAAATGTAGTGAAATTCTTGCTAAATATCAAACCTCATGTGTCGAGCTTTAATATAGAAACACATTAGTGTGTGTGTGTGTGTGTGTTTGTTGAATGCAATGCACTAGATGCATGATGCTGCTTCTGATTTAATCAGATTTGATTTGTACACTCACTCTTTTTCTTCGAGTGATTTATTTTTTCAGCCTTCAAATACAGGCTTTTATTGTCAAATCAATAAGTAGATGCATTATACTGCTTATTTGGTTTAGTCAACACAGTCTCATGGAAATTCATAACTATTTTGCATAACTGTTATCTCATTCGTATGTTTTTGTACGATCTACTTGCGCCCCATTGATGGTTGTGTTTATGGGTGGACCTTCATGCTTAATTTTTTAGTATAAATTAGGGGTGTAACGGTACACAAACATGATGGTTCAGTACGTACCTCGGTTTTGACGTCACGGTTCGGTATGGTTTCTGTACAGCAGGTGGAAAAACTAAACGAAATTCTTTTTTTTTATACGTTAAACAGTGATTTACTGAACAAATTGCTCTCTTTAAATAAATTCAGATACAATTAAAATTTTCTTAGGGATAAAAATCTACCTCAGCTTCTGCTCTAAACTGTAGGTAGTCCTTTTACATTACTATAAGGTTGCAATTAACAACAGAGCCCAAACTTAAATTTAATTATTATTTATTTATATGGCGATCTGTAGCACCATATTGAAGAGCGTCATAATGGCATTTATTGTTTAAATTTCCTGAAAAAAAAAAAAAAAAGATTTGTTCAGTACACATTAATACCGAACCGAAAAACCCGTACCAAAAATTTTCGGTACGAATATGTGTACCGATACACTCCTAATAAAAATCATACATTGTACGAATGCATACGAAATCTCCACCTCATAAAATAGTTGCATTTTCATGTGAGATTGGGTTGGGTTTAGTATGTTGCTCTGTCTTGTGCTGTTACAGTATGTTGTAGTTGTCGCTAAAAAGTAGCTGTAGGTAGGTGGTGGTCGACCGATATGAGTTATAAATACCCAATATAATGCAATATTAATAGGGCTGGCTTGACAATTTTGATTACACTATTTTAAGTGATCTTCATTTTGATGAACCAGCAACTCTATTTTATTTGAGTGTTGATTATGTCTAAAAATAAATAGCAGTTGAATTTTATAGTTTGGACTTGTTAATTTTAACCTTTAATATTATAATAAGGTACCAACTGACACGTTTTCCTGTAAGCTTTAGAGCTTTTACAACTTTTGTTGGTTGAGAGCTTGTATTCCTTAAAGGAATAGTTCACCCAAAAAGGAAATTTTTGTCATCATTTACTCACCCTCATTTTGTTTCAAACCTGTATGAGTTTCTTTCCTATGTTGAACATAAAAGAAGATATTTTGAAGAATGCTGGTAATCAAACAGTTGATGGTCCCTATTGACTTCCCCTACTATGGAAGTCAGTGGGGTCTGACAACTGTTTGGTTCTTAAGAATATATACAGAGTTCTGGCATGAAACTCGATGGCGCATTCCGATAGGCCTGTCCTAATGACATCATTATCACATGGCACAGCTGATTGGTTCTCTCCTGTATCGGTAGCCAATGAGCTCTCTGCTCAACATTCAAATATATGACTAGTGCTTGCTGTAGCAGTTCGCAGCGTGCTTCAGAAACCCTCCTCCTTCCCCAGCTCCACCTGTATAGATCTGCTACGAGGTGATTCATGTATGCTATAGGGGTTATTTCATGTTTGTTATATGTGCAGCTGCAGTATTTCTTACATGCTTACAGCAGCATGTTATGGATGTATTGGCAGTAGCAAGTCTCGGGACTTGCTCTGCAGCAGCAGCATAGCAGAACTGTTCCACCAAGACCAAATACATTAATATTGTCATGTACATTACCATGCCAAGCCGTCCGAGAGTTGTCATGACAGAACTTATTTTGTGTTCAACATAAGAATGAAACTCATACATGTTTGGAATGACATGAGGGTGAGTAAATGACCATTTTCATTTTTGGATGAACTATTCTTTTAAATTTACATGTACTGTAGCTGATGCTGTTTATAACCAAATTATTTGAGATCAAATCGAGATCAAAATCAGATGGAATCAAGAGCTTGTGAATCAGAATCAAACTGATTCATGAAATCTGTGTCAATATCCAGTGTCAATACTTTTAAATAATGAATATTTCTTATAACTCAAAATATGTGAAAACAGATAATGTCTACTTGCAGTAGATTTTACCCAAATGTTTGTTGATTAATCAGTCTGGTCAGTGTATCGGTCTGACACTTCCAGTAGTCATTTGTTGATGATGTTACACTCGCTGACAAGTTCTTTTCTCTGAAGCTCATTCTTTTGGTTTAAAGAGCTGAAGCTCCCCCAATCCTTGTTGTTCGGATAACAAATCCTGCTCTCTATGCCCATTTCAGAGTTTGTCAGTGCTAGATGATTCGAACCCCAGCAGTCCTGCTTCTGATTTTTCTGGGCTGGTGGTGGAGCCCAACCTGTCAGGCCGCTCTCATACTTTAACCTTCTCTTCCAGCGAGGTGAGTGCAGATCAGACATGGCGCTCTCACCGCCATTCGTTTGCATGCGTTTCCTGCCATAAACAGGCCATCTGGAAGGTCAAGTATTGTCTCGTGCTACCCACTCTTCACTCGTGTAGTTCCTGTTGTAGTTATTTTTGGTGTGAAGCATGCGTGTGCTGATGGTGTTTTCATGTGGCTGATCACAGTAGTGTTGGTTTTGCATGACCGAGAGGTCGGTTTTGCATGCATGCTCGATGTGCACAGAAATCATCCCACATTCATTCATATATACTATAGTAACCAAAAAGTAGGTGTATTAAATAAAATGATGCCTGTTTCTAGGACCATGAGATTCACCTGGCTGATATGTGTGTGTATTAGGTGTTGGATGAGGAGCCTTGTTCTGGAGGAAAGGAGTATCACTGGCAGAACCGTCCTGTCTCTGATTGGACGTCCCAGCAGGTGTGTCATTGGCTGATGGGTATGAACATGGATCAGTACACACCTGAGTTCAGCACACAGGCCATCGATGGGCAGCAGCTCCTCAACCTGGACAGTGACAGACTGAAGGTGAGTAGGCTGTGCTCTCATGAATGTATTTGGAAGAGAACGGTTTCTAATCTGACATAAACTGGCATTAGTGTAGCCTTAAATACATGTGCATGTATTGTAATTAGAAATATATTTTATATAATATATACATTACTGTTTTTTTTAAGAGGTGGATATCATTCTATGATTAAAGCTGTGATTTTAAAAAGAAAATCTAAAGGATTTATAAAAAAAATACTTTTCAAAATGTATTGTACATCTTAGTGTTTTATCTTGTGTATATTCTGAAACTGACATGGAACATCATTTGTATGAAATGTTTTTATCCCCAAAATATCCCAAATTACAATAGAAATGCAGTTACTATAAATGTAAACACAAATTTTCCAAAAAAATTTAGGCTGTAGCCTTTTTTGGAAAGGAGAATTTAAAAGATAAAAAAAGATGAATTAAGAAGAATTAATACATTCTGAAAATTGTATTTCCATTGTATAAATATGTATTTAAAAAAGTAATTGAAAACATTATAAATCTAATTACAAGTATTTAATTTCTGGAATCTGATTGTGTAATTCAAATTTCATATAATCAGTTACTACCCAGCACTGATAACAAAACACATTCACGGATACATGTTTTATGGAAATGTTATTTAAAAAGTACTGAAAATGTAATTTTCATTTGGGATAATTAAAAAAAGATTATGTTTGATAGGTAGACCTATCAAAAACTATATATTTAGATTTTTTTTTATATATATATATATATATATATATATAAAATATATAGTGTGTGCATAATTATTTTGCAGGTTGATATTCTGATTATATTTTTCCAAGCAAATTTGAGCAATTCAAAACCACATCAATCTTAATAGCTGCTATTAATTTGACATATAATGTAAGTTATATATGATTGTTAACAAGGGCTGGAAGCGAAAAATGCCTTATTCAGGTGTGCATAATAATTATTAAGCAGGGTAATTTTTATAGGTAAAATGGGCCAAAAAGAGATTTAACTCGCACTGAAAAGTCTAAAATGATTAATTGCCCACAAGAGGGACGCAATACTAATGCAATACTAGAAATTGCTAAATTAAGGTGCGGCCATCAGACAGTGAAATTCTCATTGGGTTAGCAGACAGGTGACAGGTAACAGGTGATGTTTCAGGATTCTTTACCTAACCTAATGCCAAGTTCACACTGCACGAATTTAGCCCTGATATTCACTTATAAAATAAAATTAAACATAAAAGGGGGCTAGGGTTTTTTTTTCCTGTAAATAATATTCTTCTATAAAAGTACAAGATTTATTGATTTATTTTCATCACTTTGAGGGCTTTTATAGGCTATAACTCATTATAAAATGCACAAAACACTTTCAAGTTCTTAAATTAGTGTATATAAAATTTTCCAAGCAGAAGTATGTTGTTAACAAGGAAGTCATCTTTGTTAATTAGGCTATTGTGTGTCCGGGGAGGACCAATATCAGCGTGATTTTGCGTTATTTCCTTATCACTTCTCGTGTGTTTGCGGATCAGACAGAGTTGTCTGCAATTCTTCCTATCGTAAAGTCATGCAGTGTGTTGTTTTTTTGTGACTTTCCTGACCCAATGATCATTTCACTGTCCGGTGGTCACACCTTAATTTTAAAGTTTCCAGCCCTTGTTAACAATTATATATAACTTATAAATGATTATATGTCAAATTAATCCTGGTTATTAAGAGAACAATTTATTAATGATTTGGTCATCACTCTCATTTCACACCAAAAGAAGACTCGTGAAACTAAACTGCAAACACAATCTTTCATGAAAAATGCATTTTACAATACTCTACAATTCATTACAATACTCTAATTTTAAAAAGTGCATTAAGATCACTGCAAGATGTTGCTTAATTGTATTTTGTCATCTGCTGACACACTTGTGTTTAAGGATGGTTTGCAATGCTCTCCACAGGCTCTGGGTGTTTCTAGTCAGAATGACCGAGCCATCATCAAGAAGAAACTGAAGGAGATGAAGAAAGCACAAGAGAAGATGGAGAAACAGCGGGAAAAGCGTGAGAAAGAGGCCAGACGCAGCGGACGGCTGCCTGCCAGCACAGACTCTGTGTGCTGATGATGTTCAGCGCATCACCTTTTATTCGTCTTAAGTCTTGACACAATCCATTGGTAGACCGTTACAACACACATGAGCCATTCTAGAGGAGTTGCTATGAATGAATACGGTCAGTAACACATTAATAACAGTCAGACGGTCGAGCTGAAACACTAATGAAGCTGCTTACGAGATCATATTTTACTCTGTTCACTTCAGTCTGTGCAGCACAAATATGAGCAGAAATATACTGTTCATATACAGGTAGTGAATTTACTAAGAAAGGTGTTTACAGATTGTACCCATCTGTGGGCGTGTTGCCTTCACTGTAAAAAGAAAAAAAAATTAAATCAGTATTTTGTCTTTTTTTTTATTTTTTATTTTTTTATAAAAGTAAAATATCTTAGCAGCCCTAAAAGAAGATAAATGTATTTGCATACAAAAAGTGATTCTTTATTATTTTTTTTCTAAAAGCTTAAATTTCCAGAAATGCATTTAATTTATCCTCTGAAAGCAATATATCCTTTGTAATATTAATATATCCTAAGAATGTTTAGATTATTTTACTGTAAAAAAAAAAAAAAGACAAAATACTGATTAAGAAAATTATTTTTTTCTGAGTTATTAGACTAGCTTGTAAGAAAATGAATACGGTTGTCCAATTTATAGCAGACCAAAACTTTTATTAGTTTTAATTGTATTTTATGATACCACTGTAGGGGCTAAAAAAAAAAAAAAAAACATGCTAAGGGATATATAAATATTCAGATGCCTATTTTCACAACTTTGCCACTAATATTGTGGCACGAATAGTGCTTTCAAAAAAGATTTCTTATTGTATTGTAGGAGTACTTCTGGCCTGTGGTGTAAAACGGGTCATATTGCTGGATCCTTGTACAGTCGAGTAATATTGAGCACTATATTTTTACTGAAACAAAAGGGGAACGTGGTTTATAAATGTACAAATGAAATATTTTATACACAACTATTAGCATAGCTTTTATTAGCATAGCTTAAGGAAGAGACATTAACTTTTGTACACATTTTCTACTAAGTAGAATAGCTTGTTGGTTAAACCATTTTGCTAATTCTGAAAAGCAGAGAGTGAAACTCAAAGTGAAAGGTGTTTGTACATCTCATCTTGTTTGTTGTTTTTATTTGGAAGGTTACTGCTTTTATATTATGGATATTGGTCAAAAATACATAATTGTTACACAATGTAGCATAGTTAACTTTTATTAGTGGCCATGGCCCAAATTGTATTTGACTAACAGAAGCTGTAATGAATTGAAGTACTGGATAATCATCTGATTGTAAGCGTTGTTTTAAAAGAGTGCTCATGTCATCGTGATTCTGTGTCCTGTGGTTATATTTTTCTACCTTGTAAAATAGATGATTTTGAACAGACAAAAATCAAGCTTCCAATCTGGTACAAAGTGCATAAGCTGCAAAATAAATGCTTTCACGTCTTATAAAAGAAAAGACTGTGTGTGTTGAATCCAAAATACGGCTCCCTTCACACTAGAACCATGTTCAAAAAGTAAAAATGGATAAACCCTGTTCAGTCACTGCTAAATTACCTATTAAATCAAAATGAATCAGTTACCTAGATTAAGATCAAACGCTTTCGTGCTTCATGAAGATTCGAAACCTTTACAAATCATTTGCTCAGTTCAAACCTGTGATTCTGCATATGGAACTGCCAAAGAATTCATTAACGAGCCACCGTTACATTATAAGGGCGTTTCTTCAATTAGGGGCACTTTTAGCCTTGTTAAGTTGAATAAAAAAAAATGTTCAAAAGTCACGTAACACAGTCTCATAAGTTTAAATAATTTGTTTAGTTTTACGGTCTGTAAGAGGACAAACTTAGATTACAAGAGAAATTGTTAATATTTTACATTTTTCCGACCTGCAATAAACAAATGTCATTTCCACCACATCTCAATATACAGCTGTTATTTAAATATAGAATAACTTATGCCACTCAAGAATTGTTTAAGATCATTTTTGTAACTAGTTTTACCAGTTTTTCCACAATGTACAATAATTATACATTTGTCAATGAGATAAATTAAAATGCTGAACTGTACACCTGTCACACATTGGTAATATTGGTTTGGGTAAGAGCTTATTAAAAAATAAATAACTTGAATTTTTATATTCAGTAGAGCATGATCTCATAAATTGTGGATACGTTTTTAATGTGTGATAGGAAGTTTTTAAATACATTTTAAAAATGTGTGGTGATGGAAATGGCAGGGTGGTGGCGGAAATGACAATGAATTAACATGAATGTAGAGAAACACATAGAGATATTTATTAGAAAAAGTATTAAACTCATTAAACTCAATTCACAAAGTCATTAAACATATATCAATTGTACTTTGTAACCATAAATGCCATTTCCACCACAGAGGCAGTATGATGGAAATGACTGTGGTGAAAATGACATTTCTGTAGAATGGAAGATCGCTTCACTGATTAGCTTTGAATTAATACTTAGCACTTCATGTATGCAAAATAATCTTATTTAACTTAAAATTTTTAGCTTTTTAAAAACACCCTTGAAGGTACAGCATGTTTTGTAAATGACGTAGAATAAATATATTTACTGATCAAGCAATATTTACCTTGATTTTTCTTCACATGTTGTTGATGAAAATTTAAATTTCCTTCATGTCCAACATGTGCTCTGATGTCACTGAACATTTCCATAGAAACCACCTAAACAATCTTTCACACAAACTTTTTAAAGGGACATTACTGTGTTGTGGTGGAAATGACACCAATACTGTGTGACAGCTATATTTTGTATAAAAAGTAATATTGATAGTGGTCTCACATTAAATACTATAATGTATTTGAATTATTTTACTAGTGCTTAATTCAGGTACATTAATAGTTACCCGATAAGTCATATTTTTAAACTGTAGCCTATTTTCATTGTTGAAGCTTAAAAGTCTGGGTGTGCAACACCGAGAAAACAGTGATTTTGACACCTAATAAGGAGGTTGAAAAGTATGAAAAAATCATAATAGAAAGGTAGTAGAAAGGTAGTAAAAAGGTGGTTAGTTTGACAAAGAAAGAGTAATTTGTCCGAAATTATGTATTTTTAAAAATATGACATAAGAACATAAAAGTGCCCATAGTCTAAGAATCATCCATAAACTCTTTCAAAATTTCAGTAATTCTTTGTGAACATTGTACCTGGGATCGCGGATCAGTTTTATACATTTGCAGATATTTTTAGATACATTTGTATAAAAGGAAGATTCTCAATAATAGTCTCTAATAGCCAAGCCTTCCAAATTAATAAAAGAACATAGGCTACAGGAACTTACGGAGTCCTTTAAGGGACATGGTGGTGGGAGGAAAAAATATTTTTCAAATGTTTTACATTCTCTCGAAAAACCATTTGAGTTCGGACAAACTCTTCCTGTTTACTTTGCAGCTTGCAGTGGTCAGCTTGTATGTTCACAGTGGAGCGGTTCATAAAGTTTATATTTTGAACTTGGACCAGTGTCAAGTATAAAGAAATACAGTCATTGGTTAGTTCAAGGCATGGTTTTGGGACATTCTAAAATAATGTGGCTTAATAAAATAATGTGACATTAGGACCAAATTCGATAATAATAAATAGCCTACTAATAAAATTGTTAGGCTTACATTAATAACCTTATTAATAATATTACTATTAATAAAGCAAAATAGTCCAGAATATGAATGCAACGGATTTGGTATTTTTAAATCCCCGTTTTCAGTCATTAGCCTACCTTAAGTGTTTTATGGGGGAGAAAAAGTTTATGCAGGGCGTGAATTCATATTCTGGGCTGGCCTATTCTGCTTAGTAATATTATTAGTAAGGTTATTAATATTAGCCTAATAATTTCATCAGCTTTTATTATCATCAAATTTGGTTCAATGTCAGTGTTTTAAAACATTAAGCTTTTTATGTCCCAAAACCGTGCTTTGAGCTATAGCACTGACGTATTAATTTATTTCAGTCCATGTTCAAAATAAAACACTATGAACCGCTCCATTGTGAACATATGAGCTGTAACCACTGCAAGCTGTAAGATAAACAGGAAGAGTTTGTCCGAACTCAAATGGTTTTGCAAGAGAACGCAAAAGAAAAATATTTTTTCCTCCCACCACCATGTCCCTTCAGGGCTCCGTACTTAAAGGGCTCTGTAGGAACTTAATATTTAATGGTGTTTGATTTTGTAAATTGAATTTAGTAGATCACACTTTCAATAAAACATTTGCAATGGGTTTGCAAAAGCTGTTTTTATCCACGTTTGGGCTGTTTGTGTTGCATTTTCATGTTCTGACCAGCAGGCGTCACCAGCGTGTGTCGATTGGAGGCCTTCAAGACAGTGAATCATTCCTCACACTGTACACTTAAGTCATGAAAAACATCCTACAGCTGTGTTTGAAAGTGTATAATACGTTTGTCATGAGTTTGCAGTTACAGTCAGTCTCACTGCTATTGTACTCATTAGCGCTTTATTGAAACAGGATGAGATTGAACACTCGTTTAAAACTGGTCAAAATAAAACAATTCATATGCGTTTGTTCCTCTTTTTTTTGTCCTTGAAGTGCCTGAAAAGTTAATGAGTTAGTGGTGTGAAGCATTTAACATTTTCAAACCCTTCACACTACTTTTTTTAGCTCTGCAAACAATATGTAATACATGGGACTGTACAAGGAATGTGAAGTCCCAGTTATGCTGGTATATATTATAGCCCACAACTGCGTGACACAATCTTGATTTCCAAATCACAATGTGTAAGTTTTAAGCAAAAAACGATCAACACTTCAGTCTCATGACAAAAAAATAAATAAATACTGACTTACACATTCAAATTAAGATTGTCATGAAATACTGGTACTAGATCACACTCAAAAATAATACACACTCAATACACCAGAATTACAAAAGCCTAATTGTCTATCTGGGATGTGATGGCACTAACTTACAATACTGGTACCACATGGTACAGTGCAAAATGTTTTCATTAGAACATACTAGAAACACGTAGTGTTTCAGCATGCTCTTTTACGTATCCCAGCATGCTCTTTTACGTATCCCAGTCTCTTTTGTTACTCTTCTGTCCTCTATCCTGATCTACACTGGGCAGATAGATGAAGGTAAGATGCTTTATTGAGTCTGTAGAAACACATGCACTGGTGAAAGGTGCGAGAGGGAGTCTGGGCAAGCGCATCCACAACACAAGCGTTGAGATCAGACTAGAAGCTGCGGAAGGTGGACATGTCCTTGGGTTCTTTGCTGGGGACACACCAGTCATCTGCTTCATGGATGGTTTTATAATGCTTCCAAGCAGATTTGTTGTAAACGGGAAGCCTCTCGATGGACTCAGTGGACAAAGCCTTCAAGGATTAAAATACATTATTATAAATGGAATCCAGAAATGAGAAAGAATATAAATAAAGCATTATTTCAGTAAATAATAACTAAAACAGTAATTATTATTTCAATAATAATAATTATTATTATTATTATTATACACACACAATTGTTCAAAAGTTTGGGGTTGGTACAATTATTTTATATTGTAAAATATTACAATTTATAATAACAATAATGTTTTCTTTTGGAATACATGTTAAAATGTAATTTATTCATCTGATCAAAGCTGAATTTTCAGTATCATTACTCCAGTCTTCAGCGTCACATTATCCTTCAGAAATCATTCTAATATGCTGATTTACTGTCTTATTATCCATGTTGAAAACAGTTGTGCTGCCTCATATTTTTCTGAAAAGCATTAAGCTGTTTCTGAGTCTGTTTTAGGACCATTAAGGTTTTTTGCAGAGATACAATTCAAATGTTGGCTTTGTAGTTTTTCATCATATTTTTCCACATTGCTGTAATGACACTGACATTTTTTGCATTGCTGTTAAAGCAATATATAAAAAAAAATGTCAATGCAAAAAATCTCCTAAAATAGAATTCACTTTTTATGCAATTAATTATAATAAAAATACATAGATTTGGGAGGATGAAAACCAGAGGGTATTATATAGGATAAGGTTACAGACAGAGGTACTCACTCTGATATAAATGACAGCATCTGTGCCAAATCCCTCCATGGAGTAGAGCTTCAGGTCACCTTGGAAATATCTGGCGTAAAGTCTGGAGATGGGCAGCCCATAACCAAAACCAGCCTGAGACCACAAGACAACACATGCCATCAACACAGCAAAGATATAGAGTGGGTGCTTTAACAGGTCATTTAAGACAGGTCATTCAAAACAATGTATTTGTCTATCAGTAAAAAATGGAAAGCTGAAACAGAAATAATGTAGACAAAACAGGGAAATGAGATGCTACATCATTTGTCTGAGCATGTAAGCCAATCACTAAGCCACAGCTACTACAACCCTTCAGTTTCTGAGCATTAAAAAATTAAACCGAAAGAAAGTGGGACCCTGAGATGCGGACTGTACTGAGTGTATGTTCAGATTTCAGAGATGTCCCATACTGACCAGAGGAGTGGCTCGAGATGTGTCCATCTGAGGACGAGGTGCAGTGGAGTATGTGTATGTAAACAACCTGTCAATCTTCCTCAGCGGGACTCCGCCTCCACGATCACTGACCTATGACAGAACAACCCGATTCACATTAAACCAGCTTTTATTGTTTAATGGCCTATTATCTATCAAAGATTCTACCATTACATTAAGTGGAGATTTACACCAGCTTTCAAATGTTTGGGGTTGGCTGCATTTATTTGATTAAAAATTCAATTAAAAAAAATTGTTTTCAAGTTTAATATTTTAAAATATAATTTATTCCTGTGATGTCAAAGCTGAATTTTCAGCATCATAACTACAGTCTTCAGTGTCACATGACACTCCAGAAATCATTCTTATATCCTGATTTGATGCTCAAAACACATTTCTGATTATTATATTATGATCAATGTTGAAAACAACTTCTGTGGAAACGTGATAACTTTTTTTTTTTTTCCAGGATTCTTGGAAAAAAAAAAAGTTCAGACAAGCAGTATTTATTTGAAATAGAAATATTTTTGTAACATTATAAATGTCTTTACTGTCATGCTTGATCAATTTAATGCATCCATGCTGAAAGAAAGAAAGAAAGAAAGAAAGAAAGAAACCAAACTTTTGAATGGTAATTTTAGGGACTCTGGCTGTTTGGTTAAGTTTAAGAGTTACCACAGATATGACCACAGCCAGTCTGTCTGACTCTGTACCTTCACAGACAGGTCCTCGTGGCCGAGGACGATCTGCACATGCACTGGAGGATATTCCATGGCATCTTCATAAAGTTCCATGGTAGCACGCATGGCATTCTGCAGGAGTCACAAAACATATTTATAGCTCAGCACACTGCTGCTCACCTAAAAGAGCAAAGCCATTCACTGTACATCATGTGACAACATCTTGTGTGATCTAAAACTCGATATTAACACTCTACTCAGAACTTTGGGCAAATATTCTCTCCAGATGAGTGCATACTTCAATATTTCAGCAGTGAGAACTGGAGTACAGCACCTTAAAGAGCTCAAACACCATGTGGTACAGATGAGACGGCACATAAACCACAGCAACAGGTTTATCGGGTCCTTTAACTGCAGAGGAAACACATGAGACAGATCGGTCACACTTCTGACAGTCCATGTGGAAAGCTGATGGTTTACAACTCAATAATTCAGTCACATGACTTAATGATAAATGTGCGTGCAGCAGGAAGTTACCGTTGAATTCTTCCAGTACTAACTCAGGTGAGTTCATATAATACCTGTCGCAAAGGTTACGGGCATTTTCATAAGCATCTGTAATACAGTCACAGGTAAAAGTTTAAATATTGAACAGGAAAATTTATGTTTTATAGATTCTGAAGAACATATAAATGGTGCTTGTCAAGGCAAAAGTTGCTGTTGTGATTCCAGTGTGTTGTGGCTGTTTGCCAGGGCATTGCTACATTCTTTCTTAACGCGTTTTGGGTGGTTGATAGGGCATTCGGATCATATTTCAACTCAAAAGTTATAAATAAATCAATCAATATGGCTTAAACGAAGTCTACAAAGCACCCCTTTCCCCATTTTCATTACTGTAATGCAGGAAAAAAAATAATGATTTTTTTTTAAATGTATTCATACATTTAATCACAGCAACATTTGCTATAGTGAATTAAATTTATGCTGACAAACATTTTATGAAATTCTCATTACTGTAATGTGTCTAGATGTTTTACTTAAGGGTTGTTTTTTGCTGTTATTAGTGATGTTTCTTATAAGTTATAAATTACTGCATAAATTATATATTACTTCAATTGTGTTCATATGTTTAGGTATTTATTCAATGTAGCATTTGCGGGACTGAATCTATGCCGATTTGAAAAAAGTCTTTTAAAAAAAATAATTTTCTTGATTGTAAATACCTCATTAATAAAATAATGATTATTGCTTAATTATTGCTACATGTTTATGAGATAGATCACGGTCACCTTTCACGACATCAGTGACATGACAGCTGGGGTCAATGCTGCCGATCTGTTTGGGATGAGCAGGATTGTCACATATCTTTCCCCCAAACAAAAGAGCTGGAAACACACAGACATCATGTTATTGACATGTAAGCCTCTCATTGGTGGTGAAACAACACAGCTCGATGTTTACTGGGTGACTGATAAATACATGACAGATTCAGATATCTGGGACACTGACGGCTGAGAAACTTGTAAACATGTCAGTCAGTGCTGCCAATTCAATCTACACGTTCCAGAAGCCCCATTCATCGGACTGTACACTTCTGCTGACCGTAATGGAGCCCATTATAAAGCATCACAGAGCACTAGGGGGGTGGGGGGGGTGGCTGTGTGTGTGTGTGTGTGTGTCTCACTGTGCTGGTTCAGGAGCATTCTGATCGAGATCCTGCTCATGTAGAACCGGTCCAGGAAGTACTGGATGTTCTGGCTGGTGATGGGGTCGGTCCCGTAGGTCTCCTTATATTCCACCACTCCTTGAGCCATGGTGGGCACCACATCATTGTGGCGGTTTCTGATCTTAATTATAGCATCTGTGAAGCTAAAACAACAGAAGAGTGTGAGTGAGTAAGTGAGTGAGTGTGTGTGTGTGTTTGTTAGAACAGGTAGGACTGGAAGGATTGAGACCCAAGTGCATTTGGGTTCAAAACTTAAACTGGTGCTTTAGACACAGGTCGGGTCTGATATTAGTAGCCTTGGGTTTAGGATCATTTTAAATTAATACAGTTTTATCAATAGACCAGTTATTTTTAAACATGCCAACCTTTCATTTCTCATTTTGAGCATTTAGCAATACTTTATGTAAAACAAATACATATCAATAATTCTATGCCATTACTATTATTATCCCCCTTCTTCTCTGTCAATCCATGCTTCTAAGTAAATTACCAAACCCTACAATACAGATGCATGCAGCAGCAACATATGATGACATGTTTTCATAGTTATTAATATTGTAATTCTAGCAAACATTTTTTTTATAAACATTTTCATTTATACTTTGCTGGGTTTTTTATTACATTAGTATTACATTACAGAAAACTGGTTAACACTGCTGCATGAGTGTTTCTAATGAAGTGATGGCATATATATAATATATACACACACACACACACACACACACACACACACACCACTTTATTAGGTACACCTGTTCAATTGCTTGGTAACACAAATTGCTAATCAGCCAATCACATGGCAGCAACTCAATGCATTTAGGTATCTAGATGTGGTGAAGGCGACTTGCTGAAGTTCAAACAGAGCATCAGAATGGGCAAGAAATGGGATTTAAGTGACTTTGAACGTGGAATGGTTGTTGGTGCCAGACGGGCTGGTCTGAGTATTTCAAAAACTGCTGATCTACTGAGATTTTCACGCACAACCATCTCTAGGGTTTACAGAGAATGGTCCGAAAGAGAGAAAATATCTAGTGAGCGGCAGTTGTGTGGACGAAAAAGCCTTGTTGATGTCAGAGGAGAATGGGCAGATTGGTTAGAGATGATAGAAAGGCAACAGTAACTCAAGTAACCACTTGTTACAATCAAGGTATGCAGAATACCATCTCTGAACGCACAACACGTCGAACCCTGAAGCAGATGGGCTACAGCAGCAGAAGACCACACCGGGTGCCGCTCCTGTCAGCTGTCAGGAAATGGAGGCTACAATTCGCACAGGCTCACCAAAATTGGACAATAGAAAACTGGAAAACCGTTGCCTGGTCTAATGAGTCTCGATTTCTACTGCTACATTCAGATGGTAGGGTCAGAATATGGCGTAAAGAACACGAAAGCATGGATCCATCCTGCCTTGTCTCAACAGTTCAGGCTGCTGGTGGTGTAATGGTGTGGGGGATATTTTCTTGGCACACTTTGGGCCCCTCAAATGGCCTCCAGTCACCAGATCTCAATCCAAAAGAGCACTTTTGGGATGTGGTGGAACGGGAGATTCGCATCATGGATGTGCAGCCGACAAATCTGCAGCAACTGCGTGATGCTATCATGTCAATATGGGCCAAAATCTCAGAGGAATGTTTCCAACACCTTGTTGAATCTGTGCCACAAAGAATTAAGGCAGTTCTGAAGGCAAAAGGGGGTCCAACCCGGTACTAGCAAGGTGTACCTGATAAAGTGGCCAGTGTGTGTGTATATATGTATGGGTAGTTACAAATAAAAATTGGACTGTGCGCTATGGTGTGACATAGCAAAAATGTAGAAAAAGAAAAAAAATTTACATACAAATAACATGGGAAAAATGTGTCTTCATTCTTAAGAGTTACAAATTGCATGAGTGAGGTTTATCTTCAATGTTAGAGGGTTTTTTTTTTTTTTTCCATTTTTGCTGTCACACTATAGGACAAATTGGTACACTATATTGCCAAAAGTATTGGGTCACCCCCTTCTAATGAACAGGTTTGACTACTTTAGTAATTTCCTTGAGTACAAATCTTAATGTTTAAGCATATAATGATATTCTAGGGAATTGTGTGCTTCTAATTTTATAAGCAACAGTTTGGACAGGACCCTTTTCTAACATGACAATGCCTCTGTGTATAAGGCAAGGTTCAAAAAGAAATGATTGATTCAGTCAGTGTGAAAGACTTGACTGGTCTGCAGAAAGCCAAGTCCTAATCCAAGCTGAACACCTCTGCTGTGACTTTAAATGCAGATCTTGAGCCAAAAACTCTTTACCAAACAATGACTTGTACATACACTATACGGACAAAGGTATTGGGACACCCCCTTCTTTAGAACAGAAAAAGGCACTTCCAAAACTGTGGCAACAAAGATGGAAACATAATTCATGCATTTAAAAATTGTATTTCCATCTCTGTTGCAACAGTTTTGGAAGTGTCTAAATTGACTGTACCCATATGTACAAGTCACTGGTGTTTGGTAAAGAGTTTTTGGCTCAAGATCAGTCACGTCAAAGAAAGCAAGACATCGCGTAACTGAATGAATGAATGAATGAACTTGAATGAAAATAACCTAACCTAAAAGAAGGACTTGTGGATTGATGTGAACGCCAGCAAGCAGGAATAATGCTCAGAATGCTTGTGGATTAAACATCTCCGGCAACGATCGTTGCATTGGATTGATTTTATCAGTTTACAAGGTAGGATATGGATTTAATTGCGAACTAGTACTGATTTTATGATTGATCAAGCTACAGCATTCAAGTCCACATGCGTCCAACTAGAAGCAACAGCCTGGTGGTGAATAATCTGCATTATAAAAAGGAAATAATAATAATAAAATCTTTAAAGGTTATTCACGATTATGTATTGCTGCCAAGGTAGTCTCTTTACAGTCCTTTTCTTATATGGAGCTGTTTGGTAGATCGCGATCTAATTCGTTTGTCTAATAAAGCGCTTCAGTGACAGATCAGCTGTATGAAAGTAGGCTACACAAGTTACACTGCAATTAAAACACATTTAATGGTCAGTAAAACAAAGGGAGAACACCTTAACTCCAAGACGGCCCCATAAATTCATACTGACGTGCGGCTAAACAAAGGCAGAACGCCGTAACTTATTTTGAGCGTACCAAACAAAGTGAAAGAGCCGGAACTGGTGTTATACGGTGTTCTGCCTTGGTTTCTCTGGGGCTTTTTGAAGTTACGGCTAAGACGACCCATTATTTTCTCGGAAAAACAGCGAAATTGACTCAAGATACTTATGCACATGATAAAGGATGTCTTGAATGTCCCCAAAATATCAATAACTCATTTTTGATTAAAATCGTAGTTACGGTCTTTTGCCTTTGTACGGCAGTATTATATATGTATTAACTAAGGTATGAGATCTTATTGTAAAGTGATACCTATTGGTCTTTATAATTCTTTTGCACTTTAATCTGTGTAAAATTTGTAACTTTATACATTTTTTGTGTATTGCTTTATTATATTTAAATATTCAGTTATTTTTGTTATAAGAAAAAAAAAGTTATTAAACCTGTTATATTGTATTATGACAACACTTTTTTGCAACTAAATTTCAATATCGTGATAAAAGCATTATCAATTAATCGCAACATGAAAATTTGATACCGGCATATCCCTACTTATATACATCTATAGATAGATAGTGTTATAATACAATTGCATTAAATAACAAAAATGCTCTTGGGGCAAATGTAGACACAAAAGTTATATTTGTTGTAGTAGAGTTCACCACCAAAGAGGTTTACCCAACCATGAAGACTTCGGTTTCTGAGAACCCTAGTCATTTGAAAGGGTCCATTCTTAGGACCCAACAAAACCTCTACTAGAAGGTATTTGATGAATCTCTTACTTTTGTATGAGCATTTCATCATCAATATCCCTGTCCTTGAACTCCAATATATCCTGGAAGCTGTGCATATACCTGCAGAGATGCAACACAACCACAGAATGTAGCATACATATGCACACATATCAGAATAATAAGACTGCATGTATGCATTCACACCGACCAGCTCTGCACCAGACGCACTGAAGGAGTTCTCAGAAGATTATCAGGCAATAAATCTATCTCCTTCATAATATTTGCCAGCCTGACAGGCAGTTCCTGTCTTAGAAACGTGAATGATGTTTTCGCACATGCGTTCTCTGAACCTGAAGAGACAAATGTACAGAATGACAGAAAACAATAACATCATCGAGTTTTGGTGCATGCATTGATTCTATCCAGCATTACACTGATACACTAGTTTACACTGATACAATTGTTTGTTTACATCTTTAATTAGATTTTATTTTTATATGTTCTACTTTCACAAATTTTATTTAGTGGGTTTTAGTAATTTTGTGGGGTTTTTTTTAGTTGTTTATTTTAGTTTATTAGGTTGTTTAAACCTTAAATGATTTTATATATATATATATATATATATATATATATATATATATATATATATATATATATATATATATATATATATATATATATATATATATAATATGGAATATCCAACATACTTTTTCATAACATCCTTCTCTATTCTAATCTATTTAAATTCATACTGGTACATTTTTAGATATTCCAACTTATAGACTGGGAACTTATAGACTCGATTTTTTTTTCTACTTCTCTTTGATTGTATTCTATACCAATTACAAAAATACCGTGTTACATGGGTATAAGTAGCATGGCTTTCTCATCTCTTTCTCACCTCCGTGACACTTTTTTTGCAAGGAACTGTTCGTTTATTTATTTCTGTTTTGTTCTAGTCTCATACTGAACTGTATCGATTTGATCCCAGACTTACCAAAATCTATGAACTGTTTCATAGAGAGAGGAGAAGGTGAGAATCTGGAGTAAAAGTTGATTTCTTTGGCCATGGATGCAGCGTTCATCAAAGTCCTGAAGATCCTCATATTGGCGGCTTTTGCAGTTTAACTCTTCAGAAAATCCAGAAAAATGTGTCCTGTAGGCTTTCTAAACTCATATTTTCTTGTCCAAAACACAATCAGCAGAAAACTACTTGATTCTCGAAGTATGAAGTTGAATGTCAGTCATGTTCGCACATGCAGCGTTTCATTCAAAACCAGTGACCCGGTGACATCTAGCGCAGTTTCACTCTTCTGTATCACTCAGTAATGGCACTGCAATCATTATATACATGACATCGCACTAAACATGCAGGTAATCCCGGAGTGATGATGCATGACGGGTGTGAAACCCGATGAACGGTCCAGCGTGTGTGTATGAACTCATGTGATCCGCAGGAGCATCAATGAACACTGGGCCTGTCACCGCAGTTAAAGCGCACATTACCGCAGCACACTGTCCTCAGCCCCTGAACAGCGGCTGAGCTCCCAGCACAACAAACACTGAAAACACTCTAACCTCTGACCTGCTTCCTTGCTTGATTAGCAAACTGATTCGCCAGGCTGCTGTAAACAAGTTAATGCTGCACGAACATAGATGTTTCTGTAAATCAGCGAAGCCACTCTTGTTTTTCTTCTTCTGTGGGTTTGTTGGCGGGTTGTCAACCAACTCTTCGATGCATAGCGCCACCTCCTGTGCTGGAGTGTGAAGTGGTTTCGGTTTAGGTATAACCGGTTGAGATAATTTCCTATTTTTAACGATTTTTAATGCAGTCTTTATCACTTCTTGGTTCTTGTTTTGAATTTGACATATTTCATACAGTAAATTGCTTGCATACTACAGTCTGTGGGTCTCTTTGGAGCTCATTCCTTTTCTGTTCATCATAGTTGGGACAACAGTGTGTAATCAACTGTTTCTTGGCACAATTCACATTATCCTATATGCTATGAGGTGTATAATTAAGTTTTGTACGACTCATCCATAATCTTGTTAAAATGATCTGATCTGAACTTCTCTTCTTAAGATTTGTGAGCGTCCACTCTATTTTACTTCCGCAGTACGTGTGCCCTTGGGTCACGTGACTATTTGTGGCATTGCTGGTGGACCTTTTCCTTTAATTCCCGGTCTCTCAGCAGCGGATCCGTCATAGGCCGTTTCTCAAACGGAAGGCTGCATCCTCCGGAGGTCGCGTTTGTAGGCTGCATACATCATAAAGAAGATCTTATTTTAGAATATTAACATTTATAAATTTGACCATTATTCTTAGTTAAGTGTAAATTGTAAATTGTAAAGTGTAAATTTTGAATTTTTTTTTTTTTTTTTTTTTGCGACCTCCGGAGGATGCAGCCTTCAGTTTGAGAAACGGCCATAGTTGGGTTAACTTTGAGAATGGGAGAGTACCACAAATATATTCACACCAGATATAAGGACGCTGAAAGAAGTGAATGGAGACTTCTTTTGCTCACTGTTTTTTTTTTTTTTTTTTTTGCTGTCATTGTACTCGTTTTGATTTTGCTTTGTTTATTATTGATTTATGCCAAGATCCTTTGTTTTTGTTTGACAGTAGTTAAACCCTACCATCTTTTTGCTTTGCCATTTTTTGTTTGATTGTTACTTTGTAACTTGGATGGTCTTGCTCTTTGAGCTTTGATGAGCTGATGCTCTGTGACGTTTACTCTTTACTCAAGAGGAAGGTGGATAGGGAAGATGTCGTACGACTTCCATTGTGCAACATTTAGGTAACTCTGTGTATAGAAACCCTAGGTAAGAGGTGAACGCCATCCCCTGTATGTTTTGTTGGTCAGTTAAGAGTAGGGAAGTATACGGCGCTTGGCGCTGAAGATTTCTTTTCATTTTATTCCCGTAGTTAGGATAGAGGTTTAAATAAGGTAGAATTGGTTTTGTTTCTTTCTTTCTTTTTGCGTCACTTGCGTCCCCTTTCTCTTGGGTTGATTTGTGTAGTTTGTTTTTTTGTTCATTTTCTTCTTTTTCCTGAATTGTAAATTTGTACATATTGGTTCTCTCTTTAAATGACTTATACTTTTGTAAATATACTTTGTAGTTATGGATTCTTTTCACTTTGTATAATAAATCACTTCCGTTGGCAGTTTATGTCCTTGCTTTGTCTCTTGCCACATCCATCATTGTACAAACTTTCTACAATCTCAATGTTACTCCTTTTACCTCCTAGACCATCTTAAGGGGTCGTAACCATACACACACACACATATTACAATGCTTAGTGGTGTGCCGTGGGATTTTTTACCTATCAAAACTGTGCTGCGGCAGGAAAAAAGTTGGGAAACACTGGCATAGTCTGTTCCAGTAGACTCACCAGTAGGCAAGCCTTCAAGGATTTATTTACAGTTTTGTTTCAACTGCTTACACACAAAGTGTTTACTTGTCACACAATTTCTGAAAGCTGACACTTAAACACCAGAACCACACACCATATCTGTAAAACCATATGCTAATTCTCGGCCTTTGACTCAGTTTTTAATTTCATAAAACACTTTTTACAAAACACAACACACAATTCTCTATGTTACACACAAAATCTAATATTATGGCAAAGGTGTTTACAAATGTCTGCTTTTGAGATGTGTGTGTGATATTTTGAATGCAATGCTTCATTTTGCAAGAGATGTAAGTCATTTTGCATTTTGTGTGTGCAATTCTTGGATTTGTGTGTAAAGTTTAAAAAAAAAAAAAAAAAAAAAGATGCAAAGTTTTCAAAATATGTGTAAGCAGTTGAAAAAAAAAAAAACTGTAATCCAAAATCGTAGAAAGCCTGAGAAGTCCAATCTTTTCAGTCCAGTTGGTGTGCTAACATACAAAAGTCCACAGTGTGTACTCCTCAATGGAGTTAATTCCCTGTAGCACTGAAACAAGGGCATGAGCAAAGACTTTAGACATGCAAAGATGTTACTTATGAATGGCACTGCTGCCAACTGCTTTCAGTGGAAAGTACAGCTACAGCCTGCTCACTTAAATGGTGCTATATTACGTCATATTGAGTCAGAAACTAAATAAGGTTTGTCCAAAAATTCACTAGATTTTTAGGTGATTTAAATATGGACGCTAAATAGAATAAGTTGCTAAACATCTATAATTTAGTGACAAAATCAACACTGATGGGAGAAATTGAAACACAATATGGCAGAATAGTGCTGCCTTCTAAATATAAGAGCCAATCACAAGGCTAACTGGTAAAGTCATCACATAAATTCAGCTGCCGTTAGAAGCTCCAGTTGCTGTAGAAAGTGACAGTTTCCTGAGATGCCCCTCATTGGCTGGTCTAGCCAAAATAAGCTTTTTTTTTAACACTATTTGAGCATAAGAAATAATATATATGAGACAGTTGTTGTCAGATTTCAAATAACCAAAGAAACTACAAAAGGACTACAAAACTACAACAGGAAACCAAAACTTCAATATAAGAGTCCTAATGAAAAAAACAAACAAACAAACAAAAAAAACCCACAAACAGGGAACATGTGAGATTCAAATAAAAAAACATTTAAATATTAAACAATCAAACAGACCTGTAGATGATAAATAAAGTATATTACATGGTAATTGCCAAAGCCTTTATTTCATATTAAAATATTTCAGGTGTAGCTTGTACACTCCTGAGTTATAAACTATAGTTAAAACCATACAAAACGTTTATTATAAAACTTTTGATAAAACATGGTGAGTTTTGTGAGACAGCTGTGCCTCATTTAAATTGTGTTGGATTTGTTTGGTTTTGTCAACTCTAAATCTTCTCTGAAACTTGTGATAAGTAATATGGCTCTTATTTTTGGAGTTGCTTTGACCCTGAACTGTATGGCCTTTCCCTTACGGGGTGGTTTTCATTTGCCTTTTTGTTTATTTTTGTATTAATAAAAAACCCATTACACTTTGTGTCTTTGGCTTCCCCCCTATACCTGACAAAGATGTACCAGAATGTGTGCTGTGGATGTTTTTTTTTTTTTTTTTTGTGATATAAGATGTATTGTAGTGGTTTAAATGTTGTGACTGATCAGAGTTGTGTTAGTTGTATTAACTGACATGTTCATTCATTCAGGCCCTTCTTTTGAATTGAATTTTTTGCCTTGGAGGAGACTGTTTTATTGAGAAGATACTTGCATGCCAAAGGTGAGAAGACATGCACTATATCGTATTTGTGGATCTTTTTTCTTCTGATATTGAAATGTGAGAGAAATTTAAAATACAATAAAACAACATGTTTTGTACCTTATAAAGGCATGGCTGGATGATTGACCATCTACAAGCATGCAGAGGTTTTTTGTCTGTTATATGGATATTATGTCTGGTTTGTCCAGTCAGTGTCCATATTGTCCAGACTGCTATGGATGGACATGATTTATACATTATATTATATATAATATAATCACTTGCAGTACAGATGTTCATAAGCAATAAAGAGCTGCTTTATCATTGACAAACAATAGAAAAATTTGCAAATTTTGTTTCCTAAAGTACAGTGGACTATATGCAAATAAAATCATTCAGTATCAATAATATCATTACTGTGTCTTATCAGGTATGCCTTTACAGTGTGAGGAACCGCAGCAAAAGAGTCAGCGTAAATATCAAACTGAGTCATGAACAATTTCAGACCTTCAAATGAGACTGAGAAAGCAAGCCGTTCCGGCGGATGATGTAGGACGTAGGCGTAGTGCATGCGCCTGTAAGATATACTAGTCTCGCAAGAAGCAACGTTTGTTTACAGAACCAAAGAAAGCAAAGTTTCCTTACTTTAGCAAAGGAAAACCAATCTCCTCTAGAGTTATATCGAAATCATCCAACATTTTTCTTTACAAATCCTCATTTTGTACATCTAATTCATGACCGGCATTTTGTTTTGCTCTCTCCTCTGTGATTACGCATTTGTCACCAATCACCAGAGCATGTGCGATGCATACGTCCTCTGTCGGAAAGGCACTCTCTTGTGAAAGCGCGTACGACAGTTAGCAAAACCTATAGAAAATGGTTTCTAACATTTTAAGTATGGATATTTTTCTTACAAAAATGCATCGATTCACTACAGGAGGCCTTTATTCACCCCCTGGAGTCGTGTGAGGCACTGTTTATGGATGTGCTTTATTGCACTTATTTTGGACTGTTGAACAAAAAGACCCACCTATTGCCATTATAAATCTTGGAAGAGCCAGGACATTTTTTAATATAACTCTGATTGGATTCATCTGAAAGAAGAAAGTCATACACACCTGCTTTGAGGGTGAGTAAATCATGGGCTATTTTTCGTTTTTGGGTGAAACACCTTTAAGCACTGAATATTAACTGAATTGTTTTCTTGTTTAATGTATGACCTTCAAGAGAGAGCAGAGAGATCACAGTGGCAAAAGGTGGTAAAAAGCAGCCCAAAACAACAAAAGAGGAAGGGGAATAGGAAAGGAAAGAAATCTAAATCTAAATATCATCAACAAGTTAAGATTCTCCTGTGGCTCGATTCTTCGTGGTCACCCTGGCCATGACATCTCTCCACCAGAGAATCAATTTGCATGCCAGTTTCTGATGGCTTTTATTGTCAAAGTTCTGGCAAGCTGACCAGATGTACTTTCCCCGGCAGTCAGTATTGTTTGCCTTGTGGCCTTCACTAGAGAGATGCATTCATCTACATCAGTGGTTCATCATCCCAACCCAGGAAAAGCAATATGTGCCTAATACCATCAGCACAAAAAAAGAAATACAAAGATAAAATATACCATCAAAAGAGCTGTCTCTCCATCATGACAGCTTCATATCATCTCTAAGCTTGTAAAGTCAAAATAAAGAAAAAAGAAAAAGATATCTACCCGTCTACATACCTGGTGAGGTGATCCCCTCCGGGTTGTGTTGTCTTCATTGCTCTGTTACCTGTGTGGAAAGTCTATTGTAATCATCATCCACCTTTTGATGAATGTTCACTGTTCAGTTTACTGACCTGTTTGCCTTCACCTTTCTGTTGATAAAGTACTGGTTTGTGTTCAAAACTAACATTCTGTTTAAAGGCTTGTTTATCCTGACAATAGAATGTATAGTTTTGTGATGTTGTTGTTGGCGGGGGTTGTAACGAGTCAATGCAAGGAAGAGGAGAGGCAGGATCCCAATGCAGGCAGTATGAATTTTAATAAAACAAGAGGCAATCCAAAGCATGAAACAGAGAACAGGAGAGGGGCAAACAAGGCCAGGGAACAACATGCTACAACTTTACAAAGACAACAACCAACAATGACTAACTGAAACACTGGGCTATTTATATACAGAGACGTTAACAAGATGACAGGGTAACAACAAGACACACCTGGGAAAGCAATCAAGAGGACCCATAAAACAATAGGACTACAAGTTGACTACAACTGGCCCTAAGAACAGGAAGTAACACAAGAGTCCACACACAAGACAAGCCACACAGACAGGGATCATGACAGTGGTGGTGTACATGTTGTCATTCTAATTTAGGTGTTTATTCATACAACACCATTGTTTCAAAATAAGGCTCTGATTAAGTAAAAAAATATATAATGAATAGTAAAAGAAAAAAAAACTGCTGCTTGAACTGCTGCTAAACTAAATATATCAATATACATGGTGTACATTAGATAACCATGTATTGTATATTCATATTTTTGGTTCAGCAACAGTACAATACATGGAGTTTGCCCCCATGTCATGCATTAACATTTTTCAGGTACACACCTGAGTTAATCATAAACTATTCATCTAACCCAGATATGACTATAAAACATTTATGTGAAACTTCTGTGCCTGATTTAAATCGTGTTTGGTTTCAAAGTGTTTTTAATGTTGAGCATGTATGCTCTTTCCCTTACAGGGTGTTTTTATTTACGTTTTGTTCATTCATGTATGAATAAAATACTATTAAACTTTGTGCCTGAATCCTTGGCCTCTCCCCCCACCCTAAGATGTACCAGAAAGAATGCTGTCAGTGCTGTTTCTGTCAAATCATAAAAGGACTGATATCTTGTTATGAGGATAATTATAATTTTAAAAAATGTTATAATAATGAACAGATCAGATTGAAATATTAGTGACAGTTTATAATTTTTTTTTTTTTTTTCCCCTGGATGTCTAACAAATGTTTTTTTTTTATTATTTCTGAGTAGACAGATATACCTGTGTATCTGCAAAACATGGACTGACATGTTTACAGTGGTTTTTGTATGGTAGTGTCTGTTTTTGTAAGGTTGTTTGAGACAGAATGGACTTTGTTATTGCCTACTATATGAATCTGAGTGAGTCACACCTTACAGATACACCTGTTTTGCTCACATATCTTAAACACAGAACAAGGAAACTGTTTCAGTTCCTTGAAAGGAAGCTGGAAACTTGTTGAGCTGTTGTTTTTGTCTTTTGTTCTGTGAGTAAATAAAGTGAAATGGCAGAAACCATTTTTTCTCAGGATCAGTTCAGATGTCCTGTGTGTCTGGATCTACTGAAGGATCCAGTGGCCATTCCCTGTGGACACAGTTTCTGTATGAGCTGTATTACAAGCTGCTGGGATCAGGATGATCAGAAGGGAGTCTGCAGACAGACCATCACTCCAAGACCTGCTTTATATAAAAACACCATGCTGACTGAAGTAGTGGAGCAACTGAAGACTAAACTCCAGGCTTTTGTTCCTGCTGGACCTGAAGATGTGGAATGTGACGTCTGTACTCTGAGAAAACACAAAGCTGTCAAGTCCTGTCTGGTGTGTCTGAACTCTTACTGTCAAAATCACCTCCAACAACATAAAAATTTCTTTAAAGGTAAGAGACACAATCTGATAGAAGCCACTGGACGACTTCAGGAGAAAATCTGTCCAACACACAATAAACTACTGGAAATCTACTGTCATACTGACCAGCAGTGCATTTGTTATTTGTGCACAATGAATAATCACAAGAATCACGCTACTGTAGCAGCTGTAGCAGAGAGGACAAAAAAACAGGTATGAACCAAAAGTCTGTCTATCTATCTATCTATCTATCTATCTATCTATCTATCTATCTATCTATCTATCTATCTATCTATCTATCTATCTATCTATCTACCTACCTACCTACCTACCTAGGACCCCTAGCCCACATTTTGTATGTCTCCCTTATCTAACACACCTGATCAGCTCGTTTGTAGAGACTGCAAGACATGAATTGGGTGTGTCTGATAAGGGAGACATACAAAATGTGTACGGGTCCTCCAGGACAAGTTTTGGAAGCACTGATCTACCTATCATCTTTTAAAAGTCATGCTAAATAAAATGTGAAACATTTATTGGTATTTCTTGGGTTGCTCAGTGCTAAATTAGTAGCTGATGGGAACACCCTCCCAGTGTGACAACTATCTGAATGCCCATAGAATCACGCCAATTCACTGGCTGATAGCGCAAGCAGTGTACTCCGAGACTGACGTGCTGTATGAGCAAGGGGATACGATGCTGAGGTCAGAATAATGTAGAGCAGAAGGTACTCAGTTAAACTGCATTTTTTTGTGACAGTTTTCAACATCCAGGGCTTCTTCGAACCTTAAACAAGGATATGCTATCCAATTTCTATGCTGCCCGCCTCACTTCAGCAGAAGTGCTCGCCATGATTTTTGTTTGCTAGAAGACTCTGATATTATGACACCAAAGCAGGATGGTGGTTTACACCAATTATGGGATTTTACGTAGGCTACTACTCAGCCACTTCTGACCCCTTCGCTGAACTGGTACAATCACTCATACCTTCTATCACCTCCAGTCACTTCATCTTCCTCTGCATGTCCCATGGCCAAACCGGCAACTTACTCTGGTGAGGCATCTGAGTGCAGTGGCTTCCTTCTCCATTGTTCCCTGTATTTTGAAATGCAAACACCAACAATTCGCTAATGAGAGAGCAAAGATCACTTTTATCATCTCCTTGCTGTCGGGATGAGCACTCCAATGGGCAAGATCCATCTGGGATTCTCAAAGTCCAATTACACGCTCCCTTGATGCATTTGAAACCTATTTTAAAGAAGTGTTTGGCACCACCGCTTCAGCGATCTCCGTCCATGACAAACTGTTCCAATAACGGCAAGCGGATATGTCCATACACGATTACACCGTAATCTCACTGCTACCAGCGGATGGAACGAAACAGCTCTCCTCTCTGCATTTCGTCGTGGTTTGAATCCTTCACTTCGTAAACAAATGGCCATTTATGAGGATAAAGTGGGACTGGAGAATTTCCTGCCTACCACCTCCTGAGATTGACACCAACGAGACCATCTTCAGAGTCAAAGAGATCTTAAACTCCCGGCGACAATATCTGGTCGATTGGGAAGGATTCGGTCCCGAGGAGAGGTCATGGGTGGACAGAGACGACATTCTAGATCCACTCCTCACTGACTTCCATCAATTCCTATTCCTGTTTGTCCTATACTTGATTTACATAGACTGCATAATTCAATGTTTTCTTGTCAGCTGAAGACTAATTAATCTAATCAGCTGTTTACTTGTTCTGTGGGCCACAACAAGGGTGTTGCTGCTAAGAAAAAAATAAGACACATTTGGTGAAGGATGCACCAGATTTCTCTTACTAATATGGCGCTTGAGTTAAACTCACCTTTTGGCATTTAAGTTCACTGTACTAGAAGTGTTGCTGCTTTTTTAGGCCTTATCTAGTGCGCAGCGAACTGGGCCTCTCTGCATATTTTGTCAGATTTTACAGAAGTTACAGCTACTATTTCTTCATAGAAACATCTGAGGATTGATGGTCCAGTGTTCCTTTTAGGTACTGTTGATGCCATTAGCCAATACACTGTTGTGATTATACAGGGTTCAGACAATCATCACATTGTTCCCATAGTGTCAACTACTGCTGCTGTATCTCATTCCCATTACATATGTTCAAAAAAGAGATCTGTACTCATAATCAGTTTATTTTTAGAAATCCATTTACAGAAGTCTAATGTACACTGCTACCTTATTATTTATTATTATAAATAACTATGTATATTGTCTTGAGTCATGATTCATTTAGTTTCTTCATTCTAATTCTTCATATTTGTTCAGCTTTATTTCACACTATATACTTGTAGACCACCAATTATATTGTCATTTCTAACACAGTTCTATGGAATATTTCTAAAGTTCACACAGTTTTTTTTTTAATTTCCATGCAGATAATTTTGAAAAAGACACAGACAGAGTTCCAGAAGAGAATCCAGCAAAGAAAGAAAGATCTTGAGGAGCTGAGAGAGGCTGTGGAGACTCATAAGGTGAGTTTGGAGAAGAACAAAGGTTTGAGACTCTGCTTGGATTCTGTTTATAATTGTGGGTCAAAGGCTGATTGTAATGCGTGTCCTAACAGCACTCTGCAGAGACAGCAGTAGAGGACAGTGAGAAAACCTTCATTGAGCTCATCCGTTCCATTGAGAACATCCGCTCTAAGGTGATGCAGATGATCAGAGAAAAGGAAAAGGCTGCAGTGAGTCGAGCTGAGAGACTCATCTTTCGACTAGAGCAGGAGATTGATTATCTGAGGAGAAGAGATGCTGCGCTGGAGCAGCTTTCTCACACAAATGATGACATCCTTTTTCTCAAGGTAACAGATCTGAAATCCAGAAATGTGGTTTTAACAAGACCTTGCTATTAGATGTTTTTTAAATTTCAGCTTAATTACTAGAAATATGGAAAATCACTAGAACATGAGTGCTAGATTGCACCTGAGGAGCCCAGGAGAACACCAAGAATATGATTAAGAATGACGCAACTATTGCAAATAAAGTGCAGATATAAACAAGCAAGATAATATGCAAAGGTGGACAGTAACAAAGTAAATTTACTTGAGTATTGTACTTAAGTACACTTTTTGAGTATCTGTACTTTACTTGAGTATTATTATTTTTTCTGGAAACTTGCGACTTTAACTTCCCTACATTTGAAAGACAAATATCGTACTTTTTACTCAACTACATTTATATCAAGGTCCCCAAGCAGAAAGTCGTTATATGTAGCAGTTTTTACAATGTGTGCATTTTCAGATTCACTGAACTTTTTTTTTCTGTGAAAATCCGGCCTGCGATCTGCCAGGACCTTCCTGTGTTGCCAAGTGTCCCCAGCTACCGGGCACTACTTTCAGGCGCTGCGTAATATCACTGCGCCTGCCGCGGCCATGTTACGGCAGCAAAGTTCCTTGATTATTACGCCGGAATGAGAGTAGTTCCTAATCATATCAGCCTAGAAAATCGCAACTTTTCATTTTCCGCCGATCTTAGTACACGATATAACTACAGAAGAGTCGAGTTTTAAATAGGAAAACTATCGAAACTCTTTGATCGTTTTTGAACGCGATGCTACTGGTCTAATAGGATTCAATGATCTATGCTAAGCTACAGGGACGTGCACAGGGGGGTTGCTCAGGTTGCCCGGGCAACTGCCCATATACCCTTCTCGACTCACGTTGCCCTTCCGAGGTGGAAAAAAATTAATAAAAAAATCGTACAATGGATGCAGAATTTCACGTAAGCCTAGATAAAAAAAAAAACCGCAAAGCCTCATTCACTTCCATATTCGGGAAAGTGAAAGTCAGTAGGGGAAGGGCAAACTCTGTTTACGTGGCTGCAGCACTGCACGCGACCGGCACCTGAGCTGAGCCTGCATGAGCGGCACTAGGAGATTGTCGCGGTTGTCGGGTGAGACGACTTAACGTTGTTGGAAAGGTATAACAAACGGACGATCATCATCAAGTTTTATGAAATGAATTTTTTTTGGGGGGGGGGGGGGGGGGGGGTTGGTAGGCGAGTGCCCTCTTTTTAGGTCAGAGCAACTGCCCCTCAAAATTCCTGTGCACGTCCCTGCTAAGCTATGCTAAAAGTGCTATCGCCAGACACGGAGATCGGCTGAATGGATTCAAAAAACGGTAAAACTCAACTTATTAACTCTGGGGGAGTTGGAGAATGAGCCTATTTCCAAAAAAAGTGGAGTGTTCCTTTAACACTTACTGCAAAATTATTATTTACCACTCGTTGCAGAACACAATCCCTGTTCCCTGTATCTCCCTCCTGCATAATCTGTTTTTCTTTTTGTAGCTGGAAATCAGCGCACATACCATTTGCGGGCAGAGGCGGACAAAGTACACAACATCCTTACTTGAGTGAAAGTACAGATATCACTGGTCAAATATTACTCCACTACAAGTGAAAGTTGTAAAGACAGAAAACGCTCTAAAAAGGCATGCGTTAACTCCTTAAAGCCCTTTGGAAAATTAACCATGTTTTTACTATAGTAACGATAACTATGGTATTTGCAGTAAAATAACAGTATCCACAAATTTACTATTATCTCACTATAGTAACCATATGCTATTTGTAGTAAAACTTCATTTACATTTACATTACATTTAGCAGACGCTTTTATCCAAAGAGACTTACATTGAATTCAAGTTAAAGTTTTTACATTTTATCAACTTTTGCTTTCCCTGGGAATCAAACCCATGATTTTGGCGTTGCTAGCTCCATGCTCTACTATTTGAGCTACAGGAAAGCCTACTCCAGTAACTAAAGAGACTAAAGGTTTGTTTTCTTTTCAATGTTTGCTTTGTTTGCCTAAAATGAACCATATCATAGACTTCAATATCTCTTTGAAAAAGAACTTTGGAACTTTGGAACTTTTTAAACAAGTATTAAAATGAGTTCAGTGTATTGTAGGAGTGTTAAATAAACAAATAAAGATGATTATTATCATATTGTATTATCTTAATTCCAAAGATAATACAAGCTAATCATTGTATTCAGTAGGTTGCATTAGTGGCATAAGGTATTGTAAGTATACAATAAAAGCAAAATACAATAAAACAATGCATTTACTTTTTACTTTTGATACTTAAGTACTTTTAAAAACATGTACTTCTGTACTTTTACTTAAGTAAAAACCTGTCTTTACAACTTTCACTAGTGGAGTAGTATTTGACCAGTGGTATCTGTACTTTCACTCAAGTAAGGAAGTTGTGTACTTTGTCCGCCTCTGATAATATGTGATTGTACAGGCCAGTGGTGGAAGTTTGGATGTCATTAAGGTTTTTTGTTTTGTATCTTAATCTTGTATGTTTATTTCTTCCTGTAGAGTTTCCAGTCTCTTGCTGTATCTCCTGAATCTACAGATACATCCAGCATCACTGTTAGCTCTCTCTTCTCTTTTGATGATGTGGGAAAGTCCCTCTATCAACTGAAAGAAAAACTGCAGGATTTCTGTAGAGAGGAGATAGAGAAGATATCTGGCAAAGGTAAAGTAGAAGATTTTCTTTAACTCTTAGTCATCATAGAATATATATAAAAAAGTTTTAATGGGATACTTATGTCTGTTTATTTTCTTAGTAACATATGTTGAAATTATTCCCACCAATGAACCCACGATCAGGGAGGAGTTCCTACAGTGTAAGACACAGTGGAAACACACACACACACACACACACACACACACACACACACACACACACACACACACACACACACACACACACACACACACACACACACACACACACACACACACACACACACACACACACACACACACACACACAGGCACGTTATTAGGACTTTCCACTGATTTAATTGTTTTTACACTGATCAGAGAGAATGCAAATACGATTATATATTTGTAGCACTGTTTGTGACATACAGCAATTGTTACACTGAGGCCCACACATTAATTTTTTTTATTTTTTTATCTCTTTTAGATTACAGTAAATTCACTCTGGATCCAAACACAGTGAATGAACACCTCCGTTTGTCCGTCTGGAATGGAGTGTTTAATGTCCCTAACGTAGTCCAGCAGTATCCTGATCATCCAGACAGATTTGATAAATATCCTCAGGTGTTGTGTAGAGAGAGCGTGTGTGGACGCTGTTATTGGGAGCTCGAGTGGAGTGGTGATGATGGTGTGGATATATCGGTGTCATATAAGAGCATCAGCAGGAAAGGAGGCAGAAATGAGTGTTTTTTTGGATGTAATGATCAGTCCTGGAGCTTGGACTGTTCTCCTTTACTTTATTCATTCTGGCAAAATAACAGTTACACTGATCTTCCTATACCATATGGTCGCTGTAGAATAGGAGTGTATGTGGATCACAGTGCAGGAACTCTGTCCTTCTACAGCGTCTCCGACACAATGAGCCTCATCCACACAGTCCAGACCACATTCACTCAGCCGCTCTATCCGGGGTTTGCAGTTCACGGTGGATCAACATTGAAAGTGTGTGATCTAACGATGTAGATTACAGAAAGCTGACTGTAATCTGTATTAATACATAATGTGGCTTTAAGCCACAATGAATCAGTGACTGAAATGTTAGTGGATTCTCTTATTGACTATCAATAATACATAAAGTTGCCGAACTTAAATGAAGCTTAAAATATCAGACGTCAACAGAGTAAAACTATTAGATAATATAAAAATAATATTTGTTGTGCTGTTTACATTGACAGTACTTGAAATGGTCAATGGTAGGCTACGTTTTACAGTTTTTAGGACTCTGAGGACTCTTAGGAGTATAGGACTTTTAGGGGGTTAGTTTCAAGTAAACGCTCAAAATGCATTATTTGGTTAACACTTTACAATAGTTAACACTTTAACTAACATTAACTAATGGAACCTTATTGTAAAATGTTACAATTATTTGTTATTAAAGCATATACGTTCACAAAAACACTTTAATTAAACAGAAAAGCAAGCAGGTGCAATACAAATAATTAATAACCGTTTCCTTACCTAAATCCTGCGTTTGGACCAGGCTCGGTTACAATCACATCACTCTGTGCTTCTGAAATTATGTTTCACTCTGTGCACAGCGATGTCCGTTGATGTCCCTCTGCACTGTAAAAAAAACAAATCCGTAAAAAAACGGATAATGTACTGGCAGAAAATTACCAGGACATTTTCTGTTCAATTTACGGACATTTCCTTCAACATTAAAAAGGAAAATTCTGTAGATTTACATTTTCTTCTGTACCGTAAATGGACAATCCGTTTTGCAGAAATTTCTAAAAAATTATAGCATAGGCCTATCTTTAGTAGCAAATAAATCCAGCACAATATATACAAATTGAACTTGGTTTATTTTTACCTCATGTAAACATTCTTAAAAGTGCGTTCAGTAGCTTTTATTTGCCTTTAACAGGTGAAGACAAAATATTATTACATCAATTAATTTAACAATGTGTTTTAGTTTTAAACAGCACCAGGCAGAAAAAAGAAAACATAAGCAGCTACTTGTACAATATTGGTGTTGCACCAGTGGTCACAAAGATAAACTTCACTGTGAAACAGTCAAGATTCAAAACATTTTTAGATACATGGGAAAAAATTAATACAAAGACAGGGCTGTCAGTAATAACAATTGCTACAGACTTCTAGTCAATAGTCAAGTGAAATGTTATTTAAAAGGACAGTTCACATTAAAAATGTGAATTCTGTCATCTACAATTGACATGGTACTGCAAAAAACAAAACAAAACAAAAAAACTCTTGTACATCATTTGAAAATAAAGAACAAAGATTCATGCACTCATGCCTAACATTTCGATGTGAAACTAAGAGAACTATACAATCTAAATTAAGAGCGGGGCTCCAAGTGTTTGTGTGCTTTTAGTATCTCTTGCCATGTGCCAGCTTGGGGAAACTACTTCTTTTTTCCTTTTGCTGCATGTTCAGTCCAAGTTCCATGTTGAGATTTGAAAAAAGCTCAAATTGTACATGGATTCTCGAAGTTGTTCATACACGAGTCTTGGAAGCATAGGTTCCCTTCATCTGAACCGTCGACCCTCGTTCAGGATTTCTTCACAGGAAGACTGGAAATGACAAGAAATGAAATGAATGAAAGTGAAGTATAGAGTAACCTGCAGAACAGGTTGAGATTGAATTATCAAGTTCCAGTTCAAACATTCTTTAGAAAATGCTAAACTTGCATTTCCAGTGGTATCCAATTGTATCCGTCATGTGATCTTGTCAACAACATTTTATGATATACTTAAAGGGTTACTCCACCCCAAAATGAAAATTCTGTCATTAATCACTTTCCCCATGTCGTTCCAAACCCGTAAAAGCTTTGTTCGTCTTCAGAACACAATTTAAGATATTTTGGTCCAGAAAAGTATGAAAAGCATCATCAGAATAGTTTTTTGTACACAAAAAAAATAAATAAATAACGACTTTATTCAAAAATTCATTGCATCTGCGTCACAGTAGCTCCATTTTGGAGAATATCCGCTGAAAGCAAACTGCGTATACTGTTCTGTGTCAGCCGCACCACACGGATATGCTGTTTTTGTTAAATAATGACTTTTTTTTTTCTTTGCGTACAAAAAGTCACAAATCACTTCATAAAGTTCAGATTGAACCACTGATGGCAGATGGACTGTTTGGACCCTTGCTGTCTATGGAGGGTCAGAAAGCTCTCAGACTTCATCAAAAATATCGTAATTTGTGTTGCAAAGATGAACAAAGGTCTTACGGGTTTAGAATGACATGAGGGTGAGTAATTAATGACAGAATTTTCATTTTTGAGTGAACTAACCCCTTTGATTATTTTCAACTAAACAGCAACACAACAAAATGTTTTATACACAGTTTTGTTACATATGTTCCTTACATTTGTATGAATTCCAATGTAGGTGCCATCTCCTCTGGATGTTTTATGTTTAAAATAAAATGAAGAGAATGTGTAGCTCAGCCACAATGGGGGAGGAAATGATAAGTTCTTGAATGACAGCAATCTGGAATCACCAATAACAATAAAAAAATAAGAAATTATAAACAACACATTGTAAATTTAGAAAGCCACTGAAAACATTGATTAAATCTTTCCTACACAAATAACTTCAATAACAAAGTCAACTGAATAAACGACTCAATTACTAATTTTTGTCAGTATAGAACATCCCTAAAGGTAAATAAAAATGGAAGCATATGGGTAGCAAAATTCAATTTGAAATATGCAAAATGGCAGTGCATTGCAATACATAAAATGGCAATGTAGTTCTGTATTTTTATATACATTTTGCCACAGGTGTCCAAATTTTAGTGTAAAATGAAAAATCCGTTATATAATTTACATTTGCCATTTTCTACACTAGTTTTAATATGCAAATTAAAAACATATTTTAACACTTTATAAGTTAATTATTCACAATATTAAGTTAATTAAAACAAAAATTATTACCCAAATTGATTAGATGTGTTTAACATATCCAAGCAAAAACTATAGCAAAATGATCATTTAAATGCTGTTTTTCCTAAATGCATTTAGACTTAGGGGTAGGACACTTGGGATTGCATTTTCGTCATAATACCGCATGATAATTGAAGCAAAATGCAGTGAGAATTTGAGGATGCATTCTGAGCCAAAGGTGCAGCAAAAGGGAAGCAAAATGCTGATTTAAATGTATTTAATTTTTCTTGAATGCATTGACACTTGCATGTAAGACATTTCCATAACATTTTCATTTAATACCCCACAAATAAATGCAAAATCTTAAGTCACTGGGGTATATTTGTTGCAATAGCCAAAAATATGAGTCAAAATTATCAATTTTTCTTTTATGCCAAAAATCATGAGGATATTAAGTAAAGATCATGTTCCATGAAGATATTGATATAAATGTATAAAAACTTCATTTTTGATTAGTAATATGCATTGCTAATAACTTTTAATAATAATAATAATTTTCTCAATATTTAGATTTTTTTGCACCCTCAGATTCCAGATTTTCAAATAGTTGTATCTCAGCCAAATTCTGTCCTATCCTAACAAACCATACATCAATGGAAAGCCTATTTATTCAGCTTTCGGATGGTGTATAAATCTCAATTCCAAAAAATTGACACTTAAGACTGGTTTTGTGGTCCAGGGTCACGTTTGAGAAAAAAAATCGCGTTTTTGACATTGGGTTATTTGGTCCTCCCCGGCACCCGTCAGACGCGCCTCTGCATCCGCGCACCCGGAAACTGAGAAGTGCAACAAAAGCAGCGCTTTCTGCAAGCAATAAACACCCTCAGGTCTGTTCACAACATGCTTTCAGATTAGAGAAAACATTTCAGTTGTGTGTTTATGACACGAGTGAGCTGTTCATCTTTCAGTATGTCACTTTTTATGTGTTGGGTGGAGTGCAGCAGTAGGTTTCTACTGGGCTGCTAACGTTACTGTGAATTCATCAGATAGCAATAACACACACTAAAATCTTCTGTTTATATATATATATATATATATATGCATGCATGCATGCAGTTATTCTGTTTGTTGTGCTGTGAGAGGGCAGAAGTTAATCTTATTCAGATAAAATCTGTTAAATCCGATTTAAAGAGATTAACAGTGAATGTTTTCTGTTATTAGAGTAAGAGAAGAGAGAAGTAAGTTATATACAGATCTGAAATAGATTATTTGACTGTTTGTGCTATGTTACCAGTGTTTGTGTGTGTGATATATAGTATTTTAACAGAAGAAAACACCATCTGATGATCCCATGATTTGCTGAATTAGCTATTCTTGAAGGTCACATTTCTGAAAATGCCCTCTCAAATCTACAGAAAATATTTGGACAGTTAAATCACCCTTAAAATGTTTGAATCCGTTGTAAAATGTAAATGTAGTGTCATTAATTAAAAAAAAAAAAAATCGTGTGTAATATAACTTGTGTTTGTTTGTTTGCTGGTTTTTATTGTATTTGTTATACTTTTATTTTTTTTATATTATTTTTGCCATGAAAATAGCGTAAGATGCTAAGCAAACTTCACAAAGAGTAGTTTTAAATGTTCGATTAGATCAAAATCCAGAAAGTTCACATTTAATAAAATGAATGACACTTAGTTGAACTCAAGGAGAAAAGACCATTTAAAATCACTAAAATATCTGTTATGAGCAGGAAAAATGTTATGAGAAGTTCCTGCAGTATTTTTTGCCCTTTGTACCAGATAGGAAGTGAGTAGAATCATTTGCTACTCTATTTTTGAAGTGTTCAGTTTAACAGTGGTTATATTGTGCTGTAAACTCCTCCTAAGATCACGAGTTTTGGTGTGATCTGATGTATCAGGGCTCATGCAGATGGCAGAAAATATTAGAGTGAATGATAAATCTGTTCTGTAATCCTCAGTGAGAGATTACTGGACTAAATGAGGCCGTTTCCTCTTGGTTTTTAAGTGCATGTTTTAATTTGGTCATTAAGCATTGTAGAGAGTCTGCTCTGTTGAGAGAGTCAGGTGCTGCCGCGCACAAAAGACAGATTAGAGCGGTGAGCAGAGACACAAACGTGACTCTTGGACTGATCCTGTTAATCTGTCTGAAGAGGCTGGGAAGGCCCGACAGACAGGCGGCAGTGAATGGGTTCCTGAAGCCAGGTGAAGGGGGTCTCTCTTTCCCTCTGCAGTTTATGGTTCTCTCTGAATATGTTTTACTAGTATCTGCTGAGGATGTTAATAGAAATAAGACACTCAAAGTTGTGTGCTACAGTAAAAGAAGAGCCTAATAACATTTATTTCTTTACAGTAAGCAGAATTTGGTTAGATATGTATATGTGAGTCAAATATCTGTTTTATAGATTTACATTTTATCATTCAGCAGTCACTTTGATCCAAATCAACTTATAAATGAGCAACACTAACACAAGTTTTGTCATAATGAGATGATGGATGTGCAATGAAAGACTGCAGATTATGCTGATCAGTTTAATAATAATTGTTGTATGAGCTGGAATATTATTAATGACAGGTGCTTCTCACTTACTGTATCATATTTGATATGCCAATTTATAAGGCCTCTTTGCTGGAACTTTGCTGAAAACCCTGTTGTACACGACCTTAATAAACCTGCCGTCTGATTGGTAGTTTTTAGAAAATAAAAGGGCTTTTAATATAATTGTAAAACTATTAGGTTGTTGTTGACGTGTCTTTTTGCTGTGAAATCTTTACTGATTTTTATAAAGTAAACATCAGAATAACTTTTATATTGTTAGTAAATGTTAAGATGAACAATTGCTAAACTGAAGCAACTTAGGTTCACGTAATTATCCATACATTATTTGGAAAAAATCATGTTCAAATGTGAGTATCAAATATAATACATCAGGTTTATAGGGAACGTTTATTTGTTCATCTCTCAGTTATTATTGTATTGTATTGCATCATATTTTTAGCCCTCATAATAAAAACTAAAGAGCTTTGATCATAAAACTAAGCATTTGATTATCTTAATGCAACATACTATTAGGAGATATAGAATGATATCTTCTATTTATATACATAAAGTACTCTCTTATATTGTTATTAAGATTGAAGATGATTTAGTCTACATTCCAAGTTATCAGAATTTCATCTTACTTTTTGGCCATATTTTAAATAACATCTGCACCAAATTGCTTTATTTTGCTCAGTTTGGGCTTCTGAAAAAAATGTAAGCGTTTTCTCCTTGAGTATGAGCCTCATATTCTCACTTCATCAAGTCAAGTCACATTTATATCTATAGCACTGTATAAAATACTGATTGTCAAAGCAGCTTCACAGTTTAACATGAAAAAAAGTCTAATGTTTCAATTAAAAAAAATAAATATATACAGAAAAAACCTTCATGACAACGTTCTGGCTTCCTGAATCCTGACACTAACTTGAGTTTTGTCTGTGTGTTTTATAAAGCATAATGTCAGATAAAAGTGAGCTCAAAGCTGAACTTGAGCGAAAGAAACAGCGTTTGGCTCAGATAAGAGAGGAGAAGAAGAGAAAGGAGGAGGAACGCAAGAAAAAAGAGGTGACAACATGCCATACTCTACTTTTTTGACTTGTTTTTGTTTTGTTTTTTTAGCCAGCAAGTTCTGTCAAACTTGGGAGGTCAAATAACATATTATCTTTTATGATATAAGCTCATATAATATTAGTTATGTTTTGTTTGTTTTCTATTCTTTTCATATGAGGTTAGGTATTTTATATTCATTTGACATTTGCAAAGGTCCTGATTGTTAGACAGTGTGAGTTTCCACTTTCCAGTTATTGATAAACTTACTTTTCCTATTAAAGAAAACAGAAATATATGTTCAGTCATTTTTCTTGCAATAACTTTAGTAACAGGGTTGAGTGGGCGAGTTTGATTAATGCAGTCAACACTACAATTTGTGTCAACATTGAGTAAATGCAGTAGGAGGGTTCCTGGTGGAAGTAAATAGTCAGATTGCTGGTTTTTGTTCTTTGGGAACAATAGAAATGTAGTTTTTTGACGAAGTGTTTGTTTCACTCTGTTTTGTTTTTGTCAGGCTGAGCTGAAGAAGGAGGCCGTCCCACTGCAGAATGATTCAGACCTGGAGAAAAAGCGCAGAGAGGCTGATGCTCTGCTACAGAGTATGGGCATCACACCAGACGTACCTGTGGGTAAGTCACCTACACACCTGATCCATGTCCACTTCAGTCAGACATCTAATATAAAATATCCCTAGAATATCGAACTGAGATCCTTTTATGCATCAACAAGACAAACCCTTGCAGTCTAAGTCAATAATATGCTATGTGGACCAGATTTTAAGCTGATATTTAACAGCACTAGTTACTTGAGCGTGTTACCAACAAAAGGAGAAACCCAGTGTAGTGTACTATATTGATTGAACACAAGGGGGCAGAGGTGCACCACAGTAGTGACAGCTAACTTCATCAAACAGCTAAGATGTAGTATTTATGACATATTTTATATCTGAAGGCTGCACATATAAATAACAATATTGTTAAAACAGGCTAAAAATGTTGACAATAAGTTTTAAAATATATTAAAATAGAAAACAGTTCTGAAATTGTATCTGAAATTGTAGTAATATTTCTCAATATTATTGTTTTTATAATCAAATAAATAGCCTTGGTAAGTGTAAGAGACTTCTTTCAAAAAAATAAAAAATGTTATCCTTTCAAACTTTTGACCAGTAATGTGCATACATTGCTAAAATTCATCAAAACACTAGTTCATCAGACAAAATGTCTCAGAAAAGTGGTTAGTGAAGAGAAAAGCTCTAGTAACATTTGAGTGCACGTGCATTAAGTGATTGAATTGTCCAAATGTTTTGGAGGGCACTGAATGTAGATGAAAGTATGTTTATGTCTTTCTTTCTTTCTTTCTTTAGCTCCTACATCCATGTCTCCCACGGCCAAATCTGCAGGCACTCCAAGTGAAGCAGGGAGCCAAGACTCAGGAGACGGTGCCACCGGGCCAAGGTACTCTCTCTCTCTCTCTCTCTCTCTCTCTCTCTCTCTCTCTCTCTCTCTTTATAGTGCATATGGCAGGTCTAATCTGATTGGCACTGGAAAAGTTTGTGGCTTTAGCGTTGCTTGAAGGACAATCCTCCAGGGAAAGTGTTGTTTTATTTTTGTGTCTGTTTGCAGGTCTGAGCAGGTAGGGAAAGATTCTTCTGAATAAATCTCTGTTATTAGCTTCTTTTCACCTGTAACTAAAAGAGGATTTATTGCTGGAAACCCCCTGAGAAGAAAGAAGGGGAAACATGAAAGCATTAGCTCTGTTCCAACACCTAGTGAGCTGCCCACTGTGTCTGTGTTTTCCAGCCTCATAGATGCACTCTTAATGCAAAAGCTGTTTCAGAGTGATGATGATGCAGCCTTTTAAGCTGTACTCTAAAGCAGAATTGCATCTACAGAGAAGGTTATCCCAGAATCCAGTCTAGTAGGCCGAACCACAAAAACACCACATTTTTCCATTGGCTTTTGGATTTTTGCAGAAAATAAACTTTGCGACCATAAAAAGTTGGATGTTCATCATAATAATCTTCACAAAAATGAGCTACACCATCTACTGACTTTTAACATCATCCCCATTAAGCTTTGGACAACTCTTTCAGTCTTTATTTAAAAAATATTTTCCCTGAAATTTTGAGTTAGAATAGATTGCAGGTGCAAATTATGAACACGGGGAGGCAGTAAAGTCAGACTAGTGCGTGGATGAGTTTTCCTGTTCAGTATGATGATGTTTACTGTCTCCGACATCCTCTGTAGTCCTATTTAACACCTTTTAAAAATCACAGGAAGATGTAACTGGTGTATTGTATGTCGAGGAGTAAAACATAAAAAAATCTCAATCTCTTATTAACCACAGACCTTATTTCAGGCATTTAACCAAAACCCATTAACTTTGAGAGGATGGAACTGGACTCTATTGTCCCAACAGAATAATAAAATAATTCAGGCTTATTGCGTTTTTTTTACTCTTTGTTGCTTTAATGTTGCTCATCCTTATGTTGTATCTGTTAGGTGACAGCTGTGCATTATTAATACCAGATTCTAGTTTAGGGATTGAAAGAAATTTGAGAGTAAAACAATATTTTCACTGTATTATCGACAGTCAAATAGAGGGGAGACTGGGGAATGTTTTGTGGGGACACAGGCTAGAATTGAACCTGCATTACCTGCATGAGCCCCAAGGCTCAACTTTTCTGGGGCACATGAGCTAACCACTAGGCTACAACTAGTAAAACAATAGGAATATAGAGAGCTTATAGAATGTGAGTGCGTTTTAGCTCACAATAAGACCTGTGGGAGCACTGTAGAGCTGCTGTAGGGAGTGTTTAACCCCTGATTACAGCAGAAACTCACACAAACACACACACACACACTCAACAGATGCCCCCGGGGCTCCGTGTCCACTCATATCCCACACCGCTTCATCACTTCCTACACACACGCAGGTCATGTTACTAGCTGCACACACACATTCTCCCTCATCACAGTCATACTCCCACTTAATGCACTCATGACCACACACAGCCTCTGGTTGTGTTTCCGCTGATGTGGGGCGGTTTAGTGTCATGATCTGTAAGGATTTCATTACCGTTTTAATATACGCCAGCAGTCGTCTTTTATTCATATTGAAAATAACTGAAAATAAATTTCATTTTATTTTGTGGATAAATATTCCACTCCATAGAATGAGAAGACTGAAAATATTTTAATGATGCATTTGGCTTTGAAACTAGATTGAGATTTAGAGTACTTTGTGAAAGCATATGTCTTCTGTTCACCAAAATAGCATTTATTTGATTTTGTTAAAAAAAAAAAAAATGCAGTTTAATTTTATTTAAAATAACATTATATTTTTATATATTAAAAATTCAATTTTCTTTACCTGTAAAGGCAATGCCCCATTTTCAGCAGTGTTTTTTCTACTTCTAAAACCTGATGACATCCTTCTGTTTGATGGGACCTTTCTTATTAGAACAGATGTTGTGCTGCTAAAAATTGCTTGTAAATCTCACATGCTATATTATCAACAACAAATTTTGGATTCAGTGTTTTTGTAAACTTGTTTTCTTTTGGTTAGCACAGGATTTGTATTTCTTTTTGGAACTGGTTGGTCATAGGCCTCATTGAAATGAGCTTATGAACTCAAATTATTGAATATGCATGCAATATTTGGTAATAATATAGCATAACAAGATATTTATTAGAAATTTTTGGTAGGCCCGTCATTTTTTCCTGAACAATTAAAAATGTTAAATTATCACTTTTTTGGGGGGAAGTTGTTATATCCTGTATGAGAGAAGACTGTGTATGTTTCAGCCCAGTGCAATAACATTAACTAGTATTTTCAGGGAAAAGCAAGTCCTCTGGGTCAAAACGACCAGAACGCAACATGAGGGTTACAATGTCTTTTTCTACAATATCAGAAATAGTGAAGTCTGTTGTTCTTTCCAGAGATGAAGGCTATTTCATGCACCACATCAGTGTCTTGAGAAACAGACCGCACATTGGTGCTCAGCTAGTATTACACAGCAGCTTCATTTGCAAAACCGAGAAGTATTTTTATAAATATAGATTGTGTTTTAATAAGAATTCCTAAAAGCCCTTTTAAATGATGCCCTCTTATTTTTAACTGCCATATAAATGTTTTATACCTTCTAATTCCCAATGAAGTCCAGCCATCTTTTCTTTTTTTCTTTTTTTTTCTGAATACCCTGTTTGACCCAAAAAGGAAAAAGGTTGCAAGTGTCGTTTAATTTTATTTACAGCAATTTAGTGACTAAATAATGCGCAGCATTGTATCTGTGGATATATATAAAGCAGGCTTTCCATGTCACTTCTAGTATTTACTTAAAATTCTCTTATTTGAATTAAATCTATGATGGTGTCATTTAAAGTATGTGTGGTTTTCTCAAACAGCTGTGATCAGATGATTATGGCTGGTCCTGTACTGGAGAAGTGTGGTGGTTTCCTGAACATCAGAACAGATGATTTCCTTTAGAAACAGAGCACCACATGGACATGTGGTTTCTGACTGTGTTGTGTTTGTCTCGTGTGTGTTAGTATAGAAGCTTTTCTTCTTGTCTCTAACTATAACACTGTTTTTAACCACTTTTTATATAACTGCCTCTCTGTCTTGCTGTATATCTCTCTGTGTCTGTAACCCTGTCTCGTGGCTGTGACACTAACAGGACTCTGCACTGGGACTGTGACCCCTCTACTCTTCTGCTTCACTCTGAGCTAGGGTACTGCACACTTTCTGTTTATTCTCCTTCACTTCTGCTCTTTCAAACCTCTAGAGAAAGACGTCATGAGTGATTGTTGTTGATCATGAGAAGGGATTCATACTATGATTCATGCTGTACTGTAGGGATGCATGATATTGGATTTTTGCCAATATCCGATATGCCGATATTTTTCAAATCATTTTGATTTGGAAACAACACCAAGTCTCTCCTGTGCAGAAATTATAAGCAAAATATTTTTAATTTTGGTTAGTTTTCAACAAGAACTTATTTGTTAGAATTAAATAAACCATAATGAAGGTTTTTTGACAGCACACTGAAGCTTTGAAAATAACTATAAATTAACTATATATCAATCACTGCATCCCCCCCCCCCCCAGAAAGATGCAGTGTTAACCCCAACATTTTATTTTATTTAGAATATTTAACATTTGTAGATGGTCTAAAGTAAAAATTCTGAAAATCTTTCAGAGCTTATGATTTGTTTAAAAAATTAAGCATATTAGATATTAATGATTTTTTTTTTCATGCAAGCTATAGCTTCTGACCTTTAAATCAAAACATACTCATTATTTTATGACATTAATTGCTGCTTTATTTAATCAGAAACATTAAATGTCTAAATGTTACTTGTGTAGGCTATTTTACTTTTAATTTAATTAGAAGTTGGCCAACTTCGCCCCCTACAGATTAAAACTCCTTACTGAACAGGTGTTAGGACCTGGGGGAGGCTGTCACTGCTGCCGCTGCAGGTGCTATTACTGTTTACTCTATCATGCACCCAAGGCTTCATTCTGTACATGCTTTCACAGATTAAATGCAGAGATCCAAAAGAGTGAATCTAATCATCATTCAGACAAAACTTTGCTTCAAGATTGAGCCACACTGCTGACATGATCTAATCACTAGCACACCCTGAACACATGTGACTTAATGTATTCCTCTTATCAGCAAGACATATCAGCATAATTTTTCATATCGAGTCGATGCCGATAATTACATTTAGAGCCATTATCGTCCGATTCCAATATCAGTCCGATAATATTGTGCATCCCTACTGTGCTGTAAAGTAAACTTCGAGATATCAAGGCATATGGGTTTGGATGCTTTAAATGTCACACAGAGGTGAATGTAAATATCAGTTTGAAAGATTTCTAAAGTGAGCACAGTGATTTCCAGAGGACATTTAGAGACATTTACACCTGGTATGATGGACATGTGAGACAATGCTTACAATACCACTTATTTAGTATTTATGCATTAGTGTTACTATTTTTCCAGATTTTAGAATAATAGAATTTAGAATAAAAGTCATTAACATGATCAAATGCAAGTTTAGAAATTACATAATGACAAAAAATGTTGAACTATTACACTTTCTGTATTCTAAAGTGTTTGAACAGTTGAAAGAGATCCAATCCTTCACAAGCACCCATTAAATTAAATTAATATATCAGTTATAAAAATGTAAGGTCCCACTTTATATTAGGTGGTCTTAACTACTATGTACTTACATTTAAATTAATCATTTGATACAAAGCACTTATTGTGTACATACATGTTTTTACATTGTACTTATGTTTTTAAAAAATACCTATATGTACTTACATCTGTAATTAATTTCTGTAATTACATTTATAATTACACTGTTGACCCATCCGTTACACCTTATCCCACCCTTAAACCTACCCATACCACCAAACCTGTACCTAACCTTACCCGTATCCCAACTCAATAGCAGCAAAAGTGTTTTGCAATACAATATGAACACAATAAGTACATTGTACTTATTTTTTGATGTAAGTACATAGTAGTTAAGGCCACCTAATATAAAGTGTAACCAAATGTAACATTATTTTTGATGGGTTTATGGGTTTTTGTTTATTTGTATTTATCTACAAACTAATCTGGCACAAGGCTTTTCAGAACAAAAGATATTTGTGCATAAGAAACAAATTTAGTCAAATGTGTCCATTTCTGACCACCTATGAATTTGGTGTGGGTGATTGAATCACAGTACGTTTCTCAGACTTATTGGAACATGTTTCCACCCGTGCTGTGTTTAGTGCTGTCCTCTTGTGATCAGCTGATTGAGATGTTACCAGAAGTAAATGTGGCCTCAGTTTGTCATCTGCTAAAGAACGATGCAGCATGTGTGTAAACGGTTAGATGGTTGAACAGTGTGGGCATTGTTTCTTCTTATGATTTGTGTGTGTGTGTGTGTGTGTGTGTGTGTGTGTGTGTGCGCTCTTTCAGACGTGGTCCTCTGAAGTTGGCCATGGTGAAGGTGACCCACGTGGATTTCCCTCCCAAAGAGGTGGTGTCCTATACCAAGGAGACACAGACGCCCACCATGACAGAGCAGAAAGAGGGTAAGTCATCATCAAACCCATACAGGAATACTGACTGATACCATGTACAAGATTATTTTCATGTTATGGACAGTAAATAAAGCAATTTGTGATATCGTTATATTTAAATAAACACCAACAACCTCCAGAATTTTAAATGCTGCTGGTGGATTCAGGCATGAGAATTACAGATGCATGATATATCCATGACCATATCAATAATGGCCAATATTGTTGCTTGCTTTCTGTATGTATGTGTGCACACATTTTCTATTCCAGCTTAGGAAAATTATGCTTCTTACTGTAAATTGTAATGTTTTTAATGCTTAATTTCATAGATTATTTCTTTCTGATTCTCTGTTAAATGTTACAGTTTTTAAACAGCAAAAAACAGTAGGCAATATGTTTACAATGTGAGTTATATTATCTTTTATCGACCACAGCATAAAAACTAACATTGGCTATATTGTAGAGCAGTCAGTGACTATTTTTTCACTGATAGCAAATGAGTTTGAAACTTTAACTGTAATGAATAGAATTTATTTTGCAAAAGGTTATTATTTTACAAAGGTGGTTTGGCTCATTGCAAAAAATCTCCCAGACAAGTCGAAACCAATTTTTTTAACACTGAGGATGCAGGTCAGGGTAGAAACGAGCGTGACTGACACATGTCAATCATCGGAGAAGGAGGCTGGTGAGTGGCACTGTATCTGCAGCAGCAGTTAGAGCACAAGCCTCTGATCTGAGAGCTATTCAGATGTGCTTGTGTGTGTGTGTGAGAGACATCAGAAGTGTGTAACCCTTTTTGGAAATGATCTGACTGTAGTGAACATGGAGATGAAAGCTGAGGGAAAATTGCAGAGACTCGAGAAACATAAGACTTCAAGGCAAGATTAAACTCACACACACACACTCACATCCGTTTACAGAGTTGGAGCGAGGGGGCACAGGAAATGAGCAGTAGGTTAGTGGAGATATGAGAATGTGTGTCCAAAGGCAGGTCAGGATTTGTGTAATTGCAGTTGAGGCCTTTTATGTGGCAGTTCGTGCATGTCTGTGACCGCCCCACTCATGTCAGATATACACAATCACTGCTTTACTCTGTGTGTTTGTGATGTCTGTTCTGTTGATGTTTGCGCAGGAGATAATTAGGGATAATTTTAATGAAAGATATTTAGGGATCTATTTTTAGGGATATCATGACTGTATCAGTATTGGACAATTTAATTTATTGCCATTGGTCTGGTTAGGCTGATTATTGGATGCAGATATTATCATGGCCTGTTTTTACAATTCTTACAGTAAACTTTCTTCCTTAGGACAGAGAAATAATCAATTTAATTAAAACTGTGTCATTTTTAAGTTCATCATTTTATGTGTAACAGCATCAAGTCAGATGTTTTATTATCACATTTGATTGGAGTAACACAAAAACTGTAACTGACTCACTTTCTCAAATCTGTTTAGATTGTCTGTTTCAATTAATTCATTTCAAATATCAAATAATTACTTATAGCCCCGCATCACATTTCATGTTGTAGTATTTAAAATAATTGCTAATGCTAATGATGTTAACCGTTAATGTAATATTTTACATTAATAATCAGAAATGTTTCTTGAGCAGCAAATAAGTAGGCTATATGAGAATGATTTCTGAAGGATTATATGACACTGAAGACTGGAGTAATGATGCTGAAAATTCAGCTTTGCATCACAGGAAAAAATACATTTTAAAATATATGCAAATCGAAAAAAAATATTTTAAATTGAACTAATATTTCACAGTGTTTCTGTTTTTACAGATTTTTTTTTTAAATGAAATAAATGTACCATTTATGAGTTTAAGAGACTTTCATAAACATTTAAAAAAAATCTTACCAACCTCAGACTTTAAAACGGCTGTGTACATTGTTTATTACTTTTAATTGTTAGGTATCATTATAATTAATTATCATTCCTCCTATCCCTATAGTGGGAAGTGTTTTTAAGCCAAGTGAGAATTATTTTTTAAGCCATTTCAGAGCAAATGCGGAAACATCGCCTATCATGACAAGATAGATTTACACATTGTCAAAAGGCTGAAAAAAATATCTAGAGATATGTTTTTCTCTGCGGTGTCACTTTGCCCCAGCCCGCAGTATGTTAAAATTAAGACTTTTGCCTGCAGACTGTCCGAAAGCTCCTCAGCACACACACACACACACACACACACACACACACACACACACACACACACACACACACACAATCTCTCCTTTCATTCCTGCCACTGTATAATCATTTCATCAACTCTTACACTCTCTCCTGTCTCTCCTCCAGCACATAACAAATCACTCTGGGTGACATTGGGAGGTTTTCCCATCTCCCTTGCTTTCTTTCTCACTGATGGAGTGGTTTGTGGTGAAGAGGCTTGTGGGGCTGTTGAAGGCTCAGCTCTGTGTAGGTCAGGAGCTGTGTGGCCGTTACTGTGTGCAGCAGAACATACAGGTGTCAGTATTTTCAGGATGCATACCTGCATCAGTGTTGTGTAAACAGAACCGCTCTGGACAAAACTAGTTGTGTCACGTCATAGTGTATTTTTTTCATGTGGCATTCTGACCTGATATGACCGTGTGTCTGAAGGTTTTAGATTTAGATGCTGTTGTCTTGTGCCTCTTTCATCAGTTTAAGGTCTTTTATGGTGTGCATTAAAAACATTCAAAAGACGTGTGAGGTGTGGATGGAAATCACGTTTCCCGTTTGCCTGATCCACAGCTCTGCTTGCTGGAGCACCAGGGGTTGTGAGAGTGTGAAATTGAATTAAAAGTGATTGTTTTAATCGCCCTTGTGCTCATTGGAGGGTTAATATCCCGTGCTAATCACAAGAAGCCTCTTGTATGGAGAGCATCTCTCTTAAAGTGAGGAACCCTCAGCCCAGCTCTTCACAGATCCAGGCATCTCTAAATGAATACTTTTGTCCATCATCTCCTAAACACACTTATTTCATCATTCATCAGCTATCAGTCAATGACACAGGAATTATCACATTGATTACAGGGATAATAAAAAGCCTCTGCTGTGTTCATTTTATCTTAAGTTTGTGTTTTGTTCAAACTTTTTGGGACAAACTAATTTGGTAATGTCTTTACTAAAAATTAATAGAATATAAGTTGTCTCAAAATCGATAGTTATCTAGTTGCTTGCTAAAGGCCCAGTCATATTAGCAACATTTAGACAAAATTTATTAGCAAAAAAGGTGTATTGTCAATAGTGTAGTGATGTATGAAACAATGCTCACATAGAAACCGAATAACTTTCTGTTGGTTAACGTGTTGTATTCATGTGACCAACTTGAACCTGTTGTAAAATCTACAATGAAATTGCAAAAATCTTCCAGATTTTGTAGATTCTCGTCGATTCATATTGAGCCTGTTGTGAAATCTTTTGCCCATACAGTATTCAAAATTCCCGATCTCATAGATTCCAGTTGACTGGATTTTGACTATGAACATTAACCAAACAGTGGTAAATTTAACCACGCTTTAAGACAGCATTTTGAAAATTTGTGTCAAATGCCTTCACTAAAAATAATGGGACATAAATGGACATAATCTGATGTGCAGTCACATCAGCAAAATTTTCGCAAAAGTCACCTTTAAAATGAGCAACTATCTGTTGGTCAGCTGGCTGATTTCATGTGACCAACTGAACCTCTTGTGAAATCTGCGGGGAGTCTTTTGCCCTGTATGTGCAATACCAAACCGTGGGGATTCAAATTGAAATAACTGAATGTTAATGTTAACCTTAAGACAGCGTTTTTGGGCATTAGAGGTGTATTTGTTTATAAAGCCTTCACAAAAAACAATGGGACTTAAATTTTCTCAATCTGTTCAATTGCTTGCAAAATGTGCAGTCACATTAGCTAAATTTTGGCAAAACTTTGCAGGCAAAACATTTGTAATGTATGCAAAATATGAAACACCAAAGTCGCATTTAAAACAAGCAACTATCTTGCAACTCTCAACTTGCCGATTTCGTGTCACCAACTGAATCTGTTGTGAGATCTGCAGGAAGTTTTACACCCATACGCGGAACACCAAATCTTGGGGATTCCTATTGAACTAACTGGATTTTGGCTTTGAAAATATTCACGCATTTTATACTTCAGAGGTATATTCAAACAGTCAAATCCAGCATCTGAATGGGCCTGTGAAGCTCAGAAGCACCGTTTAACATTGATCTTTATTGATCTGTTCAACTGAACTTCCTCTCTGGAGGAGGATGCGACCCGAAGAGCTGCGCACATCTTTGTTTTGTTTTCCAGCTGTAAAGCCCATTACGAACAACCCCTTCATTGGGTCTCTCAGGAGTACCGGACTCGTATTCACAAAGCCGGGGTTCGCCTGGGCCTCTTTCACAAGTACAAACGTGGAAGTCGGCGCTCAGAGGTCTCTCTGCGTCTCCTTTTCTGTGGGCGTCCGACGGACTCTGTGCACCTGCAGAGGACATCAAAGAGCATTAGTCTTGTTCTCGAACAACCTCTGACCCCATGGGGCGCTTGCATTAATACATTGTCCTTTGACAAAGCCTGCCGATTACTGGCCGTTCTCTTTCTCTCTCTGCTTACGCCCTCCCCTCGCAAAAAGCTTTTATTTCTTGAGGGATACAAAAGCTATAATTGCTGCTGCTTTGAGATGAGGTGTCGATGGGAAGGGGATCTGCCATCAGGGTGAATTCTGTTAAATGTTTTTCTCCCTCTCTTTTTCTCTCTCCTCCCCTCTGTGGGGTCACCAGGATCACTTGCTTTTCTCCAAATGGGCATTTTTGCTGGCAGGTGCATTACACCCCTTATTTTCAGATTGTCTTTCCGCTGCTAATGCCTGGCAGGTTGATTGCTCGGGTCTGGCTGGCGGAGAAAGGGCCGCGCTGCGTTCGGGCCCCGGACTGAAAGACACTGATTACTGTTTTCCTCCGAGCCTGATTGAGGCCCTTGAAAGGAAAGATTTTAACCTTCTCTCCTCTCTCCTTGCTGAGTACGGGCCTGGCACGGCGAGATGGCCCGTGTCATCAGAACAACTCCATAAACTCATCAGAGCGAACCCCCACCACCCCTCCTCCCTCCCTCTCTCTCTCTCTCTCTCTTCAAACCCGACCCTTCCTGAGAGAGCCGTGGATATGTTTCTGATGTAAAATCTGACAGATGACATTATCATTTTGATTATTGCAGGAAAGGGCGATTTCACTCTCTATTGAAACAAGTTCTTCTGGTCATGCAAAAAGCTGCCATTAGCATGGACGAACCACATTTTGATTATCGAATATGACTCTTTGTGAGGAAATTAAAGGAATAATTTACACAATAATTAAAATAATTTCATTATTTACTCATCCTCATGATGATTGGATGAGATCTTTGATGAATATCCTAGATGTTTTTTTCTGTATAGTGTGTGTTATAAAAGTCTTCAGTTGTATTCATAGTGTTCTGAGGTCAGTTTTGTGTGAAGACAATATTGAAGATCATTATTTTTCTGATACTATTCCCATTTAAAATAGATTACAGAAGTTACATTTAAAGGCTTAGTTCACCCAAAAATGAAAATTAGTCTGTTTTACTCACCCTCAAGGCATCCTAGGTGTATATGACTTTCTTCTTTCAGACGAATCCGATCGGAGTTGTATTAAAAATTGCCCTTGCTCTTCCAGGCTTTGCTTTTCCAAGCTTTTCAAGGTGTTTTTGTTCAACAGTCCAAAAGTAGTGAAATAAAGCGTATCCATCCATATTAAAATGTTGGGTTATGGTTATAACCTTGGTTCTCTGAGGGAGATGAGTGAGACATCTCACTATGGGAAAAGCCTCTTGCGTGGCCATCCATGAAGCCCTATACAATCACGCCCATCAGGCCCGCTCTCTCGGGAAGCCCCACCCCTTCCTATTTAAACAGCAGCGTTGGCTCAGTACGGCATACTTTACAGCTCTTCCGAGTATAAGAATAATGGGCCCTCTGGAGAGATGTCTCACTCATCTCCCTCAGAGAACCAAGGTTATAACCATAACCCAACGTTCTCTTTTGGTCGACTCGCTCCACATCTCACTATGGGATATAGAAAACGCCCAATATTCTGGCATCCCCTAGCTTATTCATTGCACTTAGCAATCCTCTATGCTCTTTTCCCTTTTTCTTTACTGTGCTTCCAGCACTGCCTGTACCAAAGCAGATTTTGTCACGTCCAATTTATAAAATCTCACAAAAGTATGAGGAGAAGCCCAGTTGTCTGCCGCACACACATCTTCCATGGAGATGCCCTTAAATACCGCCCAAGACACAGCCATTCCTCTTGTAGAATGTGCTCTTAGGTTTCCTGGTAATAGCTGACCTTTCACTGAATATGCCAGTTTTATAGCTTCCACTATCTAGTGGACCCTTCTTAGGGTTCGCAAAACGCACAAAGAGGTTTTCAGATCATCTAAATCCCAGTGACTTCTCCAAGTAAATCCTTAATGCCCAGGTTGGACTTAAGTGCCACAGATCCCCTATCCTTGGGGACTCTGAGAGAGAAGGGTGGAAAGCCTGAATTTCTATCTATATCAGGGGTGTGAAGTAATGAATTACAAATACTCACATTAAAGTAATTAAGTAGTTTTTATCAGTAATTGTGCTTTTTTGAGTAGTTTAAAAATTGTGTACTTTTACTTTTACTTGAGTACATTTTAAGTGACGTATGGGTACTTTTAATCCGCTATTTCCCTCCATTTGTGGTCGTTACATGCTTATTTTAATTTAATTTTTATCCATCAACGTGATTGGATAGAGAGATATAAATCAGTCTCGTGACTTTCGTCAAATCAAATTGTGCATAGAAAACTTTAACCGCCAACTGCTGTTTATCATGGCTGCTGAAAGTGCATTCTTCAAGCATCAATTCAGTCGCATCTTCCTCTAATATGTTAAGGTAAATTTCGGAGTTCTGCTTACTAAATGATTTATGCTTTGCTATCTACACTGCCTGAATTGTGGTGTGAGGTTGCGGGTATTGCGTACAGTGTTAACTCCCGCAAGTGCCACGTTTGGTAAATTCCCAGGCACTTATGAGACACGTGATCTGCGCTGCCTCGTCTCTCTCTCGCGTGCGTTCTGCAGCAGTTACTTGGATAAGTCGTTGTTACTTGTTGAACTTGTTGACTTTTGATGAGTTTGAGCGCGCGCTGTGAAAAAGTGTGTTGGAAACGATTTGAAATAACGTACTCATATTGAGGACCAATCTGCACCTTATTGATGACCCGTGGCGTTAATAGGCTACTGCATCTGTGTCAGTGCGTGATGTAATAAAACTGAAGCTTGTTAATAAACTTTTTTTTTTAAATTTTATTTTATCGATTTTATACAATCCGCCTTCATTTAGCAAGTGCACTCGCGCATAAACAATTTTCAGTTTAAACACTTTTTGTTCCATTCAGTTGTGAATGCTGCTTATTCACCGAGACCGCTGTGGCTCAGCAAAGAGATGTGTGTTTGCGCGTGCGCGGCGTGTGTGTTTTCTTTTGAAAAAATTTACCCAGAAATACTCGCTATTTAATGCATTTTTCCTTACAAATTGTATTATCAGCATAACAATTCGAGTAAAAGTGTAAAAAAGGTATGGCATGATGCCATCCTTCTAGAACAATGTGCATTTATGTTAAAATTGTAACATAAATGATCAAGTTTAGTCATTCTTATAGCATCACACCCGTATCATGGTGTGTGATGCTGAACTATGAGTTTTTAATGGTGTTTGTATTTGCACTGTTCTAAACATTAATATTTTAAGTGCAACAGCAGCATGCTGTCTCAGTGGCACATTTTAAATCTATTTTTTCAAACTTTATGATTTAAATGGGGATGATTGTACTGAGAATAACTTTCATCTTTTCTTCAACTGAATACTGTTTCCGTGCTGTTTTGATGTATTTTAAAGAGTTGGCAGTCAAAATTGAAACTGCTGGATGATAGATATTCTTCATTCTTTATGACAAACAAGATAATGTGAATTACAGAATGTACAGCGTTTTTTTTTTTTTTTTAATTTAAATGTATAAAATGCAGTGTACAGCGTTTATTATGAGGTGGTAGAATCCACAGCTCAGTACTCACTACTCATGAGTACTTTTAAAGGAACACTCCACTTTTTTTGGAAATAGGCTCATTCTCCAACTCCCCCAGAGTTAATAAGTTGAGTTTTACCGTTTTTGAATCCATTCAGCCGATCTCCAGATCTGGCGATAGCACTTTTAGCATAGCTTAGCATAGATCATTGAATCCTATTAGACCAGTAGCATTGCGTTCAAAAACAATCAAAGAGTTTCGATAGTTTTCCTATTTAAAACTTGACTCTTCTGTAGTTATATCGTGTACTAAGACCGGCGCGAAATGAAAAGTTGCGATTTTCTAGTCCTATTTGGCTAGGAACTATACTCTCATTCCGGTGTAATAATCAAGGAACTTTGCTGCCGTAACATGGCCGCAGCAGGCGCAGTGATATTACGTAGCTCCTGAAAGTAGTCCCCAGCTATATTATAACTAGTTACCTAGCAGGGGACTACTTTCAGGTGTTCCTTTAAATAGGCTACTCTTTTACTCTTACTCAAGTAGTTTTTTGGACAAGTACTTTTACCCTACTCACACTACATTTTTTGGAAGGTAATGGTACTTTTACTTGAGTATATTTTTTTCAGTAATCTTTCCACCACTGATCTCCAGGCATGACTACCTTGGGCACAAATGCTGGGTTTGGGTGCAAGATAACTTTGGAATTTTTTTTTTTTGTAAACTTGATACATGCAGGGTTGATAGATAATACATGTAACTCTCCGACCCGCTTAATAGAGGTTAGGGCGAGCAGTAAAGCTGTCTTGTATGAGACAATCTTCAAATCTGCCTACTCCAAGGGTTCTAAAGGGCTTTCCTGAGTGCTTCCAAGAACAGGACTCATGTTGGTAACATAGGTTTGGTGATTGTCTCAGGCGGTGCACACACTTCATAAATCACTTCTCCGGATGTGGATGAAAAATCCTCCCCCCTGCCAGAGAGAGGAGATCTCTGTGCTGAGGAAGACGCCATGGATGCGAATACAGCAGTTGAACTATCTCTGCTGTCCATGTCCTCCCTGTCCATAACTGGGCTATTAGGAGGACCCTCACTCACCCTCTGTGATCTGATTCTGGACAGTGTAGGGAGGATAAGGCTTATCGGTTGGAAAGCATATAACAGAGTCTCTGGCCAGGGATGTGCTAATGCATCCATCCCTAGTGGCGCATTCATCCCCTTTAGTGAGAAGAACAGGGGACAATGTGTGTTCTCCTCTGAGGCAAATAGATCCACTCTTGCCTGACCGTATTTGCGCCATATTTCTTGAACTACCTCTGGGTGAAGCCTCCATTCCCCCTTCGACAACAGGTCTGTCCCGATATTAATTTGGCCTGGCACATGTGTTGCTCTGAGAGACAGCAAGTGCTTTCTGTTCCATTACAATATTCTTTTTGCCAAGGCATGCAGACTCCTCAATCAGACTCTCCCTTGATCTGACTAACACATGACAGCCTCTTATCTGTGGAAGGAAATGTTTGAGGGCCAGGGAAACTGCAAAGAGTACCAGACAATTTATTTGCATTACTTTGACTGATTCTGTCCATGCCCCATTCACAGGTTGTCCCTCCATTATTGCTCCCCAACCCAGTGATGATGCATCTGGCCACCTTGCGATTTGAGACTACTCCCATTGCCATTCCTTCCATCAGGAATTCCCTGTCCCGCCAGATGAGCAGTGCCTTTAGGCACCCTAATATCCTAATACCCTGCTGTCTCCGTGGTGTTAGTGCCGCTTCCACACATTTTGTGAAAATTCGGGGTGCTAGAGACAGGCCAAACGGTAGAACTTTGAACTCGTATATCTTGCCCTGGAAAGTAAAGCTTAGGATTTGTCTGTGCTGAGGATGGATCTGAATATGGAAATAAGCATCGTTCAGATCTGTTGAGGTGAACCAGTCTCCTCTTTGTATAGAATGGAGCAGGGATTTGTGTGTCAGCATTCTGAATTTGTATTTTCTCAGGTGTTTGTTTGAAGTTCTAAGGTCCAAAGTAGGCTGTATGCCTCCCCCATTCTTTGGGATCAGAAAATACTGGCTGAAGAATCCCTTCTTTGATTCTTCCACTGGTACTCCCTGAATTGCTTCCTTGAGAAGGAGAGAATTTATCTCTTCCTTCAAAATGTTTGCATTCTCTGCCTGCACTCTTGACTGTTTTATTCCCGAGAACCCCTTAGGCCTTCTCGCAAATTTCAGTCTGTAGCCCTTTTGAATCTTGCTGAGTAACCACTGAGAATCTGTGCATTTCACCCAATTGTCTAGGTGTACTGATAAATCTCGCACCTTGTTCAAACGTAGTGTTGGAGAGACCTCTAGTGGTGAAACCTTGATCTGCGGTAGACTTTCTACTTGCGTTACAGGTGTTTTCAACAATACAGTTTGTACAGGGTGCTTGTGTAACACTATATTGTGACTTACACAATCTCTTTTCATTTGTATAAGAGACTTGTTTGAATTTAGAAAAAGGGAAGAACAAGAGACCACACAATGTTCTTGTGCATTAACAGTCTGCTTCATTTGATTCAACAATACAGGGGAAACATGAGTGCCTTTGCTCATCATTGTACTCCGGGGGATTTGCGGAGACAATGCGAGAAACAGATCGGGATCTGCTAAACCGCCTGTTTCTTCATTCTTCCCTTCGCAGTCAGAGGGGGGAGGGGGTGGGGCCACTGCCTCTTGAGTGAAAGATTTTCGCTGCAAAGAAGGGAGATTGTTTATCTTGATCATACCGTGCAAATCTCGGTCCACAGCTCAGTGACATCTTTTCCTTGCGACAAGGCCCCTGTCATCTCCTCCTCCAGTTCAGCAATGTAAGCCAACAGAAGAGTGATTGCGTTAGTAGCGTTTCCCGTATGAGTTCAAAAATTGATGCTGAGAAAAGATCAGATCTTTGAGGCAGCTTAGGTGCGATCATGGATAACCCGACCGCCGATCGGGGATCCAGATGGCCCGCCAGTGATGCCTCCATTGACGCCATGTGAGACCAGCCCATCTCCTGCATGCCTGCCATGTCCAGCGAGGAAAACCCATATACTGGAACTCTAGATGACAGTGGTCTTTCTGAGTATTTCATCAGATCATCCAGAAAAGGTGGAAGTGCCTGATGAACTGTTTAGGTAGTAGGAACAAGGAACTTCCCATCTAGCCTCAAGCGTTTTGTGGCAGGGAGAGCAGATGGCCAATCAGTGCCCAGTTAACTCGTCGCTCGATGGCAAACCTTGTGCAGAGTTGTAACCCCTGCTGTCGTCTGCTGTTCTTCTCGAGGAGCAAACAGGTCTTCGTCATCGTGAAGGAAACTGAATCAACTTCCAGTCGGACTTTAGGGAATCACTCAATTTCCATCTCGAAAGCGACCAGTTCCCCCAGCTTATCCAAAGGAATAAGCTGGTCAGCCCAAATCAGCAGTTAGCGGAAGTTACACAAAACTGTTCATATAGTTTTTAAATATTTTAAATATTTTTTACAAAAACCCATCAATTTGCTACAGGAGGCCTTTATTCACCCCTGGAGCCGTGTGAAGCACATTTTAATATGGATGGATGTGCTTTATTTGATAACTTTTGGACTGTTGAACAAAAACACCCACCCATGCCATGATTCATCTGAAAGAAGAAAGTCATATACACCTAGGATGCCTTGAGGGTGAGTAAAACATGGGCTAATTTTCATTTTTGGGTGAACTAACCCTTTAACTACAAAATGGTTCAAGTAGTTCTATCATGACAACTCTCTGAAGATTTTAGAATGGTAATGAATATGACAATGTTAATGTATTTGGTCTTGGTGGAATAGATCTGCTTTGCTGAATTGCTGCTGCTGTTGGTTATTACTGTTGTGGATTATTGCTACTGCTGCAAAGAAAGTACAGGAACTTGCTACTACGGCGATGCGGTGCTGTGAGTATTTAAGACATACTGCTGCTGCAAAAATAGCATATATGTGACCCTGGGCCACAAAACCAGTCTTAAGTCGCTGGGGTATATTTGTAGCAATAGCCAAAAATTCATTGTATGGGTCAAAATTATTGATTTTTCTTTTATGCCAAAAATCATTAGGACATTAAGTAAAGATCATGTTCCATGAAGATATTTTGTAAATTTCCTACTGTAAATATATCAAAACTTAATTTTTGATTAGTAGTATGCATTGCTAAGAACTTCATTTGGACAACTTTAAAGGTGATTTTTCTCAATATTTAGATTTTTTTTACACCCTCAGATTCCAGATTTTCAAATTGTTGTATCTCAGCCAAATATTGTCCTATCATAACCATACATCAATGGAAAGCTTATTTATTCAGCTTTCAGGTGATTTATAAATCTAAATTTCGAAAAAATTTACCCTTATGATGACTGGTTTTGTGGTCCAGGGTCACATATACTCCCCTCCAAAGGTATTGGGACAGTGAGGCCAATTCCTTTATTTTTGCTGTAGACTGAAAACATTTGGGTTTGACGTCAAAAAATGAATATCAGACAAGAGATTTACATGCCGGCTTTTATTTCCAGGTATTTACATCTGGATCTGACACACAACTTAGTAGATATCACCTTTTGTTTGAACTCACCCATTTTTCATGTGAGCAAAAGCATTGGAACAGATAGAATTAACATAGATTAAAATGAAAAAGACTTAATATTTAGTTGCAAATCCTTTGCTTTCAATAACTGCATCAAGCCCATGACCCACTGACTCATCAAACTTTTGCATTCTTCTTTTGTGATGCTTTCAGCGCAGCCTCTTTCAGTTGTTGTTTGTTTTGGGGGGTTACCCCTTTCAGTCTCCTCTTTAGCAGGTAAAAGGCATGCTCTATAGGGTTTAAGTCTGGAGATTGACTTGGCCAGTCTAAAACCTTCTACTTCTTGCCGCTGATGAACTCCTTTGTTGTTTTGGCAGTGTGTTTTGGGTCATTATCTTGCTGCATGATGAAGGATCTCCCAACAAGTTTGGTTGCATCTTTCTTTAAATTGGCAGACAAAATGTTTCTGTAGACTTCTGAGTTCATTTTGCTGCTGCCATCATGTGTTACATCATTAATGAAGATTAATGAGCCTGTCCCAGAAGAAGCCAAGCAAGCCCAAGCCATGGCATTACCTCCACTGTTTCACAGATGAGCTTGTATGTTTGGGATCATGAGCAGATGCTTTCTTTCTCCAAACTTTAGCCTTTCCGTCACTTTGGTAAAGGTTAATCTTTGTCTCATCAGTCCATAAAACTTTGTCCCAGAATTTTTGAGGCTCTTTTTGTACTTTTTGGCAAATTCCAGCCTGGCCTTCCTATTCTTCTTGATAATGAGTGGTTTGCATCTTCTGGTGTAGCCTCTGTACTTGTGATCATGAAGTCTTCTGCGAACAGTAGATTGTGATACCTTCACTCCTGCCCTCTGGAGGTTGTTGCTGATCTCACTTACAGTTGTTTTAGGTTCTTTCCTGACAGCTCTCACAATGTTTCTGTCATCAGCTGCAGTTGTTTTCCTTGGTCTACCTGTTCGATGTTTGTTACTCAGTTCACCAGTGGCTTCTTTCTTCTTCAGGACATTCCAAATGGTTGAAATGGCTATGGCCAATGTGTGTGCAGTGGCTCTGATTGATTTTCCTTCTTCTCTCAGCTTAACAATTGCTTGTTTTTCACCCATAGACAGCTCACTGGTTTTCATGTTGGTTACACCTCTTAACTATAAATGCAGTTTGAACAGGCAAAACCCAAATCTGAAACTAAGCGTAGACATTCAGTGCTAATTATTGTTTGAATAATCATTGTGATAGGACACACCTGGGCAACAAAATACACAGTCACATGTTCCAATACTTTTGCTCACATGAAAAATGGGTGGGTTCAAACAAAAGCCGGTATGTAAATCTCTTGTCTGATATTCATCTTTTGATGTCAAACCCAAATGTTTTCAGTCTACAGGAAAAATAAAGGAATTGACCTCACTGTCCCAATACTTTTGGAGGGGAGTGTATAATAACCCGTAGCACATCTATACCGATGGAGCTGGGGAAGGTGGAGGGTTTCAGAGGAACTCTGAAAGTGCACTGCGAAATGCTGTAGTGAACGCTACCCAGACATTTAAATGTAAAGCATTAAGCTTATTGGCTACGTATGCAAAATGAATCAGTTTGTGCCAAGTAGTTTAACACTGTGAATATCATCAGTTTGCATTATCGACCAGTCAGCCTGCGCTATCTAGTTTCATGACAGAACTTGTCATTTATCTTGATCAAACAGGATTTCCGCCAATGCTGCCCTATTTGATTTGGAAGCTGTGCTGGAGGGGAGTATTTTCAGTGAATAATGACTTACATTTCAGTCAGTTTCTCACAGATGAGCTTATGTCTTATAGGAATAGTTCACCCAAAAATGAAAATTTACTGTTAATTTACTCACCCTCAGGCCATCCAAGATGTTGGTGACTTTTTTCCTTGATTAGAACAGTAAATAGGATTTTAGCTGAAGCCGTGGTCCTTGGTGATTCGTAAAATGCAAGTCAGCAGCTAGGTCTGCACGGTTCATCAAAATTGCAGAGTATAGCATGGCACTGTATGGCACTGTGCCTGTACTTACACATCAGCAAATATTAGTATTAAAATTTTACAGTTGTACTGTAAAATAAAATGATTGTTGCTGTTGTTGTTGTTATTATTACATTATTACATTAAATGTGGACTCATTTGAGCACAGCACACATTTCCACTGTTTTTGACTGTCTGAGATGGACTCTGGTCCTGAGAATCCGGTGTTATCACTGCATACAATTGATAGCTTTCTCCTTGAGTATCAGAGATTCAAGTTGCATTTATTGATGCAGCAGCAGACTGTGTTAAGTGAGAGTGGTTTTATGAAGTAATCCTGAGCCCATGTGGCAATTTAACACCACAGCATGACGGTTTCTTACGCCGTGCCATCTGAGGGCTCAAAGATCATGCAAATTCACCTGAGGTTTCCTGCTTTGCCCTACGCAGACTGAGATTTCTCTGGATTCCCTTAATCTTTTCACAGTATGGTAATTGGTGATAGACCTAAATTCTTTGCGATTTCGTACTGAGAAATGTGATTTTTGATTTGTTTGGCACAAAGTGATGAGCCATGACTGAGACTGAGACGATCCTTTTATACCCAAACATGATACACTGTAAAACCGAACAGTGAAATGAATTAGATGAAATGAGTTAATTTCACTCAAATAATGAAAGTTCATTAGACTTCATTCAAATAAGTTCTGTAAACTCAAAATGTCGTTGTAGTAAGGTGAACTTAAAATGATTGTGTTTTCTAGTTCCCAGCATGCTTTGCATCAGATAAGAAAGAAAATAAATGTAGAAATTAAGTGTTATTTAGTGTGTTTTTGCACAAGAGATTTTTAACATAGAGTTAGTACTTAAATGTTGTGTTATGTTAGGATTTACATGGTAGTGTTACCGTTGTGGTGAAGAGTAGCGCCTGTGGTTAGGTTGGGGATGGATAGCAAAATTTAAAGGCTATACATACAGCATGTTGTTTGACTATTTACATGCAAGTGTCTTTTAGACTCTGTTTATGTTTATGGAAGCAAGTTGTATATAATTATCATTGTGATGAGTGGAGTGGGATCATGGAAGTGAGGCTTGGCTTGGCTCCCATTGCTCTCGGCCCCGCCCCACTTGTCATAAAAATTTTAAACTCTAATAACTTTAAAAAAATTTTTAGTTTGTTTACTCGAATATTTTGAAGCAATAAGTTTCCTCAGATGTTTTGAGTATTCTTAACTTATTGGGTTTTACAGTGTACCCTGGCCTATTACCAGTTCATCTGCTTACTGTGAACTGTTTCAAAATCGTTTAATTTGGATATTCTATTGCCTTTTCATTTTTATTTTGCCTCTGTGTCAGCTTAATTGGAGTGTGTTGCAGCCATCAAAATCGAAATTTGTTTATATTTATGAAATGCATTTATGTTGGTCAGCAAAAACGTTGAAAATATTTTCTTTGTACTTCTGTCAATTAAATAAAAGTTAAAGAGAACTAACAAATCACAGGTTCTTGATTTTATTGCATTTTACAAAACATCCCAACTTTTCTGGAATTGGGGTTGTACTTTGAAGTATTTGTAAGCAAACTTTGTAAGCAAATATTTTTACAGAATTTATGAAATATAGTAAAAGAGGGTTTATATTTCTTCCATTTGCTAATGTAAATGTGGTTTACCCACCAAAATTATGTCTACTATGTCAGAAAAAAATGAAATTCAATATATTCTAAAAAAAAAATTTTTTTAAACTAATGGATAAATATTGTTATTTTTTTCACTGAAAGCTATTTGAAAACATCCATACATATCACAGCAGTAAAAGAGTTCCAGGAACAGAAGAACAAATTAAAATCTTTTTTTTTTTTTTTATGCCCCTGTGGATATATTCTAAACAGGATATTTTTTTTAATCAAGTCTCTTTAAATTTGGGGCAAGGTATATCAGATCTCAACATCATTGAAGCTGTAGTAATGAAAATCACCAACATGCTTAAAAACTAAGCTTAAATTAATCTTATTAAACTTATTTTCAAATATTTCACTGTCTTATTTGATCAAATCAATGGATACTTAAAGGAACTAAATTTCTTAAAAATTAGGGATGCACGATATTTATTGGACAGATAAATTATCGACCGATATGGGTGAAAATGACGTCATTTTATTGCTCCGATAAATAAATGAAATCCGATATCTAGATCCGATAAAGTACGCGTGCTGGTAAATCAATCAATCAGTCTGATTTATCTGAGAGTCATCCACTTTCCGAGTGCAGTCTGCAGCTTTAAACTGTAGTGAATCTCAGCTTGTCGCGCTCATTACGTCATCATTTGTGAACATGTCTTCGCCGGTCTGGAAGTTTTTCTCGGGGGCAGAGGAGTACAATACCATTGCTATTTGCTATGCATGTTGAGCAAGGATTCCGAGAGGAGGAAAAAAGTCGTCAAGTTTTAACACAACTCTTATATCTCACTTGGAAGGTCGTCATCGTGGTGAAGCTGTATTAAAAGAAAATAATAATTAGGGACTTTAAGCAGCCTCCACTGCTGGAACGGCAACGGCATTCCAACGTCATATTGCATGTTCGCAACTTCAATTGCTACCTCATGGCATTCTACTGTAACGGTCTACTAGGGGAGAACAGCTGTTTTGCCGAAGTCGTTACAACGTGACACCTTATGTAGTTAAATGTTGCGTTTTATGGTATATACCATTTAATTCCATCAGTATACGATTCTACCATTAGTCTTTCAGATTTTTAATCTGTGTTGATTATGTTTTAAACTTAAGCTAATTTTAACGATTTTTTTTGTTTGTACAAAGATATGTCTGGTGTTAGCAACAGCACCTCAGGTAGCACTGAGACTAAAGATATGTGAAGAGAACAATGTAATTATTGCCTAAACATCCTCCTCACAATCCATCATTTGTATTTAAATAAATGACTGAGTGCCGCGTTGTGCTGTCTTGTTTAGGTTGCTTAATGACTTTTATGTTCTTGGCTACGGCGGTGTAACCGCTTCCTTCCAGTCAACGTAGCTGTTCCATTCGCAGCTGTTGCTTAAAGTCCCTGTATAACTTCCTCATCCTCATGCACTAAAAAGGTTGAATAGATACATTTCTTTATGCATGAAATATTTGAATATAAATTTGTTGTTAATGAGTTGTTAATTGCAGATAAACCATAGTTCTGTCATAGTTCTGTTAAACCATTTCTGTTAGTGTGTTAAACCATTTCTGTTAGTGTAAGTATTGTGGTGCCTTACACAAAAAATAAAAACATTTGAAGAGTCAGCACTGCTGTTTGCTATTATAGTTAGGCCAGAGCTACTAAAATATCAGTTTCATCAGTGCATCTTAGATTTTGTCTTCTCCTGGGTGCAGAAGCTGCAGATTATATGAAAATCATAATATAAAAATGTGAACTTGTTGGTTATCAGCCATGAGAAGGACTTAATTATCGTTTATCGGTATCGGTTAAAATTTTTCATATCGTGCATCCCTATTAAAAATCATAATGACCCCTACATTTGAATGGTACTGTAAAAATAGCAGTCCTCATTATAAACACAAAATAATAATCAACTGTAATGTTCAGTGAAGACAATTTGACTGTTTTATTTGATGGGGGGCGCTGAGGGACCTGGATAATGGGTAGGGGGGCGCTGACCCAAAAAAGGTTGAGAACCACTGGGCTAGAATATTCTTCAGATATTCTCCTTTTCTGTTTCACCGAGGAAAGAAAGTCATATGTATTCAGAACAGTATGAATGCAAATAAATGAAAACATTTAATTTTGGGAACTATTCCTTTAACATCCTTTTAAAAATTTTCCCTGAGTTTTACATTTGTTCAGGCCTCATTGGTAGAGTATTGTCAGAGATGAGCCGTGTGTGGCTTACAGCTGGTCATTGCAGCAGCTTCATTTAGCTGCTCATGTTTGGGGGTGAATAGCGGTCCCTGGACCCCCTGCCGACTCTCTAATTGCACAGACTTGTATATCCGGAGAGAGTCTTGACTAAGAGCAGTCAGGCAGAAACCCCTGTGCCATCCCTGTGCCACCACACACACAAATGCAGCAAAACCATCTGCCTAACACATACACACAGTCGTCAGCTGTCTCAGCCGCTGGCACCTGCTGCCCTGTGTGTGTGTGTGTGGGATGCGCTGCTGAATAGTCTCTGTCTCAGTTACGCCGGGAGTCTGTTGGACGGGCTGTAGGTTAAGACCTCGGTGACGGCGTAGCCCCCTGTAGATTAGAGAGAGGACGGACTCTGGGCTGTAGATACAATGTCCAAACACACACACACACACACACACACACACACACACACACACACACACACACACACACACACACACACACACACACACACACACACACACACACACACACACACACACACACACACACACACACACACACACACACACACACACACACACAAGCACAAGCACACTCCAGGTTGTTCTTGGGCATTTGAACAGACTAAACAGGCTGTTAGCAGTCATGGGCTTGTCACATATTCACTGGGTTTCAGGAATTTGTTGGCTGATTCAATTTGATTTTCTTCCCCCACTTATTCTATTTATATTAATCAGAACCAGTGAAATGAAGCAAATCCTTCCACAGTCCTGGTTATTTTCTTTTAATGGGGATTCAGGGTGAAATTAACATCTATCACCTGCTAAAAGGCTGGTTCTTTTAGCACAGGGATCTCCAACCTTTTTTACACCTCTGACCGGTGACATTTGGAAAATATTCTCGCAGATGGGATGGAGGGGGGGGGGGGGCATGCATGGGAGATATAGCCTAATATATATTAGTCTATTATATAGTATTATAATAGCATTATATAGTGGTTCAATGCATTATATTGTTTTTTTATTTTTTTATTTCGCAGATCGGATTATTTTTTCAGATAAGCAAGAAAAAAAATATTTAAAGCACAGAGAATGACAATACCGTGAAGGGTTTTTGACATAGGCTAATTTTATGTGTATGTATAGGCAACTCGGTATTTCCATGCTGTCTGAAAACGCATCTCTTTTGCTTGTGCACACTTTGATTGTGTGCGAGAACAGCACTTGAGTAACGAATTGAGCTCTCTTTCGTTGTTTCTTCTTGTGATTTAAAATTGCTTGAACATGTAAATTGGCAAATTAATCGGTGAATCACGTGTGTGCCAAACAGTGGGGTCTCGTCCGTACGTATCACGGATAAACTGCGATCTGTTTAACCCTTAATATGTGACAGATTAGAGCAACCTTTCATTTACTTATTTAACATGAACTTGTCAAATTGCTACTCTATATCAATCGCACACAACGAAAATACAGAATAATTAGAACAATCATTAACATGCAATAAATAACAGAGTGTCATATCTATACACATTTCTCCCAGAACGTTCTTGCGACCCAGTAGCAACATTTAAAAATGCACATTGGATGTTTTTGATCCACTTCATATAGTTAGATAATTTACATATTTTTAATTAGAGAAAATGGCAGGTAAATTTTAGCTTTAACTTAACCACTATGGTTGATAAGTCAAAACGAAAGTAAATTGCCCACCTTTTGGATTACAGTGGTTTCATCTAAAAAAAAGTATTTTTAGAAGTCTTTTTTTCTTTTTTTTTTTTTTTTCTTTTCTTTTAATCAAAACTTAATAATTTTAGTTTTTCATGACGTTTATTACACTCTCTGACCCTTGGAATTAAAAAGAATGCTTTTGCTGTACCTTTTAAGAGGTTATTTACACATGTTAATTATTTCTATTACTATTGGCTGACTTCATGCAGAATGGTTCCTATTGTATTTAGGCCAAGTTGCTGAACACTGAATAGGTGTTGATATGTAAATGTGGATTTTTGCTAACAATGAATTCGGGAGCCAGATTGTACAGTTTGAAAGAATGCAGTGCTGTAATGTTACCATGAATTGTTTAATACCAATTAACCCACAGTAAACAAATGTAATCTTGAAAATACTATATTAACCCAGTGATAACCCAAGTAGTGTGTAACATAGGCCCTATAATAAGACAGTTCAGCAGCTCTGGTGTGAATTATGTTTATGTTTGTGATCTTCCTATTGCAGAGGAAGATGAGGAGGAAGAGACTGCACCTCCGCAGCCTGAGGTCGAGGTAGAGAAAGAGAAGCCAGCAGAGAAACAAGATGAGGAAGGTAAAGTATTGAACACACCTCATATACAGTGTCCTACCAACTCTAGTGTAATACATCAGTGTTATTTTAGTATCATTGATGTTCTAAGTATCTTAGTTTTTGCTAATATTTTTAATTAATTTGAATTTTTTTCTGTTTTCTTTTTCATTTTAGTTTGTCATTTTGTTGTTTCAGTCATTTTTTTTTTTTTTTTTTTTATTAGTTACTTCCCTAATCCTACCCAACACCTAAACTTAACAACTATCTTACTAACTATTAATAAGTTGCAAATTAGGAGTTTGAGACAAAAGTCGTAGTTAATGGTTTGTAATGGCAAGAATTGTACCTTAAAATAAAATGTACATTTTTAGTTTAATGTTGGTGTAATGGAAACACAATCTAGCTAAGAAATATATGTAAGGAAAAGTTCACAACAGACCATTGAAATATTGACAGTTTAATGCACACAATTTAGTGCATCCTGCTTCAAGTCGTGGACATGATTCTACCCAGAGTGTGCATTAAATTTTCAATAGTTTAGTGGTTTGAAATCCATTCTTCCACTTATGCACAGTTGCTCCCAGCGATATACATGTGTTTAGACATCTTTTGTGATACTCTCTTACAATAATAATTAAGCATCTTGCATGGCTCAATACTGGATTGACTGGAATAAACCTTGAACTGATTCACAGCCATGCAGAGAAATAAACACTATTTAATTAAACACTTTGGAACATTTGTCAACCACTAGAATCGAGAATTCAACAATTCTGATGCATAAATGCAATTAATTTTATCCAGTTACACACCTGCCATTGTTTCCTGTCTGTTCGTGAGTGTAGCGCCCCCTCATGAGCTAACAGAGGAGGAGAAGTTGCAGATTCTGCACACGGAGGAGTTCATGGAGTTTTTCGATCACAGCACACGTATCATCGAGCGCGCTCTGTCCGAACACGTGGATGTTTTCTTCGACTACAGCGGCCGTGACATGGAGGAGAAGGAGGGGTAACAGTCAGCCCTACTCACCTAAACAAAATCACAAACCAGCTCATGTGCACTGTTTAATGTGAGATACTTGTGTGTGCGTGACTCTAGTGAGATGCAGGCTGGGGGCAAACTGTCACTAAACAGGAAGTTTGTTGATGATCGTTGGTCCAAACAGCGAGTGGTGACCTGTCTGGATTGGTCCCCACAGGTACGTGACCTCCTAAACTTCATTAATGTCTAAATTTAAAAGTATAAATATTGATTTTCATGAAATATTTGTCTGGTTTCATTTTTTTTTTTAAACATTTGAAGCCTTTATTTTCATTGCATTATAAAATATACAATACCATTCAAATCTGGGACCAGGAAGATTTTTTTTTTTTTTTTAAAGAAATTAGTCTTTTGAGCAATGAAATTGGTAATCATATTTCACAATATTACTGTTTTTACTGTATTTTTGATCAAATAAATGCAGCCTTGATCATAAGATACTTTTCAAAATCTTACTGACACAAAACTTTTAAATGGTACTGTATAATATTTAACAATGATGTAGCACATGAAATTAGGCTGAAATTGAATTATATTTTTCATTAATAGGTTAGTTTTACAATTGATCAAAACTACTCCTACTGATGTTCATGAAAGCATGAAAAATGATTGGATATAATGTTTTGGATATATTGTTTAAGTGGATATAATGGATATAATATGTATTTAAGTAATTAAGTAGTGGATATATTTTATAATAGGGTCCAGTTAAACATTTGAACATACCTGATTTGGACATGTTTGACACCCTCTTCAGATGTAGTTTTATTTATCATTTGATGTTCATGGTGGTTGCTCATGATCCTGTTCACATTTTACTTCAAATTACCTTCACTAGATTTCAAAACTACCCATTTTTTTTTTTGCTACTCATGATATTCTTGAAGATCTGCTTGTTTATGATAGTAATAGTTCATGTTAAATAAATAATAAGGGGAATTTGTCTGAAACCGATAGAAATGTTGAAGATCCTCTAAAAACAAGAAAATGCTGTTTAAGCCACAAAATTTGAATGTGAAGATATTTTGCATTGGCTGTATGTTTAGAAGTGTTTTTCAAAGTTGATTTCTTTCGCGGTATCAAATAGAAGCTCAAACAGATGATGTTTTGAAGTCACTGTGTCTAGTTTGATGTAATAGATCTACAGTATAAACCCTATCAAACCCACTGCGCCTCATGTGTGTCCACAGCACAAACGTGTGTGTGATTTGAGAGAGAGCACAAAACACACACTGAAACCATGCTGTCAATGTGAGTTTTCATGAGAAATCTCCTGGTGTCATGCATTTACTCAAGCAATTAGTGGCTAAATACCACAAATAAAACTAAAAAAATGTTTTAATTTATAAGATTGAATTAAAAACACTGCACAGCTGTAATGACATGTCATGTTACTCCTCGGATTTTTGGAAAAACTAGCTTTCTTTCTGGAAAAGCTATTCTTTTTCACCAATAACGTAATCATTTACTCACCAACATGTAATTCCAAACATATATGACTTACAGTGCCGTGAAAAGTTTTTTGCCCCCTTCCTGTTTTTTTTCACACTTAAAAATTCAGATCATCAAACAAATTTTAATATTACATAAAGATAACCCGAGTAAATACTAAATGCAGTTTTGAAATGATGATTTCATTTATTAAGGTAAAAAAGCTGTCCAAACCTGCCTGGCCCTACGTGAAAAAGTAATTGCCCACTAAATCTAATAACTGGTTGTGCCACCCTTTGCAGCAACAACTGCAATCAAGCGTTTGCAATAACTGGAAATGAGTTGGAGTCATTTTGGTAGGCCGGCCACTCCTGAGAAGGTTTACCACTATTCCAAGTTTTCTCCATTTGTGGATAATGGCTCTGACTGTGGTTCGATGGAGTCCCAAAGGCTTAGAAATGGCTTTATAACCCTTTCCAGACTGATACATGTCAACTATTTTGTTTCTCATCTGTTCTTGAATTTCTTTAGATCGTGGCATGATGTGTTTAAGCATGCTTTACTTTGTCAGGCAGGTTCTATTTAAGTAATTTCTTGATTCAGGAAGGAATCAGGCCTGGGTGAAAAGCTTTTTTTCCATGCATGTTTGTAACAGGTAGTCCAAAGAATGATTGAATGAATGAATACATACAAGTGGATGCTTGTCGGCCAGAAAAAGCTGTAACCAGACATGCTGGAAGTCAAACGTTTGTATGTAGTATAAAGTCTAGTTCTTGTTGTTTTCTTACATGTTTACAGTATCCAGAGTTGCTGGTTGCCTCTTATAACAACAATGAGGAAGCCCCGCATGAGCCTGATGGAGTGGCTTTAGTCTGGAACATGAAATATAAGAAGACCACACCGGAGTATGTCTTCCACTGTCAGGTAGGTACACACACACACACACACACACACACACACACACCTGCCTTCAATCAGCAAAGACTGACTTCTCACTCCTCCACGTACACACACACCTCCTGAAAGCCATCCCACATAACATGATTGTCATATACAAACACCTACACACCGGCCTGAGATCTCACGGGTGGGCTGCAGCCGGATTTCCTTCCATCCTCTCTTCCTCTCTGTATCTTTCTGTCTCCCTCTCATTCCTCTGCACACTGTGATTTCACTCTACTGGCATTCAAACACACACACACACTTGTGATACCTTAAAAAACTCTCGTGTCATCACATAGCCATGACTTTTTCCTTGCATGGATCACAAAAGAAGAGGTTTTGAAGACTGTTCAAACTTTTCTTTTCCATACAGTAAAAGCATATATAACATTTTCTAATATTCAGTACTGAATACTGCTTAACCCTCCCAGTACATTTAAAATCTGCATACACCTTTTGCATTCCTGGGGTCAGTTTTAACTTAAGCTTATAAAACATTCATAAATTAAACATTTTCAAACCATGTTAAAATGTTTAATAATTGTGTTATTACCATGTTACTACTTTATTTGCACAATTTTGTTCATAAAAGAGGAGAGATTTGTTTAAATTTCACATTACACATGCAGAAAAGCTAGTGTGATGTAAGAAAAAAAAAACACTTTATCAGTATTTTTAGGAATTTTATTTAAATATATAATTAAATAGAAATATAAACATATAAAATGAGAATTTACTGTGTGTAACTGTTTGAATTCAGTTCATTTAAAATATAAATGGTCATCAGACTCAACCCCACAGATTTTAATCCTTATTGCCATTGTTGCATTACAAGCAGTACAGAAGCAAATTGTAGCATTTCTTTTGGATGTTTTTCACTGATCTGTTGTGTATGTGATGAGTGTTGCTGTATGTTCAGTGTTGACTGTGTGTTTGGCCTGAGGTGATCTGCTTGGGACGGCCTGAGTAGAACCACATGTGCCACCCTCAGCAACGGAGACACACACACACACACACACACACACACACACACACACACGCGTTGAACAACTTCAGCAGTATTCACACACACTCAAAGAGGTGTGAAGTTGTTACTTTTTCCATCTTTTTGCTGAGTGTGTTGGGGCTGGTTAACTCTTCTTCGAGAAAAGTGTGAGTTCAGCTTAATCAGTCAATAACAAAATTAAGCATCAGTGTCATTAGTAGTTGGTGTAAAAATTTAAACTCCCTTTACATTCAATTGGTGTTTTGAGGTGTCATGGTGGAATTTAAGGTCACATCAAACAGATACAAGCTGCATTTATGGTTGATGCACCTCAGAGGCTTTTATAATGTAGCTTTTCTCACAAACTATTTTTAAAAACAAGAAGGTACAGGACTTGCTGAGAAAATATCAGCTGAACCGAGAAGCAGCAGTGAGAAGTAACTTGACAAACTTTACTTACCTCTCCCCCATTTATACATTCATTTTCAAATAGTATAAAATAGATGAGCTGAGCAAAAATCGTTTTAATAAAGCCATCAAAGATTTATATTCTATACAGTATATTATTTGGCCATTTTTTTTCTGTTCAATACTTAAGGGGTTAATTCACCTAAAATTAATTCATCATTTGCTCACTTCACGTCATTCCATCCAAATCCATTAGACTTTAATTTAAAGTTTTTCAAGTTCAGGTTGATTTATTGGCATGACATTTGTATAATTTTTATTATTTTAATATTTTTTTTATAAGTTTTATTATCATTTATTTTGTGTATTTATAATGTATCTACAAACACAAATGAAGAGATTTTTAATATAAACTGACAGATTTCTGTTCCTCCCTTGAAAGTCCATTCCACCAAAACGTTCATACTTCAAAAAGTTCATTGTAAGTGATTGTAAAAAAAATTTTTTTGTAAATTTGTTTTCGGATGTCACGTTTGAGTTTCCGCAAGAACCAATTAGTTTCATCTTGTGTCATGCAAATACAGATGAGCCTCTGTTTACCATATTTGATGAGCTTTATTTATGTGAGTTTCTCAATCTTTATGTATAAATATAAAGTAATTATATCTCTTCAGAAGACTTTTATGATTTTCTGAAGCATCAAAACTTGAAATGAACTTTTAAAGAGCAAAAATCTCTCAGGTTTCTGATTAAAAATATCTTTGTTTGTGTTTTGCAGTTTAAAGTTTAAAACAACATAGGGGTGCAGAATTGATGGCAAAAATTTCATTTTTTTATCCCTTAGTAAAAAAGTAATTTTTTAAAAGTTTAAAATGCACTTATTTCATACCAAGTATAGTTAAAATCTATTAACATATTTACTGACATGTCACTCAAGATGTACTGATTTAATAATTATAATTAAACTTTATTTGGAGTACTACTTGTGCATAATGCACATTTCTTATTCTTAAGCCAAAAATGTGTATTAATGCCACTATTGATGATGATTATGATCATTGAATAATATCAGTCAAGATATGCAAGATAATTAAAGTGTACCCGAAGTATACTTGCAATAGTTCCACTTTAGCACAATCAAATATACTTCAGTATATTTTTAGTTGGACTTCAGCACTCCTGCACAATTAAAGTGCAAAGTAAAAAAAATGTGTTGTTCCAATTTAGCAGACTTTAAGTTTACCTGTTTAGTATGCTAAAAATTCAATTGCAGGGTATTTTTATTAAGTACATAAATATGTAAATGTATTTGTAGAATACTTAGCATGAAATTAATGTATTTCAAATACATTTTAGCATATTTATTTTTCACTAGGGTAGTCTATCCCTTTAAATACACAAACATTCTAAACAAGAACCAGTAGATGAGCTGCAATCAGTGTTAATTTTGGCAGGCATTTTTGATTTAGTCTTAGTCTTTATCATGAGACGAAAATGCTTAATAGTCTTAGTCACATTTTAGTCATTTGAGTCTTTCATAGTTTTAGTCTAGTTTTAGTAGACGAAAAGTCATTGCATTTTTGTCAACTTTTAGTCATTACTTTTAGTCAAACTGCAGTTACCAACATTTATTTTGGTAGCCATTTTATATGTAGTCTTCAAACAAAAATAGTCATTAATCAATCTCTCTTTAAATCAATTAAGCTTATGAGAAATTTGAATCAAGGATTGAATCTGGAAAAACTGGAATAAATATTCATTTTTTGGTAGATATACAAATTAAACTCATTTTTCAGATACAGTAGTATTGTCAGTATTGTCACCATGACAAGTATACATTTATTTAATATTTTTCGTTGGTTAAATGGACAGCATTCCTATTAAATACCTATGTGTCATTAATGTTAAAACGGATGCATGTAATACTGACACACATTCAGTTTTCACCCACCTGTTTACGTTCACTTAAGCCATATCCGACTTTATTTACGTGAGATATTCTAGTACACAATAGACATTTGGACTGCTGTGTATGCATTTGAGAACTGAGAACTGATCGCGCGCTGTATGAGAACTGAAGAAGTGGAGCGTGCGCGAGAGAGAGAGCGCGATTCCGCCTATCCCGCCTTCACTAACTTTAAGTTAATCAACAACAAATAGTGACTCCCGTGAAAAACGGGACGGTCTGGTCACCCTATCGCTAACCCTTCAGGTGCTGAGGCCATTGTTTCAGATCGCTAGTTCGTGTTTTGGTAGCCAATCCGTCCGCGGCTGCCATACTGAGACTAGATATATAGGAACGCCCCTCATCTGACTGTAATCCAATGACAGGGACGCACATTTTGAAAGACAAGACAGTTAACTTAGCCTATAGGATGTATTTTGAATGTCTGGTAGTCCTCAAATAACATTTTAGTCCCGTCTCGTCTCGTTAACGAAGACGCGGCATAAATTTCGTCATAGTTTTTATCATCAGATATTATTTTTAGCTCGTCAACGTCTAGTCTTAGTCACAGAAAAAAGGTTCGTTAACGAATATTTTTCGTCGTCGTCTTCGTTGACGAAATTAACACTGGCTGCAATGTGCAATTTCAGTGAGTAGGCTAAAACATGGATTGTAACGTATGTGGTAGTTTCAATTTTAATTATACAGGTGAAGCTGCTAAACCTGACTTCCTGCGGATTTGTCCAGTTGGATTGAAGGAATGTGTAATTATCTCTGTCTCTCTTACTCCTCTAGTCTGCTGTCATGTCTGCAGCATTTGCAAAGTTTCATCCTAACCTGGTTGTCGGTGGCACTTACTCAGGACAGATCGTCCTCTGGGACAACAGAAGTAACAGACGCACTCCTGTCCAGAGGACGCCTCTCTCTGCTGCGGCCCACACGGTACGTGACGTTCACACACCATACTGGAAATGAGGCGAAGCAGTAGGTGCAGTCCAAGAACCTTGAGATGATATTATTATTATTATTATTATTATTATTATTATTATTATGGTGTCCTAAAACTAAATATTGCATATTTTCCCGATTTGTTTTATTATTTTTACCCTTAACCTTACATTGCTGTTTCTCTATGCAGCACCCAGTGTACTGTGTTAATGTGGTTGGCACGCAAAATGCTCATAACCTCATTAGCATCTCCACTGATGGAAAGATGTGCTCCTGGAGTCTGGACATGCTGTCTCAACCACAGGTACTCACAATGCCCTTCAAATATGCCATCATAGTTTCAGAGTTTGAATATCACACTCAAAGAAAGCGACTTGCTTATTCAACCAATAAAAATAGTGAATGTTGTGTACAAATCTTGCTGACATGAATTCGTTGGCATCAGAAGCGCTATAAAAGGCCCACTGAGGAGCACAACCTCTTCCATGCTGCTCACCCTTGAGTTTCCAAAAACATTTGCCAAACCGCAGAGTCAGATGTTAATGATTGGTAAAGCGCTGGCTGAATTTAAATTGCGCATTTCTAATCTGTGGAAGAGGCTGTTGGCTGTGGTGTTATTGGTTTGTGTGTGTGTGTGTGTGTGTGTGTGTGTCAACAGGACAGTATGGAGCTGGTGTTTAAGCAGTCTAAATCAGTTGCAGTCACCTCCATGTCCTTCCCTCTGGGTGACGTTAATAACTTTGTGGTGGGAAGTGAGGATGGATCAGTCTACACAGCCTGTCGTCATGGCAGGTAATATACACACAACACGCTTCAATGTTATTGCAAAAATTGCAATAATTACTATATATTCATTAATTAAAATAGTAAAGCTGGATACTGTGTATGTAACGCGTTCAGTGTATTAGTACTAATACAAAAATCTTACCGGTTTAATTTATGTATGATTGACAAAATTCTTTACCTTAAGCTATAGTTGTATAAATAGTGTTTATTATGTAAAATAAAAATTATACTTAAGATATTTTACATATTTATAGAAAATGTATATAATTATCTTTTTTTATTATTTTATTTATTAATGTATATTAATTCTGTATATGTACACTACCATTCAATAGTTCGGGTTTAGTAAAATTTATTGTAAGACATAGTTTATTGCCTTTAGGATTCATTAAATAGATCAAAAGTGACAGTAAAATCATTTGTAATGATTGAATTACTACTGAAAATTCTGTTTTGCCATTCTGCCATCAAAGGAATAAATTATATTTTAAAAGAAAACAGTTATTTTAAATTCTAATAATATTTTGAAAAAAATACTGTTTGTACTGGTTTTTTTTTTGGTTTTTTTTTCTGTAATTAAATGCAGCCTTGGTGAGCATAAGAGACTTAATTTTGCAGACCCCCAACTTTTGAATACTAGTGTTGATGTTTGTTTAATTGTAAATAAATAGTTAACGAATATGTACAAGGAAATTAATATTGAATTTCTGGTAATAGTAAATTTATAGTGTCTACTGTGACCGTAGAACTTTACTGAAGCAGAAATCATATTGGATTTCATTGTCTCTCTAAACTTTGGAATGTCCTGAAAGTTCTGACGCTCTGACATATCAAAGATATGAAAAGCGGTTTGTTTTTATGAATGGGATGTAGTCGATGTGTTTGCATGTGCTGTAATGAGCTGAGAGAGTGAATGTTTCCTCTTCATTGATGATGCTGTGATTATCTGATCCTCTACACACACACTCAGCGTCTCTCACACGGCTGTTTACCTCTCACAGTAATGAGCTCACACACACTCAGTGGTGTGTGGAAGTTGATGTGAAGTGTTAACTGACTGATGGAAACATGCTGAGATGCTGATCATTAAACCTCTGCCATTCTCTCTCTCCCTCTGTGTGTGTGTGTGTGTGTGTGTGTGTGTGTGTGTGTGTGTGTGTGTGAGCAGTCGGGCAGGTATCAGTGAGATGTTTGAGGGGCATCATGGTCCAATCACAGGCATTCACTGTCACACAGCGGCAGGACCCATAGATTTCTCTCATCTCTTCCTGACCGCCTCATTTGATTGGACCGTTAAACTCTGGAGCACCAAGGTAGCACAGCATTCACAAACACTTATTACATAACACTGTCATTCATGTATCTCTCAGTTGACTGTGCGCTGCTCTCTCTGCTGTAGAATAACAAGCCGCTGTACTCGTTTGAGGACAACTCAGATTATGTTTATGATGTCATGTGGTCTCCGGTTCATCCCACTCTCTTCGCCTGTGTGGACGGACTCGGACGCATTGACCTGTGGAACCTCAACAATGACACAGAGGTGAAACATTAAATATTATTGAATGCACATATTCAGTGACATATTTAGTATGAGCAATAATGGTCGGAACTCATACTCAAACTTTTATCCAGCACTTCTACACTGTGCCAGAATCTTTTTTTTTTTTTCAGGGTTGAGCAATATAGTTAAAACAGTTACATACAAAACATTTTTTTCAGCCTGTTGGCAATATTCAGTGTATCTGGATATTTATGTATTTGCTCTGAATTCATCTCATGAAAATCATGAAAGATTTTTTTCAGTCACTTTTTAAAACAAACAGTGTACCTAATTAGATTTAAAATGTTTGAAGTAAGACTCATTTGCACAAAACAATCAAATGCTGTGAGTTACTGCGCTTTAGTGTTCAACAACCTTTCTGCCATGAATAGTGTTAAATTGAAAAGATGTATAGCATATTCAGTACTGTTCAAAGTCAGTTCAAAAAGTGTTTTTTTTTTGTTTTTGTTTTTTTCTTCCTGCCCAAAAGTGAATATTTTATTTAGGTAAGGTGCATTAAATTGATCAGGAAAAAAAACCATTTAGAATGTTCTAAAAGATTTGTATTCCAAATAAATGCTGTTCTTTTGAAGGTTTTATTCATGAAGGGATTTTGAAAAATTGTTTTTAACAATTTTAATTGTTTTTAGATTTGTAGTTTTTGTATTTGTAAGCCTGTTTTCACTGAAGCTAGAGTGTAACTTCAAAATTAAAGCTCTACTGCCCTTACTGTCCAAATAAAAGCTTAAAAGTGCAGTATGAATTGCTGACAGCTAGCGGTGTAAATGCAGTCCAAATTCAAAATATCTCTTTCAAGTGTAGAAATTAGGAAAGAAGTATTGTAATTTCCCTACTGTAGTGTAGAAAAAAATAATATACCTATGAAATATTCATTTTCATTATTAAGTCAATTCACTGACTTTTTTCTGACTTAAGTTTTCTTAGTTAAGAACATAGGTTGGAGCTCTTAATTTTGAACTCAACGTGAATTAGAATAATTTAACTTTAAAATGTACCAAAATTTAAATTTTTTCACAATTCTTCATTTGTCTTTTTTTCCTTTTAAATATTGCAATAAATATCGTATCGTGGACTTCATATCACAATAATATCGCATTGTGAGATTTTGATATCGTTTACATCCCTAGTAATAATATAGAAATAATTTGGGCTATTTCCTATTTGTGACCCAGGACCACAAAACCAGTCATAAGTGTCAATTTTTAGAATTATACAATTATACAAATAAGCTTTCCATTGATGTGTGGTTTGTTATGATAGGACAATATTTGGCCCAGATACAACTATTTGAAAACCTGGAGGCTGAGGATGCAAAAAAAAATCTAAATATTGAGAAAATCACCTTAAAAGTTGTCCAAATGAAGTTCTTAGTAATGCATATTACTAATCAAAAATTAAGGTTTGATATTTTTACAGTAGGTAATTTACAAAATATCTTCATGGTACATGATCTTTGTTTAATATCCTAATGATTTTTGGCATAAAAGAAAAACCATACAATGTATTGTTGGCTACTGCTACAAATATACCCCAGCGACATAAGACATGGTTTTGTGCTCCAAGGTCGCATTTACTGTATACAGTAAGCTTACTGTATTATAATTGACTACTTATTTTGCATGTTTTACTCATTGACAGTTTGAGTCCAAGTTCGCAACAAGGCATCACAGTGTGTTTGTTGATCTATGTTCTTGTAAGCTATTTCTACTATACGAGAAACCCAGTATATGAAAAATGTACAGTTTCTTGTGTTCAGCCTTGTCCTGTGTGTACTTCAACATGTTTGACAGCCAGTTACTTTCAAATATCAGCATGGAAGTTATGAATCCCCTTCTCCTATATGCTGCACAACCTCTTTGTGACAAATAAAATATATAATGTGGATGTATCAGATACTGACTGAACATAGAAATCAGATTTCATCGCTTGCAACATCACAGACATTCAGTCTTCATGGTCAGATGGAGAAAGTAAATTGAACCTGTGTGTGTGTGTGTGTGTGTGTGTGTGTGTGTGTGTGTGTGTGTGTGTGTGTGTGTGTGTGTGCAGGTGCCCACTGCCAGCGTGTCGGTGGACGGCAGTCCTGCTCTGAACAGACTGCGCTGGTCTCAGTCGGGCAGAGAGATCGCCGTGGGTGACTCAGACGGACAGATCCACATTTACGACGTCGGCGAGGTGAGAGACTAGAGTTTACTTAAAGGGTTAGTTCATCCAAAAAGGAAAATTCCGTCATTAATTACTCACTCTCATGTTGTTCCAAACCCGTAAGATATTTTTATTAAATCCGAGAGCTTTTTAACCCTCCCATAGACAGCAAGGATCCTTACATGATCAAGGTCCAGAAACGTAGCAAGGAGATCGTTAAAATAATCCATGTGACATCAGGAGTTCAACCGCAATTTTGCGAAGCTACGAGATTACTTTTTGTGCGCAAAGAAAACAAAAATAACGACTCTATTCAACAATTCGTCTCCTCCGCGTCACCCTATAGCGCCATTCTGGAGAGTATCCACTGAACGTAAACAGCATATGCTGTTCTGTGTCAGTTGCGCCACACGGATACGTTGTTTATGCTTTGATCTGAACGTAAACAATGTATCCACGTACATACGTTGTTTACGTATGTGATACTCCCCAGAATGGCGCTATAGGGTGACGCGGAGGAGACGAATTGTTGAATAGAGTCGTTATTTTTGTTTTCTTTGTGCACAAAAAGTATTCTTGTAGCTTCACAAAATTGAAGTTGAGCCACTGATGTCACATGGACTATTTTACCTACGTTTCTGTTCATTGATCATGTTAGGACCCTTGCTGTCCATGGGAGGGTCAGAGAGCTCTCGGAATTCATCAAAAGATATCTTAATTTGTGTTCCGAAGATGAACGACCGGATTGGAACCGACATGAGGGTGACAGAATTAATGACAGAACTATCCCTTTAAGACACATCACAGACCGGCTACACCGTAACACCTTTCTCCCTCGCTCCTGTTCTGTCACTGAGACAGTCGTGTAAAAAGCCCACTCCGAGCCTCTAAAGATGACACACACTACAATTATGTGTCTGTCAGAGAGGGGCCCTAACAGCACGGCCCTTCAGAGGCCACAGAGGGCCTCTGTCACTCAGCAGATAGAGAAGAAGAACGAGATGGACGATTGTTAGGCAGGGGTCAGTTCACTCTGACAATCTCAGAGTAGTTTGATCGTCCACTGTGTGGCCACAACAGACTTTACACCTCTTTACAAAACGCTCTGGCTTACATTTCTCTCTCTTTTCTACCATAGCAAATCGCAGTCCCGCGAAACGACGAATGGACCCGCTTTGTGCGGACGCTGGCGGAGATCCACGAGAACCGCGATGATGCCGAGGAACTGGCCGCTCAGCGCCTCGCCGCTTGATCGTCATCAAACCAGCAGATCTCAGAAAGCTGTTATCACGTCTCTCTTTGGAAATGAAATGATTTCTGTGTGCAAACCTTTGATTCTACCTTTTGTTTGGAGTAAAAATACGAAACGTTGACTGTAGGTGCGATTCATAGTGCAAGGCCCATGACCAGAAGCCTTAACATTTGCATGCAAAAAACAAAACCATAATGAATGTTTCTGTTTCTATCCAGGTATCTCTGAGTGTGCTAAACTCTCAGCTTATTATGCACAGCCAAATATTAAATATTAAACCTTGAATCTCCAAAATAAAAAAAGGAAACAATAATTTTTGCATAAAGAAATGAAGCTGTTTTTTTGTATTATTTGTATGACAGTTGAGCACATTTTGAAGTAAACCATAAGATTTAAAGGAATAGATTTGCTGCCTCAAATTACACAGATTTAGTATAACAAATTTTTTATTACAGGTTTTTAGTGTAATGCTGTAAAATAGAATTGGGGTTGAGGGAATGTGCTTAAGTGCTAGATGTCATAAATAGTAGAAAATATCATAAAATAGGCTTCATTTTCTTCCACATGTAATTGTTTTCTTTTTTCTTTTGATTTTGGGTTGAAATATGTTTTTGAGAGGTTTCGTCAGAATTACCCTAACATCAGGACTATTCTCAATACTAGCGAACCGTCGTATCTTTTTGTTACTTGATCACAGACCAAGAGAATTGTAGAGATCTACCTCTTTCAGATCTTGTCAGTGGGTCATATTCAGCATCAAGTATTGAGTTTGGTGAGTAGCTGTGGACCAAATGCTGGAATAATTTGTGACTTTTTTCCTGTTAATGATCGATCTTGTTCCTCTTCACCTCAGCAGAAGCATATCAATATAGAGGGTTCATTTTTAAACTATTTGAACTGTTTGAAGTGTCTGTTTTAGAGATCAAGATCTTCCTCTTCCAGTGTTCACACCTGTTTTAAATGCTAATGGTAACTTTTGAAGAACCTCTTTGAATGTCTTTGTATATCTGAATTCGTTTTCTAAGCCAAATCTCTTGTGATTTACCTCCAATCAGTTTGAAGTCATCCTGTAGTCTTTCCTGTAGTATTTTGCGAGGAGAAAGTAGGATTGCGAAGATTTCAAAATGTTGCTTCCAACGGTTTTCCAACAGTATTTCTCATGTTTAATGGAATGTCCAATAAATTCTGCATTTGAAATGTAACAATGGAAATTTATTTCAATAAACGACAATTCAATAATCAAATGCATTTAAACCAAATATCCTCTGTTAATGTGTTGTTATTTTCATATTAAATAAAACATTTTCATTTCCTGTTAGACATGTTCCCATAATCAGGCATAATCTTTAAAAAAAACTACTTCGGCCTTAATACTTTGGCCATTGTTTGAAAATTCCACAGATTTACTATCAACTTGTTTAGTAAATTAGTAATAGTAGATATATATAGTATAGAGTATATTAGTAGTATATTGTACTACTTATTATATTGTACTTTTTCTCTTTTTTTTAAGTATTAAAGTATTGCATTATATCATTATTATTTGATGTGTCATGTTATTAAAAACAGTAAAACCAGTGGTGAGATTCTACTTGCAAGATTGAAAAAATTATGACAAAAAAATGACAATGACGCAGAAGCCATAAAAATATGTAGTAATGTTTGTGGAAGCTACAGTGTAATAAACCTTCAAGAGGAGAGAATAAACAAGTTGTGGAAATACACTACTGTTCAGAAGTTAAGAGTAAGTGATAATAAATGATTTTTGAGCAGCAAATATGCACAATATTAGGATGATTTCTGAAGGATGTTACTGGAGTAATGATGCTGAAAATTGAGCTTTGCATCAATTACAATTGTTTTAAATTGGAATATTTCACAATATTACTCTATTTCTGGTCAAATAAATGCAGGACTGATAAGTATAGACTGCATTAACCTGCACTGTAAAAAAAAAAAAAAAAAAGTTGAGCCAACTTGAAATTTTAAGACAACCAGCTTCAGCAGATTTTTGAGTTTGCTCAACTTATTTTTGTGGGAGATTCTAAAATGTTAGTTGTATAAACTTAAAACAACAAGTTGAGAAAACTCAAAAATCTGCTGAAGCTAGTTGCCTCAAAATTTTAAGTTGGCTCAACTTTTTTTGTCGTCTTTTTTTTTTTTTTTTTTACAGTGTGTGGAAGGACTGACACTGAGGCAGAACATCTGTAATATACAATATATTATTATTATTATTATTTATTTATTTTTTTAATTCGTGCTGCCTAAAATAAATTTAGTCTGAATATACAGCAAACTTAAAACGCCCAGCAGAATAAAATATTGGAGGGATTGTCCTCCAGAGTGAATGTGAAACAATCTCTGCAGAAGTTCACTAGAGTTAAAGCAGACTGTGGAGATGAAAACACGTGCTGATTGAAGAAACAAGAGCCGGGGTTACAGTGCATCCAGCCTTTACTTCACGCTCCTTCAAATGCAATCTCACACACATCTTCCAGACCTCAATTAGAGGAGTCCTACACCTGTGAAACCTCTCATTTTACCATAGTGAGACATAGCGGCTGTGTGTTTGTTGCTCGTCTCCCGTCCGCAGAGCTCTGAAGCTCCTCTGTCTCTGAAGCAGTCAATCACACCGGTTTTCGTTGTCCCGCGTGCACGGATTGATGACATCAGCAGGGGTCACCGGCGAGCGGGAACACCTATACAACAAATCTATTACAATGCAAAGAAGCTCTATCATAATTCTGCAGAAGAACCTCATCCTGCTATGCATGATTCAAAAAGGGTGTAAAGCATAACACTGCCAGCAATTTAAAAAAAAAAAAAAAGGTGAGCTGCAATCCGAATGTGCTTTTTCATGCATTCATGTTTAGATATTGTCTGGAATGGAATATCTATGAGACAATATCTTACACAATATTTATAGTTTTTATATATCTATTTGTAGCCATATAGATGAAGGTTATTCTCGGGTGCATACTTACTGCTGATATTATTACACAATACTGAACTGACAGAGACACATTTGATGCACCTGATTACAGCTGCTGAAGATTCAGCGTTGTCATCACAGGAATAAATGACATTTTAATATATATTTTAGATTATAGATTTAGAGTACATTTTTGGATTTCTTTAGATTTAGATTTAGTTTATCCACTTGAAGTAAAAGCTTTAAAAAAAGGGGTCATTACATATATATTTAAATATTGTAAAATAAAATGTGAAAATATCTTAACCACAGACCTAATTTCTGGCATTTAACCACCCATTGACTTCAGGAACAATGGACCCAGAAGCATCTCTGGGTTTTGGAGATCAAAAATGTGCCATTCCTTCAGCACTCTATTATAATGTATGATTTAAATATAACAAGGCACACAAACTGAGTGATACCACTTCAAGTTAATAAGCGTATAAATTCCACTTTACTGTGACATGGATGAAATAATGTTGCACTTGCAACAAATAACTATTGGTATTTGATACTTTGTTAGGCTGAATCCTTGGATTTACCATTGGTGGTAATAGTTTAAGATGTGTCCACTGAAAAACCCATGGGTTGAGGGCTAATCTTAATATTGAGAGAATTTGTCCCCTTATTGTGGTGCCACATTGTCTATCGTAGTATAGGGAATTGTTGTATGATGAACGGTTTTTGTACTGTCGAGTTACCAAAAATCTGGCCTCTGAAGCAAAACAAGCTGAGATCCACTGTATAATTTAACATTTTTAAAATGCCGAATGTTTGCTTAAAACATTCCTTATTCAAAGACCAAGTATTTTTCCACTCAAGTCCAAAAAGAGGGACTACTGTACTCCTGATACACACACCTGTTGAAATCAACTCAGTGTCTGTCTTTAGTCTCACGCAGGGAAACTCCAGACTTGCTTTGGAAATCCCTTTAATGATCTTTGTCCAGAAGTTCCCATATGTTTTCAGTTCTCCTGAATTCTTTTTTATGAACACATTAATTCCCAAAACCTCAAGTCTGCTCATCTGCAAATGCTAATGCAAGCCAGCCCTCTGATTCACATGAAGACAACACCCAAAACAGACAGCAGAGCTGTGGCGCTGATCTAGAATTAGACCGCTCCGTCTGAACTGTTTTTAAAGCATTGTGTTTCAGACGGCACAGCTGATCCGGGAACAGCACAGAGAGGCTTTATGAGGGTGATTGTAGAAGGGCGGTGGAATAAGCCTGTGGTTAGATTCAAAATGAAGCCAAACCACGGCAGTATAAGTCAAGCAGAGAGAGAAAGAGCACCGGCCACAAACACATACATGCATGCACACACACTGAAAAACATACAGACAGAATAACACTGATACCCAAACACACACACACACACACGCAACTCTACTTCCCTTACTAAACCACAGACTCATATACAAACATCACAATGTGGAACCAGGCACATATTTTAACTTTCAGAGTATTTTAACAGACATTTCTTTGCAATATACACTAGTGAAAAAGAAGTGTGCTTAATTGTATTGATGTGCACTTGTAGTGCACTTCAAATCTTAAAAGTATATATTTTAAAAAGCTGTACCCGCAGATAATATAATATTAATGAAATAAAAGTGTACTTAAAGAGAGTACACTTTCATTACGTTTAACACACAAGTGCACTTTAAAATAATTAAAATGAAAAATTTTAAAGTACATTTTAAATTATTGTTTTATTTATCTTTTTAGTTGTTTTAAAGAAGCAAACTTATTTTGATGTGTTGGCTAACATAAAGCACGTGTTTGATAAAGCATTTAATGAGAATATATTTTAAATGTATTCTATTGCATCTTCATCATTAAACGTGTAATTACAAATATATTTCAATACATGGCATATGAGTTTCAATGGAAATCAAATTATAGTATATTTTAGGTTACCATAAATGCTTGTCAGTACATTCTACAGTACGCTTTTTTTTTCTTTCTTTTTTTTTTTTTAAAGAAAATAGAAGTAAATATGAAATTACATATAAAGATATACTTAAGTCCTACTTAAGTGGGTCAAAAACGCTAAAGTTCAGCAAAAACATAATACATTAACATGCAATTCAGTCCCCAAAAACATTACAGTCACTTCATACTTAAGTATTTTATTTTAATTATATTATATTTCCTAAATATGTACATATTTCATAATAAGTACTCTTTTATCTATTTTATTTGTTTCCCAAAGATATATGCTCCCATCCTCATATCCAACCCATATCCAAAAATACAAGAAAAAACAAAACAAAAACAAAAAAAACAAAAATTCCCTAGCAACCACTGAATGCTATAGTATGTAACCGCGTAGCAACACACTATCAACCTGTTTTGCATGGACAAACAACAGATTTAAAAAATCTTGAAATAAATGATTTACAAATGTGGCTCTGTACTCAAGAACATGTGTCTGTTTTGCACTATGAATCATGGCAATAACAAATAAACATTCTTCAATTCATTCAAAGGCATCTGCACTGTCTTTAGATATTTATAGATGCACTGTAACTCATCGGATTGTTTTCTTTGTGATAACTGAGCAAAAACAAACATATTCAGGGTCTTTTAAAGACTGAATTTGCAGGGTTGTATGTGGTTGTTTGGGGTAATCGGATAGGAGGGGGCGTTTGAGGCAGACAGTTTGGCCCCTAATTTTTGTCACATCAGGACTGTGCACCCCAGTAAGTGTTTCTAAATCAGCTACATAAACCCTAAAACAAAGGTCTCTTTAAGGCATGATGTCACTGTGTCAGAGTGACAGAGCAGGCGGAACAAGCGTCCATTCAGAGCAGAAACACAAAGGTCAGTCCAGATCAGGGTCGGTGTGAGACGGAGTCTGGTGGGTCCTGACCTCCAGCACCACCCTCTTTTCTCTTCACGTCTTCCCCTTCAGGGCCTCTCCTCACTGGGCCCGTGAGCCCAGCTCGCCCCTCCTGTCCCCAGAGAGAGCATCCCCTCCAAGTCCCGCCTGGGGCGGTGCGGCCTCTGACTTGGGAGCATCTATCACTGCTCCGGGACCCTAATCAGGGCCAAAGAGGGGAGGGCGTGACACCCGGGGCCGAGTCCTACTCTGTAAACATCCGAACAGTTTCCTTAAAAAGGCTGTAAGACTGTCCATCAGGATCCGAGAGGGATATCCGCTACTCTAAAAAAAGATCCTATCCGTCATTTGATTCAGTAATTACTCCTCTTATCTACCCCAGCGATCTATCAATAGCTCTAATTAGTCTGTTAGCGTAACTGTGGTGGAGGGGGACAGCACGTGGCGGGGCAAAAATTTGGACTAATGCTAACTGAACCTTTTTAACGGTTTTTAGCTTTTAGTATTTTAGTATCATTAATAAGCCCATTATTTGGCCCAATCACAGCAATGCTGATATAAAGCAATACCACCCAGCTACGAGTGTGATCTTGCTCATATATATATATATATATTTGATGACAACTCTCTGAGTTATTTGCATGGTAATGTACATGACAATGTTAATGTATTTGGTCTTGGCAGAATAGATCTGCTACACTGCTGCTGCTGCTGCTGCTACTGCAGAGCAAGTACCAAGATTTTCTACTGCCAATGCATCCACAGCATGCTGCTGTGAGCATGTAAGGAATATTGCTGCTGTACATATAACATATATGAATAACCCCCATAGCATACATGATCACCCCATAGCAGATCTATACAGGTGGAGCTGGGGAAGGTGAAGGGTTTCTGAAGTGCACTGCTACTGCTACAGCAAACACTGCCAAGTATATGAATGTTGAGCAGCGAGCTCAAAGGCTACCAATACAGGAGAGAACCAATCAGCTGTGCCATGTGATAATGATGTCATTATGTCATTTCAAGTTAGATCTATCAGACTGTGCCATCTAGTTTAATGCCAGAACTTTGTGTGTGTGTGTGTGTGTGTGTGTGTGTGTGTGTGTGTGTGTGTGTGTGTGTGTGTGTGTGTGTGTATAGGTGAAAATTGCATTACCATGATTCTGCAGAGGAATCTCCACCAATCAGAGAATCACACCAAATTAACTCTTTAGCACCTGCACCACAAATGTTGTGAGAGAGTCATGCTAAATCCATACAATCCATCCTGAATTCTATTTGAAACTAGAATTAGAGTGTTATATTATAGAATGTTAAGATGAGTATTCCACATGTACCCAGATGGTCTACTATTTATGGTAGAAATTTGCACACTCTAATGGCGAATATTAACCATAATCTATTGAACTTTGGAGGAGGATTTGGCTCAGAACTACAAACATGAATACAATCTACAAATAAGGTGGATGCACAAAGACCAGTGGTTAAGTAGAGAGGCTTAGATAAAGGGATTTGACTGATTAATAATCAATATCTAACCTAATGAAAAAATGTTAGGATTGTAAACTTATAAAGATGCTAACTTTTAAATATTAGAAACATGAAGACAGTTTTATGCATGAAAAAACACAACTGACAGATCAGTGTGCTACTTCTTTTCTCTGCAGTACTGCCAGAGGAGTTGTCGAGCAGAGTAAATTAACTGAACTGAAATGATATGAGGATATGAGGACGGTAACTGTGACACAGTGATTGGCAGGCCAGTTTATGGTGACAGGTGGCACACAGCTTTGCGATAAGATGCAATTATGGAGTGGTATGTCCCATAACTTTTCTGCTATAGACTCCAAAGTTTTTCATGTCTATAGAACTGTATAATACAGGTAAATACAGTTAAAAATTTACAAACGTTAACATTAACAAACGTTTTTGTTACTTGAAATAAAATAATAAAAATAATAAATTACCTTAAATAAAATTTAAAACCCCCTAAACTTACTGTATTTCATATAACTGCCAATGCAACATTTCTCATTTTTATTTAGTTTAACTTTTTGTACTAAATATGTATATGTATATGCAGTGTAAAACATAAAACTAAAACTGAAATAAAAATGAGAGAAATATTTAAAAAACAAAAACTAATAAAAATGACTAAACTTTAACTACATATTAAATGAAAATAAAAAATTGCAACTCATTCAAAATATTTGTAAGAAAATAATAATAAATAAAAAAATAAAATTTATGCTATCATTATGTGCTGAATATTTAGAGTTTAGGGTAATTAGGTTTTTGTTCAAATCACTAGCCCTTAGTAGGGTCAGTATTAATAGTGATTAAAAATGACTGGACATTTATACTGTATTCAGCAGAAGTATGTTTAATGGTCTTGAGCATGTGTGTTGGCGGTTTCCACATGCCATAACAGTGAAGTTCGCAGGTATACACACTGCTGTCAAACTCAATAGAGTCACACTGCAGTCAGTCAGCCGCAGTCCTGCAGGGCATCTTGCCCCAATTATGGCCTGACAGAGGTCAGCGCCCCGCAGACCTGACCCTCCTCTCTCTCTGACACACCTACCAGCCTACATGAGCACAATTAGCATCTGATAAAAATAGTCTGGAGTTATGCAACAATCTTCAAAACTGCTGTGAATCAGAAGGTGCCGGTCAAATGTGAGCTTGTCCATAAACAGCTTTTATTACGTGGCCAAAACAAGTAGTGTTTGACTGATGGTTGACTGAGTGTTTGGCAATAGCTGGTGGCTCTAACAATATTTAGAGAGCAGGATGGCTGACATAACACCAAAATAGTAGCCTATAATTACTGTATAAGAAATGGGACAAACACAACATTGTGGAAATTAACTAATAGAATTTGACAAATAGAATTTGAGTTAGAACAACAAGGGAATGTCATTTAACACATTAGAATCAATTGAAACTTATAGTGGAGCTATTCAGCTTTCACACACAGAAAAATTTATTTAAACTTTTCTGGGGGGAAAAGGTGAACGTGTGTGATGCTGCTTTTGCAAAGCCTGCTTCTTGATGTTAGGGTATTGTGGGTGATTGCCATTGCTATCGAGTTGCTCTGAGTGTTTTTACCATGTTGCTATGCTGTTGCTAGGGCATTATTAAGTGGTTGTTTACTGCACCAATTGAAAACAGCCCTCCACAATGCTGAGGGTTCTGGGTGATTTTTCTGGTTTATAGATTTTTAGTCCTTATTTGAATGTCTATCTTTGTCTGTTTTATTGTCCACTAGGTAAAAATGACCATGACATGAAGATTAATAAGGGTCAGAAAAAAAAAAAACACTAATAAGTCACACTTGAACAAAACTTGTATATATGACACTTCTGAGAGGAGTGGTATAGTGGCAGTAGTTTCTACGTGTGAATTTATCTCAAAAATTATTCTGCAAGAATAAACCACTGGTCACCTCATCTGAGGCAATTACACTCCCGCTGCAATAACTTAAAGCAGGATGTGACATGATTTTTTTTTTTCCTAAATAATTTTTCTAAATTCTAAATTAAACTCTTTTAGAGTGAAACAAAATCAGAAGTCTAGATGTATATGTGTATGTGTGTGTGTTTCCAAAGTGAAGTGAAATTGGGTAATAGGCATGAGTTTGATGGCCTTCTTAGGATGCAAAAGCACTATAAAAGAACCAAGAATGTGGTCTGTGAGCACTATATACCAAGTTTCTGGAAGCCATACAACACCTCTGTGTAAAAACAGTGAAAGTATTAACTGTGTTAATTTTTAGGTAAAAATAGTTTAATAATCTTGAGAAATCCACTATTTTTTCCACTATTAAGAAGCTTTTGTGGAATGGAAAGTTTCCATGGATTTTAAATGTTCTTCACGGAACCATCAATACCAATAAAGAACCTTTGTTTTTAAGAGTATATAGTCAAATGGGCCATTTTTATGATAAATTTATGGTGTTTTGTTTTTCAAAGCTTGAAAGTCTTCAAAATGTCATTTTTTTGTGTCTCATATAAGAATATTTTAAATGAAGGATTGTATTTGCTTAACTGAGCTGGTGGAAGTGCTGACCCCCATCTAATAATGAAAAGCAAGACCATAATTCAAAGAGAGAGAGAGAGAGAGAGAGAGAGAGAGAGAAAGAGAGAGAGAGAGAGAAAGAGAGCTGTTTAATCAGAGCGTGGTGTGATGGAGGGACTGTGAGAGAGAGAGAACAGAATGTATAGAGAACAGCACTAAGGAAGAGAGTACAAAATGCCAGATGCAGAGGCAGCAGTAGATGGCAGTATTGATCTCCTTCATCATGTTTCTATAACTGGTTCTCTGTCTCTGTCTCTCTCTCTCTCTCTCTCTCTCTCTCTCTGTGTGTGTGTGTGTGTGTGTGTGTGGATTAGCAGAGAGTAAGGAGACACTCTCTCTGGTTTATCTCTGTGCTGTTGACATCTTAAGAGAAAAGAGTAACACTAACCACTGGCCCATAATCCCCTGGGAGGCAGACTGCTTTCTAAACCACAGGTCTGTCTTTTAGCGGCGTGTGTGCAATGCTATGAGAGCATCACACTCTGTGGCTGGTGCATAATCTTCAGATTTGTAAAATAACTTATAATTTGTAAAATAACACAAATTCTCTGTGGTCCCTCTTATTGTCTACAAATCAGCAAGTACCATATGAATCACAGAACTGACTAGGATTCTCAGAATCAAACTCTTTGTGTGTGTAAACTCAGCTGACTCCATAAATGGATTGTTTACACAGTTTCACCTAAGTTTCTTTCAGCCCAATCTCTGTCAGTAAACTATAACAAAACTATTTGACCGATGGCTGAAATACAAAAATCTTGTGTGTACAGAAAAACAGAAATACTGTGTTTGTCTCTCAAATGACAGTAACAGAGCTGACGTAATGCTGGTAATAACAGACTGTAAACAAACAAACAAACCTAGGGACAGTTGCATGAGTTATGCAACAATCAAGTGGTTGTTAACAAGTGGTTAACTGCTTTTCAGATTCAGATTAGACCATTTTACATTGTTATGTAACTGACTTCAAAAAGTTTGGACTAATCTTTCCGAAAAAAAAATTGATGATTAACATTTAAGACTACTCTAAAAAGTTAATGCAATAAGCCACTGGTCTATCACATGGTACCAGAGCTGTCATGGGACCTTCCTACAGTACAAAAAAAAAAAATGTATGTATAATAGATTGTCTGTTAAAGTGATTTTGGCTGAAATATAATGGACAGTAACAAAGCTTAGAGTATTGTAACTGATAGTAACAGAGCTAACAGAAACAGACTCTATTACTATCAGAGGTAACATTAACTAACCTGAATATAACAGACGTGACAGTAACAAAGCTGATCTTAACAGACCTGACAGTAACAGCTGATAGTAAAAGGGCTGACAGTAACTTGCCTTATCTAACTGAGCTGACAGTAACATAATTGATAGTAACAGACATTACAGGTACATAGTAAAAAGGAGATAACTGAGTTTATTATAGAGATAAGAATAACAGAACTGATGTTAAAAGATCTTTTAGCAACTAAGCTGATAGTAGCAGAACGGACAGTAACAAAGTATTATAACAGAGAATAACAGAGTAACTATCTCAGAGTAACAGTAACAAACTTGGATATAAAAGATAGTAAGAGCAGACAGTATCAGTTGATAGTATAAAACTGTAAAAGACACAGTAGAATATGATAGTAACAGAGCTAATAGCCACAGAGCTAGCAGTAACAAAGTTGATAATAATAGATAATAATGATTTAAATGTAACAAGCAGTATAGTAACCAAGCTGATTTTAACCAATATGACTGTAACAGAACTAACTATAACTGATAGTAAAAGAACTGACAATCGCAACGCTGACAGCAACATAGCTGATAGTAAGTGACAGTAACAAACCCAAATATAACAGACATGATAACAACATAGCTGCTTTATTTTATTTTAAGAGAACCGATTGTAACAAAACTGATAGTAACAGAACTGACAGTAACAAACCAGAAAATAACAAATCTCTTAGTAACAGAGTTGATAGATCATATTTGGGAAGATTTGGAAATGTAATACGTTACAGATTACAAGTTACCCTATTTAAAATGTAATAAGTAGTGCAACTATGTCAATTAATTTATTAAAGTAATGTAACTGATTACTTTTTCATTACTTCTCTAAATTTCTAACAAATGTTTTCAACTGTTAATAATTTTGAAACATTTAAAGCAGACAAGGTTAACCTTACAGTAGTACTCAACACTGATTACTGTCAGACTTTCAAAATCTTTCATCACTTGAATTTAGATGATAAATATATATATATATATATATATATATATATATATATATATATATATATATTTTAAAACAGCCACCACAAAATCAGACTTTAGCACCTCTTTTTACTTTAAGATTTTTCTGATTTTTCATTTTTAAATTTCCAGTTCTGTAATGCATTTTTATTAATAGCCATGGTGGCAATGCTCAGACAGGTTGTAGCCTAAATGAAATTAAAATTTAATTAATCAATTATGTAATGCTGTTACATATTACTCCCCAACACTGGTTACCTGTAGAAGCCATGGAAGCCTTCATAACAGAGCAATTTCAAAGCTATTTTTATACATGTACTGACCTTCAAAGGACCCATTGGACCATTGGTTCTGTATGCAGGTCTTTACAAGGTCGATGGGGTTACACAGCTGTAGCTCCCGTTGCTGCTCAGGACAACCCAAATAATCTGTCAATCAAACCTTGAGTTCTTTCTATCAGTATTCAGACACACGCACACATACACTCGTAGTCAAAATATGAACTCTGAACTACACACTCTCACAGAGACAGAACCACACACACTCAGTGCAGATGTCAATCAAAGTATGAGTTTGAACTTCCTGCTGCCCCAAACATGCAAATGAGAGTGAATCTGTTTGCAGGGCAAATCTGCAGGCCGAGCTTAATGGCTATTGATGCAATTTCTCACCCTTGTTTTCCCTCTCATTCTCAATTTACATCTTTCTGTCTCTCTCATTTAATATTTGTGGAGCAAAATAAAGGAAAATGTATAGTTCCCCCCAAAATGGATATGTTTTGCAGAACGTTCATGCTGCTCTTTTCCAAACAAAAAGTCATGTGGCCTTTGAACAGCAATTGTTTAAATTATATCAGATGGAAATATTTATAAAGTGACAAAATTACATTTTTATTCACTGTGAAAATGCCTAAAGATGTACATGAAGTTGGTCTGTGCTAATTATAAGGATCTTAGTTTAACAACAGTAGATGTGTGTGTGTGTCTGAGAGAGAAAGTAGGACTGTGTGAATGAGTGAGTGTGTACTTTATGTACTCCACCTCTATGTGCAATAAAACTGTTACTGAATGTGCGTTTGTGGCAGACAACACTGCACTCTTTTGATCTGTATCTTTTGTTACCTGCTCAGGAGACATTGTCACGACACACTATTGCCACTTTCTTGTATGTGGGTTTGGTAAGAAAAGTATCTGTCATGGGCTTCAATGGGAATGTAAATGAAGTCATGAGTGCAGCAGCAAGTGACAGTCTCTGACTTGTAGTTCTGTCGGGTGAGAGCAAGTGCAAAGACTGCTGTTTTAAAACGCTTAAGCGAGGGATAGTTCTATGTCTTTATTGCATAGTACACTGGAAAAAGTGGTATTTCTACTTGATTAAACCCATAAAAATGAATGTGGTTAATTCAGTGATGTTAAAATATTTTATTGATTTGAATAAACCAAAATTTTTAATTTACTTGCACTATGCCATTCAAAATTTTGAGGTCAGTAATTAAACGGTTGGTTCACCCAAAAATGAAAATTAGCCCATGTTTTACTCACCCTCAAAGGATCCTTGGTGTATGTGACTTCCTGAACCCATGTGAGGCACGTTTTAATGTGGGTGGATGTGCTTTATTTGACTACTTTTCGACTGTTGAACAAAAACACCCGCCTACTCTCATTCTAACGCTTGCAAGAGTCAGGATAATTTTTACTATAAATCCGACTGGATTCGTCTGAAAGAAAAAAAGTCATATACACCTAGGATACCTTGAGGGTGAATAAAGCATGGGCTAATTTTCATTTTTGGGTGAACTAACCCTTTAAGAACACACTACATTGATCTGAAGTGACTGTAAAGACATTTAAAAAGCTTCAGATTTTGTATTTCAAATAAATGCTGTTCTTTTTGAACTTTTTATTTACCAAAGAATCTGGAAATATATATATATATATACACGTGTGTGTGTGTGTGTGTGTGTGTGTGTGTGTGTGTGTGTGTGTGTGTGTGTGTGTGTGTGTGCATCTCAGGTGCATCTCAATAAATTAGAATGTCGTGGAAAAGTTCATTTATTTCAGTAATTCAACTCAAATTGTGAAACTCGTGTATTAAATAAATTCAATGCACACAGACTGAAGGTAGTCTTTGGTTCTTTTAATTGTGATGATTTTGGCTCACATTTAACAAAAACCCACCAATTCACCAATTCATCTCAACAAATTAGAATACTTCATAAGGCCAATAAAAAAAAAAAAAAAACATTTTTAGTGAATTGTTGACCTTCTGGAAAGTATGTTCATTTACTGTATATGTACTCAATACTTGGTAGGGGCTCCTTTTGCTTTAATTACTGCCTCAGATCGGCGTGGCGTGGGGTTGATCAGTTTGTGGCACTGCTGAGGTGGTATGGAAGCCCAGGTTTCTTTGACAGTGGCCTTCAGCTCATCTGCATTGTTGGGTCTGGTGTCTCTCATCTTCCTCTTGACAACACCCCATAGATTCTCTATGGGGTTCAGGTCAGGCGAGTTTGCTGGCCAGTCAAGCACACCAACACCATGGCCATTGAACCAGCTTTTGGTACCTTTGGCAGCGTGGGCAGGTGCCATGTCCTGCTTGAAAATGAAATCAGCATCTCCATAAAGCTTGTCAGCAGAAGGAAGCATGAAGTGCTCTAAAATTTCCTGGTAGATGGCTGCGTTGACTGTGGACTTCAGAAAACACAGTGGACCAACACCAGCAGATGACATGTCAGCCCAAAACATCACTGACTGTGGAAACTTAAAACTGGACTTCAAGCAACATGGATTCTGTGCCTCTCCACTCTTCCTTCAGACTCTGGGACCTTGATTTCCGAATGACTTTGGACCACTGAGCAACAGTCCAGTTCTTTTTCTCCACAGCCCAGGTAAGTTGCTTCTGACATTGTCTCTGGTTCAGAAGTGGCTTGGTAGCCCTTTTCCTGAAGACGTCTTAGCGTGGTGACTCTTGATGCACTGACTCCAGCTTCAGTCCACTCCTTGTGAAGCTCTCACAAGTGTTTGAATCAGCTTTGCTTGACAGTATTCTCAAGCTTGCGGTCATCCCTGTTGCTTGTGCACCTTTTCCTACCCAAATTCTTCCTTCCAGTCAACTTTGCATTTAATATGCTTTGATACAGCACTCTGTAAACAGCCACACCATTCAGTAATGACCCTCTGTGACGTACCCTCTTTGTGAAGGGTGTCAATGTTTGTCTTCTGGATCATTGCCAAGTCAGCAGTCTTCTCCTTAATTGTGGTTTCAAAGAACAAGAGATACCCGGAATTTATACTGTAGGGATGGTCATTAATTGAAACTCAAATGTAAATGTTCTACTATTTTGAGATACTGATTTTTGACTTTCATGAGCTGTAAGCTCTAATCATCAAAATTAAAACAAAAAACTTTTGAAATGTTGTACTTTACTTGCAATGGATCTAAAATATATGAAATTTTCACTTTTTGAAATAACTTACAAGAAAAAATTAGCTTTTTCACGACATTCTAATTTATTGAAATGCACCTGTATGTATGTATGTATGTATGTATTTATTTATTTATTTATCATGGTTTCCACAAATGTATTAAACAAGAGAAAATCTTAAACTGTTTTCATAATGATAAGAACCATTTGTGCGCAGAAAATCAGCATATATTAGAGTGATTTCTGAAGGATTACCTGAAGGATGACTGAAGACTAGAGTAATGATGCAGGAATAAATTTGTAATAATATTTAACAATATTACTGTTTTTATTGATTAAATACAGCCTTGGTGAACATAAGAGACTTTCTTAAACAAGGATCATGTGACACTGAAGACTAGAGTAATGACTGTTGAAAATTTGCGTTTGCCATCAACGAATTAAACTGCGTTCTGAAATATATTCAATTAGAAACAATTTAAATTATATATATTTCTCAATATTACTGTTTTTACAGTATTTTTAACCAAATAAATGCAGCCTTGGTGAACATAAGAGACTTCTTTCAAAAATGTTTACAAATTTGCCAACCCCAAACTTTTATATATAGCAATTGTTGCCATATTTAGTTATACGGTATTTCCATCTGTACTTGTTTAATTAGTCTTATTTCCTCATTTTACTTCATTATCTTATTTTATAACTTCTGCATTTGTATTTTATTTCAATAAATAAACAATAGAATAAATAATAGCTTGTGAAAACTGCTGTAATGGAAGATGTGTGTGTGTGGTTGTGTAAGTGTGTGTGGTGAGCCCTCGAACATGTGTACAGTATGCATTATTATACAGTGGTATCAGTTTCCTCAGCCATAATTAGTAAGAGATTCCACTGTGGTTCCGGAAGATTTGAGCCATCCAGATCGGAGGCCTCCAAAGCTTTAGATCAGACCCACGCTGTCTCTCTTGCTGTCTGTCCTGTTCTCTGATGGTACGGACAACTATGCTTACCCACCCCGCAGAGGACAGACCTCACTCACCTCCCGCAGAAAAAAAACAGAACGAAGCGATATGCAGACAATCACAGCCTGCTGCCAGACCGGCTGAGAGGCATTATGACTGCGCTGGAGAGAGAGAGAGAAAGAGAAAGTATGAAGTGAACTTTGTAGAACTATAGAGGGCAGTTAGAGCACTGGACATTTCAGAGGATGTGGGATGTGTTTACAGGCGCCTGAGTCTTTGGGACAGTGAGACATGGAGCCACGGCCACAGATTGATCAACGTCAGCAGGACAGCCACAAATAACCAGCTTCTGGCATATGACTCCTCTGAGCTGCCACAGTTTAACCGCTGCTGTTCCCCAAGTTATGAACTGAAGGCACACAGACCTTGGTGGATCAGATAAGGCATGGTTTACTGCATAATAAAATTTCCGTCATTAATTAATGACCCTCATGTTGCTCAAATCATGTGTGATTCACATTTTCACAAGGTTAGCTAACAGAGTGTCCAGCTCTTTCCATTCTTTCCTGTCCTTTTTTGTCTTTAGTCACCCTTCCCTTTCATTGAAAAAGGGCATTCTGGACATTTTTTTGGTGGACAGTGTATAAAATATAATAACAATAACAACAATAAAAATAAAAATAATAATAATAATAATACACTACTGCTGAAAAGTTTGTTTTTGAAAAAAGTTAGTTACACTTTATTTTAAGGTGTCCTTGTCACATTTAAGTACTGAGTAATATTAATTAACTGCATGTATTTACTATATGATTAGGGTTAGGATTAAGATTTGGCTTAGTGTTACTTAGTGTTAATTTTCAGCATCACTACTCCAGTCTTAGGTGTCACATGATTCTTCAGAAATCATTAATTCTTTAAAAAAATCTTTTTCAGCTGAACAATATATTGGCATGATTAAAAAACAAACAAAAAAACACTTTATTTCAAGATGTCCTTGATTCACATGTTTCCTGTACCTACTAGCCCAAAATTATGCATAATTACATGTAATAACCCTAATCCTAATCCTAACCCTATAGTAGTACATGTTGTTAATTAATATACTTATTACTTAAATGTATAATTACAATGTAACAAGGACACCTTAAAATACAATGCAAGCAATCTTTTTATACACTGTTATTTTATAGATAACCTCGCAACTTTTATAGTATTTTTAATCATATTTATGTAATTTTTATTGGCCCCATGCTGACTGAGAGTGTGGGTGAGAGAAAAGGTGAGAACAATTCCTTTAAGCAAATCATTTGAAACATTTTCCTTTTTAACTTCACAGCTCAGGTTTTTGTGGTTAGACTTCAGGGGGTCAGACAGGGTATTGACATGTTTAATGCTTTCTGAAAATCATTGAGCTCTGGTGAGGAAGGTGAACAGGGTGAAAGGTTTAACCTTCTATTTCCTTTCATCACATTTCTCTCCGTCCTCCAGAAGCTGGGTGAGAGAGCAAATTTGGGTGATTATACCTGTGGGATTTACCCTGTGCGCTGAATCTACATACGACTCAGCAGTGTACTCTACAGCTGGGGCTCACGGGTCTCTCTCTCTCACACACAGCTGTTTTTACTGTAGGGCAGAATGCTAACGAGCCTGTGCTTTGATCAAACAAGTCACTGTAATTACCCACCCAGAGAGGCCTGTATGTTTGTGTGTGTGTGTGTGTGTGTGTGTGTGTGATGAAGAGCAGAGAGCAATGGGCACATCCCAACCTCCAGACTTTCACACTCTCACGACAGATAAAAGCTCTGCTCCAAATCCCAGGAAGCTGACTTTTAGGATGCCTTCTTTTGGCCAAACTTTAAAGTTAAAGTCGCATTAGCAAAATTTTGGCAAAATTCCATGAGGGAAAAAAACAAACAATTAATCTGTCCTTTTTTAATAGTGTAGTGATGTATGAAGCACAAGAAGTCATTTTCAAACTAAGCAGCCGAGGCAAAAACCACGTGACTAATTTGAACCTGTTGCAAAATCTGCTTTGGGAAATGTTTTCTTCCCACATGAAATTCTTGCATATGTGGATTACTATTAAAAGGACCGGATATTGCCCATGAAAATTCGCCAAACAACAATAAATGAATATTGTTCTACAACTTTAAAGAATAGTTTGCCCAAAACTGAACATTTACTCATCCTCAGGCCATCCAAGATGTAGATGAGTTTGTTTTTTCATCTGATCAGATTTGGAGAAATGTATTCTATGCACATGTATCCTATGGATCCTCTACAGTGAATGGGTGCCGTCAGAATGAGAGTCCAAACAGCTGATAAAACCATCACAATAATCCACAAATCCACACCACTCCAGTAAATCAATTTACATTTTGTGAAGCGAAAAGCTGCATGTTTGTGATAAGAATCAATTTTAAAAATCCCACCTTAAAGTGTTTTTAACTTAAAACAGTTGCTTTTGGCTTTCTCTAGTGAAAAAGTAAACTGAATCGGGAGTGAAATATGCATAGATCAAACACTGCTTACAAACGAAAACAGTCCAAAACAATGATGTTTTTGATGTTTTTAATCAGCTGTTTGGACTCTCATTCTGACGGCACCCATTCACTGCAGTGGATCCACTGATGAGCGAGTGATTTAATGCTACATTTCTCCAAATCTGTTATGATAAAGAAACAAACTAATCTACATCTACAGCCATGGCTGGCCTGAGGGTGAGCAATTTTTCAGTTTCACCCAAGTTTTTGGGTGAATTATTCCTTTAATGTAGCATTTCATGTATCATCTGGAAAGAAAACAATCCCAGAATGCAATGCAACAAGCTTGGATGATAAAAATACAGTACATTTATAAAGAAGTTTATATCTAATTATAAAGAGAGCCAATATTTTATCCAATATTTCAGTTTGGATCCCATCTAAAGCAGTCTGTCTGTCATGAACACTCACACAGAACAGACCTCGCCTGAGGATCTTCACACAATAACGCAGCAGAAAGCACTGCCCTGATAAAAGCACCTATTAAAGACTCTCAGATGTGAGTGTGTGTGTTTGTGTGAAGTATGCATTCATGCAGAGCGAGCACGACAAGCCACTGCTGCAGGAAATTGGGGATATTTTCTTCTTCAATTAGTTGTATGTAATGCTGGATTACAAAAGAGTGCATGTCCCTGTTCTAATTCTGTTTTGGAGAACGCCTGTGTCATTTTCCCTGTAATAAGCAGGCGATTATGGCATTATCGAGGATGAGAGACCCAGGAGATTAAAGCTTCCTTTAAAACCTTCATCATAACAAAAGGGAGCAACTGAAACTCTGAGACTCACAGGAAAGAAAAATCACAAATAAGATCTCTGCAATATCTGACATGTTTTTCCTAGATAGCAATGAGATTAAATGGAGAACAAAAATAAACTTTTTTCAAGTCTCTTGCTTCTCACAAAAACACATAATATTGTTCTCATGTTACAGCAGTGGTTCAAAATCATTACGTTTGTTTTATAGCTCTGCTGTATACTATGTCAACTAAAGTTGATACTGAAAGTTGTTTCTTCACCCAGAAAACAAACATTGTGTCATAATTTTCTATTTATTGATTGCCACTGACCATGACCAAACTTCATTCGTACCATATGGTGCCGTATTTGTTTCGAGTGCTGTGGTGAGGGCAAGATTTTTATGTGTAATGAGTTAAATTTTAGTCTGTTTCTTACACAAAACTATTATCATTTTGGAATTTGGTGCGCACCAAGGCCGCATTTATTTGATACAGTAAAATAACTAAAATAACTGTTTTCTATTGTAATATATTATAAAATATAATTTATTCTTGTGATGCAAAGCTGAATCATTACTCTGGTTTTAAATGTCATAAGATCCTTCAGAAATCATTCTTTGCTGCTCAATTATTATGAATTATTATTGACTTTATAGTTTTCCTTTGAATAACAGAAAGTTCAATTAACAGCATTTATTTGAAACAGAAATCTTTTGAAACATTATAAACATACTTACTGTCACTTTTGATCAATTCCATGCAGCCTTCTTTTCTTTTCATTCTTTTTTTTCAAACTTTTGAAGGGTAATGTCACTGTTTTCACAAACATTTTTAATAAGACAACTGTTTTTAACACTGATAATGAATAAGAATAAGAAAAGTTTCAAATCAGTGCATTAGAATGATTTTTGAAGTATCATGTGACACTGAAAACACTGAAGCATAAGAGACTTCCATCAAAAACTTCATATTAATTATTAATTATATTAATTATTACTTTAAAAAAAATCATATCTTCCTTTTAACCACTTTATTGTTCCCAATGTCATCATCAAAACAGCTATTTTCAGGCATATCATTACATAGCAAAAAAAAACAAACAAATTCATTTATGTGATGCATATAGTAGGTAATCATCTGCTGTGGGTTGTGATGAGCTAACATATAGATTCTAGGCTGATTTTTAGTCCCAGTCTGTTCCTGGGAGGAAGAAAGAAAAGACAGAGCCTGGTTCTGGAGAGGAAGCCAGGCTTCATCTCTTCCCGCTGGGAAGTGCAGACTTGCTCCCAGCAGCATGAGCTCATTTTTTCCACAAGCTTTTTACAGTCCTGTAACCTGCATTACTGCTGCGTTATAATGCCTGTTTGTACACACAAAAAAGAAAACAAGACTGGACCGGAGCCACAGCGCGCACACACACACACACACACACACACACACACGCACATACACACAAACGTACTCTCACACACACACACACATACTCCACTACAGGCCGCAGGCGTCATTCCAGTTTCTGTCTTTCTCTCTCTCTTTCCCAAATAAATCAACCCCAGCAGCCACTGCTGTTGAAATAACCAAGCAATAATGTTAAATTTACAAGCTATAAATGCAGTCGTAATGTTTTTATACCCTTTAGCTTTAATCACAAAGGCTGTTGAGCGTGCTTAATATGCAAGACTAAAAGGTGTAAGTGAAATATGAAATCTGCCGCCACACATAGCAGACATACAGGGTGTTCAGAGCATCAAGCCAAAGCATTACTGATATTTTATAGGAAAACCGTTTAACAAGAAAATATACTGACATCAGAGTTAATAACCACTTGGGCAGACGGTGGGAACGGTGTGTTATTACCCTCGATTATTTAAGCACCTATGGCACTGGTATTCAGACTGCTTAGAGTTAACAGAGATGGGGAGTGAACTAAGGGCCTGGAGAATACGACCCCTGCACAATCCACTGTTGATTTCAATTCATAAAAACTGGACAGTGGCTCCTTTGATACAGTCAATTCAGAAATCTTTTATAAAAGCTTCTTTGAAGTCATTATCCTTTTGAGGTGCAGTGTCTTTGACTCAGTTGGTGTTTTGTTGATTTTTAGTGGATATATGAAGTCAGTTCTCCTCAAGTCGTAGTAGAGGAACCACACAGACAATCACACTAACTCAACATGATCCACTACTAAACACAGAATGTTGCATTTTTTTTTATACATTTTCATTTAATGACATTCATACATTTTTGACCTAAGTATTTAAATCTTTTTAGGGTCAGTTTATCCTGTAAGATGACTTAATTGTTTTGATTGTGCACTTAATACTTCAAATCTTATAGGCATATTTAAAAACTTGCAGATAATGTACTATTAATTAGATAAAAGCCCACGTAAGTGTACTTAAAGAAAGACAATTATAATGACGTTTCTTAACACACTTAAGTACAATTTTAAAAGTTTGAAAGTGTAAAGTTTTACTATAAAGTTCATTTTAAACAATTTTAATAATTCAATCATCAGTTTTAATTTTTAATTTTTTTGCCATGCTTTAAAGAAGTACACTTATTTTTATGTGTTGACTAACATATTACAGTCTGTGCATAATTATTAGGCAAGTCAATTTTCTGATCATATTTTTTTTCCCAAGCATATTTAACCAATTCCCAACCACATTTTAATAACTCCTACTGAGGCTGGAAGTGAAAACACCTTATATTCAGATGTGCATATTATTAAAACAGGTTTTCTTTTACATGTGAAATGGACATACATGCATACATAAACACATTAAATAACAACATATTAAATGCCAGTGAGAAGTAGGCAATATTACAGAAATTGCTAAATTAAGGTGTGACCATTGGACAAGAAATGCATTGGAGTATCAGGGTCACAAAAAATAAAATAAAATAAAAATAAAATTAAAAAATTAAAAATATTTAAAAAATTAAAATAATGAATGAATGAATGAAATAAAACCGATTGAGAGGTTGTTACATTTTACCAATTCCAAACCATATCTTAATAAGTACTATTCATTTTGTATGTAATCATTTATAAGTGATATATAATCAAAGGGCTGGAAGTGAAAACGCCTTATATTCAGATGTGCATAGTTATCAAAGCAGGTTTTCTTTTACAAACTTATTTGACAACTTCCTCATTAAATGTGTAATTACAAATTAAGTTAAATACATGACAAACATGTTTCAGAAGAAATTACATTGAAGTCCTACACTCTAATGTTCAGCTAATGTAAATGTGTTTAATGTAACTAAAATACAACTAGCATGCAATTAAGTCCCAAAAACATTACATTCCGTTTTCACTTAAGTATTTTTTAAATATATTTTTCTTTATTTAGTACTCTTTTTTGAAAAGAAAAAAAAAGTGCTAAAGTGTACTACTTTTTCATGAGTGTCACTGAGGAATCAAATGTGTACAATGCAGAATCCTGTACATGTGTGTTTAAAACATTTTGTCAGGCTGAGTCACACAGTTCTTCCGTTTTATGGGGATCACAGATGTGAAGAGCTTGACTGGCAGTGGCTGGAAGCTCTGCTGGTGTGTGTGTGTGTGTGTGTGTGTGTGTGTGTGTGTGTGTGTGTGTGTGTGTGTGTGTGTGTGTGTGTGTGTGTGTGTGTTCTGTGTGAGTTTGCATGTGTTTAATGAAAACCACATCAGGTGTAGCCTGATCCTGAGAGTTGAGCCCTGGAGAGGAGGCAGGTGCTTCCGGAGAGCTGGGCCGTGATTCAGTTGGACGGCCCCACAATCAGCCACTGCAGCCGCAGGAGATGGGGGTGGAGGTGGAGGCCGCTGCCGGAGTCAGTGCTGCTGTCAGAACTGATCAGATATTACGAGAGCAGAGCCTCTGATCTCCACAACTCAACATGCTATCAGTAACTGCAGCCAGAGCCACTGAGTGGACAGAAACCGATTCAGAGAGCCTCAGACAGATGCGTGTGTCCAGAGCACTCTCATGGGCAGTCTTTAACTCAGCTGGTGTTTTGCTGATTGTATGAAAGTCCAAAGATGTTGAGGGCACTATGTTAAAAGCATATTCCCCGTGACGTAAACAGAGGTTCCCTTGTGAAAAAGAAGTGTATTTAATTGTGCTGAATGTGCACTTGTACTTCAAATCACTTTCAAAGTGCACTTTTAAAAAAACTGGACAGATAATATAATATTAATGAAATAAACTTAAGTGTAGTTAAAGAGAGACACTTTCATGACTGCTTAACACACTTAAGTACACTTTAAAAGGTGCACTTTGTAACAATCTCAAATCTAAAAAATGTTTAAAGTACATTTTAGATAATTATTTTCCAGTAATCTTTTGTTGTGCTTTAGAAAACTACTTATTTTGATTAATATTCTTATAATGTTTTCGGTTAATCTGATGTGTTAACTAACACAAAGAACATGAAAATTGTTTAATTATTTAGAATTTAATCGTAGTGTGCATCAAAATTTCATTTAAAGCCAATATAGTTTAAATGTACTGAATTGCAACTTTGTGATTACAAATATGTAATTGCAAATATGTTTTTACATATTTTAGTTCACCATAAATGCTTATCAGTACATTCAGCTCTTATATTGCAAAGACAGTAACTATAGAAACTAAACAGGCAATGAACAGGGGAGCATGAACTAATTATCAGGCTGGAGAACTGTTCAGAGTACAAAACAGAAAACAAGACAAGAAAACAGAACCAGACAAGCACAAACAAACTCAGAATGTGACATATAGATTATTACAGTTGTTGTTGTTTTTTTTTTTTCGTTTTTAATTGCTTAGAAACTAAAAGTGATATTTGAGACCCACTTGGTGGAACCATTCACCCATATACCTAATCTTTAGACCAGGTCTGGAAAACTATAAGCACATTACATGCTTTAAACTCAGTTTGATATTGTAAAACAAACATTTTTCAAAACTCTAAACACAGTTCTCTACATTACACACATCATTCAAAACTAACAGCTCTTTTGTTTAATTTTAATGCCACACTCATTTACTGATGACCTACATACAGTGATCATGTGTGAAAACACTTATACATTATTTGTTCACTTAGTAATCAAAACTCAGTTTTTAGAAAGAAATTATTTTTACTCCATTGCATTTCTGTTTACATTGTATCTATATTGTGCAAAGTGCTTTATAAATAAACAAAGTGCTTATATGCATATTCAGTGTGTCTATGCATACTCTATCCTGAACATGCTTACAAGCCAAGTCAGAAAGTCAATTTTATTTCTACAGTTTTTCTCAACTGCTTACACACATTTTCTAAACTTTACCTCTTTTTTTCAAAACGTAACACACAAATCCAAGAATTGCACACACAAAATACAAAATGCCTCGCATCTCTTTCAGAATGACACACTGCATTCAAAAGATCATAAACATCTCAAAAGCAAACATCTGTCTAACGTTGCAAACACTTTTGCCAAAATATATTTTTGGATATGTCATATACATACACTAATTCAAAGCCTAAAGCTCTTCTTTCATGAGCTCCTATGGACATTTCGGTAACACTTTATTTTTAGGGTCCCTTTTGAACATTCTGTTGATACTAAGTAATGTTGCAACTACATGTCAACAAACTCTCATAAGAGTATTAGTAGACTGTCTGCTTAATATCTACTAACTCCTTATTGTGTTGGTCTCCCAACAGATATTCTACTGACTATAAGTAACTTTGCAAGAACGTGTCAACTTAATCTAACCCTACCAGTCAATTAATACACTACTAACACTCTAATGAGAATAAGTAGAAATGTAGATGCAACATTACTTATAGTCAATAAAATGTGTTAAAGGGACCATCAAAATAAAGTGAAACCGACATTTCTGTACAAGATCGAAAGTAATTGTCAGATTTTGAAAAATTCACAGTAAACACGAAAGCAAGATGAAACCAAACTATTTATTTTTTTACTGTAAGCATTTCTGGTTGTGAATACAGTACTAGAGAAAAGAAAAACAACGTGTAGTTGGACAGAATCCAAACATAATTTTGAAAAAAGGTGATTATTCCAAAGGAACTGTGTGTGTGTGTGTGTGTGTGTGTGTGTGTGTGTGCGTGCGTGCGTGCGTGCGTGCGTGTGTGTGTGTGTGTGTGTGTGTGTGTGTGTGTGTGTGTGTGTGTGTGTGTGTGTGTGTGTGTGTGTGTGTGTGTGTGTGTGGGTCCGGCCACAATACTTCATCCACGTCACTTCATCACGTGCTATGTTCTCTCTTGCCAGACACCGTGGAAAGAACCTCCTTGTATGCCGTATCAAACCTTGGATGGAGGCAGCATCAATGTCTCCACATGCCTCCTCCATTGCCTGGAGAAGTGTCATGTTGACATAGGGATGACGATCATACACTTTCCAGCACCATGTGGAGAAAAATTCCTCTATAGGGTTTAGAAATGGTGAATATAGAGGCAGGTAGACAACAGAAAAATGGGGATGAGTAACAAACCATTTTTGGATCTCATGGGCACGATGAAAGCTGACATTATCCCAGATGATGACAAATCTTGCCTGGTTTTCATTCTGCAGACCTTGAACAAGCATATCATGAACAGCATCCAAAAATGTATGATGTGATCAGTGTTATAGGGGCCCCAAGTCTGGCATGATGGTGCAGGACACCATTCTGTGTAACTGCAGCACACATTGTAATGTTTCCGCCATGTTGTCCAGGGACATTGACAATGGCCCTTTGTCCAATGACATTTCTCCCCCTTCTTCTGGTTTTACTGAGATTGAAGCCCACCTCATTCACATAAATGTATTAATGGATGATAGCACGGGCATCCATCTCCAAAATTTTCTGAAAAAGACAAAATAACATGTAGATCAGTATATGCACAACCCAATAGCTTGACTTGGTAAATGCAAGTCTGATATACTGGAGAAAGTGTTGTGTGCATACTTCCACAAAGTCATGTTGAAGGTTCTTGACTCTGTCACAGTTCCTTTCAAATGGGACCTTATACAGCAGTTTCATTCTCAGTTGATTTCTCTGGAGGACACGGTGTATTGTTGAGGGGCTCAGAGCATTCATGTTAGCAAAAATTGTGACATCATTAAGGATGTGATTGCATATTTCACGAATTCTTATAGCATTATTGGCCAAAACCAAATTCACAATAGTTGTCTCTTGCTCTTCAGTGAACTTGTGACCTCGCCCACCGTGAAACCTATGCCTTGCTACTCTGTAGAAGATTCAAGAATAGTGTGAGTGTGTGCCATAAACTGTAACATAATACATACTATTTTATACAATATAGTCAGAATGTCTTCTTACATTGAGCTGTACTGTTGTACAGTATGATAACCCACCAGACTGTGACCAATTATGCAGTGGACTACAGTAAATGGATGCATGGGTGCTAAAATATATGTATTATACCATATGTTAAGCTGAAATAGCAATTATATGTACATTACAACATGCACATTACAGTAAATTGTTACATACCTGTTATCATTTCTAAAGGTTCGAATTATACCCGCCATTGTAAATCGACTCAAATTAGGCTGGACTCTCTCCACTTAAGAAGCTATATTCTTTTAAAGTGTATTATTTGCCTAATAAGCACTCTTTTTACAAGTATGGTCAAATCTACTACTTTTTTTCATAAAGATTAAGCACTTTTTCAACACCAAAATTTCACCAAAATTATTACACCCTCTTTTCAAATGCACAAACAGAGCTCTTAGATTGAAGTTATCTTGTGCAACCACGTCCTATGGTTTTCAGTCAATATTTACGCGATTAAAAGGTCTTCCTTCGTGTGTACGTTGGCATACCATTTGCTTGTTAAAGGTTCCAAATTCCAAAACAAGCAACAGAACATCAATAATTTCACTCCATTTACACAGACTCATGCCAATACCGTCATTTTTGACAAATGTTTGGTCTGTCATTGCCATTAAAGTGCTCATCCCTAAATCATTCCAAAGCCTGGAATCGAAGAGAACAAAAATCTAAGAGTATTTTTCACTCAACAGCATGTCTGGTGGCACTAATAGCAGTGGGAAATGAAACGCTCCACACGAATAAACATTTGTTTGCTCTGTAAACTCTTCTGAGGGAACAGCGAGGAAAATCAGCCGCAATCACTCCTTTGTATCATTGTTCCCAGAGCGATCAGACGGCTGCTTTATTTTCTTTGAGCTAAAGCTGCTTTTCATTCCTTTTTATTCTGCCCGTGAAAAGACCAAAGTCATTGATTCCGACTTCTCAACAAAATCAGTATGCACTCGCTCTGAACCGGATCGATAATTTTGAACTCTTTTCATAGATTTCACTGATGACAAAAAGTGTACAGTAGAGTTTCAAAACTCTGGGTTCAATGTTCACCTGTCATTCAGCTGAAAGGTGGCATATGGCTCTTTATACACAACACTTTCAAATTTTAAATGACTTTAGAAGAAAAGGTCATTTGTGTTTTAGACTCGGATTGCTTGTTACAAAACTTTTCTTCAGGTAGTCATAGGGGTAGAGGTAGACATATTTTCACTCCCAAAGTTAACCGTGTTTAATTCCCTTAATCTGAGCATCCCGTAAACAGAATATTAATAACTGAATATGCTGATTTGATGGTGTCTGAGCTGAATGTAATTTATAGTGGATTTTGGAGGTCTACTCCCTCAGAAACACCAGCTGCACCCACTTTTCAACTGAGACATGAAGGGTGAAGGTCAAGTTTACTCTCAAGAGCATCTTCACATATACCAATTGTGATGCTTATTACCATAACCTTTATTACATTAACATAAATCTGCATTATAACGATAACATTGGTTCATATTATCCAGTGCCTTTTGCGGCCTTGATGACATCAGATGAAATTTAATTTGTTTCAGAAGTAGAGTAAGTTTTTAGATACTAATGGAAGATTATGCAGACAAACATTTTTTTTTAAACATTGTTTATGAAAAACATAAAGAATAAAAGAGATTTGGGGCTATAGTATCGTATATTTACAGACATAAAGTCTGTTTGACACAATATCATAGCTAAGCAATATACAGTAGTCCTTTCAAGATATGTTATTATGTAATACAAAATAAACAATTTATGTACATATTACAAATGCCTACAAGGGCACCAAAGGCCTGTAATTGCTGTACTTACACTTACGATCAGATCCTTGTTTAATATTGACCAAACAATTAATTCAAATATCCACTTAAACTTTCATTTTTGGCCACCTTTTTGCAATAGAAATGCTACAGCCTCTATAATTTCTTCAACAAAAACTTGTGGACATCACAACCCTTACAAAAATTAACCATGGTTTTATTGTAGTGTAACAATTTTCTTTTGTGTGATTTCTGAATGCTTGAGACTATAAACTCAATCAGACAACTGTATTAATAAAACTGGTAGTTACCATAGGTAACTGTCTAGCCACAACTTGTAAATTTTTAAATTATACAATTTAATTACAATGTATTCATTTACTTTTATATTTTATTAAAATTCTATTTTGACCCCTATGTGTGTGTGTTTTTTTTTTTGTTTTTTTTAAACTTCCATAAAGGGGGCACAACAATATAATTCTGCTTAGGGCACCCATTTGGCCAGCAGTGGCCCTGTTCAAATTTTGTGCAGTTTTGTAAATACTGATATTACAAAATAATATACAAAATAGGGGATTTCATGGTTTTCTCTATGCCATGTAAAATTTAGACAGTAACCTTAGATGTCAATTGCTTCCATACACACTAAAGATAACATATTTAGATTTTTATGACATATGTTGCAATTTCAATGTGTAAATCATTTCAACATAAGTGTTAAAATATTTTTTTGCAAATAAAAATATGAAAAAAATAAAATAAAGCAGAGCTGAGGTAATGACATCTTGTTAAAGTTAAAGTGTTAAAGTGCCATGAAATCAAAAACAGGCTACTGTAGAGAACAACAGTAAAACAAACAGAAAACATATAGGCTGAATATTTGTAATTTAATATACAGTAAACCTTGAACTTGTCTCTACCACAACACAAGGTCTTTACCACAACACCTAAATTTGCTGCGGTAAAGACATGTTGCGGAAATTAAATTTTTTCTAATATTGCAGCTAATTGGCAGCTAGAAAGGTCTACTACATTAGTTTTGACTCTTAGCATCTTAAAGGTTAACTCTTAATCTTAATCGTTAAATATCGACATTATTTTTGTTGTCTTTGCATACAAAAAGTTTTCTCGTCGCTTCGTAAAATTACGGTTGAACCACTGATGGCAGATGGACTATTTTGACGATGTCATTCATACTTTTCTGGGCCTGGACAGTGTTATTTACTTGGCAGTCAATGGGACAGTTACAAGACTCCCGGTTTTCATCCAAAATATCTTAAATTGTTTTCCGAAGACGAATGAAGCTTTTGCTGGTTTGGAACGACATGGGGTCGACAAAGTGATTAATGACTAAATTTTCATTTTGAGGTGGAGTAACCCTTTAATATAAATGAATTAAACAGTAATGTACATTTATTTTTAAAATGTAGTTCAAAGTACAGAATTACTAAGCTGTATGGTAAGGACACACAATAAATACTGACACAGAAAAGATTATATTTACACTGCTTATACTTATATTTTTGGGATCTTGTGAGTGAGGTAGTGAGGTGGCCTAATCTGTCAGCAATGAGCTCAGGTGCTAATTTCTGTTTCCATAGAAACTAGGCTTGTTTGTCTTTGATAAAATGTCATAATAAAAGCCTTTTTAATTGTTGCGGTAAGGACTAAAAAGTGTGGGACAGGCACATTTATTTGAAAAAAAAAATCATAAACATTATCAGTAAATAATACAAAAAAAATTTAAGGTGCTGTAAATTAATATGTATATTAAACAATTCCATTTGAAATAATGTCAAACTGTGATTCAATTAGCTTATTTTACATATCTCAACATTGTGACCAGAGTTGTGGGACATGAAAAAAAATGGTGTTTGGACCTATAAATGCTTCATAATTTTATATTAAATCACATTTATCATTAATTATATATAATCATTAATTATATATTTTTGTCAAGGTGTGTAATGACACTGTGAATATATTTATAAAGCATCATTAAGACAAATTTTAACATAAATCCAAAATTTCACTGCTGGGACTTAAAAGTGGCCGTAGTTGCAGAAACATATATACTGTATGCAGGGGTGCACATAAGTGTTCCGCAGGCCCGCATGCACGACCAAAATAAAAAATGCTGTATAAATAAGTTCTGATTTGCATTTGAGAACACAAATTAAGATATTTTTAATGGAATCTCGTCGTTTTGGAGAATATCCACTCAACGCTAACAGCATGCTCTCTGTCAGCTGCGCCACATGGCTGAACCCCTGATGGATTATTTTACCGATCTCCTTGCTACGTTTCTGGACCTTGATTATGTAAGGACCCTTGCTGTTTATGGAGGGTCTGAGAGCTCTCAGATTCTAATAAATATCTTAATTTGTGTTCCAAACATGAACGGAGGTCTTATGGGTTTGGAACAACATGAGGGTGAGTAATTAATGACATCATTTTCATTTTTGGGTGAACTAACCCTTTAATACACAGATCTAATGTAAACTTGTTTGTGAAAGAAAACTTTAGTACTCACAAGCCATGTGCAGAAAAATGTCTATCAGAAGTTTAAACTGATATGGCTTTACAACACCTGATTTCAGCGCGATAGACATGATAATCAAAACCAAACAGATGGCCTCCGTTCCAATGTGCATACTATCCATCCTAAATTTTATGTGATATTATAACGTTCAATACTATTTAGGGCAGATAGGGTGGATAGAACTGTATGGGACGCAGGGATGGTTTTTTTGTAAAGGCACTTCCCTATTCTGGAAAAGAGGGCGGGTAGTGGCAGCTTATTTGCATTTAAAGAGACATGCTCTAATACAGCATGTTTCTGCTTCCACTCGAAATAAGCATTTTCAAAATGATATAATGATCTGTGGGGTATTTTGAGCTGAAACTTCACAGACACATTCTGGGGACACCTGAGACTTATATTACATACTGTAAAAAGGGGCATACTAGGTGCCCTGTAAACTCAGTTTGATATTGTAAAACAAAGTTTTTGCAAAACTCTAAACACAGTTCTCTGCATTACACAGTGTGAAAACACTTATACATCATTTGTTCACTTAGTAATCAAAACTCGTTTTTTTTAGAAAGAAATTATTTTTACCCCCTTGCCTTTTGGTTTACACCGTGTCTAATGTACAAAGTGCTTTATAAGTAAAGCTGACTTTCTGACTTGGCTAATATGCATATTCAGTGTGTATACACACACACACACACACATGTTCGTTTTTGTGAAAAGTGGGGACATCCCATAGGCGTAATGGTTTTTATACTGTCCTTACTGTATGTGCTATTGCCCTACACCAACCCTACACCTAAACCTACCCCTTACAGGAGACTGTGCATTTCAACTTTCTCCCAAAAAAACTAATTCTGAGTGATAAGTGTTTTGAAAAGTGGGGACATGGGTCAATGTCCTGAGATGTCACCTTCACCTTGTAATACCTATGTCATACCTTTGTCATTATACAAATCTATGTCCTGACTTTTCACAAAAACGCGCACACACACACACACACACACACACACACACACACACACACACACACACACACACACACACACACACACACACACACACACACACACACACACACACACACACACACACACACACACACACACACACACACACACACACACAGAGGTTCTTTTATGAGAACCAGGCTGAAAAACTTATGTGCACATACGTTTTTCAGCCTGCTTCTCGTAAAATAACCTGGAGATTTGATTTGGTCCTAGTTATCTTTATAATTATCGTTCTTGGTGTAAACAGGCCTTAATAGTGTTACTTCACTGGATGGCCAATTTCACGTGTATTTTGTGTATTTTCAAAATACAAAATACTGTATTTGTATTTAAATACATTTTCCCACACAGTATTTTGTATTTTTATTTTAAATACATTTTGATGTATTTGTGCCCATTTCTGTATATATAGGGATCAAACAGAACTTTTATAAAATATAAAAGTAAATAAATAAATTGTAATAAAATGATATTATTTACAAATTACAATTGTAGCTCTAGACAGTTACCTACGGCTACATTTACAGTTGTCTGGTTGATTTTATAGTCTCAAGCATTCAGAAATCACGCAAAACAAAATTAAGCAGTTTTACTACGATAAAACCATGGTTAATTTTTTTAAGGGTTGTGATGTTCACAAGTTTTTGTTGAAGAAATTATAGAGGCTGTAGCATTTCTATCGCAAAAAGGTGGCCAAAAATGAAAGATTAAGTGGATATTTGAATTAGCCTAAATGTTTGATCAATATTAAAGGACTTGATCGTCCTGTAAGTAACAGCAGCAATTACCAGGCCTTTAGTGCCCTTTAAAGGCAATAATATGTAATGTACATATATTGTTTATTTTGTATTACATTATGTATTTTAACAGTAATTCAGCGAAACCATAATTATGAATTAACCAATAATTATTGCCTCATTGTTTTTATATAATGCATTTTAAGTAATTTTAAAGGCTGTTGTTGGCTTAGGTCTGTTTTATAACCACAAAAAAATATTATCCTCATACTTCTTTGTAAACTATTATTTGAAGTAACAAAACCATGGTTCATTTGTGGTTACCATGGCTACAAGAACCATGATTTTTGGTTTTATTCGTAGTAAAACCATGGCTAATTTTCGTAAGGGAACATGGAAAGTCGGAGCCCTTCGAAAACAAATGTAATCCACTGCGTCTTCAGCGGCTCAGATGTCTGGAGTAAATGATGACTGCTATATTCATTATTACATCCAACAACGCCTCAAACGCTTAATCTGAGACATCTTGTCTTCCCCTGCACCGGAGTCGACACAATGATGGACTGATGATGGCTCACTCAGTTCACTCAGCTCACAGGCTCACAGGTCTAAGGTAAAACGTCCTTGTCAATCAACAATCGGGGAGCAGTCTGTGCAGAACTACGTCATTCTGACAGGGCTCTCAGAACAGCCTGATTTGACAGAGGGGATTTTAAAATAGGGATTTAAAAAAAACACTGGGTGGATTTTTATCATTATAGGGTGGTTGTGTACACACACTGCCAATACACATTTATGGCCAAACAGCATGTGAAAGTGAATTTTGCATAATAGGTGCCCCTAGAGTTTTGCAAAAGGTTTGTTTTACAATATCAAACTGAGTTTAAAGCATGTAATGTGCTTATAGTTTTGCAGATTTGGTCTAAAGATGAGGTATATGAATGAATGGTTCCACTATGGGCCTCAAGTATCACTTTCAGTGTCTAAGCAATTTTTTTCAAAAAACTGTAATTGTTCCAGTTGTCATTAAATTTGAAGAAACTGGATAAATCAAATACAGCGGTAGAGCAAATGGCTGTGCATAAAACACAACTTTTGTTTGTAGTTCTGTTATGTTCTGGTGTGGTTTGAATGTAATGCTACTCTATAAGCTCAGTAATAGAATCCAAATAAAACTTACAAAACTTATAGATTTATTAATTCACTTCAGTTTTGTATTCAGTGGGGACCAAACAAATACTGATGTGTTACCTGTTAAATATGTTCATATATTATTATGTTATTTAGACCACATTTACACTTCATTCCTCTCATATTCAAATATTATCCTCTTCTTTTACACCTGGCAGCATAAATGCATTCCTGTCTGATTGCGTTCATCGTGCTTTACTTGCTCCAAATGCAAATGCAGTGCCATTAATCTTCTGGTGTCTCATTGCAATCAGGCACATCAGATGATTTCATGTATGGAGATTGGGGCAAGTTGTCACATGAGCTGTATTATAAAAGTTAGTTTTTTGTTGCAGTTTATATCCACAGTATATTTATTTCAAATGAACTGTTAAACTATGTTTTCAATTTTCATAAACATCTGGGTGGGGCAGGTGTCATTACAAATTTTATGCTGTGATTTTTATTCATGTATTACAATTTCAACATGCAATTATATTTTTTAGTAAGGGAATGAATCTTTGCAAGTGTTTCAAGACCCTCAAAATACACATACTTTATTTGTTTGTTTGTTTATGATTTTTATATAATTATTTTTTAAAGAGATATTACTATTTAAAATTCATTTTGGACCCAGGTATGTGTAGAGTACCATCAGGTGTCAAAATACTTTTTTGTTAAATTATTCATGAAGTTATATTAGTCAAAAAACTAAATTTCCAATATTCTCCAATATTTCACAAACTTTTGGGACTGAATTTTGTTAATAAACATGACTATGCATGCCTATTGACAAACCATTGCAGCAAGAAAAAATTATAACTTTTTCATCTGAAAGTGAAAGTTTATGCAATTTTTTTTATTTTTTGTTAGAAATAAATATGTAGGTTTCATTTTTTTTTTAACAATCTGACTCAAAGGAATTTAATTAAATTCCATTAATTTCAATGTTAATACTGGTAATTCTCAGATTATACATTCTCATAAATTTCACACAATGATATATTCAAATAAGATTCCTCATCAATATTTAAAAAAAATCTTTCAAATAATTTCTTAATTTTTTAATTAATCAAAAGAGGAGAAAATGTAGTCAAAACTTTGACTTTTATCACATTTATGCATTAATGAGTTGTTGCTGATCAGATAAAATATTCAATATTTTAGATGAATAAATATTGAGTTTTTTTTTAGACAATTCCTCAGGACCTGGTAGATGAAAATCATATACAGATTCTGAATGTATAAACAGCAAGATCCCATTGTGACAACTTGCCCCATATGATAACACACTCTGCTATATTAAAAGAACGGCATCTATTTTTCTGGGCAAAAACAGTGGAAACGTTCACCGGAGGCTGTTGTGTGTAGCTCTCACATTGTGATCATATTTATATCTGTGAGAAAGACTTGAATCATCATTTAGCTGGAAGTGATTTAAGCGGTGACATGTGTCCATCACCGCACGCACGCACGCACGCACACACACACACATCTCCAGTCACACCTAATGCTTCCAGAGAAAACATTAATTCCAAACAATTTATTTAACAGCTTCGTTATACACTTCACATAATTAAGCACAAGTTCAGCGCTTGATAAGCCTAAAGTACTTCATCGCTAAACCAAGCACGCACCCAGCGCTGTGGTGAAATTCAGCTCTTGCTTGCAGTGGTTCCTTTACACATTAAAGCAGTCTTAATTTCAAAGAGCTACTTAATTATTTCATGTGACAAGGGGGGTATTAAAATCATAACTCCATCAATTATAGATTTGATCATTTACGGGCGAGGTTAACTATGCAGTGATGTGTGTTGAGAGAGAGGCTTTTAAAATGGAACTGGGTTAAATTGAACAGCTCACTGTTGAGAGTAATGAACAGTGAGTGACAAGTGCGCTCAATGACTGCTGCTGCTGCTAACAATGCAATTCAACAATACTTAATACTTATTTCAAACATTTTGAAGTCTTTCAAATCGGTTTTTTAGTTTTAATTTTTATAGATTTTTGATATGTAGAAAAAACATGACACTGTAAACGTTTATATATAATATTTAGATTGTAATATTTAGATTTCAAACATCTAAATAATAATAAAATCTATATATGTATGTACAATATGTATTGAAATCATTATTTGTATTTTATTTAATTCAAGTTTTTACACACAAATTTAGTTTTTTATTTAATTAATTAGGATTGTCACTAAATATTTAATGTTAATTTTATTTTATTGGTGAACTATATTGATTTACTATTATTTAATTAATAATCTGGTGCAATGTTTTTATAAATTTACTAGGCTTAATTAATTTTATAAAAAGTTACTTTTTATAAATCAATTGGCACACTATTTTTGTATTATACATACTGTATTCAAGAAAGTGCAGAACTCAAATGCAACGGATGACAAAATATTTGCAAACACATTAACTTGTACTTCTAAACATGCATTTTTAAATCTGATACATTCTTTTTGTTAGCATTTTCAAGAAAAAAAAACTATTTAGAAAAAAAACTGTTTTACTGTTTTAGTTTATAACATTGATTCACAAATAAACCAACAGCATTAAAATATAAACAGAGGGAATGAAAACTGAGGGAACAGAATAGAATGAGCACAAACATGCTTGAAACTGCTGTGAAATTCTTACATTTTAAGTTGAGGAAGATGGTCTTTGAAAGATGTAATAGAGGTTCAGAGATGGCCACTGCCAGAATTAGGTTTTCCCGGAGATCCACCTCACGGATCACAAATCAGTCAACATGTTTTACTCTTCTCTGGTTCTTAGAGGTCATGAACGTGCCTTCAGTAAACCACTAATCCAGTACTGTTAGGGAATCAGTCAGGATATTACAGACACAAGCGGTTTGAGCTCAGAATCACCATGGCAGGGATAATGACACAGAATTTCCCAGGGACAGTCTGCACAGCCACTCCATCCTCCACTCCGGAAAGGTCATGTGTTTTATTGAGCTCCCGCACTGTCTTCCCCGTTTGGAGGAAATTTTCCCTGTGTATCTAATCTAAGAGTCAACTGACATAATGGCCCACTTCATAAAGGCCCAATTTAGTGTTTGACAACATATTACATCTTACCTGATCTCTCTCTCTCTCTCTCTCTCTCTCTTTCTCTCTCTGTCTGTCTCTCTCTCTCGTAAAGCTATTTTATGATCATCTAGGACAAATTTGGTCAGATTATAGAGACTAACCCGGTTATTTATTGTATCTGCTTGAAGTTGTCTCTTTTCATAAATGCCTGATGATGGTGGCTATACTTACTTTTCTGGAAACTTTTCTTCAGTGATTATCTTATAATTTCATCATAAAAAAACACTCAAATTTGTTTAATTAATACTCTTCTGCAAGAAAATCTGACATAAAATCTTACATTGCTACTACAATTTATTTCCAAGACAGCTTATTGGTGTAAACGAGTTCAGGATTGTATTCACCATGGATTGTTTTAGGACTGTTAAGATTTATTATTAAGTTTCTTTGTAGCATTTTAATTTAAATGAATTGTAACCCTTCTCTATTTCTCATTATGTAATCAAATAATGTTATATTATTTAAATGGCAAAGTATTTATTGATAAAGGTATTTCTGTAATGCCTTTAATTTATGTTTTTTTATTTTAAATATTAAATATAATATATATTATTTAAATATAATAAATCAATATTTAAATAATAAAAAACATTGTAGGCTATTATAATATTTTAACTAATTTAAAACAATTTGAAAATTTGAATGGGTTTGAATGATCCTAAAACAGGCTTAATTTAATTTAATTGTTCATTTACATGCCACTTTAAGGTTGGTGGTTTCGCAATTTATGATCATGTGGTCCTTCATTTTGAAACCTGATGTAATTTATTTTTGTTATTATCTGCATTTAAAACTAGCTGTGAAAAGGTGAAACCCAGCTAAAGTTTTTTTTTTTTTTGATTTACTGTTTTATTTTGTACATAAAAATCATCCTCCATAAGTTAAAGCACCTTGATATCTTTAATACTGATTGATCAAACTTTTTATTAGATTTTGAGACTTTAGCCTGGATTTCACAGACAGGGTCACATTTATTCTATTTGTATTTTTAGTGCTATTTAAGTTCTACACAAAGATATATGACATTTAAAAAAAAAAAAAAAAAAAAAAAAAAAAAAAAAAAACATTAACGCTGCGAGGTAACGTTGAGAGTAAAGCGGTGCTGCTGTCAAATCTGATGCTGCTTCGATGAGAAAAACAACGCCGTGAGATTTCTTCCAATGGCGTTAACGAGCGGAAGCACGTGGGTAAACAGGAAGTAGTTTCGGCATTTGGCGGGTTGAGCGGAGAAGACGTGCAAAAATGGCGGGTGAGTGTGAAAACCCTCTATAATTGCGGCTGTGTTTTATTACTGCTGCTGTTACAAAGCGTGTGTGTTTTGTGTGGTGTTATAACTCGAGCGGTGCTGTGTGCTGATGTCTGGGAGAAGATAGTTTAGGGAAGAGAGAGACTTTTAGCTGCGGCTAAATGCTAATCATCACACAGAAGAGCACCACATGTTTGTTTACATGGTTATATGGTTGTTATTAATGCCAGATATGCTAACACACACGAACTCACAATATCACACAGATAAAATATTGTACATTAGGATGATCAGACGGGTTGCAGCTGCAAGTTAACTCGCCGTATGCAGTGTAATAGTGCTGTGTCTATGTGAGCTGTCAGTGTGACGAGCATTAGATATGTTCATGTCTGTATATCATTTAAGAGTATATATCTGCCAAATAGAAGTAAATATACATATGTGTTAAAAGATGTATTCATTACTAGACAGTGATATACTTGCATTCACTTGGGTCCAATGCAGATGCTGCTATTTAGCATTTTAGTACATTTTTGTCATTGCAAACTCAATAGTGTAAAGCACTAAAAACCTAATGATCCTGTTTTCCAGCATGATTTGAGATGTTTCAAACAGCCATGAAAGAAAATCTTATTTTCTGTACAAAGACGTTTAAAAGTGTTACATTTGATTAGTGAAGTTATGTTATTTTAGGCAGTAACATTTAAACGCCACTGCATTCATATTGTAGTCCAGCAGCAGCCGCATTGTATTGTATCATCGTATCTTCATGTCTGAGTTGTGTTGCTAATGACAGAAAATTATTTACACTGTTATGATGTTGAGACATGTTTCTCTGTGCCTTTCCTCCAGCTATGAATGACATGGAGAAGAAACTTGCAGAGTATAAATGTGACACTAATGAAGCTGTATGTCTGAAATTAGGTAAATCATTAATCATCACTTAAAAAGAAAAATGTCTAACATTATAAATAAAGCAGTAGACTGACTCATTTGTTGTATGATTATTTGTTCAAATTAAATCAAATGAACCCTTTTTGTTTATTTTATTATTACATATTACTGGATGTACTTGTGAACGATTCATCAATAGATGTTATTCCAAATCTTAAGAACATTTGTCTTTGTCATCTTTAAAAAAAACAAAAAAAACCTTGTTTTATTATCTGAGACAACTTTCCTTTTCTTGTGAATGGATAATACATTTTAATATGTTATGTCCACCTTTTATTCAATTCCTAAGTGGTAAAATGATTATTTTGTCTAATGTAGTGCGGTTCCCCGAGGATATAGATGATGAAAGCACAACGTTTCACCCTGAGTACAGTCATCAGCTGTATGGAGATGAGTATGTATCACACACCATTGCATACTAGACTCTTATTATATATGTAACAGTTGTGAGTGTTTTTTTTTCTTGGCACCACTATTTTGACCCATTTCTTCAATCCTTGTATTTTGTTTTTGCACAGTGAAGTGGCGTTTGGCTACAAAGGTCTTCAGATCCAGCTGTACTACAGTGCAGGGAACCTGAGCACCCTGTTCAAAGTCAAGTACACGGCCAGGGTCACAGACAAGTTTGACTGTGTGGAGGTACAACTCGTCTATTTGATGTCATACACGTCCATCTCTGAAATTCGGTAGCAGTACCTTTTTTCGGTACTTTAGTCTCTGTGTAATAACAAAAACATTTATTTCAGTGAAAAAATAAGTCCAAAACTCGCAATTTGAACATTTTGAACAATAGGGCCCTACAATTTTTTTTCTTTTTTTTTTTCTTCCAGAAATTCTTGTTTTATTTTTTCTGATAATCAAATGAAGGCATGAAACATGTATTTATTTTTAATCAAGTGAAAATGAAACCCTTTTATTTTTTGGCAAACAAACATAGGTTTACTGGTAATATTAATACATGGTAGAAAAATTGTGTGATTATTCCTTTAAAAAAGTTTTAATAATAATTGTATTTTTTTTTTTCTACAATTAAGTGGTTAATGTGGTTGTAATAATTATTTGGCAACACTTTATTTTAGGGTCTCTTAACTAGTTGCTTATTAGCATGCATATTACTACAATATTAGCCATTTATTAGTGATAATTAAGCACATATTAATGTCTTATTCTACATGACCTTATTCTACATCCCTAATCCTACCCAATAACTAAACTTAATAACTACCTTATTAACTATTAATAAGCATCCAATTAGGAATTTATTGAGGGAAAAGTCATAGTTAATAGTGAATAAGGGTTCCCAATTCAATTCTTCCACTATTCTAAAGTGTTACCAATAATTTTTTATCATTTAATTGTTTTATTTAAATTTGTCAGTAAATGGAATATATAAAGACGTACGTTATACTGTACAAAAGTAATACAAGAGTAATATATTTCTGTTACACCGCACTTTTATTTTGACAGGTTGCCCGTGAAGTTTCTGTGTGTATAGAGTATGATATGATGCTGGTTTTCTCAAATGAAACGGTAAAATTCTCATGAAATGACTCTCACGGCCTGTAAGTTCATGTGTTCATGTAGTGCAGAGTCCGAAAATCATCGCGAGTTCACGTGTGCTTCGGTATTTATGTAGTAAACAAAACCGCGTCTCCGTCATTCATACATACCGAGGCTAATGGAACATGCAGGATTCATATTTAAATCGTCTTTTTGCGTTTTAATATTCACATACACTAGTTCATATCACAATTCGAATTAAGTGAAAGACCTTCTTTTATTCATCCAAAGAATTCCCTGGCATTCCACGCTATAGAGTAAATTCCGTTTTTATGAATGGACTCTGCCATCCTGTCCGCGTTTTCGCAGAAACCACATGACCCTAGAAATGTAAGCACACTTCAGAACAATTCGGTTTTCCCTGTTTGTTGTGTTTTAAAGAGTTGCAGGGGTGACAGAAATTCTCTCCAAATGTTGCACAAAACCTGTTGTGGATACTTTTTCTAGCGTTTCTTTAATAGATTTTAAAATGTGACAAATTCATCATGGTTCCAAACCCATAACACACTTTCTCTTGTGTCAAATAACAGGAGAAATGTTCTGGTTGCCCAAAATCATGCGCTTTATTCCAAGTCATCTGTCATACTTTGTGGTAGGAACAGACCGAAATGTATGTTTTGGCGCGTTGGTGCCATTTTATAGCAAAAATCATTCGTTTTTTTATTGGATGTCATTGCTTATTTCGATCTTAATTCAACCACAAATGGCTCCATGAGGCTCCATTGAGAACCGCTGGTTTAGAGGCATGGAATATACATTTACGTTTATGCATTTGGCAGATGATTTTTTCCAAAGCAACTTCATAGATACACATTTTATCAGTTCTTGCTCTCTTTGGTTATCGAACCCATGTCCTTGACGTTGTTAGCATCATGCTCTACACTTTGAGCTACAGGAAAGCCCTTGTTACACAAACCGGTTCGTTTTATTGTCAAGAGAATAAGTAGAAAACACCTTTTGAGTTCCACAGAAGAGAGGAAGTTCGCATGTGTGATTTTTATGAGGACTATTCCCTTAAATTTCATTCACCTGTGTTGAGCAGGTGTATGATTTGCTAGATCTCTATTCTACTACTGCATACACACACAGTTTATAGCCCTAACTCACACCATCTCAGACTCTCATTCCAGCTAATAAAACACTCTAAATGTGTTTAAACAGACACACTGACCTATATTGCAGCTCATCCTTTCCACAGTATTAGAACAAGCTTGTCTGTGTGAATGATTTAGGCAGCTGAATAAAATCAGACCTGAACTTATTAGTATTAGACCTAATTATATATTGTGTGCTCACACCACGTGACTGTGTTTAGTGGCATTTCTGAATGTCTTCCACCTTTAAGCGTAGCATGTAATTATAGCCGCTAAACATACTTAAGATGTTTATTGTTTGAGGATAGTTGGTTTTATTATGTCTTTTATTTACTGCGCTTCACCGTTGCTCATATTGTGCTCTTTTTTTTAATCTTTTTTCCTCGTAGATGAAGATGTCTTTGATTAAAAGGGTTTTTTTTCAGTGTAATTGGATTCAATGCTGTTGAACCCCATCGTATAAAGAAGATGCATTCTCAAAACTCTGAAGAGTCTCGGATCCTTAAGCGTTGTTAGTTAATATGGTAACACCACAATGGCATGCTTTCATTTGTGCGATTGAGCAATTTGCCTGAGAAACTGTCTGTTTTTACCATTTTCTGTCTGCTCCGTTCTTGTCGTCCTCTCTTCGCTCCCATAACGCAGTGGTACAATAGTGAGTGTTACTGAGCTGCAGGTGCACCGATCCCCTTCTGATATTAGCTGATGTCTGAATGAGCAGGAATTAGCGGCGTGTTGCATTAGCCTTTTGTCGTGTGTTTTGTGGCCGTTGTGAATGAAGAGTCCCGCGACACAAGCGCAGCCCATCACGCGGCCAAAGGGCCCTGCTTAGCAACTTAATACAAAGTGTTCTCATGTCAGCCCTGCTGGAAATGGATACAATGCAAACATGGGTGCACATTCTGCTGGGTAAAAAAATCCCAGAGAGGGGGGAGGAGGGGGGCGGTGCTATTGTCCGCCCTGGAGCCCGTGAATGGAGAGGGCAAACTCGTTTGATTGAGTTCGCTCACCAGCCTCAGAACACAGGAGCCTATTATACATGTCCGGGCTTTTTTTTTTTTTGTTAAGTCGAGATCAATTCATTAAATTTTATTGCCCGGTGAGAAGCTGGGACACATTACGGTGGGGGGAACTTCATCTGATATTCATGGTTTAAGATAAGTAGTAAATGTATTCAATTAAGTGGTCTTTCAGAGGAGGCACAGGAAGAGGGGGGCTGGAAACTCCTCAGCTGACATTGCTAATTGCCTAATGGGTCTCCTTTTTGTGCCACAAAAATATGTATTTTTTTCCTTTAATTCCTTTTTGCGCTGTGCCAATCACAGCTGAAGTATAGCTTAATGACAGAACAATAGGGAATTACTCTGTTAGGGCTCTTTTGTGATTATATGTAAGGCCGAGCGCCAGGGGAATAGACGCATAACTCATAAATGTGCCACTTCAGTTTATATGATTAGATTCAGCTGCTTTCACTGTATACTAGACACAGCTGAGTTAACCGCTCCACTCTGTGGGAGCTTGAAACATGCTTTAGATTAAGATGAATGTGTGTTACCTCTATAGAGATGCACACATTCTGTCTCGTGTGCTGATCTTTGCCTTTAAACAGGTAGTTTGGTGCAATATTCTGTCATCATTTTCTAAATCTCATTTCTAACCCTAGCCTCATTACATATGACAAAAAGTGAGGAGTTTAGCAGAATGTTCAAGCCGCTCTTTTATGTGCAATGAAATCTGACAGTGACCAGTGGCTGTTTAGCTCCTAAAAGGACAAAAGACACTATTAAAGTAAACCATATTGCCATTGATCAAAATTGACAGTAAAAACATAATTTCTAATAAAAAACAGATTTCAAATAAATGCTCAAAAAAATCCTAATAAAATGCATCAGTTTCCACAAAAATATGAAGCAGCACAACTGTTTTTATTGTTAATGATCAGAAATATTTCTGAAGGATCACGTGTTACTGGAGACTGGAGTAATGATGCTGAAAATTCAGCTTTGCATCACAGAAATAAATTACATTTTACAATATATTTATATAGAAATCGGTTATTTTGAACTGTAATAAGATTTCATAGTATTGCTGTTTTTAGTTTTGATCAAATAAATGCAGCCTTGGAGGAAATCAGTTGATGTTAGCACAGTTGTTTCCCACACATATACACTCTTTTATTTTTTTCTTTAAACTGAGTAAATTCAGTGTGACTTTAAATTCACACGGTTCTTTTCTTGTGATTCTTATAAGTTTAAATATTGACTTTGCTTGGTTTCTCTTGTTTGAAGTGTAATATACACTCTGGTCTCTTACATAAATGCTGTTCTCTTGTTGCAAATGTGGGTAGTTAGTCATTTGTTGAAATGTTGGTAGTTAGTCATTTAAAGGCAACTCGCTCTTTCTCTGTTTGTTCTCAGCCAGATGATGTGGAGGGCAAGATCAGAGAGATCATTCCTGCTGGTTTCTGCTGTAACACAGATGACTTCATCTCTCTGCTGGAGAAAGAGGCCAACTTCAAACCCTTCGGCAGCCTGCTGCACACCTACAAAGTTCACAATGTGGAGGCAGGAGAGGATCTCACTTACCAGATACACAAGGTACAAAGTTTCCCGCAGCATGTTGAGTCACCGCTTTGACAGCTGGCAATGTCATTCAGCATTCAAACTGGTATATGATCGAGTTCTCAGGCAATTGTACCAGCTTTGGCAGTGTGGATCGTAAATAGTGAAAAGTATTAGGCTATGGTTTTACTGATTCTTGTTATTTTTCTTGCTCGGATACCCTGTCGCTTATGGTTTGCTGACTTTTGCTTATTTTATTAATAAATCTTATTGCTGCATCTTATTAGACTGACTTTTTCAATGTACCATGTTATGCAAAATGTTGTTAGGAAATGTTGACTTTGCCACTGCACATTTTAATTACGTTCTAGCACATTTCCTTGTGAACACACCATGGATTTTATCTGCCGTTCATCATTTCAGGTGGATATATCGTGTCCAGGGTTCAGAGAGTACCATGAGCGCCTACAGACATTTCTCATGTGGTTCATTGAGACGGCCAGTTTCATCGATGTGGATGATGATCGCTGGGATTTCTTCCTCGTGTGAGTGTCTAATCCAGATCAGATTCAAATTCAGTCTGTATCAGCATTTAAGTATTCTTATATTTATCACATTTCGTCGTCATAAAAGAACAGTCCGGATTCAGGGGAGACTATTGACAGCATGTGCGGCCTTCTGTTCATTACCACAGAAAATAATTCCTCATTTCTCAGTTTGAGAACATTTGCAAAGACTGTTTTTTTTTTTGTTTAGTAATGCTCTTCTGTCTAAAAGGCAAGACACAATCCGTTTAAAATACAGACCCTTTCAATAATATAACCGCAAGTCTTCATATGTTAAAAATATTATCCCACAAAAATGTCTGTCTGTAACTCATAACAAGCTGTAAAGTCCCTCTAGATCAGTAATCCCACCACTAAACGGATCATTTAGACATCTGTACAGGTCAAATAACACATTTTTGAGTGGTTTATATGAATTAAAAAAATGAAACAAACTACATTTCTGTTTTGAAACCTGCTGAAATGTCTTGCCCCATTTGTCTCAAAAAGGAAATTTTGTCATTTTTGTCATCATGTTGTTCCAAATATATGACTGACTTTCTTCTAATCCATATAAGTCACTGGTAACTGGAATGGTTTGGTTACCAACATTATTCAAAATATCTTTTGTGTTCTGCTGCAGAAAGTCATACTGTTTTGGAAGGACATGAGTGCCAGTAAATGATGCCACAATTTTCATTTTTGGGTGAACCATCACTTGTATTGGACCCCAGATAATACTTTTAATTAGATATTACGTTAGATATAAAATGCAATATTCCATTTTTTGGCTCAGTATCCAATGTATTTGCCATATGGCATGTTAATAATAATATACTTTTTACATATTGTTAGTCCATGCAGATCATGGTAAGACTAATAAAGTTCTGTTTAAGGACCTTTTTGTTTACCACTTCATTTGAATGTAAAATCTGTGTCCAGAAACAAAACCAATTGACAACCACTGACAGACAAATGCTAAATAAAGAGCCTCTCAGATATTTCTCAGTGTTTGAACAAATGTAACTTGTTGGCAAAAACTCATGACTCGTGTTGATAACTTCAGCAGGCAAAAAGATAGAAATCAAGTGCTCTCACAAAGCCAGCGAGTGCGGATAAGAAGGTAGTGTCAATTAATAGCGAACAGTAACTTTCTGAACAGTCTCTCTCTCACACACACACACACACACACACGTGTAAAGCGTCCGAACGGGACGTCTCTCCTGCCTTTGTGGGGCCAATTATCAGGCTGCTTTAATTATATTTTCTCCTGCATTGAGGCAAATTGTTGATCTGGCAAGAGTTTCCTTTGTGCTGTTTGTCTGGTTTCTTTGCTCTTGTGTTTCTTTCTTTCTTGAGTCAGGCCAAGAGGCTGAATTGAATGTTGTTGTCTTTTGAAACGCTGAATGAAGTCTCCAGCGGTAGTGAAGGGGACTCTGCCTGTGTTTTCTTTGCTTTGGCACCTATTAAAACAGACAATGGGCAAATGGACTGGAGTGATGTGAAGAGGCTAGATGCCTGCCTCTCTGCTCTAAGTTGCAGTGCACCAATTAAGTGCATAATGCATTCAGTGTCTCCAGCAGGTGCAGCGACAGGCCACTGGCCCTCCGCAGCGAGTTCGCAGTGATGACGGGGGGGGGGTCCGGTGCATGGGAGCGTGCCTACGATTGACCTGCCCGCCTTTGTCATCTCTCTCTATCTCTCTGTCTTTCTTACAGATTCGAGAAGTACAATAAGGATGGAGAGACCCTCTACGCGACGGTTGGCTACATGACAGTGTATAATTACTACGTATACCCAGACAAAACCAGACCACGTGTCAGGTAATTACTATGGAAGCACGTGCCCACTATCTGCTTTATTCTGCGAAAAAAGGAAAAGAAAATTACACATCTCTCTCTCCCTTGTCCCTAAAACTCCCAAATTACCGTCTTGCGTCTCTTGTGTGCCAGCCCCTCTCTGGGTATTATAAGACCCACGAATTCAGCATCACCCGCCCGAAAGCTCGTTTTGAAAACGAGTCTAATGTATTGATTGGCAAGACGCGCTAACATTTCATTACATTGGCCACTGCTGAATGAACACGTATAACCTTTCGAAAACTGATGATATCATTGCTTACTGTATTTGAGAATATTTTTTTTTTCTCAGCTAAAACGAGGCGGGCGGAAGTGTGACGGTCTGTATTAGTAATTCTCAACTGGTGGGTCGTAACCCAAAATGAGTTCTGATAGCAGGGGAAAAACCTAAATGCTAAATGCAAATAATAAATTGCAGCTAAGTGCATAATTGTGTGTAGAATGAATAGTAGAATAACTTGGCTTATCAGCTTTTTAATGGCAGGACAAAACACTTCCATTTATTGTTGTTGTTGATGTCAAAAGTAATGCATACAGTCGCTCTTTCCCTTGGTAATATGGCATATATAATGCAATATTTAGCCCTGTTTTATCATATCACACTTATGCTGTTGTTTATGCATTTCAAATTGTCATAGCCTATTAACCCTTTAAAGCCAGCTTTGTCATATTTGATACGCCAATTTCTAAGGTCTCTTATCAACATGATCAGAACTTTGCCGTTGAACCTGTTGTACGCAATCTTACATGCCTCTCTCGTCTGATTGATAGTTTATACTTTTTTTTAGCAAGTAAAAGTTATTTTTAAATTGTAAAAACATCCCCCTTTGGGTTGATTTTTGTAAATTGAGCAAAAGATTAACTTTGCTAGTTTCTAGTAGTATTTAAAGATGAACACTTGCTGCCTTGAACACCCTAAGCAGCTTAGGGTTGCTTGATTATCCATACAATCATCATTGTATTGCATTGTATGTTTTGTCCCGATAATAAAAACTACAGAGCTTTGATCATAAAACTAAGCATTTAAGTATCAGATTACTAAGACATTTTTGGGAGATATCAAGTGACAATTTTATATGCATTAATAAAAATTATATGCAAGTCATGTAAGTAGTATTGTATTGTTCAAAAGATTTTAATGATTTACATTATAAGCAGAATTTCATCTTTTTGGCCATGCAAACTGCACCAAAATGCATATATTTGCTAAGTTTAGGCCTCTAAATAAAATTAAGGTGTTTTTTACTCCTTAAGTAAGAGCTCCATATTCTCCTTTCCATTTTATGTGATTAACAATTTTGTTACAGTGTTGTACCCCACATGTTCAATGTAAAATGTTGGTCTTTAAGCAAAACCTCTGGCCTGTAGTGTCAGTTTCAGTAGATTCTGTAAAGTCAGTAGTGTAGCGACTGTCTGAAGGGTGCTGGAGGTGTAACAGGCTTCTGTGTTTGCAGAACCATTGCTCAAAGGCTCAAGAGCTCTAACCTTAAACTGGTATTGTGCCTAAGCATCTTCTCTTCTGTGCAACATCACTAAAGCTTTTGTGCTCTGTGTGTGTATAGCCAGATGCTGATCTTGCCACCATTCCAGGGAGAAGGACACGGGGCTCAGCTCTTAGAGACAGTCCACCGATACTACTGCACTTCTGCTAAAGTACAGGACATCACAGGTATAAGCCAACACTGAGGCCTAGATTAAACAGTAAGGAGTCCTATTTTGAGTAGTTTATTTCTGTTTTTATTGAGGTATTAAGTTTTCTTAGTGGTATTTGTCAGGATCACTATTACTGTTTCTCATAATCTCAAAGATTTGAACCTAACCATTAATGCTAAGTATTATCATTTGGCTTGTAACTTGTCCCTCATGGTGCTACCCCTGTTGGACAATAAATGTGCAATCAGAAAACGTGAATGATGCAAACAGTATTTAAAAACAGTCATTAACAATACAGTATAGTCAAGTCAAGTCACCATTATTTGTATAGCGCTTTTAACAATGCAAATTGTGTCAAAGCAGCTTTACATCAGCTTGATATAAAGCTAGGTGGCTTTATATCAGCTTTACAGTATTTAGACGGGAAAATAGTTTGTCGAAATAGTGTCATTCTCCTCTGGCTAGACAAAATCAGCAGTTTAAATCTAGGATGCAGCAGAGTCAGATTGTGTAGAGGACTCATCTGGCTCCTGTGGTCTTGTCCCGATAGCCGTCTAAGAGACAGGTTCTTCATTGGGATCAGTCTCTGGGGCTCATCTAGTTATCCTGGTCTCTGCTGACGTTCAGGGCTGTAGAGGTCAACTCTAGGTGCTGATCCACCATCTGATCTGGATACGGACTGGATTCGGGTGGCTGCAGTGACCATCTGATCTGGATGGATTTATAGATTTATAAAATATCAGCTATCGAATTAGTTTCTGGTCCTAACGTAATTTAAATTTCCATTATATATAAACTTATTTAATAATTATTACACGACTCATTGGATTATTGTTGACCGTTGTTGTTTATTGTTTTTATATACTGTAGCTATGATAGTTTCATTTATTTCACTAATATCTGTCTGTCTGGCTGGCTGGCTGGCTGGCTGGCTAGCTGGCTGGCTGGCTGGCTGGCTAGCTAGCTAGCTGTGTAATAAGTGGGATAATGTAAAGTCATCTTTCACTTTGCATCAGGGTTTTCATCACACTTTCGAATTTATTTTGCAATAATATTGAGGTGCTATATGTGTGGTTTTAACTGTGTTTATCATGATTTAAATGTATGCTACTATGGGAGACCAATGCTTAATTAAAAAAAAAAAAAAAAAAACTTGGTCAGAATCAATTTAACCATATAAAACTGAGGTTGCTAAATTTTTTACAGATGTTACTGATTTTGATAATGAACAAAAATTTACCTCTGCATCCTAACTCAAGCTATACTATCAAATGTGCATTTCTAAGAGACAAAAAAGTGATATTATTATTATTAATATTATCAGGCAACCCAAACCTGTTTCTTGATTTGAAACAATATCACTCATTAGAACATGCAGAAACTAAGAAATAAATTTTTAACTTTGGAGCAAAAATCTGGCTTTAAACTTTAAAAAAAAATTAAGATTTGACATTTATCGTGATAATTATCGATATCGACTGATATGAAAACAATTATCGTGATATTTTTTTGGGCCATATCGCCCAGCCCTAGTTCCAATACAGTTGATTATAATTTGGCTTGTTGCTTTCTTGATTTTGATCTTGGATATCCTTTTCAAATGGTTTTATCTGAATAACAAAAATTAATTATAGCCATGCACCATTAGAGTTTGTGTTCAGAAAGCCAACCTGTATGGTCACACATCCTTTCTAATTATATTCTGTGTGTGAAAGAGAGAGAGGGCAAAGTATTGTAAATTTCCTTTGGTAAGGCAGTTGTTGCTGTTGAGTTGCTCTGCCTTCAGTTTTGGGGAGGTGAAGGGATGTGATGTTAATTGCCGGCAGTTTGCTGCTGAAATGTGCTGGCCACATGCTGCCACTCACTCACCCCCTCAACAAAGACACAATTATTCAAAGAGAGAGAGAGAGAGAGAGAGAGTGGGGGGCCACACTCTACCAAATCTACCCAGCACTCACTGTTTTACTATTTCTGTTTATTTCTCTCTCTTTCTCCCCATGTATAGAGAAATAAATATAAAAATTATTCATTTATTTTGCTGTAAAAACTTTTTATCCCCCGAAGTGTGTAAATCAAGAAGTATTCAAGAACACAGTCAAAATGTAGTTATTGTGAAATAAATCAAACTTAGCAATGCTATCAATATTTTTTGCTACTGAAGATTAAAATATCAGACAATTTTAAAACGTATTTTTCTTAATGCTCTTGAGTTTGTGAGGCAGTGAGTTCAACTTTAGTTTAATAGTGCAGTCTTTTTTAAGTGCATTAAAATCATGATATTATCTTGTTGCCACCATTGTTTTTTAAATCACCAACATCAGCAGCAATATATTGTAAATATTAAATGTCTTGCGCAGCGTCAAACTAGGTATTTTCTTTTCTGTCTCTCTCTTCAGTCAGTGACTAACTGCTGGTCAGTAGTTTAGTAAGTCTTTGTTTCCCCTGATTGCCAGAGTAAACATGCATTTAGCTTAATTTCACCACTGATGCATTCAGCATATGTAATCAGTGTTTTCATGAAGGTTTGTCTGGCGTCAGTCTCTTCATACTGTATTTTACCAATTGAAACCATTCAAGAATCTTATGAGTTGACTTTTCGTAATTGTCTGCTCTGCAGCGGAGGACCCGTCTGAAAACTATGTGAAGCTGAGAGATTTTGTGCTGGTGAAGCTGTGCTTGACTCTGCCATCCTTTTCCAGTGAGAAACTCTCTCAGGGCTTCAGTGAAGAGATGGTGTCTGAGGCCAGAGAGAAACTCAAAATCAACAAGGTAACATCTTTTGCGGGTTTACTTGCTTTATTATTTCTGAAATTCTTTTTTTAAAGCTATTGTCAAGAAAAGAGATTAGGAGAACAGATGGGAATGAAATTGTTGTAGGAGTTAAGTCACAAGCTGGATTCAAACCTGCATTGCCCACGTGAGCACCACAGCTTGGTGTGTTATACATTGAATAGATATTTTAAAGTTTTAATGATTTAATGTTCTATTTCGCTATTAAGTTTCCTGAAGACCATACCAATTGGCTAACTTCACAAGAGTGTGATGACCAAGATATTTAAATAGCCCCTATTTTCAGACCTCATTAAATAATTAGATTAATTTCAATTAATTTTGAACTGTTTGTTTCAGTCAAATTAATGGTAAGTGATTATCACGAAAAATGTTCTCAAAAGTTCCTGTGTGGCATTTTATATGCTTTGAAATGTTTTAGTTATAAGTATGTGTGCAGCACTGTTTATTTTACATGGTTATATTGGTGCATATCAGTTGAATTAATTAAATATCTTTCTATGTTTATTTATTGGGAAAATGAAAGCATGGTTATAGAACTTTTTTTTTTTTATATACTCTTTTGTATTTTGAATATTTTTTCAGCTATTTTACCTAGCCATATTTTTGCCTTGTTTCTTTGAAGCTTTACTGTTGCTGTAAACTGTAGATAAAAAGCCAAGCAATTATACAGTTAAAGGGATAGTTCACCCAAAAATGAAAATTTGATGTTTATCTGCTTACCCCCAGGGCATCCAAGATATAGGTGACTTTGTTTCTTCAGTAGAACACAAACAAAGATTTTTAACTCAAACCGTTGCAGTCTGTCAGTCCTATAATGCAAGTCAATGGGCACACAATCTTTGAGAGTAAAATAAAACATGCACAGACAAATCCAAATTAAACCCTGCGGCTCGTGACGATACATTGATGTCCTAAGACACGAAACGATCGGTTTGTGCCAGAAACTGAACAGTATTTTTTTATCATTTTTTACCTCTAATACACCACTATGTCCATCTGCCCTGAGCACGTGCACGGCATCCGGTGCGTGACATCTGTATGTGCTCTGGCGTAGTTTATGCAAGCGCCGGAAGCGATCTGTCGCACGTATACGTCACTCATTGTTTACACAGTTCACAGAGATTGTGGAAGTGTTCCCTGCCACTGTGAAGATCTAAAGATATTTAGAAGTACAGGTCATCACAATGGAAGACGATTTTGATGTATCATCAGACAACGTGGAATTTTTTGCCCAACCGTATTTATTTGAACCAGAGTACTCAGAGCAAGAACTCAGAGAGATGGAGGAAGCAGCCGCAGCCACAGCCGAGAGAGACAGAGATCTCTTCAAAAGTGGTGGTGTTCTTGTAGTAAGTGTTATGAGATGTCAACAGAAGTGGAGAGATTGCTTAACTACGCCAGAGCACTTACAGACGTCACTCACCGGATGCCGTGCACGAGCTCAGGGCAGTTGGACATAGTGGTGTATTAGAGGTAAAAAATGATAAAAATACTGTTCAGTTTCTGGCACAAACCGATCGTTTCGTGTCTTAGGACATCAATGTATCGTCACGAGCAGCAGGGTTTAATTTGGATTTGTCTGTGCATGTTTTTTTTTACTCTCAAAGATTGTGTGCCCATTGACTTGCATTATAGGACTGACAGACTGCAACGGTTTCAGTTAAAAATCATCGTTTGTGTTCTACTGAAGAAACAAAGTCACCTACATCTTGGATGCTCTGGGGGTAAGCAGATAAACATCAAATTTTCATTTTTGGGTGAAGTATCCCTTTAATTCTTCAAAGAGTTTGTGCGTTTATATATATATATATATAGAGAGAGAGAGAGAGAGAGAGAGAAAGAGAGGTAATGACTTTGTTCTGATGGGTTTTCAACTTGTAATGCCCCTAAAGGTAGGAGTGAACATCCGTTTCCTCTGGGGCCGCTGGCTATTAACAGGTAGTGAGTGGGAGTGGGCCTAACAGTGACCCCTGTGGGACTCCTCTCTCTCGCCACTCCGGCCACTCTTTAACTGCTCCAATTATAACCCAGCATCCCCATTTATGCCCCACAATTCCCTCTGTTCATGTTGTTTGTGAGTGATTATCTCAGGGTGGTGCCTATGGCATGGCCAGGCAAAATGCTTGGCTCTCCATACTACCCTAGTGGGAACTGCGTGAGGTATGGTGGACCTCTCGGAGTCATGGTTACTGAAGGAGTCATGGTTACAGATTCAGAATAGCACGGGAATCCCAGAGCAAAATGATTTTAACCTAGAAAAATGGACAAGGTTAAAGAATCAGTCTATAATTGCTGCTCTTTGCAGTTACAAAACTGGGTAACACTTTACAATAAGGTGTCATTTATTAAAATTATTTAATGTATTAACTAACATGAACAAACAACGAACAATGCATTTATTACAATATGTATTAATCTTTGTTAATGTTAGTTAATGAAAATACAGTTGTTCATTGTTTATTCATGTTAGTTCACAGAGCATTAACTAACGTTAACAAACACAACTTTTGATTTTAATAATGCATTAGTAAATGCTGAAATTAACATTAACTAAGATTAATAAATGCTGTAGAAGTATTGTTCATTTCTTTGTTCATGTTTACTAATGTTGTAAACTAATGTTAACTAATGAACCTTATTGTAAAGTGTTACCCAAAACTGCATTATTCTCCATTGAGAGTTAGCATATGGACATTTAATTCATTACATTTATATAGCGCTTTTCTAAGAAATTACCACAACCAGAAATTATTATTTGTTACACCTTATTGTAATGTGGCATGCAACGTAAGATTTCATGTTTGATCCATTAGAAACAAATAATTTCTCATCAGTATAAAAAAGACTTCCAACAAAATTTAGAGAAGTTACCTACATAACACAGTGAACATTATTTCATATGATTAATGATGCATGATGTTCTTCTTTTGATTCAGGTTTTGACTTTTGCATTTGTGAATGTCACAGTTTATGCTTTATGGATAGCGTCTGTGGCACACTGACAGTTTTTACGCATTTCTTATGTAGGTGTGCTAGTTCTTAGATCTCGTATCACTCAATGCTCTCTGTATTTTTCAGTAATTCAGTATTCAATTCAGTATTTCATGTCCATGTTTTATTTATTTGTTTAGGAAAACAGTGTAATTGAATGAATATTGCACAGTCGGCTGGTCATTATCATAAAATAAACCCCCTCAGGGTGATAGAAGACCCCTCAGCTTTGTCTCCTAATCGCCCTATCTATCTTTTATTTTGCAAAAATAATGGGCTTCCTGAACTCTACTCACTGTAATTTACATTGGTAACACATAACCAGACTTTCAACTGAAAATAGTTTCACTTCTAAAGTACTGTATTTACAAAGTTCACAATTCGAATAAAACATGCAAGTGCAAGAAAATCTGAACCTCACATATTCTGCTCAAGATGCCACAGATGCTGTCTCCAAACTTTAGCTTGAAAAAGCTAGAATATTTGTTAAAAGAAACAAAGCTTTTACAGTATGTCCCTTGTATGCTGTCTAACTTTCAGAAACATGCACGCCGTGTTTATGAAATTCTGCGTCTCAGAAACACAGACATGAGCGATGAAGAGAAAGCCAGAGAATTTCGTTTGGAGGTGAAAAAAAGACTCTATGGACCCTACAGAGTAAGTGTGTGTTTTATCTGCTTGTGTTAGCTATAGGTCCATCCCTGTTTGTCTGCATTTACTGACTGCTTTTAAGAAGCAGAATGATTGCAATCTGACTTGGTACACAGAGTGCATTACCCATTTGGCGTAACTGCTACAACTCCCATGCAATGATTAGTCAGTCATAAAGTGCAGAGAGCTGAGCCTGAGCTTCGTGTGCTGAACATGGATTTCAAGAAACAACAAAACAAGTGAAGTCTTGCCAAAACAAACCCCGGTCTCGACTGCCAAGATCGGCCTGCTTGTATAACGTTCTCCAAACCGCACAGCTCAAACTACAACATGTGAAATGAAGCATTTCTGAACTTCAAAGAGAGCTGCACATTTCTAGCGGTGTTTATATGTGCTGTATAAAAATGAACAGAAACAAAACTCTTTCAGTGCTGCTGTTCTGATATTCTGCAGTCTTTGTCTGGTATAATTTATTCATTGAGTGGCGTGAATAGTTTGCGCCGTTTCCTGTGTGATCCTCTCACGCGGTGTTAAGAGCGAGAGGGACCCGAGGCCTCGGTCTGGGTTTGTTTGAGGGTATAATGGCTCACACCGGGCGGCAGCCGCAGTCTCCACATCCACACCACGAGCTCCATTCACAACAAGTGTCATTATTACAGATTTGCATCTGATTTAAGCGGAGCCATTTAGCAGGGAGAATGCAGCACCCAGTCACCTGCACACAGACGGACTCTCTCTAATCCGCTCTCTCTGCATGAAGACAGGCTACAGTTGGGTATCTCCGAACTGGAGCTGTGCAATATCACTAAATTCTTTTGACCTCAATAGTCATCTTTCTGCAGGCTTGTGAATGTGTTATAGTTATAATTTGGAGCGGGTTTGACACGCTGTATGTTAATGTCTTAAGTAGTTATCCTTAAGCTCACACAACCTCTGCACTGATTATAGGAGCAACAAAATCTGTGTATTATCTTACTGGCCAAAATATTTAAAGAAATGCACTACTGTTTAAAAGTTTGGCCTCAGTAAGAATTTGAATAAATTAAAACTTTTATTCAGGAACGATACATTAATTAATCCGAAGTGACAGTGAAGACTTTTGTAATGTTACAAAATATTTCAAATAAATGCTGTTTTTATATTTTTTAATTTTATATTTTCAGCAATTTTTATATTTTTTTTAATTTAATTTAAAAATTTAAAAGTAAATTCTAAAAAAAAAAAAAAAAAAAAAAAAAGCACAACCATTTTCAACAGTGAAAAAAAGAGGTGCTGTAGTAAAAGAAGATAATTATCATTTCAAGTATCATTGTTTTGTTCAATGTTTGAATTTCTTCTGTGCGACACAAAAGGAGATATTTTTCAGAATCTTTCTATTCTGAAAGCATATTGTGGCTAGTAGCTGTCATGTCAAAAAATTGCAATTTATGACATTTTCTACTGTGGAACTCAAAATGAGAAAAAAAATTATCATAATCCTCACACAAAACTTTTATGTGTATCATGTCTTCAGAAATTTTAGAATATAGTATATGACATATTTCTAGAATTCTTTTATGACATTTTATCGTTATTATTTTAATATGCTGAATTTCTCTTTTTGAGTTTTACGGTGGAATGAATGTCAAACTGGTTTTGGAACTTTCCAGTTCTCTGGAGGTTTTTTGCAAAATTCTGTTGCCAAAGATTTTGTGCAATGTTCTTTAACTTTTCATCTTATTTCATTTATATTTTAACTCGATTTGCTGTTTCTTTTCGCTGCATGCGTCTTAATTTTTCTTGGAGGTTGTGGTGATATTAGTTGATATGTTGCAGATAATGTGGTTTGATATGATATGTGCTTTGGTGCTGAAGCTCCAGCAGCGGTAATGTGTTAGATCAGAACCACTCTCACGATGACACTGTCCAGGACAGAGAACACTGACAGCAGAATACACACCAGACGAAAGAGACAGAGCCAAAGAAAGAGTGAAAAACATGAGGCAGAAAAGGAAATAGAGCAGGATCTGCAGACCACATGCCTCTCTCTCTTTCTCTCTTCTAGAGGTCTCTTTACTCTGAATGTGTTGCAGATTTTCCTGTCTTCACAACATCTTGTCGGTGTCTATGTAGGTAGGGATGTAGGAGGTGTTTCATTAATAATAAACTTTGCCCAACATTTCAATACACGCTTGAAGGTCTCACAATATCAGTAAAATGTTGTTTGATTAATATTATTGATATAAGATGGATTAACATTGCAAGACCTAATGCACAGATCTGATATTTTGCCTGTTTGTCTTAACTTTAGTCATTAATATCTCTTAAATAGGCATTTAGACCAAGAACATTTGAACATTGACTGTCACACTCATTGTGACATACATACAGTGTGAAGGCAGACGTTGTAGTTTTATTTTTAAGTACAATTTTATGTATCCACTTAGTACTAAAGTACTAGATTCATTAAAATCCTCTTAAGTAAAGACGTTTAAAATAAATTATGAGAAGTTTAGAAGAATGTGCAATTCCTGAAAAATATATTTTCATTTATATATTTTATATTATATTTTTAAGGAAATATCTGCTTTGTTGTTATCCAAATGTATAGTGGTTCTTTCTAAAGACATGCTGAATAACTCAATGTAGAAAACTTTAAAAGGTTTATATGATGATTTTTAATAACACCCCTCCTCTCTGTTTTTAAACCAATCTTGAAAAACATTCTTGAAAAATGTTTTGGGAACACAAAATATTCTTATCTTTAATCTTAAAAGAAAAATCAAGAAGAATTTTGTTCTGAAGAATGTTTTGTGAATCCAGCCTCAATACTTTTGACATCCGTAGATTTGCACACACTGTCTCACTAAAGGAATTACACAATAGAGCTGTTCAGTCGTGATATGAGTTTGTAGAGCAACCCGACAGGCTGATTCACCATGGCTTCTCTCTGGAATTTCCCATAGGTTTTCGATTTATGAGTAAAATAAGGTCTGTGGCAACATCTCTGAATTCAATAATGAAATGCCTTTAACTGAAAATTGAGTGTTTAAACTTATCATTATACATTACTGACACTCTGTCCTCCAATTTGATACTGTTAAGTGCTTTGACACAATCTGTATTGTTAAAAGCGCTATATAAATAAAGTTGACTTTACTTGACATTTTGGCATTTTTGTATTATAAATCACACAGAAATACCTCAAATTATATATATTTATATATATATATATATATATATATATATACATTTTTTATTTTTTGTTATATAAAGTTGTTACATAAGGACAATTGGGGACACTTAATTTCCAGCGATATCGTCTACTTGATTGCACTGATACTGTTTAAACTGAACTGAGCTGGACGATGACGTCATTGAATTCAATAATGACATGCCTTTAACTGAAAATCGTTTAATCTTGTCATTTTACATTATTGACACTATTTTCCTATTTTGATATTGGAAAGTTGCTTTGATACAATCTGAATTGTTAAAAGCGCTGTATAAATAAAGGTGACTTGACTTGACAACAGTGGTCGCCTGATTTGTCATGCATGTAAACTCCCTGTGGAAGCCATGCCTCTGTTAGCAAATTGTGGTTTAGAAAAGGTAGATTAAGAGGGAAATCAGCTGATCGATGGCTTGCTTATAGTTGTCACTGCTTATGAAGCTGAAATAGAAGTATTTTAACAGAAATTTAGAAACATTACATGCAGAAAAATAGTATATATTTAATTATATTTAGTGAATGTGTTTGAATGCTAAATCGGTATACGTTCTATGTGTGTATATGCTTTCTTTTGAATTCATGTTTTGTGAGTCTTGGCTCGGTGCCAAAGCTTCTCAGCAACCTTACAGACTCAATTTTTGTTCCCGGCTCTTTTATTTCTCCTCTCTTTCTCTCGCTGTGTTTTTATACATGAAGTTTAGTTGTGGTGAAATCAGATTTGCCCTGGGGTTTCTGTTCAATGGCAGGTTTTGGATGGGATCAGGTGAGCTGCTTTGCATCTTATTTTCTCCTGCGCCGTACTGACACCTGTGTATTTTCTCCCAACACTTTTGCCTTGTGTGTAGAAAAACCAGCGTGAGCTGACTAAGATGCGGAAATGTTTGAGGCCAGAGGAGTTGGCGTCCCACATCAGCCAGATGGACACGAGACTGCAACACGAGGAGCTGGAGAAAAGCTACCAGGATGTGCTGGTGGAGTATCGCAGAGTCCTGGAGCGACTGGCTCAGGCGTGAATACACGGAGACTTCTGCTGGAAAGATCTGGAAAAGACTGGCTCAGACACACACACACACACACACACACACACACACACACACACACACACTGTTCTATTGCATTGTATCCAGTGTTAATAAGGGTTTAAACCTGACACATCTGCATTTGTTACTTGTGTGATAGACAGACGATGGGCAATTATTCACATAATGAGATGAGTGCATTGGTCTACTGTGAAGATGAACTCTGAAGATTTTTGAGTTGATATTGTTATTGGTTTTTCCATCAAACATTTTCCTTAAAATGTAAAAATGTAGATTTTGAAGCACTTCCTATGAAAAACAAATAAAATGTTTTGTATATTGCTCAAATGTATCTCTTTGGTGATGTCTAAAATAAAAAACATCTTCATTTTACTTACCAGACTAACCCTGCACTGTTTGATGTTACGGTGTTTAAAACTTGCATAATACATTGTGTTTGAAGTACACAGATAAAAGTTTAGGGTAATTTTTTTTTTTTTTTTTTTTTTTTAAGAAATTAATTTTTATTCAGAAAAGATGCATTAAATTGACTGACAGTAAAAATTATTTTTGTCAAGATTGTTCATTTCAAAATAAATGCTCTTCTTTTGAACTTTCTATTCCAAGAAATGAAATTCTTATTTATTGATTGTTTTTACACTTTGGTTTCGTAAGAAAAGCATGTTGAAGGCTACTTCATTTGTGGGCGTCTCTGAAACTCCCAAGTGCACTAATGTGAAGACAGTCACTGATCTATGGGCTGAAATCTGAAGATCAGCTGGCTATACACTGGATGAAATGCATAGAAGAGTTTTAGCTGACATTACTGCACAATGATACAGAATTTAAACCTCTGATCATTCACTCATTTCAAGTCAAATCAATTTGCAAGCAGAAATGTGCTGTAAAATTTGCTCCCTCCCTTTTGCAGCTAATGCATCTTCTGATTGCATTTAGCATTGAGTGCTTCACTAATGACCGTAACACTGAAGCCCTTCCTGTCGCCACACCGACCACTCACACTGATTCCATGGATGAATTACCATCTCTTCCCTTTTACTCGACACAGTTAAAAAATTAAGGTCTGGAGGTTAATTTTCATTTGTCATCCTCTTCAAATGTGAGAAGTTGAGCACAGAACTCTTGACCATGTCAGATATTAATTGTATCCTCTCATGTTCCTCTGGCTCCTGAGTTCATATCAAGGCCTCTCGTTTAAATCCAAATAGAGAGGAATAATTAATGTGGCTGGAGTATCTGGAGTGTTAAAGAGGATTTCCATTGTAGGATGGAAAGATTTTGACAGTAGATACTGTGGTAGAACTCATAATGGTGCTCCTCCTTTGGGATTTTGAAAAAGATTTGACCCAGATAACTGCTAACCCTTGTATCTCAAGTCTTCTGAAGTCTTCTTTGCTTTGACCAGATTAAATAACAAATTAAAATGATATACACTCTTAAAAATAAACATTCTTTATTGGCATCTATAGTTCAATGAATCTTTAACATACATGGAACCTTTCCATTCTTTATAGACCATGCTTCAGAGAAACAAACGCGCTGCGATCTTTAGAATTCTGTCTTTGAACTTCTGTTTTTGCCGTAGTTCTGTTGCATCACTGTTGAAGAAGTGGGTTTATTTATTGTAGAGTTAACAAAAGTTATGTGCATTGTAATGTTCAAAGAGGATGTGATGACAAACGAGGAGATTTTAAAATGAGCGGTTCATTCATAAATTAGTGTGACTTCACTCTGTGGAAATACAAATGGAAGACAGAAGACAAGCGCAGTGCTAAAAATGGGTGGAGCTACATAAAATCTGTAGAGATAAAACGGAAGTTCAAGGTCAGAATTCTAAAGATGGCTGCACGCTTGTTTCTCTGGGGCCTAAGGTATAGTGGAAAATATGGTGGCCCAGTAGTGTGCAACCCAACGAAATATCCACAACACAATGGAAACGGCAAGTTGCAACACAATGGAAACAAGCCACAACGAAATTAGCACAACACAATGGAAACACGCTGCAACACAACGGAAACAAGCCACAACGAAATTAGCACAACACAATGGAAACAAGCCACAACTAAATCAGCACAACACAATGGAAACACGCTGCAACACAACGGAAACAAGCCACAACGGAAACAAGTCGCAACACAACGGGAACAAGTCACAACATAATGGAAACAAGTCGCAACACAATGGAAACAAGCCACAACTAAATTAGCACAACACAATGGAAACAAGCTGCAACACAATGAAAACAAGTCACAACATAATGGAAACAAGTCGCAACACAATGGAAACAAGCTGCAACACAACGCAAACAAGCCACAACGAAATTAGCACAACACAACGGAAACAAGTCGCAACATGATGGAAACAAGCCACAACGAAATTAGCACAACACAACAGAAACAAGTCACAACATAATGGAAACAAGTCGCAATACAACGGAAACAAGCCAAAACAAAATTAGCACAACACAACGGAAACAAGTCGCAACATAATGGAAACAAGCTACAACAAAATTAGCACAACACAACGGAAACAAGTCGCAACACAACGGAAACAAGCCACAATGAAATTAGCACAACACAACGTCAACAAGTCGCAACACAATGGAGACAAGCCACAACATAGCGAAATTTACACAACACAACAGAATTAGTCCTTTGCGTTGTGTTGCGGCGATTTCGTTGTATTGTGGAGAGTTTCACCACAACACAACAAACTCTCCACAACACAACCAAATCTCCAAAACACAACAAACTCTCTACAACACAACAAATTCTCTACAACAAAACGAACTCCGTTCAAACTTGTTGTGTTGTGGAGTGTTCGTTGTATTGTAGAGATTTTGTTGTGTTGTGGAGAGTTCGTTATGTTGTGGAGATTTTTTTGGTGTTGTAGAGATTTTGTTGTGAGATCGTTGTGTTGTGGAGAATTCGTTGTGTTGTGGAGAGTTCGTTGTGTTGTGGACTACTGGGCCAGGAAAAAGGATTTCATTTTAGATTATTTTAGATTAAAATTTTCTTCACACTAAGAAATAATGGTTCTTTGAAGAATTTTTTACTGAAACTTTCTTTGAGGAGCCAAATTGCTACAAAGAACCTCGAACCTTTCATTTTTAAGAGTAATTGACCATAATATTTGGGCACTTGTCTACACTGCTTGGGCTGGTTTTGCTGCAGCAATAAATAGCTTATAGCTTTATAAGCTTTGCAGAGCCGCATTTCCCATATAAACTGCATGGTTAAGACCATCTTGGACTTGAAAGTGGTCTAAGCTGACCTGAGCAGGTTTTTCAATTTCTTTCTTGCTCCTTTTATATAACCCACAGCCATTTATTTCCACTGGCCTGCATGTCATATTTTTAGTGTGTGTTATAAAATATGCCATGAAAGTTCTTGCATTAGTACATGGTCCAAAACGCTCACAGGTGAAATGTCTTAAAGCAGCTGATGGTCTATGTATGTGTGTTTTGGTGAAAATAACTGTGTTCTTGGCGGCATCACTCAGAGAGCTGTGTAAACCGTAATATGTGCTTGTATTGCAGGGTTTCCCCCGACTGCAGTCACTCAAACTGCTAAGCACCTGAGAGCCGAGCACAGGCATCAGAGCTAACGCACACTGCAAACAGAGCCTTTGTGTTTTATTCTTGAGGATCCATCATCATCACCATCAGAATGGCTGTCAGTCAGTGATCTGAGTTCAGTGCTGCGTGTAGAAAAGGTTAGATTACAGGAATCTCACTGTCTGCACCTCTTTTTTTGAGATTAGCAGGGTTTAGCTTTTGTGATCCTTGCTTCCCTAAACTGAGACAGCTATAAATACTTCCATAAATTGGATTTTAAATGTTTATAGTAAGTATCAATCCTGTAAGAATGAAGGTTCTTTACTGGCATCTATATGTTTCAGTGAAGAACCTTTTCAACATTCATAGAACCTTTCCATTCCCCAAAAGGTTCTTCATAATGGAAAAGTGTCTTCAGTTTATTAAAATGTTCTTCACTCACACAAAATGGTTCTTTTAAAGAACTGTTCACTGAAAGGTTCTTTGGGGAACTTAAAATAGTTCTTCTGAGGCATCACTTTGACCCCCCCCCCCCCCCCCCCATTTTTAAGAATGTAAGCTATATGTCTAATCCATCAAATACAATTTAAAGGGACAGTTCATCCAAAATTCTGTCATCAGCGCTCACCTTCATAACATTTCAAACCCATTTTTGGATATTGTAAAAGTAATCCAATTTGATTTAAGTGTTTTAATCTAAGTCCTCTGAAAAAACACTGTTACTTTATATGATGAATTTCGTGTCTTTTAAAATGTCTTTTAGGCTTTTATTCACATATAAACACTGATTAATGTGCACACATAGAGCACATCAAATATGGACAACAGAATCCGTGAGAACAAACCTCTTTTTTATTTTATTATTATTATTTTATTTTATTTTATTTTGTCAAGGAAGTACGGTTCAGCTTCCATTACCATATCTGATTTGCTCTCTATATAAATAAAAACATAAATTAAATCATACAATAAATGATACGATATGTTTTATGAACTTTTATGAAATGTGATTTTTTGATGGCATTTATTTTTAATGCAGGAACAAAAATCTCTCTGATTTCTTTCAAAAATATCATTTTTATTTCAGAGACAAGTTTTATGGGTTTGGGACTACATAAGGATGAGTAATTGATGACAATTTCAATTTTGGTGTGAACTAACCCCTATATAAGCCTGTTTTTGATTACAACGGGAAATCATTTTAAATAGTTGTGAAAATCAACAATTTCACTTACAATGGAAGCCTAAGAGGACTGCACTGTGGATAAACATTAAAATATGCAGTTTCAAAATTATGAAACATTACATGTGCTAGCATAAGATGTGGTATGGTTTACCAGCCTTGTCAAGTAAAAGACAAGTAAAGAAAGTAAACCTAGTTACTTTAATTTTCTGTTGACATGGAGAGGATGTGACTTACAGTGCTGTTTATATGGAGTGACATCCACAGGAATTACAGTGATGATGCATAATCAGAAGTTATTCAACCTAGACAGGTAGTCCTGCTTACAAATGATGATTTAACAGCTTAAATAAACTGTTTCACTGAAGAACAACTCGTGTAAGTGTTTTAACAAAAACACAAGCTTCACATTTCTGCTTGTAAACCCAGTGGAAATCTTGGCTGCTAGGCTTCTGTTATAAGAGTAGTATTGTAAACACACAAACCATGTGAATATAGATCCAGAGTTTTCTAAAAGGAAGGTGTTTTGTGCAGTAGAGTTCTGGATACTGTATATGTTGAGTCAGATATTCCAGCGACAGCAGTGTTTCCCTTTGTAATTATGATGGACTGGAGGTTTCAATCTGGGTTTTTGGATCTCCGGTTACACTTGTTGGCACGTCAACTCCGCGCCTCTCGTTACCTGGTGGCGCCTCCGTATACCTGGCCTTGGAACTTATCCCAGCCGTCCACAGCAGCCTTACAAACCTGATACCTCTCCTTCGGAATCCCAGTGTCTCAGTCCCAGATTTCCCAGGGGGCGGGAGAGACAGACATGCCGTCCTTATCGTGTTCCCGGACCATTGTCTCTCTGTGCGTCGTCTCATGCCTGAGGGACAGCAGTTTTCCTCAAATTCACTTTTCCAGACCTCTCTTATTCTGCCTTAATTGAGACCTTCTTTAGATACCCTTTGACATGCTGACAAGCCAAACCCAAACACGGTTAAAGAAACCAGGTTTGACATCTTTTAATTGCGTGTGCCAACAGAAGACTGATTACAGTGGGGGGGGATCAGGTGGGCAGATTGGGCTGTAAACCTGAGCGCTCTGATGTTTGTGTGTATGTGTGTGTGTGTAACAGAGCAAGGTTCTCTAGGGGCTTGTGGCAAAGCGTCACGCTATGCAAACACACACAAACACACACGCCTCTCTCTACCTCAGACAGGTGTTTCTCCTGCTTGAGATTCACTTCAGATTTAAAGATCTACCTGTTTCTATCACAGCTGGAATTTCTAAGCTAGATCATTTTTGAGATGACATTTAACCTTATACAGGATCGATGTCATTTCATTGAAGAATTTCTTGGGAATTCAATTTTATTAACCCATATTTAGATTATTAGTGGTGCTATAAGACAAGCATCATTATTACTGTTGCTCATATGTGAACAAACCCCTAATCCTAGTAACCTATAAATGTCCTATTAATCAGATTTTGTGTGACTTTTCTAAGTGATCTACTTTCGAAGTATTTTAGCCCTCTGGACTTTAAAATGAATAGACTTAATAATGTTGAAGGAGAGGCAAGAGTCATATCTATGGGGGTACAGTTAAAAAACTGCCTTGAACAACTTAGAAACTGTACAAAAAGCGTCTGTCTTAAATAAACATGGTCTTATTATTGGGAGACACCAACCTCTGCGGCTCTACAACTGAAGAAAGTGTAACGGTCAACCTGAATGTGCCTTGATAACCAGTCACACTACTGCCTTGACATCACTGAATTTCTGTCAGTGCAACAGAGTTGTGTGTCACTGTTTGCATATAGGCTATCATAGAAATAAATGAGAATTGTCATTACCTGAATCCTACTTGTTGCAAAATTCTTATTGACTTTTCTATAAAACAGCATTTTTTTATAGATCAATCTGATACAGTTGTTTTATGGCAAACATGGTGAAGATTAACTGATTGGCTGCTGATTCATTAAATGATAAGTTATTTTCACACAAAAGCAGTTTATTCAGCGTAGTAAATCCTCTCCTCCATTGAAATCCATTTTTAAAAAACAGCATCTGGTCTCTTTCCCTGTGTACCACATATACTTTTTTGCTAACCTTGGAGTCTTGCCTTAAAGCAGAGTTGTCTTGAGGCCAGAATACACTATGCAACTCGTCTAGATTGTTGCCTCAATTTGCAATCTGGCTTATTCCGCTGATCTGCAGATTTTGTGCATTCAGAACTGACAGATTTCACAGAAGGTCTTGTAGTGTATGATGAGCTTCAGACTATGATTCCAGTCAGATGATATCAGACATAGTTGATATTTCAGCTGATTCTAGAACACACGTTGTTTTCTTTTCTCATATGTCTCCTAGCAATGAGGTGCATGTTTCTGTGTGAGTTTGTTGTTTTCGGTATGACTTGAAAGTCAAGTAAAAGTCAATTACAAAAAGGTAGTGTGCAATCCTCAGTTGTTTAGTGTATGATCTCGTGTTTTCAAATCTGTAGCCTATAGCAACCACCAATAACAACCAAGCTTTATGTTTGCAGCATTTGCACAGGCAAACACCACTCACATTGTTTCAGAAAAAGTGAACATACACAGTAAAAAAAAAAAAAAACTTTTTTTTGTTTTTTACTGTGTAGTTATTTTAGGCTACATACACCCAGGATGAAACAAATATATAGGCCTACACACAGGTCATTTTAGAATTGCAATGAAACCGAAGTAGTGACAGACCATTTTTTCCTTATTGTGACGTACATGCAAGTGTAACAAAAGGGGGGTGGGGGATTGGTTCTTTGCATCAGTCATTGATTGGATTTTGAGATGGGGCCACTGCAGTCAAAATTAAATGTTAAAGACATCAACTAATTAAAAGTCATTCACATTAAGATCTACAACATGCATATTCAAAATAGATTGTACTTTAAAAAAAGTTTTTCTTTATTTTTATTTAAATTTCTTTGCGAAAGACTTCTTTTCAGTGTGTTACACAGAGGTGTTCCAGAATATTATGTGCTTTGAATAATTTTGACAAGACTTCAGTTGTTCTAACGGCTAATGGCTTAGCTGAGGCAAAGTCATAGTGAATTGAAATACTACATTGTGATTTTGATTTGTTAGATTTTTGCAATTAATATGCATTTAAAAGCAGTAAGAAAGCACTTGTTCACGGTGCATCTGGTTATAATGATTGACGTTGATTGAACAGTTCCAGTCCTGTGCTTGTTGTTTTTTGTCACTGGTGATGTATGTAGGTAGAGCTGCGACTATAAACAGTTCATCCTGAATGGTGGCTCGGTAACGCTCAGGTCTGCAGCTCTGAAGCCCCTTCCTGCCAGAGCCATGTAGCAAAACATTTCAACTTTTTTGTTGCCCTCGTCTGATGATCTCATTTGTTACATTGTATTTCTTTCGCTCGCTTGTTTAATGTTTTGTTTTTTTAATTGACTTGAACAAATGCTAATGGACAGATGCCATTAGGCTGAACAAGCCGTGCTGAGTGACCTCCGCTCATGGTGACTGAAGGCTTTTGTTTCTCCTTCACAGAAAGTGAACATGTCACACTTTTATAGTTCAGACAGTCAGAAAGTGGGAGAGAAAGATTTCTGTTTGAGCTCCTCAGGAGGGGGCTGTCTCGCTACACAGAGCACAATTCAAACAGCAGCACAATGCCAATGTGCTGAAACAAAACCAGTTTCTCTTTAACACCAATTAAGTCGTGAGGCCGGCTTCACTATAAATTCATAGCTGAGATTCACTCACTGTGCAGCAAACCTACATTTGCATAATTTTTAAACAAGTGACTTTCTTTCTGAAAAGAAAAAGAAACATTTGAAGGAAACTGGAGCTGCTTGGAGAGATTGGTTTTAACTGGCGCAAAGGAATTAATCAGCGCTGTGGTCCGGAGCAGAGACATTAATCTCTGATCTAATGAGCGGCGGGTGCGGATGACGTCTGGCGTATAGTGCAATTAAGATCAGGAGTGTGACCAAACACACACACACACAGAGAGAGAGAGGGGCTGGACAGAAGCAGTATGGTCAAATGAAGATGGAAACAGAGAGATAGAGAGATCAGTATCAGGGCACGCAGACAGGAAGTCTATGATGTTGTGAGGTGATAGATCTGTTCTGAGTCTGACTCTTCCACTAATTCAGTTTAAACCCGCAACATAGACTATACTGCCAAAGTTATTGGGACTCACCCCCTTCTAATGAACAGGTTTGACTACTTTAGTCATTTCCATGAGTAAAAATCTTAATGTTTAAGCATATAATGATATTCTTGGGAATTGTGTGCTTTTAATTTTATAGCAACAGTTTGGACAGGAACCTTTTCTAACATGACGATGCCTCTGTGTATAAGGCAAGGTTCAAAAAGAAATGATTGATTGAGTCAGTGTGGAAGAACTTCTGGTCTGCAGAAACCCAGCTGAACACCTCTGGACCTCTGGTGTGACTTTAAATGCAGACTTTGCAACACATTCTTACTCCCAACTCGTCACATATTGAAGCTTGGTCAGGACCACTTGGCGTCGCTTTTGACCCCTTTAGCGTCATTTTTTGACTTGCAGTGTAAATGTGTAAATAATGTAATATAAATAAAACTGTTGTGACTGTTTACATTGAAACCCACACCCCAACATATATGCAATAATGGCAATATTATTACCCAATATATAACTTAATCACTGACGATAAAATTCCCAGTATCTTTTGCGTCAGGATATTTGAGCCAAAAACTCTTTACCAAACACCAATGACTTATACAAATGGGTACAGTCATTTTAGACACTTACAAATCTGTTGCAACAGCGTGGAAATACAGTTTTTAAATTCATGAATTATGTTTCCATCTTTGTTGCCACAGTTTTGGAAGTGCCTTTTTCGGTTCTAAAGAAGGGCAGGGCTTGATTAACGCTTGTCCAGGACAAGTGGATTTTTTGAAGGGGCAAGTGAAAGAGAATTTTACCGGACAAGTAACCTGATTAAAACATCAATAACAAACAATAACTAGGGCAGCACCGAAATTTTGGTGAGAATGATTCTGATTTAAAAAAAAACAAATAAAACATAATGGTTTTTATACTGTACAAACTGTATGTGCTTTTGCCCAACACCAACCCTACCCCTTACAGGAAACTTTGTGCTATTTCAGATTTTCCGCAGACCAGAACACCGTACAAGGGTTTAGGCAAATATCAAAAATATGCAGATTAAAGTAAGACCTCATAGAGCAGTGATAAAACTATTGCTTCAGAATGGATTACAAAAAAGGCTTCTTTTTTTTTGCCCCGGAAAAGTAACTTTTTTACTCGCCAAGTGAATGACTGATTTATATGTCCGAAGGACAAGCAAATGTCAAGGCTTAATGTCGAGCCCTGAAGGGTTATCCCAATACTTTTGTCCCAATAGTGTATGTACAAGTCATTGGTGTTTAGTGATGAGTTTTATACGTATCAGGGCAGGCAGACAGGAAGTCTATGTCTATGACATTGTGAGGTGAAGGATCTGTTCCACTAATTCAGTTTAAATCTGAAACATACGTCTGCGTTTACTGACGAGCCCTTATTTAATTCATCATCGTGTCATGCAGTGCAGTGGCATGGTTGCAAAAGTTATTATTTTCATATTTATATTGTTTTGTTGGGGAGACTCATCTATGATATTCTCTTTATGGCACAACTTGACTCATTAACTGGGTATGTTGTCACCTCACAATATGGGTTAAGCTGTCTTAATGTAACTTGGCATTAAAAAGCCTATTTTAGGCTTTACAACCATAAAACATCTGTAATGAACGAATGATGAATGAATGAATGGGGAAAAGGTAGCCCTTGTGAAAAAATAAATATGCTTAAATATTTAAATTTAAATATACTTAAATACATTTTTTTTCATGCTAAGTATACTACAAATACATTTTCAAATGTATGTACTTAATAAAATAATTTGCAATTGTACTTTTAGTATACTAAACTGGTATAACCTAGTTAAAGTCTGCTAATTTGGAACAACTACTTTTGTAGTTAATGCACTTTAATTGTGTGGAAGTAGTGCTCAATTAAAGATATATATATTTGATTGAGCTAAAGTAGAACTATTGCCAGTATACTTCAGGTACACTTTAAATATTTAGCATTTAAAGACCAATATTATTCAAAGATCATTCAATTCTCGTCAAAAGTGACATCAAAACACATTTTAGACTTAATAATTATAATTTAATTATATATATTTTTTAAATTTTATAATATCAGTAAGTCTCAAGTTATCTGTCATATTATGTTAATAGAATTTAAATATACTTACTTAGTATGAAATAAATGTATTTTAAATATATAACTTTTTTAGGGAGCATAGGCCTTCAACAAAATAATACCATTGTTTTCTCCAACAGAAATTTTCAACAGTAAATTGCATACATTTTAACAATAACCATTTAAACATGTCACAATTTGTGTGACATTTATGAAAAACTCTTGTTCCATTTTCATTATAGTTGACTCATCTGAATGTTTGTCAGTGTGGTTTGATTGTATTCACTTGTTGGCCAGGCAATTTTACACAAAATATGATATGATTTCATTTTAGTTCAAAGGACAGAAATAACAAAAAATGTTTTTAGTTTAAAAGGGCTTTGAACTAAATGTTGAAACCATCTTTAAAAAAAAAATGTGTAACTAACTAAGTTATTGAGAAAGTGCTTGATAGTTCTCCTCTATTTTCTAAATATAACCTAAATTAAAATCAATTCTAAATGCATATACCATAATTCCCCAATTCAAAAGTATTAAGTTTGAATATACTTTTTTTCAGCAGCTGGTTGACAAACTATAAAATTAGCGAAGATCCGTAAGACTTAAATTGAAATAGGGAGCAGAATATCATAGAGACCAGTGGTGGACCCTTTTGACTTGAGCCAGTAAACAACCACCTAGAATACCCTAGCAACCACAATGCATTCAAGTGGCAGCTTTGGCATGCGCAAACGCATTTTACTCAAATTTTTGTTGATTGCATTTGTAGTAAGAGAAAATCTCCACAAATAGCAGTTTAAATAATCATATATGCATGAAAATAAATAAATAAATGAATGAATAAAGAGTGAATGTCTCCCTGTAAGTGCAGCTAATAGGATCAGGCTTGAATATTTCTAGTCATTCAGTGGTAAAGTCATACTGTGGTGGATGCTTCGCTGGCTGAACACAGATTACAGATCTGTCTCATCTCGTTCAGGGGCCCGTGGGTCATGACCCTGATTACAGATTGGTTTCTAAGGAGAGAATGTGCTTGTGTTTTTGCTGCAGAGGCCATGTATACATTTGTTTAACAGTTAGCTTGAATTTGTAAAAGAATACATACACATTAGTAAGCCCAAATAAGACTTTTTATATGATCTATATTATTTTGCATTATATTAGATTAAACATGTTTATTTGTATTATACTGTATATACAAAATAATCTAATATACAAGAGATAATACAGTACTTAGGACATTCATCATTCATGCAGTTCTACAAATCCTCAACCCCGTACATGTTTGTTAACTGATTAATATGCATATATTCTACCAATCAAAAGTTTGAGCACTTGACTCAATTTGTTTATTGTCATTTCTTGTTAAAAAAATACAAATAAAATAGTAATAATAGTAATAAATCTAAAACCTGTTTAAGTGTTTGAAATTTGAAAAATACATGCACAATATTATTTCAAAAGCATCCCAGGATGCACCTCATAAAGACTGATAAGTGAATGATCGAGAAGGAGAAGCAAGCAAGTTATGATTTGTTAAACTTTATTTGGTCACTACATAAATGTCATACTTCTATTTTTTTTTATGACTATTATTTCATAATGTGGAAAATAGCAATAACAAAGAACAAATATGTGTGTGCAAACTTTTGACTGGCAGTTACACTACTACAATTAAAATTACATTGATTTTCATTTCACATGTATTTTTTGTTCTGGATTTTCATTATCTTGAGTTGCCAGCAGAATGTACATTTTATACTTTCACCCTGCAGGATACTTGTGAAAACCAATAATCATATCATGTAGCAATGTCTGGGGTTTTCTTTTTAGTTTTGGTCATTTAAAAAAAAAAAAAAATCATAAATGATTTTGTAATGAACGGATTTGAACCATTAATTATTGGGTATTTTTTCAGTTATTCACAGAAAACTTTTAGGATTTTAGGCAGCGTGATCTTACTAAGGGAATAGGAATGTTGCCAATGCCGCGAGGAGACAAGCTGAAGTTTCCCAGATGCAGAGAGCTAATTAGCCTTGAGTATTCCCATGATGTCGAGTGTGTGAGAAACCAGAGGAGTGTGTGTCCATGAGAGGAAAACACCAGCAGTACACTCCTGCACCTCAACCTTTAGGACCTGCCTTACAGGCCCGGCACTGTTTACATAATGCAAACACTCCCACTGCAAACAGCTTTTCGGTATTTGCTTTACAAGCCATCAGGGAGTTATTTCAGAGAATGAGAAACTGTCATGCTATAATAGGGTTATTCCAGAAAGATGGTTTGTGAAAAGAAAAGTGAGATGAATGCCATGGGAACCTGTTCTCGATGCAAGTGTGTCTATTCTGTGGGAGTTTCATGTTTTTAATTGACATTTGTCAGACTTTTTTACAGTTACATTTAAATTTCTCTCTGTCCACTTCGGTCTTTTTCCGCCATCCTCCCTCTCTAAACCCGTAGCCGTATGCTGTTTTTCTGAGGGACTGTACTGTAATTACAGGTCTGTACGCTCTGGCATGCACGCTCTCTCTCCCACACACCTCTGCCACTCTCCCTGCTGGGCTTTTGTGTTCTCCACAAACCCTACAGTATGCACACAACTTTATTTACGAGCCATGGAAGACTCCATCCATCCCACTCTATTTGATTTTTCATTTTCCGACCACTAAATGAAACAAAAGTGATATCAACTGTTGCATAATGTTGATACACATATATTAAGCAGCACAACTGTTTTCAACAGGGATAATAATATGAAATATTTCTTGAGCAGCAAATCAGCATATAAGAATGCAGTGCTGGATAGTAACTGAATACATGGATTATGTAATCAGATTCCAATAATTAAGTAATTAGATTATATTACATTTTAAAATACTCATAACAAAAAGAAATCTAAAAGTAATCAAAAACGTAGTCTGATTATATTATCTAAAATGTGTAATAGAATATGTTAATATGTTATATGAATACTACAATTTTTCTTGTGTAATTTGCCATCAGTAATGGACTACAATTTATAAGTAATCCACCCAGATCTGTTTCTGAAGGATCATGACAATGAAGACCGGAGTTATGATGCTGATTCAGCTTTACCATCAATAAATAAATAAATTACATTTTAATATATATTCAAATAGAAAACATTTATTTTAAATTGTTGTAATATTTCACAATGTTAATGTTTTACTGTATTTTTGATCAAATAAATACAGCTTTGGTGAGCATAAGGCTTTTTACATTAAACATTATACAACTACATTAAAACTATATTAAACATGCATGCAAGATAATAAGCTAATGTGACACTAATGTAGAATACTACCATTTGCAAACTTTTTTGATGTATAATACATACTGAAGTTTCAGACTGATGAAGCGTCTTACTAAAAACATTACTAAAATTTCCAAAATTACATCATCAGGACCAATTCAAGTTGTGTTGGGAGGGTTATTGCTTGGGAACCATGTAAAGTCTCCTAGCAACAATCCCATCAGTTTAGCACTACAAAAATGTGATATTTGTGTGTAAAGACATAGTTTAGAAAAAATCTTTTTTAAAAAATGTCATCAAAGTATCCCACAAAAACCCATAAAAATGCAGCAAGGATCATTGTCTCATAATTACCTCTTGGTATTTATCAGACAGTGATTCTTTCTGCATTTTTATTGGATTTTCTATATTCGCATCTTAAAAAAAACAAAAACAAAAACAAAACAAAAAAACTCAGAGTTTGTTAAAGCCGATGCACCTTGCATAAAACCGACTGTAATGAGTGCCTCTCATTAGAAGGTGTCGTTGTTGAGGCCCTTTGGGCTGTTTGTTCTGTTTATTTATAACAGGAAGGACAACACAGAACAGGAAGGAATGTGAACCCCTGTGATCCGGTGGCTTGTGTTCGTGCTTTGACTGTGGTAACATTTCCTTTCTCTCTCTCTCTCTCTCTCTCTCTCTCTCTCTCTCTCTCTCTCTCTTTCTCCAGGCTCTGGCTCCTGTCCAGACCTCAGTGCTCTGATGGCGGGTCAAGGCAGTGCTGACCTGCTCTCTGTACGCTGAATGTTGTTATTATTGGTGCGCTGTGCCCTCCGGGCAGCCTGTCGTCCCGAGCAAGGGAGGAAATGCAGAGGGCCGCTGGATCTCAGTACTGGCGAGCAGCTGTGCTGGTCTGGTGGTCTCTCCTTTCTGCTCCGCTCTCGAGGGAGAGACCTGCTCCAACCGAATCAGGCGGGAAACGCTCTAATCCTTAAAACATCTCACTTTGCTTTGAGCTCAAAGAATCTCAACACATGCTGCTATTTTGACCAGCAACTACGAATAACCATAATTTTTAAAGGAATAGTTCACCCAAAAATAAAAATTGCCTGGAAATGTACATAGCCTCATGCCATCCAAGATGTAGATTAGTTTGTATCCTCATCAGAACAGATTTGAAGAAATGAATAATTCCATCACTTGCTCACCAATGGATCCTCTGCAGTGAATGGGTGCCGTCAGAATGAGAGTCCAAACAGCTGATAAAAACATCACAATAATCCACAAGTAATCCACACAACTCCAGTCCATCAGTAATTGTTTTGTGAAGTGAAAATCTCCACGTTTGTAAGAAACAAATTCATCATTAAGATGTTTTTAACTTCAATCTGTTGCTTTAAAATATGACTCCTCATTAGATAAAATTGCTTTTTCCAGTGAAAAAGTTGCTATGTCTGAATCAGGAAAGAAATACACACAGATTAAACACTGTTTATAAATCACTGTTTACATTTATCAGCTGTTCGGACTCTCATTCTGACGGCACCCATTCACTGCAGAGGATCCATTGGTGAGCAAATTATGTAATGCTACACTTCTCCACATCTGATGAAGAAACAAACTCATCTACATCTTGGATGGCCTGAGGATGAGTACATTTTCATCCAATTTCCAATTTTAGGTGAACTATTCCTATAAATGTGTTGCTGTGAAACTCCACAAATGCAATGAAATGTAGAGATGAGAAAATGCTCTGATTTAAAACTTTAAGTGGCGCACCAAAAGCCCACATGACTGCCTCAGACAGGTGTTGGAATGATATTATACAGCAGGGGAAGCCTGTTTGCTGTTTAGGTGCCCTCATATGGATTCATTTGGAGGAACATGCGCGGCGACACCTGCGACTCATGTGTGTTTGTCAACTCAAGCACAGTCACAGGAGCTCTGTAGCTGAACTCATCTGAGCTCCTGCTGTGATCACATCTTCAGAATATCACATGAAACTGAGTCCTCCAACTGATGTACATTACCACATCATTTGCATGTTCTTCAACCGTTAAAGGGGTCAAGAACTACCTTTTTTATTATTTTGTACTATTCTCTAAGGTCCACTTATATCATCAATATTTTTACATAAAAAACGTCATAGTTAAGAAGTAATCTGCTATTTTCTGTCCTGTTTTTGACCCCCCTCATCAGAGCGCTCTGTTTGAACAGACGTGGACGACTGGAGACTCAGAAGTAAACACCCACTGCTATTGGCTAACAGTTTTGTATGTTCCACAGCCTACATTCCTCATAGATGGACGCAGCTGTGATTTAGGTCATAAACACATAAATAACTCAATACATATCAAACGATCTGTAATAACAGACAAAGCAATAGTGACCACGTAATAAAAACAGTTAATCACACTTGTGGGTTGCAACATTACTGTCAGATCCAATATAGTAGCACAGCATCGTCTTTTAGTTTCAATCTTTCTGAAAATCCTGCGTCGAATTGTGACTTGTTTGTAAACAAATTTGTGGTAAAATGAAGTGAACAAAGGACCGAGTTCTTACTGATGGGGTCACTCTTTCCTAACTTTGGAAACACAAATACTGTTTTCCCACAACTTGGTACTGCACAGCGTCTTGTCTTCAGAGCATCTTTATCAGTTGTTCTCTGTGTGGACCTGCATTCGCTTCTTGTTATTTACACCACTTCCGCGAATTGGTCGGCGGGGCTAAACAGTCAGTGATGTAGAATCGAATTTTGGTTTCTCAGTTCATGACCCCTTTAATATTTCTTCGACCTTATTCAATCTAATTTTCCCCATTTCTCAAAAGACTCTTCTGTTTGAGGACTTATGACTTCCACTGAAACCGGGCCTGTGTTCATTTGGGAGCATCTGTATCGTCCGATCTTGATCTGTTCTATTCCTGGCTGGGTGGGAGGTACATTCTCCGCTGTGTAAATAGGCTTGCAAATTGTGCATGCCCTTTGACTGAGTCTGTAATTGCATGCGTCTTGGAGTATTTTGCTTGGCGGACGGGTGGGTCAGCCCTTGAACTAGCTCTGCTCTGGGGGAGCTTCAGACACCTCAAATATCTTCTTCATCTTGGTTTGGTCCAGTGAAGGCTTTGAAGAATCTGTCAGTGACATAATACCTGTCTGCTAGATGGAAAATGGCCGTCCTGACAACTTGATCTTCACGTCATGTAGACATCTAGAAAGATAAGCTCAAATAATGCTTTGCACATGGCACCGCACAAGAGTCAATAGAGGTTTTCCAATATTGTTTGATGGCATTGGGAGCTCAAACCTTAGCACTTTCTAAATTCCTCTCATCAGCGAATTCTGCCTTCGACTTCTCAGCTCAGCTACTTTTACAGCCGTGGTGCCTGTCTCAATCCACTTGTCTAGGTTATTTAGCATGATCAGACTTGAGCCAGTTCTTTTCGCATCTGCATGTGCGGAATTCAGATGTTAATCTTGCAGCTGTATGATGAAATGTGGTCATTTTCAAAATGTTTGGATATATCAAATTTAGGAAAATCTTTCTTTAGATCTCCGTTGCCATATTTTGAGTTTGAGAGGCATGCTAGACCAAAAATGGTTTGCTTTTAAGCGGCCCATTCTCAAGAAACAGTCACATGTCATTTGAAAAGGTTACTGCTGATGTTTTAAAAATCATATCTCCAATTTAAATTTTTTTTGGAAACTGTGATAGTTTTTTTCAGGATACTTTGATGAATAAAACGTAGGGGAAAAAAGAACATTTTATTTAATTTATTTATTAATTTAAAATAGAAATCTTTTGTAACAATATACTCTACCATTCAAAAGTTTGGGGGCAGTTTTTTTTGTTTGTTTGTTTGTTTGTTTGTTTTTTTAAGAAATTACTATTATTCAGCAAGGTTGTGTTAATCTGATTTAAAAAAAAAAAAAAAAAAAAAAAGGTGATAGTAAAGACTTTATTGTTAGAAAATATTTCTATTTTCAATAAATGCTGTTTGTTTGTTTATTTATTTATTATTTTTATTTTACTTTTTATTCATCAAAAGTGTCACAGGTTTAAAAAAAATTAAATTTAAATAAATTTAAAACATTGATAATAAATCATAAATCAGAATGAAGACTGGAGTAATGATGTTGAACAAGACTAAATTACATTTCAAAATATATTTTAAATTGTAATAATATATCACACTTTTTTATCAAATAAATGCAGCATCGATAAGCAGAATTGACTTTTTATTAATTAAAAATGTAAAATAATAATAATAATAATAATAAAATAAAAAGAAATAGGCAGTGTGTACAGTATATGTAGTGTGCGTGTGTGTGTGTGTGTGTGTGTGTGTGTGTGTGTGTGTGTGTGTGTGTGTGTGTGTGTGTGTGTGTGTGTGTGTGTGTGTGTGTGTACAGGTCCTGGTCATATAATCAGAATATCATCAAAAAGTTGATTTATTTCACTAATTTCCTTTCAAAAAGTGAAACTTGTATATTATATTCATTCATTGCACACAGACTGATATATTTCAAATGTTTATTTCTTTTAATTTTGATGATTATAACTGACAAATAAGGAAAATCTCAGAAAATTAGAATATTACTTAAGACCAATACAAAGAAAAGATTTTTAGAAATCTTGGCCAACTGAAAAGTATGAAAATGAGAAGTATGAGCATGTACAGCACTCAATACTTAGTTGGGGCTCCTTTTGCCTGAATTACTGCAGCAATGCGGCGTGGCATGGAGTCGATCAGTCTGTGGTACTGCTCAGGTGTTATGGGAGCCCAGGTTGCTTTGACAGTGGCCTTCAGCTTTTCTGCATTGTTGGGTCTGGTGTCTCTCATCTTCCTCTTGACAATACCCCATAGATTCTCTCTGGGGTTCAGGTCTGGTATGTTTGCTGGCCAGTCAAGCACACCAACACCATGGTCACTGAACCAGCTTTTGGTACCTTTGGCAGTGTGGGCAACTCCATAAAGCTTGTCAACAGAAGGAAGCATGAAGTGCTCTAAAATCTCCTGGTAGATGGCTGCGTTGACTGTGGACATCAGAAAACACAGTGAACCAACACCAGCAGATGACATGGCAGCCCAAATCATCACTGACTGTGGAAACTTCACACTGGACAAGCAACATGAATTCTGTGCCTCTCCACTCTTCCTCCAGACTCTGGGACCTTGATTTCCAAATGAAATGTAAAATTTACTTTCATCTGAAACGAGGACTTTGGACCACTGAGCAACAGTCCAGTTCTTTTTCTCCACAGCCCAGGTAAGACGCTTCTGACATTGTCTCTGGTTCAGAAGTGGCTTGGTAGCCCTTTTCCTGAAGACGTCTGAGTGTGGTGACTCTTGATGCACTGACTCCAGCTTCAGTTCTCTCCTTGTGAAGCTCTCACAAGTGTTTGAATAGGCTTTGCTTGACTGTATTCTCAAGCTTGCAGTCATCCCTGTTGCTTGTGCACCTTTTGCTTCCCAAATTCCTCCTTCCAGTCAACTTTGCATTTAATATGCTTTGATACAGCACTCTGTAAACAGCCACACCTTTCAGTAATGACCCTCTGTGACTTACCCTCTTTGTGGAGGGTGTCAATGTTCGTCTTCTGGATCATTACCAAGTCAGCAGTTTTCCCCATTATTGTGGTTTCAAAGAACAAGAGATACCCAGAATTTATACTGTAGGGATGGTCATTTATTCAAACTCAAATGTAAATATTCGGTTTCACTTTATTTTGATGGTCCCTTTAACACATTCTGTTGACTAGAAGTACCATTGCCCCTGCATTCCTACTAATTCTCATTAGAGTGTTAGTAGTGTATTAGTAGACTGGTAGGGTTAGGGTTAGAATAAGTTGACATGTACATGCACAGTTACTTACAGTCAATAGAGTGTCTGTTGGGAGACCATCACAATAAAGAGTTAGCAGATATGAAGCAGACAGTCTACTAATACTCTAATGAGAGTTTGTTGACATGTAGGTGCAACATTACTTAGTGTCAACAGAATGTTCAAAAGGGACCATCAAAATAAAGTGTTACCAAATATTCTAATATTTTGAGATACTGATTTTTGACTTTCATGAGCTGTAAGCTCTAATCATCAAAATTAAAAGAAATAAACATTTGAAATATATCAGTCTGTGTGTAATGAATGAATATAATATACAAGTTTCACTTTTTGAATGGAATTAGTGAAATAAATAAACTTTTTGATGATATTCTAATTATATGACCAGCACCTGTATATATATATGTATATATAAAGGAAAATTATTATATCATCAAAAAAAAAAAAAAAGATCACAGTGATTTATTTTTCATGACAGAGTTGAAATACTGAAATATAAAAAAGACTGCAAGTGAAACTTCTGTTTGATCCATGTCGCCAAAAATACTTTTTTTACATAATAATTTTTTTCAACTGTAACATTGTGACTTTTACACAATAATAATAAGCATCCATAAGATCATAAACATCCAAAAAAGACTTAATATCTAACTGTCCTTTCCTATCAGAGCAAAAAAGTAGTTTTTTGTGTGTGTGTGTGACTATAATCAGAGCTGTGTATAGTTGATGGAGAGGCGAGCGTGATTGTGTAAGTGTTCTGCAGATAGGCCGTCCACCCCGCCCTATCTGATGGTGTAGCTCTATGAAATGGTCTGTGAAGATGATGTTTGTTCTGGAGTCATGGCAAAAACAGAAAAAACACACACAAAAGAAAAAAGAAAAAAGCAAGAGAGCAACATGCAGTTTTCTCTCTGCTCTCTCTACGCTGACTCTTGCAGACCACTTACTAACCTCTCAATTGACTCCATACTGAGAGGAATCACGATTTCAATCCAGTCCTTTGTGTATGAGGAGAAAGATTTATTTTAACAATGTCCATCCTTTCTGAAGCTTATTTGGAGATGAAAGCTTGCTTAGTTCTCCACCTTAAGTGAGGTAGAAGGCTAAACACCATCAACTCTGAACAACATCTTTCAAGTCACGTATATGAGTAACGCAATTACTGCATCCTGTATTACAGGAAAAACCATGAGTCAAATGCTCTGAACTAGAAAAAACAACAACAACAACAAAAAACAATTGTGATCTTCATTTCTATCAATGTATATATAGGGTAAAATGCCCAATTTTTTCTCTTGACCATAGATGGCACAAAATCTCATCTTAGCCCCTTTTGATGAATGGCTGTGCTATTTTTAAATGTTATTTAATCTGAATATTAACATTTGTGAAATTTATCCAGTCAAAACAGTTTGTGTCTCTGGAAAAAAGTTATCTATAACATTCTGATTATGTTCAGTATAAAAGTGTTTTGTGCCTGTTTGTTATGAGGAATCTGTGGACACATTAATGTTTTTACCGTTGTGGAGTAAAAATGATTCAGTTTTATTTTGAAGTAAAAAGATTAAATTAGACCTTTGGAGTGAGATGACCTATTAAACTGGCTCAGTAGGCTCCACATACCCTGCATAGCATAGGATGCATTGCTACTAATGCTATTATTTTTACAATAATGAATTTATTTTTATAATACTATAATAATACTTAATATTGCTATAATTCACTTATTTTTAAACATTTCCATGAATTAGATCTACATTTGTACATCTATCTTTGCTTTAATTTAAAACCTATAGGTTACTTGAGTGAAATCCTTAAATTTGCATTCATAGTTGCTATTATGATATATCAATCACTAAAATATGGTCATTTAAATACGTAAAGGGATAGAATAATTTTACCTTCAAGATGAATCTTTTTTACTGGGATTCTGCTTTGTCTGGCATTGGTTATTCAGTTATTCAACTAAATTGTCTAAATTTAATTTTTTTAAAAAGAATAGTTGATTTATTAAGTATTTTACATTAGTAACACATATTATACACACACACACACACACACACACACACACACACACACACACACACACACCAACACCAACACCAACATTCAAACATTAAAAAGTACTTTCCCAATCTTTGTTAGGGCCGACTGATGGTTACTTGAAACTTTAGGTTCCTGAGTTTGATAGGACATATGCAATTTTTATAATATATATTTGAGGTATGTCTGGCATACTTGTCATTAAGAAACTGATTTAAGTCTTTTAAATAAGCAATCCTGTTCAGTTTGACAAAACGTGGCCATTGCTTGGGTTTTAAATGGATAGTCCATACCGAATTTCAAATTCGGACATATTTTACTTAGCTTTATACGTTACAGACTTTAATTCCTCTGTTAAACACAAGGATGGTGAAGGTGATCTTTCTATTTATTGAAAATATTCTGATATAGTTCTCAATATTCATTCACTTATTTTGACTTCAATTACTGATGCAATGCATCTTGACACATCTTTTCTTGAACTGAACGCAATAGTGAATGAGATCTGAGAGTGAGTAAAGTGTAACTGAATTTTTGGAGTTAACTGAAGATGTCTTTGCAAATGGGTGGAACTTTTCTTACTGATGTGATTGTAGCACAGCTAACTGGCAAAAGAGACTGGTTTGGTCTTTCTTCCTAGACAATGGTCTACTGAACGAGGGAGACTGGCTAGATAGATGTGGGTCATGGCCCTTGTCAGCAGTGTAGTAACAGCTGCACAATCAAGGATTCAGTCTTTCCTCCACCTGGACGGAAGAGGTTCATCACGTCTTTCTAGATATTGATGAGCTGCTTGCATGTACAGCCATAATGGAGTGACCTGATTGGTTGAAAGGGTGGGCCGCACAGGTGTTGGTAATCACAGAGGTTTTAAAAGACACACTCAGCACCGTCTGGAAGACTACACACACACACACACACACACACACACACACACACACACAAGCAAGCCCATCAGATCTAGATATACACGTGCCCTCATCAGTAGGTCTGCATACACACACTTTTTATGTTCTGCTAATCAGTGAAGATGCATGGGCGAGATTTACAGTATTAGATTTAGATTTACCCCTAATGACCTCTTGACCTCAGGGCACCTTAACCTTTAATTCAGGACAGTTTAATTTCTCTTAGGCTGTTCTTTAATAGTCTCAGGAGACTTAAAGATGTAGTTCAGCCAAAAATAAAAATTATGTCAGCAGAATTTCTTTTGTGGAACTTGATATTTAAGAGAAAAAAAAAGAGTCACTCATTAATTCATTCATTCATTCATTTATCCATATAGAAGTCAATGGTAACCAAACTAGTTGCTTACCATAATTCTCCAATTCCTCAAAATATCTTCTTTTGTGTTGCACAGAAGAAAGAAAGTCAAACAGATTTGGACTGACATGAGGGTGAGTTAATCATGACATCATTTTTATTTTTGGGTGAACAATTCCTTTAATAAAGTTCCCAGATATGTTTCATTCAGGTCACGATTGTGTCATAGAAATGTTTTCTAAAGTTCAACAGGAGAAATAAAAATAGTATGATAGTATATATATATATATATATATATATATATATATATATATATATATATATATATATATATTTTACTTTTTCTGCAGAAAATTTTAGTGGTGTTTGAAACATCTTGATTAAAGTAATTCCTACAATTATTGGTCAAACCTGTTTGGTATAGGCAAATCATGACCAAAAACAAACAAACAAACAAAAATGGTCTTAAAGGGATAATTCACAGAAAAAGATGAAAATTCTGTCATTAGAAATAAAATATTTTGAGAAATGTGTTTTTTTTTTTATCCATACAATGGAAGTCAAAGGGGCTCCAACTCTTGTGAAAAAAAGTACACTTTTAATGCTAGCATGCTATTAAAAAGAGTACTGAATATTATAATAAGATACTTTAAAATTATATGCTTCAGTGTGAATTAAATTTAATGTTTTCTGACACCTCTTTTCTGACACCACTTTTTTACATGTATATTGCAATTAAATGAGTATTATAGTTTAAATTAAATACCTGAACTTCAGAGCCATTTTGACCCCCTTAAGTGCAACTTTATGAGTAATTTCATAAATTAATGGTTAAAGATTTTCTTCAGATCTCTTTAAATCTCATTTTTCAATTAAAAATGTTCACCGTCAGTTCTCTATGACATTTTACTGGGAAAGTTGTCAGGCCTCAAACAGTGCCAGTGAGTTTTGATGGCCAAGTGCCACTCATATTTTTTCTTGAGAATGCAATTTCTATCTCTGCATTTTTGTCTAGGAAAAAGAGTTAATAAGAGATATTAAAGAAATATAACGCTTATTCACTGTTAACTATGACTTTTCCCTCAATAAATTTCTAATTGGCTGCTTATTAATGGTTAGTAAAGTAGTTTAGGTATTGGGTAGGATTAGGGATGTAGAATTAGGTCATACAAAATAAGACATTAATATGTGCTTAATTATCACTAATAAATGGCTAATATTGTAGTAATATGCATGCTAATAAGCAACTAAGAGACCCTAAAATAAAGTGTTACCGCGTTTTTCTCTTTTCTTTGGGCCTCTAGAACTTGAACAAGTTACATAAATGTTTGTGTGTGTGTGTGTGTGTGTGTGTGTGTGTGTGTGTGTGTGTGTGTGTGTGTGTGTGTGTGTGTGTGTGTGTGTGTGTCTGTGAGAGAGAGAGTATAGGAGATGCATGATTTGTCTGTAAGAGAAAAAAAAAAAGGATATGAGATTGTGTGAGAGAATGTGTATGTGTGTGTGTGTTGAGGTATCTTACTGTGAATGAAGAATGTGAATTTGTGAGTGTGTCTGAGAAAGAAAGAGGGCTCTCTATTGGAGGCCCTGCTGAGGCTTGTGGAAGAATATGCCTGTGTGCGTGAGTGATTGTATATTCAGTGACCCACTGATGGCTTTTGAAATGCATGTGAGTGTGTTTTGGGACTCATGCTGTTCTCTGCCAGGAGATGTCTGTGTCGAAGAGCGTTTGTGTGTGTGTGTGTCTTCCCACTGGGCGCAGTGTGTTGAGAGTGGCTCTAGTGCTGTTCTCTGATTGGTGGGTGATGAAGATGATGAGGAGAAGGACAGTGTTGAACCCCACAGCGCCGCTCTGCAGAGCTCCACGGGACCCTGTGGGCTCTCCGCTTGGGGCCTGATTGGCCCATGAGATCACAGGGCCCCCTATTTCACACTCTTACATACACACCAGAGAATCTGTACCCACAGACCCCCGCTGATTACCGGAGCGGGGAAACAGGTCACCAGCCAGTCCAGATGCAGTGTGTGTGTAGGATTTTAAACAGGCAGCATTTTCAGAGAAACACATGTAAGCACCTCATCATGAGTGAGCATCTTCACATGAGGTGGCCTGATTACGTTGACCACACTGCACTCTCAGTGTCCAGAAATGCACTATTCAAGTCTAATGAATCACTCGTGACAGAGTGCAGAAGTCTGATTTTTAAGTACAGTGAAGATCTGAAAGTTTGTTACCCCTAAAAGGAACAGTTCACCCAAAAATGACAATGTGCATCATCATTTATACACCAATATATAATTTTAAACCTATATTTTTCCCAAAGATGTTTTTACCCTACAGTCTCCAGAGCCTTTTTTCTTTATGGGCTCTAAGCTCCAAAAATGACTAGACTAGACTAGACTAGATTAGACTAAAATGAAATAAAAGGTCCCACTTTATATTAGGTGGCCTTAACTACTATGTACTTACATTTAAATTAATCATTTGGTACAATGCACTTATTGTGTACATACATGTGTTTACATTGTACTTATATTTTTTAAAAATACCTATATGTAATTACATCTGTAATTAATTTCTGTAATTACATTTATAATTACACTGTTGACCCATCCCTTACACCTTAACCCACCCTTAAACTTACCCACACCACCAAACCTGTCCCTAACCTTACTGGTATCCCACCTCAGCAAAAGTGTTTTGCAATACAATATGAACACAATAAGTGCATTGTACTTATTTTTTGATGTAAGTACATAGTAGTTAAAGCCACCTAATATAAAGTGTGACCAAATAAAATAAAATAAAATTCAATTAGTTATTATTAACACCATAAAAGTAGTAGTCAAAACTTTAGCCATGGTCACACTGCACTTTGAGTATGCACAATTTTGCGACATAATATGACATACTTTGCGTTGTCTTTTTAAAAAAAAAAATGTAATTCAACATGTAATACATCTAAAATGTAAAAATCTGCTAAAAAAAAATCTAAATCTATCTAGCCAGTCTAAAAATCTAACTTAGCTGAGAGGTCATGTCGTTATGTATCAGTCTTCTAATGGTCACACTTCTATTCAGTCTTCTGTTGGTCACACATCTTCATGTGATACAAGTTCAAAGCACACGGTTCACCAAACTTGAACTCCAAAACTTTGGACCTCACATGAGCTTGCATTTCCATTCTCCTGCGTTTACATGCATGTGAATGGAAGTCAATGGAACGAAAAGTGTAGTGTGACCCTCCTTTTATGAAACAATATGATAGCATTTTGTGAAGAACAGACTGAAATTAAAGATTTATTTCACTCAAAAAATTAAATTATGTTGTCATTTGCTTAACATCACGGTGTTCCAAACCCATAAGACTTTGGTTCATCTTCAAAACACAAATTAAGATTTTTAAGGAATCCTGAGAGATTTCTGTTCCTTCATTAAAAATTCGGTCACACTTTATTTTAATTCCAATTCTCGCCATTAACAAACTAATAACCATTACTTTTGCCTCAATAAATTCCTAATTTGCAGCTTATTAAAAGCATAGTTGTTAAATTTATTGGGTAGGATTAGAGATGTAGAATATGGTCATGCAGAATATGTGCTTTAGAAGTACTATAATAAACAGCCAATATGTTAATAATTGGCATGCTAATAAGCAACTAGTTAATAGTGAGAATTGGTCCCTATACTAAAGTTAGGCATTTCATCAAAACTGCATAGAAGTAATCCATAAGATCCAAGAGGTTTAATCCAGATCTTTTGAAGAGACATAATCATTTAATATGACCAAATTAAATTTAGCCTTCTATTCACATTATTCACAATTGAAATGGAAAGATATTAAAGGCAGTGTAACGTAGTAAAGGTATATAAGCTATAGTGGTTGGCAGCCATGCTCTTAAAGGAACACTCCACTTTTTTGGAAATAGGCTCATTCTCCAACTCCCCCAGAGTTAATAAGTTGAGTTTTACCGTTTTTGAATCCATTCAGCCGATCTCCAGGTCTGGCGATAGCACTTTTAGCATAGCTTAGCATAGATCATTGAATCCGATTAGACCAGTAGCATCGCGTTCAAAAATGACCAAAGAGTTTCGATATTTGTCCTATTTAAAACTCGACTCTTCTGTAGTTATATCGTGTACTAAGACTGGCGGAAAATGAAAAGTTGCGATTTTCTAGGCTGATATGATTAAGAACTATACTCTCATTCCGGCGTAATAATCAAGGAACTTTGCTGCCGTAACATGGCCGCAGCAGGCGCAGTGATATTACGCAGCACCTGAAAGTAGTCCCCAGCTAGGTAACTAGTTATAATATAGCTGGGGACTACTTTAGTAGCGATGCTACTGGTCTAATAGATTCAATGATCTATGCTAAGCTATGCTAAAAGTGCTATCGCCAGATCCGGAGATCGGCTGAATGGATTCAAAAACGGTAAAACTCTACTTATTAACTCCGAGGGAGTTGGAGAATGAGCCTATTTCCAAAAAAAGTGGAGTGTTCCTTTAAGGTGAGAACCTGTCCTTTATTTTGCAGGACAGTCCCAAGATTTGGAGCTTTGTCCCGCATCCCACAAGACATCCTGCAATTATGTTTTTTTCTTCCCTGAAATTACAATACAACAGTAAGAAATATGATAATAAAAATGTGACTGTTTAAAAATCCATTTGCGCAACCAACCAACCAACCAATGCAGTTGTAGAGAGGGTTTTTTTCCCCATTGCATGGACAGAGCAAAGGAATCAGTGTGGACCTTAGGAAATGTTATAGTCTAATAAAGGAAAATACCTACAAGCCTATTATTCAGTTCATTATATTTAGTAGGCTGAATAGGTCCTGTTGTGTAAATTACATTGTATCACTCAAACCTGGGCAAACTGATTGCCAACCACAGAGCAGCTCTCAATTAACTAAGCTTACTGGTGATTTAAAATATGTTATCATCCAACACGATGGCTTTTCAGATAATGTTAATCAATATTTACATAGTATATTAGCAGTAAATTTATCTCTTAGATGTGTCCTGCATTGTCCCACAAAATCTTATCTATGTCCTGCAACAGAGCAGTAACAGGTGGCGACCCTATATGATCCTGGTGCTCTTGTAGGTGGTGCAAGGTCAAGTCCAGCTAGTCTCATGTAGCCAGACATTTGACTGTCAACAGTCTGGTCCACTTTGCAAACTATTTAGGCAAGGAACGGCCCCCAATACAGTGCTATTTAGGAGTAAGTTTATATGAAATAATTGATAGCACAGTGATAGAACATGGGATTGGAACTCAACCAATGCTGCCACCAATACTGACTAATTATATGTGTGCATATATATATATATATATATATATATATATATATATATATATATATATGTGTGTGTGTGTGTGTGTGTGTGTGTGTGTGTGTGTGTGTGTAGTTTACTTGCTATTTATTCCTATTAATTGAACAAAACTCAAATATTCAAAACATTCAACCAATTAATACACATTATATATATATATATATATATATATATATATATATATATGGTAACACTTTATTTTAGGGTCTCTTAACTAGTTGCTTATTAGCATGCATATTACTAGAATATTAGCCATTTATTAGTAGTAATTAAGCACATATTAATGCCTTATTCTAGATGACCTTATTCTACATCCTTAATCCTACCCAATACCCAAACTTAACAACTACCTTACTAACTATTAATAAGCAGCAAATTAGGAATTTATTGAGGGAAAAGTCGTAGTCAATAGTGAATAAGTGTTCCCTATTCTAAAGTGTTACCATATATATATATATATATATATACATATATACACATACATACATATATGTACAGTATAGTTTACTTGCTATTAATCCTATTAACTTAACAAAACTCAAACATTGAAAAGTTAGGCAAATCCAGTCACTTTGCTTCCAGAACTGGTAAAAAAAGGGTCTGGAAAGTTGTTTAAAATCTCCCAATCACATTGGAGCTTGCTGGATCAAGAAAATGCTTGCCAGTTTAATTGTGCAGAATGTATCAAATGAAAATGAGACTCCCTGTGTCTTTCACTGTAGATGTCAAAATAAAGAGAAAATGCCTGGAAAGTACTGGATAATTTTTTTCTTGATTTTGCTGTGCAATGTTAATTTAAGCACCAGCCATACCACTGAATGCTGTATTTGGAGGTCCCTATTTTAGGCCAGCTCTTATCTGACTCTGTTTGCCCTGAACATGTCTTTGGAGGACTGAAAGCTTCAGCATCAATGTGTAATTCATGTGTGGAGAGGGGGCGTCAGCGGTCTGTCTGTCCCCAGGGTGGAGATCCGGTCCTGGGGCTAAGGCTTGGAGACAGAGGGGCTGACGGCCTGTGAGCCTGGAAGGCTCAGCGCTCTAAATGAGAGTATTGTAAGAGTCAACCTGCTCTCATCTTCATGTACAATCTCTTTTTTTCCCTTCTCTCTCAGCACATTACTAGCCCAGACTATGTGACGACAACCATTGTGACCATGCCGACACACACACACACACACACACACACACACACACACACAGACACACATGCTGAGGATAGAGACTGCAGTGAGATTTCAGAGTCCAAAAACCTGGGAATCCCCTGCCGCACGCACACACACACACACACACACACACGTTTGTTTTTGTGAGAAGTAGGGACATCCCATAGGCGTAATGGTTTTCATGCTGTACAAACTGTATGTGCTATTGCCCAACACCAACCCTACACCTAACCCTACCGCTTACAGGAAACTTTGTGCTATTTCAGATTTTCAATACACTCCATTCTGTGTGATTTATAAGCGTTTTGAAAAGTGGGGACATGAGGTAATGTCCTGAAAAGTCATCTTCTCCTTGTAATACCTATGTCATACCCTTGTCACGCGCATGCACACACACACACACACACACACACACACACACACACACACACACACACACACACACACACACACACACACACACACACACATTGTCTCACCTCACTGTCTCTCTTTATATGTAATGAAAAGCTATTTGTACAGTTTATTTGAGTTAATTTACACAAGGGCAGCTGTCAGATAACATAAGCATAAACTTTTTTTCAACATCAGGTTGTGTATTTTATACATCCAATTTTAAAATGCAAAAAAATCAGGGACCATATTGAAATGTAAGGATTTCTTTTTATTTAAAATTGTAAATAAACAAAGGATTTTGGAAAATGTGAAAAGTAAAACAAAGAAAGATTTCTCACTAATCAAATAGGCAAAACATGATATTGTGAACTCATTTGAAAGATGGTTATATGTTCTTATGTCCACCGAAGCACAAGATGATCTGTGGAACATCTTAAAATCAGACAGAAGAACATGATCATCAGGTTTGTTTGCTCTAGTACTGCTCTGAAAAGAAAAGAAAAGACAAGAAAATTCCCTTTGTCAATTAAACAAATACATAAAATAACTTATAGTACTAATGTTATTTGTATTTTTAAAATGAATAATTATTAAAGAGGTCAGAAAGATTACATATAGGCCCTATAACTAGACTTTCTAGAGATATTTTCTAAAGATATACTCATGCAAAACTTACCACCACATTGAAACTGGTTTCCAAGGTCTTGCTTTGCTGTTGACCAAAGAGAGCTCAGCCTCAAGTATATATCATTTTCTGGATCCTTGATTTTGGTTATGTATGATGTTTAAAAGACATTCATGCATTTATTCATTCATTCCATTATTTTTGTATTTAATTTAATGTGTGATAACTTTACCTTTACATCACCTACATCTAAGCAATTTACTAATTTATAGAATGTCATAGCATAAAACTCATGCATAACACATTGTACATAAAACTTAATATGTTTAGTTCCCTGGTATACAAGCAAAAGACAAAAACTCCATTTGATTCATTCTATGCTTTGGTTTAAGCTTTCTGGGACAATTTCAGGTTACACTTTATTTTATGGTGTCCTTGTTACAGTGTAATTATACATTTAAGTACTGAGTAATATTAATTAACAACATGTACTATAGGGTTAGGTTTAGGATTATGGTTTGATTTAGGGTTATTGCATGCAATTTTGCATAATTTAGTGCTAATATTATGATAAGTACATGTAAGGTGTTCACTTAGCAGTTGCACCACCTTTGCGAAGAATAGTCTAGCACCAACCACCAGTTTAACTGAAGCCAGATCTATCTCTCTGCAGCGATATTATGATTGTGATATTACAGAATTCAGTTTGAAAGACAGGGATGGAGAAGAGCATATAACCAGAAGTGCAGTCGAGTGGCAGTCACAGTAAAGTATGTCAGCTTGTGTTAGTCTGCGGCATCCTCCATAACCCAGTGCTCAAAACCAGGCTGCAAGATAAAGAACTGAACTTTGTAAATTGCATTCAGAACACATTTTGGGTTGTGTTTGCAGCATTATCTGATTTGCATAATTCCTTTGTAGAAATGATAGCTTCACCTTTACATATTATTTGCCTGGTATATTGTCTGCGAGATTATAGTCTGATCTCTTTGAAAAAGGTTTTGGCTTTGTTGTTGCAGAGTAATTTCACAAATAAGTACTGTAATTTATTATTTTATTATTGCAATATTACTTATCAGCATTATTGACTACAAGGTTAGGATTTGGTTTAGGGTTAGTTGCTTTTAATTATGCATAATCTACTCTTTGTCTACTAATCTATTTACTATAGTACACATAACTTGTATAATAAAGACCCTGTAAAAAAAAAAATTTAATCTTACATTACATTAAAATCTACCTCTCCTTAAGCTTATGATTTGGTGTTCATAGCTCAAAAGGCGTGGGGCAAATAACATGCTTTATTTAATATGGTTTTGTTTAAATCCTTACCCTTAGTAGAAGCAATTTTAATCCAGAATCCAAAATAGCAACAGTGCTGTCCTTAACCAAATGTTTGATTGCTGCTTTCATGCACACAGCACATACCCACAATTCATAAAATGAATGGTTAACACCAGATACGGTGGATCCATCTCTATAGCGCGCATTGTTTTGTAAAGTGATGCTTGCCTTCTTCTTTGGCTGCCCCAATATAAAAGTCTCATTGTGGAGCTTTTGCTTCCATAATGACCCTCAGTGACAAAGACAGAATCTGATGTAGTTACATATTCATGGAAGCCGTTCACTGCGATACGTTCAGGAGAGGGCATTTTCTGAGACGGCCGCGCAGGCGATCACACACACACACACACACACACACACACGCATGGCTGAGTCCATTTGCTCAAATGGTGAGATAATTGTACTGAAGCCATTAGCATCTCAATATCAGTAGCACACTTCTCACATCTAGAGAGAGGGAGAGGACACAGTGCACCTCACACAGGCACTGCCCGTAATGGAGGCTGGTTAATGGACCTCACTCTCCACATGCTCCAGTTGTGATTGTGACACTTCTCTGCCAAGATTTGTGTCTCTTTATAGATTAGTTAAAAGAATTCTCTGGGAACCAATTTAGTCAGTTATTAATTAAATTAATTTCTTATTTAATCTACCCCAGATTCCTTATTCTGTCTCTTCTGGTCAAGTCAATTTATCTGTATAGCTTTTGACAACCACATTGTCTCAAAGCAGCTTTACAGAAAATCATGATGGTAATGTTTAATATCTTGAAATCGTAATGTCTTATAGTCACATTCATCATATTAGAACTGGGCAATGATACAATTTACATTTTGCAATGATACAAGCAATCAAGCAGCTTAGATTTGCTGTATAGTATTTATCTCTTTAAGTATAAAATACTAAACTAAACTAAATCAATAAACTAAAGGATAAAGGACAAAGTTGTACTGTATGTATAATACAGAGCAGTGTAATTTCATAATTTACATTTTGTAATGATATATAACACACACAGACTGACACACACACACACACACACACACACACACACACACACACACACACACACACACTCTATATAAATTGTTACAAACCCCAATGGTCAAATACTGTGTAGCCACCTGGCTAATGACTGATCTTTGTGTGAATGTCCATAAAACTGGTAAAAGTTTTGAATGTGCATAAACAGTAGGCTATATTAGAGAGGAATTAGGGAGAATAAATAAATTACTAATAATTTGGATAAAAGTGTCTGCTAAATGACTAAATGTAAATGTAATAATTTATTGCTTTTGAATGAATAATATGTAATCATGTAATCAATAAAAAGTAACTGTAGTCTGATTACAAGTATTTTAAAATGTAATTGAATCTAATTAAATACTTGGAATTACTAATTAAATTTTTGGTATCTGATTCCAGCTTTGTGTAGTAACTGATTACATGATTACAAGTAATATATATATATATATATATATATATATATATATATATATATAGTAATATTATATATATGTTATATAATATATATATATATATATATATATATAACATTTGCTGGTAGTCATTAACTTCTACAACAAAAATTCAAAATGAGGAACAACACGAGGATGGGTAAATGATGACAATGTTCATTTTTGGGTGAACTATAACTTTAACTGAAAGTCATAGGATATTACTTATACACTATATATATATTATTTGCATTGTTAAAAGCGCTATAAAAATAATAGTGACTTGACTTGACTTGATATAACACACAGTACATAATAATTTTTAGTCCCCTATAGTATACAAGCCAAAGCCAAAAACTTGTTTGATTAATCCTATACTTGGCTTTAAACATTCAAAGTTACTGAACAGTTGAGCCACCTTTACAAACGATAGTTCAGTGCTAACCACCAGTTTGTTAGGTCAGAGCTATTTGTCTGTGCCAGTCTCAGTAATGTATGCCAGATTGTGTTAGTCTGCAACATCCTCCATAGCTCACAACCAGGCTGCACGACGAAGAACTAAATTTTTTGAATTGCAATCAGAACACATTTTTTGGGCCGTTTTTACAGCATTAACTGATTTGCATAATATTGAGTCAGGTTCTAAAACAACACAAACAGCAAATACACAATACACAATACTATCAGCAATCATCAGTCATTTGTGGTGACTTCCCCCCATCTTTCAGTCCTGCGTGTCACTTTTCATTTTATTTTCCTCTTTTCTCCTCCATCCAGGTTGGCATGACAACAGATGAAACCAATGGCTTTATTCGGCGATCTAGCAATCACACAATACCCATCAGCCCTCTCTGCTCAGGCCAGGCTATCCGAAATCAATCTGAACCTCCCCAAACAATGTTGCCATGTCACCGTACACCTGACAGGTATTGAGGTATTCAGCTCATGTCCTGTATCACGCTGGGACGCCCCCTCCGTCCCATTACCCACCCATTCAGAGCAGTCAAAGCCCAGGGCTCAAGCAGGCAAAACTGTTATGATCCTCTGGGTTTGGGCTCAGATAAAGCGCAATTGAGGAAACACACTGAAGTCTGTGTTTGGCCGATATACAGATACAGAGCCATTAGGAGACCTCAGTTGACATGAGATAGGGAGGTCTTGTATAGAGACTGTACAAGACTGAAAAAATGCATTGATGCCCCGTCTCACTAATGAAAGAGACAAATTACACACGGACCGGTGTAATGACTGGTCTGAGATGGGAAAGTGTGGTTTTATATTACTGAGATGATTAAAGCTATTGTTGTTCAAAGTGCTAAAAGTCACATGGTACTTTGTGTTGGTGCACTCTGGAGAAGTTTGACAACTGGACGCAGTCACATTTTCACAAACTGTTGCTCTGAAATTTGTCCATAGAGGCCTGTGAGAGCGTATGACTTCATTAATCTGCGGTTACAGTTAATTGGTCACCTCATTACTAAACAGGCACACCCAAAGCACTTCACAGTGCACTAATCGTGGAGACAGTCACCTGGAATGAAGTCATCCTTCTTTTCTCTATATGTTTCATGTGATCTTAATGTTTTATAAAACTTTTAAATCTCAAAAGCTGTTCATTGTTTGTCCATGTTGGCTCAAGCTAACATTAGCTCATTGGTATATGCTGAAATTAACACAATTATTAAAAGTAATAGTAAGATTATGAAATGATTTAGAAGCATTTTTCATTGTTAGTTCATGTTAGCTAATGTACCCGTGTTAACAAATGGAACTTTATTATAAAATGTTAGTTTTTTTGTTTTAATATAGAAATGGTCTGGATTATGTGTTTATGCACTTTGAAAGTGATACCTCCAGGATGTCATCTGTCATCTATTCCAATTTTAAGTATGGGAATTCGGTAGCACATATTCACTTTTAACTGTTATTAATTAATAAACTCTTAGTTGCTGCTTTTGTTGAAGTTGTTGTAGTAGTTATGGGGGTATGGTTTGGAGTGGATTAAGGGATCTAGAATATGGTCAGGTAGAATACGGCATTAATATGTGCTTTATAATAATACACAGCCAATATGTTAGTGATATGCATGTTAATAAGCAACGAGTTAGTAGACTTAATTGGTCCTTAAAATAAAGTGTTTCTGTGAATTCTACTAACTGTGACAGTTCAAATAAGGTTAGTATTAAGACAAAAAACTGTTGGTACTGATGAATGGTATTGGTAAAACCATATGTTTAAGACCTGACTTAATAGTTTAAGAATCAGTCACTACTAATCTGAATATTAGATAATCCCCAATGTCTATGGCAGTATTTTGCACTGGTGCTTTGGGCCTTTAGGTATAAGAAAATGTGTGTGTGTGTGTGTGTGTGTGTGTGTGTGTGTGTGTGTGTGTGTGTGTGTGTGTGTGTGTGTGTGTGTGTGTGTGTGTGTGTGTGTGTGTGTGTGTGTGTGTGTGTGTGTGTGTGTGTGTGTGTGTGTGTGTGTGTGTGTGTGTGTGTTTTAAATGAAATCATATAAATAAACATCATGATATATTAAGGCACAAACAGCACCTCCTCCATGTAGGCAGCACAGATCTTTGACCATTAAGTGAAAATCTAAAAATCTCAGCCTTCTTTTCTGCATCCTGCTGATCGCACACCGGGTGATCATTTTATTCTTTATCATGTGAGAATTCAGCATTTGATATTATTGCTACTAGAAATAATCAGCTGCTTGTGCTGGTAATAATAGTTTTTGGTTTTCCTGTTGCTGACTTAGGCTTTTCATACAGCTAAATGTTTAGATCTGTAGATCAAATCAGGTCCCAAAGGACAATTAACCAGAAATTTACCCAAATTGCAGCTAATTTTATGTTTTCCACTCTTATTTTTTCAGTCTGTTTATCTTTTGCGCTCTTTCTCAGAAACTCCTTCTTTTTTTCACTCACAATGTTGTTGTTGTTGTTTTTGTATGCCCCTGTAGCTGCAGATTTCCTCTTTGGAAGGGAGATGTTATCGATGGCGAATGTGAGTATGAGTGGTAGCCTGCACTTGTTACCTTAAAGAGCTATTTCTGCCTAATTTAACTCATACAAATTTGCTTTGTTGGTATAATATTCATGTATTTAGGTGATTTAGTGATATTAAACTATTATTCACTTGAATAAAACCAGTGGTAACCATTTTTAGGCATGAGTCTGCAGTCTGTTTATAGATGGGTGATCAGTTGGGTCCTTTAAAAATATTGAATATTAAAAATATTGACCTTCTCTTATAAATTAACAGATTTTTTTTTTCATCACAAATTTGTAATATATCATTTTCAGTAAAAAGTTGGCATTGGGAAAATCCCAGATGTTCTATGTGCTTTTTGCTCCCACTGTATGCAGACTTTTGATATCTTTTGATGGGCTTAGTTTTATGTTTTGTTTTTATTTTTTGCATGACCGGTAGTGCCAGGAAAAACAGCAGACTGATAATGAGGAATGTGTGTTGTTTGTTCAGGCAGCTGGTTAGTAACTCCCGTCTCGTTTCATTTCACCCCTCTCGTTATTCTGTCCTTCCTTCCCTACGTTTCTCAATTCCCACTGACCCCAGGCGCGCTCCCATCAGCCGGCGAGCCGGGCCAGTGTCGTGGACAGAGAGAAATGGAGAAAGAAGCAGGAATGGAGGGAGAGACACACGTGAGTGGTGTGACTCCGCCGAGGAGTGTTAATAGTTATTGATCCGCTGTGTTTTTAATGTGCAGCGTGGGCCGACTGCCACAGCGAGGCGGGGGAGGCAGACGAGCTCACGGGAAAGCTAACACACAGAGAGCCGATGTAATAGAAATCTCGCTCCCCTGTTTTTTGCGCCACGTCCCTCCCCTCTCTTCCATCTCTCTATCTCGGGCTGTAGATTGATCTTCCTCTTCCTGCTGTTTGGGGCTCTGTCATTACCCTCTCTGTCATTAGAGTGGAGTCAGCAGCCGGGCCGCCCTGCCCGCATCACTCTACACAGACAGCTCGACTCATCCCTCACACTGACTCTACATTTATAACAGCAGCTGACACACACACACACACACACACACATGCATCCAGACCAGAAGATCTTGAACCCTTCACTTGTGCTCCAGGGGTCTGAGGGTTTTACCAGCACACTGACAGCACTGTGATCTTCAAAACACAGATGAACTAAAACACACCTATTGATTTTTTCTTTAACATTTACATTTTGCATGCTTGTTTTAACTGTTTTCACCAACCTTGCTGTTTAAAAACTAGTATCAGCTCTCATGAGATTTGCTTCATTAAACGTACCATACTATTACCAATGCTTTTTGTTTGACAAGGTAGGCCTGCTTTGGTTATTGGCAATACCATTATATTTATTTCAATGAATACAGCATGAATTGTGTGTGTGTGTGTGTGTGTGTGTGTGTGTGTGTGTGTGTGTGTGTGTGTGTGTGTGTGTGTGTGTGTGTGTGTGTGTGTGTGTGTGTGTGTGTGTGTGTGTGTGTGTGTGTGTGTGTGTGTGTGTGTGTGTGTGTAACCAAGCAATTTTACAATATCACATGAAGCACATTTTTAACCTTCCTGACTAAAACAAAACATATATTAAAGTAATATAACAGTACTACCTAATACTACAGCATCTTTTTTTATTTAGGATGCAGATGTACTATTATTGTGTAGTACATATAGTACACACAATAATAATGGATATAACAGTCATCCAGTCTTAAACTGTTCACTATTCAACTAGCGCTTATTAGTGTGCATACTGGCATATTGGCTGTTTATTAGTACTTATAAGGCAAATATTATTCTTTAACGTATTATTAGTTGATACGTGTTACTTTAGTTTCCATTTTCCATTTTAATGATTTAATTATTTGTTAGCTTTTCATAAACTCAGAAACCCGCTGAAGTTCCCTTATGTTCCACCCATTATGGCCTCCATTTTTGGCAAATGTGAAAACATGGAATACTACATTAAGTAAGATCCATGGCCCAATCAAATACATTGTTTGTACCTTTTACATAATGTACTGTATGATTTCCATAATGCAAATCTGTTTATTTGAGCTGATTTCTAACTTGAATGCTCTTTGACCCCAGTTAAAAATATTGTTTTGTTTTTTTGTTTGTTTTGCTTTTTATCCTTCTCAAGTGAATTGTAAGGCAATGTTATAAATTTCATAAACAGACTGTCTGCAGCGCAGGGACTGAAAACCTACACAATCAGCATGATTTTATTATTAACAGGACATGCAGAAATACCGGGTACTGCATTTTTATTTTAGCACTTTTGCACATAAAATATGACTCTTTAGAAATGCCAGTAAATCAAGGTGTTTTGTCCTGTTGTGTCTTCTTTTGTTATGCTTATTAAGGTCTTTATTAAGCTGACAGATGCAATGCAAATGAAGTTATACTTATGATAATTGTTGCTTTGTTGGTGTTAGCAACTGAATGGCAGTGATATCAGTCTGTTTGTTTCTTTTGGATGGAGATGTTAAATGTTACAGATGAAAACACATTCTGGTTCTTAGGAACCATTCTATCAATGACAACTGGTCAGCCATTACTGCTCCACATAGTAGGCTTGTGTTTCACTGAGGGATATGTGTCCATGAGAGAAGGGGACAAATAATTGTAACAGAAGGCCTAACAGCATCCGATGGGAATCCAAGATCCATCGACTGATTCCAGTGGCCTAGATTTCTCCAGATGTCTGTGGACCCCCACACCGGGGGTCATACCCCCTACATGTGGGAGCAGTTTGGGGATGAAGAGAGAAGGTGTGATACCTGATACCTGAGGATGCCATTGCGTGATTCGCATGGAAGCCATCCAGGTGCCGTCAGGCGAAGCAAATTTTGAGGGACAGTGACACATATGACGGTCCCTAACCGCTTTATTTGTTGAATCTTGAGGGTTCAACAGATCTCAGTATGTGTACATTTCAGCTTTAAGCGTAAATATTTGACTACTTTCGCCATCTCCCTTTCCACTTTGCCTCCGTAAGAAGCAAATTTCATTGCAGAACTATTAAAATGGAGTCTCAGGTTATGAATATGAATTGCTCAGCATTTACATGTATCATTTGTGAAATGACGCAGAATGAATTTTCTTTGCAGAGAGCGAGAGAAATTACAGGCTGAGCTCTTTCTTCGAGAAGAGTCCTGAATATCCTTTAGCATTGTGAGGAAATGTTTAATCTGTCTCCCGCTGGGAAACAGAAGCCTAATGCAGTATCTCGGTGCCTCTGCTGTCTGCCGGCAGAATGGCGGAGACATTTTAATGCATTTCAGAGTTCTTCTCTAGGTACGAGATGATGGACGGAGGAACCTTATATTTGCGAACACCCAGGGTTTAATGCACTCAGCGCCGCTCGCCGCCTTGTCTTCCAGCCAACAAAACATGTTCCGTGGAATAAAAGAAAAAGCAAAGCACAAAATTATTCTCCCTGCCTTCTATCAAGCTCCTGCATTCAGCAGCGCGTCTGAAGGGCGCGTCAGTCCGCCTGCCTCTCTCAGAGAGGTAATTATCCTTTTTCCTGTCACAGGGCTCCAAATGATCTCTAACCACTGGGGAGCTTTTTTAGGGGCTCAGCTTTGTCAATAGGAAGTCGAAAGAGCTTTAATTTTCAGACAGCTGCACATGTACTTTCATCTCGGCATTATTCCCCTATAGCGGTCATCTATCCGAGCGCAAGCGCGCTCCTTTTGTTTGTGACGTGGGGCCGCGCGCGTGTGCACGGCCTTGCCGCATTAACATATTTATTTATAGACTTACACTTTTCTTACAGTCATTTTTGTGTAACAATTTTCACACTCGACATTGTCTGTGTAATTTCCCTTTCAGTGTCTCTCTGTTTTCTCCTCTCTTTCCTTCCCTTTCAGAAAGAGCCATGAATGGATGGAAAATTATCACAATTACTCACATAATTGAGCCGTCTTTGTGGCAAGTGCGGCTCGAGGAGCCCTTTTTCCATCAGCCAAAATGGTTTCATTATAGGGGTTTTCATATTCCCTGACACAGGGCACGGAGGGGGGAGGCGGGCGGCGAGGGGCTGAGGAGCGCTGTAGAAGTCGCTGGGGGAGAAGGGCGGATCATTAAGGTCACAGTGGGGATAATTATCTTGACTATGGAAAGAGCATCCAGCACCTTTTTCCTCTTCCCCACCACAAAAGCACCGTCCCTGGCCTTTCGGCACAAAGAACTTTGAAATAAATGGAGCTTCCACCTACAACTTGTTCACAAAGAGAGAGAGACTTGTATCAACATGACAATTTTCCATTATTAAGACTAATGGTGGGCTGCCTTGGGAGATCAAGGGGAGAGGGGAACGTGTTCAGGTGTGCTGGAGTACTGACCTCTCCCCCGTCTTTGTTTGGGACTTAACTCCGAACAAAACCCCAAAAGGGGATGGAGAGCCCCCTCCGCCGTGCCTCATTATTTCATTACAGAATTTGCATGTTGCCCGTCTTTGTGGGGCCATTAATTGGACAATGGGAAGTGCATTTGCGACGCTGTAATCAAACCTTGTTTCAATATGCGTAAGGGAGCAGCCTAAATAAAGCAATGCTGCACATGATGCAGACAGGAGGCTGTAGACACAGCTGTTTGAAATCATCATCCGCAGGCCTCGGCGGGTCCGAATGGTTCTGCTTTGCCAGGCTATGACTTTTATTGATTTTAATTTGCTGCTTAGTTTGAAGATTTGATGACTGCCTGTCTCGAGCCTGGAGACACAACAAGCACAAATACCACGAGTGACAATCCTGCAGTCGTTTCTTTTCCTCCTCGTCGATGCGTTAAGTAACCATCTGTCGGACGGATTTTTCTATTTCTCCCAGTAGCACCTAACTCAGGTAATTGGTCATTTTGGGAGGGCAATTTTGGGGCAGGTGGGGGGATGCTGGGCAGACTGTTCTGACCCCTGCTGCTGTCGTAATGATGGAGGGAGGCTGGCGGTCTCCGCTCACCCTCACCTGCGGCCCAGGTGAGTGATGGGTGTAGATTAGCAGGTAGCAGAGGATTCCGAGCTGATCCCATCCAATCGTCCACAAAACCTCTGCTGAATCACAGCCGTGCATTTTGGTAATCGTGTGACACACACACCTGTCATTTGCTGCTAGATTTCATATTTTAGAGAATGAATGGTCTTTTAAAGGCCCTGTGATCTTTCACTAAATGAAGCCTGCCCAGGAAACCGTAATGATGGGCAGATTTAACAGCAGTTTATTTATTTATTTCAGCAACATGACATCAAAAGGATTCAAAGTATTGCATAATATTATAGGCTAATATTATACTGTCCATAAAATAGCAGAGTCCTGCAAACAGAACCCATGTGATAATGCATGCATGTCTGTCTGCAGGTGAGAAACACTGTCCAGCTCTGCAGACATTTTTGTTTGTATGTTCTGTAAGGATAGGACTGAAAATAACCGAAGGAATCCATGAGCTTAATATATATGGTATGCAAAAATAAACTCTCTTTTTTCATTAGAGGTGAAATATCTAAAATTCTCCACACTTAAAATCAATTTAAAACAAAATTCAACTGAATCTTTTGAATCTGAATTGATCTCCAAAGAGTTACATCTGTCATTTCAAAGGTTATTTTTAGAGATGTACACACAATAATAATGGTTAAGAGCGCAAAATGCTAAAGGTTTTGCATTATAAATGAATTATTTTTATACAACTGAGTGAAACAGAAAAAGAACCTGTCAAAGAACTGTGAAATTCTGAGAATATGAGAAGAGTTGTGCATTTATTATTTACAAAATATGGTAACACTTTATTTTAAGGTGTCCTTGTTACACGTTACATGTAATTACTATTATAATAACAATTAATTCATTCCTTATTACATGCAAGTAACCCTAAGCCAAACTCTTACTCTATATTAAGTATATGTAGTTAATTAATATTACTCAGTACTTCAATGTATAATTACACTTTAACAAGAACACCTTAAAATAAAGTGTAACCCAAAATATTTTAATTCACAATTCAGAAAAAAAGAACACCAGTGATTAAATTGTTTAATTCTGTCCAAAAAAACTTCTTGTTCTCAGTCTTTGATGTTCTAATAGAAACAAAACCTTACAAACCCAGCAACTGCGTTATTTTAACATCATACTTAACTGTTCCATACTGATTGACACAGTAATCTGTGGTTACACCTCAGAGTGTCCTCTCTCTCTCTCTCACACACACACACACACACACACACATGTTGCTCTCAGTCTCAACAAATACTCTCACAGTGTCTCTTTGTCCATTGGAATTCAGTGGAGCAGCAAATTGAAGGTGCTGCCTGCTTAAAACCCTCCAAGAGAAAAACAGAAAACCTACAGCTGTTTTATCATCAGGATTGATCAGATACTCTGAAATTGGATCATTACGTCTGATCGAATCTGGCACTGTGTGTCTTTGCTGCTGCTAGGAAAGCACAGGGGTGAATTCATATGAGCAGGGGTGTGACACTTTGTAAATAATCTGTAATTGTATGTCCCTGGGTAAATACTGGACCAATGTACATCCCCAAACACAGAGCACAGACGTATTCGGTTGAGATGTCAATGTTAATGCTCTCTTAATAACATTTTAAACAGCTCCACTTAAACCTGATTTGTTCAGTCCAAATATGTGGTGGAGGAAATCTAAATTGAGTCTAGGGCTTTTTTACACTGTCATTTTCAGTGTGAATATGTGTGTGTGTTGTTCTAAAATGATAATGGGATCATATTCCGTTACATAAGTGCTCTGTCTCTTTAATTTGAAATACCCCTCCATCATAATGCAGGGTCTGTCAGTAGGATGCACTTTCACATGAGACAAACACATGAAGTGTAGATTGAATTAGAGGTTATATAGTGCACTACAACTCATTTTTGTCGTAACTTATCTACTGCAAAGCACACCAAATGCCAGGTTTACTTAAAGTTTGAAAGCTAATGTAAACAAATTGAGTTCACATTTGATTCAATTAAACAACTGTATCTGAACTGACCCTGTTTAGAAAGCCAGAACGCATAGACCATGAGTGTTATTAACAAATCCAAACACAAAACTGTGCTCTTCTGACAATAAATTAACATCCAGTTACATACAGTATTCTGTAATATCTTATTACACTACATCCATGAAACTCTATGAATTTCATTGTGATCAATTCTCAGTTCCATTGTGATGTTGTCTTACAATCTGTTAACAATTTTTTAAATAATTAGACATCTGTCCGGATTTGGGCTTTGGTTCTCAGGAACACTTTATCAACAGGATATCTCATGGGTCACACTAACCAGAGAGCTGGTAGGAGAGCTTCATACTGAAACAATTAAAAAAGAATCCTGTGCCACCAAAAACAGAAACTAATCAGGGACTTTGCCTTAAATTTACTCCGGACACAAATTCGGAAGTCCCTTTACAGTTGAGAATCAGACCCTGCTGAAAGGACGGATGAGGCCATAAACTCAAATGTCTCTATTTGAAGCAGTTTGTCAGCTCATGTCTGGATCAGAAGCACACAGACACACACACACTGAGTGGGCCTGAACTGGTGTGGTGCACTAAATCAGGGCAGCATAGCAGGTGTTTGACTCTCATTCTTGATGATCCTCTTCTCTGGAAAGTGCTCTATAACTCATCATCTCACATGCTGCTTTATTTGAGTTGCGTCTAAACAGAAAACTGCTGTGGTATCATCCTGACACGGTGGGCAGTTGGACTGAGCTGTGTAATTATTATGGGACTGACCACATGGATAGCAAGATACTGTTCTGTGATGTCAATATTTCATTTGAGAGAGACCAACGGTCTCCTTTTAAATTAAAACCACTTTTGAAAATGGATCTAAATATATCAGATTTGGTTTTTAAGTTGGATGACTAGCCAACGCAACCTTTTGGTTTTAAATAGATTTTTGAAAGATTCTACAATAAAATAGAAGCCTAGTGCAGGAGAAAAAAAGCAATTCATGGTAGGGAAACACGATTCTAAAGTTAACTTCTATTAATATCGTTAAATAATTTGGAAGATAACCTTTCTTTATAGAGTTTTATTAAAATACCATTTTGATGATTTCTCACGAAGATTCTGTCTTTAGATCTGGAGATCTAATACATGTATTATTGTTGCTATGTTAAAATGTTACCAGTCATATTCAATAATAATAATAATGCCATTGCATTATAATAAATCATTGATAAAATGAGAGCATTTGCTAAAGAAATAATTTTACACGTTTGAGTATACGTATAATTAACGAATTCGAAGCTAGCCTTGTCACATGAAATTTGCTGTCCTTATAACACTTTACATATGTGTATCTCATAAATTCAGAATAATCGAAGACAATAAACAGGTGTAACTTGTTCAGTTTGTTCTGAATGGTGATAATTATTGGCTGTAATACTGTCATTATTTTCGCTATTGATGAGGATCACCGAGGTTGATTGCGAATGTCATTTGAAATACAAATTGCTTTAAATTGGACAATTTTGAGGATGGTGGATATCTAACAGGTATTTGTCAAATGTGGTCGTCAGTCCATATCATCTGGGAATAGTGTTGGTGCCAGTGACATTCTGGAGTTTTTCTTGTTCGAGGTTTTTCTGATTTCACTGTATTTTATTATGACGGAATGTAAGTGAACACATGTGGCGATTATAACCATTTCGAGGAAGACTGGGGAAAAGACAGCCGCAGAGACTGCGAAAGAGAGATAGAAATGAGAGGAGGATGTGGAGGTGTGATCCGCGTTGGGAGTCGCACACAAACGGTACGACCAGTCTCATTCTCTTCTGCGTCTTGTGACAATGAGCGTTTTTATTTTTCTCTTCTCTTGGCATGTTAGTTATCTTGAAATGGGATATATCTTCAGCTCGCATTGTTATCGAATATCTAAACAAAACGTTTGATTGAATTGCTGTGTCTGTCATGAAACATGTTTCTGAAAAGCTATACACATGGGGAAAATGTTACAATCGGTTAGAGTTTCTTCATGCGTCGCAGTTTATAATTTTACACCAATATTTTAATGTCACAGTTATCCAAACCGCAACAAAATGCTGCTTGTTCTTCGAAAAGGTTTGACAGATTATAAATGACTAATACTATTTAAATAATGAAATATGTAAGCAAAGAGTAAGGCCCATGTTCATTTTCATGGCAGACGGATAACTCTGCGCAACAATTTCCCAGTCTGGTGGTCAAATTTATTTTAATCCATTATCAATCAAAATGATTAATATAAATACGATTGCATGGTTTTTAACTTTGATGGTTTCTTATTTTTCATCCTTAATCTTGGATGCAGAGTTATTAATAATTAGCCTATACAAACATAAGATGTGTGTCTTTTTTTTTGTATTTAGAAAAAAAGCATGTAATTTTTTTTTTCTTTTTAACGGATCAGTAAGTAGATAAATATACTTTAGAGTTTATTCAGTTTAAACTGCAAGTGTGTGCAATTGTTGTGATAATAATAGCTGACTTGGTGCTGTGTAAACTTATAAATGTAGGTAGTAAACGTGGGGATAATATATTGCTTTGGTGTTATTTGTTGATTTGTTTGAATGTTTCCTATTTAACCTTTCCTGCATTATTGGGCCTGCCACATGTAGATTAATCGCACTCTAAAAAACTAAAACCTGCAGACTATTTTAAAATAACTGTATAATATTAACCAAAACACTGCAACGTCAACCAAACTCAGATCTGATAGGAATTCGCCAGATAACAGGAGCTGTTACCAACACCGACCTGTTTCTCTGATCCTCACGCGCAAAAAAAATCAACCTACGCGCGCGCGCGCTAGTGATGTGGATCTGCACAACGCTGCAAGTGTTAAATACACAGCTAATTATGCGTATGAAAATTAAACAACAGTGTTATGCTAATTTAGCTGGTTTCAGCTGTGTCTTCAAGCACTCGAGACTAGCATTTTAACCAAATGAATCATCAAAGTAATTCATCTTTGCTTGGAGAGACACATTTATACCAGTACTTAATCATATTTGTTAGGTGTTAAATGCTTTGCTCACGAAGCCGTGACCAGCAGAAAATTCAAGAGCGTGCTAAATTTGTTCATCATATCGAACTTTTTTTCTATTTTTATGTCAAATAATTTAGTTTGCTTTTGTTAGTACTTATTTATATTAAATTTGTACTTTAATCATAATAATAATGTCATGGCATTATTATTATCCACTGATCATGTGAAAACAAACTGTTAGTGATCGAACATGTTAATGATTCATTTTAATGTGTCGTAGGCCTGTTATGTGTTAATGAACACTGTTTGAAACCAAATCTCAAATATCAAAACCAAATATTTTTTGGTTTTGATATTTTTACGTTGTGTGTTGTAAATGTTGTGGCTCGGCAGGAAGGTGTTTGAGCCCTCCACGCACGGCCTATGCGTCTCGGTCCATTCCCTAAATTTCTACATTAGCATTGCACAATAGAGTCACAGGTTGGTCTTATTTCTTGAGTTTATCAGGTCCGTCGGACCCGACCCTCGGATTACCAATCCGCGTCGCTCTTGGAGGGAGTGGACCAATCAGAGAGCACCTTGGATAAATATTCATGATTCCCTGATTCAAACCTTTGAGCGAGTTTGTGTGGATCCACAGCATCGTACCTAGACTTTTCACAGAGGCAAACTACATTTTCTTATGAATGGAAAGTGAAAAAATCAGTTGAGCTTAAATTGGGATCCGTCCTTCACTCAGATCATAGAAGAAAACAAAAAAGCAGGGAGAGAGAGAGAGAGAGAGCGAGAGACATGACCATGTCTACAATACCAGAGAGTCTAAACAGCCCAGTCTCAGGAAAGAACGTGTTCATGGAATTTGGGCCACCAAGTCAGCAAATGTCGCCTTCATCTATGACCCACGGACATTATTCAATGCACTGTTTACACTCCTCTGGACACCCGCAGCACGATAGCGCATACAGCCCGGCTCCGTCCTTCCCCAGATCTCTGCCTTATCCATACGTCAACTCGGTCGGTAGCCATTCCTCCAGTCCGTACCTCAGCACCGTGCAGACTTACCCAAACAACTCGGCTTTGGCGCAGACCAGACTGGAGGAGCCAGGTAAGAAATGCTGCGTGCATGTCTTTGGTCTTCGCTGGTCGTTGCGTCTGTCGGCACGCTGCGAGAATGTTGGACTGGAGTAGCCCAGATGTGCTGTTATTAGGCTTGGTAATTATTTATTGCGTAATGCTATAAACAATGTATGCAATTAAGGCTAATTATACCTAAAGTGCCGCCTGTAAAACTTGTGCACAGTGATGTGAGCCGCGCTGCATGAACAGTCGGTGAGACAGCTTCTTTTCTTTCTCCCTCCCAGCGCCGGAGTCAGAGAAAAACACCGTGGTGGAAGGAGGAGAGGTTCGTTTCAACGGGAAAGGCAAAAAGATCCGCAAACCCCGGACCATCTACTCCAGCCTCCAGCTACAGGCTCTGAACAGGAGGTTCCAGCAAACTCAGTATCTGGCTCTGCCGGAGAGAGCCGAGCTCGCCGCGTCTCTGGGGCTCACGCAAACACAGGCATGTGCTCGGCTTTTGCGCCTTTTCAACAAACAAATTAGATTTTGTGAACAAATTTACACAAATTCAATGTTTTATTAATTGCTTCTTCTCATGTTTGTTTTGAAATCTCTGTACAACACGGGCCTGTAATCAAGGTTTGCATCTGTTTAAGGGAAATATTTAAAGATAATTAAAGTCATGCGTAAAACGATTCGATTGCATGCGATATAGATAACAGAAAAAGATGCTGTCGCTCGCTCTGACTTCCCTCGTCTTTTTTTTCTAGGTTAAGATCTGGTTTCAGAATAAACGCTCCAAGTTTAAGAAACTGATGAAGCAAGGCGGAGGAACAATAGACACGAACGCTTTGGCTAACGGGCGCGGACTGTCCACCGGATCTCCATCCGTTGCGCCCGTCTGGAACTCAACAGCCAGCGTCAAAACATCCACACCGACCTCGTATATTCCCAGTTACACCTCATGGTATCCCACAGCACACCAGGACACTATGCAGCAGCCGCAACTCATGTGAACCAGCACTGCTAACACAACCCCGCCCCTCTATCCACCAGTGGCCCAGTTCAGGGGACCCAACACAGGCCAGTCACTCTGCGGCCTTACACACACACTGGCCCTCCGCAGCCCAGACCAGATGCGATCCGGAGACGCTCTCTAAAAGACACCTGCTGACACACTGGCTAGCGTGGACTGAGCGAGGGTCGTCTGCACCGGAGAGGAAACGCGTCTCTTTTTGAATTGAAGGGAATGCCGGGAAAGTGGGTCAAATCAAAGCTGCTGCTCTCCCCCTTTCCGTGACTTTTTTTGATGTGTTAAAAAGAAAAAAACAAAACAAAAACAAACAAAAAAAAACAAACAAAAAAACAAAACAAACAAAAAAAAAAACCATGAAACTGTACCTAGTCAGAAATGTAGGCTTTTTCATTTTCTTCAAATTTGTAATTTTCCGTAAGAAAATTGGAATTACCGGTCTGTCCATCCACAACAAAGTGCTGGGCTGTGAGTGACAGCGACATGAACATCACACAGAAATGCGCTTTTTCCAAAAGCTCTTGTGAAACGCCGGGCTCATACAGTCGCTTCAGGCTTCGCCGTGGCGCGGTGAATGTGTAAAAACTGGGATAAATCACACCGTGAGCAAGTATGAACGTCTCAAGATTTTCCCCATTTTAAAGGGAACAAAGAAATCTTTAAACAAAGTTATTTTGTATGTATGGCGTTTTGTGTTTATTTAAATATAACTTATTTAGATTTTTTTTATCTGTTTGTATGTTTTATTTAAAATAAATGTTCTTTAAATTATGATGTGAGGCTGCACTATAAAATAGAAACACTTCCCTCGGATTTGAACCCAATTTGTAAAGCTGAGTGTTTTTTTTTTTTTTTTTTGGATCCTATACAAAGAAAAGCGGAGTGCCGATAAACGCGTCTATCATCACCGTTAGATGGGAAGTGTTGACAGCTCTAATGTACAGAAATAGTCGTTTTTGTTGTGTGCTGAATAATTTGTGCAAAAGGATCTAAACATAATTGTGTTGATTAAAATTCATGTGTCTTTCCGTTTCACATTGAAAAATAGTTTTATAGCTGATACCGGTCACATTAATTTATTGTTTTTGTTCCATGGAGTCTTGTATAATGTGTAAACTCAAACAGTAAAAATCTGCTTATGAAAGAAGTTACAAAATGTCATCGCAACGTTTATTGCTTTGCCAAAAAAATGAATGAAACTCAGGTAACTGATGACACAACTGAACTAATGCAAAAAATCAAACTTGTTTTGTAAATAAATAGGCCTATCTCAATATTTAGCCAACTTGTTTTACTATCCAAAAGGATTTGTTGTCTGCAGATACCGCGCTTTTCAAAAAAAAAAAAAAGAAAGAAAGAAAAAAGCATTTTGATCATTAAAAAAAAGAGTTTAGCCATTTGAGCCCATACAGATATTAAATTAAATTAATTTACAAAAATCTTAATATTTTTCTTGCTCAATTTGGCCGTTTTGTGTCTTTTTTAAATGACACCTCTAGCTTTTCATTGCAATCTGAACCACCGATTAATCTTGTGGTGGTTTCTGTAACACAGTAATTCCTCCGACAATAAGGCCACTTCGTTTCTTTTCACTTTCGTTTAGCCGCTATAAGCTCTTTTCTGCTCTTGTGTGGTTGCTTTTGAAGGCCGTGTGTTAAGTGAATAATCGGGCAGGTGCCGCTCATAGAGGGGCAGATGAAGAAAGACGGGCTGGGAGGGGGGCAAATGCAGATAGGTAAAGAATGACATGTTCAAAGTGTCTTTTGTTTGGAGCTGATGGTTTAACTGCGCATTTTAAGAAAATTCTGATGCAGATAGATGCCGGCAAGCAATAATAGAAGAATATTTCCTGTAATATCAGCTATTATTTTGTTCTTTCGTGGATATATTCGTTCGATTCTATTCATAATAGTTTAATTTACTTGTTTAAATATTGTTGTTATTATTATTTATTATTATAAGCCTATTATCATTGATTAAATGAATAATGATAAAAAATGGAAGGTCTAAAATTGGATTTGAACAGTAAGATTTGAATACATCAGCATCCTAATATATAGGCTATAAAGAGAAAATAAGATATTAGAAATACTGTGAATTGAGTTGGCCTTGCATCTGCTGTTTGAGTATTCAGTGCTTACCATTGCAGTAGGTGCTGGGGGTGTAGCAATTATTGTGACAAATTTTGACACTCTTCATGTGTGGTCTTTAAAAATGGCCTGGTCAAAGCAGGAAATGGCCCCGTGCGCTCAGATCACAAGCTCAATGCTCCAGCAGTTCTCTCTGATTTAAGATTAATACGACTCCAGATTAATATATATATGTATGATTTCATTTTATTATTATTATTATTATTATTATTATTATTATTATTATTATTATTATTATGTTATCGTTGTTTAAACAATATAGTAGTCCTGTTGTTATTATTCTTTACGGTCTCTGTCGTGGTATCAGGTTATAGATCACAACGCTTATTAATTCGTTTTATGCTTTTGATGCTATGTGTCCACCTTACCGGTTTCCAGAGTAAATTGCACTCATCTGTTTATACTTCTCTCAGGGGTTTCCAGCCGTCTAGCTAATTTTCAGAATACGGATAAATAACGCCTATTTTGTCGATGAACATTTGTTAAAGATTGGCTAATACTGATATGAATCAATGCAACAACTTGGACCTCAGATTTAACGAGTGTTACAAAAATATAAATGTAAAATATATCTTATCTTATCTTTTTTTTTTCTCCTAAAAATATTCCAAACACAACTCTTGGGAAGGAATAAAAGAAGAAGCCGTGTTGTTCTGTCTCTTTCTCCGACATGCAGCTGTGGAGCAGAGAGGGTCAGCGTTATTTCACTCTATTCTCCTCTTGATTACGCGCCGGGCCCATCAAACCAGACATAATTACAGTCATTCCCTCCTTACTTATTCTAATGCAGCTTGCCATCTACGGGATAATTATGAGCAATTTTTTTCGCACGTGGAATCTTTTGTTAACAAAAGAGATAGCGCACTGAAAGAAAATTTGCTGTGAGATGGGGGGAAAAGAAAAGGAAAAAAAGAGAGTGAAATAGGTGCGCAGCGGTAGTTATAAGTAAGGCTGGCAAATTGCTTGCAGGTGTATACCGAGAGATTTGTCAATGGGAAGAGGGATCAAAATGAGCAAAAGCACAATGTCGGAGTGATGAAGGCAGAGGTGAAATTATAGAACAAGGGCTGCTTTATTTTCGACTGGATTCTATAGACAAACTATCTCGCAATTTCAGTCAGCCTTATTAATGAGGTAGACCACTCTAGTCTGATTCAAAGCAGCAAATGGTAACCGAATAACCGAATAAGATTTTCCAGCGAACGGCACGTTTTTAGCCGCCAAATTCGTTCAAATTAGCCAATAGTAGGCTATTATTCGCTTAGTGACAACGTTTTTATTATTGTTAATTTTTGAAGAAAGCTCCGGCGATATTAGAAGCTCCATTAACGCTATAACAAAATTTCAAAATTGCCCAGAGACTTTAGATGCAAAGCGCGCAGTTCAAACCACGTCATTTGACTTATCATAATACCTAATAATAACGTGTGCAAAAAATAAATAAATAAATAGTTAATCAAATGTGTGTAAAATGAATGCGCATCCTTCTTACCTTAATCTGCAATAAACGAGAATGCAAAGATTGGCAGATCGTCTATAGTAGCTATAAGGTGTCTATCGGTCTTGAGAGAAGCAGAAGAATATGAGGAGAGCATCCAGCAGTCAAGGCATAGGTTCGGCTCTTTGGGTCCCAAAATCTGCCTCCTCTAGCTGGGCTCAGAGCTGACAGACGCTCTCCGAGCAGGAATGAAAAATCCAGCTTTATTTTCCCTCTTTATAGCTGATGGAAAAAATTGCTGATTATTAGCATAAATGTTTACTCCTCATTACGCTGATGACATTGTGCACTCGAGATCTTGGTAATCTTTGGGAAAATTATGAGTAATTTTTAAAAATTTAAAGCAGCAGTTACCATGCAATTCAGGCTAATTTTGCGTAGGCTCCAAACGGATATAATTATCGCGGAGTCAAGATGTTATGCTAAAAACTATGCATTGATATTACCATTTATTATGTACATACAACTTTGACAATGTTGATGCTTGAAATAGCTGGAAATTGTCTTGCGCAAAAATTACAGTCCATATTAGGACATCTAAAATTGCGAAGAATTATATAGTAATTGCAGGCTTTCAGATCGGGGAGCCAGAATGCTCAACTGGAGCAATTGTGGATAAAATTACAGATCAGAGTATAAATTAGGGATGGGGTATGGCATTTTTCAAGTTGTCTACAGGATTCCGGAAGTGTCTAAAACCACATCATTGCTAATCTTTCAGAGAGAAAGGCACGCAGAGCATGCGCTTGCAGACAGCTCCAATACAATTTTATATTCGTTTGCATTTGCAAGGTGTGACACTTGTCCACGTTGAACCACCTGAGTTGAGAGACCTAATCAGTGTTAACACGGACTATGGCCATGTTTGCCAGATACACCGAGACAGCAAAAATACAGGCTGACAGAACCGGCGAAAAACCCGCTGGTGCATGTGGTTAAGACGTCTGGCTTGCTCTGCGTTTGGAATATGGGTTAACGTGATCCGGTTTGCTCGAAGGCCTGCTGCGCTGCACTTGATGTGATATTTCATTGTTCTTGATCGCGTTAAACCTTCCCGAGAGCTCGTCTCAAGGGACGCGCGGCGTGGGTAAGCGGTAAACTGTTCTGTGCGTTACTGAGGCCTTTACGGAAAGAAGCCGACCGCTATTGGTTAAACACGGCATTCCCGTTTCCCGTCGTGTTTATACTGTTGAACGGATAAAGTCTGGATCTTGTGGATCTCTGCGGGGCACATTTCAATACGGGCGTAGTCTCAGCCCGGGGCGACACCATAACATCTTGTAATGTGGCAATCACTGACAGGATACATCCTCATTACATCCGTCTGCTTTATAGCTTTTGATCCCTCAAATAAACAGATTCATGTAACACCAAAAGCAACCCGTGTTACTTGTATTATTTCAAAAAGAACAACGGATATTAAGCCACGTGTAGGGCAAGCATTTCTCTTTTAATTTGAGAAGTGAACTAGCCGTGGCACTTGTCATACATAATTAATAATAGCCTAGGCCTGCACTGTAATAAATGAGGTCATGGTAATAACGTTTAAAAAACATCTTCGTTTTTCTACTTGATTTTAGGAGTTTAAAATTGTGCATGCTTTTGCTTTGAATTTTTTTTATTTGAGTAATTAACACTTAGTTTTGTCGGTTATTTGTTTGTTTGTTTGTTTGTTTGTCTGTTTGAAGTGATGCATTAAATGTGCATGCATCGGTTTCAGCATGACGCATTACTCAAATTCCCCTGCATTTGACATTTTATTTTCTACTAAGCCTCTAAACAAATAAACAAGTTTTTCTTTGTTATATGGTGTGGGAAATTAATGTAGGCTACACGGCAGTCAAGTCCCTGTTACACAGGCCTTGTATTGTGCGTGGGCTGGTGGAAGTTGTGAGAAATGTTTCCACGTTGTTTAGCTCGGGGCATTTGTGAGCCTGCCTTTTTGGCTGCGCTGACTTCATAAAACGTCTGGAGCGCAGAGCTCTGACTCCAGAGAGTCTGAACCCAGCAGAACGCCTTCATGCCGGGGCGTGTTAGCGCGCTCATTCCCAGCCCGAGGCGCTTCTGTTGGGCTCCCCGAGCCTTTGTCCTGACGTTTTATGTATCCGAAAATGTAAGAAAAGTCAGACTATAGTGCCTATAGTGAATTTAAAGAAGAACAGTGTTCATGCCCTTTTCCAACTCCCCCCCCAAAAAAGGTTGCATAAACACTCTTGACCTACTTATTACAGACTAAGCTAGACACACCTGTCACGTTAGTCAACAAAAGAAAGCCTAAATTTGTGGGGTTTTGTGGGAAATATTTACAAGACGTTGCATCGCGTCTCCAGCCAGACTTATTAAAGACTAGAGACTCAACTGGCGCCGAAGCAAAAAGAAGAAGGCGTGGACAGATCTGCGAAGAAACAAAAAAACAAAACAAAACAAAACAAAAAAAAAACATAACCCATACCAAAAGTGAACTAAACAGAGAGACGAAAAAAACTACATTCGAAAGCTCCAATGAATAGATACATTTAAAAAAAATCATTCACATGAAAGGTTTTATTTAAATAAGTCTGAATCATTATAGTGTCAGAAATGTTTTCAAAATAAATAGTCTAAAACAAAGTACTCCAGAGAAAATATCCTTTTACATGTGAACATGACTTTAGGACAATCAGTAGCTTACGAGTGTTTTCCATTAGTGTTTTGTCCATATTATTTAAAACAGTGAGAGCCCTATATGATATACGAATGACAACATTATTAAATAGATGCGGTGGCACACACGTACAGAGACGGACACCAGATTTCCAACTTACCTTACGCACTAAATTTAAAACGAACAAAAAGTCTAAAACAAACCAAAGACAGGCGCATGAAATACATTTACGGTGGAAAGAGACAGTTAAGTTATTTGCAAAAGAAAAGGCACCGAACAGCTTCAGGTTGTGCTACATGTGCTCTTACACCCTGCTGCAATATTCACTCCATTAATTGTCCGCATGAGTTCTCTAGGCTTTGGATAATAGTAGTTCACCGAACAACTGGTTTTAATCCACTGCTTTACCACCCATAGAACAAAATAAATAAATACAAAAATAATTGTATACGTTTGATTCTTTAGTGTCTGTTTGTTGACGACATTGCATGGAAAGAAACAGTGTTACGCCCAAAACGCACTGGCAATGATCAACGTGGCAAAGGTCATACTGGAAAAAAGGCCTAAAAGTCATTTGATGCAAGTTCACAAAATGAATTCCCCAGTTTTTGTTTAGAATCTGTCGAGTCAAAATATGGTCCCGGCGCTGACAGTTGTGTTGTGGTGATGTGGCGGCTGTAGATGGCTCGCAGAGTTCGTGGATGAGTACCAGGGGTAGTTAGTCAGAAAGGAAGGGGCAGTTGTGCTCGGGGGGCTGCTGCTCTGGGACAAACCCGTGTTAACAGTGCTCATTCTCTGGCTGTGCGAGAAGTCCCAGGCCACGCTGAGAGGCGGAGAAGGCTGAGGTGGAGACTCACTGGAGGCCACATGCTGCTCGGGTGGGATTTCTCCACTTTTCCACAACTTCTTGAACTTCGAACGACGATTCTGGAACCAGATTTTTACCTGAAAAAAAAAAATAAATAAATAAATAACGACAACTCAGTATCTTGAGCAGCTAGTGGAACTGCTGTTAGATAATCTGAATTATATTTTACAAAATAAGATATATATATATATAATTTTGTAATATTACCTCTGTGTATATTGTAATAATTTCAAGTGTTGTAACCGTTTTGATTACTGTTTGTAATAAAATTAAAGGATGGGAATAAGGTGTCTATTATCATCATCATTATTATTATTAAATCCCTGTTTTCTTAGGTCAGCAATTAATTAGCATTTTCTTATATAAAATAAATAAATAAAATAATAATAATAATAATAATTTTTGACGCGTATTTGTTGGCTGGTATTCTATGAAATTTTAGAAAGCGTCTGTCCGTACCTGTGTTTGCGTGAGGCCCAGAGAAGCGGCGAGTTCTGCTCTCTCCGGCAAGGCCAGATACTGAGTCTTCTGAAACCTCCTCTGCAGGGCCGCCAGCTGGAAACTCGAGTAAATAGTACGAGGTTTTCTGACTTTCTTTGGTTTTCCATTAACCATTCGAATTTCAGGTTCACTTTCCTCTTTTTCTGGGGGAGAAAACAAACAAACGTAGTTGTAAATACGCCTGAAATAACTGAGTTGTCCCAAACGAACATTTTAAAATAAAACCTTTATAAAATAAAGCCAACATTTTAGGTTTCAGATATTATTATTAATCACAACAGCATGCGCAATTAAAGGAATCTCCTAAAAAAATAATGATTCATTTATGCATTGCATTAAACGTTGTTCTTTACTATTGCTCAGTAATTATGCAAACACAGTAGGCTAGCATTACAAAGTTAAGGTCAATTGTGACCACAACGCAAAGTGAGCAAGAGAGAGATATTTACCAGCATCTGCAGGAGTTGGTGAGGAGCAGGAGCCGTACGTGCCGTAGGGGCCAAACGCGTTGCCGAAGCCCAGTTCATATGATTTGGTGTTGTACTGGACGCTGTTCATGCTGTTGTTCTGGTACTGGTAAGAGCTGATCTGGCCGTATGGAGAGCCTGCGCATTGCCCGGCCTGCTGGTTATTATTATAGTAGCTGCTGTCGGTAGCGGTGGAGACCGGAAGAGTCGGTGATTCCTGGGATTTGTGCAGACTGTGGTAACTGCTGGAGGTAATCTGGTTTGAATGCATATCTGTACTGAGGCTGTCAAAAACTCCAGTCATGTTTTTCATAACGCAAAAATACTTAAATGCAAGTCCAACGAATGAGCGAACCCATAAAAGCTCTCCTAACGCGCAAAACTAAATACAGTTTCTGAGTTGAGTTGCATTCCGCTTTGGAAGGATACAAACGCAGACGCGACGCAAAGCAGAACTGTGATTGTCTGTCAGCAGAGTTGCGGGAGGACGGACATTTATCTCACGTCACGGGGGAGGATGAACTTGTGCGCCTGAAGCAGCCAATGAATGCAGGATACACACGGCTTACATATGCATGCTCGTGGTGATGGTTAACTGCAATATTCCAAGTATCCTGTGCTGCATGAAACACACTTCATATTTTCTTTCTTTAAAAACATTGACAAATATATATATATATATATATATATATATATATATATATATATATATATATATATATATATATATATATATATATATATATAACGTAGGCTATCATTTATATAGCGTGTTCAAATTAAAACCGTCATGAAACCTTGATTCATATTTCACGTATAGGTCTATATTCTGAATACATGGACTTCTTCTGTGAATCCCTATAACGTTTATTGTTTTATTATTAAACTTTTAAACCAACGCGCACAGTTGGCTGCGTTTGAATTACGCTCCATGAGCTTTTACAGATGATGGGTTACCTTTAACGCGCAAAACCAAATTGCTGCATGCCTGGAAAGCAAATACAATGGAAGTGCACACGTTGCAATGTTTCTTCTTAAAATAGAGAGATGATTTCAACCCAGCAATTAGACTTTAGACTTCAGATTTGTTTAGGTCTTAAAAAACACTACGGAGCAGCTCTTTTCTACATGATATGCATGGCATCCTGACCTGCTGCGACACCTGTCGGTGAAAATACCACATTTTTCTGAGTTTACTGCTGTTGTCCTATTAAACATCTTATCATTTTAGACAAATGTTTTTGACGTTGATTAAGAGTATTTGGCTAAATAAAGTGTCTAGATAACGTAGAAAGTAGTAGAATAATATATATCGACAGTAAAATAAAGGCCAGTCCATCCCTTATCCTCCAGTTTACACCAGTGCTAACCTGCTGGCAGCATCCAATTTGCAGAATTCGCTGGTTTCATTATTGTACTCACTTTTTTTTTACGTATAGGCTATACAGGCCATATATATTTGGCTATATAAGCCAAATAAAAAAAACAAACAAACAAATGAATAAATAAATAAATAAAGCAGTGGCGTTATTGTTGCTGAAACTGTAGAAATCTAACTGAGATTAAATAGATGTCTCTATAGATAGATAGATAGATAGATAGATAGATAGATAGATAGATAGATAGATAGATAGATAGATAGATAGATAGATAGATAGATAGATAGATAGATAGATAGATAGATAGATAGATAGATAGATAGATAGATAGATAGATAGATAGATTGTGCTATATTTGATTGTGCGGGTTTACTACATTCCAACTATAAGACAACTAAAAGTTATAGCTTTGAATCTCCATGTTGCATGTATCATTGATTTTCAAGTGTTTCATATGGCACATTTAATACACACCGAATATTTATTGAAAGGGCTTTGCGTAGGCTATTTAAGAAAACATTTAAGAATAGGCTATAAAAAATAATAAAAAAAAAAACAAAATAAGAAAGAATAGGCCTAAATAAAATGATAAATGGAAATCAAATAATATGTCCAAATAATCAAGAAAACTGTCCCTTTGACAAATGCACAGATTTCATTATTTATAGCTCGGACGCAGTATGCAGTGATTCTTTATAAATCCCTTTTAACCAATTTAATATGTCGAAAGCAATAGATCAGAGTCTGAATGCACTTTTAAAAAAGCCGATGTGAGAAGCAACTAATAACGACAGATTTGAGATCTGAATCATGTGCCTTGCGTATCCACTCATCACAGCAACCGATTGCCAAAGGTCATTTAAATAGCAGCAGCACCTCTACTGACAGTGCGCGGCATCACATCCAGTGCAGTGACCACCAGAGGAAGCGAATTTATCCATCTAATCCTGAGGCTCATGAATATTAATTAGATTATATGACTTTCTTCCGGTAGGCTTCAAACTCCAAAATCAGATTATATTTAATTCTTTAAAAAAAAAAAAAAAAAAAAAAAAAAAAACGCCATTATTTTATTTGAAAAATTTAATCATTTTATTTTATTGACAACATATTTCAGTTTGTCTTGTATTACAACGTGTCCCTCAGATGTTACAATGTACCCCACCTACGGGGCATGTTGTCACATTTCACTTCCATTTTTTTTAGGGTAAATAAAGAAAAAAATATACGCTGTAATTATGAGACAAAGCGACATATTTGCACTAGACAAGTGTGAAATTACTGTGGATAAAACATTATACTCTGAACCCCTTGCACAACTGAAAGTGAAAAAGTGTTATGTTGTGCCCCGTTCTCACCTACTCGAGCTCAGCTACGAAATTGTCGCATTCTACTGTTGCAAAGGCTGAGCTCATTAATACTATTAGTTTCTGCAAATCAACCAACGCCAGAATGACCTAATTGAAATTCATAACATACTAAGATTCAGAAATGTAGTTGGACCCTGGCAGCAGTTACAGCAGCGAGCTGGCAGGTGGCTCTGCTTCCCGCGCAATGAAATGAACAGCAGCTCCTTTTTGTCGTCTGTAGGCCTACTCCACCGACTTACAGTTCGATTTACAAAACGTTTGTCTGCATAGCCTAATATGCATAAGTATAAGCTAAATGTTATATTGCATGATATTTGAATATCTTTGTCAAACTGAATGTTTTATTTCTTGAGTATTTTGTATAGGCTATTATAAATAGCCTATGCAACTGCACAACAGTCAGTCGTTTGTGTGAAGTCTATATAAATATGAATAGAAAGTGGAATGGTTATAATAACAACAATAATCTGGTTCATAAGAATATGAATATAATTAGTGGTCATAAAGAAATAAAAATCTGGTTTACAGTGAAGGACTTAATGGCAGTAAATAGGGCCATAAAATCCTTACTGTTGCAAAAGCATAACCACAAGAGATAAAGAATATGATCACATGGTTTAGTGTGATGAAATCACTTTCTAACCTTTTGTGTGTAAAGTTATATCCAAATGCAGCATACAGCTTTGATGCTGAGTTTTAAGGGATGAACTAAAGTGCTTTTATTAAATTATAAGTTTCGCATTTCTGCCCTTAAAAAAAACTTCCATTGTAAGTGCTTCATTGTAAAATAAAAATGGTGATGACTCAAAATTATTATTATTTTAAGTAATCAACAGTGTGCAACAAATGCTGTCGATTGGGCTGAATTTGTCATGGAACCCAGAATATTCCTTTAAGTGTTATACATTTGCTCATACAGATGGATTGAGGTCACGTTCTGCTAAAGAGCAAGCACTTTTTTCCGGTCTAATCCAGTCTGCTGATGTCCCTTGTTGTGTTTGCAAGGACCTTTCAGTTAGTTTCTATAGTGATCTGTCAGCCTAAAATTGTCTGTGGTGTCACTGTTGACTCATATCTAAGTGAATTCTTTTCTGAAATGCTGAGGTCAGCATCTGTATCAGCAAGTATAAAAGCTGGAAATGAGCCAGTGGTTTGATATGTCTTCTCACAAGGTGATACCAGTATTAACAGCAGTGGCATTGTGGTATCTGTTAACTTTCTCAAGATGAATGAATATCTTAGTTGTTTTCTTGCTTGTTTGCAATGAAGAAAATCCAGAAGTGTGATCAAGTTTCAGTAAGGAAATCTATTTTCAATAGACAAGGAGGAAGTAGATGCATTAGTTTACTTCTCAACTCAGCGGACTGAGAACACTGTAAAAAATATCCTTTTAAATTTATGGTAAAAATATGGCAGCTGTGGTTGCCAGCATTATGGGGTGGCATATTGTTGTCTGTACAGCATATTTCACTAAATGATATAATGCTAATTATATATATCCTTTGTTTTAACATCCTTTTACTGTTTTTCACAGAAAAATATATGGTAATTCATATTTTTTCCTTGCAAAAAAAAAACAGTTTTAGAGAAAATTACAAAGGTAATTAACATATTTTAACTGTAGCATGTTTACAGTCTCTTCTGTAAACATTAAAAACATTTTTTTTCTTTGCTTACTGGACTTTTACATTTTTCTTCAATTGTTTACACGCAATTTTAAAAACCGGTTTCTTTTTTTCCAAATATAAGCACAATTATCCAAACACCACACTCAATTTGCATAATTCCAAGATTGTTTGCAAAATGACACACGTCAGTCAAAACATATACACATATTTGTGAAAATGCTATTAGTTTTTATTTAACCAACACAGTCCTCAATGATCAGACACTATTGCAGCCAGTTTCACACTGCTGTGATAAACAAACACATTTGTAAAAAAATGAATTTTAGGAAATAGCATGTGCTAGATTTTTGGCCAGACATTGTTATGTAAGGGATCATTTAGATGGGAAAAATATTGTGACAAACCCACAACATTCTTCATGATTAGTTTGAGATATAGGGAGAATGTACACAAATAGGCCTATAAAACTTACAAAGCACTGCACAACACTGATGCTGCTGACTGAATATTTCAAGTATTTATTTAAATACTTACAGTATTTCTTACCATAATCAGTTACAGTAATCAACCAACAATGAAATCAATGAAACATAAAATCTGTAGACAAATAAAAATTACTGCATGAATTACAGTACATACACTTTGACTCTGAAGAAAAGTAAAGTAAACAGAAATTACAGAAAACTACTGTAAAAGCAACAAGAATACTGTAACTATTCATCTCTCCGTCTGGCTGGATCAGGCCATAAGATTTCATCCACATCACAGGCTATGTCTTCATTGGCAAGGCACCGTTGGAAGAATCGCCTTGTGTGACGAATCCACCCCTGCACAGAAGCTGCTTCAATAAGATCACAGGCCTGCTCCATGGCCTGAATGAGGGGCAAACGGTCATAGGGCCGCAGGTCGTATACCTTCCACCGCCACGCTGAAAAAAACTCTTCTATAGGATTCAGGAAGGGGGAGTATGGGGGAAGGTATAAGACTTTAAAATCAGGGTGATCATGGAACCAATTCTGGACCAGAGCAGCCCGATGGAATGAAACATTGTCCCAAACGACAATGTACCGCATATGGTCCACTTGGTGTAATGCTGTGACAATCTCATGCAATCGGTCAAGAAATGCAAGAATTAGATTTGCATTATAGGGTCCCAGATTTGCATGGTGGTGGAGGACCCCATTTTGTGTGATAGCAGCGCAAATGGTGATGTTACCCCCTCGCTGCCCTGGCACATTGGTGATTGCCCTGTGTCCAATTACATTTCTCCCTCTTCTTGTTTTCGCAAGGTTAAATCCAGCCTCATCCACATATATAAATTCATGTTGAATTTCTGCTGCATCCATTTGCAAGACTCTCTGAAACACATTAAAGACAATAAGATGCTATTCAATATCTATTGGACAGTATTTTTTTTGTGACAGAACATTATGAGCAGTGCACAATACCACACCATAGTAAGATGATCAATACATACCTCCACATACTCATTGCGCAGATGTTTCACTCTCTCTGAATTTCTGTCAAATGGTACCCGATACAGTTGCTTCATGTATATTTGATTTTTCTTTAGGATTCGACCTAATGTTGACAGAGAGACTCGTTGAATGTTACTGAAAATATTGTCATCATTGATGATATTGGCTTGGATTTCTCGCAGCCTGATACAATTATTGGCCAAAACCATGTTCACAATGGCAGCCTCTTGTGCACGAGTGAACATAGGGCCCCTTCCACCTTGGTGTCCTCTACCCTCAATCCTATGTAAAAAAAAAAACACATATACATATATATATATATATATATATATATATATATATATAAAATACATATGCAGCCTACTGTCAAATGTCACAGTAAACATTATTGATGACAAGTACAGCAAGCTTCAGTTTCAATATACTGTGTGGTTAGCTTACCTGTTTTCTCGATGAAATGTCCGAATTATTGACGCAACAGTATTTCTGCTGAGATTTGGTTGAACTCTTTGTCCAGCTTCCATCAGTGTCAGTCCATGGTTGATAACATGGTCAATAAGTGTTGCACGGATTTCTCAAGTCAAATTTGGTCCTCGTCTTCTTTGTTCAGGTTCTATCAACCCTTCAAGTCCTTCTCTAGCTCTTACTCTATTTCCTTCTCTTCCTCTACCTCCTTCTCCTCTTCCTCTATCTCCTTCTCCTCTTCCTCTACCTCCTTCTCCTCTACCCACTTCTTCTCCTCTTCCTCTACCCACTTCTTCTCCTCTTTGAGCTCCCCCTCTCATTCTCATTCTCCCTCTCACTCTTCTTCTTCTTCTAACTCCTTCCATTTTTGTTGAAGACAGGTGAACTCACCTGCTGTCTTTTATAGCACAACTGAGTGCTGCGTTTTCAAATTAGCACATGTGTGCTTCCACACCTGGTGGTTGTGATTATCCAATTCGTTCATTAGTGTGGTCATTGGCAATCCAGTGCTTTGTAATGACAAGGAAGTAACCTCACAATCCTTATCTGTGTCTAAGGTGTGAAAATGTGTGTAGAGTTTTACAAATCACTGTGTGTAATGTTTTGCAAAAAGGGTGAAGCAGACATTGTGTGTAATGTTGTGCAAATCTGTGGAGGTGTTTTGCTCATTGGAGTAGAATTTTGCAAATTGCGTGGAAATTTTTATTTTAGTGTGTAAACAATCGTAAAAAACTGTAACAGAAATGTGCAATTGAACCACACTCTTGTTCGCATTTTAGACTGGTTGATAGTGTTGCTAGCAGTGTTGAGATCTAGTCATCAGATACTCACAGCTGAATGTTCATATTCATATTCATACAGCAAATGTGTAACAGGACCTTGTTTTGATAGTGTTTTCACAGACTGGTGGCCCCTAACTGTGGTTAATGGGTATATTCCAGTTGAGAATCTCAGTCTTTGTGGTTCCTGGGCTTATGATATGTTTAAGAAGCTTAACAAGTAGCAGAATGAGAACAAACCATTAACCAAGAGGCACGTAGTACTCTCTTCAGAGGCTGTTTGTCAGGACAGACAGCATATGTAATGTGTTGTGTGATGAGTAAATATTCAAACAGAGGCTTGTGAGGTGAGCTTTTCATATACAGAGAGGAGGGTGTTCACATGCAGTTGAAGAGCTACAATAAAGAACAGTCTCAATCAGTGTGACTTTACTTTATACAACCATTATACAAATTCCAGAGAAGTTGGGACATTTTGTAAAATGCAATAAAATCAAGAATCTGTGATTTGTTAATTCTCCTTAACTTTTATTAAATTGACAAAAGTACAAAGAAAATATTTCGAACGTTTTCACTGACCAACGTAAATGTGTTTTGTAACAACAACAAAATTTTGATTTTGATGGCTGCAACGTAATGCAATGTTTAATAGTTTAGGAATTGAGGATACTACTAATCTGGCTTGATACAAGACTTCAGAAGCTCAGCAGTCCGTGATTGTTGTTGTCTGATTCTCCTTTTCATGATGAGCCATACATTTTCAATAGGAGACAGATCTGCTGGCCAGGGGTACGTTTCCCAAAAGCATCGTTAGCTAACTATGGTCGATAGTTCCATTGAAGTCTATTGGTAACGACGGAACTTGCGACCATAGTTGTATTTGGGAAACACACTCCAGTCTAGCATATTCACTTTGTCTATGAAACCACGCTGTTGTAGCACATGCAGAATGAGACCTGGCATTGTCTTGATATAATAATAATAACCATGGACTTCCCATGAAAGACATCATCTTGACGGCAGTATATATCTCTGTACAATCCCAGTATATGTCCCCATGTCAATAGTACCTTCGCACATATGCCAGTCACCCATGCTGTTTGCTCTGCTGCACCCCCATATGATGACAGACATTGGGAAGACGTGGCCTAATGGTTAGAGAGTCGGACTCGTAATCTAAAGGTTGCAAGTTCGAGTCTCGGGCCGGCAGGGATTGTAGGTGGGTGGAGTGACTGTCCAGCGCTCTCTCCGCCTCAATACCACGACTGAGGTGCCCTTGAGTAAGGCACCGAACCCCCAACTGCTCCCCGTGGCTGCCCACTGCTCCGGGTGTGTGTTCACAGTGTGTGTGTGTTCACTGCTGTGTGTGTGCACGTTGGATGGGTTAAATGCAGAGCACAAATTCTGAGTATGGGTCACCATACTTGGGCGTATGTCACTTCACTTTCACTTTTGCATCTGTTGCTAATGAAAGTCTGAATGGTCCCCATGGTCTTTGGGACTGATAACTCGAAATCCATTTTTCACGGAAACAGGTTGGAATGTGGACTCATCTGAGTACAGCACACATTTCCACTGTCTTTTTGACTATCTGAGATGAGCTGTGACCCAGAGAACCCGGCAGCATCACTGCATATAATTGATGGATAGCTTTCTCCTAGAGTAATAGATATTCAAGATGTATTTCTTGATGCAGCAGCAGACTGTGGTAAATGACAGTGGTTTTCTGAAATACTCCTGAGCCCATGTGGCTATATTTAACACTGCAGCATGACAGTTTCTTATGCAATGCCGTCTGAAGGCTCAAAGGTCAAGCACATACAACTGAGGGTTCCTGCCTTGCCCTACATGTACTGTGATTTCTCTGGATTCCCTGAATCTTTTCACAGTATTATGTATGGTACTTTCTTCGCAATTTTGCATTGCAAAATGTGATTTTTGATTTGTTTGACACTTCTCTCGTGAAATTTGACACAAAGTGATGAGCCATGATTCAGCTTTGCTTGCAAAGACTGAAATGCTCCTTTTATACCCAAACATGATACCTTGACCTATTACCAATTCACCTGGTTACTGTGAACTGTTTGTTCAAAACAGTTTAACATGGATATTCTATAACCTTTTCACTTTTTTGCCTCTGTCCCAAGTTTTTTGGAATGTGTTGCAGCTATCAAAAACAAAATTTGTTCATATTTACAAAATACATTTACGTTGGTCAGTGGAAACTTTGGGAATCTTTTCTTTGTACATTTGTCAATTAAATAAAAGGTAAAGAAAATTAACAAATCACAGATTTACAAAATGTCCCAACTTCTCTGGAATTGGGGTTGTAATTTAACATTACAGTTTGGTCATTTTTTATTCGCCAGACACTTTTTATGGGGTCCTATGATTAAGGCTAGTCATGGGTTTAATTCATAAAAAGCATGCATACTCAAGACATGCACCCTGAATGTGCTCTATAGCAAATTACTCTAAGTGAGTATGCCAAATTACTTTAACTGAATGTATGAATGCATTTGTACACATACTATATAAAAATGTATTTTTGACTGTGTTTCCTCAGGATTAATTTCATTACCCACCAGTGTTGGGGAAAGTTACTTTTAAAAGTAATGCATTACAATATTGCGTTACTCCCTAAAAAAGTAACTAATTACGTTACTTAGTTACTTTTTATGGAAAGTAATGCGTTACGTTACTTTTGCGTTTCTTTGGCGTTACTTTTTAAATATGAGCAGGGCTTGATTGTTTTGAATACAAGAAGTTCTATTTATAGCAAATGTAAAAGCCCTTTCACACCAAAAAGTGTAATGAATAAACCTCAGGCTGAAGGAAAAGTAAATTCACGTCTGTACAGTAGAACACAGGAGAAGAAGGTTCGACACTCTTCAGCAATAAAAAAAACAAAACAATTAAGCACAATTGTTAGTTTATCTAAAGTTATTTTTGCTTATTAGTATGCTTGAACTGGATCATCAAAGGTCAGCAGCAAAGGCATTGGTTAATAAAATGGGATTAGATACATTGGTGTTGTTTAACATATTTAATTATTGCAGGTTTGCGTCATATTCTGAGTTTGCAGAACTCAGATATTTTCTTGTAAAATAAAAAGTAATGCGTTACTTTACTATTTACTTGAAAAAAGTAATATTATTACGTAACTCGCGTTACTTGTAATGCGTTACCCCCAACACTGTTACCCACCATGCTTACTTCAGATTAATGTTCGTATAAAAGCATATAGGTGACAATTTCTATTGACAACACTTTACAGGGTTTACTCATGTACTGTTTTTAATCCATGCAACTGTGAGTTTGTCATGCACATAACAGTTTTGTGAGATCTGTTGCACCAGGCAGTGCAGGCCAGCTGACACATTGTTCAATCAGATGCAAATAACAAGATGAGGCAGGGAGCAGGTGGCATACCGGCTGATGTCAAAGCTTTGCGTATTTATGGTTGAGTTAGCAGAATATGATCCTTTAAATCATGCTGTCATAATAAAAGCGACACTCTCTGTTGCATTACGGTTTCAGAAATATTCATGCTGATTCCACACAAGTTTGGCATCCATCCACAGCAGATCATTCACAGCTGTGTGAGGATTTTGGGATACTGCTGGTTTTAAAAAGTCAGTAGAATTTAAGAAATGCTTTGCTTTTTTATATTTTTAATATTCAATCTAGTTTAATGTGAAAGGATTCAGAGAAAAAAAAAGTGTGACTAATGATGACAAATAATGGTGGTGGTCACTTCATCTGGACTCCAAGGTGGCCACAAATTCATCTGTTTGGAAATCCTGCAGATGGACTGACTTCATCATAAATGTTTTATCAATCATAAAAAAGCTCATGAATTATTTAGCACACTGTACTAGAATGGCTCTCATTTGGCTTTCTACATTTCTCATACTCTGATGTGTCTTTTAGAGAGTTGTTAGTTTGGAAAGACAAAAGAGACAGATAAGGATGAGATTGGATTCTGTTATTTGTGATTTCATGCATTGTAGTCACAACAATAAAGAACATTGACCTCGTTCTCTATTCACACCCCACTTCAGCTCAAAAACACAGACAGTCAGTGCATTACACTCTTTCTGTCTAAAAGGTGTGCTGGCACCTTGCTAATACAGTTTTTTACCCTCTTTTATTTGTTCTTCATTGTGTGTGTGTGTGTGTGTGTGTGCGTGCGTGCGTGCGTGTGTGTGTGTGTGTGTGTGTGTGCGCGCGTGTGTGTGCGTGCGTCCGTGTGTTTTGTTGTTTGTTTGTTTTGGGGGGGGATTTGGATTGTGTAACAAAAAGAGATTATATTGAATTACCGTAACCTTGTCTCATAGCTACTGGGTCATTCTCAAGAATGTCAACTCTCTGATTTACAGAACTTTATTTTATGCATCAAGCAAAGCTTTTAACACCATGCAGTGATTAGACAGTATTGTTACGTCTCAGTTCAGCTCTTTCTGTCATTTATTTCTGCTTTCTATTTGTTGTCATAGTTAATAATTCGTTCTCATTGATTATGCTCACCTGTCTCTTGTTTAGTTCTTCATCTTCTGTGTATTTAATTCCCTGTGTTTTCAGTTCAGTTTGTTGTTTACAAATGGTGTGGGTTGAATTATGTTCCTAGAAGCTCTGTGCTCCAGCTTTTCTTTTGTTTTAGATGGATGAAATATGCCATTAAATAAACATAAATGATTCGCATGGGCATTAAACAATAAAACAGCGATTGTACCAAGTACACTTGATGTTAATCAAGTGAAAATTTAAAAATAAGCACTAATATTTTAACAACCTCCTCTTCCTTTGAAGTTGGAAGTACTTTAATTTAATATTCTACACTAGGTCTTTATACAATTCTAGTTTTTAGCATTGATAACACTACTGACATGAAATTAAGAGGGAAACATATAATTAACACTGATTATTAATTACTTTTGGTTGTTGTTGTTGTTGTTGTTGTTGTTGTTGTTGTTGTTGTTGTTGTTGTTGTTGTTGTTGTTGTTGTTGTTGAAACATGCACTATGCTTAAGCTGCCCAAACAAAATGAGAAAGGGGGAAAAAAAAAAAAAAAGCTGTCACAGAAGTGCTGTTCCTGATAGACAATAGATTTTTAGGCACCAGGCAAATTCTAACAAAACAACCAAAAAAAAAAAAAGAAAAAGTAATATTTTATAAAAATTGGTTATAGAATACCAAAAGGGACATATTTGTCACCACATTTTGAGAATGACACAGTTGCAAATCAGACAGCCCCCTCCCATGGTTACAAGTTAGGTTTTTTTGTTTTTTTTTTCTGTAATTTGTTGCTATTTTTCTATCATTTATATAAAGTTTACCAATGTGTCGATGACTGCATCCTAATTTGCACAGTACTTCAACCCACTAAATGTACTTGGAATGGTGGAAATTCTAAATAGCAATATTTAGAATGAAATGTTTACTCAAGAAGAATTCTTAATAGAATAGAGCAAAGCATGACAGATAATATACCTATTTAAGTATCATAAAAAACCTTTAAGTAGTAAACAAAGCTAACACTTTTAAAGGTACCAACATTTATATGCTTGCCTGCATACTTGGTTCAGCAATTTTGCTCTGCTCCTCCACCTCTGATGAAATGACAGCTATGAATATCATCCCATGTATGTTTTGTGTGTTCAAAATAAGTCAAAATTGAGCTACACTGGACTGTAAACTAACTATACAAATGATTAAAGGGGACTTTTGTGGTTCTGTGTGGAATGCATTAATAAATGCTTAATAAACATTAAAAAGCATTTAAAGTTCTTCATTAGGTATTCATCAGTCACCAGGGGCGAATCGGTGTTGAGGCTGTACTGTAGTGAGGGGCAAAGGTGAACACCGCTCTTACAGTCATCATCAATCACAAGCATCAAATAAAGCATGCAGGATGTACAAAACCACAAAGAGACTCTACAAGCTATGTGAATTGTCTTCAGTCAGTGAGATAACCTCACAGTTTCCCATTATGCTTTCTTCTCTAGAACTGTTGAGGATTTCTACTTTTTTTTTTTCCATTATTGGAGCACCAAGCCTAAATATCCTAGGATCGATAACAAGTGGGGGAGGTGCAAGAGTCTGCCAAGCAAAATCCAGCCCCGGTTCACATTAATGGCTCCAGAGAGCAGAGCATGTGACGTATAAATCAAGTCCAGCACAGCCCTGTTCTTCCTCCAGTAGCTGCCTTTACACACAGTTAAATGAGCACACATCAGCACATGCACATCTTAACTTTTACACCACAGCTTTTGCAACACAAAATTCAGCACCACCATTAAGGAAACAATCATATATTTCACCTTTAATGATCTTGATAATCGTCAAATGCATCAACAGAAACTCAGTATCTGTACTAAATAAATATTTAGGTCTAAATTTAAGATTTATGCACTGAATTGCATATAAAATTTCAGTAACACTTTATTTTGAGGACCAGTTCTCACTATTATCTAGTTGCTTATTAGTTTATTGTTTATTAGTACTTATAAAGCACATATTAATGCCTTATTCTGCATGACCATATTCTAGATCACATTACATAGAATCAGCATAAATCTGTTCATTGTGAAACAAAAGTGCATGTAAATTGGTAACCTGCAATCGTTACCTTACCTTGATTGCTTCCTTGATTCATAATAAAATATAATTTTGACTTGGAAAAAAAAACAGTTAACTTAGATGTTACAGCATGTAGACATCTCTGAATAAGTTTATCATCTGCCATATGGAGAACTGTGTTTGTTTAGCATCAGTGACAGACTAGAATGTCTATGGATGACATCCTGCAAATCAATGAACACAATGCATTCAGGGGCATTACAATTATTCACAACCCCCAACATGAGGGTATCATTTATTATCTTTAAATAGATTCAAAAATACTAAGGCTGTTCATGATTGATTTGCATGTCACTCTGCAAAACTCTTGCAAGATCCACATTTGCTTCTGTTGCGTTTGGAATACAAGTAGGATTAGATGGGGTAACGTTAACGGTAGGCTTTGGGTTAGAGTACCGTCAACAGTGTAATTACAGATTAAATTACCTGCATGCACATCCAATGTAAGTACAATCTAAAAACACTGTTTTTCAGTAACACTTTATTTTAAGGTGTCCTTGTTACAGTGTAATTATACATTTAAGTACTGAGTAATATTAACTTCATGTACTTATATGGTTATATGGTTAGGATTAGGGATTACTTAGGGTTACTTGAATGTGCATACATGTAACGTGTAACAAGGACACCTTAAAATACCGTAAAGTGTTACCCACTCATTTTAAAGTGTCCTTGTTACACATGTAATTACTACAGCAATAAATTATGAATAATTACTTAACTCTAAACTAAACCCATAATTTTAATCCCAACCTTATAGTAAGTAAATATTGTTAAATAGTCAGTTTATTAGGCCTAGTGTAACGGTGTGGCTGTAGAGATGCACACGACGCAGGAGAAATCCAACATAAACAGTTTTTAATTCCAACATAAACTCAGGAAACAGGAAAATTACCAGGAGAACTCACAACCACAAACACATCAACTAAAGGTAATACAGGACAAAGGAACTTGGGGAGAACGCAGGGTATAAATGAACGGAGACCAACGAGATAATTAACTAAACACAGGTCAAGTCAAGTCACCTTTATTTATAAAGCGCTTTTAACAATACAGATTGTGTCAAAGCAACTTTCCAATATCAAAATAGGAAAATAGTGTCAATAATGTAAAATGACAAGATTAAACACTCAGTTTTCAGTTAAAGGCATTTCATTATTGAATTCAATGATGTCATTGTCCAGCTCAGTTCAGTTGAATTAGTATCTGTGCAATCAAGTCAACGATATCGCTGGAAGTTAAGTGTCCCCAACTAAGCAAGCCAGAGGCGACAGTGGCATGGAACCAAAACTCCATCGGTACAGAATGGAGAAAAAACCTTGGGAGAAACCAGGCTCAATTTTGGGGGGGGGGGGGGGGGGGGGGGGGGCAGTTCTCCTCTGACCAGACGAACCAGCAGTTTGTTCCAACTGCAACAAAGGCTGGGCTTATCTAGGTGTCCTGATCTCCACTGATGTTCAGGGCTGTAGAGGTCGTCTCTAGGTGCTGCCACCATCTGATCTGGATATGGACTGGATCCGGGTGACTGCAGTGATCATCTGACCTGGATACAGACGGGTGGCTACGGTGATCTCAGAATAAGAAAGAAACAGACTAATATTAGTGTAGATGCCATTCTTCTATATTATAAATTAATATAGAAGAATGGCATCTACTATATATTTTTAAGATGAAAAAATGCAGTTTTACAAATGCTGGAAACATGGCTGTCAAAGGAAAGATTGCTATCAAATAGCACACCTAGGTTCCTAACTGAAGACAAAGAATTTACAGAGCAGCCATCAAGTGTTAGACAGTGTTCTAAGTTATTACATTTACATTACATTTGGGTAACATGTAAAGCGTGAAAAGTAATGGTCCTAGTACAGAGTCTTGAGGTACTCCATACTGCACTTGTGATCGATATGATACCTCTTCATTCACTGCTGCAAATTGATGGCGGTCAAATAAGTATGATTTGAACCATGCTAATGCACTTCCACTAATGCCAACAAAATTTTCCAGTCTATTCAAAAGAATGTTGTGGTCGATAGTGTCGAACGCAGCAGTAAGATCCAGTAGTACTAATAGAGAGATACAACCACAATCAGATGATAAAAGCAGGTCATTTGTAACTCTAATGAGAGCAGTCTCAGTACTATGATATGTCTAAATCCTGACTGGAAATACTCACAGATACCATTTTTCTCTCAGAAGGAATATAAGTGTGAGGATACTACCTTTTCTGGTATCTTTGACAAAAAAGGGAGATTCGATATTGGTCTGTAGTTAACTAGATCTTTGGGGTCAAGTTGTTTTTTTAATGAGAGTTTGAGTGTTTGGCTTAATAACAGCCAATTTGAAGTTTTTGGGAACATATCCTAATGACAATGACGAATGCCAAAACAGGATCTATGACTTCTGGAAGCACCTCTTTTAGTAGTTTAGATGGAATAGGGTCTAACATACATGTTGTAGGTTTAGATGATTTAACAAGTTTATACAATTCTTCCTCTCCTATAGTAGAGAATGAATGGAATTGTTCCTCTGGGGATATATAGGGCAGTATCTGATGCGATACTGTATCTGACAGCTGCATGGTTACAATTTTATCTCTAATAGTATCGATCTTAGAATTAAAGTAGTTCATAAAGTCATTACTGCTGTGCAGTTGGGAAATGTCAATGCCTGTTGATGTCTGTCTGAACCAAAGAAATAAAAGCAAACTATCTGTACCATACTGAATTGCATAGCATATATATATATATATATATATATATATATATATATATATATATATATATATATATATATATATATATATATATATATATATATATATATATATATATATATATATATATTTCCCCATTGCATCATAATCATAATTCCCAATTGCATTGAATCACATTGTGTTGAATCAAATCAGAATCAGACCACACTACATCGTAAAATCGTATCGCATTGCATCGGTAGCTACTTCATTTCATTTCTTGGTCCTACTTACAGGCTATTTCTGGACACCTGTAGATGTGAAGATCAGTGTTGGGCAGGGTCCCACTTTATATTAGGTGGCCTTAACTACTATGTACTTACATTTAAATTAATCATTTGATACAATGCACTTATTGTGTACATACATGTTTTTACATTGTACTTATATTTTTAAAAATACCTATATGTAATTACATCCGTAATTAATTTCTGTAATTACAGTTATAATTACACTGTTGGCCCATCCCTTACACCTTAACCCACCCTTAAACTTACCCATACCACCAAACCTGTCCCTAACCTTACCCGTATCACGCCTCAATAGCTGCAAAAGTGTTTTGCAATACAATACGAACACAATAAGTACATCGTACTTATTTTTTTGATGTAAGTAAATAGTAGTTAAGGCCACCTAATATAAAGTGTGACCTTGGGCATTAACTAGTAACTAGTAACTTAGGTACTGTAATAATATTACTTTTTGCAGTAACTAGTAGTGTAACTAATTACTAATAAGATTTCAGTAATAATATTAGTTACCATCCATAAAACAGCTTAGTTACTTAGTTACTTTTGATGCCTCAACCCCGCTGATTTAAAATCCAACAATCAAATAATTCCTAGATAAATTTTCATAATTTTCATGACTCGCACGTGCATGTGATGTCCCCAATACAGCAGGCAAGCTTGGAGTATGGAAAAGCTTACATTCAGCAGATAAAAATACTGCATTATATTGATTTTATCAGGAAAAAATGATGATCTGAACACTTTTGTGTAAGTTGTGGCTTTACATTACTCTGGCATTACATCCCACCCACATCCCTCTGATCAGCATGTGGTACATTATATTACTATAGTTAAACATCTTTTTGGAAAATTAAACAGTTTCTTGCAAACTTGTGTGATTTGATAAAATACATAATGATACAGTATATAATCGTATATGGGTAACGAAGAAATTACAATTAGCTTCAAGCTACACATGACAATTAATGAGATTAATACAACACTTCTACTTTAATGTCACTATCAGTCACTACTGAGTGTTTGTAATAACTTCTGACTGCGATCCAATGTGGATTTTGGTCAAATGATGAAGCAGAAATATGTTGTTAGTAACATTCTAGTAGAATTTTATGTGGAAGATACACAGTTACAACTTATGTCGGACGTGAAGAAAAAGTAATGTAACTAATAATGTAACTAATTACTGTTGCCAGAAAGTAATAAGTAAAGTAACAATATTACTTTTGAAAGGAGCAACAAGTAATGAGTAATATATTACATTCTTTGAGTAACTAGCCCAACACTGCAGATACACAATTGTAATGAGCAGATGCTAAACGGTATCAGTTGCGTGAGATATGTAGGGGGTGAAAGTCTAGGATATGACTTGTGTGCATCACTAATGAGCTGTGACCCGTCTGTCATGCCACTGATCCCTCCTGCAGACCAACATTCAATACAAAGATCACAAAACAAGATGGGGCCTTACAAATCTAGTCTAGCCACATAGCATTAGTCTCTGCTTGTAAGATAATTCCCCATAAATCAATTTCTATGAATTACATTTCATTTCATTTATTAAGCTCATTTATAAACATTTAATTCATTACAAACAGGGTAAAGTAAGGATGGTTGTCAGTTTAAACAATTAGAAATGAACTAGAAGGTTGAAATTAATATTATACATGAGCACCATCTTCCCGAGCTGACAGTCGAAGTTGTACATCTCTAAGTATGAAAATATAAAGGAAAAATATATACACTCCTAAAAAAATAAAGGTTCTTTATTGGCATTGATGGTTCCATGAAGAATCTTGAACATCCTTGGAACCTTTCAAATACAGAAAAGGTTCTTTAGATTTTTTAAATGTTCTTCAAAATAGTTCATATAAGAACTGTTCACTGAAAGGTTCTTCAGGGAACCAAAAATGGCTCTTCTATGGCATCACTGCAAAACTACCCTTTTGGAGTCTTTATTTTTGAGAGAGTGTATGTATATACACTGTATATATATATATATATATATATATATATATATATATATATATATATATGAGGTAAGAAAACATTTTACATCTAGATGATAATTGCAGTCATGTCAAAGGATGTTATTTTACAAAATGTGTGTTGTCTGAATCAGTAGACTTCTGTGTTTAATTGGTAACACTTTAGATTAGGGAACACGTACAGTATTTACTATTAACTAAGAGTCCCCCCCCCCCCCCCCCCCAATAAACTTCTAATTTGTGGCTTAGATAGCGGGTAAGGTAGTTGTTGTTGTATTAGTTATTTTTAGGTCCTCAAACTCCTTGCACTAATGCATATTTAAATGTAATTTCATTATTTTCAGACTGCATATTCATACGTCCTGCAGAGAGCACCAGACCTCACTGAGCTATTCATCTCCGTGGTAACCTGCCCTAAGCGTCAAACCCTGTGGTTAAATTCCGCCAGGTTACTCAAACATGCTGACCATGTGTGGAGCGGGACAAATTAGAAAGTACACAGCTAGTTAATGTTTGTTCAGCCCAGTTACTGCTGTTGAGGAAATCTAGCAGGGTCAAGAAATCTGGTGTTTGCACAGGATGCTGTTTTGCTCTGTTTACAGCTCACATAGACACAACTAACTGCCGGTGTTGATTCTGAGCAGAGAAAGGAGAGTAAGTTTGATTAAGAGTGTAAGGAGAACTGCTATTGTTGACTGTGAAGAGGAATACAGCATTTTAGTTTAAGTTTTATAATATTAGTTTTAGATTATTATAAATAAAGCATTATTTTCAGTTTAACTGCTTTCATCTTTGATGTGTTAATACAGTAAAACATGACTGTCAGTGAAAAACAGAAGGGCAACAAGAAACTTCATGTTTCATCAGTGATAATGATAAAGCACTAGTTGATACTGACAGTAAAGTATCTGAAATATTATGTGTGAATATTATATTATATTATAATAATATAAAAGGATTTACAGGACAAAAACCTATTATAATTGGATTTGCGTTCATGTCAGTTGATGTTAAATGACAAAACCTGTATTTTTATACATATAATAGATAATTAGATATACATGTACGGTAATATCCAATATACATATACCACAAAGGAACTACAGATTCTACTGCTTTTTAATTGGTATTATGTCTTATAAGTATTTGTTAATTTTTAAATAATGTATGGTTTTGCATTGCAAATGTTCCTGAAATGTTTTATCATTATCCAAAGTAAACCTTAAAATTTGTCTTTATTTTCGGCTGCAGGACGTTTCACCTGTGGCATTATGTTGGTTACAAAACAACATTTATTGTGCCTTTCACATGCCTTATTTTGCCTCAATAAACATTGTGGTAACTTCCACATGATTAGCACAAGAATACAAGAAAATAACTTGGGGTTACATTGCTGAAGAATAATTAGAAATTCAGTACCATAGTGAAAAATAAATATACTAAAATGTATTTGAAATACAATTATTTAATGCTAAGTATACTACAAATACATCTACATATTTATGTACCTAATACAAATACCCTGCAATAGTACTTTTAGTATACTAAACTGGTATACTTAAAGTCTTCTAAATTGGAACCACTTATTTTGTGCTTAATGCACTTTAATTGTGCAGAAGAAGTGCAACTAAAGATATACTTAGTATATTTTATTGTGCTAAAGTGGAACTATTGCAGGTATATTTCAGGTACACTTTAAATATCTTGCAATTAAAGACTGATATTATTCAAAAGTCATACAGTCCTCATCAACAGTGACATTAAAACCCATTTTAGGCTCAATATTAAGAAATGTGCATTGTGCACAAGTAGTCAAATAATCTTTTTTATTTTTTTTTGTTTTTAAAGTCACGAGTGATATGTCAGTAAATATGTTAATAGATTTAAACTATATTTACTTAGTATGAAATAAATGTACGTATTTAAATGTACTACATTTTTTACAAAATAAATAAATAAATAAAATTAAAAATATATATTAACCTTTTTTTTTAAGAATTTATGCACTTTATTGAAAGCTTCACGTTTCTGTTTTTAAACCCACAAGACTGTAAAAAAGTGGAACGTGTCCAAATTATTTTATGCGGTAATCGACAGTATGCAACACATGCATTTGAAAGAGCTTAACCTATATTAAACTCTGAACATTCCATTAACACTTGCTCTTCCATCAGTATGCATGGAATCTTGGGAACAGAGGCAGATATGAAGCCCATGGTCACATGAGAAAACTATTCTGACAGTGTTCAGTGCATGGTACACTAGAGAGTGTCTGCACAAATTTATCCAGCAGAATTTGCTGCTTTCCTTTCAGCTCCTTTCCTTTTGACCTCAAGAGTGACCGCATTTTACCACCCTGCAACCACAACAAAGGGGGATCCCCCACAATTCCCTGCGTCACCGGCAGGAGCGGTCTGAGAAAGAATGTAGTGATGTCCCAATGTTCTGACATCCTCATTGTTCTGTACCCCCACCCCCATCACTTAGCTGAGCTTTTGTGTTGCAGGAGCTGTAGATTTACAGCGATCCACGCTTCACAAAAGAGCCTGCACTCTGTCACAACACTGGCTGATCAGGAAGCTCTCACTGAGATTAAACTCAGCACTTTACCAAGCCACTGATTCAAGGACAACGTCTTTTCCCTGGGCTTAAATCACAGGCCGCATGCTTTACGGATGTGTCTGCCTACACCAGCAGTAAACATGCATGTGCTAGTCATTATATTTCTGTCATTTTCTACTGTATGTGGCTAATTCCATCAGGATGTTATGCAGATTCTGTCTTTGCTGATTTCAAGCTTTTGTCGGAACTGTGAACTGCCTAGGTTTGGTTGTTTCTGCATCAGCACGGATGTATTTTGTCATGTGCTTGGTTGTGTCTGGTTTATGACTGTACTGATTGTAAAGAGAGTGTTTTGTTACCAAGATGCATTCAATCGCCAGGCTTCAGACAAGCCTTTTCAACTAACCATGGGCTTGTTCTTTTAAACTTCAATCATAGCAATTTTAGCGAAAAAGCATAGCAATCATAGCAACAAAAAAAAAAAACAACTCTCATGCCTCTCACACTTTTGTCTCACATTCAGTTGTGTAATTTCTCCAAAACAGAAATATGGCAGCTATACCGTTCTGAATAGAAATAACCATTTTTTACATTTGGGTTACACTTTATTTTATTTGTCCTTGTTACAGTGTAAATAAACATTTAGGTACTGAGTAATATTAATTAACTACATGTACTTACTATATGGTTAGGTTTAGGATTAGGATTTGGGTTAGGGTTACTTGCATGTAATTATGCATAATTGATTGTTATTATAATAGTAAGCACATGTAATGTGTAACAATGACACATTAAAGTAAAGTGTTACCTTACACTGATTTAATTTCTCTCTGCCTTGTGAATTAATGTAGCTCGTTTGATAAACTCAGACACACTTGTGTTGAGAGTCAAAAGATTGCTTTAAAGTTATAATAATATCAAATATAAAAGTCTGTCATTATTTACTCACCTTCATGTTGCTCCAAACCTGTATGACTTTCTTTATTCTGTGGAACACAACGGACATGGTTTGGTCCCCAGTGACTTTCATTGTATAAACAAAAACCAATTCATCTAAAAAAAAAAAAAAAAAAAAATTATAGCTGAGTAAATGATGACAGGATTTTTATTTCTGGGTGAACTATGTCTTTAAGTCTGAGGTTAGCTGTCACCCTTTATGTTCAGAGGCCCAGCTAAAAGTCTTCTCATGGCTCATATTTCCCACAAACTGTTGTTACACAGAACATAATTCAAGTGTTTTAGTGATGTTAATAAATCTTTATTTGTTCGGTTTGACTGGTTAAGTGGTGAACACACCGATACACTGAAAATATAGCATGCATGATCAATAGAGGAAGAATACGGGTATTGAATGATGCTGTTGCTGACTTTCCTTTTGTCTCCTCACAGTCAGATAGTAGCACTTCCCCAAATATTTCCCAAAATAAACTGTCAGCACAATTCAGACATGACGTGAAGCAGACATCATCACAAAAGTAAGTAGATTAATGAGCAACTGATATAGGGTTTTCATTGGCGGAAATCGATATGCATAACAAGACAGAGAGCAGTGTGACTGGTTTATATGATGTATTTAACCATAGATGAGATGCACAAAAATACTGAAATTAGATTTTACTTTTTAGATTAGATTTACAGAAGAATTTCATTTTTAACTTCTTTTTTATTTATTTATTTATTTACAAAATATTTATTATGGTTAATATCGAAATATTTGAAAATGTGCGTTATTTTTAGTAAACCTAAATTACACAATGAAGAATTAACACTTCTTTTAATCAGCGACAGTTACTGACTAATACCAAGAGTTTCTAAATATCAGCCAATAAACTGGCCTGATTGGTGTGAATTTATCAATCTATTACCAGGAGGAGCTTTTCTGGTATGGAAAAGTTTGCTTACTTCTGATACTCTAGAACGAAGTATAAAATGTTAAATAATTGTTACATTTCTAATGTTTGAGAAGACATGGCAATGCGAAACTAGTTTTAGTTTAATTAAATTACCCACGAGCACCTATAGTTTTACATATACTTTTAAAACCAGCAGGTGAAGCACCGTGACAGTGAGTTGGCTGATGTTAAAGAGTGTCTTTACTGAAGTTAAACCGGAGTGGAGGTGTCTGGTGACAGCTTTTGTTATTCTGTCAGAGGATTCTCTGTTTCCTCGTCATGATCTGATACATATGGAAATGACTCAAGACTGTGTGCATCACAATGATGAAATCAATCTGTATGGTGACTGCAAACCGCATGATTCATCCTCATCCTCATTTCTTATTACCATAAAAGACTATAGTCTAAGTGAATGAGGGAAAGAGCAAGAGAGTGCAACTAGTCCTCTAAAAGCTCTTCAGCCATGTAACCCATCACATCTAAAAGCATTTAAAAAGGAATATGTTAGTTTTTGTTTCTGATGGACGGATTGGCATTACAGAAACATTATTAAATCTATTGGCACTATTCGCATTTGATTACTTCAGATGTTCTTCAGTGTGACAGTGTGTTATTTCTATATACACTCATCTCTCAAACACTGTGCTGATTCGCAGAGTTTTGGCCCAGAAACCCCCAAAGTGAGTGTTTAACTGTCAACAGCTGACACCTGCTAGATGACAGGTGTATCTGTGGGGGGTTTAAAAGACAGCAGTGACTGATGTACCATTCATCAGTTTGTACTGAGATAGATATACCTGCCTATACCTTTATTTAACCAGGGAAGAAAATCACATTGAGATGAATATCTCATTTACAAGTGAGCCCTGGCCAAGGTATAAAAATACCCTGCAATTGTAATTTTAGTATACTAAACAGATATGCTTAAAGTCTGCTAAATGGAACAACTAATTTTGTGCTTAATGCACTTTAATTGTGTGGAGGTAGTGCTGAAGTCCAACTAAAGATATGCTGAAGTATATTTGATTGTGCTAAAGTGGAACTATTGCAACTATACTTCTGGTACACTTTAAACATCTTGCATTTGAAGACTGATATTGTTCAAAGATCATACAATCCTCATCAATAGTGACATTAAAACACATTTTAGGTTTAATATTAAATGTGCATTGTGCACAAGTAATACTCCAAATAAAGTTTAATTATTATTTTTATATCAGTAAGTCACGAGTGATATGTCAGTATATGCTATAATTACAGTTTTTTTTTTTCAACTGCTTACACACAAATCCAAGATTTGCACACACAACATGCAAAATGCCTCACATCTCTTGCAAAATGAAGCACTGCATTCAAAATATCACAAACAAGCAAACATTTGCAAACACCTTTGCCATAATATTAATTCCTCTTAGATTTTGTGTGTTACATAGAGAATTGTGTGTTGTGTTTTGCTAAAAGTGTTGTATGAAATTGAAAACTGAGTCAAAGTCCGAGAATTAGTGTATGGTTTTGCAGATTTGGTGTGTGGTTCTGGTGTTTGAGTGTCAGCTTTCAGAAATTGTGTGACAAGTAAAGATTTTGTGAGTAAGCAGTTGAAAAAAAAAAGTATTTTAAATATATTACTTTTTTACTAGTGTTTATCATTAAACTGTTTGACATTAAACTTCATATTTCAATTTAAAAACAAATCACACAAGATTTACAACTGTTGTCCCCAATGGCCTCACACAGCATTGGTTAACAAACTAACTATTATGTGTCTTTAATAATTATCTCCAAGTTAAAGTTAAATAAATAATATTAGATAAATAATGTCTAATCCTCTTTTGAAAGATGTAATTAATGATTATGGACATTTTGTGTTCACATGCAGTTTCCCTGTGATCTGTTGTGAATGTTTGCTGTACCAAGTTTATAATGCACAATGCATTGATGATCGTGTCACATCTACTGGCAGGGTCAAATTTTCTGCATAGGTCACACTGGTGGTCTCCAGTCTTTTGTCATATTGAGAGACTGTAAGTGGTCATGCAGTGAATCAGCAGCGCTCACACAACAGTGCTATTCACATTCTTCCTGCTTCCTGAGCTCTCAGACCAGAGTGTGGGCAGATGAGTCGTCCTGCAGCTCAAGACTTAGATGACTCTGCTATGACTTTCATCTGCATGGCTTTCTCTTTTTCTGCTGTGACATTCATGATGCATTAGATCATTTGGCATTCCTTAAAGCAGTGTGTTTCAGACAGATACATGCTGGCAGCGAATAGTTTTTCCACTTTAAGGTCGTGCCAAGGCACAAAAATGTCACAATCTGAGAACAGGAAGGATGCAGAATCCTTCCACCCTTAAGAGAACAGATCATAATTCACACCCTTTCTGTACTGACAGTTTTGGCTTTGATCATTATTTTCCAAATGGCTAATAAATGATTCTGATAAGAGATTGGCATTATGTTTTAGCAAAAGGGTTAATGCAAAGAGGATCATACAAGCAACACTTCAACTCTTCCATCATCCAGCAAACCACATGTCTTAACCGCAGGAGGATCCTAACATATTGATCAGCAGAGGTGAAGCCATTGTTTTTCTGTCACGGATGACGGTTATTAATTTTCTGAAAGAGACCATTTACGGTAATGCTCTTTGTGGTAAAATGACGATGATGATGCACTTTATGCACCAGCCCAGATGAGATCTGATGACTGCATACAGTGTGTGTGTGTGTGTGTGTGTGTGTGTGTGTGTGTGTGTGTGTGTGCGTGCGTGCGTGTGATCTCATGTTGTTTCATTTCTCATTTCAGAGTTTTTCCAAATAAAAATATTCTAATCTGCACAGGTTAAGTGCAGCATCACAGACTAATGGGATTTTAGTGGTGAACAAGCAAATACACTGAAACAATAATTAAGTTAGTGTGTACTCCCTGCCAATATGTTTACAGATATAAAACAAATTTGGGGGTTTAAATGGCTTCTTTTTTTTTTTTCTTTTTTTTTTTGCAATTACATATTGCATCCATAACGGTCTGCCTATATATGATTAATTATTTTAGATAAAATGTCCTGAGTGCATAAATCATAAATCAATATATACTGTATATATATATATATATATATATATATATATAAGGTTTATATATATATTTTTTTTTTGAAGGAAGTTTCTTGTACTGACCAAGGCTGCATTTATTTGATCAAAAATACCATAAAAACAGTAATATTGTGAAATATTATTACAATTTAAAACAACTGCAAAATGTAATTTATTGCTGTGATTAAAGCTGAATTTTCAGCATCATTATTCCAGTCTTCAATGTCACATGATCCTTCAGAAATCATTCTAATATGCTGAATTGCTGTTCAAGAAACATTTCTGATTATTGTCAATGTTCAAAACAGTTGTGGTGCTTAATATTTTTGTGGGAATCATGTATATTAGTTTTTCAGGATCCTTTAAAGAAAACAAAGTTCATAAAAAGCATTTATTTGAAATAGAATATTTTATTTTAAAATCTTTTTGGATTTTAATTTAATGTATCCCTGCTCAATAAAAATATTAATTACTTAAAAAAAAAAATAGTTGTGTATATGTATATGTATATTTTTAAGTATTAGGTTAATTATAATATGTTAATTATTTATGCAATATTTTATTGCAATTGGATATAGGTAATTGCATTTTGCATTCCTTTAAAAAATAAAATAAAATAAAATAAAAACATGCATTTTTGAACTGTCCAATGTGTCACTAATGTCACTGTTCTTGATAATCAGCTGTTCATTTCATCGACTGACCATCCATATGGACAGTACGGGATCAATGCTTCTCTCGGCCTGACACAAGCGCATCTTACATTTCAGCCATATCACTGTTTCCTCAAATCTAAACATCATTTAGATGTGGCAGATAACAGCCTGCTGCCGTGAACGCAACAAATGAATGCTCTCGTTAGCCTATTGACACATGCACACCATGCAGTCGCGTTACTACGCGACTCGCGTAGTAAACGGATTCATCGGTTTTAATTAATTACATTTTGAGGTTGTTGCATTGCTATCAGAGAGTACCCCTTTACCTCCAGCAACTTTATTTCCATCAAAGAAATGACTTAAACAGATCTTACTAAACAGATTAAAGAAAGATGGTTTAGTAACGTAGCCTATGCACAGTAAGGCCTATCTAAAAATCTTTTTGTTGAAGTTTTTCATTATTGTATAATTACATTATAATCTTTTTTATTTTTATTTTTCAAGACCAATCAAAATCTTAAACTTTGTAGCATTCAGAAGTGCAGATTTTTACAGATTTAAGTCATGAAAAACTAGAACGATACTGATGATTTTGCTGTATGCCAATATAATAAACTGGCCCTGTCCCAAATGGTAGCTTTAGGCCTTGTAGTCCTTTTCCAAGTCCACACTTTTGTGGCATAATGGCAAATAGGCCCCGTCCCAAATGGCACCCTTAGCCTTTTCAGTCCTCCTCCAACTTTAAGCTTTAGTGATGTAATACCGCTTTGACTATCAATTAGAGATGCTGCTTCAGTTTGGGCTTGAGAGAACTGCACATTGAGGGCACAAAATGGATGTTCAAGAGCATGCTTCTAAAAGCTAAAATGACAAATGGGACAGTCTAAAGGACTTCTTCACACACAAGTGACCACTGCAAGTCTGCAAGGCCACAAGTGGAAATTGGAAAAGGGTCACTCAAGATCTATGGGGACGGCTGCTTATAAGGTTTAGACTAGTACAAGTTAATCATCTATTTTTTTAAAAACTGGTCATATATTTTAATTTGATTAAATAAAAACATAGATTAGTATAAATTGAACCCCTTGCCTTAATAACTGTTTTTTGGTCAGACTAGTTTTTAAGACACTGTCTTCTTAACAGGCATATGCAACTGGCCTCAGGTATTCCAGAGACCATTTTATACACATTTTTTAAATGTTAATTATATGCATGCATTATTATATTTTTAATTTCATAACGTAATTTTATAATTCAATTATCTTAAAATGAAATTAGGCTAAGTTTTCGAGATCATGAATACCCAGAATGTGTAAGTGCACACATTTCGCTTATGAATATTATATTGGCAATAAATTCAAGCAACTTGAGGACACAGTGTTCATAAATCACAGCCGTGTGTGGATGGGGTGAGACCGGGTGAGACTCATCCATCTCTCAATAGTGACGTAGAGCGCTGAGGGGACAGGAGAGAGAGAGGAGGGGCGACGGGTGTCTCTCTCTCTCTCTGTCTCTCTCTCTCTCTCTCCCTCTCTTATTGAGCGCGGTGCAGTGCGGATTACAGCTTCTGTCCTCTCAGTGCAGCGGGGACTACCGCAAAACAAGGGCTATATTCATACAACCACATTAATTACAGGCAATGGTGCTCTTTGAGGAGGACACTCTGAAATTGTGCATTTTTTCGTTGCTCTTATGGACTTCTACAAGTGCATTTAACCTGGACGCGCAAAACGTCCTTAGGAAGAATGGTCAACCGGGCAGCCTCTTTGGATTCTCTCTCGCCTTGCACCGGCAGCTCAAGCCTTATGAGAAAAGAATGTGAGTAGAATCAGATGTTGTATATCGTTGCTGTTAATCGAGATCATTGACTGATCTGAAGTCTGATCAGATGCGCGCTTTAGGCGCTCCAGACCCCTTTCATCTTCCGTTCATCCTGCACCTGTGCCCCGTTCGTTTTTAAACAGTTGTGTTACTTCTGTCTCCTCTATAGGAACAAGAAACTATGCGTTTAATAGTCTAATAGTTCGTAAAGAAATAAACTCTGAATGGTGAACTGTTAGTGATTGTATGTCGGAATGGTGATTAGTGCATCAATCGTCCAGCGCTCATCGGTACTGAGCTGCGGCATGTGGGGGAAGGCATGCTGCTGCTTACTTACAGACAACTTAACAATACCCAACGTGATGCGACAAGTCACCAGTGGACAATGGCTTTTCACACCGAAAGAATTCAAAGAGCAATATCACAAAGTCTGATCTTAAAAGTAAATATTCTTCAGTCAGTGGTTATTTCCAGCATTTTAGATTAAGCAAGGAATATACATTATATATATATATATATATTTATTTATTTATTTATTTATCCCCCCCCCCCCCCCTAGTATGAAGACATTTTAGCAATTTGAAGAACATTTTTCGATTCTATAGAACCTTTTGTGGAATGGAAAAATTCCATGGATGTTAAAGGTTCCTCGTGAAATCATTGATGCCAATAAAGAATCATTATTTTTAAGAGTGTATCTGCCAGAAGTTGTTTATAATATAGATTTATTATGCATATACAAGCTTGTCTTTTAACTTTGTTTTGTTTTTAATAGTCAGGTTGGTCATTTGGTTTTCAGCTCAGTTCTTGAAACCTTTCTCTCAGATATTTTCTCCTCCTGGTTCAGTTAAGGTTTGGATGCTATGGTCTAAGGCTGTAAAACATCTGTCATGATGGGGCACTAAAAGAATAACTCAGGGCTCCTTTTTGGACAAGTTTGAAATGTAAAGAAAAGTCAACCCTCAGTTTGTAGCTATTTTACATATTGGCTTGGTGGCTATTTCATATGAATTTGTACCATCTCTCTTTTTTTTTTTTCATTCTCATTTTCTGATTACGTCCCACTGATGGTTTTGGAGTGGACTTTCATTCTTATTAATTAATTTATTTATTTTCATGCATTTCTGTACAAATCACATTGTACCAATTCATACAAAATGGCCACCTTGTAAAATAGGTGTTTTCTTTGATCCATTCAACATCAAATAACAACCTCCTTAACTGTGACCAAGTCCAGTAATACATTATAAAACTTAAGATGGAAGAAATCACATGCTACTTGCAGAGACCTGAAAAGATTTGAGATTTGCAATTAACGAAAAGGCTGAATGATTTACTTAGAGTCCAAGTGTGAGGGGGGTCACTCAGGCATTTCTGTATGTGTCTGTTTGTTCATTTGTGAGTGTGTTTAAACAGTTGTGTGAAATGAACAAGTGTGAGTTTTCTTGTGTGTGTGTGTGTGTGTGTGTGTGTGTGTGTGTGTGGTGAAAGACACCTGTTTACAGCATCTATGGTGCCATGAAAATGTGTAGCACCTGTGACCAGGCTCGTCTTCTGTCTGTTTGCCTTCCTATTAATGTGTATGTCTAGGCCTTTTTATATTTATTTCCCATCTCATGTGAATGACTTTGGTTCTTGTGGGGTTTGTTGATTGTGTGAATAATACATGTGAATCAGTATCTGCTGGGGCTCAATCTTTGGTTGTTTGCCAGGCTGCTGCTACCAGCACAATGGTTCACACAGGTCGTTACAGGGTGAAAGCAGTATCTGATACACTTCATACACTGTTCTTCTCAAATCACTACACATTAATACCCATGTGAGACTAAGAGTGTAATGAGTCTGTAAGAAGTAAAATTGTAGTTGGTGCTGTTTTGTCTAAACCGTATCCAGTGAGAAGAATTTTGGGTTCCTCATAGAACCTTTCAGTGATCAGTTCTTAAAAGAACCATTGTTTCCTTCGTATGAAGACATTTTAATAATCCGAAAAACCTTTTGTCCACTATAAAGAACCTTTTGTGGAATGGAAAGGTTCTATGGAACCATCAAAGTTCTACACATTAATACCCATGTGAGACTGAGAGTGTAGTTAGACTGTAAGAAGTAGTCAGCTGTAGCAATCTGTTGCATTTCTGTTTGTGTATTCACACATGTGCGTCTCTTTTTAAATGTTTCAACTAAATAGTTTTAGATTAATAAATTGTGGGTTACTTTTGACACGAGCGGAGAGTTTCCATACTTGGCTTTTGTAGTTTAGTGTTTTGATCAACATATCGGCTGCTTGAGACTCTTCAGCAGTTTGGTGGTATTTTCTGTTTACCCCGAAAGAGGATCAGTTCTGTGAGGTTAAGGTTAGGTACATACAGGAGTCTACCGAGGAAAGGAAATGAGGAGATATGTTTCAGACAGTCTAATTGCTTCAGATACGAGAATCCCACTATTATTATGACAACATTTTTTGCAATGTACAACAGTTTGAGCTGTGCCTCATTCTGTACAGCATTCTCGTAAGTGTGTGAACAGAGCTCAACTCTGGTGGTACGAGTGCAGTGGGCTCTGGGTGTTGAAAGCCCATTTGTGCTGCATGACTGCATTTCCCTTAGTCAGTGCTGAAGCAGTTTTCACATTGAGATCTGCCTTAAAAGTTAGACTTCTTTAATAGCGAAATGATTTCGACACAATGATGACTGTGTCAGGCTTTATCGGGCTTATCGGGATTTGCAAAGTTGCTATCCTAAGTGTGTTGCTGATTGTGTGAAAAAAAAAAAAAAAATTTGTAGACTACATGTAAACTTGTTAAAGCACTTTTTTAAGTACTTGTATCTCTGCAACACTTAGAAGATGCTTTTAGTAGCTTCTCTTTAGTGCCACACAAAAGGTCTTCCTTCCTGTCATTCATGCAGCTTCCTTTGGTGTTAAAATTACAAGTGCTCATCTACTCTTATAATCTATTAGAAGGAAGCCAATTTTAAAAATAATGAAAGAAAAAAAAACATCTCTGATGCTGTGAGTATCCAGAGCAGTGGATGAACAGGTTGGCATTTGTTTACACTGGAACAGGAGAAATGGGAATGGGAACAGGGAATATGTACACCAGGCCATCTGTGCTCATGTAACTTGAGAGATAGATCGCCAGAGGCCCCTTTTCTTTCTTTTCTTTTTGTGAGAATGATGGCTCCTGGTTGTGTGAATGTGTTGGTCTCCTCAGGTGTGTATAGATTTGTAGCCCAAGTGTGATTTTTAAAAAGTAGTTTGATTTTTATTTTTGCAACAGTACACAACTGTTTCATGGTTTACACTACTCTACAGATTAATAAAAAAGCTTTTGCTTTTGCAGGTTAAACAAGGAATGCTTTCCGTTGTGTGCACACTGACACTCATCACGTACTGAATGCTGTTTCTGTTCTTTTAGTCAGCTATCTTAACAGAGTATCATAAACAATAAAATGTCTACGTAGATGCATGGCAATGAACACATTACTCTGTATACCACACTCAATTCTCAAGCAATACCTGCTCTAAATCTACAAACATTGTAACAAAAGAGATCCGATTGTGCTCGGTGTTCACTCTCACAAGGTATAAAGGAAAACTATGATGAATAACATCACTAAAGTATCACAAACGTCTTTAAAATGAGTACAAGCAAGTAATGTATAAACTCAAACATAACTATGAAAAAAACTATTTAGTATATCCACATTACTCCAGCGTTGATAACTGTATGAAACTTTTTGCGGTTTTAAATGTAATGGCTGACAGAGTGACACTTTGAGTGAAGTTTTATCCTACCTGGTCTCATGGCATAAACGTACCTGGGGCACTTTTTAGCGAGACGCGAAATACGTACTAATAAGTACATATCACTGCAGTTTCCAAAAGAAATGAACACTACAGGTAGTAAAACTCTGACGCCTTTTATTCCTTTTCACACATATTTACAGAGTTTCGATTAATAAAGCGTAATTTTCGCACAATTACTTGAAGAATATCATGTTATGACTTCAAAACAGTATTAATATGCTGGGAGATTTGAAAAATGATGCTTTTAAACATTAGCATCACACATATCAAGCTTCATATCTAGCATTATGGGTTTTAATAGACGGTAACATTTGGTTTGTTTGGTAGCTCACGGGAAGACGTACTTGAGAGGTGAGGAGATCCGGTTCGAATCCCATGTAACTATGGTTTGACAAAACAGTTCAAATCTGCATATAAGGAAGTTCAAATAGCATGGTTGCATCAACTAATCCGTTTTTATATCAGTTTTGCATTTGTCAACACTATCGGGTAGGTTTAAGGTTGGGTTCGGTGTATGGCATATTTCCAACACGATAGAGCATAAATTTTTAGCAATGGTCCCGGGATATTTTAATTCTGAAACGCCGCAATACGTACCTGAAGCAATGTAATAAAAACACAGCAATGTATACTTATATCAACGTGCCAGAGTTTACGTACTGAACCCGTGTTTTAGCGCCACTCAGTGGACATTTCTCTATGAAACTGCGGCGAAACGTGCAGTAAGGTAGGTAAAAACAGTCTTGCTAAAAAGTGCCCCAGGTACGTTTATGCCGTGAGACCAGGTTGGTTTTATCATGTTAACATAGTGTTTATCATAGACACGTGTGGTTTCTTAACTCAGGCTGTATGTCACTACACACGACTAATCAATGTTCGTACACATCTATTTAATTCATCATCATTCGTCGTTTTGCATTCTTATCTCAACTATATTTGTAGACATTTACTTCTCACTTTGCTCATGCTGAAAGTTACTAGTCTTTCTTGGAGTTGATAACACTCTCGTCAGCCATTTTATATACGACACTCTTAATCATGGTTAAAGTCAACCTTTCTTAATGTCTCAGGTACAACTCTATAAGAGCCGAGTACTGTTGAGCTTTACTACAGTAATGATTATTGTCAGTTTACCTGTTAAAACAACATGAAAAACACAGGTTAAACAAGGAACACCAACACTCATCACATACTGAATGCCATTTCTGTTCGAGTCAGCTACTGATAGTGTAAAGCTTGGGTGCCCTCTTCTTCTTCTTCTTCTTCTTCTTCTTCTATCTTTCCGGCAGTGTAGACGCTGGGCGTATTACTGTCCTCCACCAGTCAAAGTTTGAACTAAATTCTTATACAGTCCTGTATTATACAAGAACCGAAGAACTGCCTCAGAGATCAGTTTATGCTTTTCACTGTGTCCCAACAAAGAAGTAACAGAAAACACTTAAACTCCCAAGTTCTGCCAATTTATCAAAAAGTTTCTTTCTTTCTACATTATACTTCCTACATTCCAAGAAAACATGCCCTACTCTGTTTCCATATTCCCACATTCACATAATCCAGAAATATGCTTTCCTACAATATACAAAAAAATAATTTAACCCACAACGCCCCAACCTCAATCTACACAGTCCCTACGGGACAAGTACAAAAACATATTTTCCTAACTTTAGGTTGAATAGAAAAATAATGTCTACCCTTGATTTCCTTTTCCCATCCTCTCTGCCATTATTTTATGAATCCCTCTTTAACTCTTTCCCTACATTCCACCCTCCCCAAGGATACATGGATATCTATTTCTCTTCCTAAGCTCTCCTTCGCTATATAATCTGCCTGCTCATTCCCTATCACCCCCGCGTGCCCAGGCACCCAACAGAAAGTGATATTGCAAGCAAACCCAACTCTAAAAGACACACTCAAGATGTAATTTACAATATCAGGTTGAACTTTAGATTTTCCTGCTCTTAAAGTTTCCAGAGTCACAAAAGATAAAAACTTCTCTCGGTCTGGCTTCTTCAATCCACCATAAAGCCCATAGAATTGCCATTAACTCAGTAGTAAGAACAGAGCTTCCATTCAAAATACGTCGGCCAGTTTTCAACTCTAGTTTCTCCACATACACCCCAAACCCAGCTCTCTAGACCCATCTGTAAAAATGATTATACTACTCTGATTAATTGAATTAAGATATACCACTATTCTTGGAATCACCTCCATCTTATCTTTTTAATTAGTCTCTCAATGAAAGACAAGTGCATCTATGCAAGAATGAGAAAATGTACTGGACATATAAAATTAGGAAAACCAAATGTAGACTGAACTTGTAAACGTTTACATTTTGACTTACAAAATATGAAAAGTGATTTCTCCACTTGTCTTGGATCACACATCAGAGCTGCATGTGTCTCATCAACCACAAACATGTGCAAGATAGGTGTGAAAGATCAGGCAAGATAGTGCATTAAATATCATGGATTCAAAAATAGCATATAAAATGATTTTAAGGTCAATTTTTCCAAGGGTCTTGAGAGATGTTACCATTTGAGAAATGTTTTATTTGTCTCCTTCATTTTTCTGCGTCTTCATGTAATCCCAGACTTTATGATCATGAGATCATATCTTTGTGGACCATACCATCTGGTGTCGACTGCATATAAAAATCACACTAGATTATTACAATTAAAACATTTACATTTACATTTAGTCATTTAGCAGATGCTTTTATCCAAAGCAACTTACAAATAAGGACAATGGAAGCAATCAACAAAAGAGCAATATGCAAGTACTAATACGTGTCTCAGTTAGCCTAATATAGCCTAATAATGATAACCTAAATGTAAACTGAGGTTTCCTACTGGCAGACTAAAGCAAAGCATAAATGTTTTAATTCTTAGGTGAACAAATTTGGTTCTAGGTAATATATAGTATATAATGTAGACAAATTATTTCACTATTCAATTAAAGGCTGCACGATTAAGGAAAAAAAAATCTAATTGTGATTAAAATTGTGACTGTGACTTAAATCCAGGTGTGCTGTGATTGTTTGTAGGGCTGTACAATGAAAGAACAAATTCCGTAAAATTTACGGTAAAAAGCCGACAGCTGTGGTTGCCAGAATTCTACTGTAAAAAAAATACGGTAGCAACATTTTAGGTTTTAACTTAAATTTAAAATAACTTAAATAACTGATATAATGTTAATATGCCAACCTATTGAAGTACTGAAATCTGTTTTGTACCTTTGAAATACACTGATAACCACCAAATGCAGGTGGTGATAAGAAAGTCACATGATGAACCAAAGCCCATCACAAGCAGCTTTTAAAGAATAACATATATAGAAGGTGCACAGTGTCATTCACACAAGCACTAAACACCATCATGGTGATACTCATTAAACTGAAATATGCAATAAACATTAATTTAACAACATTAGATGTAACATACAAGTCAAGTCAAGTCACCTTTATTTATATAGCGCTTTTTACAATACAGATTGTGTCAAAGCACTAAACAGTATCAAATTGGAGGATAGAGTGTCAGTAATGTATAATAAGAGTAAACACTCGATTTTCAATTAATATAATACAACCCTAATAAACATAACTGATAAGAAAAAAAACTAAGAAGAAACATAGTTCAAAGAAAAAATGTCTGAAATGTCTGTTACAGTCATTGCTACACTGTAACAGACATGCTAGAGTACGTAGCATTTTCACAGTTTTTTACCGTTAAAATCATGTTCATTTTTTACGGTGAAACACCCAGTGCATATATTTATTTAATTAAATCACAGCCTTTGTGATGTTGTAATTGCACTGATGTAATTTGTTTTTGTTTTTTTTCTATTTATTGCACAGCCCTAAGTCAACTAGTTAGTTGTTGCCTAGCCAATTAATTGAATATAGTTGTCAGGTTCTTCAGCTGGAGTGCCCATGAGCTCCTCTAGAGGGCACTCCATCCCACTCATTCCAAACTCTATTTCCCATAACCCCTGCCTAGGAACTGATTACCCACACCTGTTTCCAATCAGGAGGACTATTTAAGTTGGACACTTTCTCACACTCATTGCTGAGTATTGTTTGTATGTCTATTGTTAGCCTGCAATATTTTCTAGTTTCTGTGGTTTTCTGCCAGTGTTGCCTTGCCTTGCCTTTTTCCTTGCCTGGCCTGCATTGCCTTCATGTTTTTGTTTTTTTTTTGGACTGTTTACCTGGTTTTTATGATTGTTTTGCTGCCTGTCCTGACCTTTGCCTGTTTACGGATTACCCTTTATCTTTTCCTGGATATTACAGCTTGCTGATACTGGACCCTGCCTGTCTTACCACGTTTAACAATAAAGCCCACATTTGGATCCACAATTGCGTTGTCACGCTTGACATCATTTAACATTACAATAGTGACCCATCCCTACCTAAAATAAATACATCAAACCCCAAACATGAATACAAACACCCCAACAAAACCCAACATAATACAACACACACACACACACACACACACACACGTAACATCTCACAAGACAATCCAATTTAACTAACCACACCCATCACAACCCAACACACACATCACATTACAGCGCAAAACTCAACACAAGAAGCCTGGCACAATCAAGCTTTGTCAGTGTAGATCATCTCAGACAACTGCAGCGATTGCACTGCTGGATCATTTTGAAAAAGACAAATTTGTAAAACAGTTGCGCAGCTCGTGATTATGAACTCTCTATGAGCGGTGTTCGGCAGCTGCTGCAGCTTTGGCACGGATGCTTTTGGACTGTGTAACACTTTGAGAATTAGTGAAAGGTTATGGCTGTGGTATATTTTCTAATGGAAAGATGGAAAGGTCTGCATGACTAAAGTGATGAGCAGAAACAGCTGAGTCTGGGCATTTCTCCCCTTCAGTGATGAAGCAGCAATCTGAAACAGGTATTAGCTGAATCACTGGATAAGGGTGGGCGGGATGAATATATTTACAGTGAGACTGTAGAAATGTGACAGCTGGTAGAGATTCTACAGCAATATATTCACGACATGGTTCTAAAAATGATTTAATTTAAATTTTTTCAGTTGAATCATTTAAATCGGTAACACTTTATTTCGATAGTCCACTTTAGACATTCTACTAACAGTAAGTAACTTTGCAACTACATGTCAACTAGCAGTCATTAGAGAATTAGTAGACTGTCTGCTTAATAACTTCTAACATTTTATTTTGATGGGTCCACAACATACTGACTATAAGAAACTTTGCAAGTATGTCAACTTATTCTACTAACCCTAAACCTAAACCTGAGAGTTATTAGAAATGTAGTTGCAAATTAATGAGAATTAGTTGACATGTAGTTAACATGTAGTTACAAAGTTACTTAACAGAATGTCTAAAGTGGACTATCAAGATAAAGTGTAACCTTTCAATCTGTTTTTACACTGGTGTCAAAACTGACTCATTTGTTATCTTTTGTATATGCATCCATGAAGTTAAAAAACAAATGAGATCCGTTATATAAACCAAAAATTATTCAGACACCAGGTATAATTTTTGATATTTTTTTACTAGGTGCAGGACAGTATAGTTCATTTATGCAAGTGAGGATAGCAAACTGTGTGATAAGTTAACTGTGACATATTATACCCAAAAAATGTTCATACAAAGGACTACCAGTAAAACTGATAAAAGTTTGGGGCCAAAAATTATTCAGACACTTTGATCTGACCATGTTTTGCTTAAGTGTTTTTTCTTTAATTGCTAATGCGACCTTTTTACACCACAGACTGAACAAAATTAAGCATTGCTTGGTAATTGGTTGACCTAAATTGGTATGATCTAATTGTGTACTTAAATTTAACAGCTGACAGCAATTCACCCGAATTCATTACATACTTTTCTATCAAAGTCATCTGACATTATCCAAATGAATTTGTTCTGACAGAGTTTAACTCTTGAGTTCTTGTCATATTTTATTACCATTTATTACCATGTTGAAGGTGTTTGAATAAATGTTGTTTTGGCTGTATATATATATTGGGAAGAATGTCCATTTTATAATATATAATATTACTGTGGTATATAATTGTTCATGCTGTGCTTGCTATAAATAACTTTGGTCAAACTCTCCATTCTTACCCTGGAGTGTGAGCAAGTTTAGTAGCAAAAAACGATTTCCTGCAGAGGTGAAGCAACTGTACAGTGTGTAAGCGACAGATTGCAGCCAGCTGCAACCAGCTGTGGGTATAAAGAATAAAACACACACACTGGCCACTGTCAGTTTACTCTTATTAATTATAACTGCTGTGGTTTATATATGTTAACTCAAACACAAAGACAGAAGTTAAGTCAAATTATATCTACTGAAAATAAAATAAAATAACAATAAAGAACTTAGAATAAAGTCAAATAAAATATGAAGAAGAATGCTTATGTTTTGTAAATGATATTATTTATATTATTTGCAGTTTAACAACTGCATGAATTTAAAATGCAGATTTGGAATTAGTATTTATGTTTTCTATACAAATAAACCTGTTTAGATGATGGAGTAAAGATAATCATAGATATGCGTTTTGGACATTCAAAGAAAGCTATCAAGAAGTCATTGTTTGTAATGGAATTTCGCTCAATCAGACTATAAACTTGGTGACCCTAATTAAATAAACCCCTTACTGTCAACAGTGACATGCTTAGACTAATCAAACTCAAATTTTTCTCAGAACAATATATTGCCTTTCATGCCTAAAAATAAGACGGCAACATTCTGTGGCTTTTTAAGTTAAATGCTGTTCTCTCATCATTTCTCTAATGAGATCTTTTGTCCTTCCTTATGTTGGTTGGAAACAGGGAGTGTCAGGTTGACTGGCCACATTCTCCACATTCATCTTTAATGATTTGTCTCAGTCATTAGTCATTCAGTCCAATAATCACCCAAGGCCTGTCTCCTCAACCCTTTCTGTGATTTTGAAGACTAAGAGACAGATACCCAATGACAATTGCAAAACAATAGCATGCTGACGTCATTAACTCCCTCAGCCATGCATAAACACAACAAAGGAACTGTCCTACAAAATCCCAAGAAAGAACCTTTTACCATGGTTACCACAGTTTCTGGAAATACATTTCCAGAATAACTACAGTTATTTACAGTTTTTTGTTTTTACTCCTGTAAAACCATAATTGACAAACATGCATGTTAAAGCTAAAATAGCGTATAGGACAACTTGCATCATCTTCATGGATGCACATGAATGAAGGCCACAAGACTCAAGTCCACATTAAGTGTGCCACTTGTGCCATTTTTATTTTTATTTTTTCAGTCATTTCTTTTTTACATGATGGTGGGTAGTGTTGGGGAAAGTTACTTTTAAAAGTAATGCATTATAATATTTCACTCTCTAAAAAGTAACTAATCATGTTACTTAGTTACAAAGTAATGTGTTACGTTACTTTCATGCTACTTTTGCATTTTGGCAAATGTAAAAAGCCTTTTAACACCAAAACTGAAATGAAGAAGTTACAGGATGAAGGAAATGTAAATTCAAATGTTTATTGTAGAGGGGACAAGGGTTACTTTTATTTAAAAAGGTAAGATGTTTCCTTGTAAATTAAACAGTAATGTGTTACTTTACTAGTTACTTGAAAAAGTAATCTGATTACGTAATTCGCATAATTTGTAATGTGTTACTCCCAACACTGATGGTGGATAAAACCACAATATTATTTTAAGTGGTAAATTTTAAACGATGTTAAGTTTTCATGTCAAGTTTTTCATCTTAATTCTCATCGGTGGTTGTGGACATTCATAATAGAAATATATTATCCTGTGATTACAATGAACCATTTCATTCGTCTGTATGGTCGAGTGTCCCAGTATATATGCCACTGGTGGTCTCCTGTGTTCCCACAGCCGGCCTACATGCTGATCTGAATAGACTCACCATGGAAAGTAGATTAAGGGGCACTGGGTGCACAGATGAAATGCTGATGAAACCTCTCAACACCATAATGGCTGGCCTGTTTCCCATCGAGAGAGCATAGTGTTGAGAACTAAAACTCCAGCGCTGGCATGTCATTCCTAGTGTTGTCCATCAGATATGTGTTGAATTTCCCAACCATGATTGAGGGGTGCTGTGGACCTGGAGCTTTCAAAACATTACTGTCCACCTGCCATATCTTCGTGGGAATGGACTCCAACTATTTGCTGTAATGTTTTATCATAGTAAGGCTTACAAGTAAACTCTATGGGCCTAAGCTAACAAAATAATTTATTTATTCAATATTTTATGTTCATTTATGCAACATAGCCTCATTGGAATTTTTTTTACAAAACTCCAAAAAATGTACCTGTACATACAAATCACTGCAGTTTCCACTTGAAAGGAACGCTAGTGGCAGTAAAACACATAAAAACTTTTATTCCTTTTCACACAAATAATAATAATAATAGTAATAGTAATTTGTAGCAGTTTATGGCACAATACAATGTTATTATCTCAAAGCACTTTTTTAGAGAATGAACAGTAAATTAATGCATTAAGTGCATTAAATAAATACATAAAGTTAACAGATTTCTGAAATTAAAAACGGGGACATTTCCTAGTTCAGTGGTCAAAATATCATTGAAATCTCACAGATTATCTACAAAAAATAAAAAATAAAATAAAAAACAAGGACGATATATGTGGATTTTAAAAACTATATACTAAAAATTACTAATATTGCAATGAATAATTATGATGTTTTAGGATTAAACTGGCCCTAATACAATTCACCAAAATTCACACGATGAAAAATTGTAAACAACTATTGCAAATAGCAAACAGATTAAAACAAACTGTGAGTACAGTAATTACTTTTCAGATGATAATTTACATTTATGCTTTTGGAAATGGATCATTAAGGTACACACAAACAGTATTTCTTTAACATGAATAGCTAGTATGATTACCTCTTTTGATAATGATAATAGTGCTCTGCTCTAGTCCCAGTTCGGTTCTTCGTGGCTAAAGAAGCAGTGCACGACCAAATTATCTGTGTAGCTCGCAGCTCTCTCTGCTTGTGAAAATAATCACAAACTCTATTGGTTGTGTTTTTTTAAAGTGTAGTTGCATGTTGTTTTGAACGTGCTGTAAAACAGGACATTTCCGGGGACAGGTCCAGTCGGGGACAGGACACTAAAAACCAGGACTCTCCTCAGAAAACAGGGACGTCTGGTCACCCTATTTTGACATGAGCATCAATTAAGCATCTCCATATAGGCATATATATGGCTTTTCTGGTGTAGTAAACTTGCTCGGTAGCTCACCTGGTACAACACTGCACTTGTGATGCAGAGCACTTCATCAAGTCAGGATAAAAGAGCTCATAGACTTATGGAAGCAATCTAAAATGGCATGGTTGTTAAGAATGTGTGTTTACTGTACGTTTGTTTTTGTTAATACTATCAGTTAGGTTTAGGGTAGATGATATGTTATTTTCAAATGCACTAGACTAGAGCATTAACTATTTAGTGCCACTCGGAGGGCATTTAATTTTTGAACTACCGAGATACAAACAGCAACCAATGTAACAAAATGTTGTTCACTGGACATTTAACGTTGAATGTGTTACCAAACAAGTAAGAGGCAGTAATATCATTTTGCAGAAATTTCATATAATGAACCACTAAACTGATTCCTGCCAGGAAAAAAAATCGATGCCCACATATTTTTTTTTTTTCTTGGTTAGTCTTACAATATGTTCCCTGTGTTGACTGTGAGTCTGACAGAGCCAAGTTTTTCATGTATTTTTTTTTTATATTCACTGAAGTGACCAGAATAGTTGATTCATAAGGGCTGTCAAATAAGACGAATGTTCTGGAAAGGTTTAATCAGAATAACAGTTGCTGAGCCAGCTGTTCTGCACCGCTGTGTGTGAAGTGAAGTTAAGCGAACTGCCACTGTGTGCCTCAGTGCTGAGTTATGTCTATTAAATAAAAAAAGAAAAGAAAATGCATTGAAAAAAATTAAACCACTATAGCTATGGTAGTAGGCAGTGGAAGAATTTTCCTTCTCTTAGGAAAGGTATGTCTGGAGATGGTTATATGGTCATAAGTCTGAGGTTTATTTATGTAGTGTGAGACAATGCAGATTTTTGGGTAAGTCAGTTATTGATTTCATGTATATTCAGTTTTTTCTTCTTTTCAGACTGTACAAGCACTATTTATACCACCATGTAGTGGTCATTGCTTCATTTATCAGCATCTCCTATTAAAATCTTTTCAACATTGATTAAAAAAAGACACGATTGGGGTTTCCCCCCAAATCTACACCTATGTGTCTTTTGTTCTGGCGTGATGACAGCAGTGTGTATGTAAATAATTGATTTGGTGCAGCTGGCTGATGGGTGTTGGAAACAGGAAGACACCCACTGATGAAATAATCTGTCAGATCCTCTTCATCAGAAAGCACCAGTCTCATTTATGAAGGACTGATAATTACAGTACGTCATAATTACAAGGTTTTTCCTGTGTTTTGTCCTCCTAAAATATATGGCTCTGTTCCAGATAAAGCAGTAGCAAATAGTGCTTGTTATGTGCAAGAGACTCAACTAAAACAGGTGTTCCTACTACACTTTTCCATTGACTTCCATTCATGCAAATGCTGGAGAACGGAAGCACAAGCTCATGTGAATTTCACTGCGTTCCAAAGTTAAAGTTAGGTGAACTCTGTCCTACGAATTTGTATCATGTGAAGACGTCTGACCAAAAGAAGAAAAATGGAGTATGACTTCTGAGCTAAATTAAAAGAACACAAAATTTAAATCTGCAGGATTCCAGCTTTGCAGTAAAATTGAGTAGATTGCATATTTTTACGTTTTCTACATATTATGTGTTGAATTATGTTTTTAAAAATATGCCTCAGAGAATGACATTATATTACACTCGTTGCTGTATCTGTAGAAATTTTGTGTACTCCAAGTTTAGTGTGACTGTGGCTTAATGCTCATAGATTATTTGAGCTATTACAATATCATATTTCCACTACATGATTATTGTGGCCAAAAGAATTCATAATGACAGCATAGAAATTTAAATAATAATAATAATAATAATAATAATAATAATAATAATAATAATGGTATCTGTCAAATTCACCTTTAACTGATTTTTTTGTTTTGTTTTGTTTTTTTGGCACTCAAAACAGTGGGAAGGTAACCATATCTGTACAAAGATGAACAACATGATATAGCAACATGATAGTCTCATTTAGTAATACAGAGTATTTTTATGGGTGTTGTCAATATTTTTTTACTGAGCTTGTCACAGTGAATTCTGGGATTGCCTTTTTCAACACAGGATGCATGCATTGCTGGTTAAAAATTGCCCATTGTTGGAAGTTACTGAAAGAAAAAAAAAAAAGATTAATTTATTTTTTATTCATTTCTTCGAACAGATTGTTGATCGGTGCTCCCAAAGCCAAGGCTTTATCCAATCAGGGAGCAAACATCACAGGTGGGCTGTACAGCTGTGACATCACCACCCATCCTGATGACTGCACTCGAGTGGACTTTGACAATGATGGTACGCAGAAAAACAGATGTCTTATAGATTTAAAGATTTTTGAACCAGAGATTTAACAATATGTGACCCTGGACCACAAAACTAGTCATAAGTAGCACAGGTATATTTGTAGCAATAGCCAAAAGCACATTGTGTGGGTCAAAATTATTGATTAATCATTATTAATAAAGTTCATGTTCCATGAAGATCTTTAGCAAATTTCCTACAGTAAATATATCAAAACTGAATTTTTGATTAGTAATATGCATTGCTAAGAACTTCATCTGGACAACTTTAAAGGCAATTTTCTCAATATTTAGATTTTTTTGCACTCTCAGATTCCAGATTTTCAAATAGCTGTATCTCAACATTTCACCATGACCACACCCTCTCCTGGGTCTTTAAAGATGGCTAAATTTAATTTAGTGAAAAATTTTACATCCTTATGAAAATAAGATTATATTTTGTAATTGTCATTTAAAAATCTGACAATTTAAATGGGGGGGGGGGGGGCTCTAGGGTGGATCAGGTAGCTTGGGGAGTCATGGCGGAGCAGCCTCTGTGGCCTTGGCCATCGACCCTAACACACCTAACCTATACAGAGGACATAAAATATAAATAAAATATAATTTTTCAAAAATGTTATTTTTCCATTTTTTCTTGTGCTCTAAGCAATGTAATGACATAAAAAAAAATGTCTCAGGAGGGTCTCAGGAGGATATATCTCAGTTAAAAAAAATTGACCCTTTTTTTTGTGGTCCGGGATCACATATATAAATTCAGGCATGTACAGTAGATGTCTACTGACTGCTGTTTTGTTGTTTCATTGGTTTAAATGCTCAGTAGTGCCAGTATACCTTGAATTGTAATCATGACTTGGTTTCTGTTCATGGTGACTCTCACAGTTGATGCTCGTGTGGAGAATAAGGAGAACCAGTGGATGGGTGTAACTGTTCAGAGTCAAGGACCTGGAGGCAAGATTGTGGTATGTGTTACCATTAACTAACATCCAGTTACAGTGTCATTACTTTGCCATTTTAGATTTATTATTTATCACACAATGTCAACATCAGGCAGAACTAGCTTCTTTCTTTGTGTCTCAGACATGTGCCCATCGCTACCAGCGCCTGTTGTTCCCCAACACTCCCCAAGAGGCGCGTGACATCACTGGACGCTGCTACATGCTCAGCCAGGACCTGAGCATCGACAGCCAGTCAGATGAGGATGGAGGGAACTGGAAATTCTGTGATGGTCGCACAAGGGGTCATGAGAGATTCGGGGCCTGTCAGCAAGGCTTGGCTGCCACCTTCACTAAAGACTACCATTATGTCATCTTTGGAGCACCAGGGGCATACAACTGGAAAGGTAGAAAGACTTTTGATGTGAAAAATAAAACACACACACACACACACACACACACACACACACAAACACATACACACATGTTTGTTTTTGTGAAAAGTGGGGACATCCCATAGGCGTAATGGTTTTTATACTGCACAAACTGTATGTGCTATTGCCCTACACCAGAGGTCTTCAACCCTGTTCCTGGGGACCCACTATCCCGAAGAGTTTAGTTACAACCCTAATCAAACACACCTGAAGCGGCCAATCAAGCTCCTCAAGACTGCTTGAAAATTGCAGGCAGGTGTGCTGAAGCCGGTTGAAAATAAACTTTCCAGGAGAGTGGGTCCCCAGGAGCAACCCTACCCCTTACAGGAAACTTTGTGCATTTTTACTTCCTCAAAAAAATCTTCTCCTTGTAATACCTATGTCATACCCATGCCATTATACAAATGTATGCCCTCATTTGTCACAAAAACACACACGCACGCACACACACACACACACACACACTTATTGGATACGATTATGTGGTAAATGTTAGGTGTTTATTTAACTTTTATGTCAAAGTTTTGCTAAAATGTGTTTTGACTTTATAATCACAATTTTTGTCCATCAGAAAGTTAAAAGGTACAGGTCATTTAACAGCAAACTCATAAAAGGAAGCAGAATATGCGCAAGATGGACTGTGTGTGGTCTGGGTGTGTCCTCTGAGGCTGAGACCAGAGCAGAAGTGACTCACAGGTCACCTTTGGCAAGGTCTTACCTCATAGACACCTCATACTGCTATAATTTATTTATTATGATCAGTGTTGGGCACGTTACTTTAAAAAAAGTAATTAGTTATAGTTACTAGTTACTTCTCACAAATAGTAACTGAGTTAGTAATTGCGTTACATCATTATAAAAGTAACTAATTACCAGGGAAAGTAACTATTGCGTTACTTTTTACAAAATGTTCAAATATCAAATAACTTTGGATGCCCCCAATATTAAATATGTTAAATTAATGAAATAGACACTAAAAAGAATAAATTATTATTATAAAACATTGTACATTAATCTACACTATTTATCTACTGACAATTATTTTCAGTCAGTCAAGCATTATAATATAATATTATGATAATTTTATATTATATGATGATAGAACTTTAGTAATTAGAATAACCAAGAATGAATGCATATTTGTCATCAATATAAAACGCACTAAGGATTAATGAGCTGCTGGGTTCATGAATATTAATCCCGTTGTCTGAGTTCGCTCGAATTGATTTGCTGAAATCAAAATAATAGGTGAGCGCCAGCCAATGAGATTGTCGTTTGCGCATGAGTTCCGCCCACAACCAGAGAAAGCGGCAGTTCTTAAAAGCTGAAGAATTCCAAAGGAACTCCGTTATTTTGACAGGAAAATACAACACAGAATATCGTTTACATGTAGATCAATTCTGCATGTTATGAAAGACTCTCTTGCTCTGTATCTTTCTTTGCGTGCGTGTATGTGAGAGAAAGCGACTGCGAGTTGTGCGCACACTAGAGTTTACGGCACGTCAACACTGCGCATCCATTCAGATGAACTGAAAAATTAAATTCTAATAATATAATATAGTAACGCCACATTTTATTGTCAGTAACGGTAACGGCGTTGTAACGGGGGAAACAGTAATTCGTTTGATTACTCGTTACTGAAAAAAATAACGGCGTTAGTAACGCCGTTTATTTATAACGCCGTTATTCCCATCACTGATTATGATGGACTAATCCATTAAATTGCCAGTGTCTTTACTTATGTGTTTTATTTGCATGGTGCAAATAAAACACCATGCAAACCCCACTGGTGAGGAGGAGCACTGCAACATCTCTTATTCCTTATATTATTAATTGTAACAATTGCATTCCCTTGTGGAAAAAAAGTACATAGTTTTTAAAGCATACTTTTTAAAAAGCACTTATTATAGAAATTATACACAATATAAATATACTATAAAAGAATATACTTAAGTGCAAAATGTTTTCAGACACTTAATTGTGTGTTAATTGCAATGAAATTAAAAAGTATTATACCTTAAATTTATATTAAATTTTGAGTGCTCTTTGACACACTTAAGTAAGACTTATGTTCATCTTTATATATAATTTCATAATTACTTCTATTGTTGTTGAAATGTGTTTAAAGTGTACTGCTGAATGTACTGACAAGTATTTACGGTAAACAAAAATGTACTTAATGTAATTTCTGTTGAAACTTGAATGTCATGTATTTAAATATATTCATAATTAAACATTTCTCATGATAAAGCTGCAATTAAGCACAATTAAAAATAAAATATATATTAATGTAATTAAAATGACATTCAAGAACACAACATGCATTTTAGTATAACACATCAAAATAAGTGTACTTCTTTAAAGCATAACAAAGGATTGTTAAACAATGATTTAAAATGTACTTTAAAGTAAAATTTTTATTCAACACTTTTCAAAAGTGTACTTAAGTGTGTTAAGAAGCAGTCATGAAAGCGTGCTCTCTTTAGTGGCCTTTTATTTAATTAATATTATATCATCCAAAAATGCAATTTTAAAAATATACTGTATCCTTTAAAGGTTTGAAGTACACTACAAGTGCACATTCAAAACAATTAAACACTTCTTTTTTGCACAAATAACATTACTCCATCATTTGTTTTCCTGTACCACCACAATCTAGCTGTTTAGCACTCACCCCATCACTTCTGTTGTCTAGGTATAGTGCGTGTGGAGCAGAAGAACAACACTCTTCTGGAAATGGGCATGTTTGATGATGGCCCTTATGAGGTCGGGGATGAAAATCGCCTGGATCCAAATCTAGTGCCAGTCCCGGCCAACAGTTACTTAGGTGAGCGTAAGAACCATGTATGTCTGTGTTTGTGTGGGCTCTGGTCAGCGAATGCATTGTGACGTTCATGTGTTTGTGACGCTGAATCTCGTGCATGTGCAGGATTCTCTCTAGATTCCGGCCACAGCATCACAGAGAAAGGCAGACTCATCATAGTGTCAGGAGCTCCAAGAGCCAATCACAGCGGTGCAGTGGTGTTTCTGCGGATGGAGGGCGAGGTGTCCACCATGCTCACACCTGAACACATTCTGGAAGGACCAGGACTCGCATCCTCCTTTGGATATGATGTCGCTGTGGTGGACCTGAATGGAGATGGGTGGGTGACACACAGTGTTGGGAAGTAACTAGTTACATGTAACTAAATTACGTAATTTAATTGCAAAAAAGGTAACACTTTATTTTAAGGTGTCCTTGCTACACATATTACATGCACTTGCTATTATAATAACAATTAATTACGCATAATTACATGCAAGTAACCCTAAACCAACCCCTAATCCTAACCCTAACTATACAGTAAGTACATGTAGTTAATTAATATTTCTCAGTACTTAAATGTATAATTACACTGTAACAAGGACACCTTAAAATAAAGTGTAACCCAAAATAAATGTAATTGTAATCAGTTACAGTTACTGAGAAAAAATGTGTAATTAAATTAGTTACTTATGAAAATGTTAATGATTACAAAGGGGGTTACATCTGGTTTAATACATACATATTTAATTGATTTCTTTCATAAATTGCAGTGACTGCTTTATATGAGACATCAATGTCGCAGGAGTTTAGGACACAGAATAGGACACATGCTTATGCGATAACTGTTTTATTTCCTGTTTGGGTTTATGTATATACTTTTTTTTTCTTTCTTTTTTTCCCAAGCCATTGTTAGATGCCAGTGTTTGCTGTCATATCTATGCAAAGATTTGATTTCAAAAACAGTATCATATCTACTAAACTATTTCTTGTTATGGTTTTAAATCAGTATTTACCCTCTGAATGATTTCAAAGTCAGTCTGATTTTGTGGTGGCTGTGCTTTAAAATTAAATTATTATAATCTTAATTCAAGGGATAAAGGATTGCGAAAGTGACAGTAATCAGTGCTGAGTTCTACTGTAAGGCTAACCCTGCCTGGTTTACATGTTTGAAAATGATTAACAGTTGAAAACATTAGAAATTTAGAAAAGTAATCAAAACGTAATAAAATGTATTCAGTTGAAATAGTTACACTTATTACATTTTAGATAGGGTAACTTGTAATTTGTAACCTATTACATTTCCAAAGTAACCTTCCCAACACTGGTGACACAAGATCTGTAGAAAATAAAGGAACTCTTGAAAATGAGTGGGTGGGTTGTGAATGGGCCACTGAATTGTGCTGATTGTCCCTCCAGCTGGCAGGACGTTGTGGTTGGTGCACCTCAGTTCTTCCAGAGAGATGAGGAAGTGGGTGGAGCTGTGTATGTTTACATCAATAAGGCTGGAAGGTGGAAGGACGTCACTCCAACTCGCCTGAATGGAACGAAAGACTCCATGTTTGGACTGGCTGTGGAGAACATTGGAGACATCAATCTGGATTCTTTTGAAGGTTGAATGCAGAAGTTGGTTTTTAGTTTTGGATGCAAAATAATGACTTCTATCAGATTGTTTAATTTTCTTCCTGCTTGTATCTCAGATATTGCAGTAGGTGCTCCATATGCAGACTCAGGGTTTGGTAGCGTGTACATCTACCACGGATCTGCTGACGGCATCAATACCACACCAGCTCAGGTTAGATACTATCCACTGTCTGTCTCTCTGTTTGCTCTTCTGTCTACAGTTTTAATGGAACATATCAGTGAAAAATTACTTAAATCAAATATAGGTGGAACTAAAAGGAATAAATGGCACTATGAGACTCCTTTTCCAGTGTTGTCCGGTTTAAAAGGTTTTCCATTTTCAGCATGAAACATTGGCGAAAAAATAGATACTTACATGGTTTTATGCATTAGATATTTAATTGTATATCTAAATCTAATTTGGTTTTGATTCTACTTTGCTTTTGTCTGATTTAACTTTGTACTCTTCCTGCTGTGAAATATATAATATATATATGCGCGCACACACACACACACACACACACACACACACACACACACACACACACACACACACACACACACACACACACACACACACACACACACACATATACATACAGAGATCTGATCTGATCATCATCCAGTCTGTCTGGAATGACATGAAGAAACAGAACAAACTGAGACAGACTAAATCTAGAAGAACTGTGGCAACGTCTCCAAGACGCTTCAAGAGACCTACCTGCAAAGCTACAGTACTTTTAAAAGTTTTAGTTAAAAAGCTGTAAAATGAGAATGCTGTCAAAATAATGTCATAAATAGATTTTCTATATAAATTAACTTCTATCAACTAAATTAAATCAACATTTGGTGTGACCATTCTTTGCATTTAAAGCAGCTTTTGCCCTCGGTGCAGGTAGGTTTCTTGAAGCATCTTGGAGACGTTGCCACAGTTCTTCTGGATTTAGTCTGTATGTAGTCTGTATATAGTCAATATAGTATGTATATTTAGTCCGTGTGTATATATGTATATATGTATATATATATATATATATATATATATATATGTATATACACATATATATTATATATATATACATATATACAGACACATAAAGTTGTTCATCCTTTGATCTTTTATTTAAAAAATTCACAAAAATCTGACCTTTCATTGGATAATAAGAATTTAAAATGGGAAATATCATTATGAAATAAAAGTTTTTTCTCAAATTTCCACAAATTAATTTTCACAGCCTTCTTTGATCATATTTACCAAGGGTGCCGATATTTTTGGCCATGACTGTGTGTGTGTGTGTGTATATATATATATATATATATATATATATGGCCCTGGACCACAAAACCAGTCATAAGGGTAAATTTTGAGATTTATACATCATCTGAAACCTGAATAAATAAGCTTTCCATTGATGTAGGTTTGTTTAGATCGGACAATATTTGGCTGAGATACAAGTATTTGAAAACCTGGAATCTGAGGGTGCAAAAAAAAAATCAAAATATTGAGAAAATCACCTTTAAAGTTGTCCAAATGAAGTTCTTAGCAATGCATATTACTAATCAAAAATTAAGTTTTGCTATATTTATGGCAATACTTACAAAATATCTTCATGGAACATGATCTTTACTTAATATCCTAATGATTTTTGGCATAAAAGAAAAATCGATCATTTTGACCCATACAATGTATTGCTGGCTACTGCTACAAATATACAAGTGCTACTTAAGACTACTTATGTGCTCCAGGGTCATATGTGTGTGTGTGTGTGTGTGTGTGTGTGTGTGTGTGTGTGTGTGTGTGTGTGTGTGTGTGTGTGTGTGTGTGTGTGTGTATGTGTGTGTGTATATATATATATATATATATATATATATATATATATATAGTCGTCTTCTTTTTGTGGTAGTCTTTGCTGATAAACAATTAATACAGCCTTACCTTTATCTACAAACACTAATACTTCTGACATGATCTTCTAGATTCTGGAGGGTAAACAGCACAATATTAAGATGTTTGGCTATTCTCTGGCTGGAAACATGGACCTGGATCAGAACTCGTACCCTGATCTCGCCGTAGGCTCGCTCTCTGACACGGTTTTCATATACAGGTGCTGGTAGCTCACTTCTCATATCAAAGTCATTACCTGGAGGTGTTTTGAGATGCTATAAACATGATATAACATCCCTCTCGTGTGCAGGTCCAAAACTGTTATTAGCATCAAGAAAGACATCAAGGTGACACCAAAGGAGATTGACTTGGTGAAGAAAACATGTGGCAACAGCGTATGGTGAGATACTAACATCACTTATAAATATGCTTGATATTTTGAACTCTAATATTTATGGGTGTTTAATCTTGCATCCTTCATAGCTTGACTGTGGAAGCATGTTTCTCATATAAAGCAAAGCCCTCCACCTACAACCCTAAACTCAGTAAGTCTGTTTATGCTCTTATATTGACAAACAATCATTATCTATTATCATTTTTAGTTTTTATTCTAAAGGTCTTTTTTTTGTCTGAAAGCCTGACTTAAAAGAGCTTGAGGGTTTTAAGTGTCAGACAACATAATGGCAGCATAAGCTTATAATAAACAGAATGCTATCATCCGTTGGTGTGGATGCTAATATAGTTATCATTATTGCTATTGTTATCTTTATAGTTGTTGTTGTTCTTAATGTGAACAGTGCTTAAGATGAGGTCCAAATGTATTCTGTGTTATTAATGCTGACAGAAGGCAAGATACTACATGCTAGATGTTCAGTAAAGTAAATAAGTGCATTTCTGGTTCTGAGGTCTGAAGCTCACATATTCTAAATGTTTTGTTTGTTTGCCAGCTATCTCCTGTACACTTGAGGCAGAGTGGTACCGCAGGAAGCTGGGTCTTCCATCTAGGGTTGTGTTTCTGGAGAAGAGCGTGATCGATCAGGATTTCCAGTCGACCGGCACCCTGGAGCTACGAGGACAGAACAAGAAAGCCTGTTACAAGACCAAACTCAGATTACAAGTAAATAAAGCTTTAAAGTTCTGATGAAACAGAAGTAGTGACAGATCTTTTCTTCCATATTGTGATGCACATCTGATTGTAATTGATTCTCGAAAAAGAAACATGCAGGGCGAGAACTTGGTTCAATGAATCTGTTTTTGATTGGCTTGTGAGATGTGGGCGTGGCACTCAGGTATGGACACAGATGAACATGAGGTTTAAGCGGATTAAATGATTGGAAAAGTCCTGCATACAGTTACCAGAGAAAAGTCTGTCATTTTTACCAGAAGATTGAGTTATAACATTTTGATTAAACATTATAATGTCCAAAAATTGTTAAAAAATTAAACATATGCATGGATTAGTTTTTCTTAATAAGAACTATAGCATGCATTTACAAAATATATGGCTATTGGTGAGGAGAGGACCAACATGAAGATCTTCCCCTCCAGTGAACTGTTAACTTAGTCACTTTATGACTTTTAATCAGTTTTTGTTTACACTGTATGGTACATCTACTGTTGTATCATACAGTGAATTGGCAAGATTTTTATTTCTCTGTGCACTATTCCTATGATTCTCATTTTGGAATTAGGAACTGTGGAATTATTATGACATTCCAACAGCTTCTGTTTTCAATACATGTTGACTGAGTGGGATCTGTGATGTGCTGGTTTTCAGGAAGGCATCAGGGATAAGCTCAGAGCGATTCCTATCGAGGTGTCTGTGGCCATTCAGAGTGCTAAGAGAGGCAAACGGCAGAGCTCTCTGCCCCAACTAACGCCAATACTGGACTCCACTGTGCCCAACAAGACCATCACTGAGGTATACTCACAACTTACTGCACGTTATGTAGGAAATCTTATGAACAGTCAATACAACTTAAGCTCTACTTTAATCTTTAGATTTAGAATCTAATTGATGTAATTTAGACTGTAAATGTAATTAATGTAAAGATGATATATTTCCTTATGCAATTTAAGTAAATATATATATATATTAAAAAAAAATAATAAAAAAAACAGACTTAAGATTTGATTTGCCAACTTTCCTGGCCTAGGTGAACTTTCTGAAGGAGGGATGTGGCACAGACAACATCTGTCAGAGTAACCTACACCTGCAGTACAGGTTCTGCTACAGGGAGTCCAAACAAGATGTGTTTCCTCCTCTACCGCTGTACGTATCAATACATCACAGACTACTAGAACCATGCAACACACACCAGCTCACAGACACTCATTTAGCTCCGTTTACACCTGCTGTTAACAGCTAATATATATGACCTGATCGCAAGTGAAAAATGATGCATTAATATAGCTGATGATCTTTTATATATTACCATTAAACACTCAATAAAAATCTTTATATGCCCGGATACTCTTTCGGATGATAGCTTGGATGTTTAAATCTGCATGTAAATAGGTTTCTTTGTCGGTGCTAAATTTTCAAATCGATCTCTCAGGGAGAATGGTGTGCCGGTGATTTCTCTGAGTGATCAGAAGGACATCGCTCTGGAGGTCACAGTCAGGAACAGGAATGGAGATGATGCTCATGAAGCCAAATTGGTTGGGCATTTTGATGAATCCCTCTCATATTCAGGATTCAGATCTATTGTAAGTAAATCACAAGTCTAATTCTTCTCCATTTCATTTGATCACTTTTTATGTTTACATTCATTATTTCACCAAATATTGCTGTTTCTACAGTTGATTCAGTAAGGGATTCAGTATGGCTCGGTTTCACATTATGATGTTTTATTTTGTTAATTCGATCAGTCATCCATGATCCACACTCTGCAGTGATGTCCTCACAATTAGGGGTGCTATATCATACAGTCCGCGATAATACCGGCATAATTTTTTACATTAAAAAAAGTGTCATATGGCGATATCAACGATACAGTGACGCGATGATGCATAGGGATGCACCGATTGTTCAGCAGCCGAAATTATTCGGCCGAAAATAAACAAAAAGACCTAATAAATTGTACCGAACAATGACGTGACCCGATCACATAGAGGCGCGCACTAATGCAGCAAACATGACGGCAGTGTCGAAGCATTTAAAACTGTCCGAGAAAGACGCAAAAATCATTACAAGCACCGACAGCGAGTGACTGTTTAGCTACTGCATCGCATGTCTCGGATGAGAAGAGGAAGGGGTGGTTGTGGTTGGTTACTGTATTAAAATCGCGAAATGGCCTTTAACAATTAAATACACTGCAGAACGTTATGTTTTCAAACAGCGCTGTAGGAGCTCGCGACGCTGTCTAGTTACCCAGGGTTCAAAGTCCAAACTGCGAGGAAAATCTGCGCTGAAACTGTGTTACTCATCAGTTGTAGCACTTTTATGATTTTTTACAAGGCATGTGACAATGTGATACGTGCATCTTCCCAAATTAGTAATGAGAATAATTTTATCAATCTGCTGCTGTTCTGTTAAATAAAATTAAAAACATAATAATTACAACAGCTCTATTAATACATTTATTGTAATGTTTACACAGTGTTCAAATTGGGATCTGTAATATTTTCTAATGTTTGAAAAGAATTCCCTTCTGTTCAGCAAGGCTGCATTTATTTGCATGAAGGGGGTCTCAAAAATGGCCGCACAATGTTATTTTACTAACTTATTAATTTTAAGTTCAATTGTGCTTTGTTGGTATAATGTCTGCTAGTGAAAATGTTAAAAGGTATTTTTAACTTGTTGTTTTGAATTAGTGTACAATGTTTTAAAATAGTAATTTATTCCACGTAGTGTCCATTTCATTCATTTAACATTTAATATTGGAGGCATTCAAGTTATTTGATACATTTGAACATATTTGAACAATAGTTACTTTCCCTAGTAATTCGTTACTTTTGTTATGATGTAACTCAGTTACTAACTCAGTTACTACTTGTGAGAAGTAACTAGTAACTATAACTAATTACTTTTTTAAAGTAACTTGCCCAACACTGGTCACTACTATTGCACTATAATGCTGCTTCTGCCACCTCATGACAATAGATTTACACTTCGAATTAGGTAGTCTGTCATCAATGACAGTATCCCATTGGGAAAGGATGGAAAATGCCCTTCATTGTGTTTGCACTAAAAAATGCTGCTGCCTGCCAGCTGCAATCACCAATAAAACGTTGTTCCATATATATATATATATATATATATATATATATATATATTTTTTTTTTTTTTTGTATATCGTCATAAATAGCGTTATCGCAAATATTCTAGGAATATTGTGATATAATTTTGAGGCTATATCGCCCACCCCTACTCACAATAAGAGAATAGCAAACTGTAAAGCCTTAAATAAAACTATTATCTGTGCTATGATGTTGTGTAACCAAACCCCTGTTGTCCTGTAGGATAAACATGTGATCTGTGCTGCCAATCAGAATGGCTCCCTGGCAGACTGCGAGCTGGGAAACCCTTTTAAACGGGATTCAGAGGTCAGTAATACTTCAAAGATGCAATATTACTCTATTTCATGAATTGCCATTTTAATACAAATGTTTTTTTTGTTTGTTTTTTTTTGCAGGTAACATTCTATATCATATTGAGCACAGGCAAGATATCACTCGACACCAAAGAAGTTGAGATCGACCTTCAGCTGGAAACGTATGTCTGAATTATCAGAATCACTGTTGATTTAAACATGTTTGATATATGAACTAAAATGGTACTGTAATTTTATGATGAATGTATACTGATATTTCTGTTCTCATACAGAACGAGTTTACAGGAAGGCCTGGGCAAAATGAAGGCCAAAGCCAAAGTGGTGATTGAACTACTTCTTTCTGTACAAGGGTACGTATTATAACTTTATTTAAGCATGCATGTGCACTCCATTGAAAACCATTGCTGTCTAGGAGAGAAAACTCAGATTTTTTTCTGACTTTCATTACTCTTCATTATTCATTACAGTAATATTATGCCAGCTGCACTATTATATAGCAGAAGGGTTGATGGGACTCTTACGTTTAAGTGTCAAACCTTCTAAAGCAAAGGCTGAAAAGACTCAAGCAGGGTTTGCCATGAAGTTGTAGAAATACTGAAATCAATATACTGCTGTCGCCTCTGTACTCTTGAGTAAAGCGCTTAACCTTGGGTTAAAAGCAACTGTTAATAAATACTAATGTACTGTATCTCTGCCATCACATACTTATCAGAATGACTCCCCTTGTAAAAAATAAGTACACTTAAGCATACTTTAGAGTAATTATTGCTGAAACAATACACCTTAAAAGAATATACTTAAGTGTGAATTGAATGTTTTTGGAAACATGATGATTGCAATTAAATTAAAATATGTTATAGCTTAAATGTATATTATATTCAATTAGCTGAATGCTTTTGACCCACTACATATATATAATTTCATATTTGTTTGTATTGTCTTTGAAATACAGTTAATGTGCAGTGCTTAATGTACTGACAAGCATTTATGGTAAACTAAAATATATTTTAATGTAATTTCAAATTAAAGTGGTATGTCATGTATTTGTTATTACATATTTGGAATGAAGTTGAAGTTTAGTATATTTAAAATATATTAACTTATTAAATAACACACTAAAGTTAAAATTATAATCAAGTAGCCTACTTTAAAACAAAGGTTTATTAAAACAGTGATTTTAAAATGTGCTTTATAAAATGTACACTTTAAATTTGATATTATTATAATGTGCATAAATTAAAAGTGTTCTTAATGTGTTAAACATTTATAAAAGTGTACTCTCTTTAAATACACACAAGTTGCCTTTTATTTCATCAATATTACATTATCTGAAAGTACCTTTTTTTGTTATTGTTCTTTAGTTTTAAGATTATATATGCAATCATTTATATCATCTCTACAAGTGCACTTCTTCTTTTTACAATGATCTATATACACTTACTTGTGCTTTGTCCAGTCACATTGTCAGCAAGTGTGTTGTATCAGATGGCAGTGTTTGCTTGTTGTTAATCAGGGTTGCCAAGCCGTCTCAGGTCTATTTTGGAGGTGAAGTCAAAGGCATGAGCGCTATGAAGACAGAGGAAGAAGTCGGCAGCTTGGTCGAATATGAATTCAGAGTAAATGCAAAAGAAGTTTTAAAGAATCTACCTTTTTATATATCACTTCAGGTATCTTTGAAAAGCTCTGTTTTAAACTTTAAGAACTTTAAAGATTTAATTTTTTGCAGGTGATTAATTTGGGAAAGCCTCTGAAGTCTTTTGAAACTGCATCCCTGAACATCCAGTGGCCTAAAGAAAGCTCTGTGGGGAAATGGCTGCTGTATCTGATGAAGATCAACACAAAGGACCTGCAGTTAGTCACCTGTTCACCTGAGAGAGAGATAAACCCTCTCAGACTGAGTGAGGTACCAAATCCTCTTAGTTCACATCTGAATGAATGCTGTCAAAACATTCTGATGTTTTTCAATGTTTTAAACTGCTCAAAATATTATGTTAGATCGAGAAAACCTGAATCAGACTGAGATTGGACAAAAAGTAAACACATCTGTCATACTTTTAGGAGTCAACATCAATCAGGAGAAAGCGTGAGCTAGAGGAACGGAAACCATCTGAAGGCAGTAAAACATCCCTCTTCCCTGACAAACGCAAGCACAAGATTCTGGTAATGAGTTATATATATTTGTGGTGATTGTGGTCATTTTTAGCAATGCCATAGGACCAAAACAACTTCTTGAAAGGAGCATTGTTTTCCTCATAGTCTTGCAGTGGGGATGCCAGATGTGTGGAGATCAAATGCCCCCTACAGGGCTTGGACAGCACTGCGGTCATCATTCTGAAATCCCGGCTGTGGAATTCCACTTTCCTTGAAGTAAAGACAATAAAGAGTGCTTATTTTGTTCCTTTGAAAGAATGTTTTGGGTTGTTAAAGCATTCTGTTTTGTTTCCTCTCTAAAACAGGATTATGTGTCCTACAATTACCTTGATATAATAGTGAAAGCCTCCATAAGTCTGGATGTTTCTGCCAAGAACATTATCCTTAAAAATCCTCAGACCCAGGTAACAAGTGTTTCCTATTCAAGCGTAACACAATTAAATCTGTGACATTTAAGACATTAATAGATGTAGATGAAATATTGTGAGTCAACAAAACAGCCAGACTTACTGTAGATGTGATGGCCAGGTAAGGCTGACCGTGTTCCCGGAGACGACTGTGACTCCGTTCGGAGGTGTTCCCTGGTGGATCATTCTGGTGGCTGTTTTAGCTGGAATACTAATGCTGGCTCTTCTAGTTCTGTTACTCTGGAAGGTAATAAAACACCCACATGCACACACATTGAGTAAATTAGCCCCATGGTTAAGAGTTCTTTAAGAAGTATTCCTGGTTAAAAGCTTCTATTTGGATTTTTCAATTCTAATTTATCTTCTGATCTTTATTTACCCTGATTTACACTTTTAAAAGTCCTAAAAAGGTATTTGGAGACTTGCACTACTCTGAATGTCATTTCATTAAACAAACCAAAAATCAAACAAAGTGTCAGTTTTATTAAAAAAGAAAAATACCATGAATATACTTTTTACTCAATAAAATAATATTTATAAAACGGATAGTTCCGGTCCTTGATTCTGATTGATTCTCGTTGAGCAACGGCTCAGCAAACATACACCTTTGTTTACGTCTGTGTGTTGCTCGGTAACCACTTTATTGCAACCACAACCGTTTCTGAGGAGCTACATTGTTTAGCAGAAGAATAATGTTTTTATTAATATCATTACATTTTATTTGCTTTGTTTTATTTTGTGAAACCTTGCTACATATATGGAATAACCGTTTTATGAAAGTAATAAGCCCCGTGAAGTCGTGGTTTACAGTGAATTTATAACAGGGGTGTTGTTAGGTATGCGCAAAGCACAACGCAAAGTCAGTTAAAAAGTGTACTGCCAAATCAACTAACAATTATTTATGGTAAATTAAAATTTCATGTATTTAAATAAATTTGTATTTACACATTTGTAATGATGTTACAATTTTGTACATTTAAAATATATTAACTTTAAATGTAATATCCAATAAACAACACAGTTAAAATTATAATCAAGTGCTTTACATGTGCTTTAGTATGTTCGTTAACACATCAAAATAAGTGTACTGAACTCAAGATTATGATTTAAAATGCATTTTAAAGTAAAATGTTTAATGTGACATTACTATAAAGTGCAATTTTTAAAAATCTACTTAAGTGTGATAAGAAACTTAAGATATATCCTTAAGTGGTGTTTTACTTCATTAATTATATATTATGTGCAAGTTTTTTTTGTCAAATATACTTTTTTTTAACGATTTGAAGTATGCTACAAGTGCACATTCAATACAATTACACACACTTCACAAAGGGTTAGTGGATAGCGTTGATAGTTAATGTGATTCTCTACAACTGTGGTTCCTCTGCTAGAACTTGAGGAGAACCGACTACATAAATCCATTAAAAATCACCGCCTAATTAAAAGACACTAAGAAAAAAAATGCAGCAAAGTGCAGCAAAATTATCCTGCAGCATTTGAGTGCGGATGATATTGCCTTTAATATTTTAATGCATTGACATTCACACATTTTTATTCAGGTTTTACTGCTCAAATTGTGTTTGTGACCAGCAGATTAATCAAATGAAAAGAAGTGTTAGTGGAATTCCACTGTCTTTAGTACAAATGCTTGCAATGACCCCTGAATTTGCCCCCTCTGTAGTGCGGTTTCTTCAAGAGGGCCCAGAAGGACGAGTATGATGCCGCTTTTCACAAAGCTGAGATTCACACTCAGCCCTCAGACAAACAGTCCACTGAGGCCTAGCTCTTCTTACCAGGGTAAAACACGATCGCTGCAGCAGATTGGTGTCTGCATGACGTGTGGCCTAACTCACTAACTCATCCTGTGCTTTGTCAAAAGGAAGGGAAAGACACATGCTGCACAGCGTGCTTCGCTCTTTCTGTGTGAAGCTCGGTTTTGTTTTATATTGTGTTGATAGATGTGCTTCTTCATGTCCTGTTTTGTCAAGCATGTCTCGTCTCTGTGTTCTCCAAAGCACATGAACGCAGAATGCGTTTTTGAAACATTTTGCATTTTGAAATGATGCTTAATGAATGCGCTTCTGTTCTTTCTCTGTCAGTGTGGATTTTTCAAACGCTCCAAATATGAGGACAGCGTTCCGAAATACCACGCGGTGAGGATTCGTAAGGAGACGCGTCTCTTGAAAGATGGAAAGGACATGTTAGATCCTTTGGAGAAGAAGCAATGGATGGCCACATGGAATGAGAACGAGAGCTACTCATGAGAGTGTCTCTGCATTTTCTGTGGACAATTTTCTGCCATCAGGCATCTCTAGTTGTGAAAGTTTCAGAGGAAGTCCACCTCTGCACAGTCTGCGAGCCCACTGTTATAGAGAGACATGGAGATGCCTTTACATTTCCTTATGTTTCTGGTAACTAAAGGATAAAAACTGACTCTCGGATATCTCTGGGCTTTTTGTTTGCAATGCCACCCCTTAAAAAGTGTTTGTATATTTTTGGAAGATGCATGAGATGCCAAGACTGGATTGTCTTGATTTTCTTTGTAAATATTTTACAATGCAGTTTATTTATTTTGTCTTGTAATTTTGTACTAAGATGCCTACTGTGCATGAACTGCCCAAAGATTATTTTTCATGTCTTTCAATAACTGTAAATTAGATTGAATGTTTTGAGTCCTGTCGGGTGAAGCTCAAGCGAGTGTCAGAAGAGAAAAAAATAAATGAGTCAATGAGTTACTACTGAAAAATGTTGTGTCTTTGACAACACAGCTGCATAATTTGATGTATTTTTAACATGCCACATCTCTAGAATGCTCACAAAATATTACATTTTCTTGCTAATCATCATATTTTAACTTTGTTGCTAACTGTTGGTTGGTGATAAAGTTAGACTACAATTAAAGGGGCATTCAGCAGTTCTTTAGTAGTTCTGCTATCCATCAATGTGGATCAGCATGATTGTTTCAAGTTTCCAACCCTGCTCCAACACACATGCCTGTAATTATCAGCCCTAAACACTTTGATTAGCTGGTTGAGGTGTGTTCGATTGTGGTTGGAGCAGAAATCTGTAGGCATTCCAGGAGGAAGGTTGGAGACCCCTGCCTTATGCCCTTACCTGTTTAACAAAAAAAGGGGCTAACTGGGTATCAGGATGCTATCCGTCACCAAATCTTTTCTCCTTGTACGAATGTTTATGCCAGGTTTTTCTGCTTCTATGAACACACGGGTGCTGATTCTCTGCTGGTAAAGCACAATAATAAGTGTTTCAGAGTGTAATTTTCACTCTTTGTCACCAAACTAGACTACACTACTAGCTTACACAGGCAGCTGTCAATGAGCCAGTGAGGATTCTCTTCAACGTTTTGTGAAACACTGCAGGTCACTTCATTTCAACATGCCAAAATAATATACACTGAGGGGGTGCCCCACACCTAATTAAAACACATTTTATACAAAACTGTGAATACAGTCTTCATCTCATGAGAGTGTACACCATTCAAATGATTCTTCACGAAAACATCTTAAATGTCTAAAACTTTAGCAGCAAACTATTAAATGCACTTTTAAAATACTCTTGATATACATTCGAACACATCAATATCATATGGACCTAAGGAAACTGTCTTGATAAAATATGAATAAAACAGCCCTGAGTACACTGTCAGAAGAAAAAGGCCAAAAATCTTACCTTTAGGGTACAACAGCTTGTCAATGGCAGTACTTCTTTACTCCTAAAGCATGTATATTAGTACCACAACAGCACATATTACTAGTCTAAGGTACTAATATGAACCCTCTGAGGGTAAAGAATGTACAAAGTTGTCCATTTGAGGGTACTGACCTAATGACAAGCTGTTGTATCCCTATTTCAATTTTCAATTTCAATTTCAAAAAACATTATTTGTCCCCGAGGGGCAATTGAAAGGCACATTGAGCAGCACTTCAAGAAAAACAACACTATTTCAAACAAATACACAGTATTATTGCAATGATAATGGTAAACAATAATAATGACAGTAAACAATAAATAGCAGTGAAGATTTTCTAACATTTATTTCTGGCAGTGTTAATTAATTGCTGTCTAGATCTTGTACTAAGTTTTTTTGTTTTTTTTCTACATAGCCATTTCTTTGTTGCCAGCTCTCTGCTATCTTAAATGATAAATTGATAAAACGTTATCAGAGACCCACGTAAAATAGCTTACTATTTTAAAGTCCTTTGTTACTCATTCATAAAGTTCACTGTTCATAAAGTACTATGTAGTTCTCTGTCTGGAGATGTGGGCAGAAGGACGGTGGCTCTCCAAAGAGAAGTTCTCACCTGACATGACATAAGCCCTGAGAAGGTGTGAACTGGAGTAAAGTGTGACCAGGAGTAAAATACTTGAGTAATATCTGCCAGTGAGGCACCACAAGCCAGCGCCCAGGAGGATATAACACTTCTAGTAGAGTGAACTCTCAACCTGAACAGGCAGGGCACACCCTGTGCCTGATAAGCCAGGGTGATGGCATCCACCATCCAGTGGGCCATCCTCTGCTTAGAGCTTCCGTGACAGATAAAGAGCTGGTCTGAAGTCCTGAAACTTTGCGTCCTGTCAACGTAGCATCTCAATTCTCGGACGGAACAAAGCAAAGCTAGGGCTGGCTCACCACCTGGTCCCTGAAGGGAGTAGAGGGAACCTTGGGCACATAGCCGGGCTGGGGCCTCAGCATTACTTGGGAGTCAGCAAGCCCACACTTTAGGCATGAATCGTTGCACGAAAATGCTTGCAGGTCCCCTACCCTCTTGATGGAGGCCAGTGCAAGCAGAAGCAGAGTTTACATTGATAGAAACTTGAGCTCAACTGTCTGAAAAGGCTCAAATGGACCCTGCTGTAGTGCTCTGAGCACTAGAGACAGGTCCCAAGAGGGTATAGAGGGGGGCCGTGGAGGATTTAACCTTCTCGCCCCCCTAAGGAACCTGATGAGCAGGTCATGCTTCCCTACCGACTTCACTTCCACGGGGTCATGGTTGGCAGTAATCACAGCCACATAAACTTTTAGGGTGGAGGGAGACAGCCTTCGCTCCAACCCTTGCTGTAGAAAGGGCAGCACGAGACTGATCGAGCATTTCCGGGGGTCTTCTCGGTGAGAAGAGCACCACTCAATGAACAGGTTCCAAGGCATAAGTGTGTCTCGTAGACAATGCTCTCGTCGAAGTGATGGTGTCAACCACCTCTCGGAGTAGGTCACCTAGAACCTCCTCGTCCCATCCAGGGACCAGACATGAAGTTTCCAAAGATCTGGACGCGGGTGCCACAGGGAGTCAGAAGATCCTTCCTCAGAGGAATCTGGCAAGGAGGGGCTGTCACAAGGAGCATCAGTTCCGGGAACCAGTACGGCGCCACGAGCAGGACCTGCTCCTCGTCCTCCCTGATCTTGCACAGTGTCTGTGAGAGAAGGCTCACTTGGGGAAACGCATAAATGCGAAGGCCCCACGGCCAGCTGTGTGCCAGTGCGTCCGTGGCGAGTGTTCCCTTGGTCAGGGAGTAAAACAACTCGCAGTGAGAGGTTTCTAAAGACGCAAACGGGTCTACCTGAGCGACTCCGAATTGTCTCCAAATCAGCTGGACCGTCTGGGGATGGAGTCTTCACTCTCTGGGGAGCGCAGCTCGAGACGGCTCGACGGCTGCCCGGTTGTGCAGCCCCGGAATGTGAATGGCACAAAGCGACCTCAGATGCTTCTGACTCCAGAGGAGGAGGTGGTGGGCAAGTTGCAACATGCGAAGGGAGCGTAGACCACCTTTCCAGTTGATGTACGTAATGGTCGCAGTCTTGTCCGTGCGGACCAGTACGTGCTTGCCTCATAAATGTGTCTTGAGACGGTTCAAGGTCAGGCGTACTGCCAGCAACTCTAGGCAATTGATGTGCCAGTGCAGTTGGGGACCCGCCCAAACTCCCGACACTGCAAGCCCGTCGAAAGTGGCCCCCAAACCAGTGGTGGAGGCATCCGTGTGAACCACGGCATGCCTGGAGACCTGTTCCAGGGGAACTCCTGCCTGGAGAAATGAAAGGTCTAACCACAGGGTGAAGGATCAGCGGCAGGCCGGTGTGACATGGACCCAGTGAGTGCCGCGTTGCCATGCCCACTTTGGGATTCGACCATGGAGCCAGTGTTGAAGCGGTCTCATATGAAGCCAGGAGTCCTCTCAAACTGTTTCAGTGGGACCACCATCCTGCTCTTGCACTTCTCAATGAGCATCTTGAACGAGAGATTGTGAAGGGCCGCATATGTTCAAGACGTGCAGATCCAAGATTGGCCTTAACCCACTGCCTTTCTTGGGTACAATGAAGTTAGGGCTGTAAAACCCTGTCCTCATATCAGCTGGAGGGACCAGCTCTTTCGCATCCTTCGCCAGTAGGACTGCGATCTCTGCACGCAAGACAGGAGCATCTGCCACCTTCACTGACGTGAAGTGGACACCCGTGAACTTGGGAGGGTGCCGGGTGAACTGAATCGCATAGCCGAGTCTGATGGTCTGACGGAGCCAACGAGACAGACTGGGGAGCGCACACCAATGTACCCGCGGTGGGGCAGTGAGGGGGAACGCCTGGCCCTCCTCCGGGGGAGGGAGTGGTGCGTTCACCATCTCCCAACATCCTCCTCCAACTCCGGGTCACCTGTCTCAGGGCCTCTTGTTCTTCCGCCTGCCGCCAGGTTTGGCCAGGACCTGGACGGGCGGGGCAGTCACCCTGCAACTGGCTCCATGGTGCTGCTTTGTTAGAGGCTGCTGCATTTGCTGCATGGGAGTTGGGGTGGTGGCAGGGGGCCACCCTCGGTGACGAGTAAGACTAGGGCACTGCCACCGTTGGCCGGCTGGAAGCAGCAGCTGCATGCCGGGGCAGGATGTGCTTAATGGACTCAGTCTGCTTCTGTGCAGCGGAGAACTGCTGTGCGAAATTCTTCACTGCGTCCCGAAAGAGGCCGGTCTGGGCCACAGGGGCATTCAAGAACCACATCTTGTCAGTCTCCCGCATGAAAGCGTGCTAGACTCAATCTTGTACTTCACTCGTAGTTGCATTCAAAGTGGATTGGTCTCTCTAAGCGAGATCCACAATTCATCGGTCACTGATGTGACTCGGAGTGACCGACTGAAAGGGAACGAAGTAAATGTAACTCGTTACTACCCACCTCTGCTCACGCTCTTCTGCTGATTGTTTTCATTTGAATCAGGTGCTACTTGGACATGACGAGTTTAATGTTTATTTCTCGGTTGCTGATTTTGGTAACAACAGTGTAAATGGAGAAATGTACATGTTTATTATTATTATTATTATTATTATTATTGAGTCACCCACACTTTTTAATAGTTCGATATTTAAACAACCTTAAGAAACCATGGTCAAAATGGAGGGGGGTAGTTTACAGTAACATTTCGGCAATCATGTCACATTTTCTATCTCCTGAACCACAAGTGATGCCAGATTCGTGAGTGAATAATACAATTAATGAATAATAATGAATTATTAATATTTTCATTCACACATTTAATAACCAGAAGATGGCAGCAGAGGACCACTATTGCCTCATACTCACTAATAGATTTTGCTTTTGGCTTACATTTAGACATTATAAAATCATTATTATGACATTTGAATTAATATTTTGTCCAAGTTTATCACTTAATTTGTACTAAGGTATCAGGTTTTGCAATTATGCCACATTATGATAACAGTCAAGCCTGAAAATTGTGTAAAGGGGGGGATCTGGTGTAAGCATTTTGTTAGCTCTGTTAGAGCCAGATACCATTAATTCATTCATTTATTTTGGGTGTAGAACAATCACACACAGTCAAAAACTTTCAAATGTTTGAAGATATATTAATTTACAAGGAAATGGAGACGCAAACGTTCGTAATGTCCTCCCAACATCTGCCAGCGGACATTACAAAGAAGACCAAAAGCGGATCGAAGAGGACGTTAGCAAAAGGCCCTGTTTGCTGGGATTATTATATCCTGTCATGTCCAATATGAAAAACCAGAGTATCTACACAACAGACAATAAAACTTCTGCATGTTTTGTACATATTTACTTGGTCAATCATCCAACCATTCTTTTGGCATTCTAAATTAGGTACAAAACAATTGTTTTGGTGTATGAAGTTACCCTAGCATTGCCATCTCATAAGAAAAAAAGGTAACACTTTACAATAAGGTTCATTAGTTAACAACATTAGTAAGCATGAACTAAGAATGAACAAAACCTCCACAGCATTTATTAATATTAGTTAATGTTCATTTCAGCATTTACTAATGCATTATTAAAATCACAAGTCGAGTTTGTTAACGTTAGTTAATGCACTGTGAACTAACATGAATAAACAATGAACAACTGTGTTTTCATTAACTAACATTAACAAAGATTAATAAATAGAGTAATAAATGCATTGTTCATTGTTTGTTCATGTTAATGTTAACAAATGACACCTTATTGTAAAGTCTTACCGAAAAAAAACAAACAAAAAAAAACAATCCACACATATGCTAAAATATTTAATGATTTTGAGCATTTCATACAAAAATTATCCATCAAATGATAAATAATTTTGGTAATATAAAATACATGTCAAATTTTGGTTTTGATATGTTCTAACAGATATACAAAATTTTACTTGTTTTTATGTCCCTAATAGCATATTGCTATCATAACAAAACTGAAAACGTCAAATACAATCTGATGAGTTTAAAATGAATAAACTGATTAATTAGGAGTAATATAAACACTTTATGACTGTAAAAATGCAGTATAATGTAACTGAACTTACAGTGTGTTAAATGTTATAATAGTGCAAATACTTTATACTATCAGCAAGGAGGGACAGTACACACATCTAGGGTAAACGTACCTATTAAGCTCACCAAAATCTACGTTGAGACATTTTTAGTGTACAAGATATTGGTTTCAGTACAAAAAGTTATTTTAAAATAAAATATTAATCTTCAATTAAGATATACATCATTAAATTCAGTCTGGCTGTACATTTTGTACCCTTTAAGCATATCCCTGTTCCCAATAAACTCACATCATGTTTTAGTAGAAATTCTTGTTTATTTTAAACAACCTTTTTAAAGAATAATAGAAAAATATATTTTTTGAAGGTACAAAGTCAATCACAAAAAAAAAAAAAAACAGAACACTAAAATAAAGCAACAAGGCATTCAATTTGATCAGTTACATTCATAGCAAAGTGTAATTTAAGCACATTGCAACATCTAGACTAGTCCACGTTCAGCTAAGTAACACATTCAAAAATCAAATAAAACAAACCAATAAAACATTTCATTCATGGGGATGAACACAGAAACTAGCCTCATTATGAAACCTCTTATTAAATGGATATCAACTTATTTATAGTCTCTTATGGCTGGAATACTCTACACAATTTTTTGCCCCGATTTTCCACCAATTTACAGTCTGGAGAAGTTGATGCTAGTTGCAAAGATCAGAGCCAGTCTGCAGATTTGAGTTGACAGAATTCATAGAAAATCGCAGTGTATGATGGTCACAGATTCTGAAGTTTTAGCTTCAGACTTTGACTCGACCCAGTCGGAGGAGATCAAACATGTTTGATATTTTCAGCAGATTTTAGAATACATATAGTTTTCGGTCCCACTTTATATTAGGTGGCCTTAACTACTATGTACTTGCATCAAAAAATAAGTACAATGTTTTTATTGTGTTCATGTTGTATTGCAAAACACCATTGCTGCTATTGAGGAGGGATACGGGTAAGGTTAGGGACAGGTTTGGTGGTATGGGTAGGTTTAAGGGTAGGTTAAGGTGTAAGGGATGGGTCAACAGTGTAATTATAAATGTAATTACAGAAATTAATTACAGATGTAACTACATATAAGTATTTTTAAAAATATAAGTACAATGTAAAAACATGTATGTACACAATACGTGCATTGTACCAAATAATTAATTTAAATGCAAGTACATAGTAGTTAAGGCCACCTAATATAAAGAGGGACCTAGTTTTCATTTCATTTCACGTGTCTCCTAGCAACAATGCTCACGTTTCTGGATGAGTTTGTTGTGATCTGCACAACTTCAAGGCCTGGTAGTGTATGATCCTCATTCGTTTGGTGTATGATGCCCAGTTTTCCTTTGGGAACTGTAAAACTATTTACAAGTCCCAAAGGAAAACTGGCCATCGTACACTAAACGGCTGAGGATCACATCATACACTGGTGTTTTAAAAATCTGTTTAAATTTTAAAAGTCATTCCAGCCTTTAGTCACTTTTTTCCTGGAGAGGTACGACAGGTTTCTGATGGCTCCTTCACTGAATGGATGACATGCCTCTTTCATCTTTGGGCATAAACTATAGTTACGTCTAGATTTTGTCATTTTAAAGCTGTGAAAATAAGTTATTAACCATTTTATACAGATTAACTTAAAGTGACAACCATCAGCTAATATTTAAAGTCTGTTTATGAAGGATTTACATAGACATCTTCAATGTGGAAGAGCTTAAAGAGAGCACACTGAGCTTAATTGGAGCAACAACAATTTTTGATAAAATTTCATGTAATATTTATTAAAATGACAAGATTTTACAAAATTAAATAATCTAGATTATGTATTAAATTCATACATATTTTATTATGAACAACTATTATTAACAATATCTATGAAATTATACTTTTTCTTATTGATGTCACACTGAAGCTGTGTGATTTTCATAGTAGTGTATTTAAGCTCACCTTACAATAATATGAAATCTTTAACAATTACAGACTGTCAATTTATAATATTATGGATGTAAAAGTACAAATCAGTAATGCATGTGAAGTAATATAACATATTAGCACACAATCTTACACAGCGAGTCAGCTAACTGTGTTCTGTAGCATCTGCGCTGTGTTGCTAAACCTATCTTTTGGATCTAATGTAATTATTTCCCACATCCAAGTTCCAGGTTATAATATGCAAATGTCTAATCTCTTAATTTTACAGTAAGTAGTGAAACTTACCCAAAATAAAGGCTTAAACATCTAAAAAAAAAAAATGCACATTTAAGAGGCTCCACTTTTGGTGAAAGTTTTCAGACAGCTTTCAAAATGGCCGCCAGACAGTGTGAACACATGGAGACCCACATCTTAGAGTGCACTGATCTGATTGACTTGAAATTACAGGAGGTAGTAACAAACACATCAACTGGTTAAGACCAATTAGGATAATACATTATTTTTTCCTTTTATAATGTGAGCTCAAATATGGAAATGTGCTTAATGGGTACGTGAGCTTAATAGGTACGTTTACCCTATATGCTCTTAATGACAGCAGAGAGATATACAGCGCAAATACAGCTGTCAGTTTAAAATGCCCTTCAAAGACTTCCATGACAGCAGAAATTTCAGCATTTAAATACAGGCAATTCCTAGTGTGAAGTTGTTCTGAATAACTTTCAAAATAACAAACAAATAGTTTGGAATGATGCTTCTGTTTTCTTTGAGATTAAATGAACAAAAATCCACAAACTTGTTTCAAAACTCTTTGTTTATCCAGACTCCTCTGCTTTTCCATTGCGTCTGCGTGTCTCGAGGCTGGATTCTTGGTCGGTTCTTGAGGTCATGGCAGTGCCCACTTTGATGTCCTCTGGGCTTGAGCTGTTATTGCTCACGGTTAGTGCGATTTCTTCTTTTGGCCTCTTCCAAGAGGGGCGAGTAGCAATCCAGAGAACAAGACCACCAAATGCAACAATGAGCAACCCAAGAACATTTACCAACACAGCTTCCGGTGGAGAGTCTTTATAAGCAGGGCTCTTACTGTAAAACATTAGAAACAACATTAAGAATCTCCTCTACTAAGTGCAAATTTGCTTTGACTTTCAAAGCGCACATGACAGAAACTGATTACATGTCCAGGACTCTGCATTTGTATGGTTTGTGTTGTCTGAAGCTGTACTTACAGGCTAAATATGAGTTTCTCTGTGATGCCCATGAGAGCTGTGGCTATTCCACTGGTGAAGATGAACAGGCCGCTGTAGATGTGTACAGGCATAAGAGCAGCACGCACATACACTGGAGTTGCAGGAATCAGATAGACGGCAATGCCCATAACTATCTAATAAATAATGAGAGAGAACACCACATCACACATGAAGGGCTAATATACATATATTAAATTGCTGGTTTGCTATTTTAATATACTTTAAAACATAATTTATTCCTGTGACGCAAAGCTGAATTTTCAGCATCATTACTCCAGTCTTCATTGTCACATGATCCTTCAGAAATCATTCTAATATGCTGATTTACCGGTATATTCAATTTTGGAAACAGTTTTTGCTGCTTTATATTTTGTTTGGAACTTGAGATACGTTTTTCAGGATTCTTTGATGCATAAATGTAAAAAAGAACAGCATTTATTTATTAAAAAAAAAAAAAAAACTTTTGTAATAATATACACTACCGTTCAAATATTTGGGGTCAGTCATTTTTTTTTTCTTTCTTTTTTTGTAAAGAAATTATTATTCTTTTTTTTTTCATCAAGGATGTGCTAAATTAATAAAAAGTGATGGCAAAGACTTATATTGATAGATACGATTTATATTCTGATTAAATGCTGTTGTTTTTAACTTTTTATTCATCAAAGAATCCTGAAAAAAGTATTAGAGGTTCCAAAAAAATTTTAATCAGCAAAAAATGTTTCCAACATTGATTATAAATCAGCATATTAGAATGATTTCTGAAGAATCATGTGACATTGAACACTGAAGACTGGAGTAATGGATGAAGAAAATTCAACTTTGCATCATATGAATAAATTATATTTTACAGTATTAAAACTGGGGGGAAAAAAACAACATTATTTTAAATTGTAATAATATTTCACAAGATCACTGTTCTTTCTGTATTTTTGGTGAAATAAACGCAGCCTTGATAAGCATAAGAAACGTCTTTAAAAAAACATTAAAACCTTACTGATCCCAAACTTTTGAACAGCAGTTTATATGCATACATACAAATACAAACACACTCACACACTCTACTGTTCAAAAGTTTGGAATAATCTGTATGTTCTAATATGCTGATTTTTTTTAATAATAATACTTTTATTGAACAATGGCGTATTCAACTGACCAAAAGTACATACCATGGTTTCCACAAAGATTTTAATATAGCAAAAACTGTTTTCAACATTGATAATAATAATAATAATAATAATAATAATAAAAAAAACATTGATGATAACTAAGCACCAATAATAATAATTGATAATACCTGAGCAGAAAATCAGCATATTACAATGATTTCTAGATGTGATGCTGAAGGGTAACTGCTGCTAAAATTAAATCTTGCCATCACAGAATGTCATAGTTTCATTTAAAGATTACAGGTGCATCTCAGTAAATTAGAATGTCGTGAAAAAGTTCATTTATTTCAGTAATTCTCAAAACTCAAATTGTGAAACTCGTTTATTAAATAAATTCAATGCACACAGACTTCTCTTAATTGTGATGATTTTGGCTCACAACAAAAACCCTCAACCAATTAGAATACTTCATAAAACCAATAAAAAAAACAAAAAAAAAAAAACATTTTTAGTGAATTGTTGACCTTCTGGAAAGTATGTTCATTTACTGTATATGTACTCAATACTTGGTAGGGGCTCCTTTTGCTTTAATTACTGCCTCAATGCGGCGTGGCATGGAGATGATCAGTTTGTGGCACTGCTGAGGTGGTATAAAGCCCAGGTTTCTTTGACAGTGGCCTTCAGCTCATCTGCATGTTTTGGTCTCTTGTTTCTCATTTTCCTCTTGACAATACCCCATAGATTCTCTCTGGGGTTCAGGTCTGGGGAGTTTGCTGGCCAGTCAAGCACACCAACACCATGGCCATTTAACCAACTTTTGGTGCTTTTGGCAGTGTGGGCAGGTGCCAAATCCTGCTGGAAAATGAAACCAGCATCTTTAAAAAGCTGGTCAAAATTTCTTGGTAAACGGTGCAGTGACTTTGGTTTTCAAAAAACACAATGGACCAACACCAGATGATGACATTGCACCCCAGATCATCACAGACTGTGGAAACTTAACACTGGACTTCAAGCAACTTGGGCTATGAGCTTCTCCACCCTTCCTCCAGACTCTAGGACCTTGGTTTCCAAATGAAATACAAAACTTGCTCTCATCTGAAAAGAGGACTTTGGACCACTGGGCAACAGTCCGGTTCTTCTTCTCCTTAGCCCAGGTAAGACGCCTCTGACTTTGTCTGTAGTTCGGGAGTGGCTTAACAAGAGGAATACGACAACTGTAGCCAAATTCCTTGACACGTCTGTGTGTGGTGGCTCTTGATGCCTTGACCCCCGCCTCAGTCCATTCCTTGTGAAGTTCACCCAAATTCTTGAATCGATTTTGCTTGACAGTCCTCACAAGTCTGCGGTTCTCTCGGTTGGTTGTGCATCTTTTTCTTCCACACTTTTTCCTTCCACTCAACTTTCTGTTAACATGCTTGGATACCAGTGTTGGGAAGTAACTAGTTACATGTAACGGAATTACGTAATTTAATTACAAAATAAAAGTAATTGTAATCAGTTACATTTACTGAGAAAAAATATGTAATTAAATTACAGTTACTTATGAAAATGTTAAGGATTACAAAGGGGTTACATCTGAATTTTTTTTTTTTTTTTCACACACACTCCCACATACAGATTTAATTGATTTCTTTCATAAATTGCAGTGAGTGCTCTAAAATATAGTTTATAATATGCTTATTTAATAACTCTTTTATTTCCTATTTGGGTTTATGTAAATACTTTATTTTTTTAAGATTAACTGTTTTTTTTTTTAAGGCATTGTTAGATTCCAGTGTTTCCTGTCATAGCTATGCAAAGATTTGATTTCAAAAACAGTATTAAACTATTATGATTTTAAATATGTATTTAACCTAAAGTAAGTCTGATTTTGTGGTGGCTATGCTTCAAAGGGGACATCGGATGCCCATTTTCCACAAGTTGGTATGAGTCTTTAGGGTCTTCTTGAAATACCAGTGGTCGTGTAAAATATCCCTTTAATACCTTGTCAAAAACAGTTCTGTTCACGGCGATTTGTTTCGGTGCATATCTCTTTACATGATAATGAGCTCTGCTCACCCCGCCCCTCTCTTCTGTGGAAAAGCAAAGGTGATTCGTAAATAATCATTAAAAATATATATAAAGTGTGAGACTTACTACTTCTGGAGGTGCAGCTGGATCATGAACAATAGGTACTGATCCATCCTTGAGTTTTAACTTTTTAACAAAACTTGCCTTGAAAAACGAATCCACTGCGTCCACAGTGGCTCTGATGTCTGGAGAAAATTAGGACTCTTATATTCTTCTACATCTAACAACAAAACACCTGCATTGCTTACAAGACGTTTTCGCTATAGCTGCTCAAGTGTGGAGAAAGTGACAGACTTCGTTCAACTGGCTGAGGGTGGAAATATGCAAATATGGGACAGTACATCAGAAGTTGTGGGAGGGGCCTGAGCAGTATGACATCATATTGGCTTGATAACTGTTTAGGTTTTTGGGGGATTAAAAAAAAAAATTGTATGTAAATTTGTATTTGTACGATTTGTAGGGTGGTTGTGTCTACGCACTACTAAGACACATTTATATGCAAATGAAGATATTTTGCATCCAATCTCTCCTTTAAAATTAAAATATTACAATCTTCATTCAAGTAATGAAGGATTTTGAAAGTCTGACAGTAATAAGTATTGAGCACTACTGTAAGGTTAACCCTGTCTGCTTTACATGTTTCAAAATGATTAACAGTTGAAAACACTGACATTTCAAAAAGTAATCAAAAAGCAATCAAATGTAATCAGTTACATTACTTTAATAAAGTAATTGAAAAGTTACACTACTTATTACATTTTAAGTAGGGTAACTTGTAATCTGTAACCCATTACATTTTCAAAGTAACATTCCGAACACTGTTGGATACAGCACTCTGTGAACAGCCAGCTTCTTTTGGAATGAATGTTTGTGGCTTACCCTCCTTGTGAAGGGTGTCAATGATTGTCTTCTGAACAACTGTCAGATCAGCATGATTGTATAGCCTAGTGAACCAAACTGAGAGACCATTTTGAAGGCTCAGGAAACCTTTGCAAGTGTTGATTAGCTGAGTTGATTAGCTGATTGGTATGTCACCATATTCTAATTTGTTGAGATTTGGTGGGTTTTTGTTAAATGTGAGCCAAAATCATCACAATTAAAAACCAAAGACTTAAACTACTTCAGTCTGTGTGCACTGAATTTATTTAATACACGAGTTTCACAATTTGAGTTGAATTACTGAAATAAATGAACTTTTCCATGACATTCTAATTTATTGAGATGCACCTGTATATTTAAGAAATACATTTTTAAATATATTCAAATAGAAAACAGATCATTTAAATTATAACATTAATAATATTTCACAATATTACTGTTTTTGTAAAAAAAATTAAATTAAATTAAAAAAAAAAAAAAAAAAAAACACAATAAAAAAAAAAATTTGATTAAAAAAAATGCAGCCTTGGTGAGCATAAAAGACTTATTTCAAAAATGTAAAATTAATCTTAATTATTCCAGTCTTTTGACTAGTGTATACACTGAAAAAAAATGTATTTTTTAAGGTAAGTGGTTGCAAACAATTTATTTTAGCTACATTAAAAAAAATAAAAATAAAAAAAAAATGTTGAAAGTTAGTCAACTAAATTTGTTTATTTAAATGTAGCTAAAATAAATTGATTGCAACCACTTACCTTAAAAAGATTTAGTAAATTCAATGAATTTTTTTTTTTTTTTCCAGTGGGGTAGATAATGGATATCATTTAAAAACTGAAATCTCAAAAGGCACTGTAACAAAAACAGCATGTATCATTAACTTTTACTAGTCAGAAAGAGAGTGGAAAATGGTCTAGACCAGGGCTAGGCGGCCCGCCATTCATCCTCGAGAGTACGCGCAGGTCGCACATTATTTTTGCACTAATTCGTTTGTCCACAAGGTGGCAACAGTGGCCTGGCTCGTTGTTTCACAGCCGCAGAAGAAAGAGATGAGAGACAAAACAACAATCTACCGTCCGGAAACCAACATCAATAAATGGCAGCCCTGAGAAGCACTTGTGTGAGGGGGTTATGACATATCCACAACTTTAGTTTAAAGGAGTATAAAGGCAGTGTTGTCGGTCATAACTTCTGTCGAGAAATACTAGCGCAGATGATTATCAAATGGAGTATAATCTGAAAGACTGCGCCCTGCGCGTTCGGCTGTATGGAGAGCTGCTTCAGACAGCGCGCTAGTAACGCTTCAACGGACACAAACACAAACAATGATGCCAAAATGCTGGGTTCCCTCTCGAGCTTTCACGAGACATCACGGAGAATTTCTCCGTTATGGGAACTCCTTCCCTTCAACCTTTCCTGAAGTCCTATTGGCTCACGCCAGTCAAATGACTGGCCAATTGTCGCGAAGCATGCAACCGTATGCAAATACTGACGAACTCGAGAGGCAGTATAAAATGCGGTGCCCGCGACAATTACGTCAGAATCTTCTACTTCACCTGTTGAATTCATCATGGCTACAGTTTGCAAGATCTGCGCGGGACCAATTGAACCGCCGGATCAACACGATCACTGCGTCGCCTGCCTGGGCCTGGCCCACGCCGAGGCGGCGCTGGTCGAGTCCGACTGCGGACATTGCGCGGACCTGCCGGCCCGCGTGCTCCGGACCCGCTGCGATATGATTCGCGGCCTATTCGGGGTGAGGCCCACTGCCGCCAGCGTGCCGCTGGTGGGCCCCCCCTCTCCTGGTGGCGGGAGCGTCGTCTTGCCGCTCCGCCAAACCCAACGGTCGCCCCATTCCCCAGTATCCTTCCCCGAGGACTGCTTCCGCCCTCCTTCCAACATTGGGGAGTTTGTGTCCTTTGGCCAGGAGGAGGGGGATGACACTATGTCCATTTCGGCCTCGGAGAGGGAGGATTGGGCGGGATCGGAGCCCGATCAGACAGACAGCTCAGGATCCCCAGACCTCCAAGAGGAGCTCATGAGGGTTCTGTCAAGGGCTGTCCAGGAGTTGGAGCTTACCTGGAGTCCTCCAGAGGAGCCTGCCAGGAGTAAGCTCGACTCCTGGTATTTCAGGTCCACACGGAAGGCTGACTCGAGGGCGTCGGTCCCCTTCTTTCCAGACGTGCACGAGCAGCTGGTGAAAACGTGGTCTGCGCCCCAATCGGCACGCGTCCACTCTGCCACACAGGCCATCTTTTCACACGTGGATGGGGCGGAGGCCCACGGGTACGTGCGCTCTCCCCCTGTCGAAGAGACTGTCGCTGCGCACCTTTGCCCTGCAGCAGCCAAGACCCTAGGCTCCGACATAAGCCTTCCCTCGAAGCCATGCAGGACCACCGCCCACCTCGCTAATAAAGCGTATGCCTCTGATGGCGAGGCAGCTTCCGCGCTGCACGCCATGGCGGTGCTGCAGGTTTTTCAGGTGAAGCTCCTGCAGGCGGCGGAGGGCGGAGTTCTCACTGCGGAGGCTGTGAAGGATCTGCGTGCGGCGACGGACTTCGCACTGATGGCGACGAAGCGAGCGGCCCAGGCCGTGGGTAAGGCCATGGGTTTTATGGTCGTCCTTCAGAGGCACCTCTGGCTAACCCTGGCTGATCTTAAGGATGCTGATCGTAAGGTGCTGCTGAACGCTCCTGTGACTCCCTCCGGCCTCTTTGGTGACGCCATGGAGTCCATTATTGAGCGCTTCGCGGAGGCTCAAAAGCGCGCCAAAGCCATGAGTCACGTCATGCCAAGGCGCGCTTTCCAGCAGCAGACGGCGCGATCCAGATCCTCGTCGGCACCTGGTTTTTCCCAACGAAGGGATAACCCCAGGCCAGCGACCGCGGCGGTGACTGCTACTGCTCCTCGCCAGGAGCCGGACGTCCGGAGGAAGGCGTGGGGTCCCGGGAGGAAGCGCCAGGGCCAGCGGAGGAGCCCGCGACGTGACTCTCGCCCGCCGCCGGTTGCTAAGCCGTCGTCCTGATGGTCTGAAGAGAGGAGGAGAGTGCGCGAGCGGCCCAGCTCCCAAGCGCCAAAAGTTCATGTGTTCAAATGTTTTTGTGTTGGATGTTCATTCAATAAAAATGCATACTTTCTCACAAAAAGAGCTCTTTCCTCCTCACTCAGTCAATGCGGCACCGCTTGCCCCGCCTCAGAGCAGTGCAGAGCCGCCGTCCACACAGGTTATAGTCGCTCATCTCTCGCCGGCGCAGCCATCGACCAAGCTGCTAAAGCCGTTATCCCAGTTCCTGAACGCGTGGGAAATTATTCCGGGGATCTCGCGCTGGCTACTCGGTGTGATAAAGCGTGGGTATACCCTTCAATTCAGACGCAGACCACCCCGTTTCAACGGCGTGGTGCGGTCTCTAACATTGCCTCGAAACGCCCTGGTTCTGAGACAAGAGGTATGCAATCTGCTCGAAAAAGGAGCGATAGAGAAAGTCCCTCCGAGCGAGCTGGAGTGCGGGTTTTACAGCCGCTATTTCGTGGTACCCAAAAGAGACGGGGGGCTCCGCCCGATTCTAGATCTCAGACCCATCAACAGGGCGCTTTGCAAGCGTCCGTTCAGGATGATAACGCTGAAACAGATCCTGGCGCAAATTCGCCCCGGGGACTGGTTTGCGTCCGTGGATTTAAAGGACGCGTACTTTCACATTCAGATAGCACCGCATCACAGACGTTTTCTGAGGTTTGCTTTCGAGGGCACAGCGTACCAATACGCTGTTCTCCCGTTTGGGCTGGCTTTGGCCCCACGCACTTTTTCGAAGTGCATGGATGCAGCACTTTCCCCCCTCAGAGCGAGCGGGATGCGCGTTCTCAACTATCTGGACGATTGGCTGATTCTAGCTCAGTCCCGGGACACGCTAACCAGCCATATAGAGGTGCTGCTTCGTCACTTGGAGTCCCTAGGGCTGTGTGTCAACATGCAGAAGAGCTTTCTCGCCCCGAGCCAGTCTATAACATATCTGGGAGTGTGCTTCGACTCGGTGGAGATGCGAGCCCGGCTCTCTCAGGAGCGCTCGGCGGCCATTTTGTCTTACCTGCGCCATTTCAGACTAGGCAGCTCGGTTCTCTTGAAAGATTTTCAGAGGCTGCTGGGACTCATGGCATCCGCTTCAGCGGTATGTCATCTGGGCTTACTTCACATGCGCCCGCTGCAGTTATGGCTGAAATCTCGAGTCCCATGGACGGCGTGGACTTCGGGCCGTCTGAGCATCGCGGTCTCCCGCGGCTGCATCGAAGCTCTGAGGCAGTGGCGCAACCCAGATCTCTTCAGCCGGGGGGTTCCCCTGGGATTGGTGACGTCGTGCGTTGTGGTCACGACGGACGCATCGACTCGCGGCTGGGGAGCAGTGTGCGAGGGTATGCCGGCTTCGGGGCTGTGGTCAGAACCTCTGAGCCGGTGGCACATAAACCGCTTGGAGCTGGAAGCTGTGTTCTTAGCTCTAAAGGATTTTCGGCCGCAGCTGGAACAGCGGCATGTACTGATTCGCACCGACAACATGTCCGTGGTCTCGTACATAAATCACCAAGGAGGCGTTCGCTCCAGGGCTTTGTACAAGCAGGCAGCGAGTCTCCTGCTATGGCGGACCGACACTTTCTATCCATCAGAGCAGCGCACATCCCCGGTCTCCTGAACCGCGGGGCGGACATGCTTTCGAGGAAGGGGATTCCCCAAGGAGAGTGGAGGTTGCACCCCGAGTCGGTTCGGATGATTTGGACTCGCTACGGGAGAGCGGAGGTGGATCTGTTCGCCACGAGCGAGAATGCGCACTGCCCGCTGTTCTTCTCCCTGTCTCACTCCCCGCTGAAGGGGGACGCTCTGACATCGCACTGGCCGGCAGCCAGGCTGTATGCGTTTCCTCCGATCAAGATATTGCCACTGGTGCTATGCAAGATCAGGGAGGAGGGGGCTTCGATGATACTCGTCGCCCCAAACTGGCCGAACCAGCCTTGGTTCCCGGACCTGACAGAGCTGCTGGTGGCGCCGCCCTGGCCGATCCCCATCAGGAAGGACCTGCTATCTCAGGTGGGTGGCTCGGTGTGGCACCCGAACCCGGAGTTGTGGAGCCTTCATGTGTGGCTGCTTCGGGGATCTCAGAGGAGCTGAGCGCCCTGCATTCTCGTGTGCTCGACACGCTCACGGAGGCGCGGGCACCCTCTACGAGGCGTTTGTATGCTCTGAAATGGGGAGTGTTTGTGAAATGGTGCAGTCATGCTCATATCGACCCGGCTATTTGCTCTGTGTCGGATGTTCTGCGGTTTCTACAGTACAGACTGGATAGTGGATCTCTACCATCAACACTGAAGGTCTATGTGGCAGCGATTGCCTCGTTTCGTTCCCCGCTGGGCGGGCAATCGATCGGGAGGCACGCGCTGGTGGTGAGTTTTCTTAAGGGAGCGAGGAGATTGCATCCTCCGCGTCCGCCTTCAGTCCCGCCTTGGGACTTAGAGGTGGTGTTAAGAGCTCTTTCACAGCCACCATTCGAACCTTTGGCATCCGTTGATTTGAAGGCGCTATCTCTCAAAACTGCACTTCTTCTTGCCCTCGCTTCGGCTAAGCGCATAGGGGATTTACACGCGTTTTCTGTGAGCAGCGATTGTATTCGCTTCGGACCCGGTGACTGCAGCGTCACTCTCCGGCCGAGACCGGGCTACGTGCCTAAATCATTATCTACCCCCTTCAGAGCGCAGACTGTTTCGTTGTCTGCCTTGTCTTCTGAGTCATCGACCTCTTGTGATGCGGACGCTCAGACTTCGGTGTGCCCCGTCAGGGCTTTGAGGATTTACATCGACCGTTCTGCTAGTTTTCGGCAATCTGACCAGCTTTTCGTGTGCTACGGTGGTTGCGCGAAGGGCCGAGCCGTTTCAAAACAGAGGCTTTCCCACTGGATTGTGGACGCTATCACGGCGGCTTATACGAGCCGAGGTTTGGAATGCCCTCTGCACATTAGGGCCCACTCAACAAGGGCTATCGCCTCCTCCTGGGCATGGTCGAGAGGTATGTCTATTCAGGATATATGCTTTGCTGCCGGCTGGTCTTCTCAAAATACCTTCGCCAGGTTTTACAAGCTGGACGTTCAGTCCTTAGCCTCCCAAGTGTTGTCGGTGAGTGACTGATTTATGTTTGCTACCGCTATTGTGGGACATGTGTGTGGTTGCCTCGCACAGTAATTACTCTGCGCAGCCTTCTTGCTATCGTTGTTGTTGTCTGCCCTGTACTCAGTGCAGCTCCAGTTATTCGTGTCTATTCGCTAGTGCTACCATGATCATGTTATGCTTCTGCTGCTTAACACAGCTATCTCTGTGCAGCCCCTTTCAATACTATTGTTGCGTCTGTTCTGCCCTGTTCGCAGCGCAGCCTGCAATATTATCGACCAGATATGCAAATTTCGTATACCTGGGGTGTAGACGCTCATTGGCTTACCTCCACCTATCAGCTGTGAGTCCGCCTAACAAGCGTCGCTATTGGTGGGAATTATGTGTGTGTGTATTCTCTCTTCGCTGAGTGTGTAACTTGTACAGGCTGCTCGTAGCCTCTCTCACGGCGGGATTGAATATCGTTCCCATAACGGAGAAATTCTCCGTGATGTCTCGTGAAAGCTCGAGAGGGAACATCTCCGGTTACTATCGTAACCTCGGTTCCCTGAGAGCGAGAACGAGACATCACGGTGTTCGCCGTGCTCGCTGCTCGTCCAGCTAAGCGGCGTTCAGTATCCGATTCTGACGTAATTGTCGCGGGCACCGCATTTTATACTGCCTCTCGAGTTCGTCAGTATTTGCATACGGTTGCATGCTTCGCGACAATTGGCCAGTCATTTGACTGGCGTGAGCCAATAGGACTTCAGGAAAGGTTGAAGGGAAGGAGTTCCCATAACGGAGAAATTCTCCGTGATGTCTCGTTCTCGCTCTCAGGGAACCGAGGTTACGATAGTAACCGGAGACGTTTTGGAGAGTGACCTCATAAACACTGTCTTAAATGAGTTACAAAGTCCTACGCGTCATGTGCATCAGGTTTTAAAGTGACAGCACTGCTTTTATAGTGAAGTCTGTCATTGATGTAAATCATCGAACAAAAGAAAAAGAAATCACTCGACTGCTCTAGTCGCTGATTAAGTTTTGTAGCTTGAATGAACATGAATCTATAATGTTTTTGCATATACAATTTTTAGTTTATGTGAAGATTAAGTTCACTTAAATAATGGCTTTCAAATATGCTGTAACGTTGAATTTCTATAATTAATAGCTAAAATTAAGGGGAAATGCATTTAATAGAGACATCAGTATAGCATTAACAAAAATACTGGCCATTGATACTTAGTAAAAAGATGTCATTAAACACACATTTAAAATATAGCATCTTTATATTGTTTCTACATTAATTTGGAGGTTCAGTGTGAAATTATGACAATATAAATATATTAATACGTAGTTAATCACAATGAATTACAGAAAAATGTGTGAATAGTTTTTATTTAATTGATTCACAGACGGCACTAATGTTAAACTTTTATAGATGTTGATAATATTAGTTAATTTTACTGCTGAATATGCATTTAAATTTAATTTCTAATTTTGTAGGCCCCTCAGAAAGAGATCAGGATGGCCACCCACCCCCTTGGCCCCCTTCAAAATTTCAATTCGATAATCCGGCCCTCAAGTGAAACTAATCGAATAGCCCTGGTCTAGACTAAATTAAATTGGGTAATTATTGTGATGTAAGTGGACTGAATGTGGAGAAAGTGAAGGATAATGGCTCCCTTTGGTTGAAGTGGCAGATGTAGTGTCTGTGAAAGCTTACCTGTGCTGGGTAGAGTATGACAGCAGCCAGGCCAATCCAGCTGTGCAGACTGTACATATTGGGAATGTTCTTTGCATTGTGGAAATCAAACACAGCCACCACAGAAATGATAGCCAAGATGAAGGCGAGAACATTCAGCCCTGCGTGGATAAGCTTCATCATCTGCTTGCTGCACCTCCAGGTCCATGGCAGCCTGTACACTACAATTGCTGAGGAAAAAATATTAAATAAAATAAAATAACATATGGGCTTTCTTTTTTTCTTTTTACAATACAATCTAGTTAATTATTTAATAATAAATAAACAAGACTTGGGAGACTGGTGGCCAAAATAAATACACGTGTTGGTTAAAAACCAACTAGTGGCAGGAGATTTTTAAAATGTATTAAAATCATAGGCTGTAATTATTGTTACGTCACTGCTGTCTAGGTAGGCAGCTCAGTACGGTTTGATACACAGCCACCATCTTTAACTTCAAACTGTGTCCGAAAAGTCTGAGTTTCGCTTCATTTTTTAAACACATAATAGGCCATGTTACGAGCAGTCGAAAAACATAACATTAATTTGTCGAAATCTTAAAGTTAAATTACGACCTTTCTCACACCAAATTCCCTGGGGAAAAGCAAAATAACTTCACATTTATTACATAACTAAAATTATTACTTTATTTATCTTTGGAGATTAACTAGCTGTAGTTTTGTTGGTAGTCCCGTGAGCTGTTACTTAGTTTAAATCGTGATTAAAGACTCAGGAATGTGAAACCTCTGGTTTCTGAATGAAATGTAAACATTCAAGCTCCTCACCTATTCCCTGAAGAAAAATAAAACCGATCACCATTAACAGCGGATGCCAGTTAAACTCGGCGGCTCCTCCGTCCCAGCCGAGCCCCTCTCTGTAATGCAAAACCCATGTTAAAGCGAACGCGATCGACACAATCCCGAGCGCCAACGCCAGAATGAAAAAAATGATAAACTGCATGTAGTTCTCCATCCTCGCAGTCTGCTGTAAACTCATCTGACTACAGCAGAGCAAACACTCGAGACACGTCGGATGGGGGCTGGGTCACTTTTGCACTTTCTCACCCAAACAAGGCGCTGTCTTAATCCCTAGCATTCAGCCTATCTGGGCAGCATTGCTGGGAGTAAAAATGCAGTGTAGGATGATGCCTGTCATACCCAAAAATGCAATCTAGGTAGGAGGCACACTAGATTTTGACCTTAGGTATAGATGATGGCCAGAAATACTGTCCAGGTTTTGAACTTCGTTATATATTTATGATGTCCACAAATTCTGTCTAGACAGGCAGCTCACTAGATTTTAACCTGAAGTATGATCCATACCCAAAATGCTACCTGTGACGCTTATAATGGTTAGTAACACTTAATATTTTGTGGGCACTGTGTTTTTTTTAGTTTACACTTATGATGCCCCATAATGCTGTCTATGTAGGCAGCTCACTTGGTTTTGGGACAGACTTCTTTCTTTTCCTTTTTTTATTCCAACACAATTTTGTAACTTACCACATTAAACTTATGCAACATCGCTAGTTTCACAATGATTACAAGAGAGTATTTGTCACAAACTAGTCTTTATTAGTAAAGTTACGAGTAAATAAAATAAAATAACTAAATAGAAAATTCTTTCAAGTTAAATTCCATCAACAAATAAATGTGTTTATCCAGGGCCGTTATTTTTCAATCCAAATGACAGTGTGAAAGATTCATCTAGTTAAAAACAAATATCTTTTGCTTGCGAGTTCTCAAAAATCCACATTGAAAAATCTAATTATATGTGTTGTTTTGTTTTTGAGAAACACACTATAGTTCATTGCTAATCATCACATACAGGAAGGAATATGAAATGTGCTCATGCTTCATCCGAAGCTCGTCTCTTCATTTTATAAACATGGCAGCAGAATGAGTTATTTTTCTCCTGGACAGTGTGAATAATCGTGTCTCTATCAAAGTAAACCTCGTGACTGTAGGTCTGGAAAACAAAGCACAGTTGATGTTGGGTTATGACAGATAGAGTGAATTATATCTAAAAACAGAGACATTTTTTAAATGTCATACCACATCCCATGGCTCTTTTAGGGGAACTCTCTTCATTAAAACCCCCGTCTTATTGTCATGTAGCCGTAGATGGGCCTGTCCGTCATCTTCAGTGTGAGTGATGTCTACCACAGCCAGCAGATCAAGTTCATCTTCATACTTCACCATTCTGAATGTCTAGATAAGACCATCAAGTTACTACATGTAAACGTCAAAGTATAAAACATAGCCCTGCTCAGAGATGCACTAAAGTGAGTTAACTCAATCAGCTACCTCTGTGTTTGACCCTATGCATTATTCCACTACATTATTTAAAAATTAAAGTTCCAGTTAGAATCTAAGATTGCTTTTACAGAGTTTGCCACATAAGAACATTTTTAAAGCGATGGTTCAGGTAAAAATGAACATTTTGTCATCATTTACTCACCATCGTGTTCTTATATTGTATGCATCCAGGTAAAGTTGGACATACTACATACCCAGCTTCATATAAAGAGCTGGATGGTTATATAGTGAGGCAGTTAAAATTTGCTAAACAGTATATTTCACTTTATGTGAGTGCACTGTATGCATAAGAATAAAGTGTAATATAATATACACCCAACTTTATATATAAAGCTGCCTGATAACAGTTTAGGTTTAGAAATTTATCAAAACCTTCTAACCTGTTATTCTATGGAACACAAGACATGTTCATACAGTGAAAGCATACACTGTTCAAGAAGGATTAAATAAAAAAAAAATTAAAAAACACAAAAAGAGTCCACACAAATTTGGCACATGAAGACACATTTCACCAGGTTTGTCAGTTGGTTCTTGTATGACAGACACTTATTTTGATTATCCACCTTTCCATCTTCAATGCGGAAGTAAGCCTACGGGGAGACTTCCTTTTCATTAGCCGCTATAGGTAAATAACGAGGAGAATAACAACGTGCAGTAAACGTTAAAACTGTTTGCACTACAAGCAGTGTGTTCATAATTAAGATAATACATTAAAATAATATGATAAGACACACCAATTTTCAATATCAAGCAGCAAAACAAAGAAGTCATGGTTACAGATTCAGAATAGCACGGGAATCCAAGAACAAAATGATTTTAACCTAGAAAAGTGGACAAGGTTAAAGAGTCAGTCTATAATTGCTGCTCTTTGCAGTTACAAAACTGGGTAACACTTTACAATAAGGTGTCATTTGTAAACATTAGTTAATGTATTAACTAACATGAACAAACAATGAACAATGCATTTATTACACTATTTATTAATCTTTGTTAATGTTAGTTAATGAAAATAGTTGTTCATTGTTTGTTCATGTTAGTTCACAGAGCATTAACTAATGTTAACAAACAACTTGTGATTTTAATAATGCATTAGTATTATAACGCTGAAATTAACATTAACTAAGATTATTAAATACTGTAAAAGTATTGTTTATTCTTAGTTTACTAACGATGTTAAGTAATGTGAACTACTGAACCTTATTGTAAAGTGTTACCCTGTTTTGTACAGCTAAAAATAGCTGGACGCGGATGAGACATTTTTACGGCAAGAAAAATATTACCTTCACTATATGACCCACACAACTTTGTGGAAAGTGCAGCATGAACATTTTTCTTTTTGTGTTTTTTTGTGTCATATAAGTTTGGAACAATATTAGGGTGAGTAAATGTTTTCATTTTTGGGTGAACTATTCCTTTAAGTTCCTTAGAATTCCAAATATGCTCTGGTGCTTTAAAAAGATCAGCAGTTCCTGATAAGAAGAGGGATCTTCGCTGTGCCAATTTTCTAACAAAGAACTACTGAAAAAACGTGATTTGCAGTACCTCCTGCGCAGGGTCATCGTCTAACAACTGGAATCTCCTTTTCACTGCCCGGCCAGAAGACGTCACAATCACCTGAGGGGCCTGTGGGGAAGAAGAACCACTGTTTACAAACCACCCTCCTATGCAGTAATGTTCTTTTAGTAATACATATCAGCTGGTATTTCTGCTGCGTTTAAAAATGAAAAAGTTATAGTATTGATATTTCTATAATATCCCATTGCTACTACAGCTGGTAATGAACCCATAGACAACATTTACTCTATTGTCACGAGCAGCAGTGATGGAGAAGTCCGTGACTATCTCACACTTCCAGTCACAACCTGTTTCAGCCATAATCTTCAGAACACTGTAAAAGAGAAATTTGAAAAATGACAATCATAGAGAAAAGCAAAATTGGAGAAAAGTTGTTTATCTACATGGTTTCTATGGTACATAACTAAAAACAATACTCTCATTGGTAAGGTCATGGTTTCTCACGCACTTATTTATCCTTGTTCAAGGACATTGTTTATAGTAAGATTCCTGTTATATGGGAATATTCAATGTGCAGCTTTGTCTCTAGCCATATATAATAAGCATTATGCTCACTTTATTGTGCTGGGCCCAGCATGGACAATTCGACCCGAGTCATCTGGGTGAAAAAAGATCCAGTCTGCTTCCAAAGAGTCACATTTCATGTCCTGGATGCCATTCTTAGCCTGATGTACAGATGACAGATTACTGGATTAGACATACTTGCATATCCAACTGCATATAAAGAGCTAGGTGATAATATAGTCACATTTTGCAATGAAATAAAAAAAATCGGGCAGTTGAAATTTGCTATATAGTATACATTTCTTTATGTAAGTGTACTGTATGTACACATATAAAGTTGGATATAATACACACCCAAGTTTATATACAGAGCTGCGTGATAATGGTTTAGATTTCTGCAATGATATAACCAAGAAAAACTTTTAATTAAATGCCACTTATGTCAATTATTGAAGATAAGTATAGAACCAATGGTTATTTTAGTACCAAAGTCTCAAAACATTGATTTACTGTGTAATTTTATAAGCAACATAACAGATAAACCTAATATTGTTTGTCTAGCCTCGCCTCGAGAGTTTAATATTATATCTACCACAAAAGATAATAATTTTAACTAAAATGTAACATGTAGGTAACAGACACACATGAACTCTCACTGCATGTCAACACTCTAAATATATTACAGCTTGGCTTTTTTCTGTAGGACTGATTTTCCAAAGAATATCTGCAGGAATGAGAGTATTCACCAGTGCCCCGTCTGTGATAGAGCAGATATGATGGGTTCCAATGTGTCTCTTGTGGTTGGGGGTGTAGATGTAGTGCCAGGGATGACCTCCGATCTGAACCCCATTCTCAAAGTATGACATCTCAAACAATACAGGAGGACACTCTGTAGAGAGAAGTATTGACAACTCACATGAAAACATTAAGATATTTTTCTGTAACTGTCACACCATCTACACAACGCCGAAACATAAATTCAGAAGCACTCATACTTAAAGATAATATGTGTAATTGTTTTTAATTTTTTTCTTAACTTACTCATAAAGAGTCAATTACAAGTAAGCCATTTTTCAATTGATTCTCTTTAGAAAGTGTAAACATTAGGAAGCACATCATGCACATATATTTTTACATTGTTCAAAGATGAATAGTTTTTGGGAAGTTAATTTGTCTACTATTACTAGTATCATTGCTCTCCATATTCCCAAGTCATTTGAAGTTCTATATTTGGTGGATATCCCAGAAGAGGATCTGCCTATGAGAGAAGAATGGTTTCAAATAGTAGCAGATATCAAAGAAATGGAAAGTCTCACGTATTTACAAAAACAAATCTCTGAGAACAAATGGGGGAAATGGTCAGCTTTCTCCCATGTAGAATTTAGAGTTTGTATATGGTAAGTGTATATGTGTATATGGATAAAATGTATGGCAACTTGTATATGTAATTTTCTTCGTAATCTTCTCTATTGCTCCTAACAAAAGTAACAAAATAGAAAGTGGAAACAATATAGTACTGTTGTACTATCTAACCATTGTCAGTTCTTCACCATCAATTACACACTTCATCTCTACACCTGCCTGCAACCTTCTTCAGCAAGGGTTCATAGTACACACAGAGGTGACCAGTGAAGTAGGGAAATAATTGGATATTCTAAAAATTGAAGAACAGCCTTTTCAAGCAGAATTTAGGAGTCACTGGAATAGCCAAAAATCCAAAGAGAAAGTAACTTGACCTACAAGTATATTCCATTGATAAAGGTCACCTAAAGTGACGTTTTTACAGGCTCAGTTTTGAACAAGTATTTTAAGAGGTATCATATAGTGTTTGTAATCATGATCTCAGTGGTAGGAAAATGAGTTTGTAGGCTCATGTTATGGCCTTGGACTGTCAGAGTGAGAGATTGCTCTGTTCTCAACACAATGGGAATAAAATACATGAGGCATGGGCTTCTGAATGTAAAATAAATGATGCTGGAAATAACTGCACAAGTTTGATGCTTTCAGCTAAATATGAGTTACAAACAGATTGTGATTTTAAATGTCACATTTTTAAACATTTTGGTGAATCTCCCAAAACCTGTCAAGAATATTTCACTTTAAATTCTAAAGAAAGATATACAAAATTATATTTTGCATGAACAGATATCACCCATTTAAGGTTTGAAACTTGATATTTTCAGCTTTATTTTACTAAGAGTGGAGGTTACTACAGTTTTACTGTTTTTTTAACTGTATATAAGATACCAGACACCCACCATGAATGTGAATGTTGACCGGAATACCATATGGAGCTTCTCCCACAACTCCTTTCAGCTCCCACTGCTGTCCCAAAGCCAACTCCTCATTTCTAAACTGAAGTGAAAAGAACACATCTGATATAATTACCGAACAACTGCACGGCCAATAAATCAAACAATCATAAAAAACAATAACGCTTCCATTACCTTATTAACAATGTACTCAAAACTGTAAAGTCTGACGTGTTTTGAGCTGTGTGATACAGCTAACACTCCCTGTGACAGCAGCACGTCCACAGCAGTCTTACCAAACACCTGAACATAACACAGGATTCATTCAACTGAAAATGCTGAAAACTATTTAAAGAATAAAAATGACCATTTATTGAAACTAAGCTACAAGAAATACCTGTTCTGAACATAATTACCATTATAATGTAAGTGAAGATAAATTGAAATAAATGGAAATTAAATTATAAAAATGTTTAACCTTTCAAAAAAACAGCTGTATTTGAATGTGGTAATACAGATATTACTTTTTTATTTATCTCTAGCATTCCTACAAGCTCCAGTGGAAAGACTTGAAAAACGGCCACACGCATGAGGATGTTATTATCAACACCAGCCTGAGAGAGTGAGAGAGAGAGAGAGACAGAGAGAGACATTTTTTTTTTTTTTTTTAAATTCAAGCGTCCTTATTTAACAAAAAGATTACTCACATAAAATCAACTTTTCACAAATTTTAAAACCATTTTATAAAAAGTGCAAAATAGAGTTCATTTTCAATAACAGAACACAAAGTAATATTAAATATTCTTTCAAAAATATTTAAAGAGTCCATAGCTTTGTAAAAATGAAAATCAATTACAAGCCTTGATTTGATCATCAGAGAGAGAGAAAGAGACCCAACTGCATATGGTGCAAAACTGCAAGTGCAATGCAGATATAAGCCCCAGGCCCCAGTAAAGTCTGACCTGTCGTTCCAGAGTCGTCTGTTTGCTCTGGACGGTTTTGACATAAAATGTCTCCTGTGAGGAGTCCCAACCTAAAGATCTGTTAACAAACTCATATTAGTACGACAAAACACATCCCAGCATACAATTTGTCAAAAGTCATTTCAGATATGTTGATGAGATCGCTGCTTTTGTCGAAAATTACACTATAACATGGCACGAAATGCAGCTTGTTATCATTAAAGTTATTACCACTACTTCATTTTGTTACTACAGTTAAATCTAGACAGACAGACAGACAGACAGAGGGATAGAGAGATAGAGAGATAGATAGACAGATAGATAGAGAGATAACCTGAATTTGAAATGCGAGGAGAGGTAGACCCGCTCTAGTGTTTTTCCTGTGTCAGCTGAGAGCCGATATAACCAGTTATGAGCTGTCAGGACCAGCAGACATGATTTCTGGTCTGAAGCATTTGGCAGAACTTTGTCCTGCAAAATTATCAGTTACATATGAAGTTAAAAGGGATATTTATTCTGCATATGCAAATATGAATAATGTGCAGCAGCTGATCAAACTCACTAGAGGACACTGGCATAATAAAGCATCTTCAATCTTCTCCGTTTTGGGAGCTTTGGGAAGCTCATACAGCTGTTCTGGCTCAGGCAAAAGGCTGTGATTTTTAATAAATGTGAACCATATTAATAGATGTCATACTGTAGCATCACACAAAATTATCATTAACACTTTACAATGAGGTGTAATTTGTTAACGTTATTTAATGTATTAACTAACATGAACTAACAATGAACAGTTTCTAGAATTTAATATCCTTTGTTAATGTTCAGTTCACAGTGCATTAACTGATATTAAAAGACACAACTTTTGATCTTAAAAATGTAATAGCAAATGCAAACATTGACCAAGATTTCAAGATTTTTCAAGATCTTTAAGTACGGCACATGGTTAGTTCATGTTAACTAATGTTAACAAATGAAACCTTTTTGTAAAGTGTTACCAATTTCTAAAAATGTCTACCAGAGTCTAAAAAAAGTAATATCAGAATATATAGTTTACCTGCTGTAACAACACCTATAATTATCAAAGTATATCCGCCCACTTTCATAGGAGATGAGGGACTTGGAAGTCTTGCTCCAAACCTTTGTGAATTCTGCACCATCCTATAAAGTCACGACATAAATGTGACCATGGATATTTGTAGCAACAGCCAACAATATATTGTCTGGGTCAAAATGATTGATTTTTCTTTTATGCCAAAAATCATTAGGATATTAAGTAAAGATCATGTTCCATTAAGATATTTTGTAAATTTCCTACCGTAAATACATCAAAATTTAATTTTTGATCAGCATAGCTAAGAACTTCATTTGGACAACTTTAAAGGTGATTTTCTCAATATTTTGATTTTTTTGCACCCTCAGATTCTAGATTTTCAAATAGTTGTATCTCGACCAAACATGTCCTATCGTAACAAACCATACATCAATGGAAAGCTTATTTATTCAGCTTTCAGACAATGTATAAATCTCAATTATTAAAATTGACTCTGATGACTGATTTTGTGGTCCAGGGTCACAAATAAGCATCATTTTATTTTTCGAAATTGAGATTTATACATCATCTGAAAGCTGAATGAAATATAGCTTTCCATTGATGTATGGTTTGTTAGGATCGGACAATATTTGACTGAGAAACAACTATTTGAAAATCTGGAATCTGAGGGTGCAAAAAAATCTAAATATTGAGAAAATTGCCTTTAAATTTGTCCAAATGAAGTACTTAGCAGTAATGCATATTACTAATCAAAAATTAAAAAAAAAATATTGGAACATGATCTTTACTTAATAACCTAATGATTTTTGGCATAAAAGAAAAATCGATAATTTTGAAACATTCAATGTTCAATGCTACTTATGACTTGTTTTGTGCTCCATGGTCACACACACACAAGTCAAGTCACCTTTATTTATACAGTGCTTTTAACTAAGCAACTTTACAGTATCAAATAGGAAAATAGTGTGTCAATAATGCAAAAGGACAATAGTAACACAGCAATACTTACTTGGAGAATGATGTTTCTCAGGATCTTAAGATTTGCTCCCAATAATCTGCCAGCGTCATTGGCGCAGGATCCACTGGATCTTGAAGCCAGGAGAATACAGCTGTTTTTACTGGTGCGCGTGCACGCACATGGAGATGGGAGCGCGCACATAGGGGACGAAACTACTCACACCATTCACATAAAACATACAGACTAACACAAAACTAAACGGAATAATCTTCGGAAATAGCATCTAAGTAAGTGTTGGGTGAAGTCAACTCTGTCTTTTTATATTCTGACTCTGCAATCATTTTAGCGTTGCTCAAGTTCATATTAACGTTAGTGTTATCCAATCCTCAACACTAGACATTAACGAATATACTGGAGAACATCTGCGTCTTATGCCTTACATAAGTCAAATGTAAGCAGATACATTAATTCATCTGGCTCTTATTATAATTAAACGTCTGTTTAATTATAATAAGGGTGAAACTGTAAATATTTGCTACTATGCTAACTGTTAACTGCTAACATTTTCATTGTTTACATAAAACATCATATCAAGCATTTCCAAAACGTGATAAACCCTTAAAATATATCCGCATAAAAATCTTACAATTGTCTCCTTCTAGTAGTATTTTTTATGCTTGCTTTGAAATGCTGCTCACATGTGTTTACAAAAACTTCCGGGTGTGCGTCATCTGAAGGCGCGCGGTCGCTGTTTCCGGCTGGGATATGTAGTTCAATACTTCACACTAGTATGTAGTGTTGCGTTAACTACTAGTTTGTAATGATCATAATGACTAACTGACGTTCTCAGATAAGTGTGAAGAGATGAGGGGCTTCTTGAGGCTGACTGTCTGTGCTGTGAGCTGTATTCCCCGCAGGCCGTGCAGTGGAGGAGGAAGACCACCCGCGCCGTTAGGAGGAAGAATCCTCTCCAACCCTGATCACATCTTCCAGCATAACACGTGGTACTACAGATAATTGAGCTTTGTTAGAAAACGTGAAATATATTTTATTTACTTACAATTATATATTACATCGCAGGCTATTTTAAGTGGACAGGGTGAAAAAAAAAGAAGAAGAAAATAGAAATGATAAGTTTATGAGCAAGAAATTACAGTCAAACCTAAATTTATTCAGACACCTTCAACATTTCTCACATTATCACAGTTTATTCGCTATAGTTTAGAAAATGGTAATGCAATATGACAAGAATTTAGAGTTAAACTGTCATAACAAATTCATCTTGATAATGTCAGATAACTTTGATAGAATGTTATGTAATCAATTCGGTTGAATAGCTGTCAGCTGTTAAATTTAAGTACACAATTAGATAATAATTTAGGTCAACCAATTACCAAGCAATGCTTAATTTTGTTCAGTCTGTGGTGTAAAAAGGTCGCATTAGCAATTAAAGAAAACACACTATGAAAACATGGTCAGGTCAAAGTGTCTGAATAATTTTTGGTGCCAAATGTTTATTAATTTTACTGGTAATCCACTGTAGGAAGAATTTTGGGGTATAATATGTCACAGTTAACTTTATTTTGCTATCCTCACTTACATAAATGAACTATAGTGTCCTGCACCCACTAATAAAAAAGAAATATCAAAAATTATATCTGGTGTCTGAATCATTTTTGGTTTGACTGTATGAATCTACAATACATACAATTTACTGTAAAATAATGATGTTGAAGAATGTTCATTATTATAAAAAACATTATTAGGATATTTAAAGTTGTTTGTCAACTAAATAGATTTTAGCTTATGTCAAGTGCTTGGTAAAAATAAAGAAGCCTTTTATTGTAGACAATTCAAATTTATATGCATGGTAGATAAAATGTTTATTTATTTTATTAGATTTATTATTTTCTGTTGCTTTTTACAATAGACGTTGTTCCAACACAGCTTTACAGAAATGTAAAAAAAAAAAAAAAAAAAGAAAGTCTCCTATTGAAAATGTATGGCCCGTCGTGAAAAGGTGAATCAGACAATAACGACTACGGACTGATGAGCATCTGAAGTCTTGTATCAAGCAGGAATGGAGAAAAATGATGCATGCGGAACTTTAACAATTAGTATCCTCATTTCTCAAACAATTACAGATTGTAGTTAAAAGGACAATTCTGTCCCATCTTTTCTGGAGTGAGTTGCAACTATCAATATCATTTTTTTTTACATGTATTTTTATATATATATATATATATATATATATATATATATATATATATATAATTAAGTTGGTCAGTGAAAACACTGATTTCCAATGTTTTCACTGACCAACTTAATTGTATATTTCATTGTATTTTTGTTAATTATATTAAGGTTAAAAAGAATGAACAAATCACAGATTCTTTTATTATAGATTCTTTTAGATTTTTATTGCATTTTACAAAATGTCCAAAATGTTTTTTGGAGTTGGGGTTGTAAAGAAAGAAGAAGAAAAAAAATCATCTCTCAGACAGGAAACGACTCCCATTGTTCACTTAAAGGAGCCGGTTCACATCGCTACCAGTGAGTAAGAATAAAATAAAATAAACCTGTGCTGTTCTCCAGGGATCATGTGCAGTGGACAGAGGAGGAGACCGAGAAAGCCCGGCAAAAAGCAGAGGAGAACTCTAAAGAGAAGATTCCTGTAGAAGAGCAATGTAAAGATTCAAAACCCTACTCTCAGTAATGTGTCAAAACATGCCGCCTTTGCCTGCTTGTTTTCTAGTTTTGATGCCTTGTTGTTTTCTCTCCCATCAGCTAAATATGACAGAGAAGGTCATAAGTATTGGGACCGATTTTATGAGGTGCACCAGAGGAAGTTCTTCAAAAACCGAAATTGGCTCTTGAGTGAATTCCCAGAGCTTCTCCCTCCAGACGACGCAGGGATGTGCAGGCTGGAACAGAAGCAGGGCAGTGGGGTGGACTCGTGCCCAGAGCAGCAGTCCTGCGCTTCCAGTAAATTAACCAGTCATACAAACACATTCCCTGGACAGCATGCTGCTTTCAGGATACTAGAGGTATTACAGCCTCCGTTCAGTCACTCACGAACAATTTATTTATTGCCACAATCGCGCTGTGTTAAATAATTTAGGTTTGGGATTCTGTTTTGCACTGATTTTGATTTGTTTTTTGCAGGTGGGCTGTGGTGCAGGTAACAGTGTGTTTCCCATCATCAGCACCATCAGGTAAGAGCGTCGTCTTCACAGTGTGGAAAACAAAACCTTGTTTCCTCAGAAGAAAAATCTCATTTTTATTACTAAGAAAAGTCATGTAGAAGTGTGTCTATCAGTTACCTTAGCAAAGGACTAAAAGCAGCATAAAGTACACTGTTCAAATGTGTGGGGTCAGTAAAATTTGAGAAACATGTTATAAAAGAAATCCCTGCTTGCCAAGGGATCAAAAATACAGTAAAAACAGTAATATTCTTTTCTATTTGAATGTACTTTCAGCATCATTACTCCAGTCCTCAGTGTCACATGATCCTTCAGAAATCATTCTTATATGCTGATTTACTGTTCAAGAAACATTTCTGATTATCATCGCTGTTGAAAACAGTTGTGTTGCTATTATATAATATGTACTTTTTAACATCTACCTCCTATGTGTCACAAAGCTCCTGCATGAATGATGAATGATGCATTTATATAGCGCTTTATTGTGTATTGCTGTACACCCAAAGTGCTTTACAGTCATGTGGGGGGGTCTCTCCTCAACAGGGACGTGCACAGGGGGGTTGCTCAGGTTGCCCGGGCAACTGCCCATATACCCTTCTTGACTCACGTTGCCCTTCCGAGGTGGAAAAAAATAAATAAAAAAAATCGTACAATGGATGCAGAATTTCACGTAAGCCTAGATAAAAAAATTAAAAAAACGCAAAGCCTCATTCACTTCCATATTCGGGAAAGTGAAAGTCAGTAGGGGAAGGGCAAACTCTGTTTACGTGGCTGCAGCGCTGCACGAGACCGGCACCTGAGCTGAGCCTGCATGAGCGGCACTAGGAGATTGTCGCGGTTGTCGGGTGAGACGACTTAACGTTGTCGGAAAGGTATAACAAACAGACGATCATCATCAAGTTTTATGAAATGAATTTTTTTTGGGGGGGGGGGGGGGGGTGTTGGTAGGCGAGTGCCCTTTTTTTAGGTCAGAGCAACTGCCCCTCAAAATTCCTGTGCACGTCCCTGCTCCTCAACCACCACCAGTGTGCAGCATCCACTTGGATGATGCGACTGCAGCCACAGGACAACGGCGCCAGTGCGCTCACCACACACCAGCTACAGGTGGAGAGGAGAGAGAGTCATAGAGCCAATCAAGTGGATGGGGATTATTAGGAGGCCAAGATTGATAAGGGCCAGTGGAGGGAATTTGGCCAGGACACCGGGGTTACACCCCTACTCTTTACGAGAAGTGCCATGGGATTTTTAATGACCACAGAGAGTCAGGACCTCGGTTTAACGCCTCATCCGAAAGATGGAATGATAAATTAAAGATAAACTTGAAAGCAGCAGAGGGATCACTGTTGACTTCAGGTTGAATGGAAACCTCTTTAACCACCAAGGTCTCAGCAGTGCAGGTTCTAGAGTTGCAGTATGCCGATGACTGTGTGCTTTTGGCACATACACCAGAAGACCTGCAAACTATCCTTGTTGCAGCTGTGAAGACATACAGCAAATTAGATTTGTCAGTCAATACTGCTAAAACTGAAGTGATATGTCAATGGAACCTCAGCTCTCCAACCACTATGCTGGTTTTTACAATAGAAAAACAACCACTTACAATAGTACCATCCTTTAAGTATCTGGGAAGCATTGTATCAGAGGACTGCAATCTCAATGTCGAAATTGAAAATCAGATAAAGCAAGCCTCTGTAGCCTTTGGCAAACTTCAACGTAAGGTATTTGAAAATAAGCATCTTCAATTGCTAACTAAAGTTACCATCTATAAAGCTGTTTGCATCACTTCTCTTCTTTACAGCTGCGAAGCCTGGGTTTTATATAGCTGCCACCTAAGGTTGCTGGAGCGTTTCCATATAGGGTGTTTGCAACGAACCTTGGGGATTACATGCTATGACCGTGTACCCCATTTTGAAGTGCTTGCCAGGACAAACAGTAAGAGCATGGAAGCCACAATTACTGAGCATCAGTTGCGCTGGCTTGGGCACGTTATTAGGCTACCTCAAGATCGTTTGCCACGTCAGATCCTTTATGGTCGGCTCCATGAGGGCCGCCGTTCCTCAGGGGGTCCAAAAAAGCGATATAAAGACCAACTTAAAATATCATTAAGGAAGTGCCAAATTAATCCCTCATGCCTGGAAGAATTAGCAGCAAATCGCACCACCTGGAGGCAGCTCTGTCACGCAGGAATAGTGCAGCTGGACTCAGAGAGAAATAAAAGGAAACAACAAAAAAGACTAAGGAGATACATAGCCATGCCTGGCCCTACAAATTCTGACTTTATTTGCCCATCTTGCAGTAAAATCTGTGGATCAAGGATAGGGCTTTACAGTCATCAAAGGATACACTGTAAATGAGGGTGAAGGTCATCATTGGAATGCGATGGACTGCCGAAGAGAAGAGAGAGAGATTCTTTTATTTTTTTTGGAAACCTTGATACACTTTTTTCTTGATTCTTCGATGAATAGAATCTACAGAAAAAAAAACAGCAGATATTTAAAGTAGAACTCTTTTGTTACATTATAAAAGTTTTTACTGTCATGTTTGATCAATTTAATTTATCCTTGCTGAAGAAAAAATAAAAATATTTAAGAAGAAAAACTTTCTGACCCCAAACTTTTGAACATTAGTATAGGTAGTTTAAGCTTTAAGTCTTCTGAAGCCATGTGATAGCTTTGTGTGAGAAACTATATCTTCAGTGTTTAAATTCCTGTGTGATAGCAAACTCATCAGTTTTTAATGTCAGTTTTTTTATGTACTGTACACTAGTACAGTAAAAAAGTTTTTGATCAGTAAGTTTTTTAAAGAAGTCTCTTCTGCTCACCAAGCCTGCATTTATTTGATCCAAAGTACAGAAAAAGTAATACTGTGAAATATTTTACTATTTAAAATAACTGCTTTCTATTATATTATGAATATATGTTAAAATGTAATTTATACCTGTGATCAAAGCTGAATTTTCAGCATCAATACTGTTAATACTTTTATTTAGAAAGGATGCTTTAAATTGATCAAACGTGATAATACAGACATTTATAATGTTACACAAGATTTCTATTTCAGATAAATGCGGTTCCTCTAAACTTTCTATTCATCAGAGAAACCTGAAAAAATTCTACTCGGCTGTTCTCAACATTTTTGAGCAGCAAATCAGAATATTAGAATGATTTGTGAAGGATCATGTGACTGGAATAATGATGCTAAAATGTAGCTTTGAAATCACAGGACTAAATTACATTTTAAAATGTATTCAAATAGAAAAGTTATTTTAAATTTTTACTGTTTTTAATTTTACTGTTTTTGTTGTACTTTGTATCAAATAAATGTAGGCTTGGTGAGTGGAAGAGGCTTCTTTAAAAAACTTTTGACTGGTAGTGTATTTGCTAAATATTTGTATAATAAGCAGGATATTGTACAGTCAGTAATTTTCAGGTCATTATCATTCGCAAAACAGACTGTAACAGAATGATCAGGACACAAAGCGGAGGCTGATTGTATATTACCCCATACATATTAAATTCTGAGATAAGGAGATGAAAATCAGAAAGTTGTAATAGCAACTCTTATTGGGAGTAACAAGTAAGCAGGTGTATTTGTGTATTTCTAGGGGCAGTAAGGCGTTTCTGTACTGCTGTGACTTCTCATCTCGAGCTATTGAGCTCATCCAGGTAAATGACAGTCACATGTCTCTGCTCCTCAGTGCATAATTATACCCGCCACCTTTACATCAAACAGAGCCCACACACATCCCAGATTTACATTAGTGAAAGCCTTTGAGAATGGAAAAAGATTGGGAGGGCAACATATCCTCTTCTCCATTCATATTAATGACGGCTGATCAGTCGTGTGGGAGTTTGGCTCTGTCTCCTGGTGCTTGATGCTTTTTGGTATGCAGAGACCTTCATCAAATGCCAACAGCAGAACATATTGAATAGTGGGGGAAGTGACATCCACAGCATGCCAACAGCAGCATTTCTATTCCATCAATATATGCTAGACTTTGAGAAAAAACTAATTCTGCTTTAAAAACTGTACTCATGAACTAATATTTTAACATTTTGTGAAGAAGTCCAAGTCAAAATAGCCCACCCAGAGTCTCTGTGATATCCAGGACCATATGATTTGGATGCCTCCTTTAATATAGACTACCATTCCAAAATTTAGGCATTTTTTTTTTTTTTTTTTTAAGAAATGAATTGAGCAAGGACAGCTTAAATGTATCAAATTTATCAGAAGTAAAGTGAAGACTTAGAATTTAAAAAGTAAATATTTTAAATAAAATCACGTTCTCTTTAATTTCACAGTTTCCAAAAATAATAAGCAGTACGACTTTTTTCAACATTAATAATAATAATAATACGAATAGTGTCTTGAAGACTGGAGTTTTTGAAATATGTTCAAAAGAAAACAGTTGTAATAATATTTCACAATATTACTGTTGTACTGTATTTTTAATCAATTATATGAAGCCATGTAAGCTTAAAAGACCTGAGATGACCGAGTAACCTGTTATAGTTTTTTAAAATTATTTTGCTGATGTGTTAAATCAAGAGTAATTTATGGAAATTAAATATTTTATTGTTAAATTCTAAATTGTAAGTGTTTCATATTTAATTTCTTTGTTAAAACAAGCATTTCATTTATTTAACACCATTTATCATTGCTAAAAATATCTAGTTTGAATATATTAGTGCTGTCAAACGATTAATTGCAATTAATCACATCTAAAATAAAAGTTTTTGTTTACATAATATATGTGTGTACTGTGTATATTTATTATTACCAAGTGGATGCTGCATACTGGTGGTGGTTGAGGAGAGACCCCCCCCACATGATTGTAAAGCGCTTAAGGTGTACAGCAATACACAATAAAGCGCTATATAAATGCATCATTCATCATTCATTCATTCATTATATATATATAAATACACACACGAGTGTATATATTTAAGAAAAATGTTACATTTGTATATAAAATATATTTATATATAATATAAGACTACTACATCATCTTACATTTCATACAGATGACTGTTGACAAATATGATGCAGGGTAATAACTCCATAAATGCAGTTATTCAAGATATGGGGCAAAAGTGCCCCTGTATGAGTTTTTGTCTCACATTTATATCACATGATAAGCGATATCACAAGAATGCTGTTTGTCCCCAATAGCACGAGTTCAAATGTGATTTTACACAACGGTTCAGTAATAAGAAGTTAATATTGTGCTGTATTCTTTATTATATTTTGTTTTTGCTCAGTTTTGCCAACAAAAATATTACCTATAAAGCCACAGCAGAACTGTTGCGCGTCTGTGAGCAGCACAGCGGTGTTTAATTTCTGAATGATTCCTCGTTTTGAACAAATTATGTGAACCAGTGATTCAAAGCCCATTCATAGGCCCTGTCCCAAATGGCACCCTAAACCCTCGCGGCCTTCCTCTGAGTCCGCACTTTCGTGATGTAATGCCACTTTGACTGTCGGGAAGAAGTCTGCTGCAGACCTCGCCAAAGTGCAGGCTCGGCAGAAGTGCGGATTGAGGGCATATAGCGGCCGCAAAGGGTGCGCTCGCGAGCACCCTTCTGAACACTAAAATGACAAATGGGACACCCTGTGGTCTCATGGACTTAAAGGGATAAATCAAACAAAAATGCAAATTTGCTGTTGTGACCGTACTCATGTATAATTTGAAGTACTACTGTATATTTTATGCTATTACTGAATTTAATTCATACTAGTTTTAATTTTACTAAAAAAATTTCCACAGGCTTAATTTTGATGTTTTTTTGTTATTTATTCATTCATTCATTCATTTATTTATTTATTTATTTTTATTCTGGGCTGAAATATGACATGGACATTTCATTGTGGGTTTCACCCTAAAAGTAATTTTTTAGTGTATTCAAAATGTACTTAACACAACTCGCATGTCATTATCATTCCCATGTATTTATGTGATTTAAAGTGTTCTCTGCTTTCATATTAAAATAAATGGAACTCCTAACATTTGTTAATTGTATTAGTATAATAAAATGTCCACAGTAATCTAAATCTAAAATGCTTCACTAAAACTACAGTCATTTGAGGACAGTTGTGCATGTTTTCCCCTTGCAGGAGCACCCAGACTATGACCCTGCAGTGTGTCACGCATTTGTGCAGGACATTTGTGACACAACGTCCCCATTTCCCTTCCCCCCTGAGAGTCTGGACATTATTCTAGTGGTCTTTGTGCTCTCTGCCATCCACCCAGCACGGTAATAAAGGTCATATATTCTCACACATCCATTCAATATGTTAACACTGTAACACACTTGCCCTGTCTGTTTATTTGACCAGTATACTCAGCGTCTCGCTTATTGCAGCCATTCCCAGCTTAACTTTCTGTTATGTCCTTCAGTCAAATCTACCTTTTGCAACATGTATTTAATAGCTTTAAAATAATGAATATGTTTTTATTTGGTCATTCAAACCACTTTTTTTATATATATATATTATTATTTTTTATATTTATATCAATCCAGTCCAAAAATGTTATGATAAAACATGATGCAGTTCATTCTTGGACTCATTTCTCTTGGACTCAATGGCTGCAACTGTTAAAGTATGGCCAGCATTGTATCTCCAGAAGTTATCTAAGATATCCTCAAACATAAACATGATCTTGACAGCTCTTTAGCAGTGTTATGGAAAATTGTGTGTTTGAGATGGTCAGTTTACATACTTTACCACCGCTCTGGAGTATTTATGATATTTTTTTCCAAGTGAAATAAGTGCAAACATGAACCCTTTGAATAAGCTCAAATTGTCTGCACTTGTACTCATAGTACCATAGACTTCTCTTCTCTTCTGTTTGCGTTAACAAAATGTCTCTATAGCCTCTCTTCATACTCTGAGATTTGTTGAACTAATGTTTCCACTGATGTTTCCTCATCAGATTCAGAGTTTTATACATCACATGTTTAATATTGAAACTGGAGGCCTCGTTTGGGTTGTTTGTACAGTGTACTTTTTAAAGGTTCAGTCCCCCAATAGTAACTATGGGCTGAAGTGCCTTCAACAAGATTTCATGGGGAGCATATCTGGCATTATTGAAAAACTCTGGACACAGTTCACATAATTGCCAGGGAATCTCTGTTTTTTGCATGAACATCTGCATCAGTGTTAAAACTAAAAACTAGATCCATTAAAAAGGTGGTAATTGAATAAAATAAACTTTAATTGAAATAAAATAAAATATAAAAATGACCTTAAACGTATTTTATTTCAGCTAGTCGCCAACAATTCTCATTTTCATTTAGTCATTTAGTTGATGTATTAAAATAACTAAAGCTAAAACTGAAATAAAATTAATAAAAACTATATAGATTTACAAAATGATTAAAACTGTAACTAAAACTAAAATGAAAATAAAATATATGAATTAAAACTAATTCAAAAAGCTATAATTGTATCTCAGTTGTGTTAAATATCATAAAAATGTATCCATACAAATTGTTGTTATATTCAAACTTGTCTGATATCACATGATAGCTTTATAACCTGTCTGTTATTAATAAAAGATTAACCTGCTTAAAACACTTCTAATCCTTCTGGTTTCCTTCAGCAGAGCTCAAGATGTGGTGAAGGGTTTAGCTGGATTCCTGAAGCAGGGAGGAGTCATGCTGTTCAAAGACTACGGCAGATATGATCTGTCACAACTAAGATTTAAAAAAGGTGATTGTCTCTGGATTCATTAAGCTCTGGGGCAGTCTTTTCACTTAAAGGTGTACAGTACATACACACTCAGAATTGTCACATTAGCATTTTGACTTGTCTCTTGTACCTCTTCAGCTTCAACATCGTGTTTAATTAACTCACACTGGGTATCATATAGCATTAAGAATAATATTTTTTACGGTCCCACTTTATATTAGGTGGCCTTAACTACTATGTACTTACATTTGAATTAATCATTTGGTACAATGCACTTATTGTGTACATACATGTTTTTACATTGTACTTATATTTTTAAAAATACCTATGTGTAATTACATCTGTAATTAATTTCTGTAATTAAATTGATAATTACACCGTTGACCTATCCTTTACACCTTAACCCACATTTAACCTACCCAGACCACCAAACCTGTCCCAAACTTTACCCATATCCCACCTCAATAGCAGCAATAGTGTTTTGCAATACAATATGAACACAGTAAGTACATTGTACTTATTTTTTGGTGTAAGTACATAGTAGTTAAGGCCACCTAATATAAAGTGTGACCTTTTTTACAAAGTTCAATATTACAGTGATTCAGTTTTAATCGATATCCAAATCATCAATACACAGTATGACACATTATTTTTGTTTTCTTTCCATAAATATTAACTGAATGTGTTAAGCTTTTCATTACAGAAAACATAATATATTATTTGAATCCTTTAATCCATTTCTATACCTAACATTCTATTCTTGTAATACTGAAACTTGATTGATCGATTCTTGTATAACCATGCATGACCACTTTCTGCAGGTCAGTGTTTGTCTGAAAACTTCTATACGCGCCAGGATGGAACCTGTGTGTATTTCTTCACAAAAGGTAGAACCGTTTGAGCCGATTTTTAGATATTATTAAACTCCTTGCATATTATTTTTGGATTCCGTCCAGTTTTTGGCTAGTGTAAACACCTACTATTCATGCTGAATGTCCTGATCTCTATACAGATGAGGTTCATCATTTGTTTTCTAATGCTGGTTTGGAGGAGCTTCAGAATCTGGAAGACAGAAGACTGCAGGTAAACAGAGGAAAGAAGGTGGTAATGCACAGAGTGTGGATACAAAGCAAATACAGGAAGCCTTATCTGATTTCAGCAGCAGACTGAGATCTAAAAGAACTGGGCTAAGGGCCTTGAACACAAAGACCTATCAAGATTTCAAAGGACATTTCCTTTGTGATGGACTTCAAGTATAGCAAATGATGGAGATATAACATTACAAAAACATCAAGAAGGCAATCAATTTTTATGTTTCTAACTTCCCTAACTTCCCATGTGCCACTATTTTCCATTGTTAGATTTCAATAAATTGTAATGAATGCATTGTCTTGTAGTACATTATTAGTTAATCAAGTGAATTAACATTACTGGAGTATTGAAAGTTAACAGTAGTTCTTCTAAAATTCACTTTAATTAAATACATAATTAATGACTAAAATGATGTTTGATTTTTTTCATAAGATTATTTTGTGTATTGCTATACTATTTTTGTATTTATTAAAACAAAATATGCAAAGTATCCCTTCTCATGGAAATACCAGTTCACTCCTTGTGACAGTGTCACAAAAGATTTGATTTGATTTGTTCTCCAAACATGTATTTGCTCGGGCTTTTATGGAATGGTTTGTAATAATTGGCATATTTATATTTTTATTTGTAATGTTTTACATGTTTGCGGTGGCAAATTGATTTTCAAATAAATAAATTTGTTTAAAAAATGTTTATTTGACATTTATTTCACAAACATACTTCAGTCGTAATTATTAAATGTGTATTTTATATTCACAATATGCAGTGTTGGGAAGCTTTGGAAATGTAATAGGTTACAGATTACAAGTTACCCTATTTAAAATAAGTAGTGTATCTATTACAATTACTTTATTAAAGTAATGTACCTGATTACATTTGATTACTTTTCTAAAAAAAAAAAAATTTCAACTGTTAATCATTTTGAAACATTTAAAGCAGGGTTAACCTTACAGTAGTGTTCAATACTGATTACTGTCAGACTTTCAAAATCCTTCATCACTTGAATTAAGATTATAATCATTTAATTTTAGAGGACAGCCACCACAATATCAGACTTTAGCACCTCTTTTTACTTTGAGATCATTTTGAAGTAAAATACAAATTTACAAATCATAATATATAGTTTAATAATTTCGATACTATTTTGGAAATCAAATCTTGGCATAGCTACGGCAGGAAAAGTGGCATCTAACAATATTTTAGAAAAAAAAAACAGTTAATCTTAAAAAAACATAAAAAATAAAGCATACAAACCCAAATAGAAAATGTGATACTTGGTGACTTTATACCGCATTTGAAGATTACGTTACATTGGAAACATTGGTGTCTCATATATTGCAGTCAATGCAATTTGGGAAAGAAATGAATTAAATCTGTTTGTGTGAAAATATTCAGATGTAACCCTCTTTGTAATATGTAACATTTTCATAAGTAACTGTAATGCAATTACACATTTTTTCTCAGTAACTGTAACAGATTACAGTTACGTTTGTTTTGGGTGACACTGTTTTAAGGTGTGATTGTTACATGTTACATGTACTTCCTATTATAATAACACATTATGCATAATTACATGCAAGTAACCCTAAACCAAACCCTAATTCTAACCCTAACCATATAGGAACATGTAGTTAATTAATATTACTCAGTATATGTATAATTACACTGTAACAAGGACACCTTAAAATAAAGTGTAACCTTACTATTTTGTAACTAGTTACTCCCCAACACTGAGTATATATGTTATTGTCTGCAGGGTTGGGGAAAGTTTTAAAAGTAATGCAATACAATATTGCATTACCCCATTAAAAAATAACTAAGTATGTTACTTAGTTACATTTTATGGAAAGTAATGTGATACATTACTTTTGAGTTACTTCTTAAATCTGGGCAGGGCTTGCTTATTTGTTTTTAATATAAAAAAGTTTATATTATACCCCTTTCACAACAAAAGTGAAATGAATAAGCCTCAATCTTAAGGAAATGCAAATTCATATCTTTACAGTAGAGGGCACAGCTCAAAACAGTGTTGCCAAATTAGCAATTTTGTTGCTAAATTTAGCAACTTTTCAAACTACCCTAGCAACTTTTTCTTCCAAAAGCACCTAGCAACAAATTTAGTTATTTTTAAAATTTATTTGGCAACTTTTAGCAACTTTTGATAAGTGACTCAAACAATAAAAAGGCACACATTTTCCATCCAAATTACACAAGAGGAAACCAAAGATGCCTAGCAGTACACACATTACGTGAATTAACACCTTGTTAGTAGCTTGTACCTGCAATTGTTGATCAGTTAGTGCACTGTAAGAAAAATATCTAGAAAAATGGAAAAGGTACTAGTAATTTTCCAGGACATTATCCGTTATACATTATTCATTATCCATTGTAACCCGAAAACACAAAATGCAATGCGTAATTTAAAATCCAGGAAAAAAAAAAACCTGTGAAAAATCAATACGGAAAATTCCTTCACATTACAATAGTAGATTGTGCCCCATTTTTACAGATTTTTCTTATCGTGTAGCACACTAACTAATGGCTAATACACTGCTTAAAACTATAATTGCTCAGAATGTGTAGTTTTACTAGTTTACTAGCTAACTGGAAAACAAAAAAAAATGTGTATGTGTTTAATTCAATGTTGTATTTAAAAATAGTTATATTTTAATATTATATTATGTTATATTATTTTACAAACAAATCTAAATTAACATATATAAAATATATTTTTTATAATATAGACTTGATGTAGGCCTAGTGACGCAATTTTGCGTCGTAATTACGTAATGATGTCATCGTGCAATGACATCACAATGTCATTTAGCAACTTTTAGCAACAAATCGACCTTCCTTTAGCAACCTCCCCTGAAAATTAGTTGGCAACACTGGCTCAAACAAATTAAATTGCAAGAAGAATATGACCATTTTGATATGACGCAGGAGAAGAAAGTTCAACACTATTCAGCAATAACAAAAATGAAACACAAATGTCATTTTTTGCTTGATTGAATTGGATCATCGAAGGTCAGTAGCAAAGGGTTAATAAAATGGGATTAGATACATAAATTATATTTGTCTTATTTAACATATTTAATTAGGCTATTGCAGGTGTGTATAGGCTAATATTCTGAGTTTGCATTTGATTGTTTTTATTCATTTTGAGGAATACTGAAACTGTTTTTTGTGCAGGTGAGATTAGTAAATACATGTTCACATTTGTAACCCTGGAGCACAAAACCAGTCATAAGTAGCTCGGGTATATTTGTATAGCCAACAATACATTGTCTGGGTCAAAATGATTGATTTTTCTTTTATGCCAAAAACCATTAGGATATTAAGTAAAGCTCATGTTCCATGAAGATATTTTGGAAATTTCCTACCATAAATATATCAATATTTAATTTTTTATTAGTAATATGCATTGCTAAGAACTTCATTTGGACTTCATTTTATCAATATTTAGATTTTTTTTACACCCTCAGATTTTAAAATAGCTGTATCTCAGCCAAATATTGTCCTATCCTAACAAACCATACATCAACGGGAAGCTTTTTTATTTTTTTTTAAATTGACCGTTATAACTGGGTTTGTGGTCTAGGGTCACATTTAGTCTAGACCTCCAACATCATGTTCACCAGTGTTGGGTGAGTTACAAAAAAAGAAGTAATCCACTACAAATTACTAATTACTTGTTTAAAATTATAATTTGATTACATTACTGATTACTGCATTTAAAAGTAATCAGATTACTAATTACTTTAGTTTCAAGTTACTTTCAAGTTTACTTTACTTTTCAAGTTATCAAAGCTAAAAAATACACTACAAAGAGAAACTCAGTTCTTTCATTAATTTCATATTGACTGAAAAAAATACGTAAGTAGGCCTATTATTTGTATACCCTGATTCACTCTCAATGTCAACAAAACTTTTCTTTTTTATTTTTGGTTTTGTAAAATAAAGAAAACAAATAGGGTGCTCTTTCTGCATTCTCAGTCTCCGTGAATATCTTCCTGAAATGAGTCACTAGAATGAACGAAAATGACATGAGAAATACAGTATATCTAAAGAAAGAAAGTCATGTCGAAAAATAATCCGTATGAAACCAACGCGAGGTCCAGTCTTTCCCGTCTGAGCTCACCTATAATGTGATCATGCCCACGCATATCGCGCGCTATAAGATAATCATCCGCGCGAAACCAAGCTTGAGACGCTCAAGTCACCTCTGTAGAAAGATTCAAGTTCATCTCGGCTACTTTTCGTTTTTGGAAGAAGACGCGGCTGTGAGTAATAAACCTTGAATTGTGATGCCGACGCGGTTTAATCCAGCGGTTGATCTCATTCTGCTGAGTCATTTTTTTTTTTTTTTTTTTTTTTTACTTTATTAGTGTTACTGTGAAATAAACTTGTACACATTCACTTGTTGAACTTTTCCCAAACTATAATGCCAGACTAAAATATGTCGAGCGCAACATTTCAAATATGATAGGCAACCTTTCATTGCATCTAAATGTTGTAAGACTCTCATTTTAGCTCGCATTCTCCGGTGATTTATTAAAGGGCATACTGACGCACAAAACATGATTTTTACTTCATTCTTTTTTTAAACACTGCATTTGTAACTTAAGTAACGTCATTTTATTGACATAGCTAAGTAACTGTAATCAAATTACATACATCATTACTTTACTGCGTTACCAGGAAAAGTAATTAGATTACAGTAATGCGTTACGCGTTATACCCAGCTCGATGTTCACACAGCGCACACAACGGCTCTGCACTCACTTCCGATTTCTCTCAACATGGCAACACGAGAGCTGTCAGTCAAGACATGGGAAACAAAGGAACTGGCGTTACTTAGTATTTGAAAAAGTAACTCAGATATTTCCTTATAAATTAAAAAGTAATGCGTTACTTTACTACTTACTTTAAAAGTAATCTGATTATGTAACTAACGTTACTTGTAATGCGTTACGGTTACCCCAACATGTAGCCTATAAATTACATAGCTTAACAAGATTGTATGGTATTTAATTTTTTACCTTGATATTGATTTGATGCAAACCTTTCTGTCAATTTATAGCCATACAGTGGTGGCCAAAATTATTTGAACACTGGTATTTTCACCAGCTAAAAAATGGTTTTAAGTCAGTTATGTCTTTTGCTGTAGTGTGTCAGTAGGGAATATCAGTTTACATTTCCAAACATTCAGTTTGCCATTAATTGTAATAATCCAGTGAGATTTTTGTCTGACAACAGCCAGTGCTCCACACAGAGATCTGATCTGATCATCATCCAGTCTGTCTGGAATGACATGAAGAAACAGAACAAACTGAGACAGACTAAATCCAGAAGAACTGTGGCAACATCTCCAAGACGCTTCAAGAAACCTACCTGCAGAGCTGCGATAGGCCTACTGTTAAAGGAACACTCCACTTTTTTTGGAAATAGGCTCATTCTCCAGCTCCCCCAGAGTTAATAAGTTGAGTTTTACCGTTTTTTAATCCATTCAGCCGATCTCCGGGTCTGGCGTTAGCACTTTTAGCATAGCTTAGCATAGATCATTGAATCCGATTAAGACCAGTAGCATCGCGTTCAAAAATGACCAAAGAGTTTCGATATTTGTCCTATTTGTCCTGAGGCGCTGCGTAATATCACTGCACCTGCTGCGGCCATGTTACGGCAGCAAAGTTCCTTGATTATTATGCCGGAATGAGAGTAGTTCCTAATCATATCAGCCTAGAAAATAGCAACTTTTCATTTTCTGCCGGTCTTAGTACACGATATAACTACAGAAGAGTCAAGTTTTAAATAGGACAAATATCGAAACTCTTTGGTCATTTTTGAACGCGATGCTACTGGTCTTAATCGGATTCAATGATCTATGCTAAGCTATGCTAAAAGTGCTATCGCCAGATCCAGAGATCAGCTGAATGGATTCAAAAACTGTAAAACTCAACTTATTAACTCTGGGGGAGTTGGAGAATGAGCCTATTTCCAAAAAAAGTGGAGTGTTCCTTTAAAAGTTTTAGGCACTTGTGTAAAAATGCTTTAAAATGAGGATGCTGTCAAAAATTATGTCATAAATAGATTTTCTTTATCCATTAACTTCTATTAACTAAATTAAATCAACCTTTGCATTTAAAGCAGCTTTTGCCCTCGGTGCACTTGCACATAGTTTTTCAGGAAGCTTTGCAGGTAGGTCTCTTGAAGCGTCTTGGAGACGTTACCACAGTTCTTCTGGATTTAGTCTGTCTCAGTTTGTTCTGTTTCTTCATGTCATTCCAGACAGACTGGATGATGATCAGATCAGATCTCTGTGTGGAGCACTGGCTGTTGTCTGACAAAAATCTCACGATTACAATTAATGGCATGAATGTTTGGAAATGTAAACTGATATTTCCTACTGACACACTACAGCAAAATATATAAATATTTGACTTAAAACTATTTTTTTATAGCTGGTGAAAATACTAGCGTTCTAATAATTTTAGCCACCACCGTATGTTTACCATATAGGCACTAACAACCGTGTGTGATGGAAATGATGTTTAGACTGATGGGACGGTAATTTCTGAGTGCCCCCCTAAGTCTCTCCCACCATCTCATTTTCATGGGATGAGTGTCAAGTATCGCGATAGATAGTGTTTTAAGAGAGTAGCTTCATGTCTTCATTTCATCTTTATCCTCCTCAGTAGCAGTAGCAGGCGCTTCTAGACGCACTGCAGAGGGCGATGAAGGTTTGTGTGTCTGTCCCAAGTGTTGACAGCCCCTCCTCTCCCGATGAAAAAAAAACATCATTCACTTAACCTCCCACATTTTGTCTGATGTCGTTTGCGTGGACAGCTGATTGATGTTTTGTTCTATGGTTCTCTAAAGTGGCTGGATGAGTGCGCAAAGTAGCAGTGGAAGTTTGGAGGGGGCGCCATCTTAGCTCCAGCAGCAGCAGCAGCGGCTCCCCGGCGCCGTATTCTCAAGCACCGCGCGCCGCTCGCACCAGCCAAAGAAGGTAAAGTCTGCTTCTTTTATTCCCTTATGTTTCTAGTTTGGGGTAGTGGAAGAGTTTTGGTGGAAGGTTCCGCCAGTGGAGTTAAAATTAGGTTAAAATGACTCGACCGACTTGGGTTGCGAGTTACAGTATGAGGTTAGCAGTCGGCCGGGTTAGCTTTTTAGCTGGACTAGCTAATCTGCTAGCTCTGTATTGGCTGACAAGCATGTTAGCATCTTAGCTTGGTAGCGTGTTGGTTTTCCTGGCTAGTTAGCCGCCTAGCTTGTGCTGTCAAAACCAATGGTAAAAGTAGCATCTAACTGGCTAACGTGCTAGCATTTTAGCTTCGCAGCTGGTTAGCATGGAGACCTCATTCCGTTGAGGGACTAGCGTTGTAGCATTTTAGCTTTTGGCTAATTAGCATCATAAGCTCATACTGTACTACAGTGCAACTGCTCAGTATGAGCTCCAGCAAGTCAAAATAAGAAATAAAGAAAACGTCAACTGGTAATTTACTGTTTGAAAACATGCATTGGCGGCTTGATATCGCATTTAAAGGTTAACTTGAGCTGGAAACTGATCATTTTGACGTAAGATTTGAGGTTTTAGTGAGCAGGAGTGAGACTTGGACACTCTGGTTCATGATGACAATCAGGGTCGCTCAAGGAGCAAAATGGATTTGTTTTGTTTTTCGTCGTGCGTTTTATTAACTTTTCTTGTGAATCCACTTGTTAGTGTTGTTGGACGTTTGATTTTATTGCAGTGCGTGTTTCCATGCACGTGTGTATTAAAGCACACTGAATCTATCAAACACACACACAGTCACACCGAGGTATTATTCTCACAGTTTGGGCTTGGTCTTGCTGTAATGGGTGTAAATTTGGCATTGTGCCCGTGTTAAGGTGTCGTCCACTTCCACACATATGGCATTTATGATATTATTGGAGTTGTTGGCCAGTTGTCAACTTGTGTCAGTTCGCACAACTGACCTTTCATCCTGTCACCGAGCATTACATCCAAATACTAATATGTGTCTGTCAACATGCCTAAAAAGGAGATCATTTTGCTGTACTCTTTCTGTGCTGTTGCTTCTGCTTGTTGTTTTCATTGCAAAGAGACTAAAGATAAGTGATATTCCCCCTGGGAGATGTTTAGGTGAGAACCTGTAAAGAGCTGTTTAACTGCAAAAATAGAGATTGCAAACAAGCACTGTGCTGTAGCACTGAGAACATGCAGAGTTGATTATTGAATTAATTGGAGTTTACACAATCTTTATAATTTATTTTTATTGATTTATATTTATTTAATTATATCCATAATTATGCAAATAAGAATATAAATAATTATGAATGAATAATAGATTTTTCACATACACACAGCATAGTGAAAGTTATGGCATAAAACCCAAAGTAGGTGCTTTTGATTGACAGCGTAAGTATGTGTCAGAAACAGGTGGACACTGTGCCTGTGAGGAGCAGAGAGCTAAAATGACATCCCTGCATTGTAAGGGTTCACCCGGGTGCGTGTGCAGGGGCCTGAGAGCAGGAGACCCATGCAGAATGTCAAGAAAACGATGCCTCTTCACCAGAGAGTGAATAAAGGACAAAGAGCAAGAGGGAGTATGGAATATTTAATATCCTAGTCCTGTCCTTTACATGGTTTCGTGTTTGAATTATGATTTCTTTATTTTCGGTCTTTTCGGAAATGTAATTTATCAACCCTGGGTGATGCTATTAAGCCGCATCTGTTTACTCGAGCTGTATCTCCCAGATGTGTTGTTTTTGAAGTATAAATGGATTATTTAGCACTCTTGAAACACATCCACTGAGTCTGAGGCTGCTCAAAATAGCCTCACCTTCTCTCGTTGGCCTCCATTACAAACTCTAATGATAAAGCTTCCCTGTAGTCCTGTCTGTGTCCTGGCCTGATAACACCACTGATCTTTGCACTGCCATTTTGTGTCAGTGGAAATGTGCTGGGCATCCATGTTGGCTCTTGGTCCTCCAGAGAGAGAGGGATAAGCCTGGTTAAAAGGCTGCAGCCAGACACTACGCTGCCAGCAAGAGTTTCATACAGCAGTGTCTGCTACAGAGAGCCGCTCGCTTCTTTTATGCTGTTGTTTCAGTTCCGATCACAGCATGACATTACACAATGTGTTTTACAGTGACACAATTCACAGCTGAAAAGCCGATCTGATAGTGGGCAAGTCACTTTTGTTTATACAGTACAGTTGTCAAAGTTTACAGTAGTGAACACTGAAAACTGCATCCATGTTGTAGTGTTGGACGATACGCTCAATTTTCATATCGTCCCATCGTCAGCCCATGAGATCGCTGATACACTATATTATCGTGCTAATTTATTTAATTATTTATTTACTTAGTTTCATTGCCGGAAAGTGAACCATCTCCAGCGTAAGTCTAAAAGCAGCCTAATGTTTCTAATAGTGTTGTCAAAAGACCCGGTACTTTGGTACCAAGTCGGTACTAAAACAATGAAAACGTCACGGTACCAGGTTTTTTTAAGTACCGGTGGTACGGAGTACCCGGTAAACCCAGTATGTACGGCCTTATGATTTCCGCCATAAAGACGGACGGAATCTCGGAATCCAGTTATAAAAACGTAATTTACAGTTTAGCACGGAATGTCACGGAATTTGTCAAAGTTTGGATGAATTAATCAAAAGTAGGTCATTGCACTTAAATCAAATCGTGACACGGACTAGTATCTGTAAATATTAAGCCGCAAAAGTCTATTCAAATATGAATCCCGCATGTTCTGCGAGTCTCTGATTGAATGAGTGAATGGCAGAGACGCGCATTTTTTTTTTTTGTTTTTTTTTTAACTACATGCACTGAAGCGTGCCTGACGCTCGTGGTGATTTCAGCATCTGCCATCTCAATGAGGACATAAATACATGAACAACATTTCCAGAACTGCTCTGAGAGTCACTTCATGAGTATTCTACCGCTTCATTTGCGTAAAACCAGCGTCATATCATATAGCTACACACAGAAATTTAAAGGTATTCACGGCAACCCGTCAAAAGTTTATTTTAAAGACATTGTGCCAGAAATATATTACTATTATTTAGTAGAATGTATGAGATACTATTACTACTGTTGAAATTTTTTTTATAAATATTTATTTTTAAAGAAATAATCACACAATATTTCTTCCATATTTTAATTTTAATAATAAATCCTCTTTATTTACCAAAAAAATAAAATGTGTTTCAATTTCATTAGCCAATAGCCTCGTGGTTAGTGTGCCGACATACAGCGCAACTGCTCTCACGGCGACCCGAGTACGATTTCCGTCTCGAGGTCCTTTGCCGATCCTGCCCCCCTCTCTCTCCACCCAGTGATCCTGTCAGCTCTCTACTGTCCTCTCTCAATAGAGGCAGAAAACGCCCATAAATATAACTTTAAAAAAATAATAAATTTAATTTGGGTGAAACTTGTTTACTGTTTTTCATACTTTTATTACTTGCGGAAAAACTTGAAATACAATTTAAATAAGTATAAAGAATGGCATTGATTTTTGTACATTTTATTTTTGTTTGATTTTATTATTAAAAATGTTTTTTAATTAGCCTGTGGTACCGAAATTGGTATCGAGAACCATGGATTTTCACTGGTATCGGTACCGAATACTGAAATTTTGGTACCGTGACAACACTAGTTTCTAATATGACTGAATTTGTATTTAACATGATAACAATTTAATATAAACATCGTAATTTACTAATTATAATTCTTACATTTCCTCAGTTATTCAAAAAGCAGCTAACTTACAGAAAACAAGCAAAGAATTACATTACCAAAGAACATCATCACAAGCTCTGCCTAGTGCGAGTTTATGCACTTTAAAAACACTCCCGTTATAATCGGTGAATCTACACTGTATGATGAATAAATCTCTTATACTTACATTGCACACATTATTCTGTATTCTTATTCAATAGTTTCCACTCCAGTATAGTTAAATTGGCAACTATACTTAGACAAGTCTTACTCAAAATGTCTGAATGTCATTCCAATAGACACAAAATTGATCCAGTAAATTTCATTCATATCAAGCTCACTCAGATCAGGTAAGGTGTATATTTGAAAGAATTAAAGTTCTGATTCATACTATTCCTAATATTCATGCTATTCGATACATTAAAAGTTGGGCTGTGCGATATGACGATATATATTGGATGGACAAAATAAAAAGTCTATTCATATATTATTCTCTCTTGTTTATTTCATGGTGTCGCAAAATACATTGTTTACGGTAATACTTTTTCATCATTTGGATGACCGCAATCTTAGACGCCATGGGCATGCAAGCAGAAATGTGAATAACAGCATGTCGAGTAAAGGGCAGACAGAACCAGGTGGCTCTGAGCAGGAGAATGACCAACCAGGAAAAAACGAGGAGCTAGTTCCTAAACGAGGGACTACATCTGTAGCATGGACACGCTTTTTTAAGCACTACAGTTTTAAAACAAGCCGTTGAAACAAAAACAACAGAGCTATATGCGTGCGCCGTCTGTTTCAATGTGAGAGGAGCGTGCATTTTTTTTTGCCACATTATTGGCTTTGAACGATTGCACAAATACACTTATGTGCATCACAATTCCCGGCTTTGCAAGTATCCTCGTAAACATTTTGGTTGATTTAGGTCTTAAAAGAACACTCCACTTTTTTTGGAAATAGGCTCATTCTCCAACTCCCCCAGAGTTAATAAGTTGAGTTTTACCGTTTTTGAATCCATTCAGCCGATCTCCGGGTCTGGCGATAGCACTTTTAGCATAGCTTAGCATAGATAATTGAATCCGATTAGACCAGTAGCATCGCGTTCAAAAATGACCAAAGAGTTTCGATATTTGTCCTATTTAAAACTCGACTCTTCTGTAGTTATAATCACTGCGCCTGCCACGGCCATGTTACGGCAGCAAAGTTCCTTGATTATTACACCGGAATGAGAGTATAGTTCCTAGCCAAATCGGACTAGAAAATCGCAACTTTTCATTTTCCGCCGGTCTTAGTACACGATATAACTACAGAAGAGTCGAGTTTTAAATAGGAAAACTATCGAAACTCTTTGGTCATTTTTGAACGTGATGCTACTGGTCTAATCGGATTCAATGATGTATGCTAAGCTATGCTAAAAGTGCTATCGCCAGACCCGGAGATCGGCTGAATGGATTCAAAAACGGTAAAACTCAACTTATTAACTCTGAGGGAGTTGGAGAATGAGCCTATTTCCAAAAAAAGTGGAGTGTTCCTTTAACCCCTTAACTGTCACTCACAGTTTTGAACATAGTCATTATAGTGCTCTATCCAAACTTATTTTTTTTATAATTCATGAATGAAAACATTTTCCAACGTGATTTTGATGTACCATTTCCATGGTAATGCAATGTCTGATTTTAAAATGGGTTTCAAAGGATGAATTTTGAGATTTTAAGTTTTCAACTGATATATAATTTCTTATGATTTCTAAAGCATGATAGAGAAAAAAGCAAAAAAGAAGACTTTCTGTGACAAAGGTCCTGTTATGATGCAGATTTTTCAGGTGCACTCTTGTCATAAATTAATCTATTACTTTTCCTACATAATTTTTTAACAAAAAAAGTGGTAAAATACCTATTTAGGAGTCTTAGACCTTTCCAACGATATATAGTTTGTCATGATTAGAGTAGGATTTAATTGTAAAATAGTGAAGTAAACGTAGGCGTCCCACAGGGTGGACGGTGACAGTTAAGAGAGAGTAAACAGCTGAAAAAAAGAAAACGCATATGTAACTATTTTTGGGGATTTTTTCGATAACGATAATTAGACGATATTTTGCTGACTGTGTTATTGTGCTGATATCTGACTACTGTGGACAGTTGCAGTTGTTGATATTCTTCATGTTCTGTGTGGTCAGTTCACATCAGTGATGGAAATTAATCTTTTCATATAAGTTTAAATTGATTTTTACTAGTGGCGGGCCGTTATCGGCGTTAACGTGCTGCGTTAACGTGAGACTCTTATCCGGCGATTAAAAAAAAATATCGCCGTTAATCTATTCTCAAAGTCAGGTTGGGAGCTGGGTCTATACTACGCAAACTATGATGACTTTCACCTTAATATTTTAGCGCGGATGTATACCTAGACGAACTGCACTGTAGAGGGCGAGAACGAGTATGTCTACTGTGAAATTACAACATCAAACGTGACGTGCGAACATGGATGCAGCTATGAAGCCACCGGGTTTGCTTCAGGGAAAATTGATTTTTAAGAAGCTTCCCAATGGAAATCGGCAAGTCATTTCTGTCTCTACGTTACATGGTCGCGCTCTCTGTATCACCCCGGTACACACACACACACACACACACACACACACAAACAAACGTTAGCGCACACACAAGTAAGCACACTCCCACTCCTATTTGTAAATATTAAGCCGCAAAACGTCTATTTAAATATGACTTCTGCGTGTCTCTGTGTTAATGTATGGCGCAGACGCGCGGGTTTGTTCACTACTCCTACAGAAGCCCACGTGACGCTTGCGGCGATTATTAACGTCTGTCGTCTTACTAAATGAGGACATAAATACATGAACAACATCTCCAGAACTGCTCTGAGAGTCACTTCATGAGCATTCGAGCGTTTCATTTGAGAAAAACTATCCTCACGGCAACCCGTCAAAATAAAAGTTCGGTTTCACTTGAAGACATTGGGCAGAACGTAATAGGCTACTACTACTAAAACTATTAAAACCTTGTCTTTAAGGAATAATCATACAATGTCTTTAATGTTATTATCAATATTCTTGATGACTGCTAGTTGTTTACTACTAGTAGTGAACTTATTCTGATCTACTTGTCAGAATTCAAATGAGCCATTTTAATCTAGATTAATCTAGATTAATTCCAAGATTACAGTGAGATTAATCTAGATTAAAAAAATTAATCTATGCCCACCACTAATTTTTACCTTTTATGGGCAATTTTACCTTTAATAAAGCCTTTACCTTTTACCTTTTTCTAAAAGCATGCATCTTTTGAGTCAAATTGTTACATTCAATCAGTCAATTAGAATAATAAGACATTTAGGCTGTTACCAAACAAATGAAACCAGTATCAACAAAATTAATCTTTGCAGCTTTTCGTTTTCCGCCGGGCTTAGTACAAGATATAACTACAGAAGGGTCAAGTTTTAAATAGGAAAACTATCGAAACTCTTTGGTCATTTTTGAACGCGTTGCTACTGGTCTAATCGGATTCAATGATCTATGCTAAGCTATGCTAAAAGTGCTATCGCCAGATCCAGAGATCAGCTGAATGGATTCAAAAACGGTAAAACTCAACTTATTAACTCTGGGGGAGTTGGAGAATGAGCTTATTTCCAAAAAAAGTGGAGTGTTCCTTTAAAGGGGAAGCTGTCCAATATTCTTCCTGTCTGCCATTCATATTAATCAAACAACAGTGAGGGAAAATCTCTCACTGCTCTTGACTAAATCATTTTAATAAGAAGTCAAAAAATAATAATAATGATAATTTATGTTTGTATGTATGCATGTATGTACATATAGAATCTATACATAATACACGTGTTAATTATATCTGTCTGTCTATAGATAGATAGATAGATAATTATATCTATCTATCTAACAGTGAAGACTAATTAATTTACACAATGTAGCATTTCTTATTTATTGTATATTTTTGTCCTGTTGACTGTTTATCTTCAGTGAGCTTGTTTTTTTTTTGTTGTTGTTTTTTTAGGTTTGTATTAGTCTTGCTCCTTGTATTAGTTTGATATTGACATTGGTGACAAGGATTATGAAAATTCTATGCTATCAAAGATTTTAATATCATAAAAACCTTTTTAAAAGAAAAAAAAACTATATCATGATATATTGTTATCATGATATAAAATTACTCCCATTGTAATATAAGATTTTGGTCATATCGCCCACCCCTTTGTGTTCTGTTTTGCCGGTTGGTCACGAATTTCCACGAATTGAATATTTACTGTTTCTTTTCCAAAATCCTCACAATCTCACCCTCTAATTTTGCAAGTTTATTTGGCTTTCACTTTTAATTGCTGATTTTGCATCTCTTACTGTGCAGGACTCGCAAAATTTCGAAAATCCCTGGTAGCCCTTTGGGCAGGTACTCTTCAGATTTTGGTAGCCCGAAAATTAATTTAACTAGCCTGAATTAAAAAAATTACTTTTTTTTTATTTATTTTTTTTATTTTTTTTTTTAAATATAGAATATCAGATAGGAGTTTAAATGTTTTCAATGCACAAATACCAACAAATATGAAGGAAGGAATTTTATTTCACTCTTTACAGGGTATCTGCAGAATCTTTAAAAATATATTTAAGGCAATTTATGACCCATTTTATGAGCTGCACAAGTAAAATGAACACAGAATGAGCGGGGTTGGACAATGTCTATGGTAACATACAGTTTTGAGCCATAAAATTACATGATTTGCAGTTCAGATACAGGTTTTCACAAAAACAAAAATCTTATACAACAGCGTTTCAGGCTATAGACAGTTTTTATGAAAAGTGATCAATCAAGCATATAAATTGTTTATTTAAAACGTATAAATATTGCTGTCTTAATTGTTTAGATCTTTAGAAGGCACATCAACTTCTTTGTCATTTACAACTCTGTGTTTGTTGCGTAAAAACATGAGTTGATATTTGCATTGATCTGACCATAAACAGCAAGAAAGGCTTATTGGAAATACAAATTCATTCTCTGCCATGAGGTGGCGCTTTAGAGCGCTGAAATATTGTGGTTTCCCCGGAAACGCTGTACACAAAGCAGCTCCGCGCTCATAAACGCTGCTTTATCAGGAATTATAGGTAAAATGCCAACGACACTTTTCTGAGGACAGTCGGTTCCCTTCAGATACATTCACATAAAGACATCCGCGCAGCGTTTTGACTTGAAATGTGCAGCGCTCATTATTTATTCAATGACATCATTGCCTTTTGAAGTTTAATCCTGCCGTATCGCGACTCATGTCTTTCAGTCTCCAACTGTAAGACCTCTTGAAATTATAATTAAGACATTTCTTATACCATTTAACGTATTTAAAACTTTTTATGGCCTTAATTTTGATACAACTCACTTTCAGAGTTTTTAAGGACCCGCGGGAGATCTGTATTTAAGGTAGCCCGTCGGGCAGGGCAGTGATACATTTTGGTAGCCCGACGGGAAAACACAATAGCCCCGGGACGACGGGCTAGCGATTTTGAGAGCCCTGCTGTGATAAACATGCAAGGAGAAATGAAAGAATTCGTTCCTATGTCTTAATTCGTTCCCTCATTTTAGTTAAATCATGGGTTTTCTAGGGAACAAATTAAAGAAATATGGACAGTGGGCACAAATTAAGTTCTTGGAACAAATTAACAAGTTGTAGGATTTAATTATATATCTGTCCTCCTTGTGTTCGCATCCCTGTCAAAGTGCAGAGCCCGATATGAAACGATTATCTGGGGAAATTATAATTAAATGTGATTTAGTTATTACATTTCAATACAAAAGAACTTTGTATTTTTTTCTGTTTTAATGTACTTTTAAAGTTTGGATCACATTAAAAACCTAATTTGTACGTTAGTATATTTTTTTTTCGCCAAAGATCCTTGTCACAGCCACTTGCATGTGTTTTGCGCATGAGCCACACGCAGCTCAAAATTAAATTGCTAAATCGACCATCAATAGCTTTAATCGATTGCATCTCTTATCGACAATTAATTGATTGTCGATTAATCGTTGACATCCCTAATCTGATTATTAGTTTGCATGTACACACAGCCATTATAGAATACTGAACCTCTCAGGAATAGGCAGCAGTTTTCTTCAGATTCACACAGGTGTTCTTCTAGCAGACTATCACATTAACTATCAACACGATCTGCTAACGTTTGACTGACACAGTGTTACTTTTTTTCTTAATTTTGAGCAGAATATTTATTATTTAACATTGCTGAGAAACTGCTTTGTGAAATGTTACTTAAAGCATCTTAATACCTTACTTTGCTTTGGTATTTTATATCTAATGCAGTAATATTCAGACATTTTTAAAATGACTTGACTGTCCAAATTCTTTTTGCGGCCACTGTGTGCTTAGAAGAAATGTGATGATCTGAAACTTTGTGGTAGGACTATTAGGATTAAGATATTCTTTGTATTGTATTGTGACATTGTGCTACAGTGTCACAAAGTTGTTTTCTCTCTGTCAAAATGACACTGATTAAATAATCTCTCATATTTATGAAGCAAGTAATACTAACACTGTCTGCATCTGCTCTCATTTAATTTAGTGCCTGAGTGGGTGGGAGTCTCCAAAACAGTTATCATTTACACAGTTGCAATAAATGTTTTATTGTGGCTGTTTAAACAAACTCTATGAACAAGCATCATAAAACACATTTGTACTGTGGGCGACATTAGTCCTTTGAGACAGTACTTTTAGAGCTGTATGTAAACTTCTGCTTGATGGTCTGAGCCTCGGGCAGCGCAGCCATGGACCGTTCATGGAATATCTGATGCATATTCCCAAAAAAAAAAATAATTACAAGAGCTTCCTCAAAATCGCAAGTTCCAATCTGATTGGCTGACTTTATGCAATTTCATGGTGCACAGTCAGCGTTTCTGGAGAAGTATGTGTTTGATTCGACAGATTATGAGCTTTATTGCTTTGAATCTTGGAAAGATATTCTTACTTATTTGGGATTTGTATATTTTCTTGATGTTTTGTTTACTATTAGCAAGTAAATACAATGGGCCTCATTCATGAAACAAGTGATTTTTTTTTTTTTTTGAGTTGTTTGTAAAGCATTTTGAAAAGGTTAGTTGGAACAAAATGGTGCATAAACTATTCAAATGTTTTGTGTTACTATTTACCAAAGTAACATGCTCATAAAAAAAGGAGTTAACCAATTAGTCAAATGTGAAAAACTTCATTGAAAGAAAAAATTGACTGAAAACAACCACGTAGTCCATTGTCCTTTTTAATTATAGGTTACTAATATGGTAGAAGTAGCATTTCTCTGCAAGCTAACACTTTAATTGAATCATTTTTGTAATTACAACGTTAGAATAATGTTAGTCTATTTTGCATTTATTCAGTGTATTGTACCCAAAACTGGAAAGGAGTCCAGGAATTCCCACAGCATGTACATGTAATTCATGTAGCTATAATTCATGGGTGGGCATTATGCTCCTTGTTAATGAGCGGGCCCTATCTGAAGTTTTTCTCAATTCGGATGAGAGTTTTCGGGAAGGTCCATGTTACACATACATAGGGTTGGGTACCGTTCACATTTGAACCGGTATAGGCACCGGTACCGGTACCGGTACCCAACGGTACCTTTTTTCGGTACTTTACTCTCTGTGTAATAACAAAAACATTTATTTCAGTGAAAAAAATAAGTCCAAAACTCATTTTTAACAATAGGGCCCTAGATTTATTTATTTTTCTTCCAGACATTTTTCTTTTTGTTTTATTTTTTCTGATAATCAAATGAAGGCATTAAACATTTATTTATTTTTAATCAAATGAAAATGAAACCCTTTTATTTTTTGGCAAACAAACAGAGGTTTACTGTTAAAATTAATACATGGTAGAAAAATTGTGTGAATATTCCTTTAAAAAAAAGTTCTAATAATAATTGTATTTTTTTCACAATTAAGTTATTAATGTGGTTGTAGTAATTTTTTTTTTCATTTAATTGTTTTATTTAATTTTTTCAGTCAGTGGAATATATAAAGATGTACATTATACTGTACAAAAGTAATACAAGAGCAATATATTTCTGTTACATGTTAAACCGCACTTTTATTTTGACAGGTTGCCGTGAAGTGTGTGTGTACAATATGATATGCTGGTTTTCTCAAATGTAACGGTAAAATTCTCATGAAGTGACTCTCACAGCCTGTAAGTTCATGTGTTCATGTTGTGAGATGCAGAGAAAATCATCGCGAGTTCACGTGTGCTTCGGTATTTATGTAGTAAACGAAACCGCGTCTCCGCCATTCATACATAACGAGGATAACGGAACATGCAGGATTCATATTTAAACCGTCTTTTTGCTTTTTAATATTCACATACACTAGTTCATATGGCGAATCGAATGAAGTGACAGACATTCTTTTATTCATACAAAACTTGACGAATTCCATGGCATTCCGCGCTATAGAGTAAATTCAGTTTATATGAATGGACTCCGCCATCCTGTCCGCGTCTTCTCGGAAACCATGACCCTAGAAATTTAAGCACACTTCAGAACATTTCGGTTTGCCCCGTGTGTTGTGTTTTAAAGAGTTGTAGTGGTGACATCATGTCTCTCTCTCTCTCTCTCTCTCTCTCTCTCTCTCATGCGCCCAAATGCGTTATCAGGTACCGAATGATTTAGTGTGAATCGATACTCAGTAGTACCGACGCAATTTGGTCGGTACCCTTAAAAGTACCGAGTTCGGTACCCAACCCTACACATACATTACTTTTATGCAATAAGATATTTAAAAGTATGTTGTTACCAAACAGTTGATGGTAGCCATCTCCAAAATAACTTTTTTTTTGAGTGTTTGTTCAACAGAAGAAAGAGATGCATACAGCTTTTGAACAACATGAGAATGTTAATGATAATATAATTTTTCATTTTGGAGTACAGTGCATGGACATTGGGTTTCATTTAGGGCTGCACGATTAATTGAATGCGATAGTCATGCACATCTTGTTAGTAAAGCCGGTTCTGTGATAGGGGTGGAACGGTTCAACTTACTCACGATTTGGTTTGTATCATGGTTTTAGAGTCACGTTTCGGTACGGTTCGGTATGTTTAGGGAAAAACTGTACTGTCAAATAAAAATAAAGAAAATAAGAATAATCTATTTAACTACAAGCAACAGCACAAATAAATACAATAGAGTAAAGATACTAGGGCTGCAGCGATTAGTCGACGTCATCGATTATGTCAATTATGAAATTACATCGATTAGCATGGAAAGCGTCGACGCGTCGCACCTTTAGTCACGCCCATTGTGCGAGCCTGCAGTTATCCCTACTTAAGACTGTTTTTCTGCCATGTTGAACACAAAATAAGACTCTAGAGCAGAAGGTAAAGGCTAGTATGGCAACATCACTTCATAGAGTTGCGTTCATAGAAGCATTTTATTATACGACCGTCAGAACCACATATATATTGCCGAACTTGCATTCAAAGCTGCATTGAATGAACGAAACGGCACGGGACATCGAGTTGCCTATATAATCATGACGGGTTTAATTCACCCTCAGAGACAGAGGAGGAGAAATGTCTATGTCTGCTATAGGATATTTACCAAGACGAGCATTTTGACACAATTTTTGTATGAATTTTTTTTTTTTTTTTTAAACCGAGAACCCTATTCTGTGATTAGCAGTAAATCTTCATAACCTGCTTTCAGATGGAGCAGGATTTACTACACAGAGCCGTACTTCACTGACAACTAGTCTATATCACAATAAGTGTACTGACCTGCTTTTTTATTTATTCATCTAAAATAAGACGCATTCCATGAAATTCCGCATTATACAGTTAATTCTGTTTTTATGACTGGATTCCGTGATTCTGTCCATGTTTTCTGCATCGCGGAAATCATAGGGCCCTACTAATGTTGCAAATGAGTATTATAAGCTTATTGTTAGAGTAAAGGACGGGAACATTGTTGTTTATTTACTTTGGCATTGAGTCTCTCCAACTAGGTGACAACGAAGCGTTAAATCACATTCAACAGACTCAAGCCACCACCGCACTGCCGTCTATTGGACTGCAGAAAGATACTAACTTTAAAATCTGCTACGTTACTGACTGTTTGACACACTATGCTGACACACCGTGTCTGTGCCATAGCAAGACACAACAAAGCAACTGTTGAAAATCATTTGAATTTTGTGTCAGTACGTCATAAATAGAACAAGGCATATTTATGGTCGTGATTTGTTGTCGCGCTGCATCCAGTGTAGACGACATCACCGATTATGGGTTCTATTGTATTTTGTCACGCCGCTCGCATCCGGTGCAGGCCCAGGTGCAGTTTAGAGAGTTTGCAAGGATGTTTAGAGTCCGTGGTATGAAAATGATCATTGCGAGTCTTGAGAGAGTTGTGAGTGAGGGTGCGGGCGAAGCCTCAGTGTTGCCAGATCCAGCTATACGCGTTTTTGGACTTGTCTTTTCCACTTAATTTGACACTTTAGAAAGTTAATGTAGAACGTTGCAATATAGGGTCAGCGATATCTTTATATTACCTTAATTGCACAAGATTTGAAATAATTTTGGTTTATTTTTTGGTTTGTTTTATTAGCAATATCTGGCAGCAATATCAATATCGCCGGCACATAAACTGACAGTTATCAAAAAAGCCCATGGTGAGGTTATTGATGACAGGATAGCACATTCGGTCAGAAATGTTATCAACACTGTCAAAACACTAGTACACCGATCTGTAGAACAAGTAGGTTATAGAATGAAATGCAATGCGCAAACACTATTCATAATAAAATATGTGTGTACTTAATACATTATTAATACATTACCTAGATTATTTATTTAGCAAAATCTTGTCATTTTAATAATTGTTAAATGAAATTTATTAAAAATTGTTGCTGCTCCAATTAAGCTCAGTGTGCTCTCTTTAAGCTCTTCCACATCAAACGTCTATGTAAACAGACTTTAAATATTAACTGACGGTTGTCACTTTAAGTTTAATAAAATGATTAACTTTATTTTAACAGCTTTAAGATGACAAAATCGAGACATAGCTATAGGTTATGCCCAAAGATGACAGAGGCATGTCAACCCGTTGTATCTGTCCAGAAAATAAGCAGCTAAACGCTGGAATATGCCACATGACTTTTAAAACACTAGGATTTTTAAAACGCTAGGCTTCATACACTTACTGACTTTGTAAATAGTTTGTTTCTTGTTTTTTGAATGTTACTTCACTGAATATGGAATAGACTTCAAATAAAGCATTTTTCTTTTTCAATTATTCCTTAAAAAGGTTGTTTAAAGTAAACAGGAATCTTTAATAAAATATGATGTGAGCTTAATGGGAACAGGGGTGTGCTTAAAGGGTACAAAAATGTACCCATTAAGCACAGCCAGACTTTTTGCATTTAATGATGTACATCTTAGTTTAAATGCTTTTGAAATTTAAAATAAAATGTATATATTTTTGTGTGAGAGATTAATATTTTATTTTAACATAATTTCTTGTACTGAAACCAATATCTTGTGCTCTAAAAATGACTCAATATAGATTTTAGTGAGCTTAAAGGAACACTCCACTTTTTTGGAAATAGGCTCATTCTCCAACTCCCCCAGAGTTAATAAGTTGAGTTTTACCGTTTTTGAATCCATTCAGCCGATCTCCGGATCTGGCGAGAGCACTTTTAGCATAGCTTAGCATAGATCATTGAATCCAATTAGACCAGTAGCATCGCGTTCAAAAACGATCAAAGAGTTTCGATATTTGTCCTATTTAAAACTTGACTCTTCTGTAGTTATATCGTGTACTAAGATTGGCGGAAAATGAAAAGTTGCGATTTTCTAGGCTGCCAGCTACCGGGGACTACTTTCAGGCGCTGCGTAATATCACTACGCCTGCTGTGGCCATGTTACGGCAGCAAAGTTCCTTGATTATTACGCCGGAATGAGTAGTTCCTAATCATATCAGCCTAGAAAATTATCCCAGCCTAGAAAAAATCAGCAACTTATTAACTCTGGGGGAGTTGGAGAATGAGCCCATTTCCAAAAAAAGTGGAGTGTTCCTTTAATAGGTACGTTTACCCTAACTGACTCTTCACCTTTCTTTAGGGATGTAAGGATGAAATGTAAGGTTTATCAATTTCTAAAACTTTTTTGTTCATGTCGTTTAGTCAAATACTTGAATTATTTGAACTGTAAAGTTGTTTGGTTCACACTTTTTATGGTCATTTTACAGGTTTTTCACTGGTCTGGAGTTTGCGGGTATGAGCGTTGTGTTCTTAAGTCCATTCGTGTGACGTGACATTTCTCAGGTTTCTCTACGTATCTAAGCGTCACGGCTCTCTGCGTCACTGCAGACCAGACCCGCATTAGTAGTAGAGCGATGCTAGTACAGGAGATATGTTACCATGTGTTGAGATGTTAAAAAGCCATTGCTGTTCTACACCGTACTGTTCTTGTCATTAAGACACAGGAAATGAATCTGTGTTTGTTTTAGTTTGTATTAATCTGACACTAGCCATATTTCTGTATCCATTTCTCTCTTATGTTTCTGTCTCCAAATGTCCCCTGATGTAATCCTGTATGTCTCAGGGGTGTTGTGTTTTTCTCTCCTCCTTATATTTGTGTGTTCTGGCTTTGTTCTTTCCAGAGAAGGAGATAAAAGCCAAATGTGTGTGTGTGTGTGTGTGTGTGTGTGTGTGTGGTCACCCACCGGTGGAGGAGTGTGGCATCAGATTCTCTCCTGTCTGTATATGGTTTGGTCCAGCAGCATTATTCCATGAGAGAGTCATTGAGTGTGAATATATGTCTGCTTCCGCAGTGCCGTCAGTCACTTCCTGTCATCTCATACTTAATTTGATGATGCACTCTTTGAATTAGCTGGTCATTGTTTTTCAGAGCAATTCTGTCATATGAAGCAAATTATTGGAAGTGAATTCTGTAACGTTGAGTATATGGCATCGTGCTTTGGGCATCTCTGTTGGTGTGCAAGAAAGACTCTTGGGTTTAGATTAGGCCCAGTGGAGGGGATGAAATGCTATTTATTTTTCTAGTTTGTGTTTGATGTGGGGACACATGAAGATGTTATCTTACGTAATGTACATTAGCTCTATTGTTTATAATAATTTATGTATTTTAACAGTTTTATTGACCGTTTAACCGTCAGCCGACCGGTACGAAATTTGACCGATTAATACAATGTTAAACGGTTTAAAGTCACTTATTTATTTTTCTTTATTTTTTTTCAGTAATTTCAAGATGTTTTAAAAGGTTTAATGCATGGTTAAAATAAGCTACGCGTATAAAAAAAGAATAAATAATAAAAAAAGCGTTTTTTTAGAGAGAGAGAAAAAAAAAAACACAAGTCGCCTATAAGTAGCATTTTATTATTTCATTCAGAAATAGGCCGACCCGAATTACAAATATTATAATAAACACTGTAAACATAGCTATGCTATTTTAGTTCCCCTCACTCCACAACAGATCCTTTCAATTAACAGTAGGCTATTTAGAAAAGAACAAGAATTAAAAATATAAGAAGCTATAGCGGCAAACCAAAACGAATTAAGGCTAAAACGAAACTGAAACCAAAAAGTTGCGATTTTCTAGGCCTATTTGATTAGGAACTATACTCTCATTCCGGTGTAATAATCAAGGAACTTTGCTGCCGTACCATGGCCGCAGCAGGCGCAGTGATATTACGCAGCGCGTGAAAGTAGTCCCCGGCTATATTATAACTAGTTATCTAGCTGGGGACTACTTTCAGGCGCTGTGTAATATCACTGCGCCTGCTGCGGCCATGGTACGGCAGCAAAGTTCCTTGATTATTACGCCGGAATGAGAGTATAGTTCCTAGCCAAATCGGCCTAGAAAATCGCAACTTTACATTTTCTGCCGGTCTTAGTACACGATATAACTACAGAAGAGTCAAGTTTTAAATAGGACAAATATCGAAACTCTTTGGTCATTTTTGAACGCGATGCTTCTGGTCTAAACGGATTCAATGATCTATGCGAAGCTATGCTAAAAGTGCTAACGCCAGACCCCGAGATCGGCTGAATGGATTCAAAAACGGTAAAACTCAACTTATTAACTCTAGGGGAGTTGGAGAATGAGCCTATTTCCAAAAAAAGTGGAGTGTTCCTTTAATAAATTTAGCGTGTTTTAAACAAGTGAATCTTGTTAAAAGTAACATGCGGTGGCCGTGTTGGAGTATTTCCTGAGCATTAACCGCTGAGTCAACAACAAAATGAAAGCGGCTTCACAAGACTAATAATGAGCATATACAACAGAGAGAGAGAATTAAATTCAGCACTTTTATTTCCAACATACGCACGTTCATGGCTGCATGTTATTTAATTCAGGCAAAGTTACGTCTTTATTGGGACAGACTGACGGATTATCTTACGTGACTCCATGAGTTCGTCTCTATTTCTTAGAACCAAGCTGCATAAACTGCATATCAGGCATTTATGTAATACATTTAATTTGTGCATTAACTAATTTGTTAAAGTTTACTAACTACAACAAATCAAGTACCTGTGCACGCCGTTGTTGTCTTGTCTCCCCTCAAACGCACTGGTGATCCTGTGCGCAATTATCAAAGCACCCACCGATTTCCAATTATGGTAAAATGCTTAAAGATCGGGAAAAATATCAGTAAATCGATATATCGGTCGATCTCTAAACATGAGTTTATTCAAAGACAGTGAGCAAAATGATGTTAGTTTTTTTAAAATCACTATCAGCATTTGTTTGGATTGCACTTGTTTTGATATTTTTGATCTAAACCAATGAAATGTATCCTTTTATACATGCTGCTGTTGGTACTGATGTGGTCACCATTTGTTATACATTCCTGTCAGGGTTTCCCATGGGTCTTAAATATATTTGTGGTGGTTGGTAGTGGGGAGAGAATAGTCTACTATGAGACAAACAGCAAATAATGTGTGATCTTTAACAATTATTTATTGAATGTTTCTATTCATTTTTGTTAATTGTCATTAGCTATTTTGTAATGCAGTCTTAGTCTTGTATGAAATGTCTTTGTTAGTTTGTATTAGAGGTCGACCGATAGTGGATTTTACCGATACCAATAGCTAGGTTGGACCACACTGGCCGATACCGATTAATCAACCGATAGTTTTCAAAATGGATACTGAAAGGCAGCTAGGGCTTTACCATTTAAAAAAAAAAAAACAGCAACAGTACTGAACCATACTTTGTAAATGAATAAAAATATTAATATTATTTACTATATTGATCATTTAAAGTTATTTCATAGTTTGCTAATGTTAAAAGAAGAAACTTTTCAAATTTAAAAATGTAGCCTATTAGTAGCTAATGTTGAAATGAAAACACTCTAACAAGGAATAATACTTCCACAGTTTTCATTAATGCTACGAATGGACTCTTATTGTTGTTACCATTTTAATTTCAACAGTCATGCTTAAAGATGGCCATCTTTAAATACCTACACAAGGCCATAGCATTAAAATTACATATGGATATTGTATGTGTACTCACACACTTTATTTGCCTTTTTTTTTAACACTTGATAATTATCTAATCAAAAAAAAAAAAAAGTTAGTCACACACCGGGCAAAAGCGAAGCGCAGCGCTGCGTCTAGGAGAACTCGAGGTATCACACACACACACCAGACCAGCATGATCTCACAGAATTCCGTGTAATGTTCACGGACTTAATTAACCCCGAATCTGTGGTGGCATCACGGAAGCGCCGAAAATTCCATGATGGGCTCACAGAAGGCATCAGCCGTGGTCCATGCACGGATTCACTGGTTCAACACCAGCGCTGCATCGGACCACGTAAAAAGAGTGACTCCGATGCAGTTATACTTTCACAGGAGTACCTGACCCCACCCCTACCCTAAACCTACCCAGTTCTGAACAATAATGATGACGATAAATTTCCCAGTATCGCATCGGCATATTGATGCTAAGGGTTTCCTTGCGTGGAGCACGGCTGATGCCTGTCACTGACTTATATTGGTATCACTTCTGTGAGCCCATCACAGAATTTTCGGCGATTCCGTGATGCCACCACAGATTCGGAGGTTAATTAAGTCCGTGAACATTACACGGAATTCTGTGAGATCATGCAAGTGGCGGTCTAAAACAATTTATTTAATAACCAGACGGATATAAGTTTGCTTCAAGAATGAACAATGTGGCATAAATGAGTTTGAAGTTCGGTGTTTAAAAAAAAAAAACAGCAAGTGGAAAGGGAACGCGTGATCTGTATTACAGCTCTCTACATGAAGCATACAGGCTTTATTAGAGCCACAGAAAGACAAACGTTTTGCTGAAAAATGCACAATACACAATTTATAGCCTAGGGTGAAGTCATTATGTACATTCACAACGATTTGGGACAAATATAATGTAATTTAATAGAAAACTATGTGAATGGCGCTCTGTTCCGCGGTAGGATTTTCTTTCAGCTGTATTTAAATGCGAGTCTGGAGTTTCCCACTCTGTGCAGCTCGCAGTATCACGTGTCAAAATAAACACGTGCTGTCAGTGATTTCCGCCTCTAGAGGCCGCTCTCATACTGTATAATGGCAGCGGACCCTTCTCAACCACTCCAGCAACGGTTGCAAACAGGAAAACTATCGGCATGGATTTTTGCCGATAACCGATAGTTGTGGCAATCATCTACCGGTGCCGATTAATCGGCAAAACCGATGAATCGGTCAACCTCTAGTTTTTATCATATTTAGTCAATTGTATCCTGTTCTAATTGACTAAAAGTCTCTGCATTTTAGTCTTGTTACTTAAAGAAAACAGTAATTTTAATAAATTTAGTCTAATTTTAGTCATAATGACAGTTTAGTCACTGAAAACTGTAGACATTTAAGCCATAAGATCATTGATTATCATTTCAGTAATTATAGTCTTGTAGATAAAACTATAGACTTACTATGATCAAATTTATGTAATTTAAAGTATAAAAAATGAGCAGACAAGTGATATGCCTTTACTGCTTTAATAGACATTTCACCACATCAATGTTTCAGATTTAGTTTTACATATTAAATACTGGTTGTTCAAGTTAATTTATTTAAAATAAATAAATGCATTCAGCTGTAGTGCTTAGCATAATGCTTAAACTCTCCTGGTATTAAATGAACTGCATACAACACACAGTGGGCTGCTTTGCTTAGTACTGATTTTTTAAATGCAGTTGCCCTCTAAATCAGCCTTCCAAGCCACCATGGACCGTCAAAACTAATTTTCAACACTATAGGCAGGGCATTATGTCCTTCTCAATCTCCATGAAGGATGCAGTGTTGCTTTAGAATTTGGCAGCATAATGAAGATGCCTTCACATCAGAAGTGCACCTGTGATGCTTTAAAAAAATGGTCTTCAATTATATTTTGGAAATGTGCCATTGTGTGTAGGTATATTTAGTGATATTCCATGCTCAGCAATATATAAGTTTCACCTCATAATTAAGTGTTATGGAGGGTTTTTTTTTTTTTTTTTTTGGACTACTCTCAGCAGTATGAGTATTTCCCTGTGGTAGAGCTCCTCTATGATTCAGCTGCGGTAACTGTGCTCGGAGTAGAGCCGTAATGGCGGCTCGTTAGAGAGAGATAATGACAGCAGGGTGAGCCCTGAGGAGCCCACCCAGACGAGAACGCCCAGAGAAACCTCACAGCGACACTCGCTCCATCACGCCTCAGGGGCAGATAGAGAGCGCAGGGGAGAATAGAGGATGGAGGATGGGGAGAAAAGCAGGAGGAAGTGGGCGATTGAAGGAAAAACAGAGGGAGAGGTGGTAAAGAGGGATGGGGTGGATCTGCAGAGACAGTAATCATGCGAACAATGGTATTTTTGTTCAAATGTCAGTTTTAATGTGCTTGTGTTGGGTGTACTGCAGCGTTTCACTGTAGTCTTCCTCACTGCATGTTAACATGCATGCTCTCACAGATCCGTATGACCGCTCCTGTATGGACTGACAATGAGGATTTTTCATGAAACACTGGAAGAATGTATTTCTGTCTAATTTATATGTAAAACCATTCGTAGATGCACCTATCAAAGGTTTTGATTCACCAGGTTAAATTTGTTTCTGATTATCATAAGCCAAGTTTCCATCTATTTTTTTTTTTTGCTATTCTGTTATAAACAAAGCATATTCTTTCAGTTAGACTTTAACCATAAAATTGTGTGTGTAATGTAGGGCTGCTCGATTATGACAAAAATCATAATCACGATTATTTTGGTCAATGTTTTAATCACGATTTAAAACGATTATTAATGGGCCATGTGACCAAAACTTTATATGAAAGATTTATTTAAAGATAGTTATATGTATCTCTATCAAATATATATTTTCTGTAAATAAGATTGCTATGACATCTACATTTTAGAGACCAGCGAAATGTCATAATTCTCAATACCACAGCAGAACACCAGAGTAACTAATATTAGTTAAAAAACAACAAAAAGGTCCTCAAAATTATTGAAAATAATTAAACTGCCATTAATTAAAAAAGCAAAATAATACAACAGAATAAAAAAGATACAAATGAAACAAACTGCGCTTTGTTTTTTGTTTTATGCAAGTTTATTCAGCAAACGGCCTACTAGAGAAATCGAATAACCTAATGTAAAATAAAACAGCACAGTCTTCACTGTAAGAAATAAACTTCCTTTGTTTTTTATTAAAGCGCGTTATTAAAGCTAAAGTCAAGAGCGGTGAGTGATTTTGAATTTGTCTTTTGTTGTTTGATTAATATAAAGCCCACAGTCACAGCGTGAATATAGCCCGCTGTCACTTTATGAGCCGCACGGATCCAATTTACTGTTACACATGTATGTTCTCAACTCTTTACGTTCATTTATTACATAACCGATGAGGGTTTATGTGAATCACTAAGCGCCGCATTTTGACATTTTTATGTGTATTTGACTGTTTAGGCATTAAAAGATGACTTTACATGTCCGTGTTGTTCCGTCTCTGAGCGCATACACAGAAATCTTCCTGAGGAAGCGCAAGTTCTCTTTCACGCTTTTAAAAACATAAATAAATCTAATCAACTTGAATAAATCAAGCACGTCACATTTTGCAGCGGTCTCATTGCATGATTTTACCGATTTGCATGTGAATGTGCACCTCTGGAAAGGGGGCGGAACGGGGTGCAATAATCGTTTTATTTCGATTACTGTATTTTAGTAATCGTTGGAGGCTGAAATTGAAACTGAATTTCGATTAATTGCATAGCCCTAGCGTAATGATGGCATCCTCCTAGCAATGATCTTTAACGCACCCTTTAGCATACAGTCAAGACAGCTGCAGTTTGACGTGACTGAGAAAAGCTGCCCAAATTGACTTGGCTTATGCAACTGTAATGTGCTGTGTGTAGTTAATGGGATCATAAAAATGTTGATACAATGAAAAATGTTTTCACTGTGATTTAAGTGTGAATATATGTAGCACCCACTTCAGCATTACTGAGAAACTACACTTTGATGGGAACAACATTCAGACAGGGGCACGCTTAATTTTGTCACGTGACACTACATTTATTTGCGTTAAATCCTTTTTTCATTTTCACGACATTTGAAGCATTTTCATAGAATGTATTATTTTACTTAATGTAATGAATTGAACAGATTTTTAAAAAATAAATCCTGTACAAATCGAAAAGGATGCACATCTTGAACATGCGAGCTAAGAATGTCCAGAATGAGCAGAGCTGGAATTTAGACAAAGAAGCTTAAATAAGAGTTTCATTTCTTTTTTGTCAGTATTCCCATAATTTTGTGTTGTTTCTTAGTTTTGATGACTCTATTTATTATAATATGTAGATTTTAATGATACAGAATCAGATGTCTTCAGAATTTTGACTTCATATAGTGTAACTCATCCCATTGAATAAACTTTATGTATGAATACATTTATGAACACATTCCTTTTGCTCATGTTTCATGAATACAGCCCAGTTTTTGTGTGTGTGCCAAGCGTTAAAGATCTGAGGTGTGGAAGTACTGATATGTTTAAAATGCTTGGAAAGAGGAACATCTAGGAATGAACACTGGAAAAGTTAAAAACAACAAAGATCAGTCTCTTGACATATGCTGCGATTATCTGCTCATTTTAATGCAGCCTTTTCATTTTTTGACCATGACTTCCACTGTAGTGATATTTTTGGGGTGCGTATTTTTAAAGTACACCAACCAGGAGAAGTGCAGCCTATTTTATTTCACTGAAGGTTAACACTGGATGTTTCTGTGTCTTTGATTGTAAGACACAGGTCCTGATGTTTCACCTGTTTATGATCTAGTAGGCATGGGACGATAACCGGTTTCAAGGTATACCACGGTTTGGAAAATTCATGGTTTCAAAACCACTAAAATTTTCCGTTATGCCGTTCCTGCTGTATGCACAGTTTTTTTTTTTTTTATGTGTTGTCAAAGACGGAAAGTGCAGGATTCCCTCAGTTGTGAGCAGTGGAGAGCGTAACGAGTCACACGGCCCCTCCTCCTCCAGTTGGTGAGAGCGGTCAGTGAGAGTCACCTGTGTGTAGGATGATTGCCGAAGGGGGTGAACCCCTGGAACCTTTTCCCCTGTCGAAAAAAGACTAAGTCTGCCATAAGGGAATTTTTCCCTCCCTCACGTTATTTCACGTAGAGATGTTCCGATACCCTTTTTCCCTTCCCGATACCGATTCCGATACCTAGGCTCAGGGTATCAGCCGATACCGAGTACTGATCCGATACCTGGGTGTGTATCTGGTTATACAGCTGTATGTACTAGCCATATGAATTGATAGTTATTTTATGGTGTGCTTCACCATAGATAGATAGATAGTCTGGCAAGTAATTTTAACTGAATGCTTTTTTGGTCATTCAGTGTTTCTGTAAAAATGGGGAAAAACTATCAATAATACTGATAAGATAATAATAATCATACTATGAATTCTGCTAAGAACAATATAAAACGCACTAAGGATTAACGAGCTGCTGGATTCATGAATATTAATCAGGTTGTCTGCATTGGCTTGAACTTATTTGCTGAAATCAAAACAGGGACGATAGGTGAGCGCCAGCCAATGAGATTGTCGTTTGCGCATTAGCTCCGCCTACTACTGGAGAACCCGGCAGTTCTTAAAAGCTGAAGAATTCCATTATTTTGACAGGAAAATACAACAAAGAATAACGTTTACATACCATGCAGAATTGACGCGCTACACAAGACTCTCTCGCTCCCTCTCCCTCTCCCTCTCTCGCTCTCTCTCTGCGTGCGAGGAAAAAAGCAAAGCGACGGCGAGTCGTGCGCTTCACACTAGAGCTTACGTCAAATACAGGTGCGCTGCGCCTTCATTCAGATCATCTGAAAAATAGATCGCTTGACGGAGAGAGCAACTCTGAAGCGCTCAGAGTGTGACAATATATCTGTGCTAAACTTATACATAGCCTCCCAGTAAAATCTGATCATTTATTAGCCAGTGGCTAATATTAGACATCATTTAGTCGCCCAGGGTGAAGATTTAGTCCCATATGCGAGTGATTTAACTTACTGGCAATGTGCCAGCATGTTTGTATTTCTTCTTCGCTGCTCTAAATAGTGGTTGCTTGTGTGGCAACACAGCACAACTTCCTGTGTTTGCATTCTGAGCAGCGAAGAAGAATTGATTTCCGATTTGCAGCGTTAAGCAAAGCTAGCGCGCATAACTATAGGTCTTGTTTAAAAATGGTATCGGATCGGTACATGAGTTCAAGTACTCGCCGATACCGATGCCAGAATTTTTTGTGGTATCAGTGGAATTTCCGATACTAGTATCGGAATCGGAACAACCCTAATTTCACGGAGCGGGGAATATCAGACTAAAGTACAACATTTCTGCGATTTAGTACAATAATTACATTTAGCTGGTATCACGTCTCTATAATTTTTAGCCTCCTGCTAGGGCTGGGCGGTATATCGAGTTTGTACGATATATCGATATATTCTTTATAAGCGATATGGTATGAAGCAATACCGTTAAAATCGATATAAGTAGTTTGATACGAGCGCATCTGAAAAAATATCTAGGGAGGACACAGACTGAACTGCTGGAGAAAGTGCATAATACAATTTGTTCTACATGTATCAGGCTTTATATGAAGGGCTTTAAAAAAAATTGTAAGATATAGTAGCCTATAGTTTATAGTTTCAGTTTAAAGCAGCTCTGACAGAAAGGCTGTGTGTGCCGCTGACAGTGACGTGCTGTTTTCCTTAACGCATAACTTACATTTACAGATGGAGAATATACCTGTGAAATGTTAGAAAGCCATGGAAATATTTCCATTTTGCAGTCAGAAGTGCATGAGATTTGCTTTGCAATTCTCTGCTAAACTTCACAGACCATTTAGAACAAGCGCCGCCACGAGCATGCGTGCCAAACAGACGGAGTGTAATGAAATAGGAGCGCAATAACTCTGACTAAAATATAAATTTTTCTGAACATATGTGACATATGTACAATTTTAAACCGACAAGTAAGTGTATTTGTATGATAGCACTAACTGTAAAGTGTAATGGGGTAATCAAAATAGCCTTTTTACTCAATTAGTCTGTGCTTTATTATTTTCAATTTTAGTTTAGTAAATTTAACTTCTGCTTTAAATGTTTTTTTTTTGTTTTGTTTGTTTTTTTTTTAGATTGCAGTGTTACAATGTTAGAATGTAATGTGATTTTAACCCTTTTTCAAGTTAAGTCAAGTTGAGCTTTATTGTCATTCCACTACATGCGGGGGCATACAGTGGAACGAAATGTCGTGCCTCACAGGACCACAGTAATTTTTGCACATAATATATGCCTTCATGCTTACATTCACTTTATTTGTCCACATCCACATATATTTTTGCACATAATATATGCCTTCATGCTTACATTCACTTTATTTGTTTAATCCAAATCCAAAATACCGAGATATATACCGTATACCGTAGCCCTACCTCCTGCCATCGTTTACATCTGTTCAAAATCACGTCATTCAAAAAAACAAACAAACTGCTGGCTCTCAGGTGTCTTTGCCACTCTTTGAGTGTTATACGGAGAGAGACCCTGTGTGTGTGTGACACTTGTGCGCTCTCCTTATGTGTATGTACACACATCGTTGTATCTCACGGCTAATAACTTGGACTGAAAGATAAACGTGTAGAAAGTGAGCATGTCTCCAAAAATCTTGTTGAGCTGCAGGTTTAATGACTTTTTTTTTTTTTTTTTACAGAAATTGATTATTGAGCTGTAGGTTTAGGTTAAGTGACTGCACCCCCCCCCCCCCCCCATTTAATTTAATTAACAAGAATTCAATTATTTATTTTAATTATTTAGCCTGACATGTTTACTGTTCCAAAATGTTCTATGTTTCTTAAAAATAAAATATATTGTGTTCAGTGGAAAAACGTTGTTGTTTTTTACCCAGACATTTAAAAATAACATGTTTTAGAGCTGTAATCGTGAAACCGTGATATTTTTATCTAAGGTAATCATACCGTCAGAATCTCATACCAGCCCATGCCTATGATCTAGTTTTGAGTACTATGTAAGCTCTGGGGAGTGCTGTACCTGTCTTTGTGAGCACATGACCCAGGAGACTGTTAGATATAACACTGTGTGATTTTTGTCTACCTATATAAAGTGAGTACAAGCAAAGCATTTTCCAAGGCTGAAACACATTTGGAGTGACCTATATGTGTATGTGTGTTATCACTCAGGTGCTATGGAGGAGCTGCACAGTTTGGACCCGCGCCGGCAGGAGTTGCTGGAGGCCAGATTTCTGGGCGGAGTCAGTGGAAACACAGCGGGCAGCACTGGCAGCGCTAGCGGAGGAACCAAAGTTAGTGGCTGAGTTTATCACCGAACTGTTATTGCAAACACACAAGCTTGCAAACAGTAGTAGTAGTGGCTGTGTCTGAAACAGAAGGTAGCGTTTTTGTATGAAAGGACGTCATTGCGCCTCATTTATGGTGTAGAACTATTTCAAGCAAGGTTTAGAGCTAACCGAGCACACATTTATTGACTCCAATGCTTATTTCTTGGTAGGAATAGTCATAAGAAAAAAGGTTACCTTTTATAAATTGCCTTTTTTTTTCTGATTGTTCAGGCACTAATTCTATTCACCAAACTGGTGATTGTGGGATATTATAGGTGATAAAGTATACATACATGCAGGCTGCTTTCATTTTTATTATTATTACTATTATTATTATTATTATTATTACTAAATAAAAATATAAAAACAATACTTTTATAATATTTCACTGTAAAACTAAAAATGATAGATAGATAGATAGATAGATAGATAGATAGATAGATAGATAGATAGATAGATAGATAGATAGATAGATAGATAGATAGATAGATAGATAGATAGATAGATAGATAGATAATTTTGTATATACTTAATATTATTATATTTTAGCTATAAAATTACAATAGTAATATTTCTGGCTGTCTTAATTTCTTGATTTTTCAAATGTTAACTATCAAACTTTTAATCTGGTCAAAAACAGGGAGCCCTTAAAGCAACACTTAATGTATTTATTAAGTTAAATTTTTATATTTATTTTTATTGTGCAACCCTATCAGGATGTTACACAAACTTTGGGTTCAGACGTGGCTTCTTGCCTCTGGATGGTGCTTGATTTCATGTTGTTTTAGACACAGCCAGTTTCATGGCAGAGGCTCAAAGTCTTCCTACTTTCATGATGAGCTTTTGAAGAAATTTGTGGACATTGTGAGGTTCATGTCAGGTTACAGTGGACCTCACACTGAAACATGCTATTCTCTATTGCTGTGTCATGTTGTCTTGCTTATACAACTGTCCTCTCCTTGAAGTTGTCAGATAATTAATTCATAACACCTGCTGCATGAGTACCTCATATTCATCTGTCTGGCTCATCTGCATTGACTCATGTAAATGTGTTTCTCCTGTGCAGACCTTGACAAACAACGAATGTTCCAATCACAGTTTTGGTAGCTTGGGCTCCTCCAGTGATAAAGAGTCAGAGGTGAGTTTAGTTCTGTATGATCGTACAAACACCTTTAAACCACATACCTGTTACATACTGTAATGCATTTCCAAACAGAATATTCAGTGGGAAATAATCATGTCATGATTTATAACATTGATTAATTGCAGTTAGCGGCTGATTGATATTATCGCCCTGATTATTCAGTTGATATTTGATAACCTAAAGATTAACAGCAGCTTAATTTATTGGCCAATAAATGTTAGCTCATCCAAATGAAATGCCATCAACCCTCATGTCGTTCCTAACCCATTAGCCATTCGTTCATCTTTAAAAACACAAATGAAAATATTTTATTGAAACAGATTTATGTCCCTCCATTAAAAGTCCTTTTTAGGCCTTTATTCGTATATAAAGCTTGATAAACCCACATAGACAGAGCACATCAAATATAGTAAATGAATGTTCAAACATCCTTGCTTCAATCAGGTCTCTGTTTGATACATCTTTTATGTCTTCATGAACTATATAAAGGGGTCATGAACTGAGAAACCAAAATTCCCTTGATCTTCAACTGCTTCTACATCACTGCCTGGTTAGCCCCGCCCACCAATTCTACATCACTGCCTGTTTAGCCACGCCCACTGATTCGTACATGTAACCAACCAATAAAGATGGCTCTGAAGACAACAAGACGCTGTCAGTGACAAGCTTTGAAAAAAGTTGCCAAAGTTAGGAAGGAGTGAATGAACTTTATTTTTATTGAAGATCCAGACCCCATCGGTAAGAACTCGGTCCTTTGTTCACTTCATTTTACCACGGATTCGTTTACAAACAAGGCACAATTCGACGTGAGATTTTCAAAAAGATTGAAACTAAAAGACGATGCTATGTGACTATATTGGATCTGACAGTAATGTCGCAACCCACAAGTTTGATTAACTGTTTTTATTACGTGGTCACTATTGCTTAGTCTGTTTTTACAGATCGTTTGATATGTATTGACTTATTTATCACAGCAGCGTCCATCTATGAGGAATGTACGCTGTCAAACATACACAACTGTTAGCCAATCATAGCGTGGGCATTTACTTCCGAGTCTACAATCCTCCATGTCTATTCAAAAGCCCTGTTTCCACCGCAGGAACTTTCCCCAGGAACTAGGGACTTGAACCAGGATCTAAATTACGTTCCGGGTAAAAATTTGCCCCCCAGAAAGTCCCTGCTCACGAGGTAGTACTTTTTCAAATGTCTGGAACTTTCGGGGGTTGGACTTGGGTGCTGAACATGCTGATTGGTTAAGTTCACACAGCATTGTATTTCTACCACCATATATTTGCATAATTTTTTTGAAATATTACTGCTATTGTGTCATGGAATGTAGTTTTAAAAGTATTTCAGAAAATAGCCTATTACTTCTAAATGATGATGATTTTTGACGTAAAAAATCTTGATAACATTATAAGTGGACTTTAGAGAACAGTACAAAATAAAAAACAAAGGCGGTTCGTGACCCCTTTAAAGTGTAAAAGTTTGTTGATTTTATTAAAAATAGTAATGCACTGAAATGAAGTCTCAAATAAAAATGGAATTGTTTTTAAACATTTAAATTGTACATAAATGCCAGCACACACCAAGCTGACGGTGATGGCTGTAATAAAACAGCCATCATTAATTTTGAATAATTCAAAATGTTCATTTGTGTTTTGAAGATAAACAGAAGTTTTATGAGTTTGGTACAACATGAGGGCCTGGTCAGAATATATTGATGGTCATTTTCATCTTTTTAATTTTGAGTAAGCATTTGTGTTAAACATATGAGCACATCTTTTTTTCTTGGTAATTCACAGAGAATTCGCTATTCTGTTTTGAACAGAACTGAATACTTTCACACAAAAGATTGGCTTTCTTCATTCACTGAGCGCGTTTACATGCACGTTCTTAAGCCGATTATGCTTAATAAGCTGAAAACGCGCATGGTCATGTAAACGCGGTAACCCGTTTTCTTTTATAGGAGTAACGCCATAAACGGTGTAAACGCATTAACCCGTTTTCTGTCTGCTTATTGAAGTGCGCATGTGTGATACATAACAGGAATGCATCGTTAGTGCAGATTTAAGCGCATTTAGACAGAGCAAACATTTTGCAGTAAAGAAAGAAATATCACACAAGCAGACTCTTTCATGACTCAGAAAATAAGAATTATAAAATTAATATCTTATGGCTAGATGAGCTGTATGTTTCCCGCTGACATGTTTCAAGCTTTAACATCACAACTATGGAATACTCAGATACACAAATTATAATATTTTGACTTCACTAAAGGGAAATAACCTGATTTATTAATAAAGTCATGTAAACACAGCTCGCGTTGTCAGGTTACTGATGTGCATGTGAATGGGGAAAACTGATTATTTTAATAAGCTGATTTTTGTGAGTTATCAGCTTACTGGTGTGCATGTTAACATTCTCATTGTAGCAACTAGATAATGTGAATCAACCTTCAGGATATTAATTTGTAATTTCCATGTAGGCATTTGTGCTGTAGGTGTCTTCTCATCATGCGAGAAGTGTGTCTGAATCACAGTTTGTGTGTTTTTATCTGTAAGTTTTATCCATAAGGACTGTGAATGACAAGGAAATTAATAGATCAGTAAAATGGTTAATTGTACACTGAAGCATTTGCTCCAAACTGAGATCTGTAATGGATGCTCCGTTTCTAACTGTGCACGGTTGAGTCCTGATGAAAGCTGTTGTTAATAACTCAGTTCATAGTTCAGCAGATGGCGCAGAGACGTTCTGCTGTGTTTTCTTTGAATCAAAGCGTTACAGAGAAATAGATGCTGGTGTGTGAGTGTGACTCAGGCCGATGGGAAATGTTCCCTGTAATGAAGCTCTAGTTCTGTGTGTGCTGAGGGCTGTGCTTCTGCCTCACACTGTAGTAGAGGATGCTGTGTCACTCTGTGTGTGTGTGTGTGTGTGTGTGTGTTTGTAGCAGACTCAAGCTGGGTTGGCATCTGTCATAACCCCCGATAGTTAAACCATCAGCAGGCAAAGTACTACACATGTGCGCGCGCACACACACACACACACACACACACAAAGCATCATAGTAAGGAGAATTGTCCTCCCCTCCCCCTGCACAACACACCTGCTGTGACATAAATCAGAGCAAGAGAGAAGGAGGAAGCCAATGGAGCGAGTTATGAAGGGAGAGAGAAGGTGAACTGGGAGGTTGAGAACAAACTCCTCTCATGTGGCTGTGAGCTGCTTATTATGCCAGATGTCAGACACCTAGATAGTGTAGACACGCGCACACACCTGTCTCACGCTCACACACACCCGTCAGACTTCCCGTAAAACCTCCATTACAGCCCCACCTCAGACTACATACACTAGATTACCCATAATCCCCTGAACGCTAATCACAGCCTCCGACACCTGCAGCCTGAAGCACATGACTCATTTAATGCTGGATGATTTGCATATTCATGATGGATTTGAGTATATGTATATATCAAGGATTTCCATTTTCTGTGACAGGAATGAAGATTATGTAATCTTTTTATTTCCGAAGGCTTCGTGCGCTGAAGTGTCCTCCTCTGTAGCTTCTATCAAATGACGACTGACAGATGAAGAAGCACAGATTGTTCTCTTTTTGATGCATTGAATTCTATTTGCCTTTGTATCGCGTCAGCATCTTATACTGGAGCTTTAGTAATTGTAGATTTTCTCTGATGGCGAGCGTGTTTCTTTGTGTTGCTTGTTCTGAGCTTGTGGCCGTTGTGACCCGAAAGTGCCAGTTTGGAGCGTGCAGAACATCAATATCAGGCTGTGCCGGCTCGTTAGGGCCACCGTGACATTCTGTCATTGTCACTGAGGGCTAATTATAAACACCAGCTTCAGTCCTGTAGTCTGCAGCTCCTGACCCACTCGCATCTAAAAACACTTCCCTGTTCCTCCTCTCCTCTACCTTTTCTTTATCCTTTTCCTTTCATTTGTTCCTTCTCCTTTCCTATTTTGTTTTCCTTTTTCTTTCATTCTTTCTTCCTTTTCCATTCCCCCTTTTTATTCTATCCTTTTTCTTTCATTAATTTTCTTCTTTTCTTTAGCCTTTTTGCTTCGTTTTTTTATCCTGTCCTCTTATTTTCTTTCATTTTCTCATTTCCTTTCCCCCTTCCTTCCCTTTTTCTTATCATATCCTTTTTACTTTCATTTTCTCCCTTTCCTTATCCTCTTCCTGTATTTTACATTTAGTCATTTAGCAGATGCTTTTATCCAAAGCGACTTACAAATGAGCACAATGGAAGCAATCAAAATCAACAAAAGAGCAATGATATGCAAGTGCTATAACAAGTCTCAGTTAGCGTAACGCAGTACACATAGCAATATTTTATTTATTAAATAATAAATAAACAGAAAATAGATAGAATAGAAAAAGAATAGAGCAAGCTAGTGTTAGAAGCCTTTTTTGATTTTGTTAATTGTATAATAAATAGAAAGAATACAAAAAGATTAAAGAAACTAGTGTTATTTTTTTTAATAGAATTAGAATAGAGAGTGCTAGAGTGTGCTAAAGTAATAGTGTGATAAGTATAGTGCTAAACTTTTCTGTATCCTTCCTGTATTCCTTTATTTTCCTCGTTTATTGTTTCCTTTCATTTTCATTTCTGTTTACTTCCCTTTTCTTTTTCCTTGTCCTATCATTTTCCCTTCCTTCTAATTTCCTATTCCCTTTTTTCTCTTTTCTTTCTCCTCCCGTCCTTTAATTCTCATTTTTTTCTTATTTTCATTTCCTCTTTTGCTTCCCTTTTCCTGTCATTCTCTCATTTCTTTTCCTCTTGCCTTTCTGTCTTATCTTTTTCTTTTCCTTTATTTCCTTATCATTTCCTCCTTTGTTTTCCTTTTCTTTTTCTCATTTCCTTTTCCTTACCCTTGCATTTTCCTTGAATTTTTGTCTTTTCGTTTTCCTTATCCTTTCCTCATTTGTTTTCCTTTTTATTTCTTTTCCTCGTTTCCTTTTCCCCTTATCTTTCATTCTCGTTTCATTTGTTTTCCCGTTCTCTTTTCCTCTTCTCTCATTCTTTCTTCCTCTTTCTCTGTTGCAGGGATCAGATGGGAAAAGAGGAAGTTCTCCTGCATATTCAGTAAGTCTCTCTGTCCTAGTCATGTGAGAATTGAAAAGAGACACAAATGATGCTTTTTGAGGCTCTTGGTTCAGTCACATCGACAGTCCTCTCTTTGGAGAGACGTGATGTGGTTTCTAGAAAAGCACTGGCCTAGCCCCCACGCAAGACTTCATCATTTTCTACGATAACCACAAATTAAGCTTGGATTATGAGAAATTAATACAAAGTAGCGATGTATAATATACATGGCGGAGTTTAACCACATCTGTTTTGAAAACACTCTCTTTCTGCTTCACATCTGTAAAAAGATTAGCATTTTAATCAACATAAAGATGAGGCAGCATTTCTTTTTTTGTGTGTGTAGGACACAGTTTATCTCTTAATAGCGTTGGTGTGTGGGTATCAAAATCTGCGCCGGAGTTTGGTGGCAGACGTGGAGGTTTCGGTCCAAGCCAGTGAGCGAGAACTCCTCTCTGATCAGAATGCAAAGATGCCCTTGGCAGCACACCCCTCTTTGTCTGTGCTGAAAAGAGCAGGATATTTCTGCATCCTTTCCCCAGTGAGAGAGAAAATAGACTGTGATTATTGGTCCAGGCCCCGGATTATGCTCTCTCACATTAGGGATATTCTTAGAGTCATTTAGACTCGAGAGTCATTAAATACTGTTTGAAGACACACAATATGTCTCGTTATACTCTCAGCTGATATTCAGAGATTGTACGATTTGCTCTCAGGAGACTATGAATTTAAATGTGATGCTCAGTGCTTGCTGAGGCCAGCGTTATTGTGCGTAGGGTGCAAAATAAGACCTGAATAAATTCATAACAAATGGTGTATGAATGTAATGTCTCTCATTTATAGACTCCTGAAAAGAAGCACTCTGAATCATCACGGGGCAGGAAGAGGAAAGCTGACAACCAATCAGAGAGCAGTCAGGGTAAATGATTGCCTTTTTTTTCACTCTCAATTCATTTCAATTTAAAATTGCTTTATTGGCATGACTGAAAAAAATACAATATTGCCAAAGCTTGAAATATATGTGGAGAAATATAATAACAATGAAAAGATCAATATAATAAAAATAATAGAATAATAGAATAAAAACTCTCTCTCTGTTTTCTAGTATGTTATTTACACTTAGCTCAATATGCTTAATCATACATCTTTTTTTTCTTTTCATTTTCTCTCATAGGGAAGTCTGTCATTCGGGGACCCAAAATTAGTGATTATTTTGATGTGAGTACCTGTCAATAATTTGTGGTGATATGATAAATCGTTGGCATTGGCTCAACAAACGCGTAACTGATTGCAGTGATTGCAGCTTGGATGATGTTGTTTTAAAAACATGAAACCATATTTGCAGCATAGTTAACATAACATTTTCAAGAAACAGAAAAATTTCAAGGAAATAAAGTAGGGTTTTTTTTTTTAGTGATGTGATTGCATAGTGAAGTGTAGTATTTTTAATAAATATTAAATATAAATATAATTAATGTTATATTCCCTCTCAGGCAGTACTGGTTACATCAAAGTCATTTCAGAAGTGGTGAAATATTTTTCATTGATGAAAAACTTCTCTGATGAACACTGAGTCAGACAAAATAAGGTTTTCACCTTTAAAAAAAAAATAATAATAGTTCAACCATAATGACATTTGTCATCTTGTCACCCTCATGTCATTCCAAGTGCAAATGGTTTTTCTTCAGTCAGAATAAAAAAAAAAGTTGCTGTTCCATGCAATGAAAGCATATGATAACCAGTGACTGTCAAACTCCAAAAAGGACAGTCTATGTGGTGTTCAGTGGAATGGTTTCTAGAACTGCTTACGTAGATGATCGTTTAAAACCATATGATTTGTTTATTTCCCTCTATCTGTAGTTTCAGGGTGGTAATGGGTCCAGTCCAGTAAGAGGTCTACCACCAGTCATCCGTTCACCCCAGAACTCACATTCCCACTCTGCACCAGGATCCAGCGTACGTCACACACACTCTTTCATACCCTGTTTACACCTGGTGTTAAGAACTGCCTCAGGTGATCTGATTCTGATCACAAGTGGACAGACCACCAGTTATACCTTGTATACCTTGTGATCGGATGTCACAAGGAGGGTCTCTGATTTCACCACTCCACACATCGCTATGTTATTCTGTTTTGAGCGGATTCTTTTGGAAATTCTTTGGGATTTTAACTGAACTTTGAATGTGTGTTGCAGTTGCTTCATGTTGGTGTCAGAATGCTCTTTACACTAATTAGGGGCATAATGGTACATGTATTTGTACGGGAAATGTTAGATACAGGTCTTTCAATTCAGCAAGCATGTGTAATGAATGAATGCAGCATTGTTTTAACTACTGCATGTGTAGAACTTCGGTCTGTACAAACCTTAGGATGATATTGTGAACACATCTGAAAATGAAAGGATTCTAGTCTCTGATAAACTTCAGACTTCACTGAACATGCACCTGTGTGCACATGCGTGTCTAAAAGACACAATGCGACAAAATAGGAGCATAATAATTCTGAATAAAATATATATTTTGCTAAAATGTTTAGCATCCAAAAGTGTAAGCATTTCAAATGTCTTCCCCCAACAGCACTGTAAACTGCAATACAGGGTTGCAGCAGTATTGACAGACTTTATTTATTTACAGAGAGAGCCATACTCAGTAAACTACTGTTTAATAAAAAGAAAAAAGAAACCATTTTGTTTTGTTCTTTCACCAGCTGTACTGAAAACATACTGAACCTTGACTTTAAAAGCAAGTTGCACGTTGAACAGTTTTGTGTACCGTTACACCACTAGTACATGTTTCCAACTACTACCGTATGTGCAGCAGGGTTTGATCAAAACAATGTACTGCATTTGCACCTGTATTTAACACTGACAACTTGTGATTGGGTCATCCGACACTGATGCTAATGCTTTGACTTATTTCAGTCTAATAATTGCGTATCATGATCAAACACACACTCCATAAACAACTGACATTCTCACCCAGGAACACACACACGTCACAACACTACCTATGTGTGTGCCTCTCATTACTACACAGTTACTACGACATTTCTATACAGTCTAATGTTGTTTTTCAGACCCGGCAGAGCAGCTCATCTCCCACTAGTCTGTGTTTTGTGGACTCTATGATTTCTTCTAGACAGATGGCGGTCAAGAGTGTTCAGGTGGGACTCTGCATAAGTGCACTTACTCTCAAATAACAAGAACTTTATCGGAAGTTGTTATAGAACAATTAATCAATTAAGTAGACTTGACATGCTTCTTGGTATACAAGTAAAAAAAAAATCTCAAAAATAGGGCAAAATAAATGTAAAATAAATAAATATTACATTTTATTTAGCCTTTTTTTGGCTCTCATAAATGTTTTTGAGTTTTAATATTTATTTTTTAAAAAATGAGCCTGGGATAATAAAACAATACAATGTACAAATTAAAGTAATTTGGAAAGTAGCACAAATAAATGATTCATGCATGGTAAAAGGTTTTCATGACTGTTGTGGTTTAATTTTCATATAACAAAATAGAAAAAAGTGAAATTGGTTTTGATCACAAATGAAACCCTGTAACACAAAATGACTGTATTTGAAGAATATCTATCATGAATAAGTTGTAGAATTGTGTGTGTTTGTGTATTTTGTTCATCCTGTAGACTGACCTGACTGTGGTAAAACTGGCCACTATAGAGAGCAATAAGAACCTGGACCTGGAGAAGAAAGAGGGCAGGATAGACGATCTTCTGCGGGTGAGAGGAGATTATTCATTTAATAAATAAGAATGATTCCAAAACAAATTTGTTGTAAATGGTTTTGATGTGAAATCACTTGTCTTGCAAATTTTAGTTGCATCAGACTTGGTGTATCCCTAACTTTTTTTTAAAGAATTTAACAACGAAAATGTTTTTGTTTTTATTTTTATAATGTGTTTTCCATTTTTTTTCTTCCTCTTCTACAGGCAAACTGTGATCTTAGGAGACAAATTGATGAGCAGCAAAAGCTTCTAGAAAAGTACAAAGAACGTTTAAACAAGTGCATCACTATGAGCAAAAAACTTCTGATTGAGAAGGTGAAGCTCCTGGTGATATTTCAGAAATCTTTTGAATGTAAAAATACCCAGTGCTCATCTGTAAATGTTCTAGGTTGCTGTGTAATGGCATCATTTAACCACAAGCTTTAAAGTTTAATAGTTTCAACGGTAAAATGAATGAGATTTTTCTGAAGCTGTGTGTATTTGTCCAGAGTACACAAGAGAAGCAGGCGTGTCGGGAGAAGAGCATGCAGGATCGACTGCGTTTGGGTCATTTCACCACTGTGAGACACGGAGCCTCGTTTACAGAGCAGTGGACAGATGGCTACGCCTTCCAGAACCTCGTCAAGTAAGACGCTTAATGAAGATTGACACAGCACAAGCCCAAAGTATACTTCTGTATTTGCACATGCTGTCCTCTCTAGCCTTATAAAATGAAACACTATTATGCATGTGTAAAACTTTACGATTACTTGACAACACCTTGGACTAAAGTCCCTCAACAATTGTCTGTTTTCACTCTAATTTTCACTCATCTATAGCAGGTCTCTTGTAGATCCATAAGTGAGTGCATTACAGGTTACAGATTTGCCTATATGAATTGTCTTTCATTGACTGTTTTTATGCAGACAGCAGGAATGGATCATTCAACAACGTGAAGAAATCGAGAGACAGAGGAAACTGTTAGCTAAGAGAAAACCACCATCAGCCAGCAGCTCACAGTCGCCTAGCACCAACTCTGAGCCTAAACAACGCAAGACCAAGGCTGTGAACGGCTCCGAGAATGACCCTTTCCTCAAACCCAGCCTTCCTCAGCTGTGAGTGCTGCAAAAAACTGCAGTAACATTATTAGAATTCAGCATCAGTAATATTCACAAATAACTGATTTAATTTGCCAGAAAATCTTATAGAAGATCTTTAAGCTGGAAATCAAAATTTTAGACTCACTTGAATGACATGTTTCTGATTTATCAGGAACATTCCACTATATGGAAAAATAACTTTTTATCTGCTACAACACACAAGTCTCTAAGGAAGCAGTGTGGAGAAATTGCATCAGCTCCTTCAGAATTGTGATTGTTACTCACTCTTTGACAGTCAGATCTTTCTAGGATTTTTAATCTTGGTCCTCTGTTTCTGCAGGCTAACTTTAGCTGAGTACCATGAGCAGGAGGAGATCTTCAAACTGAGACTCGGCCATCTCAAAAAGGTCAGTGCACAAGCTCAGTGGCTCCTGTATGATTTAGATCTTCATGCATTTCAGAACATGTAAAAAACAATTAAAAAATAGAAAATAATGTCTATCTTTGTTTCTGCAGTACTCCCAAGAACAGCATATTCTTTTGTAACATGATGAATGTCTTTACTGTTACTTTTGATCAGTTTAATGTCTTTGCGTAATAAAAGCAAAAGTATTCATTTCTTTCAACAAAAAAAGAGCATCTTAAAAAAAAAAAACCTGTCATCCTTACCCATTACTTTCTGTCCACTTTCTTTTCTTTTTGTTTTCTTCATGCGTTTGTGTATTTGTAGGAGGAGGCAGAGATTCAGGCAGAGCTGGAGAGGTTGGAGAGGGTGCGAAATCTTCACATCCGAGAGTTGAAAAGAATAAACAATGAAGACAGTTCACAGTATGTATCCACACTATGATTACATTAGCCTCTGCTCTTTTTCTTTTTCATTTTATTTTGTATCGTTTTTACTGGACATTGACTTCTCATTAGTGTTGGGTGATATGCTTAATTTTCATATCGTCCTATCGTCAGCCTGTGAAATTGCCAATACATGATATTATCCTGCTAATTTGTTTAATTATTTATTTACTTAGTTTCATTGCCGAAAAGTGAACCAATTCCAGCGTAAGGCTAAAAGCAGCCTAATGTTTTTAATGACTGAGTTTGCATTTAACATAACAAATGAATAGAAACATTGTAAGTTACTAATTATAATGCTTACATTTCTTCAGTTATTCAATAAGCAGCTAACAGTTACAGAAATGAGCAAAGAACATTACACTACCAAAGAACATCCTCACAATCTCAGTCTAGCGTGAGTTTATGCACTTGAAAAACACTCCTGTTATAATCAGTGAATCTACACTGTATGATAAATAAATCTCTTATACTTGATGAGAGAACTCACGAGTCAGAATTCAGTCAGCGTGTGCTGAACAGCAGATCTCCACTGTTTCAGTGATGACTCATCTGAATGCCTCTGATTGGCCATTAAGCTCAGCATAATCGTGTGTGATAACGCGCAACTCTGTAAAAACCGGAAAAAGAAAATGCAACAAATAAGCCCTTGCTAAGAACTCCATTTGGACAACTTTAGAGTTGATTTCTCAATATTTGTTTTTTTTTTTGCACCCTCAGATTGCAGATTTTCAAATAGTTGTATCTCAGCCAAATATTGTCCTATCCTAACAAACCTACATCAATGAAAAGCTTATTTATTCAGCTTTCAGATAATGTATAAATCTCAAGAAATGAAAAAAAATTGACCCTTATGACTGATTTTGTGGTCCAGGGTCACATTTATATGTAGTCTATATATGTTGTCTGAAAAAAAATAAATTTTTGTTTTTTACCAAAACATGATTTAGTTTTACATGATTATTTTCCACCCACCCACCCTCCCTTTCTCTCCTATTTCTCTTTTTGTTTTTTGTTTTTGTTTTTGTTTTTTGTATTGTTTTAATCTTTCTCAGATTCAAGGACCATCCCACCCTGAATGAGCGCTACCTGCTGTTACATCTGCTGGGCAGGGGTGGCTTCAGTGAGGTCTACAAGGTATCTTTACCCCCCATTTATAACAGAGCCTGATATATGCTGACCTTTGAGAAAGAAACGCATAATTTGATTCATCATTCTGCTTTTCAGGCGTTTGACTTAATTGAGCAACGCTACGCTGCTGTGAAGATTCATCAGCTCAACAAAAACTGGAGAGAGGAGAAGAAAGAAAATTACCACAAGTATGTTCCTCCTTTTTGATGCTATTCAAGGAAATGTTCTTGTTAAATACATCAGTAGGGCCCTATGATTTCCGCGATACGGAAAACGACGACTGAATCACTGAATCCAGTCATAAAAATTAAATTTACTGTATAATGTGGAATGTCATAGATTTTGCTAAATTTTGGATGAATAAATCTTTCCTGTAGCTCAAATAGTAGAGCATGGCGCTAGCAACGCCAAGATCATGGGTTCGATTCCCAGGGAAAGCAAGAGCTGGTAAAAAATGTAAAAACTGTAACTTGAATGCAATGCAATGTAAGTCGCTTTGGATAAAAGCGTCTGCTAAATGCATAAATGTAAATGTAAATGTAAATCAAAAGTATCATACACTTTCATACACTTAAATCAAAACATGATATGGACTAGTGTCTGTGAATATTAAACCGCACAAAGACTATTTAAATACTAATCCTGCATGTTCTGCATGTCTTTGTGTGAAGGAATGATGCAAACAGAAACTTAAAGGTCTTCACAGCAACCTGTCAAAATAAAAGTTTGGTTTAACTTGAAGAAACTATGACAGAAATAGGTCCCACTTTATATTAGGTGGCCTTAACTACTATGTACTTACATTTGAATTAATCATTTGATACAATGCACTTATTGTGTACGTACATGTTTTTACATTGTACTTATATTTTTAAAAATACCTATATGTACTTACATCTGTAATTAGTTTCTGTAATTATATTTATAATTACACTGTTAACCCATCCCTTACACCTTAACCCACTCTTAAACAGACCCAGACCACCAAACCTGTCCCTAACCTTACCCGTATCCCACCTCAATAGCAGCAGAAGTGTTTTGCAATACAGTATGAACACAATAAGTACATTGTACTTATTTTTTGACGTAAGTACATAGTAGACTGGGATTGGGAAACGCTGACTTGGCCTAATATAGTGACAGTACTACTACTAATAATACAATTATTATTAAAACTTTATTTTTAAGGAAAATTTACCAGAATTTATTCACCAGAAAAAATGTAAATGCACAATCAGGTATTTCTGAGAAAAAAAATTGTAATGAAATATTAAAAACGGATTTCATAGGGCCCTACATCTGTGGCATGCTGCCCATCACCATGGGGGGAAGGGAATTATTCACTCTAACTTTATGCGTAATTTGATGGAAAGGGAAAAAGACGTACAATCCGTTCAGTATGTTGTTGTTGAACCTTCAAGATGATCATGATCATTCAACCAAAAAACATTCAAATATATCTTTCCAAAAAATTCCAAGTAGACAAAACTAGCCAGAAAAACATCTGTTGTAAAATGACTTTAACAATGCAGTTCATTTAAAGGACAGTACGTAGCCTCGTTTGGATTCAAATATGCCAATTACCCTGACAGCAGCTTCCCACAAATGCTGCTGACAGAGCTGTATTTAACCCTGAAATTTTTTTTTAAGATTAAATAACCTCCTCTTCTTTTTTTTTTTCTTTTTTTTCTTTAGAGCCATTTCTCTCTTTTTGTATTAAAGTGCAACTGATATGTAACTGATATGTATATTGTGGTGTGGGGATATTGTTATGTAAGGCTGTATTTCCATGCCGATTGGTATTCGGTACAGAACTTGAAATGTCTGGAAATCTAGTCCGTCTGTCTCTCATGACGCTGGCCGCCTGGGTCTCACCTCTGTTGCCCATGGTAACCTGTGCCTCTCTTCTCTGCAGACACGCCTGTCGGGAATACCGAATACATAAACAGTTGGATCATCCCAGAATAGTTAAACTGTACGATTACTTTTCACTGGACACAGACACGTGAGTTCCAGCCCTGCAGATTACTCCTACCAACCATCAGAACACATCAGTAAGACGGACACAAGTGACATGAGTTTCTGTTTCCTGCAGGTTTTGTACGGTTTTGGAATACTGTGAAGGAAATGATCTGGATTTCTACTTGAAACAGCACAAGCTGATGTCTGAGAAAGAAGCTCGCTCTATCGTCATGCAGATTGTTAATGCTTTACGATACCTGAACGAGATCAAGCCACCCATAATACACTATGACCTCAAACCCGGTGAACACATTCTCTGCGTTTTACTTTTCATACCCTCAAATACGCAAAGTTCTCGTTTTTTGTTTGTTTGTTGTTTGTTGCTTTATTATTTATGCACAGTTTGTTTTTTAACCTGTATATGCATTTAGATATATACCACGTGTATATATACAGTTTAGACCATTTTGAACAGTTTAGACATTTGGGGTATATACACAATTTATATGTTTTTTTTTTTTTTTTTTTTTTTATAAAAATTTAGTAAAAACAGCACAAAAAAAGTCACATTATACTTCAGAAATCATTTTAATATGCTGATTTTTTTTTGCTTGGAAAAAAGTTCTTTATCAATGTTGAAAACGGTTGCACTGCTTTATAGTTTTATAATTTTTTTTTTTAGAAACTTTTTTTCAGGATTGTTTAAAAAGCAGAAAATTAAAAAAAAAACAGCTTTTATTCAAAACTGATTTTTTTCGGTCAGTGTAAATATCTTCACTGTCACTTTTCATCAGTTTAATACAGCCTTGCTGAATAAAAGTATCAATTTCTTAAAAAAATGTTTCTGACCTCAGACGTTTGGATGGTAGGATATGTATTATTTTTCCATCCACCACTATTATGCATATGTGAAAGATATAACAAAGATAATCCAGTATAGGGAATGTGCTTGTGTATTTATTTTTGTATTTGTATGTGTATTTGTGTGGTTGTGTACAGGGAATATTTTACTGGTAGATGGAACTGCATGCGGAGAGATAAAGATCACAGATTTTGGACTGTCTAAAATCATGGACGATGACAACTATGGAGTAGATGGAATGGACTTGACATCACAAGGGGCAGGCACTTACTGGTAACACACTCACAGATACTCTAACAATTAGGCTTTTTCCTTTTAAAGCATGTAACTCAATCGTGTCTTGTTTTGGCTGTAAGGTACTTACCCCCTGAGTGTTTTGTGGTGGGTAAAGAGCCTCCAAAGATCTCCAATAAGGTGGACGTCTGGTCTGTCGGTGTCATATTTTTCCAGTGCCTCTATGGAAGAAAGGTGAAGAGCAATTATCTGAATAAATGAGAATATTATCAGTAGCCTCTACAGGTTAAAGTCCAAAATGGATGTAGCTGTCATTTTTCTGATTTCAGTTACACTGTAGTTATGTTTAACCATGCAAATTTGGTTTGTTTTTCTAGCCATTTGGCCATAACCAGTCCCAGCAGGACATCCTACAGGAAAACACCATCCTGAAAGCCACAGAGGTTCAGTTCCCTTCCAAACCCGTTGCCAGCAATGAGGCCAAGGTCATTTCAGATTTTCTTTGAAAAATAGTCAGTATAAAATGTTTGAATTGGAATTATGGAATGGAGTTATATTTAAAAAAATGGAATTATAAAACATTATGAACAAAGATTTAAAATGAACTACAAAAAGGCTGGTTTAAAAAATTGCAAGAAGATCCACTTTCCCAATTCCGGTCTGCATATTTTGTGTCTCTTTGTAACACACCTGATTCAGATCATCAGCTGAACTCAACTGTTACAATTGAAAGGGTGCCTACACAGTGTTCACTGCTCCCTATTCCCTGAGCCCTATTCACTTTCAGAACACCCTGCATTGTCACACACAGATAAAACTTGAGTAGGGCATTTTAGAGAAGTCTGAGGTATGATGACATGATCACACTTTATACACGGTGTTGGGGAAAGTTACTTTTAAAAGTAATGCATTACGATATTTGTTGTTTAACATTTAATTATTGCAGCCTTGCATCACATTCTGAGTTGCAATTCGTTGTTTTTATTAATTTGGAGGAATACTGAATCTGTTTTTTTTTTTTTTGTTTGTTTAATGCATTTTCACATTTATTCTAGAACCACAGTGACAACTTGCCCCCGATTTCTCTCAACATGGGGACAGAAGAGCTGTCAATCAATAAATAGGAAAAAAGTAACTGGCGTTACTTATTTGAAAAAGTAACTCAGATATTTTCTTGTAAATTAAAGTAATGTGTTACTTGAAAAAAAAGTAATCTGATTACTTGTTACTTGTAATGCATTACACCCAACACTGTGCATGTGTGGTCATACAGGTGCATTTACATCAGAATATATTAATAGTTTAATAATTATAAATTAAACTATAAACTAAAGTCATATTTGAAAGTGCTAAACTGCATGATAAATGTCTGTTGGAAAATGTGATATGAAAAGAAATACAAGGTTTTTTTTGGGGGTTTTTTTTGGTTTTTTTATAGTACATTTATATTTTATATGATAAAGGGTCAGAATTGGGAACCGCTATTAAATATGTAAATATAAGCTTAAAATACTGATGAAGAAATGTCCCTGTCTGTGTTACTTGTCAGTTATTCACATACAATAGCAGTAGGTTGGTAAAGCCCTGCCAGTCTAGGCAAATCTTTACAAAATGTGATCACAGATTTTATATATATATATATATATATATATATATATATATATATATATATATATATATATATATATATATATATGATGGTAAAACTAAGACATCATTGTATTAGATATCAATTAGTTTTCAACTAGTGTTAGTTTTGTTAACAAAAACTGACAAAAAATGTTCGTTGATGAGACGACAATAAACGATAAACTATGACTAAATCAACCTGCAGTTTTGTTGGCAATAAAAGACGAGACTGAAATGTATTAAAAAAAAAGAAAAACCTCCTTTTTATTTTCGGCAGAAAAAAAGAGAAAAAATATTATTGCGGATTGCTCTACACGGAAGCATTCATTGTGTGCAGTTGCCAGATAACAAGAGTTCAAATCCCCGAATCAGAGCATTGCTATACATTTCCTGCCTGTTTTGCTTATTTTTTGCAGTCTGTGGCAACCATGCACACGCGCTTGCTCTTCATTTCGGAAGCGCTGTCGACAAACAATCTGGTGTTTGCGATTATGGTTGCTTTACTATTGTTGAATTACTATTAGGAATTTCACTGTTATAATATTTTTTGTTTTGTTTTTCTTGTTTTTTTAACAGTTTTCATAATGTAGACAGAGAGAGTTCATAAGTTTTTGTTATTAATTTATATAATAAAAAGCCTAGTATTACTTCCCCTCCCGACCCCTAGATACTGAAGGGGAACGTAACGTCTAGGGGTTGGAGAAAAGGTGCAACAACACAAAAAAAAAGAAGGTTTTTAGAGGTCATCACTCCTGTCCCAGCCAGCAATCCCCACACAAATTTGAAATACTTTTTTCTTTTTTTCTTCCCCTAAACCAAAAAAAGTATTTCAAATTTGTGTGTGGTGATTGCTGGCTGGGACAGGAGTGATGACCTCCAAAAACCTTTTTTTTGTTTGTTTTTTTTTTTTGTCTTTTTTTTCTTTTCTCCAACCCCTAGACGGGAAAAGAATGTAACACTAGAATAAATCGGTACACTAGATGAGGTAACCTTTTTTTTTTAACCATGTGTATGAGCATTCTGTTGATTTATGCTTACTGGTGAAAGTGCAATACCTGAAATGCAAAAGTAAATTTCTTAAATGACAACAATCATTTTGATTATACAAGTCGCTTGACTTGGCTCACAAACTTAGTTTTCATTGAGAACGGCACAAGAAATTGCTGAAAACTCTGACATACTAGTATGCATCTGCTGTTGAGGCAAAATCTCATATTTCTATCTTTATACCTAGTAAACAGCATCAATACTAATGTATCGTAGTTTTATTATAAAGACGTGTTTTTGCTTGCAAGTTTTATACACTGCAAGTATGTATCTGCCAGACATGTTGGTGACGACAACATAAAAAAAATCATGCCAATCAGGCATGCTCATAAATTCACATGCCCCTTGCAGAATATGCAAAATGTTAATAATTTTAACTAAACTAATCATGAATTATGAAAATTGTATGTTATTGTTTATTTAATACTGTCCTGAATAAGCTATTTCACATAATAGATGTGTATATGTATTATGTGTATATGTGTGTGTGTGTATATATGTATATATGTGTATGTGTGTATATATATATATATATATATATATATATATATATATATATATATATATATATATATATATATATATATATATATATATATATATATATATATATATATATATATATATATATATATATATATATATATAGATATAGATAGATAGATAGATAGATATCATATATATATATATATACACACACACACGCTACACAGGACAAAATAATAACTGAATTTATAAAAAATAAATTTCGTTCATAAGTTTACATATCCTTGAATCTTAATACTGTGTCATTTCCTGGATGATCCACAACTGTCTTTCTGTTGTTGTGATAGTTGTTCATGAGTCCCTCGTTGGTCCTGAGCAGTTCAACTTCCTGCTGTTCTTCAGAAAAATCCTCCAGCTCATGCACATTCTTTGGTTTTACAACATTTTTTGCATATTTGAATCCCTTCCAACAGTGATTTGTATGATTTTGAGATCCATCTCTTCACATGGAAGACAATAGGGGGATTCATACATAACTATTATATAAGGTGAAAACATTACTGATGCTCAAGAAGGCAACACAATGCATTAATAGCTAGGGGGTTTAGCTTTTTTATTTCTTTCCTTTTTTTTGTCTTTATGTAGCTGCTTAAGTGCAGTACCAAATGAAAAAAAAAAAAGATCTTTAAACAAAATAAGAAAAATCATCATCCTGTTCAAAGGTTCACACCCTCTGGTTCTTAATGCATTGTGTTGCCCTCTTGAGCATCAGTAAATGTTTCCATCTTTTGTAATAGCTGTGTATGAGTCCCTCAATTGCCCTCAATGTAAAAAGATGTATCTCAAAATCATACAGTCACTGTTGGAAAGGGTTCAAATATACAGAAGATGCTGGAAAACCAAAGAATGTGCAGGAGCTGGAGGATTTTTCTGAAGAACAGCAGGCAGCTGAACTGCTCAGGACCAACAAGGGACTCATAATCAACTATCACAACAGAAATACAGTCGTAGATCATCCAGGAAACGACACACAGTATTAAGATTCAAGGCCATGTAAACTTTTGAACGGGGTCATTTTTATGAATTATTATTTTGTCCTGTTGAGAATATAAAAATATCTATTACGTGAAATAGCTTAAAATATATATAAGTAAAAATATAATAAAATACCTAACTACATAATACTACTATTGTTAGAACTTGAAACTTTTGAACTGTGGGTGTCGTCTGGTCAGAGGAGAACTGGCCCCCCGACTGAGCCTGGTTTCTCCCAAGGTTTTTTTCTCCATTCTGTCACAGAGGGAGTTTTGGTTCCTTGCCGCCGTCGCCTCTGGCTTGCTCAGTTGGGGACACTTAATTTCTAGCTATTATCGCCGATTTGATTGCACAGATACTATTTAAACTAAACTGAGCTAGACAATGACATCTCTGAATTCAATAATGAAATGCCTTTAACTGAAAATTGATTGTTTAATCTTATCATTATATATTACTGACACTCTGTCCTCCAATTTGATACTGTTTAGTGCTTTGACACAATCTGTATTGGTAAAAGCGCTATATAAATAAAGGTGACTTGACTTGACTTATTCAGGACAGTATTAAATATACAATAACATGCAATTTTCATGATCCGTCTCATTTTGTTAAAATTAACATTTGCATATTCTGCATATGTAATCTTTTGAGCACAACTGTATGTAGGACTAGTTTCTGCAATTCATAGTCATCGCCATAATGGTCATAATGGAGCAGGCCATTAAACAGACAATTTGATGAATTTTACAAATAATTATTTGGCATATTTTCTTAGAAGCACTAATTATTTAGTGCAAAACCGTTTTTCGTTTGTAATAAACGGCATGTTACTGTTTCCTGTAGGCGTTCATCCGCCGGTGTCTAGCCTACAGGAAGGAGGACCGGTTTGATGTGCACCAGCTAGGAAGTGACTCCTACCTGCTGCCTCACATCAGACGGGCCAGTTCGTCAGGGGCCCTGGCACCAAACTCCACCTCCTATTGACAGCTTGCACTGAACACTGACTGACAGCCCGGCTGGCCAGCGTCTGATCTCCTTCCCTAGAGCAGGGCGGGACCACAAGGAAAAGAAGCTGGCTTCCTCAGCTCGAGGAAGTTTGTGTTGAATTATTGTGCTTTTGCAGCATTGAGATTTGGGTTTACTGAGAAGAGTGTTTGGAAAGAGAATGAAGAAAAATAAAGCATGAATATTTAGACGCCCAGAGAATGTCGCGATTAAAGTCATTGAAGAAAAATAATGCCTTCTGAAGACTCAGTAGGGCACTGCTACTGTTAAGTACTTTGAAATGCGACTGTTGTCATTTGGTGTTTCACACGGTTGCCTCCACGTTCAAAGAGGAGAGAGACCTGGCAAACCACTATCAATTCCCACGGTCTCGGCTGGGTTTCCGTAAATTAAGGATTTCTTTGAAGAGCCTCCGTTCAGAGTTACTGTAACAGGCCTGCAAAGGTTTCATTCTTCACTCTGTAGTAATGTAATGTGGTACAGACAACAGTGTTAGCTTTCCTTGCTTTGTTCAGCTAGCTACGAGAATGTAATTCTAGCATACAGAGTGGCTACTGGCACACTAGGCCCAGGCAGCATACTAATGTTAAATGCACAAAATAACCAAATGTAGACGAATGGCAATGTACAGAATCCTATGCAGGACAAAATAAAAGTATCCCCTCTGGAGAATTCATGTATATTTGTTGTACAGGACCTTAATTTCAGATATTAACTTTCAGCAGATTCATTCTGTACAGAGGTTTAACATTTTTCCCTTTTTTTTTTTTTTTTTTTTTTTTTTTTTTTTTCTTGTAAATTTGGTTTCCTGGTGTGCTTTTTTTGATTTTTGCTGCTTTGATGTTGCTCTTTTTCAAACCGCTGTATAATGTACTTTGGGTATAAATTGTACAGTCCTGTTAAAAGAATAATTGCAAATAAATGCCAGGAAGCTCCATTTAGTGTGTTGAACATGGTTGATGCGAGTTGCTGTTCTGTCAAGCAGTCCGTAGCGCCACCCACTGGCCTTCCAAACGAACGCTCTGCATGTTTTAAGCCAGAGTTTATCAAATGCACACAGTATGCAGTAAAATTTAATACATTCCTGTGAAATATATATTCATACATTGCTATGAGGTACCAAGTAAGCGGCGTTCATTTTAGCATCATATCAATATAAATGTAGTGAAAGGTATTTTTGTGCTAAAGACACGTTTTGCATGCAAGTTTCATACATGGCAAGTATGTTTATGTCAATATTTGCCAGACATGCTGGTGACATGACAACATAAATAAGGCACCACTACATATATATATATATATGTATATGTGTGTGTATGTAGGGCTAGATTCTGCAATTCATAGTCATGGTCATAATGGAATGTGCCACTAAACAGCCAATATAATTAATTTTACAAAGAATTATCCAAAGCAAAAAAAAAAAAAAGATTTTTATGGAAAGAAATGTCATTGACCGTCTTAATAAATAATGATCAACTTGTAACTAAAAATTAAATTAAGGATTGGCTGGATTATGGTTAAAAATACAGATATGATTATAGTCAAAAACATAACATACAATAAAAAATAATTTCATGCATCAAGGTCTAGAAACAAAAAACTATTCCACAACAAACTATTCTATAACCTTGAAACATCAATAGAAATAGCATGGTCATCTTTATACCTAATGCCTGGCTCACACTACAGGATTTTTAAAATCCTAACCGATTATGAAATCTGGTTGCAGCACAAACATAAGGAGAATCTTTGCAGATTATCTTCCCTCAAATCTTAAACATGCGCACACTACAAAATTTGAAATTCGTGGCGCATCACACACTACAAGATATTATTAGGATTATCATGCCAGAGGGAGCACCTCACGTGATCTCACGCAGCAGCTCGTCAGCAATGTTTACATATGTTAGCTAGCAGCTTTCACTCACCTGGTACGTTCAAAACAGAGGTGATTTCACCCCAGCGCTTCAATTTCTCCTTATCGTCGGTTATGATACGTGTTCGACACATTATACAGACAATGTTACTACTACAAAACTTCAAGAAGCAGTTTCCTCTGTCTCCACTATTCAACGGAGCCGTACAGCAGCTGTTTTGCGGTCGCACATTGGCTGTTAAAGTGCTGACGTAATCATACAGCCGTCATCATCCCGATTTAAATCCTAAATATCAAACATGTTTGATATGATCTGGGAGGCCCCGATTTGTGTGCTAGAGGATCGGGAGGTGCAAAGTTCTATCGGTGAATGCCTCACATTACCAGATAATCCGCGCCGAACATCGGGACCGATCGAGGTACTCGACAAGATTTTCCCTCCGATTCTCGGGAGGGGGAAATCGGGGCTAAATCGGGCAAAAAATCCTGTAGTGTGAGCCAGGCATAAGTTGTAAAGTGTAAAAATTGTAATGTTAACTGCAGAGATCACACAACAACCTCAGTGTCTTCTGGCACCAGCCCCTTTGTTTTCTGTTGATCGCAACTACACTGTTAGACATTTCTGTAATTTCCACAGTTATTTACTGTATATAACCCAGTGTAATACTGCAAATTCCCTTTACAGTAAATAACTAATACCCTTTGCATCATGGGAATTTTCTGTGTCGTCAGACCCCACATACAGAGGCTTACTGTATTTTTTTAAATTGCTGTATACTACTGTAACGGTCTCTTTGGCGCCATTATACTTGTTTTATTTTCCTCATTTCTTACATTTGGATTGACAAAATTTGCCCTGCACCGTGTCTACAACGCCGCAACAGCTTGGGACTGATTACTGGATGTGTTACATCGCTTCTAATGATTGGAAAATCGTTTGTGCTTCATGTCAGAAACAGCGTGAGAGCTTGGAGTAAATCTGCACGTCAGAAATATACCGGGGCATCACTTTACTCTCCACTGTAGATAATGGGTGGTAGTAATTAGTTTTCTGAGTTCACAGACTCCAGATCCGATCCATCGTGGCCAGCCTAAGGCACACCTGTGCAATAATCATGCTGTCTATTCAGCATCTTGATATGCCACACCTGTGAGGTGGATGGAGTATCTCGGCAAAGGAGAAGTGTTCGCTAACACAGATTTAGAAAAATTTGTGAACAATATTTGAGAGAAATAGGCCTTTTGTGTACATAGAAAAAGTCTTAGATCCTTGAGTTCAGCCCATGAAAAATGGGGGCAAAAAAAGTGTTGCATTTATAATTTTGTTCAGTGTATAAAGGTTTTTTCTTGTGAAAATTATTTTCTCATGCCTTAAAATAACTTGAATGTAACTCTACAGCCAATTGCCCCATATATATATATATATATATATATATATATATATATATATATATATATATATAAGCGGATTGCGGATCTATGAATATGCAAATTAGCCCCTCCTCCACTCAGTCACACAAGCTAGTGCCTCCTGATGTAGTAAACGTGTAACAATGGCATTCACGGATAATGACTGATAAAACCTTGTTTTACAGTGAATACTGTAACATTCGTCAAAGTTTTTTACTTGACGATGTTGTGTCCTAAAATGCCTTTAAGACTGAATGCAGCCTTTTGTGATTCCAATTCGCGCCCGCGATGATACGCGTGTGAAGCGCAGACGCTGATGAGGGAGAGAGAGAGGTGGGTCTGACTCCGGGCTACTTTTTAATGCCGTGGGTTATAATGCAAGTTAGCGGTTCTAAATTCACATTAAACCACGAATTCATGGGGGTTTTGCTCTAATTTATTTTTTGTTTTGTGTTGCCACTGTTATATTTTGCATGCTAGTGATAGGAATCTATCCCTAGCATGCATTGAATTTTATAATGTTTCAAACCGCTTTTCTGGGTCTCAATGCATGGTGTTGATTAATGGATTGGCACCTGGTTTATCTAAAGGCATATTAAAACACCACATAGCCTAGGCAAATAAACAACATTAAAAAAAACTTGATTTTCACTACATGGGGACTTTAAAAATAGTTTAGCAGAGAAAATCATGGTTTACTTAAACAAGCAGAAAGTGTCCTCTCTTTCTGAGGCTGCAGTTTTTTCTGATGAGTTTGTACTTGCACACAGAGAGGTGTATTCACCCACAAAGCGGTGATTGAGTTTGTAGTTCTAAGCATGCCACAGTAGTACCTACGAACATTTAGAGTGCAGACAGTAGTGAGAACCGTGAATGCTTTTATTGTCATGAGGTTGGGCACCTCATCGCAAATTGTCCCACCATGAAACCCAAAGTTAGTAGAAAAGCAAATCCTGCGAGAGGTGTTGCGTTGATTGAAGGACAGGTTTTGTCACCTGAGCAAAATTTGATTTGATTTTGATTAATCCCACACGGGGGAAATTCACTTGTTGCTGCATACTCCACAAAACCAACCACAATACAATAGACAAAGAAACATACTAAAAAACATGCACTATACTACACAGTATTGTTATTGCAATTGAACAGTCTAACTGCTGCTGGAAGGAAGGACCTGCGATAGCGCTCCTACTTACACCGTGGATGTACCAGTCTGTTGCTGAAGGAACTACTCAGGGACACCACAATCTCATGCAAAGGGTGAGAGATGTTATTGATAATGGACTCAACTAGGGGGAGGTTAGTATGCCCGTTGCTACTGTTGGTACCAGTAACTGTCACTGTCAGAATACTCACCCGAAAGTAATGGTTTGAAAATGAATAGTGCATCATTCTTGTCAGCTCGTTTGCCATTCTGAGACTTTGTTGAATTTGTCAGAAAAGTTGTCACATTTGCCTGTAACATATTTCCAATCTTACCATGTAATAGAACACAATATAGATATTGGTTCACATGCCCCAGTTAAACAGAATGCCTATTGTGTTAACCCAGTTAAAAGAGAACTAATGAAGTACTTGTTAGAACACAATTTAGCAGTTCCAGCTCCAGTCCCTGGTGTTCGCCATGTCTACTTGTCCCTAAGCCAGATGGGACCTCCAGGTTTTGTACTGACTACCGTAAAGTTAATGCTTTAACTTCAGCTGACTCTTTTCCGCTTCCTCGCATGGAAGATTGTGTTGATCAGATAGGTAACGCTAAATTTGTGACTAAACTAGATCTGCTAAAAGGATATTGGCAGGTGCCACTCACAGAGCAAGCGTCTGAGATCTCTGCTTTTGCCACCCCTGATGTATTTCTGCAGTACCGTGTTATGGCTTTTGGCCTTCGAAATGCTTTAGCTACATTTCAGCGACTGATGTCCATAGTCTTGTCTGATGTGTCCAATTGTGAGGCTTATTTGGACGATGTTGTGTGCTATGCTGATACTTCGGAAGACCATCTCAAAACCTTGGATGATGTCTTCAAATGCATGAGAAATGCTAACCTAACCTGGAATTTATCAAAGTGAATTTATTCAGTACTATAGAAAAAGAAGCCCTCTCCTTAATTCTCGCTCTTCAACACTTTGAGGTCTATGTTGGCTCTAGTTCACAACCTGTTATGGTTTATACTGACCATAACCCTCTTGTATTTCTTCAATGTATGTCTAATGCTAATCATCGTCTTATGCGCTGGTCACTAATCTGCCAAATTTACAAACTTGGTGATCTGTCATAAAAAGGGTATGACAATGTGATTGCTGATTGCTGAGTCTCGTGTTAATCAGTAAAACGGTGTGTTATGAGCCCAAGTCATTTGTTCGTTGTTTCCATTCTGCCCTCTTGTGTTTTCTCTGTATATGTTTGTGTTTCTGATGTGTGATTCCTTGAGATAATTTGCTGGAGGCTGCGATTGGTTCTCCTCCTCACCTGACCCAGATATAAGGTCTGCCATGATTGTGCCATCGTGTGTGACTCTGTAGTTTGCCTTTGTGCCTTGCCGTCGTCGTTCATTTAAATCTTTTAGTGTCTTACCAGACAGACAGTGTGTGGGTGCTTAAGATTGTGAGCGTGATTGTAATTCTGTGATATTATTTTTGTTTCCATTCTGTGATATTCCTTGTTAACTTGACCCGCGCCTGATTGACTACGATTCTGAAATCCGATTGTGAATTGTTGGCTGTTAACTTGTGTATATATCTTTTCAAAATATCTTGTAAATAGGTAAGTTAAAGGATGTAGTGGGTTAGACGCCATTTTATTTTGAAACCTCTTTTCATATTGTTTTTGATTTAGGGAGTCAGTTAAGTTGAATTTATTTTTGTTTTCTTTAATCTTGATTTAGGAAGTGTAGAGTGTTAAAAAAAGATATTTTTTGTTTGTTATTTTGGCCTTGTCTGCCCCTGAAGCTAAATCCTTATTTGTAAATAAATTTGTGTAATTCAACATCGCTCTGTTATTGAGACTCTTCCTTTTTCCTGTTAAGGCTGACCCCTAGTGGTTGTAAACACAAGATGTCAGTGACTTTTTTTTTTTTTTTTCTTCAGTAGAACAGTAAAGAAGATTTTTATCTGAAACCCTGATCCTTGACAATTCATATGTCTGTGGCTGCCGGTTGTTGATTGTTTAGCTTCATAAGAACTCAATATGTCCTCAGTGTGGTAATTTGGTCTTGTCTGTATGTTTTTATTTGACTCACAAAAGCCGGCAGCCAGAGACATGCAGTTTATGAATTGCCAAAGACAATGTTTTCACCTAAAAATCTCATTTACTGTTCAACTGAAGAAAAAAAGCTAACTACATCTTGGATGACCTGAGGGTGAGTCAATTACCAGCAAATTTTCTTTTTTTTTTTGGGTGAGCTATCCCTTTAAGTCTGCATGTTTAGTCTGTATGATAAGTGCATATAAGTGCAGATTGTTATTAAATAAAGGCTATTATGTGATGTAATATGTGTGTTTTAGTGATTGATAGACACCAGGTAATCATTTTCTTAAACTCAGTATAAAATATAAGAACTGGTTACACATCAATTTCGTATGATGCCCAAATAATAAACCTTCGTTGAGGTAACATAAAACGTGGAGTAAATGGTTCAATTTTAATTGACACGATTTGCTGTAGTTTTCTAAATGTTAGATCAATTAAAACATTTCAGTTGAATTGACTGTAAAATTATTTCAGTAAAGGTTGAGCCAACTAAAAAATAACAATTCAGGCAACACTTTGAAGATAGAAATTGACTGAACGTAAAATTTCTGTAGAACTAGTTACTAAATAATTAGTTGAAACAGCTTGAAATTTTTTACAGTGATGCTTTTCCACAAAGTCCACAAAACCGTGGTCTTATCTGTCCGCTCTTGTCTCAGGATGATCAGTGGCACACACCAAACACAGCCCTATGCGTTTCCACCTGTACAAGGGAAAAGCTCAGGGAAAAAATATTTAAGGTTCAGTGCGAATTGTACTGTATGAATACTGTATGAATGAGATGAAACATTAAATGTACCTGCTAAAAATAAATAAAACAGCTAAAAGCCTAAGCTGGTTGGCTGGTCTGAGATGGAAGTAGATGGTTTTAGCTGGTCTCCCACCTGACCAGCTAAAGAAGTGGTCAAAACCCCCTCCAAAACCCGTCTTCAAACCAGCTTTGACCAAACTGGAAGACCACCTAAAACTAGCCAACCAGCATGGTTTCAGCGGGGTTATAATAGTGTTTATAATGTTAAAAAACGACAGTGTAGACCCGAGTGCTGTATACATTGGGTTTTCAAAAAAAATTATAAAATACAATAAACCAAGTTAGTGTAAATTACACAACCCATTTACAGGGAGTTGTTTGTTACAATACAGGTGCTGGTCATATAATTAGAATATCATCAAAAAGTTGATTTATTTCACTGATTCCATTCAAAAAGTGAAACTTGTATATTATATTCATTCATTACACACAGACTGATATATTTCAAATGTTTATTTCTTTTAATTTGGATGATTAGAGCTTACAGTTCATGAAAGTCAAAAATCAGTATCTCAAAATATTAGAATATTTACATTTAAGTTTCAATAAATGACCATCCCTGCAGTATAAATTCTGGGTATCTCTTGTTCTTTGAAACCACAATAATGGAGAAGACTGCTGACTTGGCAATGATCGAACATTGGCAAGACGAACATTGACACCCTCCACAAAGAGGGTAAGTCACAGAAGGTCATTACTGAAAGGTGTGGCTGTTTACAGAGTGCTGTATCAAAGCATATTAAATGCAAAGTTGACTGGAAGGAAGAATTTGGGTAGGAAAAGGTGCACAAGCAACAGGGATGGCCATAAGCTTGGGCCATAAGCTTGAGCCAAAGCTGATTCAAACACTTGTGAGAGCTTCACAAGGAGTGAACTGAAGCTGGAGTCAGTGCATCAAGAGTCACCACGCTCAGACGTCTTCAGGAAAAGGGCTACCAAGCCACTTCTGAACCAGAGACAACGTCAGAAGCGTCTTACCTGGGCTGTGGAGAAAAAGAACTGGACTGTTGCTCAGTGGTCCAAAGTCCTCGTTTCAGATGAAAGTAAATTTTACATTTCATTTGGAAATCAAGGTCCCAGAGTCTGAAGGAAAAGTGGAGAGGCACAGAATCCATGTTGCTTGAAGTCCAGTGTGAAGTTTCCACAGTCAGTGATGATTTGGGCTGCCATGTCATCTGCTGGTGTCGGTCCACTGTGTTTTCTGAAGTCCACAGTCAATGCATCCATCTACCAGGAAATTTTAGAGCACTTCATGCTTCCTTCTGTTGACAAGCTTTATGGAGATGCTGAGTTTATTTTCCAGTAGGACTTGGCACCTGCCCACACTGCCAAAGGTACCAAAAGCTGGTTCAATGACCATAGTGTTACTGTGCTTGATTGGCCAGCAAACTTGCCTGACCTGAACCACATAGAGAATCTATGGGGTATTGTCAAGAGGAAGATGAGAGACACCAGACCCAACAATGCAGAAGAGCTAAAGGCCACTATCAGAGCAACCTGGGCTCTCGTAACACCTGAACAGTGCCACAGACTGATCGACTCCATGCCACGCCACATTGCTGCAGTAATTCAGGCAAAAGGAGCCCCAACTAAGTATTGAGTGCTGTACATGCTCATACTTTACATTTTCATACTTTTCAGTTGGTCAAAATTTCTAAAAATCCCTTATTTGTATTGGTCTTAAGTAATATTCTAATATTTTGAGATACTGATTCTTGACTTTAATGAGCTGTAAGCTCTAATCATCAAAATTAAAAGAAATAAACATTTGAAATATATCAGTTTGTGTGTAATGAATGAATATAATATACAAGTTTCACTTTTTGAATGGAATTAGTGAAATAAATCAACTTTTTGATGATATTCTAATTATATGACCAGCACCTGTACTTGACAAAGAAAACAAGACAAGTATGTAGATTAATTAAAATTTTCATTAAAAACTTAAGTATTTGTGAATTGTAACTGATGTGCTATACATTTGTTGCATACTTACACTGATAAAACTCCAATCGCTACCGTTTTTCTCGATTGGCGTTTCTTCAGTTGCAGAGTCAAAATCAGAAGGGTTTCCAAAGCCAAGAGTCAAAAACAGATAATCAATAGCCTAGAAATGTCAATATTATGTAAAAATATTTCTGTATGCATTGATGTATAAATTGGCCTATGACAATTTTAGAATATCAGGGTAAGATAATAAATGTCTAGGCTATCAAACTTTCCATACTATTCATCTATCAGTTATTTAATTTCTTTTCGCTACCTGTGTTTTTACTGTAGCATATTTAATACTTGATGGACATTTGGGCTTTTTAATTACTCACCAACAGACTGTCAACCTTAACAACAGCCCAATTACAGACTCACACACTGTGGACCAAACAAATGCTTCTGAAGGTGAGGAATAGAATGATGCTTTTCAAGGAGCTCCTATTTCAATAATAGCCTAAATCTTACTTTACATATCTGATTAGGCATGGATAATGATGCAGCAATCATTATGAATGATTGCTGAATGAATAATCAGTGAAGTATGGTTGAACACAGTATAATTTAGTAAGGACTGCACAAGCCGCCCGTATATGCAGAGGTTAATACATTAACGCTGCACTGATTACACTGCGTTCCAGCAAGTGATTTAGGAAGGAACAAATAAAGGAGAGAATGACCAGGACACAAACTGGCAGCCCATTTGTTGTCAATATTTGTTGTTTGCGGCTGATGCAGGCAGTGCTAGAGAGAGCAGCTGCAGATCAAACCACTGGAGGGCGCTGGAGCACTGCCTTCTGGAGATGCTGGTTGTGTCTCAAATACATACTAGCTTACGACTTGCTGCATACTTCGCAGTACACACTGCTGCATGTTGCTGTTTTTTTTTTTGTTTGTTTGTTTGTTGTTGTTTTGTTTTGTTTTTTCGTAGCAGTATGTGCCATTATTCCTCAACAAAAATTATAAACAGTATAGCGGTCTTGTCATTACCTGTAATCCAGGCAGTGGTGTTTAATTCCCATAGACTAGATTCATACTGGCTGTTATTGTAAGCCAGAACATCAAGTCAAACAGCAAAAGGAGCAAGTCTCTTCATGTGATACATAAATCATTAGCATAAATGCGTATAGATGGCTTTAACTTTAAGCCACCTTAAAGTAGATTATAGTTAAGGCAAGACATCACAGGTGAGGGTAAAATGAACAAAGATCACCATACTTCCACCAGTTGATTATTAATCACAGTACATTAAGACAATTGTTTTGTATTACACGTTTTCTAAAACATTATGTTTCAAATATGCATTATGTAATTAAATAGACACTAATTTGCATTGGCCTGCATGTCCATAGAACATTGGATAAAGACATACAGGTTCAAATTTCTACATTTCTTGTTTATTTTTTAGTATTTTTACATCAGGGATAATTTGGATACATCCTTTTATTGCACCGTAAGTCAGAAAAATGTGTAAATAGTGGATATTTTATTTGCACTGTCTGCAAAAAAAGACAAAATACCCCAAAATCTTAAAATTGATCAGTGCATGAAAAAAAGCTTTTGCATATATTGTCTTGCCTTTGAGGTTTATCTCAAGTATAAAAATTTTAAGTTAAATAATTATCTTATTTTTTGGAGTGCGTTTGATAGTCCCAAGGAATCTGTACATTTTAAAAACACCCAGAACCCAGCCTGAGACTTACTAACCACAGTTAACACCACTAACACAAACCAGTTTTAGATGGGCTCTGCTTTTCACCCATACATCAAAATCAACCAAACATATATATATTAATCAAACTGGATTCTTTAAATAAACTATGACTGGGAAGTATGTTTGTCTGAGATACAGCGAAAGTGTCAGATGGTAATACCAATTTACTTTGGTATGCACCCCGATTGACCATGATTACCATATTCATGCACCATTGTAATTACACAGTACCCAAAAACACTTCAATGAATACTGTGCTACTTATTGTAAAAACAAACAAACAAACAAACAAACTCATTACATGTAAAGAGGTTTCACAGCAATCTGTTTTGGTTTGGATGGTCGTCTTATGCAATGGCAAAAGTGTGTGAGTGTGAACTGCCTTGTACTGTATATATATGGGGTAAGGCAGAGCAGACGGCTGGTTTTCTCAGTCTACTGCCCACAGTCTACACAGCACACCTGAGACGTGTGTGTGAGAGAGAGAGGGAACAGAGCCAAGCTTATTCTTTCCAATGCAGCTCTAAGTTTAATAATGCTTGTAATTGGAATGGATGGGTGCAGGAGAGCTCTGCTAGGACTGGGAAGCTAATGTGAGTAAGTGAGAGCACTATTGGCTGCTTTCCACAAGGTTCCACAAGGCTTTTCCATTTGACATTATGGGAAAAGAGAAGTAGCAGATAAATAAAGAGTTTTAACAACAGAGAATTAATAAAGAGTTCCTTGACGTTACATACATTACCATCTACATGTAATTCCATAATTGATGTCCATATATCATTATGGCATCACTGTGAAATCCTTCTTTTGGAACCTTTACATTTACATCCATGCATTTAGCAGATGCTTTTATCCAAAGGAACAAAAAGGAACAAAGCAATTTGTCAAAGAGCTAACAATATCCAATAGGCCTACACAATGCCTGGTTTATTAAACAACTACAATAAGAGGCTGTAAAGCTGTTGTTGTTTTCCATGTCTTCTGCAATGCCAGAAATCACACCGTATCAGGATGCAGCAGGATGAATCCCAGCTTAAAAAAATAAAATGAAATAAAGGAAATATACCTTTTTTCCTGCATTAACCCAACCCAGATAAAAGAATGCTGAAATTGACTCCCCACAGGCCGCCTTTGGTTACGAAAGAGAACAAGGTCGGATGATAAATATCTTTAAAGAGGTAAATAATGAGCAAACCTTCTCCCACAGAGGACTGGAAACACTTCACTGCTGTGATCACTCAGTAAAACTACTGCTCAGGGATATTAATGAGAGAAACGAGGAGTGACAGAGGAGACTGAGGAAAGAGAGGCTGGATATAAGATGAGATCTGTAGATCTGGAGTCTCTTTTCCCTGTCCTTAGGCAAATCACTTTCATTTACTGCAAAGGGTTTTCTAGAAAGGCTGACTGAAATCTGCCACAAGAAGCTTTTTGGGTAAGGTAATGGTGCGTTTTGTAGTGATTGCATTTCGATTAGAGAGTTGCATTTAATGCCGCAGCTGTGTCTCAACATTATATCCAATGGCTGTGAAATTCACAGATAATCCCTGTGAAATGAGCTGGAACGTGGAAATTCAGCAGCTTATGGAGTCTAATGAGTGGTGTGGCCTCTTTGTCTGTTACAATGAATGATCACCTCAACACAGTGCTTTGATTGTCTTCTTCTTGTTTGATGCACTGAAGACACCCATCTTTTTACTCAAAGAAAACCATTGTAGAACACAGCATTTACTTTTGATCTGAGATATTCAAGGAGTAGTTCACCCAAAAATGAAAATGTACTCATCCTCAGGCCATCCAAGATGTAAATGAGTTTATTTCTTCAAGGGAACAGATTTGGAGAAATGTAGCATTACATCACTTGCTCACCAATGGATCCTCTGCAGTGAATGGGTGCCGTCAGAATGAGAGTCTAAACAGCTGATAAAAACATCACAATAATCCACACCACTCCAGTCCATCAGTTAACATCTTGTGCAGGAGAAAGCTGCATGTTTGTAAGCAACAAATTCATCATTAAGACATTTTTACTTCAAACCATTGCTTCCAACATAGTCCTCTGTCCATAAGACTTTCTCCAGTGAAAAAGTCATCTCGTCTGAATCAGGAGAGAAATATGCACAGATCAAGTAAAATCAGTCCAAAACAGTTCTAAACTTGGTGATTTTGATGTGAGAGACAAAGGGGAATTGACTTTTTCACTGGAAAAAAGCAATATTATGGATTATGGACCAGAAGTGACAGTTTAAAGTTAATACATGCACTTTCACTTCACAAGACATTAACTGATGTACTGGAGTGGTGTGGATTATAGTGATGTTTTATCGGCTGTTTGGACCCATTCACTGCAGAGGATCCATTGGTGAGCAAGTGATGTAATGCTACATTTCTCCAAATTTGTTCCCATGAAAAAAACAAACTCTACATCTTGGATGGTCTAAGGGTGTCTTTTTTTTTTTTTAGCAAATTGTCATTTTTGGGTGAACTGTTCCTTTCATTTGCTTTTATATAGATAGAAGAGGAGCAAATCATTTCTAAGCAGTGCTCTGTTCTCAGTGTATTTGGCAACTCTTGGTCTAGCATACTGTTCAGTGATATGACAACCATCATTCCTTTCTTTTATGAATACACACAAAATAGAAGAAGATTTTTCAAGCTGAGTGTTTATTTCTACTGGTAACAGTGGAACAGTAATATTGCACATACTGCAAGCCAGTTAAAATGCAAATTTTTTTAGTTAGTAAACACTCAGGCACTTCAAGCTAGAGATCATTAGCTTTACATCTACTGTGCAGACTGAAGTAAGCAAAGCGTACACAAAATATTAGCATAGTTTGTTGATTTAGGAATGTGAAATTGTGTTTGGTCTATATTGAAGAAATTAAACTCAATTACTAATACTATATAGCTGCTAATAAAATACATTTCCCTTTCTGGAGGATCATCGCTGTGACGTCGCTGTGCTTTTCTCTTAACAAAAGTTAAGAGACTTTATTTTAGATTTTTTTCTTCCCTTTTTGAAGTTGTTTTTTATATTAATTCATGAATACCATTGACTAAATCTCAGGTACAGCATTCATTGCACTATGGTTAGAAAATGCTCTATTATATTGATATCTTAAGATAGACATTCATTTCTTAAACTAAGTTAGATACACTATACACTATATGGCCAAAGGCACTGATGTTGGATGAGGGTGTATGGAAAAGTTGTTTTTAGTGGGGTTCATGTCTGGGCTTTGTGCAGGACTGTCAAAGTCTTCCCCACCAGACTTAGTAAACCATATATGGACCCTATTTTGGGCACCACTGCTTCTCTAGACGGGCATTATAGTGTAGCATTGAAATTTGTCTTTACTGGAGTTACCGGAATAGCAAAATCCATTAATTAGATGTTCACATACGTCTGGCCATATAATGTAGCAGAGTTTTACAAGTATGTAGACTGACAATGAAATTTCATTTTTGTTCTATGTCTTTGGTTAATAAATGAATTAAAATCTCTAATGCACTGGTTTAAACATTATAGGTAAATACTGTCTCTCAAAATACAAATTAAAATACTTGGAGGGTACAAATAGAGGAATAATATCTTTACCACTATTCAAACATTTCTTACTGTAAAACTATGTGATATAAGTTTGTCACAAACAATCACAATTTACACAAAGAGTCATAAATTCTAAAAACACAGCGTGTCGATACAGTACTTGGTAAAATGATATCACACTTCAGTTAATCTTCATGACATAACAGCTAAGAAGTTATGCATTTGTGCAATCACACAGATGGTCCAGATGGCTCTTAGATGGTGGTATATTACAGTATATTCTTAAACTTTTTTTATTGAGAATTCAGACCAGTTCTGGATTTTAAAGGAAATGTTCACAGTTATGCTCTATGTCCCTCAGTGTGAACAAAAATATTGTGTTTAAATTAATGCATTTACAGTGGATTTCTGTGGGGCAAAACAAAAAAAAGTCAGTCTCTTATTTTTTTTGATAAAGTGCTTATCTTATGATATCTGACCTGCAGGTTTCTCTGTCGTACTTGTGACTTTAATACAGTGAGGTATTGCTACTCCAATGCCTTGCCTGTTAAATTTCCACTGAGAGAGCAATACTGTAAGCACAATTTTTGTTTCTAGAAAGGGACAAATTGTTTTTAATCACAGACACTGTCATAGAGCTTAACTTGAACTGAACCATGAACATTTCTAAAATGTACAGTTGTGTTGTACAGTATGATATTTCCTGTTAAAATAAAGGGTAACACTCTACAACAAGGTTTCATTACTTAACATGAGTTAATGCATTGAATATCGAATAACTGAAAATGGACAGTTGAATTATTAGAAAATAATGCACACACAAGGTGGTGATGTAAGAACTGTAAGTTTAACTGCTTCAAGAACAGCAACGCTACCATCTCACTACTGAGAAATGTCATGCACCTTTTCAGTTTTCAGCGTGGGAGAAACATGTAAATAATTTGTCATTTTTATCTTACTGTTTAATATATTTATTTGTTTGGTCAGTGTTGTTGTGTGATTTTGTTCTTTTGCTGTTGTAGGCTGTAAGGACTTTTGAAATCATTTGGCGAAGTAATATCGACATGAAATATCGTCAAGACCTGCTTGGAACTATTTTAGCTGTGTGTTTCAATGAAATAAACTGCACACTCTAAAACATTCTTCTGCCAATCAGGATCAAGTATTTGACATTAATGATCAATGAGAAAAATACATGTATTTGTAGTATTTATTAATATAACATTTAATATACTGTTATAATATAACAGTATTTATTAACCTTAGTTCATAATAACAACTGTTTATTGCTAATTCAAGTTAGCTCAGGTCCATTAAATAATTTTAGATGTGTTAGTAAATATTAAAAATAACAAAGTAAGATTAAAATATGCATTAAGTATTTCTCAATGTCAGTTCATGTTAACCAGAAATGGAACCTTATTGTAATGTGTTACAATAGAAAGAACACAATAGACAGGAGACAAGAGAACAGAGGGAAGGGAAGAGGAGAGGACATATAATGTCATAGGAGAAAATCTGATCCTTCATTATGGACTTATAGCTTTAAGAGCTCACCACCTCTGCATTCTGGAATGTTCAGTTTCCTAGTGGAACATTCTAGAAATCCGAGAGGTTCATTATTCTAGAGTACCTCATTGGTCTAATACTCTGGAATGTCCAGCTGATACAATACTTCAAAATGTCTTCTTCATTTCCTATATTTATACAGAATTTACTAACATCTACTGAATTTCCAGCCCTGTGCACTCTATAAATCCTGTCCCAGTCTTTCTATCTCATCAATCAGGAAGTCAATGTCAGACATGGTTACAGCCGGATTAGAAACAACCATTCTGAAGAAGTTGACCTTATCGGCTTGAGGCTGGTAGCCCACCATTGTTGTTCCACACTCCATCATCATTGCCTTGATTTTGGGGGCAACCTAGATATAATTCACAGGACAGAAGCTTAAGGTAACTGCCTAAATAAAACGAGTGGCATAAAATTGGTGGCATATACACGTGTGTTTTTGATCAGTTACATAAGAGCAACTTATGTAGACTGAGAAGGAGTGAGTGTGAGTATCTTCTCACCTTATGAAGTCGTTGTCTTTTCTCCTCTCCATCTGGCAGAAGCCGCAGGCTTGGAGGAATGTACCAGAAACACACATTGGTGTGTTGGGGCTAAGAAACAGACAGAAGGGCAGCATTAAAAAGTTATAAAAGAAACCTTGACTCCGAATAGTACTAGTATGTGAAGGACAGTGATCAATTCTATTGTGACTGTTTCACTCACCTCTCCTTGAAACACCATCTCATATCCTTCTCGGTTCTTTATCTTGTGGTAGAGATACTCAGACAGCTCCAGACATCTGTCAATGTGCTTCTCAAAGCCTATAGTGCCCTGTTATATATGACAGATCCAAAGCATCACAACTGATATTCTGCACAAATATCTTTGAGCTGGATTGACATTGATTCTATGTTACAATTCAGTAAACATACATCCACCATTCATCCATACAACTGTTCATCCACCCATCCATCTGGCTATCCATCCATTCATCCACCCATAAGATTAAAATTTGCATTAAGTATTTCCAGTGTTGGGCACGTTACTTTAAAAAAGTAATTTGTTATAGTTACTAGTTACTTCTCACAAATAGTAACTGAGTTAGTAATTGCGTTACATCATTATAAAAGTAACTAATTACCAGGGAAAGTAATTATTGCGTTACTTTTTACAAATTGTTCAAATGTCAAATAACTTTGGATGCCCCCAATATTAAATATGTTAAATTAATGAAATAGACACTAAAAAGAATAAATTATTATTATAAAACATTGTACATTAATCTACACTATTTATCTACTGACAATTATTATCAGTCAGTCAAGCATTATAATATTATGATAATTTTATATTATATGATGATAGAACTTTAGTAATTAGAATAACCAAGTATGAATGCATATTTGTCATCAATATAAAACGCACTAAGGATTAATGAGCTGCTGGGTTCATGAATATTAATCACGTTGTCTGAGTTCGCTCGAATTGATTTGCTGAAATCAAAATAATAGGTGAGCGCCAGCCAATGAGATTACGCATTAGTTCCGCCCACAACCAGAGAAAGCGGCAGTTCTTAAAAGCTGAAGAATTCCAAAGGAACTCCGTTATTTTGACAGGAAAATACAACACAGAATATCGTTTACATGTAGCGCGTCAATTCTGCATGTTATGAAAGACTCTCTTGCTCTGTATCTTTCTTTGCGTGCGTGTATGTGAGAGAAAGCGACGGCGAGCCGTGCGCTTCACACTAGAGTTTACGGCACGTCAACACTGCGCATCCATTCAGATGAACTGAAAAATAATATAATATAGTAACGCCACATTTTATTGTCAGTAACGGTAACGGCGTTGTAACGGGGGAAACAGTAATTCGTTTGATTACTCGTTACTGAAAAAAATAACGCTGTTAGTAACGCCGTTTATTTATAACGCCGTTATTCCCATCACTGAGTATTTCTCAATGTCAGTTCATGTTAACAAATGTGGTTAACCAGAAATGGAACTTTATTGTAAAGTGTTACAATAGAAAGAACACAATAGACAGGAGACAAGAGAACAGGGGGAAGGGAAGAAGAGAGCCCTCCATTTATCCATCATCCACCCATTTATCCATCATGCATTCATCTATTCAACCATCCATCATCCATCTAATCGTTCACCCATACATCTATTCAAGCAGTCATCATCAATTAATTCATTATCCATCCATCATTAATTCCAACTGTTAATCCATTCATCCACCCCTTCATACATACAACCATTCATCTTCCACCCATTTATCTATCATCCATTCAACTATTTATCCATCCATCTTTATCCATCCATCATCCATCTAACTGTTCATTCATCCATCTATTCAACCAGTCATTAATTAATCCATCATCCATCCAATTTTCCGTCCATCTATTCATCCATCCATCCATCCATTCTCCCTTCCATTCATCCATCCATCACTCATCCATCCATCCATCAGTAATTCCAACAGTTCATCCATCCATCTATCCACCCCTTCATACATACAACCGTTCATCTTCCACCCATTTACCCATAATCCATTCAGCTATTCAACCATCCATCATCCATCTATTTGTTCATCCATTAATCCATTATCCATTCAACTTTTTGTCCATCTGTCCATCCATCATTAATTCCAACTGTTTATCCATCCATCTATCCATCCATCCACAACTTCATTCATAACAGTATGGGTGATCTTCCACCCATGTATCCTTAATCCGTTCAAACATTCAAACATCCATCTAATTATTCATCCATTTATCCATTTATCCATCAATATAACCATTCATTTATCTATCCATTGATCGATCCATCCATCCATCCATCCTTCCATTCATTCTTCCATCTAAACACTCACGCAGCCGTCTACCCGATACATTCATCCATCAATCCATGCATCCATGCATGCATCCATCCATCCATCCACTTTGTTTTTCTTCACTGCATTAAAACCATGATTTCTGCATCCTGCATTTGATTAATTCATGAGTAACACATTATCAAGCACTGAGGTTGTTATCTCATGGATGTGCACACACACCTTTGACTTCCACATGAGCCAGAATTTGAAGATATCTACATGGCGGCCACACTGTATGGCCTTGTCTCCTGTGTCATAGGTGACATCATACTGTTTATCCGGCTGAAAGAGATATCCTGCACACATGGAGTTACAGCCCTGAAGAAGACCCTGAAAACACACACACACACACACACAAAGTGAGAGAGCAAGAACACTGAGCGGAGATGATCATAACAACATGTCTCAATAACATCTCTCTTTTGATTCTTTGTCTCTCTGCCTCTCTTGTCCTCTTGTTCTCACCCAGCTTTCTTTGCATTCTATCACTGAATTTTACTCCGTTCCATTGCTAATCAAACTCATTTATTTTGAAACCCCCATTTCTCCTTTTCTCTCTTACCTTCTCTCGCACCAGAATGGCGGAGCACTGTAGTGGAACGCCCATCATCTTGTGTGGGTTCCATGTGACAGAGTTTGCTCTGCAGAAACAACACTGATTAGCAAATGCTGTTCACACATGCGTAGTTGGTTATAGAGATAAGAACATAGTAGAGTATGTGCTTAGCAGGTGCATAGCAACCATTATAACATTTGAAATTTGAAGTTTCATTAAAATCATTGTATTTTAGTTTTATGTTGTGTGTCAGCAGTGTGAAGATAAAATTTGTAGTCAGCTGCATCAACTAAATGTTCCCTCTCGAGAGCGGTCTCTCGACATGGTGTAAATGCCTTGGGGAGTCCCTTCCTTCCTAACCTACCTGAAATCTTATTGTACAACGCCAGTGAAGTTACTACTCTCACTGGCCAATGCCAGCCAAGACGGCTAATAGGGTTGGGGCCCCGCCGCTATATAATGCGCTGTTTTGGCGGCATAAACTCAGAATCTTCCTCTTTCACACATCCTACTGAAGACAGCTGTGGAGAAGACGCAAGAAGACAGATTTCCCTTTCGGTGTTCCAGTGTGTCCAACATTTGAGGCGCTGTCCCTAACGACGTCTGAGAGGACTGGGCCCACTCTCCAGAGGAGCGCTCTGAAGTAGAGGGACACGCCGCATTCCAGAATGAGCTTGTTAGGATTCTCACCAAGGCCGTGAGCGATCTCGGTCTAGAGTGGGAGTCCACTGATGAACGTCCACTGGACGAGGGTGGGGCCGAGGCGTTTAAGGATCTTCACGCGGCAACGGATTTTGCACTTAAAGCTATAAAGAAGACGACCCAGGTGATCGGCCAGAGCATGGGCTACATGGTGGTGCTCCACCAACATCTGTGGCTGACGCTTACTGAGCTTAAGGACGTGGACAGGAGGGTGCTGCTCAACGCTCCCATATCTCCATCTGACCTCTTTGGAGGCTATCGCGGAGTGCTTCTCAGAGGCACAGAAATGCTCCAGGGTGATGAGTCACTTCATACCACGCCAGGCTGCAGGCCAGCCTCCAGCTCGGAGTAGATCCTCATCTGCTTCCAACCGGCCGTTGAAGCGGCCCCCCTCTGCTTCCGCTTCATCGGCACCAAACCCAGAGCCTGCTGTTCGCGCTAAAACTTTGTGGCAGAAAGGCATTTCACGAAATGGTTAATAGAGCCGGACTGGCAGCTTCCCCGTGTATCTAGCGATGTTCACGCCCTTATGGCAGGTGTTGGACCCCCGCAGCTGCGGCTCGCTCTCGACACTTCGCACACATGCACGTCCGTGTCGGCCACACATTCAGCAGTAGGCTCACGTTCCCCGTTAATCGGCGAGGTGGGACCCTCCCTAACATACAGCGCTTCCACGCGCCCCACGAGCTTTCTGAACACAACCTCGGGTTGCAGCTGCTTTGCTCAGAACACAGATGGTGAGGCACTCCAGGCATTTCGGATTGGTTAGATGGTTATTGACCATCCGGATTGGTTATTGATAGAGAACAGATACACGCTTCAGTTTTGGCGCAGACCACCCCAGTTCAAAGGCGTGGTCATGTTGACAGTTACGGCACACAACGAGCCAGTGCTGAGGCAAGAAATCATCAATCTCCTCATGAAACGCGTGATAGAAGTGGTCCCGCCGAGCGAGAGAGAGAGAGAGAGAGAGGGTTTTACAGCAGGTACTTTGTCGTTCCAAAGAAACATGGTGAGCTCCGTCCAATCCTAGACCTGAGACCCATCAACCGTGCATTATACAAACGCGCTTTCAAGATGACAACGCTAAAGCAGATTCGGCCCGGAGATTGGTTTATCTCGGTGGACCTGAAGGAGGCGTATTTTAATATCCAGATCACCCCTCGTCACAGGCGCTTTCTGAGATTTGCCTTCGAAGGCACGGCGTATCAATTTACGGTGATGCCGTTGAATGCATTCAGATTGGACCGTCCCGTGGCACTGAAGGAATATCAGAGGCTCTTGGGTCGGATGGCGGCGGCCGCGATGGTATGTCACCTCAGGCTGCTCTATATGCGCCCCCTCCAAATATGGCTGAAAGCACAGGTGCCGAGGAGGTCGTGGAAATCAGGCCGTGCCTGCGTTGTGGTCACTCGCAGGTGCTTGAACGCGCTGAAACCATGGCAGAACCCCAACCTGTACCAGCGCGGTGCCCAGATGGTTTTGGTTATGTGGCGGAAAGTGGTCATGAAGGATGCGATGGCATACCGGCCTCAGGCTACTGGAAAAAGTCAGAGAGAATGTGGCACATAAATCGCTTCGAGCTTAGGGGGGTATTCTTAGCTCTTCGGAGTTTCATCACGCAAGTCCGGGGACGCCACGTGTTGATTCGCACAGACAACATGTTGGTGGTATCGTACATAAACTGCCAGGGCGGAGTACACTCGGGAGCCCTTTACAGACAGGCAGCATGCCTTTTGCTGTGGGCCGATCACCATCTGCTCTCCATTCGAGCAGCACACGTTCCGGGCTGCCTGAACACTGGCGCGGATATGCTATCAAGGGATGGGATTCCTCACGGAGAATGGAGACTGAACCCCAGGACAGTGAGGATGACATGGGAATGGTTTGGAAAAGCGGAGGTGGATTTGTTTGCGACAGAGGAGAACACTCATTGCCCTCTGTTTTTCTCTCGGTCACACGATGCCGTGGCCGAATGCCCGTCTGTATGTGTTCCTCCCACTGAAGATTTTGTCACAAGTGCTGCACAATATCAGAGAGGAGAAAGCGTCGGTATTATTAATTGCTCCGTACTGAACAGACCTTGGTTTCCTGATCTGCTGGAAATACTAACGGCTCCCCCGTGGCCGATTCCACTGAGGCGAGATCTGAGGCAGACGGCTCAGTATGGCACCCCAATCCCGAATGGTGGAAACTTCACGTGTGGATGGTGTGCAGGAACCGGTAAACCAAGGCTCGTTGTCTCGCCGTGTGGTAGACACGATTACAGAGGAGCGAGCCCCTTCTACGAGACTCCTGTGCTCCTGTAAATGGGCAGTGTTTGAGAGATGGTCGAGACCCGGAAAACCCGTGTCTGACATTCTGGATTGGAATGAATGGATGACGGCAGTATGCCCTCCACGCTTAAGGTTTATGTTGCAGCTATATCAGCGTTTCATGCCGCTATCGATGGGTGATCAGTGGGAAAACACGATCTAGTTATAAGATTTTTGAGAGGTGCGATAAGACTGAGACCCTCTCGCCCTCCTACAGTTCCATCCTGGGATTTGGCTCTGGTGCTGGAGGTGCTAGCCCTCCCGCCCTTCGAGCCACTTCAGACTCTCGGTGAATGCAGATTGCATGCAGTTTGGACTGGGTGATTGTAACATCACACTCAAGCCGAGATTGGGCTACGTGACACTGTTCAGAGCGCAAGTGGTGGTGCTTTCTGCTTTCGGCGGCTTCGTCGGATGTCGCTCCTAATCAGGGGTTGTGCCCAGTGTGGACTTTACAAGTTTACATCGCCCGCACGGCTCAGTTTCGGCAATCCGAGCAGTTATTTGTATGCTTGGCTTATTCGAGCCGGGGAATGGAATGTCCTATTGGTGTCAAAGCCCATTCGACGAGGGCGGTTGCCTCTTCATGGGCGTGGACTAAGGGCAGTTTGATCAAAGATATTTGTATGGCTGCTGGATGAACTTCACATAATATCTTCGCCAGATTTTACAATTTGGACGTGTGGTCATTAGCCTCACAGGTCTTGTCGGTGAATACAACCCATGGTTCTACCTGCAATCACTAACCGTTTGACTGTGATGGTGGTTTCGACTAGGTCGTATAGAGGATCAGGGGCGGAGCCTTCGTCATGTTAAGACTGTGGCACCCCGGATGCGGCCGCTCTCTATGTCTGTATATTGTCACTATCGTAACTATCGTTACTATCGTAACCTCGGTTCCCTGAGAGATGGGAACGAGACATGGCGTAGGTCGCCGTGTTTGCTGCTCGGGTCTGCTGTGCTGTTGATTCAGTCTGAAGATTCTGAGTTTATGCTGCCAAAACAGCGCATTATAAAGCGGCAGGGCCCCGCCCCTATTAGCCGTCTTGGCTGGCATTGGCCAGTGAGAGTTGCAGCTTCACTTGCGCTGTGCAATAAGATTTCAGGTAGGCTAGGAAGGAGGGAGTCCCCAAGGCGTTTACGCCATGCCTCTTAAGTACTGTACACTTCAAGTGTCTGTTCATTTCATTAATATTATCTGAATGTACATTTTAAGTAAGCAGTTAATTAATTTTAATTAATTTAAACTGAATTTAATCAATTTTAAGGGTTGAAGTACACTAAATGCGGGTATTCAATACAATTAAGCTCACTTCTTTTTCACCAGGTTGAACAACAAAGTGTTAAACATTAATACACACATAGCTCCTATGTGAATGTTATGTCACCCAAATACTACTCATGAAGCAAGCTGATAAGTTTTATAATATGTCTCTCCTCTTTTAAGACCAACCCTTTGCCCCTGGAGTGTAATTTATTTACTGTATCATACCTCTCTACGCCATTCAGCTTGTGTCTGTGTTTTCTAGACATCAGCAAACCTCCACCCCATGCTCCCTGAAAACACATATTCACACAATCGGTTTAAGCTTATTGACAGTGTTTCACCATAATCAGTCTGTTAAAGTGAATAATGAGATAAACACAACCGTACATCCACGTGAAGCCAAATGTTGTATTTCTCACAGATGTCAGCGATCTCATTGATTGGATCAAAGGCTCCATACACTGTAGATCCAGCTGTAGCATTCACAAACATTGGCACAAACCCCTGGACAGCAGAGACACAACAAAACCATTTCACCAGATAACATACGCAATGGAAATCAGAGTCGCTCAAAACTAAATCTTTCAAACTAAACTCATGAAATGCTTCTGAAACAAATATGGGCTTAAAGGAACCCCATTTATTTAAATGAAACGCATGTCCTGTTCTGCGTCTTAATGGGCCAGTACTGAGATACTATGTTCTGATGTCTTTCAGATACGTCATTCATGTTTGATCAACTGCACTATGTTTTTTAATAGTGATATTAAAGAAATGTTGCCGTTTCGATACAGCTTTAGCTTTAGAAGTCCAGTGTGCTTACAATCAAAGTCTGCAGTGCAAAGAATTAAAGGTGTGAAGGCAGGAATGTGCAGTTTGTATTTTGCTCAAGGACCATTAATTCTTCCTTACAAAACCGTGTGTTATTGGAGATGTAAAATCTATTTAAAAAAAATTGATTAAAACAGACAAACATGATTATGCATTAATGTGTTTGAAGGTTTGCATGGTTGTGACAGAAATTTCAAGACTGGATTACAACTTTACACAAACATGCAATTTAAACACAATAGTCTCATATAATGTTGAAGTCTTTTGGTTAGAGTAGAAGAGTTTAAACTTGTGCACTGGAGACTCACCTTCTGTTTGGCATCAATGACTTTGGCCTCCAGATCAGCCGGAATCACTCTACCTCTAACAAAAACATGCAAATGTTACAGACTTTCGTTGTTGAGACAGTCCACAAACACACAGCACAGACACAGAGAGTCTCCACTTACCTATCATCTGTCTTCAGCAAGATCAGATTCTCTGTGCCGAAACCCAGCACTGCACTCGCCTTCTTTATAGAGTAGTGACTCTGGGAACAACATTGTAACAGACTGGCAAGTGGTGGGGTTTGTACATTTATAATTACATTCAAAACTTACACACAAGACCCATAAAGAAGCACCAGCCAGCATAACTCTCACATCTCATTTGCATTTGCATACATTCAAATATGGTGCATCACACCAGGTTTGACATCACTGATCTGTCATGGAACCAAGATTGTTTGATGTCACTGATGTCCAACGCGACACATCTTAATGCATGCAAATGAGATGTGAGAGATGCAGCAAAAGGATTTTCATATATTGTCCCATTTCTATTCTATGGGTTGACTTCAGAAACAGTTAATAGTAACAATGCACACTGAGTGAGTGATAACTTAAATATTTGGAATACTTTCAGGTTCAGCATCTAATAGCATACCGAAGGAGAGTGAAGACTGAGAGCGAGTAAATGACCTACATGTTCAGAGGTGAACAGCACCAGTCTGGGAGCAGCTGCCATGCCTTTGATTTTAACCTCAGGGTAGTGTTTATACCGTGCCACCATCACGCTGTACATGTTTGAGATTGCTCCTCCTGCAAGAACACACGTTACCACATCAAATGGGTCGGTAAGTTACCCTATAAAGCTTACTATATCATATCTGATGCACATATTTCTAAGGCCTTTATCAACATAATCAAAAGTTTGCTGTTGTACACAATCTACTACACACCTTGTTTACATAAATGGCCATATAAATATCAGCAACTGCACCAAATTGCATATTGTGGTCAGTTTGGGCCTTTGAATAAAATGGTGTTATTTTTCTCCCTGAGTGTGAGTTCCATATTTTCCTACTGTAGGAGACACAAAAGCCTGATGTATCTAGTATAATGCTCAACATAAAAAAAATAAAAACATATGCAAACTTTTTTACAATTTCTTTATTTTATTTTTTGTTTAGTTCAAAATACTGTTTCAGTAAAAATATATTTTTCTGACTATTATTTTCATATATCAGGCTTTCAGTCTTAATATTGTGAAGTAATCTCAAAAACAGACAGAAACTTTCACATTTGCCTTAAATTAAGTGAATAACAATAATGAACAGTTCTAAAATATTCTGTTGCTGGATTATAGTGGCCCAAATTAATACTTGTGCATGCATGTATTTATAATTGTCAGCAAAAATGTATTAACATGGCAGCTGGATGAAGATGGGCTCCCCTATCCACCCTTGCCTTCTCATTAAGTTTCTTCCTTTTCCTATCTAAAACACTGTAAGGATTTTTTCCCCTTTCAGTATTCATTGTAAAAACTGAATTAAAATTAATGAAAAATTAAAATATTGGAACAATTTGTATTACTACATCATAAAAAATGGGAACATCAAGAAACTGAGTTATTTTTTGTTTGTGAATCTGTTTACCCACCAGTTCTTGAGAGGAGAACATTAGTCATTGACGTTTTATATTAACCATTGTTCCAATTGTTCATTATTCTGTTGTTTACATGGCCACACCTGGTGAGAAAATGCCATCGCCCTCTCCATTTGGCCAGCCAATGATCTCTCGCATTTTCTTCAGGGTGAGCTGTTCCATCAGTACAAACACCGGTGCAATCTCATATGTGAACCTGTAAACACACACACACCTCGTTCCTACTTGTCCCACATTAATGAGTGTCCTGAGAGCAGGAGGTAATTCACTAACTATCTGTATTCATGTCAGTCTGTTCAATCCATCACTGAATCATTGTGATGGGAGGAACCCCACTGGAGGCATCTTCAACCTATTAGCGCCAGTCAATAATCATCCACGGTGATTAGTAATGATGAGCAGCTTATTAGTACATGCAAATGTCAAGTGCTCATGCAGTTCTGTCTAATCAATATAAACAGTACTGACATATAATTTAGAGTCAGCGTGAACATGTGCAAACATGAGAAGGTGAAATCATGTACTGCAGAGGAGACCGGAGCTAGTTGTCACAGGTTTTCTAGTCAAAAGTCCAATTATAGTTGTGATTTCTCTAGCAGTAGTGTTATATTTTACTTTCAAACATCTAGTTCAAAACTCAAAAGTGTTTTTTTTTTGTGCATTCTGTCTTCCAAATTACAGTCTTTTAAATAGCTGTTGGATAAATGCAATAAAAACCACAGTCCTACACAGTACATTCAGACAAGAAGGTAGTTTTAAAAGCAGTTTTGAATGTTATTTATTTATTTAAAAAATGAGAATAATTTTATAAAATGAATTAAACCAGTTTGAATACCTTTCTTGATTTCTGTCATTTTTTGAGTTGTATTTCGCTTCCTAATTATTTTTTTAACTTTACGTTTTGCTCAAATAAATGAAAAAAGTTTTTTTCTGGACAATTATGATGAAAATTTTCAATATCATTTCAGACAAAATTTTACGGACAGACAAATATTTACTGAAACAAAAAGTCGGACTATCCCTAGTATATAATTCCTTACATTCAAACTTCTGTATATGATCCCTCTAAAATACTTCATGAGGAGAACAAGACATTTTACAAGAGTTGTTGATCAGATTTGATGTCATTTTCTAAGAGTGTTAATTTGCTGCTTTTATGACACCATCAGTTCTGTCATAAAACTGACTGTTGGCCATTATAGGCATTAAGCAGCAGTGTGTCACAATACAGCCCCTAAAATCCAAAGGTGCAGTCATTTGGGAACGAGGGAAGTAAATCTGAGGACTTGGCGTAAATCTTTTATTGATCAAAGGAGAATTTGGGCATGGACTGTGAAAGACATCATAAAATCTCTGACCCTCAGAGGTCAAAAAGGACCAGGGGATTCACTGCTGTTGTCCTTATATAAATTAAGAAGATCCCAATGGACCCATAAAAATACTTCATACTTCCTTTTAGTTTTATAATCTGACATCAGTGAGTCATTAGAGCAGACCATGCAGCCATATAGTTTTTAAAAGGACTGGCATGGTTAGTTTCAGTATTCCTTATAAGTTTAAGTTTAATAAATGATACACACATGATCAAAACTTTGCTGGAAAACATAGCTCTGATTGAAATTTTTTTTAAAGCAAGTAAAATGTATTTTTGTATAATTGTAAAAATGTAAAAAAACAAACAAAAAACATAAGAATAACATTTATATATTTAGTAATATTTCAAGAGCATTTACTGGACTGAATCAACTTAGGTTTACTTTACATGTGAGTATCAAAAACATCAGTTAAGAACTCTCAATCATCATTGCACTGCATTGCATTGTGTGCTTCAAAAATACTGAGCTTTGATCATAAAACTAAGCATTTAAATATCATCTTACTAAGACATATTATTGGGAGATATAGAGTGACGACTGATATTTATATGCATTTTGTGTAAGTAATCTGTTATACTGTTATAAAGATCTCATTGATTTATATTACAAGCTGCCAGTTTACTTTTTGGCCATATAAATATCAGCAACTACAGCAAATTGCATATGATTTGTTTAGCTTTTCCTCCTCAAATATGAGTTCCATATTCTCCAAAATCATACTAACCATAAAAGCCAAATGTGTCAAATCTAATACTCAACAAAAAACACACATGCAGATTTTTTTTAGTAATTTGTCCAACAATTCAATAAACAATTTCTTTAAAATATATATAAATCCTCATCATTTGTGCTACAGGCATGTATAATACCTCAAATTTTGTGAAGAGGTGTGATATTAATATTATAAGCAAACTAATCCATTTTCACCTGCCATAAAATTAAATGAAGAACTCACTTGGACGTAAATGAAAAATCTAGAGATCAGAACATTGTAGAGACTTTGGGATGAGCTTTTTTGAGTGGACCTGTATGCAACCACAACAACCTAGCAACTGCATAGCAACACACTGAAAACAGCCAGAACACCTTAGCAACTGCAAGGCAATGCCCTATAATGGTATATTTTGATCTTATAAAACCACTTTTGATTTTGCCATTTTTGAACACTAGATGTCAAATATTACTCACAGATACCAGTCTGCCTTTAGGATGAACAGATGAATCGGTGGATGGTTAGATGGACAGATGAATGAATGGCTGGGGAGATGGGGGTGGAGGTGTGGATTGTGTCAGAGTCTCAGCTGGCACTTTGTCCATGTTTAGCTGTAAATTAGTCTTGACCAATGAGCTGTTACTCCTCATTCTGGCCGTGTCCATCCGCAGGCTGTCACATATCACTGGAGCTTTTCTGATGAGAGCTAATGCGTGTTATTCTGAGCTGCCAGTCATGGTACATTTTATCCCAGTCTTCAGTTAACAAAGCAACATTACACTTCATTTGCTTTTCCTGAATTTAATAGTGCTAATATACTTTATTCTTCGTTTACATTTATGTTTTTGCTTCTTTTTAAATTTTATGTTTATTTGATTCCGTGTAAATGAAATGCTGCTTCGGCACAACTATGTTTTATGACATCTGTGCATGAGTCTTCGAAATGTAAAAATGACTTCATGGTCAAATAGACTAACTATGCAAAAATGATGTAATTGCTGTTGCAATGAAAAAAAAATGATAAAATAAGTGGTTTTATTCAATGGTATTATTTAACATCACTGAGCCAACAATCAAACCAAAAACTATTCAGAAACCAGACATAATTTTTGACAAATGTTTTACTAGTGGGTGCAGGACACTATAGTTCATTTATGTAATTGAGGATAGCAAAATAAAGTTAACTGTGACATATTATACCCAAAATTTCTTCATACAGTGGATTACCAGTAAAACTGATAAAAATTTGGGACCAAACATTTCTCACACACTTTGACCTGACCCTGTTTTGCTTAAGTGTTTTTCTTCTTTAATTGCTAATGCAAACTTTTTACACCACAGACTGAACAAAATTAAGCATTGCTTGGTAATTGGTTGACCTAAATTGGTATTATCTAATTGTGTACTTAAATTATCAGCTGAATAATTTTTGGTTGATTGTAATCCATTACATACCTTTCTATCAAAGTTATCTGACAAGATGAATTTGTTCTGACACAGTTTAACTCTGAGTTCTTGTCATATTTTATTACCATTTATAGCGAATAAACTGTGGTAATGCAAGAAGTGTTGAAGGTGTCTGAATAAATTTTGGTTCAACTGTACTGGTACGTCAATTTATACCAGCAAAACTGAATGTTACCAGTTAAATCAGGCAGAAATAGCTCTTTAAGGTAATACTTGTAGGTCACCACTTTTTACATCGTGGTTATAAATTGAATGTTCAACAGCAAGTAAATTTTTCTTCAGTTAAGGTCCTTATAAATGATAGCAGATGTAAAGCTAAAATGATCTGACAAGGCTTGAATTGAGGCTATATACATTAAGCAGTTTGGACTAAATTAATAGTAGATATTTAATACTTAACATTAGGGGTTTATAACAAGCCCTGTGCCGAAATTTTGTGGAATATTCTTTAAGTTCTGCCTTGCAAGTACCATACAACTTCATAAACAGGTTAAATATAAAGTTTTATTGCAAATTACTGAATTGTCTTATTTGGTCAAATTGATTTACTTTATTAGCACAACAAATGAACAACAAATCTGAATGAAGGAATATGGAACTCACATGTTAGTGTTGGCAGTAGAGGTCAGCCACTCTCCAGCTAAACCAATGATGTCTAGACCTGAAGATAGCTGGTTAAAAAACCTTGGGTGACCTGCAGAGAAAGAGAAAGAGGGAAAGACCATTGTATATGCATGTGTTGCTATAACATTTTGAAACATTCATTAAATCGGACAAGACAGGACGAGCAGGTGAGGGTCACCTGTGCGGACGCCGTATTTGAGCGTATCCCTGCAGTCCACCAGGATCTGCTCCAGACTCTCCGGCTGATCACACAGCTCTAAGTTGAAGCCCTCCATTCCCTCCAGCAGCTGGTGCGGATGATGGAAGTCCAGCACTTTTGTGGATCTGTCGAAGGTCTTGCGCACATAGTTAGTGAGGATGTCCACCACCTCCAACAGGAACTGCATTGTATACTCCTCACCATTTTTAGCAGGAAGTAGATCTGTGACCAAAGTTGTTACACAGATATATCAGTAAATCAAATTATTGTTTGTTCTTACAGTTTCCTTCATTCATATAAATATATGTAATTTTTGACATGCTGGTGAAAGGTTTGGAATAATTGAGATTTTTCTCTCTTTTTAATGTTTTTGAAAGAAGTCTCTTATGCTCATCAAGGTTGCATTTATTTGCTCAGAAGACAGTACAAACCCTAATATGAAATATTATTACAATTTAAAATAACTGTTTTCTATTTTAATATATTTCAATGAAATTATTCCCACAATGTCAAAGATGATACACTACCATTCAAAAGTTCGGGGTAAAATTAAACAAAAAGAAAAGAAATTAATACAACTGTTTTGAACATTGATAATAATAAGAAACATTTCTTGATCACCAAATCAGCATATTGGAAGGATTTCTGAAGGATCATGTGACACTGAAGACTGGAGTAATGATGCTTGAAATTCTGCTTTACCATCACAGGAATTTAAAATATATTCTAATACAAAACAGTTATTTTAAATTGTAATAATATTTCATAATTTTTTTCATTGTCTCATAAGAGGCTTCCTTCAAAAACATTTAAAAATCATAATAATTCGAACTGTTTTTTGTATGAGCAGAAAGCAGAATATTTAAAATAATGTTTCATAAATGTCATAAATCATTTACATAAATGTAAATCACCTTCATATTTTTTTTATTTTTGTTTTTGTCTGACAACACTGGCAAACTATTTACAAACAAACTATGTAGACATAGACCACTCACTTGTTTTAACACCAATCTGCTTTACTGATCAACAGCTTGGAATTTAATTTTTGAGCTTTTATTAATTCTAAAACATAATTAACTGCATATCAGAAGAAATAATATTAAATAAAAAGAATCCCATTGCAAATGATATTATAAATTAAATAAGAACATTATTATAATAGCCTAACGTTTAATAAAATAACAGTTATTTTAGTAAAAGACAAATAACAAAACAAAAAACGCGCGCGCGCGCACGCAAGCACACACACACACGCACACACACACACACACACAGGGTGAGTGTGACTGTCACACTCGTGCTGTGATTGTCACTCACCTCTTGCATATAGATTGGAGAAGTCTGTCTCTGTGCGTCTGAAGCGAGGGTCTCGCTCGTTGTCCCGTGTTAAAATGCTCTTGGGCTGCTGATCGTTAAAAAACCCGACAATTCGGCTCTTGTCGTCAACATTATTGTTCTTCTGCAAAAATCCTGTATTATTACACAGAGATGAAGACTGAAATGAGCGGCCTCCATTTCCAAACATCGCAGCAAATAGGCTAGGCTACTTTAAACACCGATGAAATGTCTAAACTCCTCTTCAGAGCAGTGTCCGGCTCATGTGTATTTATGGCACAGGTGATCTGGGGGAGGTCACCACTGATGACATCAGTGTAACAGTGATTTAGATGGACTGTAAATGAACCCTCAACACCACAGAGCAGACACGAGCGCCGCTGATGCCGATCCGATGCCGAGCTGATCATGTTAGGGACCATACCGCAGTTTATAAACGCTACATGAAAAATAATTAATAACAAAAACAAAATAAAATTATTTTACTTTAATTTTGTGGCTTTTCAGGGAGCCTTCGTTTAAAAACAACAACAAACAACTATAGGCTACCTGAGTGCAGAAATTACATCACACTGCATTTACAGAGGAATTACGGCATAACAAGTCCTACACAAAACAAAACAAAAAACTCTGCATCTAGACAGCAGCTGGCGCTTTCCATCCGCATATAAATGCCACTGCAGATTATTTCATTTTGTCTTCTGCCGCTTCCTCATTGTCCTCATCCTCATCTTCCTCAGCTGATATGGGATCATTCAAGCGGTGCGTGGCTCTTCTACGGCAGCGCCACATTTCAAGTAGGCCTGTGCCAAATGAACCTATTGTAAATGAAGTAATACTTCATTTAAATGTTTGTTTTTTTCCCCAGAGAATAGGCATATACATTTTTTTTTACTCCGTAAAACACATTGTCATTTTATAGGCATCTTATTCATATTCGAACATTTATAGGCTATTTATATTCTCATTCGTGTGTATCTAATGAAACACAACCATAAACCGATTTAGAACGACTGATTCATGAAAGACCATTTCTTTTGAAATCACCTCTTATCAGTAAGCATTATGTAAAGGGCTCGTGTTATCGCGGCAAAACAGAGGCTTGACGGATTGTGGTTTAATAGATCTCCAAATTCTCTCGGGACACGTATAGATTTATCTGCTCACCTCTTAACTCGATTGTAACTATATGCCGGACAAAAACAATCGTAAAGCTTTATCTTTAATAACCGCACCGAAGTGATTTTCTTTTTAAATTACGTGGTTAAGCAAAGCAACATTTAGGCTAGCAAATTCTATAGGCTGTTCTGTTTTGTTTTGTTTTTTTTTCCTTTTTCTTTCTGTACTCTATTTACTGCAGTGCATCTTCAGTCTTTCAGAAAAGTCCAATAGGCTACTCACCCCTTTAAATATTTCTTTTAAAAAAGAAACGCATTTTCAGTCTTCTCCATTCATCGGTACATAATAGAGGTAATTGCTGGTGCTGTTGACTGACAATTAGGTGACCAGCAGAAACCACCAAAAGGGGGCGCTATGAGACACATCTGCTCGTTAGAAAGCAATTGATAGTTACAGACGTAGCCTATGTAACAGTGCCAGGTGGTTTTTCAAAATAGTTGACATAACTAGTAGATATGACAGGCCTGCAAACCATGAAACACTTCCGTCTTATTCACAGAATTGATTAGCCAATTAATTTTTTTCAGCTTACCGCATATCTTCATTCCAAGTTTCCTCGTACATCCATGAGCGACTCCACTCCAGTCATAGTCTACAGGGAGAAAACGGCGAAATCTCTAAGTAATCTGGCAAATAAAGCGATAATTGCATGGTTCCCGCCTATCCACAAAATACAATTGAAGCCCTCTTTCTAAATGCACCCAAGCGGTAAATGCGCCATCCTTTATGCTTCTAATATGAAATTAATGTGGCAGGCAGCTGAACAGAATTCAGCAGTAATGCAGGCCAAATCAGGACAAGAGGTGGATCTGGAGCTCCCGCCCCTGCGGCCCAAATCCTCAGCAGCGCTATTATGAGTTCAGCACCATTTACCAGCAGCTCATTATCTCTCCCAGCAATCCCGTCCCATTCTTCCCAAATGCCTTCTCCTCTATTCATCTCAGGTGCATTAAATCATTTTCTATTTCAACTGCAATTCTGATTTACTTTTATTAGATTGTGATGTAAATAATTGCCATGCTCGGCAGATAAATGTGGCACGAAAACATAAAATGAATTTTGAAATCTGGGCCTATATGACGAATTTATCTTGTTTTGAAAAGACTGCATGTAGGACACTTCAAGAATAGAATAATGGAATTTAATAAATAGCGATGATTTTATGCTTTTGAAAAATCTAAAAAATAAAATAATAATAGGCTGTAAAAAGAGAAATGTGAGAAATTAAATCTAAAATTGCCAATCTAAAATAAATAGGTCTAAATAAAGAAAACAGAGCCCAGAATGAATGTGAGCAAATTTACCCCGCAGCTAACAGACATAGCCTACACAAAGTCACAATATGCCGTGGCTAATTTTTGAAGAGCATGTTTCTGTTCCGGTCATAAGGAAATTAATAAACAGAGCTGTTAGCCTCCCCCATCACAGAGATACACACTGAAGCGAGCAGCGGGCCATTAGTACCGATTTAGAGTGCCTACAATTATAGATACACACTTCATATAATTAGCCTACACAATTCTACAGACTCGTTCCCGTTTTTACCTTTTGGACCGAGATGACAAAAATATATAGAAGTAGGCTACAATACTGAAGCTATAAAACTGTCCTGCAATATAATAATAACAGCTTAATAATAAATGTTAATAGTAGCTCATGTTAATAATAATGATAGCTAATTTTAAATTACAAAAATTATATATAGCCTACATTTTAAACAAAAGTGGGTTGCAGATTACTTAGTAGTCTACATCTAGCAAGGCAAAAAAAAATAATAATAATTAAAATGAATAATGACGGATCAGAGTTGGCTGCTCGTCTGTCTTCACTAATTGCCTGTGTGCATGTGTGTTTAAAGGCCAGCACCTATGTTGACAGCGACATTGGTCTGGCTGGCGCGGGAGGTCCGCCGCGCGCTCAATGCTGCGGTGATTTGTTGCTCCTGACGCGTTGCGAATAGCGCCGTTTTCCCGCCTCACCGACAAGATTAATGGCGTTGGCCACAAAGCAAATAGCCGGAGTGAAATAGCGGTTTATCGGTGATGGACCTACTTGAGGAGGGTGGCCGTAAATTTGTCGAGTTGGGATCCGGATCGCCGCCACAGGAGGGGGAGGAAGAGGAGGAGGAAGCCGCCATCAGCCCCAGTGTTTAAGTCCTCAATCCAAAGAGCGCTGTCACTCTCAGAGAAACTGCTCCTGTTTTAGCAGACAAAAAAAAGTCAAGCTGACTGGAGGAGAGATAGCGTTGGAGATAGAGGGGATGTTCAACATCAACACCTGCATCATTTAAGGTCCATATCTAGTATTTTTTAATTGAAACAGATTTTTCATATCATAAATTAAAACAATAATTATGTCGAATATGTTAATGAACTAGATAGTCTCATATAGCCTATCTGTGCCACTATTTTCTTAAAAAAAATAAAAATAAATAATCAAATAATAAAAAATCTTTGGGTTACAAGCTCCTCTGGAAACAAAACCTTTTTTCCCCCTAAAGAACAGCAGGAGAACGAAACCTTAACAAAGAACCATTTCAACATAAATGATTATTTAAGTGGATGTGGTTTAAAATCAAACTATTATTATAATTAAAGAACCTTTTAGAAACCAGTCTACGCACACAGGTTGCCAAGCCTTAAAATTATTTATTGTAGGCTTACTTCCTCAAAAAAGTCAAATAAACCGAGAATATATTAAACATTCCATGACAAACCCAAGACGATTTTGCTTTTTTTCTCACTGAAAATGCTACTGGATCAAAATGTCAAATGATTTTAAGACCTCTGCATTAAAATAAAACTAGAACTAGATCTGAAACGGTGCTATAAAAGTTTCTTTCAGAGAAATGGATTTGGTGCTCATCATCATGCCAATAGGAATCACATATTGTCTTGATTAATATAGCCTACACATGTTAACATTGATTAAGAAATGGTGCATATTGATTTCTCAATTCAGATGACATATGGATGAAGGAAACCGATGGCTGTTGAAAGGTTAATAGAATCCTGATACTAAGCTATATCAGTATGCAATCTAGACTGGCATTGTTAGATTTAAATAGGCATTTTTTTTCAGATGACATAAAATCCACAGTTTTACCGAATAAACATAGCCTACAGCGCAAAAGCGCAGACTGCACGGAACGCCTGACTGTTGTGAAGCACCTGTTAGATTAATAATTGCAGTTTTACTTTAGACGATCAACAAAACATTTTTTAAAAAGTCCAGGAAGCCGCTTACCTTGTAAAAGAAACGAGGGTATGCAACAGTATCCAAAATCTCCACGCAACTAAATTTCTTCGACGTCAGATGCGCCCTCACTCCTCCGAAATCAGCTTACAAATGTATATCTATGTATTATAACAGAAATCTCATTGACGGATCACGATGACCTTTCCGGAGGCGATGTTTTATTTGCTGCTACTCAAAGCGTAAATCGCATATTTATTCGACACTGCATGTGCGTGACGAGCGGTTAGTAATCCTCGGACCTCTTCACAACATCAGATTGGCTCTGAAACACATCTCATTTCTACAGAAGCATCAGCACGAGCGTTACGACAGCTCTGGCACCTTCCCGCAGGACTTTGTGCCTTAAATGAGAACGCAAGTCACGAACAAACACTTTCCAAGTTTGACACAACAGCCACACACGACAACAACGCACAGCATAACACATTACACGCTGCTCCGGAGAGGAGTCTGGGTCATTCTGACCTTCAAACCTCAAGGACAACACTGCTTCTAGAGCACCAAATGTCAGGGTGTTCGTGCGTTTTAGCACCTGTTCTTGAACAGGTTATTCATTAAAAAAAAAAAAATCTATAAGCCAGAGACTCATCGAAATTTGAAGGGTTAGCCTTTATGTTTATGTGCAAGTGATCTTCTTAACCTTGAAAAGAGAAGCTCTTGTCTGAGAAGTTTTAGTGCTGGATGTTGGACACGAATGGGAATGCTGTTCAGATTGGTGTTGTAGGAGAACTCCACATGGTGGCAGCAAGCGTTCAATTAATGCAGTAAACTCAAGCGAATTCATACGCATGTTCTTAGTTGATGCATGCAATGCTTTTATGTTTTCATTTTTTTCATCAAGGTGATAAGATTTCCTTAAGCATTATTTTACCTAAACACTTTTGGGTAAGAAGGAATGCATCGACTGTATAGGAGTAATAGGCTACTGGTCGCTAGATTCTGTCATATTGAATGTACGACAGCGTCGCGGCGTTTCAGCACCTGGACAGCTCCCTCTGTGACTCAAATCTGCAGAAGGACTGAAAAAAAAACCGCTCTAAACATTTATCAAGCTTCAGTTAATCAAACTGAAAACTTATCATATGTTTATTGTTTACAAAGAGGTTCTTCGATGGTTTTTTCAACTCAAAGAAGAACCATCTTCAACGGATAATCATTTTCTGTTGAATAGAGTCTTGAAATGGCAGTCACAGCTCAGGTTCTAAATTGATTTGTTTGCTGAACAAAGAAACGCTTATTGAGTAACTTCAGAACCTTTTTTTTAACAGTTTAGCTATACATTTATTTTCTATCAGTATTTTTACATTAGCATTATAGACATTGGTGGTCATTACAAAATAAAACAAATTTCATTGTAAGTTTTTTGGTCTTGCAGTAGGTGTATGGATGCGATTAAACGTTCATTTGGATAAACAACGCTGTTCTTGATTCAAGCCAAGGTAATTTCAGTGAGAAGCAGCAGAACTGAAGCAGAATATGATCCTTTTTTACAGCTTCAGAACCTCATATCGACGCAAGATGGCGCTGGTATATTAGTAGCGGTCTGCAAAGCTCAGTCCACAGCACATCTGCTTCATATATGCATATTGTGTCACTAAGCAACAAAACAAAATAATTGTATTATATTTGTATAGCATTAAAACATTGTTCTTAGACATTATATATATATTTCACTTTTTGGAATGTGGTCAAGAGTTCATAGGCTACAGGTTTTTATAATAATAATAATAATAATAATCCCAGTGATGGTAATCAGGACCATAACCTAAAAAGAATGTTCAGAATGCAACTCAACTGGCAATCAATCAATAGCAAATTTAAATGAATAAATAAATAGTTTTGGCCCTTGTTGGTAAATAAAGCATTTTAGTCACAGCTTTGACTCTTTTATCATAGCACTGAACACTGTCTATAGCACACAGGAACTATATATTTCAGTGGAAATATTTAACTTAGTAAATTAGCTTAATAAAATTGTGTTTTAATAAAAAATGTGTATGCGATATTTTTATATGTAGTAATAATTTTAGAAAAGCAATATGTAGTCAGGTCACGATATAGCAAATATCTTTCATCTCACTTCTTAACAAAATAAATTGGTTGTTTAGAGAAAAAAAAAAGGAAATGAAAAGTAGCATGGGACACTGAGGTGAGGCTGAGGTTAGAAATGTATCAATCTTTCCATGCAAAGCGTAGCTTCATTCTCCAGCCAGAAGTGATGCTCTTAAACACACCCCAAACAACCTTTGATCCTCAGCTAGGCCTGGGTTTATTATTTTTTTCACATTTAATACTCTAAAATAAACAAGCACATGTAAGATTGCAAGTATGCATGCTTAAGTATGTGTGTCTAAACGCCTGATTCTGCCAGACTTTCAACAGACTGACATCAAAGGAAGATCAGAGTGTGGCATTCAGATCAGGTCACGGTGAGGCTTAAACACAAACTCCCTCCAGCAGTCCCTCCATGCAAAGCCACATGTGCTGTTGTGATAGCCTGACCATATCTCACTCTCTGAAGGAGAGGAACAGCCTTTTCTGCCCTGTGGGAAGAATTCAGTGCTTGCTGCGGCAGAGGCACATTGAGACATGTTACTCAGTACCTGAAAAAGGCACATGCGCAGATCCTTCAGTAATTGATTTTTAACTTCATTATGGGACATTTTAAGACATGCGAGTTACTCATTCTATAGCATGACCCCAGTCAAAACAAAACTGACACATCTTCTAAAGCACTTGACATGTTATTTTGTAAATCAAGATTATGTTAGTAAATACTCTTGTATTTTGGTATCCATCTTGGAAATGTGTGAGTTTAGTTACAACATGATTAACTGACTATAAGCAAATACCAATACGCTCTTATCGCAATTTGTATCTATTTTATGCTTTAGCGAATGGATGCCCTAATTTGTATAGGCTTCTCATGATGTTTAAGGCTTACTTACTGATCATGTATTTTTATATCACTCTAGCAAGAAGTTACTTGCTAAAAACATGAATGAATGTGAAGAGACGACAATGAATGTCTGAATAATTACTCTTTTTGTTTTACACATGCAACAAATAACAATAATTAGTTTAATGTTGAGAAAATCACTATTCATTATGATAGAAGATCTGTTTTAATAATAAAGTTTAAATGTTCAATCAACATATTTACAATTTAGGATTAATTTTGAAAAAAAAGAAAAAAAAGAAGAAAAAACAGTGATTAGGGATTCTCTCCTTTACATAATTCAGAATGTGGTTGTAAATATATTGAGCTCACTCGTGTTGATGGATAAAGATCCAGTACGTGATTGGATGATTGGTATTAGGAGTTTGGAAACTAGAATTATGGATTTCCTGAATTGGTATTAAGAGGGGGAAAATAATGGATAATAAAGAAACAATAATTAATAAATATTTTTCTCCAGGACTTTAAAGGATACAGAGGTACGATGTTAGTAACATTTGAGGAACACATTACAAAACACCCAACTGTTAGAAACTTTAACAATGATTTAATTTACATTTCTGCAGTTTTACAACCTATCAGTGCATGTCCTCAGTGAGAAAAAGGTTTTATGAGTCTGAATCAAATTTTATTGTATAATATGTCTAAGTATAGCAAGATCTTCTAAACACAGGTAAGTGGGCAAACATTAGAGTAGGGTTTGTGATGTGTGCCAGGATTTTACCAGAGGAGGCGCTATTGCAGGAGAAACTGCACCATAGAGTTCAAAGAATAAACATCTTTTTAGGTGCTAAAAGTTCCCCTTCAAATATCAATAATGCACACATCCTTCCAAACTGATATAGAAATGCTAGTTTTATGAAAGATAATAGAAACTTTAAGTAGAACCCTCTCTTAATAAGAAAAAAACAAGTTCTGTCTTTCACTGTGCAAAACATGCAAACTGGTCAATATAATTCAGACAGAGAATTAATTATTACTACAATACTCCTATTTAGAGTGAATTCCCAGAAACCACTTATTAAAAATGCAAATGCACAGACTGAGCTTAAAACTGACTCAATTTGATTTAAGTTCAGCAAAAACATCAGGATCAGAACGTGAGCACATCAAAATCTGCATAGAAATGAGTTTTTTTCTATTACTCGCAGTGCATCTGAATATGTTGTATCAAGATGGAGTAGATTTGAACGCCACAGTACTGATATTCTGTTTTCTAATTGTTTCAACTTAGGAATCTGACATGATAATAACACATTTGTCATACAGATAGTCATGTTATTTCATTAATGTGATTCTAGGATTTCGATGCAGTGCAAAAAAACTCCAAGATGATTTCTTACAGATATGTTTTGTAGAATAACTTGGGGATGTGTTCATATATTTTACATATCAAATACTGACAGCATCTACAAAATGCTTATGAGTGACATTATGAAAAACAGAAAACTACAGCTGATGTCAGTTAACGTTTGCTTTATTGTCATTTTTGTCGACTTTGTTCTTAAACTCATATAATGCTGCATAAAAGCCGTCCTTTGAACTGAACATCAGAGCTCTATGTATCCTAATAACTGATACCAAACTGATAAATCTCACAGTGCTTCATTCTTGGCTCATTCTAGACATTTTTAACAGAGTTTCACTGTTTCTCTGTTAAGCGTTTTATACACACTCACACACTATAAAACGTACTTAAATTCAAACTTTGACATCCGTTTAACTCGCATTTTACCTCTTGAAAAAATAAATCTATCCACTGTTAATAACGTCACTTCACCGCCTTGTGTTTCAATGGCATGTACAAGTCATATTCTTTATTTTCACACAATAATTTCGAAATTTTAACAGATGGTTTTCAATAGCATGCTAAAACACCCCACAAGGAGCGAGAACTGACACTTTCATTCAACAAAAGCTATCAATATATTTACAGAATAAAGAAATCTTCCACCGAAGACAGAGATCTGAACACAAGTCAAAACTTGTTAATGTTTTGAGTAGCTCAGGGACAGGAAACATTTTCCAGGGTTCCTTGAGGAACTGAGAATGACTTGAAAATTGTATTTACAAGTCCAAAAAAAAAAAAGAAAGACTCCCAGTCTTATAAGTCTCATCAACCTTTTTAATGAAAAAACGAAAAACAAAACATATTTTCGCTTCATGAGGATCCTGAAGATTGTATATATTGCACTAGTCTATGGTCATCCAAGTCTACTACTACACAGGTCTCAGGTCTTCTCTTTTGACGTAATCAGAGGTCTTTTCATGACTTTTGCTCTTCTTGTTCTGGTGTGTCTTCACATGTTTGGCCAAATGGTCGCTCCTCATGAACCTCTTGCAGCAGTCTGGACACACAAAGCGTTTTTCCCCGGTATGAGTTCTCAGGTGCCTCTGTAACTCATCCGATCTGGTGAAGCTCTTCCCACAGAAGAGCCAGTTACACACGAAGGGTCTCTCTCCCGAATGCCAGCGCAGGTGCGCCTTTAGGTGGGAGGTTTTGCCGTATACTTTCCCGCATCCGGGGATGTGACAGATGTGCTGTTTCTTTTTCCCAGGCTCATCGCTGGAGCTGGACGACTGGCAGTTAGGACAACGGCATCTCCGGCAGCGCCTGGCGGTGGCCAGGGGGGATTTGGTGTGGAGGAGTGCTGCGATTTGAGTCTGGTACTGTGCAAAGTCTGTGTGTCCCAACACCAAGCCCCTCTGGATGGGGAAGCGGTGCGGGCCGAGGGTCGACGGGTGGCTGACGTGGTTTCCTTGCTGAAGGCTCCACCACGGTATATCCTCCCCCGGGTTTGGAGACAGCTGTCTCTGCTGCTGATGGACCAGGCCTGAGTGTCCCGGGACGAAACCGGGCGGGATGGGGGGTGGCGCTGCGTAGGTGACGGCAGGCACGTAGGTCGGCGGGCAGCTTGATTGTAACGACTGCATGGAGCATGGCAACATCTTGACCGGAGAGAAGTCATAAGGATAGGTGGGGTCGGCCGGAGGAGTTAAGGGGAGCTCATGGTGGGTGGTGTAGGAGCCCTGCAGGTGAGATTTGGAGGATAGTCCAAAGGAAGAATTGTTGGAAAGCGAGGGCTGGGGATTGGCCTCGTTACTCCAAGGGTGGAAAATCCGTGACGGAGACCCGAGGGTCGTGTCGTAGGGAACTTGAATAAAGTCCGTGGGTGTGGATCCGTGATGATGACCGATCCGGTTACACGTCGCTGCTAGAAGTGCCAGAGGAGAGTGTTTGCTGTTTTCCGGCGAGGAGTTGGGAGTGCGATCCTGGATCGTAGGAAAGAGCCGTGTTAAAACATTTAGCTACACATGCTTGAAAACACTTTTTAAAGATCAGCTTTAACTTTCGGTGGTAAGTTTTCCACATGTTGTGTTCAATGATACATACAAAATTGTGCACAAAAGCAAATATACCTTAGTGTTTATGAAGGATATGACTTTAAAATGAGCCAATGAAACTATGACCACATTTAATCAAGTTGGACAAAACGATGGAATTTGATTATTTGAATATGCACAACTTTAGCTGCATTGGTGAAATACGTTTACAGTAATTTTTAATCCAAAATTACGTTTCATCTGAGATATTTTCCATTCAAATTAAGTACACTGTAAAAAAAAATCAACCAGTTTAAATTTAACTGCTGCCTTACAAATTTAAAATGAAGTGCAAAGCAAGTATATTGCACTTTTTGTTCCTCTAAATTTAATTACTGATGATGAAAATCGAACTGAAACTCTCAAAAACTCTGTAAGTGCTAATTACATCGTTACATTGTTTTAACGATGAAGGAAGTCCTACAGTTCCTACAAGTCTTGTTATATGTGCGTTTTTGGTTAAATATGAAATCGTTCGAATAATCGCTCGCCAAATAAAGTAGAACTGTCTCTTTATCAGCAGGAGTTTGCGCAGTTCAGAGACACTTCTCGTCAATAAGCACCGTTTATTTGCTTTTTGCGCAACACTCGCGTTACGAAGGACATTTTCAACAATATCTCAAACTTTTTACGAACCTGAAGAAATGCCTGTAGTGTGTCGTTCCTCAGCACAGCCACAGCTGCCATGGCAACACTTCCTCGAGTTCCTCAAGCTTCCCGGTTTAAAGCAGCCAAATTCACTTCTTCAGAAATACTTAAATACGTCTTCTCACGGAAAGTGCGGTCTCGTCGCTTCCTCTCCTCCAGCTATCCCTGGACTATCTGAGGGAGTGAAGGATCACTTCTTTGGATTTGATAAGGACTTTGGTGGGCCGCCAGCCAGTCAGGAGTGAGATTTATGACTTTGAAGTTCGCCGCTGCCCAATCATCAAAGAAGAGCGGCTCTTTGAGAGGGGGAAGCAAATCCTCTGAATCCACACAAAGCTCCTATGGTGTGTTTGTTGGTCTGGATAAAAGGGCTGATTATTAGGGGGGGATGGGACGGGTGGGGATAAAGGCGGGACAATTAATGAAGTAATCACTATGTGGGAAATGTATATACACAAATAATTGGATTTTCTTGATCAAAGACCCCCTCGCCGCCTGGAGACCCCGCTATTGGATGCCGGAGTCACCCGATCCCCCTTTCTGTAATTAAGGATTTGTTGTGCGACAATAGGACTGTGTGTTATCTCCAGAGATCTGGTACAGGCTTACGAGATAACTTCAAGAGGAAGGAATCATTTGACTCAGTAGAAAGTTCACACGTAGTTTTTCTGTCCCGCAATTTACGCTTATTTGATACCTACATCACCTACAAGGAGCTTTGACTTGTTGGTCTTTCCAAAAATCACAGCAAACACGCCATATTAGCAGTTATTCATGATATAACATGTCATAAAATATACTGATATTGTATATATGCAATATATAAACACAACCATGTAGATTAATATTGTGCAACTGAAAAGAATAAATAGAATAGATGGAATCTGTCCTGTCAGTAAATGCAACGATGCCATTTTAATTTAGTTACAACAGTAATAATGAACTGTGAAATATGTCTGAAACACAGACAACAATTTTCCCCCAATTTTTAACAAGTAATAAAAACAGGATGCGGTTGTTTCTGGCACAAGTCAACAAAGCAGCTCTCAAATCACTTATTCTTTAGTTGCACTAATTGCTTGTAATTAAAGACCAAAAAGAACAAGCCACTGCTTATTGTTTTCATAGTTGATAAGACAAATCATTTAGGAAAGAACAATCCCACAACACCCCGTGAAAGTCAACGTCGAGCCATCAAGGTGAGGGGACATGATGGTGATGATGATGATGTCTTAGTTGTGCGATTTGCAGGCTGGCAAGAGGAGGAGATCCAATCTTTGAGAAAGTCTGAACATTTTCCAGTTCTCCTCCCTCTGCTCCGCCCTGAACCAGTCAAGCCTTCAGTCTCCAGCGCATATGACACCTCCACAAATATCACAGGAATCAGGGACTAAGCATGGAAAAAGAGTGCTAAAAACCAAAAGTGCTTCAAAGTAGGATGTGTTTAGGAGTTTCAAAGTTTTGCGGGCTGTCATATCAGTGCAGCTTCAAATGTGAGCAGTAGACTAAATAAAAAATAAAGACAAGTAAACAGCCACAGAGAGATGTGTCTCATCTATGACTTTTTAAACTGTCCCTTTCGAGCAGCTTGGAGTAGTTGATGTTGAAGCAGATCAGCTCTTTTGATGGGATTAAGGTTTCTCACATAGTAATGGGGGAGGAGGGGGATTCCCACCGGGAGGAGATCTCAGTTTTCCTGCAGTCCATAGAGAATTGCAAGAGGGCACAATTCTGTTTATTCTTCTTAACGGTCACCTCCAATTATATGGTGTTCAACTATATATATTTATAACCTATTTAATATATTTCTGAATGCCACAGGGTCATAAGTTTTCACATTTTTGGCAACCTTAATTTAGGTTATGCAGTGCATGCAAAGAGTTTTAAAAGTAGTCGGCACACAATACATAACAAAACTTGATATTATTATTATTATATATATATTTTTTTAAATAAAAAACAGCTGGCAAGATTGGATTGAGAACACAAACACTGTACAAGTGAAACTCACAACCACACCATTCAAAACCATGCAGTGTGTTACTTTCCAGATGTTATATATATATTTTTTTAATTTTACTGTGTTGTTGGAATGAATCGATTACCAGAGGGAGTTTTATAATATCAACATGAGAAGCAGTGATGGAGATTTAAGATCTGTACCAAACTGTTACTGGAACAGCAAGTCTCACATTACAGCGCTGCTCATTTACACGTTCTGCTTCTATAAAGTGAAGAGAGCACATTATTGAGCAGCTGATCACTTTCTCTAAAGAGGATGTACAGACCACAGAACGAAGTGTGTACATCCTCTCAGACCAAAGAGAAAAAAAGAAACAAATGAAGCACAGTGAGTCAGCCATTACTCTTCTAATCATGTTGTTTGGCAACATATTATTTTCAATATTAACAGTTCAAAAGGCTGCCATGGAGAGTCCTTATATAATTATCGCAGTATTCATTTTTCCTTTTTATTTTACAAGAAAACTGAAACATTTGTCTTTTGTAATAAATACATGAATCCAAATACTGAGAAAATAATGCATACATAAATAATTACCCCTCATTATTTTATATATACAGCACATTTCGTAGCAAAAGGCTGGAGAAGGCAATCTGTAAAAGAAAAAAGAGGGTGATTAGTTTTCAGTGGTTACATAAAACAAATCTACAAATTTAACCGTGTAAGTGTAATTTTGACAGCTTGTAATGTAAATCAACGATCTTTAAAAAATAAAGCAGACGTAGGTGTAATGCAATGCAATACAATGATTTTTGAGAGATGAACAAATAATGTTCCTCAAAAGCCTGTTGTATCATATTTGATACATTTTAACATGACTTTTTTTTTTTTTTAAATAATGCATGAATAATCAAATAATGAACCTAAGCAACTCCAGTCCAGTAAGTGTTCATCTTGAAATATTAACAATTAAAAGTTAATGTTTCATTACCTTTCTAAAAATCAGTGAAGATTTCACAGTAAAAAGACACGTGAACCATGAACTGAAGGGGGGCGGTTCTACAATCACATTAAATGGCCTTTTACTTTTAAGATTGTGTAAACAGGTTTTTCAGTATAGTTTTGATCATGTTAATAATTTAGACGCCAAGAAACAGTAGGCTTTAAAGGTTTAATGAAAAGCTTAATCAAATCATATGCAAATGTTGCAAAATATCAATCTAATCTACAAGAGTTCGGTGGTGATGCACAACTTTAATGGATTTCTTTTGACAGGATCACAGAATGCTGTGAGTGTGTGAGTTTTTGATGATTTTTTAAGGCTTCTTTCGGACAGGTCAGAGCTGAACTTTTCATGTTCTCTGGACAGACAGCAGAAGAAAATAAAGCAAAAAGTCTGAAAAAAGAAAAAAGGGGTTCCACATCTGTCTCACACACAAGAGTAGGAGAGATGGAAAGGCAGAGAAATGCTCGGGGCTACTGGAGAGCCTCAGTAATGGTGTCTCGTATGAGAAAACATCTGTGAATTTCCTCAGTGATCTACAACAAAGTCCAACTCAGAGTAGTCACTCAGCGGCCCTTTGAAGTCTCTCCCTGACAGAAAGCTGCCATTGTGTTCTGACTCTGCTCTTGCTAATTTTCAACATTTTCCCCTGAAATCTGATCCTGTTGCCTGTGCTCAGGCTGGAGCGGTGTGCTGACGGGCCTCGGGTCAGGAGATGAGGGAGAGGTCGCCCCTTAAACACCCGCTCGCCGCTGTGTGTGGCATCGCAGCTCTGACCCGCTCTGTTCCCGCCGGCCCGGGGTAATTGTTGGGGTCAGGTCTGGCTTCCTCGAGCATGATCAGAGGTTTGGGATTATACGGAGGGGCCAGAACATCTAGTTTATGGATTTTTACTAATTTTAGATTCAGTCGGATGGGGTTTGAAGCCCTGTGCAGATGTTTGTCCTTGGGATAATTGAGGCTTTCTTCATTGCTGAATTAATCAAACGTTTCAGAGCATTTAGATTTCACTAGAAACTCATATTAACAAATTGTTTTGTGCGCAAATTAATATTAAACAACAGTAGTCCAACTGGAATTTGAGATATTGTTCAAACCATTGAAAGATGGAAAATAGAGCTGCAAAACCATTCAGCTTTTAACAAACTTCAGAATGCTCTCAGGTGTACTTAAGTGTCAACTTCATCTCAAATGTTTCTCCTGTGTGCTCCTATATGCAAATCTGTGAAATGCAAATAGAGTCAATAGTGACTTAAATACAATTAAAGAGATATAAAGTACTTGTAGACAGCAGCTCAGATTATTACGCTTTGGAAGAATTTGATGAGTTTACATTAAAATGAATTTGCAAACAAAGTACCTTGCCAAATCTGATAACAATTTGAGAAATAATTGAGATCTATTCTGAAACTTTAAAGTAGACCTGAGAGAATACTGGGGTGTTTTTCTTAGAATAAAAATTGGTGAATCGCTTTATTTCATTTAATCTCTGTTTGAATCACAGCCAGAACTGAGATATTAAAGATTTAGTTTGGCATTTTAGTGATTATATTATATCCCATTAGTCACCCAACTCAGAGTTAATAATTAAAACTACACCTAAAACCATGAAAAGTTTAATTACTTGAAATAAATGTTAACTGAAATAAAATATAACAAAAAACTTATTTTATATCAGGAAACATTTCTCATTTTCACGCATTTAATTTGATGTACTAAAATAACTAAAACTAAAAAAGAAAATAAAAAAATATATAGACAAAAAACTGACAAAAACACAACAAAATTATTAAAGTAACCACAACTAAAAATATTAATAAAACTATAATAGTATCAATGATACTAAAATAAAACATCATTTTTTTATGATGGCAGAACTCATATTCTGTAATGCTTAGTGTAGAGAAGCTAATGTTTCAAGCTGAATTAGGTAAATTACTTTCCATAATGGTTATGTTTGTATGATTATGATGAGCAGTAAGAAACCGTCTGAACTGAGATGGCTTGTCCCGCCTGTAAGGGACAGGTTTGTTGTTTTGCCTCCTGAATGTAAACAGGTCCTGGCCACTTCTCTCAGTGCTCGCCCTGCTTGCGTTTACTCAGTGGCAGCTGCGAGCACCATCTGGGAGGGCTTGAGCAAGGCCAAACAAAACAGGTTACACCTTCGGCCATGCCAAGTCCTGTAGCCTATTCCTGGTCTGCACAAACAACAGGGGCTAATCGCAATTTCATGCTCTGATTTTCCCCAGACCTCTATCCAAGCCCCGCAGGAAAAGAAACTTTAGCTCATTTTCAGGAGATATGGGCTACATGCGCTTCCATATGGCCGTGTTTATGCAGAATAGTCCTCAGCTCATACCTCATGATTACAGGATCCAGCATTTTCATGTTGTTTCTTCAACTACAGGCACTTTTGGAAAGATAAACTCCCTTAAATCACACTTTTCACAGTCTACTTAATTTTTGTGTTTCAGTGTTTAACAGAAGATTTTCATACATCAAAGGACAAATTTGTCATTCCCTCTCATTGTGTGTCAAATAGCATGTACTGTGTTTAATAGCGTTCTGTGGTAGGAAAGACATTTTTAACATTTTCTTTTGTTTGCTAACCCTAATTTTACAGTTAGGATTTTATTTACCCTACATACACTCTTAAAAATAAAGGTGCTTCACAATGCCATAGAAGAACCTTTTTGTCTAAATGGTTCCATAAAGAACCTCTAACATCTGAAGAACCTTTCTGTTTCACAAAAGGTTCTTTGTGGCAAAAGAAGGTTCTTCAGATTATAAAAAAGGTAAGAGAGATATTGTTCTTTAAAGAACCTTTGACTGAATGGTTCTTTGTGGAACCAAAAATGGTTCTTCTATGGCATCGCTGTGATTTTAAGCACCTTTATTTTTTTGGGTGTAAACAATTAAATACTATTTTAACCCCTTTTATACAATTTTACAAACTAAAAGCCTGTTTACAAAACAATAAAAACATATTTACATTGATTTTTTTTTTTTTTTTTTTACATTTTCTTTACAGATCACGTTTCATATTTCATCTCATGCTCTTCACTAACACTGTTGTCTACTTGGTGAACAAGTAAGTCTTGTGACTTATTGCTGGTCTGATTGCCAAATTGTGTAAAACTATAAAATAAATCTATAAATATAAGTCAATTTTACGTACCCTTCAAAAAGATAGAGTTAATTGATCAAAGACACAGTAAAGACTGTTAAATAAAAAATATATATTTCAGTTCTGTTCAACTTGTGTATCACGGTTTCTACAAAAAATATTAATCAGCACAACATTTTTTTTAAAAATATCAAATCAGCATATTAGAATGATTTCTGAAGGATAATGAAGCTGAAAATTCAGCTTTGATCGCAAGAATAAATTGTTATTTTAAAATATATAGAACTATAAAGCAGTTATCTTATATTGCAATAATATTTCACAATATTACTGTTTTACTGTATTTTTGATCAAATAAATGGAGACTTGGTGCGCATTAAAATAACCTTAATAAATAAAAGTTTTCAAAAACAACAAAAAAATCTTACAAACTGGTAGTGCAACAAATCATGTAATTTTGTAAATATAGTTTAACAATAACATTTTTAAAATAATTTTTATATTTTAGGAGCAAAAATCTGGGCACAATAATGAAATGTACACACAAAGTCATTTTTAAATGCAACAAAAATAAATTATGAAGCAGCGGTGAAAAGTTTCCAAAATGTTTCAGAAAAAAGTTAGAGATCCTGGAACATAAAGGAGCCCGTAGTTGAGGAAACACACTTAAGTTCATGCGAATCAACTGACAAAGTAAAGACTACTTTGGTAAATCTTTTAGACACAAGACTAGTTTGGTAAATCTTTTAGACCCAGTTGGCTAATAGCTCAGTTACTCCTGAGACAGATGCCGAACATTGGCGAGATTTGGCCACAGCCCACATTCAAGTCCAAATGCAGTGGGGCAAAATCTCCCACTTTTATCCCTCCGGTATTCACTCAGCGCTCATGCAAATGTGGGTAATTCAGCGGGGCATAGAAAGCCCTCAACAAATTGCAGGTGTTAGGAAGCCGAAACAAAGGCCACTACAAGCCCTAATGGCATCCAGCATCATTAGCAAGTCTTTGATGTGCATACTCCACTCACTCTTTTATCTCCTTCTCCCCCTCTCAGCCCTTCTCTTTCTACATCTTACGCTACCCCGCTCTCTCCTTCTGTCTTTCTCCTCTAACCCGCTCTCTTTCCGTGGTTCTTCATTAAATCAGTCTTTAGGGAGGGCGCCCACTCCTGTACCCGACATCTGTTTGGCTCTTATGCCTGTCTGTCTGTCACACATCAGTCAGCGTAAAAGCGGAGCACCGCTAATCTGCAAATATCCTAAAGTACCTGTTTATTCTGAGAGGCGGCGAGCAAAGACGGCAAAATAAAGTGTTTACTTTCATTCCCAGCTTTATTATCCCACCACGATTACGAGATGCGGCTCACAGGAAGCGTTTACTAGCAAACGAACATATACGCGGGAGCGCGGGAGTGTGTGTGTTCTTGTGTATCAATGGCATGTTACCTGCTTTACATCCCAGCAGGTTTGAAAGAGAGGCTTTGGAAACACTGCTATTCAAAACTCTTCCTTTGAACTCTAGAGGATATAGAGACAGGACAATGCCAGTCTATTTGTGTTCCCCCTTTGAAGTCCACCCTGTCTATTAGTATGAGAGAGTGTGCTGTCTGACAATAAATACTGCTCTATCTGAAGATTACGGCTGCAAAATATCTGAAAGGTGCCACATTGCTCCGCATACTTGGAAAAGAAAACACACGCTCTAGAACAAACAGTTAAAACCGAGGGGAAAAACTCTTCTGCGTTGTGTGCCGACCACATTAAAAGAGATCGTCGGGCGCTCCAGATGCGGAGGGTGCTTTAATGAGCGCAAAGAATAGGCCGTCCTGGTTTTATGGAGAGTTATTGAGATATTAAAGAGCACAGGTGCAGGGCCAACATTGTTTACCGGAGCAGACACGAGTTTAGGGATCATCGGTAGCTTTAGCTTGTCAATAAAAGCACTGTGTTTGACAGTTCTACAGCTCTGTTTAATTCTCAACCTGCTTCTGATTATTAAACGTCACGTCACACGGAGTTTCTTCAGCCTGATATTGTCTCGGTTAACCAAGGATGCCTGCTGAAGAACAGTCTCCACCGTGAAGGCGAACTTCAGAGGCAAGCACAAAAACTAGAGAGCGTGTTCAAAATTGATTTCCATGGCAAAACAGGGCCAAAATAATCTAGGGAACAAGATCTCTCTTAATGGATTCGATGTTCTTTAAAGAGGCACTCGCGGGTGTTAGAGTGACCTATTTCAGCCGGCGCTTTTCAGAGGAACTAAATATTCTCAGACGGGGAATAATGCTCGCAGAATATTCTCATTACCGCCTCATCCAAGAGCAAGAAAACTGGACACGGCCAGCTATGATTAGAACTAGAGCTAGTCAGCATGCACACACTGACACACACGCTAGACAAACGCGTTATTAACAGAATTTTGTGATGATCATTTATCTACACTGCCTCTGTCTGCAGGTATAGGAATTACTGTCATTTGTAATTATACTTTAATTCATTTTGTTAATCGTACATTTTAAGTCACATGTACTTTGAAACAAACAAGAATTATATCTACATTCTCAGTTGAACATAAAAATGAGTTCTAAAACCCAAATCTAGTTAATGTGTGTTTGTTATAAGTAGTATTGGGGAGTAACTAGTTACTAGTAACTACGGATACGGAACATGAATACGGATATGCTGTTTTCGTTCAAATCAAAGACGTATCTGCGTGGTGCAGCTGACACAGAACAGCGTACGCTATTTGCGTCCAGCGGATATTCTCCAAAATGGCGCTACGCTGACGCACAGGAGACGAATTGTTAAATAAAGTTGTTATTTTTATTTTTTTTGCATACAAAAAGTATTCTCGTCGCTTCAGCCAGATTGAACCACTGATGGCAGATGGACTATTTTGGCGATGTCTTTCATACTTTTCTGGGGCTTGACAGTGTTATTTACTTGGCAGTCAATGGGACAGTCACAAGCCTCCCGGTCCAAAATATCATCCAAAATATCTTAAATTGTGTTCCGAAGAAGAACAAAGCTTTTACGGGTTTGGAACGACATGGGGGTAAGTAATTAATGACAAAATTTTCATTTTGGGGTGGAGTAACCCTTTAAAAGTCACTAATCACCACAACCACAGTGTTTGACTGTGATCAAATGTAGATATTTTTCAAATGATGAGGCAGAAATATATTGTAGGTAACATTTCAGAAGAATTATTTGGGTAAGATATGCAATTACAACTTCTGTGGGGTGAAGTAATGTAACTAGTAGTGTAATTATTGTTGCCAGAAAGAAACAAGTAAAGTAATAAAATTGCTTTTGAAAGAAGTAACGAGCCCAACACTGGTTTTAAGCCACACGGAAGTTGAGTGAGTATAGGCCTTTCATTAACAAAGAGGTTGTTTATTCAATGCAATACATGAGAAAGCACTCACGTCTGTAAGTGTGCATGATGTGTCTGCTTAAAAAACACTCGCAGTAGCCTAATATTTATGTGTTTTTCAAATATGTTTCAAACTTGTCATGAATTTGAAGAAGATTCAAATATCTGAAACAAGAGGAAAGAGATGAGAATCTCAGAAACACAGAGGAATTGTCCTCACCTCACTCTAGGGAAGGTAAACAGAAATCATCTAGATCCAAAAGAGGACAGTAATTGCAAAAATGAACAGGGAAAAGTGGACCACTCTAAACAAACATAATCATCATTAAGATAACCGGAAAACCAATAATATCTTCATTAACAACAACAAAATGTGCACCGCAATGAATCCCCACACCGCTAAAAAATAAATCTGCACTGATCATGAAAAATGTTGCAAAAATTTCCAGCATCTGATGTTTCATTACCCCAAAGTGTTGACTATAATAATATGGGATGATTGTCAACAAAGTCGTATTGAAAACACTAGAGCAAACTGATCCACTTCTTTAGTGACAGATATATACTGAACAAATGCCAGATTGGCTTCTCACCAAAATGTCACACATCATTTCAACCGAAATATAGGCAAAATCTTCCACTTCTTCATTATTTTCAAAGAAAAAAAAAAACCTTCATAAAGTTTTTGGCATCTCTAAATCAAACTGACTGACAGCAGTATTGGAGAAAAACCATCATCAAATCAAAATAAAATACTGTTGCAAATGGCAACAAACACACAGATATGCATCAATGGTGAGAACCCAACGAACAACAAATACACACGCAACAAATACAACGTGACATAAAACGGACAAACAAGGGCCACCAAAAAAGACAGACTGTAATTTCAAATCACCAAAATCACTTTCAAATGAAATCTACATCCCACAACTGCAATGTAAAAGTGTAGCGACAAGAAATGTGAAAGGATAAAAAAAGTATCTGCATGTGTTTACATTTACGTTCAAAGACACACTCATGTACATCACTTGATAGCCACATTTTGTATTGTACACTCTTAAAAATAAAGGTGCTTCATGATGCCATAGAAGAATCTTTTTGTCTAAATGGTTCCTTTAACAGCTGAAGAACCTTTCTGTTTCACAAAAGGTTCTTTGTGGTGAAAGAAGGTTCTTCAGATTATAAAAGGGTAAGGAAGAGATGGTTCCCTTTCAGTCGGTCACTCCGAGTCACGTAGGGTGACCGACGAATTGGGATCTCGCTTAGAGTGATATCCACTTCGAGTGTAACTAAATGAGCCAATGCACATTGGCATGCGATTATTGTATCCAGCTGTCGCTGATCACAGTGTGAGTATAAGTAGGCAGCAGGTGCAGTGCATATTCAGCTTTTCGCTTTGGAGCCGAGCGGTTCGTCGTTCAACGACGGTGGTTCCTTCCATCCTTTCGAGTGGATTGCACACATCGGATTGCACTACCTCTGATTGTGTTGCAGGCGGCCATCCCTCCTGTGCGCTTCAGCACACTAAAAGAGTAATTTCTCTAAAAGAGCATTCACGGGTGGAATGTCTTTTTAAAGATGCCCTTCCACCCGTGCGTTTCTGGATGCGGTTTTTAACTGGCACCGGGTGATGGTCACGATCGCTGCCTCTCGTGTCTGGACATAAAGCACGCTGAGGTGGCTTTTATGGACGAGTCATGCATGAAAATGATCGTTGCGGAGTTGCGGACTCCGTTTCCTGCAAAGGGGCGGGGTGCCCGTGCCTCTGCCTAGATCTAGGGCTCCGGGAGGGCACTACTTCTGGAAGTAGCTGGACTGGTCTTACGGTGATGGTGAGGAATTCCCCTCTGAGGAACCAACCTCCAAGGGCTCCTCCTTCCACCAGCACTTCGCAGCCTGTGGAGCTGCCGAAGGAACAGGCTGGACCCTCTCGTGGGGTACCACCTGTATGCTTTGGTGCTCCCCCCGACAATCGGATGTCGATCGCTGCATCAGAGAGTGAGCCAGACCTTTCTGGGGATGATGATTCGGCACCGCTGCCACCTTCTGAGCGGCCGGCAATGCCGGATTCAGATCCAGAAATGGTGGCAATGCTTGCCCGGGCTGCCGAGTGGGTCGGGCTTGAGTGGAAACCTCCACTGCGTCCTGAAGCCTTAAGGTTGGATGATTGGTTTCTCGGGGTGGCTCACGCTGGTTCTCAGGGCCCCACCCCGGTACCTTTCTTCCCAGAAGTGCATGATAAGCTCACTGGGTCATGGACGGCACCTTTCACTGCCCGAAACCGCCTCAGTGCAGCGCGGGGGTACGTCGAGATCCCGCCGGTGGAGCGGTCGGTTGCGATGCAATTGTGTTCAAATACCGCTGCCACCTGGCGTGGAAATCCGTCACTCCCCTCCCGGGCCTGTAGGTACTCGTTGGCCCTGACCAGCAGTGCCTATGCGGCCTGTGGGGAAACTGCTTCCGCCCTACATGCTATGGCGCTGTTGCAGGTTCATCAGGCCAAGGCACTGAAGGACATGCACGAGGGTGCGATGTCCACCATGGTGGTCCAGGTACGCCATCTCTGGCTGTGTCTGGCCGACATGAGGGAGTCTGACAAGATGCGGTTCTTGAATGCCCCTGTGTCCCAGACCGGCCTCGTCGGCGACGTGGTGGAGAATTTTGCCCAGCAGTTCTCCGCAGCACAGAAGCAGACTGAGGCCATCAGGCACATCCTGACCCGGCGTGCAGCTGCTGCCTCCACCCGGCCGCCGCTTCCGCACAGCAAACGCAGCAGCCTCCAGCAAAGCAGCGCCGTGGAGCTTGCCGCAGGGCAGCCGCCCTGCCCGTCCAGGCCCGCGCCAAACCTGGCGGCAAGCGGAAGAGCAAGAGGCCCTGAGACAGGCGACCTGGAGATGGAGGAGGATGCTCTTCGGGAGATGGTGAACGGAGGAGGCCCGGGCGGAGAATCTTTTGTTTCTTTTTTCCCCACCACTGGCCTCACGGTCAGTGGTACCCAAAACCTCGATAAAAGAGCAATTTCCTCTATCTCTAGGTCCCCAGGGGGGACGGGGAGTTTTCGACGAGCCAGTCTTGATTTACACTCACCCTCATCTCTCGCCAGCGAGCAGCTGTGGGCGGTTCGAGAGTGCGATCAATCGTACTACTCACGCAGCCTCTGCCAGAACACAGGTTGGTGTTACACACATGCTGTCCCTGCCTCGGACCGGCAACGAGATGCCCGAGCCCGGTCCCTGCGTTCCCATTCGCTGCCCCACCGCGGGTATGGTGGTGGTTTCGTTGGTGCCACTTCTGGGTGCGATTTCTGGGAGCCTGGCTAGCGCTTCCCAGTCCGTCCCGTTGGCTCCGCCCAGACCATCAGTTTCGGCTATGCGATTCAGTTCGCTCGGCGTCCTCCCAAGTTCAGGGGCCTCCACTTCACTTCAATGAAGGCGGCAGATACTCCTGTCTTGCATGCAGAGATCACAGTCCTACTGGCGAAGGATGCGATAGAGCCAGTCCCTCCAGCCATTATGAGGACGGGGTTTTACAGCCCTTACTTCATTGTACCCAAGAAAAGCGGTGGGTTGAGACCAATCTTGGATCTGCGCGTCTTGAACAGGGCCCTTCACAAAATTCCGTTCAAGATGCTCACGCTGAAACGCATCTTCGGGTGCATCCGTCCCAGAGATTGGTTTGCAGCGATCGACCTGAAGGACGCGTACTTCCATGTGTCGATCCTTCCGTGCCACAGGCCATTCCTGTGGTTTGCGTTTGAGGGACAGGCATATCAGTACAAGGTCCTACCCTTCGGGCTGTCCCTGTCGTCCCGTGTCTTCACGAAAGTTATGGAGGCAGCCCTTGTTCCCCTGAGAGAACAGGCCGTTCACGTTCTCAACTACCTCGACGACTGGCTCATACTGGCTCAGTCTCAGGACCAGTTGTGCGAACACAGGGACTTGGTGCTCCGGCACCTCAGCCAGTTGGGCCTTCGGGTCAACTGGGAAAAGAGCAAACTCTACCCGACGCAGAGGATCGCTTTTCTCGGTATGGAGTTGGATTCGGTCAACCAGACAGCACGCCTCACACAGGAACATACTCAGTCGGTGCTGAATTGCTTCTCTAGAGACCTCTCATTGCCTCTCATTTCTCCGGGCAGGAGTGCCCCTGGAACAGGTCTTCAGGCATGCCGTGGTTTACATGGATGCGTCCACCACCGGCTGGGGGGGCCATGTTCAACAGGCTTGCAGTGTCGGGGGTTTGGAAGGGCCCCCAACTGCACTGGCACATCAATTGCCTAGAGTTACTGGCAGTACGCTTGGCCTTGAATCGTCTCAAGAGGTGCTTACGAGGCAAGCACGTGCTCGTCTGCGACCATTACATATATCAACCGACAAGGTGGTCTGCGCTCCCGTCGCATGTCGCAACTTGCCCACCACCTCCTCCTCCAGAGTCAGAAGTATCTGAGGTTGTTTCGTGCCATTCATATTCTGGGCTTGCTCAACCGGGCAGCCGACGAGCTGTCATGAGCTGCGCTCCCCGGAGAGTGGAGATTCCATCCCCAGACGGTCCAGCTGATTTGGAGACGTTTCGGACTCGCTGTTTGCTTCTCTAGAGACCTCTCATTGCCAGTTGTTTTACTCCCTGACCGAGGAACACTCGGTACGGACGCACTGGCAAACAGCTGGCCGTGGGGCCTTCGCAAGTATGCGTTTCCCCCAGTGAGCCTTCTCGCACAGACACTGTGCAAGATCAGGGAGGACGAGGAGCAGGTCCTGCTCGTGGCGCCATACTGGCCCAATTGGACTTGGTTCCCGGAACTCCTTGGCAGATTCCTCTGAGGAAGGATCTACTGACTCAGAGACGGGGCACCTTATGGCACCCGCGTCCAGACCTACGGGTAAATTTTACCCGTAGCTGTTTTTCAAATGTACATAACAGATTTTCAACAAAACATTCAAGTCTCCCAGTCATTGACTTTTACTAAAATTATGTAATTTACAATCCAATGTTGTTCAAATTTATTTAGATAAAACGAGATAAAAAAACGGAGCATTTAAGCGCCGTGCGGGTCAAATTTACCCGCTATATAATGCATGTATTTTCGTCATTTTCTTGCCGCTTATGTTTTAACATTGTACATTTCTAGGCAACACCTTTCACTCACTGATTTAGCGGTTATCAGTTTCATAAATAAAGTCAAAATGACTAAAAGAAGGTGATTTATGGAAGGTCGGTATTAGAAACACTAAATACCATGAGTGATGGTGAGTCTGATGGTAAGTTATGGGTCCTGGGTCGGCTCAGGATATGACAGTGATCCAGACATCATATTTAGATGTTTTAGCCTAACGTTACTCATAATTGGTCAAACGTTGGTTTTATTATTTAATTTTTGTCTTGCTATATCGTTTATTGTTCGCTACTGTGTTGCTATTTATTCTAGTCTGGCCGTTTCCTGAAGGAAAAAACAAAATCCGATCTATGATATAACGAATAAAACATTTTTTTTTTTGATTACCCAAAGTTTATTGGTGTTGTTCTCTTATTCAAATTATAAATTATATAACTAAACAAATTAATAATTGGGCCTAGGTGAAGCTGTGCGCTTGAATTTGTCATAGCAGTGTGGAGAATTATTATTGTCTGTATATTGGCTATTTTAGTCAGTGCAGGCTTTTTTTTTTTTTTAGCTTACTGACCATTATGGATTAGTGTAGGCTGCATTAAAAAGTCTTGAACATAAAACAACAGGGTAAAAATATATTTGATGACAACACATAATTATTTCATGACTCTAGACACTTCTTTGTGAGGACAGTGGCATAATACAGTGAAATAATATGTTCTTTAGCCATACAAAAACAGTTGCCATGTGCATGGGTAAAATTTACCCGCTGGTGCTTTTAGGTATACAGCGACCTCTGGCGGTTCTAGTGTTAAAGTCTATGTGGCTGTGATTAGTGCCAACCACGACCCTGTGGAAGGGAAGTCGGTGGGGAAGCATGACTTGGTCATCAGGTTCCTTAGGGGGGGGCGAGAAGGTTAAATCCCCCTTTGCAGACAGTCGAGCTCAAGTTTCTTTCAATGAAGACTCTGATCCTGCTTGCATTGGCCTCCAATAAGAGGGTAGGAGACCTGCATGCATTTTCAGTCAACGATTCATGCCTAGAGTTTGGGCCGGCTGACTCCCAGGTAATCCTAAGGCCCCGGCCTGGCTACGTGCCCAAGGTTCCCACTACTCCCTTCAGGGACCAGGTGGTGAGCCAGCAAGCGCTGCCCTCGGAGGAGGCAGACCCAGCCCTAGCTTTGCTTTGTCCCATCCAGGCATTGAGATGCTACGTTGACAGGACGCAAAGCTTCAGGACCTCAGACCAGCTCTTTGTTTGTCACGGAGGCCGGCAGAAGGGGAATGCAGTCTCTAAGCAGTCTCTTATCAGGCACAGGGTGTGCCCTGCCCGTTCAGGTTGAGAGCTCACTCTACTAGAAGTGTCGCATCCTCCTGGGCACTGGCTCGCGGCACCTTGCTGGCAGATACTTGTAGAGCTGCGGGCTGGGCGACCCCTAACACGTTCGCTAGATTCTATAGCCTCCGTGTGGAACCGGTTTCCTCCTGTGTTCTCACCTCAAACGGGTAGAAGCACTGAGAGGCTCCGGTTTTGGGTCGGCTTGCTAAAACTGCTCCAGAGATTCTGTACGGTAGACCCTGTCAAGCTCCTCCGTCCCCTCAGTAGCCAGACATGGCGGAACGTCTGGCGCCAGGCCCTCACTCAATGAATCCGTGAGAACCGGTAGAGGGCTGGGTTCCATATATAGAGACCTAATTGGATCCCATATGTGTAAGTCCACGGTATAGCCTCAGAGCCTGTGTTTCCCCGGCAGACTTCCTGCCATTACCCAAGAGGCTACAATCACCTCTAAATTTCCATATTCACCTAAACGGTTGGTATAAGTGCTTCTGAACCTCCTTCGGGAAGGATGGGCTTCCGCAACGTTCCTGTTCCAAGTGGAACGGGTACATTTTCCCAGTGTTATCCAGTCTTACTGAGTGGGTAGTGCCATAGCGACAGTAACTGGTCTTCTTGTGGTGAGCCCTGACTTGCGCCAAAAAGTAGTGGCGCAGGAAGCTTCCACAGGACACTGGAAGGGGCAGTATCCGTGGCCTTTTCGTAGGGATCCCAATTCGTGGGACTGAAAGGGAACATCTCGGTTACGTATGTAACCCTCGTTCCCTGAAGGAGGGAATGGAGACGTCACATCCCGTCGCCACGGCTGCTGTACCACCTTCTTTGTGGAACCAAAAATGGTTCTTCTATGGCATCGCTTGAGTGTAAATACCTCTATATTGTGTATGTTCGAATATGTGTGCGATATTTATTTATTCTTTGAAAATATTGAAAATTTAACCTTGCCAATGCCAATAAGGCAAGCATGCTAATAAGGCTTTTTTGACCTGAAAGGAATTGAAAGAGAAAGACAGAAAGACATGGAGGGTGTTTGAGAGAATAAGATCTGTCTACATCTTCACTAAAGATCAGATTTTCTTGTGGGCCCTGAGGGGTCAACAACTGCAGATGAACCAAATGATATGCAAATTTCAAAAAACAGCGCCACAAATTGGCTTGTGTGCGCGGTGTGGCCCTTATCACCTCAGAGAGAGTTTTGTCCAAAATTTCTCATCTACACCAACATCACGGCAGGTCCACAAATGGAGGTGTTGAATAAAAGATTTAGAGAAAAAGTAATACAAAAAAAAAACATGTTAAAAGAACAAAGTTGAAAACAATTTGAAATGCGAGGCATTCATAACAGTCTTATCTTGCTCTCTTCATGTCTTTTTGTCTCCGTTTCTGTGAGAGGGGATCAAACGCAAAGAATCACTTTTCATGTGCTAATGTTATCTGCCTCCTTGAGGAGAATTCAAATTAATGATTGTATCATTATTGGTTTGATAAACTGTGTTTAATGAAAGAATTATATCAAGGATGTGAATCAAAAATAAGAAAGACATTGTAGGGTATTCCTCAAACTTTCCATAACCATGAGAGGCTTTGAAATGCAGATATTGCCTGACGCTATGAGATAAGGTCAAATCCATCTCTGAGAGTTGCAGGGCTGTCATAAACATCACAAAGGGGCAGTTAAATATTTGGTTCATAGGGCCCTCAAAAGCAGTTTTACACAATAAGGACATTTTCCTTTAAAATACTTTAAAACAAATATTCATTAAATGTTTAGTCAATTTATTCTCTGATTTTCAGCACCATTTCAGTGTTTATGATTTAAAAAATAATAATAATAAACTTTGTTTTTGCGGCGAATTTCCTTCATAACTTTATATACAAAGAATCTTAATTGGACACTGAAATCACACTCAGATGTTTGAATGTCACGGCAGTAGATATAAAATATCAAAGCAAGTGTCAACAACTTATTTTCTCCTCACTACCTTCATTTTTTCTTCCTAATTTTTGCTCAATGTCTTTTATTCAGCTGGTGTTTTGGTGATTTTTAGTGGATGCATGAAGTCAGTTCTCCTCAAGCTACACTAGCAGAGGAACCACAGGTAAAGACAATCACACTAAGTATCAACATAATGCACTACAACACAAAGTGTCACATAACTAGTTGATTTCATTTAATCAGTTATCTATGGAAGCCCCTCTCCGCTGTGCAATAAAAAAGTGACTTTTATTTGCACAATTTGGACTTTTTCTTTCAAATCTGTGGAGAAAAGTGTGAATTATGCAATATTATAAACACTTTCAGGCAATTCGGAGTCTCCCAATTCGTTTTTTTCCCCCCTGTCATTTGCGACTTTTGATCTCACTTTTGCTATCTGACTTTTGTTCTTGCAAATTTTGCAAGTTTGTATCTCACAATTTTACAAAGTTATCTATTTTATCAGTTCAAACACATTTTTGTCAATGTTTTCCTTTAAAAGTGTGTTCGCTATCTTTAAAATAAATTTTAAGTGGGTCTTAAGCATCTATGTGTGTTTTGGGGCCGCTGTATATGTGTGGAAAGTCAACAGAAAGTCAGTTTCTGCAGAATAACTGCTGTTGTGTCCTGAATGACTATAATGACACCACAGGACGTCAACGTCTCCAAACTCAGTGAGCTCTATCATTAAATTCTTCATTCATTCATGCCATGTGACATCTGTACTGTCTGTCAGGTGTATTAGGGTGAAACGTGTCTGATCTGACAGTCTGCCACAACAAACAAGACTATAGCCACAGAAAGAGGTGGAAAAAATAGTGCAGAAATAAAGGGACAAACAAAGCAGCCTATGAGTGATTTGTTCATATTGTTGGGATTGTAATGCTGTACTTGAAGTTACGGAAGACTGAAACATGTTTCTCTGAAGAACAGAGAGAGATACTACCACTGACAGTCCTGTGCCGAGGATACATCTTCAAAAAATACCAATGGTTGAGTTTCTAAAATCTGCTTGGATGAGCCATGTCTGAGGCCAATTTAATTAAGCAATAATTATTGCTTTATTGTTATTATATTCTTGACTGGAATGCTGGATTGACCAATCAAGCATTATGGAAAGGTACTGTTCATTTTATAACACAGGTCTATCCGGGACCACATATAAACTTGTGTATTATTCTATAGTTATTAATTCTATATTAATTCTCTGCACTAATTAAATTATTTAGTACAAGAATGCATTTGCATATTATTAAGAAATGGTACTAATTTTATGAAACACTGGTGGCTGTTACCCTATTGCTTTTGCTCCTTTTATATAAGCAATAAGCTACTTGAAGCAGGGCACCCTATTAATAGTTTGATAAATTTTATTTCCTGTTGGCATATTTTCTATTTAACAGGATGTTGGTGCTGGACAAATCGAAGGTCTTGTCTGAGTTCTATCTAAGGTTATTATAATTAAATAATAAGGTTGCGATATATATATATATATATATATATATATATATATATATATATACATGAGTAGCATAAACTTGTGAAAAAGAAGTGTGTTTAAATGCACTGAATGTGCACGTGTAATTCAAGTGTAATTCAAATCTTAAAAGTAATTTTTTTTAAAACTAGCAGATAATATTATGAAATAAAAGGTCATTTAGGTGTACCTAAAGAAAGCACACTTCCATGACTATGTTTCTTATACTTAAATCCCTTTTTTAAAAGTGCACTTTGTAATAACATCAAATGAAAATAATTTAAAGTGCATTCAAAAATGTTTTAATAATCTTTTGTCATGATTTAAAGAAGTTGATTGTAGGACTTGATTATAATTTAAACTGTAGTGTGTTATTTGATATTACATCTATAGTAAATCATTTTAAATGTTCAAGTCTATTACTTCTACGGTAAATACTAAAAGCGATGCTTTCATGTCATCTTTAACCGTGGTAAAATCACTGTAAGGAACCGTCTGTAATGGCTTTATTGCAATTGCTTTTAAAGGACAGTTCACTCAAAAAAATGAAAATTCTGTCATCATTTACTCACCCTCATGTCATTCCTAACCTGTATGAATTTCTATATTTAGTAATCAAACAGCTTTGTTGATTATTGACCATTGTAAGGACAAACAAACAAATTAATTAATTTATAAACCTACATTTATTAAAATATCAAACAAAGTATGTCGCACAGGTTTGTAACAAAATTAGGGAGACTAAATGATGACAGTACTTTAATTTTTGGATGAACTGTCCCTTTAAATACTTAACCATGATGTAATATGTATCTAAGCCAATAAGTTGGTCACCCTGTAGTGGTGCTGGCTGGTAGTGTGTGTTTAACTGTGTACGGGCGCAGTGGTTTCTCACCAACTGTCAGCACGTGTCAAAGTGGTGGGCGGAGCTCAGCTCATCTGGATGAGATAATGGGAGGGGCAGTGGGTGTGGCAGTCTTCGGGTTTGGGGAGGAGCCAGATAAAACCTCCTCCTCAGGGACGGCCTCTATAGTGGACAGTAACTGATAATATTCATCCTCTCCATCCAGAAGCTTGATTTGCCTGAGAAATGAGAATGAAATATAAGAGGGTCACTGATACATTAAGGCAAACGGCATAAACTGTAAAAATACTGTAACCTAAAAATATGCTTCATGTAATACAGTATCTAAATTAACTCAAAAATCAATTAAATAAAAAAATAATGAATGTAACTGAATTAACTTGAATATATTATGGGTTTTAAAAGTGGTTTTTCAAGTAGTTTCTTGAAGTAAGCATAACGTGGACATTTTTTTTTAAATCATTGCCAATATTTTACATTAAAACTGGTTTGACATTACATTAAAACATCAGGAAGAGGGCTTATTGTAGGTGCTGTGTCTCATAATTTCTAAAGTCTTTCCATATTTTAAACATCAGAGGTTGTACTTTTATGCAGATTGTTTGATAGGGCTGATAAGAAAATTGTTTGATCAGGCTGTTGTAGGAAGCATTTTTAGTTATGGTATAACTGTTTTGGAAATCTTAGTGTGACGTTGATGCACTGGGCACAGACAGCAATTAGAATCATGTAGAGGAAAGAGCACCATAATCTTTAATTTTTATATGAGCACTGCATACTTCGCCAGATGTAGAAAATTCAGTGATACATCTCAATATTTGTATACCTGTATCAGTACAGATTTTTAAAAGTACTTCAACTTAATTTAATAGTTTTTTTATGTGTGTTTATTTTCACAAATGTATTATTATTATTATTTTCATGAATGTCCCCTTGAGGCAAATAAAGTATACTTTGAGTTTTGTCTTCAGTAGTTCAATGAAATTGTCCTATGGTGTGGCAAATTAATTCATTAAATTAATTAAATACAAACATTTAAACATAATCTCTCAACTAATATGAGCTCATAAAAACTGCATGCATAACGATGATAGAAAATTAGCAAAATACTGTTAAAAATATTCTTTAAAGTACTTAAAAAATAGCAGAACATGCAAATTTCCCTAATTACATTCTAAATTTAATTGGCTGCATGTCTCTTCTCGTTTCCATTACAAGATACTTTAATGACCTTTCCACTATCTCAACTAGTTACTTCAGCTTCACATATATTCTCTGAGCTTCTCAGAGTCAAAACATCCAGACTTTCCTCTGTGGGTGGAAAATCATTTAGTATCATCACTCTGAAATACTGAAACTCACTCCCATTGAGTCCCTGCAGCATCTTCTCCATCCACTCTTAAACACTAAAATAGTGTTTTAATTTTAAGTGTTAAAAAAGCAAAAACAAATAACCCTAAGAGGTTAAAACGACAAACTAAACAGGCAAGAAAGCTGCCTTACTTTTCACAGGGGTTAAAAATAATAAATAAATAAAAGAATAAGCAAGAAACGGTTAATCCTTTCATAAAGAGCGCTGATATACAGCCTGCTCGAGGTATTAGAGGAACCAGGCTTAACTTCACAGACTGTGAGGTCACATATCTCACAATTAATACATGCATTCTTATATCACGTCTTCTCTCCTCCCAAAAATAATAGGGGAAAAAAGGCGCTTCTTAAATAGCTCGTATTTTCAGCTGCGCATTTGCATGAGAAGCAAACAGAGCCGTGGTCTTCTCTGCTCCCCTCCTGAGCTGGTGGGGTGTTTAGATACGAAGAAGGAAAGCTGTTATTTACCCCAGTTTTCTGGGTTTCCTCTTGCTCCCCTGATAATCCAGACTTCTCTGCAGAGAGGACACAGACCCAGCGCACACAAACACACAGACAAACACACACACACACGCGCACAGAGTTAGAAAAGCTTCAGAAAAGACAAGCGCGAAGCAACGAACATGCGCGAGAGAATCATTAATTTTTAATTCAAAGTGATTTTGTGTTGAATGTGTGCAGATGCTGATAATATCAGAAGTCACAGCATAATTTTTCTTGATCAAAGCGCGCGGGGCTGAGGCTGATGAGGCAGGCATCTTGCTCGGCTTTGATAAACCACATCAATTATTCACCGTGAAGGGAGACATCCTCACATGAAAGCAACAGATAAAGCGCCAAAGCACATGGTGGAGACAACAGAACGGCAGTGCGGCGTGGGGGTGGGGGCTCGGGGGTCTGGCACAGGTAGCTTTAATTGTATTATCATCTGGAAACAAAGTTAGACAAAGGCTTCCATGAAAGGCTTTGAACTCACGTTGAGATGGTTGTAATAAAGACTGTCTTCCGGGCTGTTCAGGAGCTTGGGCTGCTGTCCTCTTCGCCGAGGGGAACGGTGATGTAGCTTCACCGTTGGACCTGCGGGACACACACACACACACACACATGTGCGGGACGGATCAGTGACACGTCTCCCATTGTGTTGCCCTGCAGGAATTGTATAAGCAGAGCAGCACAAATAAAGCTGACATAAATACATCACGCTGAACAATAGTGCACTGCAAGATTTTTACATTTCTTGAAGAAGATGTGAGTGCTGTTTGCCCTTGAAAAAAGTTGCTATGCGGTGGCCGAGTGCTTTGAGTGGTAATTAGGTGGTTTCTTACTGGTCCAAGTCAACAGAGTACAAGTCTATGGGATTTTTCATCCATTTTATTGTCCACCATGCAGGCTAAAAAAGAGTTGCACTTTATTTTACAGTATGTGCACTTACAGTGTACTTACCTAAGAAAGTACTGGGAAATATAAGGTAACTACATGGTTTAGGTGTAGGTTTGGGGTTAGTAGCCTACCTAGTTCTTACCCAGTTATTGTAATTAATATAATAAATACATAGTCAATTGTTACCCAAAAATCAGTAATGGAACACCACTGTGTGTCCTGTCATTGTCAGGTCCTGTTCATATTCCAGACATCAAAACATCACATTACATGTACTTACTTAGTAATAACAGTTATTACAAGTAATTACAAGCAACCAATCCTAAACCAAACCCTAACCATAGTTGTATAACAAGTACATGTAGTTAATTAATATTACAGAGTATTTATTTAACTACACCGTAATAACAAAAACAACTCTTCAAATAAACTGTAACCAAATGTTTTATTATTTGATCAAAAATACAGTAAAAACACAAGTATTATTAAATATGATTTCAATTTAAATTACTGTTTTCTATGTGAATATATTTTAAAATGTGATTTCTTGCTGTGATCAAAGCTGAATTTTCAGCATCATTACTCCAGTCTTCAGTGTCACATGATCTTTCAGAAATCATTGTAATTTGCTGCTCAAGAAACCTTTCTTATTATCAATGTTGAAAACGGTTGTGCTACTTTTTTTTTTAACTGTGAAACGTTTTTTTGAATAATTCCTGCTATCACATATGAAAGTAGTTTAAATATGCAGTGTGTACTTTTCACAATCATACATGAGTCCCAACCATCTGATCCACCAAAATTCTGTCGGTTCACAATTATCGTAGATCAAACAGCATGTCAGGAAGAGGAGAAAGAGAGAGAGTCTTGCTTCCTCATGTTCACTCGTAACCTTTCAGATCTACAAACACGACAAAATGAGCAGAAATCCAGGACACCTTTCTACGCCGCCATGTATATTTAATATCTGGGCCTGTTTCATCTCGCCTTCATTTCAGACGAATCAGAGCTTCTCCGCTCATCATCTTTCCAGATCCTCCGTAAATCTTCTCTAAAACAGAGTTCAGTGATGTAGTCGTTCTGCGGAACGCTCCGGAACAGAATGGCGTGATGGCTTTGAACAGACCGCAGAACATCTCTATCCTTCTCACACTTCAAAGTGTTGAAGTTCAGTCTTTCTCTGGCTGGGTGTAATTCTACTTTGCATAGATTTGACTTTCTGCTGCTTCAAAAGCGTTTAAAGAGCGGGTGATGTGCTCTACTGCTGTACATTGATGCACTTGTAATGACTGCACAGTTCTGGTGCACAAGTTCTCCAAACGGGCCAAGAGCACTCAGTGTCACACGCTGCAACCGCTTTCAACTTTAAATTCAATTTTTCTTTGCGCAAAAGTTGACTTTTCCCATCTCCCATGCTTAAGGACCTACAAGGTTCCTGCATAACAGAACTGCTCTGCAAGTCATTTCACGATTGTAAATCAAAACTGGTTTGGACAGAAACTCAATATTTACCCAATGAGAGGAGATCAAAAAGAGAGCATAACTGTTTAAGACTAAAATAAGAGATGAAAAATCGGAAAAGCACATTTATGAAAAAATTTGTTCTGACAGCAAACCAGTAATTTCATCCAGATACTAAGCACACAGAAGAATATTCCCTCCCAGCAAAATAATACTGGGAAAATCAATCAATGAAAAAAATGTATATTTATACTGAATAATCTAATAGTTATTTACTAAAATAATTAGTTCACTAAAAGTCTTAGATTAAATTCAACAAATCAAAACTGGATTTTTCCCTGTATTAATACATGTGCCAGGTGTATTTTTTAAACAATGCATTTGTGCAAATTTGCATGAATTAATAAAAATATAAACCTTCAGTGCAATGCCAATTTAGATAAAAGCATCTGCTAAATGCATAAAAAAAGTTATTATTGAAGACAAAAAAGTTTGTAATCATTGATTATAATGCAATAAATTGCTCGTCCTCTAAAATGATTTGTTGCATATTCCCCTTCAACTGCCCACTTTTCACCATCCAATCAATTCTCATTGGATAAATTTAAATCCCACTTTACACTTTTTCCTTGTTGAACATCCTCTTATATCACACTTAATTTAGTTGCTTAATAAGATCTGAAATGCGAGAAAGTGCAACTGAACTTGTAACTTTAAGTAAAGTGAATGTTGTTTAAACAACTGAGAGAGACAGAGAAAGAGCAATACCTTTCACTTACTCTTCTAACACAGAGTTTAAATAGTCTGACCTTGAGCCATTAGTGATATGTAAGATCCACTACCACACACACAAACACATGTGGGTTAGTGGCTGATCCTCCCCCTTTGTCTGGGAAATCAGCAGCATTTGATCCCGAGCTCTCCCTCAGGGCTGCCGCTCTTGCTCTGATAGACCAGCAGCACACCGGCAGCCAAAAGCCATCTAAACGCTCTTCATCCCGCCTAGGGCCCGTGTACCACACTGCTGGAGCAGAGAATTCCACCCTAGACAAAACCAGCGGCTTAGCCCTCTCCATAATCACAATAAAATGTAAGCTTTTTTCTTAACTAGTTGCTTATTAGCATGCATATTACTAAAATATTAGCCATTTATTAGTACAAATTAAGCACATACTAATACCTTATTCTACATAACCTTATTCTACATCCCTAATCCTACCCAATACCTAAACTTAACAACTACCTTACTAACTATTAACAAGCAGCAAATTAGGAATTTATTGAGGGAAAAGTCGTAGTTAATAGTGAATAAGTGTTCCCTATTCTAAAGTGTTACCACTTTTTTTTCTTTGAAAACTGTTAGACACAACTGTTAGGCCAGATAATTAAAATGTATGAATTTATTAGAACTTTCATTACAGATTTTTTTTTTTTAAAACTGCTTACACACATTTTCAAAACTTTGCCTCTTTTTTTCAAATCTGTACACACAAATCCAAGAACTGCACACACAAAATGCAAAATGCCACACATCTCTTGCAAAATAAAGCACTGCATTCAAAATATCACAAACACATCTCAAAAGCTAACATTAATTCCTGTTAGATTTATGTGTGTTACATAGAGAATTGTGTGTTGTGTTTTGCAAAAAGTGTTTTATGAAATTGAAAACTGAGTCAAAGGCTGTGAATTAGAGTATGGTTTTGCAGTGTGTGGTTTCAGAAATTGTGTGACAAGTAAAGATTTTATGTGTAAGCAGTTGAAAAAAACTGTAATCAGGCTGTTACATTATTCAAGCATAGAAACAGATGTCTATGCTTACGTAAATAAATTGCATGCATTCTGATTTAAGAGAGAGAATGTACAAAGAATGTAAATGTTTCAATCTCTCATACAGTTTGCATGTAGAGGTAGATTTGACAGCACTGAGAAATGCCAGTTTCAGGGTATCGATGCAGTATCACAAGACAAGAAATTGTGATATTTTGATATATGACTGCATACACAAAGTTCTATTGTGCAGGATATTAGCTGGTCAGTCATTTGTCTATCAGAGAGGACAAGGAAAATAAAGAGCCAGAAAATCATAGGGAGCTGGACAAGCAAGCTCTAAACTTTTTGTTTAACTCTGTTCTTAATTCTGTGATTTCTGAAAACAGTTGGAACATTCAAAACAAAATCTCTGCAAGAGCAGCAGCACAGTCTTCAACACTACATTTTGTACACAGCTAGTCACACCAGTGAAACCAGCTAACGACCGGTGTACATCAGTTTTCGGTATTGGCACCTCTTTTCTTCTCAATAAACATCACATTATTGTGACTAGTCAGGCACAAAAGCCTGCTGGAATGAGACTGTACCTCCATACTCTATACTCCATCTGAGCAATAATACTCCTGTAGTACAAACATTAGAGCATGGCGCTACCAACACCAAGCTTATGGGTTTGATTCCCAGGATGCCTGAACAGATAACATGCAAAGTTTATTTCGATCAAAGCATCCGCCAAATACATTCGTGTTTAAGAATGAGAGCCATAATCAGAAAACATTGATATATATATATTTTTCCCTTTCTGAAGTATTGAATATTTAATGCCACTTGGTGGCAAGAAACAATGACAGGGTCACACAAATCCATTAACGGCATAACAAACCATTGTATGTTTCTCATTGTGTGTGTTTGTGTTGGGAGGGGCAGCAATCTCTGAAGGTTTTCACAAATATAATCCTTTATTCGGGACTTATCGATTTGTCTTATAGACTGTTGGGTGGAAGAAAAGAAGAAAAAAGCAATAAAATAAACCACTAAGGGGTTGAGTTTTATGTTGTACCGTTTGCCTTGCATATCGTAAATGTTTGTATCTGATAGATAAAAAGGCTGAGAATTCTTCTCAGAGAGCGGTTTTAATTTGACGAGACTCAGGCTGGCTCTTAAAAAGCACCTCTAAATCCCTTGAAAATCAGAACGTGCTTCAGAAACTACATAAAAGAGATGCTAAAAGGGTTTTTAGCCGTATAAACGCGGGAGGCGTATTGATTCCCGTCGCTCACGTGCGTGATCACCTGACACGTCTCGGGCTGGGCCGAGCCGTCGGGGTTTGTTTGTACAGATGGAGGAGAGGGGGGATTGTAAGGCAAAATCATCAGCAGCACTCTTTGATGTCTAAATGAAGCATGTGCAGACCAGACCATACACACACACACACACACACACACACACACACACACACTCAGATAAAAGCACAACACTAACCCACATGCCTACATACATGCACACAAAAATGCAAAGAGAAACCCCATATACACATTAACCTGTCCTGTAAAAGTGCATGCAGACTGCATTCTTGAACCCTCCCAAACAAAGCTTCTGAACAAAACTAAAGCGGGACGATTTCCAGGCCAATCTGGAACTGTTCTGACATCAGACTCTTGGTAAGGTCTGATGATTGGAATTGAAACAGGCTTGTTAAAATCTAATCCCAATGTGCTTGAAGTTACACACACACAGCAGGGAATTTACAAAGAACACACACACACACACACACACACACACACACACACACACACACGCGCGCGCGCTGAACTAAACTAAAATAAAATGAATACATTTTGCATAAAGAAAATAAAACCTATTTTATAGGTTTAAGATTAAGTATTGCAGCATTATTTTATCAGTTAAGCACATTTCCCTCAAATTGTCATTATAGTAATGCATATAATCTTATTCCTACTGTCCTACTGTCGTTTGAAAAAAATATGATTCTCATACTGTAATATTCTTCATTATCATACTGTAATTCAGTAGTGAAAATCATAGACAATAATATTTTTCAAATAAACAAAACAAAATTAAGTTTAGCAAAATAAATATTACTGTGATGTATTTTTCTGAATTGTATTTATAAGTTTAGGGTAGGTCAGACAAGACAAGGCTGCATTAATAAAAAACAAAATGTAAAAACAGCAATATTATGAAATATTAGTACAATTTTAAATAACAGTTTTCTATTTTAATCTATTTTAAAATGTGATTTATTTAGTCTTCTTCAGTGTCACATGATCTTTCAGAAATCATTCTAATATGCTGATTTCCTGCTCAACAACACTTCTGATTGTAATCAATGATGTTGAAAACAGTTGTGCTACTTATTTTTCTGAAACCACAATACTTTATTTCAATTATCCATTGATGAATTGACAAAAGAAAGTTGTTTATTTGAAACAAAATTGAATTTGGACCAATCTCTACATGTAAAACACATCTATCCGTGATGTCTGTGGTCATGGGAAATCTGACATGATAAGACGAGCTTTTAACTCAAAACAGTCGCACCTCAGGAGGATGAAGGGAAATCCACCCAGCTCATCACCAAGACTTAAACCATAATACCACTGATGCTAATATTCTAATAGATGGGACAGTATAAGTATTATTTTAAAGACTCAGTCTGTTACTGTCCCGTGTGAAAGTACATCCTGTTAAACTCTGTTAAAGTTACTCTGTTTCTCACTGACATTAAGAGGATTGCAAAAGTTGGCACCAAGTTAACTAGACTTTCCCACGATACAGTGCCCACTCAGCCAAATCTCACCTACTGAAAACAGGTGGTGAAATAAAGAGCAATGTTTAGCCAGAGCTGGAAAGCATCTAATCAAAGTCAAGCTACTCTTTAAAAAAAGTAGCAAGCTCTTAACAAAAAAGTAGCTAACTACTAAGGAGGCAATCTGTTTTACATTATATAAGTAACAGATTATATGATTTTTATTTATATTACAGAATTATTAACTTTGAAATACTATAAATATAAATAATTCTCAACAGCAATGTTTAACTACAAAAACAATAAGTAAGTAAGTGGACAAAAAGTAAGTCAATGGAAAGGAAATACCATGCATGGGGTTGACTGGAATATAACTTAGTGATGATTCAAATGAAAAGGTTGATCAGTTTTGGAACCAGTTAATTAAAACGAATTGTCTTGACACAGAACAAACATTTCAAAGTTGAATAAATGTATAGTTCAGTCATGAAACTCTAGATGGTGCAGGCTGACGGGTTGTTAACATAACTGATGATATTCAGAGAGTTAAACGACTTGGCACAAGCTGATTGGTTCATGTTGCATATGCAGCCAATGAGCTTATATGGCTGGCTAGCATTCACTTGAGATTTTTGCAGTGCGCTTTCAGAGTTTCTCTGAAACACTCCACCTTCCCCAGCTCCACCTGTATAGATCTGCCACGGGTTATTTTATATGCTATTTGTGCAGCAGCAGTATGTCTTAAATACTCACAGCACCGTATCACCATATGCATCGGCAGTAGCAAGTTCCTGTCCTTGTTTGCAGCAGCAGCAATAATCTACAACTACAGCAATAACAAACAGCAGCAGTAATTCAACAGCAGCAGCAGCGTAGATCTATTCCGCTAAGACCAAATACATTAACACTGTCATATCCATCACCATGCTAAAATCTTCCAAGAGTCATGATCCTGTCATGATTGATCTGGCTGTAGCATTGTTTTTCAGAGAAACAAGAATGTAAGCTTAGCATGTGTCCTAAATATCTGCAAACATATAATCGTGTTTTTATGCCATGTAGCCTGAATTTAATATACTTAGTGGTGATGCATTTAAAAAGAGAACCAACTCTCAAATAATTCATAGACACAAGTTCTCGGAGAGCATGCACAATGTACTAGTGCAATCAGCACAGTAAAACCTTCTCTGAGCAGTTTCTATTTATAATACTTTATACACAGCCACTACACTGATTAAAGTTTATGTGCAAATTCACTTAAACAACAAATTTCAGGGCAATCATTATCAGACTTCAAATCCCCTGCTGCGAGCAATGTTCCTATTATTATGCAGAATCCACAGGTTTGTTTGTGAGATTAAAGGACAGTGTTTTTCTAGAGTCTTTATTCATTTCGGTGTGCTGCTCAATCCTGTGCGTCTGTCAGAACACTGCAGTCTGACAGATGGCTGCTTTAAGAAATAGTTGCAATAGAAAAACTGTTGGATCCCACAAACTAGATGTTACATAGCCACAATATTTCTGATTTAGAAGTATTGAATTTTTGAACGTATAACGGAAATCACTTAGTGCATAGGTGCTCAAAAGTGCACTCTGTTATAAGCACTAATAAATGTTAATAATGTTTCTAGTCAATGTTAATAATAAGCATGCTAATATGAGAATGAAAATGGGTCCCTATACTAAAGCTTTACCAAATGTCCTCATAAGAATTTCTCCAATAACTAAACAGTAAAAAACCTCCTGGAGGCACAATGATGCACTTAGTAAAAGGTAAAAGGTAAGGTAAAAGGTAAAACTTTAGTATAGGGACCGATTCTCACTAGTAACTAGTTGCTTATTAGCATACTTATTATTAACACTGACTGTTTATTAGTATTTATAAAGCACATATTTGAATGACCATATTCTACATCCCTAATCCTAACCAATATCCAAACTCGACAACTACCTCACTAACTATTAATAAGCAGCAAATTAGGACTTTACGAAAAGTCGTAGTTAATGGTGGGAATTGGACCTTAAAAAATTTGACCTTTTTTTTTTTTTTTGCAATAAAATCTAATATTATCTGTTTTACTTGTCATATATCTGCTTGTTACCTTATTGAAGGGCTGCACTGAGTGATTATATATCCTTTAGAAATGTGTTTGATCAAGGGCACTGACTAATATCCTAAGACTGCAAACCATTCAGACAACGCACCAACTGGTTGATTATGAGCCTTTCTAGTTTTACCTAGTTAGTAGTTTAGTAGTATTTGCCACTTTTGAGGAAAAAACGGGAGTGATCTTGTATGATTGAGCCAGAGAGAGAGAGAGAGAGAGAGAGAGAGAGAGAGCGAGAGAGAGAGATTGTCTGGATAGGCTCCAGATGGTTGGTGTGACAGATATGATGACTATGGTGATGACAATAAAGGACCCAAAAAATAAATCCCAGATCTGTGTTCATCTTGCATGACATGACATGTTCCCTGCGGCCGACACAGTCAACAGAGCAGCCAATTAGACACAGTCAATGACTTTAGCTCTGCACAGGCAGCCTAAATCTATCAAATGATCTGAACAACAATTACAACGTTAACTCTGTGATGCTATTTCTTTTAATGTAACTGTATCTTTGTTTCTTTTTGCTTTGTCCTGTTGATATTTGCTTTAATCCCGGGCTTTGACATTGCGATGCTCTTTCTTTGTTAATTGTTTTTTGCTGTATGATTGTAATAATAACAATAAATTATGCATAATTACATGCAAGTAACCCTAAGCCAAACCCTAATCTTAACCCTTACAATATAATAAATACATGTAGGTAATTAATATAACTCAGTACTTAAATCTATAATTACACTGTAACAAGAACACCTTAAAATAAAGTGTAACCAAAAAATTAATAACTAAAATTATTATGTAGTTAGATGTAAGTTCAATTAAGATGTTCATGTGTGACTGACTATTATGTTTATTGGCCTATGATCTATTAAGCATTAATACAAGATAATAATGTTTGTAAATGACCATAATTATTAAGTTTATTTTAAAGTGCTATTATAACATCTTATTATTTTGATATGACGGCATGGTTTCCTGTAGATCATAGTTCCTTATGTAACAGTTTGAGAATAAATCAAAGAGAAGATTTGGCTTTAGCGCAAACCAAGATTAAATTCATTTGGGCACAAACTACCTAGAAGAAATGTGCACTTCCTGAACTTAATCCACCAAAGTGAGTGAAGGCACACTAACTAGGGATGACACTATCTGTTCGTGTGCACACATTAATTTGTTTTGTTACTCATTTGTGCTAATCCTGTAAAACTTTTGATCTTGTACTCGATGATGCATTCAGATGACATGTTCAGAGGTGTGTTTCACAGCCAACACACTGAGTAAAGCCCAGATCAGACTATTCTAACACTCCCACTCCCCAGAACCCTTCAGGCCAATGTGCAGGCCTGACATCCGAATGCAAATAAATAAGAGAAGACAGCATAAAGTGTTTCTTTCTAGAATTTTCTTTATGCCTTTCAAGGACACTTACAGTATGTATATGGAATAACGCATCATTGTCTTTATACGTCCATACTTCATAAGTACAAGTTAGTTCTCTTCTGTTGCTCTCTCTGCTAAAAAGGATCAGACTTCATGGTTTATGAAAGCTGAGCTCCTTATGTTAACCCGCTTTATAAAGATTATGCTTTTGGTAAACATACATGTCAGCAGTGAGAAAACAAGAAAGGTAAATTATGATGCTGAGGGGCTGAAAGAGCGAGACTCTAACTCCCGATCTCTACTTTGAAGGAATATTTGGTTATTTCCAAACTAAATGTCTATGCTTCAAATGCTGTCGAATACCACAGAAAATAATTTCAACTCGGTCCTCAGTAGAAACAAACAGAAAATGTTTACAGAAATATTCATACCATTGTGAAAAAGAAGTACACTTTAGCATACTTTTGAAAAGATTTATAAAGTAAATAATATACTTCAAAAGAATATAAGTGGGAAGTGAATATATTGTTTTCAGACACTTATTTTAATTGCAACTAAATGAAAAAGTAGTAGAGTTTAAATTCATATTAAATGCAATTAGTGCTTTTTTGACCGACTTAAGTACAACATTACAAGTGATTTCATAATTGAATTTTCTTTGAAATATGGTTGAACTATACTGCTGAATATACTGACATGAATTTTTGGTACACTATAATATTCTTTAGTGACATTTCTATTGGAACTTGTACATCATGTTCAGTTTTATCCGAAACAGATGAATGTGTGTGAAAGTTTTTTTTTTCCAGTAGATGTTGTGCATATTGTGGGAGTTTGGAAATTAAAGGGTTAGTTCACCCAAAAATTTAAATTATGTCATCAATTACTCATCCTGATGTCATTCCAAACCTGGAAGACACAAATTAAGATATTTTTGATGATATCTGAGAGCTCTCTGGCCCTCCCATAGACAGCAATGGTCCTTACATGATCAAGGTCCAGAAAAGTACCAAGATGATCGACAAAGTAGTCCATGTGACATTAGTCTGTCTACTGTAATTTTATGAAGCCACAAGAATACTTTTTGCGCAAAGAAAACAAAAATAATGATTTTATTCCACATTTTTTTGTTTCTCTTGTGGACGCGGGTTTCTGAACGTATTCCTGGGCCCATTTAGTAATGTCAATGACAGAATCATGCCCATGGGTGATGCAGTGTCGTCTGAGAGCCCGAAGACCATGGGCATCCAACAAAGTTATTCGGCCTTGTCCCTTACACACAGAGATTTCTCCAGTTTCTCTGAATCTTTTGATGATGTTATGCACTGAAGATGATGCGATTTTCAAAGCCTTTGCAATTTGACGTTGAGGAACGTTGTTTTTAAAGTATTCCACAATCTTTTTATGTACTCTTACACAGATTGGAGAGCCTCTGCCCATCTTTACTTCTGAGAGGCTCTGCCTCTCTAAGCCATCCCTTTTATAGCTAATCATGTTACAGACCTGATGTCAATTAACTTAATTAGTTGCTAAATTATTTTTTTTTTGTCTATGGCAATGGATAAAGATGCTGTCTACCATATTTTATGTTCTCTATGTGCATTGATCAATGTTATATGCAAATAAAAGACTAAATTAAGTCTATTCATCATATAAAGTGATTGTGTCACCACAAGACTTGTGTTAAAATGTTCGATTCATAATATTACTTTTACAATGTCTTTATGAACTTTTTGAAACACCAAAGTTTGGTGGAATAGACTTTCAATGTAGGTACAGAAACCTTTGGAACAACATGACATTGAGTAACTGATGACAGCATTTTCTGAACTAAAGTGTTACTGAATATTCCATTAAGGCTATAGAGTTTGTACTGATTGTACAGCATCAGTGTAGAGTTAAAATTACAGGCTATGTGAAATGGTGATGGACTTTCTGTTCAGTCACAAACACACACCACATTCTGTCACAGCTGGGATCAGATCAGAGACTCAGCAGTGCACTTAACGTCCAATAAAGACAGGAGAAGTGTGTTTGGGTCTCAGTGTAACACACTGGCCATGACCTCCCGAACATTTGATATGGAGAGGTTAGACAGGGATAATGTGTGTGTGTGTGTGTGTGTGTGTCTCCAGGGTGACAGCAGCAGGATGAGAGGCAGGAAGTGAGCAGAACTCCAGACATCTGGCACTGCTGTCTCCCCTGACACACACACACACACACACACACACAGACACACACACACACACACACACACACACACACACACACACACACACACACACACACACACACACACACACACACACACACACACACACACACACACACACACTCACTCTGATCTCCACCGATCAAAGTCTGCCCTGCTTACTCTTCCACAACACACACATCCAAATAACATCCACACACACTTACAAGTGTTCTCCTCACACACAGAATCAAGCCTTTAGTTTAGCCAACAGCTCCTCTGATGAAGGCATCAAACTGTGATCTAAAACCAGCCTGTATGTGTATGTGTGTGTGTGTGTGTGTGTGTGTGTGTGTGTGTGTGTGTGTGTGTGTGTGTGTGTGTGTGTGTGTGTGTGTGTGTGTGTGTGTGTGTGTGTGTGTGTGTGTGTGTGTGTGTGTGTGTGTGTGTGTGTGTGTTGTCTCTCAGGGCAGTCCAGTCAGCAGTTCTGTTCTTTGCATATTCAAGGTGAGGTAATTTGACTTAAACAGCTTTAAACAGTGAGTCAGAGTCATGCTGAGAGATCTTTATCCTCCAGCACTGCATGAGTGTAAATACAGTGAGCAACAGACTGAACTGTGTGAAAAGTACAGCTAGGGCCGGACAGCAGCATTAGTGAACAATATTATGTATAATATTACATATTATTGACACTACTAGCTTTTAATGCTAATGAAAACTACTGAACATTATTCAGCAACAGTGGCAAGGCCAGAAATCTCCAAGTGGGTGGATCTTTGTGAATTAGGGTAGACCTCTGTTCTGTTCCAATGTGTGTTTTTAAATGAATGAACAGGGTTATGGTATATATATATATATAGACAGAGGTCCCTTTAGGGATTCACTAGAATCATCTTGTCACTACACATTTTTTGTTTTTTATATAAATTAAACAAAACCTCACAGATTTCATAATAACAAATAAAACTCAAATTAATTAACAAATTAATAATTAATAACATTATACAACTACTATAATTATTTCCAATATCTGGACACATACATTATACTCATATAAAGCAGTACACATCGCAACAAAAGGCAATACATAAAGCAGTACATATTGCAAATCTTGGCTATATAGGACATGTGACCATAAGGCCTGAAGATACTATCATAAAATATTATGTTATTCAAATATATTTGACTTGACTTGGCTAGAATAACTTGGATGTTCCAACACTACTTATGACACATAGAGATACGCTTAGGATGAAATGATTCACTAGAATGAATCAAACTTTCCAAAATTACCTATGAGAAACAGAGGACCGTTTAAGACAAACCGATTTACTACAATGAATCAGGCAACAGTGTAGCATTTTTTTTGGCATGGGACATGGAATGTAAATACAGTATGCTTGATTTTGGCAGATGAAATCTGCTACACTTATGCTGCACAAATACAAGGATTTGTTAAATTTAGATAAAATAACATATTTAATAAAGGAACATGCTGCTGCAAGTTTCAGCTGATGAAAAATTAGAGAAGATTCACAGCAGATCTCTATAGGTGGAGCTGGGGATGAGGAGAGTAAAACAAGAGTTTTCTTATAACATTGCAGAATGATCTCTGACTAGGGAGCGGAATAAATGGTTACTTGAATTAGGAAGTACATCTGATTGGCTACTGCAATGATGCTAGAAAAACCAACAATCTGATAGAGTTTCATGACTGAACCTTTTATTAATCCTTGCTACAAAACTGCTAATTGTTCCGCACTCTGCATACATAGAAATAGCATTTGCGACTCTCAAGAGGCAAGTAGATACATTATATGAATTTGTAGATATACTCTACAAATAATATATACACAGCATACAGTATGTGGCTATTCTACAGTTTTGTTTTATATACATACCAACAGCGGGTCTATAGTTTGGCAGTTTCGATTTTATGATGATAAATTGCACAAAGATTTTATGATGATAAACTGCACAAAGGTTGAGCTAGATTGGAGGACAGATGCTGGAAGTAACAAGCATCGTGAGAAGTAAATTGTGCTTATATTCTTGCTTAATTGATCAAATTAATAGGCTCCTTGCCTCCTTCCTAATTTTCATTTGTAGTTCCAATTTTTTTTTCACTCAAATAAGCTTAGACAATAATCAAACACAATCTTCCCTCTCTCAAGTAGCTTTTGGATTCATTTTAGCATTTTGTAAACTGATCTACTTCAAAAATGAAACTGATTACTGATACAAATCTTCATCATTCAAAAGAACTTCCCAGAAGTCCCTACATGGCATTATACCTGTTTTAAGATTTGTATTCAAATAAATCCTTAAATATAGATCATTGTTCTTGTTTCTGTTGATTCAGTAGTTCAAGTTTAATGCTGAATTTCCATAATTGAAATCCTACATATACCGGGTGCACACTACCTCCATTGTATAAATAATAATCATAAAATGAATCATTAAGAGTAACATTGTACCAGCAGGGACACTGAGTGTGTTTCTCTGCGTTACTGTATGTCATCTCCAGTGTGTGTGTGTGTGTGTGTGTGTGTGTGTCAGACAGACAGGATGAGCGGGGTCACCTGTTCTCAGTCTCACAGAGTTAGCGCGGCTGTCTAACCCAGGCGTGCTGTGGTGATCTGACAGTAATCCGGAGCCACTGCAGAGCCGAGTGTGTGTTACATTATCTGTCTTAATCCGGTAATCCGCGGACACACGGCTAATCTCAATCCCACCCCCACACACACCTTCCTCACTAATCACTCTAATGATGGACCCCCGGCAACTGATCCCAGCAGCACCGCCTCTCCCGCCCCTGATTGACACACCTTCCCTCTCTCTGTGTATCCACACGCACACACACACAGACACACTCCTCCCAGGCAGCTCTCATTAATGGAATTCACAGCCCAGGGCAAAACACAAAGCAAACATATGTTCAGCAAATATGTGTGTTTTGGTCTCTGTGTCACTGTAACTGTGAGCATTTAATAGAGTCGCTGGCGTGTGTGAGTCTTTGATGTGATTGGTGTGATTTTTAAAAACCCTCGACAAACACCTCTCATCCACTGTCTGGCCTGAAACTGAAAGCTCAGCCAAACCATAAGCTGATATGACAGGACACAAGAATGAGAGAGAGAGCGAAAAGCAGGTACTTCTGGTATTAAAGGAATAGTTTAGCTAGAAAATGAAGATTCTGTCATCATTTACTCACCCTTATGTACTTGCAAACCTGCATGACTTACTTTCTTGCGTGGAACATAAAAAAAGACATATAGCAGAATTCTAGTGCTGCTCATTCATGTCAAACTTCAAAACGCCCCATAAAGTAGTTCATATGACTTGTGATCCAGTCCCACTTTATATTAGATGGCCTTAACTAATATGTACTTACATTTAAATTAATAATTTGTTACAGTGCACTTATTGTGTACATACATGTTTTTACATTGTACTTATATTTTTAAAAATACATATATGTAATTACATCTGTAATTAATTTCTGTAATTACATTTATAATTACACTGTTGACCCATCACTTACACCTTAACCCACCCTTAAACTTACCCACACCACCAAACCTGTCCCTAACCTTACCGATATCCCACCTCAATAGCAGCAAAAGTGTTTTGCAATACAATATGGACACAGTAAGTACATTGTACTTATTTTTTGATGCAAGTACATAGTAGTTAAGGCCACCTAATAGAAAGTGTGACCTGTGATCCATACTTTCTACTGTAGATTTTATGTAGCTTTCAAATCTCCTTTTGAAAAAGAAGTGCATCTATTTGTATAAAACATATAATTCTTAAGGGTACTTCTTAAAAATACATAAAAATACATTGGAAAATAATATTAAGGAAATAAAAGGCTAATTAAGTATACTTTAAAAGAGTTCATTCATTTTTCTTAACACACTTAAGTACACTTTTAAAAGTGCATTTTGTAATAATGTCTAATTAAAAGTTTTACTTTAAAGTAAATTTAAAAAAAAAAAAAAATTTTGTCATGCTTTAATGAAGTTCACCTATTTTTTGATGTTTTAACATACTAAAGCACAAGTACTTGATTATAATTTTACCTGTATTGTTATTCGACATTATATTTAAAATTAATATATTTTCAATGTACTAAACTACACCTTTATCATTACAAATGTGAAATGGCAAATATATTTAAATACATCATAATAGAAATTAAATTCAACTATATTTTAGTTTATCATAAAGGCTTCAGCAGCACACTTTAAACATTCTTCAAAGACAATAGGAATAATTATGATATTGGGTGAAAAAACTTTAAATTTCAGCAAACTGCATTTAATATAAATTTTAAACAATAAGACATTTTCATTGAATTCATTCAGTTCACACTCAGCATAATATATTAGGTTACACTTTATTTTAAGGTGTCCTTGTTACAGTGTAATTATACATTTAAGTACTGAGTAATATTAAAGGTGCAGTAGGAGACCATAAGTGCCCTGCGAAGTGGACATCACCGGATATTCCGCCATGATTTCAGTTCAAAGCGAGCAAATATGTTCCATACAAAGGGCATTAAAGTGTGCGAGACGTCAATTTAAATACTATTTATTTACAGAGGTATATTATGTCACACTTAACACTTCTCTAGTAAGTTTAGTCTGTGAGAAGATGCTGCGCAGCGCAAATCCATGAATGAATGTTCTGAAGTTAAGTAAACTTCAACGGATTTCCCCTGCTCAGGGAGTAACGTTAGGGAGCAAAGAACACTATGTAGGGAGCATGTCAATCGGAACACAGTTCATGCATGTAGCTCACTTCTAACGAGCTGGTTATCTGAATCAGGTGTGTTAACTAAGCGAGACATGCAAAATATGCAGAGCGGGGGGCGCGAGGACTGTAATTGGAAACTGCTTGGCTACATCACGTGTCATACACCGGTGAGAAAACTTTATAGTACAGTTAGTAAAAGTGCCATAGCAATAGCGTATGCGAACGTGCTGATGACGTATCCTGTCTGCGCGAACCAGGTGCACAGAGGTATGCAAATACATACGTTGAGAGGCAGGTAGGAAAGCCAATTAAGATGCTTGGACCGAGCGTTTTGATTGGACGAACTTTTCTTGGTCCTACGCCTTCCACAGAATATATAAATACAGATAAATACATTTAGACCACTTAACTTAATGATTGCTATCGGGATGTGAAGAGACTTTCAACCATCATACCAAAAAATGTTTCTGAAGACAATCACCTATTGCACCTTTAACTACATGTATTTACTATATGGTTAGGGTTAGGATTAGGGTTAACAATGAATTATGCATAATTCATTGTTATTATAATAGTATGTAACGTGTGACAAGGACACCTTAAAATAAAGTGTTACCATAAATTCTTTTAAAGTATGCTAATTCCATAATAAATACAGTTTTTAAAACTATGCTAGAGTGTGCTTCTTTTTCATAAGGGACTCTTCTGTGTATTCAAACTTGGCATAAAGATGTGTTGTGCAGGATTTGATTTCAGTGATGCCTTGTCTCATGTCACAGATCCAATTTTGAAAGTACTTTTATGGTATTTTTTTCCTTGATCACACTTTCATTTTATGGAAAAAAAAAGCAGTTTAGTTGTTCCAATTTGGAAGAACAACAGGGAGAGTAAATGCAGGGTAATTTGTGTGTCTGTGTTTTTGTTCATTATACATGTCCTCATGTGTGTGTGTGCATACGGACTATGGGAATGTTGCAGCAGCAGACGTGTGTGGACTCACCCTGCTTGCTCAGTGCTGGTCTCTCCTGCAGCCCATCTCTCTCTCTGCTGTCACTCCGTTTGTCTGTCTTCAGCACAGACGCGTCACCGGAGCTGTCGTCTCTGCTGCCCACGTCGGCTCTGACAGAGACATCCTGAGAAGAAACACGCGCACACACACACACACACACACACACATCTCCACGTCAACAGAAAACACATCAGGAAACAAAGCGAACAAATACAAACAAGCGCATCATAATGAATTAAACAGCAGCGGGTCTTTTGTGTGAATTAATTGAAGTGATTTATTAAGAGCAGGCTGGTTTGGAGCATCCATTAACACACTGTGTTTGGCAACAGTAAGTGCTAATGCACTGGTACCAGAGCGCTCCCTCTCTTTCTCTCTCGTCACGCTCTCTTCATTGTAATGCAGGAAATAACGGAGGCCGTCCTCGCAGACTTCCACACACATTTAATTTTATCTTTGAATAAAAGAGCTATAGGAAAGAATTAATCTGCTTAACATTTCTAAGTACACCCTCCAAAGGAGCGGGCTGTTTTAATCTTACATATGCTCAGCAGAGTTACTGGCAAAAACTGTACGTTTTCTTCATCTCATCCTTTCAACATCAAATGGCGAGCAGCAAAAATTGGATCAGACTTCAAAGCTCAGCGATGTGCTCCAAGTCACAGAGTGGCTCTACTATTTCACATATTGAATTCGAGTAGGATATCAAAGTCCTAGCAAAGAACCTCAGGTCTTTACTGGAAAAAAGGGGCTCCAACATCTGTAGAGAGAGCAGCGAAAAGACAAATCACCTCAGGGAGAAGTCAGCGTTTACTCTCTACCACGCTTTTCCAGCCTTTTGATTCACTCCTTCTCTCTCTACCTCCCTGGGTTTCTCGCTTTCTCTCTCTCTCTCTCAGCGGAGAAGTGAATTCTCTGTGAGGGAACTGTCTCTTTTGTCTCAAGGACTGTGCTGTTTGATCTGAGGGTTGCTCTGTGTAATATTCACTGCAGTTAGGTGACAGCAGAGTTCACATTAACATGAGCCGTATCAGACATGCAATTAAAGGACTAGTTCACTTGAAAATTAAAATTCTGCCAATGTTTACTCAGTTGTTTCAAACCTGTGTATTTGGAGCACGATCGTGCTGTATTATTCCATACTATAAAAGCATAAATTGACCGAGGGAAAAAGGACAGGAAGCACCATAAAAGCAGGGGAGACCTTTATGGTGCAGTTCTGCAAACCATCTCTTTTGTGTTTGAAATTATACAAATACTTTCAGGAATGATCATATCTGACCTTTTTATCTGAGAGGTGACTGGTGGAGGATCTTCTTTCAGGTGTGGGTTGTCTGAGGAGAAAAGTAATCATAAAACAATCAGAATTCCTCACAAAATGCAAGTTTAGGATTTCCATAATTCTGAGAAAACAATTTAGTTTAATACGATATGAAGTCATTGATATCAGATGACTGCATTACTGCAATACACTTATATTGTGAGTATTCTGGTTTGCATCACTCTCTCTTTCAAACCATTGTAAACATCTGCTCTAAAATCAATGTGTGGCATTGAGTGGCCTATGAAATCTAGTCTGATTTTATGAACAGCGGACCAGAAGAAAGTTCCAGAACACTCAGAGGAACAGCTCATGGTCTCCAGCACCAGGTCCAGCTGCTTCCTCTCATTACGCTCTATAGGTCCTTGTGTATTTATTCTGTTTTTCCAATACATTATTCTTATTTCACATGTTGTAGATTTTCATTATATATTGTGTTGTTCTTAACAATGCTGTTTAAAACAGTTTCTTGGGAAAAAAATGTTCTCATATTTCAGAAGCGATTTCAGCAATGTGCTCAGATTTGCTAAGACATTTGGGAAAGATTTCAATGCAAACTCAATTATTTAAAATTAACCAAAAATGAAAAACTTTTACTTTCTTTCTTTTTTCTTTCATTCTTTCTCTTTGTTTGTTTGTTTCTTCCTTTCTGTATATTTTTTCGTTCCACAGATGGAAGAAAGTCATACATGACGATGAGTAAATGATAATGACAGAATTTTCAGTTCACACCAAGTAAGATATCTATAATGATAAAGACAAAGACCGTTTTAAAATTCGTTGAAAATTTCCACTCCACAACTATAACGATAATGGCACGTATGAACAATATCGCTGGAATCACTTCAGAATTTTTTTTTTCCAGTTGATAAACAATAAAAACACTGGCAGCCTGCTTTGAAGAGCTTTAGCACTTAAAGTGACAAAACTGCAGCACATGGTTATAATAAACAGTGCTGTGGACGATTATATATAGTTATTGTAATAGTTATCATTCTTGGTGTGAACAGGTCACAATATTTTTATACATTGTATGTCAAAATGAAGTCAATTATTTGTTTAAAAAAATAGCTGTGTTAATAGCTTCACAGCAAATATTTGCGTCAGGCCATAAGTCTCCTGAGCTATGAAAAAGCAACTCAAAATATCAATGTCAATATCAATGACATCATCATCATCCAGTTTGTCACAGTCACCAACCATGACATAACTGTTTAGTGCAGTAACTTTGATAAACGTATTAATTAAAGGCTTACACACACACACACACACACACACACACTGACGTCAGCTGGCACTCGAACCCTGTGATAGCGCTCACACGTACACACACACACAAACAAACACACACCTGCTCCATGTCAGCTAATGAGCATGTAGGTAAGTTTATGAACTTTACAAGGGAAAATTGGGCCAGTTGATGTCAAAATAAATCTATAACACTTCTCTCCAGCCCTGATGAAACAGAATAGCAAAGTGTGAGGTTTGAAGTTTCACCACTGAGACTTCTGATATAAACAAGCATTGAGAATCCCCTCTGATAAGCCAACTGGCTGGAGGATACGCACACACACACACGCACATAAACATATACACTCACCCAAAACACTCTCAGATGTGGGAGGGCAGATGAAAACTTTGGATTTTATGAAATTTATTAAAACGAGTTATGATATGATTGTCAGCAATCTCTCTGCTGCATAGGTCTAAAAAATAATATAACTCTGTACTATAAATTACTAAACCTAGGGCATAGCTCAGAGAGCTTGTTTTAATTAATTAGGAATGTGAATTAGGATTCACATTCTTTTAAAAAGGCAAAATTTTTAATTATGTTTCAAAAAGTGTCTAGTGCACATCATTTTACACCTTGAGCTGTGGAGGGCAGTGCATGATTGAGTGCAGTTTGTGTCATTTCTGAAAAAACCAAACCAAACCAAGACAAAAGAAGATGAAACAAAAAGACAAGACAAAACAAAACTAATACAAGTTTTGTTTTGTGCATGTTTTTTTTTTTTTTTTTTTTTTTTGGTCCAATTAAATAATTTTGCACTCTCAACTTTTCTTGCATTGCTTTTTTTATTTTTAAATAATGAGCTGATAGTTAGTTGAGTTGATAGTTATTAGCATTTTGTTGTACAGTGACTTGCATTCAGCACTGCAACATAATCTGTCAGAAACAGAACCTGCAGTCAAAGGTTAAAGACAATCATCTACTAGTATTTATTCACAGAGAGCATGTGTGTGCAAGTGGATTGTCACTCAAGAGTTGTGACTTAAGGAAGGTGAAATCAATGATAGCACACATTCTTAACACAACATCACTGGGACGGGCTTTAGGGGACCTACTGTACAGAACAAACAGATACCTAAACACACAATCATGCAAAAATACACTATGATAACATACAAAGGAAACAAACACAATGAACACACCCTCACTCACCCAGTCCATTGTCGACTCTGTTTGTAGTCTTTCCTGACTCTATAGCCTCTGTATGCTGTAACACATATTCACAAGATCAAATAATGAATAAAATAACATGAATCTGATTATAAGTCGGATTGCTTATAAATGTAATAGCACACCAATTGAGGGATCTGTAGTATGAAAGGTGCTCTAGCAAAGATTAACATAGGGTGAGTTTGTCCGAATCACTAAAACTAAGTTTGAGGAATGATAATGTTTGAAAACCCCATTAATAAAAAATGCCACACATTAGTAAGACTAATAGCATATTTTGCTTTTTGGTTGTATCAAATGTAGTGTAAAACTTTCCTACTTGTATACATTGATTCAGATAAATCGTTTTCTTTGATCAGACACACTAAGTGAATGTTTGGGATAAAAACACAATGAGTGAGTAATTAGTACTTTATCACTCATACAAATGAGTGTAAACCTCAGAACACATGAAAGCAGCAGCGCTGCTCTAAAATGCTAAAGCAGTCATTTATTCCACTTTCAATGAGACGCCCAATTAAAACTCACAAAACTTTAGCTTTAATCAGAGCAGATCAGGGTGTGAACACAGGCCTGTAAACTCAAATACACAAACTACTGGAAACAGTGTGGGAGTGGGTAGTTTGTCATGTGTTATGGTGGGAGTTCAGATGCATATTCATTAAGGAGTGTGTTTCCTGTACACAACGTAACTTGCTTCTTAACCACAGTAGTACTATGCACCGTAATAGAAACTAAGTAGCTACATGTCACCTGAGTACCTTGCTATTTTTGTTCCACGTGGTTTGGTTTTATTTGATTTTGATTTATCTCTGGTTTCCTCATGTCACACTCCAGGACTCCCTTATACATTTATACACCTGCATACACCTCAAAAACACTGCTGATTGTTGACACACTTACATTTAAATGAGATGCAAGACACAGAATGTGCTGCATGATGGCTTGCTTACTGTGCCCTAGAACATGATCTACGTAGGTCCATATCATACTAATAACAAAGTATGCTCCCAACCACTTGGGATGCTGTGTGTGAATGTTTGTCAGATTTATGGTTTTGGGAAACAACAAATTGTTAAACTATGTTGGTAATGATAGAACATGCATACAGATAACAGTACTTTTGGGAAATACAACCCAGGATGCAGGATAGTGAAGACTTTGCATCACATCATAATTATATTGTATGCATAAAAACCTTATGTTTTGAACATGAGTAATTTTAACAACAATTATAATACAGTATAATACTTATTTATTTGTGACTAGAAATTGTAAGAATATGGTGGTTAATAACACGATGAGCACCATGTCATATCCACTCAAGTTATAATGGATTATCATTCTCCTAGCCATAAATCTCATATCTCAAATTTTTTAAGATCTGCACAGTATCTTATCACATTTTATTAGTGTTCTTTTAGTGTGAAGTGAGAAATGCAAAGTCTTCTGGTAATAATCCAAAAGGCTTTATACTAATTTTATTTTTAAAGGTTTTTTTGTCTGCTTTAAGTAAAGTAACATTAGTTAAGTGTCAGGTATATGAACAATCACTGCTAACCACTCATAAAATGTAGGAAGATACTGACAATGACAATTTATGTGACATATAATACATTATAACTACAGGAACTACAAGACATTATAACCTTGATAAAACATGGTGTTCATAATGTGCTATAAAATAACACTAAAATGTATAAGTACTAATACGTAAGAATTATAATTAATTATAATGTATGTCTTGTTACGATTAATCATAAGATGATATGACAAATTATAAGGTGTTTCTATAAGGCAATGGAGGCATTATAATGTCTTATACAGAGATTCACTCCAAAATGAAAATTCTGTCATCAATTATTTGTCTCATGTCTTTCCAAAGTTATATTAGTTTCTTTCTTTTGTGGAACGCAAAATAAGATATTCTGAAAAATGTTACGGTTCCATTGACTTCCATTGTATGAAAAAAAAGGCGTAGTTAATAGTGAATAAGCGTTCCCTATTCTAAAGTGCTACCAAAATGTCTTCATTTTTTTCTGAATACAGATTTGAAATACATAAAGGTCTGGAATGACATAAATCAAGTAAATGATGTTCTGGGTGGGCTTTAAAACTACCATCATAAAGCATAATGAATACAGGCTTTATAAAATCTTTCGGTCACACTTTATTTTAAGATCCAGTTCTCACTATTAACAAACTATTAACTATGACTTTTAGTTGTTAAGTTAGGTATTGGTAGTTGTTAAGTTTAGGTATTGGGTAGATTAGAGAAGTAGAATATGGTCATGCAGAATATGTGCTTTATAAGTACTAGTAAACAACCAATATGTTATTAATAGGCATGCTAATAAGCAACTAGTTAATAGTGAGAATCGGTCCCTATACTAAAGTGTTACCAATCTTTCATATAATTCCCATTTACTAAAATACAGCTTTGGTTGTGCAAGAACCTCAAAACAGAATGTTCACCAATAATTTCCTATAGATATTCTATGGATATAAATCTCCTATACTGTAGATATTCTATGGATATAGAAAACATTTCCTCTCCTGAAAGCCGCTGTTTAATTTGCATACTGTGCTCAGCATATTCTCAGCCTATGGATTTCAACCATTTGAAAGACGAGTGTTTGTTTTAGAAATGCTAATGCGGCCCACCTCAAAGTGGATACACACACCTCTACACGGCTCTGAACATGTGGCCGAGCACCGCGCCACCTGCACCAGTGGACACATTGCGAGCACAGAGCCAGAGAGAGACGTCTGCCAAAAAGGGGAATTGAAGTACTCAAGAAGAGGAGAGGAGAACAATAGCACCACTCCTCCCTCTCCTTCCTCCCCCTGGACCCCTGCCTCCGCCCCTCCCTCCTTACGCCCTCAGAAGACGCGCCCCGAGAAGGTTAATACGCCCGCTTTGATCTCCGTCAGGCCACACCGAGTAAGAATTCATTTACATTTCAGATGAAAAGGGTGACAGTATAAAAAGCCATCTTGTTTCTGGTATGTGAGAGTCTTTAATGGGACGGGAATGTGAGAGAGGAAGTGGCAGGGAACCCCCAGCACCCCCCATCCCTCTCTCTATCGCTCTCTCTCTCTCTCCTCTCCTCTGCCGCCTGCACTGGGAAACAGATGAAAGCAAAGAGAGAAGCTCAAAATGCAGCATTCTACTGAAACATGGGGACCAAATGCTGTGACCCAAACTTGCAAAAGAGACGCTGGCTTCACACATTATTAATTTAGCAGCACTGGTTCATGGGATTGTTTGTTGAGATCAAAAAAGGTACTCAGTGAAAATACTAAAGTTTATGATTGGAAGAAAAATTAAAAAAAAAAATTCAAGTTTGGAGAGATTTGGAAAGACAGAAAGAGCTTTTTCTTTCTTATTTTTCCAGATTTATTTTTATGTTTAATTACACTAACTTTCAAAAGTTTGGGGTCAGTATGATTTTTTAATGTTTCCGAATAAGTTTTTTATAGTCAGTAAGGCTGCATTTATTTGATCAAAACTACAATAAAGACAGCAATATTGTGAACAAATTTTACAGTTAAAAATAACTGACCTCTGTTTGAATATATTTTAAAATGCAATTTATTCTTGTAATGGCAAAGCTGAATTTTCAGCATCATTACTCCAGTCTTTACAAGAAACATTTTTTTTATTATTATTATTATTATTATTATTATCATAGTTGAAAACAGTTGTGCTGTTTAATATTTTTTATGGAAACTGTGATACATGTTTTTGTTCATTAATAGAAAGCTCAGAAGAACAGAATTTATTTGAAAAATATTTTAAATATTTTGTAACATTATAAATGGTCACTGTCACTTTTGATCAGTTGTATTAACTCTAAATTTATTTCTTAAATAAATAAATAAATAAAAAATCTTACAGACCCAAACTTTTGAATGATGTCTAATGGGGTATGTATAATTTTTGTGTAACATTAAATATTAATAATATAAATATTTAAATATTCAGTGTCTTTTGAATCAAAAACAATTATTTATTTCATTTTGCAGTGTTGTTCTTGTTTGATTTTCATAATTTCTATTATACTTTATTTTGCACTTTTTGAGTGTTGTTTGTCACTGTCAATTAATCACACTACACTGAAATTGAGAGACACAGAGAGAAAAAATAAAGAAAATGAAACTAAAGAGTAGAATTTCTCCAGGGAATATTTCCACATTATTGTGACATTAGTTTGATTTGAGTTGCAGAGCGTTCAGAGATGTTTACCTGACTGGATCCGTACAGCAGCCTGCTCACGCTCTCTCTTTATCTGCTTCAGATTCTGACGGGCCACATAACCCCTCCAGGCTACACAGAGTCACAAAGAGAGGCATGAGGGGATTAAAACACAAAATACTAGTTTATAGTAGCAAACAATTTCTAGTATTCATCACAGCAGTGTAATACAAACGGAGATCAACAATAAGGATTTTTTTTTCAACTAGTATTACAGATTTTTACTTACAATATTCTCACTGGATAAACAGTCACAAATATAAACTGTGTTTATTTTTGGGATCGGTAAAATTCTACTTTTATTCAGGAAGGAGTCATGTGACGTGCTCATGAACCTAGTCGCACTTGAGTAGAGCTGCGTACGTTTGGCCCCTTTTTGTTGATTTTTTTTTTTCGTTTTATTTTAAGTTTCATTCATTAATAATACTTTCCCTGATGGCATACAATCAGAAACAGCAGGAGTTGTCACCGTCAGCTTCTCCGTTTAAGAGGAAATCCAAGCCACCCACCATGAGCAATATGGTGGACAAGATGGTGAACACTGTTACACACTTTGAGGACATTCTAATGCTGCATTCACGTGCTATCGGAATTATAGTAAATACGAGTTTCCTAGTTGGAAATCAGCCATATAAGGCCATTCATGTCCAATTTCCGACTAGGAAGCTTGTATTTATGATAATTCCGATTGCACGTGAATGCAGCATTAGAACTGAGTTGACGGCGATGAACGAGTTTGCTTTTCACATGTCAGTTGTTCAGTCTTGGATGTTCTTACAGGGGAGATGAGAGAACAAAAGAAAGTTGTCGCTGATCACAATAGGCGAGTAGCCGGGCTCGAGCAACAGATTGTGGACTTACAGGATCGCAATAGGCACAGCAATCTGCATCTGGTCGGATTGCCTGAAGGTTCCGAAAAGGACGACCCTATGGGCTTTTTGAAAAGACTGCTAACGACGTGGCTCCCGTCTCTGCCGGGCAAAGAGATTGAAGTGGAGCGAGCACATCGCGTGTACACAAGGATGTCCTCAGATCGCGCTAAACCACGGGTTTTCAACTTTAAACTGTTGCGGTACACAGACAGGGAGCTCATTTTGCGGGCCGCCAGATTTCACGCCCCGGTGAAAACATCCGACGGAGCAACACTGACGTTCTTTCCAGATTTTCCAGTCACCACAAAAAGAAGAAGTGCATTTGTGCCAGTTAGGAAGGAAATGAGAGAAGCTGGCATCAAGAATTTTCTTCTTTATCCTGCAAATGACCCCAAGGTCATTCTCAATCAAGGTGAACCTAAAATGCTATACTCCCCAGTAGAAGCAAGAGTTTTTCTCAGATCCCATTCATCCACCAACTCTCTGTGAGCTTCAGCTGGACATTTGCTGTCTAATCAGAGAAGAGATGCTCTAAAGTGGTTAGGTGACTGTGTTTTGCACTATTCACTTTAATGTTCACTTCTTAATTCATAGTTACTAGAAGCTTTCATTGTGCATACAGTATCGCTTACTGATTATGATGTTATTTTATTTATGTTTTAGTTGTATTCTTTCTCTTTCTATCTTTCTTTTTTTATTATTATTTAAAAAAAAAATAGAGATACTACCTAGTCAATATGTGACTATGGGGCCAGTGTTGGTGCTTCAGTAATGTGCAGGTTTTTGTTGACATCACAGATCATATTAAGGGGTGCTGGCAGATCAAGGTTTGTTCTTGGTTTGATCTGCCATTTTTTTTTATAGTGACGGGGAAGTGGTTTAATGGTAGATTCAACTGGTTTTATTTTCAAACTTGTATTTTGTCTTATTATGCAGTAATTCTGTTCGATACCTATGACTGACCTTTAATATTCTGAGTTGTACTATTAATGGTCTAAATGGCCCTCACAAATGTACAGGTTTTCTGGATTTTTTGCAAAGAAGAAATATTGATATAGTGTTAGTTCAAGAATCCCATTTGAAAGAAGAGGATATACACAGGTGTAATAATAAGTTTTATGAAGTGGTATCTCACTCATCTTCGGATACTAAAACCAAGGGTGTCCTAATATTGGTGTGGAAGACTTTAAATATTACTATTTTAGATAAAGGATGTGATTCAGATGGTAGAATAACACATATAAAAACAATAGTGGAGAATAGGAATATTGTATTTCTTTCAGTTTATGCCCCTTGTACTCCTGACCCTACTTTTTCTCTGTTTTGTCAACCTATCTCTTGAAATTTTCGGATTTTGAAATTGTATTGGGTGCAGATACGAATTCTGTAATGTTGCATATCCTAGATCTGGACCAAAGGAATCACAATCTCAAGTTTTTTTCCCCTTTTTTCTCTGAATATGAATCTGTCATCTTCTCCTAAGTGTAATCTCTGTTCGCAAGGATCTTTAGGCACGTTTTCTCATAGTTTTTTGGGAGTGCCCCTCTCTCTCACCTTTTTGGTCTCAGCTCTCATAGGACCTGTTATATTTGTTGGGTACTGAGATATGATTGATTCCATGCCATTTTTTCATGAATGACTTTTGGGACTTCACCTTGTCTGTCCAAAAAAATCTCACAGCAGCAAAAAAATGGTTGTTAGTCAACCATTGGAATCCTCCTTAAACAATGGACTGTGTATTTGTTGAACATCATCTCGATGGAACTCTCACCTTCTCGTATACATGGATCTAATGGGGAAACTGTAATTTCTGAAGGATCATGTGACACTGAAGACTGGAGTAATGATGCTGAAAATTCAGCTTAGCATTACAAGAATCAATTGCATTTTAAAGTATATTACAATAGAAGACAGCTATTTGATTTTTCAACCAAATAAATTCAGCTTTTGTGAGCAAAAACATAAAAAGTTTTACCAACCCCAAAATTTTGAACAATAGTCTATTTAAAGTGAGTTATTAAATTATAAACACTAGTTTGCTGTAAAATGACATACAGTATTGTGCAGCCCATTTTTGTTTAGAATTTTCCATTCATTCTAACCATGTTTTTTCCTTGAAATTTCAACAAATTTCCTCTTTTATATTAGACAGATATATAACATTATTTTGGTTTGCAGAAATAAATCATCACACATGATCAATAAACGTAAAATGCAGTGATCCTCTTAAACTAGCCTCAGACCATCCTCACTTTTGAGCCCTGCACATGCATATATTATCACAGTCATTTGGTAATGAGTCTGGGTTGCAAGAACCTGACTGTATGATAATCGCTCCGTTGTTGCGTTTCTCTCTCTCTTTTCGGTACCGCCGAGCTCCCAGCCAGCCTTTGGTGTAGGCCTGCATCAACACCACCCTTGCGATCACCTCCCGCAACATCAGATTGAGCTGCTCCACGTGATAGTACTTCAGAAATACCTGCAAGACACAAACACACATCTATGCAGATGCAGGGAAGCTCATACCTCACAATAAAAACACCACCTTCATGTGTCTGTCATGGACACAACATCATCAAGGGGTTCAGGTTGAAAAAGGACACTTTGAACTTTTTATTTTTTTCCCAGAGTTGCAGATGCCAACCATCTGGTCAATTAGATTCACAGATACCTATCTTAACTTCTCAGACAGACAGAAGTGAGAGTGAAAGATTGTGAAAGAATGTGAGGAAAGGAACCATGACCTTGGCGTATAAATACTTTTTCTGGAAGCATTGGTCTGACAGAAATGAACTAAAGGAGAAAGCTTTTCTGTGCTATTAAAGGTAAATTAATCATAAATTACATATATCTATAGTAGACATACCACTTAACTGTCTCTGAGGCACGAAGTCAGACATGTGTAGAGCTTGTTTAGTAAGTTTGGTCAATGTCCAGAGCTCTTTCTGCCTGATCCACAGCTATGCATTTTTTAGTAGATATTTTAATGGCTGCTATGAGCAGCACAATAATGAAAGCCTATGATATATGTGGAATGTTAGTCATAGTAATATGGATGCAATATGGAGCACGATTTTAAACTAATACATTTTGACGTTTACATCACATAACCAGCTCCATATGTATGGATTTTCTGATGTAGTAAACTTGCTCAGCAGCTCACCTGGTACAACACAATGCAGCGTGCCTTGTAGAAGCAAGCAAGCATTTTTATTTTACACTATCTGTTTGGGGCAGGGTTTAGTGTACATGGTTTAGTGTAGGTGGCTATTTTCAATTTTAACACCACTCACCAGACAGCGAACTCTTCCTCTCTGTGATATGTACAACAACAAACAAATTTAAATGTTGACAGATTTATATTCTTCAGTTTCAGATAAAACTTGCACCACTGACTGAACATTTCACTTTGAAAGTGTCATGAAATGTGCAAGAAGAAACATTATATCATTTTGCAGACATGTCATCAGAGACACATTTTTCCCCCCCATTTAGCCATGGGTTGCTGTTATTGCTGCCAAATGTGCTTTAAGTAATGATAATTCAGTTTTTCTTCAGCAAAGTTAACCCAAATCTGGCTTTGGGGTCTGAATACTTTTTTAAATGCACTGTATATCTGGTTTCGACAGCCCACCAGAAAATCCTACTGCACCCAATGGCTAGTCCATCCCTACTGTCACTAATACTAATGTTCCAATGTATTGGTTGTTTTATATATTCTTGTGTGATTTATTAACATGCATGACCTGCCTGAACCTTTTTCTTAGTTTTTTTTTTTTTTTTTTTAGAATATTCACTAATGTTTTTAGTTGTCCTCCAACAATAAGCCTGTCTGTATTCAATGAATGTGTTGGCAATACTGTATGAAAAACAGGGATTCCCCCTGGAAAAAAAGCATACTGGGGTGTACCACGGTATATAGGCCTATCACAGAAACTATGGTACTACACGATCACTATAGCTGCGTCCCAAATGACGTACTATCAGTGGTGGACGAAGTACACAAATCAAGTACTTGAGTAAAAGTACAGATACGTATTATAAAATATTACTCCAGTAAAAGTAAAAGTACTGCTTTTTAAATTTTACTCGAGTGAAAGTACAAAAGTACTTGATTTTGTATGTACTTAAGTAAAAAAGTACTGATAGATAGATTTATTTTGCAATTTCTTACCGTAAATGCATCTCAACTTCATTTTTGATTAGTAATATGCATAGCTAAGAACTTCATTTGGACAACTTTTAAGGTGATTTTCTCAATATTTAGATTTTTTTGCACCCTCAGATTCCAGATTTTCAAATAGTTGTATCTCAGCCAAATATTGTCCGATCCTAACAAACCGTACATCAATGGAAAGATTATTTTGACGGGTTTTGTCATCCAGCGTTTTTTTTATAATTCTACTGCTCAAAATACCTGGGATTTTCCCAAAATAACCACTATATGGATTCAAGATATATATTTTGTTGTTGATATGGACTACGTTGATGAGAGTGATGTTGTAATGTTCACTGTGAAGCTTACATTGTAATGTACCCGAGAGAAAACAGATTTGACCAACTAATTTTCACCAGTAAGAAAAAAAGTGTTTTAAAACTTGTTGTTTTGCAGAACGTCACAGTTATATATGACATGAGAATAAGGCCTGAAGTTAGGAAGAACATTTTAAGGAAAATATAATAATATTTTCATAATGATTTTTTTTTTTCACAAACCTTGTCTGTGGTGTTAAACACCCCTGCCCAAATGCCCCCAGAGGGCATCACTTCCCACTTTGATAATTACTGTAGTTACCATGTTCTGAACATCACATCCTTGCTTTTTCCCTGTAATATATCTAGGTGGTTGAATACACATATTTGGACTTTATATCTAAAAATTTATTCATCTTAGCACCAGCAAGCTTGTTAGCTAGACAGTTAGCATCAGCTAACAATATTTACTTATTTTCAGTATGGTTATGATTATGAATAAACATTTATATCTAACTTACTCGGCTAGTTGATCTAAACAATATAACAATTTATACTGTTGATAAACAATATAAAAACAGACATCACATGGGGCTAAATGCATAGCATTTTAATAAAACTGCTAACGTTACAGCAGCGGGGAATATGAACGTGCATGAGTTATTTTATTTAATCTGTGTTATTTTAATGTTTCGTTTTTTTGACCTAAAACATAGAGACACTGCTGTTGATCTGTCTGCATTCAAGCATTTCAGTGGGATTAAATAGATCACCCTTACAGCAGATTTAGTTCACAAACAACTGACAGTTTGACCTAAATATATTTTCAGTTACAATAATTAATCCTAAAATTCGACATTAGTAACTTACTTTTCACAGCATCAGTCGCGCGCGCGCTCACGAGATCTCCCGGTTGTTGTGAGTTCAGTTCACTGGAGACTCGCTCTAAACGATTCATTTAAATCAGTGAGTTGTCGACTCGAAAACAGCTGCAATTGGATCATTCCAATTCGTGAATGAATCGTTTGTTGCGATTTGCAAACCGATTCAACAGGTTCATTGAAAATGATCAGTTTGTTCATGAATCAGACACCGCGTCTGCGTCTCGGAGCACGTGGTGTATTATAAGGAGTAACGATGTTTTATGAAATGTAGTGAAGTAAAAAGTACGATCTTATGCTTTGGAATGTAGTGAAGTAAAAGTAAAAGTTACTCAAAATAAAACTACTCCAGTAAAGCACAGATACTTGAAAAATTTACTTAAGTACAGTAACGAAGTAAAGGTACTTCATTACTGACCATCACTGCGTACTATACACTATGCACTTATAGAATATACTTATGCACTATGTACTCCACCGTCTAGTTTATGAATTTTATAAGGTTATTTTGTCATTCATAATTAGAGTCTAATAACCTCTCCCCCTCCACTACATAATTTGAGCTGTAGCAGTTGAGTGCATGAAGTGTCCGACATTCCACACTTCAGTTTTTTTTTTTTATCTCGATTATTTAAGTGCATCATTTGGTTATTTAAGGGGCACTTTTTCTTTCTGGAATTTTCAGTGTGAACACTCTATAAGCACTATTTATACTACAAAACAGCAAATAAGTATGCAATAAGTATGCAAAGTGGGACGCACCTTATGTTCATGAAACAACGGTAAAATTTACTGGTAGTACCATAGCACTTTTGGTACTTTTTGTTCTTTTGCAAAACAACACACAAAACTGAAGAACACTGATGAAAATTGATGAACAGAAAATGAACAACATTTTTCAAGAGGATGATGATAACTCTACCTTGGTCTTGCCCAGGACCCAGTTGTCCAGTTTGGCTCTCTGCAGTATGATGATGGCGTTCTCTCTACTGCTCTCTGGCATCTGATGGGCACGAAAGGCCAGATAGTAATACCTACAGGAAATCAAAATGATCAGCCTCTCATTACACCAGTCAAAATGATAAATGTACAGTGCTAAGCACACTTACAGAGGTTTCTTTTTAAGCTCAAACATTCATTTATCTTTTCATATTTTCATCTTTCACATTTATTTATCTTTTCATATATCTTTTGATGCTTAAAATACAATTGACAGAAGTAAAAAACAAAATGAACTACGCTACAGTTGCATGTCTTCAATATCAAAACAAAAAAAGTCACAACTACAGCCTTTTTTTTTTTTCAACTTGACACCATTCACAAAATTTAGCACTACATACTAAACATAACCGGTCCTTATTTTTGCAGTTATGTCTGGTGCCACTAGTGCAGGAAAAAATTACACACTTCACCTTTAAGACTGTTTTGCACAGAACAAGATAAAAGACTATGGCGAGACTATCTCCCCAGATCGCTCTAGATATTCCGATGATAACATCTTTCCGCTGCAAAAACTTCTGATGGTCAGGACAGAAAGGTAAAGGGTCACCTGATTCTCTGATAAATCACTAGATATGGGGCCATTGTTGCCTTGTTGTTATTGTCTGGGGGCCATCAGTTATACTTCTGAATATACCTGCCTAAATAAAGTGGCCTGAATCTTATAAATGAGTCTCATAGAAACATCTGAAGCTTGCGGTTGATCCTGGGTATATTTACCCACTCTGAAGAGGAAGATATCAGCCTTTGTGCTTAAGAAAGAATACTGCCTTTGATTCCACTTGAACCATGGTCTTTCATAATTATGCTCCTGATAGCCGTTATGGTTGAAAATACAAAGAGCTCTCCTTCACAAGGTTTTCCAAAAAGATCCGTTTGAATCCACTTCTTCATACAGAAACTGGTTTTACGGAGCTGGTGTCAGTGCAGATCAGGAACAGCACCAGACATTGTCCGACTAAGGAAACGCGAACAGAGTATTTCTCTTTTTTTTATGCGAACTGGTTGGGGAAGTCTGGGGAAAATACAGATAATCAGGACACTTCTGTGATCAAAAGGATGACGGAAAAAAAGCCGGCGAGAGTCTTGCGTTTGAGCGGCCCCTCTGAGCGCAGAGAAATTGTCTGGGATGTTTATGTAAAAGAGATGACCTACATGTCCACCGTCTCACGGCCCACGAGAGAAAGAGATGGATGGGTTGAAAGAAAACGCAAGAAAGAGAAAAGTTTATGGAAAATGAAGTGCGATTCCCAAAGCCTCGGAAAAGTAAATTTAGACCATGAATTTCCACGGCACTGAGAAACTTTCAGCGGATTCACTCCACCCCTTCAAAGTACCACTTCAGCACTAATTACTCAACCAGAGTCTAATTTAGCATCACTTGTATTCTCAGAGGCTTAATGACCTATTATTGATGAGATTATGGTCTTCGTTCAGAGCTGTCAAAATATATAGATAATAAACCTGCAACGTGAGTTTCCCAGGAGCTTTAGGGAGCACTAGAGGAGGTGGGTCTATTCAATATGCGCTCATGGAGCGCTCTCTAAGCTTTGATCTCTCTAACTGTCTGTCCATCTGTCTTTTTTCCTTCTTTTCATGAAGCCCAAGAGCTTCAGCTAATTAAATCTAATAACATTCCTGTGGTCCAACAGGAACGCCCGGAATAATGTCATTTGACTGCATAACTGATGAAGTCTGGACTTGGAGTCCGAATGTTTTTTTTTTTTCCTTCTTTGCAGGATAACATAATAATTATGACCACCTTTAGCAACATAACCTCTGTAAAAATAGAGCAGGATTTCCAGTCAATAAAGAAGCTAAATCTACATTTATATGTTTCCTGATAAAATATTGACAGAATCTCAAGTTTATAATACTATGATCTAAATATATCTTGAGTCTCTTCTTCAATATAAGTCCATATGTCTAATCACTTGACAGCACACAAGAATTACATGCCATATTTCAGGGTTTAATGGTTAGTTCACTCAAAAATGTAAATTCTGTGATAATTTACTCACCCTTGTGTCGTTTTAAACCTATAAGACTAATGTTCATCTTTGAAACACAAAGGAAAATATTTTAATATTCTCTCATCACTGTGCATCCTTTAAATCAACCAAAAATGTTAAGCTTTAAACACAGTAGTTGATGAACAGATTAAATTTATGCTTTAATTCACATACAAACTTTAAAGCTGCAGGAACTTTTTTGTGATCAAAATGTACAAAATTTACATAATAAGAGAGTACACCATGAATCCATTTTCCAAACCGTGTTTTTGGCTTGTCCTGAATCACTACGGTACACCTATAATAAGTGTTTATATTCTGACTATTTTAGACTGGTTTGGGTAGGTACCGCTGCGGAGTAGCCCAGTACCTGTGTGATTCATCATAGACAGGAAAAAAGACACAAGCAGCTCTGTTTATTAACCCGCTTGAGTGCCAAAAGTGATGGACTGCAGCTTTAATCAATGCACACACTGTACATAGAGCTCATCAAATATGGTAAACCATGCTTTCATGACACACAAGAACCAAATTAGAGAATATTAAAATGATATTCATTTGTGTTCCAAAGATGACATTTTAGGGTGAACTAACCCTTTAAGGGTTTATTTGGATTCCTAACCATAAATATGAGTAATAGCAATCAACAATCACCATTAATTGTATGGTAAAACTTTATTTTAGGGACCAGTTCTCACTATTAACTAGTTGCTTATTAGCAGGCATATTACTAGTATTGTTTATTAGTACTTATAAAGTACATATTAATGCTTTATTTTTCGTGAGCATATTCTAGATCCCTTAACTCTACCCCATACTTAAACTTAACAACTACCTAATAAGCAGCAAATTAAGAGTTTGAGGTAAAAGTCATAGTTAATAGTTAGTTAATAGTAAGTATTGGTCCCCAGGCTAAAGTGTGACCAAACTAAGTGTGAATTAACCCTTTAAGAGTTTATTTGGTTTTCTAACCCTACATATGAGCAATAGTAATCAGCAAGAACCACTAATTAAATAAACTTAATGAACCACAAAATGAAAACTTTTAACTAGATGTTGCAACTTCAGGAATCAGCTTTTGTGCATCAAATATTTAACGCAACAATATTCTCTCTGACTTGCTGTGAATCGTCAGTCTTCTCTCAGGATGTCGTGTTCATTGAGTCATTCCTAATCTCTCTCCTCCCGCTCTCATTAGCAGCTTATGTTTTGTGTGATCTTCGTTGTTTCTCAGGCCCTGCGGGACAAGCGCAACACTCATTCTGCCAGCGTTATGTTCCACTGTGGCTTTTTTCTACCTGTTAACAAACTCCTCGATGAGTATGCGGTGAGAATAGCCCTGCCGGCGGATGTTGATGGTCTCTAGGATGCCGGTGTATCGCAGCTGAACCATCACACGCTCCTTATTGAAGCGCAGAGCCTGCCGGTCATCATTGGGTTTGATACAGCGGACGAAATGAGGCGTTCCCACCACCATCTTAGACAGTAGGTCCATAAGAGAGTACTACAATAGAAGACACACACACACACACACACACACACACACACACACGTTAAGTTGTTAAGTTTAGGTAATGGGTAGGATTAAGGATGAAGAATATGGTCATGCAGAATATGTGCTATATAAGTACTAATAAACAGCCAATATGTTAATAACAGGCATGCTAATAAGCAACTAGTTAATCGTGAGAATTGTTCCCTATATTAAAGTGTTGCCTACAAAACTAATGAAGTGAGAACTCACCCTGAAATAAGAAGCCACTGTTTGTCTCCTCATGTTAGTGGTTTCCTCTGGGTGACGCATCATTTCCATGGTGTCCACCTAAACACACACATAAACACACTTACTGTAGCTTAGCCTACATGCAGAAAATGTGCACATCACCAAGACACACATATTTACACACACATACAATGAACACTATATTCTGGTTTAGAATAAATGAGCATGTAACCTTCCTGTTCATGTATGACAAATGTTAACACAGTCACACACAATTTCCTCAACTAGATTATTAAAAAAAAAAAAAAAAACATTAAACACTAAACACTAAAGACAAAATGACAAAACAAGAACTATGAACTATAGGTACAGTATTAGTCAAAGTAAACAACTAAAAGTAAAAGTCTTAAATAAAAATAAAAAAAAGTCACTCTAACACACTGGAAAATAATGGCAATTTGTAATCATAACTACTTTAAGATTTGGTGAATTGGTGGCTAATTTGTATACATTTTGTATTGGGTGGAACTTTTTTATTTGTATTTATGTATTTATTTTTCTAAAAACGGCATGTATCTGTACAAACTGCATCATACAAATTCATTCAAAAGTAACACTTTATAAAATAGTTATGTTTTCTAATGAGATCGGGTTGGTTTCACAGTTTTATCAATTATCACACCTCTTATGAGGCTATTATAACAGAAATATATAAGCATATTTGTTTGTAGACAGTATTTTCCTGTTTATTTTTGTAAAGCTGCTTAGAAAAAATCTGTATTGTATAAAGTGCTATACAAATAAATGTGAATTAACTTCACAACATATTTAATAACACTTTCCAATACAGTCCCATTAGTTAAAATTAGTTTATGCATCAACTAACATAAACTAACAATAACCAATACTGTTACAGATTGTTTAATCTCTGTTAATGCAATACAACTGTTTATTGTCAGTTCATGTTATCCCAGGTCCAGTAAATAATAAAAACAGATATAATTATTGATTTTAATAATGGACTATTAAATATTGAAATTATATTTAACTACTAATAAGAAATGCTTTAGAAGTATTTTTGGTATACTTTATTTTGTTACATATACTTACAATAAATTATGCATAATTACATGCAAGTAAACCTAAAAGCCAAAGCCTAATCCTAACCCTATCCTTATAGTAAGTACATGTAGTTAATTAATATTACTCAGCACTTAAATGTATAGTTACACTGTAACAAGAACACCTTAAAATAAAGTGTAACCATATGTTATAAATCATGTTAACAAATTGAACCTTATTGTAAAGTGTTTTTGTTTGAATCTACTACTATATAATGCCATTAATGACAATGATCAATTCATATTTATGTAAAGATTCAAAACAAGCACTTAAAACATCATGATCCAAGCATGATGGGTTGAATACTGCAGGGACGTGTTTTCATAATGAACTTCAGGCTTCCAACTGTTCTTAACAAGGACAAGATATGATGTGTATAACAGCCACCGCTACAACAGACCTCATGAATTTATCAAGGTGATACATAATTTAGAGCAGGTCTATACCAGCAAAGCGTGTCTTCATATTCTTTTTCATCTGCGTGTGCGGAGGCAGGTGTGTGTGATCTTTATGAGAAACTGAAGGGCTGGACATGAACCCTGACTGAGAGACAATTGAACTAACCCAGTGTTTTAATAAGACATCTGTCCCACTTCTGCTTACAAGCAGAACTTTGTAAAGCGTCTCATCTGTGACTGAAGCAGTTTAAAAGTATCTGCAATAATAACTGCAACCAATTAACTGGGTTCTGAGCTTCGGTGTCTAATTATATTTCTCTGATACAGCAGGTAGTCTGCAGGACTGTTTTAATCTCACACACAGAACAGAGGAAAAGGGAGAAATAATTATCCAGGGTTTTCCCTCATAAGAACAGCAACTCAGCACTGTAGTCAGTATACATTTCCACAGCAAATCCAGCTTTATGAAGTCCTCAATCTGTGCTAGACCTAAAGAAATGTAAACCTCACCAGGGGCTTCGCTGTTACTAAAGGGCTTCTATAGTGGAAAAATCAAATTCTTACACTTTTGAAACGCTATATTTACAATGAAACGCCAAGTATCACATTGAATTAAACATGAAATTTTGAAGTATTAAGACTGAAATAGTACACTGTAAAATTCATTTTCAGACGTTGCAAATAAAACAGATTACTTGCCATTTCTTTGCAATTATTTGTTAAATTCGCTAGAAATGAAAATTGTATAAATTACATTTTTTTCCGTGTATTTTCTTGTAAAACATCTTTGTTTTACTTAAAACTTTGAAAAGTATTTTCTTTTTTAAGTATATCAACAACATTTCTACTGCTAGTCAATGGCAGGTGGAATTAGGGAAGGGACAATCTCAATTTAGAGATTTGAGTGGACAAAAAAAGTTGTACTGAAAGTAAGAACAATCAGATAACACTTTATTTTAGGGTCTCTTAACCAGATGCTTATTAGCATGCATATTACTAGAATATTAGCCATTTATTAGTACTAATTAAGCACACATTAATGCCTTATTCTACAAGACCTTATTCTACATCCCTAATCCTACCCAATACCTAAACTTAACACACTACCGCACTAACTATTAATAAGCAGCAAATTAGGAATTTATTGAGGGAAAAAGTCGTAGTTAATAGTGAATAAGTGTTCCCCAATTCTATACAATCAATATTTTTGTTCCACTTTCCTATAAAAGAGATTTTAAATGCCTATATCTACTAAAAGTACATTTTGTAATTTTTTAGGTATACATTAACCGTCTTAGATGATTTAAATCTAAAATACATGAACAAAAAGATATAAAATTCCAGTTTTGATTACTCAGGATTGTTAGGATCAGAGAGAGGGTGGAAAATAGACATTAAAACCTAAATAATGACTGTTTTTGGTGCAAAAAACAAAACATAATTAGCATTATAAGTGGACTTTAAATAGAATAAAATACACAGGATGTGGCTCTTTTAAAGCTGTTTCTCAAATTAAATTGATTTATAGTCTAAGGATTATTAAAAAAAAAAGAAAAAAAAGGATATTCTCTTTTTTCCATTAGCTCACAGACTAAATCAAACCAGAAAGAGAAAATAAAGTAGTGAAAATTGCATTAGAAAATATGAGGCTATTGAATATGAAGACAGATATGAAGAGATTCTTACCTTTAGCAGGTATTTAGGAGACTGAGAGGAATGAGGATAGTTCAGACAGATAATAGATCAAAAGTACAGAAGAGTGAAGAACAGAGGTATTTTACAATGAAAACCAGGTTCTGGAGTAAATACACTGGCAAAATAATAACATCAAGAGCAGTTGTAATATATTTAGTCAGAATTTGTAGCTGATGCAAAAGTATTTTTCATGTGGCTGACTAAAGTAACTGGTGGTGGCCCATACAGGGAGACCTGACTCTTTAACACAGAGAAAATTATATAAAAAGCTAATATCTAAGGTAAATGAATAAGCGTTGAGTTTACATCAAATCTGCACCTTTACTGAACAGATAAAACTGTACAAAGATCAGAAAAGAAACTGAATTATGTGATAATTCATGTTCATTTTCATCTGAAACAAACATAAAAATGAATAAGATATTTTGTGATGACTGTCTGAATGTAAAGAAGACAGCACAGACCTTATTTCTCCCGCTGCTGAGCTGTGGGGGCAAAGATCTGGATGCTGCTGTCACTCTTGCCCTGGATGTGGCCAGGTTACCTGCTCAGCAAAAGAAGAAACACAGATCAGTGACACATCAATCTTCCCTCTCTGAGGCACAAATGAATAAAACAACATAGTAATGTAGTGCTCTGAGCTTGCAACCCAAAGAATGCATGTTTGAACCCTGGAGGAGATCAGCCAAAAGACTAGTCTAGACTATGAATACAAAGACTACAATCTTGATCCTTAATGCCAGATTGCTCTACCCTTAGGAACAGTGTCTGCAAAAATACCACAGATATAGCAGTTATCAAACTCTTATTGCTTTCAAAATCAATGCAACATTTTGAATTTCTTTCTTTCTGTCTCTTTTTTCTTTTTCTTTTTTGATGGCACTTGTAGTGTACTTCAAATATATATATATATATATATATATATATATATATATATATATATATATATATATATATATGCTTTAAAGAAATATTTTATATTTTATATTATAAAACTGTAGTGTGTTATATGACTTTAAATTTAAAGTTAATACATTTTTACCAAATTGCACCATCATTACAAATGTGTTATTACAAATATATTATAGAAATAACATTAAATTATAGTTTAGTTTACTATAAATGCATATACATGTAGTACATTTGACAGTACACTTTTAATATATTTCAGAGACAACAGAAGTAATTATGAAATTACATATAAAGAAATACTTAAGTCCTACTTAAATGAGTCAAACAGCACTCTAATATTCAGCTACTTGCAATTAATAAAATGAAATTATATTATATAATTGTAAATAACATGCCAGTGTCCAAAAACATTACATTCAGTTTGCACTTACGTATTATTTCTGTAATAAGTACTGTAAGTAAGTGCATCTTGACAATATTAAATAGCACTAATAAAATTGACAAATGACAGACTTAAACTTTCTTTATTATAATGGCTCGTTGTAATGAAACTATAGCCCTTGAAACTGGTAAAACCAACACAAGGGTCTCTACTTTTCTGGGCTAGCAGACTGCAACCATATAGCAGACAATGACCTTCATTTACCCTCTAATTGAACTACATCAGTGTTTTGTGATGTAACATGAGGAATTAGAGTACAACTCTTATTTAAGGCAAAAACCCTTTAACAGACAGCCTCAATGAAGCCCCTGATGGGACCTTGTGACCTATGCACTGTCTAATATCCAGTGCTGAGAGCGTTCAGGATCAGAGTGAGCCGTCACTGTCTCTCATCTCTCTTTCTCTCCATCGTTAATACACTCTCTCTCTCTTTCTGCTTCCTCTTCTCTCTCTTCCTTAAACACACACACACGTCTTCGGGATATGAAACCCCACTGTTGCATATGCAGCACCGTCTGAGCTTTTCAAAAGTTTCTGCACAAGATGTCCAAATGTTTTCCCTGGCTGGGTCTTCAGAGACTAAACTCTGATTAATGGTACTGAAGGAGCCTTTGAAGCCGGATTGGTGACATCAAAGTGCTAATCCATGGGTGGCAGGAGTTTTATAATGAGTGGGAAGCATTTTAGCACGTTTCAAAGGCTCCGGCACATGAATAAACAATGGCAGCACAGATGTGCCACACACCTTTAGAAAAATACCCACCACAGAAACGCTAAGCAAAGTGCAACTGTAGCTGCAGCACTTCAGTGTGTGTGTGTGTGTGTGTGTGTGTGTGTGTGGAAGTCTGAAGGAATCTAGGGAAATGAAACATCTGTTGTTCTTGTAGTCTGCGCCCCAGTAATACACCAGATGACAGATTAGAATGGGTCACAGACTCAAACAAACAAACAATAAGTCAAGAAAACAATTATCGTTTTTCTTCCCATCATGATGCTGGTTTCGTAATGACCGTCTCGTGTGAACGAACATGCGTTGTTCCCAGCGTTCAGAGCAGATCATGTTTAATTGCTCTATTTGTCAGGGATTAATTGAGTTGTTTCAGATATAACTATAGCTCAGGAGTCCCACGCTCCTGCCAATGGGATTACACGTGTAGGCTGCTGCTGCTAAATGTTGTCTCTGTTGTAGTCTAAACCCTGACGCAGCACTGCTAGATGGGCCATGTGTAGCTCTTTTCCACTGACGAGTGCTGGAGCTGGAGCCGGTGCTCAAGCTCATCCTGTGCATTTACAAAACGGCCAAACCAGTTTCCACTGGTCTTAAACCAGCATCCAAAAATCTGTCTACACTGCAATAAACTCAGGCAATTTTTTTTTAACAATGCACAGCTATTCCGCCTGGATTATTTTTCCTCTTCAGTTAAACTAAAATCATTTATATGAACACCATAAGCTGGCATTGATTTGTATAAATGTGATGAACCATATATTTGCTTAAATTAACTGTAAGTTACATCAAAAGATTAGATGATTAGAAAATTAGATTTAGACTTGCACTCGGCTTGTTTTCTTAAAAAAAAAAAACGACACTAGCTTTTCTAATCTTTTTGTATTCTATCTGTTTGTTTACTTTTTATTTATTATACAATTAACAAAAGCAAAAAAAAGACCTCTAACACTAGCTTGCTGTATTCTTTTTATTTATTATATCATTTTAATTTACTACGTGTACTGCGTTACGCAAACTGAGACTTGTTATAGCACTTGCATATCATTGCTCTTTTGTTGATTTTGATTGCTTCCATCGTCCTCATTTCTAAGTCGCTTTGGACAAAAGCGTCTGCTAAATGACTAAGTGTAAATGTAAAAGCAGCTTGCAATGGCATAAAGATGCTGAATCGATTTATTTGGATGTTAAAACATATTCATTTGTTTGTTTGCTTACAGTAAATTTACCCTGTAAATTGTAAATAAATAATATTTTAGTTTACTATAAATGCTTGTCAGTACATTTGACAGTACACTTTAAATATAAAGTAATTATGAAGTTACATATACAGATAAACTAAAGTCCTACTTCAAAGGGTCAAACAAAAATGTACATTATAATTTTTTTATTTTTTTATTTAATTGTAAATAACATGCCAGTGTCCAAAAATATTTTGACGTGTCAACTTTTGGTCACTCATTCATTTGGAGGCAGATCTGAATGAGAGCTTCCTGTAGATTGTAAGAAAGAGTTGTTTTTGCAGACTAAATGACTGGATAAGTATTGCATACATCACCAGAAGAAATGAGGTGAGTAAGAACATGCATTTAGAAAGTGGATGATTTTTTTGCCAAAAATGTTTTTCCTCCATGATGAAGAGAAGTGTGTTAGTTTCACTGTCCAATTTGACAACATTTTTTGACTTCTGAGACACGTTACTGTAAATAGTGTGAAATACAGTCAAAACAGTTGTTCACACATCTCTAAATTGTAAAATAATAGTTATTTTACAGATGGAAGATCATTGCAGATATAGTTGAGTTTTGGGTAATGCTGGTCTAATTGCGGCGATATTGTGTTTGTCAGGTCACACGACAACCTGCTAAACACAAATTACTGTTTCTCTCTGCCTGTCATTTTTCTTTACAGCTCTCTTTCTCTTTCTGCTCCTGTCTGTCTGAGACTCTCCACTCCTCTCTCTCTCTCTCTCTCTCATCTCTGAGTGAAGATTATTAAAGGACATTTGTCAAAATGAATTAGTGCGAGTGGAACAAGCATGCAATGCATAAGTGCATTTTCACGCTTTTCACACAGACATCATGGTCTGATGAAGGGGATCTACCCTGAAGTCAGCTTATAACGCACCTACGCACACTGCCACACACATACAGTATCTCTGTCACACACACACACACACTTGCAAACACACACAGAGTGGAGCAGTGCCTCTGTATGCATGTATTTATTCACATAATGACTTCTTGATGTTTTGACACCAACATACCAGTTGTGAATCTGCAAACCCCCCAATATTGAGTGTTCGACAAATATGTTGTTTTCAATGGTTGATTTCTAAACTACAACCCCCAACTCCAATTAAATCTATAAGCTTAACCCTGAAGCACAACATTATTTCTAACCCGTCATAATACGTTTTCTGTTTGTATACTTTGAATAGATATCAGTTTGTGTGCCTTGTAATAAATCACACATTCTGAATGAAAAATGAATAACCCAGGACATTTCTCTTTCATGCTTAATGCAAACTCATCACATTACGAATGTTGGTTGCATTTTGTACCTATACCTCATAAAGTACTGGGTAGCATAAGGTAACATGGGTTCAGGTTAGGTTTGGAAGTAGGTTTAGGGTTAGTACCTAGTTATTTTCCAGTTATTGTAATTACTATGAGTAGATAGTATGTATATGTGAAACAGGACTGAAAAATAAAGTGCTACCAAAATGTTTTAGGCTTTTTTTATGTTTCTTTATTACACGGCTCCCTGGAATACTCAATACTTTCCGTCAGAGTCCTGATTACCCTATCAGGCTTTATTATGCGATAATAAGCGGCTGGATGTACATTATCCCTTACTTACATTACACAATTTTTATCTTGATATAAATGTGCTTGTCTCAATGATTAAGACATGCAGGTGTGCAGAAAATACTGATACTTATTGATACGATTACTAGTTATAAGTTTTAACTAGTAATTGTATTTTTTATTTACCATGGTCAGTTAATTAGTCCTTGCAAAGCAGGGTTTTTGGAACGTCAGTGGAATAGTTTAAATTCAACATTTTAATGACAGTGCGTGTGATCAGAACTCATCAATGCTCTTGTGAAAAATAAGTAGACTGTAGTTTACAGTTTAGTTTACAATGTATGCTGTTATTTACAATTAAATGAAAATAATATTCTAGTTTAAATGCATATTAAATGCAAATAGTTGAAATTAAGAGCTTTTTTTGTCCCACTTAAGTAGGACTAAAGTACATAATTACTTCATAATTATTTCTATTGTCTTTTAAATATGGTTAAAGTGTATTGCTGAATGCACTGACAATCACTGATGGTAAATTAAAATATACGTTAAGTTGTTTCTATTTTATGTCATGTATTTAATTATATTTGTAATCACATATGTGTAATCAGAAAGTTGCAATATCAAATATTTCTGAATAGCAGTATATTTCTACTGAAAGGACGCAGAATCCAAGAGAGAGGTCAGGACACAATGAAAGGAAATCGTGTGTGTGTGTGTGTGTGTGTGTGTGCGCGCACACTCTTCCCATCAGGTCAATCTGTCTGTTAAGTCACAGGCCTGTGAAAAAGGATGACACCCAGCATCTCTTCTCACATGTGCTTCTGACACAAGCTGCCGAATGGGAGACGGGGAAAAAAGAGAAAGAAAGCCCTGTGCATTCACTTTGAAAATTAAGCCCAGCAAGATTCTCCCAGAGAACAGCGGCCCAAGCTGCCACTTGTGTTGCCTTTCTATTGACCAGAATAGTCAATGTGCCCTGGATTATAAAGCAATCCCTACTTCAGTATGACACCTTTCATCCCAGCGTATGCGTGTGAAGCCCAGGAACGAGCTGTCGGCACAGAGGACAATCAAAGTTGTCAGACAGCAGTCTACACGAGCTGACTTCTGCTGAGGAAAGCACCTTCGTATCTCCTGGCTTTTCCTTATACTTCATCTCTTATTCAGACACTCTCTGCTCTTTTAAATAAATATGAAATATTCTAGAAACTCAGCTCGGAAAGCAGGCAAATGTGATTGTTCCAGTCCGAGATACCCTGTCCCCATCTCCCCTCTCCGTTCAGCGCTTGACCAGAGGCAGTTTGAGCCGTCCGTTTGAGAGCCACGTTAGTTCTGTCCACTGTAAATTGCTATAGCTTCTTGTATGTGGGCCGCTTTAATCAGCAGATGGTCTGCTGGGCCGGTTTAGTGTGACTAAGAACCAATATCACAGTCAGAAAAGCAGCAAGGGATTTTGTCGACCTAACACAGCGCTGCCCCGAGGTCAAGCTGAAGTTAAAAAGTGGTTCTCCTATTTGAAAGATTGTAATACTTGTGAGAGTACAACACTGAATAGGATGACTGATCTACAGTAGGATCTTCTACACTCCACAGTGAATACAACAAAGTAAGTACTGAAAATAAAAACCCTGATATACTCTTTTCTTCTTCATTTAGGTGTAAAAAGGATATCAAAATTTCTAATTTACGTCCAGCAGAACATTGCCCAGAGCATCACATTCCCTCCACTGGCTTGTCGTTGTCCCATGCATCCCAGTGCCATCACTTGTAAATGCCAGCCACGTGATGTAAAAGAAAACGGGACTCATCAGATCAGGCCGCATTCTTCCACTGCTCCAAGTGCCCATTGTAGGTGCTTTTGATGGTGGACAGACACTCTCATTAGCCCCATATACAGCAGAGGGTGATGCACTGTGTGTTGTGACACATTCCTTCCATAACCATCATTACCTGTGCCACAGTAGACCTTCTGTTTGTTTGGACCAGGCGGGATAGCCTTTGTTGCCCTCATGCATTGATGAGGCTTGGGTGCACAACACCCTGTCGTTGGTTTGTCGTTTGTTCCTCCTCAGACTGCCTTGCCATTTCAGAGACACTCTGACACCTTCCCATAGCAATTTGGGCCTTGTCAAAGTCACTCAGATCTTTATTTCTACCAATTTCTCTGGCATCCAACACACTGATTGTTTGCTTACCATCTAATACCCAGACCTTAAAGGGGTCATGAACTGAGAAATCTGAATTTCCTTGATCTTTTGACATTTAAAAGTTCAGTGTACTATAAAAACATCCTGTAAGTTTCAGAACTCAGTACTTTCTTGTTAGTTTAAAAACAGCTTTTCTTGAAACCAAGTTCAGAAAACGACTTGTTTTGATTTGGAATATGCCACTTTATAACTTAATAGTGCAGTTAAAGCCCATCTCTGCAGGAGAAGATCAACGCCTGCTTCTACAGCTCTGCCTCTTTAGCCATGTCCACTGATATGTACTTGTAGTAGGAGAGTAAATACTAGAGAGACGCAAACACAGGATTACAGGATTACTGGTTAAAATGAACTGAGAATATTTCGTTTTTTTCCATGGGTACTTGGAAGTGGGAGTTTTGTTATTATAATGGGTTCTGTTGTCTATGGTCAAGTTGTGCCACTCGTGTCCATTGTGTAAACACGGTAAAAATTAGGAAAGAGTTCCTGATGACAACATTGAAACACTATTTGTTTGTTTGCTTTACTTTACTACATATTCATTTTTAAACGAGACAGTATGATGCAGGCTTTTTAGAGAGATGATGCAGTGCTGAGTCTGACTAGAATGGATCCCATAATGATGAGTTCACACTGCATGATTTTCAAAGTCCTCGGATCACATTGTTTTCACACTGCACGACTATCTGGGGCAGCATTCAGTTGCTGCTGTGTTCACATTGCACACTGCATGACTTTACAATAGGAAGAATCGCCGACAAATCTGTCTGGTCTGCAAAATCACACGAGAAGTGATAAGGAAATAACGCAAGTTCACATGTGAGATCAGAGTTCTTACGCGAGACTGGAAATGTGTTTAAAATGGTAGCCCGCAAGAAGTTCATGATACAAATGGTCTGTGCGCTGATTTGCAGCACAAGGGCGAAAAAACCCCAAAAAGATTATGAAGGTGGAAATGGTTGAGGAGATGCAGGGAGCAAGGATTGCTGAAATTGTGGTCTATAACTCCTACCTGAACTTCTCACTGCCCTGTATCTTGCTCTCACATTGGCTGTAGGTCATTGCCAATGTATTTTTCAGTCAGAACTCATTTCACACAGCAGGATTTTGAATCGGTTCTCTAAGATCGCTTTTGATAATTCATGCTCCATGATTGTCACTCGCACCGATTTGCTGATTTCTGGCATTTGTCAGCGATTTCGCAAAACCTGTCGAGTAGAAATCGGGGCTAAAATCGTGTAGTGTGAACTTGGCATAAACGTATTTTTACCACTATTGCATTGTCTGTTCCAGACTGTTTGATTATACATTTTTAAATGGCCCATGTTGTTTTTAGAGTACATCACAGCAGCGTCCATCTATTATTTTAATAAGCAAAACTGCTAGAAAATCATAGCAGTCACATTCACTTGCAAGTCTTGAATGTGCCCCGCCTATAAAAACAGACCGTTCTGCAGAGAGGCTCAAAAACAGGATAGAAAATAGCCTATTACTTCTAAATTGTTGTTTTTTATGTAAAATCACACTAACATAAGTGAACCTCAGAGAACATAAAATAATAAATAAATGCAGTTTCTGACCCCTTTAAAATGTTGTTAGGAGAAGATCAACGATATTTGCTTCACCTGTGACTGGTCATAATGTTTTGGATCATCAATGTATGGGCCAATATGCATCAACTAACTGAACATGCATCATCGTTTTTTGATAGCCTACCTTAGTTTTCACAATCAACACTACAATGTGAAAATAGTGTTTTCAAATTTATACACTAGGGAAAGCATCTTCAAAAAGCTCAGTTTTTGCAGGACAAAAATGCCATATCAGTGTGGACGAAAGGGCAAAATGCAGAGAAAGATGTTTTTCAAATATCTGGATTAATGTGGAAATAGTCTGAACTAAAACACAGTGCTATAAATAAATGAGGAACTAAATAAGACACAGGTGACCAAACTGAGTAACATAAGTCTTTGGAAGGCAAAATAACAGAAAATATGTGAAATCCTGTTAAACATTTCTTTCGGTTTCTTCCTAGTGGAAGAAATAAACTCATACAGGTTTAGAACGATATGAGAGAAATTATGATTGTGTGTTATTTTTATTTTTGGGTAAACTATCTCTTTAATGGTACTAAGACTGAATAAGAACAACCTGAGAAAAAGCTTTTTTGTTTTTCATGAGTTAAACAAAATGTTTTGCATGTTTCACTGGAGCTAATCTAGTATAAAGAAATGTAAAGGTGTTTTCTTATAAAACTGCGCAAATCTAATCACATTCAGACCTCACTAAGTTTAGACATGTAAATGCCAATAGCCAATCTTACTCGACTCATACGGTCCATATGTACAAACTTCTCAACAATCCAATCTGCACTCTGCAATTTCCTATACAGCAAAAACACCATCAGTTCCTCTCCAGAGACCTCAAGAGCGACCGTCTCTATCTGACAGTAACCAGAACAGCATACGGTTCTGTTCTAGTGCACAGATGTTCTATGCAAATCCGCTGGAAGGCCGCACAGAGGAGCATATACATGCAGTGTGGCCACAGGCCTGCAGTAAAAGCCCCATGGAGTTTTCTAGAACAGGGCCAAACCAAACACCTCCCACCCCCAAATCCACACAAGAGCTCTGGCTTTAGGGGAATTTGTTCATGCAAATATAATCCATTTCCTCTGACAAAACAGCACCACATGGACTGCAGGCCGACCCCAGACCCAAACCAGAGGTCTGAACTCAGAGCACGGCCTTCTAATGGGCGCCGGTGTTTATTCTGCCGTTTCAAAGGTTTGAAGAGACATCTAACCTCTGTGCAACTTCTTGCTCAATGCTAAATCCTAATATAACATTACTGTGACGTTTCTTATAATAACACTGGGCAGTTCATGCCCCTCAGTCTCTGAGTTACAGATTTTCCTGAAACTTTAATCGTCCTAAAAATCGGAATAAACTGGAATTCATCAGGGTAACTAGTAGGCTTTTCACACTATGTTTCACCTAGGGTTAATGCCAATTTTAACTACGTTTCACACATGAAAGGGTGTTAGGATGTCTTTTAATGTTTTTAACACTACAATTGAATGTTTCTGAGGTGCTAACCCTGAATTGCTATGCCAAATGTATAAAGTGTAAAGAAAAAAAAAAACAATGTAGTGGTTGAATGGTTTAGTGGTACGGCAAGTTGTTTAACAGCAGACAACCAATCATAAACTTAACAATGCTTTTCTCTCATTTTTTGTTTAGAAACCACACTGTTGTTAGTTTCAGCACCTGATGGAACAACCAGACAACAACTTTAGACAAACAGTTTATGTGGGGCTATTTGCACAGACGAACAAATAGTTATTGAAACAGACTGCATACTGTACTTGTCTAATCAATGAAAGCAGATTGGAGGACGTTACCAGTGCTATGCTCAGTCTAAAACTATTCCATTGTGTGAAAAATAAGGACACTTTAGCATACTTAAAAGTAGTACTTTTTTTACAGAAATAATAAACATAAATAGGATATAAACTTAAATAGGTTAACTTAAAAAAAGTTTATTTTCCCCCAGGCATTTAAGTGCATGTTATTTTTAATTAAATGAAAATGTATTATGACACTTTAATGTATTATACACTTTAAATATTATACACTTTAAATTTATACTCAATGCAATTAGCTGAACTTATAATTATTTTTTGTCCCACTTAAGCAGGGCTTAAGTACATCTTTATGTGTAATTTTATAATTACTTCTTGTCTTTGAAATATGGTTATGCATTTATTGAACCAAACTACTGTTACTATGACTACATGCAAATTGAAACTGGTATGTAATGTAATTTAGTAGATTTAAAATATATTCACTTTAAATGTAATATCAAATAACATACTACAGTTAAAATTATGATAATGTAGGTTACATGTGCTTTATTATGTTAAGCAACACAGCACAACAATACATTAAAATGTACTAAAAAGTAAAAAAATTATTACAGTGCACAATTTGAAAGTGTACACTTAAGTGGCCATTTACTTCATTAATATTATATTATCTGCAAGCATTTTAATTTTTTTAATACTCTTTTAAGATTTAAAGTACACAACAACTGCACATTCAGTACAATTAAGCGTACTTTTTTTTTCTCAAGGGTTTTGCTAATCCTTCATGAGGATTATGCATGCATCTTTATGAGCGCATATTAATTGAGAGACTGTGGAAAAATGAAATATCAAAATTTTCACTGCAGGACAATTTACAAATGAATTGATGTCAAAATGTGATTTAGAAGAGTGAAAAAAAGAAAATGGTGACCAAGATGTACATTTTTACTTATACATTCATATAAACCTAAATTGGTCTAAATAAAAAAACACAATGCATCAACTAACCATGAATATGTAAATAAGTTAACCTAGAGTTTACAACTGCACAATGTAAAAGGTGAAAACTGCAACTCAGGATTAATTAGCAACCCAGACAAAACAGCCTAGCAATATAAACTGACCATTATTGAAACACAATATGCTAAATGTTGTAATCTTAATCTTATTTTCAACATCTTATTTCTAAATAAACCTCCATAGCACTTGAACATACATAATCTATTCGGCACAGGACTTATGATCAAGCTATCATTTTACAGCATGTAAATATGCTACAAACATCACTGACTTCTGAACAGCATCATACAAAGAAGCTCTGTGATTGAGATGTGGTTGAATCATCAAGCCTGACCCCTACTGGTCTGAACTCACCCTGCAATGTGAAGAGGAAAACCAGCTTCACAAAGTCACCAAGGACAAACAGATTAAATCAGGTTCTTCCAGAATTTTTAAAGATAACAGCAAAAAACAGTGAACAATGAAAATATATGCAAATTAAAGCCACCAGGTATTTTCCCCTGCGGATTAAAATGATCAGGTGATTTAAGTATTGAGGATTATGGCTACACACTTAAAAATAAAGGCTTAGCGATTCTTTGTAGCATCAAAGACCATTTTCTTATCAAAAACCATTTGTTTTTGCATAGATTTCTTTAGTTTGCTAAAGTTCTTGAGGATTCATTATAGGTTCTTCAAATCAGTTTACTGTGAATCATGTGAATAATTTTTTATATTTAATTATACACCATATTTATATTAAAAGGGAGTGTACATTCCATGCAAGATTTTTCTTTGCTTTTGGTAAGATTTGTAATTTTGTTTCTTCTTTTTTTTTAATGTCTTATGCTTACCAAGACTAATTGTGTGATTTCCTGTGATGGGAAATCTGAATGTAAAGTTGACTAAAATACATTAATACCAATTTTAATTTGTATTATAATTTTGAATTTATAAATTGTGTCATTGCTAACATGTATGTATTGTGACGAGTCGGTGGCCCTCCCCCTTATTATCATTACCACCCCGTCCCTTATTCGCCGCCCTTCACCAGGCTCCCGACGGGAGTGGGTGTGTATGAGAGGAGGGGCGTAGAATTAACGCAGGCTGGCGGCGTGTGATGAAGCACAGCTGGACTGAATGAAGCCTCATCACCGCCGCTGTTAAATGCCAAGCACGCCTCTCCTCGAGAGACTGGTCTCTTCCCCCGTGCATGCACGCTGGTGTCCTCATGGGTCCAGGAAGGGTGCGTTGAGGGATGTCGCGCCACCGAGGATGTAAGTCGCAGAACCCGTCGCGGCACCGAGGATGTAAGTCGCCAAACCCAGTCAGGATGAGAACCGCACCCGTATGACGGCCGATAGACTAGGACGTCTGGCCGCTCCAGTCCCGCTAATGCCCGAGCAAGAAGAGGAAGAGCTGCCGCTCAAGAGAAGCCACCGCCCCTCGTACCCCGGACCAGAGCAGGAGCGTGTGCGGCCACCAGACTCCACCCCTTCCCTGGACCCCTCCTTTCCTGAACACTGCCCTCCTTCACGAGCCCCGCAGCACAATGAGGACACCAGATCCCCCTGTTTCGTTGGACATTTCTTCCCCCTGGACACTTTATTTTATTGTTTTTGTTCAATAAAAGCCTCTCCGAGGCCTGACGCCACACCCACTGTGTCTGTCGTTGGCTCCTCCCGTCTCAGTATATATATATATATGTTTGGACACTGACACAATTTTCATAATTTTGGCTCTGTATGCCACCAGAATATAATTAAAATGAAACAATCAAGATGAAATTGAAGTGCAGACTTTAAGCTTTAATTCAAGGGTTTGAGCAAAAATATAAAATAAAATGCTTAGGAATTACAACCATTTTTATACACAGTACCCCCATTTTCAGGGCCTCAAATGTAATTGTACTATTAAATATACATAATCATAAATAAAATGTTCATTTTTAATATTTTGTTGAGAATCCTTTGCAGGCAATGACTGCCTTGAATCTGGAACTCATGGACTTCACCAGAGACTGGGTTTCCTTGTTTGTGATGCTTTGCCAGGCCTTTACATCAGCTGACTTCAGTTGTTGTTTGTTTGTGGGTCTTTCTGCCTTTAGTTTTGTCTTCAGCGAGTGAAACACATGCTCAGTCGGGTTGAGATCAGGAGACTGACTCATTGCAGAATATTCCACTTTTTACCTTCAAAAACTCTTGGGCTGCTTTTACAGTATGTTTTAGGTCATCGTCCATGTGTTCTATGAAGTGCTGCCCAATCAACTTTGCTGCATTTGACTGAATCTGGGCAGAGAGCATATCCCTTCAGAATACACTTCAGAATTCATCCGGCTGCTTCTGTCCTCTGTCAAGTCATCAATAAACACCAGTAACCCAGTGCCACTGGAAGCCATGCATGCTCATGCCATCACACTGCTCCACCATGTTTCACAGATGATGTTGTATGCTTTGAATCATGAGCTCTTCCAAGCCTTCTGCATACTTTTTTCTTCCCGTCATTCTGTTACAGGCTGATCTTAATTTCAGCTTTCCAAAGAATGCTTTTCCAGAAGTGGTCTGGCTGTTTTAGCTTTTTTTTTTTTTTTTTTTTTTTTTTTGTGGTCAAAGTCTAATCTGGCCTTGTTTGCACCTTGTGGTGAACCCTCTGTATTTACTCTGGTGAAGTCTTCTCTTGATTGTAGACTTTGACAGTGACATGTCTGCCTCCTGGAGAGTGTTCTTCTCTTGGCTGGATGTTGTGAAAGGGTTTTTCTTGACCATGGAGAGGATTGTAGTCCTCCGTTGATGTCCAGTGCATTCTTTTTTTCTCAGAATGTAACAAACTGTTGATTTGGCCACCAATGTTCCTGCTATCTCTCTGAAGGATTTGTTTTGTTTTTGAAGCCTAACAATTGTCTGTTTCACTTGTATAGAGATAATTTGACCGAATGATGTGGGTTCATAGCAACAGCTTCCAAATGCAAATGGCACACTTAGAATCAACTGCAGACCTTTTACCTGCTTAAAGGGGTGGTTGATTGCAATTTCACTTTTTTAACGTTAGTTAGTGTGTAATGTTGCTGTTTGAGCATAAACAATATCTGTAAAGTTGCAGCGCTGAAAGTTCAATGGAAACAGAGATATCGTCTTTTAAAATTCTGGAAGTTGAATGCCTACAAAAACAGCTGGTAAGGGACTACAACGAACTACTTCCCGGGTCTGTTACGTCATGAACCCAGATAAACCCCGCCCTCGGGAACATGTAAGGAAGGGGGTGAGGCCATGCTGTGCTGCTTTAGAGAAGAGGAAGAGAAAACTAGGGGTGCACGTAAAAATGTATTCATATATGAATCACGATTCTGTCTTCTGTCTTCTTGGATTCACAAGTTTCAAAATTAATGTTCTAAAACAGCCGTTCTTAATACTGTTCCTTGCGTCGCCCTGCTCTGCATCTCTCTCTCTCTCTCTCATTCAGATCAGCTCCAACAAATTGTTCCAATTATACATTTTCACATAGCAATGAGAATCGTTATACAATCGTCATATTAAAAGCCAACATAAGCAGTAGCATAATAACAGCGTATCTAAAAGTATGAGACAACAAACAAACAAACGTACCATTAAGAGCCGTGCTTGCACAGGTTCAGCGCGATCCTCTTCACTAATATCCTCTATGTCTCAATCGGGCTCAAATTGATAAGCAATATAGACAACGCCTTTGTTTACAATACAACCGGAGCACATGCCGCTGAGCTGAGGGGCGGGACATTTAGACACACGCTCGGCGGTTTAGTGAATCACAACATACTGAGCCAGCTAACCAATCAGAGCCCATCACGTATTTCTGAGGGAGGGGCTTCATAAAAACAGGAAATAATCGAGGCGTTTGTCAGAGAAGGGACAGAGCGGTGTGGAATAAAGGTAAATTATATGAAAAATAATGTGTTTTTAAAAAAAACGAAGCATGGACACATGTTAGACTGCACCCCATAAACACAATCAAGCCTAGGAAAAAAAACAGTAAACCACCCCTTTAACTGATGTAGAAATAATGAAGGAATAGTCAACGTCTGTCCATGAAATGAGTAAACTGTCCAATTACTTATGGTCCCTTGAAAAAGGGGGGAGGTACGTATTAAAGAGCTGTAATTCCTTAACCTTTCCTCCAATTGTGATGAGAATACCCTCAAATTAAAGATCAAAGTCCATATTCAAAGACCATATTCATTATATAACTGTAACTTGAATATGTTTTGGTCAACAGCTAAAATAATAAAAATTGTGCCTGTGTCCAAATATATATGGACCTAACTGTATGTATATAGCATTTTTATCAGGCTCCTATGTGTAGGTTCAGCAATTTCACTTTAATGGCAATAAATAGGTTCTTCTTTTTATTGCCATTAAAGTGAAATAACAGAACGTAAACATAGGAGCCTAAGAAACATGCTCATTTTAGAAGAAAATTTCAAATGGCACTTAGAGGCTTTTGCATCTGAAATTTTGATATTTAATATGTAAAAGTGTTTGTAATTGAGCATTTAAAATGTCTTGCAAAATGTCAGTGGTTTTCTCAAAAAAAAAAACCCAAAAACAAACAAACTAAAAAAACAAGACACTCTTCCTGCAGTGGTATTACATTATAATAGTGTCACGGAGTCACAACCATCAAAGACCAATTACCACCCATCGTCACCAGATTAGCACGCTCCACCCTGTCGTTCACTTTCCCCGGAGTTTTGATTCACGGCACCTGCACCTCATCATCAGCACTCACTATAAAGTGTCACCTCTCCTGCAATCCCTTGTCTGGTCTCATCCTTACAAACTCAACAGACTCCTTACCTGATACGATCCAACGCATTGGTATTCGGACCCATATTCAGTCATCCAGAATCCGTCATCTTCTACCCTGCTTCCGATCCAGTCCTCTGCAAGAGATATATGTCCAGCTAAGTCTGTATCCATTCTGCTCAATAAACTCTGTGTTAATACTACTCACCTGTCTGCCTCCTTCTGTTGTGTTACAGAAGACCAGACCAATATGCAGAGCTCCATGGAGAATCCCGCGGATCATCCGATCGATCCCTTCGTGGATCTGGTTAACGCTGTTCGTCTGTCTCTCCGGCCCTCCACGTCTGCCACTCCATCTGAAATTCCCGCTGACCTCATTCAAGCAGTACGTCAATCACTCCAGCTAACCACCCCTTCAGCCTCCCTTGCTGCCTCTGCCAGTCCCATGGCTCGACCTGCTCGATTCACCGGTGAGGGAGAATATTGCAGCGGGTTCATCCTACAATGTTCACTCTATTTTGAAATGCAGTCTCACCAGTTCACCAACGATCGCGCCCGAGTGCTGTTTGTCATCTTTCTGCTGTCCGGTCACACTATGCAGTGGGCTCAATCTCTGTGGCAAGCCAATGCTTCCATAACAGCATCACTCTCAGTCTTCATCGCCCACTTTAAGGAGGTTTTGGCCAAACCGCCTCGGAGCTTTCAGTACACAATCAGCTATTCAATATACGCCAAGGCAGGAATTCAGTCAGTGTTTACGCTCTTCACTTTCGCCCTTTGGTGGCCGCTAGTGGATGGAATAAGACTGCATTACTCACCGCACTCTGACAAGGCCTAAACACTGATGTAAGACAGCTAATGGTGATCTATGATGATGCTATCGGACTAGAGAACTTTATTCAAAAGACCATCAGAGTTTCTCAATGTCTCACAGCATGCTCCCTCTCTGAACCCGTCTTGCATCCTCCACCCTCCGTATCATCAGTTGCCCTTCCAGCACCTGAACCCATGCTGGTGGATTCCTACCACCTGACACAAGTGGAGTGTCAGAGGAGAATTCTTCACCATCTATGCCTTTACTGTGGAGGAGAGGGTCACCTCATCACTGCCTGCCCAGTCCGACCACCTCGCCCAACGGTGAGTACTATTCAACTTCCACCTCAAATAGCTCCTTTAGTTCGAACAACAGTACAGATCTTAACTCCACAAATCTGTGTTTCAGCGCAAGCCCTCATCGACTCCGGTTCAGCTGGGAACTTCATCTCCCCCCAAATTCTCCAGAAACTAAATGTCCAAAAGAAACGCTGCTCCCAGGACCTGAGACTTCACACCATCCAAGGAAAGCTGCTGGGCCGTGGTCACATCAGGCATTTTTCTTCCACACTCACGCTTCGCATTGGATGCCTGCACACTGAGGAGATCGCGTTCATGGTACTGGAAGGACCCACCGCGGATATCATCCTGGGACGCCCGTGGATGTTACATCACCATCCTAATATCAATTGGAACACCGGTAAAATACTGCAATGGAGTGAGTCTTGTTTCCATACATGCCTGTCATCTGTCCAAAAATCACCCATTTCTCTTTCTTGACCTTCCTCCAAACAGAAACCTACAGCTCTCTCTATCAATTCGACCACCGTCGAGAGCCCTGAAGTGGAGCACAAGGGAGAGATTCCTCTGGAGTACCAGGATGTTTTCAGCAAGCAGTTGGCAACCCAACTTCCTCCTCATCGGCCATGGGACTGTGCAATCGACCTGCTACCTGGGGCTACTCGGCCCAAAGGCAAAGTTTACCCACTGTCCATCCCAGAGCATAAGGCCATGGAGGAGTGCATTCAGGAGGCACTTCAACAACACTTTATTCAACCATCCACATCCCCTGCCACTTCAAGCTTCTTCTTCGTGGCAAAAATGGACGGAGGCTTGCTGCCGTGCATAGACTACTGTCATCTCAACTCTCAAACGGTGAAGTATCGATATCCACTTCCTCTGGTCCCAGCAGCTCTGGAGCAGCTACGGGGATCTCGCATCTTCTCCAAGCTGGACCTGCGAAGTGCATACAACCTCATTCGTATATGCCAGGGTGATGAGTGGAAGACCATCTGGGCACTATGAATATCGGGTCATGCCGTATGGCCTATCCAACTCTCCCTCTGTCTTCCAAGGCTATATGAATGAGGTGTTCCGGGAGTTCCTCCAAGGATTCGTCATCGTCTACATCGACTATATCCTCATTTACTCCTGGAACCTGGCCGAACATCGCCTCCACGCCAAGCAGGTCCTCGAGAAGCTCCGCCATCACCATCTCTATCTCAAGCTGGAGAAGTGCGAGTTCCACACCACCTCCGTGCACTTTCTGGGTTATGTCATTGACCAACATGGCCTCCAAATGGACCAGAGAAGTGATCCGGAACTGACCTCAACCAGCTACTGTCAAAGAACTACAACATTTCCTAGGATTTGGCAATTTCTACCGAAGGTTTATTCACAACTACAGCCTGCTCAGTTTACCTCTCACCTCTTTACTCAAGGGCCGGCCGAAGTCTCTGCCCTGGAACTCATCTGCCTTAGAAGCCTTTCATCTACTCCAAGAAGCCTTCCAAACCACTCCGATCCTGGTTCATCCCAACCCAGATTTCCCGTTCATTGTTGAGGTGGACGCCTCATCCACCGGGGTTGGAGCAGTCCTTTCGCAGCGGCAGGGTGATCCAACACGACTCCATCCATGCGCCTTCTATTCGAAGAAGCTGTCCCCACGGAGCAGAACTACGATATTGTAAGCTCCAAGCCATCAAGCTAGCTTTAGAGGAGTGGAGACACTGGCTGGAGGGAGCTAATCACCATTTTGAGGTGATCACCGGAATCTCGAATATCTGTGAGATGCAAAGAGTCTGAATCCACGGAAAGCCCGGTGGGCGTTATTCTTCACCAGATTTGATTTCACGGTCTCGTATCGACCTGGAGACAAGAACTGTAGGGCTGATGCCCTGTCACACCTTCATCAACCTGAGCCTGATAACAATTCTCCTAAACCTATCCTCCCTCCAGCCATGATTGTCAGTCCGATCCTATGGTCCATCGACAAACTACTTACACAAGCTAACCGCTCCAAATCTGCTCCACTGCGAGGTCCAGAGGGGCTTCTCTATGTACCACCAACCTATCGTCTTCCCCTCATGGACTCAGCTCATACGTCTCCAGGCTCTGGACACCCAGGTAGTCTACATACACTCTCACTCTTATGTCATCACTACTTGTGGTCCACCATGGCTCAGAATATCTCCTGGTACATCAAGGGATGCTCGGTCTGTGCCATTACTAACACTCCCCGGAGACTTCCAGAAGGAAAACTGGTTCCTCTGCCCATTCCAAACAGTCTGTGGTCCCATCTGGGCATCGACTTCATGACCGACCTCCCATGCTCTGATAATCATACCTGTGTATTTGTCGTGGTAGATCGTTTTTCAAAGGCACGCAAGCTCATTCCTCTCAAGGGATTACCTACTGCATTCGAAGCGGCGGAGGCCCTCTTTCAGAATGTATTCCGTCAGTTCGGCCTTCCAGAGGACATCATATCGGATCGTGGTCCCCAATTCGTCTCTCGAGTATGGCAAGCCTTCTTCAAACTGCTGGGAGTGTCAGTAAGCCTTTCTTCTGGTTACCACCAGACGCCTTACCAACTCAACAGACTCCTTACCTGATACGATCCAATGCATTGGTATTCGGACCCATATTCAGTCATCCATAATCCGTCATATTCTACCCTTCATCTTCCGATCCAGTCCTCTGCAAGAGATATATGTCCAGCTAAGTCTGCATCCATTCTGATCAAACTCTGCCTCCTTCTGTTGTGTGACAAATAGGCCCTAATTCTAATACTAATAAAATTGCGTGGTGTGGTATTCTATGCTTTGAAAAAAAGTGTTCCCTGTTAACAATATGTATGTACATATTTAAGTAAGCAATGATAACATTTTTAATTGCTTATTATGAATGTTTATTTTAACTTTCGTTTAGAATATATCTACTTCAAATTTCACTGAAAAAATAAACCATCAAACCCTTTTTCATACCATTTTCAAAATCCTATGATTTGGAAATAAAGGGAAGCAACATCTCTCTCTCTACACACACACCTCAAAATTGACCAATAAAAATTCTCCTATTCCATTTAGCAAAGTATCCAGCACTTTATTATAAGCTCAGCACATTCATTTGAAAACACGGTTCTTCAAATCTTTTTCATTGGGTTCTGATTAAACACACTCATTAACAGGTAGCCAAAGGCAGCGGCCAGCCACATAATGGCTTAACTAAAGAGACGTATGAAAATACACATCTTATAATTACCCGGCGTGCTCCTATTCACACCTCACTAAGTCGAGTGACCGTCTAGCAACTCTTGGCTTTACTAAGCACCTGGCTGGCAGAATGATAGCAGAGGAAAAGCAGTTTACTGGGCTAAATAGCTGCTTTTCTTCCTCAGGGTATTTGAGAATCTTATCACTAGAATATCCCAAACTCCAATAGATAGCAGAGAAGAAGCGGGAGCCTAGCGGACAGCTTAGAGGAAATGAAAACACATCCATCCACAGCTCTATCCTTCCTTTCTATTCCACTATTCTTCTGCCTGGAGATCAGCCACTCCAGAGATAATGGGGGGAGAGATTTGTATTTATAAAGAAAGAGAGAGAAACAGAGAAAGAGAGAGAGAGAGACAAAGACTGTGGCCAGTCTCTGAATTCAGCTCGTTTATTTGAGTCTGAACGTCCACACAGCACATTCACGCAATCATACTGTAACATCAGTGAGTCAGACCACACATTTTCAATGGGCTGCTGAATTTCCATAAACTCAAAACTCACACAAACACAATATTGGAATGCTTTCACAAATGGGGTAAATCGGTGTTCCATTATATTTTAAAGCAAAGCATTTAGAGAGAGAATTTATATATATCCCACAATGCTCTGTGTTTAAAGCATTCCTGTTATGAGAGTGTACTGCTGTACAATTAAAAAATTGGGAGTCACTAATATTTTTTTAATGCTTTTTTCTTTTTCATTTTATTTAAGCCTCTTATCATGGCTGCATTTAATTTTATCAAGGCTGCATTTATAAAATACAGTAAAACAGTAATATTATGAAATATTACCACAATTAAAAATATATACTGTATATTTTTCTACTATATAATTTTATAATGTAATTTATTCCTGTGATGCAAAGCTGAATTTTTAGCATCATTACTCCAGTCTTCAGTGTCTTCACCGCAATGTCCAACCATCCTGAGCTCATCCACAACATCCGGCGTGTGACACGTCAACGGCTCTGGAACATAGATGTATATATACATAGATATATATACGTAGATCCTTACGTATCGCGGCTCATAGAAACCGTCGCTAATGAGGCATCTATGTATATATGCCTATGTGCCAGAGCAGGTTGACGCGTCACGCACTGGATGTTGTGACAGTCGGACATTGCAGTGTATCAGAGGTAAAAAATGATATAAATACTGTTCAGTTTCTTGCACAAACCGATCGTTTTGTGTCTTAGGACATCAATGTATCATCACGAGCCGCAAGGTTTAATTTGGATTTGTGTGTGCATGTTTTTATTTTCTCCCAAAGATCGTGTGCCCATTGACTGGCATTATATGACTAACATACTGCAATGGTTTGAGTTAAAAATCTTCGTTTGTGTTCTACTGAAGAAACAAAGTCACCTACATCTTGGATGCCCTGGGGGTAAGCAGATAAACATCAAATTTTCATTTTTGGGTGAACTATCCCTGTAAGAAACAGTTGTGCTGCTTAATATTTTTATGTAAACTGTAATTTCTGTTATTGTTATGTGTGTTATTGTTAGTATGCGTGTTATTCGTTATTATTATGTATTGTTATTATTATTTTATAGGGGTTTTATTGGGTAATTTTTTACGATTTTTTTAGGATTATTGAAGAATAGTTTAAAAGAACAAATCTGATTTGAAATATAATTATTTTACAATATTTTATAAATATTTATTTGCAAATTAATGCATTCTTGTTGAATAAAAGCATTAATTAAAAAAAAGACCCCAAAGCTAGCTTTATTTGGGCTAAATCTAAAATCCTGTTACTTTACACCCAGTTATCCATTCTTAATGTTTTCATATATTTTAATACTAATTAATTTCATACTAATACCTCATACATATTTAAGACCATTTTTATTTATATTTTGTATCCTAAATTTATGGAAATATTCTCTCAGTAGTTCTGTGATCTGAGATTGACCTTTAACATTGGAGCAAATGACACACTGACAAAGAGAATCAATCTTACTACAACAGGTGTCTGGGCTGAAGTGTGAACATCACTTTCAACATCACTTTATCATTTAACAACAAACATTTACACCAACAGCTCTTAACATTTTACAATCCACTGTCATGAATTTTAACGTGGTTCTCACCCATTGGCCCTGACTTGACCCAGTGACCTCTGGACAGTGAAAATGGGGTGTGAAGCATCTCAAGCAATTGGGACAATTGTAACACCATTACTGCATTTCCATTAATCTGACACTCTGTTCCAGCCTCCTAGATGCTCTGTGGCACCATACTATTTGTCAAGAGAACTCTGGGATACAGTTGGCCTGACAATCAGTTCTGATTGGCCAGAGAGGTGACAGAAGCGACGCCACAGACGTGACATGAACAGCTCACGTGATAATGCTGAATGATTCTGGTACCTGTTTTAGTCAGAGGGCTGGAAAACAGCTGCTGCAGAAGTTTGTTCTCTGACGTCCTCAAAACCACCACAATATCTGCAGGAAGAGTGTCCCGGTTCTTCTCCAGAAAACCACTGACATTATACAATACCTAACAGAGAGACACAAGACATTTCATTATTACACACTTTTACTTGTGAAACTGCAGGAAATCTTTATATTCTGATACAACAGGGATTGATGCATTAATGAATTACTGCAAAAGTAACTGTTTAACTACGATGTTGATTAGATATACATTACAGTTAAAAGTCTGGGGTCAGTAACATTTTTAACATTTTATTTTTTAAGAAAATATATTCAGCAATGATGCATTAAATTGATCAAAAGGAACAGTAAAGATAATCAATCTGGTTACCAAAGATTTCAATTTCAAACAAATTTTGGCCTAAAAACCTAATTTAACCAAAGAACACAGTTTCTAATAAATAAAATAAATAAAAATAGTGAAAATAGTTATATATTTTTTAAATATTTCATAATATTATTAAATCAATTAAATTAAATTGATCAAATAAATGTAGTTTTGGTGAACATAAGAGACATTTCCCCCAAACAAACTAACTGTCACCTGTCCCATCTGTGGGACGCCTACGTTTACTTCACTATTTTACAATTAAATCCTAATCTAATCATGACAAACTATATATCATTGGAAAGGTCTAAGACTCCTAAATAGGTATTTTACCACTTTTTTGTTAAAAAATTATGTAGGAAAAGTAATAGATTCATTTATGACAAGAGTGGACCTGAAAAACCTACATCATAACAGGAGTTCTGACCTTTGTCACAGAAAGACTTCTTAGTTGCCTTTTTCTCTATCACGTATTAGAAATCATAAGAAATTATATATCCGTTGAAATCTCAGAATTCATCCTTTGAAACCCATTTTAAAATCACACATTGCATTACCATGGAAATGATACATCAATATCATGTTACAAAATGTTTTCATTCATGAATTATAAAAATTTAAGTTTGGATAGTGCACTATAATGTCTATGTTCAAAACTGACAGTGAGCGACAGTTAAGGGGTTAAAATACATTAATTGTTTAAAGTGAATTGAGCTGTTTGCACTCATTTAAATAATAAGAGTGTGAGTTTTCTGTTCATATGAAGCTGCAAATAAAATGTTAGATGAGATTTCATGAAATAGTTTTCTCTTTACCTTGCCAGCATAATGCTGGATCCCGAAGCAAAGCTCCACACGCTTGGGTGTCCAGAAGTACTTGTTTCTCAGGTTATCCTGAAACTTATCTATATAACAAACACTGAAGGTGAGTAAAGAATCTTATCAAACTGATCTCTCATATCAAGATTAAATAAATATTTAAATGCCACTATTCAGTTCATACTGATTTGCTATTAGCATTATTCTTTAAAACGAATGATTTTACATGAAACAGTCTAGTATTACCGACAAGCGTTTGGTCGGTGGCCTGTGGGAAACGGCTCTCCTCATCCAGCAGAGACAGTAAACCCATGGGCTTCTGAAGAAACATGTCCAGAATGGGCCTGTTGTCCTCATATTCCACCAGACTGGCATCAACACCCTCACTCTGATACTCGATCTGAACAAACACACACAGACACATTTGTTAAAAAAATACATGATGATGAAATTACATTTAAAGATGTACTTAAGTCCTACTTAAGCGGGTCAAAATCAACAGCAACAACACTCTAAGGTTCAGCTAATTGCATTTAATATAAATTTTAAACTATAAACATTTTCAATGAATTGCAGTTAACTAATTAGTCAGATAATATTACATTATATTCTTTTAAAGTATATTATTTTTTCACAGTGTGGTAATTATAAAGAAATGCCTTCATTTTGACAAACCCTGCATATCAAAGGTTTCAGCAACACTAGTCTGAATGTGCAAGTGTACTAATTGTTTTTTTTCAGCAAATGAAGTGTACACTAGATACACTGATTTGCTTTGAGAACATTTTACAGTAGTTCCATGCAAGATTTGACGATAATATGATGAATTCTATTAATTATTAAAACAATGATTTAAAATACATTTTAAAAGCAAAACTTAATGTGTAGAAACAACCATTTAAAAGTGTACTCTCTTTAAAGCTGCAGTCCATAACTTTTGGCACTCTAATGGTTAATAAACAGAAAAACACGGTTTGGAAAATGGATTCATGGTGTACTCGCCTATTATATAAATTTTGTAAATTTTGAAATCGAAAAAGTTACGGACTACAGCTTTAAGTACACCTTAGTGGCCAATTATTTTATAAATACTATTACCTGCAAGTCCAGTTTACAGTACAGTACAGTACAAGTATTTGATTCAATTAAGTGTATTTATTTTACACAAGTGGCAGTCATGAAGCTACGTATGACATGACTCACTGATTTAACTAATTCATGAATCACAAGAAAAACTCAGACCACTTGATAGACTGAACAACAACACTTCTAGAGACACTGAGTTTCTGCTGAGGAGGAAATTATGAGTTTCACTACTGCTCTTCCTCGTCGACCAAGTACTACATCTGCTCAGGCCCGTTGGGTTCGCTACTTTTCTCCTACAGCCCGCGAGGACTTTGCTACTGCTTACAAGGCAGTTGACGAATTGTCAATCACAAAACAGTTCTCAGAAAGCTCTGATGCTGATGCACATTTTGAGTTTTTTAGTAACATCTGCCTGAGCATCGTTAACAACATTGCTCCCCTGAAGATGAAGCGTTCTACTAAAAAAATCTGCTCCTTGGTTTAATGACTCTATTCGTTCAATTCGATGGAAATTTTAGACGAGCAGAACGCAAATGGCATAAGGACAGGTTGCAGGTGTCCTATGACATTTTAAGGGAGTCTCTCTCTGTTTTCCAGAAAGCTGTTAAGTCTGCTAAAGTCTCAAAAAATCAAGAGTTTTATTCTCAACTATAGCCGCTGTTTTAAATCCTGCTGTTGATGTTTTCCCTGATGTGTATGATCTCCTATGTGAAAACTTTCTGTTGTTTTTTTGTTGAGAAGACAATAAGGTCAAGACCACAATCACTGGTGACTTCTCATGCTCTTCCTGAAATAACTAGGTGCTCTTCTATTTGGAGCATGTTTGATTTAATTTCCCTTCAGATCTGTAAAGATATCATTGATCATCTGAAACCTACTTTTTGTCCACATGATAGTATTCCATCATACTTTTTTAAGCAAATCGTTGATACTATAGGGCCTGATCTCCTGTTTTTTATTAACGTGTATAAGCACTGGTACGGTCCCTGACTTCCTAAAACATGCTTCAGTCACTCCTCTTTTGAAGAAACCAAATCTTGATGTGTCTGATTTAGGTAATTTCAGACCAATTTCTAATCTCCCTTTCATTTCAAAATTTTTAGAAAAGGTTGTATTTACTCAACTAATGTACTCAAGGAGTCAGAAAACTTAACAGTACCAAATCTGCTCTATTGAAAGTTACTAATGACATTATGCTGGCTACAGATAATGGGGGTGCTGTTGCTCTAGTCCTTTTAGATCTCAGCTCAGCTTTCGATATGGTTGATCATACAATTCTTATTTCCCGACTGGAAAATCTTGTAGGCATTCAGGGCACCGTTCTAAATTGGTTTCAGTCCTTTTTAACTAACAGGAAGTTCCCTGTATGCACTGGAAAACACACTTCCTCAGCAGCAAATCTCTCATGTGGTGTTCCGCAGGGATCTATTCTTGCTTCAACATTGTTCTCTTAATACCTGCTGCCATTGGGTTCCATATTTTTAAAATATGGAGTATCTTTTCACTTATATATACACTGATGACACTTATATATACACCCAATTGTAGCTGCCCTCTAAACATAATGATTCAAGCTCCATAGAGGTCTTGCTAGTGTGTTTACAGGAAGTGAAATTATGGCTTACACACAATTTTCTGGCCTTAAATGGGAATAAAACTGAAGTAGTACTGTTTGGTCCAAGTGATTTTTATGACTTCTGTGATCTTGATCTTGGCAACTTAAGTTCTTATAGTATGTCTCCCCATGTGTGAAAAATCTAGGTGTGTTTAATTCAGGTCTCAAGTTCGATAAACAGATTAATTCTGTTGTTAAGTCATGTTTTTATCATTTATGACGTCTCGCAAAAGTTAAATCTTTTCTTTCGCTAAAGGACTTTGAAATAGTCAGTTTATTACTTCATGCCTTGACTACTGCTATTCACTCTATTATGGAGCAAACGCCTTCAAATGGTTCAAACTGCTGCAGCCAGCCTGCTGACTTGTAGTCATAAATTTGATCACATTTCTCCCATTTTAACTTCTCTGCACTGGCTACCAGTCAAACTGAGAATAGAATTTAGTAATAGGAATTTCAGTTTTTGTTTTTAAAGCATTACACGGTCTAGCTCCAACTTATTTATCTGATCTTTTATGTTGTCATAATCCATCCAGGTCACGAGGTTAAAACAGGTCCCTAAACTCTGGAATAGCCTACCGGTATTGATCCAAATCAAAACTTAAAACACATCTTCTTAGTGTGGGTCTTTAATGTACAATTCTAATTTTATGCATGTTGTTTTATAGATTGTTATAGATTTTGTTTTTTATTTGAGCTTCCTGATCTGTACAGCACTTTGGTCAACCTTGGGATGCTTTTAAATGTGCTTTATAAATAAATAATGAAATGAAATGAGAAAATATCAATACACTTTTCACTGATTTTTGAAATTTCCATTTTTTTCTTTGCCTTTTAAACTGATGCAGATGTATTCAAGGATAAAAAGTGGTGGGATAGACCACTAAGATAAACTCAGAGAAAGTGCACAGAGAAAGTCTCACCTGTTCCAGGGCAAAGATGTGTTGATTGAAGTAGAACTGGATCTGTTCATTAGCAATGTTGATACACAGTTGCTCAAATGAGTTCTTCTTGAAGTTTTCGAAACCAAAGATGTCCAAAATCCCCACGTTCATTCCACTCTCGGCCGCACTTCAAAGACATGAAGAACCAAACATTATCCGACCGTCACAACACATTTAGGCCTTAAGCACTCTAATGACCCAAACAACTAAATATTTTACGACCTGTCAACCAAGAAAACACAAAAACAAAGAGCTTTAAAAACACAAGTCTGCGTGAGTGTGTCATTTCAGTTTACCAAGAGCTTGGACGCTCGTCTCTGAACATTCAGTCAGTCGCGATCTCCTCCAAACTCCTCAGACAGCGACCAGGGGTCACCTTCTGCAACCGCTAACAGGTTATTAGTGGCAATAACGCTGAAAGCGCTGCTGATTGGAGTGGAAATGGCAGAATTTGGATTGTGTGTATGGAGGTGGAAGACGTGAGTTTCTCTGACAAGCCCATGGCTGATGTCTGACAGGATTCGCTCGGATCAATGAACGGCTTTTCCACTCTCTCTGAAGTCTTTTTAATCATCTGCATATTATTTTTTTCAATGTAACTCTGTATCAAAAATTTATAAAAACCTCTTTTTTGTAGCTCTTTTCTTCTTTTGCTGTGGATATTAATATTCTGAGCTTTGTGGTGGTTAGACTGGAGGTCATCGCTGGAGATGATGCTCGCGCATGTAAACGCATCCATAACGGAAAGATTCAAGGAGCAAGATTGGGATGAAAGCTTAGAATTTACCTTGAAGTTATCGTTAAATTAACTTGAGGTAAAAGTCAATCAACAAAGATGAGCTCAACGGTAAATAAGCTGAAAAAAAACAGGCTAGGAGAACAGCAAATATATGTGAAAATGAAGTGTGCTTAATTGTATTGAATGTCCACTTTAGTGTACTTTAAATTATAATAGTAGCTATATTTTAAAAAGGGTTCTTGCAGATAGTAATAAATAAAAGGCCATGTGATAGTTCACCCTAAAATCACACATTTATCAAACCTGTGTGAGTTTCTTTCTTCTGTTGAAAATAAAAGAAAATATTTTGAAGAATGTTGGTAACCAAACAGTTGCTGGTAGCCATTGACTTCCATAGTATTTTTCTTCCTGTCAGCAACTGTTTGATTAACAATATTTGGTAACACTTTATTTTAAGGTATCCTTGTTACACGTTACATGTACTTACTAGTATAATAACAACAAATTATGCATATGCAAGTAACCCTAAACCAAACCCTAATCCTAACCTTAATCATATAGTAAGTACATTTAGTTAATTAATATTACTCAGCACTTAAATGTATAATTACATTGTAACAAGGACACCTTAAATAAAGTGTAACCCAATATTCTTCAAAATATCTTCTTTTGTTTGGAACAACTTTAGGGTGAGTAAATGATGACAAAATGTTCATTTTGGTGTGAACTATGCCTTTTATGACAGTTATTTAAAATATACTTCTAAGATTCAACATAGCAAGTGCACATTAAGTGCATTTTCACAGGGAGATGACAGTATTTTCATTTTTGAGTAAACTATTTCATTAAGATCATCGTGAAATTTACGTTCAAATTGGTCTAAAATGGTAGTCTTGGGTGTATTTTAACATTAAACTGAAGGATGCATCCCTGATAATGACAGTAATATTTTAGCGTACCAGATGTTAGTGTCAGACTGCAGCAGTGCATTAATGCGGTTCACTATCCAGCTGAAGAGGCGTCCATACAGGGCTTTAGACATGGCATCTCTCACATCAGTGGCCTTGTCCACGGTGTTGGTGCGAATGATGGTTTCTCCTCGAGTTACCACACAGTGGGAGGTCAAAGCTTCCTGAAGCTCCTCAGAGCCGATACTGAGCAGAGTGGCCGCTGAACACAGCAGATACAGACAGAAGAACATCAGGAATGGACCTATGCCTCTCATCTTTTGTCTTTCAAAATTCAATTTATTTCTAACACGTCCGTGAGATTTATTTCATTAGGAGAATGTGGGTTCTGTTGATGCAACCCCAGAAACTAACATTCATGAAATATAACATCTCTGAAAGGTTTAAAATACCAAATACATCAATAAAGCATCAATAAATAATATCCATCTTTAAGACTAATTCACACTGAACATATCAACACTGACCAATGGCAACAGACACACGTTGTCCAATCAATGTATTACCCCCATCGATGTCTGCTATCATTGGTCAGTGCTTGTTTTCACCAGTTGAACATGTTTTGGTGTTCGTCGGGCCACTGAATGTATGAGAAGTGATATATTGCAATGTGGTAATTGTCAACGTTGTTCTGTGTTTGTCAGTGCATTAGCCTTTAAACAACCAAATTAGCAAATTTCTGTCTCTGTAATATAACATTTGAAATACAGTATTTCAAAATATTATAGTCCAGGTTTAACTACCATAGAAAAAATAAATATATTTAAAATACATTTATTTCATACTAAGTATAGTTCAAATCTATTAGCATATTTACTAACATATCGCTTGAGACTTACTGATATAAAAATTATAATTAAACTTTATTAGGAGTACTGCTTGTGCATAATGCACATTTCTTAATATTAAGCCTAAAATGTGTTTTAATGTCACTGTTGATGAGGATTGTATGATCTTTGAATAATATCAGTCTTTAAATGAAAGATATTTAAAGTGTATCTTAAGTATAGTTGCAATAGTTCCACTTTAGCACAATCAAATATACTTCAGCATATCTTTAGTTGGACTTCAGCACTACTTCCGCACAATTAAAGTTCATTAAGCACAAATATTGTTGTTCCAATTCAGCAGACTTGAAGTATACCAGTTTAGTATACTAAAAGTATTGCAAGGTATTTTTATTGAGCATATAAATTTGTAGTATACTTGTATATATATTTCAAATACATTTTATTGTGTTTATATTTTTGTATTTAATCATCTTATTAAGGCTCTTACCATTATCTAAGGCCTCAGAGTCGGGTACCTCACTCTTGTCGCTCTGATGTTGGGAGCTGGTGGATGTAAACTCAATATTTCCTGTGTTTAAAATGGCTGATAGAATTCTGTACACAGAATTCACTTCCTGTATATAAAATATAAACCATTGGGGGTGAACTATCCCTTTAATAAGTGTATAGGATTAAGAAATATAAATCAGAATTGCAGCTGTACCTCTTCAGTAAATCCTATGATACGGAAACAGTCCTGAATGGCATCAAACTGCTCCTTGTAGAGTTTGCTAGAGATGATGTCCTGCATTACTTTACCATTAACACAGTCAATGTATCTGAAAGAACAGAAAAGTAATGTGAATCTCTGATCTCTGTCAGTGACACCATGATCTGGATTCAGAATTACACATCTTTAGAGTCTCTTTCACTCCAAATAAACACACAAACCTGGGGGCAGTTTTGTTGGGTAGCCTGTATCTCTTGAGGTTGTCTTGGTGGTAAAGACCAGCATAGATGTAGTAAAATATGTGGAAGTTTTTCTCGCCCCTGCAAATTAAAAATAGAAGCTGTGAATAGTAATCAATGTTTAAAAATGGCCACAGATCTAGGCACAGTGGCTCCTCACGTAGCCTGTTTGATGACTCTTGATTTCTCCAGAAGATACTCAGATATCTTAGCACCCATCACGGCCCCTGTAGGTGTGAACTTCATCTCCAGGTACTTTCCGAAGCGGCTGGAGTTATCGTTAATGGCCGTGCATGCGTTACCAAACGCCTCTACCAGGGGATTCACCTGAAGAATCTTCTCACGAAGTGTACGATTATTAGCCTTGAAATAGAAACAACGCGTGATGTTTAAAGAGTGTGATCCAGATTTTTGATCTGCGAATCTTACAGTCATTGATGATTACATCACTAGAGGGAAAATGATCAGGAATCTCATTATAAAACACATCGATCTGTTACTGAAGCATTTCTTATAGTACACACAGTAGTGTTTGTATGAAGTATGTTAGCTAAAGTATAAAAGAGATGAGTACTCAACCTTGCCCAGAAATGTGAGATGTTGGACTATTAGGTGGGCACTCTCAGTTTTACCCGCTCCACTTTCTCCGCTAATGATTATACACTACACAGACAAAAACAATAAAAATATATAAACACTCATTCCACATAGATTAACATACACAGAAGCACCAGTAATACAATGTTTATTTTTTATTTATTTGTATATTGATGTATGTATTTTTTTTTTTTTGCTAGACATGAAATTGGAAGAAAATATATGAAAAGGTCAACTATTGTATATTCAAAAAATAAATAAAATCTAAACGACACCACAGAATATTATTACACAAACTGCAAAACAATATAATGGTGAGATCTGATAGAAATCTGGAAAATTGTTAGAGATCTGGTTCATAAACAGAAAAAAAAAAAGACAATTCTCCTATGATGCATCTACACTACATTTCAAAAGTTTGGGGTCGGTAACGTTTTGGAAAGAAGTCTCGTATTCATTTATTTGATCAATAAAGTAAAAACAGTAAAATTGCAATTAAAAACTTTTCTAATTAATATATATTAAAATGCAGCCATTACTCCAGTCTTTTTGGGTCACATGATCCTTCAGAATTTAGTCTAACATGCTCATATGCAGCTCAAGAAACTTTTCTCATTATTATCATTATTGAAAACAGCTTTGTGATTAATATTTTTCTGGAAATCTTGCTTTTCCCCCCAAGAGTTTTTCATTAATATATAATGTTCAAACAGCATTTATAGAGTTTTTAAACGTTGTAAAAGTCTTTACTTTCAGTTTTTAATTAATTTTATGTATCCTTGCTGAATAAAAATATACATTTTTGTCTGTCTCTCAAATAAACTAGTGTGAACACTGTTTAAAGAGAAAGAGACCACTGGTGAACCCTTACATAAATATTTAAAACCATATTTAAAGCCAGTCTACTATGTCTCTGAACCGTATATATCTTAGATATACTCTATATTGTTTTAGGAATGAGAGTGCAGACACAGAAAGCAGTACCTGGTCTTTGGAGAGGGTGACCATGCTCTGATAGGCTGCATCAGCAGTGGCAAAGATGTGCGGAGGGTTAGTGGAGCGTTTCATCCCATGATAGAGCTTTGAGAACTGAGAACAGAGGCGCTTTTAGACGAGAAACTACATCTTAGTTCTCTCTCTACAAGGAAGCTTTGATTCAGAAAGCCAACTTGAAGTGGCTCCCCACAACACCAAGCGTGAATTACACACTGTACACATAATATGGTTTAAACAAAGATGGTCTGCTTTAGACATAAATTATGCTTTAGTGCACAGCCTGATGTTGCTCCTCTCACCTGTGGAGAGTAGATGTTGAGGTTCTGGAAAGGGTTAAGCGCTATGAGGATATCACCCACATATGTGTAGATCTGCAGCTCCTGATATCGCCTCTGAAGATGTGTAATGATTATTTCCTAGAAAAGAGAAATGCTGGAGATGGAAATGTTTCTTTGTTGTTTATACTACAAGATTCACTGAATTCACATAATTTGAGCTTAGTAATAGTTTATAATTGAATTCCATTACATTTTAAAGTCAACATAAAATGCCAACTGCAACTCATTTTACTTTCATAATGTTATGTTATGTTTTCATAATGCATTTTAATGGAGTTATGCAATTATTTGGAAAAATTGATCAAAAATACATCCAGGAACACGTATTAAGAAAGTAAATAAGGTCCATTTTGATTTTATGTTTTACATCAAAATAAAAATATTTCTGTATGATAAAGAAATTAAAAGCCTTTGTTTAGATTTCAGTTAAATCATCTAAATACCTCATCTAAAACCTCCAGGTTCACCAGATCATCATCAGGACAGCTCTCAATGATCAGGGTTTTGCGAGTATTGATCCGCTCATGCCTGTAAAAGACAATACAGCAATGTTACAGCTTCAATAAACATGAAATACTAAAAAATCAATTCAGTCATAAACATGTAATTTATTGAGTTAAAGTGTCATTGATGTCTGTAGCACAAATGACCCTGGAGTACAAAATAAGTAGCACGGCCAACCATACATTGTATGGGTCAAAATTATCGTTTTTTTCCTTTATGTCAAAAATCATTGGGATATTAAGTAAATATCATGTTCCATGAAGACATTTTGTAAATTTCCTACTGTAAATATATCAAAACTTAATTTTTGATTAGTAATATGCATTGCTAAGAACTTAATTTGGACAGCTTTAAAGGCGATTTTCTCAATATTTCAAAATCAGATTACAGATTTTCAAATAGTTGTATCTCAGCCAAATATAGTCCTATGCTAACAAACCATACATCAATGAAAAGCGTATTTATTCAGCTTTCAGATAATGTATAAGAACATTGACCCTCATGACTGGTTTTGAGGTCCAGGGTCACAAATATTATAAGACTAGTTAGTTACATGTTTGCTAAATATTTAGTGGAGGTTTGTTAAAATCCTTAACCCTTACTATTAGGACCGTAATAGTGATGCTTGCCTTAGTAAACACCAAAAAACTAAATCTGGTAACACTTTATTTTAAAGTGTCCTTGTTTCATGTTATATATATACTTATTATCAGAGGTGTCATGCCCATTCAAAGTGAGGGGGCACGTGCCCCCTCCGATTTCTGAGCCAAGTGGATTTTGAATGCAGCTTCCAAAAGACAAAAAATAGCCAAATAATTTTTTTAAATATTTGATAAAATCAAATAATGTGTGATTACATCGTTCAGTGCAGCACAGCATCAGCTGCTAAATTCAAATCTGCTTTCGCTGGCTGGTGATGAGCCAGAGACAGACGCGCTTGTACAGCGCTGCATTATAACCAATCACACACAATTCTATTGAGCTTATGAATGCAATTGCCAATCAGAGACGTTCAGATGAGTCATCGCTGAAACGCGGTGTTTTGTTCATTTGCTCGCTGACTGAATTATCTGGCAAATTCTCTCATCAGAAACAACAAAGTGCAGATGTGCATACGAATATGTTAAGATATTCATTTCACAGTGTAAACAGTGATTTTAATGGTAGTTTTTGAGAGTGCCTGAACTCTGGCTGGACTGAATGAAAATGTTCTTTGATAATGTAAATGTTCTTTTTTCTCTGTAAAATGAAAGTGTTATAATTAATAACTTACAATATTGTTATTAAATTCACATTAAATACAAAGTCAGTCGTATTAAAAATATTTTATGGCATGACACCCATGTATCTGGTACTTAAGTAAAAAGTCAGGTTTTTATGTGTAGTTAATAGATTACACTATTAGTCTACTTTGCCCATCACCATTTATTAATCAAATAACATAATCTATAAAGGTGCAAAACGCATTTACTTACACATATTTGAGAATCGATATATTTCCTGATATAGTTAACACGTTTGCAAATATTTCAAATAAAAAGGAAAAAAAATGAATAAATAAAACAAGCCTATATCAGTTATACAGTGTTATCATGGCTGCAGTGTGTCACATGACACGCATGCCCCCCCCCCCCCTCCCCCCAGGTGCACCCTCAAAAATCATGAGTGCATGACGCCTATTACTATTATAATAACATTATGCATAATTGCATGCCAGTAACCCTAAACCGAACCCTAATCCTAACCCTAACCATATAGTAAGAACATGTCTCGTTAATTAATATTACTCAGTACTTAAATGTATAGTTACACTGCAACAAGAACACCTTGAAATAAAGTGTAACCCAAAATCTAAACATCTAGCATGCCATTCCTTTATGCGGCATCAGGGTGTGATGCAGGTCTATCCTCTGGGGTTTAAAGGCTATTATAGCGTGTAGTGAAAGCACTTCATCAGGGTTTGACCCTCTATTGTATTTTTGACCTTTAGATCATGAGGAAGCAGCTGCTCTATTCACAGCTCTTAAAACCCATCGGGCCTCGGGGACATGACAGCGTACAGACACGATACGCTGTGCTTTATGTGTGTGTGGCTGTGTTTCTGTGTGTGCATCAGTGTCCCCTCACTCTGTAATCACTTCACTGATATTTGCCATCAGTGACTAAACAGAGAGAGCACAGCCAAGCTCATAATCTCATTACGGCTCTCTCACTGTCACTATCAGGCTAGCAGATTATATGTGGCCTGGGGAATAAGTGGCTACAATCTGGCAAACCTTTGACTGTTTATTCACAATTACAGAGTGTACCAGCCCCCACTTTCTCAGAACAAGTTAGAATTGTCTTCATAGACACCCAAGAACAAGAGTAGTTAACATCCTGCCCAGATCAGTGTGTTTCAGTCAAGTGGAAACGAAGGTAAGACGTAAAATTCCCTCTGTTGCATTGAGTTCATCAGGGACTGTGAATCCTCATGTAACCCTGAATCAGAGACGTGGTGACAGGGTTAAGAGTACTAATGTTTCAGTGGTAGAATTCAGACGTATCTTAGTACAGAAATAAATCGCCCAAGCAACATAAACATAACGTAACCCCAAATATATAATTAAAGTGAAAAAGTGGTTTATTTACCATTTATATTATTATTGCCATTTATTTAAATGGTATTTGTATGTGGGTCTAATCAAAATCAGGGTGTAAACCAGTTTTGTTCAGTTCGTCTAAAAGTATATAACACTCACTTTATATGATAGATATTTTAAAGGGGTCATATGATGTTGCTAAAAAGAACATTATTTTGTGTATTTGGTGTAATTCAATGTGTTAACGCAGGTCCGAGGTTAAAAAAAACACATTATTTTCCACGTACTGTACATTATTGTTGCTCCTCTATGCTCCGCCTTTCTGAAACGCGTCAATTTTTACAAAGCTCATCGTTCTGAGAAGCAAGGTGTGCTCTGATTGGCCAGCTATCCAGTGCGTTGTGATTGGCCGAATACCTCAAGCATGTGACAGAAATGTTATGCCCCTTACCATGTTGTGATGCTGTGTTTTCCAGTCCATTCAGTGAGGACATAATTACTGATTATAATGACTTGTACGCGTTGCACCGTGCCGCATAAACATTACCATGTCTACATTTGTGATCGTAGAAATGCCAAACAAGCACTACTCTACAGTACACTGCTCAAAACTCGCGTTTGAATAGTCAGTAGCAAATTCTTTAAATAACGAAACATACTTACAGGCTGTGAGTCAGAAGCATCAGACTGTCCTTGCGACGTTGGAATTGCCCCACTTTATAGTGTTCACAGCCATTCAAAGTGTTCACATTGTAGGCTACTCTCTCCCAGGTTCAGGAAATAGTCCTCCGTAAAATGTGCTGCACACTGTTCTGGAACAGTGTTGTAAATATAACTTAACCGCTGATTTTCAGTTGTGTCTCATTTGGAATGCCAAACAAAGTACTTTCGCTTTCATAACGAAACACACAGCATCTCCACGACATGGCGGCGGCAACAACAATACTACAGCGAGAATAAAAGTTACGCCTTCTTTCATTGCATATACATTAGGGCGGTATTATGCAAATCTAACCACACCGTGACGTAGACATGTGGGGGCATGTTCGAATGAGCCGTTTTAGGAGGCTGTGGCAGAGACTTAATTTTTATAAAGAATATCTCTTTGGGTTTGAGACTTTATCTTTGCAACTTTACAGATCTTTTATATGCACAAACAGCTTGTAACACTCCAAAGAGAAAGGAAAACATGAAATCGCATAATATGACCCCTTTAAATAACCGTCACAATAAACATTAGGCCTTTCAAAGCTGTCTTTGTAGTAGTAAATAAACTAAATTAAACATTGACTAACAAAATGTTTTTAGTTTTATCTCAAGTAAAAAAAAAAACTAATTTTAAGCTAATTTAGCTTTTGTTTATGATGAAATTAAATTGTAAAAAGCAAAAACATTAAGGTAACCCTCTCCAATATTTTGGGAAATTTGGGGAAAATATGTATTGCAAACAAATGCTATTTGAAATTTTTATCATCAAAGAATCCTGAAAAAAAGCAGCAAAGCTGTTTTCAACGTTGATAATAATCAGAAATGCTTCTTGAGCAGCAAATCAGCATATTAAACTGATTTCTGATCATGTGACACTGAAGACATAAGTAATGATGCTGAAAATTCAGCTTTGATCACAGGAATACATTACATCTTCAAATGGATTCAAGTAAATATATACTGTGTGTGCGTGTGTGTGTGTGTGTGTGTGTGTGTGTGTGTGTGTGTGTGGTCTTTTGACTATAAAAGACTTTCAAAATCATTTTAAAATCTTACCAGCCATTTACCAATCTTACTAAGTTTTTAACTGAATCATGCTGTTTTTCATGTGAAAGGCCAGTCTTTGTCAAGCTTTAGATTACAGTAAACAAAAATATTTTACATTGTTCAATACATATTTGATATTCAGCAACTTTTAGACGAATCGAAAGGCCAATTTGAGTTAATTTTATAACTCAACTATTGAGAATACTACTGACAGGGTGTCCCCTCCTCAAAGGGCCTAAAGAATAGGTAATACAAGATCTGCAGGATTTTAAGGGTATAAATGAAAATTTTCAAGGAGAATCCAGTGGAAACTTTTTCTTTCATTATGTGTAGCATCTATAACAGCATCAGAGATATCCATTTGACTTGTATGCCGCTGAAGTGATGCCATCCGACTGAATCTAATGCTCCTGAATGCCAGCCTCTCAGAATAACCTGAGGAGCTTCATTCCTCCACAGATAACACTGCCATCTGCTGGAAAGAGGAAACCCTCAAGTGATAAATGGCACAGTAATAGAAAAAAACTCATAACCCACATGCTGTGATTCGTATATTTCTAGACTGTCACAACAGAAAGTCTCACTGTTTCACATTTAGACATGATAAATGCACCTCGACAGCTCTGCATCTATAGAAGACAGTGATAAATGCAAGTCAAGCAACTCACAATGACTGTTGTCATGGTCAAGGCTGCCAGATCTTTGGTCTGACCCTGAGGCGAATCAGAAAGCACTTCAAAATATCAATCTATGATTGGCAGGCTATTATAAACCTAAAAAATAATACTTCTGTTTAACCCACCCGTATATTTATAATCTCAAGCGGTGATGTTTAACGGTTAGCCTTTTTAAGCACGCAACACAATGTATTTTTCTCTACCTCATGAACATCTCGATGTGATTTCAGAAAAGTCAGAGTGTTGTTCTGGCCTGTGGTTTGCGTTGTAGGCAGGATGTACCTGGTCTTAGTTCTGCTACCCACGTCCTGTTGCTCGCGGATGAGGACTGACAGCTGCTGTCTGAGCGACGTGTCTTTCCCATGAGCCTGTTTAATGAACGGATGCTCCAGCAGATGCGTCACTGATGGACGTGTCTCAAAATCCTTTATCAAACACCTACAGATAGGAGAAGGGATGAAGAGGGAAAATATAAGAGAAGATAAACAGAAAGCAGAAAAGCATGCAAAGTCACAAACGACACACATAACAGCAGCAGTTTTCCATATAATGACAAGGAAATTAATGTGAAAACTGATTAATAAATGAAAAGCGAACAAGTAAAAAGTCCTGCATAATCATGTAAAGGCCTTCAGCGAGGTTAAGCATGTCACCTGTACATCGTCGTATGATCAAGAAGCTCTGTGAGGTCTGAACTGAACATCTGACCAGCAGTCTCTCTCTCTGTCTCTCGCTCTTTCTCTCTCATCACCATAGTATCCAGTGTAAACAGTCTTATCATGTGTCTACAGGCCTGTCTCTGTTGTTCTGGACTACATGCATGCAGTGTCCTGCTCAGAGACTGTGGTTACCTGTTGATCATGTCTCATGACACCTTTTACATATTTCTTTATGATCTGTATATGATATTTAATGATGGACACTTTTAGTGTACATCAAATCTACATTTAATTTCATGACTATTTCTTAGCACGCTTATATACACTTTTGGTAACAATTTATTTTAAGGTGTCCTTGTTCCATGTAACATGCAGTTACAATTATAATAACAATTAACTGCACATAATAACATGCAAGTAACCCTAAGCCAAACCCTAATCCTAACCCTAACCATATAGTAAGTACTTATAGTTAATTAATAATACTAAGTACTTAAAGATATAATTACACTGTAATAAGGACACCTTAAAATAAAGTGTAACCACACTTAAAAAGTGCACTTTGTAATAATGTCAAATTAAGATTTATTTGAAAGTACATGTTGAAGTATGATTTAATAATCGTTTGTCGTGCTATGAAGTACACATATTCTGATGTGTCGACCAACATACTGTGCTAAGGTACAAATACTTATGTGTTATTTAATATTATATTTAAAGTTAATATATTTTAAATGACTACTAAACTGCAAGGCAACTTCATTACAAATATTATTCAAATACACGACAAACAGATGCTTGTCAGTACTAAGCAGTAAATTGAATCATATTTCACTACCTTTAATTATGAAATTACTAAAGATGTACTTTAGTCCTACTTAAGTGGGTCAAAAAAGCAGTTTAAGTTTAGGTAATTGCATTCAATATAAATGTAAACAATAATGCATTTCATTTAATTGTGATTAACATGCAACTCAAAACAAAGCATATTATTTCCAAAGCAAGTAGGCTACTCCTTTTCTAGTTTGCTAAACTGTACTTCTTTTTCACAAGGGTAGTCACTAGCTGGACTGAATTTGGCAAAATGTCTTGACTTTCCCCATTCCTCCTCATCCGTCCAGTTTGGATTTCTTTTCTTGTTTCCCAGTTTTTCCGGAAAGTAAAGCACTAAGCACAGTGTCTGTCTAAATCTCAGTGGCCTGCTTTACACTCAACTGAAACTGGGGCTGTGCTGAGACCAGCTCCTCTAGAGTCTAGACCCCATTAAACGCAGTAGATTAGGCCCAGGGGTCTGTCATTAGCACTCGGCATGGCTGAGACTCTGAGCAGCAGGCGGCTCTGATAGCAGAGCACAGGCCATTCAGCTGCACAATTACACACACATTCATAACACAGCAACAACAGTGTGCTGTTATAGGACACACACAGGCAGAGAACAAACAGCCGGCACCTCGCGATAACATTGTGTCCCTGTTCACCACACACACACACACACACATTGACAGGATTTACTCAGCAGAATTATTTCTGACCTAATGGCTCTCAAAACACAATTTTTCTGTGTGATGTTCATAAAAACCTAGGCTGAAGCAGATTTACTGTGCCAAACACATGCTGAGCAATGCACTGCAATTTTTTTTCCTGCGAATATACGTTTTCTCACAGCTTTATTTAATTAATGATCACATCATAATTAGACAAGATTTATGCAGACAAATGCCGATTTTCTGAATAGTGACACTGGAGCATAGTTTGTGTACAGCAAAGCATCTTCAGCTCAGTAAATACTCCTCATAACAGAAGCACAAAAAAAAAAAAAAAGGTTCTTCAGCAGTTCTTTGTCGTAGTTGAGGTTAGCACCGCTAAGTGGTTCTTTGGCTCGTAATCATAGGGAACCAATTTAAGTGCTATATACCACCTATAAAGAACCTGTAATGGTTCTTCAGCGGTTCTTTGGGGTGGCTAAGGTGCTATGTAGCACTTAAAGTGGTTCCCCTATGATTACGAGCCAAAGAACCACTTTTAGTGGTATTCAGCACCATTTGTTTAGAGTAATATATTAGCAATATAGGAATATACTCATACTGTCATTTCTAATAAAGTCAATTTAGTTCTGTCATGAAACTCTAGATCCCCCACTACAAGCTGTCAGATAATCACAAATCAATATTACATGCAACCCATGGCTGTAACTAAACATGAAGCATAATTAATCTTAAATACAAAACTACAATTCAATTGAAATTAATGTACTACATTTTTATGATACATATTATTGAATTAAAAAATAAAATGGCGTTGTAAGTATTTCGTGTTAAACTATTTTATTAATAATAAAACACATTTCCTGTTTTTTTTAGGTTTGCAGGATACTATGTAGTTCTCATATATTTGTGTTTCTGGTACAGTTTTGCCATGTCTGCTAATTATGCAACATACATACATATAAACATACATACATAAATACATATCTTATATCTCGCACCCAAAGCACAATAACTAGGCTAATAAATATATTATACCAGTGGTTGCATAAACTGCTTAGACTAGTCTTAAAAAATTATATTTGAAAAAGACATGTAACTTTTAGTCATCTAATCATAACTTCTTAAAAACAGTTACAAAAAGCTAGATTGGTCTAATCTAAATCTAGACTGATTACGTCTGATTACTGCTAGATGATCAAACACAGTCTTAACATAGAGGCTATGTTTATGTTCATTTTTAGATAGCTTTTTTGAAATCTGGCAACCTTTTGCTTGGAGTTGAATGAAGTGAAGGTCGAGTAATTATTCTCAAGTAATTATTTTACCTATCACAAATCAAAGTGTACCTTTAACAAACAGTTCAGGTTAAATGACAGAAGATATCTCAAGTTGGAGTGAAACTTCAAAAGCATTCTATTCTAGAAACTAATAGCTAGTTAACAGCTCTTCAAAATTTAATTACACATCCATCAAATTTATGAACTGAGAAAATGAAGAGAGGATGTCAGAAAAATGGTATAAGCTTCCACAGTCATGCTACAGTACACGGAGTCTGCTGGAATAACCTGCGGTTAAGTGTCTTGCTCAAGGGCACAATGGTGCTAGTTAATGGCTCAACCAGTTTGAGACTTGAAACAACCAACCTTGAATTTTAACCACAACACCAACCAGCCATGTGTGTGGCAGACACTCAGGAGCATTTAAAGAGCACTCAGGATAAAATCCCACCAGCACACAGAAGCACACACACAAACACGCTTAATGAATATGACTGCGTCTGTGCTTTTAATTCATCACGAGCGGCCAGCAGACCTGCCACACTGACAAATGAACAACTAACACAAATAAATGAGTCAATTAGCATTCACAGCCCTCCTGCTGTGCACACAACATCCCTCTCTCTGATGTTTTCATTCTCAATAATGAAATAATAATCTGGGCTTTTCATTGCTTTTATATGTACAGACACACACACAGAGAGCTGGGCCTCTTTTATTTACAGCCTGTCTGACAGGAATTAAACCGTACATCTGAGAGGCGTTTGTGAAAACTTCTCACTGCATGTTTTGCTCATACAGAAACAGCCAGAATTGGTCTTGTCAAGTGCCATTACAGCTGAACCTACTGACAGGATGGAGGTACAACAACACAAAAAGGATCTGGACACTTAAGCCACATTTAAAATATCTGAAAAAGGAAAAAAGGAAAGGACGTGACTTGTGACTCGGAATTTGTGCACTGCATTTAACCCATTCAAGTGCACACACACAGCAGTGAACACACACACACCCGGAGCAGTGGGCATCCATTTATGCTGCTGCGCCCAGGGAGCAGTTGGGGGTTCGGTGCCTTGCTCAAGGGTCTCACCTCAGTCATGGTATTGAAGGTGCTGGTTATTCACTCAATTCCTGCCAGACCTGAGACTCAAACCTGCGACCTTTAGGTTACAAGTCCAACTTTCTATCCATTAGGCCACGACTACCCCTATATCATTGCATTACAAATATCATGACATGTTCATTTTAAATATCATATATCACGAGATATCAAATATCACATATCATGAGATGTTCATTTTAAAGAAAGATACAAAAGCACACTTAAGCCCTAAACACACTGCATGATTTTCAGCTGTCCCAGAAACACTTACTTAGACCACAATCTTTGGAATGGTAGCGTGTATACAATAAATGTTCAAAATTATTACAATTTTTTTTTTTTTTCGGAACCACTGAGAAATTCTAACACATTTCCTTTCTAATGTAAATACTCAGTATTTCTAGAGATCAGTATTTCTCAGTACTTCACACAGATTGGCTTGACGTAAAAAATAAAACACAATGCAAGTGACAGCACACATCAAAGGCTGAGTTTGGTCTGTACAGAAGAGAGACGAAGTTGCTGTACTCACTGAGCAATGAAGTGACAGAAACTCCTGCACCAGTGCTCCGGCTGGCGGAGGGTAGGAGACGGGTTCCTGCATAGAAAACACAAAGACACAACACACGTGAATGAGACACAAGAAAACGTATCGGATTGGCCTCATTCAGGGAGGGTAAATAAATTACAAAGCTAAAGGGACAACGGTGTTTTTTCAGAACAAATGTCTGTTCGCATTCATCTCCCTACACAAAGAAAAGCAGAAAACACAAACGCCTCATTCAGGTACAGACCTGTACCCAAGAGCAGCTATTCAGAACAGCTCATCTAGAAATCAAATGCTGCAGTCCTACTTTAAAATCACTATGTTCTCTTTACCTTCTCTTTATACCGTCACCATCAAAATCTCAAAAACTTTCTTACATTAATTGCGGACTTCAGGTTATAAATACAGCATATTGTTGCTATGCATTATTATATTAAACTACTGCATATTTTGACAATGTTGGGTTTAGCAATGATGTCTGGAATAGTTGTAGTGTCACTGATAAAAAGATCGTATTTTTCTATATTTAAATTTTTGTTAGTTTAGTTTACGTTTTTAAAATTTGTACAAATAGCAGTAATTTGACAAGCGCAAACGTTTGTAAATCTCATTACGTGATTCATTTGAATACTCTCCTCCCATAAATTTTGTGTCTGAAAGGGAAACTCCTACAAATGCATATTCAATAAGGTCAGGCGCAAAAATAACTGTGTCCATGCCTTTTCAGTGCTGATTCTTCACTGCACGTCTTTAGTAAAATCTGACAGTACAATTTTAACGCCAAAAGACAGTTTGCACTGGCGCTACTTTATTTTTATTTTTTTCCCTCACAAAAGTAAACTGTGGCAAGTTTAATCCAGTAATTAATAGGAATCACAGTTGCCAAAAGGAGTCTACCAGACTGTGACGTATATATTGTCATTATTATGAATTTTAAAAGTCATTATTGCTGGTCTTCAATGATAACGATACGTTATTTTAATAAACACATCAAGAAATAATAAGGGTTCATGATATTTTCCAAAAACCAAACATTTCCAAACTTTTGAAGGGCACTGTACAATATATACTTATGAGAACTACCCAACCTTTTTGTTTTGACTTTTCGATTTCCATTTTTGCATGTGTGTTTGAGTGACAGCAATGACTGAAGTACGTCAAATCCCACAAGCCCTCAGCACTTGAGTTGAGAGTTTTTACTGCAGAGAGGCAGACTTAAACGAGTCTTGAGCTCTTCAGTAGAACAGGTCGTATCTCAGATGAGCTGCTGTATATCTCAGTGAGGTGGAGTTGTAAGTGTTTAAGTCTTTAAGGCGCAGACTGTGGGCCAGGGACGCGTCGGTCCGCAGCAGGATGACATACGAGCCGCCCTGCAGAGTGTCTGGCAGGCAACATCTGTCCACAGAGCTGCCGAGTTATGAGAGCGAATAATCCCTCTGTCAGCTACACGCAGACAGAGCCATCTATTAACTCACACACACACTTTCACATGCCCATATATTAGCACACACACTCTCACAGGCTCATTTATTAACACACAAGCAGCTCTCAGTGGCTGTGATGCTGCAAGGCCTCAACCTCTGGGACAGTTTTAGGCCATCAAAGAAAACATCATTTTTAAGAGCAACATGCTGGAAAATGTCTTCCTGAACAACATACAGTGCATTCCAGCCTCAGGATGTTCATTGGAGACATTTGTACTCTAAAAAGTGCATTTGTTTACATTTATTTATACCAACCCCTGTAAAATAGAAGTGTGCTTAATTATATTGAATGTGCACTAGTAGTGTACTTCAGATCTTAAAGGTAAAAACTGTACTTGCATTCATATAATATTAAAGAAATAAAAAGTGTACTTAAAAGCATCCTTTTATGACCATGTTTAAACAAACCAAAGTTGTTTTAAAATGTGCAGTTTGTAATATATCATTAAATGTGTTTTACTTTATGTACTTTCTGTACAATATTTTGTCATGCTTTCAAGTATACTTATTTTGACCTACAAAAGTTCAAGTACTTTTTTTTATAATTTTAACTATAGTGTGTTATTTGATATTACATTTAAAGTTAAATTGCAACTTCATCATTACAGATGTTTAATTTATAAAATATTTAAATACATGACATGCAAGTTTCAATAGAAATGACAAAGTTTATTTTAGTTTACCATAAGTGCTTGTCAGTGCATTCAGCAGTACATTTTAACAATATTTCAAAGAAAATATAAGTAATTATGAAATATATTCCTACTAGAGGGTCTAAAATCCAGTTAATTGCATTTAATATAAATGTAAATTATAATACATTTTATTTATTTGCATTTAAGATGTAATTAAGTTTCTGAAAGTATTACATTCAGTTCTTAAGTATGTTATGTTAGAGTATTATTTCTGTAATATGCTACAGTGTACTCATTTTTCACAAGGTAACACTGGTACTTTCCATACAAATGTAAATCTCCAAAAGTCTGTACAAAATAATTTGTAAAAAACGTTATTCAGAGTGACAAAAATACTCCAAAGATAGTGGAAAAGTCATTAAAAGACATAACAGAACCCTAAAAGAAGCTCATAAAACATTTTGGCAACGATGAAGGAAGCTTCTAAACTCTAAAGCAGGGGTCACCAAACTTGATCCTGGAGGGCCTGTGTCCTGCAGAGTTTAGCTTCAACTTGCCTCAACACACCTCCCTGCCTTTTGGATTTTTTGTTATTAAAAATAAATAAGCTAGCCCAGCCCAGACGAAAAAAAGTAATGCAAAAGTAACAAAATGCATCATTTTCTATAAAAAAACTAAGTAACACAAAAAGGATTTTTTTTGTGGAGTAGTGTAATAATGTAATGCATTACTTTTAAAAGTAACTTTCCCCAACACTGCTGTAATGCCATGTTTACAATACATGTTTACATGCTTACAATACAATGTTGTAAGAATTGACCTAAATGACAGTAGAATAGATGTGCTCAATGCTCATGCGCCGCTTAAAACTCTGTGACGAGGACAGGAAGAGAAACAGCAATATGATTATATTCACAATTCATCCCTGCCTGCAGCGTCTTATTGTGTGATGGGCTGTTGTTAGGCAAATACGAACATGGAGCTCTCTTTTTTTTTTTATTCCCTCTACTTCTGCTTCAAGATCTCCTTATTTTTTTTCCTCTATGACTCTAAATCTAGTTTTGGCTTGATTGAAGTCCCAAACAGACATAAAGAGATGTAAAGAGCAGTGCAGGTCGAAGGACAGACATACTACTTAAAAACACATCTTTTCTGTCTTTCATCAGAAACTATCACCAAGAACAAAGCATCAGGCATATAAACCAACCCCTGTTAAACACAGTTTTCTTTTTTTCCACGGTAATCTGTCATTCTGTGCTGCTCTAAGTCACTGGGTGCTTTGATAGATATTCAGACAGGCCGTCCTCTCTGAAGAACACATCAAAGGAAAATAACCGACTCCTTCAATGCAAAATATAATGCGTGCCTGCAGCCACACACTCGCCTTGATGTTGCAGTGCTGTAGAGAGCTGCTTATACATAACAAAGTGAAGGCAATGTCGCTGATGGCGCTGCTATTGTGCTGGGTAAATTCTGCCATGGTATTCACCCTTATTGGCTGTTCGTGAGCACAGGCAAACAGGATGTAAACACGCTTGGTTTATTCTAATCTAGCCGCAGAGCCATTAAACTCTGACTGGCAAACAGTCACGCTTTCAGCCATGTTACTCACAGCATCAGTTTGTTACGCTGTAGATGACAAGACACAGACAGAGGGAGGGAGAGGTGGATAGATTTACATAAATGTAAGAGTGAATCTCATAAAACCTGTCAGGTATACATCTACAGTAGGTCATATTTCAACCCAAAATCAGAAGAAAAAATACTTTGAGTAAACATAATTAAGTCTATTTTCAGGACCTAAAAAAAAAAAGATTTATTGTCTAATTTTAAAGTATTTTGTAAGTGTTAAATATATAGTTCACCCAAAAATTAACATTTAGTGAAAATGTATTCACCCTTAGACCAAGATATAGATGAGTTTGCTTCTTCATCGGAACAGATTTGTAGCATTGCATTACTTGCTCACCAATGGAAGCTCTGCAGTGAATGGGTGCCGTCAGAATGAGAGCCCAAACAGCTGATAAAATAATTCACAAGTAATCAACATGACTCTAGTCCATCAATTAACATGTTGTGAAGTGAGAAAGATTATGGATAGATTATTATGGATAGAGCACCCGTATTTTGGCCAGAAGCGATGGTTTAAAGTGAAAACACATTAATGGTGGATTTGTTTCTGACAGACACGCAGCTTTTCACTTCACAAGACATTAACTGATGTATTGGAGTGGTGTGGATTACTTTTGGATTATTGTGATGTTTTTAGCAGCTGTTTGAACTCTCATTCAGACAGCACTCATTCACTGCAGAGGATCCATTGCTGAGCAAGTGATGTAATGCTACATTTCCACAAATCAAAAATTAATTGATTACTATATTATTTAGGGGGAAATTACTTATATATATATATATATATATATATATATATTGTGATGGGAGGAGCCAACGACAGACACAGTGGGTGTGGCGTCAGGCCTCGGAGAGGCTTTTATTAAACAAAAATCAATAAAAAAAATGCGGCTTTCATCCTGACTCTGGATCCTGCGGCTCACATCTCTGTTGGCGCAACGTCCCTCAACGCACCCTTCCTGGACCCACGAGGACACCAGCGTGCATGCACGGGGGAAGAGACCGGTCTCCCGAGGAGAGGCGCGCTTGGCATTTAAACAGCGGCGGTGATGAGGCTTCATTCCATTCAGCTGTGCCTCATCACACGCCGCCAGCCCGTGTTGTTCCCATGCCCCTCCTCTCACACACCCACTCCCGTCGGGAGCCTGGTGAAGGGCGACGAATAAGGGACGGGGTGGTGATGATAATAAGGGGGAGGGCCACCGACTCGTCACAATATATATATATAAATAATTTACAACTAATTGTAAGTCATCCTGTGGCCCCCTTGAATGTTTAGAGAGGGCCCCTATAGGGTCCTAGCCTCCTAGTTGAGATGCACTAATCTACAAACATTATATATTATCATAATGTCTAACACAGTTTAGAATATCTCTTTTGGGTTGAGAAACAATCTGTATGTCATTCACTGAAAAGAGATTTATACTAAACACCAGACTCTGGAAATTCCCTTCATCCATCTTGACATTATCACACACACACACACACACACACACACACACACACACACGTTTTTCCCATGATGGTGATAATTTCCATAGACTTTCATTGAGCCAAATGATTTTTTTTCAGTTCTCTAACTGTAGCCGTACCCCTAAACCCCCAAACTATTTTTGCATGTACTGTAAATGTTGATTTACAGTCGTCTAATATCACTGTACTCTGTTCAGTAAGGTAGGTAAACTGCAGTAGGTAAAAGCACAGCCTCAGACGGACACACAAACATGACTCCAACACAAGCAGTGTAGCTACACAAGCTTCGGATGATAAATGACATGGCAGACATTTTGTCAATACTAATCTGTTTCACAATTCCTCAACCTCCCAGTAGCCGGTCATACTGATAAAATTATTTGTAGACAAGTGGAAATGAAGGCAAAGAACTGCCACCAGCTAAACACAGAAACTTAAAAATAAATAAATACATTTTAAAAAACCTCTTTACAATATGAAAGAGTGATGGCATGGTATATTGTCTTTTTTACTGTATAAGATTCCATACATGCTACACTGCCACTGATATGCCAGTGTGGTAAAAATAGACAAAATGTGACTAACGTGAGTTTCCACGTGTCAGGAATAGACTGGTAGAAACAACAGGTAAGGTAACTCAATGAGGATTTATTCAACTAAGGAGTGCAGCAAAACACAGGAAAGTTCAGAATGCAATAATCACCCAACCCATCTCATGAAAGTGCGTATAAATAGTACGCCAAATAAAAATGAAAACTCGTGGTATTTCTATGCAAAAATGGACTTTGGCATGTATATGCTACGCGATGGGTAGGATTAGGGTTGTGGGGTAGATGCGTATCATATGTACACGAAAACTGCGTATCATATGCACGCCAAACACGTCCGTATTATATATATACGCCAAAGTCCATTTTTGCATATCAATACCACGAGTTTTCATTTTTATTTGGCGTACTACTTATACGCATTTTCATGAGACCGGGCTCTAATCATCATAACTTAATTAAGAAAAATAATACACAAAGTCTCTGCACATGTTTCAGGAACGGAATTGGATGAAACCAGGGACAACCAGAAACAAACCAAGATAAGTGAATTACGTAGATGAGCAGAGGGTTTCACTTATCTTGATATTAATCTCCCTTTTTCACTTTTCTAGGATCGGGGAGTCAAGGACAGACAGGCAGAGCAGAAGGAAGGCAGGTTAGTAGTCAGGTAAGTATCCACAAAGTCTTAAACCTTCAGAAGGTTAGACGGCTGGTGAAGAAGTAAGCTGGAGGTCTGAAGACAGATGACCAGGCATGAGAACACAGGGGGTTAGGGTCTCCTCATCCACCACCAGGGAACCAACAGTTGGGACAGATATTGGACTAGGCCATAGTCTGGAGCCTTAACTGGGCTCTGGTCAGGGGCTGAAGCCAGCATTCAAATTTGGTTAGGGGTTGAAGCCAACACCAGTCTCAGGTTGAGGGTGAAAATGTACTCTGGACTCTGGTCGGGGACTTGTGCATGCACTAGACCTTGGTCAAAGTCCGTTTAGGACATCTGTCGGGGCCTGAAACCAGCACTTGACTCTGGTTTGGGGCTGGAGCCTGCACTGAACTTTGGTCAGGGGCTGGAGCCTGCACTGGACTCGGGTCAGGGGCTGGAGCCTGCGCTGGACCAGGGTCAGGGGCTGGAGCCTGCACTGGACCTTGGTCTGGAACCGATACCCTCTCTGGGCCAACCTCGGGATCAGAAGCCCTCTCTGGGCTAAACTCAGGCACAGGGGCCCTCTCTGGGCTAAACTCAGGAACAGAAGCCCTCTTTGGGCTAAACTCTGGAACAGGAGCCCATTCTGGGCTAAACTTGGAAACAGGAGCCTTCTCTGGGCTAAACTTGGGAACAGAAGCCTTGTCTGGGCCAAACTCAGGAACGGAAGCCTTCTCTGGGCCAAACTCGAGAACAGAAGCCCTCTCTGGGCCTAACTCGGGAGCTGGAGCCCTCTCTGGGCCAAAGTCGGGAACAGGAGCTCTTTCTGGGCCAAACTCGGAAACAGGAGCCAGGGGTGCAAACTCGTCAGGGGTGAAAAAGGTGACATGATTGAAGAATTTTTAGATATTTGGACTAGAAACAATAATATTTTGCAGTGCACCATTCAAGGATAAACACATAAAAGACATTTGAGCGACAACTATGCTCTACAATCAACAAGGATTGTTGTTAAGATGTTACATGAACTTAGTCAGGGCAAATAAACCACTGTAAATCTTCATTTCAGCAATCGAATTTTTGAAGCAGCTTACGGGAAAAACGTGAGGTGTTTCTCCGTCTTGAAACAGGCTGTAACAGGCGGACACTTAGCTATGGCTTAGTGCTGCCTCCACTTGAGCGGAGTGATACTAATATTACTGTACATTAAACGCTATGCTTTACTTGTAGGTCGAGCAGTTCTCAAATCGACTTCATGTCAGTGGCATAGCTTACTGATATGTGAGACAAATGTTAAGGTCGAGACTGAGGAGCATTTTGAAAAGGGTAGCAAACTAATGTAGCGATAACGTAACATACAATCTTCATAGCTATTGCAACAGCAGCCTGAGGCAAAAAAATAAATAAAAATAAAACCAGCAGCCTCATGCTAATCACCATTTATACTGGAACACAATTTACAGCAGATACAAATGCATTCCGTCCTGCTCTACAGCAAACTTAATTTAGCTAGCTACAAACAGGCTAATCTAACCACCAACATAGCCCAATTACTTCAAAAATAAGTTGCTTGCAGTTAGCTTGTTCCTTCACATTTTACGTAGCCTCTGGAAATATGGATAGTTGCCTGCAGCGTCTAAAAGTTATGCTTTAGGAGTGAGATTGGTTGGATGAGGGAAAGGACATTAAGGTAAGCCAATCAGAGGCAGAGTAGGGCGGGTCCATTTTCCATTTGGCAACAGGGGAAAAAAATGCTACAGGTGCCATGACAGATGACTCGCAGATACGACCCCCCCCCCCACCCCCCACTTTTATTTTTTTACAGATCTACACGATACACGCGAATGACCTATTTCAAGGTAAAAACTGCGAATTTCAACGAAAGGTGACAAGTTTGCACCCCTGGGAGCCCTCTCTGGGCTAAACTCTGGAACACAAGCCTTCTCTCAACTCTGGTCAGGGGCTAGAACCATCTCTTGACTCCGGTCAGGGGCTTGAGCAGATCTGGAGTTGTCAATAAAGTCTGAGATGGGTGTATGGTCTGGATGGGATTCTCACGTGGGCCTTTGGACTGAAGGTAAACTTAGTTGTAGCCCACTGGTACGAGTGAGCTCTTCACTGAATTCTGGAGTAGGAACGGCCTCTAAATCACCTTAGACTGTAGTGGATTCTGGATCAAACTTGACTGGAGATCCTTAGCCACTTCGCCCAAAGTAAATGCTGATCCTACTATTCAAAGAGCAAAGTCGATGTAAGAATCCAGCTCCCAGATAAGATCAGACCTAGGTAACTCAATGAGGATTTATTCAACTAAGGAGTACAGTAAAACACAGGCAAGTTCAGAATGCAATAAGCATCATAACTTAACTAAGGAAGATAATACTGAAAGTCTCTGCACACGTTTCAGGAACGGAATTGGACGAAACCAGAGACAACTGAAAACAAACTAAGATAAGTGAATCACATAGATGAGCAGAGTGTAAGTGCCAGTGTAAGCACTTAGTGTACATCAAATCTTAAAAGTACAGAACATTAAAACTATACTCGCAAATAAAGCCATTTAAAGAAAGTACACTTTAATACACTTAAGCACACTTTTAAAAACTGTCAAATTTAAACTGTTACTTTTAAAGTAGAATTTAAAAATAATAGTTTTAATAATCTTTTGTTGTGCTTTAAAGTATACTTATTTTGATGTGTTGACTAACTTACTAAATTACATGTAGAGCACTTAATTATTATCTTTGTTAATTAAATTTAATATTATTTTCTTTAAGTTAATGGGCCTATATTTTAAATGTACTAAATTGCAACTTCATTACAAATTAATAATTATAAACATATATCCAAAAATATGCAAAAAATAATGCTGCAGGGGTGTGAACTGCATGAATCGGTGCTCTTTGGATGCAGGATTCATGTCCTCAAAAAAACTCATAAATCCAAGGCACTCGAAAAATATTGTGAAAAAGTTAAAAAGCCGGCTTTAACATTGAAAACAACAAACGTGCACCCAATTAATTGCAAACATATTTAACTACATTAGTTAGTTATGATAGAAATAACATTAAAGTATTTTAGAATGCTTCTTAGTACAATCGTTAGTAAACATATTTCAAAGTCAATTCAAGTAATTACACTTAAAATCACATTAATTAAGTGAGTTGTTCATGCAAATTCACTGTGCTGACCAACAAAAAGCTGCTTGGTTTGAAAGTGACATCCGTGTGAGCTGTGGTTCATCGCTACACCATTTGTCCAGGCTTAACATGAGCCTTTAACTCTGATGGTTAGGTGAAGTGGATTAAATACACCACAGCTAGCTCAGGCTTTGAAGATTTCCAGTAAATATAAATGATTTAGCCTTAAAGGGTTACTCCACCCCAAAATGACAATTATTACTTACCCCCATGTCGTTCCAAACCCGTAAAATCTTCATTCGTCTTCGGAACACAATTAAAGATGAAAGATTAAAACCAAGAGGCTTGTGACTGTCCCATTGACTGTTAAGTAAATAACACTGTCAAGGCCCAGAAAAGTATGAAAGAAATCGTCAAAATAGTCCATCTGTGGTTCAATCTGAATTTTATGAAGCGACGAGAACACTTTTTGTGGGCAAGGAAAACAAAATCTTCTCCTCCATGACACTTTCTGCAAGCGCATCTATGAGTTCACGAGCAGACCACGACACATGCGTACAGACAGTCTGTACGTTGGCCTCTATGTTAGCAGGTCATGGCGCATGCATCGTGCGTGATCTGAGACGTGTTTCGTCTGTACGCATGCATCACAGTCTGCTCGTGAACTCAGGAACGCATTTGCAGGAAGTGTCACAGAGGAGAAGAAAAACTTGGATAAAGTCGATATTTCGTTTTCTTTGCGCACAAAAAGTTTTCTCGTCATTTCATAAAAAGCGCTATATAAATAAAGGTGACTTGACTTTCAGATTGAACCACTGATGGCAAATGGACTATTTTGACGATGTCTTTCATACTTTTCTGGGCCTTGACAGTGTTATTTACTTGGCAGTCTATGGGACAGTCACAAGCCTCCCGGGTTTATCTTAAATTGTGTTCCGAAGACGAACAAAGCTTTTACGGGTTTGGAACAACATGGCGGTAAGTGATTAATGACAAAATTTTCATTTTGGGGTGGAGTAACCCTTTAATTAAAAACCCAGGAGTCCTTGTACTGTATATTTCAGTGAGAAAAGTGTGTTAGCTTGAGCTCCAATAATGGCATTGAGGCTGGGAACTGTGCAGCCTTCTGTATGAACAGCTATTCAGTTCCCTCTCATGTCCTTCATCAGGAGTCAAACATTTGATGCTGACAGGCTCCGATCGCTCCACACCCCTCTCCGTCTGAGAGCGGGGCTGATGGTGGGAACGCCGGCCCGGACAGATGACATGTTAACAGAATCATTTCACGCCCCAGTACACACACCAACACTGATTTATTCACCCGCTGCTGTGCTAAAGGTCCCACGCATCTGATTTATGCGCCCCAGTCCAAATATCTAATTTCATTTGAAAAAAGAAAGAAAGAAAAGGAAGGTAGAAGCAAGAGATAGAGGGGGAGAGACAGGTGGGAGAAAAAGTAGAGGGAGCACATCATTTTAAAGCACGTCATGACGGTGTAGATACTATATATGATTATTGCACTCAGGCATAAACTATAAGACAAATGGGCTGGCAAAGTCAAAGTATTCTAACATTATCATTTCTCATATCCAGCATTCATAATCGAAACATCAAGCGGCATTAAAGCACCTTTACGCTACCCAAGCTCACTGAAAATACTTGCTTCTACCTACATTTCTGCAAAACTCAAAAAATTTACCTAAATGTATGAATTTCTGATCTATCTATCTATCTATCTATCTATCTATCTATCTATCTATCTATCTATCTATCTATCTATCTATCTTCATATCAGTTTATTGTTTAAAATGGTCCATTTGTGTGTGTATCCTAAATGTTTAAATCTTTTGAATGAATGAATGAATGAATGACTGACCATTTCGCTAGATAAGACACTTATTCCTTGGCTGGGATCGTGTAGAGACCTTTGAAGCTGCATTGAAACTGCAGTTTGGACCTTTAACCCATTGGCCACCACTGAAGCCCACTATATGGAGAAAAATCCTAGAATGGTTTTCTCAAAAATCTTAATTTCTTTTCGATTAAAGAAAAGGAAAGACATGAACATCTTGGCATGGGGGTGAGTAAATAATCAGGAAATTTTAATTCTGGAGTGAACTAATCCTTTAACTTTGATTACACCAGTACCATTTCACTTTTTTCTCTCTCTCTTGAAAAGTAGGCATTATTCAGCATAATGTATAATACATAATGTGCAGTAAGCTAGTATTCTATGTCACTGAGTTGCGTAGCCTCTCTCTAAAAGTGAGCAAACCGCTGCGGTGTCAGTGTCCCGACAGTGAGCGGCCCATCCCCTGCAGGCCTGGAGCGGGGCAGATAACATGAGTGTCAGCCTCATCTAAATGACAATGGGGAAGGGAGTGCGGCTAATCACAAATGCAAATTGCAATCAAAGGACATAACCACAATGCATTCTGGGTGATAACAGTGTGATCATAAAGATGGCAAAAGGTCAGATTCTCCTCAAAGCTCTTACAGTTTATCATTAAACAGAATATTGAGACACATGAGATCCCCCATTTCTGTGATGAAAAAACAGTCAAGCTAAATGAGGGTAAACTGGGAAATCACCAAGCATGACAAAGAGCACAGTGGAAAATTAAACTGAATAAAGCACCAATGTGTCAGTTCACAATTTCAAGAGTCATATCATTGAAAAAACTATTTACATTTACTACACAAATCTTCATTCCAGTAAGGATAGACAATTTACTAAAAATAATCACCAAAAGAAATAGTCACAGTATTGACAACACAACCAGCTCATTAAACCACACGCTTCCACATCCACACCTATTCAGTATTCAGCATCTTGGCCCAGCCTGATGTATGATGCGGTAAAGAGATATTAACCAATCATAACAGAGATCATTTGCATATCACATTTGCATTTGCAGTCACAAAAACAGCCAGGCTGCATCCAAAATTGCATACCTCCCCATAGTAGGCAAAAAACAATATGAGACCAGAGTTGTATGTTCAGATTCACAGTATTCATAATACAGTAGGCATGAAGTCTCCAGATGACCTACTACTCTGAAATGCACATTCAATAAACACTTTACCATCTCATGACCACAGAAAGGATTTGTGAATGGCAGTGAAGCAACACAACTGATGCTGGTAGGTCACATGACAATGACAACATGACGAACGTAGTACATTCAGATTATGTTCATACTACACATAATTACACTATATAAAGCATACCATATATGTGACCCTGGAGCACAAAAACAGTCATAAGTAGCATGGGTATATTTGTAGCAATAGCCAACATTACATTGTATGGGTCAAAATTATTGATTTTTTCTATTATGCCAAAAATCATTAGGATATTAATTAAAGATCATGTTCCATGAAGATATTTTGTAAATTTCCTAATGTAAATATATCAAAACTTAATTTCTGATTAGTAATATGCATTGTTAAGGACTTAATCTAGACAACTTTAAAGGCGATTTTCTCAATATTCCGTTTTTTGCACCCTCAAATTCCAGATTTTCAAATAGACTAGTTGTAGGCTATCTCGGCCAAATATTGTCCTATGCTTACAAACCATACATCAATGGAAAGCTTATGTATTCAGCTAAAAATTGACCCTTATAGAGACAGACAGACGGACAGACGGACAGACAGACAGACAGACAGATAGACAGACAGACAGACAGACAGACAGATAGACAGATAGACAGATAGACAGATAGACAGATAGATAGATAGATAGATAGATAGATAGATAGATAGATAGATAGATAGATAGATAGATAGATAGATAGATAGATGATTTGAGGGCACTCTCTGATTCAAGTGTTTTCATTGGTTGCTTGATTTTCCAACCTGCTGTCACTGAGTGACATCACTCTCAGTCAGAGCGTCATGGTGAATGAGGATTATGAGGTATTTCTTCTCTCTTTCACTGTATTATCATTCCTATTCCTATTTCCAATTTTCCAATTTTCCTCAATCTCTCCTGTCTATCTCCATTTCCATCTGTTCCTCCCTCTATTTGCTCACGCTCCCCAATCTTTAGTGAGTGCTGTGTGAATATAGCTCCCCCTGCTGTCTCACCGCGGTATTTTGAAGAGTGCTTTGACGGGGTGCATCTCGGCCAGGGGTGGGTCTCCGTCTGCCAGCTCTATGGCAGTGATGCCCAGAGACCACACATCACAGCGGGCGTCATATGAGTAGTCATACTGCTGTTCACACGCTATCACCTGCACACAGAGAAACACAGAGGGATCACACACACACCATCACGTCCACTCTTCTACACTGAAAACAAACAACAAACAAAAATAAAATAAGACGGTGCAGAAACAATTTTCACTCAGAAACATACGCTAAGAAGCAAATATGCAGACAATTACAATAAACTGACAAGGAGTAAATTAATCAAATGTGAAAATTTGAAGCAGAAAACGGAAATGTATTTACTTTTTTTACAGTTCACTTTCAGGAGAGATCTCAGCTGTGCTCAGATTTGTCAAGATACTAGAGTATGCTATTATTTTATTAAATTCTTATTAGGAGTTATGCAATCTATATTAACTTGATAGCTCTAAAACTGAATGTCAACCATTGACTCATGTGTGTCTATTTTTATATTCCCAAAGGAATTTTAGCAAAAACATCTGATTCTCACAATAAATATAATTGATAACTTCAGGTAAACTGAATGGACTCCAGTTCTAGCTAAAGTCATATTAAATATTAGAGGGATTCATATCAGTTTTATTATTATATGGTTTAAAACTAATAAATAAGCTCATTTACACAGTATATTCATGTGAATTTAGCCGAATCATTTTCCAAATTAAACTAATTTTATTTCAGCTCCAGTTAACCAATATTTGTTATATTTAATCATTACTGTACTGTACTAATCACAACAATTATGTTGTTCTGCAGCATTAAATCAGTCTATCAGAAACACTGTGGCCAATCGGCATATTGCTGAGCGTTTCATTTAGACTGTATTTTAATTGGCCCTGAGGGGCCTCCCCCACTGGCCCCATCACCTCATTTTATTTCACTCTCACAGAGTGGTGCTCAGCTATTAACCTTCACATGACCCACCCACCCACACACACACATCTCCGTTAGATAGCTCACTAATGCATACGGTATACACAAAAGCACACTACGCATTACGATACATATTTTTCACAAAGAAAGTGAATCTACTCACTGGTTAAAGGAACACAGATTGTTTCAGTGAGTACAGTACATAAAAAAACTTTGCAAAAGTACCTATTAGAAATAAAATAATCAACATAGGCTTACTGGAAAATTAATTTATATAGTGCTTTCACAATATAGTTTCAGAGCAGCTTTACAGAAAATCATGATGTTAATGTTTATAATATCTTAAGAGTTACATTTGAAAGATTATAGCTAGGTGATTATATATTTTATACTTTGGGATGATATAAACATTTAAGCCGTTGAGATTTACTATGTAGTATTTATCTTTTTATGTGAGTATACCGTATGCATGTGGTTAAATTTGTATATACTTAGACAGGGGTGTCCAATTCTGCTCCTTCAGGCCACTGTCCTGCAAAGTGTAGTTCCCACCCCAACAAGCTAGAGCTAATCTCTGCAAGACAGTGGCGCTCCAGGACTGAGTTTGGAGAACCCTGTACCTATATATTCAAATTTATATACTGTATAAATCTGTGCGATAATGTAGTTTAAAAATGTGCCTTTACATGTATTTTTGCAAAACTCTAATAACATATAAATACAATTTACTGAAGTTTACAACTGAAATGAACACTAGTGGCAGTAAAACACTAACAACATTTATTAATTTCCACATAAATTATGATTATAGGGGCAGATTATCAATTATTAAATACTTATTTTTGCATGGTTCATTGCACAAGAAAACCACAAAACACTTTTACCATAATACATGATTTGTAAACCAATACATCTTGACATTTGCATCACATAACCAGCTCCATATGTATGGTTGATGTAGTAAACTTGCTCAGTAGCTCACCTGATACAGCACTGCACTTGCAGAGCACTCGGGTATGAGTCACAATAAAAGAGCAGCAAATCTTGTAGATGCAAACTAAAATGGCATGATTGCGATAGCAAATATGTTTTTATCTCAGAGTTTCTTTTGTTCCCACTATCGGTTAGCTTTAGGGTAGAGAACAGGGTAGGGGGAATGTTATTTTCAAACACGATTAACCTGAGTGATTAGCAGCACTCACTGGGTATTTTATTTCCAAACTGCCACAATACATACAACAACCAATGACAATTTTGCCACTGACACAGTTTTCCAATGAGCCTTAGTTGAAAATAATACATTTAATGAGGTTTCTTCTAAAAGGATAGAATAAAGAAGAATTTCCCCAACTTGTATGTTAAAAAAAGAAAGAAATTTATGAGAAAGTCCTGGATGTTCTTCTTCATACAACAAATACGACTAATGCTCTATATTACAAGCATTTTAAAGTCATATGATTGCTTTGTTTGGGGAACAGTCTGAACGTTTACGTTATTTATTTATAATATTCCTTTCTGTTACGGCTCTTTATTATCATTCATTCATGTCTGAGAACCAGCCTGCTAAAACACATACCAACATGTTATATTTGAATAGAATTCACTTTGAATTCACTTTCATTGTGCAGAAAAGAGCAGACAGAACATTTAGCTAAACACTGAACCATTTCATTTTTCAGTGACATGATGGTGAAAGATTTGTACAGAACTTTTGTTTTTGTGTGAACTACCCATTTAAGTATTAAATGATTTGTACTGTATCAAAGAAAGAGGTAAGGTGAAAGAGATTGAAAGGGAGAAATAAAGAGAGTAAAGTAGTATTTTTATGACAGGACAGACCTCAGGAGCCATCCAGAACGGGGTTCCCACTGATGTGTTTCGGCGTAGACGGGCACTCGTCAGCTGAGCTGAGACGCCTGCAAGAAATCGGAGACCTCGTGTGTCAGAATCATAGCTTAACAGGGTTCCTTGAATGTGTGTTTTTTTTTTTTTTACTGAACATTTGTGAACATCTGTGATAATAAACAACAATAACTGTACAATTATTTCTCAAGCAGGACCAAATAGCAGTTCTATGGATTCAGACATTTAGGGGGTGGCAAATGATCTGATGTGACATTAGGGCAGGGAGCGGGCGGCAGGCATTCATCAGCATTACGTGATGAGGGCATTTTGCTTCCCAGCAGGGATCCAATTCTTTCTCACATGCACACAGGACAAACAGGCCTCAGGCAGAATCAGTCGCCCCACACACCCTCCTCTCCTCCTCACACACACACACACACACACACACACACACTTTCCACGCAGAACACCATTTAACCTCACACACACAGGTGTGTGAAGGTGTGTTTGATGAAGCACACAGACGCCTGAACGGCTCCACCTCAATTTAGTGGCATTTAATTTGCTGATAACTCATGAACCACGGTACAGCATTAGCATACTGTTCGTTTTATTATGCATACAATAATAATATGATGTGTATCTGAATAAAGATAATATAATTTAAATCTCAACAAATTAATTGCTAGTAAACTGAGGCAGTGCACACATGGTGTTTTACACTCTTATACAAGATATTGGTTAGAAGTATAAGGTATCCCTTGTGAAAAAGAAGTGTGCTTAAATGTACAGAAAGTGCACCTGTATTGTACTTGTAATGAAAGTATATTTTGTTGTAATTTTAATAGTGATGCATTACTTTACTAGTTACTTGAAAAAGTAATCTGACTACTTAACTCGCATTACTTGTAAAGCATTAACCGCAACACTGACACTTTCATTACTGTGTTTCTTAAAACACTTTAAAAAGTGCACTTTGTAATAAATTTGGATTAAAAGTTTTGCTTTGAAATTTAAATTATTGTTTTAATATTTTTGTTGTGGTTTAATTTTAAATTTGTTATTAAATATTACATTTAAAGTTAATATATTTTACATTTTCTAAATTGCAACTTCATCATTGCAAATGTGTATATATATTTGTTGCAAACATATTTTAATACACTGAAATGACATTAGGGTATATTTTAGTTTTCTATAAATACTTGTCAGTACATTCAGCAGGATACTTTAACCATATTTCAAATACAGAAGTATATAGAAGTAATTATGAAATGCATATAAAGATGACCTTAAGTCCTACTCTAAAGTTCAGCTAATTGCATGTAAATTTAAACTATAATTGCAATCAACGTGTGCACAAGTGCATTCAATTCCGACTGAATTTTAAAGTACATTCTTTTAAAGTACATATTTCCATATAAGTATGCTAAAGTGTACTTTTTTTTCACAAGGAATTGCAGACTTTCATATTAATTTAATTTAGTTTAAGTTACATGTAGCAATAAATCCTGTAAATAATACTAATATTTTTTTTTAGGGTTGATAATTACTGATATCTAAAGCAAATCTATTTAAGATGTTTATCAACATAAATACACTTTTTGTTTGTCATGTTCAGTATTTTAGTTGCAGTGTCTAATTAAAACAATACTTCACCTAAAAATAAAAATTATGTCTTTATTTACTCTCATGTCACTTGAAACTAGTATGTTGGCCATATTGGAGTATACCATTGTTGTGTAGGAAGAAAAATGTTTATAAAACTCTTTAAATCAAATTAAAACCCTCTTTCTATAATAAAAGTCTCCTTTCTCTGCAGCAGTAGCCATTACCGAAGTCCACAAGTTTGACTCCACCGTCTGTGGTGAGGAGGATGTTGTTGCCCTTCACATCACGGTGGATTATTCTGTTGTTGTGAAGATGCTGGAGACCCTGAAAAAAAGCAAGAGAAATGAGACAGTAAGTGGTGACTGAAGGCCAGACTGCCTCTGATCGGCCCCAGAAGTCTACAGCTGGACACCCTCTGTCTTTCCTCACTATCACAGCCCAAAATAACTACTCTGGCACAGTCAGAGCGCTGAGGCAGCGTTCCCTGTGCTGGTGTGAGCAGATTACTTCAGTCTGTCTCTCTCTCTCTGTGTGTGTGTGTGTGTGTGTGTGTGTGTGTGTGTGTGTGTGTGTGTGTGTGTTTGTGTGCTGTATCTCACCAGAAGTGCTCCATACAGGATGTAGGATATGATGGGCTCCTCAAGACGTTTTCCCCTCATCAGCAAACCCTTTATCAGGTCAGTTACTGAACCCCCATTACACAACTAAAAGAGAGAAATGCCAGACAGAGAGGAAAAGTAATGAGGAAAGGGAGAGAGAAAAGAACGATAAGCAACTAAACAACAGAAACTACATTAGTAAGGACTAAGCACTTTTTATGAGTCATAAAATAACAAAACACACCACACAGCAAAATATCAGTAAAAATATCATAATATCAGACAATATTATGTATTAAATAGTTCACCTAAAGAGAATTCTATCATCTTTTATTCAGCTTCATGCCGTTGCAAACATACAGTCTTCCTTTCTTTGGTAGAAAATTGAATAACATATTTCTAATATATATATATATATTGTGACGAGCGTCCCGATTACTCATCAGCGTCGCCCTGGAAACGGATCAGGAACACCTGCACTCCCTCATCACCGGCCGCCTGGTCGCAACTGCTGCTCGTCACCAACCGGGCTATAAAGCCACGCCGAACCAAGCCACAAGTGAGTTCATTCTCCATGAGGCAAGGACTAACGTCGTTCTCTGATCTTTCCCGCAGACAGCAGCAGCAGCAGCAGCAGCAGCAGCAGCTGACCGAGCGGCACACTCCTGAATCCAGGACTTATCACAGAGCACGATCACACGGCCAAGGAACAGGAGGAGAGAGAGCACAAACAGCACAGAGGCACCGACTTCACTTTACTCACCCTGTTTGAACACCAATAAATCCACCCTCCGGGGCATTTATATTGCATTCACTTGTCGTGTGATTCTTCACCCCGTGACAAGTGGTGGAGAATGCGGGCATGAGAGTGAAGGATCACCGACAAGCGGGATCACTTACCTGGCTGTTCATCCCCGATTTTTTTTTTTCCACTGTTTTTTTCTGCTTATAGGTGCGCGCTCCTCCCTCCCCAAACATGGAAGAACTCCTGAAACACCTCACCGAGGTTAGCATCCGCCAGCAGCAAATAGCCGAACATCTCGCCGCTCGGCAAGGCCAGACGGACCAGGAGATCGCAGCTCTCCGAGCCGCTAACCCGCCCGTGCCACCCTCGGATGCCCGGGTGCAAGCGGTGAGGTTACTTCCAAAAATGACTCCACACGACGACGTTGAAGCGTACCTCCAAACGTTTGAGACAACCGCGACCTTGGAAGCCTGGCCGCCCGCTGATTGGGCCCAGGCGCTGGCTCCCCTCTTAACCGGTGAAGCTCAACGAGCTTATTTCAGTCTCCCCGCAACTACCGCTGGCCGATATGAAGAGGTGAAGCGCGAAATCGGCCGTGTGCGCGGCCCAACACTTCCACGAGTGGGCATATAAAGCCCGACTACCGGCCTGGGCCCAAGCCGCCGAACTTACACGACTGGCGCGACACTGGTTGTTAGAGGGGGACCCATCAGCAACACAGGTGATGGAGCGCGTCGTTGTCGACCGGTTCCTCCGGGCCCTCCCTCGCTCACACCGCCAAGCAGTCGGCATGAGGAACCCGACCTCGACATCCGAGTTGGTGGAAGCCGTGGAGCTGGCGGATGCAACCCAACAGCGAGATGGGCGGGGGGGGGAGCGCCGCCATTTCCCCGGAGGGTGAGCCAGGAGCGACGCGCGCCGGAGGGCACTCCGCGACACATGAGTAGGCTGGCGGCCCCCTCCATGCGAGACGAACCCATGCCAACGGAGCCTCCCGCTCGAACCTGGCTGGCAGGCTGCAGCATGCACCGGGACCTTCCTGCTGGGGCACCGAAGACCGAGGTGAAGGTAAATGGAAAATGGGCCCTTCTGGACTCGGGAAGCGCAGTAAGCCTCATCCAGGCGAGTGTCCTGACCCCTCACACGAAGTGCAAGACGTCGCTGCCCATAACTTGCGTCCACGGAGACACTCGTCAGGTCCCAGCCCGTCGCGTGACCATCTCGGCTGCCCCAGGTACCTGGCCCGTTGAAGTGGGCGTATTGAAGGATCTCCCCGTACTCGTCCTGATCGGCCTGGATTTGATCGCCTTCAGCCGTGGAGGGGGCCACCGAAACCAACCGGCCCCGAAGAGGCCACGACGACGCCCCGTCTTTCTCACCACGGACAGCGGGAGAGATGGTGAGTCCCCTTCCCAAAATCCTAACCTCTTCTATGACATTTTCCAACAGGTCACGGGAGGGGGCTCTTTTGGCCGAGCCCAACGGGAGGATGACCGACTAAAGCACTGTTGGACCCAGGCCCGGGTGATGGACGGAGAAGAGCGCCAACCGGGGCCCCATCCTCTCCCGCATTTCATAGTCGAGAACGGCCTACTCTATTGTGTCGCGCAGCGTAGGGGGGAGGAAAAAAAACTATTAGTGGTGCCCCGCTCGAAGACGGATATGGTCATCACTCTGGCACATTCCCATGGCGGGGCACCTCGGCCCGGCCAACACCGCCCAAAGGATCAAAGACCGTTTCCACGGGCCGGGCCTAGACGCAGAGGTAAAACGTTTCTGTCAGGCCTGTCCCACTTGCCAGCTGACAGCGCCCAGGAAGCCTCCCCCCAGTCCGCTGATTCCGCTCCCCATCATTGAGGTGCCCTTCGAGCGCATCGGGATGGATCTGGTAGGGCCGCTGCCGAAGTCTGCCCGGGGGCACGAACACATACTGGTGATCATCGATTATGCCACCCGGTACCCAGAGGCGATCCCCCTGCGGAAGGCCACGGCCAAGGCGATTGCCCAGGAGCTATTCCTTCTGTTTAGCCGAGTCGGCATCCCAGAAGAGATCCTGACCGATCAGGGGACCCCGTTCATGTCCCGGCTAATGGCTGACCTCTGCCGGCTGCTGAGGGTGAAGCAGTTGAGGACCACGGTCTACCATCCCGAGACAGACGGAAGCGTCGAGCGCTTTAATCAAACACTAAAACAGATGTTGAGACGAGTGGCGGCAGAAGACAAGCGCGACTGGGACCTCATGATCCCCTACGTCCTCTTCAGAATCCGCGAGGTCCCCCAGGCCTCAACTGGCTTCACCCCCTTCGAGCTCCTCTTCGGACGACAACCTCGAGGCCTCCTGGATGTGGCGAAGGAGGCCTGGGAGCAGCAGCCGGCCCCCCAGCGTTCAGTCATCGAACATGTTAAGGAGATGAGGGAGATGATCGACCGGGTCATGCCATTAGTCCGGGAGTACCTGAGCCACGCGCAGCAGGCCCAACAACGCCACTTCGACCGGGCGGCCCAACCACGGGAATTCCAGCCCGGAGACCGGGTCATTTTTCCTCGTCCCCACCACGGCCTGCAAGTTCCTGGCCACATGGCAAGGCCCATACACGGTCCTAGAAAGAGTTGGGCCAGTCACCTACCGCCTCCGACAACCCGGCTGCCGAAGAACGGAACAACTCTACCATATAAATTTGCTGAAGAAGTGGGTGGGGACGAGGGATCAGCTCGTCGCCCTCGCCACCTCAGAGCCCGTGGTTGTAGACATCAACCCCCATCTGTCGGCCACCCAGAAGACGGAGCTGCAGCACCTGATCGGTCAGTTCTCGGATGTGTTCTCCCTTCTCCCTGGGCGGACCAACGTCATCCATCATCTGGCAGCGGCCTTATCGGGTCCCTGAGGCTTGTCGGCAGGCTACTGAGGCAGAAATCCAACAGATGTTGAAGTTAGGGGTGATTGAACCATCCCGCAGCCCATGGTCCAGCCCCATCGTCTTGGTCCTGAAACCCGATGGCACCCTCCGTTTCTGTAACGACTATCGCCGCCTGAACGAGGTTTCTACCCCATGCCTAGGATCGACGAGTTGCTGGATCGGTTGGGAAGGGCCCGGTACATCTCCACCCTAGACCTCACCAAAGGCTATTGGCAGGTACCGCTATCACAAGACGCAAAACTAAAAACTGCCTTTTCCACCCCTAGCGGCCACTGGCAGTACCGGATTCTTCCCCTCGGCCTTCACGGGTCCCCTGCCACGTTCCAGAGAATGATGGATATTCTCTTACGGCCCCACCAGTCATAGGCCGCCGCATATCTGGACGACGTGGTCGTCCACTCCGAAACGTGGGAAGACCACCTGGAAAGGCTACGGAGGGTGCTGTCGGAACTCCGGAGGGCTGGACTCACCGCCAACCCCCGCAAATGTCATCTAGCACTCTCTGAAGTGAAGTACCTGGGGTTCCAAGTCGGGAGGGGCCTGATTCGGCCCCAGGAGAAGAAAGTGAAGGCCGTCCACTCCGCCCCCAGGCCGAGGACGAAGACCCAGGTACGAGCCTTTTTGGGGTTGGCGGGGTATTATTGCTGCTTCATCCCTAACTTCTCCTCTTTAGCCGCCCCTCTGACAGATCTGACCAGAAAGGGGCAGCCGGAGCAGATACGGTGGACATCCGCAGCCGAGGAAGCCTTCCCGGGACATCAAGGCAGCCCTGACCTCCGAGCCCGTGCTTTAGCTGCCCCTTCCTGCTACAGACGGATGCCTCCGATACAGGGCTCGGAGCCGTCCTGTCACAGGTCCAGGCAGGGGAAGAGCATCCGATCTTATACATCAGCTGAAAGCTGTCCCCCGCCGAGAGGAACTACGCCACGGTCGAGAAGGAGGCCCTGGCTGTCAAGTGGGCGGTCCTGGAGCTGCGGTACTATCTCCTCGGCCGAAAGTTCACCCTGGTCACCGACCATGCGCCCCTACAGTGGATGGCTCGCGCCAAGGACACCAACGCCAGGGTGACTCGCTGGTTCCTCGCACTCCAGGACTTCCACTTCGACGTGCGCCACCGGGCCGGGGCCGCGAACGCCAACGCCGACGGGCTGTCTCAGATATGGGCAGCTTTCGCAGGTCTGTCAGGGGTCACTCCCCACCCACCCCCTATTTCTCCCCTACTAACTCACGTTCTCAACAGGACCAGGACGACGCTTAGGGGGGGAGTGTGACGAGCGTCCCGATTACTCATCAGCGTCGCCCTGGAAACGGATCAGGAACACCTGCACTCCCTCATCACCGGCCGCCCGGTTGCAGCTGCTGCTCGTCATCAACCGGGCTATAAAGCCACGACGAACCAAGCCACAAGTGAGTTCATTCTCCATGAGGCAAGGACTAACGTCGTTCTCTGATCTTTCCCGCAGACAGCAGCAGCAGCTGACCGAGCGGCACACTCCTGAATCCAGGACTTATCACAGAGCACGATCACACGGCCAAGGAACAGGAGGAGAGAGAGCACAAACAGCACAGAGGCACCGACTTCACTTTACTCACCCTGTTTGAACACCAATAAATCCACCCTCCAGGGCATTTATATTGCATTCACTTGTCGTGTGATTCTTCACCCCGTGACTATATATATATATATATATATATATATGTATGTATATACACATATATATATATCATATTTTGATTATTATATTTTAATCATATATTAATCTGTTCATTGTGAAAACAATCACATTTATTCAGTTAAAAGTGTGAGCACGCTTAAAATATGGCTAGCTGCAGAAAAAGCAATATTCAGTCAATATGAGACTGAAACAAATCAGATTTATTGATGATAAATATATAAAGCTCGTTATTGTGTATTTAAATTGTGTAATCCAAATTACACAAATTTTATATGTAAATTAAACATATGTAATCAAATACAAAAATCTTAAATTTAGGCCCAAATATTTATTTGACTACAGTGAAAACACGCAGTGACCAGCTCTAATCAGCACCAGTCTGTATGAGAAATGGTTCAAAATATCAATTGTTATTCATTGCAAATCTTACCCTCCTCCATAGCTTTGAATAGGTTTTGCTTACATTGGGTTTACTTTTACTTAAATGACATTTAAAAGCTGTTGAAAGATTTTCAGTAAACTACTTCTATTTCAGATTCCTGAACATTTTTCAGGACCCAAATTTGAATCATGTCCATAAAACCGACAAAACTAAATCTACAGCATCAGATCTGAGCAACCTTTGAAATGTGAAAGTGTATAATGCAAATAAAATGCAAAACCAAGCATTTATGAACAAATGTACCTCCAAAACAAGCCATAGCTGCCCTCCAGAGAGCTCATCTGCTTTGTAGAACATGCCAAAGAACTTCACCACATTGGGATGATTGGACAGCGAGCGCAGGATGTTGTACTCAGCTTCAATCTCCTCATCCACATCCTGACACAACCATTAGCACAACTGCATTAATCATATATGTTAGTACACAAAACAGCGCCCTAATTTGCATTTGTTGTGTGTAATGACATGTTGTGCTTATGAGATTCTATGACTAACTACATGGACTGTCCTTAACTAAAGCTAGAAATAATTGAAAAAATATGCTATCATTTACAGTACAAAGACAACATGTCAGAATAGATTATAACAATGAAAAGGATGTACAAACTCTCCCAAGCTTTCATGCATGTGCTTGTATGATGGGCAGCAGGGTAGTTGATGGGTACAATGAAGGCAGCCGTGCATGCACTGTGCAGCAGGGGGTTATGGGGGATCAAGCAGCACTAATAACATTACACTAATTGGAGAATATCAGCATTAGCCATAAAAATAAAACATCCTGACATGTTTTCCAAAAATCAATAGTGCTATAATATGAAAATATCTGTGGGGGAAATTTAGGAAGAATATCTACTTACTCTGTTAGTGTGACTGGGATTCTGAGACAAGCCAGAGGACAAGAGGGGAAGAAACGCCTTTAAAAATGTTTTTCTTTTTTTGTTTGGCTTTTAAATCATTGGAAACACTGTTAGGAGTCTTAAATCCTAAATGAATAAATGAACTTGACTAGAGAACAGAGACAACGGTTACTTATTCACAGTACATTTTCAGCATGTTTCACATTCATTATTTAATAGTAATGGCACACTGCCCCCTTTTGAATCTATTGGGTCTACTCCATAACAGTTAAGGTTTAAGACTCTCAAAGAGGGGAGAAAAAGAAAATAGGGTAAAATCATGGAATTAGTATTTTCCATGTGTTCACATCGGGATGAGGACACAGCTGCAATACACTGAACACAAAAGAGATGCCACAAATGAAGAAAATCTCAGAAGGCCCAACAATGACTCACATTAATGGGATCCAAAACTTTCACGGCTGCTTGACTTCCATCTTTTTTACTGATGACCTTGTAGACCTTGCCATAGGTTCCTTTCCCAATTGTTTCCACAATGTCCCAATCAGAAGATGGATCTGCCAGCGACTCCAGACCGATCATGCTTGACTTGTAGGGATACAGTCCATAGAAAGACCTCCTGAACATAACAAGTAATTTAAAGCATAGATTTAATTCCATTTCTTCACATATTTTTATATAGTTAAAAGACATATTCGAGATGAATTATGTTTCTAATGATGTTATAAAAAAAGTGTCACATTTACCTTTTTTTTTAGCATTTTTATCACAATTTGAGTCATTTCAATAGGAATAGGAATCTACATGATCGGGAGATTTGTTTCAAGGCGAGGCCACATTTACACTTGTTCTCAAATTTTTCTGGGTGAAATCCAGTTATTCCAGTAGGAATCCACATGATCAGAATTTTGCAAAAGACAACCCCATGCAGATTTTAACATGGTGTAAGTTGGTCACGCAAATTCACAAAGCTTGTTTGCCCTTGAAATGTCAGTAATGTTATTTCGCCTTTATAGTGAATGTAAGAGTTAAAAAAGTAAATTCTCTCATCATTTACTCACACTCATGTCATTCCAAACCTTTATGATTTTATTTTTATTTTTCATGTTTTCCATACAATGAAAATGAAAGTTGCTGCCAGTGACTGTCATGCTGCAAAAATAACACAATGGGCAAAAAAAAAAAAAACAATAGACATATTGTGTAATGTTTCACATCTTCTGAAGCCATACAATAGATTTGTGTGAGACAGAGACTAATTCATTAGTCACATGATTAGTTCACATATATTGAAATATCATAATGTGCCACAACTAGACCCAATGAGCAAATTTTTTTTTTCATAATAGCACAAAAGTAAAAATTGGACTTAAGGAACATCAGAGGTAAGATTTTAGGTAAGATTTTTTTAGTCTGCTCCTCACATAAAGCTACTATATGGCTTCAGAAGAGTTGATATAATATACTTGATATAAAACTTATATAAAACTTTTATGGTGCTCTTTTGTCATTTTTGTAGCTTGACAGTCCCTGACACAGTGAACATTCAGTGACACAGTGAACATTTATCATTCCTTATTTGATAGGGGGAATTTCATTGAGGTTTTGGAACTACATACGGGTTGAGAAAATATGATGACAGAATTTTCATTTTTTGGCGGAACTCATCCCTCTAAATGCTCTAAACTACATTTGTAGAAATATAAGATAGTTTTGTTTTTGTGGTCACTACATAATTGTTATCCATTTATGTTTTTAATGCCATTTAATGCCTTGCAAATCTAATTAAAATGTGTATCCTTATGTCAAACAGGCTAATGGGCTGTATCAAATCACAATTTAACACAGGATTTACACAAAAAAAAAAAAAAAAAAAAAAACTATGACTATGATTTTGGCTTGATGCTTAAGAGATATCAGGTAGCATAACAAACAGCTAGTCTTTCTCAAGGAAGTACAGTGAAGGGTCAGACATAATCATGCTGTCAAAGTCATGCTGAAATGCTGATATGTGACCTTGAACCACAAAACCAGTCATAAGGGTAAATTTTTCAAAATTGAGATTTACATATCGTCTCAAAGCCGAATAAATAAGCTTTCCATTGATGTATGGTTTGTTAGAATCGGACAATATTTGGATGAGATACAACTATTTGAAAATCTGGAATCTGAAGGTGCAAAGAATCTAAATATTGAGAAAATCGCCTTTAAAGTTCTTAGCAATGCATATTACGGTCACACTTTATATTAGGTGGCCTTAACTACTATGTACTTGCATCAAAAAATAAGTACAATGTACTTATTGTGTTCATATTGTATTGCAAAACACTTCTGCTGCTATTGAGGTGGGATATCGGTAAGGTTAGGGACAGGTTTGGTGGTATGGGTAAGTTTAAGGGTGGGTTAAGGTGTAAAGGATGGGTCAACAGTGTAATTATGAATGTAATTACAGAAATTAATTACAGATGTAACTACATATAGGTATTTTTAAAAATATAAGTACAATGTAAAAACATGTATGTACACAATAAGTGCATTGTATCAAATTATTAATTTAAATGTAAGTACAAAGTAGTTAAGGCCACCTAATATAAAGTGGGACCCATATTACTAATCAAAAATTAAGTTTTGATATATTTACAGTAGAAAATTTACAAAATATCTTCAAGGAACATGATCTTTACTTAATATCCTAATGATTTTTGGCATAAAAGAAAAATCAATAATTTTGACCCATACAATGCATTTTTGGCAATTGCTACAAATATACCCCAGCAACTTAAGACTGGTTTTTGATCCAGGGTCACATATTTGGAATAGGTGTCAGATTTTTTAATTCCTTATCAGTCTTTCGGACTTTGCAATGGTCTTTATGTCTTGTGTTGCATAAGAAAGTAAGTCAATGCTCTATTTCCTAAAATCAACATGTCACATAGGGGGAAGCATATAAAACTAAAAAATACCTAAGATTGAGCCTTGCGGTACACCGTACATGCTATTATTATTTTTGTTTAAAGTGTGTGTACTCAGTTACACAAACAAAGTGATTTGACAGGTAGGGTCTAAACATATTTATCCACAAACAAATCAAGAATGTCACAAGACAGAAAAAGACACTACGATCACAACAGTATAAGTACTTACATGGAGAACAAGACCTCTCTTTGAAGCATTCCCTTTAACGGCAAACACTCAAGAACCCACTAATAGTCTCAAAATGTACAAAATGTCATCATAGTGCTCCAGCCCGGACAAATATATATATATATATATATATATATATATATATATATATATATATATATTATTTGTAAAAGAAAAGAAAAAGGGTCTATAATTATTTTCTAAGCAAGAGAGCTGCCTGTGTTTCACTGCCACATGGGAGTGTTGGTTGATGGATTCAGATACCACTTTCCCGTCACTGTGCTCTAAGAAGTCACAATCAGCTCACCGTGATTGGATTTAACAGAGATTAACTCCGTCATGTACCTCAGGACTACTACTCTCTCATTTATCATTTAGAGTCGAGATGTCCAAAACTTTCCCTCCTGATTACATTCCTGAACATAATCTACAGAGGCATGGAGAGAGATACCACAGACAGGGATCTCAATACCAGGGGACCATTGTCTGTCCTCACTGTGGGGTGATGATAAACAAGGCACAAAATGTGCTCTGATTCCAGCTTTATTTCAAAACTGTGGAATGGATTCAGTGCCAAAATATTGACCTAAAGTGTAGTAATAAATTAAAAGAATATGTAATAACATAAAAAGTACGACAAATTAGAAAATAGCATAGAGCACAGATGTGCCAATAGACACTACAGATAACAGGGGTTGGCAATCAATGGAATTCTGCTCATGTAATGATTCTCACCAATCTCCCACTCATCTTTTTCTTTTTAATAGGCAAAGACTTGTAAAAACTAATGCACCTGCACCTATACACTGCAGAAGATTTACATGGAAGATTTGATATTTTTACATGCTTGCATTTCATATTCACTTTCACAAGATTTTTTAAAATAAATGATAATGGCTCTACCAAGTGTAATATATCAGAGACGTGATGAATTTTGCCACTCATACAGACTCCTGAGGGAGGGAAGCGTTTATTTTGAGGTCACGTTGAAGTGGAAAAGGTAAATGGTGTTCTGCCCGTGGGGCTCTGAGCCTAGCACACACAGAATTATGAATAGCATGAGCGATTAGAGCGATGGTTGCTTCGACTGTGCCGTGTGAGATGGATATTTCATACCTCTCATCTATTTTCTGGAAAGGTAGAGAGCACAGCTGAATTTTGAATGTCATTTTTAGGAAGAAACACGCATTTGCCACACAAAGACTACAGAACGGACTTCAATCTTAGAATAATTTAAATACTATGATTGTGTGCTATTCAATACTGAATTGAAAATGTATTTTAAATCACAATGTAATTATTTACTAAGTAATTAGTTACTGTTATTTAATTACTTTTCCCTTGAAAAAGTAAAGTAAGGGATTACTCTTATTTTTTCTGTAATTTAATTGCAGTTACTTCTTATGTAGTTAAACTTAATATAGTGTATAGACTGTAGAACATTCATATACAATACAATAGTGGATTTAACATAAAAATGTAAAGTCTAACCTTAAAATGCATGCTTTTATGTAACCTTCTCACTTTAATACTTTGGTGAGTTAATACGAATATTGGTAACACTTTAGTGTCCAATTCTCACTATTAACTAGTCGGTTATTAACATGAATATTACTGGGATATTGGCTGTTTATTATTACTTTAAAAAACGCATGGGCCTATTAATGTCTTAATCTGCAAGACCTTATGCTAAATCCTTAATCCTACCCAATTCTTAAATTTAACAACTACTCTACTACGTATTAATAAGCAGTAATTAAGAGTATATTGAGGCAAAAGTCATAGTTAATAGTTAGTTAATAGTGACAATTGGACTCTAATCTAAAGTGTGACCAGAATAATTTATGTAGTTATCTATAATATATTTGAAAGAATTACAAGAACCATTTCATGTCTATCCTTGTGTCATTAACTTGGCAAGGTTGAAGTAATTAGTAATTAGTAATTAGTAATAAGTAATTAAATACTTTTTGGAGAGAATAATTTGTACAGTAATCTAATTACACTGTTGAAGATGTAAGTAGTAACTAATAATTAATTACTTTCTTAGAGTAACTTACCCAACACTGTAAACAGGCTGCAAAATAATTAATGCATATTTACACTGTGAAATAAATATCCTACTTACATCCTATGTACATCTGCACGTTGTTGTTTCTGATGAGAGAATCATCAGTGAGCAGAATTCCTTCAGCGATCGCGCGCTCTGAACAAAACATTTCCGCAATGACTCATCTGAAAGCCTCTGATTGGTTATTGCATTCATAAACTCAAAACAATCGCGTGTGATTGGTTACAATGTGCTGCTGTAAAAACTGTCTCTGTCTCCGACTTTTTTGAAAAAAGTCTCATGCTCACCCAGACTGCATTTATTTATTGAAAAAAGAAATACAATAAAAAGCAATAATGTTTTGAAATATTATTACAATTTAAAAGTTTTCTTTTTAAACATATTTTGAATATTTTTTAAAATGTAATTTATTCCTGACAGTTTTCAGCAGCCTCCAGTCTTCAGTGTCACGTGACAGTTCCGAAATCATGCTGATTTGGTGCAGAATTATTAGCAATTACAATTAGTGCTCAAATATTAATAGTGTTTTTTTATCATTATCAATGTTGAAAACAGATTTTGCTGCTTAAGCATATTTAGCATACTAGAATGATTTCTGAAGGAGCCGTTTAAAAGAAAACAGTTAATTTAAATTTTAATAATACTTCATAATACTACTGTTTTTACTGTATTTTTGATCAAATAAATTCAGCCTTGGAGAGCATATGAGACTTCTTTCAAAAACATTAATTATTCTGAACATTTGACTGGTAGTATAGTTTGATATTTTAGTGGAAGGTTGCTTATTTTTCAAGAATGCTATAGTTTACCCCAACGTAAATTTCATTTCAGTATAATTTACTTCAATTCAGTTTCAATTTACATTCACACTCATGAATCGAAATAAAGGCATTCTTAAATTTTGTCCAACACTGTTATGTTGCAACGCAGCAGAAAACACACCCCACATTCCTTGAATGCTACTTTTAAGTTTTATATAATAAAGTTTGAGGTTTGATCAAAAAGATAGCAGTCTTCAGCAATGAGAATGTGTATGTCACTTGCTGTTTGTAAGACAGCATGGATGGTTTAATAATGCTGCCCAAATGTGTTCTGAGTCACTGAAGCATCTGTCAGTGTAGGAGCTGAATTGCCTGTCGGTATCATCTGATCTGCTCTTCTCCAGATTAACTTTCACCGTCTCTGACAGCTCCTCGACTCTCCGCATGGACAGACAGCCACAACTCATTTAACTCATATATACTTCAGCTCATTAAATTACAGAGTAGCACTCAACATTTATATCTCATATTTAATAATCACAAGTTGTAACTTTCAAAGACTAAAGAAAAATAAAATCCATCAGCAGATCTTTTTTATATTAATATTATTCACCACTGTAGCCTTAACCATTGCACAATCATGCAAAACTTTGTTACATAACCATAACTATAACTCTCCCCTCAGATACCATATTCAAATCCAGTACAAAAGATCAGCAATATGAATATCATAAAACAAGCAATCCCAAAAGGTTTTCTCTTCAGATACAAAAGTGCAGGAAATAAAGTTTTAATGAGAGCTTGATAAGTGGCTTATTTAGGAATAATAAATATACATCTGAAATAATACAAAAAATAACAAAGAACATACCTCAGTTTGATAGACGTTCCTAACAAGTTGCTGAATGTATGTGAGGGTTTGTCAATGCTACAAGCCTAAATCATTCTAATCAGCCTCTCTGAATTATTCATTAGGTTGTAATGTGTAATATGATCTTGTTTTAAATATTCATTAGACAGATGGAACTAGTCATAAAAGAGCTTTATATGGAAGACATTCATACAAACACTAACATGCGCACACAGGTAAGGAGGAGGGAATTGTTTATGAATTGTGTCGGTCATGTGACTCAAACAACTCCCATAATATTTTGATATGCAGAAGCACTTATATTCACGGATTATGTCCTCACAGGTAACAGGTGATGACTTCTGGAGTCCATTTACACAGCAGTAATAATACCTGGTTATTTTAATATAGAAGGATTGTTAATAACTATTATGAGCTGAATGCCATAAACTATGAGACAGAATATATCTTTCAATATAAAGCTCCCTCAGACAGGTTCAGAAATATAAAAACAGGATTTAATCCCTCGTGGTCACAGAAAACATAAATGTGTTTAGATGTAAAAATATAAAGATGTGTTTGTAAAAATGCAAGCTCTTTGTGTGGTAGCCTGAGGTGGTAATGCTACGACACGGTGTTTCTGCAGTCATAAACAGAGACTGTGTTGCTATGGCTCATATTCTCATGGGAACAGGAGACCAGTGAAGCAGGACCTGAGTGAAAACAACAGCCAAGAACAATAGCTGAGCGAACGCTGACTCTCATTCTCTGCTAGTGCACGTGTCAGTCTAACATCTGTCCAAATAAACACAGACACACAGATCATATTCTCTATTCACAATACACAGCCTAAATAGTCAATGTATTATAAAGTACAGTATAAAGTCTACTGTATAATATCTGAGGCGCAAACTGAATGAAAACGAAAGACCTGTCGTAATTTGCTTCCTGTCATCTGATAGTTTAGACATTTTAATCAAGTTCAAGGCCTTTTTAGTATTCACTTGTGTTTTTGTGGATTTTTTTATTGATTTTTTTTATAAAACAATAAGAGGTGCTTTTATATTATTAATAGTATTTCAAGATAAACATATGTCAGGCTTTACAAGTTTAACTTCCTGCAATAACCTTTTGTTTAATTTAAAGATATTTTCAAAATAGCCAGAAGTTTATTACTCTTCTAGAATACCATATTAACAACCTAAGATACCCTAGCAACTGCATAACTAGTACACTAAAAACCACCATCACTAAGAACACCTTAGCAACCGCATGACAACGGCCTGACGCTCTCTCTCAGTGTGGGAAACCTGTGGCAGAGGAAAGCAGACACCACACACAGAGGCTGATGGGTTTACATTACCACTGCAACACAACAACAGCACAAGCGAGAAATGGACAGACAGAGTTAGTTTATAGAGAAGCGTGGCAGAACTGGTCATGTGAGCGTGTAAGTGAAATGAGAGTTGGCAGCGCAGGCAGAGAGAAAGAAGGTCTTACAACATAATCTCATTTTCTAAGCTCCCCACTCACACATTGACTTCATTCAGGGCAAAGGTGCACAGTCCTGTCCACTCTAATCCTGTTACAGGAATGTGACAGACTGCGCCGTCCACCAGTAAACGCTGGATTTACAAGCATGGCCTCTTACTTTCTGTATGACCGCTGACAGATCGTTCCGCACTGAGACCAACAGCGCACATGAGCCATCACAAATTTACTGGCTATGAAGCTGGTGTGAATGAGCCCTTAGAATACAACTACAGTAATAAATACAGAATTACAAGTACAGGCTGTTACCACCTGTAATGATAATCAACTAGCCTGCTAAGCTAACATTTCATGTTACTTCAAGTAAACACTGGCTTTGATGATAATGATTAGATGCCAATGCAAAGCAGCGAATTGAAAGCAACCACTGGCATGCATGTTTCTGCTATCAGAGATGTATGTTCTTCAGCGGTGTGCATAGTAAACATCACCCCAGTGAAGAAACATCACAGTCTCTCCCTCTCTCTCACCATATCCTCCCATGGAGATGATAAAACTCTGTCCTCTGTATTTCCTCAGAGTTATCCAGCCCTCTGGGCACAGGGTAAAACACACACACACACACACACACACACACACACACACACACACACACACACACACACACACACACACACACACACACAAACACACGTCTCAGGGTTAGTTAGTGCCCTGAGAAACTACACACACATACACTTATCTTGAGGTTTAATTGGACATACACTACATCACACTGCAAAAAACACTCATTATCAATGCAGTCGTTGACACACAGATCAAATTATGCATTATGCCAGTCAAGAGCTATTTCTGTTTACCTCTCCATATGAGAGTAAACTAAATTTTGACAAGCTGAGCTAATATAGGAGAACCAAAGTACTTTAACATGTCATGAGACTAAACACACACACACACACACACACACACACACACATATATATATATATATATATATATATATATATACTTTAAAATATGTTATACTTTAAAAATTCATATGATTATATTTAATTAAATTTGAACACTATTTATAGCTAATATGGTGTAATATCACTTTCTTGTCCCTTTAAGTTCTCTTAGGTCACATGAAATCAATACAAATTATTTTTCTAAAATGCTCGAGGTGAGGTTTCTTACCTGCTTTGGACCGCATCGGTTCTTCCATTGGTATTTCCTGTAAGGATATTGTATAATTAGCCAAAAACCTTTACATTCCAACTATATTATCTACCTTTTATTATATAATTAATATATGAAATAACGGAACTGTTCGTTCTAATTGTAAACGTACACTAGCTCAAGCTGTGTAGATGCTGTTCTGTGGATTATCAAATAACCTATCACAGCACACGGGATCACTCAACATCACCTGTAATCATGTCTACCTTCGTGGCCTTGGACTGCACTAATGGCTTTTTTTGCCATTCTATTTTTTTTAACCAGTTAAAACAATAATTTAGAGAAGACCTACCTGCCATAGCTGGTTTCTGACATATCCGAAGTGATTTTCAAACCTTCCTAGCTGTCCTGAGGTTAATAATTCACTAGAATTTGATAAGTTCCTGTGTGAGCGCTTCAGAGAGGAAGCAGTGTGCACACATGACCAATCCCAGCACAAGCATGGGTGCAATATAACACTTACAAACAGCTGGATGATGAGTTAATTCATATAAAAATTACTGTAAAAAGCAATCATTTTTTCAGAATTTGGGAAGGTGGACTTTAAAAATGAATTTCAAAATGCAAAACTTAATGATTCTAGAAAAAAATAATCTAATAATCATAAACTATTTCAGAAGATCATGACACCTACTGTATATGCTGGAATGCATGCGGCATCAAAATATTCACTGCATCCATTACAACGCATTTTTCAATAAAACCTGCATAAACAGAAACTGCAACCATCCAAACAAATAGAGTTTGCTAAGCTAATACGCTATGTTGTCATGCACAATGTAGGCGGTGTATTGGTCAGTGTGTCATCCAGGCAGCTATTGTGTTGCCAACCCACTTTCCATTCAGCGCACAAACATGTTTACAGGGGTTTGGTTTCTGGGCCTCAGCACGGCTTCATTGAAGATTGAGCCATTAGGCAGATGAATGGTGCGTTCATTTAGCAAACGCTGAATCTAATGCAGCGAATCTAATGCTTTGTCTGTTGTCTGATCAATTATAACACATTTGTAAATGTGTTTGGCTTTACCAACAATAAATCATAAAATAGACTGGTATGTTCTGTGTTAACTTTAGCAGACTTCATCTTATCTGCTGTAACTAATTGGTTCAGTAAGGGTCATTATGCTCTCCCTCGGCCTAGATAAACTGAGCCTCTAGTGGCCACAGTGAACCCTCATGAGAAAAGACAAGACTCTTATTAACATGCGGTCAGTTACCAAACCTCAGCAAAAAGAACTGCTGCTACATTTGCAGATTAGAAACATTAACAGCCAAACAATCTAACTGAAATGAGAAATTCAATGACACACAGCTCACATTTAGACAATGTCTTTAAAATAATTCATTTCAATAAATCACTTCATTTAACTACAACGTTATTCTGCATGGTAAATAATTTGTCACTGTGAGTTGTGACTTATTTCATATGAAAATATAACAGTAACACTGTGGAGAATAAAGATTTCACCATGAATAAGCGATAAACTCATTCTTAGGAAATTATCAGAGCCATTTGTGCTACACTAGCTGATCTGATTGATATAATTAATGTTTAAATTTACCTATTTTTTTTATCTCCCTGTTGCATTTATTAAAATAAAACCATGTTTTCAGTGTCTACGTAGTTTTTTTTTCTTTGAAAAAGTTTTATGAATTTTCTTTTTTTGTCTTTGCACTGTTAAAAATGCACTCTTAATAAAAGTATTATTTTCTTTCGATTTTTGCTGACCTCACACTTATGAACTGTAATATATTGAAAAATAATAGATAATGCAAATACATTTCAATAATTAGATGGACCAAAGACAATTAATTATTCTGCTCATCTCACGATTACTATGGCTAAAGACATATTGACTAATATATATATATATATATATATATAATTCTGAACAATTATAGTTATAGGCCTTCTGCATGTTTTTAGACCATTTTCATTATCTTGCATAGGGCCCCACAACCCTATGGGCCAGCACTGAATGATAAATAAATAAATAGTAACACTTTAGATTAAGGAACACATATTCTCTCTTAAATAAGAGTTAACAAGCAACTTGCTGAATAGTGTTTCCTAATCTAAAGTGTTACCAAATAAATATCTTAATAAAATTTTTCATAAACCAGATGGTGAGAACAAATATTATTTTATATGATATTTTAATTATTTTATACAATATTTTATTAGTTATTAATATATATGTTTAAATAATTTATATTTTAATTATTTATATAATATTTTAATATTGACAAAATGTAACGCTTCTAGTTTAAAGGTTTTGGGGGGAAAAATACAACAAAAACACACAAAGGCATATCAGAGCATCTGTATATTTTATTCACATATGTTACATTTTGCATTAAATGTCATTAAAAGTCACCCTTTCAGAGATGACATCATAAAGTCTGAATCAGCACCTACAGTAATGTACTGTATTACTGCCTGCCTGACAAGCATTCACCGCAGGAGAACACACCAGCATTATCCACCCGTCACACTTAGCACAACTGTCTGTCTATACAAAGTTGGGAAGGAGAGTAAGAACTCTCTTAGAAAGAAAAAAAAACAGAAAAAAAAACAGCAGCATGCAAGAAATCAAGACAAAATAAGAAAAGAAAGCAAACTTCAAGTGCACTGAAAACATCCTCCCTCCAGCATGGCATGATTGCAGCAATGATAATCAATACCTACCAAACTGATCAATACAAACCAAACATGCTTTTTCTGGTGCGTGTGTCTCTGAATACGTGTATGTTTGTGTGGTGTTGGGGGTGCTTGTCTGTTTTCAGTAGGAAACAAACAAAAAGCAAAATGCCCTCAATATAGCTGGACATCATGTGTGTCACTGTAATCGCACTGATTATTATTATTGCAAGGGCTCCACTGATATCATTATTTTGATTGTGATCCACAATCAAAAGAGACACACTAAATACCATATGGAAACTGTACTGCAAACTTCATTTAAATGTGTGTGTTTCATTTCTATATACACAATTAAAACAGAAAGGATGGGACAATTTTTTTTTTTTTTCCAAGCACTCTCAATGTGGTGTCAGGCAAGGCAAATCCCAATAAGGTTTAGACTGGGGTCATTTTATGTCAATGTGAAGCTTGATCTTACTTTTTAAGGGGGCAAGGATTAAATGAGAAAGTACTAAAACTACACCATTTGCAAACACAGGAGCTGCATAAAATAAAGAAATTGTGTGCCACACCATACATGTCCATCACTGGACCGGGCTGCAATATTCAATTTGATGTGATCCAGTTGAATGCATTCTCAAATAATTAATTTGTGCATACATAATGCCCTCTCTTCAGTTAAAGATTACACAATCAAAGATGGTCCGAGGACAGAGCTTTGAGGAACACCGCACATATCGGACTGGAAAACTAGCCTTCTCTAAAATGTCTATTTGTATCAAGTACCAAATTATATTTTTTTTATTTTTTTAACTTTCTGAAAACATTAAAACAGATCTTTTTCTTTTTTTTCTTTTGGTCTGATACTTTTGCATAAAGGATCAACACATAATCTGGCCGAGTTCAAAGCAGTAGTACAAAGTGACAACCCTTTTCTCAGGAACACTTCAGATCAGGAATTCAATGTCCTGAGTGGTGTGCGCATTAAAATATCTTCACAACAACACAATGTCTTTAAAAAAGAGAAAACTTCACTACCTGCAAAATCCTAGAGGAGAAATTAGGCCATGGAAGCCAGTTGCTACAAAACTCAGTCAAGACAATGAGTAATTTTCTTAACTTCAGAGGTTTTTGCAAATGTGCATTGAGCCTCTAGATATACAAGACCAACAGAACAGCCATCAAACGGCTCCTTGAACCAGAGCTCAGTGTAATGGCAAACACTGCCCTCTATGGACCATCTGAAACCAGTCCAGGCATCATGTAATTAGAATATCATAAAGACAATCAAAACTTTTGAGTGACAACTGATTTGGGGTATGTGGTTAAATTTTCTGGTTATAGTTCGGTGAATCCCGAAAAAGAAATTGTATTTTGCATTGAAAAAAATCGAGCAGATTTTCAGAACCGTAATAGTATTGCATTATTTTCCTGACAAATTAAACGCCTCTGCCCACTCTTCACAATAAAAGAAACACATAGACACACTCTCTCTCTCTCTCTCTCTCTCTCTCTCTCACACACACACACACACACACACACACACAATAAAGATGAAAAAGGAGAAAAAAAAAACAATCAATATTGTTTACATTAATAAGAATTTTGGGCAAATGATGTTCGACTGTTATGAAAAAGATGCAAAGATACTTTATTCTAAAACAAACTTCATTTTCTTAATGCAAAAAAAAAAAAAAAAAATTTCTCTTTAAATATGTTTTAAGGTTACTTTTATGACATTTATGTGAGGGAAATGGCCACAGATCATTATATAAAGACTAGCTCTGTCTCTAGCCATTAAATATGTGCTACAAGGTTGTAGGGGATTTTTATGATAAACTCAACAGACCAGCCAACCACCATCAAAAACAAAACAAAAAAAAAAGATGCAAATTGTAAAAATATTTTTTACAAAGGTATAATTTACTTTTTTCAAACAATGAATAGCAGCACTTATTAAATATTAAAATCTTTTATCAGACTACAAAACAAAAGAAAAAAAAATTATAAAATAAAATTCCTGAGGATGACTGCAACTACACCTCGAGTCAGACAAATCTCTCTTTAGCTCTAATCGGTTGATATTTCGCCTCATACCCTGCTTTTTGAACACACAGTCAGTCTTATGAGATGTGTTTCAACTCAAATAGCATGAAGTGGTCATGGGGTGGGGTGGGGGGATATGTTGAGAGTCTTGGTACCTTTAGAATTCAAGGTTTCGATATTCATTCTGATATCTGTACATGATTTGTTTAACATTGGTCAAAATTGTTTATTTTTTTAAGAGTCCGTCTCCTCAAAAACGATGTCAGTTTTCCACATTACAGAACGGGAGTATCATTCCACTGTGCGTCCAACAGACTAGACACAGATTCACTCAGTGTGCTTTCACCATGAGCTTGCTGGGACAAAACAAAATTCTCCCCTATAAATCCACACAAAAAATCACTTTAAAACACGCACACACACACGCTGTTAGTCAATAGGCTTGATTGTACACTAAACTTCACATGAACCCAGGCTGTGGCCAACTCAATGCAGGTTTTCTTTATATTACACGACAGAAATCATCAGAGGATGTCACAGAGGCTGGCATTGACATCATGTGACCTGTCCTCTCCAGGATGTGGGCTGTACTGTTAAAGTCCATTGTAATGTGGACCCCAGCGCTTGTTGATGTGGTCGAAGGTGTGCGAGACCCACTGCTGCTCCAGAACGCGGTATCTCTCCTCACATAAATACAGAGGCTTTCCTCGACTACGGAACAGGAAAAAAACAAGAGGTCACAGCAGGAAATGGAAACCATTTTCTTTATAAAAGAAATGAATAGGGAAATGAACTCTCACAAATAAATGACTACTGAGCAAGGGCAAGAATGCCACAAAAATGAACAAAATGTAAGAATAAATGTGAACATGAATAACATTTTGATCTGTAAAATACAACTTTTGAACAATTACATTTAGATCGGCTCACATTCATTACATGTCTTTTTATGCATTTTTTTGCAGCACTGAGAATTAAAATCAATCGCACGTTTCTATTGAGCTTTTCAATGTGATGGCCAATCATGCGTTTAGAAGACTCACCCGTGAAAACGCCAGCGTTGTTCAGTGCGTGCGTTCACTGACTGAATTGTGCACTCTTGTGAATTCTCTCATCATTAAAGTTCAGATACAAATGTAAGAATATTTATTTTGCAGTGTAAACAGCTTTGATAATTATAATGGGAGTTTTTGTGAGAGTGCAGAACTCGTGCTGAACTAAAGTGATTGTCCACTTCATTGATAGCTAACTTTCTATGCACACTTTCTGTATATAATTAGTTTTTCATGCTACTAAAATAACCAATGTGAAGTCATCATTTTCAAATTCATAAAAATCAATAAATTAATTTATTATGTATTCTACATATCAGATACGTTTGTTTTATATTGATACAATTTGATTGGTAACAGTCTATAGTACTCTAAAAACAACACAGATGAATTTAATATAGTAATTATAAAAACAGGCCAAAGATTGAAAAAAAAAAAATCCTCTCAGTCAATCCCAGGGCGCAAATATAGCTCTAAAATTACATTTCTGACCCAGCTACTGGGACCTGAGAATTAAATCTAGATGCAATATCTGGCCATCAGAGCAGTGAGAAGATTACCGTAGGTCTCTGTCCTCTTCTCCATGAGCGTCCAGATACACAGACCCCCACAGACAGAAGCGATGGCCTCGGATGATAATGATGACTGAGGCGTTTATCAGGAGGAAGATACCAGTCGCTGCTCCACAGTGCTGAGAGTGCTTTGGATTTAAAAAAATATATAAAATTATAAATCATCATCATCATGAGTGTAAGGATCTTTTAAACTGAAGCTTGCAGATTTTGCCACACACTCACCAGCACACACTCACAGACGCCCTGCTGTTTACAGCAGTGACCCTTCAGACAGACGAACGCGCCGCACACCAGGCACAGCGCAGGGTCTTTGGGGGTCTTGCCGCAGCTGGTGCAGGATTTCCTGTGGTAGTACTGGAAGATGGTGTTGTAATTGTCTGGGAGGTGCAGGAGGCGAGGGGCGGCCCACTGCGGATCCTGAACTAATAGAGACTGAAGAGAGACAAGAAAATCACTCAGATGCCCCATGAAATTACCTTTCACTGTCAGTTAAAGCAATCTTTTTTGTAACATTTTATAAAAAAAATAAATAAAATAAAATTTAAAAAAAAAACTGAAGATGAAATCTCTGGTCGGATAAACAGACCCACAAGAGAGGTTGAGCAAATGTTGCTGTGGGGCTGGTCAAAATGCTCAAATGTGACATTCAGTTTTCAATGTATACTTTTTCCTAAGGTAACCTCTCTTACCAGGAAATCAAAATTAACCATTCTTTTTAAATGGAATGTTGCTGTGTTTGTGTCCTGTGATATTCTTTAATCAAAACAAATTAAATGAAAAAAATTAAAATTGATTTGAGATGGGGAAATAACATAACAGTACAATTAAAATTTTTAATCAAAAAATAATCAAAAAAATTCAATTCACTCAAATTGAATGCAATCTTTTTAACATTAAGTCAAAGTCTTGTCCTAATCAGCCAGGACTGTGAGAACTGACACAATTCAAGATATTTTTCTGCTTAGTGTCATAAAATCTTATTGGATCAAACCCTGCTCGACAAGTTCTAGTTGTATACTAGATATCAAATATGATGCTTATTGACACAGGTCATGATTGGTAGGTCACAGTGGTTAAACCATATTAAAGACAACTACTGATTAAATCACTGGTTTTAGCAAGACTCCAAATAAAACAGTGCAAAGAAACATGACGCAGGAGACACAAACACTGACCACAGACTGCTGGGTGGGAGTATTGGACAGAGTGATGACTTCTGAACACCACTGACTGATCAGATCGAAAGCATTGATGTTCCACTCCAGACACACTGCACTGCTCATGGCTCCACTGGACTGAACAGAACCAGCCAATCCCAGACACCCGGCCAGCAGAGAAAACTCCTCATCCACCTGTGATCACAGACACCCGGCAATCTGTCAACTATTTGAAAGTCTGTCTATGGGACGTCTTCATTTAGATATCAGATTAAATGTGTATGTGTGTGTGTGTACGCGTTTTTGTAAAAAGTCAGGACATAGATTTGTATAATGACAAAGGTATGACATAGGTATTACAAGGTGAAGGTGACATCTCAGGACATTGACCCATGTCCCCACTTTTCAAAATGCTTATAAAATCACTCAGAATTAGTTTTTTGGGGGGAAAGTTGAAATGCAGTCTCCTGTAAGGGGTTGGTTTAGGTGTAGGGTAGGTGTAGGGCAATAGCACATACAGTAAGGACAGTATTAAAAACCATTACGCCTATGGGATGTCCCCACTTTTCACAAAAACGAACATGTGTGTGTGTGTGTGTGTGTGTGTGTGTGTGTGTGTGTGTGTGTGTGTGTTTGTGTGTACCAGGCAGCCGGGTAAGCTGTCTCCATACAGGTGGTGTTGCAGTAAACAGGACAGTCTCAGGAAGGGCAGACAGAACTGCTGTAGGCTGAACTCAATGGACTGAGGAGACCACACACTGGAGCTCAACTACAGAGAGAAGACGTCATTAATAACAGCTCATTCCCTGTTGATAAAGCCGTGAAAAACAGCCCCCTGACAGCAGGATGCAGCACACAAGAGCTTCCTCAGAGATCAGAACAAGCTTCAGGCTCAAGCAACAGTGAGCTACATATTCTTCTAGAATAAAGAAAGACTCTTCTTTGGCTGGTTGTCATAAAACAGTAGGTATTTTATATAAAAACAATTATGAATTGTTTTTTTTGTTTTTTTTTTATAAAGATTGCATTTATTTGATCAAAAGTAACTGCACTTTCACATTGTTACAAAAATAGATTTAGAATAAATTATGTTCTTATTGAAGTTTCTATCAAATAATCTAAAATTAATAAATAAATTAAAAAAAATATGGATTAAAAGAGGAGTAATGGCTGCTGAAAATTCAGCTTCACCATCACAAGAACAGATTACATTTTAATATATATTCAAACAGAAAAGTTATTATGATAATATTACTTTTTTTTTTTTACTGCATTTTTGATCAAATAAATGCAGCCTTGGCGAGAAAAACAGACAATAAAAAATAAAAATCTTACAGACCCCAAACTTTTGAACAATAGTGTACATAGTCCTTGCATATAAACATAACCAATTTAATGGTTTTACATTTGTAAAGTGTAACGTTCCAAGTTAATTTTGTTTTAATGTAATGTATCCTGATTTGAGATGAAGAAAAAAAAAAAAAAGATATGACTAGTAAAAGACTGAACTTCACACTACTAGTTTTTGCTGACTTGTTAAAGCAACAGCTGAGGAAAGTGAAAAGATGTGTTTCATGACATGTTTTCAAGGCAAGTTCAACAATGGCTCTCTTGGATAAGTGTCTTCATCTTTTCTTCATATAAAAAAAAAAAAAAAATGCTGTTGCCTGTACTACATATTCTCATTATAACTGCTAATGAAGTCAACGACTTAATTTTTTTTTTGGCCAGTAGATGTACTTTGTAAGATTAGTCATAAAGGCAAATCAAATTATTAGCATGTTTTGTTAGGTCCACTCATTATTGCAATGTATATAAATTAATTAACAATTGCAAAACTAGAAAAATACTACGATATAATGGTGTTATAAAACTGTTCTGTTGTGCTGTGTGGTTCACGTGACTTTGGAGCTGATGACTCACCACAAATGTTTCCTCAGAGTTGGTGTCATACACATCTTTGGCCTTCGTCAGCTCAGAGATCACATGACTCAGGAGTGACTCCCATGATCTGTCAGAGTTTGGCGTGTTCTGCGTGTAAAATGAATGAATGAATAAATGAAAGAAAACAATGTTTTAAATCTCTCCCATCAGAATGGAATCACTGTTATTGTACCAACTGCACTGAATTACATCGGCTGTGTTTCAAATCCTAGTGAGCATACCTTCCTAGACACCATTGTTGGCCATCACAGATGAAACTAAACATTTAATTTGAATTTAAACAACATTTTTTTAAAACATCTGTATACACCTATAATCTATAATCTAGGAAGGTAATTTGCTAAGTTTTGAAATGCATTCCATGTGTTACTTTAAATGTCAGCAAATTGCAAAAGCAATGAACATTTCAGGCAGAGAGAGGGATGACGTGTGACACTATAATGTGGAATTAAAGCAGTCTGACTGATGACATGAAACTCTTCACATTACTCCATTTATTTCCCACAAAGCCCCAAAAATAGTCATTTAATGGAGTGCAGAACCATTGCTAATGAAAACCTCTGAGTGAGATTTATCTGAAGGATTTCCTCACTCTGGGTTATCTGAAGATTATTACGATCACCCCCTTAAAAAAACAGCACTGAGGGCCAATAACACATTCTTTCTCTTAATAAAATTAGCTTATCCTCAAGGGTCTTAATGAGAAATGTAATCATTATAAAATGGATAGTTCCAGCTTTGAAATCTGACTAAACGAGCCACATTGAGCCTTTGAATAATAAACAATACAAATATACACACCAATGACCAAACATCAACTGAATTTACATTAAGGCGCCAATTGTGAACCAATTTATATTGGTATTCCACAAAGCAGAATTTCAAGAAACTATTATAACACACATCCTTGCTATAACTGGCTGAAGTAAGTCTGGCTCTACGTCCCTATGTGCACCCTATCTGCCCTAAATAGTATTGAAAATTACTAATCACATAGAATTTAGGATTGATAGTATGCACATTGGGACACAGGCTGAGAAAGTTTTTTGATTGGAGGTTGTGATGGGCAGGTAATTTATGGCACCTTCTTGGCAGCTCCAGTGTTGCTCCAGGCGAGTCTCTCCTCACAACTGAATCTGATGGACAGAGCGGCCAGAGCCTGTGTGTACTGCAGACTGTACAACACCTTCACCACACACGTAAAGTGCTCTGCACACAAACACACAGAGCATGGCAATTATATTATGGTTAACACCAGATGCAGTATCCTATGTTTACATTTAGTCATTTAGCAGATGCTTTTATCCAAAGTGACTTACAAATGATGACAGAAGCAATCAAAATCAACAAAAGGGCAATAATATGCAAGTGCTATGACACGTCTCGGTTAGCCTAACACAGTACACATAGCAAGTTTTTTTAAATTATATTTTATATACAGTATATATATATATATATATATATATATATATATATATATATATATATATATATATATATATATATATACACATATACATATACATATACATATACACACACACATATTTATTAGGGGTGTCCCCGAATAGTCGACGATTCGATGCTTCGATTTGAAGAGCCTGATTTGACTCCCAATCTCACAGTCGAATATTCGCAGGGTGTTATACCATTTTGGCTATATGGGGTGCTCAATGTCTGATAGAACTACCAGTTTTCTCCCAATAAGTTAATATACAGCCTATTATGATAATGCTGTAAATAAGAATCTGAAAAGAAAAAAGCTTTAAAATAAATATTTTAACTTGCGTGAATAAATCCAACCACCCTTATAGATTTAAGTTTCACTTTCCATAATCCGTGACCTACCGAGGAGCATCTTGGTGGCAGGGATTTCAATCTTTACCAAGACTCAAATTGACACAGAGTGAAAGATTGGGTTTTTTTCAGGACAAACAAATATGCAGAATATTAATGACTATGACTGGGACTGTAATATACACATAATATTATAATGAGAACACTATTTAAAACACTGTGAATTTTGAGTTTAGTTCCTGTGTTTCTGGATGTTGTTGCGTGAAGAACGCGTCCACAAAAGGAGTTCATTCAGAGCCGCGCAGACACATTCATGCATCGGGGCATTTGTGCAGATTGCCTTTGTAATATTAACGTTATGTTGTATAAATAATGAAGCATATTCTATATAAGATAAATGAGTTAAATCCCATTGATTATAAACCTGCTATCAAATGCTTCATTCTACTGGTCATTCAGTGCGCGCAGCTCAAAACAGAAATGCTGAACATTAATAACCGTCATATACATAACGTTATAATGAGAGCACTATTGTAAAAAAAAAAAGAAGTGTGAATTCTTAGGGTTTCGCTGACGTTTAATATTAACTATCTTTTAATCAAAACATAAAACATTATTCACTCCGTTTGTATCTGCGAGGCGTCCATTACACATTTTCCCTGTGTTAACGTCAGTGTTTATGACTGTCTAATGTCTGACTTGACTCTTGGTAATGTATTTTGCCCCGCCCCCAAACATATGATTCGACTATCAGTGGACTATCGGCATGATTTGAAAATTCCGATTCAACTATGAAAATCCTTAGTCCTTATATATATATATATATATAAATATGCTCGTATACATATACATTTAGGGCTGCTCGATTATGACAAAACATTATGATCACGATTATTTTGGTTAATATTGTAATCACGATTATTTAACACGATTATTAGTGGGCCATATAGCCAAAGAAAAAAAATTAATGCAAGTCTACAGTACTCAGTTAACAGCTTACTATAGGAATTTAATAATCAAATGTAAAATAAAACAGCACAGTCTTCACTGTAAGAATTAAAATTCCTTTGTTTCTTATTAAAGCTACAAAAGACCTTCTGTGAAAAGCAGTGACTGATTTTGTCCTTGTCTTTTGTTGTTTGATTAATATTAAGCACACAGTCGGCAGCAGGAATATAGACCGCTGTCACTTAAGAGCCGCACGGATCCAATTTACTGTTACACATGTATTTTCATTCTCATCTGTTTGCATTAATTTATTACATGACCAACGAAGGTTTACATGAATAATCACTAAGCGCCACGTTTTGACACATTTTTGCATGTATTTGTCCGCTTAGGCGCTAAAAGATGACTTAACATGTCCGTGTGTGTTCCGTCTCTCTGAGCGCAAGCCTCCTGAGGAACAGCGCAAGTTCTCTTTAGCGCTTTTAAAAACATTAATAAATCTAATCAACTTTAATAATTCAAGCATGTCCCATTTTGCAAAAGTCATGTTACATGATTTTACTGATCTACACGTGAAAATGGGCTTTTATGGAGGAGTGAAAGCCACTGCTGGAAAGGGGGAGGAATGGGGCACAAAAATCGTTCTCTCTCGATTATTGTATTTTCACAATCGTTGGAGGCCAAAATCGAAACTGAATTTCGATTAATTGCACAGCCCTACACACACACACACACACACACACACACATATATACAGCAGGTTCTTACACTTTTACTTTGGTCTCCCCAAACGTAAAAATGTTGGTTGAATAAAAGCACCAATAACAAGATGCACAGAGAGACACTCACTCAAAGAGCTCTATAGACCCCAGAGCTTTCAAGAGAATCACAGGTCTTTTGTAAGGACACAAAAATCAATTACGTGACTGTGTACAGAAAAAGGACATCTGATTTTTTTGAAGAGGGTAATTAGCCCTTGTGTGCATGTAGCAGGTGTTAGGCCCAGTTGTGTGATGAGAAAGACACACACACACACACACACACACACACACACACACACACAATGACACTCCATTAACATTCCTCACCAGAGACAATGACACCTCACACACACACACACACACACACACACACACACACACACACACACACACACACACACACACACACACACACACACACACACACACACACACACACAAGCGTCTTTGTGAAAGCACTAAACTATTTTCTAACACATGCACATCCCGTTTCTGTTCTAATACAAGCTTTATTGTCTTGAGTCTTCAGAATGATGGACTCGAATCGATCCCATGCTCACAATGACAAAACACTTGATTCTTATTTGAGTGGCAATCAATTACCAGTGATCAACCAAATGACAGTCATGGCCCATCTAAAGACTAAACTTGCATGTGAGGGGAAAGAGGAAGATTTTTTTTGTGCTGTAAAGTGCTGTAAGTGGAAGATCTAGTGGATCATGTTCATTTTCATTGCATACACCGGAAAATTCATTTCAGGTATGTAAATTAATTTCTATCGTCTGTTTGAAATTGAAATTGCGCCGTTTTCATTCCTTCATATGCATTTGGCTACCTACCAGTAAGGAAACGGTCTGTAAAAAGCATTTCACATGTATGGGGTGAGCGGGGCACGAACTCCGGATAATTGTAACACCACAAGATTTAAACATTTCCAAATGCCAGCATAACAAAATTTACCAAATTTTGTATTATTTCCTTGTCATATCATCTCTACACAGAGAAAAAATGTGCCAAAGTTCAAAAATTTTGAAGATATTGCTGAACATTTATTTAACCATTGGGAAAGTAAATTTCAGACTAAAGTTTGAAGTTAATTTGTCATCTCGGTTTTTAGTGTTTATTTAAAATGAGACAATTATTTTAATCTCCAAACTGTTTTAGATAGTTCTGCTTCACTTCTTAACTTTGCTAAAAAAAGTGTTGGGTTGTGCTCCCTACACATACGGAAGGTTCATGAGAGCATTTTCTACGCTGAACCCGCGATGAGTTTAATACTCGCAGCGAGTTTTTATGGACATGTTTCATATTTTAACGTCTGTAAACAAAGAAATTAAAACTTTATTACTAGTGAAATTTTACAGTTGTACTATAAAATAAAATACACTTTTAATTAAGATTAAGCTTAAAGTATTGTCAATTGTTTTTTGGTGGGTCGTGAAATAGTATATACTTGTCTAGATGGGTCATGGAATGGAAAAGTTTGGGAACCCCTGATTTAAGTAATTCTCAACCAAAATCTTTACCATGACATAATTTTCAATCACGATGCAAGTCATTTTTAACCAAAATCTTTATCACAACATAAATACTTTAAGAAATATCTTAACCACAAGTTAATTAATCACAGTAATTCTGTACCACAGTAAGGAACGACTTCGCAATATAGTAATTCAGCCTGAAAACTAGAGACATTACTAATTGAAATTAAAGCGACAGCCTGTTTCTCAATATTGTTACTTCAATGACTGACTTTGACAACTGGCTATTTCTCATTTAAGACATCCTGTTTACACAGGATGCATTAAGCAATTACTGAATTACTTGTAAACTTTAAATTGTTTCATTCAATTGTCTATAAAAATACAGCTCAACTTAACACTTTTGGCTCTTGTGTTTACCAGTTGTGTTTTGCTGTAAAAAAGGTTGTACCTCAAATTGAAATTGATATGATGGAAGAAAAACCTTTTATTATAGAATTTATATACAGGTCAGGAGTATGACTGATTGTTCTGGATTTAATTTACTTTTTTTTTAAAATCACATTTTTATCATGAACAATATATCTGCTATTAAAATATGAACATGAATAGTATTTGTAATGTTATGTATGCATGTGTTACCTTTGCGTAAAGGCTGAGGCATGGTAAGGATGAAGATGATGAGGAGGGACGGGACGTCTCTGAAGAGCATGGGCACCTCAGGACGTTCATCATCACAGTACCTGCACAAAAAACACACAATTATACAACAATACAAACACTCAGTACTTCAGAAACACAAAACATGACCCCTACCAAAAGAAAAAAAAAAAGAAGAAAAAAAAAGAAAAAAAAAGAGCAAACTTAAAACACAAAAACATCATCTACAGTACACACAGCATTTTTTTTAACTTAGATGCATGATACACATGATCTACAGATAATACTTTCACTTCTATCTTGCCCATGCAACAGCGCAAATTAAATTATGTAAGAAAAGGACTAATTACTGTGGGTGGATATTCACAAGTTCTTTCAATGGAGTTTTACTGTAAATGTACAGTAGGTGGACAGGTTACGTAAACCCAAGACTGCAATTAAAATGTAAAAGAAAATGTTCTTTGAGCAAATATTTATTTATTTAGAAGACTAATGGACAGCAGTTTGTCCCACACACTCAAATAGAGCAGAATTCACCAACCAAAGGCGTTTCGAGACAAACTCAAACACACAAACGCACATGCACAAGCACACTTTCTTAACTTTTCAAAAGTTTTAAGTAAACTATTCTGACATTTTCTGATTTGTCAATTTAATGGATATTTACAGTTCATTTGATTCACTATATCTGTGGTTACTTACACTTGAGGAAACTTTATACATCCACCTAAAATCACCACAACACCAGCTGACTAAAAGACTGATGATACTTCAAAATAATGCATCCAGTACGATGCAATGACATCTGAACATATAAAGAACGACTTTACTGTCCAAATTCTACTTCTCAGATAATAAAAACACATTGTCTTTTGTGCTTGATAAGTGATTACAGGCAGGCAGAAACAGGGAGAGCAGTGGTTTTATTCAAATGGCTGTATTTATAGCTCAGCTAAAGTGCCTGAGGGGTCCAGTGACAGAGTTTTCCTTCAAAAGCCTCTAACAAGGTATTTATAGGCACAGCTGCCTCCCCTCTGAGTCTGAGTCCAGCCCGTCTAACAGTCCTGAGAGACGCACAGGTGAAAACCTTGTCTTACCGCCCCTACACAGGAGAAATGAGGCCATTTAAGCAGCCCAAGAGTGTTAAGTGCCTTTTAAACAGGAGACGCGGTGAGCGGTAACCTCCACACAGCCATAAACCCTCAAAATAAAGCGCCGCACTCATGAAATGTAGTGCTGCACACCATAATTTGCCAGATGCAGCAGTTATTGGTATCTATGGAAACCCCATTTGCTCAAGTCTCTCTCCCTCTCAAAAAAGATGCAGCAGCAGAGACACAGCATAAAAAGCAAGTGAAAGCAGAATCATCTGCCTTCCGTTTATTCTTTGAAATAAAATACAACAAAACATTTGTGCATGTGTATCTTTGAATGTTGAAATGTCAACATGTTTTCAGGACTGATTTGAATATAATTTGATTTACATAGTGTATATATATACACACACACAATATTGTGGAATATTATTACAAATTAACCTAAATAAGGGTCAATTTTTCGAAAATGGATAGGACAATATCTGGCCGAGATACAACTATTTGAAAATCTCGAATCTGAGGGTGCAAAAAAAAAAAAAATCAAAATACTGAGAAAATTGCCTTTATAGCTGTCCAAATGAAGTTCTTAGCGATGCATAATACTGATCAAAAAATAAGTTTTAATATATTTACGGTAGGAAATTTACTAAATATCTTCATGGAACATGATCTTTACTTAATATCCTAATGATTTTTGGCATTAAAGAAAAATGGATAATTTTGAATTTGTCTATTGCTACAAATACAGGTGCTGGTCATATAATTAGAATATCATCAAAAAGTTGATTTATTTCACTAATTCCATTCAAAAAGTGAAACTTGTATATTATATTCATTCATTACACACAGACTGATAGATTTCAAATGTTTATTTCTTTTAATTTTGATGATTAGAGCTTACAGCTCATGAAAGTCAGAAATCAGTATCTCAAAATATTAGAATATTACTTAAGACCAATACAAAGAAAGGATTTTTAGAAATCTTGGCCAACTGAAAAGTATGAAAATGAGAAGTATGAGCATGTACAGCACTCAATACTTAGTTGGGGCTCCTTTTGCCTGAATTACTGTAGCAATGCGGCGTGGCATGGAGTCGATCAGTCTGTGGCACTGTTCAGGTGTTACGAGAGCCCCGGTTGCTCTGATAGTGGCCTTCAGCTCATCTGCATTGTTGGGTCTGATGTCTCTCATCTTCCTCTTGACAATACCCCATAGATTCTCTATGGGGTTCAGGTCAGGCGAGTTTGCTGGCCAAACAAGCACAGTAAACCTATGGTCATTGAACCAGCTTTTGGTACCTTTGGCTGTGTGGGCAGGTGCCAAGTCCTGCTGGAAAATGAAATCAGCATCTCCGTAAAGCTTGTCAACAGAAGGAAGCATGAAACCTCTAAAACTTTCCTGGTAGATGGCTGCGTTGACTGTGGACTTCAGAAAACACAATGGACCGACACCAGCAGATGACAAGGCAGCCCAAATCATCACAGACTGTGGAAACTTCACACTGGACTTCAAGCAACATGGATTCTGTGCCTCTCCACTCTTCCTTCAGACTCTGGGACCTTGATTTCCAAATGAAATGTAAAATTTACTTTCATCTGAAAAGAGGACTTTGAACCACTGAGCAACAGTCCAGTTCTTTTTCTCCACAGCCCAGGTAAGATGCTTCTGACGCTGTCTCTGGTTCAGAAGTGGCTTGGTAAGCCCTTTTCCTGAAGACGTCTGAGTGTGGGGACTCTTGATGCACTGACTCCAGCTTCAGTTCACTCCTTGTGAAGCTCTCCCAAGTGTTTGAGTCGGCTTTGCTTGACTGTATTCTCAAGCTTGCAGTCATCCCTGTTGCTTGTGCACCTTTTCCTACCCAAATTCTTCCTTCCAGTCAACTTTGCATTTAATATGCTTTGATACAGCACTCTGTAAACAGCCACACCTTTCAGTAACGACCTTCGGTGACTTACCCTCTTTGTGGAGGGTGTCAATGTTCGTCTTCTGGATCATTGCCAAGTCAGCAGTCTTCCCCATTATTGTGGTTTCAAAGAACAAGAGATACCCAGAATTTGTACTGTAGGGATGGTCATTTATTCATATTCAAATGTAAATATTCTAATGTTTTGAGATACTGATTTTTGACTTTCATAAGCTGTAAGCTCTAATCATCAAAATTAAAAGAAATAAACATTTGAAATATATCAGTCTGTCTGTAATGAATGAATATAATATACAAGTTTCACTTTTTGAATGGAATTAGTGAAATAAATCAACTTTTTGATGATATTCTAATTATATGACCAGCACCTGTATACCCCAGCGACTTAAGACTGGTTTTGTGGTCCAGGGTCACATATATACACACAGTCATGGCCAAAAATATCAGCACCCTTGGTAAATATGATCAAAGGCGGCTGTGAAAATTAATCTGCATTGTTAATCCTTTTGATCTTTTATTTTAAAAAAAATTCACAAAAATCTAACCTTTCATTGGATAATAAGAATTTAAAATGGGGGGAAATATCACTATGAAATAAATGTTTTTCTCTAATAACATTGTTTTTACTTTTGATCTTTCATTAAAAAAAAATTCACAAAATTTTAACCTATCATTGAAGTAAAGCAATTGATAGTGGGGGGAAAATCTCATTGTGAAATAAATGCTTTCTCTAGTTCACGTTGGCCACAATTATTAGCACCCAATTATCGCAACGTCCTTTTCCCAAGATAACAGCTCTGAGTTTTCTCCTATAATGCCTGAAGAGTTTGGAGAACACCTGATAAGAGATCAGAGATCATTCCTTCATCCAGAATATCTCCAGATCTTTCAGAAATCACAGCTCCATGTTAGTGCTTCATCTCTTCAGTTCACCCCACTCATTTTCTATAGGTTTCATGTCAGTGAACTAAGACAGCCATAGCAGAAGCTTAATTTTGTTCTCAGTGACACATTTTTGCGTCATGAATAATAACGTTGAGCTCTGCTCTGATTGGCTGTTTCACAGCGTGGAACACGGAAGGAAACACGGGGGAAATATATATTTCAATACTTTCTCATGCAGTTAAATCGTTGGGTAATTATACTGTAAATAAAATACGGGCATCAGGGAGCCGCTATTAATATGCTGGGCATTGAAACTGCTTTCAAATGCACGATCGCTTTTTAGTTTCACTTTCGCGATCCACGATCGCACGTACTCCGTTTATACTATGGAGGCAGTACTTACCACACATTTTACAAGATCAGATGCTTGTCAGAGGTGCTCAGGATCTGTAAATCATTCGCCATCAACCTCAGTCATCTCTCCTTACTCTGTTTATGTGGTAAGTGAAATCTTATGTACTGCAATGTAACAGGCTACCGCTAGCAAGGAGCTAACCATGTCCCCTTGGCTCGCGTTATTTGCTTTCCGTGCCTTTCTGAATACAGACACCAACCCATCCCTGCACTTCACATCCAACCAACATGCACTGGAGAAAAACATTTTTCATCATGAGATTTTCTCCCCACTTTCAATTGTTTTACTTCAATGAAAGGTTAACATTTTTGTGAATTTTTTTAATGAAAGACCAAGATTTTTAAAATGTAATTTATTCTTCTGATCAAAGCTGAATTTTCAGCATTAAAAGGAACACTCCACTTTTTTTGGAAATAGGCTCATTCTCCAACTCCCCCAGAGTTAATAAGTTGAGTTTTACCGTTTTTGAATCCATTCAGCCGATCTCCGGATCTGGCGAGAGCACATTTAGCATAGCTTAGCATAGATCATTGAATCCAATTAGACCAGTAGCATCGCGTTCAAAAACGATCAAAGAGTTTCGATATTTGTCCTATTTAAAACTTGACTCTTCTGTAGTTATATCGTGTACTAAGATCAGCGGAAAATGAAAAGTTGCGATTTTCTAGGCTGATATGATTAGGAACTACTCTCATTCTGGCGTAATAATCAAGGAACTTTGCTGCCGTAACATGGCCGCGGCAGGCGCAGTGATATTACGCAGCGCCTGAAAGTAGTCCTTCATTGTGGGAGTAGGAAGATCTTTTATCAACAAATTTAATTTCCGTAATTATAGTAACATCTCTGATTGCTGGATCTCTGTTGAGGATTATGAGTAGTGCAGTCCTACACAGTGAGTTTAGCAATTCATCATTTTATAAAACGTCTCAGTTCAGGAAATGTGATCGTGTGTGTGTGTACTCACTCAGCGTCTCTGCTGTGCGTGCTCTGTGTGAGTCTGGTCCAGGGGTTGTATGCTGAATCTATGCTGTAGAGACGCATGTGCATGGCCAGCACATGAAACAGCTGATCTGAAACACACAGAGAACACACACACACCAGTGTTAGTGCGTGTAACATGATGAATGGAGTTTGCGTAGAGCCTCCAGGCGTGTAGGAGGATGTGACAGATAACAGACCTCATGAAAACCTGTCCTTTTACACATTGATCAATGCCTTTAACGGTTGCTGTTGATCATTGCTGCCCCCTACCTGCAGCTCACAAACCCACCGGACACCTGCAGGGGCTTCAGAAGCAAAGCCCGATGAACCAATCAAAGCTGAATTTCTAGCATCATAACTCTTCAGTGTCACATGATCTTTCAGAATTCTAATATGCTGATTTGCTGCTCAAAAAACATTCCGATTATTATTCTTTTTAAGTGCAGTTGTGCTGCTCAACATTTTTATGAAAAAAAAAAAGAGTCAAAGGTGAATATCTTTAATGTCACTTTTGATCAATTTAATCTAAGCATCAAACAATACATATTATAATATATACCGGTACATAGATATATACAGTGGCATGCGAAAGTTTGGGAACCCCTTGCAGAATCTGTGAATAATTAAGAAAATAAGAGAGATCATACAATGCATGTTATTTTTTTATTTATTTAGTACTGTCCTGAGTCATACATACATACCATACATACCATACATACCATAGGCTAATTTGATTATTCTTTCAGCTATGCTTGACTTGACCTTTCATTTCCAAACCCACACATTTCAACTTCATATCTAATCTGTTCAAAAATCTTCTGAATCATCAAAATTGGATGAAAATGTTCCAAGAGTCCATTTTGAGATGACGACACTACTGATTAAATTACACATATAAAACAAACTGTAGTGTATACTGTATATTATACAGCATGTAGCAAACAGAATTTTAGCTTTCTATTCCCAACATGCCTAAGAGATCCTAGAGCCAGAATTATGACCACAAACTAAATCACACTAATTAACCTGAAGTACTTCTGTAAGCAGTACAGTGTAATATAGATGAACTGTGTGTGACTGCAATGTCATGTGACTTACACAGCAAAATATCACCCAACAATGCATTTCTAATGTCATTTTACATTATTTCAGCCTTTAAAATGTCTAACCTCATCTCCTCTGAATGCAATATTAGATGTGTCATATCTCACAGACTTGTGTGCGTTTACAGGCTCTGTGGATTCTTATTGCAGACAGGATGCCAGATGTGCATTATTACAAAAAGCAAAACACCAGCCACATACCAGATGCTGGCTCATCTACAGACTCATGGACAGAGCAATAGCACCACCTATAGATAACTAAGACTGGATAAAATTATTCCTTTATTCAAAGCATTTTAAATCAAAATATGAGAAGAGGAAACAGCTTACAACAACTTACTGGTCAATTAACTGTGAAATTTTCAACAAAGTCCTTCACAGAAACAGCAATGAGAGGGCAAGAGAGGTGATTGGGGGTGATTGTATGGGTTTGGTCCCCTCAGCTAGGGGTGGGTGATATGGTAAAAATATCACTTTTTTTTTTTTTTTTTTTTTTTTAGAAATATCACGATTTTAATCACGATTCTTAGTCATGTTGGTTTTTCTATTTTGCAAGTTGATTGACCATTACAGCCAAACTAATTTCCCTGATATGAAGACAAAGCCTTTCAACGTAGCAAAATATAAAAAGTATGGCAGATACTTAGGCCAAAGTGGGTGAAGATAAAACGGTCATTATTTTATCTTGTCATTATTAATTGTCATTATTTTATCTTTGTTATTAAAAAATGAAAGCAAAGATACACATTACAAATAAACATAATATACAAATGAAATAAACAGTGGTTTATTTTCAGGTTTCATGTAGGCTACAATAGGTGTATTTAGCAGGAGCATTCAAGAAACTGAATGAACAAATATAAAAATAAAACACTATATAGATTGATTCCTTTTAAAGCAACTTAAAGTTTTTCAGTCAAGAGTAGTGAGTGATTTTTCTCTGTTTGGTGTTTTATTAACCCAATTAATCCCACTGGTCACAATAGTGACTAGGGATGTCACGGTACCAAAATTTCAGTATTCGGTACCGATACCAGTGAAAATCCACGGTTCTCAGTACCAATTTCGGTACCAAAGCAAAACACAAAACATGCTAATTAAAAAACACACAATTTTTTTTAATTAATAAAGTCAAACAAAAATAAAATGTATAAAAATCAATGCCATTGTTTATACTTATTTAAAATAGTATTTCAAGTTTTTCCGCAAGTAATAAAAGTATGAAAAACACTAAACAAATTTCACCCAAATTGAATTTGTCTTTTAATTAATGAAATTTAAACATTTTATTTTTTGGTAAATAAAGGGGATTTACTATTAAAATTAAAACATGGAAGAAATATTGAGTGATTATTTCTTAAAAAATAAAGTTTTATTAATTTTTTCAACAGTAGTAGTAGTAGCCTATCACATACATTCTACTAAATAATAGTAGCCTAATGGTACAGTCTTTAGTTAAACCGAACTTTTATTTTGACGGGTTGCCGTGAATACATTTAAATTGACGCTGGTTTTACTCAATGAAACGGTCAAATGCTCGTGAAGTGACTCTCAGAGCAGTTCTGGAGATGTTGTTTATGTATTTATGTCCTCATTGAGACGGCAGATGCTGAAATCACCGCGAGCGTCACGCGCGCTTCAGTGTATAATAAACAAAACCGCGTGTCTCTGCCATTCATTCACTCACACAGAGACTCGCAGAACATACAGGATTCACATTTGAATCGACTTTTGCGGCTTAATATTTGCAGATACTGGTCCATATCGCGATTTGATCTAAGTGAAATGACCTACTTTTGATTAATTCATCTAAACTTTGACAAATTCCGTGACATTCTGTGCTAAACTATAAATTCCGTTTTTATAACTGGATTCCGAGATTCCGTCCGCGTTTTCTGCATCGCGGAAATCAAACGCCAAGAACCGGGTCGACCGGGTACTCGGTACCACCGGTACTTAAAACAACTTGGTACCGTGACGTTTTCATTTCTTTAGTACCGACTTGCTACCGAAGTACCGGGTCTTTTGACAACACTAATAGTGACTGTAAAAATGTCATTTATAAAGCTCTAAAAACCTTACTGAATGATGTTTTAGTGCACTTCCTGCAAATATGAAAAAATAAAGCGTCTCAATTAAATATGTGCAGTTTCACATGATTAGTGCAGATTGTCACATGACCAGAGCAGTATATTTCCTGTTTGCACCTTGAGAAGATGATAACTGCATCAAAGCTCCAAAACGAAAGGCTAGTAAAGTATGTTAACAAAGATATGACAAAGATTTCTGGTACACATTATCTTTAAGGTGTCTAGTATTAATATATGAATTCACATATATTCAGTTTTGTTGAGTGTGGTCATAGAATGAGTAAACATGTTGATGGTCACAATAGAGACTGGTGTGATAACAGTGAATTTAGGTTTACAATATAAATCCAGTTGCAGCTGTTAGAGAAAATTGCACTAAAATGTTGCAATGACAAAATATTGCACTAAATTAAAAATTAAAAATGTTACAAAAAATTTATAATATTGATGTTATATTTTACAAAAAAGTAACAATTTCGAAATTTGTTGATGTCTTTTATCTCAGTGTTCCTATCAATGTTTTTTATGCATAATTTAAAAATAAGTTTAAAATAGCTGGACTAAAATATATGACAATTTTTATGACTACAGAAATGTGTTAATTCAGTACACACATTATCCCACCAGTCAAAATTGTGACCAACCATAAAACACAATTTTTCACACACTTTTCCAAAAAAAAAAACAAAAAAAACAAAAAAAAAAAAATAATTGTTGATTATTTCAAATGGTTACTAATGACATATAATTTGGATAATTTCATGTCTGGGGAAAATTTGGAATTAACCGGGTTAACATTAAAGGAATAATTCACCCAAAAATTAAAATAGGCTAGTGTCTTTTTTTTTTAATACCTTCATTTACTCACTCAAAAGTTGTTTTAAACCTGAATGAGTTTCCTTCTTCTGCTAAACATAAACGCTATTTTGAAGAAGGTGGAAAACCAAATAGTTGCTGGTCCACAGTGACTTCCATAGTATTTTTTTTGCCCTACTATTAAAGTCAATGTGGACCAGCAACTGTTTGGTTACCCACATGCTTCAAAATATCTTCTTTTGTGTTCAGCACATGAAAAAAAATTAATACAGGTTTGGGAAAACATGTGAGTGAATAAATAATGATGGTGAACCATCCCTTTAATTACAGTCAGCAGCATGTTTAGTAGGCTACTGTCCCTTTAAGACCTGCACGCATCTAATATACAGGCATGCATCCTTTTCTCTCAGCTGTTTACTTTCATTTTAGACATAACCAACTAAGTCTATACATAAACCTTGTGTGTTTTGACAGTATTAGCACAAAACATAACTTAGTTCAGTAATCAGGCACTGTTTGACAGGCTTTTTATTGCACGCGCTTTGGGTGTACTTGCTCAGAAAAAAAGTGTATTGATACGGCGGCGCCAGAACTGCAGCTGATAGTATGTGTGGCGTGCTGTTGCACAATACAATGATATTTCTTCAAAAGCTGATCATGGATATATTTTTATCATCCACGATCAAAAACCTTCATAAATCGCACACCCCTACCCTCGGCAGAAATCGCAGACCTCATTTTAGCGTCGGACCGTAAAGGAGCAGGGGCTCGAGCCCCCCCTGTGCACACCATTGTCAGCAAGGATGAATTCAATTGATCAACAGTGACAGTAAAAAGTTGCATAATACTGATTTCAAACAAATGCTGTTACTTTAAACATTTTATTCATCAAACAATCCTGAAAAAAATAAATAAATCCTCACGGTTTTCACAAAAAATATTACGTGACAACTGTTTTCAACACTGATAACAACCAGAAATGTTTCTTGAGCAGCAAATCAGCATATTAGAATGATTTCTGAAGGATAAGGTGTCAGGTGTTTGACTGGCCAAAGTCAATGTCATCCAATCTACACTAGCATCCAGAGAAATAATTAACTTCAAATTACACTCAAATTCTCCTGAATACAACCCAGAACTGCTCTGATTAACTACAGAATATCTACTGACAAATCTGAAATCTGAGTCATTCTGGAAGGCAACTACATTTTACCAGCCACTTACATTTGAACAAATCACTGAATTAAATTAATTAAAACTGTCTCATGTAACGTGATACGGCATAACACTTTTGAAAAACACCAAAATCATACCAAATCAAAACAAAAACAAACCAAACCAAACCAAACCAACAAAAAAAAAACAAATCAAAACACCAAACAAAACAAAAAAACAAACCCAAAACCAAACAAAACCAGAAACAAACAAACAAACAAACAAAAAACCAGTGGCATCATAGCAACCACTCTGGAGGCAAGTGGCATGCACGGTCTCTTTCTTTGTCCATACTTTCTATGTTCTTGTTCCCTTGCTGATATGATCTCTAATGTACTGAGACTGAGTAAATCTGGCCCTCTCCGTGGATGTGCGTTTAATGTAGCTCAGAAAATGGCTGCATTGCTGGAGTGTGAAACCTCTTCAGCTGCGCTTGAGTGTCGGGATTTTTTCCACAAGAGCTCAAAGACTGCACACACACACACTCATTTATACAGAGCCAGAGTGTGGGTGCGTGTTGATTGACTGGTCTGGACTGCAAAAATGCACCAACATCAGTCTCGCCATTCTCTCTGTGTCCATCATCATCATCATCATCATCCATAATGCATCATCCCAGAAGAATGGCATTCCTGAATAATTTGAACAGTCGCCTTACACTTGAATCATGGACAGTAGTCCCCTTGCCACACATACAACTGAGGTTCAGTTCCTCGACAGTGAAATTTCATTCGGGGTGGTGTGGTGTAGTGGTTAAGGTTCAGTATTAGGTTCAGGCCTTAAGGGGATTCAATCTTGCAGTTACCAGCAATCAACTCATTGTGTTCTTGAACACTGAATTGAAGACAATGAACTTCGAATTACTCCAGAAACCGAAACTGTAGTAAGTTCAAGACTACTGGTTGATTAATATGGCTGATGTGATATATAAAGGGCAGTTTGGTTGTAATTGGGCTATATAATGAATGAGTTTTGCTGCAATCAAACAAATAAATTTACTCAATTCACAAGATCACAAACATGTTTTATCCACTAATAATGCTGACATTGATTTGCATTTATAACATCTAGTTAGACGCTAAAAATACCAATGGCCCAGCTGAAGAATCAGCTAATTATCACTGATAACAACTCATGTACAAAAAAAAAACAAAAACCTCAAACTAAAGCAACATTAAACTTAAACTTAAAGAAAAAGAAAAAAAGGAGGGAGATAAAAAAGGAAAGAGGTACTTACTGAGACAGGAGCGTTTGGCAGCAGCACTGGCCCCTCCACTGCATAGATTCCCCCCACGATGAACCAACTCTAACTCCAGATTTGTCCTGAGAGAGAGAGAGAGTAACACTTTAGCTGAAGCCTATATAATGCCTTATAAAAGTATTTAAATATGCAATACAATAAGTATTTGTAAAGCACATTTAAAAACAAACGAAGTTGATCAAAGTGCTGTACAGAATGGAATAAAAAAGACTCAGAAATAAAATGAATAAAACAAGACTATCAAATTTAAAACACAACAATAACAAAACAACAACTGAACCAATGATCAAGGGGTATTAAAAGTGAGAGAGAATAGATATGTCTTTAGAGCAGACTTAAAAGCAGAAATAGAGGGTGCTAATCTAATATGAAAAGGTAGACTGTTCCAGAGTTTCAGACCTGCAGTTGCAAAAGCGCGATCAACTGGTTTAGTCTGAAGAAATGTCTGAAGTTAACAATGGAACTTTCTGACTGTATTTTTTAAAATTTATTTTTCAGGGTTTTTTTGTGTAATTTTTTTTTAGTGTTAATATTAGAGTAATAAAGAATCCGACATTATGTCCTTTATACACACAAACAGATGAATTGGAGATGTGCCAAAATCAGAAAATCCAGAGACTGCAATCCGTCTAGACTAAATTCAAGTGTTTCAAATTAACAGCATACATGTGTCTTACAGAAGCTTAACAAAATCTTAAAAGCCTCCTAGAAGAGAAGAGAGCGTAGGAAGGAGAAAAAGAATGAAACGGGTCATTTCACATAGATAATGCACTGGTGTGAGCTTCCACCTGCCTGCCACTGATAAGTGACAGAGCGAGACAGCTGCTCACAGACACAGACAGACAGAAGGAAAGAGAGGTGTGGAGGGGCTAATGGCCTGAGAGTCATCATCTCGCTAAAGACAGGACAGAACCAAAGATGCTGTAGTGGGAGCAGATGGACAGCCTGGAATCACTAAACTGTCAAGATGAAGTTAACAGACTAAACAAAGATGCCATCATCCAGTACAATGTGATCAGATACAGCCAGCCAGCCAGACAGACAAAACCACAAAGAAATAAAACAGGGTTCCCACTCTTTCATGAACACCAGATTTAAGGACTTTTTAAAGCACCATTTATTTTATATCAAGCACCTATGAAATTCATACCCCAGCATATGTAGCGTCATGAAAGTACATCTTACAGTACTTAACATTTCACTTAAACTTAACATTAAAAATTTCAGAGTAATGAGGTTTTGAATGTGTAGGTTTCATAAAGTTAGACCATTTTGAGCAGTCGTGTTCAAAGGAATTTTGAATTTCTTAAATATTGATAAAAATACATATTTTTGCATCAAACTGATTTTTGCTGTAATTCTTGTAAAAGATTTAAATTTGAAAGAATTTCTCAATTTTTTAATTAATAAAAAGTGGTTAAACAGGGCTCTATGCTTACTGTTCTTTTACTTGTGCTCCTAATTTAAAAAAGACAAATTAGGAGCACAGTCAAAAATTTCAGAAGCACCTTCTAATCAATAATCAAAAATTCTGATCAAATATTAGCCTTCCCATTATGAGATGATATTTGACTCAAAGTAATTTACAGGGAATTTTGTAATGGCATTTTTAAAAATTTCTAATTAAAACAACAGAATAAAAACAAGTAGAATAAGAACAAGTTACCAATCAAATGAAATAAGTATTTAAAAAAATAATCTGTTCTACAGAGGTGGCACAGTAGGACACAAAAGTGGTTTGTAGGTGTATTTTCAGATGGTTTAATGAGGCTCAACGGTCGCATGAGTGCAATTAAATTTATAACTTCATATTGAGGTTAATGTTTTAAACACAAAATTTTGAATATAGAAATATTAAATGATTTAATAACAGAAAATATACTTTAAAATGAAAGTAAAACTGCCAGTAGGTGGCAGCAAGTCACTGATTTTACCACTGAATCATTCATTTAATTGATTCATTCGAATGGCTGATTCATTCAGGGACGAAGCAAATAACTGTCTTTTTGAATGGGTAATTGAATCGGATAAGTTTAAAAACGCCCATTCATACATAAACGAAACAACTCTGTGTTTGAATGGAGATGCGCAGTGGCTCAGCTGTTACTTTGATTGAAACTATTTTCATTAACGAAATAGAGCAAAATCAGGCAATTGTGTTCAGACAATGCAAGTCACTTAATATTAACTGTTACTTCTTGTTTAATGAACTGTTGTATTAAATCAATATCATTTGCAAACTCCCTTAAATCATTAAAAGCTGTCACTCTCCTTCGTTCATCGCGATCTCAAAAAGTTCCATTATAATCAACGCAGCTCTCTACACTGCACAGTGAATCTCTTATTTACAACCTGTCTACACTTTGTTTGTTATAATGAGAGGATTCGTGAGCTTGCAGAACTCAGCATTGAACAAAACGGCGTTTTGAGCAGTGAGTGGATTCTGATTAACATTGTGTTCAAGGAATCAACAGATGTGTATTCAGCGCTACAAAAACGCATTAGAAACCTTTGAAGTTTCCCTCAGCCCAAACACAAATATGCTGATTGAGTCATTTGCACTGGTGCTCCTAAATATTTTGTCATAGTCGCACGCAGTGGTTTTCAGTCTCAAATTCACTGCATCTCCATAGATTCATGCAGGGCTGCGCAATGTGCGCATGCTAAGATTTTCTCTCGCGCTACCCCATCTCCACCCCAATTATTAGCGCTGTCTCATTTTGTCTTTGACATCGCACATAGTAAAATTTATGAAACGGCACTGTTCTACTAAACAAAATTTATTTCAAGCACTTTCAAGGACCTATATTACTTTCCAGGCCTTGAATCCATGTGTCTGATATTCAAGTACTTTCAAGAAGTGTGAGAACCCTGTAAAAGAACAAACCAGTCACAACAAACGAACACTCAAAAACAGAAGAGAATAAAAAGATGACCAAAGAAAAAAAATATATATAAAAGACTAGCACAGAATGAAAGATACAAAGAACAAAGAGAAGAGTACAAGCTGAAAAAGTATACAATAGAAACAAACAAACAAAAAAAACAAGCAAACAAAAAGACAGTGAAAGAAGCAAAGAACAACAAACAAACTAAACAGAGCAGCAGCAACAAACAAAAGAAACAAAAAAAGAATGGAAAGGATTTAAAAACAAATAAACAAACAAAGGAACGATTCAACGAACAAAAAGCAGATCATTTTTAATAAACCCATGTGGACAAACCACTGATATGAGAACAAACTATACGTCAATATGCCATCTTTTCCTTTTGTCAATGATGCTGAATTAACACACATTTCACAAGCAACACACTTCCTCCGGGAAACAACTGCTACCAAAATGGACTGAACTTCCTTCTAATGGCACATGTAATGAGAAAATTCAAGCTTATATATATATATATAAATGCATTTCATGGCTCTTTCTTACCTGGCCACAGAGTACATGAAAAGGAAGTCATTGTCAGGTGACCCTGGGTTCTTCCCATAATCCATGTATTTTTTCTGCGTGGTGTTTTTAATGTCCTTTATAACGGATTCCATCTCTTTACTCAGATTTGACTCTGCCTGGGAGGAAAAAAAAAAAAGACAACTTTTTGAAGGCTTTGTTTTTGAAGAAGAGTTTAACGGCCTGACATGCAAGTCTATGATACTAGCTTGAGATTTTGTGTTATAAGATGTTAAACCACAGCAACGTTCGGCGGGGCATGAAGGATCACATGGAGGTGAGTGGCACACCAGCTCTTACTCTGAATCAGGATGGAGGGATGAGATGCACAGAACAGAAAAGAGGGGAGGGGAGAGCGCTCAAATAAATACCAGTATGGGATCTCTCTGCTTTAGGCTGGCGCTTACTGGGAAAATGCCCAGCTGCTCCTGAAGGTCCTCCACTTCCTTCACCAGTGTGGACATGCTCTTGTTACTGGGCGTATGCCAGGCGCCCGTCTCCATCCCACGCCCAGGACGACAGGGCAAAACACTGTTGGCGAACTGACGACACAGCGGACAGGTGAACTCGCCTTTATCCACAGAAAACCCCTGAAGAACCTGATCGTTCTGAAAACAAACAAATACGACACTGTTCATTAATAGGCAGTTGAATGAGGTTTAACAGATGACTCATTCTGAAAAATAAACATAATGGTATCCGTTTGATATGGTCTGTTATAAAGGTCTTTTGATTATAAATTTAAAGTCTGGTCCACATTGTAGCTTACCCTGTTGATCATTGTAAGCATGTTCCAATTTGGTTGTGTTTTTGTGCCAACATTTTTTATTTTTTTTTTAACTTGTGTCGATACTGCACATCATTTAAAAAAAAAAAAAAAAAAAAAAAAAAAGTGTTTCAAAACCTTTTTTTTTTCTTTTCAAGAAAAGGGGTGTTAATGCAAATAAATGTGGTGTCACATGACCAAATCAGCCTAACAAAATCTAAATTCTAAAAACAAAATTAATCATGTATATACAAATGTCTGTTAAACCTTAAAACACACTCAACTTAAAAAAAAAATGGGAGAAGGATGGAGGGATGGTTATAACAGAGGAATAATGGACAATAATATGGAGGCCTCAATGGAAATGCTCCAAGGCACAGATATGGAGGGAGTTTGGCTGGAAAAGCTTGATAAGATATTTTATTATGCCTCCTCAGAAATCACACCATGGTGGTAATTTTTCTTTATGTTGGAGAAAATGTGGAAATCAAAATGCAAACCATTATCATATTTTCTGGGACTGCTGTTATTAAGGGCTATTGGAGAGGAATACATACTGCCCTACAAGTTCTCTTTAAATGTGTGATACCCTTTGACAGTAAAATTTTATTTTTTGGATACATAGCCCAGGAATGGTTAAAAAGAGATAAATATGTAATGAATATATTGTTGGTGGCTGTTAAAAAGAGTTTTACCAAAAAAATGGTTGTCACCAGAGAGTCCTACCCTAAATGCATGGATGGATATCACAAAGGAAATTTATAAAATGGAGCAAATAACAGCATTTGTAAATCATAAAATGGAACATTCTGCTTTGCACTGGGAAAAAAGGGCCAAATGTGCAACATCTCATAGACCTGATTTTATCCTTTAATTAAAATTCTGATGTAAAGAAAAATTCTGATGCCCTTTTTTATTGTTGTTTTTCGTTTTCCTTCTTAATATGTACACAACATATGTAACCTGTGAATGTATATATGGGCACGTTTATGGATGTACATATGTGTGAATGTGAGTATAGATACATGTGTGCTTAAATAGGAGTGTATCCAGATGTATAATGTCTGATGTGCATCTGATGAAAGTGAAACATTAATTTGAGAAGTAGTAAATAAAAAAGAAAAGAAAGAATGAGAGGAGAGGAGGCAGGAACCTAAAAAAAAAAAAAACATTTTTCACTGCACGAGTATTTTTATTGTCTCATGAATACTTTTTGCACACAGGACAAGATTAATTTGTATAAAGCCAGTTGAATGCAGTCTTATCATAGGAGCAACTGCTCCATTTCAGTGTCATCTTCCGATACTTCTGTTGCAAGATTTTCATGCTTTTTTTTTTCTCTTTGTTTATAAAACAACAGAGCAAATGCAAGTGGATGGAAACTTGGCATATTTTTATTTCTATTTTCACTCGGAACGCAAAAACTAAGTCAGACTGCTTAGCAAATTGCATCATTTTAACCAATCAGATTGGAGATGATAACCGTTTAAAAGGAAGCTCTTATCATTTTTGTGTTTAATATGCATCACAGCCTTGGGTGTGTCACCTGAGGCTGAGACTAAAGTGCTGAACAAACAGCTAAAAGGACAGCCCTGCTTAACCCCCCTCTCTCGCTCCGAACATCATTGTCTGCTCATTTTACAGATTATTAAGCAGATGACGATGTCAGACTGCCCTTATTAGCATAAGCACAACGCTTTCCTGAAAGGTTCAGCTGAGAAGAAACAGTGGTGAATGAACCTCTAGCAGAACAGAGCAGAGCCTCAACAAATAGTCACTTGATAAGTTAAAGCTCTTTACAGTATAGTCTTCAGTATAAAGAGCTGATGGATTCTTACCCGTAAGGACTCCATGTAGGACTTGTGACAGTCTATATGCAGAGTGTGGCCACACGTCTGCACATACACACCCCCGTCCCAGCCAATAGACACAGACTGCAGACATGAACTCTGGGAAATTAAGCATAAGAAATTTAAAAATAGAACATCACTCATGAGCTAATAAAAAAGATAACATTACATTTTGATTGTATTAAACTCTTTAAATGAAAATAAAGCTTTAGTTTGCAAGGTGAGGATAATGTAATACTATAATAAATGTACAATAAGAATGTTTCAAGCTGCTGTAAAATAGCTTATATGCGCAGATTTTTGATGTCACAGCTGAATTCAATATTATTGCAGCAGCTGTAAACTATCTACAGTTGGGATAATGAGCTCCATTACCTGGCAGAATAATTGTTTACTGTAATTGTTCATTTTATAAAAGCAATAAGACACCCAAGAGAGTGATTTTACTACATGCCTAACAACCCTTAGCCATGGTAATAGAACTGTAATACACTAGCCTCTTGTGGTTCATTGCATTATTAAAGTATGTATGTAACCCTAATGAAACTGTGTGCTTAGGCAGTCGTATTGTATTTATATGCCTCAACAAAAAACAAATGTTTTAGAATGAGTGTTTATATGCGGTACATACATCTCTAAAGTAGCGTTGCATAAGGGACAGCCTAACATCATGGGTCGCTCCACATGTGTCCTCAGGGTAGATATGTTCCTCATCCGTAGTAGGCAATCGCTTTGGTGTGTCACTACGACAGCGGTGCCCCAACACTGAAATACACACACATACACACTCTTTAGAAATGGCAATCATATGCTAATTAGCTGCCATCATCACATTTATGACATTTCTCATTTGCATACTATAATGAAGTACCATGTCAAAGTCAAAACTGTAACGCACGTCACACTGCCTCCAAACCCCACCATACTGAATACTCAGCAATAAAAAAAAATAGACCAAATCAGCAGCCTGTTAGTCCATCAAATCTCCAAGAACTGATTTTCCAGCTCTATAGGGTCAGGCAAGATTGCTACAAACACAGCAAAATTACCATATTGACATTGGGGCATTTCAAGAATACTAAAGTCACAAATCATAGACCAGTGATTATTCAGAAATCAAAACAGATTAGGACTGGGGTGGGAGAAGACTACCTGCGAGTATACCTGCTAAGAGTTGACAACACTTGATAAATGAAGCAATTAAACACTGTTGTTAAAACGAGTAGTGCAAAGTGGGTGGATTTAAAGTCATGGGTGGGTTAATGTACAGTTAAGGAGCTCCAGTGATCTGGACCACTACAATCTGCCACCTGCAGATGGAAAGCTGTAATGCTACACTCTTGTCCTACTGTCTGTTATAAACCTAGAATAGAATAGAGACAAAACTTATTTTAACTCATACAAAAACACAGCAGTGATGTTTGGTTCGGTTTAATGTACTGTGCTACTTTAAAACTATCTATTGTGAAAAGCACTATACAGATAAACATAAAATGTACATTCAGGACCATAAGTGCAAAATATTGAATGGATTACAATCGTACAATATGCATTTTTGGTTTGGGATGAGAAAATCATGACAATTTTCATTTTTTGGAGAACCTTGTTCAAAGTGTTTCTTTAAAATGTCAAACTGGACATTATGATACAAATAGCAGACTTCTCTCTAGTGACCTATGCATCATGACTTTAAATATTGTGTCTGCTTGGAAGACATTTAGAAAGCAATAGCTAGTATGGCAACACAGGTAACCATGAAACTGACTGGACCTCCATAACACGCAGAGTCCCTCAGGGCTTAATCCTTGGACCTCTCATGTTCAATCTGTATTCGCTCCCACCAGGCCAAATAACACAATACAACAAAATTGCTAATCATAGACATGCAGACTAAAGTCCCAAGTAAGTCCATACATTGCATTGTGCATTGCTGCATTGTCTATTGCTGCACAGTGCATTGATAAATATAACGTTTGGATGTGTTTCCTTAAACACAAAACAGGGGATCCTCACATTTAGCAATAAACGGAACATACTAAATGAATGCTTACCTTGAATGCTTAGATCCTGGACTAAGTATTTGGAAGTAGCATCTCTAAGTTAGTTGTGGAGGTTTAGCTACCTAGAGTTATTGACAACAGGTTCCATTACAGAATCCCTCATATTATGTTATTAAATGTAGGCCTAAACTAAAAGAAATTTAATTAACCTATACTTACATTTGTATGTGAAGTTGAAATCAACCTCAACTTTGCTTTAAAATGTATCGCAAGATCTCCTAACTGAAGATCATGTTCCCTTCGCTAACGGACTTCTGGAAGGGCCCTTCATGAAGGGACTCAGTTGTTCACTTTTGTTTAGAATGTCCCTATAAATGGCGTTCCCTTCCTGAAGTGGCAAAAAAGCCGTTTGGAATTCGCCCATTGTTTTTTGAGCGTACGCCCAACGCCTAGCAACAACTCAAAACAATGCGATGCAGTGCTACACTTCTCGTCCGGTGTGCGACCGGCTTTAGAGACACTAAAAGACACCAATATTGACCACTGCTGAAATAGACACAGATACATTGTTAATAATAAAAGGTGTGTGATACCTGATGAAGCCTGCAGCAGTACGACCAGTCCTGTGGGTCTGTCTTCAGTAGATGGGCCACTCTGACCACAGATCACACAGTCATACAAAACCTCTGAATCTAGAGGTTCTGCCGAGCCCATGTCCATCACTGCATCTGTTTCGGGTGACTCTATTAAACACAAAATCAAACAAAACAACAGTCAGATAAACAAAAAAGAATTACTGTACATAGAGCACATCTGAGATCACAAGATTTCCCTTCAAATAAAAGGGCACACAAATACTCTACTATATATTATGCTGCCTTTCGAGATACTTCGTTTTGAGCAGATTCTGTGCATCCCTCACTCAGGTGGCAATCGCAAAACGCATTGCAAAAAAAATAAATAAATAAATACAATGAGATGAGAGAAATGTTGATTACAAATAATTATATTTCATTTAATAATGAAATGTATTGAAAAACAAATCAGTAGACTAGATTTTAAAGCAAAGACGAAGATCAATTTGGATCGACCATTAGGGATACTTTCTCTAGGTGATCAATACATTCAGTTTAAGATATTGACTGCTCATAGAGAATCCAGCACAGTTTGAAGCTCCAAAGAAAAAAAAAGAAAAGGAATTCTATAGATAGAGTACCTTTGTACATGAATATGGCTATCATTCATTACCGTGGCATCCCACTGTACCATGGCCCCATCACAGTACTTTTTTGTAAGGGTTTGGTGTTTTACACAAAATCAAAACACAGAGAGAAGCCAAGCATGAGAGTATGAGAAAATGGGTGTAAAAATCCAAGAAATGAACATGAATTATGAGCACAGTATATTGGCAAAACTTAATTAGTTATATAATGTGGATATGAATTACTTTTTTGCCCTCTCCTAGTTAAATTAACAAACAGTTAATGGAGGTTCAGGCGGTCATGCATTAAAAGCAGTAACAACAGAGCTAATGTAGTGTGAACCCTATTTTTGTACAGCATGTGCAAAATGAGCAGAATATTCTGCTATCTGTGAAGGTTATAGTATCCTAAAACTGTTCATGCGCCTAAAACTTTGTGATTAGCCTGTGTCATAATATGGCTATACAACATCTGCTGTATTTAGATAAAAGTAATGACAGAAATATAAAAACTCAAGTGAAAAACAGATACTCCCAAAAAAAAAAAAACTTAAATACTGTAACAAAGTATTATTACTTTGTTACATTACATCACTGAAAAAAATTAGGGACGTATTGCATATAGTCATGATAATGAGCAATGTAATATTTTCCATCGCTTTAGCATTCCCAGTCACAAAAACTGCCAATATGTGCTATTCCCGACTGATATATTCATGGGGATTAATTACCTTTTCTAAATCACTCCTAAATGTTAAAGATTGTGAAAATGTTCAATTTCAGAGCAAACAGAGGCTTTGTAAATGTCACCGTGTGTTTTGATTGATTTATAGCTTTAGGTGCTCAGACAGAGAAGTGTATGGGGAAATGAAACCTTTGTGTTGGAGAGTTAATGTGACAGTGTTTGCCTGAAGCGGCTTGCCTAGAACTGCTGTCCTCTAACACACCCGTCCCAACTCAACACTAAAATACAAAACACTGTGACAACTAGTCCTCATATGCGGACAATTCACCGTAAAACAGGTCAAAATCTCAAATATCATGATGGTGAAACTACTTTTTGTTGACTTCAATCATAATTTCATTCAAATTCATCTACCTGTTTTTATCCAGAAGTACTTGTTCATCAAAAACACACAAGCATACACCAGGTTCACGGTTCAAAATCAAGCGTTAACACAGAGGTCTGCCATTCAACACAGTCAAGCTCTTATTACACAGTGAAAAAGCGTAATGAAGCAGACCACTAGATTACCAACAAATAAAATAATTAAGACAAAGCAATTAAGCAGCAAATACAGCTTAATTGAAACAGGAGATGTTTTCATAGCAATAAAAAGCAATGTGTGAACTCTGAGATTTAGGACATTGAATCATTATCCTACACATTATTAAACAAACCCAAAATTATAAAAAGAGATTAATTTCAATCACTGTGTTCCTGGGGGTAGCAAAAGGGCAGCTGAATCCTATAATAAATGTCAAATGTTAATGGACAATTGTTATTTTCAGCAACAAACAAATAAATAGAAAATTCTATATTTGAATGCTTTTGTGTTCCCCCCTGAGAAAGTAGGTTCACTCGTCAAAACACTGAAATAATTTTTCCTGTCACCTAATATTATTTTCCAAAACAAAAGCAATGAAAGCATGCCAATGAAAGTTTCTGGGGGAATGCAAAAGTTTTGTGAGTGATTGCAAATTTTGTGTCTCCCCAGAAATTTTGCGGTTCTTGTTTGAAGTCGACTAAGTCAAGCTTCATGTAGACAACAAAGGTAGTGGCTATGCGAGACTGTATTTTGGCTCTCAAGTAGGGGTGTGCGATATCGTCTGCGATAATATCGTAATTTTTTTTTTAACGATGTGCAATTTGAGATTATTGAGTATTTTGCAAAAACCAAAATCAAAACACCTACGGAGTGCACGCATACATTATGTGATGAAGTCTAACGTTAGTGGGTTAAACAGTGCACGCATGCATTTAGAGTGTGTTCCTTCACTGCATGATTCAGTCTATTAAAATGCATTAAGAAAGATCACAAAATTCAAGATATGAGGGCAGAAAATGTACTGTACATATTTATATCATTTCATAAAGTTTAAAAAAAAAAAAAAAAAACACAAAGTGACGTTTTTTTCTTCAAAAATAAGCATGATTACAAATGAGATATTGATTTTTATACAAGTTAATATTAAGAGACTTACGTTTTAGACACCATATTGCCTGTTTTTGCTCCATTTTGCCAACAAAAAATAATTCCAAACAGCCACCACAGAACAGTTTTGCGTCTCGATGGTGTTTCATTTCTGAATGAATCAACCGTTTAAATGATTCCGTTCAGTCGCAATGACTCACTTGTTAAGAGTGACTTGCTGCCACCTGCTGGCGGTTTTAATTTCCCATTTAAAGTATCTTTTCATTTTTAAAATAATTTCAAACATCAGTATTCAATGTTTTATGTTTAAAATAGCAAAACATTATGTAACAACAACACACTCTGCAAAATATCGTCTAATTATGGTTATAGAAAAAAATCCCAAAAAATAGAGATCATCAACATCGCACACCCCTACTCTCAAGTTCTCTTTAAATAGAACTGTTTTGAGATGATTTGATTTTTGATCAGGCAGACTGAACCTCATACCCCTCAGTAAGAACCTTTTGCTGTTTTCAGTGTTCACTGTCCTTTCACTGTTAAGTGAAGGCATCCAGTACTGCTCTGAGATTCATTACCATATGCACTGATGCTCGAAATACTGGCCCAATTTATCTCATTAGAATTCCAGTGCAAATATTCATGTCCAAAGTGACCTTTGATTCAAATCTGGAAAACAAATGGAGCCTGTACATCAGAGCTCAAGAGAATGTTTTATTCTGACAATCGCAGGCATGCGCACATCTATAATACAGACACCACTCAATGTCAGCGAGGACATCAGCCACGGGCGTCTGAAGATAATATTTCAGCCAAATCTCAAAGTCTCTTTAGCATTTGCTGTTGACTTCTGGTGAACAAGACAAATACGGTTTCTCTAAAAAGATCAGATATTATCCTTATTCAAAAAGCATTTTTCTATAGTGACGCACAGAAATTTCAGCAACCAAAAATATTTGGCAGAAAGTGAATTTTTGGTTTTGGAGGGCAAATATCATTGACGGATGTTAAAATTTAATTAAATGTTTCTCCAATGGTGCAATGACTGTCACCTATTTTTATGCGCATTTTGGAATATCGCATAAAAAAAAAAAAAAAATGCTGGATGGAAACACCAAGATATGCATAAATTCTAAAAATGCTCATTTAAATAAAAAAAAGAAAAAAAAAAAAAGAAAAACTTGAGCACATTTGAGTAGGATACACTTTTTATCCAATAAAAAAAAAATGCCCATAAACTATGACGGAAACACATTTACCAAATAAATTCCTCCATGCGCATCAAAACAATCATGTGACTTTGAGCTATGAGATGGGATAACTTGACTAGAAAGGACTGATCTCGTTCACAGCATCTATATGTTGTCATGGTCATTCTGAAATGCCTCAGCAAAGTCTGTCATTAAAGTATTTCTGTATAACTGTCTTACATGACTGCATTCCCAAACGGCATCCACCTCTGAAAGCAATGACTGCATTTATTGAGTTTCGTCTGCTCGCTCTGAGGCGCAAGTAATTTATCATTATTATTATATTCAGTAGCTTCTCCTACTTTTCTTAGTGATATTTAGTGCCAGTTTATCAGGAAGTGACGATTTTGTTCTCTTGGACTTGTTGGATGGAAACGGTGCTTTATTCGCAAATGTTTTATGCGATATTCCAGTTTAATTCGAACCTTTGGATGGAAACATAGCTAGTGTCTATTTTGTGCACAAAACGTGGATAAACTACAATAGCTAAACATGCCAGCTGTATGGATGCTAGGGCTGGGCTAACTATATTGATTTCTTGTTTTTAATGAATCTTCATTTAGATGAACTGCTATCTATTCCTAAGATCAATATTTTAGTCTATGTTGTCTTTAGTAGATGTGTAAACAAAACATTATTTGTAGCGCTCCTGCCATCCAATAATTGCAATAAGCTTAATGTGGTTTTAACATGCTTTAATGTGCCATGACAGATCATTCAGTTTAAGTGACAGCGCAGAGCACATAAGAACTGATCATGTCTTCCTCTTTACTACTAGTCATAGAATGAAACTGTGACGAGTAGGGCGGGGCCCGAGAGCCGTGGGTGCGGAGCGAGGTGGCGCAGGTGTCGCTCATTATCATTAAACCCCACCGGCCTCGCTCCGCACCCGCCCCACTCGTCTCAGAAACAAACAAATGAACATTAGAAAGTATGTAGAAAAATACTCTGTTGCATCACTACTGCTCTAAACATAAAATTCACAAATACCTGCAGCGTTCTATAATTATCTTTAACCGACAAGTCCCTTTCATACAGAGATGCTTGGTAGTACTCGGCTTGCTGCGATAGTCGGTGTTGAAGGTTACACTGCTGTTAAGCCACAATACCGCAATACCACCGTCGTTTAGATTTTTTATAGTAATTAAAATCATTTATTAGAGAACAGACACTACAATTAAAAACTGAACACGGCTGCTCAATGCAGCGTGCCAAACAACAGCCGAATCACAGAGCAGCTTTCATTTATCAAGTGAGGAGTGCGAGTCGAGCTGATTGACAAGAGTGAGGTGAGACAGACAAGACGATGGCTGATGATTTAGTTTCGAAACGAAATGCAAAAAGCACCTGTTTGGCAATATTTTAGATTTTGAAAAGCCTGTTGAATTTTGCAGTTTATATAAGGCGATTTTGGAAGTTTTTTTAAACATTTGTTTATTTAATTGGTTCCACAGTGTTTGCTGATTTTTACTTTATTTAAACTTTGTGTAATTTATTTATTTTATCTGACATCAAGGTGTATGCCGTGCCTCCAAGCTTTCATATTCGTTTTGTTAATAAACTTTCTACTTTTCTTATTTGGTTCCTCAGTGTTTACTTATTTTCACTTTTGTATAAACTTTGGGAAACCGGTGGGAAAATTTCCTCACTGTCACAACCCTAGTAGGTAGTACCACTGGTACTGGTACTGTTACATTTGTTTATGTTATTATCGGTACTAAAGTTCTGGCAAATTTTGACAATCTAGAAAGAGATTCTTGTAAATCATCCCATATACAGTACATGGGGGGTCATGTGTAGGATATGATGTTGACTGTACCGAGATATTATAGTAAGGCGTATATTAAACCTTCATCACTCATGTCTTAAACACAGTGTCACTGCATTCCCTTTGATCTCGGGGACCATCACACAGCAGAACTGCCCTGAAGCGCAAAAGTACGGCCCCTGAGAATCACACACACACACAAGGCTGTGCTAAAAAGGCCTGAGGGAGCGTGAAGGGCAGAACGAAGGCAATTTGAGTCACCTTCCTTCAGAGAGTAAGATTACAGCCCACAGCCTCAGCCTTCAAGGACTTCTGCAAGTTTACCACGTCCTCTAAACTATGTGCAAAACAGTGTAGTAATGGACAGAAAAATGCAATTGACTAAATAGTTAAGAATGCTACACTAAAGAGCATGTAATTAAAACCAGAATTTTACACAAATTCATCTAAATAGAGATTTGCTTTTCACTTACTACACTTACATGAAGCTACAATAATATTCCTTAATGTTTTTGAAACATTAGACCAATACCATAATACATTCATATGCAGCACTTTCTGTCTGAACTATTTTAATTAACCGCTTTAATTTTACAATTTTGATATATTTAAACAGACTAACCTTATCCAAAATTCTAAATTCCACATATTAAAAAATGTTTCTAATGATTTCTGCAGTCAATTATATCCCTTGGCTAGTTTTCAACGCAAGAACAAATCTCATTTAAATGCCCCCCACGTATGAGTCGGGTTTTGCACATCCCAGATACATACAGAACAACGACCACAGACAGACTCAAAGATAAAGTGGAAACATCAAGTTAAAACACACACCGATTAAAAATGTATGCGGTGTCTTCAGTACAGACATACGTCAGAATGAAAATCAAAATGAACATGAAACTGATCATCTGCTAATTAACCGCTGGAGAGACTCATCAGACGTGTTTAATAAAGGTCAGCAAACAACTTCTGCTCATGTTCAAGCTCACCAACATCCATGGCAGTCTCCATGAAGCTCTTCTGCCTGGAGGCAAACTCCGCCAGCAGTTTCTGCTGTCTCTCTCTGGCCCTTTGACGCCTGCAGATGTCAAAACAGAAATGATTTGCATCATTATTAACTGTTAATTATGAAATGTCCATTTTCAAAGGCTATGAATGATGGGTTAGAATGAAATGGTTTTGAAATGTTGACATGTGATGATAACCTGACTACATTCGATGACTGTTTGAAGGATGTATTTGATTTTGATGGATTTTGAAAATGAGCATATATTCGTTCTCAGTCAATCATTAAGCATTTCAATGGAAATGCTCATTAGTTAGGGATGGACCAATTTAAATTCTGGCTGGTAAATAGTAAATTTCCATTTCTTGTTATTTCACGATTCCAAATGGGATATTGATTTTATAAAAGAGTTCATGGTTTCACTTTATTTTGATGGTCCCTTTAACACATTCTATTGACTATAAGTAATGTTGCACCTACATTTCTACTGACTCTCATTAGAGTGTTAGTAGTGTATTATTTGATTGGTAGGGTTTGGGTTTGATTAAGTTGACACATTCTTGCAAAGTTACTTATAGTCAGTAGAATATATTTTGGGAGACCAACACAATAAGGAGTTAGTAGATATGAAGCAGACAATCTACTAATACTTTTATGAAAGTTTGTTGACATGTAGTTGCAATATTACTTAGTGTCAACAGAATGTTCAAAAGGGACCATCAAAATAAAGTGTTACCGAGTTCATAAACCCAATCCATTAATCTCATAGCATTATTTATGCAATTTTAGCTTGCAGTGTAAATGCATATATGCCACCTCTGAACACTTTGTTTTCTGAAACTGCATTTGAAGTTGCATTTAGGTATATCTTCAATGTTATAGCCTTAAAAATTCTATGTTGAATCAAAACATTTCTTTCTAAAGCTATTTATGGCAATTCAAAACTTATTTAGCACATTACTTTTTGGGGTTTTCAGCCCAAATTGATGTGTGATTACATTACATTTAGTTAGCAGATGCTTTTATCCAAAGCGACTTCCAAATTGTGATTTACAAATCATCAATTAATTTGATTAAGGTCAGCACATCATGTAATTAATTAGATTGAAAACTGTAATCATCTGATAGCCCTTATAAATAAACAAATACATATTATAAAGCTGCTGGTCAAAAGCATACTTCCATAAGCGGTTTAATTAAGAACAGAGTAAAAATTAGGGATGCCCCGATCAGGTTTTTTTGTGCCCACTATCCGATCTAAGTCATTGAATATTGAGTATCTCCAGATTTCGAGTCTCAGTTCGACAGTTATATATTCCTAGCATGGGCATATCTTGAGGGGGGGCAGGGGGGGGGGGGCATGGCCCCACTAGCGACTTAACTAAATATTTTATAAAGAATAATAAGAAACATAAGACATGTTTTTGTCTAAGAAGTAAATATAAATATAATGTAGTTAATAATACATTTAAATACATATAAATTGTTATTGTAAGTAAATTAAATCAAATCGGACTTAATGTCTCCCTCAATCTCATTTGCATAACAATTTGCACCGTGACGAATCTGCATTTTGGCAGAAAACTGCTAAACTGCTTGTATTTTCAGTGTTTTTCTTCTAGCCTCGCATATTCTAATATTAAAAAAAAAAAATCCCTTTGTTTGTGGCACCAAGGATTAGAACTGCAAACTGCAGAGAAGTCTGGAGATAATGAAAAGAGTCAGATGAAGATTCAGACGCCGTGTTTGATGGCTCCGGACTTGGACAATCAGATTAAATCAAATTTGCACCCCTACAGAAACCATTTGTTCAGTGAAGAAAAGCCTGTATTAGTATTCTTAAACCGTGCTGATTGGTCACTGTGTTCATCTGTGATTGGCTACAATGATCATCACTTCACTCTCAATCACAGACGTATCTGTTGAGTGTGTGAACACTAAGACCAAATTTTTTAAAATTTCAGTACCGAATGGTATTACGGTCAGTACTTTTGACAACACTAGCCTGTATAATTCTTAACCTCACAAAATGTGCATTAATGCTCATATAGTTTGTCTGTCTTTTTGTCCCTCAAATATTACTCTAACGTATGTGAATATCTGGAAACCCTAATAATCAGTTTAATGACAAATTCTGCCCACTGACAGCATACAACAAAGCCTTATAAATACCTGGCAACCTTGATTAGATGAGAGCACTGTGTCATTGTCAATCTCTCTCCTTTGTTATATGGATGGGAGGAACAGACACTTTATAGAGGGGCATAAACTAATACAGACAGGAATGACACGCTTCAAGAGTTTCCAGCTGACAATGTCAGGGACAAACAAATGAGCAAAGTCCTCTAATACTGCTCTATGGCAACTTCCAGACAATGCGCATAGCATACTCTAATTGGTTTGGTTTTCAGGCAACATCTTTCCCACAATCAGATGGATAAACAGCATGTTTAATTAATTGTAATGCTTTAAGTAAGGGTGACAAAAACATACTTTTGGGTGGAAATGAAACAGGGAACACACACACCTCTCTTCCTTGTCCATGCTCTTCTTATCTCCAGGACTGTTCTTCTTGGGCGGTATAGGTGGACAAACTTTCCCACAGATTTCCTGTAGGCACCTCTTGCTGTGCCGACTACGGGAGGCAGCTTTGGCCAGGATCCTTTCGATGGCTGTTAAACCATCTCCGTGCGCGTGATGAGCCGGATCCACCTCTGCCAACCAGCTCAGAGACAGAGAGTTCTGCTTGGCAGACAGTTTCTGGTGCAGTTTGACCAGGAGAGACAGCATGCTCTCTCGGATCTCCAGGATCTCAGTCACCAGCTGCGGAGGCGACCCGGGTGGCAGCCAGCGAGAGGATGAAGACTTGGGCCGCACCGCCTGACTGGCCTCGTGGTTACTGCGGTTTATGATCTCCTGGAACTTCCTTCTGCGCTCCGCCACTAGACTGAACACCTGAGCCTCACGCAGATTCTGAGGAGAAACCACAGACAGAGAATAAGCAGGCAGAATGAAAATGAGACATACAGCAGCAAGTGACAATTATGAGACCAAGCACCAACAGCACACCCACTGTTACATAGAGGAGATTTGTTTGGTCATAGCCACTCACAGCAAATAATTCACAGGCTATTATTAAAGCAATAACACACTGGAGGTTGAGTCCGGCTGTTAAATCACTTTAATGCATGGTCTTAAAGGACCTAGCGCTTTTATAAAATGTGTTAAGCGTAACATGATAAAATATATTTAATAAAGAGTTTATTAATTATTAGTAGTAGTAAAAATGTACTAATATTAAAAACCAGAATGTGCAGCAAGTAATAACTACATAAAAAAAAAAAAAATAGTTAAGACATGTTGCTTAAGTATCATGTTTGCAAAACAAAAGAACCATTCCATTTCCATAATCAGTCCTTTAAGTGTGAATGGCTTAAAACTTTAAACTTTAGCATGATGTGGAAAAAAAAAAAAATATTGGAGTCATCTCAATAACACAAACCTGTTTGTTTCTTTATTTGACTAATGTTCATTTATTTTATTAAACTTGATCAATTATTACACCTTTTTATATTTTATGTGGTTGTAATGATTTGATAAAAACAAAAGGCGCCATTTTCTTTTGGCATTTCATTTATTGTATACCTTTTAAATTCGCTTATTGAAAGAACAACAGCAGCAGCTGCAGCAGGTGTAACATTTATTATTTGGTACTTGCTATCTTATATCTTTACTCTTTCCTTTCATTCTTTTGATGGCTTTGGAAAACTTGCATCTGATTTTTCTCAACGTCGCTTTTTGCATAACGCCGGGTCGTCGACACCAAGCTTCATTGCAATTTCCTTCTAGGAATTAAACGCTTTCTCTGAATCTTTAAAGTCTTTCCGTAAGCGATCGTACAGGTGCAGATATATTTGTGGCAGCTCAGCTATTCGAGACAGTGTATTTATGTTGCTAATGATTTGGAGATATTGTTCTTATGCCTGACCTCCGTTGAATGAGCAATGAACCGCGGAGGAAAAAAAAAAAAAAAACACGCACGTCAAAGAAGGTGGAGTTCTGTTTCATTCCTCCTGACCGCCAGAGGCAGTGCTAAGCACTAGTGGATAATCGCTGCGCCAGCTAGATAGGTCGAGAAAAAATAACAACAAAGTCACGTCATGACGTCGACCGAGATGCGAGGATATAAACCACAGCAGCTCGATGCCCAGCCTCTTTCGCTTTCTCGCTTACGATAGGTCGTTAGTTTAGCGTTGTCCCGTGCAGCTTACCTGAGTCGCGAGGATTCGCCCTCCCAAGCTGTGACAGCGCGTTCTGCACTATCATCAGGACGGATATTGTTGGATTTTTTTTTTTTTTTTTTTCTTCTTCATTACGTGAGTACACATCTTTGTCTGATTGTCGTGTCGGCGAAACCCTGTGCTTCACGGTACTATCCGGTAGCTGGTCTCGACCGCACATAGGTAGCGTTCCCCGCTGACCTATTTATCATTGATTCGCCACTTACAGTCGTACAAGCTCTTGTATGCCCTGTGGTGCTCCGAAGGCGGCTTTGATAATCCACGTGTGATTCTCTCACTTATAAATCTTTCGGTTCTATCCGAAGATTTTACCAACGCCTGTTTTTTCTTTTGCGCGCATCATCGCAGTTTGTGTTCCTACGGTGCTACCGAGGACGTGTTCGACGGAGTCATGGATCACAGCTCTCATTTTTCCGTTTCTTCACCGAGTTGTAAACTATGTCCGAACACACTTCTTCCCGATGACGGACACGATCTCTGCCCGTCATGTTTAGGGATTCAGCATCTGAAAGAAGCGTTGACTGATCCGTGTTTGTATTGTGCCATGTTGCCGCTGTCAGAAAGACAGCTGCGTCTTGCAGAGCTAGATCCTAACTCACCTGCTAGCCTCTCACAACCGTGTATAGCGCCACGACATGCTCAAAAACGTCGCACATCAGCGGCTGCTGGTGCGCCGCCGACCAAAAAGAAATCTTTACCGAAGACAGAAAATTCGCTGTCGAAGACTGTTGCTTCTCTTTCTTCAGAGATGGCAGAGATGAAACGCCTTCTCCAGTCGTTACAACCCCCGGTACCAACCGCGCCTACTAAAACCGCGTCAGTGAATGAGAGTGATTTCGGCCATCCTCCAGATAGGATCGATTTAGACGCTCTCTCCATGAGCGCATCTAATTCACATTTCCTTGATGAAGAGTTGGCGGATCCTGCCATACAATCTGGCCCCCCACAGGAGGTTCTCTCCAGCCTGTCGGCTGCTGGTGGTTCAAGCGGTGGGTCTGTACATTCATCTAGTGCAGGCCAGTCTTCTCCTGATGACATTCTCTCAATTCTTCAGATGGCAACGGCTCGTTTAGGTCTTGACAGATCTGTTCAGCCTGCTCAATCTAATGTGTTCTTCAGACAAAATGCTGATACTACGTTTACTATGCCACAATGTAAGGATTTTGTTACTGAGTTCTCCAGTGCATTAACTAGCTCCAATGCACCTAGAAGGAGGTTAAAGTCAGCCCGCACTCTGGCCTCAATGGCTGAGGCTGATTCTATTGGGGTGGGTCGGGCACCTGAAATTGAACAGCCGGTAGCAGCCTTGGTGGTATCACCAGACGAAGCGCTTAGAGGCAATGTGCGTTGCCTAAGTGCACAATGTGGTCGTACTGACACATTTCTGAAAAGAGCATATGAATCCGTAGCCTACATAACACGGGCAGAGAATACTGTTTGCCAACTACTGCTTGCCTGTAACGCCACATTGGAGTCTGCAAATGTTGACCCCTCTGTGCCTCAGTTTCTACAGACTGCCCTATTGACTATGGGTCATGTGACACGTGAACTTGGGACACTGTCAGCGACCCTTTTAACAGCAAGACGCCAGGTATGGCTTGCTCAGGCAAGATTGCCTGAAGATTGTAAGAAGACATTGAGAGAACTACCAATTGTACCGGGACATCTCTTTGGCCCCAACATCTCTGAACTATTGGAAAAGAGAATGAAGTTATCGGAGGCTACACGACAGCTAACTCAGGCCCCACGGGCTCCCTCCTTTAAGATGCCATCGACACCGGCTCACCCACGCTACTCAAGCGCAGAACAGCGTTTGCGTCACCACAGTGGTCCGCAACTCCAGACACGACATAGAGTGGCTGAAGAGGTTCAGTCACGCCGCCCTTTTCCCCGTCACCAAGGAGGGCCACGTCAGCGCCCCCCCACAGGTCCAAAGGGCAGAAACCCAAAACCCTGAAATTCCTGGGCTGGCAGTCGGCCGTTTCACTGCAGAACACCTACATTGCTGGGAAAATTTAACATCCGACCCCTGGGTTCTGTCAACTCTGAACAGGGGATACAGTCTGCAGTTCCGACGCCGGCCTCCAAGGTTTTCAGGAATTCTTCCAACAGTTGTCAAAGATTCAACCAGGTTAATGGCCCTTTCCATGGAAATTCGTTCGCTGTTGTTGAAAGGAGCCATAGAGAAAGTTCCCCTTCTCAAACAAAGAGACGGTTTTTACTCAACTTACTTCCTCGTTCCAAAAAAGGATGGCGGGTTTCGCCCAGTTTTAGATCTGCGACGCCTCAATGTGTTCCTGAAGCATCTTCCCTTTCGGATGTTGCGCACAGTCGACGTTCTTCGATCTGTGACGAAAGGAGACTGGTTCGTGAGTGTAGACTTAAGGGATGCTTACTTCCATGTTCCCATTGCTCTCCACCACAGGAAATTCCTAAGATTCAGCTTTCAGGATCAGGTCTATCAGTTCAGAGTCCTACCATTCGGGCTATCTCTGGCTCCTCGGGTTTTTACAAGATGCATGAGTGCGGCCCTGTCTCCTCTTTGGTCCAAGGGCATGAGGATTCTGCCCTATTTAGACGATTGGCTTCTCTGCGCCCCAACAAGAGTGCATGCTCTACACGACACCAAGATTGTTCTGGAGCACATACAGAAGTTGGGCCTTGTTGTGAACGACACAAAAAGTCATCTGGTTCCAGAGCAGACCATAACCTTCATAGGAATAACGCTCAATTCTGTCACAATGTCTGCTACACTTTCTCAAACTCGGACAGACAGGATTTTTCAGTTACTGACTCGTTTCCGCATGGGAGCAAGGATACATTATGGTGTCCTACTTCAACTAATGGGGATGTTGGCTGCTGCCACATCTGTGATTCCCTTAGGGTTGCTACACCTCAGGCCCCTTCAGAGGTGGAACAACAGCCTAGGGCTAAACTCAACGAGACATCGTTATCACATGATTGTTGTCACTCCTGCCTGTGTCCGAGCACTGAAACCATGGAAACAGGTAACATTTCTGAGGGCTGGAGTGCCACTAGGGGTGGTGCCTTCTCGTCGAGAAGTGATCACAACCGATGCTTCGCTAACAGGATGGGGGGCAACATGGAACCAGAGGGGGATTGGTGGTTACTGGTCAGCAAAGGAGACCTTAGAACATATCAACGTTCTAGAGCTGAAGGCGGTATATCTAGCACTACAACGCTTCCTACCACATCTGTTAGGTCGCCATGTGCTTGTACGGTCCGACAACACGTCGACAGTCTTTCATTTGAATCACCAGGGTGGCACCAGGTCTCTGGCTTCTTTTCAGCTAACTCGCAAGATCCTCAGATGGTCTCAGGGCCGACTGGCCTCATTAAAGGCAATGTATCTCCCAGGAGTGGACAATCAAGTGGCAGATGCTCTGTCCAGAGATCTACTGCTTCCGGGCGAATGGAGGCTTCACCCGCATGTGGTGCAGCTGATTTGGCAACGGTTCGGCAGGGCAGAGGTCGATCTATTTGCCTCGAAGCTAACCACACATTGCCGCTGGTGGTTTGCGAGGACCGAGAAATCCAGCCCATTGGGACAGGATGCATTAGCTCACGAGTGGCCGAACTGCCTATTGTACGCGTTCCCTCCTTTTCCACTTCTATGGGAGACCCTACATCGGGTATTCCTGTCCAAACACAGGGTGCTTTTAGTGGCACCTCGTTGGCCAGCCAGACTATGGTTTCCTCTTCTTCTGAGCCTGTTACAGGGCGAACCGTGGCAGCTTCCGATCAGACGGGACCTCCTTTCTCAGCTGAATGGCCGTGTCTGGCACCCAGATCCAGCTCGTCTTCAGCTTTGGGTTTGGCCAGTGGGTCCACCTCTCAGTTAACTGATTGTGAGCCGGCAGTACTGAACACTATTGGTAATGCTAGGGCTCCTTCAACGCGACAGCTTTACGCTGCTCGGTGGAAGCTTTTCTCCTCTTGGTGTGGGGATCAAGGATTTGACCCAATTCATTGTACTGTTCCGAAAGTGTTGAGTTTTTTGCAGAATCTGTTAAATGACAACAAGGCGGCTTCTACTTTAAAGGTTTATGTTGCCGCCATATCTGCTTATCATGCCCCGGTTGATGGTGCATCCTTGGGATCTCACAACCTCGTATGCAGCTTTCTGAAGGGAGCGAGACGTTTAAAACCTGTTCGTTCTACTCCCTTTCCTGTATGGGACTTGCCACTTGTTCTAGAGTTTCTTTGCACACAGCAATTTGAACCATTGGATGTTGTGGATATTAAGTGGTTGTCCTTGAAGGTATCTTTCTTGTTAGCCATTGCTTCTGCTAAACGTGTTTGCGAGCTTCATGCCCTGTCAGTGAGTGCACCGTGCTTACGCTGGTTACCAGAGGACTCTGGGGTCATTCTTCGGCCTAATCCAGCCTTTCTCCCTAAGGTCTTGTCACCACAATTTGTGAATCAGTCTATTCATTTGACTGCTTTTCAACCGCCTCTTTCTCCTTCCGATGCAGGTGGGGGTAGGACTCATCTTCTCTGTCCTGTAAGGGCTTTGAGGTGCTATGTTAAGTCTACTGCTCCTTTTAGACAGACGGATCAGTTATTTGTCTGTTATGGGGAGGTACGCAAGGGCACCCCCTTGTCCAAGCAAAGATTGTCACATTGGATTGTCGAGGTGATAAAGCTAGCATATAATAATTCGAATCAGCTTTTACCAGTGGGTGTTACTTGTCACTCTACTAGGGCTGTCTCTTCATCTTGGGCCGCCTTGCGGGGAGTCTCCTTGGCGGAAGTCTGTGCAGCTGCTACCTGGTCCTCTCCATGTACCTTTGCACGGTTCTACAAGGTGAACGTGGCTGCTTCCCATGGTGTGAGTTCTGCAGTCCTTCTGGAAGATCCCTGATGTTTGCGGGTGGGTGGCATTCCTCATGACTTTGTTGGTATGTGTCATCCACTAGTGCTTAGCACTGCCTCTGGCGGTCAGGAGGAATGAAACAGAACGCTAGTTACGTATGTAACTGTGGTTCTGTGAATTCCGGATGACCGCCAGAGTTCCTCGTCATTTGGAATGCGCGAGAAAGCATTCCGAGGCTGGGCATCGAGCTGCTGTGGTTTATATCCTCGCATCTCGGTCGACGTCATGACGTGACTTTGTTGTTATTTTTTCTCGACCTATCTAGCTGGCGCAGCGATTATCCACTAGTGCTTAGCACTGCCTCTGGCGGTCATCCGGAATTCACAGAACCACAGTTACATACGTAACTAGCGTTCCAGAACACATCCACCGATTGCGTAATTGCCATGAACCAATGAAAGCTCAAAGGTGTTTAGAAGCCAAAACGAACTCCCCCAGAAAGCTTGCTTTGGCGAGTTGTTTCTAACGGCCGAAACGAACTCAAAACGAACTTCGTTTCGGCCAGATTTTGTTCGAAATGATGTCATATCAGTTCGTTCTTCGATTTCGTTTGAAGTACTGTATATCGGGGCCTTTAAAAAAGCTTGTCAAGAAAATTTGAAGTGAAGCTGGAAATTTGGAAGTATAGGGATGTGCAGGCTGTCAGTCAAACAGACAGACAGACACAGAGAGATTGATTGACAGACACATGACAGACAGACAGTAGGGGTGGAACGGTACGCGTATCGAACTGTACGGTCCTTGAGGCAAATTTCAAATGGAAGTGATCATCCCCATCCCCTTGGGGTGGGGACTTTGGAGTGAGCAGGGCACGTGTGTGCCATTATTTAGTTGTTTGGAATGCACTTGGCAAAGGGAGAGACGTAATTTCCTCATCTTCAGCTGGGATGTTTCCATGACAACGCAGCACGGTGTGCGTCAGCAGAGCATAAAAAAATAAATGCATATAATAATACATATATACACATTTTATATTTTAAAAAGTTGTACACATTAGTTTTTATATATTATATAGCAAAAAAAACTTTAAAAACGTTTTAAAACATAAAATGTATGTTTATTTGCAACAGTTGCAAACAACAATAAAAAGACATTCAAGACATTAAAACAGCGACATCTGCTGATGCACACCGTGCTGCGTTGTCACGGGAACATCCCAGCTGAAGATAATGAGGAAATTACGTTTCTCCCTTTGCCAAGTGCATTCCAAACGACTAAATAATGGCACGCACGTGCCCTGCTCACTCCAAAGTCCCCACCCCAAGGGGATAGGGATGATCACTTCCATTTGAAATTTGCCCCGTGAACCATACGGTTCGGTATGCGTACCATTCCACCCCTAATAGATAGATAGACAGATAGATATATTAGATGGATGGATGAATGGCAGACAGTTGATTGACAGACAGACAGACAGACAGACAGACAGACAGATTCTGGGTCGCTTAGTTCTGGGTTACTAGGGTGTTTTAGCATGTTTTAGCACATTTACTAATAGCAATAATCAGAATGCATAGTAATAGTAATATTACCAATTTGCATTAATACAAGACATGCTTCTTTCAGCATTTTACAACAGTTTAAATTAGGCTCATCCAATCAGAATTTTGAGTTAATACTGTATAACTCTTGACCAGTATTTTAACAAAGCTGTGTTTGATATATAGCTAAAAATGCTGTTAATATCCTCACTTCCTGTTTGTCATCTTTATAATATGGATTTTTGCTGTATTACTTTTAAGAAACTGCAGAGTCACCACTCCTTAATATTAATAGATTTAAACTCGTAGGGGCTGTTCACACAGAAAAACACAAGACACAGGCCAGAGGATGTTTACATAAAAAAAACAATGGAAAAGCATCACACTTAAATGCAAAAACATGTTCTGTGTGTTCCCCTTACAAAAAGTCCCATAAGGCAAATCCATGTCCTGAAATTTGTATGCAGCTAAAACGAGGATTTGGCTTTCTGAACCAGTAAGCAGCCCCAAAGGAAGAGCACTTTGTGTCTCATAAGAAACAGTTATAAGGGAAATGACATTTGCTGCCCAACGGGGGAAACAGAAGGACAGGAAATAAGATCACAGAAGGACGTCAAACTCTAAGTGAATTACACAAAGGTGACGCTCAAGGTTAGACCTGACATTGGTCATAAAAACAGACCTGCTTTACTCTAGTTTAAGTGTATTCATTTCTGACCCACTATTGGCAGAACATATGGAGTACTAACCCTTATGGAACATGTCAGTTGTCCATATTAGCATGTTTAATTAGCATGCTGATCTCACTGAAGTGGATGAATATTTAATGATGAGCAGTGAGCCGCTGACCGCTGGGCTCAAGACTCATTATATCACTATACATCACTTGAAACGCATGCAGTTAAAGAAAACTGCCCCTCATCACTCATCTCTAGCTAGAACATTCTGTGAACACGTCAAACAAACCAAGCAGGAGAAAGCTGGAACAGTTTACAATGCACAGACCAAAAAAAAAAAAAAAAAAAAAACACACACAATCACAGAAACTAAAAGTACCACAAGGTACATTATGACCAGTGCTCCATTTCTGGTGCATTTATTTGTAATTGGGTCAATGGCATGATATTCATTTTGTGCGTCTGGATCTGCGTGCAATTTCTTCAGAGAACAGAAGACTTGGATAAACCTCTTTAATGAAGAACACATTTTTAATGTTACATAAAATCTACACAAGACAAATGAAAATGAGAATTCAGCTTTGCCACCACAGAAATAAATTATATTTTAAAGTAAATTAAAATAGAAATCGGTTGTTTTTAATTGAAATATTTCACAAAAAAATATTTCTGTATTTTTTGATCAAATAAATGCAGACTTGATGAGCATAAGAGACTTCTTTAAGAAGAAATAAAAATAAAGATATTACTGATCTCAAACTTTTGAACTGTAGTGTTCCTAGTTACTTGGCAAAACGTCTTTCTTTTTTCAAAAGTAGTGAAGCAGTCATGTTTCAAAATATTAATATTTTAAGCATTTGATCCTCACACCAAGTGTAATATCTATTATTAAAAAGTAATTATTTGTAATCAAATGAAAAATGAGTTAACTTAAAAAATGTTCAACAACATCATCCATCAGATGTTCATGGTCATGTATTAAAATTATTGTTACTTGTTTACATCACTTGACATTTTTTAATTACTATAAAGTTTTTTATGCAAGCACTAAAAACACATTACATTTCTAAAATCTTTACGCATCAATTTTAAGCAATATATTTTCTTCCCGTTTTCATAATCTCAGACAAGCTTATTTGTCACAGACCCACTTACTTGTGGCAGTATAATTATTGGAAATATTAATGACAAGAAAGGAGCAACTGGTCTATGAATATTTCAAAAGCATGTCTACAAAACAAAACGAGTGCAGTCTTCCTAATTCAAACCATTCCAAACTTGGTTATCCAAAACCGAACTCTAGAAATCATTTCACACCACTTTAAAATCATTCCCAAATACTTCTACCTCTCTCCAATTTCCTGTCAGCCTTCTGGAACTCTGTGAAATGAGAGTGATGTCACAAACACTAAACACATCAGCATACAGAGATCGGTGACCCTGTCTACAAACCCTTTGAGTCAGACGACCTGGCTCACCTGTCCAAAGGTGCTGCTCTCAGAGCTGGTGCTGGGTGGAGTTTCTCGTTCTCTCTCCCTTTCTCTCTTCCTCTCCACCTCAGGTGCCGTCTCTGGCACTCGAACCCGCACAAAGTTGATGACATGATGGAGGTTAGACAGCAGACTGGTGCCTGGGAACCAGCTGTCATGGCAGTGCTCCTCAATACAGGGCTCCTACGACAGAGTGAAGAAAAAACATCTCAGCAAGACGGACAAAACAACAACAGCCTGGAATCCTTATTTAAACCTTGTGCTTTCAGCTGCCACAAATAATCTAGTCAGAAGCGGTTCTGTTCAGGACGAACACTGATTTAATTAGTTAAGCGCTAATAGAGTAATTACAGTGTGCTGGCTGGTGGTTGAGTTGAGTGTGTTAGGACACTACTTTGACTACTTTGTTTCTTTGTTTTGAAACTGAAACCTATGGCAAACAGATTGGAACTTAAAGCTGCATAATTTGGGGGGAAAAAAATCTAAAAGCAATTTTCCTGATAAAAACCATTATAACGAATTAAAAAAAAAAACAACAAACAAAAAAAAACTTGTTTTTGTACTTGTAGGGCTGTATAATTTAGCCAACCGTTTGTAATAGGAGGTCGACCGATTAATCGGCACCAATAGTCGACTGCTGGAAAAGTAAAAATTACTAATCGGCAAAAATCCATGTCAGTGTGCGACTGCAATTTTTTGTTAATTTGATTAGGTAATCATCAGGTGGTCAATCACATTTCAAAATTTACTAATACATTTTTAAATTGTAAAATTTTGAAGCTGCATCTGTCAATATTAGTTAATGAACTAACTTCTATGATCAATAGATATATATACAGAGCTGGGTAGTAACTGATTACATGTAATCTGGATTACGTAATCAGATTCCAAAAATTAAGTACTTGTAATTAGAGTAAGTTACATTTTAAAATGCTCATAATCAGACTACAGTTACTATTTTATGGATTACATATTCACACAATAGCAATAAATTATTAATAATTCATTGATTCTCCCTAATTTCTCTTTCACATCTTTTAAAATTTTCCTTTCTAAAATAGCCTACCGATTATATACATTCAGAAAGTCCAGTTTTGTGGACATTCACACAGTCATTAGTCAGGTGGCAATACAGAATTTGAACACTGGATTTACGAAAATCATTTCAGGTTTATGTTATGTCTTTGGAAGGCTTTTGTCTTTCAAATTCATTCAAAATGCATATATTCTTAAAATGCATACAAATTCATTAAATTGCATACAAGTTGTGTGGGGAAGTCATGGCCTAATAGTTAGAGAGTCGGACTCGTAACCCAAAGGTTGTGGGTTCGAGTCTCGATACTGGCAGGGATTGTAGGTGGGGGGAGTGAATGTACAGCGCTCTCTCTACCTTCAAAACCACGACTGAGGTGCCCTTGAGCAAGAACTGCTCCCCGGCAGCCACAGCTAAAAAAAAATGGCTACCCACTTCTTGAGTGTGTGTGTGTGTGTGTGCACGCACTTAGGATGGGATAAATGCAGAGCACTAACTCCGAGTATGGGTTACCATACTTGACCACGTCACGTCACTTTCACTTCACATTATTTCTTATTTACATGTAATGCAGGCATTCCAAAACTTTTTGTCATCTAAACCTTATTCCCCAAATATACTTTAAGTATATAATTGAAGTACCCCTGAAATTTTAAAATAAATATTTCAATAATTAAGTATCACATTTGCATGTTCACGGTTTCTTTGATGTTGATTAATGCTTACATGGCAATTTTTTTAGTAAGAGTTTTATTTTAATTGCCATTTTAAAACAGTGCCTGTGTCCCAATGTGCATATCCATCCTAAATTCTATGTGATAGTAGTAATTTTCAATACTAATTAGGGCAGATAGGGTGGATAGTATGCACACTGGGATGCAGGGAATGTCTACAGAAATACAAAGACTGTTCACTTATGAATGGGAGAAACTGCAACAAGCAATATGGAGGAATAGTCCCACCTTCTAAATGAAAGAGTCAATCTCTGATCGGAAAAATCATTGCCTGACTGCAGTGCCCGTTAGAATCTCCAGTTCCCATAGAAACCTGAGGCTAGACCAGCCGATGTACATGCGCAGTCATAAGCGCGTTATGACTGTGCATGCGCATTGGCTGGTCTAGCCTGAAAAATAAGCTTTTTAAGAAACAACATTCACAGGGCAATTAATTTCATATTTTTGTTGCTGATTTGATGTAATTTAATTGCGAATTCAGCAAGCAGTTTTTGAGATTTAGGATTCCCCCATTCATTAAGATAGGACTTGATCTTGTATGAGCTGCCAAGAGGCATTGCAAATATGGCCGCCGAGTGAAGAGACTTTCCTTGAAAGGGACTTTGTTTTAAAATGATTTAAAAATAAAGCTTTCATTAAAAACTCACAAGCCTCCTGCAGTTCCTTTACGAATCCTAGTTTGGGAAACCTTGATGTAATATAATGTTTAATGCACTTCATATTGTAAATTACAAATGGAACACATTTTCTTACTCTTTGCATTTTTTACATCATTATGGTACAAGATAATCCTATGTGATAAACAAAATCAATGTGATAAACAAGTCAAGTCAAAAGTAATCTAAAAGTAATCTGATATGACTACAATTTTTGTCATGTAATCTGGAATCAGTAACGGATTAGAATTTGTAAGTAATCTACCCAGCTCTGTGTATATGTGTGTGTGTGTGTGTGTGTGTGTCTAATATATATTATACACACACACATACATATACACATATACATACACACACATATATATATATGCGCATGCATGCATGCATATTTATTACAAAGTATGGTTCAGTACTCTTTTTAAATAGTATAGCACTATTGTAGTTTTCATTCAGTATCTATCATAAAAACTATTGGTTGATTAACTGGTATCAGCCAGTGCGGTCCAACCTAGCTATCATTATTCATAAAATCGACCTCAAAATGTCAAATTGTCAAAATTATTTCTTTTGATTTGATTGCCAATCAAGCGCAAGGTAAGATGCAAGCAGATCAATATTTCAATCATTAAATGTTTTATTAAATTATTGTCTAGAAATGTTAAAATGCTGGCAAGAACATCCAGTGATGCAAACTACTTGACTTTGCTCATATGTTGCATTCTGAATTTAAAATATATTATTTATGCGATTGTGCAATTTGTAAATTAATGCCAGTAGTCTAAAATTATTTGTAGTTCTTGCCACAATATCTATTTCACGCAAATTATTTGAAAGTGAGGCCTGTAAGCCCCACAGCATGGCATGTGTTATTTTAAGTATATGTTCTCTGGATGTTCAGGAACCTGAGGTCGCTGTGCCCTTTGCGTTCCAGCACCTTCCGATTAACAAATGAAGTACTGGCAACATGCATCAGTGCGTGCTATATGATTCTGAGACTAGACCTCTCTTATTTAGAAAAAAAAAAGCTTACCTCTTCCACTTTGTCATCCTGGACCTGATTATCAAGTCCAAGTTCTATTAGGTACAGCACCATACACAACACATGTTCAGACATGTTCTGATGATCCATCCAGATCTAAACAAACACAAACAAAAACAGTTAACACAGGTTAAAAGACAATGGGAAAACCATTTATTTACTTCAACTAGATGACCAGACATGAACATATAAAATGAAAACAAGTTTTATTCCATGATAAGTTTTACCTTGTAAAGCAATGTAAAGATGACAATATGTAGGGTTTTGCAGTGCAGAAGGCGCACCAGTCCTTTATAGCAGGGGTGCAGAGGGGTCCTCTCCTTATAGGGCGGCCAGGGGTTCCCCGTATGAACACCGGACTGTTTCAAACTACAAAGGGCAAATCATTAAACAATGCAAATGGATTTAGCATAGGCTCCATACTAATATTAAAAAAAATGTAATTAAAAATATAAAACAAATTATTTTGGGTATTTTTAAGTGTAATCCTGAAATGCAACATTAAACAGCATTTGAAACGTATGCTAAAATAATATATTTCACACCAAAATAATTCTATCCTCATTTATTCACTGATTTTTCTTTTCTTTTCATAGAATGCAAAAGGAGACATTTAGCAGATTGTCCTAGCTGCTCTTTTCAATGTGATGTAAGTGAATGGGGCTGTCAGTCTCCAAAATGCCAGCACCATAAAGGAATTATAAACCTTGTCCACAACTTGTCTTCTGAAGTCATACAATAGCTTGTGTGAGGAAAAGACCCAGATGTAAGGCCTTACTCACTGAACATCTTCCACTCCTCAGTAGATGTCACATTTTTTGAGACATCAACAGTAACATCAAGCAAATTTGCATGTCAACTTAGAATAAAAAAAAAAAAACAGTCTGCATTCACTTTCTATTAAATGGAAAAGGTTGGCCAGTAAATTCCCAACATGTTTGGGTTTTGGATCCATACTGTGTTTAAGGATATAAAGTACAGTATGACACACTTTGTAAGTGTATGATTCCAGTGATTTACAAAATTAAAGACTATTGTTATATTAGTCAAAGTATAAACCACGTTACAATGCACAGCTGATATTATGGAGCCACAGAAGACATGAATGCAGCAGATAAAATGCAAACACACAACAACTGCAAAAAAGTGCTTCAGAAATACTCTAGCTTTATCAGACTTGAACACAGCTGCCCTGCTTTAAAAGACATCACTGACTCCATTAGCACTGAAAGGAACGTGGGATATAAAATATTTAGTCCTTTTGACAGGTAATCCATCATCCAGCGGCCGGACACAAGCACAACCAAAACATATTCACAAACTGACATGGCCAATGTCACATACAGTGTGTCCGCTGAAAACCACTTACAGTACATGACATCTCTCTTTCTAACATTTACGGATTTCATGTTGATCTTGCAGCTATTGCAAAGCTATCATTTAACCAGGCCACTGAATTTACAGAAACTAGAACATGTTTTCAAAATCAAGATGACAAAGAAAAATAACTTCTATTTTAGCTGTCATTACTAAGGCCATGCATGCTATTGGTGAATGTTAACACCAGGGCTTGACATTAACACATTAATTTTAAATATATTTTATATTACACTAAAAGAGCTCGGCATTACTGCTTGTGTGGGACAAATAGATTTTTTGAAGGGGCAAGTGAAAGAGAATTTTACTTGCCCGACTGGACAACTAATCTGATTAAAATGAACATTTTTGGTGAGAACGACTCTGATTTTATTATATTTGGTGTAAACTGTAACTGATAATGGATAAATCAACAGTAACAAGGTCACACCAGTTGAGGCTCACAGAGCCTGTCTGTGTGTGAAACAATCTTGAGGAGAAATCAAAACAAATGAACGAAACTGCACACAGAAGAAACATACTACTGTAAAAATGTAACTTAGTTACTTATATATTTATAACAAATAGCCTAGTTAAGCGACATATGACCAAGAGACTGAAGTTTTCCCTGAAAACCAAAATGGCAAATTTGACATTGACAATTTTGTGCTAAAACTACTTGTTTGAACTCTTGCATAAAATCAATGTGGACCGTTTTTGCTTGATTTGGTTAACGAAAATAGTTCAAAACAAAAGATCACAGCAAAACTGTCGCGCATCTCTGAGCAACAGAGCGGTATTTTGTTACTGAATGAATCATTTGAGTCATTGATTCAGTGGTCCATTCATAAAGCCATGTGTTTAATTTTTGAATGAATCAACTGTCTGAACTAATCTTTTGAATGAATGCCTCAATGACTCACTCATTAAGACAGTCACTTGTTGCCACCTACTGGCAGTTTACTTTCATATTTACACTGAACAAAATTATAAACAACACTTTTGTTTTTGCCCCCATTTTTCATGAGCTGAACTCAATGATCTAAGACTTTTTCTATGTACACAAAAGGCCTATTTCTCTCAAATTGTTCACAAATCTATCTAAATCTGTGTTAGTGAGCACTTTTCCTTTGCCGAGATACTTCATCCACCTCTCACAGGTGTGGCATATCAAGATGCTGATTAGACAGCATGATTATTGCACAGGTGTGCCTTAGGCTGGTCACAATAAAAGGCCCTTTAAATCTTCTGAGGGTAAAGGTGATGGACTGGCCAAGCATGTCTCCAGACCTAAACCCTATTGAGCATCTGTGGGGCATCCTCAAACGGAAGGTGGGGGAGCGCAAGGTCTCTAACATCCACCAGCTCTGTGATGTCATCATGGAGGAGTGGAAGAGGACTCCAGTGGCAACCTGTGAAGCTCTGGTGAACTCCATGCCCAAAAGGGTTAAGGCAGTGCTGGAAAATAATGGTAGCCACACAAAATATTGACACTTTGGGCCCAATTTGGACATTTTCACTTAGGGGTGTACTCACTTTTGTGGCCAGCAGTTTAGAAATTAATTGGCTGTGTGTTGAGTTATTTTGAGGGGACAGAAAATTTACACTGTTATACAAGCTGTAGACTCACTACTTTACATTGTAGCAAAGTGTCATTTCTTCAGTGTTGTCACATGAAAAGATATAACAAAATATTTACAAAAATGTGAGGGGTGTACTCACTTCTGTGAGATACTGTATATTCCAGAAGTAAAATGAATTTCAATAACAGTTTTATGTTGATTTAAAAAAAACAAGCTTGTAGCAAAATGGCTAAGTAAGTAAAATATAACATAAAATAAACATAACTAAATATCAAGTAAAATAAACAAATAAATATCGGAGGCGGAATATTAAATCTATAAAATAAACTTGTTTTGGAATCACTTTTTTTTTACTGCCATACATATGGAAAATCTTCATGTGGCTGAGATGAACAGGAAATGAGTTTGTGAAGGCTGTGGTTGGAGAGGGAATCTGTATTTGAGGTGTGATATCGATTCTCCGTGACATGACTCTAATTGGGAAAACCCATTTCAGGTGTAAGTCCCTCCATGAACACCTTCCTCAGAACAAGAAAAGTAGTGACCCTGAAGATAATTCCCTCCATCACAGAGCAACCCTCAAACTCAAGGTCAACAGCACAAAATCGAGCAATTTACGGCTCCAAAGGTGAGTTTGGTTTCAGGATGATCAATGAGCACATCTCAGAGAGGCTCCACCTCAGACTCAATGTTTTACAGCAGTTGTTTACCAGCATTACTATATTAAACAATTCATAGAGTCTCATTTCCTCCTCGCGATTGCCAACTATTAAGTGACTTTATGCCTTATCTAGTAACAGGAAAATTGCTGCCCTAATATTTACAAAAATTCACAGAATATACGTGTTGTATAAACTCTGCCGGATTTGGGTGCGTTTATAATCTATACCTTAAGGAATCTGGATTTGCTCAAAATGAAGTGAAACAAACGGTGCATAGTGTTTAAATAATAAAGTGAATGTTAAAATGAGGAGGTCTGGAGGATTTGAGAGACTTACAATGCTGAGTATCGATCCATGGCTGACTGCACATCTCTGCGGTACACTGTGCGTAGAATCACCATTATAGGGTCGAACTCTTTCTCCCAGACTTCCGCTGGAAAACACACACACGCAGAGAGAATAAATGCAGGGTGTTAGTTATGAAAAAAAGAGAATAGTTTTGAAACAGCCTCAGTCTGCCACCATGTGGCGAGAGCTGAGAAATAAGCTTAATGACCACAATACAGTCATTTAGTATACATAAAAAATGTTTTAGAAAATGAGCAGAACACCAGTATAAACTCATCGTTTAAAAACTGTATAAATCTTGATTACATTTTTTGAATGAATGGATCAACCAATCCTTATATTTAGTTGGCGTATTACCTAAACTCGTGTCATTAGTCACAGTGACCAGACTGTGAAATACTTATCAATAAATACAATTTGTTTGTCTAATCAGCATAAAAGAATGATTTCTGATCAATCATGTGACATTGAAGACTGGAGTAAATGCAGCTAAAAAATAATAATAATAATCTTTGACACTGCAGGAATGAACTACATTTTAAAATATACTTTTTTAAAATATATAATATAATAAAATGTTAATTAAAATTTTTATAATATTTCACAATATTACGGTTTTATTTTCTTAATTTTTATCAAATAAATGCAGCCTTGGTGAGCTTAAAAGACAGCTTTAAAATAAAAAATAAAAAATCTTAAAATTAATAAAAATCAATTAGAGCTGAATTTTGAATGTACAGAAATCTGTTTGGTCACGTTCTGTAACAGGTAACAGAAACAAAGACACAACTATCGCTAGAGAGCAGATGCTTCTGCCCTAATGCAGAGAAATGTGTCGAACACCACAATCATAGAGTCACATTGCCATCTGCAGGTAATGAGAGGTACACATAACATCTCAAAACAGTAAATTTACAGAAAAAAAAAAAATAGCCCATGATAGTGTGTATGGCGAAACAATGAGGTGTGTCACCTTTAGGCGTGTACATGCCCTGCTGCATGGATCCTCCAGGCTCAAACACTGGGGCTTTAAAATCAGCTACAGCAGACAGCATCTCCTCAAAACTACAGCTGCCCGGCACCACACCGCTCTTAGGGTTAGGATTCTCCGGGATCTACAGCTACAGTCAAGGACAATCATCAATCTCCAAATAATGTGATTAATATTAAACAATTTAACGTTAGCTATACAGTAAGGCCTGTGTGGCTGTGAAAATATTAGTTATAATTTTTTTACTTTCTCAGGCCAATAAGAAACCACTTTTTTTTTTAATGAAACACCAATTTCACATGTGAAATCAGCAACAGCAAATCCTCCAGATGTTTGAACATACATGCTTTGATAACAGCTTCTTTACATAGCTGCAATATATTACGATTTGTATGCTCAATTTTGATAAAGGGTCTCTTTTTGGACTGGGGTTCTTTCAGGAATGGGTCATAGTATTTAATTTAGCTAAAAAGGGGGGGGGGGGGGGGATAATTTGAATCTCATTATACAAAACCAAGCACAACTTGACAAGATGTACAAACGCTTGCAAAAACACAATCAATGCAGAGTACTTATTGAACTTCCTGTGACTACATCATGTTTTCATGGTGAAAGGATACAAGATCTAGCAGGGAACTGTGGGTACGATCATTCATACACAACTGCGACACCATCTCCGCTCTCAAAATCTCATCATCAGACATTCCTGCAATGACACACAAAGAGAGAAAGACACGAGTTAATAACTCCATCTCTCTGAGTTTCCGGGGGGAGCAATACACATGAGACAAGCTTGTGCTATCACACTATGTCGTGAAAGTCAGCTAGCTTTCGAAAGGGATTTGATTCACACAATGTTTACAGAACATGCTTTCAAAATGCAGGTGTGAGTCCCATTAATTTTAATAGCTCATATTTATAACCAACTATAAGTGAATATAACTGTATACAGCACTCTAAAAGAGTCATACTCTAAAGCTGTAAGAAGCCTTAGATTCACTGATCAGAAGTAGCATATTTTATTAACAAATCTTCTGTACGATGTCATATTACTGAACTTCATTTTGTCAGCAATATTGAGATGGAGAAGATATGCACCTAAGTGTATTCTGAGACTGCACAGGATGACCAGGAAGGTCAGCGCCCCCTCCAGCATGGGTCTCTCCTGCTCCGAGTCCAGCACTGCGTTCTGATGCTGAGACGCCATCGTCAGCAAATCCACCACCTTGAACCTGACGTAAACACATAGCTTTTAGTAGCCATCACTGAGTGTGAAAACACAAAGACAGAAACGTTGTCGCACCTCTCAAACACTGAGGAAATGAAGTAATCTGGATCCAGTCTAGACGCACACACCTGAAGACCAAAAACAGACTGAAATAAGTCAATCAAAATACTATTTAAAATGGCAGCCTAAAGACTAAGCTTAAAGGAATAGTTCACCCAAAAATGAAATTTCTCCTCATGTTGTTTCAAACCTGTAAAACCTTTCTGACCCTCTATAGACAGCAACTGAACTGAAATGTTTCCAGGCCCAGAAACAATGACATCGTTAAAATAGTCCATGTGACATCAGTGGTTCAACCGTAACTTTTTGTGCGTAAAGAAAACAAAAATATGCATTATGGTACTCTCATTATTGGCAGCGGAAGGTGAGGCAGAGGAGAAGAATTCTTAAGTACATCTTTATTTTTGTTTTCTTTGCACCCCAAAAAATATATTCTTGTAGCTTCAAAAAATCACTGAGGTCACATGGACTATTTTGTCAATGTTCTTTGTACCTTTCTGTGCCTTGATCGGCTTGTACCCTTGCTGTCTATGGAGGGTCAGAAAGCTCTTGGATTCCATCAAAAATATCTTAATTTGTGTACCAAATATGAATGAAGGTCTTACAGGTTTGGAACAATATGAGGGTGAGTAACTAATGACAGAATTTTCATTTTTGGGTGAACTATAAATTACTAATGTCTCAGGAGGAAACATTCAGGATCCATTAACACTCAGTAAAATATCAGTAGCAATGGGCTTTTGGCTCACATAGCCAGTAATGGTTAAAAACAAACTATAACGACTGCCTTAGCCCTCAATGAATGACGTAATTAATTATTCAGATCAAACTGCCTACTGAAGAAAATTTGCTGCTGTTTCCAGCATTTAAGAACTTTTACCTCAAAGAAAATTAACCAAGAAAGGTTTAAGGAAAAAGAAGGAATATTCCTCACATTATTAAGCCATGAAAATGGAAATATGAGAAACACAATCATGTTGTCTTAAAAAAAAAAAAAAAAAAAAAAAAAAGTTAATATCTCTGTTTTGATGCTGTAAGTGACAATTCTATAAAACCAAACAAAACAAAATTTAAAAAAAAAGGCAGAATGGCTATGACAAATGAACAAATTGGTAAAAATAATAAATAATTAGGGCTGCCAATTGATTACATCAAAATAATTGCATGATGTGCCAAATAATCAAAATAAAATCAGATGTGGCAAAGAATTTTGGACCCTCGATGGACACCTATTTCAGTACAGAAGTGTTGGGTGAGTGAACGAGAGCGTTGTTACCTGCAGGAGGTAGATGTCTGGGTCAATCATGGAGTTACAGAAGTGAGACTGGACATAAGTCATGGCCTGACCTTTAATCTGCAGCCCATTTCTCACCCACATATTACTATGGATCTCAGACAGGCTAGCCTGCACAAAAACATACACACACACACACACACACAGATCAGCACATGGTTCCGGGTCTGCTTATCACACACAGTGGCATTAGGTGCGTTTGACTTGAAGCACGGCTACAGACGGCGATCAACGAGAGCAGCCACTTGCAGTCGGGGGCGGAGTTGAAAACGGAGCCGTCAAGCCAGACACTTTCTGCTCATGTTAGTGACGCTCACCCGGTGCTTGCTCGTGTTAGTGACACTCACCCGGTGCTTATACTCTGTCACAGATGAAGTGAATAAAATGCCATATTTGTCAAATACACAGACGTTTCAGAAACGTTTTTATGAGCAACAGTTTTTATATACTGCTTAATACAGCGCCGTTCAAGAATAAAGTGCAATGTAAATATACTATTTAAATACTAATAAAGTGGGGGTATATATGCTTTCATCTGTGTTTTATGATAAATGTGACTCAATATAACATTGCGACTACAGTAAAAAGGTTTTTTACTGTTCTAAAAACAGATTTATGAGCATGAAGATGTTAGAAACACACGTCATTGTTGTCACGTGGTGAATTTGGCCAATTGTGAAACAGCTGTGTCGTCATCAGCACTCCTGCAGTTGGAGAAACTGCGGTGGCTGAGTCAGCCGGCTGCTCTCTAAACGCTATCGCGGTACTTTGATGCCACACGTGACAGTGACGTGGCGTCGGCGCCGGTTCAAGTCGGGACTAAATTTCTAACCGGCATGCACTGCTTCAAGTCAGCCGCCGATCGGTCTGCGCAGTGCTGCATGAAGTCGAACGGACCTATTAGCTTCATAACACTGTCACATGCCAGAAGTGAAACACGAGACAGTGAAGATTTATGACAAACGGCTGCAACATTACACAACACAATGTCCTCTGCTTCAGCAGCACTAATACACTGACTGGCAAAATGAAGCCTTGTGTATGACTGTAACATTTTAGCACCTAGATCCAAATCAAAAGCACTCCATTACAGAATAAATAGCATCAGAGGGCAGAACTCATTTACAACTCTGGGGAGTCCTAATTCATAGGATTTTCTTTCTTCCATTAAACATATCTTTTTGTGTTTTACGTGTTCTGCAGAATGTCCAGGTTATTTCCATACAACACAAGTGCATGTGCTTTACACAGTCACATTCCAAAAAGAACGAAATAAGTGACCCTGGACCACAAAAACCAGTCATAAGTAGCATGGGTGTATTTGTAGCAATAGCCAAAAATACATTGTATGGGTCAAAATGATTGATTTTTCTTTTATGCCAAAAATCATTAGGGTATTAAGTAAAGATCATGTTCCATGAAGATAGTTTGTATATATCAAAACTTAATTTTTGATTAGTAATATTCATTACTTAATTTGGACAACTTAAAGGTGATTTTCTCAATATTTTAAAGCTTATTTATTCAGCTTTCAGATGATGTATAAATCTCAATTTCAAGAAACTGGCCCTTATGACTGGTTTTGTGGTCCAGGGTCACATATAACACAATAAAATTATCATAAAATTATAACGACATGTTTGTGTTCAAAACTCAATTAATAATTTAATTAATAAATTCACTACTCTGTCACAAGAAACAATTGTGCTTAGTGTCGGGGCACCACAAGTAACCTGTCCAAAGGCATTTTTTAAACAGGAAAAAAAAAAAACTGAAAAATGACGGTTGGCAAATTTCCTTTTAAAACAAATTAAATAGTTTTAAATGTCTATTTATTTTTGAATGTAGAAACTATGTATCATCACACAAAGCTATCATATGACCTTGAAATTTAGCGTCCAAGTCATATCTGCTCCTTTTATGAGATATGAAAGCACTGGTAACTGACAACCATAAGAATTTGTCTGGTCTTCAACACGAGGGTGAATAAGCGCTGACAAAATGTACATTTTGGGTGAGCCACTGATTAATTTTACACACAATCAGATGTTCGTTTTCAGTTGATTTATTCTGCTCATCAATCTCTTTATTCACCTTCATTGTGTATTACCTGTATCTGAAGAGGGTGAACCATGATCTTCATAAGCATCTCCTGATCAGGAAGCAAACTGTCTAAATCCAGACCTTGACACTTCACTCCCTGCAAAACAACAAAAAACAGATCAGTTTATAATCATGAAAAAAAAAAAAAAAAAAAAAAAAAAAAAAAAGACTACACTGCAAAAAAATCTCTTACTTAGATTTTTTGTTTTGTTTCCAGTCAAAATATCTAAAAATTCTTAAATCAAGAATAATTTTCTAGACAAGTAAAAATTGTTGTCTTGTTTTCAGCAAAAACAAGTCACAATTAAGTGAGTTTTTGCTTGAAACAAGCAAAATAATCTGTCAATGGGGTAAGAAAAATAATCTTATATCAAACAGAAAACAAGATTATTTTTCTTACCCCATTGGCAGATTATTTTGCTTGTTTCAAGCAAAAACTCACTTAATTGTGACTTGTTTTTGCTGAAAACAAGACAACAATTTTTACTTGTCTAGAAAATTATTCTTGATTTAAGAATTTTTAGATATTTTGACTGGAAACAAAACAAAAAATCTAAGTAAGAAAAGCATTTTTTGCAGTGTAACAGACCAACTGCTGGACCCTATTTAAAACCTGATTCTGGAGCAGCTCCTAGTTGAGAGTAAAAGATCAATACATCACTGATAAACTGTCATTGATTTTTTTAATGAATCTTGCACAGTTTTACAAGTAGGAGTGACAAGTGAGACAAGTCTTTGAGTGAGATGTTGAACTATTCACTCAACCGATTTGTTCTAAAACACTGATCGATTCAGAAACACCACTACTGCAGGTTCTGAGTGTGTGAGACTGTGTGTCAAGCTCACCTTGCTGAGGAACATGGCATAGTATCTATGGAGAGGTAAATGAAAGGTCAGCTGGTTGAGGGCAGGCTGTGACAGAGAGAGAGGGGGGGTTACTTACTGGTTCCACATTTATCAAGACAATCTTACAGTGTAAACATCAAGACTGTACCTCATCTACAAACCCAATGGCATCAAACCACATCTGAAGCGTCTCCAGACAGTACCGCACCACTGTCTTAGTATACTCTTGGGTTTCCTGACAATAAACAACATGTTTAGTCCATACACATGCCTCTTTAACACCTCTAATAAGGGGCTGTTCACACAGAATGCGATTTTGAATTCCACTGCGCTGCTTTTCCATTGTTTTTTTAATGTAAAAATGCACTAGATGGACATGTTTGATCACTGAACAAGTGTTTCATGTCTTGCGCATGACACAGTGCTCTCCCACATTCTACTGCTTGCATTTTGTAATGCAAAAATGTGTTCTGTGTGAATGGCCCCTAAAAGAAACCAAGATACATGTATCTAATTGTACTACAACAATAATTCTAGACGACACAAACCTGCAATAATACATGATTAAATGCTAAAATAGAACTCCGTATGTAGCATCTAAATGAGAGTATTTTAAAAATAAAAAGATGCTGGAGTGTGATGCATGTAGAGATGACTAGCCTCACTTTGACTTTGCAGTGTGTCAGGAGACCCCACATAGGTTGAGCACAGGCCTCCAGCTCAGCTGCAAACGCTGCATAATACGTCTGAGACTCAAACTCCACGTGCTCATTCAGCTCTCTCTTATTCAGATTCATCCCTAACACAGCAAAAGGCACAGAGAGGAAATCCATAACATCAGAGTGAATTATTGACTCGCTGAGATCAAGTTTCAGCTGTAACATAACCTACATTGCACAGAGAGTTCTTTAATTTTAATCAACAAGCCTTAATGACCTTTCTAAAATGAATAGCCCTGAATGCTTTTTACTATGGAGCTAGCATTTAAAAAAGACATTCAAGGCCAAGCCATATTCTAAGTGCAGTCACAATATCGATAGCCGTAACTATTTTACAACAAAGCAGTCTCTCATAACTCACTGCTTAATTAAGCAAACACTAATTAATTTGCATTTTGCTAAATAAAAACTCTGAGTGCAGGATTTTCTCTCAGTTATTGACCTTGGAAGAAGGAGACGAAACTCATCCATAGCAGCAACAGAGAATGATCCTCCAGGAAGCGCTTGGCCACACTTTGGTGCGAGAGGATATTAATAAAATCACTAACTAAAGGCCAGTAGGTGTTATTCTTCAAAAGAGCTTCACCACAGTTCACCACCACATGACGATTGTTCTCCTCATCTGTGACAGATTGAAGACATTTCGGGACATTCAGCCAACGGTGCATGGTATACACACTACAGCATAGTAGAAAGCCATTTCGAACAGCCTACACTGTGTTTGTTTTGTTACCTTGCAGTTCGCTCTTGATAAGGCAGCTCTCCATCATATAGAGGAGCACAGTGACCATGATGTCCAGTAACTGGCACTCCTCTGTGACGTGTCTCGCCAGCTCCTCGTTACTGAAGAGCTGCACGCTGATGTGAACTATGCGGTTGGACATGGTGTCCGACTCGTGACTCTTCATGAGGGTCTTCATGATGAAGGCATAGTGTTGTACAAATGTTTTAGTGAACGTGATCTGTGGCACAGGAGAAGGAAGTCCCATGTTACGAATTTTGGTAAAAAACAAAACAAAAAACATATTCATTTATAGATTATGTACCGGCTGCAGTTTAACAGCATTACATACCTTGTAATCCTGATCTGGCAACATGTTGAGCAAAAAAGTGACCATCTTCTGTGGAAATTCATACTTAATAGTCCAAAACAATAACTCTTCTAAAAAACATTTATGTTTCAGGGTGTCCATTATGGATGGATCTAACAAAACAGGAAAAGAGCAAGGAGATGTAATTGTTTTGTTACATTATTTGGGGAATAATTGTTCATGAAATTTAAGAATGTTGAGATGTAATGGGATCTACCTTTGGTACTGCTACTGAGCTTCACTCTTTTCCTCTGGCCCACACCCTGCAGCCCATCCGGATCCTCCTGTCAAACATAGACATGAACCACTTTTAATTTGACCCACTCTTCTCAACAATGAGCACAGCTAAAACAATTCCCTTTAACAAATCAGTTCAGCGGCCAAAAAAAGAAGGCTGCATTCTCTACAATGACAAAGGGAAGACACACCCTGCTGTGCTTGTTTTGACTAGTTGCTGGGTCACATTTTATCTATCCCAGTCTGAATGCCTACCTCTTTGCTAGAGTCCTCCTCACTGGCAGCAGCAGTAGCTCCTAAAATAATAACAAACATTAAGAAAAATATCGTTACCAAAGTTTCAAACATGTCAGGAATAGAGTACAGAAGAGGCAGCAAGGGTTACCCAGTAGACTGAGCGCTCCTGCCCCAGCTGGAGTGTCTGTTGCCCCAGCTCCTGCTCCTTTCTCCTCCACTGACACCAGACCTGAACTCTTCAATGCTGACAAATACTTCTCATAGTTCCTCTTTGCATAAACATTCTCCTCTTGACCTGTGGGTGTGGGACAATATAAAAGTGTGAACAGGAAAATGAGTGTTTTTTGAGGATATTTTTAAAGGGGGTCATATGAAGTGTGAAAAGAACAGAAAACATCTTCCTCAGACAATAAAGCTCATTAAAAAACAGCTTAATTAAAAATAGTTGAATTGACGATGTTAAAAGCCAAATTACATCAATGCATAAAAGTCAGTAACAACAGTTCAGAAATGTTAAGTAATGGAGAAATTGGATATAGGATACACTTTCAAAAATAAGGTTCTAAAAGGGGATTTTTTTGCAGCAATGCCACAGAAGAACCATTTTTAAACAATCTCTCAGTGAACAGTTCTTAAAAGAACCATTTGTTTACTGTGGAGAACATTTTAATAAACTGAAGAAACTTGTTCCAACTTAAAAAAGCTTTTGTAGAATGGAAAGGTTCCATGGATTGAAAAGGTTCATAAAGAACCTTTATTTGTAAGACTGTATGTGCTATTATCCTAAACATTTGTGACCCTGGACCATAAAACAGGATCAATTTTTTTTTTTATCAAATTATCAATCAGCTTTTAAAAGCTGGATAAATAAGCTTTCCGTTGATAGCTGATAGTTTTTTTTTTTTTTAGGATCGGACAATATTTGGCCGAGATACAACTATATGAAAATCTGGAATCTGAGGGTGCACAAAAAGAAAAGAAAAGAAAAGGGGAAAAAAAAAAAAAAAAAAAAAAAAAAATCGCCTTCAAGTTGTCCAAAGGAAGTCCTTGGCAATGCATATTACTAATCAAAAATTAAGTTTTGATATTTACGGTAGGACATTTACAAAATATCTTCATGGAACATGATCTTTACTTAATATCCTAATGATTTTTGGCATAAAAGAAAATCAATAATTTTGACCCATACAATGTACTGTTGGCTATTGCTACAAATATACCCGAGCTACTTATGACTGGTTTTGTGGTCCAGGGTCACATTAAGTTAACTAACAGAAAGTTGCCAAACATTGTGATGTTTATGGCTCCCAAAAACGCCAAAGTTGAACAAGATCCCTGATCACTGCACATTTCCATGCAGTAAATATCGGTATTTGTTTCACATTAGAAGACAGACAATCATAAAGGTTATTGGCATATATAGGTTTTTAAAGGCACGGCAACAAAAACAGACTTTTTAATTGTAAGGGTGAGAATGTGGAAATAGTCAAAAAAAACAAAAAAAACCAATAAAAACCTGATAATACAACCCCAGGAAACTAAAGGTAATTAAAAACTCAAATAGCTGGAAAAACAAAAACAAGATGCATGCAGGCACTATTTGAACAACTTTACTTTTTCAGCTACACTACAGGCAATCCCAACACATTTCAGACATACTCACCCATGCTCAGTTCTTTAAAGGTCTGCTGATTGGTTAAGATCTTGGTGAGAACAGTGCGCATGGCCCCGCCCATCTTGGTGAGCTCTTCTAAGAAGGATATGTGCGGCTCTAACTGCTGCAGAACCTTCTGCAGATCTCTGTCAGCGGCCGACTCTGCCAGCACATGATAAGATGTTTGTGTGTGACAAAATAAAGCAGCATATGTTACCCCAGTGGGCACGATTAGCAGGCTCAGCCAGTACACGCCATACACATAGGGCTAATATTATTCAAAAGCACAAGGAAAAGCAGATGACGTTATTTCACAGTGCTGATGATCTTATTCATTCCTGGGATTTTTCCCAAAAGGAAAATGGAAGTACTCTGAAGTGGAAGTACAGCAGTACATGTGCATTAAAAATGAATGAAGACTGTTGGTAACTGAACAGTTTTGATTCCCATTAACTTCCATTATACAGACAACAATATGGGTAGACAATATGGATAGACATGGAAAATGAAAAATATGGAAGACAACGGGTACAGAAAACGCTTTGATCACCAACATTAAAAAAACAAATACCTCCAGATTTACTCACACTCAAGCAATTCAAGATGTAGATGACATAACTTGCTCACAAATAGATCCTCTGCAGTGAATGGGTGCTGTTAAAATGAGAGTCCTAACAGCTAACAAAAACATCATTATAATAATCCCCAGAAACATCTAATAATTATGTGAAGTGTAAAGCTGTAACAAACAAAATCCATAAGACGCTTTCAACTTCAAACCACTGCATCCAGCTAAAATAAGAGTCCTCTATTCATAATATTGCTTTCTCCAGGGAAAAAGTTGTCTTGTCTGAATAAGCAGAGAGATATGCACAGACCAAGCACAATTTACAAGGCAAAACAGTCTAATACAGTTGTTGGTGGATTTTGATGTGAGAGGACTTGATGTGAGAGAACTTTTTCACTGGATAAAGCGTTGTTATGTATTATGGACTCATATATTGGTCAGAATAAGTGATGAATAACTAAGTGATGTTTAAAGTTAAACTGCCTTGATAGATTGGGGTGGGGGGGTGGAGGGGGGGTTAACAAACATGCAGCTTTTTACTTCACAAAGTGTTAACTGATGGACTGGAGTGGTGTGGATTATTGTGATGTTTTTTCTCAGATGTTTGGACTCTCATTCTGATGGCACCCATTCACTGCAGAGACTTAAGTAGTGAGCAAGTGATGCAATTTCTCCAAATCTGTTCCCATATGGAAACAAACTCATCTACATCTTGGATGTCCTGATGGTGAAACTTCCAACAAATTAGATTTTTTTTTTTCTTTAAGGTGTGATATGGTGTCCTCACCTGGCTCAGTGTAGCCGTCTCTCAGGTACTGAATGATAGTGATGATAAACCGCGGCAGCACCATCTCAGACATGAGCAGCAGATCCCGAGGGACTGATGGCACATTCTCTCCCGTTTTTAACCGATGCCTACTGCAAAACCTGTCACACAAGAGCACTTGAATCAGAATTTAACATGTCACCTAAGCTGAATTTGCTGTTTAGTGTACAAAAATTAAAGTTTCATTATAATAATACAAATTCATTTACTGGAAAAAGCCCAGTCTTAACTGCATTAAAGAACATTTTAATCTTATCTATCTGATGTCTGAGGTCACAGTCTGTTTTCATAAAGGTCAATGGGTCGATGCACTACAGAATAATCAATTCTTCAGGTTTTTCACTATCACAGAGGAGGTGTAGGGATAAAAGATCTATGATAGATCATTATACAACAGTGTATTTTCCCCCATTCATTTTCATTGCTGAGAGCTGAAAAATGGGCAGGGCCAAACCAACCAGCTCAAAGGTGAGATTCAGACAAACATGCACTTATTATTATTTTTTTTTAATTGGGAATGCACTATTTATCCCATGAATCAATGCAACAGACAGAATATAAAATATACATTCAATATATTCAATGGCATCTACAAGTCAGTTCTAAATTATAAGCATAAAAACAATACTCTTTATTGCAAAATGTTTATACATAGAAATGTGCAAGTAGACTGGGAGTGTGGAGAGAAAGAGTCAATTACACTAATCACAATGCTTCATGGGAGTCAGTGGCTACTGCAGAGTTTATTTCTTGCGGTTTTCTTTTCCATGGTAACAGAGACTTCTGTGATTGGTCAATCTCTGTTCAGAATTATGGGTAGTGTATTTCCCTCACAAAAATACCGGCTATTAAAGTCACAGTGAAATGCAAGCAGTGACAGATATTTTCTTTCGCATGCCGACATATCAAAGTATAAAGGCTTAATGAAAAAATAAAAAAATGCAGAGTGAGTACTAAATTCTACACATTGGCTGTGGATTGGATTTTGAGATGTGGATGTTCCACTAAAAACATGGAGGCAGATGAATGACCAAATGGTTTTGGAGGGCTGAAACCACTGACGGAAACAGCAGCATTTAATTAGCGCTTTTCAGATGTCGTGTTTTGACTTTGTCAGCATCTATTTTGCGCACACAAAGTGGATAAGCTACAACAGGTAAACGTCAGCGGTGTACATTGATCTTAATTTTGATAAACCAATATTGAAGCGTACATCCCATTATTCTAAGCTGTTTCTGATATTAGAACAAAATTTCCAAACATTACTTGTAGCGCTTCTCCCATCCAATAATTGCAATTGTTGGTTTTGATATGAAACAGCTCACAAAACAGTCTTAGTCACTCTTTTGACGTGTTCCAATGAGGCGTGATGAACTGAGCAGGCTAAAGCGGTCTAAGCAGTAGCAATTTTTGAGTCTCATTTTGATTAATTAATTGATTAAATAAACTATTTTTGGTTAGCAGCTAAATGAAAACTAAATGAATGACAAAGCATTTCAGTGCATCACTTATTTAAGCTCTGGAACCCCACAGTGCTGTTTTAGCATTTACAGCACCTGTCACGTCACATATGTGACCCTGGACCACAAAACCAGTCTTAGATGTCAATTTTTCAAAATTGAGATGTATGCATCATCTGAAAGCTGAATAAACATTTCCATTGATGTATGGTTTGTTATGATCGGATAATATTTGGCCGAGATACAACCATTTGAATATCTGGAATCTGAGGGTGCAAATATTGAGAAAATCGACTTTAAAATTGTGCAAATGAAATCCTTAGCAATGCATATTAGTAATCAAAAATGAAGTTTTGATATATTTACAGCAAGAAATTTACAAAATATCTTCATGGAACATGATCTTTTCTTAATATCCTAATGATTTTTGGCATAAAAGAAAAATCAATAATTTTGACCCATACAATGTATTTTTGGCTAGTGCTACAAATACACCCCAGCGATTTAAGACTGGTTTTGTGGTTCAGGGTCACATATTACTGATAACCTAAAGATCAAGCTGCAAGAAGGACACACAGTGAATATCTTCTGTAAATTTGGCAGTAAACATGGCTAAGAAGACCATGGATTTTTAAAGAAGAATGTTTATATAAGAATAGAGATGACTGGGTCTAGTGGACAGTCACTTTGAACCAGAAAGAACATGCAAGTAGTTTGACATCACTCTCCAGAGCAAAAGCAAAAGTGTTAGTGGAGCTGATGTTTTTTTTTTTTTTTTTTTTCACACTACACTCCTTCCAAGAATAAAACTGCCAATATCCTCATTCCTGTACAGCAGAACACTTTGTGATAATTAAACCCTTTACTGATCAAATACAGTGAATCTTTTCTGCTCCAGCTGACAGCAGTCATATCCAGCCCCCATTTGTGAACCTCCACATGTCTGTCTATCTATCTCGCGGCACAAACGTTAAAGTGAAGGCCCTGTGCAGTGTGTAGTGTGAGAGGAGGAAGGGAAAAGACCTGTCACTGACCCTGTGGGTGGGTTAAAAATAACCCAGACTGTGTCACTCTCTGTAAGGCAGTGATCAGGTGCCACAGCCCACTCTACACTATTAACCCCCCCGACACACCAGCCCTTATGTTAGTGCATATATCTCAATCAAAGCACAGCTGTGCCCAAAACCAAACCAGTTGCCACACTCAACATTTCAACTGTGTTGATTCAGAACAAACCGACACTGTAAAAATGATTTTTCAAAATTGTAAAAGTCTTTCTAAATCTTTCTACTTCAAAATGTCACATTTAATCAATGTGTTACGTACAATTATTTGTGAAATTTACTAGCAATTTCTGGGTGAAAATTATTTCAAAGAAAATCCTACACTATTTTTAGTGCATAAAATGCTGGGACCAAAGTTCACTACGTTAGAGGGCATTTTCGTTTGAGATTCAAACCTGCTAATTCTGGAATGTCTAATTCTGGGGTCTATGATGCTCAAAAATAATGCTGGACTAAAACACCTCTACAATATGATGCTGATTTAGAACACGCCAGTGTTTTCATTCTTTCTGTCTAGGGAGGCAGCAGCACACTAAGTTTGTGACAATGCTCAAAAATGGTGTCAATTCAAGATGGATATATGATTTGATGTCCCAATCAGCATGAAAGGTTGGACACCTATGATGTGATGCCCTAGGTAGTCAGGTCAGCAGACTTAGAAACACTGATATCCAGTAATGCTGTCCTTAACTGGTGAGGCTGCTCACTAAGTTTTGAGACTATTATGCAAAAAACACTTGCCGAGTCGGGATGTGCCTATACATGGTTTCCAAAAACAATGTCTAGGTAGACAGCTCATTAAGTTTAAGACTGTGATGCCCAACATTTCTGCTTATTTGTGGTACTCCTATGATGCTGAACCAGATTGCAACTATAATGTGACATCAACAAGCCGCTGTTATGAGGACCAAAAATTGTGCTGATAATGATGACTAGGTAGACAGCGTACATGGTTTGAGAATATTACACCCCCAAATACTGCAAAAAGTTGCATGGGTAGTCAGCATGCAAGGTGTTCTAATACTGCTGCAGATCTGGGACATGATTATCTTACGATCAGTGTTATTTTATCATCATTAATACACAATTATATTTTTGTTAATATTGTGAATTAGATTTTACTTTTATTTTCCGCTTTTATTTTGGTTTTACTTTAATATTATGGATCTAGTCATTTTGTTTGTCATTTTTATTATTTTAGCATTTCATATTACACTAAACAAAAACGAAAAATGTTGCATTTTTACTAGCTGACATAAAACATGTTTACTTTTTAAAATTTATTTCAGTTAAGTTTTAGTTAACAATAATAGCCCAGACTAATGTTTTAAATAATAATAATAATAAATCATCATCATCATCATCATCATCATCATCATAATTATAATAATAGGTCAAGACAGGCAACTTCATGATGCAATCCTCAAAACAGCTTCTATCTCTGGATGTGCCTATATTATAATTTACAAAAAATGATGTGTCCGGTAAGTTTGGGACTATGACGTTAAAAAAATATTTAGTTTATTCGGAGTACTCTTTCGATGCCCAACATGCAGCTGAACCAGAATGCAACTATAAAAATTATAAAAATGCTATGGATTTGGAACACACTGCTGGAGAAAAAAAAAATACAAAACAAAACAAAAAAAACAGACTGGGTAGACTCACAAATTTAAGACTAAGATTTCCATTATATGAATTCACCTACAGTATCACGCTATTAAAATGCTGTCTACGTAGTCATCACACCAGGTTGGAGACTATGACCCTTAAATTCTGCTGGTCATTTGTGACCCTGGACCACAAAACAAGTCATAAGTAGCAGCGGGTATATTTGTAGCAATAGCCAACAATACAATGCATGGGTCAAAATGATCGATTTTTCTTTTATGCCAAAAATCATTAGGATATTAAAGTAAAGATCATGTTCCATGAAGACATTTTGTAAATTTCTTACCGTAAATATATCAAAACTTAATTTTTGATTACTAATATGCATTGTGAAGGACTTCATTTGGACAAATTTAAAGGCGATTTTCTCAATATTCTGATTTGTTTGCACTCTCAGATTCCAGATACTCAAATAGTAGCATCTCGGCCAAATATTGTCCTTACCTAACAAACCACACATCAATTAAAAGCTTACTTATTCAGCTTTGAGATGATTTATAAATATCAAATTCCAAAAATTGACCCTTGGGACTGGTTTTGTGGTCCAGGGTCACATTTGCGATATGCTTGTGTTATGATGCTCAATAATAACAATGTCGAGATTCACATTATGATCTCCAGAAATGCTGCTGATTTTGGCTGCGCCTAATCGCCTATGCTATGTCGCCCAAATCAGCGGCTGGCTCAGGATGCGCCTAAACGCTGTCCAGGTAGTCAGCTCACTGTCGAGGGTTTGAGACACAGCCCCTGTCAGTCTGTGAGTGTCTACTAACCCGCTCTCTCTCATCACGTTCCCGTCCCCGCAGTCACAGGCCCCGCCGGCCTGACTCCGGAACATGTTAAAATCGTGGCCCGTGTGATCGCCGTTATTGAAGCACTCCGCGCATAACGACATACACGGCGAGATGCCGCAAGTCCGGCAGCGATAAGCCACGAAGTTGGCAGTCCACACCAGTCCGCAGAGTGTGGCGTTATCGTAGGACCGGACGGTCCGGCAGAAGTCGTCGAAGCCGTCGCCCCCAGCTAGCAGCCATTTACACCACTCCAGAGCCTCCGGGTCCGAGCCCCGCTCCGCGTTTAGCACGCTATCCAGCAGCTCCTGTAGTTGCCGCAGCCCCGAGCTGTTGTCGCTCCTCTTGAGGTCTGCCTTCAGATGGGCGGCGGTGGATTTCTTGTCCCGGCGCAGCAGCGACGCCGCCATCATGCGCTACGGGTTTGTTGTGCTCACTTTATTTTGGTTGTCTTGTTGCTGTGATCGCGGCGCTTCTCGCAAGATCTTGTTGCTACGGCTCTCTTGAGCGTCTCGCGAGAGTGGCGTGAGGCGGAGAACTAAAAGAGGCAGAGGGTTTTATGTCCATAAATGTAAACCCCATTTAACATCTTCAAACAACAACTGAAGTTGTTTTTAAATACAATTTCATCATCTCTTATTAAATCTTTAGTTATTTATGTTTGACTATAAATAGGCTGCACATGGTTAATGTTCATGAATATGTTATGTGAAATCAGAATTACAAAGTAATCTGAACTACTTGGGTAAAGTTGGTTTTATATTGGCATATTCGGACTTCTGCAATCAATTACTTTGCTAACCACTAGCTGCAGCCTGTAGCACGATGACGTAGCTGGACTATATCCACTACGTAGTGGATGTTTTACGCGCATGCGTTGTAGTAGGTCTTGAGTAAATTCATAATTTTATTTACATTTAATCATTTTGCAGACGCTTTTATCCACAGCGACATAGTCTAACGACTTGGTCTAAGTGAAGTCTAAACGCAGTACATGTAGCAAGGGTTTTTGACCTACATTACAACACGCAATGACCTACATTACATTACAATGTAAAAACTTTAATGTCTAAAATCCTTAAAATCACCCACGATGTTTTCTTCTTTACAACTTCAAAGCGTTTCTTTTTAAATTTATTTTTGAATAGCCTGCATTTCATATATTATCGCCAGGATGCCCAATATCAGTGTTGTATCCATTATTATAAGGATACAGCAAGCACTGTAACATGATTGATATGCAGAGGTTGTACTGTAAATAGCTAATTAAAATATACATCACTCTGACAGATTTAGCTTAAATGTCTTTTTGATTGTATCCGTCATGTTTATTTAAATTTATTGCAGGGTAATGTGTGTTTCATGTGTTTTATATGTAACTGTATGTATATTATATGTTCTATTTAGTTTTTATATTATTGTAATATAGGTATTACAAACATTTTCAATAATAATAATTTAAAAAAACAAAAAAACCCATTAAATTTATATTAAGACTTTACCTCACTAATAACGCCACAGAGAGTGAGAACGAAAAATAATATTTGATTCATGAACGAATTATTGACAGAACTATAAGACATTAAATTAAATACTAGCTTCAATGACAGCCCCACTATGCGCATGCTCATTCAAATCAAATACTGCGCATGCGCGTCAAACATCCAGCTATGTCATCGTGCTACAGGCTGCAGCGAGGACTTCTTGGCATTCAGCGGACATTCGCAAATAAGTATGACATTAAAACAATACTTGACCATTTTGATCGATTGTGAAAAAAATGAAGTAGGTTGACAATGATGTCGCTGATTAGAATTAGCAAAAAATAACTTTATTGCACATATAATTAGAAAGTTATTGAATGCGGAAATGTGTGAATGTTGTGAATGTGCGAATATAAAACCAACTATAGCCCTACCCAAGTATCTGAACTGGGTCAGAGCTGACAGCAGGCTGAAAAAAGTTATAATATAGGGCCTATATATATATAAGTTATAATATATATGCTCTATATAATATTCATCACAAGAAACAGCTAAACCAGGGAAACAAAATTATTTCTGAGATTAAATGACATATGACAGATCTTCTAATTGTGATAATAAATGTTAATATATTAAATAAACAAGAAACCTATAAAAACATCTAGAACCTGTGTCATGTTTAATATTCTTTGTTAATATACTTGTATCTTTATTTGTGTGCCCTCTCTCCTTCTCTCTTCCTCTTTACTGCTTTCTGTCTATTTCTTGAGAATTTTGAATGTTATATTACTTCTGTTAACTATTAAGCCATAATTACTGTGTTTTTGAAAGGTTTTTTGTATGTTTTTACGTACTGTATTTTCTGTTTTGTACATACTGTAATCTTTGTTTGTTATTATTGCAATAAAAAAAGGAATTAAGCTACATTTACTTTTCAGTCAGCCGTTTACATTTAGCAGATATTTTTATCCCGTGAGAAACAGTGCAAGAAATTTATCATAAAGAAGCCACAAGTTTTAAGAAGCTATAGTACAAAATGCTACAGCAGAGGTTTTGAATAAAGTGCAGTAAATCTTTTAATTGTTTAAAAATGTGTCTCTAACTGAACTGATATAATGAGTCTCAAATTATATTCCTAATTTAACTTCCCACTGTGTATTTTCAATTCACTAGAATGGAGTTTCTCTTACTAACCTAAATTTACCCAGTAGCCTACTGTAATCCGGAATGTCTTTTAATGAATTAGATCCTTTTTCTTCAAATAAAAATTCAGAATTCTAATATTTCTATAAGGATGAAGTTAAAATTTTAAGAACAAAATATTTGAACTTTCCACTGCATATTTTCAATTCACTGTCACGTCACGTGGTACCAGTTATTTTTCGCAGCACTGGTAAAGACTGACCAATCAGCTGTTTGAGATGGAGGATTCAGTTTTCAGTCGAGTCTGAGAAAATGAGTCTGATTGAGTGTTTGGGGTCTTTCTCGCGAGGTTTTGTAAGTCTACTTTGTGTAGTTCGTGTTTTTCTTGCGATGTTTTGTCGTTTGATTTATACAGTGGGGTGGGTCAGGTGGCTGGGTGAGATTTGCTTATCTGACAAAAGCACGCTGGTTACTAAAACTAAGTAAACAAGACTTTATGACTCAACAAAATTAGTTGTCCACTAGGCATCATTCATCTTATTTTGTTACAGTTAGAAGGATGTCAGATTGTACAAACCTTAGTTTGTGTTTCCATTGTTTCCATTGCTATGCTAATGATACTCAAATATCTCAACAAGACCAGATGAAACTGCAACAGAGTGTGTTAAAAATGTAAAATATTGGATGGCCAATAATTTTCTCAGATTAAATTTGGATAAGACAGATTATTACTTACTGGACCAAAAAACAGTACATTAAACAGAATTTGCAACTAGACAGATGTACTGTTACTTCCTCTACAGTCAAAAATCTGGGTGTTATATTAGACAGCAACTTGTATTTTGAAAACCATATTTCCAATGTTACAAAACCAGCATTCTTCCATCTTAGAAACATTGCCAAGCTATGAAACATGTAGCATTCTTCCATCTTAGAAACATTGCCAAGCTATGAAACATGTTACCTGTTTCTGATACAGAAAAGCTAGTTTGTGCATTCATGACCTCTAGACTGGACTATTGTAATTCACTGCTAGGTGGTTCTCCTGCATCTTCAATAAACAAGCTGCAGATAGTACGAAATGCAGCGGCTAGAGTCCGTTAAGAAAATATGATCATATTACCCCAATTTTACAGTCTCTGCACTGATACTAAGTTCCATATCAGTTACAAAATATTACTACTTACTATAAGGCCCTTAATGGTTTAGCTCCTGTGTACCTAACTAGTCTTCTATCGCTGCAATCTATCCCGCTCCCTACAGTCGCAAAACTCTGGACTTTTGGTAGTACCTAGGATAGCAAAGTCCACAAGGAGGTAGAGCTTTTTCACATTTGGCTCCCAAACTCTGGAATAGCCTTCCTGATAACGTTCACATTTCAGACACACTCTCTCTGTTTAAATCCAGATTAAAGACACATCTCTTTAGCCAAGCATTCACATAATGCATCTCATAATCTTGTACTGCAGTTATATCTGATCAAATGCACATTATTATTCTTTAGCTTGGGTTGAACAAATAATTTTTGCTTGGTTGGAACTGCAGCAACTCTAATTAAGTCTCTATTTGTTTCTCTGTTTCTGCAAAGCTTCAGTCTGGATCCAGAACACCTGAGAAGAGATGATGCCAACCCTGAAACAACATACAGAACTACCAAATTTTGCTATAAGTTTGATTGCAACATATAATCATTGCTGTTAATAGTGTTCATCATCTGTTTGATTATGTCAATAACTGAATCTAGCCTAAACGCCTCTGATTGGCCTTTGTGTTCAAGAAATCAACAGAGAGTCTGTGATTGGCTACATTGCTCAATGCTGCAAAAGGTTTTGTAAATGTAAACCTTTGACGCTCCTCAGAGCGCAAATAGAAATATGCACTGGATTGTTTGCCAACATCAGGTGTCCCCCTCTGAATGCAGGTAATGTCTGTTTTGAGCCTTTAAATATCTGCCGATTGTACTGGAGTTATTTAGGCTAGTGCATAAATCACATTGTGTCCATATGTTTCATTCTGATTTCTAATAAATTTTTGATGCTTGAAACTTCGATTAAATTAGATTGGCTCGATTAATTAAAGTATTAAATTTTCAAATGTCCAAATGCAATCATGTGTAGGCTGTATGATTAAATTGGTTGTTCAAATAAGCATCATACACAGTCGCTATACAGACACAGAAAAGCGCAACAGTTCTGGCATTTCACGGAGCAATGGTAAATCTGAAAGCATTAGAAGATTCTGTAAAAATTAGTTGATCCTTCAACTGTTTTATAATAACTAACTTTATGTATGTATTTATTTAAAGCACTGCTGGCTCTATCAAAACAGAAGAAATAAAATCCTCAAAGAACTTGTCACTTAAAAATCTTTTGTTATTTATGTTTGACTACACCCAAACTATAAAGAGGCTGCACATGTTTAATGTTCATGGATATGTTTTGTGAAATCAGAATTACAAAGTAATCACTGGGTCAGAGCTGACAGCAGGCTGAAAAAGTTTTTTAGAATATTAATCACAAGAAACAGCTAAACCAGGGAAACAAAACCATTTCTGAGATTAAATGACACATGACAGATCTTCTAATTGTTATAATTTATCTCTGGCTAATTTAGTTCTTCACATTTTATAGAAAAAAATATTAGGATTAAGTTGTAAGACAGCAATGGCAGCATTTAATTAAAAAGATCACCAGTGCAGGGCCTATTTATAAAAATAATTAAACACCTGACAAAAAAATTATTTTAGATGACTAAGATAAAGGAATCAAGTGAGCAAACAACATAAAAGTTCAATAGATAAATGACGAGACTGTCCTCGTATGAGTTGGAGGGCTTGTTGTAAATGACATATAACTTACAGAATTCCTGATTTTTATTTATTTATTTTTTTTTCTCTATTTCTAGTATTTGTGCAAGCTTTACAGGTAACTTTTATCAGTGTTAACAGTATTGTAATTATCAATTAATTTAATTGTACAGGTGAAGTGAATTTACCAGTGATGGCATTAATTACGGGTCAAATTATTTTCCTAATGTACAGCAGACAGCATTTTTACCTGCCTGTATCTGCCTCTCCTGCACTATCAACCCACTGTTCAAATGAATGCATGTTCAGACCAACTAAATGGTAAAATAGAGTTGGCTGCAGTAAAATTTAGAATTATTCCATCACAAATCTTCGAATGAATAAAATTGGCATTGTCTATTATTATAGACTTAAAACTCAACATTAAAACTCATTAAAACATTATGTAACTCTGAGAAAGACAACGTCAGAGGCGTCTTACCTGGGCTAAGGAGAAGAAGAACTGGACTGTTGCCCAGTGGTCCAAAGTCCTCTTTTCAGATGAGAGCAAGTTTTGTATTTCATTTGGAAACCAAGGTCCTAGAGTCTGGAGGAAGGGTGGAGAAGCTCATAGCCCAAGTTGCTTGAAGTCCAGTGTTAAGTTTCCACAGTCTGTGATGATCTGGGGTGCAATGTCATCATCTGGTGTTGGTCCATTGTATTTTTTGAAAACCAAAGTCACTGCACCGTTTACCAAGAAATTTTGGAGCACTTCATGCTTCCTTCTGCTGACCAGCTTTTTAAAGATGCTGGTTTCATTTTCCAGCAGGATTTGGCACCTGCCCACACTGCCAAAAGCACCAAAAGCTGGTTAAATGACCATGGTGTTGGTGTGCTTGACTGGCCAGCAAACTCCCCAGACCTGAACCCCAGAGAGAATCTATGGGGTACTGTCAAGAGGAAAATGAGAAACAAAAGAGACCAAAAAATGCAGATGAGCTGAAGGCCACTGTCAAAGAAACCTGGGCTTTATACCACCTCAGCAGTGCCACAAACTGATCACCTCCATGCCACGCCGCATTGAGGCAGTAATTAAAGCAAAAGGAGCCCCTACCTGGTATTGAGTACATATACAGTAAATGAACACACTTTCCAGAAGGCCAACAATTCACTAAAAATGTTTTTTTTTTTTTTTTTTTTTTAATTGGTCTTATGAAGTATTCTAATTTGTTGAGATGAATGAATTGGTGGGTTTTTGTTAAATGTGAGCCAAAATCATCACAATTAAAAGAACCAAAGACTTAAACTGCTTCAGTCTGTGTGCACTGAATTTATTTAATACACGAGTTTCACAATTTGAGTTGATTTACTGAAATAAATGAACTTTTCCACGACATTCTAATTTATTGAGATGCACCTGTATGTCCCCTTGAATTTGTAAGCAACACTCACGCAAAATGAAATGACAAGTTTTTGACAAAATGACACACACACACACAAAAATGCAGCATCAAAATGACAAAATCTGTGTTTTGTGTCATGCAGCAGAATTTTGCTGACAAATAAACTGGGTATCTCTGAGAAAGAATAAACATTGTTGTTGTACATATATTACCAACATTGTAACAATACATAGTGGATTGAAAATTGTTGAACATGCTCTTTAATAATGTTGAAGGATACTGTTTAACTGAACACAACTAGAGACTTTAGTAAGATTTTATCAGAAAAGATTTTAGAATTTGTATCATATAATTTAAATCATTTCATCCGCTGTAGTTATTGTTAGCCCAGTTTTTATTTTGTTTATGTAACTCTTGTATTATTATAACTTATTATTAGTTTTTGCCATGAAGATAGTCAGATTCTGATGTTGCAATAGAAATAGATAAGTACTAGTACTGAACACATGACTTAAATTATTTTTCTTCCCCAATTAGTCTCACTCAGTCACTTCTGGCTGATTAAAGGATATTTTTAAATTGTAACCTTGAAAACATGCATTTCCTGTAAACCTACTTTGAAATACGTATTGTGAAAGGTGCTCATACTTATACAACAGTTAACCATGATTTACTATGATAAAACTGTAAAATACAGTAAAAATGATGCTAAAAATTCAGCTTTGAAATCACAGGACTAAATTACATTTTCTAATATATTCAAATAATAATAAAAAAAAAACTTTATTTTGAGAAGTGAACATATTTCAAAATGTTACTGTTTTGCTGTACTTTGGATCAAATAAATGCAGACTTGGTGAGCTGAAGACACTTCTTTAAAAACATATGAATCTTACTGTTTAAAAACTTTTGACTGGTGATGTATATATGAAGAGTTCATTATCAAAAACAGATAACTCCATTTTATTTTATTTTTTTCAGAAATCACGTTTATTTATTCCGCATTCCAAGTAACAACTGCAGTTGGGTTGTTTTGATTAAGTAATAATAACTTAAACAAATACAGGTAATTTACAAAATTAAAGTTCATTGAAAGTATGATTTTTTTTTTAAATATCAAAAGCAGATAACTCCACATTTCATGTTTTAGAGTTTAGAAAAACACTTCTTTTAATCTTTGTAATCTCCTCAGATGACAATGTAGATGCCTGACAAACTGTTGTTGTTGTGATCAAAGACTTTATGGATGTGATTACACGCAATACACGAAGCTTTTTTCTTATGCAGGCTAAAGACAAGGCAGTTTGAGCATGTGTGTGAGAGTGAGATAGAGAGTTATAGAGAGAGAGACAGAGAGAAAGAGAGTTATAATATCAGATTCATAAAATCATATTGCACGCAGTTCAGGGTAGGATGAAATAGATGTAATACTCACAATAGTTTGTATGCATAGATGTGTGTGTGTGTGTGTGTGTGTGTGTGTGTGTGTGTGTGTGTGTGTGTGTGTGTGTGTGTGTGTGTGTGTGTGTCAAGTCAAGTCACCTTTATTTATATAGCACTTTTACCAATACAGATTGTGTCAAAGCACTAAACAGTATCAAATTGGAGGACAGAGTGTCAGTAATATATAATGATAAGATTAAACACTCAATTTTCAGTTAAAGGCATTTCATTATTGAATTCAGAGATGTCATTGTCTAGCTCAGTTTAGTTTAAATAGTATCTGTGCAATCAAATGGGCGATAATCGCTAGAAATTTGGTGTCCCCAACTGAGCAAGCCAGAGGCGCCTGCGGCAAGGAACCAAAACTCCCTCTGTGACAGAATGGAGAAAAAAACCTTGGGAGAAACCAGGCTCAGTCGGGGGGCCAGTTCTCCTCTGACCAGACGACACCCACAGTTCAAAAGTTTCAAGTTCTAACAATAGTAGTATTATGTAGTTAGGTATTTTATTATATTTTTAGTTATATTTTTTAGTTTTATTGTATTTTAATCGAGGTCTCTGGGGGTCATCTGGGTGTCCTGGTCTCCGCTGACGATCATCTCTTGGTGCTGATCCACCATCTGATCATAGGAAAGAAACAGACAAATATTAGCGTAGATGCCATTCTACTTACGATGTAACGAGTACATCGTGTGTTATGGGAAGTGTTCCCGGTTCCGGTTGATCTAATTAATGCAGCCTAACAATCCTTTAACAGATTTGAATAATAGAAGCTGTGACACGTGTCCTGAGCCGCCATCAGCGTCGCCCTGGCAACAGACGAGGAGCACCTGCACCTCGCATTACCGGCAGACCGGCTACACCTGGAACTCATCAACCACCACTCCTTAAAAGCCACCACACACACACACGTTGGTGAATTCCCAGGAAGCCTCCTGACTAATGCTGCGCTCTTTTCCCTCTGCCAGAAGACAGCGAGTGACCGGTCTGCCCGAGCACAGGAGCACCTCACAAAATCGCCACGTCTAGGACACCAGAGGACGAAGTTGGAGCACAGCACGGAGCACCTCACCTCAGACTCACATATTCATGCAAATAAAAGCCGCCCTCTGGGGTTTTTGCTTTGACTTTTAAGCTTGTTTGTCGTGTGTGATTCCTCACCCCTGCCACAAAGCGTATTAGTGTGGTATGTGTACGCCAGGATAAAGAGATGGGTCTTTAATCTAGATTTAAACTGACAGAGTGTGTCTGCCTCCTGAACAGTGTTAGGTAGATTGTTCCAGAGTTTGGGTGCTAAATAGGAAAAGGATCTGCCGCCCGCAGTCGATTTTGATATTCTCGGTATTATCAAACGGCCAGAGTTTTGAGAATGCAGCGGACGTGGAGGACTATAATGCGATAAGAGCTCGCTCAAGTACTGAGGAGCTAAACCATTCAGGGTTTTATAAGTAATTAACAAGATTTTAAAATCTATCCGATGTTTGATAGGGAGCCAGTGCAGTGTTGACAGAACCGGGCTAATATGGTCATATTTCCTGGTTCTAGTAAGGACTCTAGCTGCTGCATTTTGGACCAACTGTAGTTTGTTGATCAAGCGTGCAGAACAACCACCCAATAAAGCATTACAATAGTCTAACCTTGAGGTCATAAACGCATGAACTAACATTTCTGCATTTGACGTTGAGAGCATAGGTCGCAATTTAGATATGTTTTTGAGATGAAAAAACGCAGTTTTACAGATGCTAGAAACATGGCTTTCAAATGAAAGATTGCTATCGAACAGCACACCTAGGTTCCTGACTGATGAAGAAGAATTGACAGAGCAGCCATCAAGTGTTAGATAATGTTCTAGGTTGTTACATGTGGGGTTTTTAGGTCCGATAATTAACACCTCTGTTTTTTTCAGAATTTAGCAGTAAAAAATTACTCGTCATCCAGTTTTTTATATCGACTATGCATTCCGTTAGTTTCTCAATTTGGTGTGTTTCACAAGGCCGCGAAGAAATATAGAGCTGAGTATCATCAGCATAACAGTGAAAGCTAACACCATGTCTCCTGATAATATCTCCCAAGGGTAACATGTAAAGTGTGAAAAGTAACGGCCCTAGTACTGAGCCTTGAGGGACTCCATACTGCACTTGTGATCGATATGATACCTCTTCATTCACTGCTACGAACTGATGACAATGATGAATTAATAATAGCCAAAAGAGGATCTATGACTTCTGGAAGCAGCTCTTTTAGTAGTTTAGATGGAATCGGGTCTAACATACATGTTGTTGGTTTAGATGATTTAACAAGTTTATACAATTCTTCCTCTCCTACAGTAGAGAATGAATGGAATTGTTCCTCAGGGGATCTATAGTGTGCTATCTGATGCGATACTGTAGCTGACGGCTGCAAGGATACAATTTTATCTCGGATAGTATCGATTTTGGAGGTAAAATAGTTCATAAAGTCATTACTGCTATGCTCTTGGGAAATGCCAACACCTGTTGATGCTTTATTTTTCATTAATTTAGTCACTGTATTGAATAAATACCGAGGGTTATGTTTGTTTCCTTCTAGAAGAGATGAAAAGTAATCAGATCTAGCAGTTTTTAATGCTTTTCTGTAGGATAGGGTACTTTCCCGCCAAGCTAAACAAAATACCTCTAATTTAGTTTTCCTCCAGCTGCGCTCCATTTTCCGGGCTGCTGTCTTTAGGGCGCGAGTGTGCTCATTATACCACAGTGTTGGACTCTTATCCTTAATCTTCCTTAAGCGTAAAGGAGCAACCGCATCTAAAGTGCTAGAAAAGAGAGAGTCCATAGTTCCTGTTACATCATCAAGTTGTTCTGAGCTATTGGATATACTGAGGAACTAAGTCAGGAAGATTATTTATAAAGCAGTCTTTTGTGGTAGAGGTAATGGTTCTACCATATTTGTAACAAGAAGTTGGCTTTACAGCTTTAGCTATATGGAATATACAGGAGACTGGATAATGATCTGAGATATTGCTCTGCTGCAAAATTTCAACGCCACTGACATCAATTTCATGTGACAGTATTAAATCTAGAGTATGATTTCGACAATGAGTAGGTCCTGACATATGTTGTTTAGCACCAATAGAGTTTAGAATGTCTATAAATGCTGATCCCAACGAAACTTTTTCATTATCAACATGGATATTAAAATCACCAACAATTAGGACTTTATCTGCAGTCAGCACTAACTCCGATAGAAAATCAGAAAATTCTTTAATAAAGTCTGTATGGTGCCCTGGTGGCCTGTATACAGTAGCCAGTACAAACATCACAGGGGGTTTATCATTAATACTTGTTTCTTTGGATAACGTTATATGGAGCACCATTACTTCGAACGAATTATACTTGAAACCCGACCTCTAAGAGATTACTGAAAATATTGCTATAAATTGTAGCAACACCTCCCCCTTTACATTTTGGACGCGGTTCATGTTTGTAACAGCAATCTTGGGGTGTAGACTCGTTTAAAGTAATGTAATCATCTTGTTTTAGCCAGGTTTCTGTCAGACAAAGCATATCTAGTTTATGGTCAGTGAACATATCATTTACAAAAAGTGCTTTTGAAGAAAGGGATCTAATATTCAATAAGCCAAGCTTTATCATGTCTTTATCTGTATTATATCGTTTTTTTATTTGTTGAACATCAATTAAATTGTTACTATTACTTTGGTTTGGATGTTTTCTGTATTTTCTAGTTCGGGGAACAGACACAGTCTCTATAGTGTGATATCTAGGTGAAAAAGTTTCTATGTGCTGAGAGTTAACTGACTTCTGTGACGTGAGGCGGCTAGCAGACGATCGGTTTAGCCAGTCTGTCTGCTTCCTGACCTGGGCTCCAGTTAGTCAAGTACAAACTCTAAGACTATGTGCCATATTTCTAGAGAGAAGAGCGGCACCACCCCAGGAGGGATGAACACCATCTCTTTTCAACAGGTCAGGTCTGCCCCAAAAACTCATCCAATTGTCTATAAAGCCTATGTTATTTTGCAGGCACCACTTAGACATCCAGCCATTAAGTGACGACAGTCTGCTATGAATCTCATCACCCCGGTAAGCAGGGAGGGGACCAGAGCATATTACAGTGTCTGACATCGTATTTGCAAGTTCACACACCTCTTTAACATTATTTTTAGTGATCTCCGGCTGGCGAAGTCGAACATCATTATGTGTGTGTGTGTGTGTGTATGAGAGATAGCATGAGTATACATGCATCCACACACGCACAGGTCCAAGGCCTTTATGTTTGCAAGCACAACATACTCCTGAACACTAGTTGTTTCTCTTACTTTCATTCTTCCCCTTTCACTGACCGGTTGTTTGGAGTCCGGTCATTTTTGACCGCGAACACCACAGGTGTGACTAGGTGAAATAAAACCCACAGAAATTACGAAAATTCTAAAAAAAATGAATGAGAAGTACTGATACCCTATGTGAACAAAGTCAGTAAGTTCGAGTCCAATGCGATAACGTTAACTAGTTTTTTCAGGAAAAAGAAAATCTTTTCCGTGTCAATTTGACCCGAACACAACCAGAGGGTTAACTCAAACCGTTTGAGGAAACTGATTGCCTTAAACCATTTAAGTTTTTAAAACTAACAGTTATGAGTACTCTGAACTTATTTCTGTTGAGTTCACTAAAAGAAGATATATACCCGATAAGTCACGGTAACTCAAACCGATTGAGTAAACCGATTTCCTTAAAAACCCAAGTTAGGTTAACTCAAACTGTTTGAGGAAACTTATTGCCTTAAACCATTTAAGTTTATGAAACTAACAATTATGAGTGCTATGAACTTATTTCTGTTGAGTTCACTAAAATAAGATATACATTGCAGTTAAGTAATTAAGTGATTAAGTGCTGATTGAGCATTAGTGATGAACACCTGCTGTTAACAAACAGAATCACTGACAGAAAGAGAAATACAAGAGCAGCAACTAACTTACTAAGTCACAGTCTTAGATGAAATCAACTGAAATAACAGTAAATCTCAAGATCTGATTAAACAACCCCACAAACAGCATCACCAGCTTCACTTATTAATAACCAGACTGACTTTATTGCTGTCAGACATCTACAGAAGATCTTATTGAGAATTAACTAAGGTTTAGATGTTGATTTATTGTTTCATTTGAAGTAACCATGTTAAAGATCAGTGTCTGCTTAAGTTGGGCTCTTGACCCTTGACGTCTGTATTAGTTTTTTCTCTGGCTGTTGCAAGCATGTGTTCCTCGAACATATTTGTTACAACTCAAAAGCCCAGAGAAAATGATTAGTAGTTGGTTATTATATGTTTATAATGACAATCATCTATTAGTGAACTGATCTCATTGAGAGTGAACATAGACTCAGTGTGTGTCTAATCTCTGGTTAAATGGATGTTGTATTGATTACAGTAAAAGTGATTCTAAGAGCCAGTGGTTCTGTGACAGTGAGTTAATATAAAGGACTTTCCAAATAGTTTGTCCACAAAAAGTTTTAATCTATGGCAGCAATTAGACTCAACACAGACATCAAGAATCAGCTTATGAACCTCAACAATGGTGACCATTACATAGTTCAGCCAGTTGAATGAACTTAACATTACAAGTAAGATGAACTATTCTTGAAAAAGTTACCTGGCTGCCTTAAAAATATAAGTTAACTTAACAAGATGCTTAGTTTAGCCAATTTTTATTTAGTCGGCAGCCATGTCACCCTGTAGCCCAAGACTGGTTACTCACTGAAGCTAAGCAGGGTTGAGCCTGGTCAGTATCTGGATGGGAGACCTCCTGGGAAAACTAGGTTGCTGTCGGAAGAGGTGTTAGTGAGGCCAGCAGGGGGTGCTCACCCTGTGGTCTGTGTGGGTCCTAATGCCCCAGTATAGTGACGGGGACACTATACAGTAAAAAGCACCGTCCTTCGGATGAGACGTTAAACCGAGGTCCTGACTCTCTGTGGTCATTAAAAATCCCAGTATGTCTTTCGAAAAGAGTAGAGGTGTGACCTCGGCATCCTGGCCAAAATTCGCCCATTGGCCTCTGACCATCATGGCCTCCTAACAATCCCCAAATCTGCTGACTGACTTCATCACTGTCTCCTCTCCACCAGTAAGCTGGTGTGTGGTGGGCGTTCTGGCGCACTATGGCTGCCGTCGCATCATCCAGGTGGATGCTGCACACTGGTGGTGGATGAAGAGACTCCCCCCCACAATGTAAAGCGCTTTGAGTGCCTTGAAAAGCGCTATATAAATGTAAGGAATTATTATTATTAGTTTGCACAACTTACAATTATAAGTTTATTCAACAAAATGCTTAGTTTAAACAACTAAATGTTTGTTGGTCTGACTAATCTTATGTTGTTTCAACTTGGATTTAGGTTAGCACAACTGTCTTGTCTCGTTGGGCTAACTAAAAACTTGTTGGTTAGACAAAGTATAAAGTTGATTCAGCTTCACCATTGATAAACCAACTATTAATTATAGGTTTAAGAACTCTCAACATATGTTTAAACAACAAAAGTTATTTTAACATTTTAAGGCAGCCAGGTTACAAATTATTTTAAGTTGAATCAACTTGTTATTTTTTACAGTGTATGGGACAAATCAATTAGGCCCAAAATACAGGATGGTTGGCAACCCTACTTAGGCCTATATGTATCTGATTATTTAAGGTTTCTCTGTGAATCAGGAAAGTGAACAAACCGGCGCGCGGAGGGTTAACACCGCTGCATTCAATTTTATGTTTAGACTGTAAATTTAGATTTCAAATTCAATATTGATTTTAGAACTGTTTAAATTATTTACTGTATGTAACGCAAGTACTTTATAACTTTACTTTACTTTATAAGAGCAAGGATGTAATATAAACATTTATAATATATTAAAATAGCATACTAAGATAAGAATGCTCACTAACATTTATAAAACCACCTCTAGATATACATCATCATGAAAACCCCACAGAAAGTTTTTTTCTAAAAACAAAGCACAGTTTATTAAACATTCAGTAACAAACAAACAGCCCATATGAATCCAGAAAAACAATATTTCCGTTTTTGTTTGCAAATTTTACACACAGGCTTCTATACAATCCTATTGCGGGGGTATATGCATGAAGTAAAGATGTGAAGAGCCGATCTGGCTTTATTTTTCAGAGATCTCCTGAGATGCTTTTCAAAGGATCTAGTTTGGGTGACAGCTACTGTTAAAATAGAAATTGAATCATGTTTGGGTTATTTTTATGTTGGTTGTTTTAGATGTGCTGAAATGAAACTAGGCCCAGATATTACAGAGGTTATTAATGCAGAGCAGAAGCTTTATACAGCAGGAGCTGATGAGGTTAAACATGAGATGTAACGATTGTCCCAATGCAGTATTCACAGGTGTGTCATGCTGTATTGTCATTATAGTACAATGCTGTGTAATAATTCACTGGCCCTCGCTAAACCTGTCTATTAGGCTTCCTTTTCAGTCTTGATGGTAAAGGCGTGTATTTAGAGTGTATTCACTGATCAATTGATCAAGCGTTTATGAACCATGTGCGTCTGGCCTGTCAAAGCTGATGCATGGCTGCTGTGTCAGTTTAACATATTACACCTCTGACGGCACATACAACATACAGAACAATTATACAGTCAAACATAAACATAACACATGGCATACCTGGACATTCCTACAATACATCAATGTGTTTAAAAATAATAAATTAAATAAGAAATTGTGTTTAAGGCTTTTGGTTTTTTTCCTGGACATTGTGTGGGTATTTTATAAATTACCATTTAAAAGGTTGTTTTAGTAAGAGTTTTCTTATCTTTTAAATGAATTAATACTTTTTGTTAAATTAACAAAAAGTGACTATTCATCAAAGAGTCTTGAAAAAAAAAATAAAGCACGTTTTCAGCATCATTGCTAATATGAAGAAATGTTTCTTGAGCTTCAAATCAGCATATTTGAATGATTTCTGAAAGTTCATTTGATGTTAAGGATGGGAGAAATGGCTTCTAAAAATTACATTTTAAAATATATTAAAAGAGAAAGCAGTTATTTCGAACTGTAATAATAATAATAATTCACAATGTTTTTGTTTTTACTGTATTTTTGATAATATAATTGTAGCCTTGGTGAGCAAAACAGACCTTTAAAAAGAAAGAAAAAAAAGAAAAACTTAAAAAAAAATCTCATTGATCACAGATTTTTGAATGGTAGCGTAAATAAGAGCTTATGCCTAATGACATCACTGATGACCCCATACTGGAAACTGAATACATTACAGGTTAAATGGTGGATGATCAGTTATTTCTACATGCAGGTATTTGTACAATAATTCTTACCTGTCAAATATTCTACATTCTTTCAATTATCTTAATGAACCTGTGGAAAATATATCTGCTACAAGATGTTGGATCACTAAATTTCTTTTCACATCCAATCGTCAACCACTTTCAATTACATTCTGTCATCATTCATTTACTCTCATGTCGCTCCAAACTCATATTTGAATTTGAAATTAAATGAGTACTGATGTATACTGAGCTCCAAATATGAGATAAAAGTATCATAACATTCAGGAATTGTCTGTTCTCTTCCCATTGAACCTCTAAAGGAACATCTGCACTTGCGCATATTCAAACTGGCATGTTGCAATTACGAGACAACCAAAGCCATTCAGCATCATAGATACCAAACCTGATGTGCTATATTTGAATATGTGTGAACAAAAAATGAGCTTTTTCAGTTTACTTTCATTGAATGGAAAAGACTAAACTTGTTTTGTTTTAGCACATCTTACTAATCTGGAACAGCAAGAGTAAGTGATGAACAAACAACGACACCCAACTACTGGTCTGTTTAGGACTCTGAAAGCTCTAAAACACATCACCCTAAGCCTTAAAATGACATTCAATGATGTTACTACTCCTAGCTCTGCAATTCCTGCAATTTCCACAATTCCAGTGTACTTGTATTTTCTTAATCTATTAACTCCCCGGGCCACAAGTCATAACGGAGCAGGCCAATAAACGCTACAGGAAACACTGTGTACAGTAAGTGCACATTCCTAATGATATGATAATGTAAATGACATCTATTGTTGACATAGAGCATGTAACATGCTAGAATCTCTTTCCTCCAGCCCACGTTCTCGTCTCATAAGGTGTGTCCCATACTGCTGCTGACCAGTCCTTTAACATTCGTCACCGGTCTGACATCATGTAGCTGTTTGCGTCGGTCTATAAACGCAGCAAGTCTGACAGTGTCCAGCGGTGTTTTGGAGTAATCTCCACTATGAGCGCTGACCCACGGGTGCTGCAGACATGTGGCTGAGCTCGGCCTCTTCCTGGGGTCTTGGAGAAGCGTGGACACAATGAAGTCTTTGGCGGCCTGGCTAACATCACTGAAGTACTCCTCAGGAAAGCAAAAATCCAGCCTGCAGATGTTGACGCAGGTCTCCTCTAAACTCTCGTCCAGGAACGGGGAGACTCCGCTGAGCATAACATAGGCCAGCACCCCTGCACTCCACACGTCTGTGGACAGGGACACTGGGGTGCCCTGGATGAGCTCTGGAGCGGCAAACTCAGGGTTCCCCAGGAGGAGATGCACGTAGCGGTGACCCGAAACCTGTACAGCATCGCCCAGATCTGAGAGTTTCACGCAGGGCACCGGCACATGGAGGTCCACCAACAGGTTTTCAGGCTAAAGAATGAGAAAGAGTTGAAAACTCAAGACTCTAAAGTAAGTTTCTAAACTCTTCTTTAGTGGCCACCTACTTACACTCTTAAAAATAAAGGTTCCAAAAGGGGTTTTTCACAGCGATGCCATAGAAGAACTAGACTAAAGTGTGAAAAACATTTTAATATTCTAAAGAACCTTTTTCCACTATAAAGAACCTTTTGTGGAATGAAAAGGTTCCATGGATGGTAAAAGTTCTTTGTGGAGCCATTGATGCTAATAAAGAACCTTTATTTTTAAGTGTGTAGTGGGTGCAGGCTTGTACAAAACTTTAAAATGCTAGTGATGTGGATGTTTACCAGGATGTTACAGGCTATGTGGTTCTTAAGGTGTTCTGAGTGCTTTTAGCACATTGCTGTGTGGTTGATGGGGTGTTGTTGGGTTTTTATCAAAGTCCCTTTCAAAGAAAGTCAGTAGAACACCTCTGGACAGATACGGTATTTTAGGCATGTAAGACCAACTACTATCTACTTGAATGGAGAAATACAGAAATCTCATAAACGTCCTACATTTCAAAAGCATATTTCAAATCATTAATGAAATCTAATATTAACTGTCTCTTAAATGCTATTTCTTACAATCAAATAACATTTAAAAAACACATTTTTTTAGGTTGGTCCAGCCAATGCACATGTGCGGTGTTAAGCGCAAGCCTCCGGATACCTTTATTAGCTCCACTGAATTGTGTCTTGCAGTCACTCCCATTCATAGAAAGAAATGATCTTGGTGTATATGTAACCCTGGAATGGGAGGTGGGCTAACAAGGATGCTAAAGACCTAGCGTCAGTCACTACCGTACCTCTTGAAATCAGGGGAGTGAGGTTTACCCACACATCTCTTACCAGCTGGCCTCCGTAACACTCACCCCCCAAACCTCACTCTCATCTGGGTCACGACACCAATTTAACCCCTCCGGTTCTACTCCCCATACACAGCTCTTACCAGCTGGCCTCTGTTACATATCTTGGCACACATCTTGGTTTATACAGTCTTTGGTTTTATTTAGGATTTTAGCATGCAGGGGTGTTGCTAAGATGTTGCTAGGATCTTGGTATACTGGGGTATTGCCCTAAGGTTATTAGGTTTTATTTACAGTAGGGTTTTAGAAGACTGCTGTATGGTTGCTATACATACTTTTGGCTGCTAAAGCATTGCTATGCAGTCACTAAGGTGTTCTGAGTGGGTTTTTTTGGACAAGCGTCTGCTAAATGGTTATATTTTTACTATATAAGCTGTTATTTTATTTTGCATGCTGATGTGGTGGTATGATGTTTTACCTTGAGGTCCAGGTGAGCTACTCTGCATGTGTGCAGGTGCTGCAGTGCTTCCAGAGTGTCTTTAATGAAGAATGCCACCTTCTCCTCCATCAGCTCATCGTGAGCCACCAGATAGTCCAGCAGACGCCCATCCTCAACCCTAAACATACATAAATATGATCATATTGCAGGTCATTCTTAAAAATAAATTCCACTTGATTTTGTATGTGTGCGGAAAAAGAGATTGGTGTTCCACAAGGAGAATGTTCATCCTGTTTCAAACAACAAAACAGACTAAAATCTCATTGGTAATTTTCTTTTTTACTAAATATTTACTGAATAGATTTAGAATATGTTGAGTCTTGGAGCTCTACTGCCTTCTATAGAATTCTGCAGGGATGACGTCATTTTGTAGGTCATTCTGGAAGTGACCATGATCCTGGTTACTTTGACAAAGTCAGTAGGTTTTTTTCCTGTTGGCTTTCAGATTATTGCAGAAAGCATGATTTTTATGATTATACATTTTGTTCATCAAGACATAAGATAATCCCCATTGGGCGCTCTCCCTGCCCCCGTCTAGTCCCATAATTGTATAATTGAGCGATGGGCTGTCAATGGAAGTGTATTTGCTTTTTAAATGGATTTACTCACAGCTCAAGAACCAGCATATAGGCTGTGGGCGACTCATAGGTATCAATCAGCGCTACCAGCTGTGGATGCTGGACGTGGCGCAGGATATCGGCCTCATGGCCCACCTGCTCTTTCTTCTGCATCTTCTTATTGACAAACTTCACAGCAACCTCCTTCTTACTGGCTTTACTAAGACACTTCCTCACCACTGAGAAACGACCCCTAAAACAGAAAACATACAAGTCAGCGGAGATTGTTATTGACAGAATAAAGGATGATGGACTGCATTTTAATAAAAAATTAAAACAATTTTTAAAAATCTATACCGTCCAATTTCACACAATTCTGTGAATGCAGATTCAAAGTTGTCTTTCCACTGGATTCCAGTGCCGTCGTATGTCGAGGCTTCATAAAAGGGTAGAAAAAATGAGAGTATAAGAAATGTATTGCGAACAGATGAATTACACTATTTATAGCGCTATTCCAAAACCTTGTGCTGCCTACATAGACTATACTTTATAGGCATCATAGGTGCGCTTTTGTCATGAAGACTTTTCTGAAAGGCGTAGGTGGCATATTCTTTCTTGAATACATTCTTTTGACTATGGAAGGCAGCATTGCATGTATCTTTTGTTGAGAAGTCAATCCGAAATTGCAATGTGACAAGCTCTGCTATTTTTTTATTAATCGTAAAATACTAAAACTACTTGCGCATCTAAAATTCAAATCCATTTTATTAATAATGGCACGGCTGATGGTACTGATCGCAGCCTAAGTGGTTGGTTTATGAACTCTGTAGGATATTGAAGAGTTAAAGGGATATTGTATGTATATACATATATATATATATATATATATACAGACACACATACACACACATATTGCATATATGTATTGTATATACTCATACATATATACACTAGAGCTGTCAAACGATTAATCGCATACAAGAAAGTTTTTGTTTGCATAACGTGTGTTCTGTGTATATTTATTATGTATACATAAATACACACACATACAGTATATATTTGAAAAATATTCGCATATATTTACATGTCTATTTATATTCATATATTTTATATTATAATAAATATATTTAATATATAAACAACCTATTTTTTTCTGAAATATGTACATGCATGTGTGTGTATTTATATATACACATAATAAATATATACATGATATACACATCACACTTACATTTTGGATGTGATTAATCACGATTAATCGTTTGACAGCACTAACACACACACACACACACACACACACACACACACACACACACACACACACACACACACACACACACACACACACACACACACACACACACACGTTTGTTTTTGTGAAAAGTGGGGACATCCCATAGGTGTAATGGTTTTTATGCTGTACAAACTGTGTGCTATTGCCCAACACCAACCCTACACCTAACCCTACCCCTTACAGGAAACTTTGTGCTATTTCAGATTTTCAATACACTCCATTCTGTGTGATTTATAAGCGTTTTGAAAGATGGGGACATGGGGTAATGTCCTGAAAAGTCACCTTCTCCTTGTAATACCTATGTCATACCCTTGTCGTTATACAAATTTATGTCCTCATTTGTCACAAAAACACGTACACACACACACACACACACACACACACACACACACACACACACACACACACACACACACACACACACACACACACACACACACACACACAGGTATGTATGTATATGTGTGTATGTATATATATATATATATATGTGTGTCTGTGTGTGTGTGTGTGCGCGCACGCCCATATATATATATATATATATATATATATATATATATATATATATATATATATACATACATACATACATATACATATACATATACATATACATATACATACACATACATACATATATATGCAGCATTGAATAAACAGCAACACACTGCTTCTAGATATAATCTAGAATATCATGTACTTGCCAAACTAATACACTTTCAAGAGCCTTTCAAGATAATCCATTTTAGTTATGATACAGCTGGACAGGAAGACAGTTCAATTTGGAAAAGTACTTATGTTTGATTTGAGTGTATTGACCTGTGCTGGGTAATGTCACCATGTTTGAGGGTTCACTGGGTGGGCTGATACCCCAGGGGTTACTGGCACTGACTCTGAACTGATAATGGCCACCTGGAATCAGATTCTCAATCTTCACACACACGTCTGCAGTGGAGACCACCGACTGCTGCCACACCAGAGAGTCTGCACACAAATACATACACACAAAGGTTACAGACAAACAAAACTTTGATATGAAATTATTATTTCTGAAGGATCAGGTGGCATTGAAGATTAAAGTGATGTGACACTAAATGGGTAATACACTGTACATCAAACTCTAATTTCAAAAGAGCTAAATTAGTAGTTTTCCATTAGGCTACATGCCCCCTTTAAGTGTCTCTCATTACAACAGAAAACAAGCAGTAGTTCTCACTTCTCCCAGTGGATGTTTGTCTGTTTGACTATGCTGAGACTGCTGGGAATTTACAGCTGTGCAATTGTTTACCTTCCTGCCTGTATTCCACAGTGTAGCTGGAGATGGCAGAGTTTCCTGAGCTGGCTGGCGGAAGCCAGTGGACAATCACTGCAGTGCTGCTGGCTTCCTGTGCCACAGGCCGAGCAGGGGCTGCTGGGATACCTGCATCAGAGAACGTGTGGACATTCAAACATGTAGAAAGCTGAGTTGTATACTCCCAATCTTTATTCCTCTTTGTTTCTTTTTACCTTGTACTTTAATTGATGCAGATGAGGAGGCAGTGCCATGATCATTCACAGCTACACAGGTGTAGATGCCAGTATCCTGAGGCATCAGATTACAGATCTTCAACACTATATCACCTGATTCCCTAAAGTGGAGCAAGCACAGCACACAGAGAGAGCGATACTTTAGAAAGCTACTTTCAGAAATAACAATGATCATTTTATATTATTATTTTTAAATTATCATTTTATAAATCTTTAACGAAAGCAATTATATATACAAATATATATTTATATTCAAGTTTATTAGACTAGTATTATCTTTAAGGAGGTCATTTAATACAATTAAATGACATTTCATACAATTTAAAGACAACTGTTTCATCGTTTCATATTATAGTTGTTTTATTAGTTATAATTAATTTGAGTTTTTCTTGCTTGCTCAAAATAGTTAATACAATAATGCAAATAATAGTTTTTTACTATTCTTTTTATTTATTTTTTTAAGTTCATAATCCAAAACCAATCACCCACATGAACAATGAATTTACCCCCTTAAATTTAAAATCTGCTTTAGTTCAACCACATTGGAGGGATTTTCGATCATGAAATGCCCATTTAAGTTGCTGCCACAGCATCTCAGTTGGAGTGAAGTCAGTGAAGTTTGAACCATTGTCTTGCTGCATAATCCAGTTTTGCTTGAGATTCAACTTCAACAAAAGATTGAAGACCATATATTCTCCTTTAACATTTTCTGGTAGAGAGCAGAATTCATGTTTCCCTCAATTATTGCAAGTTGCCCAGGCCCAAGCAAAACATCTCCACACCAGAATACTGCCACCACCATGCTTGACTTTATAAGTATGATGGGGTTTTTGTGTACGTGTAGGTGTGTGTGTGTGTGTGTGTGTCTGTGTGTAATTCAGTTTTTGGTTTACATTAGATGTAAGCTCATGTCTTCTATACAGTTCCACTTTCAACTCATCAGTCCATAAAACATTCTCACAAAAGGTCTCCTGCATTAACAGTGGTTTTCGCCTCACACTTGTCCATGGACACCATTTTCGGTCAGTGCCTTCCAGTTAGTGGAGTCAAGAACAGTGACCTTTATTGGTGCAAGAAAGGCCTCCAGTTCCTACAATCCTGTCCTTGGGTCTTTAGTGACTTGACTTCCTTGAGTTTTCGCTGTGCTTTTGAAGGAATTTTGTAAGGTCGGCCACATCTGGGAAGGTTCACTGCTGTGCTGAGTTTTTTCCATTTATAGATAATGGCTCTCACTGTGGCTCTTTAGAGTTCAAGAGTCTTTGAAATAGCTTTTTAACCCTTCCTTGATTTCAATCACCTTCTTCCTCATCATTTTTCGAATTTCTTTCACCTTTAGTGTGTTACTGGAAAATAAATACCTTTTAACAAACTTCATGCAGTTGAAAAAGGTGTATTGAACAGGTGGAACAGGTCTGGTCGTGTCTAGTGAAGTCTAGATGAACACCATTATGAATGCAATTTCATAGATTTGGGAATTAACATACATTTTCACACAGGCCTAGTTGGTATTATATACGTAACTGTTACGAATGGATTCGCGTGTTTTTAGGGGAACGTGATATTATTCGCTCGTGTGTGTGTGTGCGTAGGTCTTCTCCTGTGTTCCTCTGTCTCTCCCTCTTTTGCTCTAATTGTTTACAGGTGAAGCTGATTAGGAGGACGGAGCTGGTTGGTGGCAGGAAAGATGGCCGCAGTATTTAAGTCATCTGGTGGAAGGAATCGTGGGCTCCCCGCTCTCCTGGTGGCTTTGTTGTTTCCTCTGTTCAAACGTGTGTGAATGCATCGCTAATTGAGACATTTGTTTTCAACCATTGATTGAAATAATGCTTAGTTGTAATTGTACGTTTGGTTACTTACGTCCTGGACCTTGTTTCAGTGGAGCTGGGTTGGGAGACGGGTGCCTGTTTGTTTTGTTTGTTTTCTCCTGTTTATGTTAGCAGGGAGGTAAGAACTTGTATTTTATTTGTTATTTGATTTGCAGGTTAGTTTTCGTAAAGAAGTAGTTTTGTTATTGTAATTTTCTTTGGCAATTTGCCCCTCCCGAAGTTTGATGTTCCTTTTGTTTATCCTTTAAATAAACTTATGTTTATTTGCATCTAAGTGTCTTGTGGTTGAGAAATTGAGGAAGAGAGCGGGGACCCCAGGGATCTTTCTTGAATAGATCCCTGTTAATTGTTATGAATCATTTTATTTTCTCTTTGAGTAGGGTTTAATTTGTAGTTCGTAACAAATGGGGGCTCGTCCGCTTGTTTTTCTTTTCTCCCTTTTGTCAATTTGTTTTGAGGTAATGACTTTGTCCATCTAGTTGACTGTTCTTGTTTATTTTGAACAAGTTTTTTTTTATTAACGAATGTCTAAAATGTACCATTATTGGTCTTTTTCTTCAGTGGGTAACAACTGTTCTTATTTACCTTGTCGTTCTTAGGAAGCGCTGGGTAAAAATGGAGTTCGATATTGGAGCATTTGTTTCTAAGCCTAGTAAACAGCAATTGAATGCGTTTCGTAAAAAAGATCTCCTGCAAATTGCTGAGGTTTTGAATATTTCTGTGTCAAGTTCCGCAGCTAAGAAAGTTATTAAAGCTGAGGTGTATTCTAAACTTGTTAAGCAAGGTTTATTGTCTGCAGAAACCGATTCGGAGGGTGAGGGTAAAAGTGATGGATTGGAAACGAGTGGAACAAGTGAGTTTCCTTCATCTAAATCAGACCCTTTGCTTCTTTGTAAACTAAAGGAGCTAGAATTGCAGATTAAACGACAAGAGCATGAGAATCGTAGACTACATTTGTGCGAACTTGAAATGCTTCATGAAGAAAAAGCATGCGCGAACTTATTTCACCTGTTGTAATTCCTACGCATGTAAATGTGCCTCCAGTTGATCCGTCTGCGAGAGATGTTGCTCGTATACGTGATGTTGTGGTTCCATTCGATCCTAGTAAGCATATTAAGCTGGTACCTCCGTTTAGGGAGTCAGAAGTTGACACTTATTTCATTGCATTTGAGCGAATTGCAGCTAAGCTTAATTGGCCAAGGGATATGTGGGCACTAATGCTGCAGTGCAGTTTAATAGGGAAGGCGCAAGAAGTATGTTCCGCTTTACCCATCGAAGACTCTCTTAATTATGATGTGGTAAAAGCTGCTGTTTTAAGGGTCTATGAACTTGTTCCTGAAGCATACAGACAAAAGTTTCGTAGTTACACCAAATCAACGAAGCAAACGTTTGTGGGTTTTGCACGTGATAAAAAAATGTTGTTGGAAAAATGGTGTGCTGCATCGAAAGTAACTACATTTGATCAGTTGCAGGAACTGTTTTTGTTAGAAGACTTCAAGAACTGTTTGCCAGGTAATCTAGTAACTTACCTTAATGAGCAAAAAGTAAATTCCCTTTCAGCTGCGGCAGTGTTAGCAGATGAATATATGCTTACTCATAAGACTGCCTTTTCTTCTGTTGCAAGTCAGAATTATGGTATGTCAATGTTTTCAAATACTGAGAAACCTTGTTCACGTTCAATGAGACCTATGGCGCACTCTGCAGAGCAGTGTAAGGAACAGGGTAAGAGCTCTGAGAATAAAAGAGTTTGTTTTTATTGTTTAGACCCTGGGCATCTGATTGCTGACTGCAAAGTTTGGAAGAGGAAGAACATCGCAGTGAAACCTAAGAGCGTGGCCAATATTGTTTGTGAATCATTGGTTAATATGGAGAATCAGAGTTTTTCAGGTGTCTCTGCTTTTACTCCTTTTGTGTTTAAGGGTAAAGTAGCAATTTCTCCTGATTCTACAGTGAGATCCATCTCTATTTTAAGAGATACAGGAGCAGAGCAGTCGTTCATCCTTGAAGGTGCGTTACCCTTTTCAAATGAAACTTATACAGGAACGGATGTTTTGGTCCGTGGAATTGAGTTAAGCTGTATAAAGGTTCCTCTTCATACTGTGTTCCTGACGTCTGATCTAGTTTCAGGTCCTGTGAAAGTTGGAGTACGTTCAAGACTGCCAGTAGAAGGTGTGAGTTTAATTTTAGGAAATGACCTGGCTGGTGGTAAGGTGTTTCCTCATCCGATTGTGTCAAATACTCCTGTTTGTGACGTGGAGCTTGGCAGTCAGTTCCTGTCAACGTTTTCAGCGTGTACAGTTACTCGTGCACAAGCACGTAAAAATGAGGATGTTATTGACCTGTCTGATACCTTTCTTGCTTTTGCAGACTCCCCTATTGACCTGACTCTATCTGTACACCCTAGTGTGGTTAAAACCGGTAGTGAGAGTAAGTCTACTGGTCAAGAATTTTTGACAATGGGGAGAGATCAATTAGGTAAAGCCCAGAAAGCTGACATTTCTCTAACGCGCTGTCTTGAGGCTGCAAAGAAAGGGGAAGGAGAGGATGCAGATCAGGTGCAATATTTTTGGGATAAAGGTGTACTGATGCGTAAGTGGTTGTCTCAGAATTCTAAGGAATCTGGTTTAAGTCCAGACTACCAGATTGTTTTGCCTTCAGGTTATCGAACCGCAGTTCTTAAACTTGCTCATGATCATTCGTTATCTGGTCATTTGGGTAGTAATAAAACGTTCAAGCGAGTGGCTAAGTACTTTTATTGGCCTGGTTTGAGATCTGCTGTATCAAGGTACTGTCGTTCATGTCATATTTGCCAACTCGCTGGTAAACCCAATCAAGTCATTCGGCCGGCTCCTTTGCAGCCTATTCCGGTGATGGGAGAGCCATTTGAGCGTCTTATTCTAGACTGTGTTGGTCCTTTACCAAAGTCAAAGGCTGGTTACCAGTATATTTTGACGTTAATGTGCGCGACAACACGTTTCCCTGAGGCAGTGCCATTACGTAATCTTAAAGCAAAAACAATTGTGAAAGAATTGATTAAATTCTGCTCCACATTTGGTCTACCTCGTGTGATTCAGACTGATCAAGGAACCAATTTTAAATCGAAAGTGTTTGAACAAGTGTTGAATGGAATTTCTGTGAGTCACGTAGTGTCAAGCGCATATAATCCGCAATCACAGGGAGCTCTCGAGCGATTTCACCAGACACTTAAATCGATGATGCGAGCTCACTGTGCTGAGTCTGGTAAGGACTGGGCTGATGATCTTCCTTTGCTCTTATTTGCAATAAGAGAAACCGTTCAAGAGTCGTTAGGATATAGTCCTGCGGAGCTCATTTTTGGTCACACGGTTCGTGGCCCGTTAAAGTTATTAAGCGAACAATTGGTTGCTGATAACGTTCCACTTGTTCCTGTATCAGAGTATGTCACTTCTATTCGTGAACGCCTTCGTAAAGTCTGTGAGAAAGCGAGAATCAATTTGGCAGAGTCTCAAGCTGATATGAAGGAATATTATGACCGTAAAAGTGTCGCTCGTTCATTTCAGCCAGGCGAGTCAGTTTTGCTGCTATTGGCTACGCCAGGCTCTGCTTTGAAACCAAAGTTCTCAGGTCCTGAGAAATTGTCTGACACAAATTATTTGATTTGCACGCCTGATCGTCGAAGAAAGTCACGATTGGTTCATGTTAACATGATTAAGTCTTATGTGAAAGATGAATCTGTTACAGTTAAGTCAAGTGCTGTTGTTGCGTTTCTGCCTGTGGCAGATGATGTTGCTGAGCAGGAGTTCTCTGTGCCTTCTGGTCGATTGTCAAACTCTATAATACTGAATGATTTGGATGTTTATTTAAGTCACTTAACTCCGAATCAAAGAAAAGATATTGTTGCATTAATTGGAGATTCATGTTCACTCTTTTGTGATATTCCGTCACAGACTACAGTACTTCAGCATGATATCGATGTTGGTGATGCGCAGCCTATAAAGCAGCATCCTTATCGGATTAATCCAAAGAAATGTGAGTTGATGAAAGCAGAAGTCGAGTATTTACGTCAAAATAACTTTGCGAATTTCAGTCAGAGTGCATGGAGTTCGCCTTGTTTGTTAGTCCCCAAGTCTGATTCGTCGGTTCATTTTTGCACAGACTATCGTAAAGTCAATGCAGTAACTAAACCTGATTCTTTTCCGCTTCCCCGTATGGAAGACTGCATTGATCGAGTGGGTCCTGCAAAGTTTGTAACGAAATTGGACCTTCTAAAGGGATACTGGCAAGTGCCTCTTACTCCTCGTGCTTCAGAGATTTCAGCTTTTGTGACCCCTGACGATTTCATGCAGTATTCAGTTATGGCGTTCGGAATGCGCAATGCACCGTCAACATTCCAAAGGTTGATGCGGATTGTATTGAGTGGAGTTGAGAATTGTGAAGCCTATTTAGACGATATCGTGATCTATTCTTCTAGGTGGGAAGAGCATGTGAGTTCTTTACGTGAGGTGTTCTCACGGCTTGCTGGTGCTTCCCTGACTTTAAACTTAGCCAAATGCGAATTTGCTAAGGCTACAGTAGTGTATTTGGGAAAAGTGGTAGGACAGGGTCAAGTACGCCCAGTTGACGCAAAGATTTCGGCTGTTATGGAATTTCCTGCACCTGGGAATAAACGAGGTCTGCGCAGATTTTTAGGTATGGCAGGATATTATAGAGGTTTCTGTCGCAATTTTGCTAGTGTTGTTTCACCGTTAACCGATCTTCTCAGTACAGCCCGAGTTTTTGTGTGGACTCCTGCTTGTGAGCAAGCTTTTCGAGCAGCCAAGGACTTGCTGTGTAATGCTCCTATCCTTTCAGCGCCGGATTTTGGATGCCCGTTTAAGTTAGAAGTGGATGCTTCTGCGACTGGCGCTGGTGCCGTTCTTATTCAAGAGAGTGAGCTGGGAATTGAACACCCAGTTTGTTATTTCTCGAAGAAGTTCACGTTGTGTCAGCGCAGATATAGTACGATTGAAAAAGAAGCTCTTGCGTTACTTTTATCGCTACAACACTTCGAGGTGTACTTGGGTGGAAGTTCTTTTCCTATTGTTGTGTATACTGATCACAACCCCCTTGTTTTCCTGGCTAGGATGTGTAACTCGAATAAACGGTTAATGCGTTGGTCGTTAATAATACAAGAGTTTTATTTAGAGATCCGACACAAAAAGGGCTCGCAGAATATTGTTGCGGATGCACTGTCCAGAGTTCATGGTGCTGAAGTTTAAGGTGTTGTTGGATAGTGATACAAACTTCTTGTTTGTATCTTTTTGGTGTGGAGGTGTTACGAATGGATTCGCGTGTTTTTAGGGGAACGTGATATTATTCGCTCGTGTGTGTGTGTGCGTAGGTCTTCTCCTGTGTTCCTCTGTCTCTCCCTCTTTTGCTCTAATTGTTTACAGGTGAAGCTGATTAGGAGGACGGAGCTGGTTGGTGGCAGGAAAGATGGCCGCAGTATTTAAGTCATCTGGTGGAAGGAATCGTGGGCTCCCCGCTCTCCTGGTGGCTTTGTTGTTTCCTCTGTTCAAACGTGTGTGAAAGCATCGCTAATTGAGACATTTGTTTTCAACCATTGATTGAAATAATGCTTAGTTGTAATTGTACGTTTGGTTACTTACGTCCTGGACCTTGTTTCAGTGGAGCTGGGTTGGGAGACGGGTGCCTGTTTGTTTTGTTTGTTTTCTCCTGTTTATGTTAGCAGGGAGGTAAGAACTTGTATTTTATTTGTTATTTGATTTGCAGGTTAGTTTTCGTAAAGAAGTAGTTTTGTTATTGTAATTTTCTTTGGCAATTTGCCCCTCCCGAAGTTTGATGTTCCTTTTGTTTATCCTTTAAATAAACTTATGTTTATTTGCATCTAAGTGTCTTGTGGTTGAGAAATTGAGGAAGAGAGCGGGGACCCCAGGGATCTTTCTTGAATAGATCCCTGTTAATTGTTATGAATAATTTTATTTTCTCTTTGAGTAGGGTTTAATTTGTAGTTTGTAACAAACTGTTTTGCTTTAATAAGTACATTGTTTAAAACAAAATTTAAAAACTGTTTTGTGTTTACCCAGGCTGCCTTAATGTTAGATTTTGTTTTCATTTCAGAAAGCAACTTATCTTTATAGCACTGGGTGGGGATTGAAAAATTACAAACCATGTTTTGTGTGTACAGTGCTTTTGTATAGTGGGTTGAGAACCACAGTCAGTGGCAAATTGGTAAAGGAAAAAGCCCTGAGGAATCATGGGACAGTTACATAACAATGAGACTTACGAGCTTACATGGGCACTGTTTTCCCACAAAAAAAAATTCAGAAGACATTATCTGAACTTGAATGTAAAACATGGCTTTGTTCCTCAACACTTTCCTGAAAGCAAGCATACTTTTTAGATTTTACTGCAATATATACAATAAAGGTGCAAAGCTGTCTCTGGGGCAATACCCTTTCAAGTGGTACCTGTATCAACATGTATTATTTGGGTACTAATATATACACTAAGTAGAAATGTGCCTTTGAGGTACTAATATGCCCCCTTTAGAGGTAAATAAGTACAAAGGTGTACCTTCTGACAGGGTACTGGCCCAGTAACAGATTTGCATTGTCACTGATTGTGGATTTGTACCTGATATTGATAGTGAATCGATTATTGTTGACCAGCAGACTTTGATCGGGCCCTTTCAGGGTGATTGTGGGCTTGGGTCGAGCACAGACTTTACAGCACAGAACCACCGTCTCCCCCAGAGCACATGTCACATCCGCTAGAGGTGTCAGGAACTCCGGAGCCACTGTTCATGAATATACAGCACAATGTCACTCTGATGGATTTTCTCTTTCATATCACTTCATTTTAAGGAAATAGCCTATTTAATTCCATTTCTAAAATAAGTGTGGTGAAAATAAGACAGGTGACATATATATGTCACAATATATACTAGCAGAAAATACAAACAAACTAAACATCACAGCATCGGTACATTAATAAACTCACCCTCCTGGATGAAATTAGGGTTCAGTAACTGCAAAACAGAGATGAGTGTTACAGGTGCATACTTTAAGCATTCCACACTGTTAATAATTGCTGTAACAAAATGGCCAAATTTCGACAGTAACATGCTGTTTTCCATTAAAATATTCTGCATTCTGGGTAATATTTGTCATTTTCGAGAAAGTAGCCTGCTGCTGTATATCGTGAATTAACAGCGTTTAAAAAAAGTCGACACTCAGAGGCTGTTTCTCAAATCACACCCTTCACCCTAATTCACTATTCCCTACATGAGTTTACTAAAGCCGCTGTTCCACCGAAATTACCGAAATATATATATATTTTTTTACCCCAGACCTGTTGCTGTCTGCGGTAAAATTCTGACGCTGAAATTCGTTCGGCGCGCGAGTCGCGACTCGTGCCTCTCATTATGGGTTATCTCTAGCCGTTAAGTGTACCAGAGACTTTTACTCTGACTTTTCCCGATGTGCCTACTTATACTACGCCCTTAAAGTATGTACTCTTTTGGTGAAGAAAAAGTACACACTTTTGAGTGTGTAGTAGAAGAGTAGGCAAGCTTTGGGACATACTATCAGTGATAGTCTATCACTTTACACAACTGCGTCTTTACCGGACCACTTTGTCGCATCTGTTACACTCACCCTGTCACAAACTGGCCTGTCAATCAGCTTGTCACTGTTAACATCCTTCACATTTCATTTCATACGGTATTGGAGAGAAAAAAGTAGCTCGTTGATCTGTCGTCTGTTCTCTTTCATGGCGAGAACTCTGCTCATATTTTCTGCATAATGATGCATTTAAAAGTTAACGACCAATGGATGTTTATAAAAGTTCACATTGCTGTTGCAGATGAAATATAACACGGATAACAATAAATAAAACGTTTTTTCCTGTTTTATATGTTGATTATTAGTAACTCAAACCCTTTTATGTAAACCTCTCTACCTAACGGTCGATCGCGCGCATCCGCCACGTCTGTAGTTTTTCTAGCACTTTTTATTCGTGTTTGTAGTTCTGGACAGAATTCTTCGACAAAGCGCAATGGATTGTGGGCAATTTTAGCCATAAGAGTGTGCACGGATCCACACTTCAAAAATCGACCTGAAATAGTAGACCATCCGGGGACTTTTGGCATACTCTTTTCAACATACTATGCTTTGGGGACCATAGACTTTTTCACAACTTGTATGAAATCAACTGAAGATTTAAACAACTCAACAAACAGCTTTACCAGCTTCACGTATTACTAACCAGACTGACTTTATTTCTGTCAGACGTCTACAGAAGTTCTGATTGAGAATTGAGGGTTGATGATGGTTTAGATCAGGGGTCGGCAAGTAAGTAAAAAAATATTTCGCCACTAGGTGGCGGGCCAGAACATAGTCACAAAAGATAATTTAAGAAATTAATTGATGAAAAATGCAACTAGAATTGCCTGTGACAGACTGTTACAGTGGATTTTGTTACTGCTAGTGAGCTGTTACTCCGTGTTAAATCCTGTATTAGGACAGTCATTAACAAAAAAGCACATTTGTGTGGCGGTGTCTGGTAGATGTGAGCGGAGTGGAGCGTCAACAATTTCCCCTCCGCGCTACAAACATTTAATAATCACTCCGCGCTCACTGATATCAGAAACACCACTCATTCAGAGTCTAATTATGAGTGTTGTTTTACATTTTTTGGTTTTCCCAGCATGAAATCAATCAGTGTTGTAATAACCAGAAAATAAGAAGGATTTAAAAACAGTTTGGATTTAAATCATTTTGAATTACTATGTCATTTACACTCAAAGAGAGACATCAAGAATCAGTATATGAATCTCAACAATGGTGACAAGCAAAAGCTTCATGTTGAAATGCATGCTGGGTACCAGCACAGGACAAAATCCATCCATGAATAAATTATGCCACTGAATTGTCCACTTATTTTCTTGAATTCTTACTATGTATGAATTCTTCTTGAATTCTTACTATGAATTCTTTATTTTTGATTTTGTCTTTGTGTTGAGTTTTAGAAGCATGTTTTGTGATGTTCATAGTTGATCTGTTTATTTATTTCGTCGATTGTCACCATTGTTGAGATTCATACACTGATTCTTGATCTGTGTGTCTAAATTACAACAAAGATTTATTTTTATTTTTTTAAACGAGTGATGCGTTTTAATGGTCTTTCATAACTGATTGCTCAGCAGTGCTTGTTCTATTGCTCTAGTATCAATATTCAGTAAAAGAAGAGACACTGAATTGAATCAGGAGTAAGAGGATGATTGTTATTATCAATCCATAAACAACAATACCAGATTTGTTTTTCTTTAACTCTTTTTTGTGTAACAAACATGTTTCAAAAACATTATTACAGCAGTCAAAGAAAAGTTAATGTTAAAAAGTCAAGGTTCAAGAGCCCAACTAAAGTAAATGCTGATCTCCATCATGGTAGTGAAAAGAAAAAGAAAAAAAAACATTCCACAACGCTGTAACTCTCAATAAGATCTTCTGTAGACAACCGACAGTAAAGCCACTTAATAAGTGAAGATGGTAATGCTGATTTAGGAGTTGTTTAAATCTCTCAAGGTCTGATTAATGACTTCTTTTATTTCAGTTGATTTCATCTAAGGCTGTGACTGAAGTCAGTTGTAGTTCTTTATCTTTCCTCCAGTCCTTCTGCTTGTTAACAGCAGCTGTTCATCACTAATGCACAATCACCACTTAATTAATCACAGAATTATCTCATTAACTTCAGCACTGATTCAGTATTACCCTAACATTCTGTAGTGTGGACACATTATAAGTGTTCATTTAAAACTGAGGATTTTGCTGTGGGGTTTGAAGGGTTAAAGAAAAAAAAAACAGCATGAAATGTAATTTAACAGTAATAAACTGTAATTAATTTATGGCAACAAACTATAGAAAAACAGTAACATGCTGGCAACCAGAGCTGCTAGTAGATTACTGTTGATTCAAGAAAAAAAACAGCAATATACTGTAAAACGTAAGTCAGATTTACCAAACAAAACAAGGTAATTTTACTGAAGTGAATGTTCATAGAAAAAAAAGTTATGTAAAGTCATTAACTGATTAGGAGATTAAATATTAAATATTAATCTGAACTGTATTTATGTGTTTTTGCGGCAGAGAGATCTGTTAGTTTAATTTAGTTTTGTGGGTCACCATTGTGCTGGAGAGCCTGTGCTTCAGTCAATGATGAGCCACAAACACTGATTTGCTGTTTTATAGTAAGAAATATTTCTTAGTGGACTCAAATGAAATGAGTTCACCGTACTAACACCACATAAACACTATTTTTTCCATATAAAGATAAGAGGCAATTGTAAGTGTTGTATGTTAGTATGCTATTTCAATTTCAGCCATTGTATGTTCAGAATAGCATACTACTAACACCATTTCTGCAGTGTGCTATTATTGTGTAGTATGTCAAATCCTGAATCCAGACCAAATACATTGGGAAAATCAGAGACATACATCCAGAGCACACTGCTTGTGATTTCCAGAAACACAATGTGCTCTGACTGACCTTAGTTTTCCAGTGTGATGAATTAAAAATATCAACCACAAATATATATTTTTTATTTGATTGGCAGCACATAATATGGTGGCTGTCCATCTTTCAGTTAAAAGAGCCAGTCGTCTTTCTGACAGAGACCTATCCTGGACTCTCTGTTCTTAGAGCAACCAAAAAAAGATTTTATCCTAATTTCAGTGCCCAGTATGCAGCAAGCATTAAAGGGATAGTTCACCCAAAAATGAAAATTCTGTCATTAATTACTCACCCTCATGTCGTTCCAAACCCGTAAGACCCTCGTTCATCTTCGGAACACAAATTAAGATATTTTTGTTTGAATCTGAGAGCTCGCAGACGCTCCCATAGACAGCAAGGGTCCTTACACAATCATGACAGAATTTGCATTTTTGAGTGAACTATCCCTTTAAGATTTTCATTCAGTATTTCATTCTGAACATTGCCAAAAGCTTTACACTGGGGCTAAGGCCCATTCACACCAAGAACTATAACTATACACATAACTAAAACAATAACTACATTAGCAGTCATTCCAGACAATACCTGATATTAATATTGTTTATTATGAGTGTGTGATTTGGGTATTTAATTTATTCTGATGTGTGAATGGCGGTGAATGTTTTTATCATTCATCAGCTGAGAGGTGTTCTGAAAGTGATTTTATTTTAGCTGTGGTGTGAACTTCCTTGTTTTTATAGATTTAGAATGATTATGAAAACTTTATAGTTATAGTTATTGCCCTTGGTTTGAAAATGCCAGTCACTCCACACAATTAGTTAAAATAATAACTTACCAGCAACTTATGCTTTTTAAAGCTCTAATCTAAAGAAATATCTAAACCTCTTTTTACATGAGTTGTTTTTATTTGGCATATCTATTTAGTAAAATACACTGAATTTATTAGAAAATAATAATTACAATAAATAATTATAAAAAAAAAAATCGTATTGGGCAGCATGCATCGAGATCAGTATCTCTACCTCCATACTAGTTTTGGGGTCTAGCTCATCCTCACAATCAGACTCATCCGAGCTGCGGGAATCCTGTGGTTTGGGTTGAGAAAGAAGAATGTTACACACTTACAGTACAGAAATACAGAGGGATGGAGAACTCCAGGCCAAAATGACAGGAAGACAACAATCCTTATCTTTTGAAATTAATTACTTATTAGTGTCATTAATTACAAATGAAGAAAATGGAACTTTTATACTGTGGCATTATACCAAAGAATAATAATAATAATAATAATAATAATAATAATAATAATAAAGTTTATTAAATACATTTTACTAAATTATTGAGATTATTAAAAAAACTAAGGCTGAAATATTGGGGTAAAAAACAAACAAAAACAAACAAACCCTACCCAACGTTTATATTTTAAGTGTGACAGTTGTATTTATCTTAAATTATTAGCAGATTGTGCAGCAATCATTCAACTTTTCAATGTAAAATACGTTAAAAAAAAAGCTCATATTTGAAACATTGTTTGTGACTGTCAGTGTCATGCTTTCATTGGATAAACGCAAGCGGGGTGAGTGATGTGTTCAGTGTTTATTTCCACACAGGTGAGGATGCGTAGCCCACACACACACACACACACACACACACACCCTCCTACTCACTTTTACAGTGACTTTGCTGCTGAGAATTTCCTTTGGCTTACGCAGTCCATTCTCAACTTTAACGTCACTTTTGAAGGGCGCACTGTCCTTCTCTGCACGCTTGCGAGCACGAAGCGTGTTCCATGAGAGAGATTTCCTGTTGTGTCAAAACACCAAGTTTTATCACACCAAACCCACATACGCTGGAGGAAATGCAAATCTAACAGCGAGGAAAAGCAACTTAAAGTGCTTGAGGGGAAAATTTTTCTCAGCAGGGAAATAGGAGGGTCCACAAAAACAAAAAGCAAGACACTTGATACTGTTAAACTATTTTTAACATTAGCATAGAATGTATAGAGTATCTGTCATCCATTTCCATTTCCAGAGACCTCAGAAAGTACAAATACTTCAACACACCGTATTTCAGTATCACACAAGTATAACTGATTGTTTGTTTTATCATATTTAGGACTCAAGAATCTATCAGATCTTGCATTATATCTAAAACACTATTGTTCAAAAGTTTGGGGTCAGTAAGATAAGATTAATTATTCATAAAGTGCGTTGTAATTAGGGCTGGGACGATAAATCGATGCAGAATCGATTCTGAAATTTTCCGTAGGCATCGCAATTCCTCTGGAATCAATTCTGAGCTTAGTTTTGAACAGCAGATGGCACTGCATGCTTTAGAAAGAGCTGTACTCTGCTTGCTTCCAAATCCTTACACACTGTAAAAAGTGATAAGTTGACTTAACTTAAAAAAATTGAGGAAACCCGTTGCCTTAAAATGATTAAGTACATTATAATTAAAAAATTCGGTCCCACTTTATATTAGGTGGCCTTAACTACTATGTACTTACATTTGAATTAATCATTTGGTACAATGCACTTATTGTGTACATACATGTTTTTACATTGTACTTATATTTTTAAAAATACCTATATGTAATTACATCTGTAATTAATTTCTGTATTACATTTATAATTACACTGTTGACCCATCCCTCACACCTTAACCCACCCTTAAACTTACCCACACCACCAAACCTGTCCCTAACCTTACCCGTATCCCACCTCAATAGCAGCAAAAGTGTTTTGCAATACAATATGAACACAATAAGTACATTGTACTTATTTTTTGTTGTAAGTACATAGTAGTTAAGGCCACCTAATATAAAGTGTGACCAAAAATTCAATTAACTTATTTTTTAAATTATCATTTACTTAAAAATTAAGGCAACAGGTTTCCTCAATTTTTTTAAGTTAAGTCAACTTATCACTTTTTACAGTGCACATAATTGAACCTAAATCACCAATAATCATTTATAAAATTCGAAAAGGTTGAAGCGAATTACAAGGGTGTTCACAGTGGGCTGTGTTTACATTTATCTCGTGCCATAAAAGCATTCTGAGCTGAGGTGAAATTACAGACTCAGCCGAACGTACAAGCGCTCTTCAGCGTGAGCATTTGAATTTGTGGATAAAAAATATAGATTGGAGCACCATTCGCTGTTAAAATCGAAGCTCAGAATTGAGAATCGTGAAGCATTCAGAAAATCTCAGAATCGATTCTGCATCGATTTATTATCCCAACCCTAGTTGTAATACATTATATCTTGTTGTAAATAATTTTAACTGAATTTAAAATGCATAGTGTAGCAATGAATTAATAAGTGTTATAATGTATTAACTGTGGTTACAATTATTCATGAAATTGTACAATGTATTACAACAAGGCATAGTTAATGCATTAAAACTACTTTTATAATGCATTATACATAAAGGCTTTAAGTGAAGTATTATCAAATACTGTTATTTTAAACTGTGATAATAATAATAAAAATTTGCAATGATAGAGTTTTAATTATATTTTTGATCAAATAAATGCAGCCTTGATTTGCATTAGAGACTTCTTCCAAAAAATCTTACAGACTCCAAAATTTAGAAGGGTAGTCTATGTATATAAATCTAATCTATAAAGCTATATCCTTACACCATGGTGGACACATGGTTTGTGTGAGAACAGCAGTCATTCATATCATTCACAGCAAACACTGTTTCACACACAAACCTTTACTGTCAAGGACCGGAGAGGTTAGTACAAACACAAAAGTCTTCTACACACTACATTACAAAATGAAACAAATTAAAGAAACAAATCAAAAATAAGGTGCACCACTTATACACTCTAAACAAAATTGATTTCTTAAAATTTACTATTACTATTTACTTGTAATTATTATACTTTGTGAAAATATGAAAACAAAAATAAAACAATGTGTTTGTCGTGTTAAGTCATGCGCATGTCAAAATTTTATTTTACATATTTAATATAATACAATTAAAATCATTAGTTACACTACAACATTGCAACTGTAGTTCTATTGCACAAACCTGACTTCATTAATAAAGGTTCACTTAAATAGTGCAAAAAGCTCTTTACAGGAATGTGCTACAAACAGTAAACAAACCAACAGTATTTACAGTAAATGGCCAACATGTGATCCTGTAGAAGAAACAAAAGAAAAAAAATCTATACAAAAATACAATTAAAACAAATACACAACCTATAAAAAATTGCCATAGACAACAGTATATTTTCTCCATCAGGAGAAACAGGCCAAATTCTTCAGAAGGCCTTTCTTTCACTTTTTTTTTCTTTTCACACACACAAAAAACAAAACAGAAATTATAATCAACAAAAAAAAAGCAAAAACAAAGAAACAACAAAAACAGGGTGTTAGGAACTGAAATAAGTGTCCAGACGTGTCCATTTCCACACTGATGTAAGATTCTTCACAAATCCTCAGTCTATAAAACAACAACGACGTGGCTTCGCTACAGTCCTTTCAACATTTATTTGTCTTTGTTTTTAACTTTTAGCCAAGAAAAAAAAAAGCTCAAGAAGAAAATCAAAACTTCCTGTGCAAAAGGGTCCAAAACATCCGGGTTAGTTCCAACAGAATGGGGTGGGGGTGTTCAAAAACGGGCGTGCAGTCTTAAACAATCCAATCAGTGCTCCAGTTAGTGTTGATTGACACTTACTTGATGTTTGAGTCTGCAGTAGTGTCTATGAGGGGTTTAGGGAGGGGGCCCAGGATGTGTCCCGGCACCCAGCCCTCCGCGGCTGGCGACTGGCTGTTAGCGGGTCGGAACACCAGGTACATGTTCTGCTGGTTAGTGGCCAGTATCTGCACCGTCTCACCCTGCGTGACGCAGATTTCGTTCTCTTTCAGTGCATTATAGTCCTGAGTCACCATCAGGGAGGACGACGTACCGTTACAGCCCACACCGTCAAACTGCTGCAGGAAAGACACACACCACATACAAACAAAAATAAAACACTTAATATATCGACCAAACCTTAAACTTCAGTAGTCAGGAACACATTAGCACCTTTTCAAAGGATATGTTGATATGTCAGTTGCATTTTATTTTACAGAATGTGCAGTTACAGTACACTGTACTTTCCTAAGAAAGGTTACTACATGGGTGAAGGTTAGGTTTAAGTGTAGGTTCAGGGTTAGTACCTAGTTATTACCCAGTTACTGTAATTACTATAATAAGTAGGCTACATACTATGCACATGTGGACCATGACTGTAAAATTAAGGGTAGCACTCATGTACATACTAATGTACTTATTAATTACAATAACTAGGTACTAACCGTGAACCTACACCTAAACCTAACCCTACCCCATGTAGTTAGCAGGCATTAGGTACACTATAAGTACAAGTAAGTACACGTACTGTAAAAAGTGCAAACAAATTAAGTGCTACCAAATTTTCTGTGGGGTGTTTTTCAAGTGTCCAACTTCCTGCTGAGGTGCATAAAATCAAGGATAGAAAAAAAGCTGTTCATTTCTATACAGTGAAGAACAGTGTGTTAGTAAAACTGGTAAAGTAAAAGCATAGTTCCAGCTTAATATCTCTGTATTGCAAGTCATTTTCCCAACCTAATTTCATGATTTGAACATTTTAAAGTCTATTTTGGGGTTGTAGGGACATTGGAAAATTCACTATTAAAAGTGTGGTCACATTTACCATTGCTCTGTAAAATTACATGCAAGGGAATTTTGGGGAAATTTGCGTGAGGGCAAAACATTTACCCATGCAAAATGTGCATTAGATTCAGGATAGTCACAGAAATTTGCAGGGTTTATTAGCAGAAAGCTGCTTGGTTTGAAAGGGACTTCTGTGAGAGTGCTGCTTTGTGCATCACTACATTATTGGCAATAGACATTGGACCTTTTTATGCAAAATTTTGCAAACGTTCGTACTGTTTACTCAAAATCCAGAGAAAACGATGCCTGTCTGGTTATGTATGCAAGACTTCTCCAATCATTTAGTCAGCAAAAACCTGCCAATTTAAGCTTTCGTTCATCTGCCTCCATTTTTGAGAGTCATGCCCACATCTCAACATCCAATCAACATGTGATGCATAGAACCAAGTCCCCGCCCTGAATTTTTTCTTTTGCAATAATCTGTTACACTCGTATGTGTGCCACAATACAGAAGAAAACATCTGTCACTACTTCCATTTCATTGCGATTTTAATCTTTTTGACAACACTTGGAAGCAACGGAGGCTTATTTCAGAGGGCTTGTTTTAAGAATCTAGTTAGGTAAACTGTCAAAATGAACCAATGGCCCAATAATCCTCAGCATTATTTTGGAATATGGTCATGCAACTAACTACAGGTGGGGTAGAGGCTCTTGTGTGAATTAACCGCCATCTGAAAATCATGGATGAGTCACGTAAATATTCTCGTACAGCCACCACCCTAAGAAAAACAACATCATTCAAGAATGGATTTCTATGGAGCCACCATAAACTCTAGCGTGCAGATGTTTAATGTTAGCAGAGGTGCTGTGTCCTCACCCTGTGGTATCTGTCCGAGTCGTGGCATGGACCACTGCAGGAGGTAGTTAGCTTTATGGGGGTGGAGCTCCGTCCAGACAGAGAGGGTTTCTCTGCCCCCAGAGACACAGTGGAGCTGGGCCTGCTGTTGGACTGACCCATTCGCCCACTGCTGGAGGAGTTTCGGGTCAGAGACTGAGAGCCGCTGCGCTCCTTCTGATACTCGATGGGAGACTGCAGAGCTGTAGACAGATGCACCAATGCTTTCAATAGCTCAACAAAAAGAGAGTTTGTTATATTCATATCGATGTGACATCTTACCTGACAAGAAGTTGCTCTGTAAGTCTAGTAGCTCAGTGATATGCTGAACCCAGACCTGTTTAATGTCTGTGTTTGCAGCTTGCAGGGTGAAACGTTCGGCTGAGCCGCGACACGATAGCACAAACTTACAGGGATCGTTTTCAACATGCTCTTCCAGGCCGAGGAAGCTCACCTGCACACACACACACACACACACACACACACACACACACACACACAAGTCAGTATCGCACCTGGTTTTCAGCTATCTCGTAGCCAGGGTTGTGATTTTCAGAACTCCCAAAAAGTAAAGCCCAAAGTGTGCTTCAGTTTTGATGCAACCACTTAGTGCATGTGTACAACTAAACACGCTGACTTTTGTGTGTTTGATACACTGCTTTGTGAGCTTTGAAACCTCTGCAAATTTGTTCCGAATCAGTGATTCTGAGGACACGTCAAACTGCCAAAGTAAGTGATTTCAGCAAACAATGGTTGGTTGTCATAATTGTTAAGAAACTTTCAAAATTTCAATGTTTTGCCACTAGGGGGTGATCTCTGTGAACCCATAAACTAGTGTCTATATGGTTTTTATCTCGGATCAGTTTTATACATATGTAGACATTTTTAAAAGACACATTTGTAGAACAAAAAGGAAGAGTTGTAATTAATAGTCTCTTATTGGCCTGAATAACCAAGCTTTCAATAACAATAAAATATAATAATATATTATAACATAATAAAATAAGACATAATACAGACACTTCATGTCTAATGGTATAAGATGATTTGTTAATTTCGTTTAGTAGATTACACTTTAAATAGAACATTTGCAATGTTTTGTGAAAGGTGTTTTTAGGCATGTTTTTTCATTGCATTCACAGGCATCACCAACGGGTGGCATTTAGAGCACTTTGAATTTGCAAAGTACAATTGCCACTGATTCAACCTTTCAAAAAAAAAAAGTTTCATTTCTGCTATGACTAGGCAGTGTTGCCACCTTGTGGACAAACAAATTAGTGCAAATAAACCTCAAGGCACATGTGGATAGAAAAATTGGTATGCATAAAAAATGAAAAAATACTTTGGGACTAAAACAACAGCGGACATGCTACATGACTAAGAGTGGTGTGGTTACCTTAATGCTCTTTTTAAACTGGTATCCTGGCGTGGTTGAGCCTTTGCGTAAGAGCTCGCTGAAGATGACGATCTGTTCAAACAGGAAGACCCTGCGCTCCTTACTGCGGGACAGAACGCCAGAGTCCTGCTCTGTCACAAAGAACGTCTCCTGCTGCAAGAGCTTTCCCTGACTCGTCAACTTCCCCTGAAGCACACAAACACGTCAGTCTGACAGTCTCAAACTCACTGATATATTCAAGTGAACATAGATGGCGCAAACTGTAGAGAACTTGATTCATGTTAAATTTAAGGATAGGATTAAAGAGAGTTGCCCTAATAAGTCAAATTCTGCCATCGTCACCCTCATGTTGTTCTAAACCCATCCGTTTTTTTTTATATGTAACTTGAGAGATTTCTATCTCTCCATTGAAAGTTAATTACCAAAACTTTCAAGCTTTAAAAAGTTCATAAACAGACCCATATGAATCAAACAGTTTCATCCAACTCTTCTAAAGGGAAAGGATTACTTCATATGATTAACAGATTCAGATTTAGGTTTTTATTCACATATAATCATTGATCAATGCATACAGCGGGTAAAATAAGTATTGAACACGTCACCATTTTTCTCAGTAAATATATTTCTAAAGGTGCTGTTGACATGAAATTTTCACCAGATGTTGGTAACAATCCAAAACAAGCAAAACAAATAAGTTCAGAAATTAAGTTCTGTGTAATAAAGTGGAATGACACAGGGAAAAAGTATTGAACACATGAAGAAAGGGAGGTACAAAAAGGCATGGAAAGCCAAGACACCAGCTGAAATCTATCAGTAATTAGAAAGCAATCCTATCCCTTGTCAGTGGAAATTAATATTAGTTGGTTCAGTCCCAGCTGATGGCCTATAAAAAGGTGTCTCATGACCAACGTGTCACACAAGAAACATTTCATGATTTGTCAAAGCATAGAGCTTTCTCAAGACCTTTACAACGTTATTGTTGCAAAACATACTGATGGCATTGGTTACAGAAGGATTTCTATACTTCTGAATATTCCAGTGAGCACTGTTGGGGCCATAATCCGGAAGTGGAAAGAAAAATTTCACCATAAACTGGCCATGACCAGGTGCTCCATGCAAGATTTATGATAGAGGAGTAAAAAGAATTATCAAAAGAGTTGTCCAAAAGCCAAGGATCACTTGTGGAGAGCCTCAGAAAGACCTGGAATTAGCATGAATAATTGTTTCAAAGAAATCAATAAGCTGTGGCCTGTATGCACACTCACCACACAAGGTGCTAAAGAAAAAGCATGTTGAAGCTCATTTAAAGTTTTCTGCAGAACATTTAGACAAGCCTTTGAAATACTAGCAGAATATAGTCTGGTCAGATGAGACAAAAAAAAATTGTACTCTATGGATGCCATAATACACACCATGGTTGGAGGTTAAATGGCACTGCACATCACCCCAAAACATCATGGTGTAGCACTGGCAAAATTCATATAGTTGAAGGAAGGATGAATGGAAAAATGTACAGAGACATTCTTGATAAAAATCTGCTGCCATCTACCAGGATGATGAAGATGAAACGAGGGTGGACATTTCAGCGAGACAATGATCCCAAACACACAGCCAAGGAAACTCTCAATTGGTTTCAGAGAAAGAAAGTAAAGCTGCTAGAATGGTCAGCCAATCACTTGAATCCAATAGAAAATTTATGGAAAGAACTAAAGATCAGATTTCATAGAATAGGCCCATGGAACCTTCAAGATTTGAAGACTGTTTGTGTGGAAGAATGGGCCAAAGTCACACCTGAGCAATGCATACGAATAATAATTCCTTACATTTATAATAATTCCTTACATTTATATAGCGCTTTTCGAGGCACTCAAAGCGCTTTACATTTTGAGGGGCGGGGGTCTCCTCATCCACCACCAGTGTGTAGCATCCACCTGGTTGATGCGACGGCAGCCATAGTGCGCCAGAAGGCCCACCACACACCAGCTTATTGGTGGAGAGGAGACAGAGTGATGAAGCCAATCAGCAGATTTGGGGATTGTTAGGAGGCCATGATGGTCAGAGGCCAATGGGCGAATTTGGCCAGTATGCCGAGGTCACACCTCTACTCTTTTCAAAAGACATCCTGGGATTTTTAATGACCACAGAGAATCAGGACCTTGGTTTAACATCTCATCCGAACGACGGTGCTTTTTACAGTATAGTGTCCCCGTCACTATACTGGGGCGCTAGGACCCACACCCCCTGTGCACCCCCTGCTGGCCTCACTAGGACCTCTTCCAGCAGCAATCTAGTTTTCCCAAGAGGTCTCCCATCCAGATACTGACCAGGCTCAAACCTGCTTAGCTTCAGTAGATAACCAGTCTTGGGCTACAGGGTGACATGGCTGCCGAATAGTTTCTCCATACAGGTGTCATTAGCAACAAAGGCTTTTGTACAATGTATTAAATCAATTTCAGAAAGCATGTTCAATACTTTTTCCCTGGGTCATTCCATTTTATTACACAGAACTTAATTTCTGAACTTATTTGTATTGTTTTCTTTCCCATGTGTGGATTACTTGGGTTGTTATCGACATCTGGTGAAAATTTCATGTCAACAGCACCTTTAGAAATATATTTAATGAGAAAAATGGTGACGTGTTCAATACTTATTTTACCCACTGTATATAGAGCAATAGCATACATCAGATATGGTAAATGGAATCTCGACCATACTTGAAACAAACCTCACTGTTTTTTGCGAAAATTCAAACATGCTTGCCTGTTACAAGCTTCCACTTACAATATTTGATGAGCTCTATGCATGTGACAAACCTTGACAATGAAGAGACAGAAATCGCTCAGGTTTCATTCAAATATTTCCATTTGCGTTTCAAAGATGAAGGCGAGTAACTGACGACAGTAGAACACCCCTTAATCATGGTAAAATCACTGTAGACTTTTGCAATGTCTTTTTAAGTACGCTTGCTTTGATGAAACCTCCGAATGAGTGCAGTGAAGTTTTCAGTGTACCTCAAATCCCTGCAGTCTTCCCAGGTTCATCATGTCATTGCACAGCTTGGGCACCTGGGACATCAGGTCTACTGCTTTCTGTTACAGAGAAAACCAACAGAATCCTGTATTACAAGCTGTTTCAACAAGCTTTACAAACACCTAAAATGCATTATCCTCAGTTTATGACTGATTATTTAAGACATGTACTTCAGCTTCATTTATACCTCTATATCCTGACAATCCAACCCTGCCTTTGCGCTGTACTTCAGGAAGTCCTTAAGAGATAAAAAAAAAAAAAAATACAATTAAAATGAACAAATTATATAAGAAATTGTACACATTAATAAAACATTATTATTCATTATCGATCTTCTTTTCTACTGTACCTTTAGTAACAATTGGTATTTAGTAATTCTCTGAATGGGTTTAATGAGAAAATCACTGATGCCCAGTCTTGAGTTGACTTCTTGTTGAATCCCCTTTGAACCAAAACAGACACATGATTTTAAACTTGCAATGACTTATTTTTCATTTTAGAGAGATTTTATAGAGTCCCAACTCCCATGAAATCCTGATTCCATTGTCCCAGAGTTAATGTTACTTGTCCCAAACAAGTGGCTAAATGGGAATACAGAAGTTGTTGGGACATTAAATGTCATCATACTGAACTCATCCACACACTAGCTCACTTTTACAGCCTTGTTGTGTTCACAATCATGCTCTTGTAAACTATACTAACTCAAACTTTCCAATGTTCTAAATAAAGATTGAAGAAGTTGTCTGTAGCTACTGTAAGTGTCAGTGACGGTAGTGTAGCTTGTTTACATCTTTCTAGCTTGTATAAAACTTGTATATAACATTAGCTTTTACTTTTGCTGATTGTATTTAGGCTACAATATTCATTAAAGTTGCGTTCATTTGTGTAGATTATCCTCGTGAACAAAATGTCTGAGTAAATGTTTTTGGTCACAGAGCTTATTTACTGCAATAATCTAAAAGCCAATGGAAAAAAAAATATGTTGTGTTTTTGTCGAAGGAACCAGGGTAATGTTAACTTCTGTCTACAAAAATCCCTCATCGCTGCAGCACTATATTGCAGTAATATAAATTTGGTCTTACCTCAAAGTATGAATCGTATTCTGCAACAATGAATTCAGATTTGGGTTTGTTCTGGCAGTAAACCACATACATGTGCAGTCTTCTCTCCTGAACACATAGAAACAGGAAACACTTCATGAGCAGTGCCTTTACACAGCTAACACATCAGACCTAATGTCAATCGCATACTCACATGTTTACTGAACAGCCCAGGCAGTTTTTCATGATCTTCAAGACATTTTTCCAGTTCACCAACAAAAAAACTTCAGACAGCAAATAAACATTAAATTAGTTTCACATTAGTCATTTTTCAGTAAGAGGAGCTGAGAGAATCTGAGGCACTTACTCTTTGTGCCAGTCGTAGATTTGGTGAATGTTTCCAAAGACAATCTTATCTTTTCCTTTCATATCATCAGGAACTCCTTTCTCCTCTATTCTCTTCATAAACCCCTTCAGAAAAAAAAGGATTTCATATATACGAGTCCCCCTTATAACAAATATACATGCAAGTTTATAAAGGCAACAATACTTCACATGTCTGTCTACAGTGGCTGTAAATGATGATAAATGAACTCTAGAATGATAGCACATTCACCCTGAGCAAATAGTGATGTAATGCAAATGCAAATAAGTAATTATGCAGCCAATGATGCCAAATGAGAAAGATGCAAATGGCTTTGATCTTAAGACAAAAGACAAACGAAGAAGGATAGCAATACTAGAGTGTTTTAAGACAGCATTTTCATGCTAAAATCAGAATATGCCTATAGTCACAGAATTGACCTATCGGTAAGCCCCGCTCCAGTTAGTTACAGTTGCGAACTCGGACAAACAAATGGAGTTGCTAACTGTCTTGCAATGACAGCTGTCAGTGTGAAAACCTTGTCTCTATATGTTTTTGATAAATTTTGGACACAGAAGGCCCAAAATATTTTTTAAATAAATATTGTGGATATTCATTTGGAAGTGAGGGTTTACAGATCAGTCTCATGTTACAGTCGTCACGACTGCAGATGAAAAAATCCCGGATCAACACTGTTCATGTACCGCAGGGTAAGATTATATTAATTAACATTTAACCAGTTTAATATGAAGAGACTTTGGTTTATGTTTTTTTTTTTGCCCTACACTGTACATGACGTGAGAACAGTTCGCTGTTTAGGTTTGTACATTAGCATGGACTCACTAACTTTAACATTAACTAGTTTTAGCCAGAGATACCTTGCTGACTTTAACGTTCTGCTTGAGCAGATGAAAATGAGAGTATGACAACCAGAAAATTAACGTTTTCATCTTAATTGGGATTGAGGGTGAATTCTTAGGGACATTTAGCTCTGTTTTGTTTATGTTTGGGAAATAGAATAAAATGAATTATATTGCCCATCCTCTCAGGATACCTGGAATCAGTGTTACAAATACCCCAGGCACATCGTTTTTTCCATTTCTGTAGCATAAACCCCATAAAAACGATGAGAGCTTCGTTTCTCTGTGGCGCTGAAACCAAAAGATGTCCGAGTCCTGCTCCCTGTACAACTGATACTCAACTGCCATTGGCTAGTCTGCGTTCGAGGGGAGGGGCTTACCGATAGGTCATTTATGTTATACTGTCAGGATGTCAGCTATTCTCACCTCAACCACGATACCCAAATCTTTCACGTAGTCTTTTTCTGTCTGGATTAATTCATTCACAACAAACCTACAATAGAACAAACATATTTTTTTTGTTATTAAAGACTTTTGCACAGACACAAAAGGACTAATCTATAAAAAAATGTGTCAGGTTTAGCAATTTCACACTTCCCTTTAAGGGCAGAGTGAAAGAAAAATTAAAATAAAAAGGCCAAATGCCTAGCTTTCCCATAAATATCTCTGATCTTTAATGAGAGCCATATCATTCAGGGAGATGATTTTCTCAACACTGCCTGTTACATGAACTTGGAATTAATTCCAGATCTGGTGGCTTTACAAGAATCAATTGCATTTCACCAAGATGTAACCAGATTGTTGTAAAAAATAATATAAACAACAAATATTTACCAAAATAAATAAATAAATAAATAAATAAATAAATAAAACATGAGAAATGCAATGCAGGGAAATGCGTGCACACTTTGCGTGATGACACATATAAATTATATTTTAGGTTAACGTACCTGGGAGCCAAACTATACAAATATATTTTATAAATAAGAAATTAATAAAGCAGTTTGCCTTACATTGCATTGGCAGCACAAACAAACCTGTGATTTGGTCACTGTGACCTGAAATCAGACTGTAACGTTTGCAGAATTTACTCCCAGACCAAGCAGCATGAGTGAAGAGCGTGTGTCTTACATTCGTCCACGCAGTGCTTTGGCTTTCAGCTCCAGTTCAGGGTTTCTGGGTGGCGCTGGGCTCTGCTCTGCTGGGTTCACTGAGCTGAATCCTGGGTATGAGCCTGGCTCCAGCGTCTAGAGCAACAGAGATGAGACAAACACAGATACAAGAGACTCCAGTCAGTATTGGGAAGAACCAGGCCTGATGTGGGAGAACAAACACAGCAATTGAATGGTTTATATGCAACATGGCCCTAAACTGCAGTAAACACCATCAGAGCTGCTCAGAAGATTCAAAGGGGAGAAAAGCGTCACTCAGGTCTACAGAGTGAGCCATAATATCCAGCAAGTTTGGGAGGATTTTATTACTTCACCACAAAAGGCCTGCATTATATGACAGTTAAGGAAGAACACAATGCATGAATGCACATGCTTGTGGACTTAAAGTAAATAGAGTCAGCTGTCTTTATAATTCATGTCTTAAATTAATACATATAAATATATCTTAAATATATCTAACCCTCCATTTCAGGAGGTTCAACCAATGAGCAGATGAGTTGGGAAACACTGTCATACTCTCCATCAACATTTGCATGCCTTCTGCCATAAATGGCAATCAAGATTAGTACACTTACAGATACTGAACACTATTTAGGTTGGAAATGTCAGTTGATACACAGGGATAGACTGCATTAGACTTATATGTGATCACCAAAAACCCGGTTTCTTCATGTTTACAGACATTGCCATTATACTAGATTTTTCAGATTACAAGATGGATATTATATAGATTCCTAAGATTTTTTTTGTCCATATGAATGGCTCTAAAATAGTTTCCAGAGGTGCTGAATCCAAATTCTTGTTGTGGGACAAACTGAACACAAATGAAAGAAATAAATTCATGTACAAGATGCACAAGATATCAGAGGGATTTTTGGCATAATGATTTCATTTATTAAGGGAAAAAAGCTGTCCAAACCTGCCTGGCCCTATGTGAAAAAGTAATTGCCCCCTAAATCTAATAACTGGCTGTGCCACCCTTTGCAGCAACAACTGCAATCAAGCGTTTGCGACAACTGGCAGAGAGTCTTTCACATCGTTGTGGAGGAATTTTGGCCCATTCTTCTTTGCAGAATTGTTTTAATTCAGCCACATTGGAGGGTTTTCAAGCATGAAAGGACTGTGTAAGGTCATGCCATAGCATTTCAATTGGATTTAACTCCTGACTTTGACTTGGCCACTCCAAAACCTTAATTTAGTTTTTCTTGAGCCATTCAGAGATGGACTTTCTGGTGTGTTTGGGATCATTGTACTGCTGCATAACCCAAGTGTGCTTGAGCTTGAGGTCACAAACTGATGGCCGGACATTCTCCTTCAGGATTTTCTGATAGAGTGCAGAATTCATGGTTCCATCAATTATGGCAAGTCGTCCAGGTCCTAGACCATCACACTACCACCACCATGTTTGACTGTTGGTATGATGTTCTTTTTCTGAAATGCTGTATTGGTTTTACGTCAGATGTAACGGGACACGCACCTTCCAAAAAGTTCAATTTTTGTCGTATCAGTCCACAGAATATTTGGCCAAAAGTCTTGGGGATAATCAAGTTTTTTTTTTTTTTTGCAAATGTGAGACGAGCCTTTGTGTTCTTTTTGGTCAGCAATGGCTTTTGCCTTGGAACTCTCCCATGGATGCTGTTTTTGCCCAGTCCCTTTCTTATTGTTGAATCATGAACACTGATCTTAATTGAGGCAAGTGAGGCCTGCAGTTCTTTAGATGTTGTTCTGGGTTCTTTTATGACCTCCTGGATGAGTCGTCATTGCGTTCTTGGAGTAATTTCGGTAGGCTGGTCACTCCTGGGAAGGTTCACCACTGTTCCAAGTTTTCTTTATTTGTGGATAATGGCTCTGAGTGTGGTTCACTGGAGTCCCAAATCCTTAGAAATGGCTTTTATAACGCTTTCCAGACTGATACATGTAAACTATTTTCTTTCTCATCTGTTCTTGAATTTCTTTAGATCGCAGCATGATGTGTTGCTCTTTAAACATGCTTCACTTTGTCAGACAGGTTCTATTTAAGTGATTTCGTGATTCAACAGGTCTGGCAGTAATCAGGCCTGGGTTTGGCTAGTGAAATGTAACTCAGCTTTCTAAAATAATGTGGTTGATCACAATTCTTTCTTGATTTAACAGGAGGGGGCAATTAATTTTTCACGTAGGGCCAGGTAGGTTTGGACAGCTTTTTTTCCCTTAATAAACGAAATCATCATTTAAAAACTGCATTTTGTATTTACTTGCATTATCTTTGTGTAATAATAAAATTTGTATGATGATCTGAATCTTTTTAAGTGTGACAAATATTAAAAAAAAAAAAAAAAAAAAAAAAAAAACACCTCACAGCACTGTATATAAATGTAAATTAGGTCAATTTATCAGGTCAATGTATAGGTGAATGGTCAGTGTTTTTGTTTTTTTTGAGGATTTCAAATCAGTTAAATCTACCGAGCAGTTAAATTAAATCTACTTAAGCCAAAACTGTACCGATGTAAATCTGTTTAAATAATTTTCACTGCTGTTTTAGGACTTAAGATTTAATGTATTGGCTCCATTCACTTTCATTCTAAATATCTCATTGAATACCAGAATTATTATTATTATTATTATTATTATCATTATTATCATTATTTTTAAGAAAAAGAGTGACGAATGGAAAATCATTTGGAATACTCCTTAAATGTCAAATATATAACATGACTAAAGCCACACAGTTGTGGACAAATAATATTATCTAATAATAATCTCATAGCCTATCATGTCACGCCATGCAATAAAATCCTAGTGTGATTTCTCAGTCTGTTTTCTATTCTATTCTATTCTATTCTATTCTATTCTATTCTATTCTATTCTATTCTATTCTATTCTACCAGTTTAAAGGCTTCAGTTTGTTTTTGTATTATATTATATTATATTATATTATATTATATTATATTATAAACCTAATAAATAATTGAGACCAAAAAGGGATTTCATAAGCAATAACTGCTGCTTTTTTCATATTATATTATTATAAAAGAACTGAACTGTTCTGCATGATATTTATTTATTTATTTATTTATTTTTTTTTAATGGTTTTTAATAGAATTTCTTGGTAAGCAACACAGAATTGTAAAAAAAATGATTTCTCAGCTAACCTAAAATGTGAATCATTTAGTTACATCAAAGGTCAAATGAAAAATAAATAGATCAGTAAAGTCAAGTTACACACTTTTTGTGTGTGCCCTGAACAGGTCTGGTATGAAGAATGTTTTTGCACAGGTGGCTGAAATGTCCGGCCAATAGAGAAAAATTTCGCTCATCAAGAAAAGAAAAAAAAAAATTTGAGGGAACATTGTTTCTCAGGACACGCGTTTTAGAGTCTGTCCGATAATACAGACATTTTATATTTATAGCAGCTTTAATGAAAAGTGAATCTTTGAATAGCAAGCTGATGGACAATGAACAGAAACTGAAACATGCTCTTAAACAAACACGATGGCAAGACTACATAGCACAGATTAGCATGTTGACATTCAACACAAATCCTAGCAGGTTTGTCTACACCTATAAATGAGACCAAGTGTACAGTAAAACAATAAACAGAGCCACACAGAACAAAAGACATGTGCATGTGAGACTAGTGCAGAAGATCTCAGTAGTGCACGAGTTAGTGATCGTCTCAGAGCAAGATAAATTAGAAAGGAAACAAGGAAATCCAGGAGGTTAGTCTATCAAACCACCCTGCTCAGGTTTAGTGGCACACTTACCATCTTAGTTTTGACCAGTTTTTCTATAGCACTGACAAGCTCAGCAGCACTGGGGACGTCAGCCGAGCTCTGCCGTGAAGCCAGCAGCACAGATGACTACATGACAGCAGGTGAGGAGGAGAGAGACATTAGCAAGAGGAAAGAACACACAGGCAGATCAGAACAGCAAGTGCTCAGGATGCTGGGTTAGCCCAGTTTATCAAGCTTTGCTTTGGTGAGAAGAGAACCAAAGGCCATGCCAAGAACATGCCAAACCTTTCACTTCCAAATCAAAAGAAAAAGAACTACTTATAGTCTCCATATAGAAAATGAGACCTACTTTTAAGACCTTTACAAATTGTGCAAAGTGACACTGCAATTATTTTTATGACAATTAGTCATTTCTCCTCAAATTCTCATTATTATTATTATTTTTAATGGGTAAAACAGATCTAATGTATAATATTTATATTTTACGACAGTATTTGTTGTATACAAACATAAAATTTTTCTTAAATATATACATGCAAGTGTGTCTCTTTATATATACACGTAATAAATATACACAGTACACACATATATTATGTAAGCAAAAACTTTTATTTTGGATGCGATTAATCGCAATTAATCATTTGACAGCACTAATTTTAAAATGTCATTTATTACTGTGATGAAAAGCAGAATTTTTCAGCATCATTACTCCAGCCTTCAGTGTCACATGATCCTTCAGAAATCATTCTAATATGCTGATTTGCTGCTCAAGAAATATTTCTAATTATCTGATTATCTTTTATGTTGAAAGCAGTTGTGCTGCCAAAATATTTATTGTGGAAACTGTGACACAATTTTATGATTCTTTGATGAACAGAAATTTAGAATAGAATAGAAGGAACAACATTTATTTGAAATAGAAATAATACATTTCTTTACTGTCACTTTTTAACTAATCCTTGCTAAATAAAAGTATTAATTTTTATTTAAGTATGAAAACAATCTTGCGAGAACTGGATTTCTTACTATGTTACTGTACAGAGAGTCTAATAATAATAATAATAATAATAATAATAATAATAATAATAATAATAAACCATGAAAATAATGGGAATTACAAAAACAAAAATGATAGAGATAATCTGGGTTACATGAATAATAATAAATGTCGTAATGCAAGAAATCATAATGGTCTTAAAACTAATCTTTAGTTTCTTTATGAAATACTTTTTTACTTTTGATTTTGGAGGGAAATAAGACCATGTTCTTTTTGAGATTCATCCTGTCAGACAGCATTGGGTTGTAAACACAACTGCAATCACAAGGCACAGCGTGTGAAAGAGCCAGACTTGAGTGCAACAGTAAAAGTTTCACAACTACATAATTTAAGCTTCATTGCAACAATAGGGTGGATTTGTGGTTCACTGAATGTGAGACAAGGAGCCTCCACCCCAGCAGTTACTGGCGACGCTGACATCAGGGAGGAAAATCAGTGTTAGTAAAGCCACTGTGTGTTTGGGTGTGTGTGTGTGTGTGTGAGGGCTATGACGATGAGGGAGGCAGGTGGAGATAGTTATGAACATATGATGAGTGACACAGTATGCATTTAATAAATCTCTCTCCACATTAATAACCCTGCTGACCTCTCCTCACACTCCTCCCGCTCTGTTGTGTGTGTACCTTCTCTTCCTGAGCAGACGGGTCTTTGATGATCTCCATTGGAGGAGGGAGGGGAGTGTGTGACTCGTCCTCAGGCTCTTCCTCTCCTCCGCTGTGCATCCCTGATGAAGATTTGGAGAGTGTTCCCTCTTCTTTACGCACTCTCTGTGAACACAAGTCAATCGGAAAATTCACAACATGTTATATTAGTTCCCAGTGACTACAGAACAGATCACTCCCTTGTGAAAAAGAAGTGCACTTTATTGTATTGAATGTGCACTTGCAGTGTACTTCAAATCTTAAAAAAAAAAACGGTACTTGCAGATTTATTATTAATGAAATAAGGCCATTTATAAGTGTACTTAAAGAGAGTATGCATTCATGAATAAAAGTTTTTAAAAAAGTTTTACATTTATTTTTTTATGAGAATTACATTTATTTGGATGTTGACTAACATACTAAAAAGCACATTTAAAATATTTGATATTAATTTGAACTATACTGTAGTATGGTATATTTTTTTTTACAACATTAAGTTAACATATTTTAAATGTATTAACTGTAACTATTATTACGAATGTATAAATACAAATATATTTAAATACATGATATACATGTTTCAATAGAAATTAAAATATATAGTTTACCATAAATTCTTGAAGCAGAAGCAAATTTTGAAATTGCATACAAAGATGTACTTAAGTCCTATTTAAGTTGGTGAAAAAGCTCTTACATTCAAAATCTAAACTATAATACAAAAGTTAGTCTTAAAATACTATAATACTACTTTTTAAAGCGTATTTTCTGTAATAAGTACTTTTTGTTTTTAAATACATCCTAAAATTCATGGCTTTTTCACAAGGTTCATTCGTTTGTAGAAACATCTTTGAATGTCAAACAGCCTACAGAGAGGCTAATGTACATAATACTTGCCAGAATAATGGTCAGAATAAAACCTCAAACTGTGCTATTACTTTCAGTGATGAATATTCATCATAGAAAATTATGAACACAAAAACAAAAATCCTCAAAAGGCACAGTTTTGCAAACGTAAGCACCTCAGAATCTAGTTTATAGAGCAACCACTGATAATGATGTTACTTTGTATACTGAACACTGATGTCATGCTACTGAAATCGTATTACTGAGGACCATAAATGACACGAAGCAACACATTACAGTGATATTATCACACTTATGCCTAACAAAATCCGTTACCTGTGATAAAATTACTGTAACTGCAACAAACAGCCTCAAGTAGTTTATTGCTTTATTATTTGGCTTCAGTTCACTAGTTTAAATGTTCAGAGTTTGTTGTTGAAGAATTTGCACTGAAAGACAGCAGACACGGTTAATATGGGTCATTGTGGTGGGGTTCACATACCCTGCTTGAGGAATACAGAGGCTCTTTTGTACCAGCACATTATATGGCGCACAGCTTTAAAAAGTCAGGCTAATCATCACCCTCCGATCTGAACGGCTGCTGCTGGGGCCATAGCAGCCCTTTAATATGCCATTAATACAGCATACAGAACAACAGGCCTACTTTTCTCTGTATGGTCATGATTGTGTAAAAAAATTGTGATGGAGAATGAAGGATACGTTATAAAACACTAAAAGCTGCTGTCCACCGTCACTACATGCGGTTACACAAATGTAAAATATTGACAACAAACCTTGTTTTGGGGAATTCGGTCACACTTTATATTAGGTGGCCTTAACTACTATGTACTTACATCAAAAAATAAGTACAATGTACTTATTGCGTTCATATTGTATTGCAAAACACTTTTGCTGCTATTGAGGTGTTATATGGGTAAGGTTAGGGACAGGTTTGGTGGTATGGGTAGGTTTAAGGGTGGGTTAAGGTGTAAAGGATGGGTCAACAGTGTAATTATAAATGTAATTACAGAAATTAATTACAGATGTAATTTTTAAAAATATAAGTACAATGTAAAAACATGTATGTACACAATAAGTGCACTGTATCAAATGATTAATTTAAATTTAAGTACATAGTAGTTAAGGCCACCTAATATAAAGTGGGACCGGGAATTCTTATGGAAATGTAAAAATATTTGTTCACACTTTATTTTAAGGTCCAATTCTCTCTATTAACAAACCATTAACTATGACTTTTGTCTCAGTAAACATCAAATTTGCTGCTTATTAATAGTTAATAAGGTAGTTGTTATGTTTAGGTATTGGGTAGGATTAGGGATGTAGAATATGGTCATGCAGAATATGTGCTTTGCTTTATAAGTACTAGTAAACAGCCAATTTGTTAATAATAGGCATGATAATAAGCTAGTAAGTTACTAATAAGAATTGGTCCCTATACTAAAGTGTTACCAAAAATGTATTAAATAAACTATGGTGATTTAGTTCAGTCTGTGCTGACTTTACTGATAAGATTGGACTGGATTTATGTAACAGCTGTTATTGATGTGTAGTTAAAAACATTGTAAATTGTTATTTCTATTGTGACAATTTTTTTTTTTGAAAAGTGTTGATGTATTTCCTACTGAAAAACAGAGTTGAGGGAAAAAAGACTCATTAAGACTTTAATGCTGAAATAAAAGTAAAAACACCTATGCAAAACAACAAAAAAAAGACAAAATGTGAGAACTGGAGAACAAAAACACATTAAATACACTGTATTGCAGGGAGAGTGATTACCATCATGGTTTGGTGGACATACCATAGTAATAATGGTATTGTTTGAAGTTCTTTGGATTACCGTGGTATAAAAATAAGGTGATAAGTCTGGGTCGTGGTATTATCATTTAATTCAATCAGATGGCTGTAAGTTTTTCCTCAATGTAGTATTAAAAAAATATTAACTTTCCAGTAAGTTGAAAAAATGTACAGTACCTCCTCCAGGGTGTCATCCTGTAGTTCAGGCGGCCCCAGATCTATGCTCTTTCGTCCATCACGTTTCTGCTTCTGTTTGCTAGGGATCTTCTTGATGTTGCTGCCGTGACTGAGGCGCCGGACGGGGCTGGTCAACCACTTCTTCAGTGTATTTCCAGAGCGCTTGGGTCCAGGGGAGCTGCTCTGCAGGGAGTTCATGGACGCCTGCGGTTGCAGTGTGGTCACGGACTCAGTCTTCCCTTCTGGGCCGCTAACCGCATAGTTTTCTGTAGGACAAAGAACAGAGAAGAAGGGTGAATGAAAGTAAAGTTCATTATGAAGGTGATGGTTAGGCCTAAAACAACTTTTAAGGAATACTCCAGGTTAAATACAACTTAACGTTTGTAATTTCTGCATTACAGGCATTACCAGTTGGATTTGTGAAAAAACTAGTAGAGAAAAATAGGATTCTCAGATACTCCACCCAATGGCCAGAAAAACAAGCGGTCCCACCCCAAACTCACACCTCTGGTTGACATAATGGTTGGGATACTCAAACAAACAGAACAATGCTTTGAAAGCACCAAAAATCCACAGTGTTTATGCTGTTTGGGAGCTTACAGACTATGGACATCATCTGTGGCATGTTGTTGATTACCATAATCCACAGACACACCCCTCAGATTGTTAAAAAGAAAACAAGCAGAAAATACATTTACAATAATAAACTTAAAATGGAAGTCTAACAGACAAGGAACTTATATAAATTCTTTAGTAAACATGTTTATTACGAGAGTTAAGTTCGAATTAATTGAATTAACCCTAAACTAGTGAAATATTTATTTCCTCCTAGTTTCATTCAAAATCACTTAAACAAGTAATTTTCAATCAGCTCTCTTCTTTCCTGTCACAGAAAAATGTGCTATACATTTGCTATATATTTTCAATAGGGACTCAGTCCGGAAGCTCTGCAGTTGGCAAGACCCACTTTCAGATGATCAATCCTCAATCTCCAAGCTTTTGAAACCAGACTACCAAATCCTCCTGTGTATCATTTCGAGCCTTGGTTCCTTGGAATCTGCACTCTGTACTCATTTAGGGTTATTTTGGAGAGCAGGGGTGTTTAAGTCACATTAAAGTGATTTAAAAAAAAAAAAAGCTTTTTACCACAGTGTCAGACTGAGTCCCAAAACACACTTGTAGCCAATTAGCAGTAAGAGGGCGTGTCTTGCAATGATAGAGAGAAGAGAGCGCTCAATTTGAGTGCACAGGACGGATATTAGCAGATCAACTATAGATAGAGAGAGATGGCAAATAAAAAAAAAGAGGAAAATATCAGAGAAACAAAACATTAAAAAGAAAGGTTACTATCAGGCAAGAGGCAGAACCCACGGAGCTTTCCAATGGTGGAGAGAACTCAAGGAGCAGGAAGAGCTCGAACTGGATGCCGAGGTTGCATTGTTTCTTCTAGATAGATGAGTAATGTTGATTTTGCTTCGTTTCACGCAACTTATCCGTGTTGGTTTTTGTTTGAATATGCTTGTGTGTCATCTTCACTTGTTTCCACGATCGTCGTTGCCATGGTTGCGTACATACATGTGGGGTGGAGATTTCAAAATAGGAGCGAGGTCCTGTTGGGGTATGGGCATGTTTGTTCTGGTGCTTTCAAATATCAACATCGTTTGGCAAAAATCGCTTAGTGCACCTTTAACTTTCCACAGGGGTGCCTCAGGGTTCAGTGCTTGGCCCTCTTTTCTTCTCAATATATACACATCAACACTAGGACCTATCATTCAGTTTCTATTACTTTTTATGGTGTTCAACAGCATTCTCAGAGAGTATAACTAGACAGGTTAATCTGTTTAAAATGAAATTAAAATGAGGAATCAAAGTAATCCAACAAATAAAGTTTTCAGCAGTATCAGCAATAGATGGACTCAAGGGCTAAACCTAGACTGTATCCTTCAATCAGACACAGCTAACAAAAGTGCAGTACCGGAAGAATCAGCAATGCCAAATGTTTCAAATCTAACATCAGTCCAACATTAACCAACTCCTGCTAACTGGAAACCAAATATCACAATTCACTGTGAAAAACGATAAACAAACATTTCAGATAAGAACTGAAAAACACCTACAGAGCACAGTACTGCTATTCTCTTCAGATGTAACACTATACACACATTCGTTCAAAGTTATTGATCACATTCCACAAATGCAAACAACACACCTAACAAAGTCAATATTCTTGTGGAGAAGATGATCAAGCAGACATTACCCACACTACTAAAGCACATTGCATCTAACTCTTTGACACTGTAACTGCTACATCATTTAAAACGATTGTAGGCTATTGTCAAAGTCTTTTCTGCTCTGTGTTCAAAAATTGGTGATCACTGACTTACAATTAGTTATAAATTAAATCAAATATAATCCATCACATTTCATTCTAGAAATGCACTGGTATATGATGCATAATATAACTGCTTAGGTAACAAACTGGAGATAGGCAAACAGTATATAAAATTGCTCATCGTATGAAATTAGTATGGTTATCAAACCAAAACCAAATTTTTAATGTTAGTGAATTCCTCATTCTAATCATGCAGTATTTAACATTAAAATTTCAAACAAATTGGCATTATATCTCACTGAAGCATCACTGAAAACATTCCATGTATTTTTCTCTCTTGCACATACAAGCCTGATTCATGATAAGATCAAGTATCATTACCAGCAGAAGAACTTGTTCTCCAATTGCCCATTGTGTTGATGACATTTGTGTGTGTTGAGTACGGCCTTTAATGGCTGACTCATTGAGGAAGTGACCTTGTGAGAGTTGATCATAAAGCTTGTGATGAAAACATAAGTGAATTTCTACTACAACCAGTGTTGCCAGATTGGGTGGGTTTTCGCCCAACTGGGCGGTTTTTAATTTGATTGTGCAGGTAAATATTGACTTGGGCGGGTGGACAAAATTTGGGCTGGTTTGGGGTCAGTTTGACGGTTTTCAAACATAAATTATATAGACTAATTGGTTAACATACAAGTCCAAGTGTGCATATACTGCATCCAATCAGTCTTCACAACGTTACTAAACACACGCACACTGCAAAGACGACTGGTGCTGATGTTGACATCGTGGCCGTACTTTTAGCCAATAACGCTCAGCAGACAGACGTGATGATTCATGAGTGACTGGTTTTTAGCACGATCATGGATCTGATTTTGAATGTATAACTGTATAAGTGATCATAATGGCTAAATAAGTTATGTGGTGAAGAGTGGAGAGTGTTTTAACTTAAAACGTGAATTACACCTGTTGAGGGAGAGATGACATGCAACGGACATGCATATCACTGCAACTCCGAAATCAGAGCACAGTTAAATAAAAAACTATTTACATCTATAAGATCCTGTCTTTTATCCTTTAAACTGTCCAGATTGGTATATCCTTGAAAGCTGCTGGACTTGTTATTTTTGACTGTGCAAAGTTCTGCATTATGTTTAATATGAACTTCACGAAAGACTTCCTCTAGTTCTGTGTGAAATAGAGCGACACGAAGGTAAGCACATTATTGTAATTTTTTTTAATTTTATTGTCGGATTATCATACAGTATGCATCAATGAATGACAGTTTTGACTGTCATGCTGTGTGCATGAACGAGTGTGAAATAACAAATTACGCTGCTTATTCCAATCTCTTGTATTGGGCACTTTTTTGCATTTAAATGCTGACTGTTGACATTGAAAATTGTTTTTTTGAGGGTATCGGTTAATTTCTTGATTGCCATTTTGACAGTGTCTGCTTGCATAATTTATTCATATTTGGTAATTCTCTTTAATGTATTTTCCCTGATTTGATCCATGGAAAATTTATCTAGCATTATATTTATATTATTCTGTCGTCATTATTTTGTTTTAAGGAGTTAAAAATCAACCTTGATTAACATTCTATCACATTATTTTGATAGTTAAAGTTTTGGGCGGGTTTTGTGAGCTTTTGGGCTGGAAATCGTCCATCCAATCTGGCAACACTGACTACAACACACTGATTCAACAGAAATCACAGCCGTCTGAACTGAGCATTGTGCTTAAATAGAACGAACGCTGCTCTTCACACATGCTCGCCACGCTTGAGACAGCACATGTGAGCCATTCACGAGAACCAGCCATCACAGCAGTGAGAGTCCATCTGCTGTTTGATGGAGTGCATCCCATCAAGTGCTGCAGCGCTTTTTGAAGGGCGAACCTGCGTAATAACACAGACTGACTGACGACAAACGTGCAGTCTTGTGAGTGTGTGATTATGTGTGGAGTAAAGAGAGGCTTTAATGAGAGCAGTCATTAAGCACTGCCCTTTACACATACACACACTCTTCTCCTGCTGCTGCCTCAGTAACCGAGAGACAGACAGAGAGAGTTCTTTGTTCTTTTAAGTGGTCACATCACATTTCCACAGAAAGCAGCATCTGGATCATATGACTACTTTTACTACAAAGCAAAAGCAGCTAACAGGAGCTCCCCATTGACACACATCAGAGTCCTGCTCCTGCAAGAAATCTTGAAATCAGTGGGACTTAACATGTATAAGTATGCAAAAATTCGGAATAAAATGTGACTTTGGCAAGTATATTATAATGTGTTGTAAGTCTGTTACTCTTCATTTGGGTAGTGACTTTATTAGGAACTTTGTAGATGAAAGTGACATGAACAATTCAAACCAAAACGATATACAGTAAATACTCTTTGCGGTTTCTCTTATACAACTTAATTTAGACAAATATTTCTCACATTAAAGGAATAGTTCACCTCAAAAATGAAAATTCTGTCATCATTTTCTCACCCTCATGTCATTCCAAATCTGCATAAGAAGATATTTTGAAGAATGCTGAATCCAATGACTTCCACTGTAGGGGGGAACAAATACTATGAAGTCGATGGGGGCCAACAACTGTTTGATTCAGCATTCTTCAAAATATCTTCTTTTGTGTTCAACCTATACAGGTTTGGAACGACATGAGGGTGAATTAAAAAAAAATGACAGAATTTATATTTTTGAGGTATTATAAATTAAAATAATAATAATTAAAAAGTGGAAAATAGAGTTTCATGGCCAGTGAATTTGATTAATTTCACTTGTCATTGGAAGGTGTTGCATGTGAGGGATTTTTCAGGAATTGTTTAAAAATCCCAGGAGCTAACTTACTGACAATGTCAAACAAGGTCCTTTTGCACTCTTTTCCATTCCCAGCTTTCTTAAATGTTTATTTAACAAGAATAAACTGACTTTTACAGTACTATGGTATTTAAGAAAAAAAAATGTGTGTATATATTTACATACAGTACATACATACCAACAGACATAGATAAATTAAAAATCACCAATTGTGACATCATTTCCTTCATGTTCTGTTCTGCTACTCACAGGTTCTTCACTGGCCTTTTGAAATTTAATCCAGTGGATCTGTACAGTAAAAATACCACACACGGCTTCTTTTGAGGAGTTTAGTGCCATGGTAACTCCTCTGAAAGGCACAAAGAGAGAAAAAACATCCCAAGACTATTTAAACACTTGAGTCAAAAAAAAAAAAAAAAAAAATGTGGATGTTGCTTTTCTTAATCATTTCTGCAATAACTTTTAATCAGCTGCAGTGGATCTTTGAAGTAATTTTTCCTCAAAGTCACACAAAGGTGTAACCTTTAGTTTTACCACCATTTGAGTAACACAAAGCATCCACGTACCGCATTAAAACATTTGCACTATTTTCTTTATAATAAATGTTTTAATCTGTTTGGATTTTTTTGCATGTAAGTGTGTCTTGAATGTCAAAATACTCTGTGTTAAAATTAAAAATAAGACACAGTGGCCTCATTTAACACAATTCACATGAGTCAGAGTTCCCGGTGCTGTTGTGAAAGAGTGACTGATACTCCCTCCTCATACCACGCATAAAAACACTGAAAGTGATGATGTCATGGTTATTAATTTGACATGAATAATAAGAACGTGAAACAAGAACTAATAAGCAAGCTGTCATTTAGAAGCATATGCTCTGGACAAGTGAATGTACCATGATTTACTTTCAACATCTGCTTTAAAAACTAGTAGTTCTGCTCCTGGATGCTGATTGTGGTTCCAGCTATGCTTTCCAACGGGAAAACAGGGACTGCATTTTCTAGCAAACGGAAGAATGTTTTTTTTTTTTTTTCCCACAGTATAAATGTATCATAACCCGACTTAATATGCAGAGAAAACTATAAGAAATGATTTCAGCTTTAGGTTTCACTTAAAATTTAAGGCCTTCATATCTGAGAAATGTGTACCATCCATTCATAAATTCCTTCATCTGCCAAACAATGTGGCATCTCCCACACGACTTCCTGACACACAGAGGTGCGACTGAGTGAATGGTTAAGTCTTCACTAAAGCAAACAGGCAGATGTGTCCTCTTATCTGCTGTTGAGTCTTTGCACTGACATTCCTCACTGTCAGTAGAAACCCAGGCATGTTTTAAAGCATGTGGCATTTTTCCAGATACTTCACACAGTCAGATTCTTCTGAGAAGAGCTGGTTCTGAAACACACAGGCAGTCCAGACATACCGCATTCCATTCATAGGTGAGGAGTTTCACATGCTTTAACCTGACAACACCTCTCGCCTCACAACGCATTTCTGCTGACTGTACATTACAGGCATTGCTGACTGTAAATGTCCCAAGCGCTCAAGAGGAAGAAAAACAAGGGAATCATTCCCATGTTCCCCCATTATCTCTCTCTTAGAGACGTCTTCAAAGAGCCACCAAAGCTCTTCTAATGAAAAGAGGATTTGAACTAATTTGTTCTTCGAAGACCGCAGGAGTCATGTTCAAGCTCTGGACAGACAGACCAGGCTGCACATTAACAGATCATTTTGCATAATTGTGTAACACAAGTGTAATCAAAGTAACGGTTAAACTTTATTTACCCAGGGAGCAGTTGGGGGGTCGGAGCCTTGCTCAAGGGTCTCACCTCAGTTGTGGTATTGAGGGTGGAAGAGAGTCTTGTACATTAACGATTAACGCAGCGTTAATAAAATTAGCTGGTCCCTATTAAATTAATTGGTCCCTATTAAATAGACATATTCAGCTAATTGCAACATTTCTCATTTTCATTTAGTTCACCTTGAAGTACAAAAATAACTAAACCTAATAAATAAATAAACACTATATAGAGTTTAAAAACAATACAAATTAAAAAAAAAAAAATGAAAACTTTAAATTTAAAACTTTAAAATTAAAGTGAATACAGAAAAGTGTTTTGCAATACAATGTGAAAACAATAAATATATTTGACTTATTTTTTTGATGTAAGTACACAGTAGTTAAGGCCACTTAATATTAGGTTAAACTATAATAGTACATGAGTGATACTAAAATCACAATGATGTTGTGTCACAGTCGAAATACAACAAGTGACACAGTGCCCGACAAACTAATCACCTCGTGTTAAACTCCATGAGGTGTAGACTACTACAGGTTTCTTGTTTGGGACACGTCCTGCTTGATTTTTTGCATTTCTTCACATTTTGTCTTTTGTAATACTGTAAAGCATGCAAAGCATCCGGCCCGTGCACACTGGGTACATTTCTACATGTTGAATAGTATATTGTGATAACACCCCAGTTATCTATATTTTGAGTCTGTCTCAACTACTAAGATGCAGCATGAATCTGGAAATACGGATATGGTGCTTTTGACTCTCACAAGCACAATCTCAGTAGGACATGCGAGGGACACAGTCTCAATCTGACCATCAGCCCACTGAAGCTGCATGCATATGGAGGATCATTTAAATAAAGCAAACACTGGCTCAGTCTAGTCAACTATTTGACTTGATAATTATTTGTCCCAGGACAACATTTTTAAGGTGGGATCCTTCAAGAGACCTAACCCTTTTGGCAATGACAAATTGATTAGTAGGTAACACTTTAGTATAGGGACCAATTCTCACTATTAACTAGTTGCTTATTAGCATGCCTATTAATACATATTGGCTGTTTATTAAAACTTATAAACAGTGTTGCCAAGTCTGTGGTTTTCCTGCAGAATTGGGCTACTTTAACACTGTTTTTATGTCCATGGGTTGTAGCGACCCCAATAACGTGACATTACAGGAACCCCGCCATTACCCCCCATTACGCAATTTCTAATGGGGGACCCCCTCGAAAGGTGATTGGGCTAGTTTTGAGTAGCAATTGGGTGGGTTTTGTTGTGAAAATTGGCAACCCTGCTTATAAAGCACATATTAATGCCTTATTCTGCATGACCATATTCTACATCCCTAATTCTACCCAATACCTAAACTTACCAACTACCTTACTAGCTATTAATAAGCAGGATATTAGGAGTTTACTGAGGCAAAAATCATAGTTAATGGTTTGTTAATAGCAAGAATTGGACCTTAAAATAAAGTGTGACCATTTAATAAAACATAAGAAGTGCTCAAGGAGTGAAGCATAAACTATTACCCATTGTAACCCCTGATGAGAATATCAGATTACTACAGAGGACAGAACCTGTAATAAGTGCACTGCATTGATGCATTCACACCATATTTACTAGATGACAACCCGGATGTTTCACTCAAAGCCATTCATGACCTCAGACCCAGAAATACATTTTACTATGACAACACTGTTAACACCAAAATGAATGTGTAATTTGAGTAATCAATAGACAAAACCACAATACAGCAAGTAACAGTGGCTATGCAAATACCTTCATTATTGAACTTAGTCTAATAATGACAGTTTATTTAGCTTATTGTGCTGGACTTTAGAGAGTCATTCAACTCTGTGCTCACTACATTATACTGCATTGTATGTCTTTCATTTATTTATTTATTTTTTAGATTTCTTTTTACATTATTTAGACATTAACAACAGTCAAGCAAGACAGAATCTAACTGGAATGGGACTGAAAAGTCCATGTCTCTACCTGTGGGATTTTGTGGGTAGGAGTGAAACAAAAAGTAAAAATTGCAGGCGGGAGCCGGAAGAAATATAACTCCTTTTTAGCAGGAGCGGGACTAAATCTTGCAGGAGTGTGCTGGAGTGCGACAAGAAAAAAAAAAAAAATCCCTTATTCAGACTGTCAGTCCAAATCCGATTATGTGCGTATTTGATTGGAATCTGATTCAAATGTTTGAGTGTCCACACGGTGTACTGCAACTGTTCAGATCCAATTTGTGTGTCCTGTAGCACTCTCTTTTTATTGACTATCTGCATTGGTGTCTATGGCAGTGATGTCGCGTTGGTAAGCCTATGTTTACAAAAACAACAATAACAGCAATACAGTTTTCAATACAGATGTTGTCTTATAACATGACAACATGTTGCCGTTGCGCCGGATTATATTACATTTTATGAGACAGTGGCCGTTCGAAAGGTGGGAGTTTTTTCTGTGCTGCCGTTTCTCCATCAGTCTCAAAACGCAAAAGACGTGTGTAGCCGTATATTGTCTTTTTCTGCTTGGCGTGCTGTTCACAACAAAAACGTTCGTTTCTGCAAAAACTTTCAACACATTTTCTACAAACAACGTCTTGTTTAGGTTTTCCGTGGCGTTAGAAAGTGACACTGAAACGGATTTACAGAAATGCAATTTGAGTTTCAAAACACATGAATGTAGCTTGAAATGGATGAGATTTTTTGCTGTTCACACAAGTTCTTTCACAAGTTCTATGCAGAAGCGAATGTCAGAATCTCATAATTAACACACCTTTACTAATTGACAATATACTTTCTTTTAAAAGAGTTAATAAGCATTTCAATTGCCTCCCTTTGGGTTAAGCTGTAAATCCATAGAAACCAAAACCGTAACTCCATAAACCACAGACTCCAAACAACTCCAGAATAATGACTTTGGTTTATGTGATGACATCACAACAGAGGTTGTGTTTTAACCCTGTCTCTTTCTGCAGGACAACTTCCTGAGTTAACCAGTATGGAGAGAGAGAGAGAGAGAGAGAGAGAGAACTTTAGTTCACATTAGAGAGGAGCAGAGAGGTACTTCAGCCTGACATCAAAACACACGCGTGTGCAAACAACCCTCATCTACCCTCATCTACTCATGACACAAGACAGAGTAAACAACGGCAGCTCTACAGTCAATATCATTTTAATCCATGAGCCAGAGATATGAAAGACATGCTAGATAAAATAAATTATGAATACCCAAAAGTATTATTTCAATAACAGTGATAATGCTCTGCACACTGACACTACCACTGTTCAGCTGCACCATCGGTTTCTGTGGTGTAACAAGATATATTTATCTAAAGCCATTTTATAATTATTAAACTCAGAGTTTTCCTGAGCTCATATCATTTGAGTGACTGTATGGAATATTTGTATGTATTTTTATTTGTCACAACAAATTAACTGCAAACAGCCTAATTTGATTAAAATAGTAAAAAAAAAAAAAAAAAAAAAAAAAAAACTTAACTGCTAAATTCATGCAACACCTAAAACGTACACTGTACAAAAAAATGCTACAGTAAAAATCTGTTAAATGATTAACAGTAAGTTCCCCAAATATATACGGTGAAAAACTGTAATAAACATATCAGACAATTTTACGGTGAAATACCGTTTTTGGAAGTGAAAAAGAATGTCAAATTTACAGGGGAAAACCATAAATTGACGTTCCCAGAATTCCCTGCATTGCATTTCAAATTTTGTTTGAATTTGATGTTTTTTTCTTTGAAATAACTATGTTGTTTCTTAGTTTTTTCTTATCATTTATGTTTATTAGGGATGTATGTTACATCTAATCCTGTTAAATGAAAGTTTATTGCATATTTCAGTTCAATGAGTCTCACCATGATTGTGTTTAGTGTTTGTGTGAATGACACTGCACCTTCTATATTATTATTTAAAAGCTGCTTGTGATGGGTTTTGGTTCATCATGTGACTCATCACCACCTCCATTTGGTGGTTATCAGTGCATTTCAAAGGTACAAAACAGATTTCAGTACTTTAATAGGTTGGTATATTAACATTATATCAGTTAATGAAATTACGGTATTTACCTGTAAATTTAAGTTGAAACCGTAAAACCTAAAATGTTGCTACCATATTTTTTAACGGTAGAATTCCGGCAACCACAGCTGCCGTTTTTTTTTACCGTAAATTTTATGGAATTTTTTTCTCCAGTGTAATTTTTCCCTCTTACTAACATTATAATCGTTACATAAACAGTACACATTGTAACCAAAAATATTTTTTAAAGAGAAGTTCATTTTATCACTTTGAAAAAAACTTTAGCAAACTTTTTTTTTTTTTTAAGTAGCTTACTCATTAGGAAGATAATATACTTAAACGCAAACTGAATTTAATGTTTCCAGACATATTTTGCATGTTATTTGTAATTAAATGTTAAACAGTTTAAATAAATTCATATTAAATACAATTAGTTGAACATAAGCATGCTTTTTTGACCCACTTAAGTAGAACTTAAGTGTATCTTTATATGTAATTTCATAATTACTTCTTTTGTCTTTGAAATATATTTAAAGTGTACATTAAAGTGTCAAATGTACTGCCTTTTTAATTTTTTTTCATATTTGTCACACTTGAAGGATTCAGATCATCAAGCTAATTTTAATATTACACAAAGATAACCCAAGTAAATACAAAATGCAGTCAGTTTTGAAATAATGATTTCATTTATTAAGGGAAAAAAGTTGTCCAAACCTGCCTGGCCCTACGCGAAAAAGTAATTGCCCCCTAAATCTAATAAATGGTTGTGCCACCCTTTGCAGCAACAACTGCAATCAAGCGTTTGCGATAACTGGCAATGAGTCTTTCACATAGCTGTGGAGGAATTTTGGCCCACTCTTCATTGCAGAATTGTTTTAATTCAGCCACATTGGAGGGTTTTCAAGCATGAAAGCACTGTTTAAGGTCATGCCACAGCATCTCAATCGGACTTAAGTTCGAACTTTGACTTGGCCACTCAAAAACCTTAATTTTGTTTTTCTTGATACATTCAGAGGAGGACTTGTTTGGGATCATTGTACTGCTGCATAACCCAAGTGAGCTTGAGCTTGAGGTCACAAACTGATGGCCGGACATTCTCCTTCAGGATTTTCTGATAGAGTGCAGAATTCATGTTTCCATCAATTATGGCAAGTCGTCTAGGTCCTAGACCATCACACTACCACCACCATGTTTGACTGTTGGTATGATGTTCTTTTTATGAAATGCTGTGTTGGTTTTACGCCAGATGTAACGGGACACGCACCTTCCAAAAAGTTCAACTTTTGTCTCATCAGTCCACAGAATATTTGCCCAAAAGTCTTGGGGATAATCAAGATATTTTTTGGCAAATGTGAGACGAGCCTTTGTGTTCTTTTTGGTCAACAGTGGCTTTTTGGTCAACAGGACCTTAGATATTTTTCTGGGTTCCTTTATGACCTCCTGGATGAGTTGTCATTGCGCTCTTGGAGTAATTTTGGTAGGCCGGCCATCCTGGGAAGGTTTACCCCTGTTACAAGTTTTCTCCATTTGTGGATAATGGCTCTGACCGTGGAAATGGCTTTATAACCCTTTCCAGACTGATACATGTCAACTATTTTGTTTCTCATCTGTTCTTGAATTTCTTTAGATCGCAGCATGATGTGTTGCTCTTTAAGCATTCTTCACTTTGTCAGACAGGTTTTATTTAAGTGAATTCTTAATTCAACAGGTTTGGCAGTAATCAGGCTTGGGTTTGGCTAGTGAAATGTAACTCAGCTTTCTAAAATAATGTGGTTAATCACTGTTCTTTCATGATTTAACAGGAGGGGGCAATACATTTTTCATGTAGGGCCAGGTAGGTTTGGACAGCTTTTTTCCCCTTAATAAATGATCATCATTTAAAAACTACATTTTGTATTTACTTGCATTATCTTTGTGTAATATTAAAATTAGTTTGATGATCTGAATCTTTTAAGTGTGACAAATATGCAAAAAATAAAAAACAGGAAGGAGTCAACAACCTTTTCACGGCACTGTATACATTTTCAATGGTGAAGTTGCAATTTGGTACATGTAAAATATATTAATTTGAAAAGGTAATATCAAATAACACATTACAGTTAAAATTAACATCTTTATACATGTTTTACTTTATAATAGTTTCACATTATTACAGTGCAATTTTACTTAAGTTTGTTAAACTGTCATGAAAGTGAACTTAAAATACACTTAAAGTAGACTTATAAAAAAAACCCTGTTTTTAAAAATATACGGTTACTTTTATTTTAAGGTGTTCTTGTTACAGTGTAATTATACATTTAAGTATTGAGTAATATTAATTAACTACATGTACTTAATATATGGTTAGGGTTACTTGCACGTAATTATGCATCATTTATTGTTATTACAATAGTAAGTACAAGTAACGTGCAACAAGGACACCTTAAAATAAAGTGTTACCAAATATACTTTTAAGAGCTGAAGTACACTACAAGATCACATTTAGTACAGGTGAGCACACTTCAACAGGTTGCATAGGTGAACCAGCTCAGTATATCTATACATCATATGTATAAAGCCTTTGTTGTGCCACAAACTTGCAATATGTATATTAGTTCTGCACTGACCAGGTTTAGACCAGCGTCTGTGAAACCCACCTCCCACATGACAGCAGCAGCAGCATTTAGTGAGAATCCAGCCGCAGCAGGAGCGCACACCCTTATCACTCCTCATGACCGTTCAGAGATGCATGTCTCAACACAGAGAGATGTTCCTGGAGGACTGCACTCGCACCAATGAGTAATTACTCTCATTCAGCCTGACTTTACAGAGAGAGAGAGAGGGAGAGAGAGGCGGAGCAACAGGACTCTCTCGTTTCACTTTCAGACAAAGGCCGCAGTCAGTTTGCTTGACGTGATAACATGAACCCATGACAATGTGTCCAGCTATAGTATGCTTACGGGGCACAACAGGGGTCGACACTCTCTCCGACTCTTTTCTCTCTTACTTCTCTGAAAGCACTTTAAATGAGAAGCCAGTGAAAAAGGAAACACACATTCCCATGCAGATAACTTGAGCTGAACTTCTGAACTGGACAAGAGAGAAAAGACTCACTGATGCCTAAAGTTCATGTCAGAATGAGTGAAGATTACATGAACTTACAGAATGACTGGCTGTTGTTGTTGTCTGTGTGGCAGCAGGTTAAACTGTGTTATCAGGAGACTTGTCACCTGGTGTGATGCAATACTGTGTCGCTGGAATGACAGGAATCAGCCACACAATTAAAATAAATAAATAAAATAAATAAATAAAAAAACACTTTCGTACATGCCTGTTTCAAACAACACATTCAGATCAGAGATTTAAAGAACTGATAACTGCATAAGAGTATAAACAACCCTTATGTGCAGTAGCGCCAAAATGCATTTAGACATGTAAACCACATGTGAATCATGTTGATAGTCAGTGTGACTGTCTACACCTGTGGATACTCTACCAGTACACCTGTGTGAACTTGAGGAGAACTGACTGCGTACATTAAAAAAAAAAAAAAAAAAAAAATTAAAAATAAATAAATAAATAAAATCAAATCATTCATTCATTTATTAATGAATTAATCACCAAAACACCAGTTAAATCTCTCTTATTCCAGCTGGACATAAATCAGCCATTGTTGGAACTATAATAAAATGGTGTAGGACCATCTATGAAAATTTGTGAAAGAGAAGAGTGCATAATTGTATCGAATGTGCACTTGTAGTGTTCTTCAAATCTTAAAAGTATATTAAAAAATAAAATAAATAAATGATGAAATAAAAGACCAAAAAGAGAGTACACATTCATGACTGTAACATAACATGCTAAAAGTGAATATGAAATTAAAATGTTTACTTTAAAATACATCCTAAATCATTATTTTTAATAATCTATATAATATTTAAGAGTATTAATGTATAATTTAGTATAAATGCTTGTCAGCACAATTTATTTACATTTCAAAGTCACTATAATTATGAAATTACATATAATAGTAAATCTTACTGTACTTAAAGTAAAAAAAAAAGGGTTACACTGTATTTTAAGGTGTCTTTGTTATAGTGTAATAATACATTTAAGTACTGAGTAATATTACTTAACAATAAATTATGCCTAACCCTAACCATATTGTATTATAATAGTAAGTGCATGTAAAGTGTAACAAGGACACCTTAAAATAAAGTGTTACCAAAACAAAACCCCCCCAAAAAAAAACAAACAAAAAAAACATTCAGTTTGCACTTTAGTGTGTTCTTTTAAAGTATGTTATTTCCGAAATTAGTGCTCTTTTTAAAAGTATGCTTTTAAATGATTACACCTTTTGACTCGTACGCTACGATGCACATTACTACAAAAGAATAAAATACCACATTGCGCTAGTGGTAAACAAAAAGAGCATGATAAATCACACTTTAGCAGTTGCAGTTTTTATGTGTGCTGAAAAAAAGTATAAGTGGAGAAAGAGGAAATGATAAGAGCTTGTGGTAAGCAGTTTTATATTTTAGCGCCATGTTGCGTTGATTTTATGTGGCATTTTTATTGGTTGGTCAGTAAACGTGGATTGTACCAGCAAACCAACTGTGCGATTATCAGGCTGTATCGTAGGTTATCATTGGTCGCAAGACTGTGACAACGGCCGTCTTTGAACCTCTCTTACTGTACGACACAGGGCCACCGATTAGGAGCCACGATCACAGAAATCGCCACAATTTGTTTCACGATGCCAGTCTTTTGTCTGGGACAGCTGCAAATCATGCAGTGTGTTTAGGGCTTTAAAGAAGGAATTCAGCCCCACACACACCTCAGTCTTAGATGGACAGCATTATCAAATGCAGAAGAATTTCTCGAATAACCACTTCTGACTGTAATAGCTGAGTTATGTTGCAGAGCAACATGGATACTGCCTTCATTTCCATATTGATGCATCTTGCTAGGTGTTCTACATTAGGCCCTTTTTGCATTTTGCAGCGGAATCTTTATGGTCATGTCACGGCACAACAGACAGGAGGAGTTATGCAAATCAGGCAGACTCTAAAATAGACCCAGTATTAAAGGAGCAGTGCGAAACAGCCTTCCCTCACACACACCTCTGTACGCAACAATCAAACCACGCAGCTGAGTAGTCTGACCTCAAACCCAGGAGGCTAAAATAATGAGAAACGTAGCATCTTAAGTGCTGAACCCAAAGCCTTCCGAACAGTTTCCCTGCTAACAGGCAACCTTCTCAGAACTCTTATGAACACATTCTTCCAATAATGTTAACAGAATATTCATTCATTCATTCAATATTCATATTCAAGTTATCTGGTCTTTAAGAACATCCTCAAACATTAGCACAAAAACATTTGTATGCTACATTGCGCTTTAAAAAAAAAAAAAAAAATTTTAGTTGGATGGTCATCAACATTTTTTTTAAAATAACTAACTTAACTACTTGTTTCAGAACATTCAGAGAACATTTAGAATAACATTCCTATAACGTTTGCAAAATGATAAAAATGTTAACGTTCCTTTAATCTTTTCTGTAACATGAGCATAACCAAGAAAAAATAAAAATAAAAATAATAATAATAATAGTAATAAATACTTGGCCGACAATTCATGAATTATGCTTCATCTTGAGGCTGCAGGCAGCTATAATAGAAGACACTGACATTTCCACTTCAGCAAATGAATCACATGAGTTACAACTAATAAAAGATGACTGTAAAATTGGAACACACAAGGAAATGGAATGTTCCACATTCCACAGAATACTTCCATTACTTCCCATTTTTATGGCATTCCAGTGTGAGTAATAGTAATAGTGAGTAATAATGCAACACTTTGCATTATTCCTTTAATGAACAAGGGAAAGAGTCTACAGGAATATTGGTCTGCAGTCAATAAGCAAACATACCATTCACTTCCTTAATTTGTGCCGCTGGTATTACTGTGCATGATTCATTGAGGCAAAATATCCAATTAAGTCCTCATCCTGATTTACTCTGAAATATGCCACTTTATAAAAGTTATATCACTTTCTTTTTTCATTTTGACTAGAAACAAATCTTCAGTTCTGTATCTTGGATCATGCTGATGCCAATAGGATCACAGCACTGTTGGGGTAAACTGTCTCAAAGTATCTGTGTGTAGAGACCTCTCATGTTACCGAAAATAAACAGCAAGTGTGCTCAGCATCATGTATTTACTGAGGGCATCAGGGCATCAAGTCATTCTCGCACTGAGACAAACATGCTAATGCTGTGAGTAACGTCATGAGTGCTTCAAGGAGTCACTGCCATTTTTGTCTGATACCCGAGTGACTACTAATGACAGCGTAGAGTTATGGTGCCTTCTAGGGGACAATAGTAGTAGTGTCAACGTGGCCATTGTGAACTTTGGCAGAAAAATACACAAAATGGCACACAAACAGAACTGGAACACTGTATCCCTTACTGTAATGCAATGCACTCAACAAACAAACTGGTAGTAACATCACAAACAATGACAGCATCTCCTTCTTGACTCAGTTGATCAGATTGGGGAAAAAAGCCATCTATGTCCAAAATTAAAACATAGGCTATAACTTATGTGTTTGTCTTAAGTGTTTGAGGTCAGTAAGATATGTTTTTGAAAGAAATCGATTCATGTATTTAGAAAAGATGCATTAAAATTTATCAAACACGACAGAGATTTAAACGTTACAAAATTGTTTTATTTTAAATAACTGCTGTTCTTTTGAACTTTGTGGAAAAAATATTAAGAAAAAATATTAAGAAGCAATTGTTTTCAACATTGATAATATATTTCTTAAACAGCAAATCAGCGTATTAGAATGGTTTCTGAAGGATCATGTGACACTGTAATGATGATGAAAATTCAGCTTTGACTCACAGAAAATAAATTACATTTTAAAATATATTCATCAAGAAAAGACTTAAATTATAATAATATTTCACATTAGTACCATTTTACTGTATTTTTACTCAAATAAATGCAGCCATGGTAAGCAGAAGAGACTACTTTCAAAAATATTTTAAAAATCTTACTAACCCCAAACTTTTGAACAGTAATGTATACTATAAGTGAAGAAAATCATATGCTTAAAAATTATATGCTTATCTACTAAACACAAGCAGAACAGAGAATCTTTCAGTCGATTGAGAAGCTCCCGATCTTACCTTTGCCTGCTGGGAAAAAGCAGTCCATCTCCACACTGCTGCGAGAGTGAGAGATACACAGAGCGCTGCTAGGCACCAGTCCCTCCTGAGGAGGGCTCTTGTCTGTGGTCCGTACCAGACACCATCCCGGCCGGTCGCTGGGCCGCTCCAACAGCTCCACTGTCTGACCGGTCTGGACGCTGAGCTCAGACGCGCCGCTTGCCACGAAGTCCTGCAGGACCACCGTCAGCTCACATCCTCCAGAGAGCTAGAGCGCAGAGCAGAGGAACAAACAGAAGGATTTTAGTGGGGGGTTTTGTGCCAAATTTGAGGTTTATACGAGCCTAAAGTGGGGAGAGAGATCAACACACGGGTCAAGTGTGACCCTGGACCTCAAAACCAGTCATAAGGGTAAATAAATTTTTTTTTTTTTAATTTATACATCATCTGAAAGCTGAATAAATACGCTTTCCGTTGATGTATGGTTTGCTAGGATAGGACAATATTTGGTCGAGATACAACTACAACTTTTAAGTCTGGAATCTTGAGGGTGCAAAAAAATCGAAATATTGAGAAAATCGCCTTTAAAGTTGTCCAAATGAAGTTTTTAGCAATGCATATCACTAATCAAAAATTAAATTATTTACGTATTTGAACTATACTCTCATTCCGGCGTAATAATCAAGGAACTTTGCTGCCGTAACATGGCCGCAGCAGGCGCAGTGATATTACGCAGCGCCTGAAAGTAGTCCCCAGCTAGGTAACTAGTTATAATATAGCTGGGGACTACTTTCAGGCGCTGCGTAATATCACTGCGCCTGCTGCCGCAGCAAAGTTCCTTAATTATTACGCCGGACTGGGAGTATAGTTCCTAATCATATCGGCCTAGAAAATCGCAACTTTTCATTTTCCGCTGGTCTTAGTACACGATATAACTACAGAAGAGTCAAGTTTTAAATAGGAAAACTATCGAAACTCTTTGGTCATTTTTGAACGCGATGCTACTGGTCTAATCGGATTCAATGATCTATGCTAAGCTATGCTAAAAGTGCTATCGCCAGACCCGGAGAACGGCTGAATGGATTCAAAAACGGTAAAACTCAATTTATTAACTCTGGGGGAGTTGGAGAATGAGCCTATTTCCAAAAAAAGTGGAGTGTTCCTTTAATATCCTAATGATTTTTGGCATAAAAGAGAAATCGATAATTTTGACCCATACAATGCATTTTTGGCTATTGCTACAAATATACCCCAGCTACTTAAGACTGGTTTTGTGCTCCAGGGTCACAAATAGCAAAGTGGTCAAGAAAAAAAATATTATACAACATCATATGTCTCAATACTGGCATACTGTGTTACTACACACTCAAATAAAAAGGATATTTAGTGCATACCGAATGAAAATTGGAAAAACGGAGAGATAGAGAACAAGAGAGATATGAAGGAGGAAGTCTTCCTCTGTTACAGTAGGGACTCTTCACAAACAGGAAAATGATTCCTGATCAGATGTGGCATTTCACCAGTGACTGAAGAGAAAACACTGTGTGTGTGTGTGTGTGTGTGTGTGTGTGTGTGAGGGGACGTTATGGCTGCTGGATACATGAACTCTGCTCAGAGTGTACATCTCTTATCAGTTTTACAGCTTCTCAAGCTCTCAAATATTAACAGCAAAAAGACTGATCTAGCTGACATGTACATTATTATTTTTGGCAAGTCCACGTGTTTCATCATTATTGGTGTTTAACATGGATGCCATGTCAGCTGTAAAAGTATCACATATACAGTCATGGCCAAAAATATTGGCACCCTTGGTAAATATGATCAAAGGCGTCTGTGAAAATTAATCTGCATCGTTAATCCTTTTGATCTTTTATTTATATATATATATATATATATATATATATATATATATATATATATATATATATTTATATATATATATATATATAAAAATTAAATCTAACCTTTCATTGAATAATAAGAATTTAAAATGGGGGGAAATATCATTATGAAATAAATGTTTTTCTCTAATACACATTGGCTACAATTATCGACACCCTTTTATTCAATACTTTTTGAAACCTCCATTTTCCAGTTTAACAGCTCTAAATGTTCTCCTATAATGTCTGATGAGGTTAGAGAACACCTGACAAGAGATCAGAGACCATTGCTTCATCCAGAATCACTCCAGACCCTTTAGATTCCTAGCTCCATGTTGGTGCTTCTTCTCTTCAGTTTACCACTCATTTTCTACAGGGTTCAGGTCAGAGGACTGGAATGGCCAGCAGAAGCTTGGTTTTGTGCTCAGTGACCCATTTTTGTGTTGTTTTTGAGGTTTGTGTTTGGATTATTGTATGGCTGGAAGATCCAAACATGGTCCATTATAAGATCTCTTACAGAGTCAGTCACTTACTGATTTTTTATCTGTTGGTATTTGATAGAATCCATGATGCCATGTGTCTAAACAAGATGTCCAGGGCCTCCAGCAGAAATATAGGCTCATAACATCAAAAATACAGCAGTATATTTCATTGTACACATGGGGTACTTTTAATCCCTGTGTTCACCAAACCCATCTTGAGTGTTTGCTGCTAAAATGCTCATTTTTTAGTTTCATCTGACCATGGAAGCCAGTCCCATTTGAGGTTCCAGTCGTGTCTGATAACGGAATATGCTGGAGTTTGTTTTTGGATGAGCTAGGAGAATTTTTCTTGAAACTCTCCCAAACAACATGTGGTGATGTAGGTGGATTTTGTTTTAAAGGTTTTCTGACCCAACTATTTTCTGCAATTCTCCAGCTGTGGTCCTTGGAGAGTCTTTAGCCACTTAAACTCTCCTTCTCACCGTGCATTAGGACGATAATAGACACACGTCCTCTTCGAGGCAGTTTCGTAACATTTTATGTTGATTGGAAATTCTTAATTATTTTCCTGATGGTGGAAATGGGAATTTTCACTGCTGTAGCTCTTTTCTTAAAGCCACTTCACTAATTTGTGAAGCTCAATTATCTTTTGCTGCACATCAGAAGTATATTCTTTGGTTTTTCTCATTGTGATGGATGATTAAGGGAATTTGGGCTTTGTTTTCCAACCTATTTATATTTCTGTGAAACAGGAAGCCATGGCTGGATAGTTTCATGTTCATAATCACCCTGGAGTGCTCAAAATTGTGAATATGAATGGGAATATACTTCAGAGATATTTTACTCAAAAGAATTTCTAGGGGTGCCAATAATTGCCCAAAGTCCAAAGTGTATTTGAGAAAAAAATTTATTTCATAATGATATTTTTCCCATTTAAAATTCTTATTATTCAATGAAAGGTTAGATTTTTGTGAATTTTTAAAATAAAAGATCAAAAGGATTAACAATGCAGATTAAATTTCACAGCCTTCTTTGATCATATTTACCAAGGGTGCCGATATTTTTGGCCATGACTGTAAGGTCAGTAGTGAGACTAAAAACTGCCTATTGGGCTGTTGTTTGACTAAATGTTTTGACAAAACGTCCTTTTTTCTTCGCTGAGACATTTTCTCTTTTTTTCTTTCTTTCTCTATTTCTTTCAAACTATCATTCATTCCTACTTTCTCTTTCTTTCTTTCTACTTAATGCAAATATTGGCAATCTGCACCTCAGTATTGTAGTACATTATAAAACAGTATGCAATAATAACTAGAGATGCACCAATTGCAGTTTTCTTGGCCGATTCCGATTTTTGTGTAAGTGTTACCTACCAATACCGATTTATGCCGATTATGATTTTCTTTCTAAAAACTATAATTGATTTTTTTTTTGCTTTAAAAAAAAGTATAAAGTAAAAAATTATTAAACATTACAATTCCCCCAATCTGGACAAAGTTACAGATGTTCTCTCACTTAAACAAATCTCAAAATAAAGTGCTCTGTGACAAAGAAAAGAGATAGCAATAATAATTAACTGAAAAGAAGTTGCTGTATTTAACAAAACTGATGTCATTTCCCACTATGTTTCTCAAATTGTCATTTTTTTCACTAACCTTGTGTAAAATGTAAGTCACTTAATTTTAACGTCTTGTTTATTGAACTTCTATTGTATAAAATCACATTACAATCATGTTGAAACATTTTGGTTATGCAATGTTGCGTACCTAAATCATATAATTTTTTTTTTTCTTTTTTACTACCGCAGTTCGCATTTATAACTTTTTTTTTGAAAAACGTTTTGAGTTCTGCACAAGTCTCTCTTATACACTCACTCAGGCTGCGCGAGCCTCATCTGGCAAGACATTAATACATGATCAGTTGCCATAAGTGTGAACGGAGCGGCTCGAAATCGGCAAACTGACCGGCCGGTCACCGGTCCTGGCTGATCATGCAGAAAATCAGCTAATCCCTAGCTGGTCGATCGGTACATCTCTAATAATAACATATTGAGTGTAAATTATAATTTTTATTCAAATTATTAAATGGATTCTGCCTTATTGGGACAATAAATTCCTCCCTACACCTACCCTAACCCTACCTGGTACTTTATTTTCAACTTTTTGATTATTTCCTTCATTTTTATTGAAAATAAATGCCTTTCCAATGTGAAAGGAGATTTGAAAAAGTTTGGCAAAAAGCGAATTCGAACCCGGGGCGATCGCATCAGAAAGACTGCAGTATGCCCTTTGCCATCTACGCCACTGGAACTGTTGTTAGAATAGCGTCTTTTGTAGTGTTCAGAAGACCAATCACACATTGGTGGGCTGAGTTAGTGTAAATAGCCACTCCTATATTAAATATAGCTTAATTATAAATATTGTGAATTTTGCTTGATTTTGGCAAGAGCTAGACCTGCATATAAAGGTAAATAATTAAAAATATGAATTAAGAATTAGCCTATACTTTTATCAAACGTATCAGCCTATCAAATACATATTAAAAATAACTGAAAAACATGGGCTAACTCAGCTGGGTCACAGTGTATTTCTATAAAAATATAAAAATAAATTCAAACAATTGCATAATCACAAGAAGTCATGCCCCTAAACAATATACAGTACAGTACAGTACATCTGTGCAGTGGCTGAATTTCAAGTGAGATTATTTGCATTAAATAAGGCACATTTGTGTTTTATCACAGAGAGAAAGAGACAGAGCCCCTCTCACACTAATGAAAGACAGATAAATAGAGGAAATGAAAAGGGAGGTCAAATCTCTGTCAGAATAATTCAACATCAGAGGATCATCTGCTACAAAACAGGTGGAGTTCATCACATATATTAACACACAGACATCTGCTGAAGACCACAGCAAGTCACACACCAAACCAGAGAATATTTGAACTTTTTCTGAAGAAAATGAGTGGTTCTTACATAAACACCTCAGTAAGCTGCATTATTTGAGATATAAATCATGTCTGTAGCACCAATGTTGCAAGACAAAATGCAATGCTTCGTTTTATTGGTTTGTTAAAAACTCCTAATAATTAAACATCAGCAGAAGATCTTCTGCTCAAAGACTCAGGTAAACAGATGGAGGAACAAACAGGTGTTAAATCACATGCATTAACACTCAGACATCTGCTGAATGATCCAGCAAATCAAGAAGAGCTCTTCAATAACCAACCAACCAAAAAAAAAAAAAAAAAACAGCCTTACTTAAAAGAAACTGTCCTAAAGCCATCAGTGGGGCAGTACCAAACACAAACTCTTCTAGCCTCACTGAAATGTAGCGTGCAGCCGCTTGATACATCAGACCATCATCTGCATTTCCTGTATATGTCCCTGTTTCCTCCATCTACCACAGAAACCTTCAGATATGCATGCCTTAACAGCAGAAGCGATCAAAGCTCATTTTAAAATAAACTAGTGAACATCGTCCTACTGGAATCTGCAGCTCCACACCCAACAGAACTCAACAATCACACCAATACGCTGTTTGATCGCTATACAGTAAGAAAAATATCATTATTTAGAGGAGGCAAAAGAAAAATATACAAAAAGTGTGTGTAATGAAGTTTTTTTTTTTTTTTTTTAAAAGACCTAGAAAGCAGCAGAAAAAAATTCTAAATGGGAGTCAAAACGAAAGAGTTTCATCAGTTATTGGAAGTAAAATTTATCACAAAAGTGATTTCATTTTATTATTTCACTTGTTTTTTATTCAAACATCTCCTGGTTTTTGCATTCAGATTTGCTGAATATATACTGCATACTGCAGTCACAGGATCTCAATATGAACAATCATCATTAATTGTTTTTTTTTTTCTCCCAAGGAATTTTAGGAGAAAGATATGGGACAAAGTCAAACTAAACTGAATTAAGAACTCAATTAGGTCTCATAAGCTTCATTAGGTCACAGGAGCAACCTTTGAATAAAATCCAACACACATAATACAATTTTATGACAGATCAGATTTTAGTATCACATATATTTTATAGTTTTAGAAATTTTATTGTGTTTTTATTAATATTCTTCTTGAAAAATAAGTCTATCATATTCATAATTATCATATTTATTTATTTTAATCTTTAGCAATTTTAGTACATCAAGTTAAATGAAATGAAAATTGTTGTACGGGTAACTAGCTGAAATATGAGTTACATTTGTAGATATTTAGAAATGGAATTTTTATGGTGCTAGTTTTAGCAAACTTTAATCTAAATGCTCAGAAATGAGTCAATTAAAATCAAATTATTTTCTTTTTTTTCCTGGATGGATCAACTAACATTCATTTATTTACATTATATGCAATGGCTGATAAGACTCTAAACTATTATGTCTTATTATTCATCATATTCAGTAAATTCATTAGAAGTGCCACTTTCTTACAAGTCACTAGTTCACTGTATGAACTATGAACCAAAAGGTTACAGTTAAATAATTACATAGGTGTAATAAGGCCACTCTTAATGAATGCAGTGTGAGATTGTGCTGGTTATGTCACACGTAACAGAGTGGCAGGGTCACAGAGCAGAAAACATTCCTGCTCCTTATACACATGACATATGCCATATGAATCACTTCTTATAAAAGAAACATAAAACACACAAAACATTACTAAAGCAGCCATATTTAGTTTGAGAGTGCTGTGGAATTTCATAGTTGTATTGTGAAGAAGAAATTATAATTAAAGTAGTTATTAGTAGTAATATTCACGTTAATACAATAAAAATGTTTAAACAAACAACACAGTTAGTGGATTATGAAAATTTGTGAGCAATCCAGTCGTGTTCATGTGATAAACCAAAGCTGTGATTACTTTTTCAGTACACCTGTGTCCACAATAAATCAGTCAGGTCAAAAAACATTCACAAGACAAAATGTACAAATTACAAACTGGGACATGATGTTATGCTGACATCATAAGGCACCATGCTGAATGAGAATGCTGTTTAATCCAACTCCTGCTGATATTACTCAACAACACACCAACAGCCGACCAAACAACACAAACACCGACAGAAGAGTCCAAATACAACGCTCAGATCCGAACCAGCAGAAAGAAGTGCAAAACCAGTAAATGAGTAAATGTCCACAATGTTCCCAGATGACAGTTCTCAGAGTCACAGCAGGTCACTGGTCAATGTTTAATTAGAGTTCATATTCCTCCAGACTGTGTGAAGATTACAGAACCGAACAGCAGAATGAGTCTATGCAACAAGATGAGTCCAAATATACTGCAGTGATCCTAACCACACTTTTAGATGATTAATACAAAAAGCATTTTTATCCTTAAGTCTGCAAAGAGACAAAAATAAAATGCTTTACCTATTTATAACTTATTTAAACTCAATGGACGTTAAAAGAACAATGACAAGAAATATTTTTTTATATATATAAATAATATATTTTAAATAAAATATATTAAATTATATTAAATAAAAATTATAAATAAAATTAAAAACATAAAATGAAATAAAACAAAAGTAATATAATATTAAAAATGTATAAAAGAAAATTTAAAAAAAGAAAAAAGGAAAAGAAAAATTAAATAAAATTAAGAAAATAAAGAAAATGAAGGTATAAAATAAAAATGGGACAAATGAGGAGAGGAGAGGAGTTACTGCCACTGGGGGGGGGGGGGGGGGGGATTTGTTTCCCAGTGGCATAAATGTACTTCCATAGTTAAGCAATGAACTTTACTAAACGCATGCAACAAGCTTTATGCAGGGTTTTCTGTCACTGAGCATGTAGTTTTGGTCACAGTTCAGCAGATGTGTTCAGTCTGCTTCACAGTCCACACTCTCACACCATCTGCTTGGCAGAGTATCAGGTCGCCGTAGCAATCGAGAGGAAAGGCGGGTTGCTAGGTAATTCGGGGTCTCAGAAGGAGAATATCACGCATCAGAAAGGACATAAACGTCACATGGGCTCGATGTGAAAGGTCTCGCAGATTGCAAGGCTTTATCATGGAGATCAGAGGAGTCTCTGAGCGGTATGAAGAGACTGTGTGTTTTCACACTGAGGACTGCAGGTAGAAGTGCCACTTCCACACATACAGATACAAAGAACAATTATCTGAGCTGTCTGAACACTGCTTTCCATCTAGTTTAATCTCTGTTTAAAATATCACAATAACAAATTATTTTCTTGTGAAGCTGCACAAATATCAAACCCAATGACATCCAGAACATGTAATCCATTTTATGTTATGAGACATGTGAGAACCAATCATATCCCATACAGCAAATAAATAAATACATACATACTCTGGCCAGAATGTAAATATGTTCTAAACAGTGTGGCTCATTTAAGCATTTTTTGATACTGAAAATATATTTAGTTTTAATCTTCATATACCAAAATATTTCAAAATGTATTTCAGGGGGTAGAAAATACATTTCCAATCTTACAGTATTTAGATTAGTAGATTAATTAAGACTGCAATAATAATATTTATGTTGTTATTATATTGTAATTTTGTATTTTTTTGTTTTTTTTTCAGATTTTTTTATTCAAAAATGCTGTTCATGTGTTACGGACGACAAAGTTGTTTAAGTGTTTTAAAAATAGATTTATATTTTTAAACTGTATTTTCAAAAATAACAAAAAAAAAAAATATTAGTAGAAAAAATATTTGTATGTTTTAGCAAATATATATTTTTGCCCATTATTCTGAAGTATATTTAAAAATACACATTTTGTTCACATATTTAAATTGATTTAACATGATTAATATTTGAAAGCTATGGCTGACATTTTCATTAAATAATGGCTGAAATTTGAAATTGTTCCTCAGGCAAATCTATTGTACTACAAATCGACTACTGCTTCGAATTTTATTTATGTCTGTTTTTTCCTTATCTTGAAAAGATCATCAGAAACATTCTTCAAAACATCTCCTTTTGTGTTCTACAGAAGAAAGAAAGCCCAATGGTTTCAAATGTGTTTACAAAAAAATAAAAATGACAGAATTTTCCTTTCAGTTTAAATATGATGGTAAAAAAGAGGGTGTGTATACGAGATTATGTCAGTGTGAGTCGACTGTGTTGATACTTCCTGCCACTGCTATATCAACCTCAGTGAAACATATAAATGTCCTTATGGAATGCTGTAGTACTGAGTGACATATAGATACACACACACACACACACACACACACACACACACACAATAATAACTAACATCTAAGGGACAGCTGTTGTGCTTCAATAAAACTCATTTCACATATTACTAAATGAATACCACTTATATCTAATAACATGGGAAGTAACACCTACGCAAAAAAACAGTTTCACAGCACAGCGCTCAGAAAATAACTAGTCTCCACACCTTCAACCAGCGTGATCACAGACAACCGGCTCACATGCTCTGTCAATAAAGCCCTGATATCCTCTCTCTCTCTCTCTCACACACACACACACACACACACTGAGACCATTATACTACACTTGGCTTATAGAGTCAAGAAAGAAACAGAATCGATCAGATGAAGCTCACTTACACGACTGCTCTCTTTGAAAAGTTTAAAACTCATCCACTTTGGCATGATGACTTATCTGTCCTCCTTCCACGACTCTGTCCTTGCTTGCTTGCTTTCTCTCTCTCTCTCTCTCTCTCTCTCTCTCTTCTCCCTCCCTCTCTCTCTCTCTCTGAAGTGTCTCTGATTGGTTGAGTTCAGTAGAGGTTAAAGGCTCAGTAAGGCTGCCTTTCTCATTAGTGAACACCTTTGGTTGTCTCATGTGTCTGAATTTGTCTTTTTGGTTTACTTGTATTCGTTGCTTTATGTATAAGGTGACCAGATTTCTAAAATGGATATAATTGAAATCTGCATTGTTATTATCTATGAATTAAAAAAATGGGATAAGTTAAAAAAGAATAATATAATATAACATAACATAATATATTCACACACACATATATATAATATGTACAGTATATACATAATATGTACATATTATATTATATATATATATATATATATATAAGTTTATATATAAACTTTAAGCTTTTCAAATGTTATTTTACATTTACTATTTTGGAAATGGATCTTTACTGCATTTAGGCTTATTACATTGCATTTAAGGCTCATTTTGAGTACAAAGTTTGTGCTTTCTACAATCATTGTTGCAAGTGTAACTGTTTAGTTGATTTTTTTTACTTTGTTGATTTTTCATATTGGGTGTACTTTAAACCATGTGGTATAGAATTGTGACGACCGAACTTTCGGGAACATTTAAAATTGCGTGCAAAACAACTCCATACCCTGTTGAGGTCCTGTCATACAGTACATACAGTACAAACTAATCTGACATGAACAGTTAGTATGTGAATACCTTGAAATCGATTGCACATGGTTTTAATCGCAATGCAAGAATGACTGCGTGACTCTTGCTGTTGTGAGTGATTTAAATCATAGACATATGGACTGTCTGCTAAAGAAAACATCTGTCACAACTCACATTTGCTTTTAAAATGATTCCATAGCCAAAGGGGGAAAACTGCACATTTTAATGAAAAATCTAAATACAGTTTCATCTTAAGATGAATCTAGAAAGAAATATCTAATGCCGTATGATGGTCTTGTGACATGTGTTCAGTACTGAGCTGTACGGATAAAAGCATCATTATGCAGTATGATGAATGTGATTTCCACAGTGTACAGTAATAAACAGACCCTGAGCTGTTGTGAGTGAATGAAGGAAACTCTTATTCCAGAGAGACACCACACACACACACTGTGAATGTGTCCTGAAAACAAGGGGGAACTGACTTCAGCTGACGTTCAGGAAACCTGTGTGGAAACAGTCATTATTCACCTTTAAAAGCTGAACTTGTGTAATGCACGTTATAATCACAGAATACACAATGCATCAGTCAAACTACTTGATTAATTGTATATTTCTAAAAGACATGTTTCAAATGAGGTCAAGACCTGATTTACAAATTCAACATTGGGTCTAGTCAGCAGATTGTCTGAATGACTTTAAAGGGGGGGGGGGGGGGGGGATTGGAGTAAGAAATTTATAACAAATGTATCATTTTAACCTTCTTAGGCTGGTTTAAAAAATATATATTAAATATTAAATAAAAACAAATATCTTATTCACCCTTAAATAATTGCGCTTAAGACTTGAGGTACACTCTTGACCCAGACCTTTGATCCTTTTGGTGTAACAGTTTTTTTTTTAATGAAAGAAAATAAATTTCCTGGAAGTAGAAACAATAAAATTATGCACTTATTTTGGGATTTTAGATTATTTACATTTTATTTAAGTATTTTTAAGTATATTTACATGCAAATTTCTTAATTTCACCATAATTTCTCTAAACAAATAGACAAATTTTTGAATGTCACTACAGTAAAAATCTTCTGTAAGCTAAAACATTATGCAAATATAAGAATTTATCATGTATTGGGCCAGGTTGCTGCCAACATGTGAAAAAAGAAAAACATCATGACTTCATGTCAGGTCAAAATCATGTTATGACAATAATGACCAGTAGATGGCTGATACAGTTGGATATTTATTTAGACATTACCCTAATAATTAATTGTCAACTTCCTAGTTATTATTTATTTATTTATTTTTCACAGTGAAGCTTACAGTCATAGACTCTCAGCTCTTTCTGGGTGTGTAAGTGTGTGAATCTTTTATACTCTGGACATTTTATAGTCTTTCTCCTTCATTTCTCTGTGTTTGTTCAACATTGTGGGTGACATATACTGTACATATAGATTATTCAACACACTAAAAATTGCTCTGTGTTAGGGTCTTTACCTATTCACTTCCCACTGTAGGTTGATTTTGACCGTGAAAAGCCCTTTTTAAATGAACATTTAGACTAGCTTCCCCCCCATTTTTTAGCATACTAAAAGGTCTAAATCCAGAATAAAAAAGACGAATTTTTTTTTTAATTCAAGATAAACTAATTTGTCAACCACAATAAACAACTGTTGCTGGATGATTATAAAGTCTCATTATAAAGTCAATCCATGTCACACATATAATATAAAGGCATGAATATGCTCGGCTGCTTCCTCTTTTTCAAAACAACACAAAAATGTAGAGGATAGGCAACATTTAGTTGTGTAAAATTCAGTCAGAACAGAGTATTTTAAAATCCCACCAGGAGGAAACTGGTGAAGGAAGTGATACTCTTCAAACAGAGTCAAGAGATGGTAACACACGTTCTCTCTCTAAGCAAAAGCAAGTCACAGCGATGCGGTCATCTCCAAAACAAACTAGCCTCACAACACAAACACGCACAGCTCATAAAACACCACAAGCTATAATGGAAGTGCCTAAAACACCAGCACAAACACGTGTGCTCAGTGTGTCTTACTTTGATTTGATAGGGCGTCTCATAGCTCCTATGAGGACTGAATCCAGCACACAGTTTGAAGAGACTTTTCATGGCTGAACATGACTGTCTAACACATCTGTTTACCGCTCATGAGTGCTGTACTCATCATCTGTGCTGGAGCATGACAGCCCCTGCTCCATTACTAAAGCAGGGAAACCCTGTGGGACATACACCTGTCAATCAATGATCACCTGACCCTTCAGGGGGCGGAGTCTGGAGTTGGGGTCTGATTTTTAGTGGAAAGATCAGCATTCTAGTATGCTACTACTCTAACTATTTTTATAGCATTGTTTTGCAAAAAAGTAGTATGCAGTTCAGGTCAGAACTTACCTAAGAATTCAGTTCAGTAGTTAACTTACTACTCACACTATTTTTACTGTATGCAGTATATATAGTGTGTACAATATGCAAATATTTCTATAAGGGATATCTAAATGACTCCAAGTTTGGCTAGTTAGTACAAGTCCTTTAGCACCTGATGTAACCCCCGTGCTGCTTCTGATGCCTAAGCTCAGTAAAACAGAGAGCAGCTCCAGAGGTCAGAGGTCAGATCTGTGCGTTTGTACCTTGTCACTGTCCACAGTGTTCTGAGAGGTTCTGGATGCGATGGAGATTGTGTCCGGCTGACTGCTGCCATCTCCCTGACTGTCAGCATCTTCACCAGCCTCCCTGCAACCAAACACACAAATAAAAGTCAGATTAGGGATGTGCCCGAAGCAGAATACTTTAAACGAATAACGAATTCAAACAAATAATAATATTCGGCAGATACAGTCAGTCCTTGTTGTTGCTGGATAACAGGAGAGCCAGGTGACAGTACAGTATTTTAGACCACTGATTCTCAAAGTGTGGTACACGCGGGCTACCTCTAGTGGTACGCAGAGGAATCACTAAATTAAATCTAAATGAATGTTAAAACACTTTTAAAAGTTTGCAAAGTTGCTAAATGAAGCCTGTGTTAATTTTTGATCAAGTACTGTACATTTTTTACTTTACATTAGTACATTTTTTTCTCTTTTTTTTTTTTTACTTTTTAAGTACAGTATAGTTTTTATTTAACTTTTAGGTACAGTACATTTTAATTTAATCATTTAAGTTTTTTTATTTACCTGTATGTAAGCACGGTGCAGTATTAATGTTCAAACTGTGTATTTACAATGTTAAAGTGGCCGACAATAATACATATTCTTATTAGTAATAAAACAGCCTCTTTTGATTTGTGCATAGCTGTAGCTGAATAATTAGGCCTACTATGCTATTGTAGTTTAATGTTGGTCATTATGGTGGTACTTGGAGAAATATTTTCTGAGGTGGTACTTGGTGTAAAAGTTAGAGAACCACTGTTTTAGACAATGCAAAAGTGACACAATCTCATTGTATTCACAACTATTGACATTTTGGCGAATTTGTGACAAATTTGTATGAATTTGTAAGATCTCATTCATACCTTTTTGCATCTGCTTACACCCCACTGATTGTTATATTTAGGAGTGGAGCTTCATGCTTTTTTCTAAAAATTGCATGTTTTGTACAAATCATATCATACAAATTCATTAGAAAGCACAACTTCATACTATTATTAATTTTTCTAATGAGATCTGGTAAGAATAAAAATGTGTCGCTTTGCTGTTTCTGTTGTGCAGTAGCCATCTGCACATTTAAATAGCTTTAAAGAAAAGATATTTACAGAAATTTTGTAATAATAAGGAATCAAGTTATAAATTATAACAGGCTTGTTTGCCATATGTTAACCATGAACAGAACAGAATTCCATTTAAAAAGGGCTTTATTTTGGACAAACTTTCTTTCATTTCAAATTTTCCCTGCCCACATCCAGTTTTATCAGAATACAGATACAAATTATTTTACTATTGCAATAGATATTGGCTTCACTGCACATCCTTATTCCCTTGCGCACACATTTTAACAAGCAATTGAAGCTTGCATGAGGAGAACAAGATGCCAAATGTTTATACATGAACATAAGCCTCCTGCATTGTCATGCATAAATGTTTATGAATATTCATGAATGTAGTGTTTGTTCTCATTCTTTCTACAGATTTACATTTAGTCATTTAGCAGATGCTTTTATCCAAAGCGACATACAAATGATCTGATCTACAAATAGCAGCATTTACAACTGCAATATCTTTGAGAGCTGAGATTATGATTATATTATGAATTAAGTCAGTGTTTCATTTTTAGGACTGTGTGTGTAGAGTATGTAAGTACAGTATGCAATGGCAGAGAGTGTCTGACCTCTTGCTGTTGTTGCGGGGTTTGGCTGGGGTTTTGGGAACGTGGATTGGTTCCTTCAGCGCCCCCTTCAGGTGAATGATTCTCTCCTGGATGACCTCTCGGATGTTTTTAATCCATTCTTGCTTCACTTCAATACTGGACGCCTGACACAGACACAGTCATGCACATTAAAAACAGAAGATCCATGTTTTATTCCAAAAGGACAGCAGGACGACAGAGCAATCATGAAAACAATCAGGAAATGTTTATGAAAATCTTTGCTCATTAGAAATTTCACTGACTGGAACGTGTTTATGAATACTTACCAATCTAAAAGTAATTTACTTCTAATGAAATGGTAAATAAAATATTAAAATGGAGTAAATAATGTACCTTGAGGACAGTCTTGTTGTCGGATGAGGGTGTGCGTCCCACCCACAGGGCAAATTTACACGGGTCTCCTTCCACATGTTCTGTCACCCCCAATTCAGAAGTCTGCAAACGCAGAAAAATCAGAACAGCAAATATTATAATGAATTCAGTATCCATGAAAAATCTATTTAAGAGCATAAGAATATGGAGTATTTAAGAGTGAGATAACCCAAAGTGAATTTAACTGAAAGCGGAACTCTAATAAATTTGTCTAACAAAATTGAAAGAATTTCCTCAGTAAAATCCTAAGTAGAGTCTTAAATTGTGTTTGCAAGACAATTCCAGATGACCAGAAGAAAACCAAAGGCACATCTGTATCTGTTCACAGGCATACTGAACACAGAGAGAGGGGTGACAAACGCCCCATCTGGTCCACACACCTGTACGGGCTGCTTCCAGGTATGTGTGGAAACACTTAACAGAGTTACACAATGTGGTAAAACAGATGGGAAATGTCAAATTCAGATATAACTGTGTTCATGTGTGCACTAACTGACCCTCACACGGGTCTTTCCTTTCGTTTATGACACTGAAATGATCTAAAACAGGGCTCAAAAAGGATTTATTTCTGCTTGCTCTCATTTATTTCTTTGAGAAATAAATATATTATATGATTTTTTAAAAATATGTATAATATTTAGAATTTAAATCAAAATATTACAGTTTTTCTCGATTGCTTAAACATTTCTTGAAATCATGCCTCTTTTTTTGAGAAACTCTAAACACAAATCCAAATCCAACTTCTAACTCAATTTCCCAAACTTCCTATATTCAGATCAAAATGAAGCTCTCCACTCAAAACAACTCAGTCTTGCTGAAAAACCAAACTTTGCTCTCAGACATTAAACACAAACACTAAAACACACACACACACACACACACTACAACACAGTTTTACACACTGATGAGATAAATTCAAAACAATACTACAAAAACCGGTAAAAAGTGTGGTACTCCCCAAATGTTTTATTCCTCAATTTAATGTACTGTAGAGTACAGTACAATACAACGAACAGCAACAAAAAGAATTATAGATCTGGTGAACTGTTACTGTAAAACTCTACACACAAATCCCTACATTTCTCAGTGCTTACAACTTGTGGTCATTTAGAAAGCACTAGCATTAAATACTATTCACTCAGGTCTGCAAAGTTTGAGCTCAATTAGCACACAATTACCCAAGTGGAAACACTAGGTGTCAAAATTTATCACACACCAATCAGAACCTTCGATGGACAGATAAAAGGGCCAAAGTCATCTCCCAGTTTTTCTCAGTCGCTTTGGTGCATTTCTCAGATCAGAAATGAAATTCTCAAAACTACTTGCTCAGCCTCCACATCATCTAGTCACTTGTGAACATCATAAAGTTTCGTCATAAGTTTCTCATTCTTTTGATCAAGTTGTGATTGCTTTGGTACACTCATGCAACTGATTATGTACATTTGTCTGCGGTTTCCTACATCAACAGTTGCTATTGTCATGTTGCTCAAAATGTATTATATAGTTCTCTGTGCAATAGTCTTACCCCTCAAAACCTCAAGTTATTAGTTCATATAAGTCATTACGGTAAATACGGTAATCATATCCATTTTTTTCAATCAATATCCCACAAACATTAATGTATAAATTTGTACTTTTGAAATGGATATAGCCTTCTGCATTTCAATACAGTAACTGTCATCCAAACTGCTGCCATAGTTTACAGCAGGTGAGACTAGTGCAGTGTTATATTGATATTAACATGACTAAGCATTTTGAAAATCTTGTTTGTGAACAATGACACAAGGACTTTTCATTCTGATGGCACTGATATGTTCATTGACAAATACTTACTTTTGAGAGATCAACTAAAGATTTTGAGTAAGTTACAGGCTTTTGCAGGAAATCCATTGTGTGAAGCTGTTTGTACGAATTGTTTTGAGAAATGTACATCTTTGCAAATATTACAGTAAGGATGATTCGAGAAATGCACCAAAGTGACTGAGAAAAACTGTATACAGGTTTGAAACAATGGATCCAGTGAGATGTTAAGGAAGAGGTCAAGGACAGGCACAGAGGAAGAGGAGAAGGAGTGGGGAGTAGAGAAAGAAATTAAGGAAGAGGAAGAGTAGGAGGTGGACAAGGAGTACAGAGAGGAAGAGGAGGAAGAGGAGAAGGAGAAATAGGAAGATGAGGAGAAAGAGGAAGAGGAGGAAAAGAAGGAGGAGGAGGATGACAACATGGAAGAGAAAGAGGAAGGGCAAGGGCAAGAAGACAAACAGTCCCATATATTTTAGTTGATGCGTGCCAGGGTTGGATCAGGCATGCAAGAGGATTTTACCCCCGCTGCCTGGCCAGGGCCAGTATAGCCTGGCTGTGACGTTGAAGAACCATGTTGCTAATGCTGATCCCTGTCCCAAACCAAAGACGGGATGCTGGGGCAGAATAATTATTTTTTGTTGTTGTTTGCTGTATTGTACTGTACTCTACAGTACATTAAATTAAGGAATAAAACACTTGGGGAGTACCACAAGCAACACTTACAGTTTTTCTCATTTGCTAAGACACACTCAAGTGAAACTGGGATCCACTTGATCTTCATCATCACATTCTTAGCACAGCAGAAGTCTTCACACATTTTTCACACCCTTTGTTAAAACAGTCAGCACAGATCTCATTGAAAGACCCCAAACTCTATTGGATTCGCTGTGTTAAACAAAAGGAAAACATCTATTCACAGCTGATAGAAAGTACTTGCATAATTATGAATCTCCAATGCACCTGTGGGAAACTTGTTTGCACAACTCTTCAATCATCAATCAATCCTCATCCCTCTACAAAAGATTCCACCTCTGTCCTGCTATTTGCAAGTATGGATCAAAGAAGCCAAAGGCATGGAAGGAGAGTAAAAGACCATGACAGGGTCCAGAGAAAGAGAAGTTTACATACATGGTGGAGGAGCTGCATTACTGTAGAAGGAGAAAATACAGCTCAAGCTTCAAATGAAATTCTGGAAACAATTATTGACCATGTCAACAATCATAGTTCATTCTTTAGAGAGGCTGGACAAAGGGTCCAACCCATTCTGAGTCGGAGCACAAATTACAACATGCAAGTCACAACGTTACTGTATACCATTGTGTATTTCAGCTTTACGTTATTTCCCTGTTGGCAGAACAAATCGTGTCTATGTTTCATCAGTCCCATTTATGTTTGTCATAATGTCAATTTTGATATGCTTTATTATAGTTATTGCAATGCATTGCTATACCATACAGTTACATGCAACTGGAATAATTTGCTCTATTTGTATTATTATTTTTTCTGGAGAATAATGTACTTGAAGCTGAAGGCAGCACATCACAAATTAATTTATGTGGAAAGTGAGGAGACGCGGGAGGATCATTTATTGGGCAGAGGGTCACTGTTGCAGTGCAAGGTCAGAGGGGCGCCAATATCACCATGTGTGCTGCCATCTCCATTGATGGTGTCCTTTGCCACATTCAAACTATCAGGTCAATACAGAATGCCTCATCACATTTTTTGATGCACTAAATGAAAGACTGGTTTTCTAAATTTAAATGAAAGTCATTTTGGCTATTGAGCTTCAGTATCACCCTTTGTGTTAACTGTTTTGAAAATGTGATGTCTGAGTGGACAAATGTGTTTAAGCAATTGAGAAAAACTGTATTACCGGTTTTTGTGGTATTGTTTTGAATTTATCTCATCAATGTGTAAGACTGTGTAGTAGTGTGTGTGTGTTTGAGGGTTTGTGTGTCATGTCTGAGAGTAAAGTTTGGTTTTTCAGCAAGATGTTGTTTTGAGTGGAGAGCTTCATTTTGACCTGAATATAGGAAGTTTGGGGAATTGAGTTAGAAGTTGTGGATTTGTGTTTAGAGTTTCACAAACAAGAGACATAATTTCAAGAAATGTATTTAAGCAATCGAGAAAAACTGTAAAAAAAAATCGTACAGACCCCAAACTTTTGAACAGCCTTATGTGTGTAGACTGAGTGATATAACTAGGTACCAGTAGTTTGTTCTTGTAGATGTATTTGGATCGTCCTGCTGAGTCTTTGATTTCTTTACTGAAGACGAGGGAGATCTCGAAGAGGAAGAGGTGGCGGTCTCGTCCCTTACGGATCAGTGATTTGGGGTCCCACACCTGGAAGGTGTCCTGCAGGATGAGCTCACCCTGAACATCCAGATTCTCATCAAAGCCTGACGGAAGAAAACATCACTTCAGAGGCTTAAGTGTATCTGTGGAAAGTGTGTGTGAGTGAGTGTGTGTGTGTGTGTGTGTGTCTGAGAGTGAGTGAGTGAGTGAGTGTTTGTGTGTGTGTGTGAGAGTGAGCGAGTGTGTGTGTGTGTGTGTGTCTGAGAGTGAGTGAGTGAGTGAGTGAGTGTTTGTGTGTGTGTGTGAGAGTGAGCGAGTGTGTGTGTGTGTGTGTGTGTGTGTGTGTGTGTGTGTGTGTGTGTGTGTGTTTGGTGATGTTGTACCCTCCAGCATGCTGACGTGCATGGCGTCGTTGGCTCTCTTTGGGACACTCAGCATGACCTCCAGCCCGTCTTTAATTTCACCTTTGCCTTCTTCACAGCAGGACAGCAGCTCCTGTAACCACACATACTGTCCTGAACACTACACAGCACACCAAACACAACATCTGACCTTCTCAAAGCAAACACTGAATGTCTGGGAGACACGCGGTACCTTGAGCAGCAGCTGGTATTTGGTGATTCTCTGCACAGGTTTGATGAGGTATGATGATATTGAGTTGGTCAGACCATGTCTCTTCTGAATCTCCTGTTCAGAGCAGACAAAAACAATCATCATATATGAACAGAGCATCATTCATACACCGATACTCTGAATACAGTGACATCCTCAGGGTCAGTGACTCACTGACTCCATCTACTGACCACTTCATAGTGCTCTATTGAACATCAATGAGTAATTTCATTTCAGCTAAATTTACTTCAGTTCATTACTATTTAAAAAAACACATGTAAGCAAATTACTGAAGATGCAAAAGATGTCAAAATACATTCTGAGTTATCAAATTGAAACTCATGTGTACTTACGTCAAAAAAACTCCCAGCATGCTCTAGGATGAGCTGACTGGAATCTGGTTTGTTTTTGCAGTACGTCACATAAATATTAAACCTATCAGCCTGAAACACAAACACACAAGCTTTAATTCAGCATATCAAAAGAAAACAAAAAGATTTGTCATCTTTAATTTCAGTGAATATTTGAAGTGTTTAGCTGATTGTGATTTCATTTTTTGTTATTTTATTTTTTATTATAAAATAAAATACAGAATATTACATACATTAGAAAACAAACAAACAAAATAAATAAATAGTTAAAAAAAAACATAAATTGTGTGAGTTGTTAGGTGCACAACAACATAAACAATAACATCATTTTCTGAGCAAATGTAATATTTTATAAACACTCACCCATGTAACAAAGCAATGGCCCACATCCTCAGGTAACTGCTCATAATTGATCAGCTCTTTCAGAAATATACTATAATACACACAAAAAAACATGCAAATGAGTCGTAATCACTGCATTTCCATATCACATGGGATACACAATTTGCATATGTATCATTTTAATTGGAAAGCATATTAGTCACCTCTTTCATCTGCGAAAATAAGAAAACTGTGTGTATGCTGATAAAAAGCTCAGTGGCTTATAATAGGCTAAAAATGTAATTAATATTTGATTTAATGAGAGAAACTCACTTATTATGGAAGTCATAAATCTCCTGGATGTTTCCAAAGATGATGTGCTCTTTGTTGGCAATTCCTGAAGGGATTTCCTCTACACCATTGGTCATCTCCCACAAATATGTCTAATAAATAAATCACACAAAAAGAAGTGAGTAGACGCAGGAATTTACTGTCTGCAATCATTGGCATGCAATATCTCAATGTACACCCTTGTAAAAAAGTATATATTTAAAATACATTTATTTCATACTAAGTATAGATCAAATCAGATTTACTGATATAAAAATTATAATTAAACTTTACTTATTACTTGCATATTACTTGTGCACAATGCACTTTTCTTTAAATGCAAAATATTTAAAGTGTACATGAAGTATACTTGCAATAGTTCCACTTCAGCACAATAAAATATACTAATTGTAATTCAGCACTACTTTTGTACAATTAAAGTGCATTAAGTACAAAATCCGTTGTTCCCATTTAGAAGACTTTAAGTATACCAGTTTAGTATACTTAAAGTACAATTGCAGGACATTTTATTAAGTTCACAAATATAAAAATGTATTTGTAGTATACTTAGCATGAAGCAAATGTATTTCAAATACATTTAAGTATATTTATTTTTCACTATGGCAGTAGATGTACAATAAAGACCTTTAGCATCTTACACGGGTCGTATCATGGCAAACGTATTTCTTTTAAAACAATGGATTGATGTACATATAAACAGAGATATAGAAGACTTAAAGGTAGAGCAGCAAAAATGTTTAAATAAATATTTATTAATATTAATAAAACTCAAACACTTACCTCTAAACATTCATGCAAGTCCCTCACATAAGCCTTTTCTGTCTGTAAAAGCTCTGCTATAATAAACCTGCAACAATACAAAGCAGAGACCGATTATAAGGGTCTGAAACTGTGATGTGTGTGTGGAGCTGCTGTCTGGAGGCTGTGTATGATCATTTACTCTTTCTTCCGGGCTGATTTCCTCTTTTCCTCGTTGATCTCGTGGTTGGGGTCACGCAGTTTGACCTCTGGGTCAGTCAGACTGGCTGGAATGATATCCAACTCCAAATCCTTATTATCCTGAAACACACAAACACACAATCAGATCTAAAAAATAAAATAAAATAAAATAAAATAAAATAAAATAAAATAAAATAAAATAAAATAAAATAAAATAAAATAAAATAAAATAAAATAAAATAAAATAAAATAAAATAAAATAAAATAAAATAAAATAAAATAAAATAAAATAAAATTATATATATGTTATGGACAGAGGGTCACTGTTGCAGAATTGTTATGTTCAGAACACCCTGCTGCTATGTGTGGTCTATGCACACTGTATGTATTCATATTACAAACAAAATGAATAAAAAATTAATGAATAAAATATGTATATACAGTGCTGCTTGAAAGTTTGTGAATTTTTTTATATTTTTATATTTCTGCATAAATATGACCCAAAACATCATCAGATTTTCATTTTGTTGTCTAGCTGGAATGCAGTGTGTTCTTTTCTTCAGTGGTGGTCAGTAACGAAGTAGCTTTACTTCGTTACTGTACTTAAGTACATTTTTCAAGTATCTGTACTTTACTGGAGTAGCTTTATTTTGAATAACTTTTACTTTTACTTCACTACATTCCAAAGCATAAGATCGTACTTTTTACTTCACTACATTTCTTAAAACATATCGTTACTCCTTATAATACACCATGTGCTCCAAGACGCAGAAGCGGTGTCTGATTCATGAACAAACTGATTCTTTTCAATGAACCTGTTAAATCGGTTCACAAATCGCAACAAACGATTCATTCACGAATTGGAATGATCCAATTGCAGCTGTTCTCGAGTCGACAACTCACTGATTCAAATGATCCTTTTAGAGCGAGTCTCCAGTGAACTGAACTCACAAGTAAGAACTGGGAGATCTTGCAAGCGCGCACAGGCGCACAACTGATGCTGCGAAAAGTAAGTTACTAATGTCGAATTTTAGGATTAATTATTGTAACTGAAAATCATATTTAGGTCAAAACTGTCAGTTGTCACAGATTAAATAAAATAACTCATGCACGCTCATATTCCCCACTGCTGTAACGTTAGAAGTTTTATGAAAATGCTACGCATTTAGCCCTATGTGACATCTGTTTTTATATTGTTTATCAACAGTATACATTTTTATATTGTTTAGATCAACTAGCCGAGTAGACAGATATGAATGTTTATTCATAACCATATTGAAAATAAGAGAATATTGTTAGCTGATGCTAACTGTCTAGCTTACAAGCTTGCTGGTGCTAAGTTGAGGAAATTTTTAGATATAAAGTCCAAATATTTTTATTCAACCACCTAGATAGATTACATCTGAGGGTAAAAGAAAGGATGTGATGTTCAGGACATGGTTACTACAGTAAGATAAAAGTGGGAAGTGATGCCCTCTGGGGGTGTTTTAACACCACAGACAAGGTTTGTGAAGAAAAAAATCATTACGAAAATATAATTATATTTTCCTAATCCCAGGTATTTTGAGCAGTAGGATTAAAAATATGTGCTAATATAAAATTAAATTAAGTAGTCTATATAAAATTGCAAAATAAATCTATCAGTACTTTTTTACTTAAGTACATAAAAAATCGAGTACTTTTGTACTTTCACTCGAGTAAAATAAAAAAAAGCAGTACTTTTACTGGAGTAATATTTTATAATACTTATCTGTACTTTTACTCAAGTACTTGATTTGTGTACTTTGTCCACCACTGCTTTTCTCCAAACATAATAGCTTCTCATTTAAACCAATAAGCTCTATTTTTGTTTCATGCATCCATTAAACCTTTCTCCAATAGTTCTCTGGCTTGTCCACATGATCAATTTTCTTTTTGGAGAACAGTGGCTTTCTTCTTTCAACTCTGCCATGCACACCATGTTTGCTCAGTGTTTTCCTGATGGTGGGCTCATGAACATTAACATTAGCCAATGTGAGAAAGGCCTTTAGTTGCTTAGAAGTTACCCAACTTTTGCAACCTCGCAGACTATTACACGTTCTGCTTTGGAGTGATCTTTGTCGGTCGACCACTTCTCGGGAAGGTAACAGTGGTCTTGAATTTCCTTCATTTGTACACAATCTCTCTGACTGAGGGATTTTTTAGAGATACTAAATTTTTTGGAGTTTCACCATGACCACAACCTCTCCTAGGTCTTTAAAGATGGCTAAATTTAATTTAGTGAAACATTTTACATCTTTGACATACATGACAATTATTTTTTCAACATGCTTTCCCAACAGCAACACATTAATATGCAAATTAGATAAAGTGTATAGATACACTGTGTTTAATGGGAAAACCAGTTTATGGAAATTTGTACACATACATTGCATAAAACAAAATGGTATATCAAATCATTTTGTTATATATTTCATAACATAGTTGAGAATCATCCTTAAACAAAGCTTAGTTTGAAAACCTAATAATTGATTGGTGATCAATCCCTTTGTTTTTGCCTTTTGATGTATGTTCATGCTATTTTATTTTTTTTGAAAAACTGAGTCCTAGTGTCCTCTACAGAGGACATAGAATAAAATATGAATAAAATAAAATATTTAAAAAATGTTGTTTTCCCTTTTTTTTTTTAATGCTAAACAATGTAATAACATGAAAAAATACTAAAATCACAAAGGGGGGGGGTGGTCTCAGGAGGATATATATTTGTTATAATAAATTTTACATAAAAACAAGCAATTTCCTCTTAGCGATACAGTGCAGGTTAAGGGGCTACAAAGAAAGAAAATAAATAAATACATTAAAAAAAAAAAAAAATAATAATAATTATTATTATTATTGCTGGTTATGTGCAGTACCTCAGAGCTGATGCCCAGAGCGTTCTCCAGACTGCAGCGGTATTTGCCCATGCGCAGGGAGAAATCTCTGTAGCGCTTGTCCACTGCCGACACCCACTTCTTCAGCTCGGTGACATGCGTGTGGCCCTTCTCCACAAAATTATCTGCCAGCTGGATCAACATCTTCACTTTCTCTTTAGTTTGCTGCGTCACACATGAACATTATGTGTGTGAGTGTGTGGTGTGATCATTTATGCTCAACACGCGTCATATCGTGCAAAGTGACAAGATGCATCTTTTAAAAGTTCCTCAGAGAAAATGACTTGTTTGAAGAGTTCATGTGGCAGTATGTGTCACGCATTAGAGACTAATAGTAAATGCAGGAGGAAGAGGTGAGGGGAAGTGTTTGTGTCTCTGTACCTTGGCAGAGACGCGGAATTCTTCGTATTCTTTGAGCAGCTCCTGAGTTTTCTCCACCGAGTCTCCAGGGGACGTGTGAGAGGCGAGATACACCTCTCCAGCCTCCTCGATCCACTCTAACGCCTGGCACAGAGACAGACAGACTCCATCAGATGATCCCAATCAACACACAAATCAGTCTGTACAGCTGAAGTGTCCTGTGAGGTCTGGGATTCACACACCAAACATTCACCAAATCAAAAACACCCAATGAAGAATGTTGTAATATTATAATAAAGTGAGTGTGTGAAAAAAATTATTTGAACGTAATGTAATGGAACTATATCTGCCAGCATTTTACCTTTATGTTTTATATTATTGAGTTATGAGTAAGACTCGGATGACTTTATGGTGTGACTGGGGAAGGTTGTAACACTAAAGATCATCCGCGTACAAATATGAAAATTTCCTTTAATAAAAGTACCAATCTACGGAAGAGGATTAGGGCCAAACAATAATAAAAAAATAAACCATCTCGAGATTAAAATCGTACAATTTCGAGAAAAAAAGTTGAAATAAAATGTTGAGAATAAACTCTTTAAATTACAAGAAAAAAGTCATGAAATTAAAAAAAAAAAGTCATTAAATTTCAAGATAAATGTCTAAATAAAATGTTGAGAATAAACTTGTTAAATTACGAGACTTTTGTCTCGAAACTTAATGATTTTTTTCTCGTAATTTAACAAGTTTATTCTCAAAGTTTTATTTTAACTTTTTTCTTTAAATTTAACAAGTTTAATCTCGTATTATAATGACTTCAATCTCGAGATGGTTCCTCTTCCATACCAATCTAACCTATTTTTTTATTATTATTATTATTATTATTATTATTATTATTATTATTATTATTTTTAAATAAATCTTAAGGTTGTTGTTTTTTTTTTTTTTTTAATGAATTGAAATATCTTAAACAGTTAAATAATTATCTTATTTAATATCTTAAGTAGGAAATACTTATAAATAGGAAACATATTTTTGTTTGTCACTATTTACAAACCGCTACACGAAGCGCACCGAAATAGAGAAGGTCTCAATGTACGTTTTTAAAACTTAACTACTTCATTTGACACAGTGTGTCACTTTGCGTCTCACAGTCTTAAAAACACAGCATAGGTTGTACATGCCAAAGAAATACAACTCCGTACAATGCTGTCTAACACATGTGACCAATTATTAAAAATCATTGCAGAATTCAAGAATGTGTCTTCTGTGTGTCTTCACAAAAGCGCAACACATATTCATTCATGCAGATGAAAATAAATACACAAACTAAAAAAAGTGCAGTTGCCAGAGTCTGCAAACACACACAAACACACACACACACACACACACACACACACACACACACACACACACACACACACACACACACACACACACACACACACACACACACACACACACACACACACACACACACACACACACACACACACACACACACACACACACACACACACACACACACACAAACACAAACAGTGATGTTAAGTGCAGTTCAGTGTTTTCACCTGTTTGGTGCTGCGTTCAAACACCACATACTGCTGACACTGATCCAGACGCCGCTTCTTCATGGTCCAGAAATGCAGAACTCTGTTTTCCCTCTGTAGCAGCTCATTCAGGATGGCTATACAAATGCAATACAACGCACATGACAAATGATTAACGTGAATAAATGAATGACTGGATAAATCAAGAACGAAGACTTCTAAGCCAAAAAAATAAAGAGAATATGAAAAGATGGACACATATTTATCAGATTGTGATATAATCAGCTTTGAAGCTCTGACCTTTGACCTGTTGCTCAGGGCCGCGAGTGTTGCTAGATGATCCCTGAGTGCTGACATTATTCCGATGGATATATTTCAGAAAAACCTCAGCGTTTCGCCTGGCCAGAGTACATGCCTGAGGAACACAGCAGACTTTACAGATCCAAAACAGACCCTCACACACACACACACGCACACACACACGCACACACACACACACACACACACACACACACACACACACACACACACACACACACACACACACACACACACACACACACACACACACACACACACACACACACACACACACACACACACACACACAGTGCAAAGCTTGGGCTGGATTTCTTGATATTAATTTTGCATAAAGATAAAGATACAGGAAATTGTCCCTGCTCTTCTGTAAGAAGAGCAGAGAGAGACCAGCAAGTTAAATAAATGCAGGAGACTCTTTTGTGATTGTTATTATTAAGTTGGTAACTTCATCTGGACTGACACTGATCGAGCATTTGAGAGATCAGTTCAGTTCAGTTCAGTAGTGACCTTGAGAAAAGCCTCTTTCTGCTCCAGGTGTTTGCTGATGAGCGGCAGAACATGATCCATCTCTGCTGAAGATCCCAGTTTATCATGAGCTCCACACCAGTCCTCATCTCTGCGGTACTCCTGCTCCAGACTCTCCAGCACGCTACACACCTGTGAATAAGCCATTCGCATGACATTTAGCATGACGCAGGGTTGGGTAACTAGCTGTCACTAGTGTGTCACTAGCTGGTTAGATATTATTGATATAAATAATTTAATTATATAATTTAGTGTATTTACTGTATATTTCATTATTTTATTTAAAATTTTATAATTACCTTTTAATAATACTGTTTAAAATGTAAATTGTATCTTTTATAATAAAATTATGAAATTATTTTCCAGACCTGACCCCAGCATGGTTCTTGCTCAATGCAAGAGTTTTTTTAAACCATCAAGTGTCCCCTTGAAGAAGACCCCTTTGCATCTCATAATCAACAGTTATTTGCTAGCAAAATGTGAAAATAAGTACACTTTAGCATACTTTTAAAAAGAGTACTTAGTATGAAATAATATACTAATGTAAAGTTTTTGGACACTTAGGGTCAAATTACTAACAGCTTGCGCCAGCGCAAACCGTCTTTTGGCATTAAAATAGTAGGGTAGACTGAGTATATTTGAGACATGTGCACAGTTGAAACACCTTAAATAACTTGTGTACACAAAAACCCAGAGCCACGATTTTTGCTCCCCATGTGTGTGTGTTAGTGTTCTCTTTGATCGTGGGAAATTTGAAATGTGTGCGTCTTTCCCCCCCGAAGATATTGGCAAAAGTTTTTTTTCCAAGGTGAGATTTTCATTGTTTCATTCTTTCATGATTGTTAAACTTAACATATATCATTGCAAATGGTACTCTGTGCTCTAAAAAATAGACATATTTTTATGACATTGTGCCATGCAAGGTCTTTTCATAATCTAGAGAAATGTGCGAGCATGTCAGTGGGGTACGGTTGAGACACAGCGTATCAACTGTACCCGGATTGGTCTCCTATTGCTTCACATGCTGTTTAGTTGTACAGTGTCATGATAATATGATAAAACTCACATTTACACATATGCTCAGCAATTTCTGTTAAAAAAATGATATTTGTGATATTTCAACTGTCTATTCTTAATGGACATATTTTCTAACATGAATGTTAAAAGGATTATATAGCATTTTAAGAAATATACAAGGTGGTAAAGTGGGTACAGTTGAGACACCCTTTATAGGTTGCTATGTGCTGTATACAGTAACAGTCCAATCATAGAAAATAAAATGCATACAGAGGCTGTGTGTGTTTCTGTACTGGTATTACCTACGTTACGGGGACCAAATGTCCCCACAAGTATAGTAATACCAGTAAATTCACCTTATGGAAATATTTTTTTAGGATGAAACAAGCTTATAAATCATACATAATGATTGAAAATGTAAAAATGCAGAAAGATCCGAGTGATGCATAGGTTTAGCGGTAGCGTTAAATAATATATGGGTATGTATATTGTTATTTTTACTGTTATGTTTACATTTATACTGTTTGCCATATATTTTTGTAGTGTCAAATATGTGTTCCTGTTTTGTTTAACTGAATCTGAATTAAATAAAGCAAATAAATACATTTATTTTTAAACTGTAATTATTTAAAACTGTAATTTTGTCATTTATTACATTTGCTATAAATGGTTAGCCAGCTTTAGAGCATTAAGAATGGGTGTCTCAACTGTACCATGCTACTGTTTCAACTGTACACCATATGGGTAAAGTTGAGACAAAAATGCACCTCATGTTTATGAGCTAATTGTGGAAAATATGAACTACTTATGGCTATTATCAATTTATGATAATTTAGTACACAAGCCAAATAAATATCATGTGAAAAATCACTTCATTTCAGCATCTAGTTTTTGTGTAGTGATTAAAAAAGCAGAAAGCGTCTCTACTGTACTCAGTCTACCCTACTGTCAGGTTTTACTAAAGACACGCAGTGACGAATTAGTGCTGAAAAGGCATGGACACAGTAATTTTTGCACCTGACCTTATTGAATATGCATTTCTAGGAGTTTCCCTTTCAGACGCAAAAGTTATGGGAGGAGAGTATTCAAATGAATCACACGCCTTTTACTAACGTTTGCGCTCATCAAATTACTGGTATTTGTGCCATTATTTAACGGCCAAATAAAGCATGTCTTGAAATGGCTGTAATTATTGTTGCTAGGAGAGGCACTGCAGTGAACAGAGAGCGTGTGGTAGAAGGTAGAGGATTTTTTTCACATGTATTAATTTATTTAGAAAGCAAGGAGAACACATTGTCCAAACATATTGTTTGCCAAGCCAAGCTATTTTTAATTTGCTTCAGGAAATAAAAAATGACTTGGAACCCTCAGCTAGGAGTCACGCAATACAAGGTCTATCAAAACTTCTAGCAAACCTTCATTTTTTGGCCTCCGGTTCTTTTCAACGTACTGTGGCTTCTTTATTTCTTTATTCTTTATTTGCGACTATGCTAATTGCCGCTGCGTTTGGTACATTGCGTTGGTCAATATGTAAATGAGATGTTGCGTCTGTGTTCTTTAATTTGCGCGTTGTTAGTAAATCACCCGCAGAAATTTCCACGCCCATCTGCACTATTTTGGAATTGCGCTCTCGTGCTAATTTGCCCTGTTTAGTAAAACTGGCCCTTATTTGCATGTTATTTACAATTACATTAAAATGTATTATAGCTAAAATTGAAATAAGTTGAACTTTACTGAAATGCCCACTTTAGTAGGACTTCAGTGCATCTACACTGTACATTTGTAATTGCATAATTGCATTGTCTGATTAAGGTGCAAGGCCAAAAGGTATGAATAATCATTTAAAATGCATAAAGCTAAAATAATAATCGGTAACACTTTATTTTAGAGTCTCTTAACTAGTTGCTTATTAGCATGCACATTACTACAATATTAGCCATTTATTAGTACTAATTAAGCACATATTAATGCCTTATTCTATATGACCTTATTCTACATCCCTAATCCTACCCAATACCTAAACTTAACAACTACCGCACTAACTATTAAAAAGCAGCAAATTAGGAATTTATTGAGGGAAAAGTCATAGTTAATAGTGAATAAGTGTTCCCTATTCTAAAGTGTTACCATATAATCTAATGTGACTAAACTTGCATACCATGTATTTAAATATATTTACATGACATACTTACATTACTTATATTACATATTATGTAATGATAATGATGAAGATTTTCAGTGGTGGCCAAAATTATTAGAACAGCTAAAAAGTTATTTTAAGTCAGTTATTTCTATCTTTTGTTGTAGTGTGTCAGTAGCAAATTTATATTTCTTTCGCCATTAATTGTAATAATCCAGTGAGATTTTTGTCTGACAACAGCCAGTGCTCCACACAGAGATCTGGTCTCATCATCATTCAGTCCGTCTGGAATGACATGAAGAAACAGAACAAACTGAGACAGACTAAATCCAGAAGAACTGTGGTAACGTCTCCAAGATGCTTCAGGAAACCTATCTGCAAAGCTACAGTACTGTTTTAGGCACTTGTGTAAAAATAATGAAGCATCTTGGAGATGTTGCCACAGTTCTTCCAGATATTTCCTACTGACACACTACAGCAAAAGATAGAAATAACTGACTTAAAACCATTTTTTAGCTGGTGAAAATACTAGTGTTCTAATAATTTTGGCCACCACTGTATATTACATATAAATTATATTACATTTAAATATAACAGCAAATAATATGCTACAGTTAAAATTCTAATCAAGTACTTTACACCTGCTTTACACTACAAGTGCACATTCAACACAATAAAGCATGCATTTTTTCACATTGGTAATGTGCCACTGAAACTAATCTTGGGACACCTGGCTGTCTTTTGTAGTACTGTAAGTCTTCTAGGGTTGTATCAGCCATGGTGAAGTGATGCAGAATCCAGGAGGATCAGCTGATATGTGTGTGTTTCTCAGCACCTGTTCTGATGTCTTGTAGAAGGCCACGGAGGCGTTGACCAGCTTGAGTCTGTCTTCCATCTTCAGCATTAGCTGCTGCCAGTGTACTGCCACCTTCTCAGCACAGCTGCGGATGGCCTCAGGGTCAAAGTGTCCAGCCTGTAACATGATCTCTGCCTTCTGCTGCACCTGCAGTGCGCTCTGATGAGTCTTCTGAAGAGAGTTGGCATGGAACAAAGACTACAGGGAGAGAAGAGAGAGAGAGACCAGCAAGTTAAATATACCTTAGCCTGGAGGTCGACAGCAAAAGCAGCAAACAGTAACTATGGCACTAACCAAACCACTATCATACAGTGGTGGTCCGTAATGAAGCATTTTTTGCATACATTTAGATAAAGTATCTCTACTTTATAATTTTTTTTTTGGGGGGGGGTAAAAAACTTTTACTTTTACAAAACAAAATATTGTACTTTCCACCGCATTACATTTACAGTCTTTTGAAATCATTTTGTCACCAATTTCAGAACCTGACACAAAAGTCAAAAGTCATGTTGCATACATACGTATCTTTAAAGAAGCCTTGCATTTGCAGAATTATTGGTTCAAATAACTCATTTATCATGAAATATCATAGAAACATTACTTTAGATCACCCACACAGAAGACACACAGAGTTTCACTGTGTACACTCAAAAAAATGCTGTGTTTTATTATTGATTTTCTTTTACAGTTTTTTTTACAATCATTTTTGCACTATTAACAGAACCTTAATGTCATTTTTTTTTCTTCAAAACTGTAGACACATAATTCACAACTGATGATCAAAATGCATGTTTTTCAAAACACTTTTCAAAATCACTGTTTCAAAATGACACAACTTAACATCATTTCAAAATGCAACTTATGCATTACATCTGAATTGAGTGTTTATTCATTTCATTATGATGAAATAACTATCAATTGCTACAACTGCTCAAAGTGCTACGTAACTGTTGCATTACGAAATAAAGCAACTGAGGACTGAGTATGTTCAGGTATTATCATTTTGAAGATGCCTGTCTTGCAAGATGTAATGTCTTTTTAGAGGGTGATAGAGCTGGAAGCTGATGAAAACCATTCATATTTTTGGATGAGGCAGGCTTTATCCCTGCCCAGAGATGGAGGAGAAGTTGAGAGCCCAGCGGTTGAGAGGGACCCAGAACGATGTTCTCTGTGGGGCCCGACCACCCCCCACTGAATGTGATTTTGAGGGGAAATCAGTGCAGTGGGCCCAGAATTCCTAACAACAGAGAGCGAGAGCAATCACGGTTTCAAGCTCATCCACAGTTTATCACCTTGTACCCCCATACTCCCCTTTTCTTACTGTAACCTGACTGAGGAGTTTTTTTTCTCCACATGGAGGTGGAAGGTTCACAATAGGCTCCTCACTAATAAGCCACTCTTCTCCAGGCCATGGATGACGCGTGCAATGGCATCACAGGAGGAGACCAATGTCAGGCCTGTATTTGCCATGCAGGAAGATTTTTTCCAAGATCTTTAGCTAATGAAAACATCCATTATGATGTGGATGAGAACCTGTGGCCAAATTCACAAGACAGGGTTGATAAAAACATAGAAGTGCAGTGAGGAACACTCCAGTTTACTTACAGTTTACAGTTTTACTGTAGGCCGACTGTAGTTTTATTTTTATTATTATTATTATTATTTTTTTTTTTTTTTTGGAAAAACCTAAATTTTGAATTTTAAAGTTTTGTTTAATGATTCCAGTGTCTGTACTTTTCTCTCTAGTCTATTACAATGATGTGTAAATGTGTAGAACCATAATGAAAGCTGCATAATATGTTTTGAACAACTATATTTAATGATTGTACTATCAACTACACATTGAAACTATGGGTATCTTGTGTGTTGGGTGAACTAAAGTAATGTTCCCATAATGTTTCATAATAAATGACTATTTTGAACCAATGTTTCTGCAAATGCAAGGCTTCTGTAAAGATATGAACGCAATATGCAAAGTTATGAACATTGGACAGCCTATGTTACAAATAATGACTGTTTTGAGTTTTGTGTCTAGAGTTTTGAAAAATGACATGAAGGTTATATTATTAGTGCAAAAATTATTGTAAAAAACTGTAACCCAAATGTTGCAGCTTGTTGGGTCATTTTATTGGGTTGTTTTTAATATTTTTACCCAGGTACTGGGTAGTTTTTCTGTAACTAAGTTGCTGGGTCATTTTTAACGCCGAGTTATTTTTTTTCTGCCCAACCGCTGGGTTGAGCCTGTCTCTGGCGAAACAACCCAGCTGCTGAGTTACAGTCAGAGCACGGGATTTTTGAGTCCACTACAGGAGAGAGTGGTTTTCAGCACCGCCGATTTGGTGCACTTCTTCAGCGAAATAAAGGTTACATTTTATTTCATGTATAAAGTCTTAACTGTGCTGTATATTATATTATTTTACGCAACGCAACATAAGGACGAGATGTCAGTGTGTCAGCTGCAGTCGCTTCGCATGATGGAAACGGCTTTTGCCTTGCATAACATAAATGGATTTTATTCGTTTTCGTTCTGAGTTTAATTTAATTTGATGTTAAAATATGTTCTCTAATCTCAGTACTGTTTGTTTATAGGCAGGTTATGGAGTCAGTCACAGCATCTTTCAGCTACGAGTGAAACGTGAGGCCGCAGTCTCCCCCGCGAACAGCATCCCTTTACCGGCTCAGATTTCGGCGACAGACTGACACGAGAATTAGCACTATTTCGATTGTAAGTGATTACAGAGAACAGTTGAATACACTTAAATTAAAATGCTACTTTTAAATGTTAGATTTTTTATTTCTAAAATGCTTGTTGAACGAGTTTAAATGTACGTAAATGTACGTATTGCAAATTATGCTGTATTCACCCAAATAAATTCAATCTGTCTTGTATTTTGTCCATGTGTTCTTGCTTAATAATAAATGTTCATCTTTTGATTATTGCTGTTGCCTCTAGTAATTCTGTGTGTGATCATTTTTTTTAATTTTTTTTTTTATTTCCAGCCAATTAAGGCAAACATTTTGAAACAATAGTTGACTTAAATAAAATCGAATTGACTCTTTAAATCACAAGCATTAAAGGAGACAGATAATTAAAAGTAAACAACTATTAGAGTATATCATTTGAGTATCTTTTATGGGACATCATCCAGCGGCCTTCCTACTCCAAACCGCTGACAGCTTTAGGTTTTCTACAGTCAAACACTGGCCTGTGTTTTGTCTGCTGGCATTGTCATGATGAAGGAAAATATAAATCTAACTTTAATAGTCAGCTATGGACATTTACTAGCAGAGTTACGCAGGTAGAACTTCGTCCAAAGCAGGAAATAGAGACCGCTGCCAAGTCCTGTGATAAATGACATGACTACTGTACTGAGAGACAGACTGATAGCAGAAAGCATGAGTCATTCCTTTGCTTTGCTTGAAAAAAATCTTAACACTAAAACTGTTGAGAGTGAATATTGTCTGCCAGAATCTGCCCTTATATCACCAAGTTTATACAGCGCTCTGAAAAGAAAAAGCCGTGAATTGCAGTAAAAACAGCGGAGCAGCTCTAGACTGTCTGTGGGTCATAAATCCTTCAGGAGAATGTTATGATCCCTGTGTGAAATTTTATGAATGAACAATTCCTGCTGGATCTGTTTAGAATATCCTCAGAGTAATCACTTCCATACATCCCTCAGTGTTAAACTGTATGCTGAGAGCATGGAGTAGGAAGGTTTTTGACTAAAACTCAAAAGAGGAGATGTGATATTATAATATATCAACATAAAATACAGGCACATTTTATGTTGATAGATACTGATACGTAAATGTGAATGTGATTTCTGAACATTTTAGACTCCATAGATGGTCTTTTTGGACTGGCAAGGGATTTTTAGTGCATTTTTGAGTATGTCTACACAGCACATCAAACTACTCCTTTTTTTCTTTTTCATTTATATGACCTTTAAAAAAGAAAAAGAGAGATTGAAAGAGAGAGAGACAGAGAGAGAGAGACAAAGAGATGGGGGAATGGACTTCACTCATCTATGTAAAGGTCAGGGCTGAAGTACTGTTACTATAGATGTCTCACAGATAAAAGTTGTACAAAAATGTTCAGAATGTACAAAGAGAGAAACAGAGACAGTGAGGGATAGAGCCTGTGTGTGTGTGTGTGTGTGTGTGTGTGTGTGTGTTTACCTCTATCGCGAGTTGGAACTGTTCGTGTTCTCTCTGTAGTTGTTCGGCCTCTGACAGTGAACTTGCGTTCACCATACTGGCATCCAACATAGACTCACCATTACGAATCCAACCCAGAACCTAAACAACACACAATACAACACACACAACTTTAGCACTGAAACACAGCACACAATATAAATATGACCTTATTCAATACATCTTCAATAAATCTTTGTTAAAAAGAATTACACTTATTAAGCATACTTTAAAAAAGAGCTAATGAAAGAAATAATATACTTTAAATAATAAAATATACTAAGAATATACTTGCATGTGAATTACAGTAAATGAATTTTTTTGTACATTTATTTGCATGCAGCATTAATTGCAATAAAATGAAAATTTATTACAGTTTACATTTACATTAAATGCAATGAGCTGAACATGTTTTTTTGACCCACCTATGTAGGACTTAAGTACATGTACAAGTACAAGTAAGTCTTTATATACAATTTCATCATTTGAATTTCTTTGAAATACAGCCGAAGTGTACTGCTGAATGTACTGAAAAACATTTAAGGTTAACTAAATATATTTTAACGTCAATTTAAGCTTGTATTTTATGTATTTAAACATGTGTTTAATTGAATATTTGTAATGATGAAGTTGCAATTTGGTACATTTAAAATATATAAACTTTAAATATAATGTCAAATAACACACTACACACTACTTCACACAAAGTACACTCTTAAAGTACTTTGCATGTAGTATTTTCTAATCTATCTATCTATCTATCTATCTATCTATCTATCTATCTATCTATCTATCTATCTATCTATCTATCTATCTATCTATCTATCTATCTATCTATCTATCTATATCTATCTATCTATCTATCTATCTATCTATCTATCTATCTATCTATCTGATCTTCGTATTTTCAAGCGGTCAGTCTTGAATATCTGAATATGTCACTCTCAGTGTGGACTGATATCCCGAGGAGATTGAGCAGAACTCATAAGTCTCTCTGCTCATTTCTCTCCATTAGCGCTTGTGTAGTGGCAGACATTTTAAGGCTGTCCCTGGCGACAGCACTTTGGTCCTCTGATTGAGATTAGCTCTGAGAGCCACACTGAATGTCTTTCTATTGATTATCAATCAGAGGAACCGCCAGTGACAGAGCCAACAGAGAGTCACACGAGAGCCCAGCACTATGATACATCAAGAGCGTGAGAGAGGAGAGAGCAACCTCAGACAACCAATATTTTGTTATTTTTGATAAATGGATCAGTGAGGGTGAGTCCTCTTTAAAGAGCTGTGGCATTATGGGTAAAGGGAAAACGCACATACACTACTGTCCAAAAGTGTGGGGTCAGTATGATTGATTATGTATGTATGTATATGTGTACAGTATGTATTTATTTGTTAAGCAAGGGGCAGATTAAACTGATTAAAAGTGACAGTAAAGACTTGTTACTTTAAATGAGTATTTACAAATACTTTACAAATAAATGCTGTTTTTGAACTTTCTATTTATGAAATAATCCTGAAAGAGTATCATATTTCAACAATCGTTTTCATTAAATCAATCAATCAATCAATCAATCAATCAACCAATCAATCAATCAATCAATCAATCAATCAATCAATCAATCAATCAATCAATCAATCAATCAATCAATCAATCAATCAATCAATCAATCAATCAATCAATCAATCAATCAATCAAAAACTGAGCACTAATTCAGCTTTCCCATCATTGGAATAAATTAAATTGAAAAATATATTAAAATAGAAAACAGTTATTTATATGCAAAATATTTAGTTATAATACTTTTATTTACTTTTAATAAAATAAATGTAGGCTTGGTGAGCATTAGTGATCATTACTGAAATGCTAAAGGTCTCTTTATATCCCTCTATAAGTCAGAAGTGATTTTTAAGAATAAAATGACAAATTACATAAATCAGCCAAGTGATATATTTAAAACAACAACAACAGCGTTACCAAAACTGTTCCCCACTGCACAAGGGGGAAAAAAAAAAAGAAAAAAAAAAGGCTTTTAAAGATATGCACTGTAATTGAAATCCAAAAACACAAATAGCCAAAGTGTAATCAAATAAACACATACATGTGTATTTTGGAGCATTTATGTTCATATATTTAAAAATTACTGTAGCAGTTTTGCATTGGGCACCACTTTGTATACTCTATGGTTGTGTTTCCCGACCCTGGTCCTGGAGCACCAGCAAAAAATCACATTTCGAATGTCTCTCTTACCTAAGACGCTACCAATCAGGGTTGGGAAACACTGCTACAGTATATATTATGGACAGTATGCTAAATGGAATATATCTTTGGGGAATCATTTCAGCTGTGGCTCTGAACATCTGCCTGATCTTTATCCCAAGACTGCACTAAGAATATGAAGAAAACAGAACAATAAATATAACTTTGAGTAGCCAAACAGCAGAAAGCATTTTTCATTGATTCACTTTTGGCCCTGAGATGGATAAGCAGATGGACAAATAGACTGGAGAGCTGGAGAATGTATATAGTGAATTGCTATAGAAGTTACTGACTGTGTATGACTTCTGTCTCATTTCTAAAGTTTATGATGAGCCACTATGTTGAGTATTCTGTGTGTGTTACCTGTTTAACCTCAGCCTGTAGGTGGCGCAGCTGCACACACTGCTCCAGGCGTTTCTGTGTGTGTTCAGCACTCACGTCCAGCTCATGCTGTTTCTCATTAAGAAACTCCAACAGCTCCTGAACTTGAGTGGCCAGATCCACCTCCTTCTCACCGGTCAACTCAATACCTGCATATCATGCACAAATACACACTTCTATTTATATTCCTGCAGAATCATTGTGTGAAAGAACACGTTTACAGCTCATCACCACTGGGTGGCAGTATGGAAGCTAGTTCAAATCCACTACAAAACAGCTCTCCTCATTCAGAACTACTACACTATATCATAGATTCACATTCAAGGCAAATTTAATTTAGGAATAATGTACAGTCAGCAAAATAAAACTCAACATGTGTGACATGAAAGAGGGATGTGAGGATAACCAGGATCAAAAATATACAGTTTAGTTAATACATATACATCTAAAAACATATTTGATCATGGAATGCTGCAACTGATCATTTAGAATCAAGTGTACCAGGCAATGAACAATAAATGATTAAATATATGATCAGAGTTAAATGTGCATAAATGTCATTAAAAATAATCAATCAATCAATCAATCAATCAATCAATCAATCAATCAATCAATCAATCAATCAATCAATCAATCAATCAATCAATCAATCAATCAATCAATCAAATAAATACACACATACATACATACATACATACTCACTCCATTGTCCGAACCTAGTTTTCTTAATCCTAAGTTTTTGTTGTTGTATTTTTCTCTTCTTTCTTTAGATATTGATGTAAAATATGAACTGGCTTACTACTACTACTACTACTACTACTACTACTACCACTTATTCAACTACTACTATTATTATTTATTTATATTTAAATTATATTTTTTTTATTTTTTAAGACAGAGTAGGCTAATTATTTTTATTTATTTATTCCCCATATAGTTCACTGAAAGAATAATCCAAATGAATTAATTTGCTACATTTTTAAGTTTACATTTGTAATTTCTAATAATACTTCTTACTAGAACTAATGTTGGAAAGTTTAGTTGAAGTTATCAAAAATGAATTAATAAATGAAAGAATGAATGAACACATACATACCTACATAGATACATATTCTATTGTGTGAACATGGTCTCAGTTTTCTTAATTAAAGTGCCCCTATTATGGGTTATGAAACGTTCATATTTTGATTTTGGGAGTCCCCAACAACAGGTTGACATGCATGCAAGGTCAATAAACACTTTCATTTATTTTTACCTTATTTGCTCAACGACTCCCAAACGATTCGCTCAACGATTCATTTTTCCAAACCCCTCCTTTGCATGACGCTAATTTGCGGTGATTGGTCCGATTGGTCTCATTTTCATTTCATCTTGCCTGTAATGCCTGATAAAGCAGCGTTTGTAAGCGCAGTGCTGCTTTGTGTACAGTCGTTACTGGGGAAACGCTGTTTTTACCACTCCAAAAGCGGCACCTAGTGGCAAAGAATTAATTTGCATTTTCATTCAGACCAACCGAAAAGACCAACAAGTGGGCGGGCAATATGCTAATGTTTCATGTTGACGTCAACATGAAACGGCTTGGGATTTGTTTTAAAAACGACTCGTTTCAATGATTCAGTCAACTCTTTCTTTTGAGAGACAATAACTTTATACACTGTGCACTTTCAGATTTAAAACTTTGCAGGATGTTTTCATTCACTTAGAGCTACACACTGCATAAAAGGTCATTTTCAAAAATCCATAATAGGGGCACTTTAATATAAATATACATATGCTTTCTTTTATTTAGATATCGGGGTAAAATATGAATTGGCTAATTCTTATTATTATAATTAATATTACTACTACTACCTTCAATCAATCAATCAATCAATCAATCAATCAATCAATCAATCAATCAATCAATCAATCAATCAATCAATCAATCAATCAATCAATCAATCAATCAATCAATCAGTCTGTCTGTCTATCTATCTATTTGACAAAATAGGCTAATTAGTTTTATTTTTCATATACTTCACTGAAAGAATAATTCAAATAAATTGACTGAATTTGATTTTTAATTATATTTTTAATTTCTAATAATACTTCTTACTAGAACTATAGTTGGGAAATTTATTTTAAGTAATTAGGAATGAATGCATGAATAAATGAATGACTGAATGAATCACAGTTGATAAATCACAGCTGATACGCGTATAGAGCATCCAGTAAAGCTTAATTCGGTGATTGTAATTGTTGTCCCAGCAGCAGAATCAGACACACCCATCGGACACACAGGCATGTGTGAGAGATTGTCACAGTAATGTCTGGAACAGACGGCGTCCAAAGCCTGGACAGAAGAGCGTGTCCTAAGCCAAGACCCATATGTGAGAGAGAGGGGGGTGAGAGTTGGGTCAGCAGTTTGAGGAGAGGAAGTCTGTTTCCAGTGTTAAAAATATCTGTGAGACACAGCGCTGAAAGTCGAGATGGTATGAAGATAAGCATAGAGAGGAAGAGAAATGTGGGTTAAAGACACAGCTGAAAAAAGGGGTGAGATTTGGTCTAATTTCATTTCAACTCAGTTCTTTACATTTAAATGAATGCTGTACTGAGCATCATTAGTGCCGCCCATGTGACTGCGGACCTGAGATCACAGCACAGAGGAGACTAATCCTATTGGTTGATCTCGCTGTGTTTCTGTGGACCACCATATATCAATGATGCACTGCCACCTGACACTTCCTCTGTGCATCTCTCCTCTCTATCTATATCCCTCTCGTCTGCATCTATATTTCCATCAGATCAAACCCGATCTCATCAGAGTTCATGAGTATTGTACAAGTGTGTGATTTCATATAAATTTGGATGATCTGACTTGTGTGAAAGCATATGATTTGTAGGTAAAACATCACCATGAAGGTCTACCCCTAAACCTAACCCTCAGGAGGTGTGAGCAGATTTGCACAAAAACTTGCAAATGAACATGTACAATTTTGTAACCAATTCACGAAAAGTTAAATAAAAAAAGTTGATCAAATCACTGTAGACTAATTTGAAACCACTAATCTAATAAAATTCCAAATAAATAAATAAATAAATAAATAAATATTTATAAATATATTTATATTTATATTTATGCCTACAATGATAAATGAAATAAAGGTATTTTGAGCAAATTGGCTGTTTATTAGTACTTATAAAGTACTAAGACATATTAATGCCTTATTCTGCAGGATCATATTTCACAGTAGATCCCTTAATTCTACCCCATATCTACAGTATCTCACAGAAGTGAGTACACCCCTCACATTTTTGTAAATATTTTATTATATCTTTTCATGTGACAACAATAAAAAAATGACACTTTGCTACAATGTAAAGTAGTAAGTGTACAGCTTGTATAACAGTGTAAATTTGCTGTCCCCTCAAAATAACTCAACACACAGCCATTAATGTCTAAACCGCTGGCCACAAAAGTGAATAAACCCCTAAGTGAAAATGTTCAAATTGGGCCTAATTAGCCATTTTCTCTCCCGGGTGTCATGTGACTTGTTAGTGTTACAAGTTCTCAGGTGTGAATGGGGGAGCAGGTGTGTTAAATTTGGTGTTAACGCTCTCACTCTCTCATATTGGTCACTGGAAGTTCAACATGGCACCTCATGAACTCTCTGAGGATCTGAAAAAAAATAATTTTTGCTCTACATAAAGATGGCGTAGGCTATAAGAAGATTGGCAAGACCCTGAAACTGAGCTGCAGCATGGTGGCCAAGACCATACAGCGGTTTAACAGGACAGGTTCCACTCAGAACAGGCCTCGCCATGGTCGAACAAAGAAGTTGAGTGCACGTGCTCAGCATCATATCCAGAGGTTGTGTCTGGGAAATAGACGTACGAGTGCTGCCAGCATTGCTGCAGAGGTTGAAGGGGTGGGGGGTCAGCCTGTCAGTGATCAGACCATACGCCGCACACTGCATCAAATTGGTCTGCATGGCTGTCGTCCCAGATGGAAGCCTCTTCTAAAGATGATGCACAAGAAAGCACGCAAACAGTTTGCTGAAGACAAGCAGACTAAGGACATGGATTACTGGAAGATAGACCAAGATAAACTTATTTGGTTCAGATGGTGTCAAGCGTATGTGGCGGCAACCAGGTGAGGAGTACAAAGACAAGTGTGTCTTGCCTACAGTCAAGCATGGTGGTGGGAGTGTCATGGTCTGGGGCTGCATAAGTGCTGCCGGCACTGGGGAGCTACAGTTCAATGAGGGAACCATGAATGCCAACATGTACTGTGACCTACTGAAGCAGAACATGATCCCCTCCATTCGGAGCCTGGGCCTCAGGGCAGAATTCCAACATGATAACGACCCCAAACACACCTCCAAGACGACCACTGCCTTGCTAAAGAAGCTGAGGGTAAAGGTCTGGACTGGCCAAGCATGAGCATCTGTGGTGCATCCTCAAACGGAAGGTGGAGGAGCGCAAGGTCTCTAACATCCACCAGCTCCGTGATGTCATCATGGAGGAGTGGAAGAGGACTCCAGTGGCAACCTGTGAAGCTCTGGTGAACTCCATGCCCAAGAGGGTTAAGGCAGTGCTGGAAAATAATGGTGGCCACACAAAATATTGACACTTTGGGCCCAATTTGGACATTTTCACTTAGGGGTGTACTCACTTTTGTGGCCAGCGGTTTAGACATTAATGGCTGTGTGTTGAGTTATTTTGAGGGGACAGAAAATTTACACTGTTATACAAGCTGTACACTCACTACTTTACATTGTAGCAAAGTGTCATTTCTTCAGTGTTGTCACATGAAAAGATATAACAAAATATTTACAAAAATGTGAGGGGTGTACTCACTTCTGTAACTACCTTAACAACTAACTATTAATAAGCAGCAAATTAGGAGTTTATTGAGGGAAAAGTCACAATTATTAGTTAGTTAACAGTGAGGATTGGACCTTAAAATAAAGTGTGACCCTTTTTTCTTAAGATCGTTCTTTAGGCCAAAATTCTTGAAAAGAAAGTTCTTGAAAATAATCTTCTTTAAAATCAGTGTAAATAACTTAAAGTCAGGATAACCTCCATTTTGTCTCCAATGATAGGCCTATGATGTTTAGAGAATTTATTTCAAATTAATTGTTGTAATTAGGCATTACAGCATAACACTAGCTAAATATAATACATTTTACTCTGACTAGGGATGTGCACAAGTGCTCTGAAATCATACCAATTATCAATAAAAGAAACAATAAACAGTCATGATTAAGTGTGGAGTGCCTTATATACAGTATATATTTTAATAAAATATTTGAGAATGTCCTATAGGAATTTTTAAGAATTTTCTTAGGAAGAAATTAGAACGAACTTCACGAGATTCATACAAATTTCTTGGAATTTATCTTAAGAAATCCCTTTTAAGAAGATGTTTGTGAATCCAGCCCCTGGGCATTTTTGTGTGGAAAATACATTAGGTGGTCAGTGAACAGACTGTGGTTGGTCTGTGGCCGGTCTGTGGGTGAGAACCTGAGAGTACCAACAAGAGAGTACAACAACTTGTGCTATTGAGTTAATGACTGTCAGTGTCAGTGGCACCTGGACTCTTTTTCATCTTCCTCTCTCTCCCTCTCTCTCTCTCTCACCTGAAGCTTGGACCTCCATGATGTACTGATGCAGGTCTTGACCCTGCTGCATGACCTCGTAGGTCATGTTGTTCATGGCCAGTTTTCTCTCCGCGTGCCGCTGCAGTCTCTGTTCAGCCAGACTGGGTTCTTCTGCGGTAAACTCGTTTACCTGACGAACTAGGTCCTCATTCCACGCGTCTAACTCCGCTGTTACCTGCAGGACAGGCGAGACAATTAAACACTTTGACATTATTACATTATAGTGTACTTTTTACACGTATATTTAAGTGTGTTTAAAAAACAAACAAACAAACAAACAAACAAACAAACAAACAAACAAAAACATAGTCATATACTTTCTTTAAGTACAGTTAAGTGGCCCTTTGTTTCATTAATATATATTATCTGCAAGCACAGTTTTTTTTTATAACTATCAATCTCTCAAACTACTTATATATTTGTTTATTTTATGTATTTTATGGCTTTAAATTTATAGTATTTTATATTTACAGTCAATTGTTCTATCGTCTCAATGTCATTATTCACAATGCTTCGAGGGATGAGTATATTTGCTTTTTCTAATGCTCTGATATAGTATTTTTTATTTATCTCAGAGGAAGTTGTTTTGGTTCAAGATCAATAACTATTTGTTGATTTTTATTAAACCTCTGGAGAAAATGATTTAAACTAATCTAGCATGCAAACACGTGCACACACACTCTTCACCTCAATGGTGTACTGCTCAAAGATGCGCAGTTGCAGGAAGATGTCGAGTTTGATTTTCCTCTCGTGGAAGAGCTCCTCCATGTGGCCCTGGGCCTCCTCTAGCTGCTGTAGGATGCCCTCGATGTGAGCGATAGAGCTGGTGTGAGGCATCTTATTACTGCTCATCGCTGAATCTCTGTGTTAAGAGTGTGTGGGTTAGGGGAAACTAGAACCATTACAGTTCACTTATACTAAAGAAATATTCTGGCAAAAACACAACTTAATGTTTATAAACATCATATGACAATCCGTAAAACACAAACAAAATAGTACAGACTCATTCTTTAGTTTATTAAATTGGTCCCACTTTATATTAGGTGGACTTAACTACTGTGTACTTACATTTAAATTAATCATTTGGTACAATGCACTTATTGTGTACATACATGTTTTTACATTGTACTTATATTTTTAAAAATACCTTTATGTAAGTACTTCTGTAATTCATTTCTGTAATTACATTTATAATTACTCTGTTGACCCATCCCTCACACCCACCCTTAAACCTACCCATACCACCAAACCTGTCCCTAACCTTACCCGTATCCCACCGCAATAGCAGAAAAAGTGTTTTGCAATACAATATGATCACAATAAATACATTGTACTTATTTTTTGATGCAAGTACATAGTAGTCACTTGTAGGCCACCTAATATAAAGTGTGATCATAAAATTAATTTGGAAGCACATTTGCACTAATGCACTTACAACTGATGCATGGGGCAGTTTTACATACATTTATTTTTCAATCTGTTTTCTTATCACTGGAATTTTTTCTGTGGGCCTGAATGTAACTTTACACAGACTTTGGTAAATGACACACTAGTATCATGCCAACACATGTAATGTTTTAGTGTTATGGCTATACTATCAAAACAGTGTTACAGTTGCATACATTTTAAGGGTTAGACTTTATTTTAAGGTGCCCTTGTTATAGTGTAATGATACATTTAAGTGCTGAGTAATATTAATTAACTACATGTACTTACTATATGGTGACTTTATTTTACATCCCTAATCCTACCCAATACCTAAACTTAACAACTACCTTACTAACTATTAATGAGCAACAAATTAGGAATTTATTGAGGGAAAAGCTATGTAATTGGTTTAGAGTTAGTTACTTGTAATTATGCATGATTAAGTGTATAAGTACATGATTAAGTACATGTAACATACGTAAAAGCATGAATGAAGGTATTAAATATATCGTCGCTGTCGGGCGGAAACCTCCTATGTCCAAATTTAGTCAATTTCATATTTTTTGTTATTTTTACAAATTATTAACCAATCTAAAGTGTTGAAAATAGCTTGAGAGCAAATCTCTTAACTCCATTGGAAACTTCAATTGTCTGAGAAGTCTCGTAACTCCACCTCTTCTTCACTCCACGGTTTTTATTTATGGGAGAAAAAAGGGCTGTCTACTGGCGCAAAGTAAGTCTAACTCTGTCTGTTTTTTAGACAATAACGAGTGAAAATAGTTAGATTAGATACATTTGAGTAGGCCTGTTTTGTTAAAAATCGATAGCTGTAATGCTTCGGTGCAGAAGGAAGCCTGTGAGCCACGAAGGTAAATTTGCGAGCAGATTAGGCTAATTTCTGCCTATTAGACAGCCTAGTCAGCTCATCGTTTTTTGTATTGCATCACTTATAGCTCTTAAACCTTTAAAATGGAGTTTAGGAAGATGTATGCAATCACAGTTAGCTTTGTTTAACTATTGAAGCCTTTTCTCTTGTCAAAAGGCTCAACGCGACCGCCGACTTTGTTTGTGTACAGATTAATTTCCACCTATTAGACAGCCTCAGTTTATCGTTTTATTTTGGTATTGCATCACTCATAGCTCTAACGTTTAAAATAGAGTTTAGAAAGATGTATGTAACCACAAACATGATTAGCTCTTAAAGCCTTGTCTCTTGTCAAAAGGCTCAACGCGACCGCAGACTTTGATGAACACTGTTGGCAGCAGCGACGTCTGTGTCCGTACCATTCTTATCAATGACAGCATAATCTTGTATCTCCCTGTTCCCAAGTCATAAATCTCGTATCTCCGATTAAACATGATTTTGGGGAAATGTTGTGTTAATGTTGATACACAACAGTATATGATAGCAATATAAGGTATAATACCAACTTTAACGATACAATGTTTAATAACTCAAAAAATATGCCGTTTTTTAAATTTCCCGAAAAAGAATGATTTTGGAGATGCGAGGATTCCGCCCGACAGCGACGATATTTACATACACGCAACAAGACAAAATATCATTTAATGTACAGATTTTTAATTATGTATAAAAGTTAAGACATATTTGGTTCTTGATCCTGAGTGTTGCCTTTCCAAGTTTGTTAAAGTTTACATATCAAGGGTATGTAAACATTTGAACAGGATAATTTGTGTAAAATAAGTTATTTTGTCTATTTTGGAAAATATATAAATACCTGTTATACAGCCTTTTAAAGAGAGATTTTGAAAAGTATTTGTAAGAATGTAAACTTGCGAGTGAAACTATGTGTGTGTTGATACCTGAGTTGTTGCATAAGGTCTTCTCCCTCTTTAATGACATTGAGTGTGGCCTCCAGCGTGGCCGTCTGCTGCTGCTGAAACTGTTTGATCAGCTCCTGAACTGAATCCACCGAATCAGAGCAAACTTCTTCCAGAAGCTCCTTCTGCAGGTCCTCCATCCACGTCCACAACTGAAACACACACATACATACACATTAACACATATACAGGCTTTCAGTGACAGTATTTCTTCATGATATTCCTCCTAAATATAATGCACAATTTTCTGCACATTTACATTTTCATTGAGACAGAAGCATTTTATTAAGATGTTTAACTATCAACATTTATTCTCTACAATGGAGCCAAAACCTGACCCATATACAAGCACAGAAACACACTTACTCCTGCAAAGACCTAAAAAAAGTTTCTAAACTTTTCTACAGACTCAGAGATGGAGTGACCTGTCTGCACAGATTATAATGCTCATCTAACAATAATCTGTCCTGAATCCAATATTAGAAAGCAGCCGGAAATATACGCTCTCATTTCTCATGCTGCTTCCATTTTTAACGTTTCAGTCTAAAAGATTAAACAGTATAGAAATGATTCAGAGAGTTCATTAAAAATCAGAACAAAATTCCCTCAAACATTGGAGTGCTGTGTGGTGTCGTGTTTCCAGGTCAGTGCAGGTAATGAAAGGTTGTTGGTTTGATCCTTCAGAAATCATTGTAATATGCTAAAATTTTATGATTTAGTGGAAACTGTTTTTATTAAATAGACTGTATTTATTTAAAACACAAAGCTTTTTAAGCATTTAAATCAAGTCAAGTCACCTCTACCTTAAAAAGGAAAAATGTGTGCTGATAATGCAAGAGGACAATAAAAAAAACAGTCAGGTTTTCAGTTAAAGTCAGTTCATTGTTGATTCAGTGATGGTTTTTATTTATTTATTTATTTATTTATTCATTCTTTTATTCTTAATTACCCCACATATTTGAATGGTGTATTGGTAAAAATAAATAAATAAATACAATTAAAAAAAGTTTTCATCATTGATAATTTATTGAGCACCAAATCAGCATATTGTACTGATTTCTGAAGGATCATGTGACACTGAAGACTGGAGTAATGACGCTGAAAATTCAGCTTTGTATCACAGGAATAAATTACATTTCAAAATATACTCAAACAGAAAACATTTATTTTACTTTGTAATAATGTTTCACAATATTGCTGTTTTTACTGTATTTTTGGTCAAATAAATGAAGCCTTTGTAAGCAGAAGACACACACACACACACACACACACACACACACACACACACACACACACACACACACACACACACACACACACACACACACACACACACACACACACACACACACACACACACACACACACACACACACACACACACACACACACACACAAAAGAATCCCTACATTTAATTCCAAATAATGTCCAAACAATCATATCATAACATACACAGTTTCATGAGCCAATATATTATTTGGCTATCAAATTAAATTAACAAATATTAATTTCAGAGATGTGCATTGTAAATGCTTCAGTTTGCAACCATAAATAAAAATAACAAACAAACAAACAAACAAACAAACAGGCTTTTTTGGGAAAACACATGCAACATTAGATATGAGCAGAGCAGAGATGATTTGTCTGATTTTGCATAAATGAGATGAAAGATCTGCCAAAACATTGTTGGCTGTTGTCATGACAATTTGTGTGCATCTTCTTTTCAAACAAGAATCAGCAAAAAAAAAACAACAACAAAAAAAACACCAGAACTGATGCAGCGAGTCCCACTATTGTGGTTCCCCTGTAAATAAACTTATGTCACCTTTGTGCTGCATTCGAAATCTGTTAAAACATTTTCACTGTTCCATGTGGAGGAATAAAAACGCCTTGAATTAATTTTGCTCGCAATTAATTAACTTATGAGAAACAACTCATGGAGTCAATCTTGGTGATGGATTGTTACTGAACAAGACCAGAGAATATCAGTCACACAGGCATGTTTGATAAACACAGATCCCTCTTTACAGTGTTTACACCTTTGAACAATGAATGGCCATGACGCTTGTGATTATTTGATAAGGATTTTAAAAAATGCTATAGAATTCCCATGACGTTTTAAGAATTTCCAATCAATCCCTGACATTTCCAGGTTCTCCATGAGCGTGGGAACATCAGCTCTGCCAGATGCAGAACAAGAGCCTGTAATGATGAATAAGGCCTTTCCAAATCTACCGTGAGGAGGCTGCTCATGTTTAGCTTTAACATGTTGCAGGCGTAGAGCAGCTCTGCAGGAGGATGTGATATTCATGATAGATGATTCCCCCAACAGCGGCTTGAGACACACGGAGGAATATTATTCATATGAATCACACACGAGAGCTCTGAACAGCAATGCATACGACAAGTTTTACAATGCAGGAAATCGCCCACATTAGGGTAAAGCTAAACACAATGGATACATTAAACCAAACCGCACAGCAAGGACATGCAAGGATTCCTTACAGAAATAAACACAGCCTGCATGCCACTTCAAGAGTTAATTTCTCTTTACATTGGTTTCAAACACAGTTGACATGGTATGACTTGTTTGCCTCTCTTAAAGGGTTAATACAGTTACAAAGCACAGTGGTGATGAATGTGATGTTGCCATTCCTGTAGTTTCCATAGTAACTGTATCTGCGGTTAATCTGGTCACATTATGAATTAAGAATACACCTTCTGATTGCTATGAGACCATTGCAGCAGAACAACAAGATAAAAAATAGAGGGTTATTTCCATTGCAACTGGAAATTATAAACACACACACACACACACACACACACACACACACACACACACACACACACACACACACACACACACACACACACACACACACACACACACACACACACACACACACACACACACACACACACACACACATATATATATATATATATATATATATATTGTGTATTTACATGAACTGCCTTTTTTATTATCTTGACTGTCCTCTGAGGTCCCCTTATAATGTTATCAACATTTTTACATCAAATACATCATGATTTAGAAGTGATAGGCAATTTTTTTTTTTTTAGACTTATATGCCCTCTAGAAGCTTACGTTCTGCAAGTGAACATTGCTTTATTGTGCCATCCCAAAGAGCCAAAAAATCACTTTCACGGACTTTTAAATTAAATGTTCCCTCCTTGTGGAATGAGTCCTTAGCCACCTTCAAGAATTGGCTAAAAACACATCTCTTCCATCTTTATTTGACCCTCTAACTCTAGCTCTCTCTATTCTAATTCTATTGTTAAAAAAAGAAAAAAAACAAAAAGAAAAAAAAAACCACTAGCTTTTCTAATCTTGTATTCTTTTTATTTATTATACAGTTAACAAAATCAAAAAGGCCTCTAACACTAGCTTGCTCTATTCTTTTTCTATTCTATCTGTTTTCTTTTTATTTATTATATAATAAAAAAAATAAAAAAATAAAAAAACCTTGCTATATGTACTGCGTTAAGTGAACTGAGACTTGTCATAGCACTTGCATATCATTGCTCTTTTGTTGATTTTGATTGCTTCTATTGTCTTCATTTGTAAGTCGCTTTGGATAAAAGTGTTTGCTAAATGACTAAATGTAAATGTATTTTCTGTCATGTTTTTACCCCTTCATCAGAACGCTCTGTTTGAATAGGTGTGGAGGATTGTAGACTCAGAAGTAAACACCCACTGCTACAATTGGCTAACACTTGTGTACATTTGACAGCGTACATTCCTCATAGATGGACGCTGCTGTGATTTAGGTCAAAAACACATAAATATTCAGTACGCAATAGTGACCACGCAATAAAAACAATTACTCAGAGTTACACACTTGTGTGGTGCGACATTACTGTCAGATCCAATATAATCGCATGGCTTCGTCTTTTAGTTTCAATTTTCCTGAAAATCCTGAAACAAATTGTGCCTTGTTTGTAAACGAATCCGCGCTAAAATGAAATGAACAAAGGACCGATTTCTTACTGATGCAGTCTGGATCTTCATTAAAAATAAAGTTCATCCGCTCTAAAGAAAGGAATGCAAAGACTGTTTTTCCACAACTTGGCACTGCACAGCGTCTTGTTTTATTTGGAGCATCTTTATCATTTGGTTTCTGCATAGACCTGCATTTGCCACTCTCATTTACACTAAATGTGCGAATCAGTGGGCGGGCTAAATAGTCAGTGATGTAGAAACGGTGGGCGGGGCTAAACAGGCAGTGTTTTATTAAAACATGTTAACCACAGTTGTCAATGATTAATCAGGTATGACAAAACAAGGAAAAATGTTGTCATGATATTCGATGCATATTTCATGATTTAAATGGGAGTGCATAGGCATATGTACGCACAATACTTAAGAGACAGACCATGCAAACATATCACATTAAAGAGCAATAAAATCGGACAAGCTTATACATCTTATAAAACATTAACCACAACTGTACAAATTAAACATAAATGTTGCTTTCAACAACGCTTAGGCTGCATAATGTTTCACGTTAAAATGGAAGATTACACATATGTGACCCTAGACCACAAAACCGGTCATAAGTGTCAATTTTTGGAAATTGAGATTTCTACATCAACTGAAAGCTGAATAAATAAGCTTTCCATTGATGTATGGTTTGTTATGAATCTGACACTATTTGGCTGAGATACAACTATTTGAAAATCTGTAATCTGAGGGTGCAAAAAAAATCTAAATATTGAGAAAATCGCCTTTAAATTTGTCTAAATCTAGTTCTTAGCTATGCATATTACTGATCAAGAAATATGTTTTTATACATTTATGGAAGGAAATTCACTAAATATCTTCATGAAACATGATCTTTACTTAATATCCTAATGATTTTTGGCATAAAAGAAAAATGGATAATTTTGACCCATACAATGTATTTTTGGCTATTGCTACAAATATACCCCAGTGACTTAAGACTGGTTTTGTGGTCCAGGGTCACATATGGTAGGGTATCTTCTGTTAAATAGATTCTTTTAACTGAGAATCTGCTCATGGCTGCTTATGTTACTGTTGGAGAAATACTCGGAATATACAGTGTTTTAATTTTATTTTTAATTAATTCATTTTGATTCATTATTACGCAATGTGTACTAGCTGTTATCATAATAAACACTTATTGAATGCCGATTTTATTGCTCTTTAATATGATATGTATGTATGGTATTCTTGCATTTCTAAAGTAAAAAGCTGGTCTGTCTCTGAAGTATAGTGCATACATACGCCTATACGCTCCCATTTAAATCATGAAATATGCATCGGAATTAGGGTGACCACCTGCTAATAAGCCCAAGGGGGGACAAGGGGTATGTTTCTGAGGGACAATGTGGGACACTGCCTGGCGCGGCGGTGCCCCCACCCCACGGGCAGACTCACTGATAGTGGTTTACCCATTTCTAGCACATACCACCTTACATGGTATATTAATAATGCACTATTCCCCTAAACATGTGTAATTGCTGATGTATGCTCATGAATAGGCCAACCAATGTGTATTTTTTTCTAAATAAAGATTCATAATATTTTGAACATTCAATGAATTGACAGATTGCGATAGAGGCTGTTTACACTAAGTGAAAATAGCAGTATTCTTTAGTGGTATGCTATTTACACAGTGCAAATAGCTTTAGATTCTATTTATTCTATGTTAAAATAGCAGGATTCTGCTAATTATTGCAAATATTGAATAAAAGGGCATGATTAATTGTGGCGAAAAACATTACTTATTGCAAATAGTGGCACTTATCTGCACCTCTGGATTGTAATACATTATAAAATAGTATGCAATAACTTATTGAGTGTAATTTTTAAATTTTATTTCAAATTATTAAATGGATGCCACCTTATTGGGACAAAAGCTCTCCCTACACCTACCCTATCCCTACCCGATACTTTATGTTCAACTTTTTGATTATTTCCTTCATTTTTATTAAAAAATAAATGCTTTTCTGATGTTATTTGAAATTTAAAAAGGGAGAAAAAAAGTTAGCCAAAAGGCAGATTCAAACCCCAGTCGATCGCGTCAAAAGAACGATAACACGCGCTTTACCAGCTGCGCCACTAAATCAGACAATTCGTCTTTTGCAAATTTGACTATCCCAATCATAAGTTTATGGGTGAAGTTTGTTAAATAGCTTCTGCCAACAACATGGCTATTTGCACTTAAATAGATACTCCGATTTATTTTTTTATTTTTTTATTCCCAACAATTAAACAGTTGCCCACAGAAAAAAAACAGGGGGTGCTGCAGCACCCTCAGCACCCCCACTTCCCGCGCCCCTGCCTTTCAGCCACAAATATTCATTTTTCCAGTCTTTCTTGTACCCACACCTTCTCTTTTTAATTGATGATGGCGGTGCCTCAGACTCAGTCTCTTTCTCCATTTTTCGAATTGGAAAGCGCGCATCTAAAAGTTCCTTCCCAGTGTGTCTGGTATGCACGTGCTTGCGCTGTCATGACAACAACGAAAAAGTTGACAACGACCTAGTCAGCAGTTCAACTGAGGGGTGGTGGGTGTGGCAACAGTAGCGTGCTGAACTATCAAGTAATGTTCGTTTGGCTGCCTGGGGCTCGAGGATTTAGAGTGACCAACTTTTTTTTTGGGCAAGCATTGATTATGCGTGACACGGTCTCAATTTGCGGGACGCATGAATTAGGCTTCAAACGCTGTGCGCGCACGCGCTACGCGGGACGGGTGGTCACCCTAATCGGAATATCATAAGAACATTTTTTCCTCATTTCGTCATACCTGATTAATCATTGAAAACTGTGGTTAATATGTTTTAATGAAACATCTATAATTGTTCATTAATAAATCACAACAACCCCGTCCTACAGGTATTACCATTCATACTACAGCGGAAGTTATTTTACACAACTACTCGAAGTTTCCGGTTTTCGAACACGGACTGTGAAAAAGGCCCATTACGTCATAAAGTGGCACATTCCACAAGCTGTTGTTTTGTCAGACTGGCTTCAATGTAAGCTGTTTTTAAGACTATCAAGAAAGTTTTTAGTTCTGAAACTTACAGGATGTTTTTATAGTACAATGACCTCTTATATGACAAAAGATCAAGGGGATTTTGATTTCTTAGTTCATGAAAATTTAAAGGAATATGAAATCGATATACTTTGTTCTGACACAAAACTATCTAGCATAACATGAAATATGTACAGTATGTGTAGTATCAAGCTATATTATACAACTGCTCAAGTTGTATAATATGCCTGTTGAGTTTGTTCTGTGTCTAAACCATTTACAGAGTCTACCTTCACCTCACACTGATCTTAAGAGCGTGTATGGGTTTCCCGGCTGAAATTAAGTGTTTCTAGAGTGCTGCTAAACCTGAGCACTTCTGAGGGCCTGTGCTATGACCTCTTTCAGTAGGACGGTGCAGAAACTCTCCAGGCCAGTGTGAAACATTGTAAATGTTTGGCCTGCAGGAGAACATCTTTTAGCCAAGAACCGCTGATGTTAGCCTCAATGTAGCGCTTTATTCTCAACACACACACACACGCACGCGCGCGCGCACGCACACACAGACACACACACACACACACACACACACACACACACACACACACACACACACACACACACACACACATGTTTACTTAGCTATCTAAATGGGGACATTCCATAGGCGTAATGGTTTTTATACTGTACAAACCGTATTTTCTATTGTCCTACACCAACCCTACACCTAAACCTACCCCTTACAGGACACTTTCTGCATTTTTACAATTTCAAAAAACCTTTGCTTACTTTATTTTTAAACCAGTTTTACAAATGAGGACGTCTCCAAAGGGAGGTTTTTGTATATTTTGTCAGGTTTAGCTCACTTTTGGGTACAAATTTGTCCCCAAAATATGGTTAAGTAGGTACACACACACACACACACACACACACACACACACACACACACACACACACACACACACAGCTGTGAAATGGAATGTGTCGAGTATAAACACTACTGTAACACATTTAACCAAACAAAAAATCCAAACAGTTAGCAGCTAAGGAGCAAGGCTTACAATTATACCACTTATCAGAACTACAGCTATTGGATTTATTACATGGTAATAACTCTTCTATTACATAAATATGTACAAAGATAAAAATGTTATTAAAACTACCAAATACTATATTTCTATTTCCATATGCTACTCCACATGAAATAAAAATCACAAATAAGCACTCTAAAATATGTATGTTAACAATGGACTCATTTTGGTCTGTTTTTATTTCTTCTAAGAAATTTGAGGAAATTTTAGACAAAAGCCAGATTCGGATGGTAAATGTTTATCATGGGGATGTAAGCTATTTTTAACATTTACAGGGGTTAGTCTGTGATTTTATTGCCGTCCGAATCCAGAATGTAGTGGTTTTTCTCTCACCAACTATCAACTATAGTATTGTCACGGGTGTGCGTGGTGGAAACACATAAGATGAGCGGAGACGAAGGTAACAACGGGAATGAGAGATTTAATGGAACTTAAGATGAGGAGGTACACACACAGGGTAACATCAACAATAACCGACAACTGGAACTCAAAAGGACAGCAACTAATATAGTGGGGATAACGAGAGGCAGACAGGTGAACACAATGACGGTGATTAACTGATAATGAGGTAAATGGCAGAAACTAGGTCACACATGGGGAGTGAAAACACAAATAAAAGTCCAGGGGCGTGACATTTCGCCCCCCTCCCGGAAGGCGCGTCCCCGCGCCGTAGAAGGGGAAGGAGAAGGGGAGTGGCGAAAGGCTGGCAGGAAGGCAGGCAATACCGGAGGAGGTTCGGGAGGAGGACGGACACCCGGGAGGAGGACGACTACCAGATTCCAGGGTGGATCAGATGGAGGGAGGAGCCAGGACGGAGAAAGGAGGGATCCGGAGCAGGAGGAGCCCGGCAGGACCCAGGCCACAGCCATGAAGACGGCCCAGGGTGGAGCCGACGGAGGGAGGAGCCATGGAGGAGGAATGGCCGCCGACTCCATGGGGCCGATCGACGGCGGCAGAGCAGGTGGATGAGGAGCCCGAGCCGGAGCCGGAGAGCTGATGAGTCCGGGCGAAGCCGAGGATCCGGAGGGCCAAGGTGGAGCCGAGGGCTCCGGCGACCGAGGCGGAGGCGGAGATCCGGAGGCACGCGGTGGAGCCGGAGCGACTGAGGACCAAGGTGGAGCTGGAGGGAGGGAGGAGCCCAACGGAGCCGGTGGGACGGAGCGACGAGGCACAGCCGGAGGAGTGGAGTCCTGAGGCGATGGCGGGATGACGACCGACCAAGGCGGAGCCGGAGGGACGAAGGAGCCCGGTGGAGCTGGTGGGCCGACGGGCGACGGTGGAGATGAGGGAGCTAGGAGCTGAGGTGGAGCCGACGGGTCGGAGGACCGAGGTGGAGTCCAGGATTCAGAGGCTGGAGGCGAAGACGAGGGATCCCCCAGCCACGACGCCGATGGAGACAGGCAGACCCGCGGCGATCCCACCGCACAGATGGTGGGCTGAGGGTGAGCAGAGGGGCTGCCAGGATGCAGCGGTGGCGGGGCTGAGGTAGCTGGGATGATAGGAGAAGGCAGGAGCGGGTGGGAGGGTGGGCATTTTTGAGCCTCCGGGCTAATCCTTGTGGGGTACTTTCGAGGAGCCGGCACTGGAGGGCGCTTTGCAGGTACAGACTTTGGGCGGCGCTCTTGCAGCGCGGATTCAAGGGGGCGCTCTTGCAGCGCGAATTCAAAGGGGCGCTCTTGCAGCGCGGATTCAAAGGGGCGCTCTTGCAGCGCGGATTCAAAGGGGCGCTCTTGCAGCGCGGATTCAAAGGGGCGCTCTTGCAGCGCGGATTCAAAGGGGCGCTCTTGCAGCGCGGATTCAAAGGGGCGCTCTTGCAGCGCGGAGACAGGGAGGTGCCTTCTTGGTGCAGGCACTGGGCGGCGCTCTTGTAGCGCGGGCTCTGGTTTGCGCTCTTGCAGCGCGGGTTCTGATGGGCGCTTTTGCAGCGCGGGTTCTAGGGGGCACTCGGGAGGCTCTGAGCTGGACGGGACCAGCGGAGGCAAAGGTGGGCTGGACGGGACCAGCGGAGGCAAAGGTGGGCTGGACGGGACCAGCGGAGGCAATTCTGGGTAGTTAGAGACTTCAGATGACGGCGTGAGCATGGAAGGCATGTCTGCATGAATTTCCCAATTTATTGAGTCCTCAGAGTCCTGTAACTGCTCACCCTCAGCGGCGGTGCAGTGGGCGGGGCTTCCTTCAGCACCCTCACGCTCCACTGTAACTTCCACTGTCGCTTGCGATGTAGCCGGCTCTCGCACCTGGTCGGACGGTCCATGTGGCTCTGGCTCCGGGGCAATCTCCAGCTCAGTCGCTCCTCTTTGCGATGGCTCGTAGGTTGCTCTGGGCTCTGGCTCTCCGTCCGCGGTGGGCTCGGGCTGACGCTCTGCGGCTCGGGGTGATGGTGGGCTGGGCTCTGGGTCAGGAGTGGGACTGGTGTCATTCTCCTCGTAGTCCACGGTCAGTGGGGATCCACAAGACACCAGCACCCACTCCACAAAGGTGGCAAAATCTCCCCGAGGACCATCCCCGGACAACCGCGCTCTGCACCCGTCGTTTAGGCTCGTCCGGTAGAACGTGCAGAGGCAGTAGTCCGGGTAGTGGGTGTAGTTGGATATTTCCACAAAGAGTCTTGTATGGTCCTCGAGGGAAAGGCTCCTCTGCTCCAGCATGAGGAGAAGGCAGGCAGGGTCATTCATAACAAAACAGAAAATAAAAACTGGTGAAAACGGAAAACAAAACGAGGGGAAACACACAGCTAGACTTCACTTTTTGTTTTGGTCGGTTATTCTGTCACGGGTGTGCGTGGTGGAAACACATAAGATGAGCGGAGACGAAGGTAACAACGGGAATGAGAGATTTAATGGAACTTAAGATGAGGAGGTACACACACAGGGTAACATCAACAATAACCGACAACTGGAACTCAAAAGGACAGCAACTAATATAGTGGGGATAACGAGAGGCAGACAGGTGAACACAATGACGGTGATTAACTGATAATGAGGTAAATGGCAGAAACTAGGTCACACATGGGGAGTGAAAACACAAATAAAAGTCCAGGGGCGTGACAAGTATATCTATTTTCAAATTTTTAAACAGGAGATTTAATAATCAGTTAATAAATAGGATATTATTTAATATGAATTTGTTCTCATTATTCCAAGCATATGATATTTTTATTAAAACAGACAGGATCACATAACTCGCTTCTCCACAGTGAATAAATTTCCATTCGAATCCAAGTTTTATATTTATAAGAATTCAAGTTTCATTGCTGAGGTGCCAAGTAAATGTATTTTTACAGATGTCCACATGAGAAACAATAAAATGTTGCTAAAGTTGATACTTAAGTGAGAACTAAATCAATGAAATTCATTAAGTCTATTATGAAAATATGAAAGAGCAAGCTCTGAGCCCTTAATAAGATATTTTTCTTCAGCACCAAATCAGCATATTAGAATGATTTCTGAGAGAAAGGAAAACTTTTATTCAGTAAGGATGCATTAAATTAATAAAAATCACAGTAAAGATGTTTCCAACGTTACAAAAACATATTGTATTTAATATAAAGGCTGTTTTTGAAAAACTATTCATGAAAGTATCCTGAACAAAATCTTTTACAGTTTACCCTATAAATATTAAACAGCAAAACTGTTCTCAACTGTGTCAGTAATAAGAACATATTTCTTAAGCATCAAATCAGCATATTAGAATGATTTCTGAAGGACCATGTTACACTGAAGAATGGAGTAATGATGCTTTGCCATCACAGGAATAAATTACATTACAAAACAGTTATTTTAAATTGTAATATTTCAAAATGCCACTGTTTTAAATATATTCTTTAATCAAATACAGGTAGCCTTGGTGTGCATAAGAGGCTTTTTTTAAAGACATTTCACCAAAACTTATTTTGCAAATACCGTAAACGTACATTAAGCATGCCGTTATTCACCTTGAAATAAATGCGTGTTTTACAAGATCTTAGTCTCCACAGAGAGAGCAAACAATATCAGGACATCAGAGTCAGTTGTGAGAAAGCCACACTCCTACAATCGCCACACATCAACAAAACTATAGCTCACGCAAGTGCTCCATGAGACAAGCACAGCACCAAACCCCCACCCCCCAAAAAGATGGATTGTGCCACTTAACCCTCCAACATATTTACACTCTCTGTCCTTCTCAAATGCAGGGTGCATGATGATGGATGTAGTGTGATGTCACATTACTGCATAATAAATCACTAATAATCACTGCTGTTGACTGCTGCAGCAACGTGCCTTAAACACGTCAAGAATTACGTAAAGGCAAAAGCGTTTAACGTTTCACACAAGGTCCTGATTGGCATCTGGAGAGGTAAACAGTGTGTTCTTCTAGCCCATCTGGCACTGCTCAGCAAAACCTCCCAGCATTCCTCTGTAATCCACCTGGTATGTGTGTCAGTCTTACCTCTTTAGTGTGCGTGTGGAAGGAGACGGACATGTCCAGCAGTAGTTTTCTTTGTTCCACTCTCCTAACGAAGTCCTGGATCCTGACCTCCAGGTGTCGCGCTGCCTTATAGATCTCCTCAGGGTCACACTCGCCCGTCTGGGCCAACTGCTCGGCCGCTTCCAGGAGTTTATCTGCATTAGTGTAGGTGTTCTGATCCGGGAGAGAGAAGACAAGGCAAAGCTTGATCAATAAATGTTAACATTCAGACACTGACATAATATTAGTCACATATATTTTGATAGTGCTTTATACAAAACACAGATTGTTATAAAACAGCTTCACAGTAATAAAAAGAAAAATAATAGTGTTACTGTTGTAAAATCAATTGTGAAACAAATTCAATTTCAGCTCTAGAGAAGACAATAGAGTCATTATTTAGCTCAGTTCAATTGGATTCAATTCAGTTCAATAACAGTGTCAGTGTTGCAAAGTTAGTGTTGTAATATAGTTCAATTGAGTTCAGATGTTGTTCTCAATATTGGATTATGGATGTAGAATATGGTCATGGAGAACATGTGCTTTTATATTATTAACAATGCCAATATATTATTATGTGCCAAAATATTATTAACAGGCATGTTAATAATCAACTAGTTAATATTGAGAATTGGTCCCTATACTAAAGTATTACAGAAAGCAAAGACACATTGAAAATATCACAAGGACAATCAGGACGAACCCCATCAGAACCAGCACTTATCACGGATTATCACCCCGTGGCCCTAACACAGCCAAAAACAGAGGAATAGCGGTGCATTGGCTGCTGGGACAAGAGCATCTTTACCCCTCGATTCCTCACTGTCAGATGCAAGGTAAGACGCTGTCAGGAGAGGTCAGCTAATTAACATGAGATAATTACATGTGTATTCACCTGCTGTGACTGTGGAGCACAAGAACACATTTACACCTCCAGAGGGTTTCAATCCTTCATTAAACACACACTTACAACATTACATTTCTTGTGAGAGATTTAATCTGTTTCATTGGCAAATATAAGATGAGTCCACATGAATAAAGCCTTGCAGATATAATAGTTCAGAGCTGTTTTCTCTCTGTCACACTGTTTTCCTGTAAACTTTATAGCAAAAGTGTTTTTGGTAACACTTTATTTTAAGATGTCCTTGTTACACGTTACATGTACTTGATATTATATTAACAATTAATTATACATAATTGCATGCAAGTAACCTTAAACCAAACCCTAATCCTAACCATATAGTATGTACGTGTAGTTAATTAGTATTTCTCAGTACTTAAATGTATAATTGCATTGTAACAAGGACACCTTAAAATAAAGTGTAACTGTTTTTTTAACTTTTGTTTTTATTTATTTATTTAAAAAATAAATAAGCCATCTATCGTGGCTAAGGATATTTCTCTGTATCCCAGTGGATTTACTGCTTGATTTGTGGTTACTGAACAGAGGAAAATTGTGACATCAGTGTTCAGGACAAAAGCCATGAGACAGGAAGCTATATCAACATACTTAGAGGTGACAATAATCATCAAACTCACAAAATTTAAGCAATAGGTATATAAGACACATTTATGCAAATTATTAAATGAGGGCAACAATGAGCTATAAAGGGTCAAATCTTTTTGTATTTTCATCCTCATGCTCAGCTGCTGTATTTGTCTTAACATTTTAGATGATGGCTATTATAAGAGGTTGTCTGTTCTAGTGGTTCTACCCACTGATTTATTTTTTTTTTTTGAAGTTGTAAATATGACAAACACTGTTTGAGTATTTGTTATAAGAAAATACTATTTCAGTCTTTCTACTTCAAAATGTAATGTTTAATTCAGTGTGTTTCTAGGTGTTTCTTTGCAACAAGTTGTTTAATTGACTAGTAATTCCTATGTGAAAACTGTTTCAAAGTAAATAATTTTTCAGTGAAAATTAAATCTGAGAAATGATTTTTCTTTTATTATAATGACACTGATATAAACTTACTTATTTTACATGTACACTCAGGGTCTTTTATTACACATTTTTTGGTTAATGTTACTGTACATACAGTGTACATACAGTGCAATCCTGTAATATAGGTATTATTGAATCAGGTGTTATCTTCTTTCTATACCATCTTTGATTATAAGCTGATTGATGAATTGAATCTTTATTTTTCCTTTGCTTTCTGTACATACAGTAATCCATAAACTTGTCTAATATTATTACAGTAAAAAGCCTGAGAACTAGCTCACTGTTTTTACCACATCAAGTGATATATTTCTGCTTTAAAATACATTAAGGATTGGTTTGGGGTTAACAGCACTAAAAATCTATTATATATGCTGTATTCCTTATTTCCTCTTGATCACACCCACCCACCCACCCACCCACACACCCACCACACACACACACACACACACACACACACACACACACACACACACACACACAAACACCCCCCCCCCACACACACATAAGACAAATTAGACATGAATCCATCACTCTATCAGCATTTGGCCTGAAAGTGTCTAGAGGTGGGTTTTTTTTGTCTCATCTCTTCATCTTCGTCAGTCTGTTCTTGGATATTATATGTCTGATAAGCAGATGTCAGAATAACAAAAGCTGCATATGTCTCGCTGGATACCAATAATGGCTGAGCCAAAACAAATCCCTTTGGCTTATTTAGGCAGAGTCAGATTGTCTCGAGCCCTTCTCATGACACTAAGTCTCACGATCTGTCATCCGGGCTATTATGGATTATTCATCTCAGGGGAATTTTGTGGATGAGAGAGGCAGGGCTTAGTGTCCAGTGATCTTCATCTCTTCTGTGCGGTGTCAGATTAATACCGTGCAATGTATTTAACATCACTTTGTTTAACAAATATCAGTTCAGCAGGATCTAATCTTATTTAAGATGACAAAAAGTGTGAATTCAACTCAAATTTGTCTAGTTTGTACATGACAGCATTGAGTAGTTAGATTCTAACATGTCCTGTACAATGAAGTAATTCACTGCTAAACAAGTGTAGTAAGATGCATCGTTGTAGAAACTAACTAGCTAGTCATAACTCTTTCCCGAACATGGTCACATCTCTGTTGTTTGAACCACATTGGTTCAACAATATAGAACTATCATTAATTACATTATGCACGCGCATGTGGAGAAGTAATAACTTCTACTAATTAATCATGTTAGCTTGCTTGTTGTTCCCAAGAGCATGATCTCTTGAAGTCCACATGTCAAAGTATGCTGAGTGCTGTAGTTCAACCAAGTAAATTTGCGATGTTTGCGATCCAAGGGGGGAAACACACCCCGAATGGTTAATTTTAGATTATGGGTCATGTAGTTCTTCACTGGTAATTTGGCCAACATGGTTTACAATCTGACTTGATAACACTTTAGTTTAGGGACCAATTCTCACTATTAACTAGTGCTTATTAGTATGCATATTACTGTTTATTAGAACTTATAAAGCACATATTAATGTATTATTCTGCATGACCATATTTTAGACCCGTTAACCCTACCCCATACCTAAACTTAACAACTATCTTATTGACTATTAACAAGCAGCAAATTAAGAGTTTACTGAGGCAAAAGTCATAGTTAATAGTGAGAATTAGTCAACCTGGTCTCATAAAAATACGTACCTCTGGGTGCTTTCCTGCAAGACCATTTTTATGTACCTTACTGCACGTTTCGCTGCAGTTTCAAAGAGAAATGTACACTGAGTTGCGCTAAACACAGGTTCAATATGTGAACCCTGGCACGTTTTTATTATGTTGATATAGGTATGTATTGCTGTGTTTTTATTATGTTGCTTCAGGTATGTATTGCGGCGGTTCAGAATTCAAATATCCGGGGACCGCCGTGAAAAAATTTATGTTCTATCGTGTTGGAAATATGCCCTACACCAAACCCATCCCATCTAATGTCTGAAGGACATTATTGGATCCTCTTCAGTTTGCCTACAGAGCAAACAGGTCTGTGGACGATGCAGTCAACATGGGACTGCATTATGTTCTGCAACATCTAGACAGACCAGGGACTTATGTGAGGATCCTGTTTGTGGACTTCAGCTCGGCCTTTAACAGTATCATTCCAAACCCCCTCCTGCCCAAACTAACTCAGCTCTCCGTGCCCACCTCCATCTGTCAGTGGATCAACAGCTTTCTGACACACAGGCAGCAGCTAGTTAGGCTGGGAAAATACACATCCAGCACTTGTACGATCAGCACTGGAGCTCCTCAGGGTTGCGTCCTCTCCCCACTGCTATTCTCCCTCTATACCAACGACTCCACATCTAAAGACCAGTCTGTCAAACTCCTGAAGTTTACAGATGACACCACACTTATTGGCCTCATTCAGGCATAATATTTTTTTTCTAAAAAATGCAAACATGTACATCCATCTTGGTCACATATTATTGTAGCACAGTTTGTGCTGAATACAAAAAAAATTACATGTTGGTCAATAGTATGTTTTAAGTAGCTGAAAAAAGCACAAATATCAGGGCATGTCAAAACATCTCAAGGGCCCCAAAATGACCTCGGACCCCAGAGGGTTAATATTGTTTTGAAGTCATAAAATTATATTCTTCAAGCAATTGTGTGAAAATTACTCTTTATTAATTGAAACTCTTGAATTTGTGTGAAAACGAATAAAAGGCGTCAGAGTTTTACTGCGTCTGGTGTTCATTTCTTTTGGAAACTGCAGTGATATATGTACTTACTGGTACGTATTTCGCGTCTCGCTAAAAAGTGCCCCCAGGTACACTTATGCCATGAGACCAGGTAGGAATTAGTCACTAAACTAATGTGTGACCAAAGTCTCTTATGCTGCCCCCCGATTTCTAGTTATTTCTAATAATTGATTTCTTTAATATAATTTGAAATGTAATTTATTCCTGTGATATTAAAGCTGAATGTTCAGCATCATTACTCCACTCTTCATGATCCTTTAGAATTCATTCTAATTGCAGCTCAAGAAACAGTTCTTATTATAATCAATGTAAAAAAAAAACAAAATCGTAACATTAAAAAAAATTGTAATGTCACTTTTGATCAATTTAATCCCTCCTCACTGAATAAAAGTAATAATAATAATAATAATAATAACTTACTAACCTCAAACTTTTGAATGGTAGTATACATATCACTTAATGACAGAGCTTATGGTAAGTCTCTCTTGAAAGGCTAAAAATCAGTTTCACCATGTAGAAAATTTATGGGATTTTGACTTAGGGAACTCGACTGTTGCAAAAGAGTACAATGACACTGGAACGCAGAGGTTATCCAATCACAATAGAGATTGTTTACATATAGAAGTCTTAATGTTACAGCAGCAAAAACAGCATTTTTTTAATTCTTAGGTTCAGTAAATAGTGTATAATAGTGATGACTGAATTACGGCTATTTGTAGTGCTATAAACCTTGACTAATATTACAAGTGAACTAAAAATATATAAAATATGTCCCTAATGCATCGTACCTGCTATACTAGCCATCAAGAAGGAGAATCAACATATAAAGTCCAGTAGTCCAGTTGCTTTCTTTGTTCAGCAATACAGTATGAGGGAGGCATGTGGCAGTTCTCCAATAAAATCAGCATTCAATCATGTTTACTTGGCCTTTGTCTTGTGTGCAACATAGAAACAACAGCCTGAAAAGACACATCTCTCTTCCAAACCCAAAAAAGGCCAGTATTTCCACACAACTCTCTCCATAGATGAATCTACAGCAACAAAATATATCTAGACAAAATATATGAATATTCACACTTCTATTTATAAGTTACTTACAAGTACTTAGGATGAACTGTAACATTGAGTCGTTTGAAACTGTTTTATAGTCAAAGTATACAATATCTTCTGAACTCATTGCCCATCCAGTAAAAGAAACCATCTGTGAAGCTCTTTTGATGGAGTTGAAGTGTGGGCTGTCCTCTGAAGCTCTTGTGTTCACTGCACTACCACCACTGCATATGCTGACATCTTTACAACATAATTTGATAAAATGTCACTAAAGGGACAAACACTAAAAGACACTTCCTGTAATTATCCAGAGGATTGTCTTCTTGTGGCTATTGGGGTCTGTTTGAGATTTGTGCAGTATGGGAAATGCTCATGATAGAAACGTGTATTTGCATGGCAGGAGTCACAGCAGATGTGTGCTAGTGGGACACACAAGACTCAGGCTTACATTTTGTCAGCATCTGATTCAAATTGTACAGTTAGACTGTGACTAAACTAGGCACATCATGATAAGCGATAAATCACATCTCTTCCATGTTAATCCAAGTTTACGTTTGTTAACAGCGCTCTGTAAAAAAAAAACATTCTGACAGTCAATTTGTATAGTCTCAGGCTCAAACAGCATAGCCAATGGTCATTTAGAGTTATGTTTTATCAGCCCATATGGAAACTAAGCCATGTTTTTACAAAGGTTTGCATGGTTCATAACACTGAAATTTTTGTTTGAGATACTTAGGAGAATGTCAATAACGTCAATTGTAAGTATATTCTGTTATTTTAAATTGAAGTATGTTCTGCTTTGATTAGGATTTTTGGCAGGTTTCATATCGGCCAATTCCCAAATTGTAAACAGTGGATCAGTCGTTAACATTTACACGACCCTGTGCACAGATGTGATTCAATGTGATTCAATCTGGTCATTTTAATTGCAAAAGATGTGATTGGAAATTTCATGTGAGGAAGAAAAGATTTCCCATTTTTAATATTTCCCTATGCCAGCATTTCCCAATCCCAGTCTTCGCGCCTGCTCTGCATATTTTGCATGTCTCTCTTAGTTAACACACTTGATTCAGATAACTAGCTCGTTAGAAGAGAGCTACGTGCATGAACTGTGTCCCGATTGATATGATCTCTATACAGTGTTCATTGCTTGCTACTCCCTGTGCGTTTAAGTTTTCTTCGTTTTGGAACATTAATTCATGGATTTGCGAGGACTGGGATGGGAAACGCTGCCCTATGAAGAGCTTGCAACCTGTTCAAATTGATCATGCAGATTAACCACATTGACCATCAGAAAGCTGCTTGGTTTGAAAGTGATTTCTTGGAGCTGAGCTTTATCCATTAGTACATAATTGACTAGTAATACAACAAAAGTTCAGTAACCGATAATATTTGGCCACAAATCAGTTTTTGGTTTTGGTCAAAATTGTTTTGTAAGGTTAAAATCATTAACTGAAGTTTAATGAATGCTTCTTAGTGATTGTTAGTCATTTTGCAAAATACATGAAATATATTAGGTATTCATTACCTAATATACCTTGTTAGGCACGACGCGAAGCGGAGTGCCTGCAACACCCTTCAGCCGTGATTTATTCACGATACAGCAAGGCCTCGAGTACCTTATTGCTTTTATAAAACGGTTACCACACAATAAAAAATATTAAAACCCAAAATGTATGTATTGAAATGTTACTTTTTTGAAGAAAGTTCGTTAAATGCTGTCCTTCCGCTAAAAAAAATAGTTCCTGACAGCAACAGTAAACAGCAAGAGAATGTTCCGACCTGCCTCTCGTCTAATGGAGCTTAAATAAAAACAGAGCTCTTATCATCCGCTGTCATTTATTTTTTAATCACTGTATATGATATTTTCATCACACACATACATCTGCTTATCTCTCAGCTTGAGAAAACTTCTGTTTTCCGTCTTTTAATTTTAAAACAGACCGATTCGCGGCACAGCACGAGTTTGCAAGCGTCATTACAGTGTAAACTGATGGACACACAGAATCATACCTGAAACAGAAAACTAATAAATTCATAATATTCCCTCCTCACAGACGCACGCCACACACACATCAACACATCTCTGCATGAGAAGCGTTTATTTAGACAGGCGGGTTCTGAAAATTAAAGATGAAAGATGCGCCAGCAGGAGTCACTCATGCTTCATTAAATAAATAACAGACAGTTAATTCTGCCGAAATGCATAATACATTAAACAGTTTTGATGCTATTGATTGTTTATGTTGCTAAGGGCGTTGCTAAGGGTGTTGCTCAGTGATACACAGAACGGTTTGGTGAAGCGGTCATAGCCGTGCTGTATCGTGAATAAAACACAGCTGCCGACCAATCAGAATCGAGGAATGGAACTAACCGTTTTATAAGTGCAATTAAAATGTTTATACATTACTTTACTAGTTGTTATTTGAGTGTTGTTTGTTAAATAAATTTGAATAATTAATTGACTATTAAATACCTTTTATTTTCTGTTTTCAGATAAATTAAAACTTTAATTTCAGTTTCGGTGTCCTGTAAAAAAAAAAAAAAAATTCAGTGTATCACTACAATTGACAATGGAAAGATTTTTAGATCCTTTTTTAAAACCTGTTTAATGGATGTGCTGCTGGGTTACTGAGACCTGATGATACTGCTCTCATTATCTGAGAAAGGTTTATTTGCTGGTTTTTAGATGGATCTAAGTGAATGATTCAATCTAAAAAGAAGTGGTTTAGATATGAATGATGTGGATTAGTCTGACTGGCAGTGGAGGACTGCCTTGACTAGGTCTGGTTTGGATGAATCTGATCAGATGCAGGTGTCTCACCTGTGCCACCTCCTCAAAGTCATCATGGCGTTTCTGCAGGGCTCTGGCTCTGTGCAGGGATTTGCCCACACCTGTGTGTTTACTAAGGAAAGCCTCTCCATGATTCTCTATCCAGTCAATCACCTGCAACATACAAACACACATAACCCATTCAGAGCATGGAAAAAAAAAACACACAACACAGAGCTGAAAGAGGGTCAGGTGAGCTTCTGTTTTCATTAGTCTGTTTAATTGATGTGACACATATAAAGGCAGTTATTTAGGAAAGCATACACAGGCTAATGCTCAGTGCCTGTGACTGCTCGTATACTCTCATGGGCATATGAAGAGAGAGTGATCAATAAGCATTGGTCTTCTGTCCAGAAGTGATTCAAAGACACTTTATCCTCATCCCTAAGGACAGTGTTTTACCAATAACATTCCTCCAAAAATACCCTCTGATCAGACTGATAGAAATGTCACATAATCAACATGTAGAGCTCCAATACTGCTGCCACTCTCAAACTAAACACTGAGAAAAGGTTATAAATATATAATCAAAGAACAAGCTGTTTATTTTTAATGTATTTGTGCATATATTTATTTGTACATAAAAAGAAGACTTAATGGAGTTGTCAGTTTAGATTAATTTACATGTCAACTTTGTCTTTTATATTTCTCCTAAATTTCCTTAAGGTACAGTAACCTGGAGGGGTGAGGTATCTAAGTCACAATATCTAACTACTGGGGTGCCTCAGGGCTCAGTTCTTGGACCACTTCTCTTCTCTATCTACATGGCATCACTAGGTACTGTCATTCAGAAACATGGCTTTTCATATCACTGCTATGCTAATGACACTCAACTCTACCTCTCATTTCATTCTGGTGATCCAACGATAGCTGCTCGCATCTCTGCATGTCTAAGAGGCATTTCTTTCTGGATGCTTATACGACATTAGGAAGATAAGGTCCTTTCTATCAACTCTTTGTTCAAGCTCTTATTCTGTCCAGGCTTGACTATTGCAATGCTCCTTTGGCAAGTCTTCCAGCCAGTTCTATCAATCCTCTGCAACAAATTCAGAATGCAGCTTACTACCCTTACTACGTGTACTGTACCATGTAAGAACTGGGACTTGTCACAGCACTTATATATATATTGTTGCACTTTTGTTAAATAAATATTAAAATGAAAGCTAAATTATTAAATGTAATTGTAAAACCTCTTTAAAGAATTATAGCATCTAAATGCATACACTTTACTTGGTAACACTTTATTTCGATAGTCCACTTCAGACATTCTACTAACAGTAAGTAACTTTGCAACTACGTGTCAACAAGCAGTCATTGGAGTATTAGTAGACTGTCTACTTAATAAAAAGACTTTATTTTGATGGGTCCACAATATAAAAAATACTGACTATGAGAAACGTTGCAGGTATATGTCAACGTATTACAAATTAATGAGAATTAGTTGACATGTAATTACAAAATTACTTATACTTAGTAGAAAGTCTAAAGTGGACTATCAAAATAAAGTGTAACCCTTTACTTTATAAACCTTCTCCTGAACTCTAGAGGAGACAAGATTACTGGGCTATTTTCCCCCAAGAGAAAAAGAGAAGTAAAAATCTCCATTTTACCACTTTTTTCCCCCAGTTACAGTCATGGTATCTTCTGTAGTAGGTATTTTTCTACTACACTTGCGTGTTTGCAAGTGATACAATGATAATCAAACATGTACACAATTGCGTCAGTGAATTGTTGTTTCTGCTACATTGATTGAAGCATCCAGTGCATGTTCTAAAAACAGCTTCTTTCTTTTACACGCACATTAACAGAGGCTGATGAGATAAATATAGCTCTGTGTGATGAGTCCATCACAGGATACGCTGCTCAAAGCAACGGTCTGGAGTTCACAGATGGCACCCATTATATCAATCAGTCCAAACACCTGTTTGGCCAAATAAATCAACTTATAATTAAATAACAATAAGGCATTTGTGTTCGACTATCAGTCATTGTGACTTGCAAGATAGTTGACTCCAGAAATCTGTCTTCATTGAACTATTGATTTCGTTTGTAATGGCTGTTTACATAAAGCAAATCAAAATTATGATACTAATCAAGTACAAGAAATAATCAAGGAAAAGACATAATAAACTGAACAGGCTGGAGTATTTTGTAAACATTCAGAACTGCAACAATCTCTCCTGTTTTAGGGGGCAATGACAAATAAGGATCTCCAAGATGATGATAAGGAACATGCTTTGTAAAAAAAATGTTTTAAAATTGTAGGAGCTTATTTACACAATATAGAACATAGTTGCAGCCTTTTATCTCTTCTGACTGAATTCTGATTTTTTTCTCACATTTGCAAGTGCATACCTAAAAATTCTTCTTCTTTTTTTTTCTCTCACAGTTCTGAATTTATATCTCACAATTGTTAGTTATAAACCGGTAATTGTGAATTTATATTTCACAGTTCTGACTTCTTTCTCAGAGTTGCAGGTTTATATCTCACAGTTGCAATTTTGCATCTCATTATTTTGACATTTTTCTCAGAATTCTGACTTTTCATCTTGCAGTTCTGTTATATCTGCAAATTCTTTTTTTTTCTCAGAATTGTAAGGGGAAAAAAAGTCAGATTTGTAAGATATAAAATTAGAATTGAGAGATAAAAGTCACAATTACTTTTTAATTTTTTCTTTTCATGTTAGAAATAAGCTTCCATATAAAATTCATGTGTCAAGTTCTTTAACAAATTAATTAGTTTTATTTTACGTTTTATTTAATGACTATAAAATATCAATTGGTTTAAATAGCAAGGATAAATTCTGATATTGTTTGACCTACAATCACAATGACAATAATAAAATAAAAAAATAAATAAGGTCACACTTTATTTTAAGGTCCAATTCTCACTATTAACAAACAATTAACTAAGCTCAGGACAGACACAGACAGGATTACAGGACAGGGGCCTCCAGGGCAGAACAGACAGACCATGGCGCATCCGGGATCTCAGGAGGCCATGGCGGTGCAGGGAGCTCCGGAGGCCATGGCCACTAAAGCCGGAGCTCTACTAACCCCCCCCCCCCCCCCCCCCCCACCAAAAAAAAAAAAATTCTATGGGACAGCTTACGGGGTATCAGGAGCACTCTATGCGCAAGACACAGGAACAGAAAGCCCCTCAGGGCTAAACACTCAGGAACAGGACAATCCACAGGAACAGGAGCCCACTCTGGGCTAGGCTCGGAATCTGAGGCCATATACTGGGCATGATGGAAGCACAAAAGCCCTCCTTGGGCTGTACATGGAGTCAGGGGCCCTCACAGGGTAAACTCAGGAACTGCTTCCATCTCAGCAACAGGAGAGGCAGGCTAGGGAATGGCCTCCACGGACATAACTAGAGGAGCCGCCTGCCCCTGACGAGTCTCCATGGACATGACCGACAAGACAAGGTAGGTTAAAACTGTTCCTGTGGACACAACAAGACTTTAAAATGACTGAACTCTTGTCAGGGCCTGGAGCCTGCACTGGACTCTGGTCAAGACACTGGGAACGGCCGTGACTATGGACCTAGATGCTCTGGATGGCTGGCGGGCTTGAGGGAGCCACAGCCAGTAGGCTGGACAGATGATCGGCCGACAGACTTGACTGATGATCAACCGACAGGCTTGAGTGAGCCGCGGCCAGCAGGCTTATCTCCGTCGCGACCGGTGAACTTGACTGATGCACGGCCGGCGAACTTGGCTGATGAGCAGCCAGCGGGCTTTGGGTAGCCACAGCCGGCGAACTTGACAGACGAACGGCTGTCAGACTTGACTGACGAGTGGCCAGAGGACTCGCAGCACTTGCGGTGATCCCGCCGAACTCTCACGTTGATCCGCGGGCTAAGGCGCAAGGACAAGCAGCGTCTTCAATGCCGCAGGGAAAAACAAACAGGAACAAAGAAAAACTATCAAAAAACGGAAAACAAAACCGTGAAAAGGGGCGCCGCTTACTTTCGGTTTAGGTCTGGTCTTCTGTCACGGTGCACACACACGAGGGAAGTGAGGAGATGAGGATACACTCAAAAACAGTCTTTAATCTAAATCAAACAGGGCAATACAAGGCAGGGCAGACACACAGGAACACCGGGAGTAACGAGTAGACCAGACCAAAACTAACTGAACAGGCAGGAACTAATATACACAGGATAATTACACACACAAAATCATAAACAATCAAACTAAACAAGGACAGGAAAAACCATATATAGAAACATATGGGGGCGGGAAACACACAACACACGACACAAGGCTGACAGTAGGATTAGGGATTTAGAATATGGTCATGCATAATAAGGCAATAATATGTGCTTTATAAGTAATAATAAACAGCCAATATGCTAGAAATATGCAAGCAAATAAGCAACTAGTTCATAGTGAGAATTGGTCCCAAAAGTGTTACCAAAAAAAAAAAAAAATCACAAAAAACACCATAAAAATATATATTAAATAATAGCAATTTTAGATTAGCAGCAAGACTCTTCAGCTTAATGTATAGTTATGCTAACCTGACATTTGCAACTAAATAAATAAATAAATTGATCTATTTAGTTAAAATTTCACAAGAAGAAATACACAAATACAAATACCACATAATTTACCCTTGGGGTTGCCCTAATAATTGCAATTGAATGTTGTAAATGATGACATTTTCACAAAGAAACTTGTCTGACACATTGGTCTAAAATAAATGTCAAGAAACCATTTTGACCTTTACCAGAAAAACACACGAAAATTAAAGAATGTGTAAAAAAAAGAGAGTCTCTAAGATGTATAATGTCAGACTGATAGCAAACTATAATGGAACGGGATCTCATGGGTGTAAAGCAGTCAGTCTCCCACAGTCTGTCCCGCTATGACTCACAACCTTCATTTACTCCAGTTATCATGGTTTCTCAGGTAACCGAGTCACGAGCACTTGTGTGTTCTGCTGATAAACTCATGACTCACTACTAACCACAACCAATTCACCCCAGAAAGAAGCAGAGAAAACACAGACAAACCACTCTGATCTTATCAAAATGGGCATCTGAATGCCACAGACAGAGGCGTAGATCATAGGAAGAGCTCTAGGGAACAGTGAGTTGAATGCAGACAAGCACACATTTCTTGTTTTTTTTTTAAAGAAACAGATCATCCAGAAATGAGCATTCCTCTAAAAAAAAAAAAAAAATTATGTTTAGCAGAATGTTGACTCTCAAGCTCTAACAATAACATTTTCAGGATGCACGTTCTCATTTTTGTGGTAAACTATTCCTTTAACTGCAACTAGTAGCATTTGTACACAAGTGTGGGAGGTCTGTTCATTTACTCTAAATAACTCAACCTACTCATTACCTGTATTTAACTGCACACTTCAAGACATTTGGCCACCTCTCAGCCTCCATTACTCAAGAATTGCAAACATCTCAGGGTGAGGCAAACTAACATCACCAAATATGGGTAATAATAACAATCTGCCTCTCAAAAAACATCCAGTATGTTGATATTTCATTCAAATCAATGATACAGGTTTATCAGAGCCGTATGTTTGTTTAAAGTGTTTCGTGTGTTTCACCTGATCAGCATTTCAAGGGTGAAATCTAACTCCACCAATCACCAATTGACACATATCAGAAAATCTGATGTTTTAACCAATCAGCAGGACAGATAAACTTTAAACACTCATCGAATGCAATAGAAAAATTTAATTATTTTCTTGATAAATCTACAAAGCAGTGGGTGAACAGATCTATCACCTGGAATACAATAAATTTGATATCATCATTACCAACTGCGTCTGAATGTGTGCAGACAAAAATATGTATATTATCTTATATCCATGGGTTCTGTTGAAATACAAAGATGGGTTTTTCTAATGAACTACAGAATAGACAGCTTTTTTCTAAAAACTGAAGTATGATTTGCATCGCTTCAAATGTTTTACAATAATGTTTTAAAGAAGTATTTGTCAATAATATTTTCATTATGCAGGAACTGGAAATAATATAGTTAAGAGTGAAATGAACATCCCAGGTTATGTATGTAACCATGGTTCCCCGAGGGAATGCCCCTGTGTTCCCACTCTCTGAAACATGTATGTAATCCGTCCGAGGGAATCCCGGGTGACGTCACCGGCAGGGATGACGTAGCGACCAGGAAGTATAAAAGCACATGCGGTGGAGACAGCGGCATCTTCTGAAGAGTGAAGGAAGCGCTCGCAGGGAGTATGGCAACGAGACAGCATCTCCTTCTCGTATGAAGTAGTGATAGCATCCACTATCCACCTGCTTGGGTCTGCTTGTTCTCAGGAAAACCCTTCTTATATGCATCGTAGAATACAAATAACTGGTCCGAGCTTTTGAAAGGGCCTCTAAAACCACATCCAAATCCCAAGAAGGCATCCTTGGGCGTACCGTAGGCCTCGGCTTCTGGTACCCCGGAGGAAACGTGTCACTAACGGGTTCCTTCCCAGAGACTGCTCGCCCACATAGGCGTGGTGAGCAGCAATAACAGCCATGTAGACATTTATCCCTCTGGGGTCTGAGGGTGTTTTGGGGCCCTGGAGAAGTTTTGACATGCCCTGACATTTGTAGAACTGGATATGGTAGACTAGAGTTTTTGCTATAAAATGATGTGAAAATTATCCTGTTTACTCGTTCACAGAAAACAATTGATTTAACATTTGTAAAACATGTTTTGTGATAGAATGCCCTTATGCGAGGGAGTGACAATAGCAATGAATATTGTCACGACCCAGGGTAGCACCTGTTCCCTAGACGGGATCTGTTTTGGGTTCTGGTTTGAGTGTTTTTTTTTCTTTTGTCTGTTTGCAGGGTGGAAACGAGTGGCAGGTGCAGTGGATTTCAGATGATGAGTGGACTGGTATAAGGATCTCTGTCCTACAGTGTGAGGCCCTCATTTGGAGCTCGACTTCTCTCCAGCACCAGACTTTGAGCCTTCTTTAATTGTTTTCTTTTCTCTTCCCCTTTTGGGGTTTATTTTTAGTTTAATTTACTTTAATAAATGTTTATTTTGAGCTAACTGATTTTGTGCGTGGCCTCCCCATTATTGTTACGCTGCCCTGAGCCTGGTAGTTTGTAACAATATTTAGTGATTCACACATGAGAGACAAAGGGTCTCCCATAATGGGCCATCAATATGAATGTGACTGAGCCGAGGCAGGTAAGAAAGAGTGTGAGGAGAGTAAAGTGATGTGGGTTTTATATGTTCTAAAACATTAAACAAACATCCTGGAGTTGTGAGACATTTAGACAATGAAATGACACATATTTCAAAATGTTTCACTTGATTTCATACATGTAGTCAGGAATTATAGTTTGGGAAAAGTCTAACTAGTAAATTGTGCACAAGTTATGTAACAATAACACAATAACAACAGATGCAAGTAATCTTCGGCTACTCATCAGAGTGATATAAAGTTGTGTTCTTATTCTTCTTCTTCTGAGCTTCTTCTTATTCCTCTCAGTGTGTCTTCTTCCAGAAACAAAAAATTGCTGAGATGAACTCTTCACGTTTGTTTATGGATGATGGGGGCATTTACATATGTGTGCGTCTCACATGGATGTTTAGAATGTGAAAAGCGCGATCATCTTGTGGGTGTAACTGCATTAGATATAATGAGTTGAGATGGAGATGAGTTGAAAGTTAAAAATGGACATCGTGTTGTTTCATACGGATTACCTTATCAGAGAATATTTGTTTTGGACGTGACTTACTTAATTTAAAAGTAGACATTTCAAGCTTTCTATACATATATTTTACATGTCTTTGAGGCAAGTATTCGCTGAGATTCAGGTTGTTTTATTTATGTGTCTGTGAAGAGAGGTGACAGAGACAGAGACGGCAGAGAACGCACCCTGTTTATTTTCTTTATTTTACAAAAGCACATTGTTTTGTTGTTATTATGACAATACACAAATAAAAGTAGACCCTTTGCAGTTTTATAAGATACCTTATTCTTATCTGTACGATCAAAACCGACAGAGTATTTTTAGTTCTTTTCGCGGTCATAAAGAAAATGCGAGGTAGACCGCACCAGTGCGGGCTTTGACCCCAGGGGGTTCAAGTGGAAGAGGATAACCCTGTTGCAAATCTCTCTTACAGAAATTCCAGTACTGGCCCAACAGGGCAATGGACTGGGTCTAACTGATGGCTGTCACACCATGAAGTGAACTGGACTGGAGGATGGTCTCAATAACGTCAGTTGAGAGACTGGATGCTATGAGCTGTGCCCCCTCAGGGACCACACCCAGAGCTTCCACAACTCCGGGGCGGGGGTGAAAGATGGTGCCCCCCATCTGTGAGAGGAGATCCCGCCGGACAGGAATCTTCGAGAGTCTTTGAGTAGGGCTAAGAGGTCCGCAAACCATGGACAGCCCGGCCAGTACGGTGCTACTAATAGGAGATGAACCCCGTCCCGGCAAATTCTCTCCAGAACTCCCAGGAGCAGAGCAATCGGGGGAAGGCGTATAGACGCAAGCCTTGGCCATGTCTGTACCATGGCATCCAGCCCCAGTGGAGCCGAATGAGTCGGAGAGAACCAGAGGGAAATTGTGAGGTCTCTCGAGACGCAAACAAGTCTACCTGTGCTCGATCAAACTTCTGCTCTATCACCTCGGTGTGGAGCTTCCATTCCCCGGGCCTCAGCCTCTGCCTCGACAGGATGTCTGCTCTGTGATTGAGGTGCCCAGGGATGTACACTGCCCTCAGGGAGAGCAGTTTCCCCTGGGCCCACAGAAGGATCTAGCACGCCAGCCTGTAAAGGAGGCACGAGCACAGTCCCCCCTGGTGGTTGATGCAAGAGGCCACCGATGTGTTGTCTGTGCGAACAAGCACATGATGCCCTCTCAGGTCTGGGAGAAATTGCTTCAATGCTTGAAACACGGCCAGTATCTTCAGGCAGTTGATGTTCACTCATGACTGCTACCAAGCCTGTGAGGGAGGCGTCCATCGTTAGCATTACACAACGACAAGGAGCCCCCAACACAGGGCCTTGTGACAGGAACCAAGGTTTTTTCCACATGTCTAAGGCACGTAAGCATCACCGTGTGACCTTGATCATGCGAAGCAGCTTCCCCCTTGGGGAAAACCCATTGGTCCTGAGACACCACTGCAAGGGTCTAATGTACAGCAGGCTAAAATGTATCACGTTGGACGCAGCTGCCATCAGACCAAACAGTTTCTGAAATTCAGTATGCGGATGCCCTGGAGTTGCAGGGGAACCAGAGCAGCATCCACACACTTCGTGAAAGTGCGGGGTGAGAGTGCCAGACCAAACGGAAGAACCCGATATTGGTACGCTTTGACCCCGAAAGAAAACCTCAGGAACTTCCTGTGCTGATGAAGGATGGATATGTGGAAGTATGTGTCCTTCAGATCTATCGTCACAAAACCAGTCCTCGGACCTGATTTGAGACACGACCTGTTTGATCGTGAGCATCTTGAACTTGAGTCGTATGACTGAGCGGTTCAATAAACGCAAATCTAAAATCGGACGTAACCCCCCCCCATCCTTCTTCGCAACGATGAAGTACTGGCTGTAGAACCCGGACTCTCTGTCGAGAGGAGAGACCACCTTGATGGTCTCCTTCCTCAAGAGAGTCTCTACTTCTTGTTCCATGACCAGAGTCTGTTTGGGGCCCACCAGAGTGGTAAATTGAATAGAGGCGGACGTGACCCAAACTGGATCTTGTAGCCTCTTTCTACAGTGTGCAGTACCCAATGAGACACATTTGGCAGAAGCTAGCACGCTGCCAGATGATGTACTAAGGAAACCAGTCTCTCGAGACTGGCCTCTGGTATATTTAGCTCTATATATAGATCTAGATAGATCTAGCTCGGTGCCCTGAAGTGGAGGACCGGCAGGGGACAACTGATCTAGCTGCTCTAAATACCTCCTTGGTGGTAGCGAGCCTCTCAGGGCTGCTATGTTTCCGGGTGGAGGCTGAGAGATATACTCGCTGGAGACCGCTGTGCCCTGAAGCACCAGGGGTGGCAGGGTTAACAGAACGATCTCCTGAGGACACTGAGGAGAGACAGGCACCATATGCTGAGGTGTGAAACGTTCTTTCCCAGAAGGGCCTGCCCTCAGATGTCCTGACACCCTTATGTCAGGACGTCTTGGCTGAAGCCTTCTTATTGAAAACGAGGGTCCTCAGACCAGTCATCTCCTTCGAAGACTTCGACCTGGAGCGCCGCCTCCGCTCCTGCCTTTCTTTCTGTGGAGGGTTGCGAGAGGCAACGCTTCATTTCTGGACTTCTCAATGTGAGGAGCTAGTACATGGCTGGGGCTGATGAGTGGCTAGGAAGAAATCACTGGAACACCACCACTTGTTTCTTGACCTCCTAGAACTTGTCGACGACTGTGTTTACAGGGTCACCAAACAGGCCAGAAGGCGATATTGGAGTGTCCAGGAGAAAGACCCTGTCTTTATTGTTGATCTGAGACTGGGTCAGCCACAAATGTCTCTCTGTGGCCACCAGGACTGCCATAGACCACCCAATAGTTCTGGCGGTCTCCTTGGTGGGTCTACGCAGTTCAGCGTTATCATCGTTTTTTTAATTTCTTCTCCCTCATCCATGTTCTTTCAGCAGGTCAGCCTGGTATGCTTGCAACACCGCCATAGTGTGCAAGCAACCTTCAGCCTGACCCGCTGCCATGTACACCTTACCCACCAAAGCCAAAGAAGTCCTAAGCAGCTTGGTGGGTAATACCGGGACCTTAAGGGAAGATGCACTGCCAGGAGAAAGAAAGCCCGCAAGCGTATCCTCAACCCGGGGTATCCTCCCATAACGCCACTCATTCAGCCCTAACACATTAGAATGGTGAGAAACATCAGAACCCGAAGAGGCGGACTGAGTATGGCTTATTCCACTATTTAGACACATCAGTGTGTAGATTGGGAAAAAAATGGCAGACCCTGGCATGCAGGCAGAGGCAGAGACTTCGAGCACAGGAAGCGTTCATTGAGCTTGCTTTTAGGATGCTCCTGATGCTCTTTCTCTGCTGGCCAGTCAATATTTAATTTAGCCACAGTGCTTATGACCACTTCCAACAGCTCCTCAAACAAGACAGACTATGGTGGCAAGTCCACAGACTCCTCTCGTTCGGCACTCGTGTGACCCTCCTCCTCAGAGGAAGACAACACAAGTGTTGAGCCCTCTCCCATTTCAGAACGTGCTTCCGTCCCCTGAGAGTGAGCACTAGATTTGGCAGGTGAAGAAGAAGAAAAGGACGTGCCTGTCTCCATTCTCTCTGCCAGATCCATCTGCAAACTCTATGATTTAAGGCACTCCGCATCGAGAGGCGAACGCAATCCCTCGAGAGCTGACCGAGCATGCTCCACTCCCAAACAAGCAACACACAAACTGTGTATACCCACTTGTGATGAAACGAGGGCAGAAACTCAACATCTTTGCCAGACTTTGCCATAAAAAAGAGAACTATGAAACAGGACATACAACAATAAATATGACTTGACACACATAGAGCGCTTAATGAACAACAGAAGCTGCCGCTGTCTCCACTGCATGTGCTTTTATACTTCCTGGTCACTACGTCATCTTCACCGGTGGCATCACCCGGGATTCCCTCGGACGGATTACACACGTTTCAGAGTGTGGGAACACAGGGGCGTTCCCGAAGCGTTTCTCGACGCATCGTAAGTTCCCGAAGGGGAATGTAATATTTTTAGACACTTAATTGGATGTTTGTTGCAATTAAATGAAAATGTATTATAGGTTAAACTTATATTAAATGCAATTAGCTGAATTTAAGAGTGCTTTTTCGACCAACTTAAAGGGTTAGTTCACCCAAAAATTAAAATTAGTCCATGTTTTACTCACCCTCAAGGCATCCTAGGTGTATATGACTTTCTTCTTTCAGATGAATCCAATCGGAGTAATATTCAAAATTGTCCTGGCTCTTCTTAGCTCTATTATTGCAGTCAGCGGGTGTTTCTGCTACACAGTCCAAAATACATAAAATAAAATGCGTGAATCCATAAAAAAACATGCCTCACATGGCTCTGGGAGGTGTATAAAGGTCTCCTATAGTGAATCGATGCATTTTTGTAAAAAAAATATTTAAAACGATATAAAGATATATTTTGTGTAACTTCCGCTATCTGTCGTATGCGCGTTCACGAGAGACTTCCGGCGAATGACATAGGACGCCGGCGCAATGCATGCACACGTGAGTCTTGCAAAAACCAATGTTTATTTATAGGAGCAAAGAAAGAAAAGTTTCCTTACTTTACCAAAGGAAAACCTGTCTCCTCTTGTCTAATATCGACATCCTCTGACATATTTCTTTACAAATCCTAGTTTTGTGCTTCTAATTCATGACCGGCGTTTTGTTTAGTTCTCTCTCCGCGCTCGTCACTAATCACGCAACGCCGACGTCCTACGTCATCCGCCGGAAGGGCTTGTGCTTATGACAGTTAGATGAAGTGAGAGAGATGTGTTTATTAATATGGATAAAATATTAATATACAAAAACGCATGGATTTGCAACAGGAGGCTTTTATTCATCCCCCGGAGCAGTGTGAGGCACGTTTTTTTATGGATTCCCACACTTTATTTTACGTGTTTTGGACTGTGTAACAGAAACACCAGCTGACTGCAACGATAGAGCTTAGAAGAGCCAGGACAATTTTTAATATAACTCCGATTGGATTCGTCTGAAAGAAGAAAATCATATACACCTAGGATGGCTTGAGGGTGAGTAAATAACAGGATCATTTTCATTTTTGGGTGAACTAACCCTTTAAGTAGGATTTCTTTATAAATAATTTCATAATTACTACTGTTATCTCTGAAATATGGTTAAAGTGTAATGCCGAATGCATTGACAAGCATTTAACTAAATATATTTAAAGCCAAATTTACTAAAACATATTTTGTCATTTTTATTGAAATGTGTTTGTCTTGTATTCAAATATATTTGTAATTGCACGTAAGTAAAGATAAAGTTGCAGTTTAGTACATTTGAGATATATTTACTTTCAATACATTACTGAATCAAAATAAGTGCTTAATGAAGATGTACTATAAAGTAAAACCTTTCATTTCAGATTATTACAAAGTGCATGTTTTAAAGTGTGTTAAGAAACAGTCATGAAAGAGCTCTCTTTAAGTCCACTTAGGAGGTTTTTTTTGTTTTGTTTTTTAACCCAAATACAGTATATGCTTTTAAGATTTTGCGCACACTACAAGTGAATAAAGTTTATCACTCTGGATTCAGAAGGTTCAGAAGAGAGAATAGAGAGGACTAAAAGCAACCAATGCAGTGTTCATAATTACTGAAACTGATACAGGAGTGCAGTAATGATCGTTTTTTGGTCAGTGTAATGAAGGGTATCATCTGTGCTGCTCTCTGCCCTGCATTTGGCCTGAATCTGGCCCCCGTTTGGGCTGGGTTTGGCCTCATTGGCTCTTTATATCTTTGGTTCTGGTTCAGATCTTGATTTGGCCAGGTCTACTGGCTGTTCTGCAGGACTGACCCCGGCCTGATAAAGCCTGAGCTGAATCTAGGCCCAGAGCTGCCACAGACCCGCTGAAAGAGGCTAATGGAGAGATATTAACTGCTCCTCTGGGCAAATATCCAGCACTGAAAATACTCAAAGAAAAAATACATGCTGTGTATAAAACTGTACCACTTCAAATTTATGGTGAACTGCTGACAAATTTCCTCATTCAGAATTCTGCACTTTAAATTATGGATGAATTACAGTGCATCTACGTAAAAAAAAACAAACAAACAAACAAACAAACAAACAAACATGAAAACTATCTTTTTTTTATTATTATTAAAGGAGACCTATTATGCCCCTTTTTACAACATATAAGCCTTAGGTGTCCCCAGTGAGGTATGTCTGTGAAGTTTCAGCTGGAAATACCCAACAGATAATTTACTATATCATTTTGAAAATGCCTATTTTGAGTGGAAGCAGAAACAGGCTGATTTTCATGATGTGTCACCTTTAAAGTACTGGGGTGGAACTGTGGTAAAGTTATGGCATCAGATGATAATACCATGGTATATTGATATATCACAGTACTTTACCATATTTACAGTATGCGGCTTAGTGTTTACTGTACATTACAAAAGAAAACAATGCAAAACAGCTGTATCTAAGCTCCAAGTTAGTGAGAGTCTGAAAGAGTCTAGACATATGTGAACATTCATCTACCTGTTGGACGTCCTGCTGAAAGACACAGAGTTGCAGTCTCTGATGCAGACGGACTTTACGGTGCTGCCAGATGCTCTCCAGACGTCTCTGGTGATGCAGGACCTCATGGACCACGTCCAGAATACAGTGCACAGCTTTAGAGTAGTTAGCAGTTGCAGTCAGAGACTCTGAGTTACCGGGACTCAACGGCCGCTGAAGAACGTCCAGCAAAGCCTTACCATCCTGGCTCACCTGCAGAGAGAGAAAGAAATAAGAACTATTAAACAACAGGGATGCGTTAATTTGAGCAAAAGTGATAGTAAAGACAATAATAATTTTACAGATTATTTCTATTTCAAATGCATGTTGTTCTTTTGAACTTTCTAATCTTCAAAGAATCTTGAAAACTGCATCATGGTTTCCACAAAATATTTTGAATTGTAAAAACATTTCACAATATTTAATGTATTCTTGTTAAATGATAAATGCAGCTTTGGTGGGCATAAGAGACTTGTTTTAAAAACATTTTAAAAATCTTACCGACCCTAACCTTTTGAATTGTAGTCAATTGTTTGTCTTAGGTGGCTTAAAAGATCTTTATAATAATTATGAACAAACAGAAATGGTACTAAATTATTTTTATTATTATTATTATTATAAATTTGTGTGTGTAAAATAATTTAATTTCAATCAATCTTAATTTTTATAGGTCAGAGACGCTCAGCTCTATCCACAGCCAAATATGGATCCTTTTTTTTTTTTTTTGCGTGTGTGTGTATATTTATGTAATTTTTACATATTCAAAGATTGCTTTCTAATACAACGGCATTTTAGTGCCATGGTAAAAAAAAAAAAAACAAGCAAAAAAAAAACAAACAAAGATTACGAGATTAAAGTCATAATATTTTGCAAAAAAAGTCCAAATTATCAAGCATTATCAAGTCATAGAAATACGAGACTTTATTCTTGAAACATTTTGACTTTATTTTCATAATTTTCACTTATTCTCGAAATATTCTGATTTTATTGTCGTAATTTTTACTTTATTCTCAAAATATTATGATTTGAATCTTGTAATTTTAGATATTTTTAATGTGGCACTAAAACACTGTCATATTCTAAATAAGTATGAAATATTAAAATAAAACTGGATTACAACAGTTCATTTCAGTCATCTTTTCATTACTGAAGGTGTTAATGTTTAATGAGTTAAACATAACTACTAAGGCGATAAACATAACTAGCCAAGTACTACTTGTGTTTGTGATCTGAACAACACTAACCTTAAAAATTATTTATAAGCATGTAACTCATTCAACATTGCTCATTGGCATTTGCTGGAAACTGAGATACCAGCAGAAACCCTGTACATATTTGATTGAGTGAAACTAACCTTAATGTTATATGTACTAAGCTCAATATGACAATGTGACAGTGAATGATTCTATGTTTTAAATGAGATCTACAACAGAGCACACTCTCTAATGTCAGATCATTAAACAGAGTCATGGGTAAATGATTGAGGACTTGGAAACACAAGGATGAACATTCAATCATGCACAGGACACACACAGGACACACTGCAGTCTTAGTTTGAGGGGTGGAGGTCTGTGAACTCAAGTAGTACAACAACATCATGGCATTGTTTTCCTGTTGTGTCTTCAGATTAATTAGGGCTGGTTCACTAATTTCTTCTAGTTCAAACAACATTAGTACAGCTGTAGGCAGATTATGTAACATAAGCACAGAGACTTTCCATCATGACTGAACAGTTTTAGACAAGACCGACACCTGAGTGATTGATGAGAAAACTATCAAACGTACTTTAATAAAAACTATCAAACAATACTTAAAATATAACTGAATACTTCAAATAAAACACAAAAATAAATAAAATCTAACAAAAGTATAGCATGGCCAATGATACAATACATTAAAGTTGCATATCAAGCAGCTACCTATGCGATGTGATTCACCCCTATTACGATGCAGTGTGATCCGATTTCGATTCAGTTTAACACAACGCGATTTAATGCAATATGATGCAATGGAAAAAAAATGATGCTATGCAATTCAAAATGGTACAGATACTGCAGTCCGCCTTTATTCCTTTGGTTCAGACAAACAGCCATGTTAATCTATATTCTATGTGACTCAGTTTAGAGAGGAGAAATCAATCTACATATAAAATATTGGATACAAAAATGATTGTGTATTTATATTGCATCTACTAATAATTATATATACAGTATATACATATATATATATATATATATATATATATATATATATATATATATATATATTTGGACCAATCAGACACACAATTTTTCATTAGATTTAACAAATCAATTAGTCATTGGATTAACAAATAGTCACAGACTGGGTGCCAGTATGTCTGTGAACGATCTCCTGGCCAGGACAACGCAGCCAGATCAGATAAACTTTACGACCTAAAAGTATGTAGAAAGAATCTTCCTCCCTACTCAATTCTCTCTAAAACCGACACACACTGCTACAGGAAATTACTTTCATTAATTCATAGACAAATTTTTCTATGACTTTCCTATAATGCATATCCCCATGTCTTTGTGTATGATTACTACCTCCTTGTATATGGTTTTGTGTATTGTATACTGTTTTGTGCAAGCTTACGATAAAACCACTCTTTCATGTAACCTTACCTATGCCACGTTTAGTATCTATGAATTTGTCTTTGGACGATCTAATTGAGAGTGAATATTACATGTTGATACCTATGCAACATATTAGTGTCCTAAGAATCTTTAGCAGTGTTTGCATTAACCCTAGGCAAATTACCATGTTCAGAGAAAAAGAATCGTAAACTTCCCCTCCAAAATTGAAAGTCACCATTGGCTCTTTGACACCCCAGAGGTGTGACCTCTATATCAGATAAAGCTCTCACATCAGTGACCCGCCCCCAGTCTGCGGTTCTTTTAGATCCTAAGAGGATGAGGAGGATGTGAGCTCCTCAGCAACCCTTAATTTTTTGGTGCCAGGCCTTACAGCCTTGACTTTCCATTCAACCGGACTGTATCCGGACACTCGCAAGTATCGTACATTTATGAAACAGAGGTTTAGTATAAGCGGTAGACCCCGTTGTAAAATGGCATTGACGGTTTTTAACTCATGTTGTAAAACGGCATTGATGGTTCTGACTCATGTTTCCATAACTGCAGTCTCTGTTTTCTGTATTGTCTTCATTCATCCACTTTAGCTCCCCCTTGTATGTACACCAACTGTTGTCACCTTCTCACCAAGCTGCTTGGCGATGGTCTTGTAGCCCATTCCAGCCTTGTGTAGGTCTACAATCTTGTCCCTGACATCCTTGGACAGCTCTTTGGTCTTGGCCATGGTGGAGAGTTTGGAATCTGATTGACTGATTGCTTCTGTGGACAGGTTGTCTTTTATACAGGTAACAAGCTGAGATTAGGAGCACTCTCTTAAAGGGAGCCAGAGAGCCAGAAATCTTGCTGATTGATAGTGGATCAAATACTTATTTTACTCATTAAAATGCAAATCAATTTATAATTTAAATCAAATCAATTTGCATCGCATCGTTAACTTTTATTCTCATGCACCAACGCAAATAGATGAATCTTAACATCCCTAATATATATATATAAACAAAAAGTATTCTCGTAGCTTTGTAAAATTACGATTGAACCACTGATGTCACATGGATTATTTTACCGATCTTCTTGCTACGTTTCTGGACCTTGACGGTGGTAGTATACTTGCTGTCTATGGGAGGGTCAGAGATCTCTCGGAATTCATCAAAAATATCTTAATTTGTGTTCTGAAGATGAACGAAGGTCTTACAGGTTTGGAACGACATGAGGGTGAATAATTTATGACAGAATTTTCATTTTTGGGTGAACTATCCCTTTAACTGTCCTTTCAAATGGGTGTTGTTTTAGTATCATTGATATAATATAATTTTTGTATATATTTTGTATTCTAAAATGAAAGTTTTTGTTTACATAGTATATGTATGTGTACTGTGTATATTTATTATGTATATATAAATACACACACACACACACACACGCATGTATATATTTAAGAAAAATATGTTAAGTTTATACACTTAAAATAATTATATATAATTATATCAATTATACGAATATAAATATACACATGGAAATACAAAGAAATATTTTCAATATATATACTGTATGTGTGTGTGTATTTATATATACATAAATATACACAGTACACACTCTTACTGTATATTGTGTAAACAAAAACTTATTTTGGATGCGATTAATCACGATTAATCATTTGAAAGCACTAATATATATATATATATATATTAGGGATGGTGAGATTGACCTATTTGCGTTGGTGCATCAGCATAAAAGTTAACGATGTGATGCAATGATTTAAAATGTGCATTGGATACAAGTTGGCATTTGTATTGCAGTGCATCATTTCTAACATATTTGGAAAAATATTATTTATTTATATATAATTATTAATAGATGCTATATAAATACACAATAATTTTAATTAATTAATCATTTTTAATTAATGACAGAATTTTCATTTTGGGGTGAACTATCCCTTTAATACAATGTTGTTTAATTGTTTTTAACTATCAAATTATGAATTTACCAAACTATTTTCCAAATTAAATGCTTTTCAAATATAACATATTTTAAAATAAAACTGATTCACTTTTCTCCCAATAATTCCAATATTTTATTTATTGCAATCTCATTAAAAATTAAAACAAAAGAAAGAAGGAAGGAATGAATGAATGAATGAATGAATGAATGAATGAATGAATGAATGGTTTGTGTCATTCAACATTTTTTTTTTTTGTCATTCTTTTGGCATGCTAGGAAGTGCATCTGCTAAACAGCCTAAATCGGGCGTAAATTCAAATACAGGGTATCGTACAGAGTTGAGTTCTCACCTCTGTATATGCTTGAGTGACTTGCTCATATAGCGTCTGATGGTGATGAATGGCCAATTCCAGATCTTGCATCTCTGATGGCAGCCCGCCCTCACTGCACATCTTACACCATGCTTCCACACCAGACAAAAACTGCACAGACACAGGCCATTAGAAACTATTACACCACTGCCAACCATTGTTTTTAACAGCATTTGCATATTCTGAGAGCTACAGATGAAAAACACAGATGATAAATAAGAAATCAGGCACCTGCTCGGATTTCTGATGGAAGACAGCAGACATTGCGAGGATGGTGCTGCGTTCATCGAGAGCGGCGGCGAAGCTCTTCCACTCCTGATCGAGCTGCGTGCTGATCTGTTTGATCTGCTGAGACGCGTAGTGACCCGCCTCCGACAGCCGCGACGCCACTGACATGATGCGGTTTATGTTCACATATGCATTCTGGGAAACATGAGATCAGACAGCATCATAACATGTAAAGGCAAGAGAAATAAGCAATCACTGCAGAAGAGCAAGTCATATAAACTAGTGAGAATCCAACTTCAGAGCATTTAAATAAAGCAATAAATCACTGGAGGTTGTGTGGTATAGTGCACAGGTCAGTAAAATAATATTGTGAAATATTATTGCAATTTAAAATAATGGTTTTCTACACAGAACAAAACAATAAACGCAACACTTTTGTTTTTGCCCCAATTTTTCATGAGCTGAACTCAAAGATCTAAGACTTTTTCTATATACACAAAAGGCCTGTTTCTCTCAAATATTGTTCACAAATCTGTCTAAATCTGTGTTAGTGAGCACTTCTCCTTTGCTGAGATAATCCATCCACCTCTCACAGGTGTGGCATATCAAGATGCTGATTAGACAGCATGATTATTGCACAGGTGCGCCTTAGACTGGCCACAATAAAAGGCCATTGTGAGGACTCCTTGTGTTACCAAAGTGTTACCAAAAGTACTTATATTTTATAAGTGTATATTGTTACAAAAGACTTCTATTTTAAATGATGAAAATTTAGCTTTGCATCACAGAAATAAATTGCAATATTTCACAATATTACAGTTTTTTTCTGTATTTTTATCAAATAAAAAACATTACAAATTATACTGTTTCTTAAACTCTTAAATGGCAGTGTGTATATAGCTTCAAATGCCGCTCATCCAATTAGAATTTGGAGCCTGAACTAGCCATTTAAACGTGTTAATAACAAAAGAGTTGACGCCAGAACAAGCCTTCCATTTAATCAGATCAGAGTAATGACTCTGTGAACACAAACGGACTCATATTGGAATCATAGCTTAATGAGGCATAAAACAACCACCATGCTGGGATAAAGAAGAGGAGGATGAATGAGCAGCGTGAGTGTGTTTGTGTCTGAGCTCAGATGATTGGGAGGTTGATTAAAGTGGTAGGAGGAATCCTGGCTAGCTGAGCAGAAGACAGCTCTCTGAACGAGGAGCTTCACGACATACTGTGAGCATCAGAGAACCAATCAGGCTGAATAAGCTGCATAAAGGCTGGTAAATGACCTTTGCTATGAGTGTGGGAAACTGGTTAACTTTGAACAGTGGACCAGCTCAGCCACACTCCAGGGGGACAGTTCTGTCATCATTTACTCTCATTACTTTTGTCCATCCATTGAAAGTCCACACACCCAAAAAAAGCTTTGAAATGCTCATATAAACATTGTAAAAGTTTCTCATATGAATAAAACTGTTTAATCCCTATTTAAGCCTTCTAAAGAGACAATCGCTTTATTTGATAAATAGAATTACTTTAGGTTTTTATTTTATTCATATATAAACACTGATCAATGCATATACATTTGGTGCTTTTAAGTCCATCAGGGAAGTTGATGAAGCATTTATGAGCTAGGAAGTTGAAATTATGACCTCTCATGCTTTCAAATCACTTTGAAAGTGAAATAAAACAAGATTTTTTAACTCTACATCTACAAAATGATTAATAAAGAATGTGCTTTGGGTGTGCTTTTAGCTTTTTAATGTTTTGTTCTTTTTATGAAGGTGCTGTAAAAAAGAATCTTTATACAACATTATTGTGCAATACTAATATAATTAGTACATACAATTTTTTTTATTATAAAATAAAAATAAATCTTTAAGTTTTAAGAAATTTACCATTAATACAGACACTGCATCCATTGCCTCAACTAAAAAACTCATACTTGTAATTATGACTTTGTGGTGATGTTCATGTTCGTTCAACTTATACGTAACAAGATCTTTCCATCATGATTTGAACGTACCAATAGCTCATCAAATATATTAAAAAGAAGCCCAAATTATGTGCTTGCTTGAAGCACATTTAAGCTGTCAATAATAAGATGATTTTGTCTCTTCTGAAGATTTGGATTATTCCACTCAATTCAAGTCTTTTCAATGTATGGACAAATATTATGAGAAAATATCCATGTTCCAACGAGCGCAAATCTTAAGACTGAATAAATGATGACAGAATTGACATTTTTCAGTGAACTATCCCTTTAAATGTTATGAATGACACACCTAAAGAAAATTTTTAAGCAGTGTATTTTATGATTTAAAGAATTGGCAATTTGGTATAAATGTTCAAACACATATGAAATCGCCAACTCATACGAAACTTATGAATTCTCTGAACTTTAAGTTAAGAAGTAGTGGCATTCAAGACCAGCAAACAAGACTTCCACAAGCATCAGCATGACATACCATGGAGTTCATGGCAAAGTGGTTGTGTTGAGTCTGCAGCTCCACAGCGTGCTGGTAGCTCACGCCGATCTCTGTGTGGCTCTGAAGAAACAATTCCTTATTGTGACTGATCCAGTCAAACATCTACAGAGAGATGAGAACAGAAGGTCATTACATATAATCCTGCACCATTCCTTTATGAAGTTTACGTACCACCACAGTTGGGGGTTTGTTATTGACTTGACAGCATGCATAATTAATCAAACACACAGGCTAACACACGCCAGGCTAAGGACAGATAACAGAATGGCAAATGTACAAATCTTAACCATTTTGTTTCAACAGACGATAAGGAATCCATTTAGATAAGAGTGTTAATATAGGGAGACATCATTGGATTAACAGCGTTCTGTGTTTTAGTAGGAAAAATGAAGGATTATTTTGTACAATCAGCGTGGTTTGCTGGGACATTTGCCGTATTGTCATGACAGCCCGTCTAATTTAGATTAATCCAAGTGTTGATAATTTGCTTCGCTAAAGCACAGATATCAGTTGTAAGACCTTTTAAAGGATTATACTGTCTAGAACATTCGTCTACCAACATTTCTAACACAATCTGCATAAATAAATACATAAATACCTAAATACCTTTTTGTCAATGTCAGAGTTTGCCATTCCCACCTGTGACATCATATAGGCTACATGCAGTTGCAAGAAAAAGTATGTGATCCATTAAGGGTTTACTATAAAATATTTTTTTGTATTTTCTCAGTCATTAAAGTTCAAATCAAATTTGATAACTAATTTATTCAGACAACTGTGGTAAAATCTAAAAGCTGACTTCTACAAACATTCTTCTTACCAGAGCCCAAACAATAAGACAAACAACAATAAGATCAAATTTCATTGCCAATTAATGCACAAATCCATTCTAAATCTTATACTGTTGCAACTGTACATACTTTACACATCAAAGCTTTATGCATTGCATTAATTAATTAATAAGAATGCTTTAATTAATACATGGAAATGCAACATAATGAATAATAAACAAATATGCAAATACCAAAGTCATTAAAATTCTGTCCACATGTTTCACCGCCATGGCCTCCACTGCTTCTGAGTTATAAACAATGTATCCTCCAATACTGAATAACTGTCCTAAATAAATATTTAATTAGAGCTGAAAATGAATTGCACTTGTAATCAAGATAAGAGCTGAGAGACAGCATAATTGATAATGTAGTTGACTGCCTGCATTCCTATTACATTAAATGGCCGGTTTAATCTAATAGGTCTGGGCTCATTCTAAGAGAAGTTGGACAGAGGTATTAATTAGCAGAACGACTGCTCACTCTTGGCCTTTTGACACAAGGAGGCCTGGCACATTGACAGAAAAATGATTTTCAATCATGTTCACCCGCGACAAGTGAAAGGTTGTGTATGTGGGAGCTAAAAATAAACTGCGCTCTGAGCGAAATGAAATCATTAACACAAAGCACTTATATGTACTCAACATCAGACGGCCCCTGTGAGCAGCTCCTCCGGCCCTTCACCTTATCTCTTAACGTTTATCTCAAACTCACTGCTATCATGAAGTGGGTGGAGTTAGTGTGAGGTCACACTTTTAACCCTATAAAGCCTACAATATCACACTAATTTCTAAGGCCTCTGCTTTATCAACATGATCAGAACTTTGCTGGAAAAACTGTTGCCCACAATCTGCTACATATCTTCTGTTTTCTGACTGATATAATTTTTTTAGCAAGAAAAAGGCCTTTTAGTATAATTTAAAAATGTCCTCCTTTAGACATTTGTCTTGTGGCTGTGAAATCTTTAATGATTTTTATAAAGTAAATATAAGAACAACTTTTATATGTTAGTAATATTTCAAGAGGAATGCTTACTAGACTAAAGCAACTTTTTTTTATTGAATCTGAGTATAAAATATGATACATCAAGCTTTTAAAGGAATGTTGTACATCTTTCATTCATCGCTGTATTGCATTTCATTATACTGTATATTTTGGGCCCCGCAATAAAAACTACAGAGCTTTGATCAAAAATCTAAGCATTTAAACATCATCTTTCTAAGACATACTAATGGCAGATATAGAGTGACAACTGCTATTTATATCCATTTTATGTAAATAATCTCTTATACTGTCATTGATTTTATTTAATTACATCTGTTATTATAATTTAATTATATCAGAATTGTATCATACTTTTAGGCCATATTGTATAAATATCAGCAACTCCACCAAATTGCATATAATATCAAAACCATAAAAACATTTAAATGTTTCTCATATTCAATGTTTACGTTAAGTCTGACTATTTTTATTTAAAGCCAGGCTTTACATGGTTAACCAGAAATATACACAAAGCACTCAAGGCATGATGTGAAGTATGAGTCTGACCTTGAGTGCCTGTCTGCTTTAAAATAATATGATACTACACAAAATACCAATGGTAAATAAATTGTTATTCCAGTTTATAATGCACTTTTATGCATTCATCAAAATCATTTTACAACAAAATCGGACTGGTATTTAGAGTCAGAAAGGTGATTTGTCTTTTTTTTTCTGGATCAGCCTACAAATCAGCAACAAAACTCACAGTAAGACAGTTATACAGAAATACTTTGACGACAGACTTTGCTCAGGCGTTTCAGAATGGAGGGGGGGGGGGGGGGGGGTTATACAATATTCCCAAAATGTGCGTAAAATAGGTGGATGGAAATGTAGCCACTGACTTACTTACACTTGTCATAATTTTGTCAACTCATACCAGGTTAAGCCAGTGCTCACTTACCTTCTCTGCGTCTTGTTCAAACAATCGGAGCTGGAAACACTGATCCAGCTTCAGTTTTCTTAGGTGCCACATCTGGTGCAGGTGCTGTCTGGTGCTGTGGAGTTTATCCAGCAGACTGGCGATCTTCGGAACCACACTCTGGAAGTCAGCACTTCCAGAAATACAGTTCCTCCCTGAGAAGCCATCACTGGAGCGGATACACTGCAAGAGTCTCTGGCCCTCATGGTCCAGGTCTTCCACGGGAGCTTTCATCACCTTCTTCTTGAGCTGAGTGTGCTCATCGATGAGTCTCCGAGAGCCCTCCACATCCACCGGGAACTCTTTCTTAGCCAGCATCTCCTGCAGATCTTCCAGACGGGAGAGAAGGTGAATGGCGCTGGCAAGAAACTCCTCGAGAGCGACACGGAGCTCAATCCATTCCTCATGATTATATTCCAGAGATCCCTCAAAGTCCTCTGTTAACTGAGACGGGTCTACGAGTTTGGTCAACCCCTCCACAGATACCATGCTAGTCTGTCAGCGAGAAGATAGAAACAGACATGTCAGATTAGGGTGAAAGTAAGGACGACCTGCCTGTTGTTTGATGTGAGCCATAAATGAATTATAACATGGAAACATGAAGACTGAAGTTTTCACAGCAAAATCAACACACAAACTATCTACAGTATGTTCACTACAAGAGAGAGGATCAGAGGACTAGACAGCTACTCAATAACTGCATATTTACCTCAAAAGTGAACTTGGCACTACCAAAGTTGGTCTTCTGTTTCTGCCAGAAGTTGTCGGGTTTGATGATGAGAGCTACGCAGATCTCAGCTGGAAACGCTTCCTGCAGGGTCTTCAGTAATGGCTTGATCAGGTCCCACTTAGAGCCACGCATATCAATAATCACAGTGAAACCCCTCTTACACACATCCTCACTGAAACAGACATGGAAGAAGAGATTTCCATAAATGTACCAGAAAGAATGCAACAATTATGAAGTAATTATTTGTCTACTAGACTACTAAATAAAATAAGCACGTAAAGTAATTATAAGTAAATAATTATAAATTATAAGTAGATCATTTTAACTAGGAAAATGCATGTAAATTATTATTATTATTATTATTATTATTATTATTATTACTACTACTACTACTACTACTACTACTATTATTATCATTATTGCAACAGCCGGACAAATCAGACACATTACTGTTTGTTATATTTAACAAAAAATCCAACACCCTATACCCAACAAGCCAACCATTAGATTCAGTGGGACCCTTTCCCAAATGCCAAACAACCCCAAAAGGGCAGAACAGATCCCTGATTACCACGGTAATGTAAGGGAAACAGGTCAATTTAGCTCAAAGGGATTCATTTATGATTTTATATGGAATTTGAACAGAATCACTGCTTTATAGCGGATCACTTTTACGGCCGACGATTCACTGAACGAGCTGCATAACATCAACTCTGCACTGGATATTAAAATCCAAAATATAGTGAAAACACTATTTAATAGCACAGTAACAAGATCGGCAGTTTAAGCACAAAACACAAGATACTTCTCTTTTCAATATAAATAAGACGTTATTGGATAAATCTAAGATATGTAAACTAATCTAACACATGAACACATGCATTCACACATTCACATGTTGCAGAAAGAGAGAAAGTGAGGAAAGGACGAGTTTAAGACAATGAAAATGTGGAATCCCAGGTTTATAGCAATATGTGCAATTGCTTAGACCTGAACAACCATAAATCACTTAATTAGCCCTCGCATTGAGTTTCTCAATGAGGCTAAAATTTATAGTCAGTGTACCAATTCAGCCAGAATCTGGAGTTTGTACTTGTGTTGCCTTTGTGTTAAGGGATTCCCTTCTGTTGTCTTCTTTGCAGAAAGGGGGTTTCCCAAGTTGCTGATTGGCTGGAAGTTCAGTAGTCGTTGAAGTGATGTCTTGGTAAGCCAATGGTTGGGCGTTGGCTGACGAATGGTTTCAGAGTCAGTTGCTAGTTGAAGTTTGAAGTGGGTGCAGTCGGAGCTGGACTTTGCGGCACACTTAACTTAACAAAACTCTCAATGGAAAGAAAAGAAATTAAAGTAAACGAATAAAAGGATGTAACGAGTCTAGATGGGGTTTCTTCTCATCGTGGTTAAGTAGCAGCTGGCATGTAGGCCAGAGCACGCTGGAACAGCTCTTGAAGAATTCACGGGCAAACAGCATGGCTAAAAGCAATGACTAAAAAGCAAGAAGCTAAAAGCATGGTTTGATGGTGTCCTGAGTTTTTAACTGGGCTTTTGAACACATCCCAAAATGGAGTGTTGACCAATTAGATATTGTCTTAGCTCGGGGTGTTGCACTTTTTCTCCTCCCAATATATAAATCAACATGTTATCTGGTCAGTCACATTGTCTGAATTTTCCCGCTCTTTGCAGAGGATAATTTTGGACATGATTATTATAACCAGAATATGATATATTTGACAAAGAATTGATTGATTTTTCATGCTCATACATACCAAACATGAATATAAACCCTTAAGCTATTCAATAGTTATTAAAAGGACATACACAATGAGTGATTAGAACATGATAGTCAAATGTGTGGGTTACATACATAATATGGAGTTATGCACAGAAATGATTAGTTGCTCATAAGTCATAAGTCCTTTTAAGATGATTTTAGGTGCATATGGAAAAGGCAGTTTCTGTGCCATTCTGTGGACATGAGACTATGTTCTGTGAAGACCAAAGAGGTTAAAAGGTGTCCAAAGGAATTTCAGTCTGGTTCTTGTCCTGTAGGTGGGGGGGAACCAACCTGAGGAATCTCATGATTTTAATTCATGGATCATGTGATGTTCATGCAGTGCATCTCTTTGACCATCAGTCTTGGTTACTTGCCCCAAATTTGACAATCTCCTTTCTGAGTTGGAATTATCAATAAGTGTTCCTTTTGTTTTAATGTTGCAAGTTGTTCTGTGAAAGAGGCTTGTTGGTTCGGCTTGCTTCAGACTCATGGCGTCAGGGTATCGTGGACAGATTTATGACATCCTGTTATACGGGGCCTCTTTGTGGAATTTGCTCTTTTGGTGGTTCTAACACCAATCTGACCGATTCTTAAATTGTCTGATTCGCTCTGATATCCTAAAGCAGGGTTCCTCAAATCTTTCCCTGGGGGGCCAATCTACTGCAGAGTTTAGTTCTAACCCTGATCAAACTCACCTACCTGTGATTTTCTAATGATCTTGAAGACTCTGATTAGCATGCTCAGGTGTGTTTGATTAGGGTTAGAGCTAAACTCTGCAGGAGTGGGCCAGATTTGAGGATGCCTGTCCTACAGTAACCAGATAAACTTTACATGAGTTAAAGGAGTTACAACACAATTACACGAGTGTTGGTTCTGTCAGTGCTTGCAAAACAAAGTCGATTTAATGAGCCGATCTTCTTATATGCCCAATTGCTTTTGTACTGTAAGAAGGTTATTTTATGTGGGCATGGAAATAACATTTCTTGGTCACACTTTATATTAGGTGGCCTTAACTACTATGTACTTACATCAAACAATAAGTACAATGTACTTATTGTATTGCAAATCACTTTTACTTCTATTGAGGTGTTATATGGGTAAGGTTAGGGACAGGTTTGGTTGTACGGGTAGGTTTAAGGGTGGGTTAAGGTGTAAGGGATGGGTCAACAGAGTAATTATAAATGTAATTACAGAAATTAATTACAGATGTAACTATATACAGGTATTTTTAAAAATATAAGAGTAGTAATATAAGCTTAGTAATGTTCACTGGGGCAAAACAAGACTTCACAAAGGGTCTGGGTGACACAGTTCTATAAACAGTCCACAGAATGGGGAACAGGTGGGGAATGATGATCAGTGCCAGGTACGGGGCCGATGGGAAATGAAGTAAAAGGGGAAATTACTACTCGGGTGGTGGAGCCCTCTGATGGCCCGAAGAGGGAGTTACAAAAGTGTTCTCCATAACATAATTGTAATTATTCAGGGGGAAATGTAAATATTTCCCCTTTGAGCTAATGTGCTACATTATTAAATATTATATATATATATATATATATATATATATATATATATACAACAGAAATATATTAAATGAATTAAACTATACATTTAAATTATAATAAACAAACAAATATATATTATAAAAATAGACAGAGAAACAATAAATACATTAAACTATACATTACAACTATTGCAAATGAATAAATCATATAAATGAAAAACTTCAAATAATGAATAAAACACAAATATAACAAATACATTAAATTATAAATTAAAATTCTCCATCGGGACAAGACCACGGCAATCAGATAAGCCCTTTACACAATCTGACATGGCTGCAGTTGGAATTGAACTGCGGGATTCGTCTGGCCAGAAGAGAACAGGCCCCCCGATTGAGCCTGGTTTCTCCCAAGGTTTTTTTCTCCATTCTGTCACAGAGGGAGTTTTGGTTCCTTGCTGCTGTCGCCTCTGGCTTGCTCAGTTGGGGACACTTAATTTCTAGCGATTATCGTCGATTTGATTGCACAGATACTATTTAAACTAAACTGAGCTAGACAATGACATCTCTGAATTCAATAATGAAATGCCTTTGACTGAAAATTGAGAAAATTGAGTGTTTAATCTTATCATTATACATTACTGACACTCTATCCTCCAATTTGATACTGTTAAGTGCTTTGACACAATCTGTATTGTTAAAAGCACTATATAAATAAAGGTGACTTGACTTAACATTATTATTCAAACTGTACAAAGCAGGTATTTGTATAGTGTATAGAATTTTCATAATTTATGGTTTTAAAGCCACTTTACAGAAATGTATGTCTCAGTGTTTCAATGTCTTTATGCACTAGTGAGCGGTTTTACAGGGAAAAAAAAAAAAAAAAACCTTTACTGTCTTTGAATCCCCAAAGAGCAAACCCAATGCAACTGTGTATTGGGTAAGAATGTTTGAGAAATCAAGGACAAATTAAATCATGACACAAAACACGAGACCTATAAATCTAAAAAGTATGTGTACAATTTATTTTCTGAGGTAATATCTCTGTTGTGAGTAGGGTTAGGTACCAAAACCCGGTACCAATATGGCACCAGTATGTACTAGAACCGAATCAGAATGGAGATTTCGGTGCCTCATTTCGGTGCCATGTCTGAGCGATCGATTTAAATTTTTGTCCTTTGTTTCTCCAAAACGAACATAAGAAGCATCATCGCTGGCACCTCATGTGAAAAATTATTTCCCGACTGAGACAATGCACGTGAACTCAAGTCGGAAAGCTCTAACAATTCAAGTCCAACAAATCTTTGTAGTAACGCGAGCGTTCTGTTTTCACATTCCGACTTAAAAGCACAACTCGGGAAATGAGAGCATCCGAGGAACGCGTGAATGCAGAAATTACACTCGCTCTGACGGCAGCAGGTAGCCTTCTATTAACTAGCTAAGCTAAACATTCTTAAATTAAAATGCCTAAAGCTAAAATGATCTTGTATTCACGTTTTTAAACCTGTTGTCCAACAAAAGAGAACATTATAACCTTTTTAGTCCACAACACCTGTTAAATGCTTCCTTTTGTGATCTGATGTAGCTTCTTGTCACAGAATGAAGCAGAAAAGATGTTCCATAGGCTACTAATACATCGATTGGCAATGGATTATAAATATACTTAATTATTATGAAAATACCAGAGATGGCTTGAATAACACAGATAAACTATACATTGTCGTAGTCGAGTGTTTATTGTATTTGTTTTATCATTCAAAACGTTTATATCTTGTTTACTCAGTTACATCCATAGCAATGAATTTGTCCATATTGGGGATTTCCTGGAGCTTCATGAGTTCTGCTACTTCTGTGACTGGATATGTGGATTTTGTGTGCGAGGGCGCCCTCTGGCATCCAGTATGAATGAAAAAGACATCATGTGTTTAGTGCTAATGGCCAATCCAATTATTAATTGGTAATTTTTATTTATTTATTTTTATTATTTTTAAGTATCGGTTCAGGCACCGTTTAGGCACCGTATCGAAAAAAAAAAAAACGATACCCAAACCTAGCTGTGAGACAGTCACTCACAAATAATGTATCGTAAGCTATACAGTACCTTACTCAATTATTATTTCCCTTGTGTTAATTAAAATGTTTTAATTTAAAACCATTTAATCATTTAAAACTAAACATTTAATCATGTTGTTATATACAGTATAATCATATTGTTATTCATAGTGAATTCTTTGGCATTTACTTGTTCCAGAATCTAATCACTGAGAGTACGTCTGAAATTAGGTAGGGTTCTCTTAATGCACATCTACTTTGACATATCATATTTTGGCCCCATCTACTGCAATTTTGAGAGTGAATCCTGCTTATATGTGGATGCCACTCAATGAAGAATTGCTGCATGTATGTGGACACTGGTCCTCATGGCAGCGTGAAAAACAAGGCTTTTATTCAAATTCTGAATGGATTATAAGCAAGAAAGGACACAAAGTGCACACTTTATAATCACTAAAAAGTGATTATAATTGATGAAGCTCTCTTCACACTGAATCTCCTTGTTACATCTTGTTTACTCTTTTTTGTTACATTGACTATGTTTACATGCACCCTCACAATGCAATTATAAAGCTCATGTAAACACAATACTTAAATCAAACTAATTGGAATAAATGTAGGAACCATAGCTGCATTGAGCTATGTGGTGTATGCCAAATTTCTAATGTTTGAGTGTCTGGAGTGTTTGCCGAAACTATTTTGCCAATATCAGATGGGGCCCCATGATTCCCTGGAGCCCTAAGTGGCTGCTTTCCTCACTTATTGGTTAAGTCCTACCCTGCTCATGTATATGTTTTAGCCTTTTTAACATTTTTGGAACTGATTATGACATGATTATGAAAACTTTTAAATGGTCCTGAAATCTTTTCAAATGCTAAATTTTGTCTTCTATGAACTTCTTATACAAAACGCTCAGAGAGTGGGCCACATTTGATGAGTATCCCTGTCTGACTCATCTTAAATGGGTCACTTGACCCAGAGAAAAGGACAATGATAGAGAGCAAGAGAGAGGGGTGAGTGAGTACATGAGTACTAGTGTGTCCTTCAGACCATAAAGTGCTGCACATTTGGCCACATTATTGCAATTAAACCACTTTCGTTCTTGAGTTTCCATATAAATGCTATCACTCAGAATCTCTTCTTACAAATATCATCTTGGAACACAACAGGGTGATTTGTTTAGACACCATTTAAAATGTTCTTGGAGGACTGTTCTCATCAGCTTAAGCGGAAACAGCACGGCTTCTATTTCTGGCTCATGCTTTTCAAGTAGTGCACAGAGATTGGAAGATAAAAATAACTCACCAGTGCTTCAGTGACGGTAAAATTAACAACACACAGATTTCCGTATGCCTCAAAGAGGAAATAAAGATGACAGAAAATCAGTAAAAACGCTGTGTGATTAGGAACTAAATAATGGCACATATAAGCCTCTTTCATTTCCTGCCATTCTGAGGTCTGAGTGGGAATCAAGTCAAAAACAACAGCCGTAAATTCTAACATTTTACTCCTGCAATGGGATGAACTACTGCCAAAGCCACACTGTCGACTTTGTGTTGAGTAATTCAATAGCTGGACATAAACACTTAACACAGCCTTGAGTCTTCATCCCACACAAACTAACACAAGAAAAACAAAGAACCTCACGTTCACCAAATGCCATCACAGACCTCTATTTTTCAGTCCCACTTTATATTAAGTGATCTTAACTACTATGGATTTGCATCAAAAAATAAGTACAATGTAGTTATTGTGTTCATATTGTGTTGAAAAAAACACTTTTACTGCTGCTGAGGTGGGATACGGTTAAGGTTAGGGACAGGTTTGGTGGTATGGGTTGGTTTAAGGGTGGGTTAAGGTGTAAGGGATGGGTCAACAGTGTAAGTATACGGTATATGTGACCCTGGACCACAAAACCAGTCATAATAAGTAGCACAGGTATATTTGTAGCAATATTTGTAGCAATAGCCAACAATACATTGTATGGGACAAAATTATTTATTAATTAAGTTTTCTTTTATGCCAAAAATCATTAGGATATTAAGTAAAGATCACAGTCCATGAAGGTATTTTGTAAAGTTCCTACAGTAAATATATCAAAACTTAATTTTTGATTAGTAATATGCATTGCTAAGAACTTCATTTGGACAATTTTAAAGGCGATTTTCTCAATATCCAGATTTCCAGTTTGTTCCCTCACTTTTGTTAAATCATGGCCTAATGGTTGGACTAACTTGCTTCTTTGTAAATCATGGCCATGTTTAAACCTAAGTTTATACAAAGTGTATACAAATAAAAGTAGACCCCTTACAGATTCGAATGGTGTATTGCTCTTATCTGTACAATCAAAAATGGCAGAGTAATTCAAGCTCATTTCGGCCTTATCAGGAAAATCTGCCTCAAAACGCGTATACGCGTTTATCGACCCCAGAGGGTTAATGAGGGAGCAAATTAGTTCAACATAGCCACGATTCATCTAAAACGAGGGAACAAATTAGCACACAGTTACGTGGCCATGATTTAACCAAAATGCTGAAATAAATGAATAAAATCTGACCATAAATGAATGTTTTGGGAATAAATTGTTAATTCACAACCATTATATCTTATTTTTCTTCTGCATGTGATAATTTCTACAACAAACTTTCTCAGTGTTGAGGATTTTTGTGATTTTATTTATCAATCACATTTGGTGTTAAGTTCAAATCCAGCTTAGCCACTAATAAACCCGCTGTTCCAAACCCATATAATTTAGTTTTATTTGGAACTTGTAGAGCACAAGATGGATACTTTTAGGATGCTTTTTTGTCCTTTTGGAGCTTTAAAGTATGCCTACATTCTTTAAAATATCTCTTTTTATGCTCCAGTCAGTCATGCCGGTTTGGATTGACATGATGGTGAGCAAACAATGACAGAATACTCATTTTAAGGTGAACATGAACGCAGACAAGAATCAAAAGAGCGTGTCACAAACACTATATCATATGCCAGTGCAGGAAGCAGAGGGCATGAATCATAGCCTGAAGGGGGGTTAGCATGCTGACTCAATAACATTGATTTTCCCTCTTCACCAAACCAGCAGCCTGCACTGCTTTACGCTGATCCATCCAACACTGATGATGCAAGCGCTGCTACCGAGTGGAAATCGAACTGGGCTGGGCTCTCTGTCTACTGTGATATTTATACATCCATAATAGACGTGGATGACTTCTTCTTCTTTGCTAATGAGGATATCTTTCGGTTGACAGAATGGAAGGTCCGGTTAATGCAAAGGGTGGAGGAACAATGCTTTGGAAACACGTCAGACTGACCCTCCTATACTAAACACACGAGTTCGAGACACTTAACCACATCACGTCATGAAACATGGTAACTGATATCTCTCAGAGAACCAGCATCGCTCCTTTCAATTTATCTGCGTGAAGCTGAAAGCTGTTTTGCGTTAAAGAGCAGCTAAAGGGGACAGAAGCTCAGATGCCTGTGGGCACCGACACATCAAAACACTGATGAATCATGGCTTGTGGGAAAGGCTTAAAGAGATGGGGCTCTCCCTCCCTTCAGTTTCTTTCTCTCTTTCTCCTAATTAAACTCGCATTAAGTCCATCTTTGTTCACTGCTTAGCTCACAGGCTTTGATGCTGACATCTGAGGGCAGTGACAGCATTGATCAGTGGCCCAGTGAGGTCAGCTGCATTTATAACACCAGCCCGAAACACACAACACAGAGACAGAAATGGAAGCAACACTGACAAAATACCAGACCAGACAATTTAATGCAAAGGATCCAGTTTATCTAAATATTCTAACAGGATATTTCAATTAATGTTAACAGGTATACAACCAAGTAACAGACTTTTACAACAGAGCACAGCAGTAAGGCTGCAGAAGACAAGATCTCACTATTTTTCAGTCTATTCAGGGGTCAAACACATTTAGATCAATGAACTGCCATGACTTTTCCAGTGATTTGTGAATCATTTTAAAGAGAAAAAGCAACTTTCAGCCAGCTAATTAAATAGACAAAATTCCTTTGAAATCCATGACTTTTCAAGAATTTAAGGTTGTCACTATTATTTATAGGCTGCAGTTTAAATCATTAAATCATCAAAAGAGACAAACAAATAAAAAAATTAAAAAAATTCCAGCCAATGACTACTGCTAAGTAAAATAAATAACCTTTGAAATCCATGACTTTTAAGAAGAATACATTTAATGAAATTATTAGGTTGTCCATATTATTTACAGACTGCAATTTAGATAATTTTAAGTAGAGTCCCATGGCAAAAAAAAAAAAAAAAAAAAACCTTTGAAAAAAGAAAGTCTTTGAAATCCATTACTTCAAAAGCTTTAAAATTGTATGGTTTAAATTATTAGGTTGTCCATATATTTTCAGGCTACAATTAATATGCATTTACATCTGAAAGAATCTGAAGAATCTGAAAATACTGTACAGATTCATTTTTTTCAACAGTCTTTAATCCAAACCTTTAGCCCTATAGCCCCATTGACTCCCTCTGCCAATGCATTGATGAAACTGTTGGATGTGCAAGAACTTTCTTCAGTTAAACAAGGAGAAAACTGAAGTCATTGCATTTGACAAAGATGAAGTTCTCATGGTGAATGCATACCTTGACTCTAGGGGTCAGTCAACTAAAAACCAAGTAAAAAATCTTGTGGTGTTTCTGGAGACAGACCTTAGTTTTAGTAGTCCTGTCAAAGCAGTATCACACCAGTCCTCAGGTCCTTACACTGGCTTCCAGTTACATTTAGGATTGATTTTAAAGTGCTTTTACTCGTTTATAAATCTCTCAATGGCCTAGGACCTAAATACATTGGAGATATGCTCACTGAATATAAACCTAACAGACCACTCAGATCGAGTCAGTTAGAAATACCAAGAGTTTACACAAAACAAGGGGAGTCCGCTTTTAGCTATTATGCCGCACGCAGTTGGAACCAGCTTCCAGAAGAGATCAGATGTGCAAAAACATTAGCCACATTTAATTCCAGCCTCAAATCTCATCTGTTTATCTGTGCATTTGTTGAATGAGCACTGTGCTACGTCCGAACTAATTGCACTGTATAATAATTTTCTATTCTTAAATGTTTTAAATTCTTTTTAAATCAATTTTTAAATCACTTTGTTTTTATTGTTGTGATTATTATTATTTTTAGTTCCTTGTTATTATTATTATTATTATTTTTAATGACTATTTCACTTCCTTTTATGTAAAGCACTTTGAATTACCACTGTGTATGAAATGTGCTATATAAATAAACTTGCCTTGCCAAACCAACAGGGATAAAACAAGGCAGGGCTGAGACACAGGAACACAGGGAATGTAACGAGTATACCAGACAACACTAACTAAACAGACAGGAACCTATATACACAGGATAAAACTAGATAATTAATACACACAGCTGAACGGAATCATAATCAAACTAAACAGGGACAGGAAAATAACCAAATATGGGCACAAGAGGGCGGGTCAAGACATGACACAGGACTCACATTACTCCCCCCTCCTAACATCCAATGCGGAGGGAGGAGGAGGAGGAGGAGGAGGAGGAGGAGGAGGGGGCGCGCTCTGGAACAGACAGTTCGGGGCGCCATGGCGGATCAGGAAGTTCAGGAAGCCGTGGCGGTGCAGAGAGCTCAGGAGGCCATGGCAGAGCTAGGAGCCCTCACAGGGCTATCCACAGGAACAGGGCTGAGGCCCTCTCTGGGCATGACATGAGATCCACAGCCCTCCTTGGGCTGGATGTGGTGACAGGGGCCCTCTCAGAGCTAACTCAGGAACCGCTTCCATAGAAGCGACAGGAGAAGCAGGCGGCTTCTCTAGTCATGGCTGCGGAGGCCATTCCCAAGCCGCCTGCCCCCAGACGAGCCTCCACGGACAAGACAAGACCAACAAGACTGATAAAACTGTTCCTATGGACACAACAAGACTTTAAAATGACTTGACTCTGGTCAGGGGCTGGAGCCTGCACTGGACTCTTGGTCACAGGCTGGAGCCTGCACTGGATTCTTGGTCCGGACACTGGAGCGAACCTTGGAGCTGAAGTGAGCTGCAGCTGGCAGGCTTGATGTCGGAGCGGCCAGCGGGCTTGACTTCGGATCGGCCGGCAGACTGCAAAAGAACAGCGACCTGCGGGCTTGACTTCATAGCGGCCAGCAAACTTGACTGATGAGAGACTGGCGAACTTGACTGACGAGCAGCCGGCGGGCTTGGGTTAGCCGCAGCCGGCAGGCTGGACAGATGATCGGCCAGCGAACTTGACTGATGAGTGGCCGGCGAGCTTCGGTTAGCCGCAGCCGGCGGGCTGGACAGATGAACGGCTGGCAGACTTGACTGATGAGCGGCTGGTAAACTTGACTGACGAGCAGCGACTTCCATGCCGCGGGTAAAACAAACAGGAACAAACCAAAAACTTTCAAAAAACGTAAAAATAAAACAGTGAAAAAAAAATGTGCAGCTCACTCTCTGTTTAGGTCTGATCTTCTCTCACAGTGCACAAAGCAGGGAGGAACAAGAACCACAGAGATGAGGAATACTTTAAATCAACAGTCTTTAATCCAAACCAACAGGGATATAACAAGGCAGGGCTGAGACATAGAGGAACACAGGGAAGGTAACAAGTAGACCAGACAACACTAGCTAAACAGACAGGAACTTATATACACAGGATAAAACTAGATAATTAATACACACAGCTGAACGGAATCATAATCAAACTAAACAAGGACAGGAAAATAACCAAATATGGGCACAAGAGGGTGGGAAACACACGACACACGACACAGGACTGACAATAATATGAGCACTTAAAAACTGCATGTATAATAATTAATTATACAATAAGTTGTAAAAAACGTTTCAGATTTAGACATCTCATTAGTCAATTACCCAGCAACACAGCTAATCAGAGACATATCGAACTAGAGTTACGTTATTCAGCTTCCAATTTTGCAAACACAACTTCTCACTGTGGGAATGTAAATGCTTGTTCTGGAATAATTCTCTCAGTGAGGAGCTTGGAGAACAAAACCACAGTAAGGCAGAGTTTATTCAAATTCCTTTTCTGTGAATATTTTACACTGTGATCCTTTAATAAGATACATAATGCAGACTAATATTGTACTGTGCCGTATGATTCTTGTAATGCAATAGCTGAGACTCTCTGCCTTGAAAACAGCCCAGGAGGGCTGAGCAGAGACCAGTTTATACAGAATAAAGACACATTTACATCCATAATGCTCAAGTCTGCTCTGCAGTTTGTTTGATCCACACATTAACATTAAGCTCACCTGGGCACAGTGGACAGGTACGTTACTAGACGTCTCAGGTCCTCCTGTTTTATTCGGTCATGGTTACTCCTGGCAGGAAAGGTCAGGATGGGGCCACCTCTCTTATCACGACCTCCTGCAAAAAAATTAAAAATTAAAAAAGGATATAGTTTAACATATTAAATTTTATCCTGTGTTTTGGAAGTACAAACTATGAATGAATGTATTATGAATGTATTATTTATTGTTAAACATACATAGTAAAAGGACAAAAGCAAAAAGCAAGTAAAAGCAAATGCTATCTGTACATTTGACAGTAAAATAACATTATATCACTTACACGGTTATAAATTGTAATTTATACAGTTATACAGGCATCATTATGCCATCCTGTAATACTGAAAACATTTTCACCATACTTTTTTATTGTTAATTTCTAGCCACCACAACTGCCAGTTTTTACCATAAATAAATTAGCAGTTTGCATACTATCTCTATTTTGGCCTAAATAAGTCTTAGAATGTAGCATCATAAATGTTATCTATGGCGAACGTTACTACATCCCTATTACTATTGCTCATATTTAGGCTTACTAAACTTTATACCTAACTTTGTGTGCTACTGAAATGAATGACACCTCTAATCAAGCAGGTTTTGAGGAAAAGCGAGGATGAGATCATTAGATGAGATCATTAGCAGCAGTTATAGGAAATAGTGTGAAAAATAGGGGGGCTAGAGAGCAGGATCCATGATAAAAATGTATATGAGGGAAAGGATCCTTCAGAAGACAAAAAACAGGTAGAGATTGTGCTGACAAATCATCACTTATACCTCTAGAGAATCATTCCTGATATTTCCCTAAATAAAGTGTCCTGTACACCTTGATTTTGAGATTGATTTCATTCATACACATGTAGGTGAGAGATAACTCACACAAAAGTCATTATGGCAGTTTCACATCATTAAGCATTCAAATTGTATTGCAGACGGACAGACAGTGATTGTATAATAGGCATTTGATGGCTGATGTATCTCACATCTCACAAGATTAACTAGCACACAAATCACTGTGCCTCAAATCCAATATTTTGACTTCTGCATTGCATGCTTGAACGAGCTCACTAAATTCAGCCAGCTGTTAACATGTGAAACAGCCGCAGGTTAAAATCTGTGAAATTGACAAAACCCCTCTACACCCAACCTGAGAGACAGATGTTTCAAAGAAGTGAGGAGAGTCCAATCACATCAGTGTCAGTTAAGAACAGATCATTAAAGATCTGGATGTACTGCAGCTGGATGTACCATGCATCAACACCAGAGCCAAATGAGAAAGGCTCAGTGTCAAACATCAGTCATTTTCAAAATGTGAGCAACTAACAACAGAATTTTTTTTTTTTTGTCACTCACACTCAAAACATCTCACAGATCTCACACTCACCTGATACAAACGCTATTTTTTCTCTCAGCACAGGAAGGACATCAGATGCTTTAATTCCTTCACTTCTGAAAGACCCTGAGAATGAAAGAGGAGAAAAGGTGATGTTATTTTCATTTGTAATCTCATTATCACTCATTACATTTTCACAGTATTAAACACCCTAGTAAAAAATAAATATACTAAGATGTATTTGAAATACATTTATTTCTTATAAATGTACAGTAGTAGTATAGTAGCCTACAAAGACATTTACATGCATGTTTTTATGTACTTGCACACACTGCTCCGCAGGTCACCTTTCGATGTAACCTACGCTCACTCTCTCCCTCTCGCCTATCCTCTATGGTTTCATCCTCACTTCCTTCAGTCTCTCAGTTTTCAGCACTGGACACAAACAGTGCTACTGACACTCTCTGCTCCACTCTAACATCTTGCTTAGACAACTTTTGCCCCTTTCATCCGGACCAGCATGCACTACCCCCTCTGCACCCTGGCTGTCCGATGTTCTCCGTGAACATCGCTCTAGGCTCAGGGCTGCAGAGAGGAAGTGGCGTGAATCAAAAAACTCTATCAACCTTAGTGTGTATCAGTCACTCCTCTCTTCCTTCTCTGCAAATGTCCTCACTGCTAAAACGACATACAACCACAACAAATTAATAAACTGTTCTGACTCTCGCACACTTTTCAAAACGTTCTCTTCTCTTATCTGTCCTCCTTGCCCTCCTCCTTCATCAGCTCTTAAAGCGTATGACTTTGCAATCTTCTTCATAAATAAAACAAAAAACATCAGTGACCAATTCCCCTCATCATAAACTGATGATAACTTCATAATGACAAATACACACTGTCCCTCCTCCTTCTCTCCACTCTCGGAGATGGACGTTTCCAAACGTATCCTTTCCAATTATCCTACTACGTACCTGTCCACTTGATCCTATCCCCACTCACCTCCTTCAGGCCATTTCTTCTTCAGTCATACCTGTGCTTACTCACATTATCAACACCTCTCTTCACACTGGTACATTTCCCACAGCAATTAAGCAGGTTTGAGTAACCTCACTGCTTAAGGAACCCTCTCTAAATCCTGCACTTTTAGAAAACTACAGACTAGTATCCCTTCTTCTATTCATTGCAAAGACAACTGAGCGAGTTGTGTTCAACCAACTCTCTATGTTCCTTGCACAGAACAACCTCCTGGAAAACAACCAATCTGGCTTCAAAAGCGGCCATTCAACTGAGACTGGCCTGCTCTCGGTTATTGAAGCCCTGAGACTGGCAAGAGCAGCTTCCAAATCCTCAGTACTTATCTTGCTGGATCTGTCTGCTGCTTCTGACACAATTAACCACCAGATCCTCCTGCCCATCCTCATAAAGATGGGCATCTCAGGATCCACACTCCAATGGTTCAAGTCTTAACTCAGGTAGGTCTTTCAGAGTGTCTTGGAGGGGTGAGGTTTCTATGTCACAACTTCTTGCTACTGGAGTTCCTCAAGGCTCAGTGCTTCAACCTCTTCTCTTCTCCATCTACATGTCATCATTAGGATCTGTCATTCAGAAGCCTGGCTTTTCTTATCACTGCTATGCTGATGACAATCAACTCTACTTCTCATTCTAACCAGACGATCAGACGGATTGCTGTTCGCTTTGCAGCCTGTCTGAGAGACATTTCTAGCTGGATGAAGGACCATCACATTCAACTACTCGTGGTCTCAGCCATCCCAGCACTTCATCACAACTTCTCTATACAGCTGGGTTCATCAACCATTACTCCTTCCAGGACAGCAAGGAACCTTGGAGTTGTGATTGATGATCACAGACCATATTGCTACAAAGGCCCAGTCCTGCAGATTTGCCTTATACAACATTAGGAAGATCAGAACCTTCCTATCAGAGCAAGCTGCACAACTCCTTGTCCAAGCTCTTGTTCTCTCCAGACTGGATTATTGTAATGCTCTCTTGGCAGGCCTTCCCGCATGTACTATCAAGCGTCTGCAACTGATCCAGAATGCAGTAGCGAGAGTGGTCTTTAATTAGCTGAAAAAAGCTCACTTCTCTTCATCAGTTTATACTGGCTACCAGTAGCAGCTCGCATCAAATTCAAGGTACTGATGTTTGCCTATAAGACAACAACTGGCGCTGCACCAATACACCTAAACTCACTAGTTCAAACTTATGCGGCCTCCAGAAGCATTCTGCAAGTGAACGACACCTTGTGGTGCCATCCCAAAGAGGCACAAAATCACTCTCACGGACCTTTTCCTGGACTGTGCCCAGCTGGTGGAATGACCTCCCTATCACAATTCGAACAGCTGAGTCTTTGGCCATTTAAAAAAAATCGCCAGCACCTTACGAACTAATACTAGTGCTTACCTGTTCTATTATGTTCCATTCCATTCCACAAAAAAACAAAAAAACAAAAAAAAAAACCTAGCTACGTGTATGTGTACTGTCCTAGACTAACTGAGACTTGTCACAGCACTTGCATACTGTTGCTCTGTCGTTGGTCTGATTGCTTCTATTGTTCTCCTCATTTGTAAGTCGCTTTGGCTAAAATGTAAATGTACTTGATAAAAATACCCTGCAGTTTGTACTTTTGGTATACTAAACGTGTATACTTGAAGTCTGCTAAATTGCAACAACCAATTTTGTACTTAATGCACTTTAATTGTGTGGAAGTAGTGCTGAAGTCCAACTAAAGATACACCGAAGTATATTTGGTTTGATAAAGTGGACCTATTGCCAGTATACTTCAGGTACACTTTAAACATCTTGCATTTAAAGACTGATATTATTCAAAGATCATACAATCTTCATCAAACACATTTTAGGCTTAATATTAAAAATGTGCATTGTGCACAAGTAAAAAAATTCAAATAAAGCACAAGTAAAATAAAGTTTAATTAGTTTTTTTTTTATGTATATATATCATTAAGTCTGGAACAATATTTCAGTAAATATGTTAATAAATTTGAACTATACTTAGTATGAAATAAATGTATTTTAAATGTATTATTTTTTTATTAGTGCAGTCTTAAACAGGAAATACACACAAAGTCCACATGGCTATGTCATAAAGGTTGCCTCCCACACGGTTACGGCATGAAAATACTATAACAAAAATCATTTTTGAAAAAAACTTTATATTAAAAATCTTTATATTAACCAACTTTCTATTAATGCAATGCAGTGAATGACAACCATTGGTGGTCTCCCAGTGGTTTACATCATGGTCAATTAGTATTATGTGATTTAGAATAAAACAGAACAAAACATCATCAATACATTATCAAAAAAACAAACAAACAAAAAAAAAAAATATATATATATATATAAACATTACAATGAAATTGGACAAGCTCAGTGCCTATTTAATGCTGCCAGTTATTTATTTATTTATTTTTATTAATCGGAATTTGTGCAGAGGATTGTGGGGGATTTGATCACACCAATGGTACGCTTGATGCACCCTTCAAAATATGCACAATTACAAATGCTAAACGGGATCCTTCAAACTGAGACGGCCTTTGATGGTGGCTGATTATGTAGCAGATGCGTGACTCTACTAGGATGCAGCCTTCTGATTGAGAAGCACCCATATCCTGTACTATAATATGTATAACTTTGATTTTGGATGATGACTGGTCAATACAGTGTTCCAGCTATGCAAAAATACAAAATATAGTTACACCTATGATGTGAAACACTTAATAATAAGCTGTGTTTCACTTAATAAGGAGCCCTGCACATGACATGCAAGAAAACCAAAAAAAATTGTGCGCATGACTTACTAAAACGTGCACACGATTACTATTTTGTTTCCTCGATTCGCTAAATCGTGCTCTCGATTTGCTAATTTGTTCCCTCGATTTGCTAAATTGTGCGCACAATTTACTAATGCGTTCCCTCGATTAATAAATCGTGTGCACGATTTAGAAAATCGAGGGAAAGAAATAGTAAATCGTACACACGATTTAGCCTACTATTTTTTTTCTGCATGTTATTTCTTAATGTAAAGCAATTATAAAATGTACAACAATCAGTGGTCCTTTTTCCTTCTAAGGGGTTTTGGGAGACATGCCTGAAACATTTAAAGCAAGATCAGGATATCATAAAGATAACTGAGACCTCCATTAGGTCTTCTGGGCTACGAAAACACAACCCAGAGCAATAAAAGGTTCCACTGGGTCTACAGTTAACTCCTTTACACACACATCTTCCTTCCTGTCCACGTCTATCTCCTTATCTCCATTCATCATGACCACCCCTCTCTCTTTCAGCCTGGACTTTTTAATCCTCAGAGTCCTCAGAGAGAGATCATAAGAGCCATCATAAACACTCAGGATGAAGCCATCTGAAGCAAGGTGTATCCTCAGTACTACACTCCTCCCTGAGGACTCTGCTTCACAGGAGCGGATCAATGCTGCTGATTCTTCACATTAAAGACACGCTGGCGACTCTGCTAATGAACGACTACATTAGGTTCAGAGAGGAACATGATAACGTAAGAGCTGCTTCAGCAGTCCGGCTGATTATGCATCAGATTGAAGGCAGATGTAGTTCAGCAGATGATTAGAAGCATCCTAACATGGATAATTAAGCACAACCAAAGATTTGGTACTTGCTACAGCTAGTAAGCAGCAGTTTGTGTTTATAATTAATGGTGAGTAACATTCTCATTTGAAACAGGCTCACTGGAAAAAATATTCCTCTACATATCATTTTTACAAAACTCCAAAAACATGTCTATCACTGCACTTTCAAAAGTGAAATGAATACTAGTGGCAGTAAAACACAAAAATATCATTACAAAGGCAGATTATTGATTAACAAAAACCTATTTCTATACAGTTCTTTGCACAATACTATGTTATGACCTCAAAGGACTTTTATAGTGGATGATTTGCAAACTAAAACATAATTTATTGAGATTTACATCACATAACCAGCTGGATATGTGCTGCTATTCTGACTTAGTAAACTTGCTTGGTAGCTCACCTGGTACAGCACTGCAAAATGTGGAGTGCGCAGGTTCGAATGATGATAAAATAATTTAAAGACTGGTTGCTTCAGCAAATGCATTTTTTATTTTAAATTTGCTTTTGTTAACAATTAGGTTAGTTTAGGCGGTATGTTATTTTCAAATCCAAATGACTATTAACCTTTTTAGCACAATTCACTGGACATTAAATTTCCTAATTGCCACGATACATAGACCAACAACCAAAATAATGAAATGTTGTTGCATTGATCTGTTTCAGATAAATGGCAATGAACGTTTCACTTTGAAAGAGCCACAAAATGTGTAAGAAGCAACATAATATAATTTTGGCACTGTTTCTGATCTGTTTTACCAGAAGAAAAGCCCTGTAAATTTTAAATGTGTATGTTTTCTAAATCATTTTTTCTCTCGTGTTTTTAAAATAAGACAGACTAAAAACCACACAAAATTTTTATTTAATGGTCTCTTTGACATCTCTTTCTTCACTTGTTATTTGACCAGATGTTTAAATTCAAAACATTTTCACCAAAAAATTGCATTTTTGCAAAATAACCCTTTTTTTATTTAAAATGTACAGTTTGAAATGTTTACTTTGCTGCATACTGCTTCATGCACTACTTTAGTACATGGCTCCTAACTGTTGAAAATGGTTGTTAAATCAGGTGGGAGTCATTAGGAAAGAAATCTGTACTCTCTCTACCTCTAATAACAGGGTGAGTGGTGTTTGAGAGGTGGAACGAAAGAGTAAATGAGAAAATGAGGAGAAACACAGGAGGCACAGAATGAGGGATGGACTGAGAGATGAAGAGCTGTAATGGGGCAGAAATGAGGGATTGGATTACAGAAAGACTAAAGCACAGCCCCATTAAAATGAGAGACAGCATCAGATCAAAGAGAGGCCCGTCTGTCTGCGCTCTGCTCACTCAAACACCTGCATTAGTGCTCAAACGCTCTGTCCTCCTTCGGGGCGACTGGAGAATTTATGAAGGGCAGAGGGGAAGTGCACTTTCCTGTACCTCTCGCTCTCTCTCTAGATATCTAGAGCAAGACATTGATATTTCATCAATCGAGTCCTGTTTTCACAGCACCTCATTAGTATGAATGTTTCAAGGAACATCAATAGCCTCTTTTGTGTTTCTTCTCACTTGCTCTTTGTGTTTCTCACCTCATTCTATGGTGTTAATCAAGCTCTCAGTTTGCCACATATACTGTATATATATTCTGCCTAACATAACTTAAGCCCTACTGACAACATATTTTTGTGGTAAAATGTCCATTATCACAAAAAATAACTTTGACCTTATTTTTATCATCTTTACAGTAACACACTTACATTGAAAGTCTATGGGCCCAGCACAATAAAGGACTTTAAAAGCAGAAACATGATATTTTGGCTAAATTATTTAGTAAAAATGTGTAATTTGAGCTTTAAATTTGCCTAAATTGTCCTTTTGAGGTGGCGATATCTTTCAACTATACTAACATAATTCCTGTGGTTGGATTTTTCTCTGTGTAAGTGAAAAAGTGTAATATGATCACAGCACTGCCGTTGAAATACTATACAACTTTTATATAACTTTGGCTGTACTTTTCAAATAGTATTCAGCCTTTATGTGCTGACTGACATTATATGACAAATGCTGTCAGTAAAGCTTAACTTACATTAGTAATTGTAAATTAATTATTAATTCCCATTGGGAGGTCAGATTCATTTTAGTGAATCATTTCTCCCCATGTGTCTGCATGGCATTTTAAATGCATTTTAGTATTTATTCAAATATGTTTTCAAGACCATGTCATATTTTCACCCACCTCACAGTTTTACCTCTAAACCATACCCTTTGTTGCATTCAAGCATTTCACAAACAGTTTATGAATAGTTTCAACAAATCTGGGTTAAAAAAGGCTTAAAAACAACCAAATCGGACGTCCCTGTGATCGCCACCACAATATGAAACAAGCCACTTCAGCATCTCATCTGTTTCACTCTATCAAGCATCACATCTTTGCCAAGAGTAAATAATTCAATGAATAATTCAGTGCATAAATGTTTCAATGTATCACACATACCAATCACGTTTACTTGTCAACAAATACAACAATTCAACAAATATTTGACAAGTAAATTAGTTGATTTGTTCTTTCGGTAATTCTTCCTAACATCCCTGGCATTTAAAGCCTCTTCATTCCCTTTTCACTATAGTCTTCGATAGACTGAAAAATAAACCGGAGGTATAATTAAATTAGTTGAAAGTGTGCTCAGAGAAGTTTAATGCAGTATCCTACTGCGTGCAATAGCTCAGACCCTGTAAAGAATGTCTAAGATTTCCTGTGAATCAAGTGAATGGGACATCACTGGGCTTTGTGTCTTGAATAGAGCCTCATTTTCATCTATTTAACACACAGCATAGTTTTATCCTTTGTTAAGAGACAGCTGGCAAGTGCTGAATCAATGTTAGTAGGTTGCATCAAGCATTTACTGTCATCAATGCTTTCAGCATATTGAATGTGTATCGGGAGGAAAGAGAATTTCTTCAGGGTTGCCTACAGAACTGAAAGCAGCACAGTCAATTAAATAAGCAGTCACAAAATAAACTACAGTTTGCTGAAAATTTTATGCTCAACATTATGAACAGACTACAGCTCTGAAGGATTTTAATAGTGACACTGAAATTTTTTATTTATTTTTTTGTGCACCAGCAGCATGTGAATTATTCCCTAGTGGTACCAAGTCTCCAGATCTTGTGTGCACACTGACAAACCAACCCCAAAAGCTGTCCTCACTAGAATCTAGTTATTTGTTACTATGAGATAGTGAGCTAAGAAACTCACATAAAACAGTAGCAACACAGCAATCTGCCCAAACCCCCACCTCCTGTTGTCAAGGACACCGTCACCCCCAGCAACACATCTACAAAGAAACCAGGTCAAGCCCATCCCACTGAAAGAAGCTTTGGCCTGCTTTCTCCAGCATGACTCTAGTATAGCTGAAACATTTATTACAAGACAGACCAGAATTACAACACACACACACACACACACACACACATTTAAACACTGATATCTTCAGAGCAATCTCAGAATATAGTTTATAGTAATGTAGGCAAGCAGCCATATACTGATCAGATGCTTTGTGTCTCTCCCTGGGGAGAAAAGCAAAAAGAAGGGCCAGGTAATCCATAACACAGAATCCAAAGATTGGATTTAACAAAACACAAATCCCATTTAAACGGATCTCCATATCGACTCAGTAAATCAAGTTGTTGGGGACACAAGGGGTCCCTGTTCTGTACTTGATGTCTGAAATATGCCTGCATGGCTCAGTGCACATCTATTAGGTCAATGACAAACATGTTTGCTAATGTTCTGTAATGGAAGAGATTATGGATCAAGATGTCCCATGGCATAAATCTTTTAGACATTACAAACAAATAGAGAGTATGTAAGATCATTCCTGTGAGAAAAAAAAAAAAAACAGTGACGTGACATGACAATATTTCTTCGTCCCCAAGGCGCCTTTCTATGGTCCCAAACATTTCACTTGACAAAACTAATCATTCATGCTTTCCACTGTGAAAAATAAGTGCACTTAACTGTTCTGAATGTGCTGGTCACACTTTATTTTAAGGCCATTAACAAACCATTAACTATGATTATTGCCTAAGTATATGTCAGTCCTGTGTCGTGTGTTTCCCGCCCTCTTGTGTCCTTATTTGGTCATTTTCCTGTCCTTGTTTAGTTTGATTATGATTCCGTCCAGCTGTGTGTTGTTAATTATCTTGTGTATATAAGTTCCTGTCTGTTTAGTTAGTGTCGTCTGGTCTACTCGATATGTTCCTTGTGTTCCCGTGTGTCTCAGCCCTGCCTTGTCTTGCCCTGTTTGAGTTTATTAAAGACTGTTATTTTGAAAGTTATCCTCGCCTCTGTGGTCCTCGTTCCTCCCCGCTGTGTGCACCGTGACAGTATAATAATCATAGTAATAGTTATAAATGATTAATTAAATTAATAATTTTTAATAATTATAATAATTTGTATAATAGTAAGTTTAGGCATTGGGCAGTATTAGGGATGTAGAATATGGTCATGCAGAATAATGTGCTTTATAAGTACTAATAAACAGCCAATATGTTAATGATAGGCAGGCTCATAATCAACTAGTTAAAAGGGAGAATTAATCCCTATACTAACCCCCCCCCCCCCCCAGAAAATATAATATTAATAAAAGGGCCACTTAAGTGTACTTAAAAAAGTATACATTTAAGTAGACTTAAAAAAAGTACTTTGAAGCACATTTTAAATCATTAAAGAAGTAAACTCATTTTGATTTGTTGACTAATATACTATGTGTGTTGTTCAATGTTGCATTTAAACATTGAATTAAACCATCATTACAAATGTGTAATTACAAATAAAATGACATACAAGTTTCAATATTTTTCAACATTTGGCAGTACACTTTAACCATATTTCAAAGACAATTGATGTAATAATGAGATTGCATATAAAATTGTACTTAAGTCCTACTTTCATTTACTATTATTTTCATACTAAGTACTTTTTTCAAAGTCAATGAGCTGAGACAGCAAAAGAGGGATTTCGGTTCTTGTACTGAAGGAAGATGAATATAAATCAAAGCTTGCAACAAGATTGATCACAGATTGTTACATTTTCTGTGGAAGAGAAGCACACCTTGATAGAGTGTTTTTGGTGTTTGTCAGTGTGTTGTTGCTCTAATGTGAGATTATTGTTAGTGTGCTGCTGTGCAGTTTCTAGTGTGTTCTGGATGGTTGCTAGGGTGTTTTTGAAAGTTGCCCAACTCAAAAGAGCCCACTCGAAAATCTGTTATATTCTGCTTTCTAAATATGACTCAGGTCCCTACTTTCAGTGCAAGTCTATCAGATGTTTTCAGATTATCTTCCATATTGCAAAAAATGTAAACTGTATTTAGAAAAGCAACAGTATACCACTTATCAATAAACTGTATAATCCGAAGCATCATTCATGACTTGTTGGTTTAATACTTTGGGTTAGCGGTTAGTTGAAATTCCCAACCATAGCAATAGCAATAATAATGCTTGCCTTAGAAAACATCACTAATTAAAGGCATGATTACACCCAAAATAAATCAGGAAAAGATTATCCTCAGGCCTACACAGACACACACACACCATTAAAAGAGAGCTTGCCACTTTTAACTCATAACTGACTCCTGCTATCTAACAATCTACCAAACGATGCAAATACACGCACGCACACACACACACACACACACACACACACACACACACACACACACACACACACACACACACACACACACACACACACACACACACACACACACACACACACACACACACACACACACACACACACACACACACACACACACACACACACACACACACACACACACACACACACACACACACACACACACACACACACACACACAAACATACATCCTCTAAATGCCTGGAGCTGCACCATATGCATGTCAGCAACAGTTATCACACCATCTCTCATTCAACCTTCAACCTTTCATTACATTGCTTCTTGTTTTTCTCTCTGACAGTTTTCTAACCAAAACCTCATGACATTCCCTTGCTGTCACATGCAAAAACACTGAAAAATCTATGAAGTATTGATGGAGAATGCATGTCACACTGCTAATTAGAAGCTGAGAGGAGAATCAATGTGCCACCAGGACCGCCAATATGACCTGCAGCGACCAAACCTCACTAATGTCACTGAAAAAACAACACAACAAACCCAATACACCAGCATTACACACATTATACATACAAGAAGTCACACCACATCACACCCACATGAATAAACTAAACCAGCCAAGAGACTATATGCATTTAATGTATATTATGTTCACAGTGTTTCAACTGTTTTTGAGTTAAGATACTATTTTAATAAAAGCACATTTGAGGTTTTGTCATGATAAGTAACACACAACAGAAAATAAATTATTCATAAAGCTGAAAAAAGCTTTCAGATTTTACTTTAAAAATTTGCCATTACATCGTGAGGCCCACTGTGTATTCTGAGACATAAAACATATTTCTACTTACATTGTATTGCTTCTTAAAAATACAACTCTTGTAACACTTTCAAAAATCATTACAATATAATCATTACATTATAATCACAGTTGTTTAAACTTCTATTGTGAACATAAACTACAACACATAAAACTGTCATTTGAAGGAAAAAGAGAAAAAGAGAAAAGATGAAAAACTATTCAGTCAAATTAATATTATGTAAATAAAATAATCTGTCATTTTTTTTGTCAGATGTATTGGAAACATTCATGCAGCAGTGAACAAGTCTTCTGTAATTTAATGCCAAGATAAAAAAACACAAAGTATAGTGTTATAAATCTCAGTAGTACTGGTGTCAATCAATATATATATGACTTTAACTTTAATACAGAAGTTAAATTTGTCCTTCCTCTTCTGTATTAATGTAGATCATGCATGTGAACAGGTATAATTCAATCACCCAACTAAACACAATCTCAAAATGAATGATGACTCACCAATACAGAACACAAACAAGGCACACATGTCCAAACACAGAGGAGAGAGCAGATAAACAAACAGAAAAGCGTGTGTGTGTGTGTGTGTGTGTGAGAGAGAGAGAGAGAGAAAGAGAGAGAGAGAGAGAGCTGTGCAAATACCTGTCTTTCTGCTGATGAGAGAGGCAGACAGCATGCCACACCTGTATTTCCATATATACATGTGGTGACACCATCAACTCCTGACTGAACAAACACACACATATATATGCACAAACCGTCCGCCTCTCTCTGACATCATCAGTCATCATCCGTCTCTCTGATTGGTGGGTAATTACAGTAATACTGACCAATCTGGAGCTCAAAACATTTTGACAAGAGTGTACAAAGATTATGCCTAGAAGGAGGCCAAGAGACTGTGCGTGTGTGTGTGTGTGTGTGTGTGTGTGTGTGTGTGTGTGTGTGTGTGTGTGTGTGTGTGTGTGTGTGTGTGTGTGTGTGTGTTGTATGAAGTCTCTCTGACCGAGGTCCATGACATAACAGCATCTATAAAACAAATAAACACAAACGGACACTAGAATACAATCATTGAATATCGCTACATAATTTACTTATGATTAAATATGTGCAGATATTTAAGCACTGTATAGTGCAGGTCTTTCCAAATTTCTTACATTTTAAAAGACACTGATACATAATGAAAAAATGATCAAATGATTTAGCTTTGTGAAAAAGAAGTGTGCTCAACTGAATCACTTGTAGCGATTGTAGCTGCTTTTCCACCGTCGGGCCGAACCATTCGCATTGCTTAAAGCTGCAGTCCGTAACTTTTTTTTGGTTAAAAATGATCCAAATTCAATATTTGAGCAAGTACATAACCAGCCAGTGTTCAAAACTATCTCCTTACTTTAGCCCGATTCACAACGGTTAGCTTATAATAATGTTTTCTAATTTGAGTGGTATGGGTAAATTTTCGTGGGAAATTCAAGCATGGCACTGCGTCATTACGTCACGTCTGTAAACATAAAGAAGTTGTTCCGGCTAGTAGGCAATAGCATGTGAGGATCCTGAAGGTGGCGGATCGTTTATAGCCTTTTCTCACAGCAGCTAGAATAATTAAATGTCAAAAAAATAATTTTGATGGCAGATTGTAATCCAGAAAGGATTATATGAAACACATGTGAATGAAATGAAATTATATTCCAGTTTTAAATGTGCTTTCTGATTAATTTGTATTTTAAAGAAAACCAGTTCGAAGGGAGCATGTTTTCTTTTTGGGTTAAAATAATTTCTTAACATGAAATTCGAATGGTATGACAATTAGAGATTAGACTGTACATAAATTGAAATCTACACGCTAACACACACTATACTTATAGTCACGCAATGCTGATGTTGTTAACATTAATAATTTGAGAATAAAGTGTAACAATAATAATAATTTGCACGGTTTGATGTGATATGAGTTAACAGATCGTTACACTTAATCACCATTTGTAGCGCGATTTATTGTAATGCTTTTTTCCTCAGTTGGTCAGAACATACGTGGCAGATTTGTTACTTGTTCAGATGACAATATACGGTGAAAATTCTTATTTGGGTCATATACTCCAAGACGTAGGCTAGAATCTGTGATTACTAAATACAGGATTCATTCGTTTTCAAACAGAGATGGCGACAAAGAGGCAAAACTTACGGACTGCAGCCTTAACTGTTCTAAACATTTTTACATACTAAAGCACATGTAAATGACACGATCATAATTTTAACTGTAGTTAAAGATATACTAAAGATATACTGTAACTAAAGTGTACTTCTTTTTCACAAGGGTGTGAAATGTGTTCCCAATTGATGCCCCCAAATTTAAATAGCCTACATGTCTCGCACAAAGCTTTTCCATTATTGACTGAGAAATGGACGTCTTGTTCTGGGATAGGTATAGGATTGTACTCAGTCAATCTCTAGCCAAGCATAAAGCATGTACAGTACACATAAACCTATAAATTTTAATGTGAGCATATTGGAATACTAATGGGATCTCAAAAGATAATTTAAAACAACTGAATAATTTATACACACACCATATTGAGTTCATCATTACAAGCACATTAAATTTGAGTTAAACAAAGCTGGATTAATTCCTGAATATCACCTAACAGCATTAATAGGTGTGTGTTTGTGTGTAAATGCACTTATTGTAATGCAGATCACAGTACTGTACCTCCTGACCCGAATAGACATCCAAACAAAGTCTTTGACAAAGACACACTTCAGGTGATCCCATAATTTTCCCCAAACAGAGCACTACATACCAGTGTCATGGACTGTTTTACACAAATGAATAAGGACAAAAACAATGGTCTTCTCTTTATGCCAGAACACACTCTCCTTCCAGCAGTTGAACCGCAGTTAATTACTAATTAATGAGGAAAAAGATGTACAGCGGTGCACTGGCTTTGATATGATTTTATTTCATCTTGATTTGCAGAGAAAGGCTGTGAGAGACACCGTTTAGACCGACAGGAGACAATTTATAAATGACAAAACCACATATTGTATGTGAACTTCAAAACAAAGGGACACCCACGAGTCTGCAAACTATTATACGAATGAAAGAGAAATCCATATGCTTTTCATTAATAATCAGTCAATTCTCTGATTGTTTTCATCACAACATCTCCAGCTGGATCTCTTTATGTTTCGTCTACAGCCGTGTTTCCCTTCTTTATGAAAACCATCCAAAATACAGTTAGCCATCAGTTACGGATTACTGAGGTAGTCTTAAAAGGAGATTTATGGATAAAATATTGACCTTGATTTCCTTTATTTCTTTACAAATTTGTAAACACAAATGTAACAAAAAAGAAACTGTTAACAAAATATGTGATCTGCAGCGCATAGAAGTTTGAATAAATCTTAGTAGTGCTGCAGCAAGTAATATTTTGACATCTTGTGAAAAAAAGAAATACACTTGGGCATGCTTTCAAAAATAGCAATTATTATGGAAATAATATACTTGCGTGCAAACTGAATGTAATGATTTTGGCCACCTGAATGAAAATTTAGTTTAAATTTATATTTATTGCAATGAGTTGAACTTTAGAGTGCTTTTTTCGCCCACTTTAGTCGGGCTTAAGTACACACACATCTATATGTAATTTCATAATTTTAAACATTAAATATGTTTAAAATGTACTGTTAAGTGCACTTATGTAAGATTTGAAGTACACTGCACATTCAGTGCACAGTCAGAACAAATAAGTGCAATTCTTTTTCTCACGGGCATGCATATGCATCTACAAAACACAAGAGACCTTCAGAATGCCTGACATCAACATAAAGACCCTAGAAAATTTAATCACTATCAACGGATAGGCGTTTGATATGTGTGTTAATACCAGATGTAAACTGTAATCGGTCTCTGCTGACCATTTGCGATCGGACCACCTGGGATAAATGTTACTACCAGGTGTAAACACACTAAGTAGTACAGTCAATGAACTAGCCAGACATTTGTATTCTCCCGTGTTTTAGGGAATCTTTCTCACTCAAGAGGAAACACAGGAAAAATAAATTAGTTCACTGCAGCTGTTGCATCAAAAACCCTAAACAAGACATCTGATATTCCCTTCAGATCTTCAGATGGGTATGATGGCTTCATGCAAAAATCCATTCACATGTTGCCTGTTGCAAGCTCCTTACAAAAATACAGTGGAGGTACCATATGTGACCCTGGACCACAAAACTGGTCTTAAGTCGCACAGGTATATTTGTAGTAAAAGCCAACAATACATTGTATGGGCCAAAATGATCGATTTTTCATGGCAAAAATCAAGATCATGTTCCATGAAAATATTTTGTAAATTTCCTACTGTAAATATATCAAAAGTGAATTTTTGATTATTAATATGCAATGCTAAGAACTTAATTTGGACAACTTTAAAGGCAATTTTCTCAGCATTTAGATTTTTTTGCACTTTCAGATTCCAGATTTTCAAATAGTTGTATCTCAGCCAAATATTGACCTATCCTTACAAAACATACATCAGTTGAAAGCTTATTTAGCTTCTCAATTGAAAAAAAAAGGATCCTTATGACTGGTTTTGTGGTCCAAGGTCACATTTTACAGTGATGGTGTCAGGTGACAAAACACCACATTACTTTGATATACCATGGTACTGACTGAATACTATTTTGATGTACCTTGCTATTTGCAGTGCATGATACTCCATGGTATTTCAAACAATACCGTGGTAAATGTACAACAAACCTTGTCATCTTCATTGTTAGTGAGATCCAGTGATGAAATCTACCCAGACAGAGCTACTACACAACAGAAAATCAAATATTCCAGGAATAATTTCAGGGAACATCCAGAGTTTTCTTTGGCCTGTCATGAACAGCTTCAGTCTGCCCTGCCGGTCTCAGTAGCACTCTGAATAAATTGGGATTCCCATGTGAATGCTGTAGCCACATGAACAGGACTGTCAACAGTAGATGGAATGCTATGCTAATGCCGGATCGCTCCTCATTAGTTTTTCCTGCTGGTGAGAAGTGAATGTGAAGCTACCTGCGGGAACCTGATATCCCAAGTGGGAATCAGCCTCGTGGGGAATGCTCGTTATCCACAGAGTCACTGTCACCACTCATTAGTGCTACCCCATTTCTGAGGCTTAACATACTCTCACTTACACACACACTTAAACTATTCAATCTACCTGTACTGCACTACTATCTGTTTACCAGATGTCCCAGATGCTGACTGATGTTAAATGAGATAAATGACAGCACATTTATTCTAGATAAATGTCAATTTCATACTTTTCTTCTCATCTGTCACTATCAGTAAACTTTGAGAATATGTTAATATTCAAGATAAAGGATAGTAAGGCTGCTCTACCGAGTATCTCAGTATATTTCATTTTTGATCTCATTTTGAACTCAGGAACCACACCTCCTCTTACTATACTCTAGCTATGTTCCAAAACTATTGTGATTCAGGTGCATGGATAATAGCATTTTGGTGATGCTGTAATGTGCGAGCAAACTATGCCAGATTGTGTAATCTGCTGTATTCCACGCAATCTGAAACTTTCTGGTCTGCAAGAGAGGCGAAACAAGACAAGAATCTGCACAACTCACCTTCCAAAACCACTGCATTTTAAGATGAGTTGCAAGTTTATTTTCTTTTCTTCATCAACTGATTTGCATAATTCATTTAGAAGACAAAACACAACAGCCGGGTTGAAATGAATGATTAAAAAACCCATTCATTTTCTCCATAGAGTAATTGATTTTTAACAATTTCATCGCAGCCTTTCAAGACAGACCTACTGTGAGACCTACTATTAATCAATACATGCCTTTGATAAAGCCATCAATCTTTTTTTTTTTTTCAGAACTGTATCAACAACATACTAAAGATAAAGATCCACCAACTGTGAGCAAGTGGCAAACAAATTAGGATAAAAGAGGAAGTGACCATGGGATAAATACTTTGAGAACGATGTAGCTGAAAAAATGTGCCAGTTACTGTTGCAGTTACTATAGGGAACTAAATCAATGTAAGTGATCTTTAGTGAATCCTCCCTAATTAGAGAAGCACTGCTTAAAATATATTGTTTATAAATATATATATATATATATTTTTTTAATACTGGGATGAAAACAGCATAATATAATTTCACTCATCTAAAATCATTGAGCGCTGAGCCGTCATTAATTTATACATATGCAGTATGCAGGTGATTTCCCTGGAAGCCACAGAGATTAAAGGAATGAGTTCTGGAATTCCGCCAAGTAGCTCACAAGGCCACTATCACAAATTTCAGCTCTTTGGTTGCCATAATAATGAGAGCTGATGCCCATTGGAGAAATGGGAAAAGCTGACTACTGGAATTACACACATGCAAAATGTCATTGTCTTCATGAAAACTAATTGGACACTAATCAGATTCACCACCCCTCTCAGGACATTAGACCATAGGCATAACGAAACGTGTGACGGCAGCAGTCCTGACTAAGGGTGAAAACCCCCAAGAGTAGAGAGGAAGTAATTTGTCATTTGGCAGTAACAGAGTACAGCCAACAACACAACAACTCTGACACAAAACAGACTCCTGAAACAATAAGCCATGAGAGGTCATGCATTACACTGATTTTACCATGATTGTTGGGTATTGCTAGGTCTAAAATCCTCTTAAATGGGGTCATCGGATGCCCATTTTCCACAAATTGATATGATTCTTTAGGGTCTTCATGAATAGTCTATAACATACTTTGGTTAAAATTGGTAGTGTAAAACAACACCCTTTTTACCATGTCAAAAACAGCTCTGTTCACAGCAACCCGTTTCTGTGCATGTCCCTTAAGATGCTAATGAGCTTTGCTCACCCCACCCCTCTCTTCTGTGGGATGATGAGCAGTTCTCTAGACTGTAAACTTTAGAAACGTATAAACAATTGCAGACTGTTTACAGCTGACTCAGGACAGGTCTGTGATAAAACACCAGTGTCAATCAACAATCGTGGGAGGGGCCTGTGTCTTTGTGATGTCACACTGCTAAGAATCTGTGAACGGCTTGGACTGAGACATTGCTCATGATTTTTGGGAATTAAAAAAAAAAGAACTGGGTGGATTTTTATCATTATAGGGTGGTTGTGTACACACGCTTGCCAACACACAGTTATGTTCAAACAACATGTAAAAGTGAATTTTGTATCTGATGACCCTTTAAAACTCTAATCCAAAGTACTGAATTTTGGTATGTAACTGCCCCTATATACGGCCTGTTGAGGAAAGACAGTCTACTACTTTTTCAAGCATTCACATTTGCACATTTCCCCTAGAAAATGATTAGAAAAGATAAAAAAATCTCATAAATTTACATTTAGAGAGCCATATCTCGGTAACTTCCAAATAACAACACCAAATAATGTCAATCCAGGCTCATGAAAAATTTGCTTTTTGGTGACATTTCTGCAACACAGATATTATGAACCTTATTGCATGTTTCACGGCAGTTTCAAAATAAACGTGACCATGGCATGTTTTTTATTACATTGGTACAGGCAATTTTTATTTCGGTGCTTTAGGTATGTATTGCATGCAGTTCAGAATTCAAATGTACAGGGAGTGTCGCTTAAAGGTTCTATCATGTTGGAAAATAGCATACCTAATCCAAAACCCAACCCTAAACATATCCAATAGCATTAACCAAAGCAAAATTGCTATATCAATGCATTCTATTTAAACTGCCTTCCATGTGTCACGAATCCGGTCTGTGGACTTCTGTCCGATTGCCACCAGAAGTCGCCCTTCCATTGTGTTGACTCTCACACTGCACAGACTGTTTCATGTTACCTTGGACTACATTTCCCATCATCCATTGCACTGATTACTCGCACACGGCTGTAACCAATCACACACTCTGCATAAGCCATGGACTTCCTCTTTCTCGCTGCCGAGTATTGTAAGCACATATCGCTACCCTAGCTGATTAACTTTACGGAGCCTGTCTTAGTTTTCATAGTCATAGTCATAGTCATAGTCTTGCCTTGCCTGTTTTCCCATGTTTTGATTCTAGCCTGTGTATCTTGGATTAACCCTTTGCCTTGCTGTTTCGGACTGTGTTTGCACCTCGCCTGAACTATTACCGTGTACCTGGATTATCTCTCTTAGTTTTTCCCTGTTGGATTACGTTCGCCGTTGATTGACCCTCGCTTGTTTACCGGACTGCTCTGTGTCTTGTCTTCTACATCCCTGTTTGCCATTGTCTGACCCTTGCCTGATTGTAACCATGCCTCTTAATAAAAGCTCTGCAGATGGATCCGCATGCTTCCTCTGTTCCTTCCATAACACCATGTGGGTTCGTACCGGAGTTAAAAACACATACGCTGCATGTTTAAATTGTTTTGAAATCATAACATAATATTTTGGAATTGTGCAAAAATTCAAGGAAGGAATGCATAAATTAGAAGAAAAAAAATGGTTTCTTAATCGAAACGCTGGCGCTGTAAAGCATAATTTGTGTAAAAAGGAATAAAGTAGTCAGAGGTTTACTGCCTCTAGTGTGCATTTCAGCTGGAAACTGCAGTGATTCATATGGATAGATACAATTTGTGAGTTTTGCAGAAACGTAGGTAGAGGCACGCATTTCCAATCAGCCTGGGTGGAGTAATATTCTAGCGACCACTCAGACCAAACTAGCAACCATAAAACAATACCACAAAATCACTCAGAAACAACACATTCTCATGACAATAAGAAAACTGGTGGAAAAATTCATCTCAATCATACGTTTTCGTACAATTCCTTACGCTCCACAGAGAGTTACAGATTACTCACAATATCAGGTTGCTCAGAGCATATTGCACACTTGCCACTCAGAAAATATAGTTAAATAAAAATCTAATTAATAATAAACCAACTCTTCCATCAACTAATACAATGAATTCATTTAACTGTAGGCTTTTACAGTGTGCTTTTAATAGCTATGTCACAGCATAGTTCATCCATTCAGATTTTACAGCTGGAACTGTCCATTTATAAACACCTTAAAAAAAAGCTGAGAACGGACGCCTGTGAGAGGTTGAAGGCGGCTCTCTAAATATAGCTGACATTGAGGCATGAGCTGAAATGCTATTGTTATTCAAGCGATGTCATATTGAAGCCTCTTTGCTGTTTGGAGTTAATGGGCCCTGACCAAACGCAGAGGGAGAGGACACATGCAGAACATTTTCTAAAGGAGAGAGAGCATGTATTTATCCTCACTGAGACTTAACTTCACTGCCTTAGAGGATAAATCTCAGATGGGAAAGTGGGCAAGGTTAAATTGAGCCAGTGTGTGTGTGTGTGTGTGTGTGTGTGTGTGTGTGTGTGTGTGTGTGTGTGTGTGTGTGTGTCTCACAAAATCCATTTTACCCACTACACCCCTCGCCATTGGTGTCAATCATCTGGTAACAGGGCAGAGGAGCGTTCACAACCTGTCAATCATCTTTCATTTCCTCCCACTTCATGGAATACTGGAAATCTCCATGGATACAGCAGCGGTCTTCCCCATTAAGACGAGGAGGAGGATTGTCAAAGTCTGTTGTGTTAGAAAATGCCAGTCCAGACGGTCAAACGCTTGAATAATTTATGTTATGAGTTGAGTCTTTCCCAAAATCACTTTTGATGTTTGGATGTGAAGGTTAGTAAAAATGCTTTGTCATTCAGATGATTATCTTGTAGAATTTACTAGTGAACATCTGTGACATGTCTTTCCAATTTAGTTTGAGATGTTGGAGTTAACTGACTGAGAATCTTCACAGACTTCATATGCCTAATAAGTGTACAGGGTAAGTGTACAGGAAACACAGACAGTAGGTCATAACCTTGGATACAGACTGTAAGCTTTCATCCCTAACAGAAGACACCTGCCATCACTGTTAGAGAGCTTACAAACCATTCTTAACTGAACAAGTCAGACAAGCCTACTTCACAACAACATTTAACAAAGTAATGTTCCTAAAGCTTAAAAGAGCATGGCACTAATGCCAAAATCGATGGGTTTGATAACCAGATTATGTATGAACTGATCAAATGTATACAATGAGTGCAATGCAAGTTACTTCGAATAAAACCATTTGCCAAATGCATAAAAAGTAGTAGAATTCATAAGACACCCATGTGAAAAAAAGTGTGCTTACCTGTATAAAATGTGCACTTGTAGTGCACGTCAAATCTTAAAAGTGTTTGCAAAAAAATGTATTAATGTCAAGGTAAAAGTTACATTTTTAAGTATGCTTAATCTGAGTGTTTTAATGTTTTAATGGTTCGTTTGTTGTGCTTTAAAATACTCTTATTTTGATGTAGTACTTGATTAGAATTTGAACTGTAGAGTCTTATTCAATATTACATATAAAGATAATATATTTTAAATACACTAAATTGCAAGTTTATCAATACAAATGTGTAACTACAAATATATTTAAATAAATAAATAACAATAATAAGGTTCAATAGAAATTAAGGGTTATATTAATTAACTACATTGTACTTACTATTCTTAGGGTTAGGATTAGGGTTTGGTTCAGGGTTAGTTGCATGTAATTATGCATAATTTATTGTTATAAGTGCATATAGTAAGTGCATGTAAAGTGTAACAAGGACACCTTAAAAAATAAAGTGTTACATAATTAAGGATATTTTAGTTTACAATAAACACTCACCAATACAATCAGCAGTGCACTTTAATCATATTTCAAAGACAATGCAATACATTTTCATTTAATTTCAAATTAAGTCAAATTAAGTGCTATTAAGTCAACCATTTGCAATGAAATCCTTCAATCCTGAACTTGTGTGTGTGTGTGTGTGTGTGTGTGTGTGTGTGTGTGTGTGTGTGTGTGTGTGTGTGTGTGTGTGTGTGTGTGTGTGTGTGTGTGTGTGTGTGTGTGTGTGTGTGTGTGTGTGTGTGTGTGTGTGTGTGTGTGTGTGTGTGTGTGTGAGTGAATCACACTGAATCACGAGCAATTTCAAACTTTTCCCATTTGATTGATTAGAGTGATTCATTCGGTAATTTGATATTTATAGTTCTGATTCTAAACACCTGATTGAAAACATACAAGATATGATTGCTGAACTTTTACCAGGGAACATGATTCTAAGGTCAGTGTATGGAATCTCCATTGCCACACAAGAAATTATGGTAACACTTTAGTACTGTCATGATGTCTACTGTGAGGAGCAAGGAACGCGGAGACGAGGAAAATGCAAATCACAGTCTTTAATATCCAAGGAAAGGGGTAATACAAGGCAGGCAGGAGACACCTGTAGCACATTGATGTAGACGTATAACACCAAGGAATCAAGGGGGAGACAACACTATAAATACAGGACTTAACAGGGGGTAATGAACGGGACACAGGTGGACCAAATGAGACTATCAACAAGAGGGAGAAACTAGGTAACGGGAAGCACAAGAGGAGAAAAACACACACAGACAGTCCAAGGGTGTGACAAGTATAGGGACCAATTCTATTTACTTTATTCTATTTCAATTCAATTCTAGTTGCTTATTAGCATGCCTTTTATTAACACATTGGCTGTTTAATAGTGCTTACAAAACACATATTCTGCATGACCATATCCTACATCCACAATCCTACCCAATACATAAACTTAACAACTACCTTACTAACTATTAATAAGCATCAAATTAGGAGTTTATTGAGGCAAAGGTTACAGCTAATGGTTTGTTAATAGTGAAAATTGGACCTTAAAATAAAGTGTTACCGAATCTATGAGTAATATTTTCTGGGTGGTTTACACAGTGGTAAGAACCATTCAGAACATCAGTACCCACATAGCATCCACACCACCTTCTAGTCGCACCCGACCGAATGTTGCAATTCGGCAAGCAATGCAGTCAGTGGTCCATTCATCTTTAAAAAATTTGGTGATCATAACTAAGCGATTGTGTAATGGAAAACTTGACGTAACACTAATATCCAAAATACGTGTAAGACACACTGTTGTGCTTGAATAAAATAAAGTTTACTCTAAATCAATCAGCACTGAACAACATGGCTTCGAGCTGTTGTGTGTGTGTGTATGTGTGTGTGTGCGTGCACGTTTTTGTGACAAATGAGGACATACATTTGTATAATGACAAGGGTATGACATAGATATTACAAGGAGAAGGTGATTTTTCAGAACATTACCCCATGTCCCCACTTATCAAAACGCTTATAAATCACACAGAATGGAGTGTATTGAAAATCTGAAATAGCACAAGGTTTCCTGTAAGGGGTAGGTTTAGGTGTAGGGTTGGTGTAGGGCAATAGCACATACAGTTTGTACAGTATAAAAACCATTATGCCTATTGGATGTCCCCACTTTTCACAAAAACAAACGTGTGTGTGTGTGTGTGTGTGTGTGTGTGTGAGTGCGTGTGTGTGAGTGTGTGACATCATTGTCAGGCACTGGTTTGCATAATCACAGTCCTCTGCTCCATTACTGAAAATCAAACCCTGTTGTGACAGTCCTGCTCTGAGATCAGGATCTGGCTCCGTCGTGACACTCTCCCTCCAGCACACACGTGTTCTCTGTGAAACTCAGTCTGCCGACCATCTGTTGGCCGAGCGGCTGCCAGACAACAGGCACTGATCTGAGAGCAGTCTGACTCTGAGATCATATAGCGGTGAACAGAGAGAGCTGGCCACTGATGTAAGAGCGTGTGCGTGCCCAGCATAATGTTCGAGCCTAAATGCTTGAAAGGTATCATTCTAATATTTTAGCTATATGAGTACATTAAGTATGGATAATCTTTTAAAGAAATTATTTGGATTCAGAACAGTCCCTCATTGACTTGTCCCTCAAATCTGGGAGACAATGCTTTCTCGGGGGTTTAAAAGCAGAAATGTGAAGCTTATATTATTGTTAGCACTTATTAATTATTACAAATGATAATGCTGTTGATTGAGCAAAAGTTATTTTATTGTACCCAAAACATTAAGCAGGGTTTACATGCTTAAATTTTTGGCAGCCTTAGACCTTTGACCTTTCCTTGAAGAACCTTGAGATTTCCATAATTTTACAACATATTTGCATGTTCATGGAACTTTGATGTTTCATTTTGGGTTTTTAAAATTATTTTAATTTTACATTTTAATAATTTCAGCAAGCAGCAGACCCTAGTTTGGAAAATCTAGCTTTGGGAATCATTTATTCCAAAATGCTAATTCTCAACAATTACATTTGACATCAGTGACATAAATCTGTCTTATGAATATAAATGTAGCAGCTGGTGGTTTTCAAGAGTGCTGAAGCACAGATGTCACTTATTATTTATTATAAGGAAAAATATGTACTCAAATCTGTTTTTATTTTGATGTCTTCAATGCTGCATCTCAAAATGCCACTAACTATTGAATTAATTAAAAAAAAAATAAGACATCAAACTTAATTTTTAAAATATTTACAAATGGCAACATGGACACATATGTAAGTGGATTGTAATATGCAGTATGTAATAGGTAAACAAAATGTAAGTAAATGCATTTTGAAAAATATGATTATTTAAATGAAAAAAGATGCAAGTAGTTAATGATAAACTATGCCAACATTTTGTGAGTGCAAAAATTCTACCTGTTTCATGAATGCATGACTAACAAATATGCATCAAGTTAAGTTCATTAGTTTATGTTAAAACTGTCAAAAAATGTCAATAGTATATGTAATTCAAATACATAACCCTTCTATGTAAGCTTAAATATTTTGTGTGTGTGTGTGTGTGTGTGTGTATATGTGTGTGAATCAGGTCTGGCACAAAATGTATATGATGAAAGAATTCTCTTTGGGTGAATGATGCATTTAACTGACTATCAAACCCTACAAGAGAGTAAAAGTAAACATCATTCGCTACATTTGAATCAGAGTTCTGTAATGGTTGTAGGCAACATATGAAAACATCAAATGCAACATCCTGGATTCATCCCAGCTGAAGCACTGAAGCTGTTATAGTAATTACTGAGAGTGGCCAGGTGGTAAAACGCTTGTTCGCAGCTTCCCTACGACAGAAGAGACTCGCTTGATCTCACCAGCAGCCCTATCCATCCCCGGAGACAAACGTGGGAGTTAAATGACTGCAACAAGACAGCAGGTGTTGCTTTATTTAACACAGACATGGAGCTCTAAAAATGATCAGAGGGAATCCTGGGCTGTTTCACATATACCGAGGTATCACACATACATATCGAAGCGAAAGCCTGGTGCCAACTCGTGCTGAGCTGCTGCGTTTCTAGCAATTGATTGTATGGTTCTCTGCCAGTTCTGTGTCGCACAGGTGGATCTCAGAGAGAGAGGTCTGCTACTGTATGGCTGTAAGATGGATTTATTGAGAAACATCTGTTAAGAATATCCTCCAAAGCACTCGCAAGGTGTTCATACTGAGATTTGAGACATGTTTTGCATCTCACAGGGTCACCTGCTCTCAAGAGAGATGCCAACAAAGAACAGAGAAAGAAAAATACTAGCCTATTCCCTAAACAAGACCTGGACATGCATTCAACATTTAAACTGTTCAGCTTGAACAGCACCACCATAAGAAGGAATCGGCACAAGCTCTTTAGAAAAACATGCCTGGGGCGACTAAATGATAATACCTTGCTTCTCGCACATTTTGTGACACTTTCAAAACTAAATATTCAGTGAGTGGCACTAAAAGCATGGTAAACCAAACTGATATTGTCAGGAAAAACAAATGTGAGGTAAAAATGCATTTGCTGAAGCAACCATGTCATTTTAGCTTGCTTCTACAAGTATTTTAGCTCTTTTATCATGATTTCATTGGACAGATACCTGGATGAACTGCATTGCAAGTGCTGTACCAAGTGTGCTACCAAGCAAGTTTACTACATTAGAAAACCCAGTATGCCATATGTAGCTAGATATGTCATACATATGTTTAAATGTATTAGTTTACAAATCATGCAATACAGTAAGTGGTTTGAGGTCATGCCATGGTATTTTGCTAATACAAATATGTAAGTATTGATCAATAATCTCCCACTATAATCATAATTTGCATGATATACAATGCCATCAATTTGTATTGTATATCATGCAAATTATAATATTTCAGCTGCAGTGAATTTTATGAATAGGCATGTTTTTGCAAAAATGTAGGTAGAGACAGGTAGGTATAATTTGCATCAGGCAAATGTTAAAACAGCGGAATCTTAAATCAGTATAAGGGTGAATTCCAATTCTCCGTCTTACCCCTTCCCCTTAGTTTTGCACGCTCACGTGAGAGTAAGAGCTATCCCAATTCTCGTTTTGATTGAGGGGTAGGGCTAAGGGGAAGTGGTAGATACCCCTTAAAACCAAGCATTTTGTTTGCAAGCACTTCCCCTTAGCCCAACCCCTCGATCAAAACGAGAATTGGGATAGCTCTTACTCTCATGTGAACGTGCAAAACTAAGGGTAAGGGGTAAGGGGAAGGGGTAAGACAGATAATTGGGATTCAACCTAACCTATTTGTAACACAAAATAAAGAACTGAATTGTATATGGTTGAGTTTATTCACACGTTTTCTGTCATCTGAACACACAGCAACATTATGGACACTGACAACAAGCAATGAAAGGATCCCACTTTATATTAGGTGGTCTTAACTACTGTGTACTTACATTTAAATTAATCATTTGGTACAATGCACTTGTGTATATACATGCTTTTACATTGCACTTATATATATATATATATATTATTTCATTTATTTTATTTTTTAATACCCGCATTTAATTAGATCTGTAATTAGTTTATCTAATTACATTTATACTTACACTGTTGACCCATCCCTTACACCTTAACCCACACTTAAACCAACTCATACCACCAAACCTGTCCCTAACCTTATCCATATCCCACCTCAATAGCAGCAAAAGTGTTTTGCAATACAATATGAACACAATAAGTGTCACGGTGCACACAGCAGGGAGGAACGAGGAACACGGACACGAGGATAAACTTCAAAATAATAGTCTTTAATGAGGACATCAGGACAGGGCAAGACAAGGCAAGGTTCACACAGACAGGAACACCGGGGAATAACGAGTAGACCAGACGAAAACTAACTAAACAGGCAGGAACTAAATACACATGACAATTACTGATAATTAGATAAAACACAACTGGACAACACTTAACTAATAATCACACTTAACAAGGAAAGGAACAAGACCAAATATGGAAACAAGAGGCGGGAACACAAGACACACACGACAGAGGACTGACAATAAGTACATTGTACTTATTTTTGTGATGTAATTACATAGTAGTTAAGACCACTTAATATGAAGGACCAAAGAAAGAATGAAGGAAAGAATGATATTCTAAATCATAAATTCTAAATAAAAGGTAAGTAGGTAAGGGTTGTTTATGATTGGCAGACTCTTACATTAAGAAAAATGTAAAAAATAATGTTAACACTTCAGTATAGGGAACAATTCGGTAACACTTTAGAATAGGGAACACTTATTCACTGTTAACTATGACTTTTCCCTCAATAAATTCCTAATTTGCTGCTTATTAATAATTAGTAAGGTTGTTAAGTTTAGGTATTGGGTAGGATTAGGGATATAGAATAAGGTCATGTAGAATAAGGCATTAATATGTGCTTAATTACTACTAATAAATGGCTAATATTCTAGTAATATGCATGCTAATACGCAACTACAGAAACCTTAAAATAAAGTGTTACCAACAATTCTTACTATTAACTAGTTGCTTATTAGCATGACTATTATTAACATATTGGCTGTTTATTAGTAATTATAAAGCACATATTCTACATGACCATATTCTATATTCCTAATCCTACCCAATACCTAAATTTAACAACTACTTTACTAACTATTAATGAGCTGCAAATTAGGAGTTTATTGAGGCAAAAGTCATAAGTTAATAGTTTGTTAATAGCAAGAATTGGACCTTAAAATAAAGTGTGACCAAATTGATTTATTCAGACTCTATATTTTCTCTAAGGGTATGGCCCGAATACCCATCTGTCTGCTGCCACATCTGGTCTCCTAATGCACAAAACTCCTAATGCTCCTCACACTCAAACACAAATACTGGACATAGTTGATCTTATCTTTTAATATTTACATTAAAAGTGCACTTTAGTCTATGTAATATTTTATTCCTTCAGCAGAAGATACCTTAAATCCCCTTCCAAAAAAAAAAAAAAAAATTCTAGGGTTGCCAATGAAAAATGTTGATGATAAACAGACGGACTTTATGACAATCATTTACTGTGCTTTCCACTGATATCTTGAAATTAGAAATCATGTTGTAGCCCTCATGCCGTTGCAAGTTAAAAGACAAAGGGCAAAGGTCTATCTGTCGGCTCATGGAGAACATCTGTCTGCCTCTGTGTCTCTCCAAAGACCATCAGTTGCACATTCATTGTATTGTGGGGTAAGATCACAAACAATGTTCAAAGTCAACATTCTGCTTGTTTGTTGTCTGCTTTGTAATTATCTGTGAAGAATGGAGGTCTTTTTCTGTCTGCTGTCCCTCATTGTCTTTCTGCCTTGTGTTAATTACAGCCTGGTCACAATGAGACCGCAGTCGACCCTCACCGGCAAATACTGCGGCTACATTACAGCGGTCCAACCAGAGTGATCTGCAGATCTGCAAACTCCTACATCTCAGGGTCATGAGACACAGCTTTCTCATTAGTACAGCATGAGAGACATTACAGACAAACACACGCACACACACTCTCTGAATCAGAGTAGCATGTCTGAAGTCTTGTTCACAAGAAGCCAAGGAGATGTGAAACTCATTTCTGCTGTTGTCTGAGTTACACAAAAAAGATACAACAGCGATAATTAAGACACATATGAACTTAATTCAAAACCACTAGTGTAAATCTCATGGAAACCATCAAGAAAAAGTCCTATTCTCATTACTTTAAATAAATAAATAAATGCAAATTATAATATTATATAAATAGTAAAGAACATTTGTTAAATAAGTGCAAGTAACTAAGATTACAAATGAGATGCAGATGAGAATTACTGGATGTGCTCTACAAGTAAAACAGTTTTCTCTCCCTAATAAACTAATACCTGAATGGTATACTAGAGCTTTATGCAAACTGTATACAGTTAATCTAAAGCATAATAAAATGCTTCATCGAACTTTACAAATATTTAAGTTATTTAATATTTACAAACACTTATTGTATTCTACCAAAATACTATTATTGTGTTCATATTAACTGGAAGAAAAAAAATCTAAAATGTACTGGTAACTTTCTGCCAGAAGGCAAGGCAATGAAGTGCAAAATTCAAAATACACGTAAAACACCAGTTAAAAATAAATACGGAAAATTCATTTATGTTAATACAGTACATTGTGCCCTATTTTTACTTTTTCTTCTTTTACAGGGTTATTATTCTGTCATATTTGTATTACTACATTTAATCATAGTAAATCAAAATATCTCTTTCAACTTTATCCATCTTTATCCTATCGTTTACATTATTATTATTATTATTATTATTATTATTGTTGAAGGTTTCCACAGTTGTATCTAAATGATGACATGTAATACGTAATCATATGTTATTTATTGAAACATGGTGAAGGCCCACAGAGTATGTGCAAGATACAGTATATTCATAAACAGGTAAGATTCACTCATTGTTGTTGGACCTATACATAAATTATGGATGAGATATATTAAATGTATCAGGTCTTGTGAGTGAGTTCAGGTCGGTCAAGCTGCATTTTCCACAATAATAAACTCATTTAAATAGTAATGAACATCAGCTACAGAACCAATGTGGGGTGATCTGACCCGCTGAGAATCATAAAAATACATTCACACTCAATATACATACTACACACAGAGAAACAAAGAATGTCCATTAACCCCCTAAAAGGCATGTTTCAAAGTCTCATATGCTGTATCTGTTTAAAACTACAGAGGAGAGCCGTGCTGATGTGAGTCAGCGTGGGAGTAATATCCCCAACCGTTATCTTTGCTGAAGTGAGATTGTAAATGACCCTCAAACAGAGGAATGCTGTGAAAGCTGAGAGTGACTGAAGTGCACGTGAGCAGCATAACCTAGAAGCGGCAATCTAATGACAGCACTGACAGATTTCCTTAGAGAGCCTTAAAACCAGGACATTCCACCAAGACCTGAAAAACACACAACAGCTAATAAAGACACTTAGAGAGAGACAGAGGGGTAAGTGAGGACACACATATTGTGTCTAGCACCGTTTCAACTGTCATAATTGAGCCATGCAAAGACAGCTTATGAAAAACCACTGGGGAAAAGGGGAAGGGGTCAACAGCATATAAAGAGGTGTTGCTGGGAAATTAGCACATTGCTGATTTGGTGTTAAATGTGTTAAACGCTGACATATTTCTTCACATACTGGCATGTTTCTTCTTGTGAGGTCTGACTGTGTCATCTAATGAGAAATGAGCATATGCGTGTGTTTCTAACCTAGTACTTTGGGCAATAATGCTGGAAAAACATCCTAAGAGGTTAACCAAATCTTTAACTTAAACCTCCTTTTAGGGAAATCTTCACATTTTAAAACAATAAATGTCTGGCGCAGACTACACATATTATATTCACTAACTGTCTGATGCAATCTGCACACAAAAATATCAAGAGTATTATTTTAACAGCAGTCTATTCTCGTGGTATTGGTTTCCCATAAACTTGCTTCTAAAAGTAATGTAAACACAAAACAGCACGTCCTGTCCTTTATGTGACAAGATGTGTTTAATTGCAATGAAACTGTACTTCAAATCTTAAAAGTATACTTAAAAATGCTCTACTTGCAGATAATATAATATTAATTAAATAAAAATGAAAGGCTTTTAACACTTTATATGTATACAGTGCACTTTGTAATAGTGTTAAATTAAACGTTTTTAGCGCCTGATTTCATATACACTGCTAGGGTTAAGCCAGGATTAGGCCGAAGTTCAATTAGGATGTTTAAGTATCTTTTATAAACGTGCCTTAGAAAAAAAAAATGCATCAGTGCCTTAAAATATATTAGTTTCCTTCAGTTTTAGTCTGGGACTAGGCTTAAGCCTCGTCTGTGATACAGTGGGTTAGAGTTTTAAATCATATTTGCATTTTGAATCATTGTTTTAATAATCTTTTGTCATGCTTTAAAGAAGTACACTCATTTTGATGTGTTGACTAACATACTAAAGCACATGTCAAGTCAGTTATAATTTTACCTGACATTGAAATTTAATACCTTAAATGTGCTAAGTTACAACATTCAGTCTGCAATTAAGTATACTATTTACATAATGCGTGCTTCTGTGCAAAATAAAATCTAAAAACACATACAGTAATACACACACATACACTTATTCACCAAAGCATATACACACATCTCATACACATAACAGTTTTTATATCTAGGCACTAATACATCATGAGACATGAGGGTTGGATATTTTATCAATCATACAGCAAAACCCTGGAAACTTCTCACTGGCAATATGGAAGTGAGTTTTACACTAACTCACATTTTCATCCAAATCTCATTAGTTTTATTGGTCTTAATTAAACAATTCACAATATTCCTAGAGCAAAAGTCACACTTGTCATTGTCAGGAACTTGTCAGCCTGTTAGAGATTTAACAGTGTGTTTGAGTGTGTTGAATGTGTATGTCTTTTGAAATTGCCTTGTCATCACATAGCAGGGAAAGCATTATGGATAATTAATTGATTCGGCCTAACATTTCCCTCCTCTTTCTCAATCTCTGTGTCTGTCTGTCTCTCTCTCACTGGGCGGTAGTGTTTGTTTACTTTCAATCTTTGCTCCAGGAGTCTGGGGGTAGACAAAAAATTCTTTGACATTCAGTTCAGTCTTCTGTTTGTGTTTTTATCCCAGTTATATATCCTGGAGGAATATTACACATTTGTCTGGACTGATGCTTTGAGAGGCATTTTTATAACAAGCTTTGCACCTAGTATTTAGAATGAAAACACACTTAATTTCTAGCGATTATAACCGATTTGATTGCACAGATACTATTTAAACTAAACTGAGCTAGACAATGACATCTCTGAATTCAATAATGAAATGCCTTTAACTGAAAATTGAGTGCTTAATCTTATCATTATGCATTACTGACACTCCAATTTGATACTGTTAAGTGCTTTGACACAATCTGTATTGTTAAAAGCGCTATATAAATAAAGGTGACTTGACTTGACTTAATCATAAAAATGTTTATTATTTGTATTTTATTAGTAAATCCCTGAAATTCAACCATGGAATAGAGATAAATAATATTTTATTCAGTAATTTCTCAAAGTCAAATGTACTGTGTACATCTATGGAAGACCGTTTCCACCACTGAATTAAAAAAAAAAAAAAAAACTCTCACAATTCTGCTTTTTTTTTCTTGCAACTGAGAGTTTACATTTCACAATTCACCCTTTTTTTTCTCAGAATTGCATGATTTAAACTCACATTTCTGACTTTTTTCTCATAATTGTGAGATATAAACTCATATTAAGATACCAGCTAAAAGACTTTATTTCTCAGAATTGCAAGTATATATCACAGTTCTGAATTTCTAACTCACAGTTGCGAGTTTATGTCATGCAATTCTGAGAAAAATAAGACAGAATTGTGGGAGAAAATGTCGCAATTACCTTTTTTATTTCTTTTTTTATTCAGTGGCAGAACCTGGCTTCCATATACATCAACTCATGGTGCACTTTATAACTCAGACTAAATTCAGCAGTGATAACGCTGACTCAAGACACAAAACGATCGTTCATTTATTTTCACTAACAGTCGCTCCTTTTCTCTCTGTAAACTACTTGAGTAGAGCTTTTCTTCAGAATGAGTTGCAGAGAAAGCAGAGATATTTCCTACTACATCTTCATTCCAGACACTGAAATCAATACCTCATCTGTCATCATCTCTCCATCACTGAGAGACAGAGAGAGAAGGATTTAGTGTCACTCACATATACACACATATACAGACATCTCTGAGCAGCAGTCATCCAGGAAACGTTTAATTTAACCCTTACACTTACGCTAACAGATGCTGGCTCTGTTCCAAACACTATTGAGCTGCCTGCTGTCTACTGACACAGGCAGCTGCCCTCTTAGGCAGAATGCTAACCGTCATACAACCTCATAAAGGACTCATTAAAAAAACAAAAACAGTCTAGACAGAATAGACAGCAACTCCTCAAGCACAATGATAAAAACAATGATTTAAAATGTAACTTAAAGGAACACTCCACTTTTTTTGGAAATAGGCTCATTCTCCAACTCCCCCAGAGTTAATAAGTTACCGTTTTTGAATCCATTCAGCCGATCTCCAGGTCTGGCGATAGCACTTTTAGCATAGCTTAGCATAGATCATTGAATCCGATTAGACCAGTAGCATCGCGTTCAAAAATGACCAAAGATTTTTGATAGTTTTCCTATTTAAAACTTGACTCTTCTGTAGTTAAATCGTGTACTAAGACCAGCGGAAAATGAAAAGTTGCGATTTTCTAGGCCGATATGGTTAGGAACTATACTCCCAATAATCAAGGATCTTTGCTGCGGCAGCAGGCGCAGTGATATTACGCAGCGCCTGAAAGTAGTCCCCAGCTATATTATAACTAGTTACCTAGCTGGGGACTACTTTCATGCGCTGTGTAATATCACTGCGCCTGCTGCGGCCATGTTACGGCAGCAAAGTTCCTTGATTATTATGCCGGAATGAGAGTATAGTTCCTAGCCAAATCGGACTAGAAAATCGCAACTTTTCATTTTCCGCCGGTCATTTTTGAACCCGATGCTACTGGTCTAATCGGATTCAATGATCTATGCTAAGCTATGCTAAAAGTGCTATCGCCAGACCTGGAGATCGGCTGAATGGATTCAAAAATGGTAAAACTCAACTTATTAACTCTGGGGGAGTTGGAGAATGAGCCTATTTCCAAAAAAAAAGTGTAGTGTTCCTTTAAGTAGTCATTCCTAAGAAATGTTAAGAAACAAATGTCATGAAAGTTAACTTTCTGTTTCATTAATATTATATTATCTGCAACTTTGAAGATTTAAAAGACACTACAAGTGTACATTCAATACAATTAAGTGAAGGCAGATCACTATGTTTTGGAACAGAGCTTTCAAGAGCTGTGTTTTGAGACTGGGATTCAAGTAACAATCTTTGGAAGAGATTATAACTTCATACAATCCTCAGCCTCGCATTCAACACAAAGCATCTGTGTTTCCACACTCATGCTGAACACAATGAACACACAGAAGAACAAAAGAGCCCTCCACTAATTAGGCCCATGAATAATAGCAGAAAGGGAAATGCATGACACATCCTAAAATCAGTTTCAGGAAACATGCAGTGATAAATGGCATACAGTGACCGTGAAATATCTAAATCAAGGTCTCTGGGTTTTCCCCACCACAAATATCAGAATAAATCACCACAGTGTGCTTCTGCTGATGAACACAAGCAGAAAAGGAGTAACGTAGCAGATTCTTTTACTGGATTATTCTCTGTATTAAACACCAAAGTGACAGAAACAATGAAACAATGGCCTCTGCTAAAAAACGGAAGCAGAACAAAATGAAATGACTGAGAACAATACATTTTTTCTGATGAAGCACCATGGGAAGGCGATTTATTCATATAATGGTTTATAGCACAGCTATTGTTTGACAGACACAATTTTGAAATACTCTGTAAGTAACAAAGTAACAATGCAACTGTCTGGAGACTGTAAAAAAAAAAAAGGCTGTAAAAAATCTCATGGACTGGCTTAAAATGGACTGGTTTTTGGCATAAATAGTTTGCCTATTCTAAGAGAATGCTGCGAATAGGTTTGTTTTAAAACATGTTTAATAGATGTTTAGTTGTCATATGCCAGGAAAACCATGAAATACAGACGTTCACGCATTAATGTGTGTCAAGGTTATTCAGTTCTCCACAAAAAACATCAGATGTGCCAAACTCTTTATGAAGATGCAAGTTGTATTCAGGTCAAATGCACTAAAAAAAAAAACCTGTGTTCCTGACTCAAAAATGGATTATATTTGTGACATCTGTATTTTGATTTTGAAAAGAAAACATGCTTAAAAACCTTTTATAAAAAATGTTCAAGTTTTGTACATAACACTCATATACAAGTTTTGGGAACAAGAAAACATTTTAATACTTTATAATATCTTTGTACAAAAAGCCATAAAGGATTTTTATTTGCTTGTTTGTTTTAATGTACAAAACCAGCATCAGTACAAATACTGTATTTCATGTTTCAAAAAGTTGTATTAAACTAAATTTGTTTTTAATATTTGTCTTGTTATCATATATACTAATACTAGCACAGATAACACAATTTTCATGTAGTTGACTGACCTAGTAGTTTGATCCGTTTTCCAGAAACTCTGTTTTGAATGCCCAATGAATTTGAATTTGACCCCTTTAAATCCATTTTAACAGTGAAGAGAGCAAGCTAGTGCCATTACATGCAAACAAACCCCACCTACTATGCTCATTTACATTTAGACCGCAACCTTGTCATTCGCTGTTACTTATTACCAAGGTAACAGCTCATTTGCATAACAGCATGCTACTACTAAAGCACCACACTAAAACGATACTGAACCCCAGAAAACACAACAAAACAAGAGAGCACAAGAGAGCTTTGGAATCTGTAAAAATGAAAAGTCTGATATAATCTTCAAAGCATAGACTAAATTCATGTCTGAATACATGAAGGAATAATATCTGTGTCATTGTCAGCAAATGTAAGCAGCAGATGTGTGTTGTATTTTGCTATGTAGCATTGTTGAGAAAGATGGTTCAATCTCTCTCTCTCTCTCTCTCTCTCTTTCTGTGTGTGTGTGTGTGTGTGTGTGTGTGTGTGTGTGTGAGTGAGTGTGGATCACAGCTGTGACCAGTGTTTCCTGGATAGTTTGACCCCACATTAGCCAAACAAAACCAGACTATACCAGGTGAGGCCACACACACACACACACACACACACACACACACACACACACACACACACACACACACACACACACACACACACACACACACACACACACACACACACACACACACACACACACACACACACACACACACACACATGTTCGTTTTTGTGAAAAGTGGGGACATCCCATAGGCGTAATGGTTTTTATACTGTCCTTACTGTATGTGCTATTGCCCTACACCTACCCTACACCTAAACCTACCCCTTACAGGAGACTGTGCATATCAACTTTCCCCAAAAAAAACTAATTCTGAGTGATTTATAAGCGTTTTGAAAAGTGGGGACACGGGTCAATGTCCTGAGATGTCACCTTCACCTTGTAATACCTGTGTCATACCTTTGTCATTATACAAATCTATGTCCTGACTTTTCACAAAAAACGCATACACACTACTCTACACACAGATAATGTGACTGTGTCATCAAATACTTATATTTATACTCTAAACAGTGTTGTACTCAACAATAATAATGTTACATGCAGAGTAGTTTAGAGATTTATTCTAGAAGTGAAATTTAATTCTATAGAGGATGAATGAAAATTAAACACGTTCAGCTAAAAATGACTGTGCTGGTAAGTTTATCCATCACAAAACGCCACTTGCACAGTATATCAAAGGAAGCTAAACTGAAACCCAGAACGCACTCTGGCCAAAAGAAAGCAAAGAAACGAGTGTCAGCATATGCTACAACAATATTATTCCACCCTTCATAACCCTGTCGAGCGGCATTCATTTAGCTCACATCACGCTGTGGAAAGACAGACTCTGAGAAACCCTGGAGAGATGTTTGCGTTAGCTCAGCTAGAAGATCCATATTGACCTGTCTCACCTCCAGAGCTGACTGAAGATAAAATCCTCATACAGCACTTTCACTGAGAGCCCGACTCAACTACACATGATTTGAGATTACTGCTGAGATACGTATACGTATTATACGTATGTACTGTATAATATTTTTATATTTATAATCATAAAATAAGGTTAACAGATAAAAATCTTACCAAAATTAGCCCTATCTTTAAAATTATCCTGTACAGGCATAACAATTTTTGGTAACAATTTCTATGAAGCCCATATTTATAATACATTATAAGGGTATTTTTAAGGCATTATAATGAATGCATAAATGCATTATAAGAAACCTTATAATATGTTATATAATCTTATGAATATTCATTAGAACAGTTTGAATGTATTATAATATTTACTTATAATCACTAATAAGTTATTAGTGATTATATCTTTTAAGAATATGATGATTTACAATACACAGGGAACATGTTGCATCCACTTAAGTTACAATGGATTACATTTCTCATAGTTATAATGTATTATAAGTCTCATATCTTGCCACCTTTCTTATGCTACTTTACTTAAAGCCATCAATGACCACTTATAAATACAGGTGCATCTCAATAAATTAGAATGTCGTGAAAAAGTTCATTTTTTCTTGTAACTTATTTCAAAAAGTGAAACTTTCATATATTTTAGATTCATTACATGTAAAGTAAAACATTTCAAAAGTTTTTATATTTTTTTGTTTTAATTTTGACGATTAGAGCTTACAGCTCATGAAAGGCAAAAATCAGTATATCAAAATATTAGAATATTTACATTTGAGTTTCAATAAATGACCATCCATACAGTATACATTCTGGGTATCTTGTTCTTTGAAACCACAATAATGGGGAAGACTGCTGACTTGGCAAGGATCCAGGAGACGAACATTGACACCCTCCACAAAGAGGGTAAGTCACAGAAGGTCATTACTGAAAGGTGTGGCTGTTTACAGAGTGCTGTATCAAAGCTTATTAAATTCAAAGTTGACTGGAAGGAAGAATTTGGGTAGCAAAAGGTGCACAAGCAACAGGGATGACCGCAAGCTTGAGAATACAGTCAAGCAAAGCTGATTCAAACACTTGGGAGAGCTTCACAAGGAGTGAACTGAAGCTGGAGTCAGTGCATCAAGACTCACCATGCTCAGACATCTTCAGGAAAAGGGCTACCAAGCCACTTCTGAACCAGAGACAATGTCAGAAGCGTCTTACCTGGGCTGTGGAGAAAAAGAACTGGACTTGCTCAGTGGTCCAAAGTGCTCTTTTCAGATGAAAGTAAATTTTGCATTTCATTTGGAAATCAAGGTCCCAGAGTCTGGAGAAAGAGTGGAGAGGCACATAATCCAAGTTGCTTGAAGTCCAGTGTGAAGTTTCCACAGTCTGTGATGATTTGGGCTGCCATGTCATCTGCTGGTGTTGGTCCACTGTGTTTTCTGAAATCCACAGTCAACGCAGCCATCAATTTTAGAGCACTTCATGCTTCCTTCTGCTGACAAGCTTTATGGAGATGCTGATTTCATTTTCGAGCAGGACTTGGCACCTGCCCACACTGCCAAAGGTACCAAAAGCTGGTTCAATGACCATAGTGTTACTGTGCTTGATCGGTCGGCAAACTCACCAGACCTGAACCCCATAGAGAATCCATGGGGTAGTGTCAAGAGGAAGATGAGCGACACCAGACCCAACAATGCAGATGAGCTGAAGGCCACTGTAAAAGAGACCTGGGCTTCCATACCACCTCAGCAGTGCCACAAACTGATCACCTCCATGCCACAACGAATTGAGGCAGTAATTAAAGCAAAAGGAGCCCCTACCAAGTATTGAGTACATATACAGCAAATAAACATACATTCCAGAAGGCCAACAATTCACTAAAAATGTTTTTTTTTTACTGGTCTTATGAAGTAGTCTAATTTGTTGAGATAGTGAATTGGTGGGTTTTTGTTAAATGTGAGCCAAAATCATCACAATTAAAAGAACCGAAGACTTAAACTTCAGTCTGTGTGCATTGAATTTATTTAATACACGAGTTTCACAATTTGAGTTGAATTACTGAAATAAATGAACTTTTCCATGACATTCTAATTTATTGAGATGCACCTGTATGGTAATAATAATAGTAAAAAAAAAATCTCTCAAACAGCCATAAGATCAGATATCAGATCAGATGAATGTGTAGTATGACACATTTGCTTTGAAATATTTTTATTTTAATATCAGTTTGATTATTTTGATGGTACCCTTTATACAGTGGTGATAAGAAACTCTGCAAATACATGTCAGCTAGCAGTCATTGGAGTATTAGTAGTATGTCTGCTAAATATATGCTAACACTTTATTTTGATGGTTCCCCAACAGATAAACTGACTATAAGTAACTTTGCAAGTACGTCAACATTCTACCTACCCTAACCTTACTGTAAGCCTACTAATACTCTAATGAGAGTTAGTTGATATGTAGTTGCAATGTTGCTTAAAGTCAATAGACTAAGGGGACCATCAAAATAAAATGTAACCAAAATATAAACACTGCATTTTTTTTCAGTTGAAATCATTAACTAGCTCACATCAAAATTAATATTAGCCTCACAGGGAACACTCAAATAATACTCCACACCTAACCACTTACAAGATGTACTGTAGTAAGATACTAAGCAGATCTTAAATAATGTCAAGATATATAGTCCGTTATCAATGTAAAAGTAGATTTAATATGGTGTTCATTGTGTTATAAATAATCATAATCTTAAAAGTTATAACCCCAAATGCGTAAGCATTATAATGTATTATAATTGTTGTTATGATTATTTACATTTACATTTAGTCATTTTTGCAGACGCTTTTATCCAAAGCAACTTACAATTGGGGAATACATAAAGCGATTCATCTTGAAGAGTCAATCAGACAGATGAAGTGCTTGTAACACAAAGTCTCAGGCATTGTTCAAATAAGTACAAGCTAGCAAGGGAAGGAATAAATGAAGAGAAAGATTTTTTTTTTTTTTTTTTAAGTTTAGGATGAAGTCAAGTAGTGTCGAAAGAGATGAGTTTTCAGCTGTTGCTTGAAGATTGACAGGGATCCAGCACTCCGGATAGGGGTGGGAAGATCAATCCACCAGCCAGGAATGGTGAACGAGAATGTTCTGGAGAGTGATTTTGAGCCTCTCTGTGATGGTACCACGAGGCGTCGCTCACTAGCAGATCTCAATATAGATGTTATATATTTATAAGACTATATAAGATATTATAAGGTTTATATATATATATATATATAATGCATTATGCATTCATTATAATGCCTTAATAATACCCTTATAATGTATTATAAACATGGGCTTCATAGAAAGTGTTACCCAATTTTTTCATAATTGGAAAAATAGTAAAAATGTATTACATTATTATTTTTTTATGATTTAAAAATAAGTTTAAATAATATATTACAGTTTTTTACGATTGCTTACACTCTAAAATTAAAAATAACAGACAGTTGTTACACACAGTCAAAAATAACAAAAATAACACACAGTCACAGTTAGTGAAACCTTACTGTACACTCAAGGAGCAAAACCTCAGTCCAGATCTGCAGAACTATAAGCACATTCTCAGCCTCACACTTTTTGCAAAACACTACACACAGTATTTTGCAAGACACTAAACACATTTCTTTACATTAGACACATAAATCTAACATGATGTCACTTCTTTGCCATTTCAAGACACTGCTTTCAAAAATACCACCCCTATAAACCAATTGATCAAACACAGCCCTCAGGTGTGCAGACACTTAGGTGCTTTACTGTAAACTCAACAATCAGGTGCAAGCACTATAAAAAGGCAAAAGATGAGTTTATGTGTCTTCAAAAATGGAAGGCAATGTTGCAGTAAGAGGTAGAGGGAGAAACATCGTTGGCCACAGAGCTATTTTGAATGTCCCGGGCCAACGTGGTGGTAACATCACAATATACAGTATGCTGCAATCATGCAGAATGGGGTCCTCCACTGGCATGCCAACTTAAGCCCTTACAACATGGCCCACATATTCACATTTTTAGACAGACTACACAATATTGTCACAGCAGAATAATATTGTCATCTGGGACAATGTGGAGAGAAATAAATATTTTCATCAATGTACAGTACTGGTCTTGTGTGTTGTGTTTGGTCAATCATGTACTGTACTCTAACAATATTTCTGAAAAAAATCATACCCATACTACAGTATATCATTAGAAAAATGTAGAAATGTTACATGTGTTTAAGATTGAGCACCACAGTTTGTAAGTGGTTCAAACAGAATCAGGTTGTATGAACCATGTGTGTTCCATATGGTGTCAAAATGGGGTTTTGTTATATTATTGTGACATTTTGAATGAAGTGTTTCATTTTGTAAAATAACTGAGGTGTTCTGCTATGTGTGTGTGTGGATGTGTGAATTGTGTGTTGTGTTTTGACAAAAAGAGCCTTGTTTTTAAAATTGTGCTTAAGCAATCGTAAAAAAAACTGTATATTGATTTATGTGATTTATGAGATTTCTTTAAAGGTTGTGTATATCATTTATTTTGAATTTGGGGTGAAATGACCTGGACATGTTCAGGTCAGAAAACAAACAAACAAACAAAAAAACACAGAAATGACGAATTTTCAATTTTCTGCAAACTGTTCATTTATATAAGGAAATAGCAATCTGATACATCTATTTTAATTTCCAAAATACACGTCATAGAAGTGCTTAAAAAGTTCAAAAGTTCAAAACCTTTTCATATTCACACACACACACACTCAGTCTGGTACATGTGGTTTACGGGAACTCTCCATAGGCGTAATGGTTTTTATACTGTACAAACTGTATTTTCTATTGCCCTACACCAACCCTACACCTAAACCTACCCCTTACAGGAAACTACTGGCAATTTTTGAATTTCATAAAACACCGTTTTGTATGTTTTTTAAGCCTTTTGTTTTATGGGGACACAGGAAGTGTCCTCATAAACCATGTTTACGTTATTATACACATTTGTGTCCTCATAAACCATATATACCAGTACACACACACACACACACACACACACACAAACACACACACTTCTTCAGAGTAGTCCATCACACACCACACACAAACACACACACACACACACACACACACACACACACACACACACACACACACACACACACACACACACACACACACACACACACACACACACATACAAGGTGAAAATGAGACTTAACATGATTCAGGAGTGCTGCTTAAGTGCTGCTAGCTGTCTCTGCACCTGATTGAAACATAAATGATGGAGCTCTGTTGCTAAGAGACATAATCAAGACAAAATAGGTCAATTTATTCCATTATTGAAGCTCAGAGGAGGAGAGAGCGAACAAGCGAGAGAGAGAGAGAGAGAGAGGGCAAGCAAAATGGACATAATACAGAGGAAAAGAGAGATACAAATGAATCAAAACAGATAAACTGACAGAACATTGTAAAGTATATAGTTTACAAGCTCTGATAAGGAGAACATGCTGGGATACATGCAGGTACACATTTGCCTTTGTGCACCAGAGACCCATGACAGTGATGAATGCTGGGTAAAGAACAGCAATGGAGGGGCATTTAGCCATTCACCAAAGAACAAGATCAATGTGGAAACAAAAGGATGGACAGATCGTGAGTCTTCTCTCCTCCAGTCCCTCAGGACACACACACACACACACACACACACACACACACACACAGACTCAGAAAGGCTCTCAGACAGAGTTTGAGCGGCCAGTGCCTGTAATGATAGATTGGATTATTTCCTGTTCTGGCAGTTAAATTAGCCTAATGCATCTGTGAGTGTCCCAGACCAATAGAAGCCCAGAACACATTAACACAATCAGAGAGGAGAAAAAAGAAATGAATATTGGATTATACAGATGCAGATTAAACTAGAGTCTCACATTTTCTGAAGAAGTGATGTTTGCCGCTATGTAAAACTCATCACTGTGCTAGAATGTTCTGGGTGGTTTCTGTGAGGTAGCTAAAGTGTTCTGAGAGGTGTGTAGGTTGTTAGGGTGATTTATTCCTTATTGGCCCAACTTCTAATCTTGATGATATTTTGGTATCTAAATACAGCAATCAATGTCTTTCCGTTCATTAACTGAGGTTAAAATTTATGAGCCTAATCTCACCTCTCCTCAACAAATCACATGATTTAAAGAGGTAGTTCACCCAAAATAAAAATTCTACTCACCCTTATGTAGTTTCAAACCTGTATGCCTTTCTTACTTCTGGGGAACGCAAAGTAAGATATTTTAAGCACTTAGACTTTTTGGTAACACTTAAGTATAGGGAGCAATTCTCACTATATTACAGTTTTTATTGATTGCTTAAACACATTTTTTGAAACTATGCCTCGTATTCTCAAAACAGTAAACACGAATCCAGAACTTCTAACTCAATTCCCCAAACTTCCTATATTCAGGTCAAAATGAAGCTCTCCACTCAAAACAACTCAATCTTTCTGAAAAACCAAACTTTGTTCTCAGACATGACACACAAACACTCAAAAACACACACACTACAACACAGTTTTACACACTAATGAGATAAATTCAAAACAATACTACAAAAATAAGTGTGGTAATAAGTGTGGTACTCCACAAATGTTTTATTCCTCAATTTAATGTACTGTAGAGTACAGTACAATACAGCGAACAACAACAAAAATAATTATTCTGCCCCAGTATCCCATCTTTGGTCTGGGACAGGCCAAAGAACCTTTTCAACATCACAGGTTATACTGGCCTTGACCAGGCAGCGGGGGTAAATTCCTCTTGCATGCCTGATGTCCTTGTGTCATTGTTCACAAACAAGATAGGCGAAATGCTTGTTGTCAATATAACACTGCACTCTGTTCGTATTACCTGACGTAAAGTATGGCAACAGTTTGGATGACAGTTACTGTATTGAAATGCAGAAGGCTGCACTTCTTATGTACGCCATATATCCATTTAAAAAGGTCAAATGTACACATTACTGTATGCGGTATATTGATTGAAAAAGACTGGATATGATTCACATTAACACTTTTACTAGTTGTCTGACCCAAAAAAACAAAAAACAAAAAAAAAAACACATTACAACGTCATTGTGAAATAAAAAAGAAAAATAAATATGTGCACAAAGGCAAAAATAAAAATTAGAAAGTCCACTGTAAGAATTTGTAACTCTTGTGTTGTCCTCTGTCTATATATGCTTTCCAATTGAAGGTTCATGAGATGTACCTTTGAGCTATTTCAGAGAACTTTATAACTTTATTTCAGGCAAATTTATAAAAAGCCTATAGAAATGTGTAGAAAATATGCTTGACAGTTTATGACAGCTAGATCAACCATTTTGCATTTACCGTAATGACTTATATGATGAAGTAATGACTTGAGGTTTTGAGGGGTAAGACTATAGCACAGAGAACTGTACAATACATCTTGAGCAACATGACAATAGCAACTGATAACGTAGGAAGCCACAGACAAATGTATGAATGTACCTAAGCAATCACAACTTGATCAAAATAATGAGACATTTTTATGATGTGCACAATTGACTAGATGATGTGGAGGTTGAACAAGTAATTTCATTTCTGATTCAAGAAATGCATCAAAGCCACTGAGAAAAACTGTAAGCTGACTTTGGCCCTTTATCCATCAAAGGTTCTGATTGGTGTGTGAAAAATTTTGACTCTTAGTGATTCCACTTGGATAATTGTATGCTATTTGAGCTCAAACTGTGCAGATTTGAGTGAACAATATTGAATGCTAGTGCTTTGTAAATGACCACATGGTGTAAGCACTGAGAAATTTAGGGATTTGTGTGTAGAGTTTTGCAGTAACAGTTCACCAAATCTGACTCATGTGTTAAAGCAGGGGAATAGTGTTTATAGTTCAGCAAAATGGGTGTGCTTTTTGAAAAATAGCATTATGGTATTAAAATTTTAGTTCAAAAGCCTGGTTATAGTGTTTTAGCAATCAAGAAAAACTGTAACTAGTTGCTTATTAGCATGCCTAATATTAACATATTTGCTGTTTATTAGTGCTTATAAAGCACATATTCTGCATGACCATATTCTATGGGTATTTTACTTTCATAGTTATAACACGAATAAGTATATGTCCACACATACACACAAACACACATGAGTGCCATAACAGGATAAGAGATTGAGAGCACTTCAGGACAACCACACACACACACACACACACACACACACACACACACACACACACACACACACACACACACACACACACTCACACATACACAGAGGCAGGTCTAGACCACATTGTCTGGCTGGAAAACGCAGTCACGAAGCCATTGTAGAGCAACTCAGATTCTAGAAAGAGAGCAGGAAGCAACTGATAAGATGTGTTCACTCAACACCCTGCTGTTGAAGAGTGTGTGTGTTTGTGTGTGTGTGTGTGTGTGTGTGTGTGTGTGTGTGTGTGTGTCTATGCTGCGAGTGTGTGGCTAGTTTTTTGTCTCATCACATTATTCGTTTGCACGTGTCACACTCCCTCAACACACAGACGATCACATACATTCACACTGTACTGTAAAAATCTCTGTTTCAGTTAATCACAGCACCAGTACCACAAAAATACCACACAAGGAGCACATTAATAAGACATCAGACCGAGAGATGAGTGGCTTGAGTATACAGTATCACAGACATAAGTTGTTTTATACAATAAAATACAGCAAATATTCAGGAAACATCCAGCATATCAGAGACAGCTGCTGCTGCTGTGGCAGAGCAAGTACCGAGACTTGCTACTGCCAATACATCCACAACATGCTGCTGTGAGCATGTAAGAAATACTGCTGCTGCACATATAACATATATAAATAACCCCCATAGCATACATGATCCCCCATAGCAGATCTATACAGGTGGAGCTGGGGAAGGTGGAGGGTTTCTGGAATGCGCTGCAAACTGCTACCACAAACATTAGCCAAATATTTGAATATTGAGCAGTGAGCTCATTGGCTACCGATACAGAAGAGAACCAATCGGCTGTGAGATGTGATGATAATGTCATTATGTCATCAATCATGATCTATCGGACTGCACCATCTAGAGTTTCGTGACAGAACTTTGTATTTGTGTACTATTTTTATGCTTTTGAAAGATTTTGAAGTATTATATATTTAAAAAATGTATTGCTGTGATAGCAAAGCTGCCAATTTCCAGCAGGCATTACTCCATTCTTCAGTGTCACACTAAAAAAATAGTTAATTTTAAAATAAATTAACTTTCTATTAATCATAGAATTCGGGGGAAAAAAAAGTAGCACGGTTTTTAAGATTGATATTACTCAGAACCAGTATTAATAATTGAACAACAATAAAAAAATGAGCAGAAAATCAGCATATTAGAATGATTTCTGAAGGATCATGTAACACTGACGACTGGAATAATGATGCTAAAAATTCAGCTTTGATCACACATTACATTTTAAAATATATTTTTAAAAAGTTTAAATTTTGACAGACTTTAGATCAAATAAATGCATCTTTGGGGAGCATAAGAAACTTCTATCAAATACTGTACATATTTACAAACTTCAGAGCAGTATTGTACATGAAAAATAAGAATTTGTGTCATGCTAACACAGTATTATATATGAGAGAATGCTCACTGATATGACATGTGGTGTAATTATAGTTATTAGAGGTATAATACTAGTGTCTCGATAAAACCCCCTAGTGAGAGAATCTCTAACCAGTTTGTCTTTTACTGGGCACAAGTTTATTAGTCAAATCTTAATTACTAGATAGTAGTTTTAAAAATGGGTGTAGAGTGCAGCATTTCTATCATAATCAGGAAACAAAAATGATGAGAGCAGTTTGGGTAGATGACAGCGTCTGAACCTGAAACATTCAGATGACTCATATCCCCATATCTGAGTCACCGGAACCCCATATGAAAAAAAAAAAACAGTAACACTTTAGGATAGGAAACACTTATTCACTATTAACTACGACTTTTCCCTCAATACATTCCTAATTTGCTGCTTATTAATAGTTAGTAAGGTAGTTGTTAAGTTTAGATATTGGGTAGGATTAGGGATGTAGAATAAGGTCATGTAGAATAAGGCATTAATATGTGCTTAAATGCTACTAATAAATGTCTAATCTAGTAATAGGCATGCTAATATGCAACTAGTTAAGAGACTCTAAAATAAAGTGTTACCAAAAAAGCCACATTAGCATCAAGTGGCGTGTGAGAATGTAACCAAATTTAGCACTCTATAACAAATCTGACAAGCGTTTTCTCCTGCTTTGTGAGTGTAGCCTCTGTTTGGACAGTCTATTGCGGAGAATGCGGTTGAACTCTCATCCAGTTCGTACATGGCCAGTCTCACAAATGCCACAGCTGCTCAACCATATAATCACTGCCATGAAATATGCAGATATGTCACATTGAGCGTGAAAAATTTCCTTAAAATGTCAGTTTACTTAGAGAAATATGAGCGGCTCAGATTCAGAGGAGGCTTCTGATTCTTCAGTGACAAGAAATATCCATCGCAGCCCAGACGCACCTCATCTTAAAGTAATTTTAAGGCCTACAAATTCATATATGTTTCCACATTGAAATGTGCAGTTTTCTTTTTTAGGTGTAGGATGTGTACTTTTATTCCTTTTTTAGAAGTATGAAGTAATAAATGTAGATCAAGTAACTACTTCTCGCCCTTGGATGCCATAATTAATAGAGAGCTCTGCTGTTGACAGGCAGGTAAATGCTAATCTGTACTGATGCATTCTGGACCACAGTGCCACCTACTCACCTGTCAATCATCCATTGCTCTATAATAAGGGTTTAAAACTTTGACTTTTATATTTTAAGAGAACATGCAAGCTTCACATAACTTCACAGTGACACTGAAACTGTAAATCCTAAAAAAAAAAAAAAAATAAAAAATAAAAAAAACGTACACTGGCTGTCATACATATTGTGGCAGTTTGGAAATAAAATGTCTGGTTAGTGATGCTAAAAGTTTAATATCTGTTGCGTTTGAAAAAATAAAAAAATTAAAAACGTACCTCTTACCATAAACCCTGCCCTACACCAGCGGGTGTTAACAAGTGACAGTGTTAACAACGAATTTGCTTCAAGCAATCATATCATTTTAGCTGGCTTCGACAAGTATTTGAGCTGTTTAATGACTCCTGTTTCACTGGACTCATACCCAAATGCTCCACATTGCAAGTGCAATGCTGAACCAGGTGAGCTACTGAGCAAGTTTACTGTGTCAGAAAAGCCAAATATATGGAGCTGGTTATGTGATGCAAGCATCAAAATGTATTAATGTAATAATTCTTTATTAATCACTAATTCACCCTCTAATCATAATTAAAAAGGAATAAAAGTAGTTGGTGTTTTACTGCCAGTAGTGTTCACTGATTTGTATAGGTGTATTCTTTGACTTTGCAAAAATACAGGTAGAGGCGTGTTTTTACCATTAGCCTGGGTCGGTAGATGATGTGACCCATTTGAGATCCTTTTCTCAAATTAAGTGAAATTAAGTCTTATCTGAAGAGAGAAAGTCATATACATCTGGGACAGCATGAGGGCGAGTAAATGAGGAGAGAATATTAATTTTTGGGTGGAGTATCCCTTTAGTAATGAATTGATCCAATTTAATAGCATATTCAAGAAAATGAGAGATCAGCCAGACAGAGTAGCTCAAAGAGCTCTGACAGATGATACAGCTCCAAATAAAATCCATGAGAGAAAGGAACACAAAGACATCCTTCTGATTGATCAGACACCCAACCAGAATGCAGAAAACACAAGATCACAGTAGAGCCACTGCGAAAGAAGACAGAAAAACAAAAGACTTCTGCTGTTTGATGTTATTTCATGAGAACTCCATTAACTGCTGATCACAGAAGCAAACAAAAGACAGTGGGTGATGCAGACAACTGATTCATGAGTCCTGCTGTCATTAAAAGTTAATTGCCATCCCATTAATACAAGTGTATTCTCACTGCTCTACACTCTCATTGCTGATGTTAATCCACTGTTTCTTTCAAGATCCCATTGGAAACATTAGAAATCAAACCAAAACTACTCAATGCTAACATCTCTGTCAGTACAGAGGCAGTAAATGAGAATATGTTTTAATAGTCTTGAAGATTAAAACCTCTGAATCAAGATTGTTTGACAAACACTATTCATTAACAGCTCTAGCTATACCACAACTATCATTACTCATAAGAAAGAAAAATCACAAATGGGATCTTCAAGGTTTTCGGAGAACTCAGAATCCCCCCCCCCCCCCCCCCCCCCTCAAACTGTGCTCAGCTTTACCATCTTGATCCGTCACATTAATACCAGGTTTAAACAGGACTAATATGATCTCAAACACCTTTTATCAAGTTCCCTCAAAAACAAACTATCATTCAGTTCTGTCAATCATCATTATGAGTGTACATAAGCAGCAGCCATTGCTCCGTCTCAGTGACAATTCCTCCGGCATCCCTCCACCTCCCCATCTCCTTCTCTATTTCTCTTATTCCCCCTCTATGTAGTAGCAGAATGGGGGATTGAACTCAGAGCTCAAGCCGAGCCTCAGGTTTAAACCTTTATTGAGAACAGCAAGCCAAGTTTGTTTACTATTAATTCAAACTCGTGAAACATACCTAAAACCCTCTTTAACTCTCCAGACATATAAAAGAGCAACCCCTGAGCAATACAACTGACTTGTGTGTAAATGTAATACAAGATTGACTCTACTGACTCTGAAAATAAAATATATGGATATGATTATGTGAGCCTCCACAGATAAGTGGCATCCCTGTCCTTAATACATCATCTCTTGGAGTCACGGAGGTGGTTATTTCCATCCCCTGGTCACTGAGAGATATCATACACCAATCGCTGTTTGGTTCTCAGTTGTCACATTCGGCTTTATTAATGACAGGAGGACAGGCAGGTGGGAGCTGTGGTTCAGGAGTCGCGTCTCAGTGACAGCTGCTACAGGCAACCTTTGACCCTCCTTATATCCACTAGGGTCTAGTTTCTCTGTGTTAGATGAACAGAGGCCTCCACATGAGCACATGCCTTACTATAACTAATGAAAGGTCAATTCATTTATTTGCTTGATTCTTATTTTATGTAGTTGTAGGGTTTCTATAAATAACCCTACACTCCAAAACAATTCAGTCAAATAATCTAAAAAAAAAAAAAGTACTTTGTGATGTAACATACAAATCAATTGGTTTTATTCACGACAAACCATTTTTAGTAGCAGATGCAATTTTCTACAAAGCAGTGTGGCCAATAACCATTTGCAGTAAGATAGTGACATTGATTTCACTTAATATTTATTCAAAATTCACTAAAACATTTCAAGTATAAAGTTATTTTTTATTCATTGACAAGGATGTTCCATTTATTAAAAAGGATAAAAATAACACTTCTTAATCAGCCAAGCAGGCATGTTTATTATCAGCCAACTTTCCAAGTTAACAATTGCAAATGTTCACTTTACAGGGTAAAGATGGAGCTTAATGAAAGTATTTCAGAGTTTTAAACATTTTCTAAAGAGTTTATAGGCTTTTGAAAGTAATATCTTTGTAAGACACGCCTGGCCTGAGGCATATGAAGTTTGAAAGCTCATTATAAAACTGCATATTTTTCCCATATCTGAGTTACTCTGAATACCTTACAGGGTCTAATATTTCTTTTTGTCCTTTTAAATTTACCAATATAACAGTTATACATCAGAGTCTCAGATTGAGCTGTAGCTCAACTATGCTAACAGCCTCAGAATGAGCAACAAAAACACAAAACGCTTAAACAGGTACTGCAAAAATACCTCAAATTCAAAACACCACAGACCATTAAACACTGAGCAGTGTGTATTTGTGCCTGCCATTAGAGGAATGGCCTCGAGCACAACCAATTCTTAACATTTCTCAACAAGAAAATGAAAAATAAACATTTTACATATCTCCCCAAGGCAGACATTTAAAGCTGTTAGAGTTACTGATCTGTTTATTTAAAATATAATCTCCCCTGTTCGACCAAGACATTAACCTCAAAACATTTCAAAAGGTACAGCACAACACGAAGAAAACCAAAACCATGTGCGGCGTGTGTTGCATGCTTATTCAGCTGTAGTTGCTATTTCGGCCTCCCTGTCACAACACACACACATTCATTTCACTGAGGTCTGGATTAAGGAAGCAATTTAAATCAAAGTTAGTCTAGTTGGTTTGCATGTGTTTCTAACCTAGCGATGTTTTAGGGACAGCAACAGTTTTTTTTTTTTTTTTTTCACCTTTTATGTGTGAATACATTTATGCCATCACTTTATTACCAAAATTACCAAATCCTCCTTTATATGGACACTCTATGGTCCAAATCACTCCATTCTAATTAGCAGGTTTGGTTAATCAATTGCAATGATATACCATGACAGGTCACACTTTAGTTTAGGGACCAATTCTCAGTATTACCTAACTACTGTATTAACTGTAACTTTCACCTCAGTAAGCTCTTAATTTGCTGCTTATTAATAGTTAGAAAGGTAGTTGTCAAGTTTTGGTATGGGTTAGGATCAGGGGATCTAAAATATGGTCATACAGTATAATAAGGCATTAATATGTGCTTTATAAGTAGTAATAAACAGCCAAGATGCTAGTCATATGCATATGCAATAGTGAGAATTCATCCTTAAAGTAAAAGTTTACCCAATGACATTTTAGAGAACTGGATGAACTTCTGACTTGGTTTGGCTTTTCTATTTCAGCATGACAATACCCCTGTGTAAAAAGTAAAGTCCATTTAAAAATGATTTACTGAGTTTGGCATGGAAAACATGATTGGCCTGCATAAAGCCCACTGAGCACATTTGGGATGCATTGAAACTGTGAGCCAGACCCCATCACCCAACATCACTGCTTGACCTCACTAATGCTCTTGAATGGGAGCAAATCCCAACAGCTATGCTCCAACATTGAAGGTAATTCCAAAGGAGTGGAAGCTGTTATGGAGAACCAGCTTCCCATCAATTTCCATGGTTTTAAAATTAAAAAAAAAAATAATAATAATAATAATTCATAGCAATGCCCTGTTTAATTGCAGTTGGTGCACTATTGATATAAAAACTGTAAAAGCCTGAGCAGCTGATAACCTAATTTAGTCAATCCCATCCGGAAAAGATAAAAAGTATAACAGTTTCAGCTGTTAATTTCCTCCCACGCTTGAACTTGACAGTGGCACGTGTGAATGGTCCTGTGTCAAACGTGGACTCTTAAAAAGAGTCTGGCATCCAGCAGCGAGACAGAGACACGTGTTGAGAGACTTCCTCTGTGTCCCGGCTATCAGCTGCCGAGAACAGCAGACAGAAACACACTCATATAACAGTCTCTCAGCTGCCACTGAGACACTCAGACAGAGACACTTGTACCACAGTCCTTTAGCTGGCTGATGGGTATCAGAGCCACCCCCAGCATCAGCTAGGAAGAATAATTCAGAGACTTCAAGACAGACATCCACAGCTGTGGGACAACTTCATCTTCAAACATTCACACATAAACACTAACAGTAGATATTGTGAAATAAAACACAATCTACATTGACAATTCCAGAGTTCTTAAAGTTATTTCTAATTGTTTTCTCAAGTTCACCAGTGAGACAGCCCACATCTATCAGCCCTCAATCCAAAAGGAATAAAAACACCTCTCCTCTTTACCACCAAAATAAAAACCACGCAAGATCAGCTCCAGAGAAAATCATGACTACGCTCAGATGCCTCCTCCTCTCACTAAATAACCAACCTAAAAGAGCACTAGACCGAAGTTTTTAAGATACGATCAAGAGCAAGTTTTCTGTGGCCTAATTGAAGTTCTTAATTTTTATTTCAGTAGGAGCAAACCCACCTAATCTTTTAGCCGAGGCACATAATCACCTTGCTCTGACGTCAAGGGTGAAAATGTTGTGACCTGGGTGTGAATGGTCTTTGATTATCTACCCAAAAAAGGTGCATATTAGTACCACAAAGTAGCAATGTGTACCCTTAAGGTACTACTATGAACCTTTTAGGAGATAATAAGGTACAAAGGTATCTCTTCAAGGCAGCGGTCTCCAACCCTGTTCCTGGAGAGCAACTTATGCCGGGTTTACAATTTTATCCCTGATTTTTACTCACCGACAGTTTTGTGGAAATTGCCGACAAATGCCTGAAATCCAAGGCAAATTGGTGCTCATTCATGTGACTGACAGTCACATTGTGTGTGTTATCAAAGACACCATCTGAGAGAAGCTCTGACCTGTCACCGATGCCCGTGAGATATTTGGCTTGCTAAATATCTGGACATGTCGGTGACTCACAGTCCTCCAGATAGTCGTGCACTGTGAGAAGTGCAGCAATCCAACGGCTTTGAAAATCATGCAGTGTGAACCCGGCATTGATTAGCTGGTTCAGGTCTTTTGGATTGGGATTGGAGCTGAATTCAGCAGGATGGTAGCTCTCCAGGAGCAAGATTTGCACCAGCATAATTTAGGCATCTTGCTACCAGTACTTATCTTTCAAGCACTAGTAGCCTATTGCCACTCTTTTAAGCACTAGAAGTTTGAGAAGCCACTTCCTGTCCACTGCAGACAGCAAGCCAAATAGATTCAATAGCCTAAAGATTATATGGGGAAACAAAAGAGACGAGTTGGACCTGATCTCAGGTCAGGACACAGACAGCCCCTCGGCAGGAGCTCAAATCTGAATGATTAATGAATTGAGGTACTGATTCTGTCTTTGTTTTAAAAGAGAGTGAGCCTGGATCCATCATTTAGCCCGTGGCTAAATCCCAATCCACATCTGTCTTACTTAGTATGTGAGTACATTAATTAGAAGTAGTACTGGAAGTACTGGAAACAGTACACTAAAGTTCTTGAATGGTATATTGTTTCAAATGGATTTTAGATGTTGGCATCTGTGCATGATTTTTGGATTAATATTGCCCACAACATCTTGGAAAAGTAATTTGTGAAGGGAAACAACTTTTTTGGTTGTTGAAAAATGGTGAGGATGCCAAAGCTGCCACAGCAGTTTTCAAATCTATGAACCTAACAGTTACATAATAGTACATTTTAGTGCAATAAATGGTAATGCTAGCTAGATGCTAAGCTTTTTTACAAGCACAAACAGTTCATGACAAAGGCGTCTGCGGTATCGAGATGACATTTTTAGTACTGCATCACCACCGAAGTACACACTATTTCTTGGATTCAACCAATGTCTTATTAACATTTAAACAAGTTTACAAGCAAGCTATTAGATTATTTCTGATGTGAGTCAGAGTGAAATCTCCCTCGTCATCTTTGTTATGCTTCATATTTTATTGAGCACTGAGAACGTCTACACATCAGTGTATAAGTTAATGAGATGTAATATTTATTGCAGATGTTGGAAGCATTTAAAGATAAAGTATAATTTAAAGGTGTTGTATGTATTTTTATGATGTTACAATACTCATTACTAATACTAATATTGACACGCTTTGATATGCAATGACAAATATAAGTAAATTTAAAGATTAATTTCAGGTAGAGTGTGACACTATATGGCATTTTCAATGTCTGAGTGTCCCAATCATAAGTCCATAGCTCCAATGAACATTTGCAAACATTGCAAAGTTGTGTGGTGTTAGCTACAGCTTCTGACCTGTGGTTAATAGCCTAGTTTCTTGTTAGTATGACATGTGAAGGTCATGCTCTTCAGCAAAAGAAGCAAGTTAACATGCAGTTTAGTGCTTGTTAATTTATCCAACTGCATCGTACTATAGTTAAGCAGCAAGTTATGTTGTTGGATGGGAAGTGCACCCCAGCTCAATGTAGTAACATTGGTACAACCAATGGTATGAGTTTGGGGTGAGACTCTCTCCTTGGTCAGCAACAGACTGGCAAAAAAAATCTGGTAATTAAACTGGTAACATCACACTGATTTTAACATCACACTGAGTTGACAGCTCTCAAAGGTCTCAAAATCAAATTTAATAGTTATTGCAGCAAAGAGGAAACTGTTATAGTTAATGCAGACTGCCTAAATGAATTTCATATTACTTTTGCTAATTAGATTTTAATGCTTTTACAAAACCATCTGCTCATGAGAGAGTTTACGACAGACAGAACAAAGCAGAGTTAAACGAGAGGGCTATAGTACTGTCACCCAAATTTTCAGTTTTCATTCACATCAGTCTTCATTATTTTTCCTTCGTAGAGATTCCTTCATTTCCAGATGTCCTGATGGCTGAAGCTGAGGTGAGTTTTCTGTAAATGAGGAAAGAGATCTAATGCAGATGTCTGCCAGGCAGGTGATGGCATTTCACTCTGCCTGAGGTTTTCAGACTCTCTGGAGCTCCAAATGAGAATTCCATCTTTTCACCAGCAGCTAATTCGGAAACACAGCTTCATTATTACTTTTACATCTCTTGTCCAGCCCCGCTCTCTCTTTCTGTCTCTAATGTTTGAGGCTTGAGAGCAGGCCAGGTCTAAAACATGCCAAATAGGCTAATTTTATCATCAGAGCCACCTGAAAGGGATAAATGGCATTAGCAGTCCTCAGGCCCGAAGTGAGAATGAGAACATACTCACTGAAGCCTATCCTGAGCACAATCACACACAAATGCAAAATGCCCAAGAATATCAGCTGTACAGACCCACCAGGGGGTTCATGCATAATGCAGGTAATCTGAGATTGACTCTCTGCAATGCAAAATACAACCCATCCACAGTCTTTCTATAGTCACATCACATCAGTTACGTCTCTCTGAAACTCCAAACTCTTTGCAGAATTTGCCTTTCTAATACCCAGCCCTGAGGAAAAGCCAGGATTGTTTTCATGATGAAACATTCACTTTTTCCAAACTTTAATGAGCTGTCTTGCTGTCTACTGCCTGCATAGGAAACTGAGCAATTTATGGAGCAGGGCCTTGGTTAGATGGGTGACCAAGAAGCTGATGGTCACTCTAGTTGAGCTCCATGATCATATATGGAGATGGGAGAAACTTACAAAGAGACAAACATTATTGCAACACTCCTCCGATTTGGGCTTAATAACAGTGTGGTCAGAATCAATCTTCTCCTCAGTGAAGACACATGAAAACCCACTTGGAATTTGCAAAAAATTAAAAAAAAAAAAAAACACCTAAAGGACCCTCAGACTGTGAGAAACAAGATTCTCTGGTCTGATGAACCTCAATTCCAAGCATCATGTTTGGAGGAAAGTAGACAATGCTCATCACCTGCATAGCAGCATCCCATTCCCAACAGTAAAGTGTGCTGGTAGCAACCTCTTGCTGTGGGACTGTTTTTCAGTGGAAGTAACTGGGGGATTCATCAGAGTAGAAGGAAAGACTAACACAGCAAAATATAGAGATAGTCTTAATAACTTTGTCCAACCTCGGAATGAGCAGAAGTTTCACTGTCCAACAGGACAATGACCCTATGCACACAGCAAGAGTAGCTTATAGAAAACTCTGTGAATGTCCTTGAGTGACCTAGCCACAGCCTGAGCTTGAACCCTATCAAACATCTCTGGAGAAACCTGAAAGTGTTTGTCGGCCCCCATCCACCCTGACAGAGCTTGATAGGTGAAGATGTGAGAAGAATGGCAGATAATTACAATATTTCAGTTTTTTATTTTTAATAAATTTGCAAAGTTGTCGCAAATCTGTTTTATGCTCTGTCATTATGGTGTATGAAGTATAGATTTATGTGAAAAAAGTAATAAATAATGAATACTTTCGCATGGCACTGCATGAATATATGAATTGTTGGTTTTGATTACATGTTGACTTTTGATTACATGTTGAACTCATTACTGGAAAAGTGACTACTATAAAAACAGCTGAATTACTGTCACACTAAAATTATAGTGAAGTAGTCATTGTAGTTAAATTGCTACCTTACACCAAATTTGACCAAAAGAGGGTGTCTTAAAAGGCAGCATAATTATACTGCCAACTTTCTGGAACAATCTTTGTGTTAGGAGGACGATAATACCTCAAAATGCTGTCTTGGTAGGCAGCTAGGTCTTGGAACAGAATGCAGCACCAGCAGTTGGAGGCCGTAGGTTCCTGTGGTAAGAGAGTGAGTGATTGTTTTACCTCCATGAGCTGGAGCAGGGGCTATTTTTGGTAGCGTACACCCAGGCTTCGCATAGCGTACATTTTTGGATAATTGCTTTAAAGTGAGAGACCTAATCCATTGTTTCCATGGCATTAACAGAGCTCTCTTTCCTGCCATTACACTAAATGATACACAGCTGAGGAAAATAAATCAAATAAATCACAGTTATTTCCAATGACCAACCCTCCTCCATTACCACCGAATGACGAACACGTGTTTCACTCCACGCTGTGCCCCATATGTAGCTTTTTCAGCAGACACAAATAAATCGTCTTGCACAAGCACAACCTATACAAAACAAACAGGTCTTTTTGTCTCTACAGTCCCAGAGGACATCAAATCTCATTGGTAAGTATGTGTCGTAAGTAAAGGCAAGCCATCAATATCGAGCTCCTTTCTTGTGGCGAGGATATAATTCCATTATCCCGATCCACCCCCAATCACTCAGCTAATGCTGCGGCTGGAGTGATGACCTCAGTGTCTGCTGCCGATGATGTCACAGAGAGCGACCTGAGCCAGTGACTGTTCTCTCACTGCGGTTCTAGATTTCTAGAACACAAAGAGCCAACAAAACACACCCAGATCACTTAAAGCACACTAGGCTACAGACAATGACTGAAACGGGAAGACCTTAAACTACGCTATTAATAGCATCTCAAGTGCACTGCAGAGTGCAAGAGAAAGTTTAGGGCTTCAGTGTTAATATAATCAGGAAGTGAAGGTGGCTCTTTAGAGAGAATGGCTTTCACAGACATAATTGATGGAAAAAGGCTTCTGATTGCTGATTTTCTTTAATAGATGACAATCAATGTATCTCACTAAATGTCATGAGTCATGGTTAGACAATGGTTGGAAACACTCTTCTGTTAAACTTAATACACATTAATTCAGCATACACTTAGAACGTAGACTTAAAAAGATGAATATATTTAAAATATTTTTTAAATGCAAATCTTTATGCAAAGATCACATTAGTGACTGTTCCTAAGTTGTCCACCATATCTGCTTGGTAAGATGTTAAGTATCAAATACTGTTTCCAAGTCCAACCCTCTGTTCCATTTCAAGTGAGAATACGATCTCGACAGCTGTTCATGAGCAGTATTCATTTATATTAATTTATTCATGCATTGTATTCTATTCATTCATAAAAGCACAACAAGCTAACAACAAGCTAAGCTTTTAAAAACTCACAGTGTAGGCCTATAGTCAGAAAAGATGAATTACAGTCTGGTAAGATTTTGGTATAAAGATAAAGGTTACAATCATGAATTTTCAGTAGAAAAGGACCTATACACTGCCGTTAGAGTAAAAATGACTGAATCTAAACATTGGAGCCTGATAAAAATTCTTGTTTTAGATGAAAATTAGAAGCTTTTGCATCTGAACTCTTCATATATATATATATATATATATATATATATATATTTGGCAATATTATATATACCATATATATATATATATATATATATATATATATATATATATATATTTGGCAATATTATATATACCAATTAGATGCCCCTTGGCTATCTGATGTTCTTCATGAACATCGTTCTAAGCTCAGGGCTGCAGAAAGGGTATGGCGCAAATCACAAAATCCTACTGATCTTAATTTATATTGATCACTCCTCTCTGACCTCTCTGCTAATGTCTCCACTGCTAAAAGGATATACTATCACGACAAAATTAACAATTCGCCTAACTCGCGCATGCTCTTTAAAACATTTTCCTCCCTCCTTTGTCCTCCTCCTCCCCCTCCTTCATCAACTCTAACAGCTGACGACTTTGCCACATTCTTCATTAATAAAATTACATACCTCACAGCACAATTATCCATACCACAAACTGTCAAACACACCTTACCAACAAACATACACTCATTCACATCCTTCTCAGAGAATTGTTGCGATAGAGGCTATTTACACTAAGTGGAAATAGCAGTATTTTTTAGTGATATGCTATTTACACTAAGTTCTATTCTATTTATATTATGTTAAAATAGCAGGATATTCTGCTAATTACTTATTGCAAATAGTGGCAATTATCTGCACCTCAGCATTGTAATACATTATAAAACAGTATGCAATAATAACTTATTGAGTGTCATTTTTTTATTTTAATTCAAATTATTACATGGATGCCACCTTATTGGGACAAAAGCCCTCCCTACACCTACCCTAACCCTACTTTATTTTCAACTTTTTGATTATTTGCTTCATTTTTATTAAAAATAAATGTTTTTCTGATGTGATGTGATTTGAAATTTGAAAAGGGAGAAAAAAAGTTCGCCAAAAGGCAGATTCGAACCCCGGTCGATCGTATCAAAAGGAATATGACACACGTTTTACCATCTGCACCACTGAACCTGACAAGTTATGACCATCTTCTGTAATGTTGAATAGTCCAGTCATACATTTGTGGGTAGAGCTAGTGTAATTAGCCTGTGCCAACAACCGGGCTATTTGCACCATTTTTTTTTAAATATTCCCAACAGTTAAACAGTTGCCCACAGAAAAAAACAGGGGGTGCTGCAGCACCCTCAGCACCCCCACTTCCTGTCCCTATGTGTCCGCTTTATCCAATTCCATCTCATCTCCTTCAAGTCATTTCTCCTGCAGTTGTACTACACTCACTCACATCGTTACCACATCCCTTCACACTGGAGTTTTCCAGTGTTTTCCCTCAGCATTTAAACAGGCTCGTATAACCCCACTTCTTAAGAAACCCACTCTTAACCCAACTCTTTTAGGGAACTACAGACCAGTTTCCCTTCTACCTTTCATTGCAAAAACACTTGAACGAGTTGTGTTCACCCAAGTCTCTGCCTTTCTCACACAGAACAACCTCCTGGACAGCAACCAATCTGGCTTCAGAAGTGGACACTTGATCGAAACTGCCTTGCTCTCAGTTGTTGAAGCCCCAAGACTTGCAAGAGTGGCTTCCAAGTCTTCATTACTTATCTTGCTGGATCTGTCCACTGCTTCTGATACGGTCAAAAGCAGTGGACAGATTTTCCTTTAGACAAAAAAAGGGGGCAGTCGTGGCCTAATGGACAGAGAGTCAGACTTGTAACCCAAAGGTAGTGGGATCGAGTCTCAGGTCCAGCAGGAATTGTCACTGGGGGGAGTGAATGTCCAGCGCTTTCTCCACCTTCAATACCATGACTGAGGTGAGACCCTTGAGCAAGGCACCAAACCCCCAACTGCTCCCCAGGCACCATAGCATAAATGGCTGCCCACTGCTCCAGTTGTGTGTTCACTACTTACTGCTGTGTGTGTGCACTTGGATGGGTTAAATGCAGAGCACAAATTCTGAGTATGGGACGTCATGTCCTTTCCATCTTCCTTCCTTTCAACCACTAGATCCTCCTGTCAACCCTATTGGGAAAGGGCATCTCAGGAACCGCACTCCAGTGGCTTGAGTCTTACTTCTCAAATAGGTCATTCAAGGTATCTTGGAGAGGTGAAGTATCCAAGTCACAACTTCTATCTACTGGGGTGCCTCAGGGCTCAGTTCTTGGACCAATTCTCTTCTCTGTCTACATGGCATCACTAGGTTCTGTCATTCAGAAACATGGCTTTTCATATCACTGCTATGTGTTCCTGTGGCTCAGTGGTAGAGCATTGTGTTAGCAGTGAACATACTTCCCATTCAATTCCCAGGGAACACACATACTGATAAAAAAATATATATATATATACACATGTATAGCCTGAATGCACTGTAAGTCACTTGTGCCTGCTAAATGCATAAATGTAAATGCTATGCTGATGACACTCAACTCTACCTCTCATTCCATCCTGATGATCCGACGATAGCTGCTCGCATCTCAGCATGTCTATCAGGCATTTCTTGCTGGATGAAGGACCATCACCTTCAACTCAACCTGGCTAAGACAGAACTGCTGGTGGTTTCAACAAACCCATCACTTTATCACAATTTCAGCTTCCAGTTAGGCTCATCAACCATAACTCCTTCAAAAACAGTCAGAAACCTTGGAGTTGTGGTTGATGATAAGCTGAATTTCTCAGCTTTATACAACATTAGGAAGATCAGGCCCTTTCTTTCAGAACATGCAACACAACTCCTTGTTCAAGCTCTTGTTCTGTCCAGACTGGACTATTGCAATGCTCTCTTGGCAGGTCTTTCAGCCAGTTCCTTCAAACCTCTACAATTAATCCGAAATACCGCTGCGAGATTAATCTTTAATGAGCCAAAAAGAATGCACGTCACACATCTGTTCATCAATTTGCACTGGCTACCAATAGCTGCTGGCATAAAATTCAAGGCATGAATGTTTGCCTACACAACCACCACTGGCTCTGCACCCCTTTTCCTAAATTCAGATCTATGTGCCCTCTAGAAGCTTGCGTTCTGCAAGTGAACGATGCATTATTGTACAATCCCAAAGAGGCACAAAATCACTTTCACTGACTTTTCATTAACTGTTCCCTCCTGGTGGAATGACCTGCCCAACTCATTCCATTCCATCTTTATTTGACTAGCTTTCTTTTCTTTTCCTATTCTACTTGTTTTCTTTCATAAGAAAAAAAAACCTTGCTACGTGTACTGCATTAGGCTAACCGAGACTTGTCATAGTGCTTGCATATTGTTGCTCTTTTGTTGGTTTTGATTGTTTCTATTGTCCTCATTTGTAAGGATAAAAGCGTCTCCTAAATGACTAAATGTAAATGTATATATAATATATATATATATATATATAATTATAGAATAATTTCGTATTGTCAACAAGCAAATAAATCGTGTTATTTGCTGTATCATGCACTTCTGTAGCACAAGCACTGTGGGATCAGTTACACTCCAAAATATAATAATTGAAAACCCCCTAAATAGCTATAATAGCAATACTTGCTTTAGTAAACCTCACTAATGAGAGATTTGAAAAAACAAAGCTCAACCACACAATATATACTTTTGTCATGACTTAAATAGCAGTTTTTAAACAATGTTGCAATATAACAGTTTGTCATGATGTCTCTATACACAAAATCATTGTAGAACAGCAGTCTATTTTGGACCTATCTTCTGAAAATAGTGTTATGTTGTTTTCTTTCGGTAATACATATGCAGCATCCAGCAGAGAAAGTAATCATTCCACAACAGTTTTAATGCTGGAGGGAAAGCCATTAAACTCAGCTAGGTTGTAGAAGTTTTACTGAGATAAAAAATGCATTACATTCTGTTGAAAAACTTGTGAGCAAAAGTCTAGAAATACATTCTCTTGTTCCTCTGACAAAATAAATCTAATAACCTTTACTGTACTGTAAATGCACCATGCAGACTGTAGATGAGATGCGTTATTTAGACCACCACAACAACTAAAGTTCCATTATCAGTATACTGTATGCTGCTAGAGTTATGAAATTATATTTTACCACACATCAAATTTCAATACCTCCTGACCGGTACTTTATCACCTAAAATGAGTGTCCTGAAAATCACAACTCTCGCTCTGTCAATAATTTTTATTGACACAGCCAGGTCGATTCTTGGTGTAGCTTGTTCATGGCATCAAATCGAATCAAAGCTAAAGACACACACCGCTCACATTGTCAGCAGTATTAGTGTGAGGAGTTCTTCATTATATTCAATTCAAGTTTATTTGTATAGCGCTTTTTATATAATTTACACATATATTTATATATATATGTAGAAACCATTCCAAAGGACATCCATACAATCAATAATGGTGGTGAAGCTGAGAGGCTTAAGATCTGAGCTTGTAGCCAGAAGGTTGCAGGTTCAAAACTCTCAAGGGTTGATTCAAGAACACCGTTGTATTCTTGAGTTAGAAAATTGACCTCTAGTTACCTCAGAGTTTGCTTCACATGAAAGCAACAAGCTACATGACTAATTAGTAAATATGTCCAATTCAGATTACTTATATGGCCTATCTTTGTCTGTTTCTCCCAGTAGGGTCAAGGTTGGTCTGGTTAGCCCCTGCTACCCAGTTGAAGAAACCAGCATATGCTGGTTAGGTATGTTTGGAAGCATGGAAGCTGGTTAACCAGCGTATAACTAGCTTAAACCAGCTCAAACCAGCTGCCATGCTTTAAAACATACCTAACCAGCATATGCTGTTTTTTCAAAAGGGTAGTAGATGCTGTAACTACACCATCAGGCTGAAAAAAAAAACATATTTCTCCATTGACGGACATTCAAAAGTGCCAAAATCTTGTGCATTACAGATGTGCGGATGAGCTCAAACATCACCCACATTCGCTGCTTCAAATAAATTATCCGCCCGCCACCCACCCGCACCTGTATTTTTCTCTGATTTAGATAATCGCACCCGATTGTCACATTACAATGATTCTAATTCTTAGTTTTGCATGATGACATGATGAAAGGATGGTTCATTATTAACAGCAGATTCAGTGACGTTAGAGCTGACATGTGCATCACTGCACACGTCTGCGACACATTACGACTCCACGGCCACCAGAGCTGATTGCGGCCACTGTCAATGCTTGTGTTTATAGCTGTGCCACGTTTTGGAAGCATCCTAAAATCTCACGGTCTCGCAAATTCGGAGCCATAAGGGGTAATTGTAACATAAGACACTGATAATAGGCGGCTTTTAAATGAACAATTAATTATAAAACAAAAGTTCCCTATCGATACTTCACTCATACTGCGTCTTTGCTTAAAACGTTAAGGGGATAAACTCCTTTTTCTCCGATGACTGAAGCCTTTTCAATAACGCAGTGCAACTGCACGGCCATTGGTTTGTGCAGTGAATTAAAAACAAACCAATGGCTCGGCAGTGGAGCGGGACCATCTGGCTATATAAGCAGGCATTTCGCCATAGGATCCTCAGATTTCTTCTGCAAGATCTTTACTCTATGAGACTCGTAGCCTTCACCATGAACAAGCCTCGCATCGGATCAAGACCCCTTCCTGCTCGGCTGACTATGCCGCTCCCCAGCCACCTTCAGCATCTGCGGTCTCCCGGGTCCCCTGCCGTCATCCGACGATTTCTCTATTAGAGCAAATTTCTAAGAGCAAATTGTTTCAAAATGCCGCGCCGTTATTGTTGCTCGTGTAGCTTTAATGCCGCCCGCAGTTGGAACCAGCTTCCAGAAGAGATCAGATGTGCTAAAGCATTAGCCACATTTAAATCCTGACTGAAAACTTATCTGTTTAGCTGTGCATTTATTGAATGAGCACAATATTTTATGTATAATCATTTTCTATTCTTAACTGTTTTAAATTCATTTTAAATAAATTTTTATATAATTTCCTTGTTTTTATTGTTGTGATTATCATTATTTTTTGCTATTTCACTTCCTTTTAATGTAGTTAATATTTGCATCATTAATGAATTATTTCACCTACCCACCCGCAATTAATCAGAATGTATTTTTTAATTACCCGACCCAACCAATCCACAGATTATCCGCAGCGCCCGGGGATATAACCACCATCACTATTGTGCATCTATAAATGGATGGATATATTCCATGGATGTGTGTTGTATGAAACCATAGAGAAACAGTAACAAAATATAAACAAAAAATTATAAACCTCATGCATCCACACCAATAGGTGTCAGTACAAAGTCCAAAACCTCTGAGATGAAGAAGTGCCTGCAGAACATAAAACTTACTAAGTGCACCTTTAAAATCATTTAGCCAACTTCTGCTTTCTTCTGCTAATAAAATATACAGTGGTACTGTGTGCACATTCTGTTTAGTCAATTGTGGTTCAATGGTCTTTCTCATTCCATGCACTCAGATCCACAATGAGCATGCGGTGTGGTTGCCCTGGAGATTGCCACATATGAGAAAATGAGCTTTAATTGCTGGTGACATCTGTTTTTAAATACACTTTTAGAATCCAGACATATATTTCATGCATGCTAAAAACGCTCAAACACTAAAGGGCACTGGGCTGCTTGTTAAAATAAAATGGAGTTGAAAAATCCATCATTTCCCTTTAGCTAAGAAAGAGGAAAAATTCAATTGGCCAAGCGCTTGCCAACACAATGTAGGGCAGCAACAGTCAAATGCCACAGACCACCGCAATAAGACATGACTAGACTTGATTCATTGTCAAAAGTAGATTTTTTTCCAAGTCATCTTAATACAAGTCAGCATTTCAGGTCTTTTAGATCCAAGTTGAATGCCAAATGTCCAAACTTTTTAAAAGTAGTACACGTACACACACACACACACACACACACACACACACACACACACACACACACACACACGTCTGCTATCCCAACCACAGTATGAAACAACCAGCATACCCCAGACCTCAGCATTATTTTCTTAAAGAAATAGTGTACCTAAAATTCTGGCATTATTTACTCACCTTATTGTCATTCTTTCTTCTGAAGCCATACAATCATTTTGTGTGGAACAGTCCAAAATGTAGGATATTATTTACGGAAAATCTTCTCCCTAATATGTGGTCTTATTTTCATATATTTGGAATATTGATATATAGCCACATTAACTAATTTTATGGTGTTTTTGCAATTTTTGCATTTGGCCACAATAGCCATAGCCACAATTAATTGTATGGAAAAGAGCTGCATAAAAGCCATTCAAAATTTCTCCTTTTGAGTTCCACAGAAAAACAGCTGTCATGGGGGAAATAATGGCAATTTTTGGATAAGCGGTTCCTTTATGATGGGATAGGAGTGTGTGTGTTTGCCTGTCTGTACAATATGAAATCAGTCCTGATATGTCCTGGAGTGCAACTCTATCCAAAGCTCTCATTTCCCTCGCCACATCCTTTTAGGATGCAAATTCCAACATGTCAGACACTGGAGATTGTTAAATGCATCACAGAAGCCAGTCTGAATGTTTGTATGTGTGTATGTATTTCCACATATACCGAAACACTTTCCAAACATCATCATATGTTCTTAACTGAACCTCTGTTCATGTTACTATCGGTTTTTCAGGTTTTGTGAGATGCAATTTATTAGTTTTATTGATTTTTATCCCTTGCTCAAGGCACTACACATGTATCATGTTAAGAATCTCAAATGAGTCATATTAATAGTTTTCCAAGTGCAATGTGAATGCGATCAAACAGCAGATTCCAAAGTCTGCAGTTTCTTGTGGTTCCTATGAACCGTCTGCTCTCTGTTCACTTACTGCCTTCATACAATGACACTCTCTCACACACACTTACAGTTCATAGCAACCATTGTGTCCTCCAAAATACCATAGTTACTACAGTTATTGTTACTATAATAAAAGTCCGGTATATTTTAAACTGTTTACTGCCATGTGAAATAAAAAAAGAGAAATCGTTAAGACTATATTTTTCACTTTCAGAAGAAAATGTAAATGATGCTTACCAGGTACAAAACCTTCCACAATAGGGTGATTGCCAGGGCAATAATAGGTGGTTGCTAAGGTGTTAGTTGCTAAGAGGTGACTTACTTCACTGAATCAAAAGAGCCCATAACAATCTGGGGTGCGTTTCCCAAAAGCATTGTTAGCTAACTATGGTCACAAGTTCCATCATTACCAGCGTAGTTCAACGATTCAGTGTTTCCTGAAACCATAGTTCAAACAAACATTCGCAAATAGCATTTCAAACTTACACTGTTGGAATTACAGCTCTCAACTTGTAGTTAGAAGCATAGTTTCTAGTTAGTAAGACATGTGGACTTAAATAAATGGTGCTCTTGGGCACAATAAGCAAGATAAAGATGTAGTACAATCTATATCATCCATGCCATTTAAAAAAAAATAATAATATATTTTTTTTAAAAAGCCCTTTTTGAAGAGTTTGCATGTGCATGTGGGAACCTTTGATGAATCAAAACATCAAATAAAGCAAAATGACATGGAACAAAAAACAGCGAATTAGTCATCATCTGCCATGTTTATAACAGCAGCATCTCAGAGATTTCAAATAAATTAATTAGTAGAAGTTACTACTCCAAAACATCTGCCTGATGTCATTAATGACCATTTTATATTGTTAAACCAACATAGTACAAATGATGGAGATCAAACTATGTTCAGGAAACAGTTGTGCCTAGTTAGTTGCACAATTATGCATTGTAACATGGTGGTTAAGCATGCATCCAGTTAAATCGTTGTACGGGAAACATACCCCTGGTCTCTAAATATGATCTTTAGATCATAAATAAGTCTTCAGACAAAATTCTATACTTCTAAGTTATGAACCAAAGCAAGAACTGCACAAATCACATATGCTAAATTACTTATTTGGCTTCAAAAATATTTACCAAAGGCAACAACTTTGGGACAGTATTCATTTTGTACTTACAATAATCGTGTAACTTAAATATGAAATGTGAAAAGATTTATTCTTAAACTCTGAGGACGCACTGGCACATTCAAACCCTAAACCTGAATTTGGGCATTGTGAATTGCTGCCTTGGCAGACACCACTAACTATTTTGACAGATATTATATCTAAACCATACTGAACTTAGTTACTAATAGTAACAATGGTAAACTTTCGTAAGGGCACTGAATCAGTTCTAACCTTATACATCTAAAGTGACATGGATCAGGTTGTGTGATGCTGGCTCTGACAGTTTCTTTGTCTTTCTCTCCATTCTTAAAAGTTGCAGTTAGCTCTAACTGGCAGTCAGCCTTACGGTTTACTGTGCCAAAGCTCCCGGTGCGCTCATTAATACACCAGCTGTGTTCCACTCCAGCACAATCCCCCAAATACACACACTATTCACACATCTGAGTACAAAGTAAAGGCTGGCTGGTCCATGCCAGTGACTCAATCCAAACTCGACCATCGATGATTACACCAGTGACAGCCAGAGTGCTCTTAGTCGAGCGAGAGCATTTTCCACCCAGAGTGCTGGTCATTTGCTTTGCTCTTCTGAGGAAGAGCGAAGCAGGAGTGAAACACCAAATCACAGAAGTCCATGTTCCACAAACACACACTTGTTTTTGGTAGGAAACCAGCTGCATGTTACTTATCTGTAAGACATTTTCCCCTCAGGATTTCAACAAGAGGGTCTTTCTCTCTCTCTTAGAATGGATAGTTTTTCCAGATGTTCCCAGAAAGCAGAAATATATGATGGTTTTGGCAGAGTTTGTCAATGGGGAGCCCATTTCTCTTTCTAGCCAGACATGAGGAGGGTGATATCATTGCAAACCATCTCAAACACATCTCAGTGTTTTATAACACCCTGAGAGAAGAAGCAGAGATTTACAACCCTCTCTACATATCAGTCCACCTGCTAAGAGCCTTCATGTCTCATTTAGAGCTAATACATAATATTAGTATAATGCATAGTACCTGCATGATTTGTTGATAGACTCTTGTGCTTTGGAAACACTGAGAAACAGTTTACCTGTCAGTACAAATTGCAGCCTACCTGGACACAAAAACTGCCCACTTAGTTACGCATCTGCTGTAACCAACATGTAAGTGTAAATCCCCTGTTGAAAAAAACAGCATACAGTATGTTGGTTAGGTATGTTTTGAAGCATGGCAGCTGGTTTGAACTGGTTTAAGCTGGTCATGAGCTGGTTATAAGCTGGTTATTTACATTTACATTACATCATTTAGCAGACGATTTTATCCAAAGCGACTTACAAATGAGAATAATGGACGCAATCAAAATCAACAAAAGAGCAATGATATGTAAGTGCTATGACAAGTCTCATTTAGCCTAACGCAGTACACGTAGCAAGGGTTTTTTTAATTATATAATAAATAAAAAGAAAAAACGGATAGAATAGAAAAAGAATATAGCAAGCTATAGTGTTAGAACCCCCCCCCCCCCCATAAATTGTATAATAAATAAACCAAATAGATACAATACAAAAAGAATAGATAAGCTAGAAATATATTTTGTTAAGAAAACAAGCAGTTAGTAAATGGATAGAGTGCAAGTCCAAAAGGGGCAAGTTATAAGCATTTTAAAAGGGTTATAAGCTGGTCATGAGCTGGCTTAAGCTGGTCTTGTGCTTGTCCTAAACTGGTCCTAAGCAACTCGCTCCTGCTCAGGACCAGCTCATAACCAGCTTATAACCAGCTTAGACCAGCTGTCATGCTTCAAAACACCAATTCACCAAAATGTAAAGTAGCTTTGAATTGTCAAGAGGTTATGTTGGTTGATACCATTACAAATGTTCATTCAGCTGTGCAACTTTACATTTCTGACACCAGGCTGTCTTGGAGAAGGAAATCAAAAAGTATTTACAAGTTCAAACAGTATTTCAAACAGCAGTTAGAGACACCAAATTGTACTGTACAGTAGTTTCATGTAACAGAAGTGACTCTGGGCACTTGGTTGGCCTGTGTTTTTCGCAGTGTGAAAAGATATTACAACCCCTCTCTGTAACACAAACAGATAAATAAATAAATAAAATCAAAAGATACTGTCACATTGAAAGCATTTCCGTCTCATGATGTTCACTTCATGATATTTATGAGATTCTTCAAACCAAACTGAATCTCTGGACTGGGTTTAAATGCACTTCTATACGGAGCCCCTAAAGGGACCATGGTGGTGGGAAAAAAAATCAGAGTTAGTGAAAAACTTTGGGGTGGGAGGAAAAAATATTTTTCAGATTTTTTGCGTCCCCTCTTGCAAAACTTTTGTGTTCTCTCGCAAAACCAGTTGAGTTCGGACAAACACTTCCTGTTTACAGATTGTAGTGGTTCTTACAGTTCCATACATTCACAATGGAGCGGTTCATAGAGTTTTATTTTGAATTTGGACAAAATATTCAGTGCATGCTTATCAAGGCACGGTTTTGGGACATTCTAAAACGCTCGATGTAAAACACCGGAGGACTAAATTAGTACACACCTTATTAATAAAGCATACAGACAAGCAGAATAGCTCAGAATATGAACGTAGATTGCACGTTAAGCGTATCCCCCATAGAAAGAAAATGCTTAATGGACTAAGACAGTGGTATAAAAAGACTGAATTCGGTATACAGTTTATTAATAAATTATACATAAAACCAGATAAGCCCAGAATATGAACAGAAGTGTTTTCCTCCCATAAGAAAACGCGGCTTAATGAAGACGGTGATAAAAAAGACCAAATATACTATAGAAATGGTTAAAAATATATTCTGTGTACATGCAAGCAGATGAGCCCATACGAGCTGAATTGCATGATAAGTGTTTTCTTCCCCATAGAAAATCGCACTTATCTTGGCTTAATATAAGACGACAGTGATATAAAAAGCCCAAATTTTATATTTTATTAAAAATATACTACAGGCAATCAACCCAGTAATCCATAAAGCCGGTGGAACTTTTTACAGTGGCATACCCCCTGGGGCATTTAGCCTAATATTCTTCTGAGTACCCACTTAGACAGCAGTTACACCTTTTCCATTAAGGGACAATATTTGCCCCCTTAAATTGGTTTACAGGTGCATTTTATCCGTTATAGAGGCAAAGTTTTTCTAGCCTTATTAATTGTATGCAGTGCTGTGTTAAGCCTTTGCAGGGCCCTGGGCTAACACAGCTTTGGGCTGGCCCTGGGCTAACGCAGCTTTTAACAAAGTGTTTAAAAAGCCATGGTAAGAAAATAAGATTTAAATTTAGTTTTAAACTCATAGACAGAATTTGAAGCTTTCACAGATAAAGCAAGGTTATTCCATAGCCTCGGTCCGACTATTGCAAATAGTAAAAGGTAGGCTAGATAGTATGTTTTCTAGCTGGCTGTTGTGCTTCCGAACAATAATCACATCTTTACATTCCACCAAAATGATTTGCAAAACACGAGGCCCACTCGCTGAGAAGCGGGAGTGACTAGGCGGCAGAGGATTCCGCTTGGACTTAAAGCCTTCTTTGAGCGGCTACGTTCGCAATTCAAACAATGATTTGGAAAAAGAAAAATGTATTTGTTATTTGTATGGTCTAGGTAATGTCATTCATTCATTCCTTCATTCAGTAGCGAAGCAAATGGTTATAGTTATGAATGGGTTATTAATCAATACTTACTCTCTGAATCATTCAAAGCTGCAGATTTATTCATGATGTTTGTTAAATGTTTGAACTTATTTGCATGTTTTTTTTTTATTTTATCCTCATTCCAAATGATCAGAAAAGCGGAAACCAACAATAAAAGAGGAGAAAGTACAAAATTATTACTATATTACTATACTATATAGTATTAAAACGCATGTGAACAGTAGCCTACTTTTTGATCAGTTCATCAGTAATATTCAGGAAATAATAGATATTGCCCTGCCACCCCCATCTCCGTTGGGCAAAATGTCGAAATGATCACTTGTTTGTGCTTCGTGAACACTCACGCCTTGCACAGTGGCATCATTGCGCTGCAAAGATATACCGGGAGAAGCACAATCATTAGATGACCGATCGTCATTTTCAAAAGGCAAATATTCCCCTTCAGAGTTAGAATTGGCGAATAACATTTGCAACACATCCTCATGGTACAACTTTTTATTAGCCATTTGGTGATTTTCACTCACAAATCTCACAATTTACTAGCATGCATTGAACTGAACTGCTTCCGCATCAATGACACGATAGCTCACTTGCTCTGCTATTTCCTCAAACACTTTGACTAGGAACATGATGTAATTTTGGTCTAGAATCGACATGTCTGCCATTTAGTGGTAGGGAATACAAATGAGATATTACACCATATTAGGAACTGCAGTCTATTTTATTAAGTATGACGTCTTGTTGCAATTTTGCGACTTTGGCGCTTAGAGGGTTAAGCCACATTAAGTGTTTCAGAATGTCCCAAAACCGTGCCTTAAACTATAAGCAAAGCTGATTGTATTTGAACTTGAGTCCAAGTTTAAAAAACTCTATGAACCGCTACATTGTGAACGTACGAGCTGTATGAGCCACTAACTTGCGCTTACACTAACTTAACTGGTTTTGTAAGAGCGCAAATATCTTTTGCGAGAGAACAAAAAAGTTTTGCGAGGGAACACAAAATATCTTTACAAGAGAATGCAAAGTTTTTTCAAGGGAACGCAAAAGTTTTCCTCCCACTCCAATTTTTTTTTTCCACCCACCCCGATTATTTTTTTCCACCACCATGTCCCTTTAGGAGCTCCGTACACTTCACAGGTTACATCGCTGAGAATATATGACTGGAGTCATGGAAATAAAGTTTTGTGTACTACAAACACCATAATTGTCGGAAATTTGAAAAACTCACTCCTGACAGCATCGTTTATCTGTTTGCTGGGATTTTATAAACACATGCTGTTTATAGATTCAGTGTGCTGCTGAAGAGTGCCAAGAAATAGTTGTCCACGTCCACATACAGTACATGTTCGCATACTGCTAAGGTCATTGTTTATCGCCTTCAGCTGAGTCGTCACTCCAGCGGTCAATCATAGAGCTATGACCCTAGAAAAACATATACACAACCATGCAAGCGCAACACACTGAAGCCACAATGCTTCACATTAAAACATGCTTACTCTGCTACCTTGGTTAGCTGGTCTTCCAAACTGGTCTGGCACTTGTCAGCTTGGCCAGGCTGCGAAACCAGCTAGACCATCGTAAACCAACCACAGGTTCTGTGTGGTTCTGTTCCCTGCACAAATCCTCCTCCCCTTATTACATATGAAGATGTACTTAAGTCCTACTTAAGTGGGTAAAAAAGCACTCTAAATTCAGTTAATTGCAAAAAATATACATTTAAACTATAATTCAGTTTCATTAAATTGCAGTTAACATACAAATATGTGTCAGAAAACATTCTGTTTGCTTGGTATATTCTTTTAAAGTATATTATTTTTAAGTACTCATTCTAAAAGTATGCTAAAGTACTTCTTTTTCATGGGCAGCCAATGATTGGAGCTCCATGCTCACAGACATCCTCCATCAAGCATCACTGTGTTTACATCTCTCTGTCCACTCGCCTCTCTCCCAGTGAAATATAACGCTCTAAAAGCATTAGCCAAGCATCTCTTCTTGCACCAAGCAGTCTGTTTGCCTTAGCTGGCTTACCTTACACTTTCATCCGCATGTGTGTGAGTGTGCGCTGAACACAGCAAGTCTCCTGTCCTGCAGTGCTGAACTGTCAGTGCAGGACACAATTTCACCTCAACAACAGAGCACTCAAACATTACTGTACCTGAAAGAACACAAGTAGTCTGCATTACACTGCAGAGTGAAGAAATTCCCATATGCAAAATAAGAGAAACTGCACTTTTACATTTTCTTAAGAAAATGAGAGCAGTGCTTGTCTGCAAGAGTCCCAGCACGATGCAACAGAGTTGTGGGTGGCTGTCAGAGCATTGCAATGGAGTCGCTAAAGTGGTCTGAAGGGTTTTAAAGTTGGCTAGTTTTTAAAGGCATGTTATTTATTGTGAACAAATTGTCCAAGCATTTTTTTTATGATCTCGTAATTTTAATCAAACTGTCTTAACTCAATCTTCAGGTGAATTTACAGACTGGTGACATATGCTGGACTTCTCCAATCGTTTATTCTGCTTAAACTCTGTCCCTTTCTTACCATCAACAGCAAGCTCACATTCAGATCTGCCTGCATGCAATCAACAATTGATGAGCAGAACCAAGTTCCTGCACTACATTTTTTATTTTTCCATTATCTATTTAACTCAGAAGTATGTCACAATACAGAAGAAAAAAAAAACGCTGCTACATCTGTTTCGTCGCAACTCAGAGTTGTTAAGGTGTTGTGGGTGGTTGCTACACACTTAAATCTATGGGTTCTTTATTGGCATTGATGGTTGTGAGAAGAACATCCATTGCACAAAAGGTTCTTTATAGCGGAAAAATGGTTTTCAGATTCTTAAAAGAAAATAATGGTTCTTTTAGGAACTGTTTATAGAAAATTTATTTGGGAAGACCAAAATGGTTCTTGTGTTAACTACAAAAACACCCATTTGCAAACTTTATTTTTAAGAGTGTAGGGTGTTTGCTAGGTCACTGCTAGTGTGTTCTGGGTAAGCTGGTTGCTTACCAATTAACTACTTAGTAAATCTGCTTCTAAAATGGATCATTTACAAATTGTACGTCTGATCACTTAGGATAGTGTTAGTGCCTTAAAGGGATAGTTCACCCAAAAATGAAAATTCTGTTATTAATTACTCACACTCATGTCGTTCTAAACCCGTAAGACCTCCATTCATCTTCAGAACACAAATTAAGATATTTTGATGAATCCTGAGAGCTCTTTGACCCTCCCACAGACAGCAATGTAATTACCATGATCAAGGTCCAGAAACATAACAAGGAGATCAGTAAAATAATCCATGTGACATCAGGGGTTCAACCGTAATTTAACAAAGCTATGAGAATATTTTTTGTAGGCAAAGAAAACAGAAATTACGACTTTATTCAACAATTCATCTCCTCCACGTCACCCTAGCGCCATTTTGGAGAGTATCCACTAAACATAAACAGCATATGCTGTTCAGTGTCAACTGCACCACACGGATACGTTGTTTTCATTCAGATCAATGCGTGATGCAGCTGACACAGAACAGCATACGCTGTTTACGTTCAGTGAATACTCTCTAAAACGGCGCCAGAGTGACACGGAGGAGACAAATTTTGGAATAAAGTCGTTATTTTTGTTTTCTTTGCGTACAAAAAGTAATCTCATAGCTGCGTAAAATTACGGTTGAACCCCTGATGTTACATGGATTATTTTACCAATCTCCTCGCTGCATTTCTGTGCATTGATCGTGGTAATTACATTGCTGTCTATCAAAAATGAAGATGAAAGCAGCTCTTACGGGTTTAGAATGACATGAGGGTTAGTAATTAATAACAGAATTTTCATTTTTGAGTGAACTATCCCTTTAACAAGGCCCATGATTTGAGGAATCCTTTATGTCTATATCATAAATGGGTCAAAGTTTAATTGTTCGTAGTTTAAATTCAAGTATGGTATATCTAAGCAAATGCCACTAATGACTGACTGCAAGCGACTCTCTTGTTCTCATTGTCTCTGTCTCTGTCTCTCAAATCATCTCTCTCTTGGTTAGCAGTAGATTAAATATGCATGAGCACTCTCTGGTTCCCTGCATGAATCCTCATGGAGCCTGTGGCCATGTCAGTGTATGCACCCTGTCTAGGTGAGGTTAGTTCATGGTACCCCCACCCGGTGAAAACAATAAAGAAGGAATCATGTTCTTTCCACTGGAACTGTTTCAATAGGTGTTTTCATTTCCTCTTCAAAAAGCTGTGCACCCTTCAGAGAAACCTGGCAGACATAGACATCCATAAGAAAGAAACATCTCATATGAGATCTCTTTAATATCTCAACTGCTTCAACTAGACATGGAGATTAAATGAATGGAGACCTTTTGATTAAATTCTACTGTTTCACAGATTTTCTCCTGAGAAACAGACCCTAGTAACCTTGTGTGCCTGTTCTAGAGTTTCAGAAGAGATCTCAACAGTGTCTCAAACTGAGCTCAGATTTGGATGTTATTAATCAAAGTTTGCTAATAAAAGCTAGAGATCTCAATAGGACCCTTTCTCTTGAAATTCTTCCAAGATCAAATGATCTGAATGATTCAATTCATATTAATTGTATAATGTGGCTATATTTCAACATTTGCCTCATTTATGTCTGTTTTTATTTTTACTGAAGCACTAATGAGAAACATATTAGACAAAGCTAATACCGAAAGAAATGAGAACTTAACAGAGCTGTGAAAAAGCAACTTCTGAGCAAAAACATATCTGTGTCTGTTCAAATGAAGATGTTTGAATGGTTTTCATTTATCTGATGGACACTAGATCTACTTAGGAGAAGCTTATGGTGGAGAGTGGGGAGAAAAAATGTGAAATGTGTATTACAGTGCATTTCACACACCATTTGACTGCACATATGTTTGGAGTAGAACTGCAGGACGGTGCTTACATCTTAATCCTTCTTTTCAAGATCAATGGGGAGCAATTGAGAAGCAGTTTCAAAGGGCTGGGTGTCTCATTTCATTAAACAACATAAATCATGAAAGCGTAGATATGCTCTCAAACTTCTCTGTAATAAAGTTGATTGATTAAGATTAATCGAAACATCAAATCCAGCAGAAACAGTTAGAGCAGGTGTTCTGATGAAGTGTAAAATACATCCAATTTTTTTTCCACCTGAACCCCTAGTAGATAGTTTTCTGCATTTAAGTGAAGAATATTTTTTTCTATTTAGCAGCAGATATATACTTCTTAAAATAAAGGTCCTAACTACAATTAAGGGTTCCACAGGACACATTTACATATCATAGCGGAACACAAGTTTCCTACAATTTCCACAAGAAATGTTTAATTCTCTAGTTTCAATCTATGTACACAGTCAAGACTTTACACAGTTCAGACATCAAAACGCTGATCTAAAGAACATGCAATGCAACAACAACCCTATACAGCCAAAAGTGTTTCTTGAAAAGAAGATTGTCTTATCCACAAGAAAACCAAAATCACAAATGAGATCCCTTTAATATATCAGTAAGATGAGACTAAAATCTAAGTGAGAAATTGTTATTTTTCAGAGTAGGATTGGGACTGTATAGGACTTTTCACACCTCAGGTTACTGCCACTCTAGACCCTGCTTTTAACCATGGGTAGAGTGTTTTACCTTTGTAATTCAGGAGGACGATTCATAGCATGGGGTAATGAAACCCTGCTCTGGAATGCGTGCCTCAAATCTCAAACCTTGTACAGTCACAGAAACCCTGTATGCTATAAAACAGCCAGCATGTCAACATTTTTTTCTCACTGATGCAAAACGCAACACAAGCTGGTTATTTAAACCACTCATGTGCTGCATTTAACCAGTCATGGCTGTTGACATAAATCTAGCATCAGCGTTAGTTTTGGCATGTCACATTAGTCAAGCTTGCATCAGCTGATCCACGTCTACCTATAGGGATGCGACACCTATCACAGCACTCATATATATATATACAAGGTCCTCCAGTATTATTACCAGCTTCGCGTTGTTCAGTTGCTAATTAATGGCGAATTCACCAGGCAAACACCATCATCTCAGTACTAGGAATTGTGCAATCAGGGATTTAGCTAGAGGATTCGTTCCTCTTATGGATTTCACCCCGATTCATTCAAGTTTGTTAACTTGAACATGTGCTTTCGCAGCGGGGTTAAATTTGTGTTTGACTTTTCTCACACATTCAGGGATAAATGGCAATAACTCCAATACGACTTGCTCTCAGATTATTGGTAACATGCTTGCTAAGGCTATCTGTATTGCTTAGACTTTAGCTGTTTTCAGTGAGGTGCTCGTGCTAAGCTTATGTGATCACACTGACAATATGCCTTACTTCTGGTTGTTGGGAGCATGCTTGTTCCTAAGATATCTGGTTGTTATTGGGAGCATGCTTGTTCTAAAGCTGTCTAGTTGTAAGCGAGAACATGTTGCTTAAGCTAGTTTTCAGGCATTGGCAGCACACTCATTAGGTCATCTGGTTAAGGCCAACATGCTTGTTGCTATGGCGTCTGCGGGTTTTGGCAACATTCTTGTCATTCAAGGGCTACATGCTTGTTGCTTAAGGCTTGAGATTTTCACTGTCATTTTGTGTTGGGGGGTATGGCATATGGTTTTGTTTTGGGGTGTTATTGCTGCTCTCCCTGCTCTTATCCATGCTAGGCTGCATGGATGCGCAGGGAGTTCTTGCCCAGAACAGAATCATACCGCCAGTCCAATTGTCAGTCATCTTTGACGATAGTGGTCCTAACAGAACGACAATAACGTTAACCCAGAGTTTTGAATGACCAAGGGTTAACTATATTTTAAGTGTGAAATGTCCTTATAGGGTTAACCCGGGGTTAAGCATAATGCAAAAAATTGCATGCATTCTTAAGCCAATTAGAGCTGTTATGAAGTCATTTTCTTACAGCTCTTGTGAGTAGCCTACCTGTTGAGCATTTCAGGTGATTGGTTCAAAATGAATGCAATGAATGGAACATTGAAATGTATTTTACCATTTCATCAGTGCACACATCACCTTTGGTCTGATTTATCATTGAACCTTTTAAAGGTTGCCTGCAGGTGACAAATGTAGTTGAAATTTGCATGTGTAATCTGCCATCGCACATTAGGAATAAGCAGAATTAGCTGTTGGAATGGTGAGTGGAGCAGCATCTTTATCAGTGGAGCACAGATGCAGACTCACATGCCTCCAGGGAATAGTTCCCTCAATCCATCTAAAAGCCTCATTCAAAGCCGAGGATCAGCTAATGAGATCTGACTCCATTAGCCTGCAGTGCTAAGTGTCCGTCCACGCTTACGTAGCGCAGGAACAGACTGCGGAAATGGGGATCCCTCTCACTAAAGCCCATCTCCCTCAACGTCATATCATGACTCTATAATCCACTCAAATCTGCTCTCACTCGCGCTATAAACCCACTGCCTCTAACCGGCCAATTAGCCATCTGCCACACTACAACTGTGTGTGTGAGTGTGTTTTTTGGGGTTAGGGGTTACTTATAGCTCTAGTTAAGGGGAAACTAAAAAGATAAAATTGTCCCCAGAAGTGAATGAAAATCTCCTGGACACTTCCTCATTTGGCAAACATTTGGTATGTGTGTATAATTACTTTGCAATGTGTATGTGATTCCTTATATAGTTTGTGGACAAATGTGTCCCCAGAAGTGAGTTTGGGGACGTCCTGATTTAAAAAAAAATGTGGGTGGGGTTTGTGTTTGGTTAGTCTGAAGTCATAATAGTGATCTTTATATAAAACAATTGAAGTCTAGTGTGTGTTAGCTAGACAAAAGTGTGTGTGTGTGTGTGTGTGTGTGTGTGTGTGTGTGTGTGTGTGTGTGTGTGTGTGTGTGTGTGTGTGTGTGTGTGTGTGAAAGAGAGATGGAGAGGTAAAGACATTAAAGGGATGGAAAATGCAAACTGGAAAACAGAGAAAACCACAAGAAATGAAAGGCAAAAGACGTGATGTGGCAGATAGACATATGCTGGCCGTCATTGGAGTGTATTGTGTGTGCTGATGCTGGAGCATCACGCTCTATTGTTCCTCCTCACACTGGAGCCCACGAGCGGGGCACAGACAGCGTGGTGTGGGGGAAAGGGGGTGTTCACACATACACGCACAAACACACACACTTTGGCAGGAAGCCAAGGCTTTTTCCAGCACCGGCTGTGCATGTCTCTTGCTGTGTGTCAGTCTAATCAGGCTGAATCATGCTGTGGCATTGTAGGATTTTATCTGCAGTTTCCAGCCTTGTCTCATGCACACATGAACAGATATAGAATCATTCAAGCAAAGCATGTATATTACAATTTATATTCGAAATTTTATCTTTCTCTCTTTCTCTCTCTCTCTCTCTCTCTCTCTCTATATATATATATATACACAAAAATTATAATAAAACATATAAATAAAATACACTTAAAGAGAGTATATTTTCATGACAATGTTTTTTAAAATAGTCCCTTATATGTTAAATTGAAAGTTATTTCTGAAATAGTAATAAAGGCATTAAATTGCAAAAACTTTTACATTGTTACAAAAAATATTTAAAATAAATGCTGTTGTTTAGAATTTTCTATGCAATAAAAACAATCTGAAAAATTAAGCTGCAAAACTGTTTTCAACATTGATAATAATGAAAATTGTTTCTTGAGCACCATATCAGCAAATGACTATTATTTATGAAGGATCATATGACAATGAAGACTGACGGCTGATCAAAAAACAACAAAAAAAATTATAATGATATTTCCCAATATGACGTTTTTACTGTATTTTTGAACAATAAAAAAACATTGTGAGAATAAGAGACTTCTTTTGAAAACATAAAAAAATACTAAAAATAGAAATCACAACCCACACCTTATCATTGGAATGTATATCACATTACAAAAGAATTATGTTGCTATTGTTCTCTTGTATATTTACAGCAAACAGCACAGGTCATTATGTCAATAGCAGCATTATAACAGTGACTGGCCAACTGGCGAGTACACTTTATTTACTTGCCAAAGCCAATTTCCACTTTTCCCTTCTGACTACACTAAGTGGAAACAGATCCAGATCTGCCAAAAACCAAACCAGGACTGCACCATCAGTACAGCATCATGTTTATAGGATAAAGGCTGATTCATGAATGCTTTAAGACCAAATCATATGGTAAGAGGCTTCAAAACATATTTAATACCAGGAGATACCACCCCTGAAATCCACATTGGAGGATCTACATTGTGTGTGTCTGTGAGAGTGACAGAGAGCAGTCATGTGTGTCAAAGAGATCCAGTCTGTCCAGCCGTATCACTCGCAGAGGAAATCAGTCCTCAGGGCAACACCATCAACCAGCTGCCCACAACAGACTGTTCTGCACATTCAAATACACACAGATTCTCACACAACCCAGTGTCTTTAATTCTCATAAGCTCTCCCTCATAACTAAGCACTTGTACTTTGCTCACACTACGCAGAAATCCAATTGGATTTTCAAATCTAAATTTCCAAAATGTTTAGGTCAGAACAGTTATATTGTGTGTGAGTGAAACATGTGACAGACATTCAGGATATTTTATCATGGTTTTCCAATAATCAATTTTACTTTAGTGAAAAGCACAACAACAGTTTTTTTGTCCATTACTGCCACAGGTTTATTATAAATATTTCCTGCTACTGACACATATTTGCCAAAGGTTTGCCAAAAAATTTTTTTGTCAGTAATGGCAAAATGCTCATTGTTGCTAAAGGTTATCAAAGTTCTCGTCACAAATCAAGTCTTGACTGTCTGCACTGATGAAAGCAGATCATACAGTTTAGTCAATATCTGGTGTTTCTACATCAGTTGCCTTAGTTATGTCATAAGTGTCAATACAATGTCAAGTGACGTAAGAGAGCATGACATAAACTACAGAGGCACATCAAGCAACATAAGCATAATCTGTATTTAAACATGCATGCATGCATGCTTATATGAACTCAATCACAATTCATTACATAGCGAAAGCTAAATGTGAGTGTATATGAGTGAACCGAGACTGCTGTAGACACTACTGCACTTTGTCTATGATGTTATGGTCTGGACCAACTGTTTACTTCCAAAAATCCATATAAAAACATATAAATGAGGTTTGGATCAATTTTGTAAAAAAACATTATTATTATTTTTTTTTTTTTTTCAGTTTTAGTTGGATTTGAGTTGGATACGCCAAAAAATCAGATTTTTGCTGCATGCTGAACAAAGCCTTCACTAAACCCTATCAAAACCAATGCAACACTTCCAGACTGGATTAGCAAATAATCTTCTTCATGGCCCTTAAAGCCTGGCCTACCTCCACCCAATGTATTGATCAAGTGATTGATTATGTAACAAATTAATAACCGCTTTAGGGGAGACAATAGAACACAGATGCTTTACAAAAACAATTGCTCATTTCATCAATGCATGATTTGCCTCATCTGATGTTGTGAGCCAGTTTCACACAGTCATATAATGTTTAATAAGCAGTGCTAAAGAGGACTTCAGAAGGAAGTAACAGCTTATAACAGGAAGGATAACAAAGAAGGGGTCCAAACATGACAATCAACACAATTATTATGAGAGGAGAGAGGTCGTTCCACTAACCTCTTACCAAGAATAGCAGCCAAATCAATGTACTCAGAACTGTAGTGACTCATATTCATGTGTTCACAGGGTCAGGGAACAGTTATCTAATAATAAAGAGCCACACTTGTGAAAAAACAGTGTTAATTGTATGGATTGTGCACTTGTAGTGTACTTCAAACCTTAAAAGTGTCGTTAAAAAACTGCACTTGCTAATAATATACAGTAATAGTTATGATTAAATGTTATTAAAATGTTAAATATAATGTTAAATTATCTTAGAGTACATACTCAATAATTGTTTTAATAATATTTTGTCATGCTTTTAAGAAGTAATCTTAATTATAATTTTAACTGCATGATATTCAAATATAATTTTTAAAGTTAATAGCAACTTTGTGACTGGAAATGTGTAACTATTTAATTACATGACATACACGATTCAAATGACTTTAAATGGTTAACTAAAGATTTTAGTTCATCTTAAATCAGTACATTCAATAGTACATTCAATTTTTTTTCATAAACAATAGAAATAATTATGAAATTACAAAAAAGGTGTACTCACAAAAGCAATCAAAACAGAACCTAAATTAAACTATAAACTGTTCATTTGGTTGAAATATATTCTAATATAAAGTATATTCTTTTAAATGTATTTCCATAATAAAAACTCTGTTTGAAAGTGTGCTAAAGCATTCTTATTTTTCACTAGGGCACATAGTCCTGTGTTGGTACAGAAGTTAATCTAACCATAAATACTGAATACACAGGCAGTGTGTGAGCCATATGTGGCTGAAGGCATAAAACCCTCTTCAGATCGCTGAGTGTGGTGCTTGTGAATGGATTACTGTTCACTCAGCCACGTAACGTCTTTTCTCTAGGAGGGCAAACACCCACTACAACTGGATGTGGCAGAAGAGAGAGGATTTATGGTCCCATTCACTCTGTCCCTCTCTTCTTCCATTATATCCTCCTGTCTTTTTGTTGGCCCCAGGGGCACGGGCTGCCAGGATGTATCTGTGTATCTATTGATGACGGCCAAAGGCTGTGTTCTGCAGGCAGATGTCCTTCCTTCCACTGGGTAAAACCACAGTAAAAACCCCTCTGCTCTTTGATACCTCACCCAGACCTCCAAACATCTGCAAATCATTGGCACTGGAGATCTCAAAACCAATGCTCTGCACAACTCAACAATGTCTTTATGATCAGGCCTAAAAATAGCCTGTTCTTTACTTGCTCTGAAGTTCTAGGTGAGAAAAAGAGTCAGTATTGCTTACATATTTCCATGGAACTGATGGTGAACCATTTGTGCTACAGACATGAGTGATATGAGCTTCTTGAGGAAGTTTGCTATTAATTTGTGATTGGATTTACGTACAAAGCAGATGAAATAAAAATCCCACTGACATTGATGGAGGAAGACCAGAATATCCAACACAATCTCAAGGCAATTTGTAACTATTTTACATTTTAGTGAAATGGTGGCTAGTTTACACCCCAGTCATGGTTATTTTTAGGGGTGGACCTTCATGCTTTATGTTTTTCCAAAAATCGTTTTCATACGATTCACATTGCACAAATTCATACAAATTCGGCACCTTATAAAATAGCTATGTTTTCCCATGAAATCGGGTTGGAATATTATAGAGACTTTGTTGTGGTCACCTTGAACACACTATCAACCACAAAACAACACCCTGGCAGCCACCAACAGCACTTTATTATGGCAGCAAGCTCTGCAAAACCATGAAAGAGAACCTTCAGAAAATGTAAAAATCTGTTTCAATCTGTCAACATTTCCACACTTCCAACATCCGTGAGTTCCAACTATTATTCTTTCTTTAGTCTGTGGGTTTTCTATGAAACTCTTTGTTATTTATCAGCCTGTGCTTGCAGATTTGACCTTCAGCTCAAAAACTGAGATACTTCACACACTTCCTCCAAAGAACTTCACCTTGAACCACACTCACATTCAAAAGACAGAAATAAAGGCAGCACCGTTGTAACAAATGGGGAAAAAAAGTTTGTGATTTGTGTTATGCAGTGTGTGTAGATGTGTTTTCTGTGTGTGTGTGTGTGTGTGTGTGTGTGTGTGTGTGTGTGTGTGTGTGTGTGTGTGTGTGTGTGTGTGTGTGTGTGTGTGTGTGTGTGTGTGTGTGTGTGTGTGTGAGAAAGAGAGAGAGAGAGAGTGAGCGTAGTGTACCAGAATCCTGACCTATAGCCCGCTGTGTAAAGCTGCAGGGTTTATGCATCACTCCTCAGCAGGGGTCTTACAGCCTGGACCACTTACTTAAACATTAGCATTTCTACCAGCCATTTCCTCTCTGTAAACTCTAGAAACACTACACATGATACGCGTTCTTGCCTCTATTCTGACCCCGTACGTCAAGGGTTGTTGTGACATCATTGCTAATATATGACAACTGCACTCAACTCAACATACACATTATAAATATTTATGTCCACTTCGCAAAGACAATAAGAGCAGCATAAATGGTTGAAATACAAGGAATTTGCTTGTTATAAATGGGCATGTGGCAACAATTAAAGAATCGCCAGACCTAAAATCTGTAAACTCCTGACTTCATTGACTAATCTTTCAAAGACCAAGAGCTTATAGAAGAGGTTGATTTTTTTAAGCAATTCAGCTATAAAAGCCTCTCTCAAACTGGGGTAAAGCACACATCCCAGCAAAAACTTTGTGGCACTTCCAACACTCACAAGCAATGAGCTTTTAGATAAATCACACATTAGACAGAGGTGTGTTTGTAATTAGCTTCTTCCCAATCACTGTCCCATGAGCCCAGCATCAAGCCCAGTTAAGTACACAAAAGTGACAGTGATTTGACACTAAGTCAGACTTAATATATGGCAATGAACCAGCCATTCTGTCTACTACAGCATACAAACTGATAACCAAAATCCTGAGAAATAACGCATGAGAAGTTATCAAGTAGCCTAGTTATATGGTGCTGTTCAAGAGATATGGGCTGGGCTGGGTTTTCAGACCAAGGCTAAAGCTCATTGTAGCTGTCAATCCCAACAGGATAACGGTACTAATGCTCAGCATCCCCATCACACAAACTGCACCTCAAGCATCCTTAAACCACATAATACCATGATTTATCCCATTAGTTTCAATTTAACTTCGGCTTTTATCTTTTTCTTCAACCTCCTTTTGAGTTTATTAAAAGGTCTATCTCTTTCCCAATGCAGTTTCAATTCAGTGTGCTTCACAAACAAAAACTACATTGCCAAAACAGCGTCAAATAAACGAAATAAAATAACAAAATTGAATAATCGAGAAAAGGGGGATTAACAATAAAAGAAGAAAATTGAATAAAATATGATTAAATAACTATGAAAATAAATACAATAAGCACTTGGTAAATTAAAGAGGAATAGCCTACATTGCGAAGGTAACCTGAGTTAACCGTCATGAAGAAAGGATGAAAAATAAGACTGAGTGCGCCAATAATTGTGATATGAGCCAGCGTTTCTACAGAGATCACGGTCTCTCCATCTCTCCTCTCATCGTACCTGTTTTGAAAAAGGCATCCGTGTCTGAATCACTGGGTCCGTCCTCCGCCGCTTCAGCAGAATTCATCTTTCCACTTAGATCTCACAGTTCAAGATAACGGGAAATATATCCAGATTCAGCGCTCCATCATCTCTATATTTCTGTTTTGATGGCACAGCCCTCGATCAGAGCGACAAAGTGAAGCTCTGCATTGCCTTCTATTGTCTCCAGATGCGCCTCTCCTCCTCAGATCGCTCTTTTCGCTTCTTATGAGTCGGTTCCTTTGAACCGGTTCACCAATTGGACTGATCGATTCTTTCGCGAATTGGTCTGATACGGTCGGAGCGGTTCTCAAAATCACAATTGTTGTTTAGATCTTGTCCGACTCGAACTGAGTGAAGAGCCGCTGATCCTCGTTGCTTGGGTTGATCAATGGGGGCGCAAAGTAAGTGAATGGGGTTAAGAAATAGCTGAATTTGTGCAGGAAACAACTTATGCGTAGTGTGACAGCATCACACAAAGGGCAAAAAGATTGCAAAAATTGTAACTATTAGAAACATGTGAAATGTTTGCATCCAAAGTAGGAATCAGCATTTGTCTCTGTGGTCTTTTCAATTCGCAAAGAAAAGCAAATTAAACAGGATTTAATGTTAATCTCAATTAGTGTGGGGCAGCAAAGTTAAAAGAGAAAAAAAAATGGTAAGGCTGTAGGCCAACGTGAATTAATGTAGGCTGACTAAATAAAACAGCATAAATACGTTGCATACATTGGCAGGTATTGTTTAAAGATTTTCAAATGTTCACGTGACACTTGGGTACGGGTGTGACGTAAAAGTACCGATGAATCTATTTTTTTTTTTTTTTTTTTTTTTTTTTTTTTGAATCTCTCCATTTAAATGAACTGTTCAAAAGAACCGATTCTCGGAAATGAGTTGGACCAGCTCAACACAAAGCGGCGCGCAGGCTGAGTGTGTCAGACGGGATACAGCGAGTGAGCGAGATCCTGACAGTCAAAGCTGATGATGTCATGAATCCTGCATAATGTCAGCGGGCTTGTTGGTCACTCTTTTCCGCTCTTATAAATATTTTCTTTAAAAAGTTAATGAGTTATTTTAGAAACATAAGCATCGTTTAGATGGCTTCCTGGAGCGCAGCAGAGACTGTGTTCCCGGCTATGGATTGTATTGCCAACAATAGAGAGCAGAAGGGAAGTGTGTGTGTGTGTGTGTGTGTGTGTGTGTGTGTGTGTGTATGTGTGTGTGTGAGAGAGAGGGTGTGCCCTCCCTCTGTGAAATACCACGCCCCCTTCACTCATGCTCTTCGGGCTATTGATGAATCCTAATGCTGAGAACATGTATTTTCATAATAAATAGGAAGCACGAGTGCACGTGTGCATGTATGCATTGTGTGTACGCTCGTATGCGCTGTTACTCTTACAAATAATAAAATAAAATAAAGACATGTATATATATATATATGGGGTGGGGGGGGGGGGGGCATTAATGGTATGGTTATCATTACTTCATAGGCTATAGCTAATAATAGGGAAATTAAACAAAAAAAATTATATTTATATATATATATATATATATATATATATATATATATATGTGTGTGTGTGTGTGTGTGTGTGTGTGTGTGTATTGTAGAATTAATATTTAAAATACATTTCATAAAATTCATTTTAAAATAACATTTTGATTATTTTGAACCTTTCAAAGCAACCCGGATAGACTGGTTGTGGGGTTTCAATAGAAGGGAAAAATTGAGGATTTACTGCCCCCTGGCGAATGACACTAAATATTACAGTTGAAATAAATTATATTGGGTGGTTCACACTGTGCGCCTATTTGTTTATGTCTCAAAGGACATTTCAGCTGATGAAGTGTGCATTGCATCAAATCGTTAATTAGAACTATATAAAACTAGGTACAAAGACTCAGTATATAAAAACTATGCCAGTATGAACTGTAATAAAAGAAAGAAATAGACCCTCGTTTACTTAATTTATTCTTCATTTCTATTTTCATATATTATTTTGCCAGTTTTTGAATTTATTATGATATAAACACTTTTGTATTTAAAGGTAAGTAAATCTCGTAAAAAAATAAAAAATAAAATAAATAAAAATCACATTTCAAATCATCAAGCATACTAATAATTTCACTCAGACACATACATTTCTCTTGCAAATCATGCTTAATTGATTTATTTATTTTGGTATTCGGTTTTATAATCAAATACAGTCCTTTAATATATACATACAGTGTTTAAATATATATACAGCATATCCTGTTTTTGATCAGGACCAAAATGGGAACCTGATGTGATTGCTCAGCAAACGTCTCGTCATTTTGCTTCCAGTTCTTCCTGTTACCATGGACACTTTTGGCAGTGTATTCTACAGAGTGTGTGTTTGTGTGCGTGCGCGCGTGCGTGCGTGTGTGTGTGTGTGTGTGCCAGGAGATCTGTTGTTAGCTGACTCTAAGCGGGCACAATACCAGCTTCCTTCAGCCACCCTACAGGCCCCTGTAACTCAAACATTCAGCAGATGGTTTAGCTGTTTAAATGCCAGGATTATACAACCACGTCACACACTAGTCTATAGGTGAAATCTCTGAAAAAATACTGCAACAGTCAAATGAAATGATCATGTCAGAGTAATCTGCATTATACATATTTTTTTTAAACTAAAGGCATTTTTTGAAGTAGAAAAGTTAAGAGAGTAAATTGAACACTCTAGTGCTTATCAAGTGACTTTCTATATGCTTTGGTTTTCTCCAGCACAGTTTTCACGTCATAAAACTCCAGTATTTGGGAAGGTTAAAACGAGTGCTGACCCGCATCTGTTCGCTGTGAGAGATGAGCCATGCTGAACAGAAGCAATGACATGTTTATGGTCAGGTGTTGAGGAATGGACCGTACCAAATGGCTCCCCATGGGAGTTTAGTGTTATTGGGTGAGATGCTCAGAGAACAGTGAGCACAGAGAAGTGTTTCATCACAAACATCTGTTCACTCTTTCTCTCATTCTCCCCTTGATACAGTTGTTTTTCATTATGTTCATCACAGCAGTCTTTCCTTCTTTGTTTAATAGTGTTTTAATATATTGATGTGAATGAGTGTGTGTGTGTGTGTGTGTGTGTGTGTGTGTGTGTGTGTGTGTGTGTGTGTGTGTGTGTGTGTGTGTGCATAAAATCTTCAGTCTATTACTATAAATTCCTGTTTACATCACCAATTATGATGACTATAATGTTCAATATGAAGTACTATATGGTGACTTTAAATATTACTATAAAGTTTTAATAATCATTCTAATTCTGTGAGAATAGCAGTGTCCACACCATAATTATAACGATAACAACACAGACAAATATAGTTTATAGTCGATTTTTTTTCCAGATAATAAAGACATTGACAGCCAGGCAGAATCCACCTGACTATAAAGAGGTTGAGCATAATAAACTTATCGTTATCATCTGGAAGCTAATATAGCTATCATAGTTATCATTTGGGCTTTTAACTCTTAATCTGCACTCTCAAGGTTGACAAATCTACACAAACAACTAACCCTAACTCCCATAAATACCTTGCTCATTCATATTGATCAAAACAAGAATGTCAGTGCACAGCCAACTCTACAACAAACAGTATCTGCCGTACCATAAAAAAAAATTGTAACTTAAAAAAATGTGCTTCATGCATGTGGTAACATCTAAATTAATTGATTTACTTTTTTTAAAAAATGTAACTAGGAAATCAAAGCCCTCTGACTGTATACTGCAACCAGGTCTCTTACCTTTTTAAAATGTAAATTTAGAAACTGTTGTGCCGCCATGGGTCTCTGTGTCTCTGTATTGAATGTACACTGTGCTGAGTGAATCAATTCTTAAAAGCAAACTTGAAAAAAAACTGCATTCATATAATATTACATGTTAAAGTACATTAAACATTTTAAATAATTATGTTTTAATAATCTTTTGTCATGCTTTGAAGTACAACTATTTTGATTTTGACAAATATTTTAAATGTACTGAATTACTAATTCATCATTGTATGTAAATACAAATTTATTTAAATACAAGTTCCAATAGAAATTACACTAAAGTACATTGTAATTTGCTATAAATGCTTGTCAGTACATTCGGCAGTACACTAATTGTACCATGTTTCATGTTACATGTTTCAAATATAATAGAAATATTAGCAAAATTACATGTAAAGAAATATGTCCTACTTTCAGTAAAATGATTGAAACGTTTCAGCTAACTGCTTTTAATATAAATTTAAGCTTTTTAAACTATTTATTTAAACTTCAAAATTCTTTATTTAATTGCAATGAGCATGCAGTTAAGCATCAAAAACGTTACATTCATTACACACTTTTATTTTTCTTATTACATTATTCTGTAATAAGTACTCTTTTTAAAAGTATGCTTAAAGTGTACGTTTTTTTTCAAAAGGGTCAGCTTCAGATTATTCTTCCACAATTCATTCATGTTTAAAACTTGGTATTTTGTACTTTTTGACAAACAGGGTGACTATGAATTTTTGTTATAGGCAAAGAGCTGTGTAAAAAAACAACAACATCAGTGTGTGTATAATGACAGATTTTTACTTTACATTACTGTATGAAAGTAACATCAGCAAGTTACCATGGCTGTTATCAGATGTAATCAAACCTGGCAGCACTGCTGACTCAGGCTGGAAATCTCTGTGGGAACTGCAGTGATAAGTAGATAAATGAGAATCAAACCACTAACCACAACGAGAGCCAACAGGAAGACAATTAAATCTGAACTGTGGAGCCTGAAGATACAAGAAAGAAATCCCAGTGCGCTGAAGTCCCAATAGGGACATCGAGTCAAAGCTTTCTTTGTTCCCTAGTTGGTTTTCTTAGTTACTGTTTATTATCACCTGTGTCTTGTTCAGTTCCCTTGCTAATGGCAATTTGGTTAGTGTTTATACTTCTCCTGTTTTTCTGATGAGTTTATTCTTTTTAGCTACACTGTAGTTTTTTTTTTTTTTTAATGTTTTTAATTTTTTATTATTATTATTATTATTATTATTATTATTATTATTTTTTACTAACTTGCAATGTAACTGACTGCTCATGTAGGGAGTTTAACTCTTTTTTTTACCCGACGATTCTATATCAGAAGTAGACTGCATTTTTATACTTTTTGCATACTTTTTTAAAAGGATACTTCAAAAGGCTACTTTAAAGAATATACTTAAGTGCAAACAGAATGCATTTTTATTTCCTTATTTCCAATTATATGTTAATTGATTAAATGAAATTGTATTACAGTTGGACTTTAGAGTGCTGGATTTTATGTGAACTTTATAGTTTATCTTTATGTGTAATTGCATAATTTTATTGTCTTTAAAATATGGTTAAAGTGTACTGCTGAACACTCTCAGAAAAAAAGGTCCAAAAGCTGTCACTGGGCTGGGGTGGATCCTTTTCAAAAGGTACATGTTTGTACCTTATTCAACCTTATAATGGGAGCCTTAAAAGTTATATATTAGTATCTAAAATTCAGTACATTTGTCAACACATCAAAATAAATGTTCAAAATATGTAAAAAACACTTATAAGATTTGAAGTGCACTTCAAATTCAGTACAGTTAAACAATTATTTTTGAGGTGAATAAAGAAAACAAATTTGCTATAGATTTTATATATATATATATATATATATATATATATATATATATATATATATATATATATATATTATACATTTGTTCTAATCTTTGTTATAATAAGAGGATACTTGCAGAAGTCAGTGCTGAACAAAACTTCAGTGTATTCTGACTAACTGCAACATTTCTAATTGACCATCGCATTCAAGAAATAAACAGATACGCCTGTGAACACCCCACAAGTTGACAGGATTGGGTTACATGTTTGTGATGGCAGGAAATGGGCGATTTTGAGACTGTCTTCGGTACACTGCAGTTTTAAAGAGAACATGCTGAACAATGGTGTTGGTTGATGAATTAGGCATATTACAAACACCAGAGTCACATGTAAACAATGTTAAAAACTTAATTTTCACCACAGGGGGTCTTTAAATAATTCAGCATATGAAAATTTAATTAAATACTAAAGCCATAACTATACACTTCTGCCATGATTTACCCACTCTCATTTTTGAGTGAACTGTCCCTTTAAATGTACAGAAATGCTGTACAATCCTCTATCAGTCCATCCCTTATCCTCTCTTTTTCAGGCAGATGTTTTGTCTAGGGTTCAGGGCAGTTCTTCCAGAGAGTGTTTACTTTCTGTTTCCTGTGGGTGCTTTATGTCCCTCGAAGTGTAGCCGATGCATCAGGAGCCTCCTCTTACTGGAACACATTTGTAGATAAGACCCTCCACACGCCTATGTTTACAATAAACACCCAAATAATGTAAACTACAAGCTTTCAAAAGAGAGTACATTTGGTGAAATCACATTCTTTGAGGGTGCATTTGGCAGGTTCTTTATTGCTGTGCACATTGTTTGAATTTCTTTAAATCCTCCAGGTGGCGCAACAGTTTCCTCAGTGAAGATTCTGAAGAACTCTGTATATCTGTACATCATCAGCCGGTTTATGAATGTCTCCACTTTTTTCTATGTAAGTGCAATGCTTGTCGATGTAAGTGCAATCTCAATTTTTGTATGAACTATTCCTTTAATTGTCATGTATTCATTATCAATGGCTGACCGCTCCTTCACACCAACAGAGATCTGTTTTATCAGTTTGTACACTGATATATTGAAGCCGTCATTCAGAGTCTTATGTTCCATGACACACAGTCACTTCTGTTTTTTGCACTAGCCTTTCTGTACTGTCATTAGTCAATGTCGACAGGAAGGACCATATCGCTGGCGATGTTCTCATGTAGGAGACTTCAGCAGGTGTTTTCTGTATTCAGAAGAACCTAAGTCAAAATCCATACACAAACCCAAACACACAGAGACATACACAAGATGGCCATTCCACATGTTACAGGCGATCTATAGCCTGGCGCTCTCTATCCTGCCACACATCAGATCCAAGAACATATATTTCTCACAGTAATATTTCTTTCAAAGTCTCTCATTATTGAGCCAAAGGCAGCAGGACTTGGATTATGCTTTGTTGACAGTCTGGTAGCCAATCAGTGTTACTGTGCAGAGCCAGATGTTGGGTTTGTGTAGTGGGCAGCTGGTTAATATAGGGGGGTTGTTAAATACCTGCCATGCATCAGTCTTTATGAGCTGTTTGCACTGAAACATGTGCAGTACCCTGGTATATTTGGCCATGCGTCCATCAGCCTTGCTTTCACTTTCAGTCTTAATCTGTGTTGATGTACTGCTGACAGATGAGATGAATTTTCTATGGATTTCACAAACTTTTAAATCTTTCCAATCAAACAGTATAAATAGTAATTTTGTTAAAAATAACTGTGAAAATGTTTTCTGACTGAATATTTTAAAATGCTGTTTATTCCTGTGATGCAAAGCTGAATTTTCAGCACCATTACGCCAGTCTTCAGTATCACATGATCCTACAGAAATCATTATAACATGCTAATTTACTGCTCAAGAAACATTTCAAATTATTATCAGTGTTGAAAAGAGTTTTTCTGCTTGATTTTTTAAAATTATTTATTTATTTTATTTTTTATTTTTTGGGGGGTGAAATCCCTGATACTTTTTGTCAGGGTTCTTTGATGAATAGCAAGTTTAAAAGAACAACATTTAGTGTCAACATTAAGTCTTTATACTGTCACTTTTGATCAATCAAAGGCAAATTCAAAAATAAAAAATATTACTGACCCCAAACTTTTAAATTCATAGTGTTTTATATGCATAATACTAATACATAACCATATAATACTATAATAAATACTGATCACACTTTATTTTATTTTAAGTTCCAGTTCTCACTATTAACTAATATTAACTATGACTTTTGTCTCAATAAACTCTGCTTATTAATAGATAGTGAGGTAGTTGTTAAGTTTAGGTATAGGGTAGAGTTAATATATAGAATATGGTCATGCAGATTAAGACAATAATACTGTATGTACTTTATACTAATAAATAGCCAAATATGCTATGCAGGCTAATAAGGACCTAAGTGAGAACTGGTTCCTAAACTAAAGTGTTACCTAAATACTGCTTTATATACACATATCCAAAGGAAGCCTTAGGTAAAAATATTGCATAACAAATGAAAAACATGTACTATATTCACATTCCTCTGGCTTTAAAGGAAAACAGAAAAGCAGTAAGACACACATCTCATTTTTAGTGTGTGCAGTGTTCAGTCCTCCCCCTTCAACTCGTAACCCTACGACCAATGAGGAACTCTCAGCCTGTGATGTTAGGATTCATGCCAGCCAGTTCGGTGCCGACAGGGAAAACACGTTGAGAGCAGATCAGAGTCAGGACAGCGAGTCTGGACGCGCTCTCGCCACTGTGTCCCGCTGAACTCCTGTGAATGACAGACACGCAGCAGACGGACACTAATCTCTCCAGAGTCCAACACGGCTGTCTGGGTGAGTTTGCTCTGACTCTTTATGTCCTCAGCTTAATATGGGATGACGTTTACCTGTAAGAAATGTTAATCTTACACTCAGATTTTGGTACATCATCTAATGCACTTTTTGAATGGAGACTGAGTACTTTCTCTGAGAAAGTTTGACTTGACTTTTTTTATTTTATATTTTTATTTTTTTAGTCAATAAGAGTTCTTTATTGTTTTACATAAGTTGTTCATTATAAGGTGAAAAGTACATCGTTATGCTGTTTTGTGACATAGTGAGTTTTAGAATAACTGTACAGTTTAACTGTGTCCCCAAAAGTCACTTAAGTCAGACTTAAAAATATCAAATGTTATTGCAAACACTTCCAGTGTTAGTGGATCATGTCTATGGTTAATGCGATTCTCTACACCTGTGTATACACATAAAACAAAAATAGCAGTTTCTTAGAAAAAAATAAAAAAATAAAAACCTTTTAAAGTACCATAAATCCGTGACCATTTTTTCTCTTGTTGTAGTCTGTGAGAATTGAATTCATACATACACTAAAAATCAACAAAACACCAGCTGATTAAAAGTAATTGAAGCAACAAAAAAAAATTAATAAAAAAAAAAGGGATTAAGAAAATTAGTTAAGAGACCAGGTCCAGCATCATAAATGCTTGCTTTGTTATTTAGAATCTAGTACATTTTTAAGTGTGAAAAAAAGTGCCTACATACAGTCTGAGAAGATTACACTGCAAACAATGTTTATTTTGATGAACACGCAAAATATGAGGATGTCACATACAATATACTGTAAGAGGTATATCATGTGGTCACATTTCCAGTTGTTCCACATTCTCATGTATAATTACTCCTAATCAACATAAATGTGACGTTTATTCCAGTCGGATGTCTTTGATCCAAAGCTGTGGTTAAATTTCCAGAACAGGAAAAGTGTCCCATGATGTACAACAATGCCCATGAGGATGAATGAAGCCTCAGTTTCGTGAGGTTAATGAATAGACTTTTACCCTTTATTAAGTTTATTATGTATTAAGGGTGAGGTGTATTAGAGGGCGTTACTTTCTATAAAGCCCCTTCCTGCTGTCTTTTTTCCTGAACTATGACTGGTGTGACGATCAGTTTTTAGCTTCCCCTCCCTCTCTCTGTCTCCACCCTCCAGATGTGTTAGATTCAGTGCTTTAAATGGTCATCTGCAGGTTAGGTGCTGCTCTTTATTGTGTTTCAGAGCTGGTGTGATCAGAGGACAGCGACAGGCTCTTTCATGTCTTATCTGTATATGTTCAGAATCTTGTGAGCGAGTCAATGAACACAATTGTTTCCTCTTGTTATGTGTAGACAAATCTATACAAAGTGTTAGTGCAGCTGGCTGAAATTACATTTAACTAGACACCTCACTACCAGTTTATGTTTTCTGACAGGACAGAGCATTTTTGGGGCTTGATTACATTGTTTTACCTGAGGCAGAACCACACAACAGAGAGCATGTTTAAACCTCGTACCCTCATCTTCAGTTGTTTGTTGAAGAACAGTCGTACTACATCTTTTATTATTATTATTATTATACCAGCTTCTATAATTATACAACTCTATGTCTCGGATAACACATAAAAGATTTTGTTGTTATTATTTATCCAAAAGCAAAGGAAGCCAAAATGCTGAAAACTTGACTGAGCCTTGTTCTGCTCTCTAGTTTCCCTATCGAATCAGAACAACATTTGGATACATTATCAGTTGTTGTCATCAGTCTGAATAGAATTATAAGACCATTTCTGAACAATTAGAAAACAAACATTGTTTATTTTCTGCATTCTTCTGGATGATTTACAAACAGAGAACACTGATGAAAATGGAAAATTCCTGTCTTTGAAAATTCACACCTTGGTGTGTGTGTGTGTGTGTGTGTGTGTGTGTGTGTGTGAGGGAGAGAGAGAGAGAGAGAGAGAGAGAGAGAGATCAAAAATTGACAGACATTTTTGATGTTACAAAAGATGTCATTAAAAAAATGTATCATGGTTTCCCAAAAATATTGCACAGCACAACTTTTTTTCACCATCGATAATACTAAGAAATGTTTCTTGAGCAGAAAATCTGCAGACTGGAATGATTTCTGAAGGATCTTGTGACACTGAAGACAGAAATAATGATCCTGAAAATTCGGCTTTGACATCACAGGAATAAATTGTATTTTAAAGTATATTAAAATACAACACAGTCTAAACTGTAAATTGTATTTTACTGTATTTTAATCAAATAAATGCAGCCTTTGTGAAGATGACTTTAAAAAAACATTGGGTTACACTTTATATTAGGTGGCCTTAACTACTATGTACTTACATAAAAAAATAAGTACAATGTACTTATTGTGTTCATATTGTATTGCAAAACACTTTTGCTGCTATTGAGGGGGGATATGGGTAAGGTTAATGTAAGTACATAGTAGTTAAGGCCACCTAATATAAAGTGGGACCAAACATTGAAAACTCTTATTCAAACTATTGACTAGTAATGTACTTTAAAATAATATTTTAATATTTAATTTAATGTTAAAAACATTTTTAAAAAGTCTAACCAAACCTAAAACGTTTGAATGGTAGCGTATGTTCTTTAGCAGCTCTGGTTTGCGTTTTTAAAGTTACATTTGAACAATTCACAATATTTGTAGAACAATGTAATGAGAACAGACTGAACAGTCATTATACTCACAGTGTTTCTCCACAAACACTTCAAATCTACTGTCAAACACTGTGCTGCATGGAAGGGTGACGATTTGGCCTTGTTTTGCTGCCAAAGGTTCCCGAGACCTTGCTGTCATCAAGTCACCCATGACCTCCCTCTTTATACTAAAGTACCCAAGAGAAAAATATGATGTCATCTGTCTGATGGCCAAAACTGATGATCCCAAGGACAACGGACAATTCAACAATTGAGGGAGATGGAATAAACATTGAAAGATGAAACATTCATTGAAATATTCCCTCTCTTGGCCATTTAGGAGATTTGTAAAACATTATATCCAAAGTGTCACTTGTTTACTCATTCAGAGCTGAAATATCAGACCGCAGCACACTGATTTAATATTTTATGGACTAATCATGCTTTGAGGATTGATTTGGACTGATATCATCTTCTTGACATTTGTTTTATAGGAATATCATACTAATTTGTAATCACGCTTATGGTTCTAATTATAATTAGATTTTACTTAAATGTTGAGTTAACAGTTAATGAACCAAGAGCCTCTGTATGTGGCATCCAGGAACAATGTGTTGCAGAGAGAGTGAGATATGTGCTATCTCATTCTTTCACAGTGACCTCACTCAGTTCAGGTCTTTAACCTGTGCTGTGGATGAACAGACACCTGTGTGTGAATTAAATTCAATTAAATTCAAGTTTATTTGTATAGCGCTTTTCACAATACAAATTGTTGCAAAGCAGCTTTACAAAAAATCAAAACGTTTCTACAATATATTTAGTAGTAATTTATCAGTGGTGACTATGTCAAGTTGATGTACATATAGCAGAAATGTACGGTAAAAATCAGTATCAGTATCAAATCAGTAATGACGTAATCAAACAGACGATGAACACTATTAACAGCAATGATTATATGTTCCAATCAAACTTATAGCAAAATTTGGTAGTTCTGTATGTTGTTTCAGGGTTGGCATCATCTCTTCTCAGGTGTTCTGGGTCCAGACTGAACCTTGTGTAATGGCAGAAACAGAGAAAGAAATAGAGACATAATTAGCATAGCTGCTGTTCCAGCCAAGCAAAAATGATTTGTTCAACCCATGCTAAAGAATAATAATGTGCATTTGATCAGATATAACTGCAGTACAAGATTGTGAGATGCATTATCTGAATGCTTGGCTAAAGAGATGTGTATTTAATCTATATTTAAACAGAGAGAGCCACAAACATTATCAGGAAGGTTGTTCCAGAGTTTGGGAGCCAAATGCAAAAAAGCTCTACCTCCTTCAGTGGATTTCGCTATCCTAGGTACTACCAAAAGTCCAGAGTTTTGCGACCTTAGGGAGCGGGATGGATGATAGCATGATAGAAGACTAGTTATGTATGCAGTAGCTAAACCATTAAGGGCCTTGTATTATTTATATTACTTAATATTACTTAAGTAGTAATATTTTGTAACTGATACAGAACTTAATAGGTAGCCAGTGCAGAGACTGTAAAATTGGTATAATAAAATCTAGTGTATGATTAAAACAATGAGTGGGCCCGTTGACATGTTGCTTGACTCCAAAAGAGTTTATTAGGTCAGTAAACGCAAGTCCTAATGCATAATTTGTATTATCAACGTGAATGTTAAATCTCCGACAATTAGCGCTTTACTGACATTAACCAGTAGGTCTGAGAGGAAATCTGCTAATTATTTTAAGAAATCAGTATACGGCCCTGGTGGTCTATACACAGTAGCCAGAGCAAGAGATAGGAAAGATTTATTTTGCGTATCTGACAGTGTAACATTAAGCAGAAGTATTTTGAATGAGTTTCGAATAAGGTTTTGTTAATTTATTTTGTATTTTTCTGGTTTAATCATGATCAGATTTTTTCTAGATCCTGCATTAAATTTATATTTTGGCCTCACTATTCAGGGAACAGACACAGTCTTTATAGATTGGACAGCACAAGTACTTCTGTCATTTAAGTGGGTAGAATAAAAGTCACCATAGCAGTAATTTGAGAATTGGCTTACTTGTCATATAGCGCATAGCATCCTGGAGATGTTGTCCGACAAGTGTTCCACTTCGACTATGCTGGGGTGCAGGCCATCAGCACAGAAAAGCCCAGGACGCTCCCAGAAAACATTCCAATTATTAACAAAGAGCAGTTTCTGTTCTTTACACCATGACAATAACCATTAGTTTAAAGCAAAAAGTCTACTGAACCTTTCGTGTCCTCGTCAATTCGTGGAAAGCGGTCCTGACACGATGATTGTCGTCGCGGGCGATGTGCTGCGTACCGTCTCAATCAGGCTCCTGAAGTCCCTCTTCAGTGTTTCCATCTGCCGCATCTTGGTGTCATTCAATCCCGTGGGAATCACAACAGCTGCAACTCTCTCGTTGCCCTTCAGGATCGCAGGTACCTGCGCAGAAACATCGAGAACACGAGCACCAGGGAAACATTGAGTGTGCACTTTACCTTCAGCTAACGTAGTATGGACGGGCCAGACAAAGGAGTCTCCCACGATCACAGCGTCACATTCCGTCTCGCAGAGTGGAGCGAAGCAGTTCCGGGTGAAGATCTGAAGACCGGAGGCGGAGGAGGGGGAGAGGTCATTGCCCTGGGCTTGGCTCGCGTCTTCTGCTGCTGGTGCTCCCCGGGTCCATGGTGTCTCGGCGCCGGAGCGAAGGACATCTGGGAAGATCGCGTCCTGGGTGCACGGGGCCTGTGCAAAGAAACACATGGAGTAGAGGTGGTAGGAGTGTTAGTATCACGCTGTGTACTTACCCTGGACTTGTGAGCGTCAGCCCGGGATGTTTCCAGTGTGGCTCTCCACTCCCTCAACTGGGCCTGCTTCTCTACCAGGTCGCGGATCTGCTTCTCTGCGGCTTCCAGCTCGAGCTGCACCGAGTTCAGCTCAAATGCGTCCTCACCTGCACTCAAAGGTAGACACAAATCTGCCATTATAGCAAGTAACAGTGAGTAAAACAATGGTGATATGTGTGAATAGAGTATTAGCAATGTAAGCGAGATTAGCGGCAACCATGCTGGCGATGCTAACGGGCTATAAGCTACAGTAATAACGGACTCAGCAAATCAAAATAAAACGCTTGTTACATATGTAACTGTGGTTCTGTGAATTCCGGATGACCGCCAGAGGCAGTGCTAAGCACTAGTGGATAATCACTGCGCCAGCTAGATAGGTCGAGAAAGAAATACCAACAGAGTCACGTCATGACGTAGACCGAGGATATAAACCACAGCTTTCTTGCACATTCTGAATAGCGAGAAACTCTGGCGGTCATCTGGAATTCACAGAACCACAGTTACATTCGTAACTAGCATTCTGTTTCATTCCTCCTGACCGCCAGAGGCAGTGCTAAGCACTAGTGGATGACACATACCAACACAGTCATGAGGAATGCCACCCACCTGCAAACATCAAGAATGCTACAGAAGGACTGCAGAACTCACATCATGGGAGGCAGACACGTTGACCTTGTAGAACCATGCAAAGGTACATGGAGAGGACCAGGTAGCAGCTGCACAGACCTCCGCCAAGGAAACTCCCCGTAAAGTGGCCCAAGATGAAGAGACAGCCCTAGTAGAGTGACAAGTAACACCCACTGGTAAAGGTTGATTAGAATTATTATACACTAGCTTTATCACCTCTACAATCCAACGTGTTAGTTGTTGCTTAGACAAAGCAGTGCCCTTGAGTACCTCACCATAACAGACAAATAATTGATATGTCTGTCTGAAAGAAGCAGTAGACTTAACATAGCACCTTAAAGCTCGTACAGGACACAGCAGATGATACCTCCCCCCACCTGCATCGGATGGAGAAAAAGGAGATTGAAAAGCAGCCAGATGAATAGACTGATTCACAAATTCTGGTGACAAGACCTAAGGAAAGCAGGCCTGATTAGGCCGAGGAATGACTCCAGAATCCTCTGGTAACCAGTGTAAGCATGATTCACTCACTGACAGGGCATGAAGCTCACAAACGCGTTTAGCAGAAGCAATGGCTAACAGAAAAGACACTTTCAAGGACAACCACTTAATATCCACAACATCCAATGGTTCAAATTGTGGTGTACAAAGAACCTCTAGAACAAGTGGAAAATCCCAAACAGGAAAGGGAGTAGAACGAACAGGCTTTAAACGCCTTGCTCTCTTCAGAAAACTACATACAAGGTTGTGAGACCCCAAGGATGCACCATCGACCAGGCGTGATAAGAAGATATGGCATCAACATAAACCTTTAAGGTAGAAGACGCCTTGTTTCCATCTAACAGATGCTGCAAAAAACTCAAAACTTTTGGTACAGTACAATGAACTGGGTCAAGTCCTTGAGCCCCACACCAAGATGAGAAAATCCTCCAATGAGCAGCATAAAGCGTGTTACCAAAGGTGTTCAGAACTGCTGGCTCACAATCAGTTAACTGAGAAGTGGACCCACTGGCCAAACCCAAAGCTGAAGCTGAGCTGGGTGCCAAACACAGCCATTCAGCTGAGAAAGGAGGTTCTGTCTGATGGGAAGCTGCCACGGCTCGCCCTGTAACAGACTCAGAAAAAGAGGAAACCATGTAAAGACACAAGATACGCGTCTGTTGTAAAGATGCAAGAGACCTAGTGCCACCCTGGTGATTCAAATGAAAGACTGTTGACGTGTTGTCAGACCGGACAAGCACATGGTGGCTGTGCTACCCCCATCCTGTTAGTGAATTATCGGTTGTGATCACTTCTTGACGAGAAGGCACCACTCCCAGTGGCACTCCAGCCCTCAGAAATGTTACCCGTTTCCAGGGTTTCAGTGCTCTGACATAAGCAGCAATCATTCGATGGAAATGTCTCGTTGAGTCTAGCCTTAAGCTATTGCTCCACCTCTGAAAAGGAAGCAATTCTAAGGGAATCACAGATGTGGCAACAGCTAACATCCCCATCAGTTGTAAAAGGACACCATAAGGTATCCTTGCCCCCAGACGGAAACGAATCACCAACTGAAGACTACTGTCTGCCCGAGTGTGTGATGGTGTGGCGGACATTGTGACAGAATGTTATTTCTATGAAGGTTATAGCCCAGCTTCTGTATATGCTCCAGAACAATCTTGGTATCGCATAAAGCACACACTCTTGTTGGGGCGCAGAGCAGCCAATTGTCCAAATAGGGCAGAATCCTCATGCCCTTGGACCAAAGAGGAGACAGGGGAGCAGCCATATCACCCTGTAGCCCAAGACTGGTTACTCACTGAAGCTAAGCAGGGTTGAGCCTGGTCAGTACCTGGATGGGAGACCTCCTGAGAAAACTAGGTAGCTGTTGGAAGAGGTGCTAGTGAGACCAGTAGGGGGTGCTCACCCTGTGGTCTGTGTGGGTCCTAGCGCCCCAGTATAGTGATGGGGACACTATACTGTAAAAAGCACCGTCCTTCGGATGAGACGTTAAACCGAGGTCCTGACTCTCTGTGGTCATTAAAAATCCCAGGATGTTTTTCGAAAAGAGTAGAGGTGTGACCTCGGCATCCTGGCCAAATTCGCCCATTGGCCTCTGACCATCATGGCATCCTAACAATCCCCATATCTGCTGATTGGCTTCATCACTCCTCTCCACCAGTAAGCTGGTGTGTGGTGGGCGTTCTGGCGCACTATGGCTGCCGTCGCATCATCCAGGTGGATGCTGCACAGTGGTGGTGGATGAGGAGACCCCCCCCCCCCACAATGTAAAGCGCTTTGAATGCCTAGAAAAGCGCTATATAAATGTAAGTAACTAATTAATTATGCATCTCGTAAAAACACGAAGAGCTAGAGATTCTGAACTGATAGACTTGACCCTGAAAACTGAATCTCAGAAACTTCTTGTGGTGGGGAGCAAAGGGGTCATGGAAGTAAGCATCACTCAAATCTATACTCGCAAACCAGTCTCCTTTCATCACAGATCGAAGAACGTCAACTGTGCGCAACATTTGAAAACAAAGACACCTTAGGAACACATTGAGACATCGAAGATCCAGAATTGGTCGGAAATCGCCTTCCTTTTTTGGAACAAGGAAGTATGTTGTGTAAAAGTCATCCTTCTGTTTTAGAGGGGTAACTTTTTCTATGGCTCCTTTCAACAACAGCGAACGGATTTCTATGGAAAGGGCCATTGAACTGGTTGCATCTTTGACGACTGTCGGAAGAATTCCTGAAAATTTTGGAGGCCTGCAAAGAGTATCCCCTGTTCAGAGTCGTCAGAACCCAGGGGTCGGATGTTGATTTTTCCCAGGATGTTGATTTTTCCCAGTATTGTAGATGTTGTGCAGTGAAACGGCCGACTGCTGGCACAGAAACTTCAAGGTTTTGGGTTTCTGCCCTTTAAACCTGTGGGGGACATTGACATGGCCCCTCTTGATGGTGGCGGGGAAAAGGGTGGCACAACTGAGTCTCTTCGGCCACTCTATGTCGCTGTGGCATCTGAAGTTGAGGACCGCTATGGTGACGCAACCACTGCTCTGAGCTCAAGTAACATAGGTGAGCTGGCGTCAATCACATTCTGAACAGATTTATCAAGACCCAAACGAGCCACCGCCATCTGCAGAATCAAAAGAATGTCATCAGGAGAAGATTGGCCTGCACTAGATGAATGTACAGACCCACCGCTTGAACCACCAGCAGCAGACAGGCTGGAGAGAGCATCTTGTGGGGTGCCAGGCTGCATGGCAGGTTCCACCAACTTCATCAAGGAAATGTGAATTAGATGCACTCATGGACAGAACGTCTAAATCGATACTATTCGGAGGTTGGAAAGCAATCTCGTTCACCGAAGTGTTCTCAGTAGGCTGATGCTGGGGGTTGGAAAGAATGAAGAAGACGTTTCAGGTTTGCCATCTCTGAAGAAAGAGTAGCAACAGTCTTTGATAGTGAATTTTCTGACTGTGGTAAAGATTTCTTTTTGGTTGGCAGAGCGCCAGCAGCTGCTGATGTGCAACGTTTTTGAGCCTAAATATGTGGCGCCTAAATATGATTGTGTAAGGCTAGCAAGCGAGTCAGGATCTTGCTCTGCAAGACAAAGCTGTCTTTCTGACAGCAGCAGCATGGCACAATGCAAACACGGATCACTCAACACTTCTTTCAGATGCTGAATCCCCAAACACGACGGGCAGCGATCTTGTCCGTCGTCGGGAAGAAGTGTGTTCGGACACAGTTTGCAGCTCAGTGGGAAAACAGTTATATGAGAGCTGTGCTATTATACACATGCTTGACTATGCTATTTGATATTAGAAGTTAATATATTTTAAATTTATAAATGCAAATGTGTAAGTTTCAATAGAAATGAAATAGTTTAAATTTTGATTTTAGATTTTAGTTTACATTAAATGCTTTCCAGGACATAGATACAGTACAATAAATGTAATCAAGAAATTACATATAGAGATGTACTTATTTGAAAAAACAAACAAACAAACAAACAAAAAAACTTAAAAGTCAAGTTATTACTTTTTTCCACAAACACATTTCTCCTTTATTGGTCATGTAATGTAGCCATGTATTTTGACAAACATTTTTTCAAACACTTGAATCACAATAATTTCAACATATAGTAGATGCTTTACCAGTGCCAAGTGGTTTTGGAGGGCTCTTAACAGTGTGCAATATTTTTTTTCCTGTCTGCTGCCTTTGAAATGTTTGAGACTGTGCATGTTCTTGTGACACCACCAGCCAATCACTGTTGTCATGGCGTTATTTTTCTGCGGCTCAAGTCACATGGCATTTGCTTTACATTACTGGATGTAACTATAGTCCAGATTAAACATTCGTAACCAGGTGAAGAGTGAATTCAGTAAATATATCACCATAACAGTTACTATATTATTCTGATTTTTTGATCCACAGATCATGATATTTTGTGAAACGCTATCATATCCTGAAAGTCCTGGCCTCACAGACTGCAGATAATATCATTAATGTGTGTTTGTTGAATCAGGTCATTATTGACTGGGAGCCATTCTAAACAGCATCAGCTCAACACACACATTGAGAGTCAGTGGAATATGTACTGTGCAGTGGTAAACTGATAAAGCTTTGGCTCTGTTCATGTTATCAGTGTCTCAACAGACACCCAGAAACAAAAACATATGCCTAACTGCAGCTGTGCTGATAATACACCATTATTTTTAAAGAATGGCATGTTTACAGTCACATACAAATACACCTGACCATATACGGCCATATAATTTACCAGCGTGCTGGTTAGAAATTCAAATTTTGTAGATGTGCATCCATACAGTATTAGCTTCAAGTCTTTTGTGCTGAATATGTACCAGCTAGTTAATATGCAGTGGTTCTCAGTTGATTAGTGACCAGATAGGGTCATGAACAGCAGCTAAATACAATGCACCTCATGTTGCATTTGTCTCTCATTGAGTATTATCCCTGTAAACTCGGTTGGAGAGTTCTTGCTTTTGTTTACACCAAGTCTGTTCATGCCATGCCAAGCCATGCCCAAGTCAAGTCTTATTTCAAGTCAAGTCTTTGTTTATTGTTTGGTCACTTTTGGGATTTAAATAAAGCAGCATTTGGGTTCTTTTTAACTCCCCTCCAGTGGACTCACTACAGAATACTCGCCAAACCATAAACCCAGCAGTTGCCCTCCTTGGACTACATCATGGTAACCGATCCATGGAGGATTATGTTGAGGAATTTTATGTTGAACTGTGCTACCAGGTGGACTTTAATGACATTGCCCTCAAAGACATTTTTCAGTATGGATTAACTGGAGAAATTTCACGTTTAATGCTACGTCAGACCCCTCACTGGACTCTTGAACAATACATTGACTTTGCTTTGAGGGTGAGTGGCTCTGCTTTTACTGTGGGGATTGCGGATGAGGAACCCTGCTATTCCCCAGTATCTGCCACACCAGAGTATTTGCACATCATGTCTGAAATTATTCACGTCACGTCAGAGTCTACGGAGCCCACTCGCGTCACGTCAGAGTCTTCGGAGCCCACTCACATCACGTCAGGGTCTACAGAGCCTGCTCACACCATGCCGATCAAGCCTGAACCTGCTAACGTCATGTCTGCCAAGCCAAAGCCTGCTAACGTCATGTCTACTACTCCAAAGCCTCTTCACGTCATGTCTGCCAAGCCAGAGCCTGTTCACGTCATGCTGCCCACTCAAGAGACTCTTCACAACATGGCTGCTACACAAGATGAGACTGATTGACAGTGTGATGGATCCACCTCTGATGTCAGTGCGAGCAGCTGGCATACCAGTGGTCTCTACACTTTCAAGCCTCACAGACTCAACACACCCAAGCCGGCAAGCACGCCACTGTCTACTGGGCTGCCCGTGATGGCAGTCACCATTTTGAGTGTGTGGGTTGCACATTGCACTACTGAGGCCTCTCCTGTCCACGAGTCTGTCCCAGAGGCCTTTCCTGTCCACGAGTCTCTCCCAGAGGCCTCTGCTGTCCACAAGTCTGCCCCAGAGGTCTCTCCAGCCCATGAGTCTGCCTCAGAGGTGGTGGCATCCGGTGCAGAACCTCCAGTGGTGGAGGCTTCTGCTGCAGAAGTCTCTGACTGCCCTATCTCGGCCAAGGAAGCTATTTATGAACTCACAGTCTGTCCTGTCATGGCCAAGGAGGCCATTCATGAGCTCACAGTCTGTCCTGTCATGGCCAAGGAATGTTGGCCCATGTCACTGCCAAGGAAACCAAGAATGAACTTTCAGTCTTGCCTGTCGCGGCCACGGAGGCTGCCTTTGAACCCCTTGTCTTGCCTGTTATGGCCTAAGAGGCCGCCTGTCAACTGTCTGCTCCGGCCATGGAGGCCACCTCTGCTTGTCACGTTACTGTCAAAGGCTGTTTATGCTTAGCCATGATCTTCTGCTCCACTGCGGTGGTCACCAGCTTCACCTACTCCACCGTGGTGGTCCTCTGCTCTGCCGTGGTGGCCCCACGCGCTGCCGGCTCCACCCTGGCTCTCTGCTCGGCCAGCTCTGCCTCTGTTCCATGACCCAGGTCCTCCAGTGCTCCACAGTCTGTCACTGCTTCACGGCCCAGGAGCCGTCAGGAGCCTTGGGGGGTGGGGGGATCTCTCATGTCTGTTTTGGGGTTTTGTTTCATGTTCATTGTTTTCATGTCTCTTATTTTGTCATAGATCCTGTCTAATCATGTGATTCCCTTAATTCTTATGTATTCCTGCCTAGTGTGTGTGTCATGTTCTGATTGGTTGCTTTAGTCATGTGCCTTGTTTCCCATTGTGTGGTTTGTGTCATGTGACCCTCTATTTATAGACCTCATGTTGCATTTGTCTCTCGTCGAGTATTATCCCTGTAACCTCTGTTGGAGAGTTCTTGCTTTTGTTTACGCCAAATCTGTTCATGCCATACCATACCAAGTCAAGTCTTTGTTTATTGATTAGTCACTTTTGGGATATAAATAAAGCTGCACTTGGGTTCTTTTCAACTCGCCTCCTATGAAATCATTACACTTTTACTCTAAAGTACATTTTTAATCATTATGGTTTAATAATCTTTTGTCATGCTTTAAAGAATTACACTTATTTTTGTTGACTAATACAATAAATCACATGTAAAGTATACTTCATTTAACTGTAGCGTGTTATTAAATATTACATCTTATATTAAATACTGTATATATTTGTGCACAAAATTGCTTTCAAGTTCATCATTAGCGATGTGCAATTTAAAATGTTTATGACATATGAGTTTCAATAGAAATAGCATTGTCACTACATTCAGAAGTGCACTTTAACCATATTATAAATGCAATGGTTATAAAATAAGTAATTATGAAATTACATACAACGTTGTACTTTAAGACCTGCTTAGGTGGGTAAAAATTCACTCTGAAGTTCTAAATGTAGTTAGAATTGAAACTATAATACATTTCACTAAACATTAACCTTGAAATCACCAAAATATCAAACAATTTTCATAATCTCTGATTCATTATAGTCTGAAGATTAAAAAAAAAAAATGGTATTGCCTAGGATAATCACACACTACACGATTTTCTGTGAAATCTGTCAACTCCAACTGCTAGTATCTGCAGACTTGCTCTTCTTATAGCCAACTAACTAGTTTTGATTCATCCAGACTTCAGTTTGGGGCAAAACTCTATGCAAAAATAATTTATTGTTAATCATATGTTTTCATCTTTAATATAATTCTAATTTGTACAAAGGTCTAATTTAGCTTTAATTTGGACTGAGAACATGACTGAGAGCATGGTCATGCAAGGAGTTCTGTACCAGGTGGAGAAAGCTATCCATTAGCATTTTCATTCATCTCTCATCGCAGTTGCTTTTCTGGTGCATGCATCAATGGAAGTGCTGGATTTGAAATCTGACATCTTTGCTCATGGGACCACAGAACTTTCTGAGCCAATCACCTGGGCCATAAATGCCATGTGACAGGAAAATGACATCATGACATACAATCAGTTGTTTTAGCTGATCGAAAGAGGTTACTCTTTGAACTTGGTCATTGTCCAGACATGCTCTTCTTGCATAGTTGTTTTTGAGTGACATTGGCATTCATAGCTCTCAGTTTGGTTGACTGGTGCAGTTGGTGATGTTTGGGCCTTTACAAGTCTTTGTCTTGTTAGTACAGAAAGTGTTTGCATAGTTTGTTGTAACTCACACTTTCTGATTATTGAACTAGTAATGCTCGCTGGGACATCCAGACATGCAGAGGCTGTTTGCACCCTTTTCCAAATATTATCTTTATTGCTATTTTTTTAAGCTGCCAGAAACATTTAATTTATAGTTTTCCTTACAGTTGTTGTTTTTTATCTGTTATTCAAAAGTTGGAAGCCAATAGGGGGAAAGCTAAGCCAATCAAACAATCTCCATTGACTTTTATATTGCGGGAAGCTGCCTCCTGACAATAAACAGAACAATGTCTAAAAGCTGCTGTGTGACAAGGTGTACAGCAAACAAGCTAAAATCCCAGAACTACATTTTTATAAGCTGTCGACCCAAAAAAAATTTGCATTTAAGGACACTAAAGTAGAACGCAACGTGTCTTACTCTGAGAACTACGCCCACTAGAGGGAAACGTAATTGGCCACAGGAAACATTCATAATTTTTAACCATGCCAAGGATTATTTCACCACCCTATGTGAACCTGAGAGGAGAAATATTGAGAAACTAAATTTTATCACCTATGTCAGTGCCCCTTTTCCATAATTCCTTTTGTTTGATAAATGATCCAACTGAATGGCCCAAAGTGAAATACCCTGACATCTACAACTATTTGTGTCCTTAAAGGCTTGTTAGAGTCAACAGCTTATAAAAACATGGATCTGTTTTCTTTTTTTAGCTTATTTGCTGTAACAATGAAAGTGTTTCATTTTTGTTTGGGAGACAGTGATTTCTGCTATTCTGTTTGATGATGGGGTGGCCAACGTCAGTCCTGGAGAGTTTTGCTCCAGCCTTGATAAAAACTCTCCTAGATGTAGCTTTCTACAGCTACTCTTGTCTGGGTTAGAGCGAACTTCTGCAGGACTGTAGCAGGTTTCCATCCAAAGTTGTGAATTTAAAGGGGTCATATGATGAGATTTCAAGATTTTCCTTTCTCTCTGGAGTGTTACAAGCTGTTCGTGCATAGATAAGATCCCTAAAGTTGCAAAGACTAAAGTCTCAAACCCTAAGAGATATTCTTTACAAAAGTTAAGAGTCAACCACGCCTTCCTAAAATGGCTTCTCCAAACATGCCCCCACATGTATATGTCACTGTGTGGGAAGATTTGCATAACACTGCCCAAATGTATATGCAAAGAAAGAAGGTGGAACTATTATTCTCGCTGTAGTATTGTTGCTGTCACCATGTGGAGACGCTGTGTGTGTCGTTGTGAAAGCGAAACTACTTTGTTTGGCCTTCCAAAAGAGGACACGACTAGAAATCAGTGGTTAAGTTGTATTTACAACACTGTTCCAGAACAGTTCAACCCAAATACTCAGATGTGTGCAGCGCGTTTCAAGGAGGACTGTTTCCTGAACCTGGGAGAAGAGTAGCCTACAATGCTAGCTGTGCACAAAGGCTGTTTCTATAAAGTGGGGCAATTCCAACTTTGCAAGGACAGTCTGGCGCTTCTGACTCGCAGCCTGTAAGTACATTTGCTTATTTAAAGAATGTGCTACTTACTATTCAAATGCGAGTTTTGAGCAGTGTAGAGTAGTGCTTGTTGTTTGTCGTTTCTCCGATCACAAATGTTATGATCACATGGTGTTATGTTTACGCGGTGCGATATGCAATGCGACGTGTAAAAAGACAATATAAGTCATTATAATCAGTAATTATGCCCCCACTGGATGCAACAACTGCCTCGTTTGTAATGGATTTTTATTGCTTTTGTGTTGTCGTGCCGGGACACAGCATCACATTATGGAAAGGGGCGTGACATTTTCGTCACATGCTTGAAGTATTCGGCCAATCACAACGCACTAGACAGCTGGCCAATCAGAGCACAACTCGACACGTTTCAGAAAGGCGGGGCATAGAGGAGCAGCAATAATGTACAGTATGTGCAAAAAATGCGTTTTTTGAACTTTAAACCACTTCTCCAGCAGTTGAAACACAATGAATGCGGTCATTGCTTTCTGAGGTGGATGCTGTAAGACATTTCTGGGAGGCAATTATACAGAAATACTGGTCACACTTTATATTAGGTGGCCTTAACTACTATGTACTTACATCAAAAAATAAGTACAATGTACTTATTGTGTTCATACTGTATTGCAAAACACTTTTGCTGCTATTGAGGTGGGATACAGGTAAGGTTAGGGACAGGTTTGGTGGTCTGGGTAGGTTTAAGGGTGGGTTTAGGTGTAAGGGATTGGTCAACAATGTAATTATAAATGTAATTACAGAAATTATTTACAGATGTAATTACATATAGGTATTTTTAAATTTTTATTCAAAATTACATGTTTCCATCTCTTGTTTCTCATGTGATACTTCAAAATGCATATTAAAACAGGGTAATGGAAACATATCTATTGGCTCTCCAGGACTGATGTTGGCCTCCCCTGGTCTAGGGTCTGGAGTGTTTCCCTGCCTATGGCCAAGGCACTGGGATAGATTCCATCATCCCTGTGCGATCATACAAGCAACTGGACATGGGTGTTTGACTATGCTCCTGGCACGGGAATTACACATCACATTACTCATTACATCAACTGAGAAAACTGGTTGTGTCAATTTATATCAGTTTAAAATGACTACCTAACAGATAAGTGTCCAATCCTGCTCCTGGAGGTCCACCATCCTTAGTTTACCTCCAATTCAAATTAAACACACCTGAATCAGTTAATCAAAGTTTTAGAATTACTAGAAACCTCCAGGCAAATGTGTTGGGTGGCCTGGAACTCTAATGGACATCAGCCCTCCAGGAGCAGGAATAGACACCCACAACTAATACAGCAGGAACTCATAGTTAATCTTAACAACAACTGAATGTTCACAGTGGAGACTATGGGCCTGTTTACACCTGGTCATTTCATGCATTTTCGCTGATCGGATATCTATCTGATTTGTTAAAACGTTTCCATTAACACTTGGCCGCATAAATGTGTCTTCGCAAAACGGATATAAATCCGTATGCAAATTTAACGGAGTTCATGTCAATGAAAGCAATAGATACTCACTTCATTTTATTCATTATCAGCTAATTTCAATATCAGAGACCGCAACAGGAGATAGCATGGCATCAGCACTGGAAAGATAGGTTAGTCTCATTATTTTTAATAAAGATGATTGTGTGTTGAGCATCTGCGACTTACTTTCAGTTTCATTTGCAGCAGTTTGCGTCGGCTTGCTGAAGAGATACTCAGCTACTCATCCACGGTGATGCTTGTTGCATTAGCGCTGTCATATCTGACTATAACATGCCATATAGCCTATAAAATGCTCTCACACCTTTATTATTTTAATATTTTGGGAGGAGTAAAATTAGCAAAGACTCTGTGCCCACAGAACTCTATGGAAGGCTTAGCGATTTCTTCAGGATTTGTGGAACTGTGATACACCATGTTCTACATGTTCTGCACCCTTTAAATCTCCATCATTAACCTAAAATGATTACTGTCATTTGCCAACAGCTCATTCTGTGTGGGTCTCAAATCACATTGGCATTTGTGTTCATTTCAACATGCCACATGTATTGCCAGGTTTGACGTAGAAGATTCTTCATTTTTGTCTAAATCATGACTGATTGTAACAAGTTTTTGAATGGAACTCATGAGGTATGAGAGATTAGATGGGGTAATGCTCTAATATAAGACTTTAACTCAGGTTCCTATTGGTTATTTAGTAAGGAAATAGAAAAAAAAGTAGCTCACTCATTTAAATTTGTAATAGAGTTCTTAATGCAGGTCTTTTGGATATTTTTCTGTTTGCCAGACTGGAATTAGGGGATGTTGGATAGTGTCTATGCCATAAGGAGGAAAAATATATTAATATTAGGGGTGTCAATGTTAATGCATTAACGCATGCGATTAATCTAAAAAATTTAACGTGTTAATATTTTTTTAACGCAAATTAATGGCTTGATAAGGTTTGACCCCAACTTCTTCCCGTCATTGCAGTGCGGAAGGTTATCTATCATTGTGTGATGAGGATACAGCAAACCAGTGTTGCCAGGGCAGCGGCACAAGTGGGCTATTTTGAAAATACAGTCGCGGGAAAAATTACAGAGCCGTGGGTTGCGTTTTTTTGGGCTACTTTTATAATGTACCACGGCCGCCCAAGGCATATATAGACAAATAAATATTAAAATAGATCCTTTTACTAATGTGTATTATACTTGGAATGTTTCCCTGGCAACTTAAGAACAGAGAGGCGGTTGTAACATCACAAACAACGTGAGTTTCAGCCAGAGCAGCAAAAATAAACATGACAACAGCCACTATAGATTATATAAGATAATAAACACACGATTACGATAGGACATTTATATGTGATTTTCTTGAAGGAATGTGTACTGTATATCTGAAATGCTAATTTGTGCAGTGATATAAAAGGCTATAAATAGCATATTTAGACAATAGTAAACGACCAAATTCCACATGTGATCGCAAAAGGAAGTTATTACAAACACTCGATGGTGGTTTGAAGTGAGTTCTGAGTAAAAGTGTACTATTAATCTCATAAATTGCCTTATGTAGCATGATGCTAATGTTAGCTCTAATGCACCTGCAGAACAGGTCCAATTCTTCATAATACATTTTGTCATAATACTTCATGTAAGGTCTCAAAAAATGTTTTGTTGTATTTATTTAGAAATACTTTTGATAATAGTTGGGTAAATGTATACTGGGATTGAAGCGATGTGGCTTGGTAAACGTTTTATTGCCAGTATAAAGGCTGAATAAAAACAAAATAATAATAAATAATGATAAAAGAATAATAAGGATTATGTCTCATACCTGGCAGAAGTGTGAAAGGTTCTGTTTCCTTAAACTAGTTTGTCATGCATCTTTATTTCAACACATTTACAGGTAAATCCTAGTATTTTAAATTTACACAGTCCATGACACAGTCCATGACTGTGATAAACGCGATTAAATTTTTGAATCGATTGACTAATTAATATAAATGCAAAATATTCTATCCCATTGTGTGCTTTTGCCCATAGAAGTAAACAGTTGCCTCTCAGTTGGTTGGTTAATTATTATAACTACCACAAATCACTTTGAATGAGCTCAAGTAGTAGTTGAGAACAGGCTGAAGATCAACCAGTCGACCGTATCAAAGAGTTCAGCATGACACTGGCCTGTATGTGAGTGTTGTACAAAAGAAGCCATTACTAAAAACAACCATGTGAAAGCATTTCTGGAGACTGCCAGTAAGCACAATAGTGAAAAATCTGGACAGAGAGAGGGAGAGAGAGAGAGAGAGAGAGAGAGAGAGAGAGAGAGAGAGAGAGAGAGAGAGAGAGAGAGAAGGAAAGCCCATCAAACATCCAGCTGTATTTACCTATCCTGTGAGGTTGCATGCCTTGCATGCACGCTGCACTCTGTCACATTTGAAGCCTTTAATTAAAGTTAAAAAGCATCCTTTCAGCAGATCCAGATGAAGGAATTATTAATGCGAGTCTGTTTGTTATCAGAGTTTGGTTTGTTTTGGTTGGTATAAAAGTACTCTTCAGAACTCGGATACTAGTCACTCATGGTGGTAGTCGATTGATTCTGTTGATTACCCAAATGAATCAAGTGTAAAAACATCCTCTATGTAAGTCTAGAGTGCACAGCCTGTGCTGACCGCTCACTGCGACAGGCTAATGTGTTCAGCCTGGGATGTGGTCGTCCCATGTGTTACAATCTGCAAACCTCTTAAAGAGGAAATGGCTGTGTTTTCGCTTGCTGTTTGACATGTATTTGAGTGTGCTTGTGCTTGTATGTGTAAAATATGCAATTACATTTGTCACGGTATTGCCTGTCCACTGGATTTGATAGGCCTACCATATGGTTACACTTTGACTCAGAGGTCAAATGTGACATGTTTCAGCAAAGATATTTTTTGCTGCATGCTCATAAATCAACTTAAATTCTCAGTCGTGAAGGAGTTTTTGAACTTTTAATGGAAGATGCAGATTTATGAACACCATTTAACATATTGTATCACTTGGTCTATTGTCAGCTAGAGGGTTTTCTTGGATAATGAAGTGAAGTTCAGGTTTAAACTAGAATAGGGCTGAAACGATTAGTCGACATTATCGACAACGTCGACAATAAAAAATTGTCGACAAATATTTTTGTTGTCGAGTAATCGTTTGATCTCACATGACCTAATGCAAGAGCCTGCAATACTGCTGTTCGACCAGTGTGGCGCTGTAGCGCAAGAATGTAATTCAGTCCACCTGGACGCAATTCAAGAGAAGAAGACACACCCGAACCTGAGCGGCGTTTGATGAATATGTAAATATATATTGCGCGCTTTCACAACAAAAACTGACAGCAGTGTGAAAACAGCAGTTAAAAATGCATGTGATTACAACGATGTGGATGTTTGCATGAGCTCTGCAGTTAAGTACTTAAGTAAAGTCCGGTCACATCATGTTTACTGATATAGTACTTTATGCAATAGATAGCCTTAAATCAAGCAGCTTTACGGTATTAAACATGAAAACCCAGAGTCAGTGTCGCTTTCAATTAGAATTACAACTTGATTTTCTGAAATAAAGCAGCTCTCCAGTGTGGAGCTAGCTAATGATAAAATGTTTTTATTAGTGGGGGGAAACTATTTAAGTGATAACTATATTAAAGTGATAGTTTGTTTTACAGAAATCATTATCATAACCCTATACGGTAGGCTATTTTAAGACATTATGTTTTGAATAAAATAGTTTATCCAAAGCATCTCATCACTTACCTTTATTTTGATTCGTATCACTTACAGAAGGAGATGTTAGGCAGAATGATGTTACTTTTCCATGTAGCTAATTAAGTGTCTCTGTCTGTCATCTCATTTTGTGTGCCAAATACATCTAATGATGATGAATTGGTAATACTTACATTTATTAAATTCATGTATTAATCTTTGCTAATGTTGGTTAATAAAAATCCAGTTATTCATTGTTTGTTCATGTTAGTTAACAGTGCATTTACCAGTGTTAAAAAACACAACTTGTGATTTTTATAAATGTAGTAAATGCTGAAATTAACATTAATCAAGATTAATAAATGCTGTAGAAGTATTGTTCATTATTAATTCATGTTAACTAATGTTAACCAGTGAACCTTATTGTAAAGTGTTACCAATTAATTGTATAATAATTGCAATTACATAATATGCTTTTCTAAAGCTGAAGGGACCTTTATTTATGTTAGAATATGTATAACAATATTTTAACTAATTGCAAAAGCTGAATAATCAATCAAAGTCTACTGATTAATCAGTGAAATAATTGATGATTAGTCGATTAATCCTTCTATAATCGTTATATTAATCGATTATCAAAATAATCGTTTGTTGCAGTCCTAAACTAGAATACTTGATTGTGCTAGGTAATGTTGTTTTTATAAGGGTTGAATAATAAATATTTATAACTATGTTATAGAACATAGGTAAATGTGACATCTCTGCACTGTAAAAAAACAAAAAACAAAAAAAAAGTTGATCGAACTTAACAATTTTTTTTGAGTTTGCTCAACTTATTTTTGTGGGAGATTCTCAAATTTTTGTTGTATAAACTTAAAACGGCAAGTTGAGCAAACTCAAAAATCTGCTGAAGCTGGTTGCCTTAAAATTTTAAGTTAGCTCAACTTTTTTTTTACAGTGTGTGCCAACAGTGTACAGTGTTTTTACAGTGTACAGCTCAACTATATATATATTTTTTTTTTACAGTGTGTGCCACTAGCATTGCCAAATGGAATTGCAAAAATAATGACTGTTATGATGACACTTCTCCATCTGCCATTGATTCAACCAGTGGATCCCATTGATCCAATCAGTGAATCACTTATATTGTGTCTTCACATTAAGCTGCAAGGAGAAAGCATAGAAATGTTTTAAAAAGAGACAGTGGTTGTGTGTGGCAACAAATACATGCAAAAAAAAAAAAAAAAGATATATTATTTATAACTCCTATACAGTAAGTGCATTATAAAATGCACACTGCTCTAGAGAGCCGATCAAAAGTATGGACATATATGGTCCTAAATTATGTGTGTCAACATGGAAGAATTTAGTATAGGTCATATGAAATTCATGACAATCCTGAAGCTCATTGGAGGGATCATAATCCATGTAAAAGATAAATAAATAAATAAATAAATACATACATAAATAAACTTGACTATATAAACTACAATCAGTTTCTTGACATGGAACTCAAAACTCTTCTGTTGTTCTTGTGTTTGCAGAATGATGGGTGACATTCAGTTTGTTACGGGATCTCATGTCTCCAAGACGTCTCTGACTCTGGGACGAGGTTCCCCCAGCAAAGAGACCCCTGTTTTTACCCTCCCGCCACGTAATACTCGCGTCTGCCAAGGGGGTACCGCACGCCTTGAAGGGAAGGTAAGAGAGATTCTTCATAGCCATCCTAGTCTGCCAGAAATTGATCCTCAGTAGTGTAATGAAGCAGACACTGTGTCTGCCAATGAATTTCATTCAGGACTCCCAACAATAATCTATTTTAGAAACTAGCTCTATTCCAACACCTATAGAGCTGCCTTGCTGTCTGCAGCACATAGACAGCTAGCAGTAGTCAACTGATGGCCCTGTTTTTCTAAGAGTTTACAAAAATATGTGACCCTTCTTTTGAAATATCAAGCCATCCTCCCTATTGAGCTGATAGCAGAGAAATATAAAATATTATGCAAGATTATATGATGAGTTTTTCTTTTGAAGATTCTTATCAGGCACACATCTGTGTTTCATTACACTCTGACTGTCTGTTGAGGACAGGAGGAGGTGCGTTGGGACACTTCTTTGTGGTCTCAGACTGACACAGCAGGCAAATACAGGAGAAACTCCAATAAAATATGTGTCTGTTAAAACTATGTGTGCTGTACACTCTCAAAAATAAAGGTTCCAAAAGGATGTTTTTACAGTGATGCCATTCACCTTTCAGTGAACAGTTCCTAAAAGAACCATTGTGAAGAACATTTTAGAAATTTAAAGAACCTTTTTTTGACTATAACGATATATTCAACTATTTCGACTATAACTTTTCTGCATTTGAAAGGTTCCATGGATGTTTAAGGTTCTTTATAGAATAGAACCACTGATGCCAATAAAGAACCTTTATTTTTAAAAGGCTCATCGGATGCAAAATTCACTTTTGCATGTTATTTGAACTGAACCACCCTATAATGATAAAAATCCACCCAGTGTTTTTTTTTTTTTAATCCTGATAAATGATAACCCCTTTCTCAAATCAAACCGATCTCAGATTCTTGGCTGTGTGACATCACACATCCCACGATTGTTGATTGACACTGGTGTTTTACATACCTGACTGAGCTGTAGACAGTTGTTTCGACGCCAGAGCAGGTGTAGACAAGAATGTCTCCTAAGCAATTGAGGTGTTTTGTTGTTGGATGTAATAATGAAAATAGCAGTCGTCATTTAGCACTCAGATGTTTTCTTGACTGCTGTTTTCTCACCGCATTTTTATTCATTGTTTATTTTGTTATTAAAAAAGAAAGCCTGCAGCACATATTTTTGCTCAGATATTTTGAACTTCTTTCTGCTCCTAAACAAAGAACTAAAAACAACATTGAGTACGTCAGGGCTTGATTCCATCATCATTTGACATTTTCAAATGCTAAAATCACTGCATTTGAAAAGTCCAGAAGCTGTGCTCATAAAGAAGTCATAAAGACATGCTAGACCCTTAGTGAATTACAAAATTACAAATGTGAAAGGTTTCTTTCACCCGGGGATAAAAGCAAGGTTTAGAACAATGATAATAACCTAGGGTCGGATGCATTGTGAAAAGCCCTTAAGAATGCTGTTACTTTTCCAAGAGTTCATGCTTACAGAATGAAGAATTGGTTAAAAATAACCAAGCCTTGAATCAGACCAAGAGATTGTTGTTGTCCGTGTTCAGTTTTACAGCATTGTACATGCTTTAGTCATTTTCATCAGTTGAATTCAGATGCAATTTGGGATTATTGTTCACAATATGATTATTTAGTTTTGTTTAGGCTACGTACAAATGGCCAAACCTGCACCTGATGGCAGTGCAAGACACAGAAAGCTCCTTTTACTTGTAACTAATCAAACTATTTTAAGGGGAAAAAAGCTATTGTGAAGCAACACTGCAGTTTGCTTTGTTTGCCTCAGGTTCTTTAATGTCAGGTTGGTATAGTCGAAACACTTTAGCAAACAGCCACAGCACCCTAGGATGGGCAAATACCACTGACATTTTCTTCAGAGAATATAAAAATTGAGTTGTCTTTCTTATTTAGTGTAATTTATTGACATGCAGAATATCAGACATTCCATTTAAGGTCACACAGTCTTGAGTTTCTGAGACTTTTTGCTACCTGTAGTACTTCCATATGGCATGGGGGTTTTCTGCAAGTATAACTCAGAATTGCTCCTCGAGCATAAAGTGTTCTAGCAGACAGGAAAGCCCTGAGCACAGGTACAGCTGCTGGTTTGGAGTGAATTTGTTAAGGCTGTCAGTGGAAAGTCTGACAGGATCTCCTCTATCTTCATGTATTAGCACTTTGGCAGAATTTACATCCATTTTTACACAGACGGTGTCTGTTTTTGCTCTTAGCTAACATTCCTAGGCTGAGAACAACACCTAAAAACAACACACAACTTTACAACATAACTTTAATGCACTGCACTTTCTTAATTTGGTTTCAGCTGTTGACTGGAGTCAATTTTTCATTTGAACTTTCAGCAGCTTAAAGCTGCAACAACAACAACAAAAAAAAATATTAATTTCAATATTAATTAGGTTATAATGATAATAAATGATGATTAAATACACATATGTTCTCTTCATCAACATTGTCTGCATTAGGACGTGATGCTTGTGGAAGTTTGAAACAAGTCATCTTTGCAGCTTAATTTAAAATAATGCTGTTTTCGGACTGGTGGGGCATTTTGAGTTCTGGGCTCGTAAGTATAAAACTTCTCAGAAATGCTCCTAAGAATAGACTTTAGCTTTAACTTAAGTGTCAAAAAATTCTTAGTAAAAAGTAGGACTTTTCTAAGAGTAGGAGACTATTATAAAGAAGCTAAAAGCAACTTTCAGTAAAGTCTACGACTGATTCTTAAGTGTTGACTGAGGTGATGCTTAAGTCTTGTGAACTAAGGACTACAATGATGTCAGCCCAAAATGATCGCCCTCGACCTCTTAAACAGCCAATAGTGAACCTGCTCATGTAAAGTCACAGCAGCACAACACCAATCATTTAATGTAACTATAACAAAATTATTTAATTAATAAACTGAAAAAAAAAGAAGAAATATATATGTGTATATATATATATATATATATATATATATATATATATATATATATATATATATATATATATATATATTTATTGTTATTATTATTATTATTATTATTTATTATTATATATTATTATATATACAAAACATATATATTATATATACAAAATTATCACAAATTATTACTGCTGCCTTGAAATTGTTTTCTATTGGTATGTCTCCTCGTTTACAATTGGAGCAAAGATGTGAAATTAATCCATTAATCCATTAATTCCATTAATCATGGCTCCAACAACTCTCGGAAAGCCCACAATCCTCATAAAATGGCTTGATTTTTCAGCATGGTTTGATGGTCAGTTGTGGACAAAAGTGATGTCCGGCCTAGGAAATTTGACATCTTCACCCTAAATTTAAAAAAACAAATTGTATGCATATTGTCTAGAGTTTTATTTGTTATACAATGAAACATGCCAAATTGTGTGGTCATAATTTTTGGCCATGCTGTCATACAAAGACATTATGAACACATGCAAAAACAAGAGAGGACCAACGTAATATTAATAACTGATTGTCAATGCTGCAAATTTAGTGATTTTTTTTCACCCCTTTTGAGACATTTCTCAGAAGCCAAGCAACAAAATCAATTTCTTGGACAAACCATTTCTAGATTCCGAGACTCTTCCATGTAGCAAATTAGCTCAAAAGGGAAATGTATATAAATAATTACAATTAAATATGAATAACTGTAGAAGAATTAAATTACCATCAACTGATCTGTTCGTCCAGCAAACATTCAGTGTAAGTTCATCAACTCTAAGAAAGGATATTTCCGTGGCCACAGAAAATACTTTCCCATTAATGCATTAGAGCATGTAGCGAGGGTCAAAATCGTAAAGAGACATTAATTTGCAAAGCAGAACCAGAAACTCATGTAATTGATGCACACAACTTTTCTTTTTTTTTGAAGAGCTTTAAACTTTTCTCTTTTTATTACTCTATTTATTACTATTTGCTCTAAAGTGCAGGACACAAACTATTAGAGCTGTATATTCATATATTCTTTTCTTTTTTTTCACACACAACATCATAACATAACATTCATTCAAAACAAAGAAAAAAAAAACAACAGACATATAATCGATATTTTAAAAGTCCAGTCAAAAAGAAGAGAGAGAGGGAGGGAGAGAAAAAAAAGCAAGGCATTCCTTTATATAATCAAGTATGTTAAAGAAAAAACCCTGCCAAGCATCAACAGTAGAAGACTACAGAAGGTAGTGATTACTGTAAGGAGTAATATATGCTCTATATATGACTTTGAAGTGAATAAGACGATGAGCTAAGTTTTTAGATATTAAGCTGAGGTTAGACCACACTCTCTCCCAGTTGACAGATAAATTAAGGTCAGATAATTCCCTATTCCAAATAGATTTAATAGAAAGAGGTTTTGTAATGCAATCAATAATTTTATTATATATTAAAGAAACAGATGGCCGACCAGAAGATGTTGCAATCCAATCCCGCATAGCATGAGAGGAAATGGGAGATGCCTAAGGAGCTCCATGCACTTTGAGAGCAGAATGTAATTGAAAAAAGACAAAATATGCGGATGCTGATAAACAAAATTTAGTTCTTAATGTCTGAAATGAACAGAGGCCTCCAAAGATTCTTTATCCACCTGTGAGATCTGAGGCAATTTCAATTGATCTAAATACTGCTTACAAATTGGTTCATCAAAATATGTTGTATACAGATTTATGTAAAAACCTTTAAATATGTCATTAATCGCCGCAGGGTTCGTGGTGACCTGACCATCCAATGATTTTATTGCGGTAATATATGCCTTAGACTCACATTCTCTCAGCCTAAGGGCCAATAGGTGACTAGGTCTCTCTGATTCAAAATAATATTTTTGCCTAGTCCTATGTAAGATAAATTTCGCCTTTGAGTGTGAAAGTAAATCATATTCTTCTTTTAAAGAAAACAGCTGTGTAGCCTGTTGCTCAGTAAAATATTGTTTTTGTAGGTTTTGTAATGATTGGATTTTATTTTCTACTGTAATTGTGTAAACTGGTGAATTTTTTCGCTTTGGCAAGAGTAGAAGAGAAAGATATGCAGAATCCTCGTATAGTACACTTAGTCGTTTCCCACAGTATTTGAGGATCCACATCAGAGGGCATATTAATTTCAAGAAATTCCTTTAAATATTATTTTAGAGAAGTAATGAAGGTCTGATTATTTAATAATGATATGTTAAAGCGCCATCTAGGGGATTTGGCTTTAATATCGGAAAGAGGAGTATTGCATAACACAGCAGAATGATCAGATAATACAATTCGTAATATAGAGATGGAGGAATTAGACGAAATGCTAACCTATTATTATGTATCTTGCAACGGATAAAAACAAATCTAACCTCCTCATCACTTCCGAGGTGTTCAATTGTTAAATGTAACTTCCTGTTGACAAGGAAAAGCACCCCCTTAGTTTTATTAAGAGCGTAGGAGAAGGATGCCAATTTATAATACTTATTCTGGAAACATGTCACGTCAGATTGCTTTAAATGTGTCTCTTGTATCAGCGCACAGAAAATCGATTTACGGTGTAAATATTCTAATACACGAGTACGTTCACAGCACAATTTAGGCCATTCACATTCAATGATAAAATATTTAGAGTATGCATTGAGTATTCATAATCCCAAAACTGTATTCAGTACGTGAAGAAAAGCAAAAGCACTCCCATTCTGTAAGTAACATGTAAACGCTGGTGTGTATTCTAGATACCAAACCACCTAGATGAAAAATCCTTTTAGAAATAAGGTAAAATAAATAAAAGTATGAATCTTTGTTGTAAAAAAAATAAAAGCAACACAGAAACAGGAACAACTATAAACAAGAAACAACTTAGACTGCACATTACCGAGAACTTCGGTCTGATTGATCAACAAAAATGGTGATGATACGTGACCGGTCCACCTCAACGCAAGACATGTCCCCAAAAGGCCCACATAGTCAAAAATTATTGAAATGAAACCTACTCTCCATTAGACCCCTCCAAAAAAAAAGTGTGTTAGTCTTACTAGTAAAGAGACAGTTGTGCTGGATAAATAGGAACAATATCCCAGGAGGAGAGAGAGAGAGAGAGAGAGAGAGAAAAGAGAGATTTAGCAAGTGTCCATGTCCACCTTTTTATTATCCTCTCCTGGGCAGCTGGAAATGCCTCCATCCCGGTTATTAAGTTCTTCTCGCTGGGCCGAAGAGATGGAGATGGTGGCCGCTGTTTTCCTGTTGCTTTGTAGAGCTGCAGTATATGTCTTCTTCTGTGACAGTGGGCTGATAAAATCCTCCGCATTTTGAGGAGAGTTGAACATCATCTGCTCATCTTTGTGCTGTAGTTTAATTACCGCCAGATAGGTGAGAAAGGGCTGGAGACCAAATGCTGTCATCTTCTTCAAGACTGGATTAAAGCTCTTTCTCTTGGTAGTTGTGGCTGGACTAAAGTCGGGAAAAAAATAGTAGCGTGACATTGTCCTGCATATATTTCACCGGATATGCCTGCCGAGCACCCTTCAGGATCACCGATCTGTCATGGCATCTTAGTACACGGAAGATGACAGTACACGGCCAATCATAGTTTTTCCTTCCATCATTCATGCGATGGGCCCGGTCAATCTCGATGTCACAGCCTTTCAGTGAAGGGATCCACTTGGAAAGATTGGCTCTGAGGAAGCTGCATCGGAGCCCTCCGCCCCCTCCGGCAACCCCACTAGTCTCACATTATTTCTCCTGCTCCTATCTTCAATGTCCGTCATCTTCTCAGTGAGTTGCTCCAGCTGATTTCTTAAGTTTGTGACTGTCCTCCTATCCTCACGTGCAGCTGCTTGAACGGAATCAACCCAGTCACGTGTCTGCTTCGCCGCGCTAGCTAGTCCCTCAAGCTCCACTCTTAGCTCTTTACAGTTTTTTTCAACTGCTTACACACATTTTCAAAACTTTGCCTCTCTTTTTTGAAAATTTTACACACAAATCCAAGAACTGCACACACAAAATGTAAAATGCCTCACATCTCTTGCAAAATGAAGCACTGCATTCAAAATATCACAAACATATCTCAAAAGCATACATTTGTCTTATGTTGCAAACACTTTCGCCATAATATTATATTTTTGGATATATTATATACACAGTCATTCAAAACATAAAGCTCTTCTTTCATGAGCTCCTATGTACATTTATGTACAATATTGAAAGTAATTGGCAGAGAGATTAAGAATTCCATGAAAAATTCATGGTAAACATGAATGCAAGATTGAAAATAAACTTTTTTTTTTTTTTTTTTTTTACTTTTTTTTTAACTGTAAGCATTCGTGGTTCTGAATACAGTATTACACAGTAAGAAAGAAAGGAAATGCATTGTTTGCATCCATTGTTCAAAACCTACAGTTTTTCTTCGTCACTTTGGTGCATTTATCAAATCATACTTACTGTAATACTGGCAAAGAAGAATGTGCATTTCTCAAAACAATTTGTGCAAACAGCACCACACAATAGATTACCTGCAAAAGCCTGTAACTTACTCAAAGTCTATAGTTCATCTCTCAAAAGTATTTATGTCAATGAACATATCAGTGCCATCAGAACAAAAAGTCCTTGTTTCATTGTTCACAAACAAGATAGTCAAAATACTTAGTCATGTTGTCAATATAACACTGCACTCTGTTAGTATTACCTGCTGTAAACTATGGCAACAGTTTGGATGACAGTTACTGTACTGAAATGCAGAAGGCTGCACTTCTTATGTATGCCATATATCCATTTCAAAAGTACAAATTTACACTACTGTATGTGTGATTGAAAGAGACTGGATCGAATTCACAGTTACGCTGGTGTTGGGTGAGGGGTCTGTGATTGTTTGTTAATCTAATGAATAATTGATTTGTTAAATCTAATGAACAAATGTGTGTCTGATTGGTCCAAATGCTACATCCACCAATCTCTCTCTCTCTCTCTCTCTCTCTCTCTCTCTCTCTCTCTATATATATAGATAAATAGATAGATAGATAGATATAGATCAGTGAACTCGCCATTATGATGTAATTTAGCAACTGTTTTAGCTACTTTCAATTGAAAGCAGTTGGATGACATATTCCTCATATTAAAGGGCTGAATGTGACTTTGAGGTTTTGAGTTCTCATTGTGTTGTGGTCTGTTCTAGCAATTCTGTGAGACAGCAGAAAGAGCACAAACAGGGATTAAAATACCTTTGTCTTGTGACTCCTAGTTTCCTGTTGTACTCCTGTTTTCTTTCAGGGCACTGAGAGGTGAAGTCAAGCATCAAAAGTTACACTGACACATGGTTTCATTGCAGTATTTTACAAAAAGGGGGGTTGGGGTTTGGTAAAAAAAAAAAATGTAGAAAGGGATAGTTAATCAAAATAAAAATAATAATAATAAAAATCACATCCTCATGGTTTTTGTCCCTTTATTGAAAGTACAGTATACTGCAACTTACAAGATCCAAAAAGGTAAATAAAGGTAAATAAATGAGTCAATACTGTATGGATCGAGCAGTTTAATCTTAAAACAGATGTGATCACTTTATATATTTAGGCTTTTATTTCTCATCTAAACAATAATCAACACACATAAATGATCTGTTGACCATATAAAGCTATCGTATATCTCTACGCGAGACTTGATTAAACATCTTGATTCATATGAATTCATTTGACAAAACTTTTATGACCTTTTTGGAGCCAAGTCAACTAAAGTCACCTTTATGTATATAGCGCTTTATACAATACGGATCATGTCAAAGCAGCTTTACAGTGTTAAACAGGAAAGTAGTGTATCAATAATGCAAGAGGACTGACACCCAGTTTTTCAGTTAAAGTCACTTCATCATTGATTAACATCATTGATGTCATCATCCAGCTCAGTTCAGTTCAAATAGTATCTGTGCAATCAAGTCGACAATATTGCCAGAAATTAAGTGTGGAATTGTTATTGTATGAAGTATATAAAAATAATAAACTAGTTTTATAAACTCAATAAATTATCTTAAACAATGGAACTGGGTTGTTCTGTTGTCCACGATGGAAATTTTTAGGGTTACTCCAGACTATGACAAGAGACAATAGATGCTGGTAATAATCAATGGATACTAAAGAAAGTTTAAAGGGGGTTAAGCATTAATATCACTTAGTTACAGTGAAAAGAATTGAAAACAACAATGAACCAGAATCAAACAGCCTAGGCATGGAAACCTCTCATCAAGTTTAATCAAAAATATCTTAATTTGTGTTTCAAAGATTAACCATAGTGTTGCAGTTTTGGATCAACATAAGAGTGAGTAAAATTATGACTGAATTTTTATTCAACTATCCCTTTAACATGTACAGTCAAAATCATTTTTGAAAAAGCAGTGGGCCATATTTGATAAGGCTGAGGTTTGAGGTTTGAACAATATATATGTATACACACTCTGAATTACACTATATGTTAAATGTTTTTTTGGAATGTGCTTTGGGAACCCTAGTAGTTCCCAAGTAGTAGGCCTGTTTATTGGGTAAAACTTGATGCATAATAAAACAGATTTAAACAGACATGCATGCACAAGCTCTTTTTGCTAGATTTATTGTGGAGTGTAAAAGTTCAGGGGCACTGTGTGCAGAGACCTTTTTCTGGTTCTCATGAAAACAAGTTACATTGTGATCTAACATCTCACAGAATCAGTCTTGAGGACTTTAGTTTATCTGTTCAAGAGCCGCCCTATTAAACAGGAAATGACTGTCTGACTGACATGCAAAGTGATCAACCAAAATCTGTGTATGTTTTGCAATACACTTAAGGGTGGGTTTTTCTGAAATTGATTATAGTACAATGATCAAGCTAAAAATCTTATTGTAGCATGTGCTTTTGACATTTTACAAGCTGCATCAGCAGTGCATAAACAGACTGTGGGCAATCTGTGGCCATGTTGTCTGAGATCACTGACCACACACACACACACACACACACACACACACACACACACACACACACACACACACACACACACACACACACACACACAGAGGGACAAGTACAAAACCATAAGAAACTACAGTATTACTTTTATAGTGTAGAGGGAGATATGCTGTAAAACTCTTCATAAGACCTCACCAAGATCCAGTTCAGCAGCAATCTAATCAGGAAAGAGAATCCATAATAAATCTGTCAGACACCTCTCTCGCAGGGACGGAGAAGCACATAGCTCTTTTCTTATGGCTGGAGAGAGCTACAGTGGCAAAAAATATATCATGCTTCAGACATTAGGCCTTATTTTAGTTTTGGAAGACTAGAAGTGTCTGCGGTTATTCCATCTATATTGTATAGAAAACGTTCTGAAGACAAACAATATCAGTCATTATGCTGTAAGAATTTGGGAGTGGTGTCTAATATAAAGAAACAGGTTTGGTTTTGTTGATTTTGAAACTTTAGTTGCTAAGGTGCTGACCCAAGTCAAAAGAGCACACTCCCACGTGTCTTTGTCTTTAGATATGGTTGGGCTCTCTTCTTATAATCAGTGGTGGAGCCAGGATATTTGTGGCCAGGTAGGGGCCCTCAAACAGACTGGGGAGGCAGAGCATTTAATCATAATTAATATACTGTATTTATAATGTACAAGACTTGCTTAAGTTTAATACTATTAGTTTTGTTACTAACCTGTGCAAGCCATAGTAATAGTAATAATGATGATCTCTTACTCTCACTCTGTGAGACACTGACTTTCTGAAAATTGGGACTGAACAGGAGCTTATTGGAAACAGATGTGGTAGACTTTTACTTTTACAAACTTATTGCTTTTCCTCTTTCTTTCCTTTCTCTCTCTCTTATTCAACTTTCTCTGTCCGTTTTCATTATCTGAAGTCAGCTGGCTACCTAGACACCTTTTTAAACATATTCCAATACTTAATGGGGCAATAGAGCTCACCTAAACAAAATATGTTATTATGGAGTTAGTTAGTTAGAAATTTAAATGAATTGACTGTTTCCATTCAAATTGCTGTTACTCCATGACAGTACTTGGCCTAAAACAGAAATCTTTAAAGGTCACACTTTATATTAGGTGGCCTTAACTCTTATGTACTTACATCAAAAAATAAGTACAGTGTACTTATTGTGTTCATATTGTTTTGCAAAACACATTTGCTGCTATTGAGGTGGGATACGGGTAAGGTTAGGGACAGGTTTGGTGGTATGGGTAGGTTGAAGGGTGGGTTAAGGTGTAAGGGATGGGTCAACAGTGTAATTATAAATGTAATTACAGATGTAATTACATTAAGGTATTATTAACAATATAAGTGCAATGCAAGAACATGTATGTACACAATAAGTGCATTGTATCAAATGATTAACATGGCCGCAGCAGGCGCAGTGATATTATGCAGCGTCTGAAAGTAGTCCCCAGCTATATTATAACTAGTTACCTAACTGGGGACTACTTTCAGGCGCTGCGTAATATCACTGCGCCTGCCGCGGCCATGTTACGGCAGCAAAGTTTCTTGATTATTACGCCGGAATGAGAGTATAGTTCTTAATCATATCAGCCTAGAAAATCGCAACTTTTCATTTTCCGCCGGTCTTAGTACACGATATAACTACAGAAGAGTCGAGTTTTAAATAGGACAAATATCGAAACTCTTTGGTCATTTTTGAACGCAATGCTACTGGTCTAATCGGATTCAATGATCTATGCTAAGCTATGCTAAAAGCGCTATCGCCAGACCTGGAGATCAGCTGAATGGATTCAAAAACGGTAAAACTCAACTTATTAACTCTGAGGGAGTTGGAGAATGAGCCTATTTCCAAAAAAAGTGGAGTGTTCTTTAAGGCCACCTAATATAAAGTGGGACCTCTTTAAACTAGAATTGTTTGCATTACATTACTTAGAGTATTTTTCAGATGTAAGGCCTAATAAGGGAAAAGAAAAAGGGAAATATTACTATGTATGGTAACACTTTATTTTGATGGTCCCTTTTGAACATTCTGTTGACACTAAGTAATGTTGCAACTACATGTCAACAAACTCTCATAAGAGTATTAGTAGACTGTCTGCTTCATATCTACAAACTCCTTATTGTGTTGGTCTCTCAACAGACACTCTACTGACTGTAAGTAACTTTGCAAGAACGTGTCAACTTAATCTAACCCTAACCCTACCAGTCAACTAATACACTACTAACACTGTAATGAGAGTTAGTAGAAATGTAGGTGCAACATTATTATAGTCAATAGAATGTGTTAAAGGGACCATCAAAATAAAGTGAAACCCTATGTATGTATGTATGTATATGGTGAGCGTGATTTCACCAAGTACAACATGTTCCTGGATCAACATCCTTGTTGATCCTGGAACATCATTCCAATCAACCAATCAGAATTGAGGGATAACTTTTCAGGAAATATCTGTTTTAGGCTTATGTTCAGGGTTAGGTGCTTCAACACCCTTGTTAATCAGTTATCATTTCACACTGATTTTAGGAATATATTATGGGTAGGGTTAGGTTTAGGGGTAGGGATTGAGTTAAGTCTATATTTTTGGACAATAATGTTGATCCAGGATCAACAAAAGATGTTGATCCAGGAACATATCTTACTTGGCAAAATCACGGCGACCGTATGTATATATATATATATAAACAACATTATGGGGTGCACCCATACCTTTTTATCAGTATTGAGGGAGTTCACATGTTTACTATTCCAACTCACCCATTACAAAAATTAAAATGCTAGTTTTGTAATGATATGTGAACATATTTAAGCATAAACCTTTAGTTCAAAAGGCTTTACGTTAATGAGAAACACTCTAATGTGTTCAAACATACAGTGTACCTGATCATGCATTTAAATAAAAACCATTGTGCTCTGGTGAAAATTTTTCACATGAATATTAAATAAACTATTGTAATGATTTTTTTTTTTCTTTTTTTGCCATTTTGGTAATATCTATATAGAAAAGAACTGAAGTTGAGGTGTGGATTGAGTTCTGTGTAAGAGAGAGGAGCATGTGTTAATGATATCAGTGTGTTTGAGTGCTCTGGGAGCCTCTGGACTGATTGTGCTGCAGTATTTCAGGTGCGTGACCTCGCCAGGTTTTAACAGCGAAGGTGAAGCCAGGAAAATGTGATAACAGGAAAGAGAGGGAGAGAGAAACATGTTTCGGCCCACTACCCAGTGGAATGTGAGCGGTGCGTATCAGTTTACTGCATAAACCTTCATGACCAGAGGGGCGTTCAAAGCGACCGTGTGCCACCAGTTAGCGCTATGAGAGGTGTTCACACCGCATGAAAGGGAGGACTATTAAAATTAATCTCAGTTCTGCTTTTCCTTCCTCACAATTAATTCAACTTAAACCGTTTAACGCATTTGTTTTCATTTTTGGTTGTGTATACCCTAAAGCCTCATCAGTCATGGTAAGTAGCCCTGAACTCCACCAAACTAGAAATGAGCGCTCGGAGACAAGTCCCGTGAAACATATGTTATAATGAAAGATCTCAAAGACCTGTAGAAGCAAGCTAAATGACATAAAGTGTAGGTGGTATGATATCTGCAAATGCAACAAACCATTTCTTTTCCGAACAAAAACCAATGTAATAAAACGTTGCCAGATTTACATTCATCTACATTGCACAAATTTTCAATGCAACTCACTGGACATTTCATGCTGAAAGCTGCAAAATGTGCAATAAGCAATGAAATGTCATCACCAGCATGTTTTTTCCAATGAGGCTGGGTTGCCTAAAACTATTTCACTCATATAAGGCAAATGGTTTAGTAAATGCAAGTCTAGTTTATACTCATAATAGTCAGATTACACTTCATTCATAAAGTCCGGGAGTGGATTGTTTATCAGAGTGTGTGGCGTGTGTACATTACTGAACGGATAGCTCGGAATACACTAAATTGAGCATATAGTGATTCTTTTATAATGTGTGGTTAGTAGCTATGTGCTATGTAAAGTTTTGGCTGTATTTCAGTAACAGCAGGTCATTAGTGAATATTTGTCTGAGGCCCCATAATGAGAGCCAGGTGGGACATCCCCAATACTGATTCCAGATCAGCCAAGAGACCCTCTGAACTCTGCGTGTAGCATCAGTCTGTACCCTTATTTATGAAATCAACATCTCAGACTCCAGAATTCATCAACATTGTTTTAGTTGGGCGGTTGTCATCATGTTTAGATTACAAACAAGAAATGCCTGTCAATGGAAAACAAATTATATCCCATAAAAAAGCATGCAAGGAAAAACATTCAACAAAAAAAAAAAAAAAACTTCCCAGCTGGACGTTCTCTGCATTGTGTCTCGGTTTGGCTTCTAGATGAGAAATTTTGTGAGACGCCTCGGAGCATGTCTGAGCAGTTTGATGTTCCCTGGAATGAGTTCTGGGCAGCAGTTTAAAGGGTTCATTAAAAGATAAGTGGGTTTTGATTACTAGTGATCTTGTAGCATAAAAAAAGAAACATTGATATATTGATATATTGATATATTAGAACAAGCTGGGTATGTGGTCTTGTCTTATGCTGTTGCTGTTGTGGTTGAATGTGCACACATACAGTGTCCCTGAAAAGTATTTTAACACTTACTGTAAGTCACAATGTATTATTGTCAATGCACTAGCCATGGAGAGTGTATTTAGTAGTGTTTGTTAAGGTTTGCTTAGCTATAAGTACAGTATGAGCATAATTTAGTAACACTTTAATTTAAGGTGTCCTTGTTACATGTTACAAGTACTTACTATTATAATAACAGTAAATCATGCATAATTACATCCAAGTAACCCTATAAGTAAAACCTTGATCCTAGCTCTAACCCTATAGTAAGTGCACGTAGTTAATTAATTACTTAATACTTAAATGTATAATTACACCGTAACAAGGACTCCTGAAAATAAAGTGTAACCCTTAACTATTATATTAAGGGTTAAAGATCTGAACAAACCCCTAAAAATTTCAGCATGTAATTCTTCCTCAACTCAAATCATGCAGTTTATCGAGGAGGGATGTGGTATTCGTTTTCTGAGACCTGGAGACCAGAATACCATACAGGCTTGGGTAACAGACTTATAGCAGTAAGAAATCACCCAGAAAACTCTCAACCCAACATATCATGGCAGTTCATAAGTATTTTATGTTTTGGCGAATTGGTGGCTAATTCGTATCACTTATATGTTCTTGTACAATCTGCTTTTGCCTCTGTGATGGTTATATTTAGGGATGGAGTTTGGGATGCCTGTTCTTTCTAAAAATCATACATTGTATGAATTCATATGAAATCGCCACCTCGCAAAATAGTTATATTTTCCAGTCCCACTTTATATTAGGTGACCTTAACTACTATGTGCTTACATTTAAATTAATCATTTGGTACAATGCACTTATTGTGTACATACATGTTTTTACATTGTACTTATATTTTTAAAAATACCTATGTGTAATTACATCTGTAATAAATTTTTGTACTTACATTTATAATTACACTGTTGACCCATCCCTTACACCTTAACCCACCCTTAAACCTACCCACACCACCAAACCTGTCCCTAACCTTACCCGTATCCCACCTCAATAGCAGCAAAAGTGTTTTGCAATACACTATGAACACAAAAATACATTGTACTTATTCTTTGGTGTAAGTACATAGTAGTTAAGGCCATCTAATATAAAGTGTGACCGAGCATTTTTAGCCAATCATTATAATGTATTACCAATATTGTCATGGTAATGTTCTGTTCAGTTCTGTTTTTCAGTAGGGGGCAGGAGGGTGGCCTAATGTTAGAGAGTCGGACTTGTAACCCAAAGGTTTACTGGTTTGAGTCTCGGCAGGGATTGTAGGTGGGGGAGTGAGTGACCAGCGCTCTCTTCCACCCTCAATACCACGACTGAGGTGAGACCCTTGAGCAAGGCACCAAACCCCCAACTGCTTCCCGGGCGCCACAGAAAACTCACTGCTCCACTGCTCTGCATGTGTGTGTGTGTGTGTGTGTGTGTGTGTGAGAGTTCCCTACTCACTGCTGTATGTAAGCATTTGGATGGATGCAGAGCACAAATTCCGAGTACGGGACACCATATTTGGCCACACGTCCTTTCCTTTCCTTTCCTTTCCTTTCCTTTCCTTTCCTTTCCTTTCCTTTCCTTTCCTTTCCTTTCCTTTCCTTTCCTTTCCTTTCCTTTCCTTTCCTTTCACTCCTGTTGTGCCTATCTGAGTTCTTGTCAGTTTCTATACCTATTGGTTAATTATTCAGTTCACCTGCTGTTCATTTTTTCATTGTTTCTCTCGTTTATTCTGTGTATATGTACTCCCTGTGTCTTTCAGTTCTTTGTCTGATCTCGTCAGTGTTTAATGGTTGTGTTCCTTGGTATTCTTGATTTAATAAATACCATTTGCATTTCCTACTTCCTTGTCTTGTGCATTACTACAGCAACCCAGTTGTGACATAGGTCAACAATTCTTAATTTCCCAAAACCATACTCCCAACAAACATTTGCAAATAGCGTGACAAGTTGTGTTGTTGGAAATCCACTCTCCACTTCCGTGACAGTTGAGCTAAAAAATTAAAGATGACATCTGAAAGTTGCGTTTGGTGGTCAGTTTGTATTATAGAATTAATATTATAGAAATTAAATATTTGTTTAGTTATCACCAAAACTCGTTCTATTTTGTTGTAGATCATTAAACCATTACGCTGCCTCAGAAGCCTGTCCGAAATCAGTTTCACGAGGTGCCTTCGTGCAAAAACACTGTCTGCAATGTCATTGCCTCATAAGGCAGCGAGGCACCAAGTCAGCTGCCTAGGATTTCGGACGCAGCCTGTATGTGTGATGGAGAGAGCGGGGGAGAGATAGAGTAGGCTATGAGCTTTTGGTTCAGTACATAATAAAATGTAATTTTATGGCAAAAACATGGCAATGATCTGTCTCTGTCGTTTTAATCCTTTGTTTACTATATTTATTTGTTTGGCCAGTGTCATTGTGGGTTTTGGTTCTTTTGCTGTTTTAGGCTGTAAGGACCTTTGAAATAACTCAAATCGTTTGGGGAAGTGATATGGACATGTAATGCGGTCAAGAACTGCCTGGAACTACGTTTGCCGTGTGTTTCCCTGAAAATAACTGCACACCTTAGAAAATTCATCAGCCAATCAGATTCAAGCTTTCAACGGACCCGTGGTATAAGCAAGCTATCATGGACAATCTTTCATTCCATATATATGCAAATTTTATTTTAATCCTTTTAGCTTCTCAAAAGAATAAGTGAGCATGTTGTCTAGTTTAGCGCCCCTGGGGAGTCCCGAAATATGCTTAGGAGGATGTAGCAATGGAATCGTACTTCTGGAAATAAAACAAAACAACAAAGAACGCAAATAGCGAAGTAGTCCTCAGATTTCATGTTCATTATTTACAGCAATAATCTGACATTAATTAAATTTCAAACTGCATAATTAGTTTAGGTGGAAGTTATTACTTCACCACCTGCGTAACAACGTGATTCAAACCACAAATGAGTGACAAAGCTACAGATTCAGGAAACAGTCGTGGCTAGTTAATTTCTCTAACGATGCATCATACTTAGTACTTAAGCAGAGAAAGCAGCAGAAACACACCCCACAACAGTTGGTTGTGAGTTTATTTTGTGCAAACACATTTTCTTCATAAAAATCACAATGAGGATTAGTTTATAGGTGAATACACTCTGAAAACAATAGTGTTTTCTCTGTGTCTGGCTCTGCTGAAGACTTACTTGCCCTACTTGTACTGTCAGTATGAATTGTGTGAGAGAAAACAAACAAAAAAGCAGAGTTTTTGTGCAAACAACCCTGTGTTTTTCCTCCCCTCAGCATCGGATGTGAGTCCTGCTGAATTTTTGAGGTAGAGCTCCTGACCACAAGTCTCAGAGTAAAGACTTCAAACTGAGAGAGTGTACACAAGAAAAACCAGCAGCCGACATAGAGGAAATTCCAGCGCTGCTGATTCAATAGAGAATTCAGAGCTAAGATTGCTATTTTTGGGCTAATCTGCACTAAAGTGGACCTGTCGTGAGGTAACTTTTGCCTGAAAGGAGAGATGCCAGTCTTGACGTGCTCCTAAACCCTTGCTGTATGGTAAAGTTTTTCTTCTCATTTTAGCCTTGGAATTTTGGAAGGGCATCTGGAATCAATCTATTGTCTACTAAGCCATCAAACCGTATAAATTTGTATATTCGATCTGAAATCCATTGCAGCTTGGAGTAGTTAGCAGTTTCCTCTGATTTTTGTTTCATGTGAAGTGGATGTGCAATACTGCTGGTTTGCAGACGGAGAGGAAGGTTGTGTTTCATAATTTTACTCTGGTCCTCTTCCAGTGTGCAATGTTAAACAATTTCACTGAGATCTGTGGAAATGAGACATGCCAGCATTAGTAAAAGAGAGGCTGAATGGAGGGAGATTATCATATGGTGTCCTTATTAGACATGGTCAGCACGCAGATTTGTAATGGTTGACAGAACTGAGAGAAAACAAGCAGAAAGAGATCAATGAAGTGAACAGGAGAGCTTCTGAGCTCTGAAACACAGTTGTACCGCTCCCATCCTAATGACTCAAGCATTTGTGCTCGTTCTATTATAGACGGATCAGGTGCTCCTTTCATCATGCTGATCTATAACCGATAGACATTTCAATGCTGCAAAAGACAAAGACTTCTCCGGATGGATGAAAATAATGCATGATTAGTGCGGTACAGGCTGAGGCAAGTTCAGTCCTAATTTTGCCAAGCAAGTTAAGGAAGTATGCAATGCTATTCAGTCACAACATCAGTTTATAGACTCATCGTGAAGAAATCAAAACCACTCAGAACAGAACATCTTCGCAACTGTAACAATCTGGCAACTACCTTAACATTATGGTTGCAGGTTTCAAAGAGGGAATGTATATATTTCAGCATGTAAGTGCATATACAGAAATTTTATAGTACTTCTGTGTTACCTTAGTGGTAAAGTAGTCTTTGAAGAGGTGCCTTGCTTCTGGAGGGCGAGCATGCTGCTGGTTTAGCGCCAGCCCTCAGCTCTCACGGTCTTTTAGATTAGGCCTACAACAAACATCCAGGCTTATCTGAAAGCTGAACAATTAAGGCTTCATCTGGTCAATTTTTTTTTTTTTTTTTTGAAGGCAGCATATCATATCACACTGTGCTTTCCAGTCTGTGATTTTTGGAATAAAATCTAAAAGTTGTGCTTGGTGGTCAGTTTGTGTGTTAATGTATGCTTTTGAACAACATTTTGTTATAATTTTGAGCAAGAAATTAGAATTGTGCTCATTTTTGATTATCACCAGCAGTCTCTATTAGACCGTTATGCTGTTTCATAGTACATTCAAGTCCTCCTGGGAAGTTCGCTTTTACGAGTTGACAAGTCGTAATTATGATGCAGGTGTGTTCAAGTCACTTTGGCCGGAACAAGATGGCCATTTAACTTTTCTACATAAAATTCAACCATTGTTTTAAACTCTACATCTAATAAAGAATGTGCATCATTGTGTTTTTGCTTTTTTCTTGTTTTGAAGTTATGAAGGTGATGAAAACTGAATTATTATATAGTCTATGGTAATTATACAATAATATAATATTTTGAATAACTTACATCATTTTATTGTAAATGACAAAAAAATAATCATTTTATTCATTTCAATAAATTTACAGTTAATACAGATGCTTATCTATAGTCTTTGGCTTCCTCCAACTCAGAAACTCAAGGCTTAAAGAAAATTTCAAGTTTCCCACTCGTAATAATGACTTGTGGTGCCATTCATGTGTGTTCAACTCATAAATACGATCTATCCGACTTGAACGCATCATCAGAAGCCTGTCCAAAAATAAATTTAGGGAGGTACCTTCAGGTGCAAACACTGTCTGCGAAGTCATGGGCTGACAGGGCAGCGAGGCAACAAGTCAGCTGCCTAGGCTTTTAGATGTAGCCTTGGATTACAAAAAACATTCAGGTTGTTGTGTTATAGCAGGCTGGCGCTAAACTCTGGATGAATTTGATCCTCCAGGAGCTGGATTGGGCACCCCTGGTATTACTATAGCACTATGTCCAACAATCCATGGTGGTAATCCTACCATGGTTAATTTTTTGCACTTTCATACTTTATATATTTATTTTATTTTTATTTTTATTTTTTTTCTGGCATAGCCAAACATACTGAAAGAGAGGTGCTGCTACAACTGATATGAAATGTCTCGTGTTCATCACACAACACACACACATGCAGCGCTCTCAGGAAATAAGTAGCAGAACTCTCTGCCGTTTGGTCTATAAGCAGGACAACACTGATAATCAGTTACTGAGTAACTAATACTGAAGGCTGTTCCCGTTTCTGTTCACTGGATTTTTAAGCAAGTCCAGAATGCTGTTCATATTTGTCGCATTGAACCTTTCAGTTATAGAACACAGTCTTGGTTTGCTTTACACACCCAGCAACTTCCTTTGGTCAGACTTAGGAATGCTAGTGACAGGATTATTGCCATAGATCTGTGTCTCACTCGTTTGCTTGGACAGCCGTGTTGACTAATTCCTGCTGATCTAATCACTGCGTTTACTGCAGTTCACTGTGGTTGTGTGCCTCTGCATCAGAGAAAGTCATAGTTACCTACCTTTATGTATGTTTTGACTGATTTTACATTTATTGGAGTGTTTATATCTGTGTATATGTGATCTCTGTCAGGTACGTGGTTTTCCAGAGCCCCAGGTTTGCTGGTTTAGGAATGGGAAGCTACTGATAGCAGGAGATCATTATTCTATGGAACAAAGTGCTCGTGGAAGCTTTAGTCTGGTGGTCCAGGAAGTCCAGGATGACGATGGAGGACGGTACACCTGTGAAGCTGTCAATGATGCTGGGAGCTGCCAGGTTACAGTGGAGATCATTGTGGGAGGTAAAGCATCACCTCGATGGGCCTGAGGTTTATCTTGAGTGGGTGCTCTAGAAAGATTCATGTTAGGATTATAAAATAATCTATGTCGTAGATGAATAAATAAATGAATACAAACAAGATAGCACATTTTCAAAGAATATATGTTGAATTAAGTTTATTTGTTGTACCTCATTGGAAAATACGTGTGTTAAAGGGAAAATATTAAGTTTTTTGTTTTTCTCTCATTATGCACATTTGCATAATGCCTACCTACTGGCAGCTTTGGCAACTGTTTTTTCTCTGTTAAGGCAAATAAATAAACAAACAAACAAGCATTTTATATCCCTATACTGATATGAATAATCTCAGTACAGGAAATTCAAATTACGTCACACTGCAGCAGAAACCCTGTAAATATTACAGCATATAATAAACACAAACTTGCAGTTTACCCTGCAATGCATATACTCAAAAGTTTACATTACAGTGTATTCTGCATTTCTCATTTTACACTCTTTTTGCCTACAGTAAACATATCCACAGTCAGAGATGTAGCACATCTGTACTTATTTATAGACTAATAAATGCTTAATAAACTTCCTCCTGCATACTTCACAAAAACACAAACATATGGAGCTATTCAAGTATTTTACTACAAGCAGCAGATAATAGCAGCCCTGTTCAAGCCATGTTTATGAAGGAAGAAGAAACAGAGACAGACGAGCGGGGAATGTCTGCTTTTTATGTTTCTAATGAACTCTGTGTGTTTATAGATAAGTGCATACTTTATAATTAGAGTATAATCAATATCCTTTTTCATCCCACACAGGAAATGTAGGGAAAAAATACAGTCTTCCTTCCTCCAACAGAGCAGGGTGAGATACATACTGCCTGAAAAAAAGAAAATTGCATGTTTATCCTTGATAGATTGATTGATTAATTGATGGTACTGTCAATGCTGATATGATTATCTAATTTGCTATGATTCATGAGATGACAACTACCTTCACAAAATATTTTTTGTTTTGTTTTTTTGTTTTTTGTTTTGCTTCAAAACAATTGTTTTTGTAATTAATCTTCGAGCTGGTTGGTAATAAAAAACAAACAAACAAAAAAAAAAACATCTGACACAAATTGATAAGATCACATTTGCATATTTAATTAACATTTTGGCCTTTGCTGCCAGCCACCTGTAGACATAATTACACCAAATTCACAAGAAACAGCATATTAATGTAATACATTTGTATGGGTTTAGTCTTCTGAATTAGTGTTATTCATGTTTTCTCTCTTCTGTCAGCAGTGGATCTCTGGGTGTTCCTGCAGTAGAGAACAGACCCAGTATCTGGGGTGAAAGCCCTCCGAAGTTTGTGACTAAACCTTCTCGCCTGTATCTCAAAGTGGGACAGAACGGCAAATTCTCAGCCAAGATCACGGGACGACCCCAGCCACTGGTGCAGTGGTATAAGGTGAGGCACGTTTAAAGAGCATCTGAAGTCACAGGTTTGGTCATAATATATTTATCCACTGCGTTTCCTCTTTCAGGGAGAAGAAAAGATCCAGCAGTCAGATCACTTTAACATGTTTGAGAGGTCAGGAATGCATTTCCTGGAGATACGTCACATGTGCTCAGAGGACGCTGGTGTCTACACCTGTTTGGTGGCCAACAGTGCCGGGAAAGCCTCTGCAACCGCTGAACTCATTGCTCAAGGTAACACAGAAGATTATAGACTGATAGAGAAACAGATAAGGATGAGTGGCAATTTCTCCAGGGGCTTTGAATAAAAACCTTTGCTCTCTTTTGCAAAGTGTTTTGGAAATGACAAATTAATTCTCATTATTTCAGCTCACAGTTGCAACTTTATTTCTCATATTTTGAAAAGAGTTGTTTGCATATTTCATCTTACAATTGCAACCAGAGAGGGCCACCAATAAGGCTGGTGCTTTGGGTCCTTGTTGGACCATAATCCATATTTGGTAACAAAACAGATGTCAGAGCAATAACTACAGTGTATGGGTTTCATTAATGTCTTAATGTTATCCAGTTCAGCTAAATAGCTCACAGTTCAGATTCCGAAGTTTTCATAGTATATTCTGTTGTTCTTTTGCAGATGGAGATGCTGAAACAGTCACGTAAGTGAAGAGCTTTTATTTAGTCCTTTTATTTAGAGCTGGCAGTTATAAAGTGACAACAAAATACCAAATTTAAAAGACAAGACAGAATTTACACATCATATTTATTTTCTTTCATATAAAGTCTAAAGAAATTAAATGCACTTCTGATAAATATTTCAAAAATCTTCTATGTCTACATTTGATGTAATCTACATCTTGAGTCATATAACTGGCATCAGTTTATTTCTGTATGCAAAATATAATTTCTTCTTGTTATGTTTATTATTTTTATTTTATTTGTATTTTTTTTATCTCATGTGTATGACCTTAAGAGTTTATGATCTTCACTCTAGAGCAGGGATTAAAATTAAAAAAGTCATCTATATAGTACTAAATAACACAGAAAATATTTAGATTCTATTAAATGAGGTGTTCCCCTAGTACTTATAGTACTGTATTTACTGTATTGTACAGTTATAGTACTGTATTTATATATTTATTTACTTGTGTATTTACTTGTTTGTTTCAATCACTTTATTTATTTATTTATTTATTTATTTATTTATTTATTTATTTATTTATTTATTTATTTATTCTGTAACCATTTCTACAGAGCCCAAGCATTCCCTTGTAGACCCCAATTTGAAAACTCCCCTAGCTCTAGTGCATCTTTACAGTCAGCAATGCCTGTTCACTTGACTGTCCACAAACTTTCTTTCCATAGCATGCCCAAACCATCTCAAGATCTCTCTACACAATCTGTGGTCAAGCACAGCACCAACGGTCTGGACACTGAACAGAAAACTTCTAGCACATCCGTCCGAACTGCAACCGCAGAGATACGTGCACCACTGTCTACTACTGCTGTAGCCAGTGTTCATTCTGTGACAAGAACAGAGGCACCAAAAATAACATCATCACCATCCTCACAACCTATCAGCAAGTCCACAGATGGAAGATCAGCAACTGGTCAAAAGACATCAAACTCTGTGAATGAAAGAAGTCAAAACATTGTAAAGAATGAGTCACATGGCACAAGAAGAGCTTGGGATTCTTTCAGAGCTCCACAAGAGATTCCTGAAGCATCACGGCTGAAGTCCAGCAGAGACGCCCGCCAGGAAACCAAAGAGAGCAAAACGGATGTTCTAGAAACTCCACCCAGTTTTGAATCCCAGCCTGAGAGCCAAGAGGTTGTTCAGGGTGAAAAGGTCACATTTAGATGCCAAGGTGAGTTAGTGAACTGAAATGACTGGAATCAAACATAGAGTTGCAGGTTATTTAGTTCTGGTCTTGATGCTGGTCAGTATACAGCTAAAAATCAGTCTAAATCACTGCACAGCAGCAGCAGTTCATATGTCTGCTCTATAACCTCTAAACCAGAGGATGAAACTAAATGAATTCCTTCGTAAAACGTGTGCCAAATTGTATTAAATATGCAATACAATTTTAAGTACATTTTAAAACATTGTGTTTTTATATAAATTCAAAGAATTATGCTTCTTCTGATGGGATGGCTAATATATTAAAGCACAAAGTAGCTGATTATAATTTTATCTGTAGTGTGTTATTCCAATTTTATATATTTTAAAAGTAATAAATTGCAACTTCATCATTTAGAAATATGCAATTCTAAATATATTTAAATACATGACTTAGAAATTTAAATAGAAATAACATTAAAGTATATTTTAACCTTAAACTTTAATGCTACTACATTCGGCAGTTCACTTTGACCATATTTCAAAGACAATAGAAGTAATTATAAAATTAAATGCACTGTAAAGTTGGGTAAAAAAAAACACTCGGCTAACTGTGTTTAATATAAATGTAAAGAATGATACATTTTATTTTAATCATAATTGAAACATTAATTGTCTAAAAACAGTACACTTGTTCCTTTTTTCAAGTATATTATATTTATATATTAAATGTATATAAATGAAACATTTACATTTAAATTTTGAATACAGTTTTTAAGAACTGTAGATGTTGTGAGAAGTTGTGTTACTTTGTATAGGAGATTTAGGTAAATGTTGTGCTGCTGTGCTCTCTCTCAGTGTCTGGGTCTCCAGTGCCGACAGTGAGCTGGGTGAAAGATGGAGCTCCTCTCAGACAGAGATCAGGCGTCAGCACACGACAGGAGGGCAGTCTGCATGTCCTGTGTCTGGAGAGCGCTCACATAACTGACACGGGACAGTACGGCTGCACTGCTGCCAACAAAAGAGGAAAGACTGCGGCCCACTGGAGCCTGACTTTCAAACGTAAGAATTCACCAGTCACTTTATACATCTACGTTTATGGATTGCCATTTAAGTATAACAATAAAAATGAAAATTGATTGTTCATTATAAGGTAACATGTTAAGCAGTGACATCTCTGTCCTGTCATGTTATTAGATTTTTCAAATTCTTCTATTATTTTTCTACATACATTTCATAAGCTCATATTAGTTCAGAGGATATACTAAATTATGTTATTTTATTTCATTTTATTTTTGCAAAGAAGTTGCAGCTTATTGTTTTTGAGAAAACTGCAATACATTTTTAGAGATCTTTTGATGAATATAATGCTAAAAAAAACTGCATTTATTTGAAACAGAGCTTTTGTTAGAAACATTTTCCATGCTTTCACTGATTCTTTTGATCAGTTTAATGCATCTTTTTAAAATAATAATAATAATAATAATAATAATAATTTTATATAATAATAATAATTATTATTATTATTGTTGTTGTTGTTATTTATGGAAACTAATTTCAACAATTATTATTATTATTATTAATAATAATAATAACAATAATAATAATTATTATTATTATAAGTGTGACAGTGCCACCTATTGGTTGGTTTCAGATGTTCAGTTATGTTTGTGTGTTGTAGGTGTGAGGGTGGAGGCGAAGCCCCCTGTGTTCAGCTCTCCTCTGAAGGATTGTTCAGTGTTAGAGGGGCAGGACTTCATGTTGCAGTGCTCAATGGAGGGCAAACCACTGCCTGAGCTCACCTGGCTGCACAATGGTAAGGGGATACACTGTTTGAGAGACCACTCATCAAATAATTCTTCAGTTTAGCACCCAGCAGAACTCTAAAATATTCAGTAATATCAGTTAGATTAGTTTCAGTCTGCACTACATCACACTGTCTGTTCACTGACGCTGTGTTCATTCACTGTACTAATCTAGCTTCTTTAAGCCTGGCAGTGAGTACTAGTCTATCAGTATTTTTCCATTTACAATTTAGTTTAGATAAAGCCCTAAATAATAAATGGATACATGAAGAGTTCAGATGCAAAAGCCTCTAAGTGCCAAAAAAAATCTTCTAAAGTGAGCATTTTTTTTCAGGCTCCAATGTGTAGGTTCAGTAATTTTGCTCTAATGGCAGTGTATAGGTCCTTTTCTATGCAATTAAAGTGAAATAACTGGACATAAATATAGGAGCCAGATAAAAATGCTCATTTTAGAAGAATATTTCAGATGGCCCTTAGAGGCTTTTGTATCTGAACTCTTCACATGTAGATATAATTGCCCCTAAATATCACATAAAACCATTATAATTATACTAAAACAAACTGTTTCATTTCTTGAAATAAAATTATTGTTAACTGAAATAAAATAAAATATAAAAAATCTTAAACTCATTTTACTAGTTGCCAAGGAAACATTTCTTGTTTCCATTTAGTTTAACTTTATGTAAAAAAAAATAAGTTAAACTGAAATAAAATCCATAAAATATACAGACATATAAAACACAGAACCTAACAAAAAAAACACAAAATATAAAATTAGTAAAACTAAAATTAAAATGAAAACAAAATGTAAAAATAAAATGATAATAGTATCTTGATTATACAAGACAAAACTGCATAAAACAAACAAGCTGCCATGGTCATTTTATTTTATTGTGTATATTTTATTGTTTTTAAGCCTAAATAACTTGCAATGTAGACCAGAATTAATGTCAGTTGTGTAAGGCTAAAAGTCGAACAGATATCAGTGAAGTGAACTCAAATGCATTGTGAGGTTTATTACAGTTTTTTTCAAAATGATGACACACAGTTTTTGAAACTATGGCTCCTTTTCTCAAAACTCTACAAATAAAACCACAAAACACAACATACAAAACGTCAGACACATCTTGCAAAAGCAATCACATCTTTGAAAACTGTTTTAACTCTTCTAAAAATTGTATTTTTGCATAGTAACTCTACACACAAACATAAAATAATTAGCCACGTACATGCCAAACTACATACAGATGTGAAAAATGTAAAACACTACTCTCGTGTGTCTTCTGCTTGCTCAGAGTGCAGTGAAGGACAGGAGTTTGTCAGAGCATTCCCACATACTGTACATGCATATGCACATATACACTGTATATACAGTATGTATGACTGACGAATTTTACACAGTTATGCAACTGAACTGAATCAATACTCTTGAACTGTAGAATGACACTATTGACTTGTTTGAGCTGCTTTACAGCACAATGTGAATTTGATACTATTGTGAAGCTACTGTGAAACAATCTATATTGTATAAAGCATTTTAGAAATAAATTTGGCTTTCTGACTTGGCTTGTATGCATGTTCAGTATATATATATATATATATATATATATATATATATATATATATATATATGTATGCAGGGATTGAAATTAACTTTTTCACTCACCAGCCAATTTGGCTGCTAAATTTTTAAGTTATCGGCAATTCATAACTTCTAGCCAAAAAAAAAAAAAAAAGACAGCTTGAGGCTGTCTACACTGGACGTGACAAAGCGACTGTTGCAAATAATTTTGTGTCAGTACTAAGGGTGTGCGATATTGACAAAAAAAAAAAAAAAATCTCAATATTTTCTGGGATTTTATCGATAAAGATAATCAGACGATATTTTGCCGAGTGTGTTATTGTGCTGTTATCTTAAGGACTACTGTGGACAGCTGACTCCTATAGTTTTTGATATTCTTCATATTCTGTGTGGTGGTCAGTTCACAGCAGTGATAGAAATGAATCTTTTCCAATAAGTTTGAATTGATTTTAACCTTTTATGGGCATTTTTACCTTTATAAAGCCATTTTTTTCTAAAAGTGTGCATCATCTTTTGAGTCAAATTCTTACATTTAATCAATCAATTATAATAATAATAATACATTTAGGCTGTTACAAAAAAAAATGAAATTAGTATCAAGACAATTCATCTTTGCAGAAGTTTATGGCATTTAGATGTATTTTCACACATTAATGCAGCTTAGAGGGACATGGAATGCTTTAACCTGCAGTTACAAATGCATAAATAAAGTTTTGATATTTTAAACATGAAATGTTGAATATTGATATTTGAAATTATCTTAAAAATGAAAAGACATTTTAAATGTAAAATTAAAACCACCAGTAGGTGGCAGCAAGTCACTGTTAATAAGTGAGTCATTGCGATCGAACCCAATCATTTAAATGGTTGATTCATTCAGGAACGAAACACTGTCATGTTGCTCAGGGATGTAAAACTATGAAAACTACGACAGGCTCTGTAAAGTAACTGTCAGCTAGAGTAGTGATCTGTGCTTACAATACTCGAAAGTGATAGAGAGAAAGTCCATGGTTTATGTAGCATGTCTGAGGGGAATCAGTGGTGAAATCAGTGCATTCAGCTGCGTGTGTGTCATCAGTGCAATGGATGATGGGAACTGTAGTCCAGTGTAAGTGTAACAGTCTGTGCAGTGTGAGAGTCAAAATGATGGAATAGCGACTCATTCAACTGTGCTGAGCAATCCCCCCCCAAGGAGCGGCTTCCAGACCAGGGCTGAGCAGACCGGACGGGAGTCCACCAGGGCGGAGCAGATGGGACAAAAGCCCACCAGGATGAAGCAGACGGGACAGGAGCCCACCAGGGCAGAGCGGATGATCTCCACGGCAGAGCAGGTGGAGCAGAAGACCACCACGGATGGAGCAGAAGACCACCAGACTGGAGTAGAAGACCAGCACGGTGGAGCAGAAGACCACCAGACCTGAGCAGTAATCCACCACAGCGGAGCAGACGGAGCAGAAGACCACCAGACCGGAGCAGAAGACCACCACGGTGGAGCAGAGGACCACCAGACCAGAGCAGAAGGAACTGTAGATCATGGCAGGGACTGGGACCTAGGGAATACTGAGACACACGAGACAGACAGAGCATTTTTGGCCCCAGGAGCCAAGGCAGGGGACATAAATTGTTCATCTATAGTTTCCCTAGTGACAACTGAACGGGCAAGCATTTCATAAACAGACTCACTGATTGACACTGAACGAGCAGGCAGTTCATAAACAGGAACACATGCTGACAATTCACACTCAGGCTTATTAGTAGGCACTGGAAAGACAGATGATTCAGAATCCAATTTGAGTGCAGAATTGAAACCAACAGACAGTTCACAATTGGGTGCATTGACTGGTACTGGATTGGCAGACAGCTCAGTGATTGAAGCTGGATAGACAGACTGTCCATAATTGGGTCCTTCGACTGTAACTGGACACACAGACAGTTCATAATTAAATGCATTGGTTGGAGTAGTACTGGCAGATAGTTCATAATCAGGGGCATTGACAGAGGCTGGAGTGGACAGTTCAGTGACAGAAACTGGCAAGACAGACAATTCATAATTAGACCTATTAATAGAAGCTGGACAGGTGGATGGTACAACAATAGACTCAATGATTAAAACAGGACCGACAGAAAGTTCATCAGACATATTACTTGGAATGGAACAGACAGATGGCTCAACATCAGACACATTTGGAGAAACAGAACAGGCAGATAGTCCATGAGTGGTTATATTGTCAGTGACAGGGTTAACGGGGCAGATATTGAGTGGTCGTTTCATACCGGGGTTCATGACAGGCAGGATTAAAACTTCCAAAGCAGACCTTTGGGCTATGACATGGTGACTGGGGCATAAAAGAAATTCATTTGTGGTCTCTGGGGCCATGACAGGGTGAACAAGGTTTACAGAAAGTTAATTTACAACTTCCATGGCTGTGACAGACGGGGATGAGGATTCACAAATGGCCCCTATAGGGCAACGGTTGGAAGTTCACCAATAACCTCCTTAGTTGTGACTGACGGGACCAATAGTTCAAAGGCAGCCTCTTCGGCTGGGTCAGGACAGGACAATGGTTCATAATTGGCCTCCATGGCCGGCTCAGGACAGGGTGAGAGTTCATAACCAGCCGCCTCCGCTGATTCAGGGCAGGACAACAGTTCATAGGCCATGGGCGTCGCTAGGCCATTTTTAGGGGGGCTTTAGCACCCCTAAATTTCTGCTCAGCCCCCCTAAAAACCTTGCGATTCTTTCCCTTTAAATTTCAAATGAAAACGGCAGCAGACTTCGGCTCCTCTCCATCTTTCTGCGCGTTCTTCAATCCACAAACTGCGGTGGCGCAGAAGAGAGGACAAGGTGTTTGTTTATCGATAGATTGTTATAATATCTACATCTATGCAGTTCTTTGTCATAAATACAGTTTACAAAAAGTCATGGGAGAGCAATCGGTTTCCAATCTACTGTAAAGTTTTCGCTGCATTCACCACTCATCACACCACAGCTGTTTCCTTCAGCGAAAGCCCTTAACACATATGAACGCATACTTTATAAAACGATCACGTTATTGCTATTTTCAATTGAAAATTTAGCTTTCAATATAGAACATAATATTACAGTGCATGTGGCATTAACTACCATACAGTTATGCATAGAAATGATTAAAGACAGTGACCGACAGCACTCAGTCAGTGCACTCATTTTAATTGCATATCAGAGTGATTGACAGAGATTGAAACGTGTGTGTGTGTGTGTGTGTGTGTGTGTGTGTGTGTGTGTGTTTTGTATTAATTTAAAAAAAATAATTTTTATTGTTTGAATTGAATTTATGTAGAATGGTTCTACAATTTTTTGTACAAATTTTCAATCAATGATTTTGTAAATATTTATTTTTTATTATTATACGCTCATTGGGGGCTGAGCCCCCCTAAAATGAAAATCCTAGAATTGTCCCTGTCATAGGCCATGACATGAGCAAAGGAAGGTTCATTATTGGCCTCCGTGGCCAGTTCGGGACAAGGCAAGAGTTCATGAGCAGCCTCCATAGCCATGACAGAACAAACAGGAAGTTCACATACGGCCTTCTTGGCCGGGACAGGACAGGCAGATGGATCACAGACGGCCTCCATAGCCACAACAGGACAGACTGAAGGTCCACGGACGGCCTCTTTAGCTGTGACAGGACAGGCAGAGAGTTCACGGACGGCCTCCTTAGCCATGACAGGACAGGCAGAGAGTTCACAGACGGCCTCCATAGCCGTGAAAGGACAGGACGAGGATTCAGAGACGGGCTCCATAGCCATAATAGGACAGGACAAGGATTCACAGATGGCCTCCATAGCCGTGACAGGACAGGACGAGAGCTGATAAATGGATACTACTGACACCTCTGGAGGTTCTGAAGCAGTTTCAGTGATGGTATATGCATCCCAAATACACCATAAAGCGATCCCCATCATGGGAAGTGCTACAGACAGGGAATCAGTTCAGGAACAGGAAGATTTGAGAGCGCTGGTTTAGGAATACCAGCTGCACGTGCTGACACCAGCGGTAGGTCCTCCACGCTGGACGCCAGTCTGGGAGACTGAAGAACTGACTTCGACGATCTGGGTGCAACAGACAGGGAGCCTCTGGACGATCAACTGTGATGTGACAAGACTCTGGACGATCAGCTGTGACGTGACAAGACTCTGACGTGACTTAGCTCATGAAGATCAACTGTAGCTTGACTTGATTCATGACGATTAACTATGACTTGACTTAACTCGTGGAGATCAACTGTAGCTTGACTTGCCTCATGATGATCAACTGTGACTTGACTTGACTCAGTCTTCCCCATTATTGTGGTTTCAAAGAACAATAGAAATATTATATCTATCTATAGAATATTCCAATACCTGGAATTTATACTGTAGGGATGGTCGTTTAATGAAACTCAAATGTAAATATTCTAATATTTTGAGGGACTGGATTTTTTACTTTCATGAGCTGTAAGTTCTAATCATCAAAATAAAATAAAAAAATAATAATAAAAAAAAACTTTTAAAATGTTTTACCTTACATGTAATGAATCTAGAATATATGAAAGTTTCACTTTTTGAAATAAGTTATAAAAAAAAGAACTTTTTCACGATATTCAAATTTTTTGAGATGCACCTGTTTGTCATCATTAAATGATTGTGGCATTAAAATGGCAGTGTTTCCCAAATTAAACAAAGGAGCTGTTAGTTTCAAATGATGTGTGTAATGTAGAGAACTGTGTTTAGAGTTTTGCAAAAAGTTTGTTTTACAATATTAAACAGAGTTTAAAGCATAGTTTTCCATAGTTGACTTGGTCTAAAGATTAGGCATATGAGTGAATGGTCCCATTAAGTGGGCCTCAAGTATCACTTTTAGTGTCTAAGCAATTAAAAAAAAAAAAAAAGTGGCATAATAAAGACTTAAAATCACTCTATGACTATGAAGTTAAGCAGCTACTTTTTAACCAGTAGAGGACAGTGATGTTGCATCTCCCCAGTGCTGGTTTCAAAAACCTAAAAAAAAGGAAAAAAGTACTGGACAAAGATGCATTAAGATCACTCTTTTTAGTCTAAATATTTCTGACCTACTATGCCATGGAGAGATAAATTACTAGACATCTGTTTCTGCTCATGTCTGAGATAGAAGGGTTATGATGATTTGGTTGTGTGTGTGTGTGTGTGTGTGTGTGTGTGTGTGTGTGTGTGTGTGTGTGTGTGTGTGTGTGTGTGTGTGTGTGTGTGTGTGTGTGTGTGTGTGTGTGTGTGTGTGTGTGTGTGTGTGTGTGTCACTCTGTTCTCTGTCCAGCTAAAATAGGCTTTGCCTGTATTTATTCTTTGCCTATAATTGCTGTTCATGTGAAATTGTGAATGCAACCACAGTCTTATAGCTGAGTTTTACAGCAACGACTATAGCAATAGTGCTGCTCTAATTTTGTTAAACTGAAATTGTATTGACATTTAATTTCAACATTTTTGGGTTCTTAAAGAGTCTGAACAATGCTACCAAACCTAAAACATTCTATACAAAACAACAATAATCTAAAATGTCACATTATCCCAGCATCTAATAACAATTTAAAACAAACCTAAATGTGTCCTTGAGCTCTGGAAAGGCGCTATATATATATATATATATATATATATATATATATATATATATATATATATATATATATATATATACAGCTTATTATTATTATTATTATTATTATTATTATTATTATCATTCCATTCATCCATTCTCCAAACCGTTTGCGCTATATGAGGTTACAGGGATGTTGGATATACAAAACTTAGTTTTGTGGGATGCATCTCGCTGTTACATCTGAAACACAATGATTTTTGCAGTTAGAGTGTTGTTCACTGCTGAAAACAGCCCATTCCCAAGTCTCTGTGATATTGGTCTCTAGATGTGACTTGGGTCCCTCACTGTCTAGTGGATTTTTTTAGCTCTTCAGCTCTTTATTAATGCCTTTTTTATTATTGTCTATTATTGTCAACTCCACAAGCTGCGTGTATACATACGTGCATATGTACTGTATCACTAATGTCTGTGCACTCTTATAAATACAAGTTCTTTATATGTATCTTTGGTTCCATAAAGAGCTTTTAACATCTATGGAAACTTCCCATTGCACAAGTGGAAAAATCTTGAGTAAGAAAAAGAAACAAGAGTCATAAGCAATAGTAATAATAATGCCTGTCTGAGCAAACAATACTAATAATGATGTAAATTATAGCATATGCATGTTAATGTTATTTCCAAGGATTCATCTCAATGTATATTTCAGTAGCCGTTTTTATTTATTTATTTATTTATTTTAAATTGTGAATAGATCATTGCTAATTTACAAAAAGGGCTATTTATGCCCACTTCAGTTATTTGCCATTTGGTTCAACAGTTTTAATTACATATGAACCGTAGATTCTATGTGCTGTTCTGGAACAGACTACAGCCTGGATGAATATCTATTGAGTTTGACTCTGGGTTTCCCTGAGAAACTGTGAGCCGCAGCAGGGCCTTTGAGCAAATATGAGACCTTACAACCATATAAAGGCAAAACATGCATCACTCACCCTGAAACATTACGCACAGATGGACTTGGCAAGTCAGACATCTAAGAGAGAGAGAGTTTACTGCATCTGTGCGGGCTGATTTTACAATCCCTGGAAAAAGGGGGGTTTACAAAAAGAAAGGAAAGAGCTTTAATAAAGAGCTGAAAAGAGGAAGACGAAGCTTTTCCTCATGATTTTGAGAGGAATGCTCTTTGAATCCCGGTGGTCTCAAGCACGTTTAGCAGCAAAGCCATTTACAAGCAAAAACATTTAACAATGAGAATTATACTGCAAAGAGACAAAGTATGAGTAGCATGGTTGTATGGTGTTCTGTATATTTCATATGTTGACAGATGCAATCACATAGTTATCCTACCAGTGCCACCAGAGGGCACTATCACTGGAGATGGAAATTTAGACCAAACTGTGTGTTGGTTAAATGCCTGAAATAAGGTCTGTGGTTAACACGAACTCAAGATATTTTCAAGTTTTATTCTATAATACTCTCCTTGTGTATTTTTACTCTATTTATTTATATTTTTTATGTTTTTTCTTTTTCTTTTTCCTTTCTTAAAAAGGTGGTTGCTAACAAGTGTCTAAATGGGAATACAGAGGTTTTCTGGGACATTAAACATAATCACACTGAACAATAAAACCCATGCACTCACTAGTCCTCCTGTCGTGCTCATTTAAACTCTCAGAGTTTTACTTCTGCTGATTGAAATTAGGCTTTAAACTTTTGTTGGTTACACATAGCAATAATATTTTTTTCTGTAATAATCCAAAACAATGGAGAAATCATACTCGGGTTTTTGACAAGGAGCAAACTTTCAGAACAGGCTAAAAAAATATAATCACTGTAATAACTGCTGTGCTCTATATTCTCATTATGATCACTCCTAAATAACTTTGTTAGTGTATTAGCTGCAATTTTATCTACATAATTTTCACTCTGTCCATCTCAAATTTTGCATAATTTATTAAGTGTCATCTCTGTCTCAGTGGGATCTGTAATGTTACAAGTTTGAAGTTTCTCAGAACTTGATTTGTTGGTCATTTACTGATAGAGTCTCTTTTTGTTCTGTATTTTCAGATCAGCCCGTTCCATATTCCCACACTGTGTTTGAGAATAGTATGGCTCAGCTGACAGTTAAGGCAGCTGTTCTGGAGGATGCAGGCGTGTATTCGTGTGTCGCAGTGAATGATCATGGCAGAGCTGTGTGTACAGCTCATGTGCTGGTTAAAGGTAAGACACACGTCCCCTTCCTCTTTATTATTATTTGCCAGTATATTCTGAATTAAAAAGTGTTGGATGCTGAAGGCTTTTCTTTTTTGAAAGTAATGACAGCCAGTTTCAGTTCTAAAAAGAAAAGAACTGGAAAGCCAAACTTATTATAAACAAAGTTCATATCAACAAAATAAATGCATTCCTGTTTTTTTTTTTTTTTTTAAGCAAGAAAATAATCTCCTGTTATTCTGGAACCTCTTCAGAATCCTGATTTATGTTCTTTATCTAACAGCATGGCAGGATAAAGAAGATGGTGTTGTTTTAATTTTAAAAGTTATTATGTTGTTCTGTCAAATCTTCCAAACACATTTCTTCCCCCCAAACTAAGAAGACATTTGAGTCATAAAAAGCAAGACTTGTGAGTTTTAACTTCTCTCATACACTGCAGGAGGAGTTTGCTATGTGTTCAGCTGATCAGTGAATATTGTGGATGTGTTTTCTGAGAGTTATTTTAAGGTCCTCAGGATTAGAGAAACATCTGCTCTCTTGCAGTCTGTGAGGCTGTCTAATGGTGGAGGTTCCGTGTTCTAGTGGGTTAAAAATGTAAAATACCAGTCTTTTCCCACACACATACATACTGCAGTGGCCGTATCTGATCTGAGTCTCAGAGGACATCTTGAAGAGGAATTACCCTCTCTCCCCAAAAATCTGTTTCATGACTTTTTCACTATGTGTTTTCAGACAACATGCATTAATGTAAACGTGCAATACTGTATAAGCAATAAATATATAAGCAATGAATATATATAGGAAGGAGTTTTTCAAAACAGTGTATGAGGACATGATTGATTTATTTATTCCTTAAATATTGATGCTGCAAACACTGCATTTTTCACTAAACTTTTAGTGATCACCGTTGAATTGTCATGTCGGTGTTTTCATTGTACCATAGCTGTGAGTCATACCTTTCAAGTAACACATAAAATCATACAGAATGTCCAGTTTGTTGTCTAGCTATGCTAGATATATGTATCTGTGTAAACATTTACAGCGGGTAAAATAAGTATTTAATACATCACCATTTTTCCCAGGAAATATATTTCTAAATGTAATGTGTACATGAAATTTTCACCAGATGTCAATAACAACCCAAGTAATCCATACATACAAAGAAAACAAAACAAATAAGTTCAGAAATTAAGTTATGTGTAATAAAATGCAATGACACAGGGAAAGCACAGGATTGCACATAACTTAATTTCTGAACTTGTTTCTTAAAAATATGTTGTGTCCACTTTTGTAAACTAAACAGAAACATCACTTTATTATTACAATACTTAAGCAGCTTCACAAGTGCTGCTGAACTGAACGTCAGCATGGCTGTAATTTTGGTCATAGTTAGCCAGTTAATATTTCAACTGTAAACATTAATAATTCTAATGTTTTAATGAGCAGCGCAGATAGCGAGTATCTATGGAGACTGAGTTTGGGTTTTACTCACCACAGTGCACTGAAAAAAAAATGTAACATCTAAATTAAATAGTTTTATTTACTATTCAAAAATATCACTCTATCAACCTAAATACATTAATGTATACCAATAAATTCTATTTTTATAGGTTAAGTCAGGTAGAAGTAGCTCTTTATGTAACAATTGTGGGATCTGACCTGTTGAGATTTATATTACTGGAAAAAATATATATATCACAGAAAAAATAATGATATAATGAGGCTGATGATTAGATATATTGCCATATATATGTGATGAATAAGTAGTTCCAGTATGAAATGTCTTCACACTAATATTGGGGAGCAGATTAAGGGAAGCACCAGAGGACCAGTAGCTTCATATAAAACAGCTGTATTCCCGACTGACCTTATGATACGGCATCTCCACGGCCTGCAGCATCCATTAACATCATCTAATAGTTCTAACATGTTTGACACAGGATGTCGCCCAACTTTTCTCATGTGGAATAATCATGTGACTGACTTGTACAGTACTGAAGAGGACACTGTGTGTGCATGGACTGCTGAAGATATAATAACCAATTGATGGGAAAATATAGATAGATCTGTGGTAATTTAACAAGCTAATGGTTTTAGAGAATGCGAACATGATTATTCTTCAAAAAAGCCAAGAACACAGAAGCAGTACTTTTAAATTAGAAAATGCGGTGTTATCACACAAGTAAGAGTGCTATATATTTTTATTTGTGTGTTTTACTGTTTCCCTTACACGGTCACTTTTCACTGTTTTTCACTGTCCTGTATGTTGTTGTCCAGCTAAGCCAAGTGTTAAGAGGTCTACTGCTCCTCCTGTGACTGATGTGAGGAGGCCGTCTGCCCCAGTGTTCCTCAGAGGTCTGCAGGATCTCAGAGTCATGGACGGCAGTCAGGTCACCATGACCGTGGAAGTGACAGGTATGAAAAGTCAGCATGAGATCAGCTTCTCTTCTAGAAGGAGAGCAGAGTAAGAATTTGATTTGATTTGATTCGTAATGGATATCATTGTCAGAAATGACCCTTTTCATTAAGTTGTAACATTTGCTCGCTAGATTTTATGTTCAGAGTAATTTTTACTTTCATGAAAACCATTTAATATTACAGTTTGATAGCCTTTTGTATCTCATAATTACATTAAATCATCCATTAATTAAATAAATAATACACATGATATTGCATATCATTATATTAATTATTTAATTAAATATAATTATATTAAGCTATACAGTTTATTAAATGGGTCACACTTTATATTAGGTGGCCTTAACTACTATGCACTTACATCAAAAAATAAGTACAATGTACTTATTGTGTTCATACTGTATTTCAAAACATTATTGCTGCTATTGAGGTGGGATACGGGTAAGGTTAGGGACAGGTTAAGTGGTATGGGTAGGTTTAAGGGTGAGTTAAGGTGTAAGGGATGGGTAAACAGTGTAATTATAAATGTAATTACAGAAATTAATTACAGATGTAATTACATATAGGTATTTTTAAAAATAGAAGTACAATGTAAAAGCATGTATGTACGATATAAGTACATAGTAGTTAAGTCCACCTAATATAAAGTATATATAATCTACTTCACGAAATCTACTTCACGTTTCTCGATAGGTTGTCTTTTGCTGTGTTTAGCTGTAATGAATGGAATTTCCTTTGTACTCCCTTAAGAGGCATCATTTAACTCTACATTTGTGTGTTGCGTCTAGTGTCTATGTGCTTGTGCGTGTTTGTGCAGAGGGTTTAATTCTGGTGATTATATAATTGAGTGCACTTCCTGTGTAACGCTGAGGGGTCTCCTGACTGTGTATTTGAATGAACATGCGACCTCTGCAATATATTAACTTTTTGAAGTCGTATGAAAAATGAAAGCAGATGTTTTTTTCCTCATTATTAATGTAACTTAACCCAATGCTTTAAATTTCAGCACCGTGGCTTGAAAATCATAGTACCCAACTTTTTCAGTGCTGTTGATTATTCTTTATTTTGTCCCACTGACCTCCATTCACTGTCTCAAACCCTAATGTGCTTAATCATTGCAAGTGTGATGTGTGTTGTATGTAGGAAATCCTGCCCCTGAGGTGGTCTGGCTGCATAATGGAAAAGAGATCCAAGAGTCTGAGGATTTCTATTTTGAGAGGAAGGGCTGTCAGTATACTCTCTTCATACAGGAAGTGTTTCCTGAAGACACAGGGACTTACACCTGTGAGGTGTGGAATGAAGCTGGAGTTGCTCGGACCGAAGCCTCACTCACAGTGCAAGGTACAAATCACATCGTTCCTTATTAGAAACATTACTTAACTGAATACATTACCAAAGCAGGTATGATCTGCAACTAGATACTGATTTGATCTTAACTAGATACTGATTTGATTATAATCGTTGAATATGGATGTGAATCTCCAGTGGATTTCGGTTTGTTGCTCACAGAGCCTCAAGATGGAGTTCAGCCCTGGTTCATCACTAAAACCAAGTCCACTGCTGCCTCTCTGGGTCAACACGCTCTGCTGTCCTGTGCGATCGCTGGTGACCCCTTCCCAGAATTCCTCTGGATGAAGGATGGGCAGGTAATATCTGGAGGTGGAGACTTTGAGATCCTACAGAAAGAAGATGTTGTCTCATTGCTCATCAGGAAAGTGAAGACACATCATGCTGGAAACTATGAGATTCATCTCAAGTAAGAATTATTAAAAAATAATAATAATAATTCAAAATTCTAAGCCATTGCTCATATCGTTTAAATTTATTATATGTATAGTTACATATTTGTTATTTGGAAATGTTGACTCACTTGTTGACTCAAATGTTGACTCGCTCAGATCTTAACACATAGTTATTTGTACTCAAGCATAAAATGGTTTATTTTACTTTAAAATAATAAAGTTTAAAAAGGTTTTTAAATGTCGGCGCCGATAGCTTTGTGGTTGGTGTGCCGACACATAGTGCAGTTGTGCTCACAGCAACTCAAGTTCGATTCCCAGTCCTTTGCTGATCCCACTCCCCTCTCTCTTCCCAATGCTTTCCTGTCATCTCTCTACTGTCCTGTCCAGGAATAAAAGCCTGAAAATATTGCTTTAAAAAGGGGGGGGGGGTTAAGTGTTTTGTTCTCAGGTAGATAAACTCACGAAGAGCAAGGAATCCAAAAGAACAGACTTTAATATAAATCCACTCGGAAAAACTCAGGAAAAATCCACGTAAAACTTGTAACATAGACAATAACTAGCAAATGAACTGGGGAGAACTCAGGATTTAAGAACACAGGGACTAATGGGATAATTAATGACACAACTGGTGGGAACAATGAACTCACCAAGACAGGCAAAACTACAAACTCAAAACACACAGACATGTAACATTAAGATTAGTCCTTAAGGTTTGGATTTTATTTTGTTGATTCTATGTAAAGATGTGAAATGTTGTGTTGTGACATTATTTTTATGACCACTTCTTTTCTTCTTCAAATTTTAATGGCCATACAAAAATAATAATATTTTACAACAATAAAAATAGCAATATTATTTTAAATATAACTATTTCAATTATGAAGTATCACTACATCGTAGTATATTTTTAAAATGTTTTTAATTTATTCTGATTTTAATAATAAGACATTGCATTGCATAGTCATTTTACTGTAAGAAATGAGAATTAGATGAGGATCATTTATAATGAGAAATGCGCATTACACATATAGAGAAAAAAAACCTGTCTGTGTTATTTATACGAAATTATCTTTTTTTTTTTGGTGGATAAAATTCATGAGATCCATGCTTTTAAGTTCACATGCAATGAAATTATGCTTGGAGACAGTGCTGTCATATGAGGAAAGGTTGTGTTTTCTTAGTTCCTCATTTACTTTTTCAATTCAACAGTTTAAAATAAATGAATATTAGCAGTCAAAAATCTTCTGTTGATCTCAGGAATACAGTAGGAGAGTGCAGGTCAGTGGCTGCTCTGCACATCAGCGAGGACCCCATGTCGCCTGGTGACGATTCTCATAAACGGTACATTCTCCTCCTATTCTTGCTCTCCTCTGCCCCAAAGCTATATTTACAGCCCTTACCCCTCAACCCCTGCACTTAATCTACATAATCTCTCTTTATAACCAAACGCTCTGTTTATGCTTCCTCTCTCAGCTGTGTGTTGTGTGGGTTCGTCTAGGGGCCTCATTCGGGTCTCATTTCCCTATAAGGTCTCTGAAGTCATCTCTGATGCAACTCTGCCGTGTTGAACTAACTCTCCCCCTTGATTAAGCTGCTTTCCAGTGTGGGCTGAGCTAGCCGGGGCTTTAACCATCTCTGTGTTTTTTCTCCACTCTTCCTGTGGCAGCCGAGGGGTGGAGAGGACTGCGCCAGGCAGGGGAGGACAGCCAGAGACTCGCAGCGCTGCAGCGTCGCGCTCCGAGCCACTCTGGGAACACAACAGTCAGGATCAGGAAGAAGAGGAGGGCTGTGCCACCCGTGGTCTTCTCAAACGGCGCGTGGAGACAAAGGAGCATCGGGAAGACCAGATCCGACAGCAGGAGGCTGAACAGATCGACTTCAGAACTGTGCTCGGCCGCAAGGTCACCACTAAGAGCATCTCTGAAGAAGACCTGAAGGAGATCACGGCAGAGCAGATGGACTTCAGAGGGAACCTCCAACGGCAGATCAAGCCCAAGACCCAGACAGAAGAGGAACGCAAAGTCAACACTCCACAGCAGGTGGACTTCAGAGCAGTGCTGGGAAAGAAGGGAGGCCAAGGCCCAAAACCTGGTCCTGGATCCATAGTAAAAACGCAAGCCAACAAAACTGAAGCTGTTGACTTCAGATCCGTGTTAGGCAACAAGAAAAAACAACCAAGCCAGGACAGGAATGGAGAAAGCCAAGGCGATAAAGACACCCAAGGAAAGGAAAACGATGTGAATTGTGTAGATGGAGGGATAAAAGAAAAAACAAAAGCAGTTGGAAAGAACGAGCCCGTTTTTACGCAGAAACTGAGTGATGTGACTGTATTGGATGGAGAACGTTTGCATCTGCAGTGTCAACTTTCCTCTGAGTCTCCTGCTAAAGTGACATGGACGCTTGATGGAAAACTCATCAAACCATCCAAATTCATCGTTATTGCTAACGAGGGTCAGTGTTGCATTTCACATTTGATATTACGTAAGAGGACTAATTTGTTGTCATCTATCATGGATGAAGTTTGGCATTGGGGCATTTATCAGGGGCTCGATTAGTTTATATGCTTATGTACATAATTCAAAAATCAGCAGACCAGAAGTAATCACAGTGTGATATTCATTTTATACAACAGTTCTGGTCCCACTTTATAATAGGTTGCCTTAACTGCTATGTACTTACATTTAAATTAATCATTTGATACAATGCACTTATTGTGTACATACATGTTCTTACATTGTACTTATATTGTTAATAATACCTTAATGTAATTACATCTGTAATTAATTTCTGTGATTACATTTAGAATTACACTGTTGACCCATCCCTTACACCTTAACCCACTCTTAAACCTACCCAAACCACTTAACCTGTCCCTAACCTTACCCGTATCCCACCTCAATAGCAGCAAAAGTGTTTTGCAATACAGTATGAACACAGTAAGTACATTGTACTTATTTTTTGATGTAAGTACATCAATTAAGTCCACCTAATATAAAGTTTGACCACAGTTTTTTAAACAAGAAGTTAATATTGAGTACCTGACATTTACAACAGTTCACTTTTGAACGGTAATTAAAATATTTCCAAATGAAGTCAACGCTGGACTAACTTTGCTACTGAGAAACACAACGGTTGGCCGGAACGTCATAAATGCAAACAAACACTCCTAGAATGCCATTTGTCCAATCAGACACGAGGACTAGAACTAACTGTACATAATTGTCTTTAAACAGTGGTCACATGACAATAAAATGTCAGGAGTGTAATTGGATGAGAGTTAATTCAAGGTGTTTTATGATGCGATAAGGCTATCAGTAATGATGTTTGAGATATCTGAAAAGAAAAGTCGTTTGTAGGTGTAGACTGAGGGCTGTGATTTGGACCCCTGTGCCATTACTAACCTTGTGTGTTTGACAAAAACTTAATCTGACTCAAGTTTATCAGAGTTGTGACCAAGAGAAGTTGACCTGTGTATTTGAAAAATATCTGATTGAATATGCATGTATGGATAACTGCAATACTAAAGGGATATTTTGCTTTTGGAACTACTGACAGCAACTGTCATTTGCCCCATAGACGTCTTTGACCTCATACAACAGATACTTTCAAAACAGGTTAACTTTCTCTTAGATGAAGGGACTTCTTTAACTGTGTAAGAATAACCTTTAAATGTGTGTATGTGTGTGTGAGCAGGTGGTAATTGCTCTCTGACCATTGATAAAGCTCTGCCTGAGGATGAAGGACAGTATGTATGCAGGGCGGACACTAACGAGGGCAAGACAGAGTGCTCCTGTATGGTCCTAGTGGATGGTGAGTGTATCTCATCAAATACCAGTACATTAAATGACTTTACAGCATGCTCTTCCTGTATCCCCTCTATGAAACTCTATGGGCTCTCTGAGAGATGAGGTGTACTGTAGCCCTATGTGTCAAAAGTGTCAAAAATGTAGTTATTTTCATTTTTTTACACAAACATTTTTACATTTTTCATTCAAAACTTTGGAGTCTATGAGAGAATTATGCTTTCTGTCTGTCTGTTTTGGGCTGGGCATTGTGTTTGACCATTTCCCCTGAGTCCTTGTCTGAGCTCTGCATCTTCCGGTAATTACTGACCAGATCAGCCAGCATAACGTCCCTTTCATGTCCTAAGATCTCCCCCTTTATCTTTGCAGAATATGTCTTTTCAGCTCTAAATATCTTTCTCCCACTTAACAGACAGTCATGTCTGAATCTCTGTTTAGCTTAACAAGCCATGTCCCTCTAGCATCTCTAGGTTTCTGTGTCTCTCTTGTTGGATGTGTCTTTACAATTGTCTCTTTCTCTCTGTTCTGGTTTTCAGGACATGTCTTTACAACTGTTTTGAATCCCTTTGTTCCACTTTAGAGGATGTCTTGAGCTGTATTTGGATCTGTTTATCCAACTTAACAAAACATGTCCCAACAGCCAGTCTTGATTTAGAGGACATCACCCTAAAACCGTTTCTAGGTCCATTTGTACAGGATAACGTATTCTGACAGTCATCTATCTTTCTGTTCTGCTATATGGGACCTGTCCCAACAATCATCTCTAGATCTGTCTGTCTCAACTATAGGACATGGCCCTACAACTCTTTTTCTACAGTCACCTCTGTCCTGCTTAACATGAGATGTTCAACATGTTATATGTAACACATGTCCATTTTATCCATCCATTTCAGATCTTTTTGTCCTATTTATGATAGCCAATACCTGATCTCAGTGTATCCCTGTGTTTGCCTCTAGATCCCTCCATCCCTACAGCCATCTCTTTCTCTCTCTTCTGGTTTCCAGGACTTGTCTTTACATCTGTTTATAGATCTCCTGTTCAGATTCCGCAGTCCTGCTTTATTAGGCATGTCCCTACAGTTTTTTTGCTTAACAGACCATGTCCCTACAGTCATCTATCAATCTCTAATTTTAAAAGACATGTCTTTACAGATGTCTCTAGATATATCTGTCCGGCTTAACAATAACAAAATAAAGACACCTTGACCTGGAGATATCATTATTTTCAAGGGCAGCATGCTGATTTTATTTGATTGCTTTAACATTATTGGTTACTTGCATAAATGGCTAATACTGCTTCTCCTAATTTGGCGTCTGCAATTTCAATGGCCAAACTCCACTTTTTAACCTCAGGTTTGACTTTTTGGTCAGAAAAAAGTGACAATAATAAAATGGCGATGGACCCTCAAAAGAATTACTTGATGTAATCAGTTTGTAGAAGTTGAAGAGGATGCATAATACACAGATTTCATGGTGGTCACATGAACTTGATTCTAAGTTTGTTCTCTGTGTTACTCTCTGTATTCTATCTGTCTGTGTTCAGATCCCAGTGTCTCCACACCAGCTGATAAGCGGAGCAGGAAGCCCTCTACCCCGACCACAGAGAGTGAGTTTCCAAAATATGTACTTCCTTTTTTATATCCCAATATGGAGTGGCGTGGGAGATGTGAACTTTTCCCACTGCAGCACACACACATACACATACACATACACATACACACACACACACACACACACACACACACACACACACACACACACACACACACACACACACACACTCTGCTATGTTGCTTGTAGCATTTATAGACAGTATCGCTAGGGATATATCATTGAGAGTAATTGCTTTTTACATTACTTTGTTCGGTCCACAAGTTAAAGAATTCTTATCCACAAAGTTGTTCAGTTGTTTGAAAATTATGTTTAGCGTTTTTTTAATATGTATATATATATATATATATATGCTTAAAATCAGATTACAGTTTTTGTTTTCAACTGCTTACACACAAAATCTTTACTTGTCACACAATTTCTGAAACCTGACACTCAAAACACCAGAACCACACACCAAATCTGCAAAGCCATACACTAATTATCTGCCTTTGACTCAAATTTCAATTTCATAAAACACTTTTTGCAAAACAAAACACACAATTCTCTATGTATTGCACAAAAATCAAACAGGAATTAATATTATGGCAAAGATGTTTGCAAATGTTTGTTTTTGAGATATTTTGAATGTGATATTTCTCTTCATTTTGCAAGAGATGTGAGGCATTTTGCACTTTGTGTGTGCAGTTCTTGGATTTGTGTGTAAAGCTTTGAAAGCTTTGAAAAAAAGAGGCAAAGTTTTGAAAATGTGTCTAAGCAGTTGAAAAACTGTAAAAACTCAAACAAAAAAAGACATCCGTCTGCATGTTGCCTAGTTCATAATTATAAGATGAAAACTGTTGTGAACAAAATGACTATTACTGATAAAGTTTTAGTCCTCACAATATTTTTGCATAGCCTGGAGGTTGTTGTATAGTACAGCATAGACTAGCATAGTATAAAACAATCCCAGTAGGTCCATCTTCTCCAGTTGTTCACTTCTCACACTCTTCATCAGAGGAGATGTTTGACAAGGCTGCTGGAGACTGTTGACAATGACTGATTTTACATTTTAAACAAAGTCAACAAGCAAGAAGGAGGCAGACAAAAATGAACAGTGAACAAAGGCTTGTTTTAGAGATATAAAGAGAGAATATAACAATGTTTCTGACAGTAGAGAGAAAAAGAGAGATCATGACTCTTACTGCATGACTGCTTGGCAAAACCCACTTTGGATTTCCATGTATGGGCTCAATCAAGACTCTCACTCACTCCGCGAGGAGTGTTGTATGAGTTTTCTAACATCAGTGTTTTTAACATGCCTAACATTCTTCAGAATGTTTTGTAAAGGGTTTTGTATACTAGAGAGGCAGAGAGACTACTTTTCGCCTTCTCTATGAACAGGCTGTTATGTTTTGCACTGTATGTCTTGCACTTTATCTTCAGAAATGACTGAAAATGAAACTGGAGAAATTGTTGATGTGTGCACTCATCTCTGAAGAGACGTGTACCATATGTCTTAGGGATACTAATGATTGTTTATTTTTTAAAGAATAAGGTGAGCCTTTCTCTATGAAGAAAAAGTTTGTGCTGTAACATGCACTGCAGTCAAATCTATCGTGAGCGTTTATTTGGCTGACACGCTTGAGTGAGTGGTAATGCACATGCTGACTGTTTCAAATCAGTTCCTTACAACATTTCATTTGGAAGTATATTCTGCTGTAAGCATGCATGTCTGTGTAGACACAACACCCCTAGATGATGAGCCCTAATTTCCCAGCTTCAATATGAATTTTAACGTCACAGGGTCAGTTTTTATGAGGTAGTGACTCGTGTTTGATGCTTTGTTTTTAGAGAGGCATTTTACTTGTTAATTAGAAACTATATATTTAAAAAAAAAAACTGCCAGAGTTATGTGGGTATCTTGTGCTGAGAATAAACAAGCATGCAACCAATGGCTGAGGCTGACAATAGAAAGTTCCCAGTGATTTTGTAGCAAGTGAAGGTTAGGCAGGTCCTCCACCGTAGAGGTTACATTCAGTCAATGAGTTGTTTGCAGTCATGGAAAATCTGTGATTAAAAATCGTGAAGCTATAAAAATAAGCAGTGGTGTCGTGGATAATGGAAAATTCTAACCTCCATGTACCTCTGAATCGCTGGTGGATATTGAACCCAATTGGTGTCCTTAAGGACTCAGTGCTTTCATAACCTGTTCAGAACCAACTGCTGAATACTGCTGTGCACATCATCATAATGGCTTATTTCTGTTCTCTGTTATTAGTTGTGCTTGCAAGCATCAATGTTACCATTCCACAGAAATTGGTAATTTGAACTCATCCCACTATGTATGTACTACCATTGAATATGGAACCTGCATGTTCAAATCCCTTGGCATGCATCAAATTCAGTCAGAGTGTATTTCTGTAGATTTTCCCTTGTTTATGCTGTTGCTACAAATCGTCCAATCTTAAGTACACAACAAGTACATTTAAAGAACAGTACTTGCATATATATATATATATATATATATATATATATATATATATATATATATATATATATATATATATATATATATATATATATATATATATATATATATATATATATATATATATATAACAAAAATTTTATATTTAATATAAATTTTAATTCTAAAAAAAATTCATTCACTTCAGTTAACATGCAGTTAAGTGTCTGACAACATTACATTCAATTCACACTTGAGTATGCATTAAAGTATGCTACTTTTTTCACAAGAGCAAACAATTCGGCAACAGAATGTTAAGGGATGTCTATAGAATATTAATCGTTAACTGCAGAAAAATCTTATTTTGCATGGTAGTAATAAGTATAACAGGATAGTAAGAAATGATACTTCATTTAAATTCTTTTACCATGAAGAAATTGGGCTTATCATGAGCATTAAAAACTCCCTCTCCTGATCACGTGTTCCACTACATCAGATTTTATACCTTTAACTAAAAGTTCTTAATTTTATTATGTCTCACCATACATCACCATGCAGATGTTTGAGTGAATACATTAGATTCACTATGTGTTTCTTTCTTTTTGTCTGTCTGCTTATTTTCAGCAGTGGTCGACAGTCTGAAGTGGTGTTATATTGGATGATTTGTTGAAGCAGTGGAGGGCAGAGATTATCTGTTTCTCTAAGTGTCTTGAATTTGTCAGGCCTTTAAACAGATACGTTTGATCCTGTGGCCCCAGACAATGTAGACTAAACATTATGAAACATAATGGTGGAATGCTGTTGCCCTGTGTGTGTCGTTTCAGTGATATCCTAAAGCATTTTCTCTGACTTTGCCTTTACTCACTGCCTCTGTATTGGTCTAATAAACCTGTGATTTACATTTATGTCTTAACAAACGCCTTACCACAAAGCTTACTGGATTTTGTTGGATCTGTATGTTTGTTGGGGCATTTTGAACATGACATGTTATGTTCCCAATGATCTAAATCCAACAGCCAAATTCAGACATTTGGAAATGTTGCCATTTGTTGGGGAAGTAAGAACCATCTTGAACACTAAAAAGATTATAGACAGCAATGCTCAGCATGGAAAATAAAGTATGTGAGAAACACCTCCATTTGACATCAGGATTACCTGCTACCATGTGCAGTGGTACCAGCATAATATTACCATAAACTTATGCATGGAGAATATGTAAGGAACATCTTCTTTTGCACATTTACTGCTTTGAGTGAGTAGACTGCATTTTTAATCTGATGTGAACGAAAACAAGGCGATGAAGGATTTAGGTAGGGTTTAGCTCTGTTTAACAGGCTGTACAGTTTTAAGATCTTAGGTCACATCTAAAGTGTGCTCATGCATTTTTTTTTTCCACTGGAATTTTTTGGAAAGTATTTTGATATTTTGATAGATTTGTTGGCTGAACACCCAGAAGCACAATAGCACAACCGATTGAAGGGGCTGTACTTCCAATTCGTGTAGCCTTATTGTCATGTCAGATTGTTTACTCCAAATAAGTAGTTTTGTGTATTCAGTTACCAATGGTGATTTGTTTATTTGTTGAATGTTTACATGAACAAGTACTGTTAACCACTTAGTTTTGCTTCCCTTCCTGTAGACACAAAACACAAGCAATTTGAGAGTGAGTCATTAGATAACTTCAAAATTATTAAATATTTAGCCCTAGTCCAATCTAGTCTAATCTTTTTAGTAATTTGGACAAACATTTGGACAAACACCGAAATGTATGAACATAATGACAGCATCAAAAATGTGAAGTTATTTACATTTGCACGGGTTTAGAAATATATGTGTGTGTGTGTGTGTGTGTGTGTGTGTGTGTGAATTCTTTGTATTGTATTTATACTATAAATATATTTGTATTTGCTTAATGTGTTAAATAATGTGATTGGCATATGCTGTTATATAATGTTTACATTTTAATTGTCTGTGCAAACATGCATTAATGGAATCAAAATGTATTTAAAATGTATTTGGACACTTAAGCAAGCAAGCAAATAAATAAATTTGCATTAAATAACAAAAATATCAAAGTAAGTGGCATTATTTTAAGGAAATATAGCACAAAAATGTTTTAGAATATGAAAAAAAAAAAAAAATAATATATATATATATATATATATATATATATTGTTCAGAACAAAGACAGAATGTCTTTAACACTTTCTGGGTGTCAAACTTTGTGGAAAATGTTTATAGTTAACATGATGAACTACACTTGAGGAGAACTGCATACCTGCACAAACAAATTTACTTGACACCAATCATTTATTAAGTCCAAGTTAGTTTAAAAAAAAAAGGTTTGCATCATTTGTTTACAGATGCCACTTTGATTTATGTATTGATATGTGTGTCTAATTCAATGAAATTTAGATATTTTAAGTGTGACTTTAGTGTCCAAATATTTTCAGGCCCTCTGTACATATGCTAAAATCACATTTTATATAAAATACATGAAAATATTCATGAGTTCACATTGCCTCAGCATCCAAAATTTCACAGTCAGTAGGTTTTCTTAATAGCAGGTTATATTCATCTTGATGTGAGATTTATTTAAGCGTTAACTATCTGCAGATTTTACTATATTTGATTTATTATGAAAGTAAGTTAGGTAGATATGATCAACTCCATTATCTCTATTTATAAGTTCAGCTTGAGATCTGTTTTGCCCAAATTTTAGAGATTCAGGTGAAAGCTCACTGAAAGGCCATTTTGAGCCAGAAGCAAAAATAGTTTTGTGTTGGAAAGAGGATGTTTTCATTTCCACGGCTACAGAGAAAGAGAGAAAGGAATGAGAGAATGGCCTCTCAGAGAGGGATGAGATTGGAATGTCTTACAACTGACAGAAAAACTTCTCCAAAGTTTGACATTGCTTCAGATCAGTATAGCTTCATTGCCACCGCTGTAGCTCTAGGCTTGTGTTTGTTGGCCTTACCATCACATTGTTTCATGACAGCGATCAGATGTAAAATAAATAGTGCCAAAAGCTATTTCCTGGATTCTAGTTGGAGATATTTTTAGTATGACCAAAAAAGGCAAAGAGCAAAGAACCTTAGCAGCTGATCTCTCCTAGTACATCCAGAGAAAAACATCTCTCCTTTCCTCTCATTCTGCCCTCCCTTCTTCAAGTTTTGTAAATGTGAGCGTGCATGCTGTCTCAGATACTCTATGAGTAGATCTACTGGTCAATGTTAACATTTGTGTGTTTGTATGAATTGAAACCTGAAGGTAAGTCAAATGCAAAGTAATTAAGGATAAAGTCCCGTCAGCTCTTCAATATCATGATTACGGCAATTCATATAAATCCCCATATCTGACTTGTGATGCAGCCTGGAATTAATATGACATATCTTTGTTCATTTACACCAGAAAACTTAATTTGTTGGGTGGTTCACAGTCACTTCTCTGCTCTGAGATTGGATGTTGAGTTTATTTTCTTTATTAACTGTGATGTGATAATCTGATCTGTGTTTATTTCTTCTGTTATTCATTTCAGATGAGGCCAAAATAAAGAAACCCCCACCCAAAACGCTTCCTAAACAAGGTATGGGTAAATCAATCATCATCTGCATGGTTTAAAGATCAATTCTGGGTTAAACAACTTTCAGTGTGTATTTCTGTGACATGCTGTTGATTACAACAAGAAAATAATTTTGTCCTTTTTTGTTGTAAAAAAGATAACACTTTATTTTAAGGTGTCCTTGTTACACGTTACATGTACTTACTATTATAATAACAATAAATTCTGCATAATTGCATACATGTAACCCTAAGCCAAACCCTAATCCTTACCCTAACCATATAGTAAGTACATGTACACTGAAAAAATTATATGTTAAGAAGTTAGTCAACTAAATTTGTTTATTTAAATGTATCTACAATAAATTGATTGCAACCAATTACATTTTAAAAAAAAAAGTAAATTCAATGAATAATTTCTTCAGTGTAGTTAATTAATATTACTCAGTACTTAAATGTATAATTGCACTGTAATAAGGACACCTTAAAATTAAGTGTAACCTTAAAAAAAATTCCTACCAATGAGGTAAGAAAAATGATCTTAATTACAAAGGGGAAACAAGATTATTTATACTTTTAGCAACAAATTGACCTTGCTTTAGCAACTTTCTCTGAAAATTAGTTGGCAACACTGTTTATCCATCGTTGTGTGATGAGGGTACAGCGAGCCAGTGTTGCCAGGGCAGCGGCACAAGTGGGCTATTTTGAGAATACAGTTGCGGGAACAATTACAGATCTGTGGGTTGCGTTTTTTGGGCTACTTTTATAATGTACCACGGCCGACCCAGGTTGTATATAGACAAATAAAAATGAAAATAGATCCTTTTACTAACGTGTATTATACTTGGAATGTATCCCTGGCAACTTAAGAACGGAGAGGCGGTTGTAACATCACAAACAACATGTTTCAGCAGAGCATACATGTTAAGGCTTTTACACAGCAGAAATAAACTTGACAACAGCCACTAGATTATATAAGATAATAAACACAGAATTACGATAGGATATTTGCATGTGATTTTCTTGAAATGAATGTGTACATCTGAAATGCTAATTTGTGCAGCGATATAAAAGGTTGTAAATAGCATATTTTAATAACAGTAAACAACCAAATTCCACATGTGACTGTAAAAGAAAGTTATTACAAACACTCAATGGTAGTTTGAAGTAGGGCTGGGCGATATGGCTGAAAACTGTATCACGATATCAGTGTTTCATATCGGTCGATATCGATAATTATTGATATTTTTTATGACCCATTTAAAATAAGGACCAGGAGAAAGATATATTACATTTAAACATTTTTATTTTAAACTTAACCTTCCTCTGATCATAATCCCCTCAGTTATTAAGACGATGTAAACAACCATGGAAAACTCAAATAATTAAAATGTAAACATAAGTCTAAAGTCACAATGAACACAATTATCTCTTAACATTCAAGGTGCAAAATGAAAGAAAATGTAAGAAATGTTTAATAAAGTGTAATAAAATAGTGCAAAGTGTTAAATATAAACAGAGAAACCTGAGAATTTTGTCCCAAGTTTAGTGCTAGGAAGTTCACTAGCTGTTCACCTTCTGGTGAATAAAGTGTTTTTAAAATATGTGCAGTGTTTTGTAAACATAAATAAAACTGAGGTAGTTCGTGGTATTACCAGTCTTGGCGGGGACGACGGTCTTGCATAATTTGCAGACGACATTGGTCTGACTACGGTCAGACTTATAATATCCAAAAAACTGCCATACTGGCGAGCTGACTTTTCCTCTTTTATTTACAATTTCCTCGCTCGCGGCACTCATTTTCTGTTTATGAAAAGGAATCCAGCAGACCAGCACGAGACAACGATATGGCGCAACCAAACTGATACTGTTACATGATTGGCTGTTAGCGTGTCACTCCCTACGTTGCTAGGTTACCAGAGAGCAGTGCCTTTGTTAATGCAACCTCTGTTTTCTTCCAACGAAGAATAAAAAATATCGAACGTTTTATCGAACACATTTTTTATTGATATCGATCACGTGTCTATCGCGATACATATCGTTATCGTTTTATCGCCCAGCCCTAGTTTGAAGTGAGTTTTGAGTAAAAGTATTAATCTCATAAATTGTCTTATGAAGCATGATGCTAATATTAGCTCTAATGCACCTGCAGAACAGGTCCAATTCTTCTTCATAATGCATTTTGTCATAATACTTCACGTAAGGTCGCAAGAAATGTTTTGTTGTATTTATTTAGAAATACTTCTGATAATAGTTGGGTAAATGTATACTGGGATTGAAGCGATGTGGCTTGGTAAACGTTTTATTGCCAGTTTAAAGGCTGATAATGGCTGAATAAAAACAAAAGAATAATGATAAAAGAATAATAAGGATTATGTCTCATACCTGGCGGAAGTGTGAAAGGTTCTGTTTCCTTAAACTAGTTTGTCATGCATTTTTTTATTTCAACACATTTACAGGTAAATCCTTGTATTTTAAATTTGTGATTAATTGTGATTAATTTTTTTAATCTATTGACAGCACTAGTTTTTAGAAAACAAGACTCGATATCTAAAGTAATTTTGCTTCTCAAATAACATATTCAAGATTCAAGATTCATGAATGAAAAACAAGACAAAAATACCAAGTATGAACATCATTTTTGCAGTGTTTACTTAGTTACTGACAAAGATTGATTAGAATTGCAATGATGATTTAGATCATTGTACTAGGATTTAGATCATTTTGCATCTATACTAAGAAGCATGTTTATGACAAATTACAGATGTTATTACATGTTACATTTTATCCTGGAACAGTTTTAGCATTTAAGTCTTTTTAGCATTTAGTTTTCCAAAAAATTTAAAGTCATTTAAAATTTAAAGTCATTTAAAATTTCAAGCACATGTGATTTGATGTGTTTCATGATGAGGAGCACAGGCGATCTACTCATACAGTAGCAGCACATACTTTAAATCTCACTTTCATATTTTCTACACAGTCTGCTGTGCAGTTGTTCAATACATTTTGACCTACTGTGCAAGCAAATGGATCTTCATCAAACATAAACAGAGCTCAAGCTGTCTGTATAACTGGACTGTGTGTGTCAGGTGTTCCTCCTCAGATCCTGCAGTTTCCTGACGATATGAAGATCTTGGCAGGTCAGGAGGTCAGTCTGCTGTGTAAGTTCACCGGAGCTCTGCCCATCAGCTGCACCTGGCTCAAGTTCCGCAAACCAGTAAGTGTCCTTTCACCTTTTAACATGTGCAGAAACCCTGACCGAGAGAGAAACACTGCTGAATCTTCATACTTAAACACGCAGATTCACATTAATTCACTCACCAGTCCCCTTTAAATGCTTTTAACATTAAATTGTTTCTGCTATTTAAAATCGACTTTAGACTGAGAGTGACTGTGATGTCCAAAAATGCTGTCTAGGTGGGCAGCTCACAGATTTTCAGAATCATCCATCATCTTTAATGAGCAAACACTGCAAGATGGCATATCACTCTTTACACATGGCTCAGACAACAAAATGTTAATTGTAAACATCTTTATTACCTTCATTTTCTTTTTTTTTTCTTTTTTCAGTTAGTTGACTTTCCAATTAAAACCTAACATTCAACCCTCAGGTTGTATTCAAATCCCTATAACACTTGTGGTGTTCCCAGTCAAAAATGACTGGGGCACAAAAAATATCTTGTTTTCTTTCAATTAGGACTGGTTTTGTGTTCAATTTTGGAACTGATTTATAGTAGGCCTCAATAATCTGATTTTACGTACCTCAGTCTTTGAGTGAAAAAAGCGTTATTTGTGGATAATTTTGTCAATATTAAAATATGAAATAAAATAAAAAAAAATATTGCACTGTTTATCACACTAGCATGCTCTAATGTTTAACCAAGAAATTTGTTTTGAAACGCTTTTATTTTGTACAAAATTTTAAAAAATCACACTTGTGGTGTTTTCGGTCAAAAATGACAGGCCTACAAAAAATAGCTTATAAATCTCTTATGCAATATTATCACCTACTATTGGTATCAATCCTTTCATCAGCTTGTTTTCTTTCAATTAGGACTGGTTTTGTGTTTATCTTTGGAACTGATTCATTGTAGGCCCCATTAATCTGATTTTACATCAATTTTTGAGTGAATAAAACGTTATTTGTGGATAATGTTGTCAATATTAAATAAAATTTGCAAACTAGAATGCTCTAATGTTTAAAGTAGCCTTAGTCTGCAAATGGCACCCGTGTTCGTGTTGTTTATGCACATCCTCTGCTCCTTCAGATTCAGGAAGGTCAGGACATCTCGGTATTGAGCACAGACAGCAGCAGTCAGCTGACCATCACAGAAGGACAACAGGAGCACTGCGGCTGCTATACCATTGAGCTCAAGAACAGCTGCGGCGTGAGACAGGCCGCCCTCAACCTCACTATAGTCGGTAAGTCTGGACGCTAGTGAACACTGGGCAGGGGCGTAGAATTAAGGGGGGATGCTATAGGGACAATTCCCTACCAATATCCAGTGACTAGCAAACTGTCCTTAGCAATAATTTTGATCAAGCAATTAAATATATAAATATATGTTTTTGTAATTTCGGATGCGTACATCTGAAACCATACCATTTATATTACCAAAGAAGTTAAAGTAATTATGAAAACTGCCCACTTTCAAGGACGAACATTTAATACATGGGCGGTGTAAGAATGCAAGGTAGTCGCACAACGGAGGAGAAACGCAGCATGGCGTTCAGAACAACTCAGTCCAGTTCAAAACAGCAGTTCAAAACAGTTCAAATAAAAGCTCACTTAAGGAATTAACAAAGTTGCATCGATGAAATATGGTGTTTGTCAAAACAGAGCAAATGGAAAGAGAAAGTGTGATCTATTAGCGCTCTAGGCTACAGAAAGACATATGTTACTTTTGGGTTACTTTTTCTCATCTGGACTGGGCTTGCTTGTATGTTTTTTAATATAAAAAGTCATTTTTGAGGGGCATATGTCAAAGCCCTTTCACACCAAAAGTGAAATAAATAAGCCCTCAGGCTGATGGAAGTGTAAATTCAATTATTAACATATTTAATTATTGCAGGTTTGCGTCATATTCTGAGTTTGCATTTCAGTTTTTAGTCATTTCTAGGAATACTAAATTTGTCTTTGTGAAGGTAAGATGAGTAATTGCATGTTCATATTTAGAACTACCGTAACCATCGTGTTCACACATTGCACACAACGCCTCTGCACTTACTGCAGATTTTTCTCAACATGGGAATAGGAGAGCTGTTAGTCCATAAATGGGAAAACAAAGTACTGTAACTGGTATTACTTATTTGAAAAAGTAACTCAGATATTTTACTGTCAATTAAAAAGTAATGTGTTACTTTACTAGTTACTTGAAAAAAGTAATCTGATTACGTAACTCAAGTTACCTGTAATGCGTTACCCCCAACACTTATGATTTTATGGTAAATAACATAACAGCCTCCTGAGTCACCATGGACAGCCTTTCACTTTAACTTAATGTTGTTCAACTGAACGTACAAATCAAACTGTTAGCTGAAATATCCACAAAATGTGGTTCTTTTATGTCCCCACCAATGTCAAAAGCAAACCTACATACTTAACACTGGGACATCTGGCCATATGCATATGGGAGTCATTACATATGGGAGTCATTACATATGGGAGTTTCACATTTGATAAAGAACAAAAATGTACTTTCGTATACCACCTAAATTAAGGAGGTGTTCACACAGGTCGGGTTACTGCGTGTCCAGCATGTTTGCAAACAATTGAAAAACATTGCATTTGTAAACAAGAATGAGTTCTACCCAAGATGAGATTTGTTAGAAAACCAGAGGGAGGGAGATTTTAATGATAATTTCAGCATATTTTACAATGCAATTCATATAAAATGAACAGTAAACTAAATTAAATAAATTACATGAATTGTTAACTGATTGCCTATACATTAATTTAAACTATGGTAACACTTTATTTTAAGGTGTCCATAATACAGAGTAATTACCTAATTAAGTACTTAGTAGTAGCCATTGTACTTGCATGAAACAAAATGTACTTACCATGTAACTAAGTTATGGAACAGCCTGTACTTATTACAGTTTGTAATTATGTAGATGTAATAGGTAGCTACTGTTACACATATGTAACTGGCCAAGTCTGTTACACAGCTACTTATGTAACCAAAAAATTGTTACATGTGTGTTGCAGACTTAAACATTGTAATTATAAATGTAAGTACACAGACATAAGCTACTTAAAATAAAGTGTATCAAGATTGTACTTAAGTGTTTCTTAATGTGTATCTATACTGTGCACCTTATCCAGCTGCACCTTAGTTTGAGTTAACCCACCAGTACACAGCTAAAATACATGTAATACATTTCTAATTACATTACAATTGCATAATATTACACAAACATAAGCTACTTAAAATAAAGTGTATCAAGATTGTGCTTAAGTGTACAAGTAGCTGTGTAACAGACTCGGTCTGTTACATATGTGTAACAGTAGCTGCCTATGACATCTACATAATTGCAAACTGTAATTACATGCTGTTCCATAACTTAGTTACATGGTAAGTACATTTTGTTTCATGTAAGTACAACAGCTACTACTAAGTACTTAATTAGATAATTACTCTGTATTAAGACACCTTAAAATAAAGTGTTACCTAAACTATTTACAGGCCCCATGAGGCATTAAGTTAAGCTGTTGATTTAAACACATTTCAGCGATCTATCCCTACAAATTTGTACAGTATTCCATCATGCCATGCACATTTTACAAGGCTGTTTGCAGTGGTGGACAATAAATAAATTAGCACAGATATCCTAATAAAATATTACTCCAGTAAAATTGTAAGTACTCATTTTCAATTTTTTCTTGATTAAACTATATGGAGCAATTTTGTGACAAAATTAGACAAACAAATCCAGTGTTTTGAAAAGAAACACAATCTGCTTTGCAAAGAAAAACTTGACTTTCAATAAAATGCAAAGTGATTTGCAAATACAAAACACTTATTTGAGAGAAAATGCAGAGGTATTGACAAATATATGTATTGTGTGTTACAACTGTGAGACTCGCTTGCCTTTTTATGAGGAAACTTGGCTTGATTTTCTCACACGCGTGCAGGCAGGTTTTCTCACAAATGCAACTGAGCAACTTTCTTTTCCAAAAATGAAAGCGTTTTGAATTTTATTTTTACGTTAGGTCAAGTACGATTTATTGTCATTCTGCTATACATGTTGAGACAGCCTACAGTGGAGAGAAATGTTTTAGGCTACCTCTGCAGTAAAAGTTTAAACAAGTATAAAACTACACATAGACAACCTACTGAAAGGAGTAGGCTAATCTAATTATACAAATAAGCTATTATAATCAAAATAGTTTAAGTTCAGGTGAGCTTTATTGTGATTCAGCTATATAAATGAACCAAAATATAATCTAAATATTAATATCCCTCATGAAAATGAACCTTGGTTTTACTAAATAAATACCATGGTATTTGTAGTGAAGCTGCCTATATAGAAATGGTAACCTGCAAAAAAACATGGTTACCACACTTTTACTATAGTAAAACTAACTTTAATTTTCATAAGGTATATCATAGTTTATTATCATATTTATGTTTATATATAGCATAGTAATATACATGCCTTGTACAACATTTAAAACTAAAAATGGCCTGTAAGGAGATATTTCCTATTTCAACCAATATACCGGCAGATTTTAGTCTGACAATAGCCTGTTTGGAAAAATCCAACTAAAATATGTAGCTTTTTATATATGACCAAGCAACATTTTAACTCGTAAAGTTAAGAATAAAAGGCTACTGTCAGGAATTATATTAGTGGCTCTTTAAAATGCAAACGTTCGTCATCTGAGTCACTCCTAGAAGAGTCCTCGCTGTCCAGAGTGTGTCTTCACCCTTGTAGCACACTGTTTATTTAACCACTGTTTATTAAAATGCTGAATTTAGAATTATATCAGAGTGAACTTGATTCTTCTCCCCAATTCACAGGACAAGAGTGACACCAGAAGAGAAATATTCATCATTTTGCTAAGCTAAAAAATACGTAATTATTTTAGACACAAATGATTGCACAGTGTTACATCATTTTAAAAGTTTTAGATAGGCCTGTTGTACTAAATGATGTGATTTTTTTTTCCTTTTTTAAATTAATAATTAATGACCTTTTGGGTGATATTACTATATCTGATAGTAAATTAAATGGTCTAAGCTTTCATTTTTGGTACACAATATTGTCGCTATCCATTAAACATTTGCATTTTAGTATTACAATATATTGTGACACGATATATTGTTATACCCCTGCATTGTTTTGAATGTTGAACAATTGTATCAATATATATGTGACCCTGGACCACAAAACCAGTCTTAAGTCGCTGGGGTATATAGCAATAGCCAAAAATACACTGTATGGGCCAAAATTATAGATTTTTCTTTTATGCCAAATATCATTAGTATATTAAGTAAAGATCGTGTTCCATGAAGGTATTTTGTAAATTTACTACTGTAAATATATCAAAACGTCGTTTCTGATTAGTAATATGCATTGCTAAGAATTAATTTTAATTTTTAATCTCCCACACCTTCATTCATCACCATTCCCCCTAACCTGTTCAGAATTCTTAAAATTAACTATTTCCTCTGTTACATCCACACAATGCCGGGGCTGAAATGCTGGCTGCCATGCAGTGCACATGTACGTAATTTGACTACTTTTTTAAATTTTAGGACACAATGTCTCACAATCCAGCTTTTGTCTTGGTCTTTGCAGATAAGCCCGACCCTCCTGCCCGTGTCCCGGCAGCCTCAGACATCCGTAAGTCCAGCCTCACACTGTCCTGGTATGGACCGACATACGATGGCGGCAGCGCTGTCCAGTCCTACAACCTGGAGATGTGGAACTCTGTGGACATGAAGTGGACAGATCTGGCATCCTGTAACAGCACCTCTTATAACGTGCAGAACCTGCTTCCAGACAGGCAGTATAAGTTTCGAGTGAGAGCAGTGAATATTTATGGTGTGGGAGAGCCCAGTGCTGAGTCTGAGCCCGTGCAGGTGGGGCTGGAGGCCGACGAGGGTGAGCGCCACCTAGTGGATATCAAGAGTATTACAGGAGTCACAAAGACCGGATTACCATCTTAACTTTGGTTATTTCAGTTAAAATAAAATAAATTTAAAAAAAAAATAGATTAATAAATAAAATAAAGTAACATTTTAAATTAATATAAAAAAAATTAAATATGCTGTAATAACATTCTGTTGCTTTTACAGAAAATAAAGATGAAGCTGAACCCTCAGATGATGGTATGTCATGTTTGTGAAATTTAAGCTTTGAAATCATAAGTATCAGGTTTCTGTGCTCTATTTTCTGTTTTCCTCCTTTCATTTGGAGGAGATGGTGAGGTTGTACATGTAACCAAACGTGTCACATAGAACATATGTATATGAAAAAGAGGGAAAAAATACAGAAAAGCATTGTAATGTAAATCTTAAACAATTGCATAGTTCATATTATTTTCAAGTTTTTACTTTTAGTTTCCAAATACATTTTAATGTCAGCCTTAAATTGTTCAAACACAGGCATTTTTCAAATCATTTGACCTTATGAATAAAAGCGAATGTAATAATTAAATCAAAAATAAAAATGAACTACCTTAGCTTTTTTGTAAATAATTATCCCAGAGTAATACTAATAATAATAATTTTAAGGGTATCTTTACAAAAACACTGACATCATGTTGATGTGCATTTGTCTCATGTTAGTAATCAGAGACAAAGTGATCATAAAACACACATGCTTCTTAATTTTTTTGCTATTAGAATGTGATATTTCATTCTGAATTATCACAGGAAGGTTTTTCAAAACCCTTATCCACTGAGGAAAATAAGAGTTAAATATTGCAATTTGACTGATTACAGACTATCCAGAATGATAGGGATCCATTCCCTCTCTTTTCAGAATCAGAGAAGGAACCAGATTACAGAAATGTGACGATCAAGACAGACATGAAGGTGAAGGATCTGTATGATGTGGAAGACAGACTGGGCTCGTGAGTATGACAGCAGATCAATAAAATAGCATAAATTATTTGATATTACGTTATACCATAAAGGAAACAGTAATAACATTCTGCTGGCATCCTTCTACTTTTCGGTTGTCCTATAATCTGTCTAATAAAATGCAAAATAGATGTAAGTTTATTAAACATATTCCAAAAAAAAAAAAAAAAAAACAGGATCTGAAAGTTTGCTTTTTTCGGTCTTATTTCTTTGTTTGTTTCTTTCTTCTTCTTTTTTTTTAGAGGGAAATTCGGGACTGTTTTCAAACTGATAGAAAAGTCCACAAAAAAGGCGTGGGCTGGGAAATTCATAAAAGTGTATTCTGCCAAAGAAAAAGACAATGTCAGACAGGAAATTGCAATCATGAATGACCTGCATCACCCAAAGCTTGTGCAGTGTATCGACGCTTTTGAGGGAAAGAGTGACATTGTAATGGTGCTGGAAATGTAAGTGTATATGTGTTTAATGAGCTTTAATCTTAGATTAGTGAATGTAAATGGACTGTTTTCTTGTTCTTTGGCTTTATCAAGCTCATATCAAGCCTGTAATCAACTCACAACAGCTCAAAAAAAGAATGTTATTATTTTAGTGTTATAGCGATTGAAGTATTAGTATTATTGTGTTTGTTTTCAAATACACATTTTTATACACTTACAGTATTTATATAACACAAATGTTTTAACAGAAATTACTAATTGTCAAGTAACAGTATGTCAGCCTGTTATGCAAAACATTGTTTTAATTCCAATATGCCCAAAATGTGTCACTTTTAGTGAACATTTGTTTAGATAAAGAAGTGATTAAGTGTATTGATACCTGCAGGTCGTTAACTATTAGAGCACACCATCCTCATACTAAAAAAAAGCTTTCTGTTTTTATCACTAAAATAAGAATTTGCTCTACATGTTCATTTTAGTCACTACAAATCACATCATGCCATTTCGATTCCTGAACTTCCTAGGATGAATTGAAGGCAAGAAATCCCAGAGAATTTCTAAATAAAGCCAAATAGCACGTGAATTGAGTTTTATCAAGGATAATTACATTCCTGTTTGAGGTTGTCAGTATTTCACTGTACATACGGTATGTGAATGTGTCTGGTGTATTGGCTGAACGCTGGTGTTCTTCAGGATCTCTGGAGGGGAGCTGTTTGAGAGGATCATAGACGAGGACTTTGAGCTGACGGAGAGAGAGGTGATCAAATACATGCTTCAGATTGTGGATGGAGTAAATTTCATCCATAAGAAAGGCATCGTCCACCTGGATCTCAAACCTGAAAACATCATGTGTGTTAATAAGACCGGCAGCAAAATCAAACTCATTGACTTTGGACTGGCACGCAGACTGGGTCAGTAGAAAACCCTCCCACTGTGTTTTTAACATTTTGAAAATGTGATTGAAATTCTAACATCATGTATAGTTTTAAAATGGAATTATGGAATTGTGGATTGTTTTGTGTGCTTTGTATGGCTGTAGAGAATGCTGGCTCTCTGAAAGTCCTGTTTGGCACCCCAGAGTTTGTGGCTCCAGAGGTGATTAATTATGAGGCTATCAGTTACGCGACAGACATGTGGAGTATTGGAGTCATCTGCTACATCCTGTGAGTAAAGAGAAATGACCATTATGACCAGTACCCAGGGTAAAATCTGCAGAATTATGTGGAATAAATGTATACATGAGCTGAGAGTACTACAGTGCTATTGGTAACTGGTAACTGTTTTCAGACATTTAATTGCATATTAATTGCAAAGATTATAAATTAAAAAGTAATATTGTTTAAATTTATGCAAAATGCAATTAGCTGAACCTTAGAGTATTTTAATGATCCACTTAGGAACTCAAGTGCAACCTTTTTTGTAATTTCATAATTACTTCTAATTTCGGTTGCACTTTATTTTACAGTATGTGAACTTACATGTACTTACAGTGTACTTATAGTGTACCTACTTAAGAAAGTACTGGTAATATAAGGCAAGTACATGGGGTTGGGGTAGGTTCAGGGTTAGTACCTAGTTATTACTTGTACTTGTACTTGTAATTACTATAATAAGTACATAGTATGTACATGAGTAAAAGGACTGTAAAATAAAGTGCTACCCTAATTTCTTTGAAATATATTTAAAGTGTATTGTCAAATGTACTGACAAGCATTTACAGTAGTTGCAATTTCATTTGAATTAACTTTAAATATAATATCCTATAACACACTATAGTTAATATTATAATTGAGCACTTTACATGTGCTTTAGTATGTTAGTCAACACATCAAAATAAGTGTACTTGTTTAAGGCACAACAACAGATTATTAAAACATAATGATTTGAAATGTACTTTAAAAGTACAACTTTAATCTGACATTATTATAAAATGCATGTTTATAAAAAATATACTTATATGGGTTAACATTTTACATGGCATTTTATTTCATTATTATAATATTTCTGCAAGTACAGTTTTATTTAAAAAGACAAGTGCACATTCAACACAGTTAAGATCACTTCTTTTCCACAAGGGTGATCATTCCACACCATTTCACAACATTGTTGGGAAGAATGTTGAAGGGAAGAAAGCGTGAGCTTTGTTTGCTTAACATTCTTTCCTTTCCTGAAATGGAAATCACCTCTGCAAGGTGTTTGCAATTTTTCTTTAAGAAAATAGAGTAATACAACAGCCCCTCATGAGTGCTATTCGGTTATCTTTTTGTTGTTGTTGTTTTGTTTTTTATGTGGCTGTAGATCTCTTGTGTTTGTCTGAGCTTCCTGTCAGTTATCCAGGATATTTATTTCTTCCTAGTGTTCCTAGTGTAGTATTCATTTACTTTCATTGGTGTAACCCAATCTAGTCACTGAAAGTAGTACATCCTATAATGTATACTGTATCATATTTGATATGCAAATATCTAAGATGTTGAAATTATCAACAAGAAATAAAAAGAAAAGCCCATTCATAGTTTATATATTTGTTTATATATTTTTTAACAAGTAAACAGCCTTTTAGTAGCCTAAACAGAAATTGTACATAAGTCCCCCTTCAGGTTGTCTTTTTGTTGTGAAATTTTTAAATAATCTATAAAGTAAACATTAGAATATTTGGTCCCACTTCATATTAGGTGGCCTTAACTACTATGTACTTACATTTAAATTAATCATTTGGTACAATGCACTTATTGTGTACATACATGTGTTTACATTGTACTTATAATTTTAAAAATACCTATATGTAATTACATCTGTAATTAATTTCTGTAATTACATTTATAATTACACTGTTGACCCATCCCTTACACCTTAACCCACCCTTAAACCTATCCATACCACCAAACCTGTCCCTAACCTTACCCGTATCCCACCTCAATAGCAGCAAATGTGTTTTGCAATACAATATGAACACAGTAAGTACATTGTACTTGTTTTTTGATGTAAGTATTTCAATTGCGATGTTCAATTTTTATATGTATATGTTAAGTGCCAAATATACTACTATATGACTACTATACAGTTTGTATAGTTCTACTTATTTCTTCTTTCAATGTTTCTTGTTCTCTTTAGCGTCAGTGGTTTGTCTCCCTTCATGGGCGACAATGATAATGAGACGCTGTCTAACGTGACCTCAGCGACGTGGGACTTTGAGGATGATGCGTTTGATGAGATCTCAGACGAGGCCAAAGACTTTATCAGTAACCTGCTGAAGAAAGACATGAAGTGAGTGCCTTCACAATGCCAAAATCTTCATTCAGAAAATCCTTGCAAGAAATAACTGTTGCCTTGTCCTTGAGTCATTTTGAATGTCTGATATAACTGATTTCCTCCGTCTTGCGTCATGCATCTGTTCTCTCTGAGGTGCAGCAGTAAGGTACAGCTCTCTGTCAGAAATCATACATTTTCTTTTTACAGTTTCATCGGTTTGTTTTTCTCAGAGCTCATTCTCTCAGAGTGCAATTACCACGATGGCCCACAGTTACAGTGTCTGTGTGTGTCTGTCTGCAGAGCTCGTCTGAGCTGCGATCAGTGTTTCCAGCACCCCTGGCTCAAACAGGACACCACCAACATGGAGGCCAAGAAGCTTTCCAAAGAGAGGATGAAGAAATACATTCTGAGAAGAAAGTGGCAGGTCAGGATCTAAATGATAATCATCTGACATAAAATGTTGGTTTTTCTCCTTGTATTATTGATAGTCTGATTAAAATAAGCTTCTTGCAGTGTGTTTCTTATCAAGTGTGTTCTGTTACTGATGTGTTAGTAAATAAAGTCATAACTGTTTTGCTCACTCTTCTTTAGAAAACAGGGCATGCGGTTCGAGCTATTGGTCGACTGTCTAACATGGCATTGATGGCGGGCGTTCATGCCAAAAAGGGCTCCCCCACTGAAGGTGCACAACGTTTCTGTCCAACCCTTACATAAAAGACTAATACCGACTCAGCTAGTGAATTGTCAACGCAGTCAGCCCTTGTGATATAGAAGTGTGCTTACTGAAAATACTTATCTTATATCTTAAAATGATGTCAAATGTTCTGCGTTGTACTTGCAGATAATATAATATAAATTAAATAGAAGACTACTTAAGTGTAGAGCACAGTTTCATGACAATTTTTTTAATATGCTTAATATTGCTTTTAAAAAGTGCACTTTTAATAAAATTACAAACAATTCAAATTCATTTCAAAAGACATTTTTAGATTTTAGTACATTTGAAATCATGTTTTAATGTTTTGTCATGCTTTAAAAAAGTATACTTACCTGTATGCACATGTAAAGTACTTAGATTTTAATGTAATTAGAATTTTAACTGTAGTGCTATTCAGTATTTAAAAATATATTTGAAATTCATTTCATTTTACAGTTTATTTACACATTACAGATTATTCATTATAAATGTGTAATTTCAAATATATTTGAATATATGACATACAAGTTTTAACAGAAATTACATTAAATTATATTTTAGTGCACCTTAAATACTATCAGTACATCAGTACCTTTAACCATATTTATGAGATTAGTAATTATGAGATAATAAAAATGTACCTAAGTTCAACTTTAATGGGTCAAAAAGCACTCTAATTGCATTTAATATAAATGTTAAATAATTTACATTTAATTATAAACAACATGCAATGAAGAGTCTGAAAACATTACATTCAGTTCACACTTACTGTAAGATTTATTTTTAAGTATGCTGACAGTGTAATTATAAATGTAATTACAGAAATTAATTACATATGTAATTACATAAAGGTATTATTAACAATATAAGTACAATATAAGAACATGTATGTACACAATAAGTGCATTGTATCAAATGATTAATTTAGATGTAAGTGCATAGAAGTTAAGGCCACCTAATATAAAGTGAGTTGTGAATGTAAATTTGAAGTCTTTAACATGAGTATTTATATCGTTTGTCTGTTGTAGCAGATGATAAACAGTTTGCTGCTGAATTGGAGGAGAAAACTGTAATGAAACCTACGTTCAGTTCTGTTATTAAAGACGTTGAGGTGGTGGAAGGCAGTGCTGCTCGATTCGACTGCAAAATTGAAGGTAAAATAATATGAATATGTACTGCTTAAACATTCTATTAAAAGTGTGGTGCATTGGTTAAATGTGAATAAATGTGGCGTGGAATAAAATTAAAATGTTGAAGAAGACTTTCCAATATGCTTAATACTTTGTGCCAAATGTGCAGAACAGCCCACAACCATTTTCCAGTTCTATAAATAGGATGATACTTAAAAAATAAATAAATAAATAAATAATAAAAAAAAACACTTGTTCTTTTTCATTATATTTGGTGCCACTGGAGACATAGACATGCTTCATCTTTAAGTGCACTACTATTAAAAGGTTTAGGTTGGTAACTGTTTTCTATATAAAAAAAATATATTTATTCCTGTGATCAAAGCTGAATTTTCAGCATCAATACTCCATTCTTCAGTGTCACATGATCCTTCAGAAATCATTCTAATATGCCGATTTCATGTTCAAGAAACATTCCTGATTATTATTATCAATGTTGAAAACAGTTGTGTTGCTTAATATCTTTGTGCAAACCATCATGCAAAAGAACAGCATTCATTTGAAACGGAAGTATTTTGTAACTATGTAATAGCCTTTTTCAGTTTTGATCAATTGAATGTGTCCTTGCTAAATAAAATTTAGAATCTTTTGGTAGTCATGCATTTTGTGTTAAGTTATTTATATATTTTAATATGTATATTTTGTAATTATTTACTCTCAGGTTATCCTGACCCGGAGGTGGTGTGGTATAAGGACGACCAGCCAATTAAAGAGACACGCCATTTTCAGATCGATTATGACGAAGATGGAAATTGCAGTCTTGTTATTTCTGAGGTCAACGGTGATGATGACGCAAAGTACACCTGCAAGGCCATGAACAGCATCGGGGAAGCCACCTGCACCGCCGAACTCATCGTGGAGGTGATGGGAGGAGAGGAGGAGGAGGAGGAGGAGTAGAAGACAACCTCTTTTGTCACATTTCTCTTTTACACGTGGTGCTTTTATTCTCACTGTCTTTCAGACTTTCAGATGATGACAATGATGATGAGGATGATGAAGACCTCACCATCACCTTTTGCTGCATTTGCTTCATTGCACTTCCAGTTTGTTCTTTTTGTATCCATGCAACAGCCAAAGTCAAATATCAGATTTGTTTATCACATGCCATCACTATTAATTACATTCCATTGGATGCTTGTTCTTCATTGTCATGTTTTACTCCAACCAAACATTTCTAAACTCACATGTGTGTTTGTGTGATCATCGCTCGTGACTGTGTGAACTGAGCAGCACTTCCTGTCTGTTAGGACAGCTTTATTTAAGCACTGTAAACTCATGTATGGTTGTGTGTTTTTGTTTGGAGACATTTTCCTCCTTTCACCATCTGTCACAGTAGCAGCACTCAACAGATATTTGGAGACACATGTTAAATGTATGTTTATTTTATTAGGAATGTCTGTAGATTATATATTTCTTTAAATGTTTTAGATATATACGCGGTTGATAAAGTGCAGATTGCATTGTAATGAGAACACTACAAATGTAGTTATTCACTTTTAAAGAATAAATTTTGATCACGAACAAACTGTAAATTGTTGTGCTCACTTAAAAAACAAAACAATTTTCAGAATCAGAATCAGAAATAGCTTTATTGCCAAGTATGCTTGCGCATACAAAGTATTTGTTTTAGTGTCATAAGCTTCCACAGAGACAACAACACACAGACAATAAAAAATAGGATGAAAATAAAAATACACACATATGTAAATATAAATAGAAAAAAAATTATTGAAAAAATAAAATAAATAGTATGTAAAGTTGTGCTATAGATATGTTAGAAATAGAATAGAGTGAGATCCAGGGAAACGAGGGAATACCAAAACTCAGGAACACAGGAGACATCGAACATCCAAAACGACAATTAACAGCTGACACAGAGACAGGGAAACACAGGGCTTATAAACAGAACAAAATCAAACGAGAAGAACTGAAACAGGTGGGGAACAATCAAACATGGCTGGGGACTAATCAACTAATAAAGACAGGAACAGGAACAAACCGAATATGGGCATGAGAGGAGGGGAAAAACAAGACAGGACTGACAACTAGGATGTAGGTGGTAACAAATAAATAGAAGGTTATTGCACAATGGGGGAACATTTAACTGTTCATTAGGTAGATTGCCTGGGGGAAGAAACTGTTCTTGTGCTTGGCTGTTCTGGTATTTGCGACTCTGAAGTGCCGGCCAGATGGCAAAAGTTCAAAAAGGGGATGGCTTGGATGTGAGGGATCTAGAGTGACTTTCTGATCCCTTTTCCTCACTCTGGATGTATACAGTTCTTGAAAGGTGGGCAGGGGAGCACCAATAATCTGTTTAGTAGTCCAAACCGTTCTCTGTAGTCTTCTGATGTCTGATTTTGTAGCTGAACCAAACCAGACAGTTATTGATGTGCACAGAACAGACTCGCAGAGTAGTAGTAGAGACTCACAGCAGAGTTCCTGTGGCAGGTTGAATTTCCTCAGTTGTTGAAGGACGTACAGCCTATGTCAGGCCTTTTTTGCAATAGAGTCGATGTGAGTACCCCACTTTGGAACCTGTGAGATGATGGTTCCCAGAAATCTGAATGACTCCACTGTTGTTACAGTGCTGTCTGCGGAGGGAGTGAAGGGAGGTTTCTCCTGAAGTCCATGATCATATCCACTGTTTTAAGCGTGTTGAGCTCCAGGTTGTTAAGTCTGCACCAGACAGCCAGCTGCTCAACCTCTAGTCTGTAAGCAGACTTATCACCGTCCTGTATGAGGCCGATAAGCGTGGTGTCATATGCAAACTTCAGGAGCTTGACCGAGGGGTCTTTAGAGGTGCAGTCGTTGCTGTACAGGGAGAAGAGCAGTGGGGAGAGAACACATCCCTGAGGGGTACCAGTGTTGGTAGAGCGGCTGTTTGATGTGGATTTCCCCTGTCTCACTAGCTGCTGTGGTGATCCACTGATAGATAGAGCTAGGGACAGAGAGCTAGGTTAGTTTGGTCAGGTGGAGTGTTGGGATGATTGGGTTGAAGGCTGAACTGAAGTTTACAAACAGGATCCTCACATAGGTCCCTGATTTGTCCAGATGCTGCAGGATGAAATACAGTCCCATGTTGACTACATCATCCACGGACCCGTTTGCTCGGTAAGCAAACTGCAGGGGATCCAGTAAGGGTCCAGTGATGTCCTTCAGATAAGCCAGAACCAGTTTTTCAAATTACTTCATGAGGACAGGCGTTAGAGCCACAGGTCTGTAGTTGTTAAGTCCTGTTATCTTGAATTTCTTTGGGACGGGGAGGATGGTGGCGCATTTGAAGCATGAAGGGACTTCGCACAGCTTCAGTGATTTGAAGATGGGGGGCCAGCTGGTTACCACATGTTTTTAGATAGGCTGGTGTCACACCATAGGCTTGGTGCCTTTCTTCTTTTGTCCTTCATTTTGTTGAATCATTGAAAGTTGTTAAAAATTACTGACTGACAGTCATAATCCAAGTGCATCCTTGTTGGTTTTATAAAACTAAGCAAAATATTAGAGGAAACAATAAGCAAATTCCAAAATAAATGAAGTGTAAAAATTAAATGGCATCATGCATCCAAAAAATACAAAATGTTAGGAAATTATGCTTATTAGAGAACATCAATTATATTTTATTTATTTTTTGTTCACATTTTTGATATTTTGATGGTCACCTTACTTTCTTGATAAGGTTGGAGACATCCAGAAATATAGTCAGGGGCATTAAGTTCAACTTTGTCTCGACTCTGTCTAGTGGACAACTTAATTTAAAACAGCTGAATTTAACTTAAATAAAACAATTAAAACATTAAATCGTCCTCTGAGGCAACTAACAGCACACTCTTCACCAGATGGCGCTGTGGTGTCACAACTATAAATTCAATGTCTTACTACTTTTCCCATTTGTAGTCTCAAAGATAGTTTGAATATGAAACAATGCTGCAATCTGTAACAGTTAGACAAGACAATAATCTACTCCATGTTAAAATCTGAGAGGATTTAAGTTTTCCTAACTGAAGAATCGCCAATTAACCCAGTACTGAGAGAATGTGTAATCAACACAACATTTCAGACCCATTGTTGAGTTCATTGTGAAATGAGACACTCTGAGCACAAATGAGTTTGACTCCTGTCTGTGTCACAGCAAACATGGTTTAAAACGAGGGGCATCATCACTCTGCCACTCAGTACAATGTGGCCTCTGTTTTGTGTCCCTGTATGAAGTACATAGAGTTTAAGGACATTGCTTCCTTCATCTGGCTCACAGACAAATTTAGCAACATCTGTCCTGCAACAGAGATTTTATTCTTCCTCCTTTATTTTTGGCATTTTATGAGTTCTTGTAGTGCCTTTGGGCCTCTGAGGGTCTCCCTCATCGTCTTTGGTTTCAGCAGCTGTGGGCCTGTGTCTCTTTTCTCTTTTGTATGAAGTCTGGTCTGTCATACCGCATATGGAGCTCAACAATGCATTAGCACTCATGTGTCTGAAAGTACAGAAAGATTTTTCTGCATCAATGTGACTGAGTTTTCGCAGCATTTAACCATATATTATCACACTGTGCCATCACATGACTCATTAATGGTGACTAACGATGAAAGGATCTTTGTAAAGACTTAAGTAAGTATTTAGCAAAAGGTGTATGAATGAAATTCACTTTTAACACATATATGTGTAAATGTATAGATATTCTTCTGGGAGACAATATTAGGGAGCAACTTAGTCACCTTAGTTTAATTCAATTAAATTGTAATTAAATTGTTATTTAATTTAATTTAAAGCTTAGTTTAATTTAATTAAAATTTTAATTTAATTTTATAAAAAAATACATCTGACCAAGCTAGAACAGTTTTTAAATAGCTTTAACATTAAATTAAATTAAATTATAAAGGCTACAGAATACGTATTGTTAAAGCTACAATAGGTATAATGTGTGAAGTGATTCCACAGGTGTCTCTTTCTATCTAGCCTCAAAACTTTAAAAATTTGCGAGGGGTGTGCGTGTTTTAATTATGTAGCCTACAGTATTTTGAATTTGGTCTTGTTTGTGCAATTTTAATTTTCCTGGCGTGTTTTCCACCCCTGTTTGTTATCTATTCTGTAGCCTAATGCTATTGTTCACTGACTGTAAAAAGTAAGCGAAGAGAACTATTGAACTGTAAATAGACTATAAATCAATAATTCAAAGGACTGCTGACAACGTTTTTCGATGATTCAATCAATCAGATACCAAGCGAATCTCATGTATTATTCATGAGCAAAGCCTTAGCTGTAGTAGGGTTGGTAAATGCGCTTGCTGGGCGGAGTTGAAGCGCCAGCGCCTGTAGTTGTCCGCTGAAGTGCGTTCAGAGTCTGAATCATGAAGAACAGAAGAGCTCACTGGGAGTGGTGCGGACATTGTGCAATATTCGAATAGGACACGTTATTTGTGTGAAGTTATAATGCAGCTGCGCACGGACACTGCTGCTGCCGCAGACCTCCATGAAGTGTTCAAGATAAAGTCTCACAGACAGTGATAACGGAGACCGGACACGTACAGGACAAACCCGCAGAATAAGAGTGTGACTGTAATACTGGAGGAGAGATGGGGAACGCAGGGAGCATGAACCAACACACTGACCCCAGAGGACACCACATGCCCCTCAAATTGCCCATGCCCGAGCCGGCCGAGCTGGAGGAGAGATTTGCGCTCGTCCTGGTCTGTGTTTTACGATTACCAGCTAAACAACTACAGAGAAATCTGTAGCCTACTTTCTTTTCACTTCTTTCTTTGCTGCACTTCTATTCTATTCTTGTAGTTTTGTTGTTCTTTTTTATATTGTTATCAGTCAAAGTAGGCTATAGATCCCGTTTGTAGACATCTAAAGAGATGTTTACTTTGCCATTTTACTTTTGGCTGCAATTCTGTTTAATTCTGCTAGCTTGGTAGTAGTTCTTTTATTTGTTTACATTCAAAGTATATAAATTAGTTTTTTTTTTTTTAGAGATGTAAATAGTTGTTTACTTTGCTGCCATTCTGTTCTGTTAACTTGGTAGTAGCCTAGCTATTTTTTACATTCAAAAGTATATGGATCCCTTTTGAGACATACAAAGAGGTTTGATGTGCCGTTTTACTTTTCTTTTCTTTTCTTTTCTTTTCTTTTCTTTTCCTTTACTTTACTACTCTATTCTATTCACTGGCCATCGTTCTGTTACTGGTCTGTGAAAGTTTTAAGTCAGTTTTGTGGATGTTTACTAGTTATAAACTGAAGATGGACCGGATATGGTATCTGATGGTAATACCAGTACTTTGATATACTATGGTAGTAAATTTAATTATCACATTTCATATGCCATAGTATTATACATCAAAGAATATCATGGTACTACCATGATACAATGTCCAAAAAGCTATGATACTTTTTGTTTGAAATTCAGGTGTGTCTCTCTGGGTTTTTTTTTTTTTTTTTTTTTTTTTGTTGTTGTTGTTCAGATGTTCAGTAACCTATTGTAAATTGCTTCAGCTTGGAAGAAAGAACAAATGGAGATGAACTGTTTGTTATTATTTCAGTTTGAGCTGCTGAGTAACAATCAGTTGTCTCTTTTCTGTCTTGGGAAAGTTTGCTTATCACAGACTTCCCTATGGTCACCAAAGTTTTCTAGAGAATAAAATATCCATATGTCAGATACAAAGTAGTTTGTTATTTAATGCTATTTATTATTTAATATCACCATTATCAAGACATGTCATCATTGGTTTAATCTCCAGCATCATGTTCCATTGTCTAGAACAGCTGTTTCCAAACGTTACCTACTCATCCGTTCTTTTTAGCTTAATGCTGACTTAATCATGGCACAGGAAATGATGTAATGAAGTTGGAATCTACGATCCTTTGCCTCCGTGTGTGTTTGAAGAATGCAAGGAATGTGTTAGATTAGTATGCAGCTACCTGAAGTGTGCCGTGTGTTGAGTTCTGGCCGTCTGCTAGGCCTGGTTTTATGGGGACATATAAATGTAGGTCAGACCTAATGCTTCACTAGCACTAGACAAACCCTTTCAATTAACACACACTCACACAGACTATTCAGAGAGCTGGAGGTTTCTTCAAGGAAAGCAGCTAGTTGGAGAATGGAGGAAATGGAGTTGGTTTGGTTCTCTTTCTTTCACAGACCCTCAGGCTGTGGTTATTTTACCAATTGAGAAGGCCAAACGAGTAGTTTCCATTCAATATCCTTAGGGAGAAAACACTCTCTTTCTCGCTTACTTACTTTCTATTTGTTTGGCCATCTTGAGTCTCTGAGTGTGTAACTTGTTGTCTTTATTCGTGGTCGTTTAATAGCAGTCACAGTGTTCTTGTTGTGGTAATTGCCCTGAGTCTCAGGCAGATGAATCCTGCTCTGTCACGGCTGATGTCACTGTCTGCTTCCAGCAGATTGGAAGCTCTTATTCCTAATCTGTGTGTTTCAAGATCACCTGCCTCTCATGGTCTTGATACACATCACAGAAAGCACTGCTTCTGAATGCCATTGTCTTGACTAGCTATCATGATCTGTATCAGTGCCTTATGAATAATAACCATGTTTCATCATTCATCATTTTTAGCCAAAAATGTGTTTTTTTTTTTTTTAAGTGAAATATATTAAAGTAAGGGATAATGTACAGCCAAATGGTCATTATTTCAAAATAAAACACTGAACTATAGTATTAATATTGTAAATATTTGGTATAAAGTAAAACTGTGGTATTTTGGAAGAAAGCATTTACAAACATTTTTTAATTTTAACTGATTAATATTTAGGTACCTGTGGCAGTGATACACATCAAAAAGTAATAGAGTTGTCATACAAATAGTTATAAACTGAACAAAATCTAACAGGCTTCATAATGCTCAATATCACAAGATAAAAAATATATGTCCAACCTGCAAATAAATAAGCAATTTATAACTCCAACTACTATAAGTATGTCCAGCTTTACTCACAAAGGACACTCATGTATAACAAGATATATTACTTAGAATATATCATATATTATAATTATATTGCATAATTTAAACCATATTATTGACAATATATTTCAAGTTATATATCAAGATATGAAGAGTTTATTTGCAAAAATAGATAACTTTTCATAAATCATGTTTTTTATGGTGTTATCTTGTTTTTTTTTTTTGTTTTTTTGTTTTTTTTTGTGTTAGTTAGCTGTATATACATATATATTTTTGTTATTATTATTTAATTAAAACAACCCAACTGCAGTTTGATTGATATTAATTGGAATGCAGGATATAAAAAACAAACAAACAAAAAAAACATGATTTTTGAACATTTTTAAAAACGGAGTTATCGGTTTTTGCAAATGAGCTCTTCATATATTGTACATCCAACTTTACTTGCATACAGTACTACTCATGTAAAGCAATATATATAGCAAATCTCAACTCTGTGATTGCTTATATTGTCGCAATATCTAAACTATATTATTAGCTATATATAAAGTTGGACATATCAATATATTCAGCTTTACCTGCATACAGTATGCTCACATAAAGTTAGGTCAATCTAAACTGCTTGATTGTTTACATCATCACAAGATGACTACAAGGGATGAATATATTAAGATATTACAAACATTAACATGTCATAAATTAGAACCCATCCATTAGAGATGATTTTACATTAGTAAAATCAATGCTAATTTCACACCTGACTGTAATTTAGCAGTTTTATTCCCAACACCTCTTAACTGATAATCCTAGTTCACATTTCTTTCTTCAAGTCAAGTCACCTATATTTAAATAGCGCTTTTAACAATACAGATTGTGTCAAAGCAGCTTTACAGTATCAAATAGGAAAACAGTGTAAATTATGCAGAAGGACAATAGTAAACACTGAATTTTCAGTTCAGTTCAGTTTAAACAGTATCAGTGCAATCAAGTCGACGATATCGCTGGAAATTAGGTGTCCCCAACTAAGCAAGCCAGAGGCGACAGCAGCAAGGAACCAAAACTCCCTCTGTGACAGGATGGAGAAAAAAACCTTGGGAGAAACCAGGCTATATTGGGGGGCCAGTTCTCCTCTTAAAATATACTTACTCCTGGATTTTTTTTTTAAATCTAATTTTAAGAATGAAGGTAACACCTATGCAGAAATACAGATAATATTTAATCTAAACATTTTCTAGTGCCACTGTAAATCAGCCTGCGAAGTTTATTTGAAGTTATAGAGAACAAATAAAGAGCATTTAATGTTTATTTATGCTTAAATGGTTGTAAATCAGCCTTCTGAAGAGTCCTCATGTAGAATCAAACTATCAGTGATATAGAGCACACGTCTCCCTGGGAGAAGTGTCCTGTCAGAGACTGGTGGGCGCTCACAGAGATGATGTCTTTTTTCTTGGCAGGCTGTGGTTGCGACATTAGGAACACTTTAGCACTGTAATCGCAGCTTTGAGTGGTATTTACTGCTATTAAAGCCCTGGTGCATGCCAACCCACGGACCTTTCCAGTTGCCTTGCTGAGTGAGAAAGATCCTTTTATCGACTTCTGCTTGAGTGCTGCTGAGAGGAAAATCTGACGATTAGTAGATAGAAGAAGAGGGTCTGATCTTTAAAGGCTACTATAAAGGTCTTGAACTTAAATTACCTGGGGGTCACAAGCTAGCTAGTGTAATCTTCATTGGGGTCAAGCTGGTCAGTTGCAACAAACACAGCTCTAAATTTGAACTACTTGTGCATTTATATAGCCTGGGTATAGCTTAGTGCATCTGCACAATATACATATATATATATATATATATATATATATATATATATATATATATATATATATATATATATATATATATATATATATATATATATATATATATATATATATATATATATATATAAGCTACTGTTTAGCTATCTTTGAAGCTGATTAATCAGATGTATTGTCCTTCATTTGAGCAGTAGAGGTGATATTTCAGTTACACTTTATTTTACAGTACATGTACAGTGTACCTACCTAAGAAAGTACTGGTAATATTAGGTAACTACATGGGGTAGGGTTAGGTTTAGGGATAGGTTCAGGGTTAGTAGCTAGTTTTTACCTAGTTATTGTAATTATTATAAAAAGTGCATAGTATGTACGTGAGTAACAGGACTGTAAAATAAAGTGCTACCGATATTTCTTAATCTGCTTTTATGATGCATCTTACATGTTCTCAGACTTCATAAGTAGCCGCTTGCCGTGTTCTAGCTTGTTTCGTGTTGATGGAAAGATGTTTTGGGTCCAACTGGGTCAGAATGATTTTCAGCTCATAATGCTTTGTGGAGTTGGCACTTTTTTTATTCCATTAGTCAGATCCTAATGTTAGATGGTTTTGAAGTCTCAGGGATTTGGTGCGTGTTTAGGGTTCTTTTAGGTCATACTGTTGTAAGGTTGTAGAAAATATTGATTCTCCAATTTAGGAGGTCAGACTCATTCATAGTATACCATAATTCACTTATTTTATAAGAGTTTTGCAATTTTACAACTTGTCTTATTTAGTCTAAAACACAGATTTGACCCCAAATTTTTATGCTAGGAATAAACACAAACACACGGATTGAATACACACATTGTATATAAATGTATATGTAATATATACATGTAATAGGTAAATGGGTGAATCAATGAAAGTTACAAATTTGAAGATTTAGCCTTGTACAATTTAGAGTGTCACAAGACAATAAAGAGTGCTATTTCATGGAAAGTGTCATAAGCCACTCACCCTTAGTGAACATTATCATCTAATATATCTATTACTAATCTAAAACAGTGAAGGGAGTGTCTTTTTAACTAATGTCCACTGAGAAAACCCCTTTATTCTTGCTGCATGGTTCATGCTGCAGTACTGTTCTGAAATCAGAGCTCACAGCAACACAATATGTGACCTCAGCCATGAAAATGAGGCTGTTTGTTATTCGACTTTGTGTGTGTGTGTGTGTGTGTGTGTGTTCTTGTTTATGCTACATTGAGGGGACCAAATGTCCCCACAAGGATAGTAAAACCAGTAAATGTTGACCCCATGAGGAAACAAGCTTAAAAATCATACAGAGTGAGTTTTTTTTTTTTTTGAGAAAGTAAAAATGCAGAAAGTGTCCTGTAAGGGGTAGGTTTAGGTGTAGGGTTGGTGTAGGACAATAGCACATACAGTAAGTACAGTATAAAAACCATTACGCCTATGGAAAGTCCCAACAAGGATAGCAAAACAAACCTGTGTGTGTGTGTTGTTTTTGACGTTAACATATTTTTTCTTATCCCAGTTTATTGTGCAGAGACAACTATAGCAGGTCAAGTGGAACAAAAAGACAGTCTTCACCTTTAAATGCAGCTAGTGCTAGAATTTGAAAATTATTCAATCTGCTATGAAATCCTTCTCTAAACTCGCTGCTTTGGTTAGTTAGGATGAACAAGCAAACATATTTTGTGCAACAGTGTGTACTCTTTTTAGGGAAATGTAGCTTACATATAGTTGTAACTATACATTACACTGGGTTTGTAAAATTCCACGCTTACGCACTTCATGTTTTATCAATTCAAATCATCTAATTTCCAGTCACAGTGATTTTTAACACTTTTAATCATTGTACTGGGTTCAGTTGGTACCTTGCTGTTTTTAATTTTTTTAATTTTTGGTTTCTGGTTTTTGGTATCATTTTCAGTCTTTATCCAGCAGTCTTTTTGTAGTGTAGTTTGTAAATTAGTTTGCATTAGTGTGGTTACCATAGCAGTCGCACACTGCTGTTCACCATTTCTGCATGGTAAAGAACAACGATGGGTTTCACTATGGCTTTAAAGAGGAATGCGTCTCACAATGCAAGTTTATTGCTTGTAAAAAGACAGTCAGGTTTGCCATGAGTAATTAATCTGAGAAACAACAGGATAACCCTTGTTCCAAAACACAAGACTGACCTTGATTGAAACAAGTCATTTAAAGATTTGCTTCGAAAGAGGCAAAATTTAAGATTAAAAAGAGAAAGACAAAAATAATGTTGTAGAGACTCACTTTCACCCTTTAAAAATGACCTCATGAGCTTGACTAAAGCCATGCACAGATGGCTCTGTTTATAAGTGAATTGTGGTGTTTGTCTACCTCATCTTACGCACACATTATGCAATGTGTCCCTAAATCTACCATTGAAATGTCAGACATTAGATTTCCTATCAGCTGGAAAGATCTAGACCACCAAACCCCCCCCAATATGAGTCACGTGTTGGCTTACTGTCTAACATTTCTCATTGGGCTGCAGGAAGGTGACTTATATGTGTAAAAATGCAGTAGTTTTTCCATGAATCCCTCGATGGAAACGCTGTGGTAACACCCTACAGGCTGCAGTACTGCCTCTTATAGGATTCTGCTGGAGCGAGTGGGATTTTATTATGCATTTAGTCAGATCACTACATTAAAAGGGGTTTGTTTTAATCAGTGGGTTATTATGATATTTGTTATTCTGTATTATGTCTTTTTTTTTCTTTTCTTTTTTTTGAGTCTGATTGTTGGGTTGTAGGATTAAACTTCCAAAGCAAAGGATTGCTTAGCAATACTATTAGCCAGACCAGAGTTTCCCAAACTAGGGTTCATGAATCCGAGAGGGTTTGTGACGGAAGAACTGTAGGGGGTTGGTGAGTTGATAAAAAGCTAATTCATTTTAATGAAATGATTAAAATAAATGGAGCTGCACAATAAATAAAAATAAACCTGAAATGGCAATGTAGCTTAGATGATTATCAAATCAAAGACTGTAATTTAATTAAAGCATATTTAGCAGAACAGATTTACTAACAGCTTGCGCCAGCACAAACCCTCTTTTGGCGTTAAGAAACTAATGTAAGGATTTACTAAAGATGTGCAGTGAAAAATTAGCAATGAAAAATGCAATTGCGAATGCATTTGCAGGAGTTCCATTTTCAGATGCAAAATTTATGGGAGGAGAGTATTTAAATAAATCACGCAAAATGATTTACTAAGGTTTGCGGTAATCAGTTTATTTGCACCATTATTTAACAAAAAGCATCTTGACCGATTTTGCTCATGACATGGCTACGATAGTTGCAAATTTGCGCTGATCTTGGTAGATTGCATTGGTTAATATGGAAATGATCCAGTTGTGTCTGTTTTCGTTAATCTGCGCATCGTTGGGGACACTTAATTTCTAGCGATTATCGCCAATTTGATTGCACAGATACTATTTAAACTAAACTGAGCTAGACAATGACATCTCTTCAATTCAATAATGAAATGCCTTTAACTGAAAATTGAGTGTTTAATCTTATCATTATATATTACTGACACTCTGTCCTCCAATTTGATACTGTTAAGTGCTTTGACACAATCTGTATTGGTAAAAGCGCTATATAAATAAAGGTGACTTGACTTGACTTATCGTCAGTAGATCTCAAGCAGAACTTTTCACTCCCATCAGTGCTTTATGGGACTGCAGTCTCACGCTAATTTGTGCTGTTTAGTAATTCTGGCCCTTAGTCTACTGTGCTGTGTATATGTTTCACAGTGAAGCGCAGCACTGTTCTCACGAGCAGCTCATGATCCAGTGTTTTCAGCATCTCAGAGTGGCTCGGTTCATGCAGTAAATGCAGCGAACTTCATCTCTGCATGTGCTGTGAGTTTAACATGCATTTGGGAAAAAATGTGCTCTAAAGCCCTATTCGGACTGGACTAATTTTCTAAACTATGTTTGAGTTTCAGTTCTTATCACCTGACATCTGCGACTGCCATGTACCAATTCGGACGGGACTAACATCTCCATGTTTATTACAGAGGTGGGAGGGTCTGTTTTGGACATCTAGGCGTTGCAGAGATTGTGTGTTTTGTATGCGTGCATTATGTATAGTCATTCGGATTGATAGTATAACCTTTTACTACAAATACCATGGTGAAGCTATATGGCTAGTATAGCAAAACCATGGTTAATGTGTGGTTACTTTAGTTTAACTTTTTTTTTAATTTGTAGTAAAACCATGTTTAATTTTCATAAAGGTACATATGTAATTAAAACATTATGCAATTGAGTGCAGAAATGAAGGTGAGTAACGTTAATCTGACGCTGATATTACAGTAGCCAGTCTTAACAGTTTACGTCATTATTGTCATTTTTTTTTTCTTTGCCGGCATCTATGATAATTCACACTGGGCAAAAAACACAGGGAAATGCGTCGTGAAATTTTTTTTACAGACATTCGCATTCGGACGAGATTAGTTTTCTCAGAGTTTCACTGAGTTTGCCGAAAAACAGTAGGTATTTTGCTCTGGGATTATTACAGAGGTTGTGTGAGAAAAACACAGACGTGGCAGAGTCGGACAGAATTAAAATCACTATATGTGTGTGAAACACAAATGTCTCTAAAGACCCCCTGTAAAACTAGTCACGTCCGAATAGGGCTATAGTTCATTTTATTTAAACATTTGCGTTATTTTCAACATTTATGCGGACAGAAGTTTATGACCTCAAAGTTTATGACAATATTTTCACACCTGGTTTAACTGCATACATAATACTTTTAGGTCAGAACTGTGGTATGATTTCATCATCAACAAAAGTACCACAGTGACTGCTTGTGGGATCATAACACACTTAATGACATTTGCATTTGCAGATATTTCTTCTGCAGCACATGCTTATAATTAAGTTATGAAAATGATTTCTACAATGTCGTTCCTCTGTCGTTATAGTTGTGGTGTGGATTCCACTATTCTTATAGAATTAGAACAGGTTTTTGAAATTATACATTTTTTAGGAATAATAGATTATTATTATTATTATTATTATTATTATCCTTGGTCGGAATGGGCCTTTACTTCCTCAATTTAGGTTATTTTATACTCAAGCAAACTGTACTGGAGTTCACATGAACCGTACCTCAGACCAAGTAGATGATTCACAAGAACAAAATTAATTAAACATCATGAAAAATGGACTCTGTTCTACACCAGTTGCATCCTAAGAGGTTAAAGATACTGTGGATCGAATAGATTACATAATTTACTCTTGAACGAATTTAATGAGAAATGTTTGAGCTCATATAACATTCTCTACTTCTGACTGCAGTCTCTGGCAAATCTGAGCAGAGTTTTGAGAGCTCTTAAGAAACTCATGTGACATTACTAAGGTCTTTTTCTCCATTTGCTCTCAAATGAATCACATTATTGTCTAGAAGAAACAATTGAGATATTAAAGAGATTGAGTTTGTGATTGTCGTCTTTGAGTACATGTTGTACTGATTATCGTATCATGGTTACCACAGTTACCTCATTCAACTGTGATCGTGGCTGATGCAAAAGGGAGCCTCATTTGATCTCTCAGTTTGATTGTCTTCATGTTTAATCATCTGAAGAGAAGGGAAGGCCGTTTTTTTAAACGGTGTGCAGGCCACACAGAGTGAGCCGAGTCTTGAGCCCGGTATTAAAGGATCAGTCAGCGTGCTTTTGTTAGCCAGATGCTGTGAATTAAACACTGAGGCTGTTTTTCCTGTAAAGAGGGGGCGATTTCCCCCCCTATACGGGCTTTACAGAATCCCCTCTGAGAATTTAGCTCTGGTTAAAAATAGAGAGAAAGATCCTAATGAACAAAGAGACTTCACAGTAGAACTGAAGTTGTGTTTGCTGAGTTATAAAGAAAGTAAGAATATTTTCAGACAATATGTCTACGTTTGCTTGAGTAATAAAATAAGGTTGTATAGGCACATACATTATCTTAAAGTCTTAACATCATAAAAGGTGTCAAACATTTCCATAACATATCGTACTACAAACAGCGCATAGTGGTTACAGTATAACATATAAAAACACACTGATCCAGCAGCTGTTTAACCTCGTCCTGGGAACAGTGTTCATGGCTGACTCATGTCTGTAGGTGTAATTTTATTATGTTCACTTGTTATCCAACAGTTTCCCGAAAGTCTTGTCTTCTGATTAAATACTAATTTCAGTTTGGAGGACACAATTCATACAGATTATACTGAACATTTGACTCATAATTTTATATTATGATGATAATTAGTCCCATCTCCTTTATATAGAAATGCATATTACTACTATAATCGAAATAATTTAGTTATTTGGTATAGTGATGTAATGTGCAGCCTGCTGACTTTTTTCTAAGAATAACCTTCTCTGTTGTGTATTTAATTTGTGTACTGTGCTTTTTTAATGTCAATTGTTCATTGGAAGAATAAGGCCATTATTTGTCAAACATGCTGTTGAACAACAATGGAGATGGGGAACATATGTACGTGGAGCATTTTGAGTGACCACTGGTGCCAGACAATATGTAGATGGCATCAGCGTTACATCATAGTGAGCTCATAATAACTATGTCATAATACTGTAATATGGGTCATTTTAGCAGTACTGTTGTGCTTCAGACAACAACACAGTGTTTGCAAAACAGAACTGTATTGATATTCTGGTTGTAGAGTTTGTTATAAAGCTGGATTTAAAGTACAATTGAAATCCAAAACATTTCAGTGTAAATTAAATCAGTGGAAAGACTCCATTTAATGTGTTTCGAAGACTGAAGTTTGAAAGTCTTCCACTGAGTGAACTGACAGGCATTGATGTCACTGTAGTATGGAATGCACATTCGTTAACTTAATTAACCAGTCTACCTAATTTTACCCTTTAGAACCAGTTCATTTAGATGCTACCACATAAAGCACATTTTACTTAAAAAAACACTACTGTTCAAAAGTCTGGGGGGAGTTTTTCTTTTTAAAACAGTGACACCTTTATTCAGCATTGATTGATGCATCAAAGTGATCGAAAACAAAGACATTCACAATCTTATAAAAGATCTTATTTCAAATAAATGCTGTTCTTTTGAACTTTCTATTCATCAACGTATCCTGAGAAAATGTATCATGGTTTCCACAAAAATATTAAGCAGCACAACATTGATAATAATCAGAAATGCTCAGCATATTAGAATGATTTCTGAAGGATCATGTGACACTGAAGACTGGAGTGATGAACACTACGTTTTTTTTTTCTTTCTGCTTTGCAAGCAGATGCAAATCTATTTTTTTTCTAAATGTGATGTTTGCTTTCTCTTCAGGTCAGTAAGTTTTAAAAATCTATCAATCAATAGTTTTTAGTGTTCAAGCAAAGTCATGTTTGTCTGCGTTGTGATCAGTATTGTGGTCACAGGCCTGTTCTCTTGCTGACTCTTAATGAATCTAAATGAACAATAGCTGCTCACCCTTCAACAGACGCTTGAAAACAGCTGTGGGTCCTGTGCAGCCGCCAGACAAACACACACCCTTTATTCACTCGCAGAGCAGAGCCTGGCACGAGCCTGCAGGACCTTCCACTCCTCTCTTCTGTCTGTCCATCCATCCATCCATCCATGGTCTCACGGGGTCGTTTAGGGGCTTTGAGATCTTTGTGGCAGGCTGTTCTCTGAGCTAATTAGCCATAGCAGGGAAGAATATCAACTCTAGCTGGAGGGGAGAGAGAAAGGCTAGTGATTTTATCGTTGAAGCGCTGAAATTATTAAAAAAATATTACAAATAAAATGACTATTAAAAGACTAAACAAAAAAAGCACATAACAAAATTATTTAAATGTGAACTAAAATTAAAATTAAAACAGAAAATTTAAATCGAAAGCTATATATGAATAAAAATGTTTGATAGTATACAAATAATACTAAAATAAGTGGTATTCAAATCTGTTGTCAAATGTGTTGTTATTATGAACTACAACTAATATGAAATCTAAAAATAATAAAAATAGTTTTCATTAACAAATAAAGCTGAAATAAAATATAAATGTTAGATTAAAAAAACAACTTTTAAAAACAGGAATGTTTGAATTAAATTGTTAAGTACTAAATTAAGTACTAAAATGACTGAAACTGAAATAAAAATAAATGAAAGCAATATATATATATATATATATATATAGTTAAAAATTTAATTTAAGTGAAATTTGAATATTCAATGCAAAATTCAAAGTTGGAAGCAAATTCAAAATATATAGTATATAATACAGTAGATTATTAATATTACAATAACACAAACACACACAGTATCAGGTCTTCCTTCAAGGCTTTAACCAGACTGTCATACAATGTCTTACAACAACTATGACTCAAATATTTTGCTATTTTATAATTATATTTTAATATTCAATTTAAAAATAACTGATTATTATAATTAATAGCATTCTGGGTTTGACCAAAATGTGATCTGAGTTCAGTTTCAAGTCCAACGCTAGCGTAAATGAAAGTGAAACAAGTTCCTTTGTGGTCAGTCCACTTTTTTAGTAAACTCAAAAGGTATTTCAGTTTGTTTGTTTTCAAGAGAAGTGTGAAATTATGATTTAGTTGACGAGACAAGTAAATGTAAATTAATGTAAAAATATCACAGAGACTTTTGCCCTGAATGTAGACATATCATATATTAACATTTATCTCTTGTCCAATAAGTTCCATTAAAAATCCATAAAAAGAAAAAAAAATCATATCAATGCATTTCAATGTTGTAAACCTGCCACATTGAAAACAAGGTAACCTAAAAATAATAAAGTCTAAATTAACCTGTTTTATTCAAGTTAAAATACTATTTAACATCCCAAAAACAAACTAAATGCTTTAATTTATGCCAACAAAACAAATGTTTATGATTTCTAATAGTAATAGTACTGCCTGTTGATTCAAATCACCTATCACTCTCTGATAGCGAGCGGCAAACCTAAGATACCCTCATAAAAGCTAAGGGTCTAATTCAGACCGTTTTATGGCTGTTTTATAGCCCTGAAAGACCTGTGTGATCAGTAGATGTGATGAGTATCTGTGTACTGATTAACTCTGAGTGCCACACATTGTTGATTGGCTCTTTTGTCTCATGTATTGTGTCACTTACTGTATTGAGCGCGAGGAGATTATGTCACGGGCTGGTCTGGCATCTTCATCAGTGAACAGTGACTGCTCAGACTGGATGCTGGGCTCTCTGCCCTCGTCATTGTCATGCAGTGCATTATGGGAGCTCTCAGGATGATGGTGTCGGCCAAGGTGACAGCTGCGAGAAACTCTAGCGTGGCCTGAGACCGTTCACAGATGGTGTGGAAGTGTGTGTGGGTGTTTACTTTGGCCAGACCAAGTGTTTGTGAATCCAGATGTTATTCTGACTGTACAAAAGCATCAGAGTACTTAATTACTCAAAAAGAGAAGGATGAAGAAAAGTGTGAATACGATTGCTGAATAACTGGTTTGTAAAGACCCAGCTTGACAAATGCAAGTTCCTGTTATTTGATCTTAGGGAGGTTTGTTTTTGTGCTGTTTCAGTATCCTGATATTTGGTGTCCTTGTACTCTGCTAGAAGTCTGCTTCACATTGCAGCTTATTCTGGTCAGGATCTGTCTGCTTAGACAGCAAGAGCCTGTCTGTGGGACATGTAAGGCAAACAATATGCTGCTTGCTTTTAAAAATGTCATTTGACATACATTTGTGACCAAGGATATCTTGTTTAAATGAAACTAAACTGATTCGACCTTGAGGTCGTGACTCACATGGGGTTGCCAGACATGCAAATTTCTATGAAAAGTAGTCTATTCTGTTTATAAAGGAGTAAGTGTTATCACAATGCCAACATTTTGTTAAGGCACTTTTCTACCAAAATTACCTGGAACAATTTGTCCCAGGAACTTTTTTCCCCCCAGACCTGTTGCTGTCTGCGTTTCCATTGCGGTCTAAAGTACTGTGAAGAATAGGTAAATAGTCTGGTGACGTAGGTCTGCGCGCATTTCTCAATACGAAGAATGCAAATTCTGAACTTGTGTCCTTGGTACTCCGGACTTCGCGAGTTCGACTCGGGAGTGTGAACCCCCTGGGGACGGGATGACACAAGTTCGGTAATTCTGCAAACAGCAGCGTACTTGATAATAACAGTCAGCTCACCTTGGCTACTGCAATATTCCTCACTGTATTTATAATAAGATGAAATATGATATCAGACACCACTGCCTCTTTTCGTTTTCATTTAAATATATAAATAGCCACAGAAATGTTCAGGGAATGTATACATTGAAATATTATATCAAGCAGTATCGCCTCTTTTCATTTTCATTTTAACATAATAATAGATTAATAGAATAATATAATAAAGACTAAAGATTACCTGTTAGATTTACCCAAAACAAATTATATCTTATGTTTAGCCACTACAGAGACATCAGAGCCAGCGGCAAATGTCAGAAGGACTAGCCGAGTTGAAGCTGCTCTCATCAGGAAACATGAGCACTGAGCGCCTGCTGATCGCGTGGAGCTGACATCTTCAAAATCAGCGAAGCACATTTTCAAATATTTATAAATAAACCGCAGATTTGAGTTTTAAACAACCACATTCTCGCCTGAAATACTTTTAATTAAAACACAACAGGTTATTTTAAAAATGATGTAAATAAATGGTGATTGAAATACAATGCTGCGTGAACTCAACCAATCAGCATGTCCAGTGCCAAAGTCCTGCCCCCAAAATTTTTACCCACAACTTTATTTAGATCCTGGTTCCTGCGGTGGAAAGACACCCAGTACCGGCCCAAAGTCCCTAGTTCCTGGGTAAAGTTCCTGCGGTGGAAACGGAGCTTTAGTTGCTACCAGTACCATCATAGTTTTCAGGACCAATTTTGGTACCGAGAAACCAGCAAAAAAGGTTGTGATTTATTTATTTATTGTCCATCGGTTTGCATTTAAACTACAAGAATTAATGCAGTATCAGATTTTCTTTTGTCTTTTCTGTTGTTATGGTTCAAAAGTTTGCATGAAGGTTGCATGAAGAAAATACTTTATTATTTAGACTTTAATAGTATTTAAATTGTGAATGTGTAATAGGTTTATACAAAAAGTGAGCAAAGTCAACCACTTCAGTTTAGCACTGACTGAGTTCTGCACTCTTGCAAAAACACTGTACAATAAATACATTTATTTATCTATTTACATGTTTTTTTTTGTTATAATGGAAGGATTTGTGAGCTTAGTATATTTTGCCTAACTAACTAACTAAACTCCTCTGATTGGCCATTGCGCTCATGCTCTCAACAGACATGTCTGTGATTGGCTGCAATACTTCAACACTTCAAAACATGTTGGAAATATGAACCTTTGATGCCCTTCCCAGAGCGCTTATATGCACATCAGCAGGTTTTGAACTGATACTGAACTGCTGAACTAATTGGTACTACCAGTTCTGCAGTAAAGCTGGTATCATTAGGGGCTTTCACACTGGAGCAACCTTTTCATGGTGCCTAGAACTATTGGCGGAAGTTCCCGGTTTTTGTCGTGTTCACACCGCAGGAACTAGGAACGTATTTAGTTCTAGGAACTCTGTTTGGGGGAACTAATTTAGCTCCTACTTCAGAGTAGGGTCTAAAACGATTCTATAGGAACTGTCAGTGACGTAGTGTATGCTGATTGATTGGCCAAACGCATACGAAACACTGGCTACCGGGCATTTTTAAAAAGCTGAGTAAATATATTTACTCCACGATAACGGCATTTACCTGTTGTGTTCTTTTCTCAGCCTCGATGATTTGTAACACTGTAAGTTGTCATGGGGATTTAATCAGATCTTCATGCTCTTTTAATCTTCCATCTCCGTTATCACAAAACCCATGACACACGACAAAAACAACTCCAATCGCAGCATCCTCCACTCACTGGTTGTTAAATGCCGCAAATAAAGACGTCGCTGACAGCTGCTTCAGAGTTCCTGCTGCCGCTGCAAATGCAACCAGGAAAACGACCCAAGGAAGGAACTAGTTCTCTAGGAATGACCCTGCTGGCTAGATCCTAGAACTAAGTTCCTAGAACTATGCGGTGCAAAAGCGTCAAAATTTTAGTACTGACTCCGTAACAATGTAGTACGATAACACATTAGTGCTGATAAGTCAATTACAAATAAAACAGACTAAGTAGTAATGTAAGATGCATTGATATGTAAGTACAGCTGTGATAAGAGTATTATTTCTGTGGTGTGGGTGAGTGTGCAGGGTTGCAACAATTTTGGAACCTGAAAAAGGGGTTGTGGACCAAATATTGTTACCATTTGTAGCAGCCTTGGAACTTTTAAACACTTTGTTTCTCAGCAGAGTGATAAAATCCTGTGCATCATGAGTAATCCAGACTGAGTTATGCCAGTCAATCTGAGTGAATATGGCGATTTCCTGTCATTTTTGTACACAGTAGCTATACTTTAGATAGTTCATGGCCATGCCATCTGATGCTGAGACTGATACACCTCTCACTGGAGGTGAGACACTCATTAACCTTCAGATTTGTATTGCTTCAACTGCTTTAATGATTCAGCTTACAAGACTCTTAAGATGTAATGAACCATGTCAGCGGAAAGTCATTACACTTCTTATTCTTGTGATCTGCTCACGTCCGTTGTCTTGCTCAAGTGAGTTCAGCCCGTGGCCGCTTCCACCCCATGTTGTGACCCAGCAGGGGAATTCAGCCGTCTCTCTGATGGACTCGCTGCAGTGCACCGAGGTGAACTTGCTGTCCTCACTGTTTGTACTTAATCTTCAGTGATGCTCAGAGACTTAGCTTTTTGGGTCCGACCCAAAATAACTGTTTTCCCACAGTTCAAGTGCTTCGCTAACATTAGTACCCATAGGAAAGGAAAATCAAAAGTGAGATCTCTTTAACATCTTAAATATTTCTCCTAGACAGAAGTGAGGTTACTTTAAGATCGAATGGAGATTTTTGCTTGGGTCTCCTGCTTCTCAAACTTGTCTCCTGAGAAAAAAACTCTAACACTCTCACAATGGTCTCCTTTAAAGCTTTAAAAGAGATCTCAATAACATCACACACTGCGCTAAGATATTTCTCCTAGTCTGAAAAACTCTGGTGGTCTCAAATTTGTCTCCTTTAAAGTTTTAGAAGAGATCTCAACAACATCACACACTGTGCTCAGATTTTTCTACTTAGCTACAGACACTGGATCTCTAACATTTGTCTGGTTTGAAGCTTTAGAAGAGATCTCAACAAAATCACAAACTGTGCTCAGATATTTCTCCTTAGCTAAAGACTTTAGAGTTAAAGGCTATATTGAGAGAGAAATGATACAGAGATAAGGATAATGTTACTTTTTATAGGACAATGTTTATGTACATCATTTGTTGTTGGAAATAGTAATGCCTTAATCAAAACTGATTTATAGAAAATGTAACCCTGGAGCTTTCTTTGCTGAAAGGCACATAAATGGCTTATGACTCAGTCTTGATTATTAATCCAGTGTCTCTGGCTAAGGAGAAATATCTGAGCACAGTGTGTGATGTTGTTGAGATCTCTTCTAAAGCTTTAAAAGAGAGAGATCCAGAGTCTCTAAGGAGAAAAATCTGAGCACAGCGTGGGATGTTGTTGAGATCTCTTCTAAAGCTTTAAAAGAGACAAATGTGAGAGATCCAGTGTCTCTAGCTAAGGAGAAATAACTGAGCACAGTGTGTAAACTTGAGATCTCTTCTAAAGCTTTAAAGGAGACCATTGTGAGAGTGTGAGAGTTTTTGTCTCAGATGACAAGTTTGAGAAGCAGGAGACTCAAGCAAAACTTTCAATAACCTCATTTCTGTCTAGGAGAAATATTTGAAATGTTAAAGAGATCTTTTTTATTATTATTTTATTTTTTCTTCTCTCTGGTTAGCTTCAGTGTCATTTATCCACACCATTTCAATCAAAGACAATACATGAATTGTCTTATTTTAAGTTGTTTTATGTAGACAGTGTTTTATTGCACAATGATTTAACAGAGGAAACCATAACCTATATTTACATACATGCAAAACATGGGCTGTACAAGACAAAATTTGAATGCTAAACAAAGCAAAAAAAAAAAAAAAAGCACTGGTACACTAGTGTTACATTTGTTAAAAAAAGGTATTGCTCTTATAGTAAACATCTTGCACTTGTAAGTCCTTTCTAGTGTGTTTGGAAAATGTGGTGTATATACAATGCTGGACATTAAAGATAAAACCCTTGATATTCTGAAATGTTTAATGCTATTTAAATGATAGTTTTAGTATTTAAGACAAAGCTGATATCTCAATGAGACATATAAGAGAATCGCCCCTTAAGCCCTAAACACACTGCACGATTTTTGGCTGTCCCAGACGAAAGATTGGCATCGTGAAACCGGATCCTTGTCAATCTTCAAGCAACAGCTGAAAACTCATCTCTTTCGACACTACTTGACTATACCCCACACATAAAAAAAAAAAAAAAAAAAAAAACTTTCTCCTTATTTATTCCTTCCCCTGCTAGCTTGTACTTATTTAAACAACGCCTGAGACTTGGTGTTACAAGCACTTCGTTTGTCGGATTGCCTCCTCAAGATGAATCGCTTTTTGTATCCCCAATTGTAAGTCGCTTTGGATAAAAGCGTCTGCAAAATGGCTAAATGTAAATGTAAATGTAAATGTAAATGTGAAACAATTGTGGCGAATCAGAAATGTAAGATGTAATGGAGTCTTGCAAGAGATTACAGCAAGACAATAAATAGATCTCCCATGTTTCTCACACTTTTCTCTCCCATTGTCATTTTGGATTCCTTTCTTTCAGAACTTTCTCATGTCTCGGTTATGTCTAAGGATTTTTAGGAGAAACATCTGAGACACTGTTGAGACTAAAATGAGAAATACATGAGAATCACAACTAAGTCTCTTGAGGTTAGAAAGAGCAACCACTGAGCAATACATTTTCCTAATGGAGTCTTGATAGAATACCTCTTTATTGTCTTACTGCAATCTCAATGATTCTTCCACAACATACTCAATTTTGACTCTTTTTTCTCTCAAATATTTCTCATGCCTCATTTGTGTCTACTTCCAGTGCTCCTAAGGAAGTTTAGGAGAAACAACTGAAATGTTGTTGACACTACAATGAGAGATATATGAGAATCTCATCTGAGTCTCCTGAGCTTAGTAAATCTTTTTTTTTTTCCCCTATGGGTAGGTATCATGAACTAACAGTAAGCAGTGCTTTGACAACATTTAGAATTACACTTCTGCGTTAAAAAAAAAAAAAAAAAAAAAAAAAAAAAAAAAAAAAAAAAAATATATATATATATATATATATATATATATATATATATATATATATATATATATAAAGGGACACATTGAAGACTATTTTTATTGTCAAAAGTTATGTTTCAAATAAATGCTGCTCTTTTAAACTTAAATCAAATAATCCTGAACAAACGTATCATGGTTTCCACAAACATGAAGCAGCAGAACTGTTTTCAAGATGAAAATAATCAGAAATGTTTCTTGTGCAGCAAATCAGCATATTAGAACGATCATTTGATTCTAAAGATCGGAGTAATAATGCTGAAAATTCAGCTTTTAAATTATGTTTTAAAATATATTCAAATATACTACAACTGTGTCCAGGAACACTGTGTAATGGGTCAGATGAATGTGATGTGTCATGTGACGGGGTTAATAGGTCCTAAGCGTGAATTAGCAGTGTGTTTTGCTCTGTCAGAGTGTGGCGGTCAGATCTCATGAGGATTTTGTCGAACCCTTTACAACACACACAAACTGCAGGGCCAGTCACTTGTCATGTTTGATATTTGTCTCAGCAAACACAAAGAAGTGACTGATGTTTTAAGTTGCCCAGCTGAATTTTATTAGAGTTTAGACATACTCAACTGCTTGTTACTGTATGAAAGCCAACATACAGAAATGTTCTAATAGAGCTACTGTAACTATGAGAACACCCTAGCAGCAACCACCCAGAACACCCTAATAACTACATACCTGCCTGATAGACTGCATGGTATTAAAACATTCAAGCGCCAACCTTTATTAAAAAGTTTTTTTTTTTTTTTTTTAATCTAGTTAATCATTGTTGTGGTCTTCTTAGAAAACTCTGGCAGTATCTGAAATTTTGGGTCCCATTCATTGAGTTTTGTTGAGCTCTTACAATGAGAAACAGCACAAACATTGTTAAAATTAGCTCAAGGGTTTGCGTTTGTGCGTTGATGTCTCACATTCTGCTGTGGGCGTTACTCAAGATTGAGGTCATATGGTGCGATCTGACAAACAGCATCTGTACAGGACAGCACAAATCACATGTGTACAGCCGACTCGGGATAGAAGTCTTTAAGCACAGTAGTAAAAAAGTAACATGATGGGTTTTTATATGACTGGAATCAGTTTATGATGTTTTTTCTCAGCTGTGTTGTTGTCTGTTGGTTTATAGTGTTTATGTTTGTGGTTGCTGTTGCTGTTAGTAATTGTGATGCTTTAGCTTTTCATATTATTAGTGTGGTGAGACACTTGAGATTGAATGTTCATAATCCACCACAGCCCACCCTTTTACAACTCACTGTTCCCTTACACGTATCTCTAACTTACTCTTTCTTTCTTTCTTTCTTTCTTTCTTTCTTTCTTTCTTTCTTTCTTTGTTTTGGCCTTGTAATCTGAACAAAGGAATTGAATGAGTGTGAATGAGAGTTTTATTTCTAGGGCTGTTTACACTGTTTGGAAAAATGTGGCTCGAGCAACTACTGTATGTTGTACTTGTGTGAGAGGAAGGTTTTTGAAAGATTTTCTCTCCCTCTCTGATGAACTACTCGTTTTCATTCAAGCTAAACCAGAGTGGCACATTTACACTTGTTCTGGACAGCCTCAAAAACGCACGGTGTGATCTAATGAATGTATTTAATCAGGAATCAAAATTACTGGACACTTGTATGCTGATTGCTGTTTATTATGAACATCCAACAGTCATGGTTTGTGTTTTGCTTTAGTTCACTTATATAACAGTGCTTCAGGATCACTTAAATTCAGCAATGCGTTAGTTCAGGCAGGCCACGTCAGTCAAGCTCGCATCAGCCAACAGTCAGCTGTTCCTGACGTGTACCAATCCAGTCTTGGCACCTATTACAAGCGGTCTATTTAAATTCTTCAGCATCTCTTCCATCGCATAACTCCCTCCTCCAACCCCGACTCCACCTAACTGAACCTGTAATCTGATCTGACTTTGTTTCTTCCTTTACAGTTCACTTCATTGGAAGCATTCTCTATCACGTTTTGTTTTACTACTCATGTAATTGTGAATTGTAATTATGTATGCATATAATGGTTCTGTTCTGTACCCGAGGGGGGGTTTGTCTTGCTGGTCTTTCCAAGCATGGCTGCATGGACAGGCTTAAGGAGTGTTGCCCAGAACAGAACCATACCGCCAACACTAACTGTATGCAATATAATTGTAATAAATATACTTGACGAAAGTGGTCCTGATTGAATTAACAAATGAGCACAATAATACTGAATACTGGTCTTGACAATTTGATTGACTTTATATTTGTCATGTCCCCCACTTTTTTGGCATAATTTTTGGCAAATGAGAACAATTCAATCAATTCCTGATGTACAAAATCTTCTCTCTCTCTCTCTCTCTCTCTCTCTCTCTCTCTCTCTCTCTCTCTCTCTCTCTCTCTCTCTCTCTCTCTCTCTCTCTCTCTCTCTCTCTCTCTCTCTCTCTCTCTCTCTCTCTTCATGTTGAGCCCTGCTAACTGCTCCTGATATCCTACTAACAATATTCATTCATTGCCTGTAAGTAATGCTTCGATAGCCGATCTGTGCATAGCTGCATTAAGTTTCAAGCTGTGTCTAGTATTATCTGTTGATGGATTTGATAAAGGCTTTAAGACAAACTGAATTCAGCGTGCCTGTATAAGACCACAAACTACATACTTTTACTAGTAGAAGTGCACTAATTGAAATGGGGTTGTATATGTGCTGGAAACTGTTTTAATTCTCCACCCTTCCAGCATAATTGCCCCTAGCCATAATAACATAATTAAAACATAATTTTCAACATGTACAGTCAGCCAGTCATTATCACAACGATCAGGACCTCAACACGAAAGAAATGACCAAGAAATTGTTCCACTTATTACATGACTATTTGCCAAGTGGATATGATACATTGATTTAAAGTTAATGAATGCAAAAGTGATGAAAGAGACATTAAACTAGCACAAATGTGTAGGACATTCATCACCTGTGAGGATTATATTATACAGTTTGACTGCAGAATGACCAGTCAGAATCATATTTCTGACAGATGTGTAGGGAGATATATCACCTGGAAAGGGAATAAGAGAGGGATAAATAAATGGGCTGCTGTTTAGTTTTGAGTGGAAAAGAGAATAAATCAGCTTAACTGTACAGTATTTAAAGGATTGCGCTCTGATAAACCATCACAGATCGGCCACTGTTTTAACTTGAATCTGCTGTAATCTTCTCAGGGTAGTACTGAGCACAAGACTCTCAAAATGCATATAAATAAGGACTAACAGGTTTTATCTGATTAAGTTTATTATTTATACACAGTAATCACTCAAGTTTTGCCAGGAATAGATTTTAACATTATCATCTTTTCATTTACAATAGCACACTACCGAATTACTCCCACTTTTGTGATTTCAATGAACATCCAACAGTTAAAGGGATATTTCACCTTCATGTCATTCCAAAACCATATTGCTTTCTGTCTTCTGTCGAATACAAAATAAGATTTTTTTTTTTAGATTTTTTTTTCTTAGTGTTTTATTTTTATTTTTCTCCTTACAGTTGAAGTCAATGAACTCAGAACATTTTTCAAAATATTTTGTGTTCAACAGAAAAAAGAACGTCATACATGTTTGGAAAGACACAAGGGTGTAAATGATGACATCATTTAAATTTTTAAACTATCCATTTTTCTAAAAAAATATATTAACCCTATTAAGCTCCACTTTTCTTTTTTTTTATCTTTTTTTTAAATGTTCAATGAAACTTTAGACATTAAAAAAAAGTTTGCATGTGGCTTTTATGGCTCATATAGCAAGATATACTGTATACTGTACAGTAGTAAGCTAGTTTTCCATTGTCTGCGTTGGGGTGGAGCGGACAGTGGGGGTCCGAGATTACACTACTAATCCGATAGCAGATGGGGGACACCTGCGTAGCCCACGGAATCGGCCGGATTACGGAAACATGTTGCTCTAATTAGGGGACGACACTCGCCACCTGGCTAAATCTGCGAGGAGCCGTTTGGTCTTTGGACAGAAAGACAGAAAAATAAATAATTTCCTGAGTGAGGTCTCGTCTGTTTGCAATCGCTGAGTTCCCTGCTGACAGATTCTGAGTTCAGACTATGCAGATGTTACTGATACATGCAATTGCTGACCAGTTTCTTGAAAACATTAGTGAGAAACATCAAGTGTTTATGCAGGAATGTAAGTCATTAATCTGTAAGTAGGGATATCGCTTATTTAAGCCTGTAAAGAGCTGAAGGTCTTTCGTACCAGACGGCGACTTTTTGTAACAAATTCTCGATACACTGACCAATTTCCCCACAAATTTACTGACAAAACCGTCGCTTAAAATGTGTATTTTTTTATGATAAAGACAAATTGGTAGAGATAAGGCCGTTTAATTGTTCCATTTAGTAATTGCTTTTTAATATATGTAATTGCTTTTATACATATATATATATATGTATATATGTATATATATATATATATATATGTATATATATATATATATATATATATATACGTATATATATATACGTATATATATATATATATATATATATACGTATATATATATATATATATATATATATATATATATATATATATATATATATATATATATATATATATATATATATATATATATATATACATATATACATATATATATATATATATATAAAATTAGGGGTGTAACGTTACACAAACATGACGGTTTGGTACGTACCAGTATGGTTTCAGTACAGCAGGAGGAAAAAAAAGCTACACAATTATTATATATATTTTTTTTTATTAAACAATGGTTTACTGAACAAATTACTTTTTCTTTAAATAATTTAAATTGCAAATAAATCAGCTTCAGCTTCTGCTCTAAACTATAGGGAGCCCTTTTACATTACTATAAGGTTTCAATTAACAACAGAGCAACAATTTGTACATGTAAATTGCACATAATGATGTTTTTAAATTAACTTATAATTTATACAATTTCTATTTGTTGTTGAAATATAATCATTTATACAGTGGCTGTCAAAATTTGTTTCATAACAGATTTATTTAAACATACATTAAATAATTAAGACATCACTAACATGTAAAGTAAAATATAATGAGTATATGTGACCCTGGACCACAAAACCAGTCATAAGGGTCAATTTTTAAAAAATAAATAGGTTTGTTAGGATAGAACAATATTTGGCCGAGATACAACTATTTGAAAATCTGGAATCTGAGGGTGCAAAAAAAATCTAAATATTGAGAAAATCACCTTTAAAGTTGTCCAAATGAAGTTCTTAGCAATGCATATTACTAATCAAAAATTAAGTTTTGATATATTTACAGTAGGAAATTTACTAAATATCGTCATGGAATATGATCTTTGCTTAATGTCCTAATGTTTTTTGGCATAAAAGAAAAATCTTAATTTTGACCCATACAATGTATTTGTGGCTATTGCTACAAATATACCCCAGCGACTTAAGACTTAAGTGGTCCAGGGTCACATATAGTCTGATATATCTCAGAATGCTCTTCTCTAGACTTAATTTCTCAAGCAAATAACAAGCTGCAGAAACTGATGACTTGCCTGAGGTGCAGTGCCCTCCAAAAGTATTGGAACAGTAAAGACAAAATTGCTCTGTTGGCTGTGGAGTCAAGACATTTACAAATATAAGATGAATATGAGACAAAACTACAGCATGTCACATTTTATTATTGGGTGATTCAACACATAGATGTTTTAGCTAAGAGTTTCATCCCTCTATCTGATGTGAGCATAAGTATTGGAACAGTTGCCTCACAGGTCTTTCTAAGTGATCAGCTGTATCCTGCTGCATTAATTCTTCAGATATTAAAAGCAGGGAATGTGTCGTATCAGTTATATCCATTAATTCTGCATTCTGAATCTTGCATTCGATGATGACACACACACAAACCAGGATGAAGATGAAGGAGCTGACTTTGAGAGAAAAGCAAGCAATTTGGATGCTAAAAGAAAAGAGGAAGTCAATTAGAGCTCTAGCAAAAACAAAGGGCATGGAGAAATCAAGAGTTTGGAAACCACCAGCAACTAACAACTACCTGATCGGCTGAGAAAACAACAGTAGTTGATGACAGACAAATCATAAAAGCTGTGAAAATGAACCCTTAAAGACGTGTCTGTAAAATCACCAACAACTTCCAGAAAGCTGGGGTGATGCTCTGACAATCTCCTGTCCTCAGGAGACTTTGACACAGAATTATAGATGCTACACAGCAAGATACAAACCTCTGACCAGCACCAAAAATAGAAAGGCAAGATTAGAGTTTGCAAAAAAGCACAAAGGTGAGCCAGAAGAGTTTTGGAACTGTGTTTATGGACCGATGAGACAAAGATGAACCTTTATCAAAGTGATGGGAAAGCAAAAATGTGGAGAAAAAAGGGAACTGCAATGATCCCAAGCATACAGCCTCATCTGTAATGCATGGTGGAGGTGGTGTCATGGCATGGGCATGCATGGCTGCCTCTGGAACAGGCCCTCTCAACTTTACTGATGACTTAATGTATGATGACAGTAGCTGAATGAATTTGGAAGGGTACATAACCATCTTGCCTACCAGTATTCAAGAAAATGCCATCAGATTCATTGGGAAGTGCTTCATATTGCATCAGGAGAGTGACCCAAAACACCCTGCCAGTTCAGTCAAGGAATTTATAAGAGCAAAGAAATGAAAAGTCTTAGATTGCCCAAATCAATCTCCAGATTTAAATCCGATTGAACATGAATTTCAGCAGCTGAAGAGGAGAGTAAAGGCAGAAACTCCCCAAAATAAGCAACAATTGGAATTGGCTGCATTAAAGGCTGGGAAAAGTATTTCAAAGGATGAGACCAAGAGTCTGGTGATGTCTATGGGTCACAGACTCGCTGCTGTGATAGTGCGCAAGGGATCTGCAACTAAATAATAGCTTTTAATCTTTTATATCTGCCTTATGTTCAGCTGTCCCAATACTTATGCTCACATCGATGAGTGGGATGAACTCTAAAAGTGCTTTTCTTTTTATTTGGTAAAACATATATGTGTTGAAACGGCTAATAATAAAATGTGACATTCTGTAGTTTTGTCTCATATTCATCTTTTCATCATATTTGCAGATGTCTTGACTCCACAGCCAACAGAACAATTTTGTCTTCACTGTTCCAATACTTTTGGAGTGCACTGTAAATGAAACGCTATGTGACATTTTGTTTACAAACTATTTTAATGATGTCTTTCAGTAATTGAAACATTAATTGAGTGATTACGTGAGGCATGATTTGGTAATTCATGTTTATTTGGCGTTAAAACCAGTCATAAATAGGAAGGGATGATTGCGGTCACTCATTACAACTGAAGCGTCTATACAGTAATCCGGCCGCAGCGATCCACATCAAAGAGCACCAAAACGCCATTTATTGTTTGAATTTTCTGAAAAAAAAAAAAGAATAAATACTGTGATTTACCACAGGTGATATTTATTACTATCAAAAACATTTTTTCTGTCACTTTTAGTCTGCAATCCAGACTAATAGGGTTTAGTGGAAGAGACAGTCTGGACACCACCAGACAGGAAAATGTGAGAAAGAGTGATCACATGCCTGACTGAGAGGAAAGAGCAGAGAGATTTGAGTCTGTCTGAGGGAGCTGCTTTCTTCCTCTTTATGCTGAGAAACTCTTCAGATCCAAGACTCACACCAGACAGAGACTTGTGCTTTATGGTTCACAAATCCACAGTGATTCTGATACAAGAAAGGGAAATTTAAACTGCCGTTGAGGGACTTTGTTTAGAGGTGATGACGCCTGTCCAGCCTTAGATATTCACACACTTCATAACTTTAAAGTGTAATGTTTAATGTGATCTCCATCATAGCAGTATCCTGTTAAAGCCATAACATACTCTATGTTAAGAACACATTCATTCATCAAACAACTGCTTTCCCCTACGCTTTCCCAATGGAAAAAACATACACCTCTGCTTGACATGCCAGGCTATGTTTTTATTAGTACTTCTATCCCAGATATATCCAGCTAAGGTGCTTGATGATATTTACTACTACACTTTCATTTTGAAATTTCTATTGGTCCCTTATTAGGTGACCTTATCTACTATGTACTTACAGTACATGTAAATGAATTATTTGATACAATGCACTTGTTGTGTACATACATGTTTTTACTTTGCACTTACATTTTACAAAATACCTGCATGAAATTACATATGTAAATAATTTCTGTAATTACATTTATAATTAAACTATTGACTAATCCCTTACACCTTAACCCACCCTTAAACAACCCATACCACCTAACCTTACCCGTATGATATCGCACCTCAGTAGCAGCAAAAGTGATTTGCAATACAGTATCAACACAATAAGCACATTGTACTTATTTTCTGATGTAAGTACATAGTAGTTAAGGCCAACTAATATAAAGTGTGACCAAAATAATATTTACTTGTACAGTGGTCCCAAAAGGTATTTAAGCGCTTAAGTTAAATGCACTTAAAATGTATAAATGTCATTGATGTCACTGCATTTGATACCAAGCAAAGTGGAATTTATTTTAAAGAAAGCACACTTTTAAAGACAGCAGTGTTTGTGAGGTTTCAAATGGTGAAACTGACACTTTGTGGTTGCCAAACATTAGTGGATCATGCTCATAGTTACTGTGATTTTGTACACCTGTAGTTACTCTGCTGTGAACTTAAAGAAAACTGACTTCATACATCCAGTCCTGCTCCTAGTGGACCACTATCCTGCAGAGTTTAGCTCCAATCCTAATTGAACCCTCCTGAAGCAGCTTATCAAGGTCTTGGAAATTGCTAGAAATGTTCAGGAAGGTGTGTTTGGGAAGGCTGGAGCTGAATTTAGCAAGACGTTGGCCTTTCAGAAGCTTTGTTTGTAGACTAAAATCATGATTCATTGGTGTTCTCCAAATAGACCAGAGATCAGGTCTAAACTGGGACTAAAAACAGAAGTAATTCTTAGTTAGGAAACTTGATGCTTTGGTATAAGGCTTATTTATCCTTTTCGTGTGCCCTATTATGACTCACATAATGATAAGCTAGAGATTCACCCCTCTTTTCTCAGGAAAATCTCTTGTAGTAATGCCTGTTATTGGATTGTAAAGTATTTCATTCTAGCGAGTCAAATACCTTATTATGACAGGTGCTTTATCTCATTTGATTATTTTCTCTCTTAATTTGGAACCTGATACATTCAAACCAAAAGGCATGATAGTTCATGACCAACCAAGGCATACATTCATGCAAAGACAGCTTCACTTTATGGAACCTGAGTACAAAGCAAAAAGCAAAAAATGGAAAAGTTCAAACTCTAAATTCTGCTTGGATGAGCCAAATTCAAAGTTAAAAAAAAACAAACAAAAAAAAACATTAATAACTAAAATCATGCATGGCAAACACTCTTGAATAACATATTATTTCTTGACTTGCACTGTAAAGAATTTCAACTTACTTCACCTAATACAGGGTACCGATAGCCATAGATGTCTACCATGGTCTAAAAAGTATAACACAATTGCACATTTGCATGGTACATTACTTTATTTGAACTCTCTTTCTTCTCATGTCATTTAGAGCAAATCCTGTACACACTATGAAGTGATGATGATATCACCCTCTTTTATTCATGCTCAAGCTGTGCTAGTTTTGGGAGAGCTGTGTTTAGTGGTGTTTGGGTCAGGGTGGGGTGGATATGTAGGTGCTTATTTGGATTTTTGAGCGGTCAGGATGTTTGAGATCGTCCCATCGGAGCCACTCAAACACAGGTGATCAAAGCACTGCCAGAACTCGGTTTCCAGGGTCAAACTGACCATTACTACAAGAAGACGTCAATGTGCTAACCAAGCAGTTGTTCCTGGAAACTTCTTTCCCATATGAGTGAATTTTCCATCTTAGAGTCATATTCTTTGGTGGTAAATATGGTTGTAATGACTCAGAATTGGTGGTATATTTAGTTTTTGACACTCTGCACTTTACCGCACCTTAAGTTCAGATGTTGAAATATATTTTTCAATGCTTTTAAACAAATTGTTTTGCAGAGTCAGACTTTTTTGTTTGTCAGTATAAAGTGTGGTCCACATTGCAACTTATCGAAAAGAGCATCTATCTGATTGTCATGTCAAATAACCAAACATTTTATGTTATGATATCTATGAGAAAATAAATTCAAAATCAGTGATACTCAGATGATAGACTATTGAGTTTATTCTATCCAAACGATTGTACAGACAACAATAAAAAAGGGGTCACACTTTAGTTTGGGGACCAATTCTCACTATTAACTATGACTTTTGCTATTAACAATGACCTTTTAACTATGCTTATTAATAGTTAGTAGGATAATAGTGGGTTGGATTTTAAGGGATCTAGAATATGGTCATGCAGAATAAGGTATTAATATGTGCTTTATAAGCACATATTAATACTGAGAATACATACTGAGAATTGGTCCCTAATACTAATGTGTTATCAAATTTTTTTTTTATAAATTTGTTTAGACTTTGTAATCAGATTTTCTATCCACTTAAACCTAATAAATAGTGCTGAATATTCCACAGATATAGACACCTTTGTATCTTCCGAAAGACTGGAATCGGTGGGTTGAACCCAGCTCTTGTTTTGGTGTGTAATATGCATCAGACGGTCAGTGAGCGGGCTGTGGGCAGAGACTCTCATCTCTGCCTGGCTCTACTAATTATCCATCTGCAGGCCTCAGAAGTTTCTACATTTGGAAATATAATTAACTATATCAAATATAAAAAAATATCTGCCCTGTCTGGATATGTTGTTTCACCAGGAATCTTACATTGTGTGCATCTGAAACATTAAATATATATCAAGGTGTTACTTCTGTGTGGGTTGGGCCGGTTGTTTTGTAAAACTTGAACTTGGTATGAACTGGCATGATTGATCAGCTCTGCCAGCATGTGTATTTATTCAGCATATGAGTTCGCCTATCAAATACTGGTCTGTAGATCTGCAGATCTTTATTTAATTTGTCAGACATCTGGCCTTGCAGATTAGATTTAGGTTTCTCTGTTGTCATAGCAATATCATATTACACAGCCTTCATCAGCATGTCTGTCAGAAGCACAGAACCTGAAACTTTGTGCTTTGCTTTTCAAAGAGAGATAAGGGGAAACACTTTAATTGTAAAGAAGTCGTGCTGAAGTCCAACTAAAGATATACTTAACTTAAGTATATTTTATTGCTAAAGTGGAACTATATCTTGCATTTAAAGACTATTCAAAGATCATACAATCCTCATCAGTAGTGACATTAAAACACATTTTAGGCTTAATATTAAGTAATGCTCCAAATAAAGTTTAATTATAATCTTTATATCATGTTGATCTAATATTTATATAAATCTTGAGCGATATATGTCATTAAATACATTAACATATTTAAAGTATACTTAGTATGAAATAAATGTATTTTAAATATATTACTTTTTCCTAGGGTCTTCTCCATTCTTTATGCTCTTCTATTTAATCTGTCTGTAGTTGGTTTTTAGTGAGTTATATTTAATATACAGACATAATCTGTCTTGTGGTAGTGTCAACTTCTTTCATTCTTCTAAAAAAACATTGCATGTATCTTTGTGAAAAAGAAGTTTGCTTGTATCGAATGTGTAGTTGTAGTGTACTTTAATTCTTAAAAAAATATATTTAAAAAAACTGTACTTGGAGATAATATAATTAGTATAAAGCCACTTAAGTGTACTTAAAGAGAGCACACATTTGTGTACTTTGTAATGTCAGATTAACATATTTTAACATTTTACAATTCATTCATTATGTTTTATGTATCTTTTGTCATGCTTCAAAGAAGTATACTTATTTTTGATTAACATACACTGAAATGATTAATTGAAATTAATAAATTGGTTTTAAGGTAAGTGGTTGCAATCAATTTATTTTAGCTACATTTAAATAAATAAATTTAGTTGAATAACTTTCAAAAAATTTTTTAAATGTAGCTAAAATAAATTGTTTGCAACTGCTTACCTTAAAAAATTAGTATATTGTTTTCAGTGTACATAATCAAGTACATGTAAAGTACTTGATTATAATTTTAACTGTGGAGTGTTATTTGATATTACATTTAAAGTTATTACATTGTAAATGTAATGAATTTCAATATTACAAATATGTAATAACATAGTTTAATGCATGGCACAAGTTTCAATAGAAATGGTATTAAAGTATATTTTAGTTTGTCATAAATATTTGTTATATTCAACTTTGGCTGACAATATAAGTAATTATAAAATTACATACATTGATGTACTTAAGTCTGTAAGTGGGTAAAAAAAGCACTCTAAAGTAAATGCTAATTGCATTTAATATAAATCTAAACGGTTATTAATTTAATTGCAAATGACATGCAATTAATTGTCCAAAAATTACACACAAGCATATTCACACAAGTATATTCTTTTAAAGCTTATTATTGCTGTAATAAGTACTCTTTTTTAAAAGAATGCTAAAGTGTACTTCTTTATCACAAGGGTTTACTTCAAATAGAAATGTTGAGTGAATTTGGGTAATTTATTGTTCTCTTAGCCCATGTTAAAAAAACGTTATGGACCAAACCTACTGTACCTTAGCAACTTTTCCGTCCACCGTATTATCAGACAACTGTTCTCTGTTCTATTGCACGCGTATGGGAAAATCATATCATATATTGTTAATCACATAATATGGTTAATCGGTTTTACCTAATATTTATGAGTGACATGTATCACACTGTTAGCCTAGCAACTTGCTAATGGCAAACTCTATTGGAATCAGTCGTGAGTAAATGCTTGAGAGTTTTGGTTTCAGTGAGGATGCTTAGTTGGCAGCTGTCTGTACAGTCAAGCAGTTCAATTTAGGTTTTAGAACAGAGCTAATGTCTTCATATTTAAGAAGTGCGGTTGAAAACAATGTAATGTATGGCATGCCTTTGTGTGTATAGATCAGATTTGAAGTGTTGGGTTTCCCTCTGGCCAACAGCTGCTGTGTTGAGGCTGGAAAACACAACATAACCGTCTGCTTTAAAGCGACTCCCTGTGTGCATATAACACTGCTCTGGAAACCTACAGAGAAAAACAACAAGAGCAGCCCATGTCTACACATACAGATAAACAGTATAGGTTTTTCCAAATTAAGATGCCATTTAACAGCAGTGGGTTAGTGTTCGCATCAGCACACGGTTGGAGAGGGAATCGTGTGTTTGTGTTGGGGTGGGTGGTGTACGGTTGACTCTAAAGGGTGGGGTACGGATGGGGCTCTGGTGACTGCAGTATTTTGGGGGAGTTCCATGCAGCAGATGTGTGAAAGTAGGGCAGATGTAGAGGACAGCGCTTGTGTAAGAGGTGGAGGTCTGATCTCAGCACATGTTTGGAGTTTGAGCGCACACATGTGCAGATGGGACTGTATGCTTGAGCATAAACATCTCGTATGTTTGAGCGTAAACAGAAGTCACTCCTATTGAAAAAGACAAAGCTAACAGCGCATTAGTAAACTGTTGCAGTGAAAATGATCTTGGATTGATTAAGTTAAGTGATTTCATAAGCTCTGATTATAGAGCACTACATTTTTTAAGGCATTAGTTATTAGCCAATATATTGCTTTCATTTACTTCACAGAGATGGGGGGGGGGTCATGAACCAAATCAGTTAGATCCTAGTATCTGAAAAAAATAAGATAAAATAAAAAAAAATACAAGACTGTGTTGAAGAAGAAATCAAATCCGTAAAAGAATGTTCTTAAAGTTCATTGTAATTGAAGTTAGGATAACCTTATAACTTGTAATAACTTGTCTTAAATCCTTAATGGTAAGATGTTGAGTTTATGAATTTATTAGGTTGTTTTAAATATTACAGAAAGCATGAAAAATTATAAAACATTGAGCATATAATACATATAGCTACTACAATATTTTACTTACATAATCTATTGAAACAGCCTCTGCCACTTGTTCCCATGCGCACACCTCCTACTTTCCATCCTGATATAATCAACCTCCCAAGGAGAATTTTCTTCCCTGCAATAATAATTTCCTCAATGAGAACCTGCAGCTTTTTTTTTTCTTTTCCTCCATGTCAAATTAACCAAATGCTTGTTGTTGCAACACATTGCAGCCTTTATGTGCAAATGATTGTGAGGATTGATACTTAAAGGTTTAAAGATGATTTGGATTTAGATTTGGCGGTATTTAATTTGTTGTATTACACTACTGTCATTTTATTTATTTATTTATATATATATTTTTTTTAAATATCTTCCTAAGAATGTTTTTCAAGAATTGTACTTCAATTCTTTCAAGCTTTTTGCAGTAGATTTTGTCTCTTACTTTCTTAGGAGTTTTTTTTTCTGAATCTGCCCCCTGATGACTTTTTCTTCCTGCAGTGATTGGAGTGTTTTATAGCAGTATTAATTCTTGAGTTGAGCAGCTCTCGCTGCTGTCTGTAGAGGAAGAAGATGCTGGCATAGCAGACATACAGCCCCATGTGTCTCCTCTTCTTCTGCTGAACTCGCACATTTTACACACAGTCATTTTTTTCTAATACAGACTCACAGCCATGGAAGTGAGTTTGTTATGAATGAGCTGTATTTACTTTTAAGGGGTCAGGCAAACACATATTCTTCAACTTTAGCTCATTTTTAAAGACTTTGCATTGCATTTGAAGCACACTTTACTTCCTAAAGGTTGTATCTGTGAGATTTGCATTGCTATAAATAATTTCATTGTCATTTTTCTAGCTGTGGAAGTTACAGGACTTTAACTAACTTCACTCTCTCTGTGTGTCTTTACACAGAACTCAATGAACTTGCCTCCAGACAAAGCAAGATTACTACGGCAGTACGACAACGAGAAGAAATGGGAACTCATTTGTGACCAGGTAATACATTCTCTCCTTCTCTTACCTCCTCCATTCTCACAGTCTTTCATCTAGAGTAAAGTGCAGCTAGAAGCTAAAGAACTGAAGGTTTATGTAATCCCAGAGTGACTGGTAGGTAATGCTTGAAAGGTTGCAGATTTGGAACCGGCATGGGTTGATCCATGGACTAGATACATAACCTCAAGATACTACAGGAATATTGTCACCTGTAGTTCACCCCAAAATAAAAATCATTTACTCAACCACATATCATTACAAGTTTTATTTTGGACCCCTCTGACTTTTATTGGATTGACCAAATATCCTTCATAATGCCGTCTTTTGTGTTCTGCAGACGAAATAAAGTCAAACCGGTTTGGAACGCCATGAGGTTGAGTAAATGATTACAGAACTTTCATTTATGGCTAAACTTTAACATGGTGCCACATGTTGTGCCCCATGGAAATAAATTCCACCGATCCCAGTCATGTATTTTAGATTTCACCACGCATTTTAGTGAGACAAGTGTAAGCAATCTGTACTACATTGAGTCATTGTTTGTTCATCAGGTGACCTTGTGTCCCTGCAGACATAACATATTGTCTCAATCTCGTTCTCATGAAGACAACACAACTCGTCTGTTTTGTGTTTTCTATTCATCATCCACTGTTTGTCCCATGATATTGACAGAAATGGTGAGCTATACAGGCCATCATGTGACCTCCCCTGATAAATATTTTGTATGTTGAGATCACATGACCTGCCACCACTACTACCAAAAACAGTAACAATAATAATAGGTTTGCTTTATATAGCATTTTTTAACTTATATTTTTTCTAGTGTAGAAAATGCTTGCAGTTTTTTATACTAATGTTAAAAATGCTATACTGTCTCATACTTCTACCCTTTCTGTTCTTTACAATGCACTCCAGACCCTAAGAAGAGTCTTGCTGTTAACTTCTCAAACACACACACACACACACACACACACACACGTTTGTTTCTGTGAATTGTGGGGACTTTCAGTGATGGGCAGTAGCGTCGCTACAAGTAGTGACGCTACTAGTTTAACTACATTTCTCAGTAGCGTGGTGGTAGCGTCGCTGCTTTCTGAATCAAATAGCTTTTCGGTAGTTAAGCTCTTTTTTTGATCAAGTAGCGTCAACAAAAGCTAACGTTTCATTTTCCAAAGAGAGCATTCTGAAACTCAAGCTCAAATCAGAAATATAACAGCTACCGATCACTGATCCTGGATCAGTAAGTGACGCCACAGACACTGAAGCTCGTAACGCCATTGGCTGCTCAAACTGTCAGTCAAACCTCATTATTCCTCCCGCCTCTCTCGTCAGTGAAGTGCGTCGTGCAGTTTAGAGCATCTCAGCTTGTTTGCTGTCTGAAGGTAAATAAAGAACTGTTGATTAAATAAGTGCAGTGGTTTCTTTACTCAAAAAACACTGTTTATAAAGGCTAATACTTTTTTGTTTGTTTGTTTTTTGTTTTTGAGGAGCGGAGAAGAGTTTCTCTAACACCTTCGCTGGTCAAAAGCTTTGTATTTGAACTTGATTTTGGTGAAATGTTTATATTAATATCTAATGACACATACAACGATGCAAATAAACAGCCTATCTGTAGTCCTAAACATCTACAGTATATGGTAACACTATACAATACGATTTCATTCAAATACATTTGTTACAGTATTTATTAATCTTTGTTAATGTTAGTTAATGAAAATACAGTCGTTCATTGGTAGTTCATGTTAGTTCACAGTGCATTAACAAATGTTAACAAACAACTTTTGATTTTAATAATGCGTTAGTAAATGTTGAAATTAACATGAAGATAATAAATGCTGCAGAATATTGTTCATTCTTAGTTCACGTTAACTACACTAGTTAACTAATGTTAACTACTGAACCGTATTGTGAAGTGTTACCATTTATATAAATGTATCTGTATACAATAAAGCTACAATACCAACTACCAATAGGAGGTTTCCGACTGACAGCAAAAATTTATTTTGCCTATGTCACAATTTGAGGTCAGTCCGGTCCTGTATTTGATACTGATTATGTTGCCAAATTGGTTTGGAACAGCTGTTGAATAAACAATTAAACTGAACTATTATGCCTGTCTATCTGCTTGACTGACAGATTTATTGATCACTGAGAGAGTATTGACTTGGTATGATGTTGGTTCAATAGAATTTTTTTATTTTTTTTAAATAGCTTGGATATAGTAAACTACTTTTGCCATGTTGCCGTAGCTTAGCTTGCTACATTTCCTAGGGCTGTAGCTTTAGTGTAGTTAAGCTTCATTTAAAGAAGAGTAACTGTTAGCTTAGCTCACTACATTTTCCAAGTAGCTTGCCCAACACTGGGGACTTTCCATATACTTATATTGCTTTTATACTGACCAAACGATATTTTCTATTCCCTAAACCTACCCCTTACTGAAAACCTGTTTGCATTGTTACACTTTCAGATAAACATCATTTACTATTTTTAATATTTTTTCCTCCTCATGGGGACTGCAGGCCGGGCCCCATGATGTCAACAGTTTCAGGTTTTATTATCCTTGTGGGGACATTTGGTCCCCACAATGTAGCATAAACAAGTACACACACACACACAGACACACACATGTACGCGGGCCACATGTTAAATGTCATTCTGTCAGGACCACTATCGTCAAAGATGACTGACAATTAGCATACAGTTTGGATTGGCAGTATGGTTCTGTTCTGGGCAAGAACTCCTTGCGCATCCATGCAGCCTAGCATGGATAAGAGCAGGGAGAGCAGCAATAACCCCCAGGGTAAAAAGAACAGAACCAACATAAAATGTATTGCTGATATCATTAAAGTTCAATAATTTAATGTAACATTTTAGAGATTAGTCTGATTCAAAGGAGAATCAGAAGGCTGAATCCTGACTGACAGAGGAGGAGTTGGGGATGGAGGAGGGTAATTAGCTATTGAGCAACGCGAAGCTGGTGATAATACTGATGGACCTTATATATGAGTGCTGTGATAAGTGTTGCATCCCTGTAGGTAGACGTGGATCAGCTGATGCAAGCTTGACTAATGTGACCTGCCAGAACTAACGCTGACGCTAGATATGTGATATCAGCGGCTGATGTGTTGTGTGTGTGCAGGGGCCTTGTGTTGTTTTGAAGGAACTAGGTCTCTTCCTCTTTCCTGTTATGTGCTGCTGTTGATTGGATGTTGCCAAGGGAAACATCCAAATGTGTGACAGAATGGAATACATGTTTGATATGGAATATACTAAAATTATTACTATGTATAGTTATTATTAAGAAACTATTAATAATAATCTTAATTATTATTCATCAAAAATTATTAATAATAATAAGACTGAAAACCACTAACCTAAAACACAACTGACAAGATTATGGATGCATGGATTTATCCCAGACCTGCGCAATACTCGATATAAATATACTGGACCTCAATTACATTTAGCTTTTTTACTGTGCAAATCTGTGTAGAAAATGTAAAATACGGTTAATGAGTGTTGTTAACGGGCAAAAATATATATTTGCTTGGACAATGGTGTTTACAACACGTATTTAGCATATATTTGAAATACATGTATATTTGTTTGACTGAATGCCAGTATCTGTGTCCTCACACAGTTGGCCAGTTGATAGTTTAGTCTGAATCCTGACTAATCTCTCTTAGGAGAATTTAGAGCAGTGTGCTTGTATTTATGTAAACCCTAACCCTAATCCCATACAGTATGTAATCTGTCAACCCAGTTACACTATGAAAACAAATGTTTTGGCTTAAAAATAAATCAATAATGCAGTTTGTATCAGTCTTTTATTGCAACTTCTAATGAAAATAAGTCACCCGATGAACTAAACTGAGATGGAGGACCTTAATTAGTAGTGTACACAAAAAGTATGATTAAAAATAGTATAAACTTTTTGATGGAGTGTTGGCTCTGGAACCAATTAGTCAGTTAGTCAGATAAGATTAACAGATGGCAGCATATGTAAAAGGTAACTTTAACATGTAATTTTAAAAAACATGTAAGGTATTACTTGCTGTTATCAAGACAATTTTGGTTAAGTTACTACAACTAAATCAGTTAACACAGAGATATCAGTTTAAATTACATAAAGTATTAAGTTTTTTTAATGGTCAACATTATTATATTAGCAGAACTCTTCAAAACAAAATAATGTTAGCAACTTCCAAGATTTAATAAAACCATCAAAATTAGCAATTAAATATATGAAGTGAACATGGTATAGTCGCACATGGTACTCAACACTCCAATGAAGATGATAATTTGATAAACATCACTGAGTGTAAGAACATATTTTAATCATGTCACAATGCATGCTGGGAGCTCACAAACTATTAATATACATCAACATTATCAACATAAAATTGTTCAGCACACTTTGTTAATCTTGTTGGGACAACATTATGGGAATATTGAATGTAATTCACATTTATTGGTATCTGTAACTCAAAAAGCCCCACAAATTGGATCATTCCACTCCAAATCCATCACACACCCACAACTAATGCAAATGTTTACTGACATTTATACTCTAAAATCAGTAAAATGATGAACACATCTCCATATCTCTCTTTTCCAGGAACGATTCCAGGTGAAGAATCCTCCTCACACATACATCCACAAGCTGCAGAGTTATCTTGACCCAGCCGTGACCAGGAAGGTGAGTTCTGGTCTCACTCCCTCAAATCCAGTGTGGAGCGGCCTGTGTGTGTGCGTGTTAAGGCTGGTATGGGTGACCTCAGATGATAAATAGCTCCTGATAACTCATTTATCTTGACTACACTGTGACAGCTGGGTATGGACAGGAACAGCTTGCATTCTACTTCCTGCTGGGGAAAACTTACTTCCTGCTTGGATACACTTGATTCCTGTGATAGAGATGGTACACCCTTCTTCACAGCTGAATTTGAAAGTAGGGAAAGTGTCTAGCCTTAAAGTGGTTATATAATAGAAGAACTTATTTCCAATCTAAAAAATTCAAAACTTAATACTTCCTCCAAAATGACTGTTTATTGAAACAGAGCCATTCTGAACCTTTACAACATTCTGATTTCAAACATGTGGATTCAAAAACATGACATATTCATTATACACCTTATTAATAAAACAGGCCAGCAGATGAACCCAGAATATTAACACCAGTTCACGTTAAGGGTTTTCCTATAGAAGATCATTGTAAAGAAAATGCTTTAAATGTGCAGTTTATTATCATGTGTTTATATTCTAGGTTCATCTGCATGGCTATGCATCATCAATAAGGTTTAATTAGATGTTTTAATACCACTGTCTTAATACATTATGTCATGCAAAGCATTTTTATTTAAAGCGTTTTAGAATGTCCCACTGTTTTTAGTGATTAAATATAAATTATTTCATATTAAAATACTGGTAAGTGTTGTACATATATTTTGTACCCAAAACTTGCTTTTTAAAAAAAAAAAATTAATCTAAATATTACCGACTTGGCTTGAACCGATGGAAAATTGACAGGCTTGTGCTGCAGTTCTGCAGATGTTTTTTCTCCTAAACATCAGCCCAACTAAAGATTAGAGTAAAATGTGGTAGAGTCCACTAAACCTAGACTCACATAGCCAGACTTCTAACTTGCACCATAAAGATTGCAGTTTATTCAGGCCAAGAACTGCCCACTTGGTCAAGAAGAGACTGTCCTACCAACAAGTAAAGTCACCAACCACAGTTTGTTTGTGTTTGCAGATGAACATGGATCATTTTAATTTTTTCAAGTAATGGTACAAAGTGTTTCAAATAAAGATTTGATCTTGAATCTCAAAATTTGACAAATCCAATAATTAATTATTCCTCAGAAGTGCTTTGCTAATGACATTTTAGTATTGTTTTCTTGTATACAATTTACATGCAATTAATACATGCAATATTTTAGCGAGTCAGTGAACAGACTCTAGGCAGTCTGTGGCCTTGCCACCCAGAGGTAGAGACCAGTCGTATTTCATGCTTTTCTTGGCTGTGTGTAGCACCTTCAACTCCTTCTGAACACTGTAATATAAGAAATGAGTGGATATTAATTTGCAACAAAATCTTTCTGATCTTAAAGTGTCCCTATTATGACTTTTCGAATATTACCTTTCATGCAGTGTGTCATGTAGCTGTATGTGAACATAAACTATCTGCAAAATTGTGAAGCCGACAGTGCACGATAAATAAAGTTATTGTCTATCAAAAAAAAAAAACAAAGAGTCGACTTGCAATCGCCTAAAAGAGTCGTCAGGAATTTAAATCTTATTCTGTTACGGCTGTACGTCACGAAGTAACACATTTGCATAATGTCCGCCCACATTCTCGCAAACAACTTGCTATCACATCTTATAATTACCACAAACTTGTTAACACTTGACAATTAAGTTATCACTGAGAAACGTCCTGCTCCAGTCATGCTTGCGAATCAGTCTCTTGTCAATCGGCCACCGTTTCATCATCAGACTCCGGCTCGAATTGGTAAGGTACAATCCATACCATCTTTTCTAAGTATTGACAAGTCTCCAGTCATTCTGTTATTATGGCAATGGGCGATTTGTTTCCGAGACGCACTGTACGCGATAGACTAATCACAAAGGACTGCGCCATCTGACCAATCACAGCAGTGAGGGCTCACGGAAAGGAGGGGTTTAGAGAGACTGATCCTTTGAACTGATTCGCACTAGTCGTTTACGAATCATTTAGAAATGAGGTAAAATAAAATATATTTTCTGAAAAAACTTAAGTGATTTTTGACCTTGCATGCATGTAAACCTGTTTTAGGAGACTCATAAAACAATATTAGAAACCTAAAAAAATGGCATAATAGGTGCACTTTAACAGTTTGAAAAGCTTTTGAGCAGATTGTTTGTAATTCTTTGCAAAGATGGTATTATTGCACAAGAGGGCCTGAGTTTCGATTAAGAAAGCCTAATTTTCGCACAATTCATTGCACAATATTATGTTATCACCTCAAAACAATTGTAAAATACTGCAAGATTTGAAAACTGATAGGCTATTTTTGAAAGTTAGTGTCACATATACATTACACTATGTATGGGTATGTTTAGGGTTGGGTTTGGTGTAGGGGATATTTCCAACATGATAAAGCATTAACAATGCGTGGCAATGGTCACATATTGAATGTGTGTTTAAGCACCACTCACTGGACCCCAGGTTGTTAAAACTACATTGAACTCAAGCAAAAGGGTGTTTCCATGTGTGAAAAAAAACAAAAAACAATTTAAGAATTGATAATTTGGCTCAAAACCTTGACTTAAGTGGGACTTTGGTGACATTATGATAATGAATTAAAATGTCACCCCTGAAGATAAGTCATAAAAACTTTAACCAAAAAACAAAAAGAAGCTATGAGACAGGATAAGAGGAAAAGTATGGAGAGGAGTGACAAGGACTTGGAAGAAAGGATGAGAGTCCGGAAATTAATTTACATTTACATTTAGTTATTTAGCAGACGCTTTTATCCAAAGCAAATGAATTGAAGACAGATGTGACTAAATATTAAAGGTCAGATATTATTGTGTTTATGTTGTGTGGAATTTGAAGGTGTTCTTGAGCTGATCTCATGGGCGTTACATGCCGACGGCTGACATCATGTCCCTAAGCTGACAGAAAGACAGAACAAAAAAGAAATAAAACAGAGACCATGGGATAGAGGATTATTAGGAGACGTGGTGAAAGAGAATAGGAGGACGAAAGACTTGAGACACGCATAAAAAAATTAAAAAAAATCTGAGGGAAACAGAAAGTCCCAGAGAAAGTAGAGGATGAATATAATGAAAGTGGGAAACAGACAGAGAGGGAGAGAGAGTTATGGCTGTACGTTCTGGCAACGGCTCTTTTCTGCAGACGTGAACAATTGTTACTTTGTGTGCACCGAGAGCTTTACATACGGTGCATTCCACACGCAGCTCTTGGCCAATGGGATCGCAGCAGGAAGAGGGTCATTCCAGAGGGTCCTGAGGAATGTCTGTACCATTGATTCCATTCCAGGATGACCTCTCTGGAGAACTGCTTTCTTTTTCCCTTTCTCTTTCCCTCTCTCTCTCGCTCCGCAGCTGGGAATGCTTAAAGTCGAGGTGGGAGTGTGAGCTCTGCACACACACTGAAAACACACACTGCACTCCACATGTGCCAAACACACCCACGCTGGGAACAACAGAGCACACACTCCCCTCCGTTTCTCTATTCTCACTATTTCAGGTTTTTTTGTGCATCTGTCTCTTTCACTTTGTCCCTTTCTGTACCAATTAGCATAATATGCATCCTAAATATTATTTAGAATTAGAATTAGTCTGTAACATATTGTAATATAGTAAAATTGTAAGTTAAAAGTGCTCAGATTTGTACAATTTTTCAAGTGGACTTTTGAATTGGGATGGTTTGTGATTATCTTGTGATTGACTTTTTATTAAGTATAATGAACTTTTAAAAGTAAATTTGAAATGGCATTTACTACACATTTTATTTAATTAATCTGACATATTCTCAAATGAAACTGGATATTCAGTGAGGGAAAAATGTAGATCGGGATTTTATTTTATCCAGGAATTGATCAAATGGAGAAAATGTGTCTCTACTTCAGTTTGTTGGAGAGGAGAGGTTAAAATATGGTGACCATACGTCCTCTTTTTCCTGGCTGGGATTTCTAAGTTGTCTGGGTTTTGGCTTTGTTTTTCTACAGATGTGCTCTCTACAGTCCTCATGCATTAAAAATTAGTCATTTTTAAAGTAATTTACATTGCTTGGACCATTCTATGTAGATCCCACCTTCTCGCAAGCCATGATTGGTCAGTAATGTACAATGCTTGCTCGCCTTTGGTCAAGCTACTGTTCAGTCGTTATCTTCAGCAAGAGTGAAAACAATAGTAAAACAAAGGCAAAACCCCAACACATTTTAGGCAATGTAGGAATCCTGGCCTGAACTTGTCTGGGGAAAACAGATGTATGTTGATGTCAGTGTCAAGAGGCATTACAAAGTGTTTTTTGGTAACACTATTTTATGGTGTCCTTGTTACACGTTACATGTATTTACTATTATAATAACAGTAAATTATGCATAATTACATGCAAGTAACCCTAAGCCAAACCCTAACTATACAGTAAGTGCATTTAGTTAATTAATATTAGTCAGTACTTAAATGTATAATTACACTGTAACAAAGGACACCTTAAAATAAAGCGTAACCACCTTTTTTTATTTTATTTTAATAGAATAAAACCAGGAACATGTAATGAGAAAGTAGGCCTTTTTTTTTTTTCTTTTACATCTTGCCTTCTAATTTTTCTATGGATTTAGCTAGATGCTAATTTGTAAACATAAACGCTATGTAACAAATGTATGGGTGTGTGTTATCAAGGCATAATTTTATAGCATGGTAATGTCCCAATATTGGTGTAGGCTATTATTTTGTTACGTACTTAAAAGTATATACTTTCCTATCACCATCTAAATACATTCTTGAAGCATATAGTATAAGAATGGGAATTCTATCTGTTGCTGTCTGCATCCCTCACTCTTTTTCACTGTCATTCCCTCTCTAACACTCTTTGATGCAATCATTTCAGTGTCTGACATCAGTGAATCAGATTGATTATTAATGCCTGGCCTGCCACTCATCGTCATGGCTGCCGTCTAATTAGTGTTGCAGAACTGCAGCAGCAGTTTCCAGTTAAGATTTGGCAGCGTATCTCGTTCAGCTGATGAAAGCAGTGTGTCTCTCTCATTGGACGGTGGTTTCACATGCATTTCACCTGACACGTGATTGGGTCGGCCACAAAGCCACTGTAACCATGGCTACAGAGAACAAAACTGGGCCCACAGTTTGGACTCAACACTATTATGAGACTGACTGGAGAAAACAGCCAAACACACCCGTTACTTTGAACATTTTTTCAGTGCTTTAATTTTTTATGATACCAGAGTTTTTAGATCAGTGAATGTGTCTGGGTCATTGTTAAATTCACCCAATTATGTTTAATTTAATTTAATTTAATCATTTTTCTCTGATTTTTAAATAATAGGTATAAATTAATGATTAAAACGTAGCTAAAATGAAAGAAATAAATATAGATATAAATGAAGCAATAGTTAAACATAGATTATGTTAGAGTTCATGTAATGAATGGATGTAATGAATTGTATTGTTTAAACCCGTTTCATTTTGTCTAAAATCATTTTGTTTAAATTATATTTTTCACTTGATGTACAGAACACATACAGGATAGCTTTACAGACTAATTCCTTATTATAGATCATTTAACTTTTTTTAATGGTGAAATTAAGTTGTAAAAAGTCAAAATAATAATAAAAAATAAATAATAATAATATGTTTATTAAGTATGTGGTATTTATAATAAATCATATTTTTACTTTGTATGAAAGTTTTAATCTTTAGGAAAATGCACATTTTGAAATAATATAAAATCAAAATGTAAGGTTTGAACCAAACCATGAATATAATTTGAGGAAAAAAAAAAACTTGTGTGTGTGTGTGTGTGTGTGTGTACATATATTGTGTGCGTGTGTGTGTGTGTGTGTGTGTGTGTGTGTCTATATATATATATATATATATATTTTTTTTTTTTTTTTTCATTTGCTATTTAGTTAATGATGTTGTTGTCTGTGAGAAACAATTGCAATACTAAAATAAACTCCTTCCTCTTTATTAAGCCTAGTAGATGAAGGCTGTAGTAAAGGCTTTTTCTTCTTTCTGTCCTCTGCAGAAGTTCAGGAGGAGAGTGCAGGAGTCAACGCAGGTCCTGCGGGAGCTGGAAATCTCATTACGGACCAATCACATCGGGTGAGTTCATCTGTGTGTATGCGTGTTCATTAAATACTCACACTGGAGCTGTGATCACTGCTCTGAGTAACACAGACACACTCCAAAAGCCCTCATGTAAGACGCACTGAAGCTGAAATAATGCTCTTTTGTGTGAGGCGGCGCATGTAAAAACCAAATGCTCCTGACTGGACTTGTCATATTTCTGAACAGTGGAATTTTGCTAGAATGCCAACCGACCAGGTTTTTGTTTTGGGAATCCCTGTACAACCTAATCAGAGTGGAGAAATTCTGAGATTTTGTGAGAGCTGAAAATCACATACCCAGTTGCATGCTGGGAACTAGGATTGACCGGATGTGGAAAGGCTGACGGAACTCGGCGAGGTCAGGAAAATGTCACAACAGGAAAATGGGAAGATATTCCAGTACCAACCAGCACACACTCTTTCCTTGTCATCCCATAAATGATTGTTATTATAGTTTCATTATTTCAAGGGCGGTTCAGACCAGACAAACATATTCCCAGATACCCCCGAGCTGCTAGACAACCCGTACAGAGATTTAGCTCCCGTATGGTACTAAACTAGATTACATAAATGATCTAGTTAATCTAGATGAGATAAAGCAGTATTATCTGCTCACAGAGGGTTCGACAAACACAAAACAACAGAATGGTAACTCAAACTCTGTCCCTAGAGTCGCATATGTATTCCTTCTTTCCCCAAACAAAGTTTATCCCATTTGTACATTATGTTAAAGTCATATTTTAAGGGTTAATGTGTCAGCTGATCATTAATGCAATATAAACCCTTTGAAAATAATATTTGACTTTAAAGAAGTATTCCAAGAACCATGCAATGCAAATGTATACAGATGAGATTAGTTCTATATTCCATAGTTCTCTCATAATGTTCAGATAAGTACATTTAGTCACATATAAGTTAAATTGCTCATTAGAAAATCAAAAGAAATAGAGACATAACTCATTTTTCTGTCACAACTGTGAGTTTTTCAGGTGTTGGCCTACTTTTCACTGCTAAGAAAAGGTGAAAACCAGCTTTTGATCATTTCTAGGATCCTCACGGTCTTTGTCAATGTGAGTGTGAGTGTGTGTGTGCGGTATTCTGGAATGTCTCTGCCGTGTCTTTGAAGTATCTCTCGTTGCTGTTGCTCTGAGGGAGAAATCCAGCTACATGAAACCTTTGCTTTCAATCTCCGTACTGCGTTGAAGCTGTTTTTTAAGCTACTGAGACGCCGTTCCATGATGCATATTTCATGACGTCTGTCTCCATATGGAAGTGCGGTTTCTGAACACTGGGACACCCTGTGAGCTCTGTGGAGTCTCCTGGATTATCTAGTCCAACTACTGCATGTTTACTAGTGGTATAATTAGTGATATGACTCTATAATGTAGTAATGATAAAACATCAAAGTAATAGAGTAATGCGTGCAAACTTTTGATGGATTTTTTTTTGTATTTTTTTTTTCTCTCTCTCTGTCTCTCTCTCTCTCTGTTTAGGTGGGTGCGGGAGTTTCTGAATGAGGAGAACAAGGGTTTGGATGTGTTGGTGGAGTATCTTTCGTTTGCACAGTATGCTGTCACGTAAGTCACCCGTGATTGTACTGAACAAGAACACAATGAACACAATGGCTCCTTTCACCCAGACCGCTGCTGTATCTTTGTGCGGCTCTGACTACATGCCTTACTGCTGCTCTGAGAGGACTCGCGAGTGTGTGTGTGTGTGTGTGTGTGTGTGTGTGTGTGTGTGTGTGTGTTAGAGAGTGTGCATAGCCTGCTCACTGAGATCAGATCACTTCACAAGATTTCATTTACAACCAATAGCATTTTACAACCTGATAAGTAACTTGTTTTAGTGTGTTTTGGGGGGAAGACCCCTATACCGCAACACAACATACTATACACACTATAAGATTTGTTAATGTTTTTGAAAAACGTCTCTTAATTCATAAGTGTATTAAATGTACAGTAAAAAAAAGTAATATTATGAACTTTTCATTTACAATTTTAAAGGATTTTTTAAGCTCATTACTCCAGTCGTGTCATATGATCTTTCATAAATCATTCTAATAAGCTGATTTGCTGCTCAAGAAACATTTCTGATTATTATCAACAGTTGTTTAATATTTCTTTGGAAACCATGATACATTATTTCATGATTATTTGATGAATAGAAAATCAAAAATAACAATGTAAGTCTTTACTTTCGCTTTTGATCGATACACAGTTGTGTAACTAGCCAATTCAGTAGGCATTGGTTGATTGATTGATTGATTGATTGATTGATTGATTGATTGATTGATTGATTGATTGATTGATTGATTGATTGATTGATAAAAACATCAACTACACACATTTTCAAAAATGTGTTCATGCTATACACATATGTAAACAAAACATAAATGTCAAAATGTGAAAAAAGTTTGCATTTTAAAAAATCAGTTATTACAGTCATTTAAAAAAGGTGATTTTTAGTATTATTGTTTTACCATGATTTTTAAAGTATTATTTTATTTGATAAAAGTATTAATACATGTTTCTTAAGTGAATTAGAGTTAGGATTATAATTTTTGCAGTACATGTAAGCAAATGCCCCATGACCACAGATAAAGTATGTTTTAGGAGGATGTACAAAAAAACAAAACAAAAAAAAAACAATATAATATTCTTTCTGAGCCCCTGCTGTTCTGCGTTTGACAGGTATGACGGTGACAGTTCTGAGAACAGCGCAGAAAACTCGGTGGATAAATCTAAACCCTGGAATCGATCAATTGAAGATCTCCATGGAGGAAACAACCTCTCGTCAGCTGTCACAGGCAACAGCATCTCCAGAGCCAGCAGACATTCAACAATAAGGTGTGAACGCATAAACAGATTTTTTTTTTTTATTACAGCAGAATCATAGCAAACAAGACGCTGATAGTATCTAACAATTCTAATCTGAACGCGATATGGTTTGTCAGACTGCAGAGAGTGGGTATGCACTCCATGTGATTTCTGAAAGGCTCTTTTGTATAGTCATGAGGCCTGTAAGACTTTAAATGGCTTAGGAAACAGTGCACGATGTCAGAACACAGTCGACATGTGTCTGTCTGTCCGTCTGGCCGCTGACTCACAAAACTGGCTTAGACGGTTTTATTCTGATGAAGAATGGACAACTGACACATCACCACCATATGAGTATTAATACAGGAACTTCCCTGTCTGTTATTGAGCAGCCTGATGACGGGACAGAAGTATTTACACGGAGCCTGAGGGGATCTGTTTGAATGAGTTCAATATGTTAAGCCCCCTGTCACTTGAATTGGATTAAGGTCTAACCCTTATGCAGTAGTTAGAGAATTCCAGACTCTAATTTTGGAATTCTGCACAGTTGTTTATTCTGGGCTCATATCTAAAGCTCATATCTTATCTTCATACCAGTGGAGTTCTGCTAATATATGAGACATGCATCTTCAACAGTGTGTAAGACAAAACAAAGCCCCTGCAGTGTGATCTGACTCAAAAGTCTCAATCTGAATAAGCAAGTTTTATAAAGAAATGAATGTAGACTCAGTATTTTTGTTTGTTTGTTTTTATTTTACTGGCCAAATAGTTCAATGGTCTTTGAGGTAATACTGAAAATAGTATTCATAATGAAGGTCACCTATTCTACATTTAGAGTAGGTGACACTCTTAAAGGAACACTCCACTTTTTTTGGTAATAGGCTCATTCTCCAACTCCCCCAGAGTTAATAAGTTGAGTTTTACCGTTTTCAAAGCTACCGGGGACTACTTTCAGGCGCTGCGTAATATCACTACGCCTGCTGCAGCCATGTTACGGCAGCAAAGTTCCTTGATTATTACGCCGGAATGAGAGTAGTTCCTAATCATATCAGCCTAGAAAATCGCAACTTTTCATTTTCCGCCGATCTTAGTACACGATATAACTACAGAAGAGTCAAGTTTTAAATAGGACAAATATCGAAACTCTTTGATCGTTTTTGAACGCGATGCTACTGGTCTAATTGGATTCAATGATCTATGCTAAGCTATGCTAAAAGTGCTCTCGGCAGACCCGGAGAACGGCTGAATGGATTCAAAAACGGTAAAACTCAATTTATTAACTCTGGGGGAGTTGGAGAATGAGCCTATTTCCAAAAAAAGTGGAGTGTTCCTTTAAGGCCTGTTCACAAAGAAAGTTCACACCCCAGCCATAACAATCAGTGGTCATTTATCATTGAGATATTATAGTGTTTTTTTTTTTAGTTTTTATATAGTTTATATATAGTTGTTGTTTTTTATTTTTATTTAATTTTATTTTTATTATTTTAGTTTTAGTTATTTTAGTACCTCAAGTTATACTAAATGGAAATGTTTCCTTGGAAATAAATTAATTTTATTTCAAGTAGCAATTTTTTTAATGGTTTTAGTTTTAGTTTTTGAATAGTTTTAGTTTAGTGTTAGACTATATACAGTTAAACAGTATACAGTGCAACAGTTAAAAAGTAACTTTTTTGTGGTTTTAGTGGTAACACTTTAGAATAGGGAACACTTATTCACTATTAACTATGACTTTTCCCTCAATAAATTCCTAATTTGCTGCTTATTAATAGTTAGTAAGGTAGTTGTTAAGTTTAGGTATTGGGTAGGATTAGGGATGTAGAATAATGTCATATAGAATAAGGCATTAACATGTGCTTAATTAATACTAATAAATGGCTAATATTCTAGTAATATGCCTGCTAATAAGCAACTAGTTAAGAGACCCTAAAATAAAGTGTTACCGTTTTAGTTTTGTCAGCTTTAATAACCCTGATTTCATAGGCAGCCAATCAGAATCAGACTAAAAAATGGCAGAAGATATAACTGCTTATATCAAACAGAGCTTGGTGTGGATACCAGTGTAGTTATCATTTTATAGTTATTAATCTATTTATCTTTCTTGATGTGAACGGGCATTCATGAAAACTAAAACATTCTATTCAAATGTGCTAATAATTTTCTTTGGGTGTACAATTTTATTAATTCTGTGTACCTTTAAATGAATAAAACACACTTTGGGCTGATTGTTTTGCTAGAATTCTGTCATAGGTTCTGTTAAATTCATCTGTGTAATTAATGCAGTTGTCACTCTGTCTGCAGTTTCCTGTTGTGTGTTCCCATCTGCAGCACAAGGCATGTTCTCTTTGTCCTTTAGATAGAGTCTCCTTTCCTCTCCTCTCCCCTCCCCTCCATGTCTCTCTAATGTGCTGAACTATGGAGGCTAGATTAGAGTGAGTTCTGTAGCTAGCTGTGTACCTGCTGCCTCAGATGTAACTTGCCATCATGTAGTCTGTCAGGCATAATCACTCATTTTACTTTATTTTAAGCTGTTTATTCAGATCATGCTCCTGTGCAGTGGATTTATGAATTCACTTCATCATTTCTCACCATAAACTTTACATCCAATATGTGTGATTGCATAGATCAAAGGTTCTGCCCACATACAGTAGTTTTGTTTCCATGCTTTCCCTCAGTTCTTAGCCATTTGTAGGCTTAAATTATGTGCTGTATTCAATTTTTTTAAATAATAATTCTTAAATTTCCCAATGCCCTCCTGAAGAACACAGACTCATCCACAATGCCCAAAGTGCTCAGAGAAACGAGGGTACGTCTGCTGCATTTAGTGTTTAGGATTAGCTCAAAGTTTTGTAGATTCTTATAGAATTCTGTAGACATAAAATAAAATAGTATAGTACTAGAGTATTGAGTTAGTGAGTTGACTATTGATAACTACTGTTTATAATATAACCTCAGTGTTGACAAAAGTACCGACTGCGATACCATTCAGTACTGAAATTTTAAAAACGTCCATTTCCCGCTAAGATTTGAGCGCTGTTGAGCAGATTCTTAAACAGCGCTGATTGGTCATTGTGTTCACGCACGATTGAAGCCAATCACAGACCACAATGATCAATCAGCTCTGTTTAAGAATCTGCTCAACAGCACTCAAATCTTAGCGGGAAATGGACGTTTTTAAAATCTCAGTACCGAATGGTATCGCGGTCGGTACTTTTGACAACAGTCATGGTAACACTTATATGAAGCATGTATTTAGAATACATTACAAGGGCTTTCAAAAGGCATTACAATGCATGCATTATATTAAAAAATATTTTATAATATGTTGTATCATTGTTAGAAATTTAGCGATTTGATTAACACCATATATCCACATGCGTTATAATGGATTGTACTTCCCAGACTTATAAGTTTTCTTTACATTGTTTATTTAAGATCTGCGCAGTATCTTCCTACATGTTAGGAGTTGTTTGGAGTGGTTGTTCATATTTGAGTGTTTCCAGTGAGGCTAAAGTTAATTTCAGTGTGAGCTAGTTTAAGCTCACTAGTCGCCCGTTAACATTTCAAACAATACATTATTGATATTAAAATAAAATATGTTCAAAGCAAATGCCATATATAACACATTCATGATAACATATGGCTGTTACAAAAAAAAAAAAAAAAACTTAAAACAGACCAAGACCACTTATAAATATAATGACCACATTGTAAAGCCTTATGTTCTGTATGTTTACAAGAAGGCTTTGACCACTTGTAAGATATAGTAGGATATTGTTTAGATCTTAAACAGTTCTCAAAACTTATAATGCATTATAGCTATGGGAATAATCCATTATAATTAAGATGGATTTACTTTATATATGAATATGCATGGTGTTAATCATGTGTTATAAACCATTATACTGTTAAAATTATAACCACAAGGTAGGTAGGTATTATAATGTTTGTTACGATTATTCATAAGATATTTATATAGCAATATTCATGCAAAATAAGGGTAATGCGTTATAGGTATAGTGTTTCCCAAGTTAAGATTTTATCAAAAAGATCTGTGACAAAGTCAATTACCATGGGAAATGTAAGCTCAGATAGCGGTGGGCGATAGGGATCGTCTCTATCTTGGTTACACACTCATGTGACGTTGCTGTGCTACATGGTCATGAAAACTTATCGTTTGCAAGCATTTTTAAGCATTGCGGTTACAAATGTTTTTAAGTCATTGAAATGCAATAGGCAGCAAAAGAGAATTCATTTCGCTATTTTGTGCTATTAAAGAGCTGTGCACACATCAAGACGGTGCTCATAGAGCGAGGGAGTATTGAACTGAGCATTGAGTTATTTTTGCCGCTTTATAGGCCTTGAACAGTTAAATACACACCCTTGTATGTGTCAAAATATGCCCGCCTTTGCAAGTATCCTTGTAAACACAGTAATTTAGGTCTTAAATGAAAGCGAACAGCTGAGGAAGAAAACACATCTGGGCCACACTTTATTTTAAGGTCCAGTTCTTGCTATTAACAAACCATTAACTACGACTTTTGCCTCAATAAACTCCTAATTTGATGCTTTAATAGTTAGTAAGGTAGGTGTTAAGCTCAGGTATTGGGTAGGAATATGAATGTAGAATGTTTTCATGCAGAATATGTGTTTTATAAGTACTATTAAACAGCCAATATGTTAATAATAGGCATTCTAATAAGCAACCAGTTAATAATGAGAACTGGTCCCATACTAAAGTGTTGCCCACATGTGTAACAGTATACTGGATCCAGGCAGTTCTTAAAGTGGCAGCAGTCCAAAATTCCTGCTATCTGTCATTCATTTTAACCAAACAAGAAAAGAGAAAAAAATCTCTCACTGCTCTGGACTAAATCACTTTTGTAACTTTAATAAGAAGAAATATATCTTTAATTTACACAGAGTAGAATATGCAGGGTTTTATATATTTGATTACTTTATACAATGTATGTAGGAATTATTTGATCCCCTGCTGATTTTGTACGTTTGCCCACTGACAAAGAAATGATCAGTCTATAATTTTAATGGTAGTTTTATTTTAACAGTGAGAGATAGAATAACAACAACAACAACAAAAAATCCAGAAAAAAACGCATTTAAAAAAGGTTATAAATTGATTCGCATTTTAATGATTGAAATAAGTATGTGATCCCCTATCAATCAGCAAGATTGCCACTACCACTAAAAAGACAATTTGGATGCTTACAGTACAGTCAAGCCATGTCATGTTTATTCATAAAGCACTTTATACAATACAGACTGCTTCAAAGCAGCTTTACAGTAATAATCAGTTCCAATGTCACACAATTTGGAAACAATAAAAACTACAGTTTTATTTATAAAGTAGCTCTACAGAAGACAATATTGGCATTATTGAGCTCAATTTAATTTAATTATTATTATTCATCAATCTTATTTGATAGTTAAGTTAAATTGATACAATTGAGACCAAATTATTTTCTGATATTAAAACACGTAGCTTGGAGCATCAGCTTTTGCAACTACAGAGGACGTGTTTAAGCGTGTGTGCTTGTGAAATCACCTGACAGATACGAGTCAGGAAAATTGTGTTCTGGATGAGCACAGTCATACATCCGGATATACAGTATGACAAAGACATTACACACACATGCGATTCAGACTGGTCTTGAGGACTTACAGTTAAATACACACCCTTGTATGTGTCAAAATATGCCCGCCTTTGCAAGTAAAAGTTGATTCAGACCCTGTCCCAAATGGTACACTAAATGCTCGCGGTCTTCCTCTGAGTCCGCACTTTCGTGACGCAATGCCGCTTTGACTGTCGGGTAGAAATCTGCTGCGGAGCTCGCCCCAGTGCAGGTTCGGCAGAAGTGCGTATCGAGGGTGCATAACGGCGCAAAGGGGGCACTCGCGAGCACCCTTCCTAACGCTAAAATGAGGAATGGGACACCCTACGGTCTCGTGGACTCGTGGACGCGCACGTGGCAGCCGTTGTAAGTCCTCAAGACCGAAAGTGCACATGAAAAGTGTTCCATTTGGGATAGGGCCTCAGTACCCACTGCAAGAGCTTCTAGGCCCTTGTGATGTTTTGGACAAAAGAGATTAGAAGGTGGAGTTACAACTGAAATGTTAGCAAACAATAACTTTGTAAAGACATCCACACATTATCACTCCCACTCATGTCAGAGTTGAAAGACCAACCACATCACAGCAATAATGCAGCTGTGAAATTCTGGCAATCAGTGCAGACTAGGGGTGTGTGATGTTGACAAAAAATGATATCAGGATATTTTAGCTGGTTTAAGCCTGTCATGGATATGTGACACTTGAAGAATTTCATATTCTCCACATCATTTTTCTAAATTTATTAGATTTTCAGATTCTTACATTTAATCAGTAAATTCAATTGGAACAAGACACGAGTGTTACCAATCAAATGAATTTAGTGTCCATTTTGTACTGCAGAAGCAGTTTTTAGATGTATTTACACTGCAATTGCAATTGCATAAATAATGATAAAAGTAAAAAAATAATAATATTTGAATATTGAAATATGATGTTTTAATGAAATTATATTTTAAATATGAAACTAAAACCACCAGTAGATGGCAGTTCGCAGCATTAATGAGTGAGTCACTAAGTCATTAATTCAACAGATTGATTCAAATGGCTGATTGATTTAGGAAAGAAGCAATTGACTTTCTTTATGAATGGATTATTGAATCATTGATTCATTCAAAAGTCACATTCAGTGACGACACACCACTGTTTGTTGATGCACAACAGCTCTGTTGCGGCTTTGTTTGGAATAAATTTCATTGGCGAAAAACTCACAATATTTATTTCCTGTTTTTTGAACTATTGTACGAAATAAATATCAAATTTGCAATCATTCTGATATTCGGGAAAACTGCACACTTGCTTGTGTTTACAGCATTGCTTAACTGTGTCATACATTATATGATATATGAACTGCGTTATATAAACTGTAGTATGTCAGGCTACATCACACAGTGAAAGTGAATGTGTTCTTGTTTGTTTTTTGCAAAGTGAATGACTATGCTTACACATGGTTAAAACAACAATCACAGTATTATCATAGATGATACATATTATATTACACACCTCTAGTGCAGACCTGTGTGTGTTAATGTTCTTGCTGAATGAGTTCAGCATTGAGTACAAACCATTCCCTCAGGCACTGCTGCTGACATATTGCATTATGTGTGTGTGATTGTGTGTGTGTGTTTTCAGAAAATCACGCCCAGCTTGTCTTGTGACAGTCTTGAAAAGAACTGTGTGCCCTTTGTGTTAGTTTGTGTGTAAACCTTCTCTAGTCTGTTTGTGACCCTGTTTAGACTTCTCTGTTTGTCGTGTGCATAATCTTGTCTTGTGTGTGAATATGTTTGTATGTCCTTGTCGATCGGTGAGAGTTAGTAAAATGTGTATCTATTTTATACCTGTTTGTGTGTGTTCTTTGTGTGCATCTGTTGCTGTGCATCTCTGTTCTCACACATAAAAGCCTTTGGCTTGGGCCCGATGGCTGGCAATGCATGTCAATGACGCTGCTGTTGTGTTGTGGAGGTGATACAGTATGTGTGTGCAGAGCGCTTTAACTGCTGTAAGACAATGTGAATCCTCACACATCACTCACAGGAAAAGCTGCTGACAGACCTAAACACAGCACTTGTAGCATTTAAAGAAATGGTTTCAATATAAGAATGCTTCCTGTGGTCCTGATCCCTTGATTTATTCTTGTGAGTCTACATCAGGATATGACTCTAGTTTTGTGTTTACAAGAAGATGATGCATATTTTTTCATGCTTGTAATCATTTTAAGCATTTTGAGAAGTAGTTATTTGTGTAAAATAATAGAAAGAACTACCTTTAAAAGGTTTGGGGTCAGTAAGATTTTTTGAAAGAAATTAATATTTTCATTCAGCAAGGATGCATTAAATTGACAGCAAAGACATTTATAAAGGTACAATTTCATGTACATTTGTTGTTCTTTTGAACTTTCAATTTATCAGAGAATCCTGAAAAATGTTTTCCACAAAAAATTTAAGCAGCACAACTTTTTAAATTATGATAATAATGACACTGTAGACTGGAGTAATGGCTGCTGAATATTCATCTTTGCCATCACAGGATTAAACTACATTAAGAAAAAAGAAAATATTAAAATGTGATCATGTGTGTGTGTGTGAATTTGACAGAGTTACTGTTTGATCAGATTAATTCAGTTTTGGTGGGCATTAGATACTTTTTAAAAACATAAAAAACGTCTTACTTACCCCAAACTTTTGATTGATAGTTTATGTTATAGCTATAACATCATCCTCATGTTGTTCCAAACCTGTACAACTTTATTTCTTCTGTAGAAAACAAAAGGATATATTTTGTGTAATGTCCAAGCTGCTTCTTTTCTGTGCAATGAAAGTGAATTTGAACAGCTCAGACATTCTACTAAACATCTCCTGTGTTCCACAGAAGAACTGGAGTCAAATGGGTTTGGAACAGCACAAGGGTGACTAAATGATGACAGTATTTTTATATGTTGAATGAACTATTGATTTCATTGGTTAGTAAACTTCAGTTGTTGTTTTGCTCTCAGGTCTAACACGTTACCCAGCCGGAGGACGCTGAAGAATTCCAGATTAGTATGTAAGAAAGATGACGTTCATGTGTGCATCATGTGCCTACGAGCCATCATGAACTACCAGGTAAAACAATTACAGACCTTTGAATCTATATTAGTAAAGACCTCTCATAGGGCTTCCCATTCTCTCCAGATCATAGAACACAATGCAAAATCAACAAAATGCCACTTTTTCGTGAACCCTTTATAATTAGTTCAACTGCTAAATAATCACAAAAAGCACAGTACTACTTAAAGTTATTATAAGTAAGTCAGTGTAATAAACATGCATGAATTAAAATAAATTGTGGGATGTTCTTTGTGTTAAAACGAGTTATTAAATGCAAAGATTATGCAGTGTTTTATTTTATATGTGATGTAAAAGTTTTGAATTACTGTATTAATTTCTGTAATACTGAAATTCCTGTAGTATTAAATACAGATTTTTTTTTTCTTTCGTATGACTTGTATATCCAGTGTCAAATGTAAATTTCCCCCAAATCTCTGGAAATGACTGCTGCAAAATCAGTCATTTTGATAGCAAAAACATCACTGAAAAATTATTAAGTCCTGGTGAGACTGGTTTTCATTCCACGTCACTGACATTTGCTATACCCAACTTCACACACACACACACACACACACACACACACACACACACACACACACACACACACACACACACACACACACACACACACACACACACACACACACACACACACACACACACACACACACACACACACACACACACACACATTGATTCACAGAAAGCTGTTTGGTCTTTATCATGTTTTATGTTCAGATAATAAATCTTGAAGATCCTGCCATGTTTACTAATTAGTCCTCTCTCTGTCTTTCTCTCAGTATGGCTTCAACATGGTCATGTCTCACCCTCATGCTGTGAATGAAATTGCACTAAGTCTGAACAATAAGAATCCCAGGTAACCCATTGAGCTGGAGTAAATGTGTGTGTGTATCTCTGAAAGAGAGGCTACTTTCCCAGAATCCACCGCTTTAATTCATGCGGGTTGTGACTCCTCTTTCAGAGTCATAAATACTGGCAGCTACAACAACAGACCCCTTAATCTCAGTGTGCAGTTGGACGGGTTCTTTACTCCATCTATGTAAATTACAGAAGTAGTAGAAAATGTTGAGATTAAGATTTTTTTTATGTGTTTGAAACAAGCCCTGTATGCTCACTAAAGCTGTATTTATTTGATCAAAAATACAGTAAAAACATCAATATTGTGAAAAATGATTACAATTTAAATGAACTGTTTTCTGTTTTAATATACCTTAAAATGTAATTTAATCCCATGATCAAAGCTTGAATTTTCAGCATCATTACTTCAGTCTTCAATGTCTCATGATCCTTCAGAAATCACTCTTATATGTTGATTTGCAAGAAACTTTTCTGATTATTATCAATGGTAAAAACAGTTTCTGACCCCAAACCTTTGAACTGTCGTGAAAATCTTCTAAAAGATGCAGAAGAGAAGGTTTTTTGTCATTTTTATTTTTTATTTTTTGCCAAAATGTGCAGTAATAGCCTCTGTAATCATGATATAATGGATGTAGTGTGTGATATTGCTCTCTGCTGGTGCAGGACTAAAGCTCTGGTGCTGGAGCTGCTGGCCGCTGTGTGTCTGGTTCGAGGAGGTCATGAGATCATTCTCTCCGCCTTTGATCATTTTAAAGAGGTACATACACACAAATGCTATTTCTAACACACACATAAAAAAATGATTCAACTTCAGATAATAGAATTACAGAGGCACTGTTTTCAGTTTAAAAGCTGTACTGTACAATTTAATAGATATGATCCATGATAATGGATAATTTTATATATATATATATATATATGACTGAGGGCAGTGTGTGAAGTTTTAGGCTGATTGTCCTGTACAGTAAATAGGTTTAGACACACACCTGCTAAATTTGTTTAGTAGGAGGATCACAACAGCTTCTGAATGTATTCATATCTCTCTGGTCTGTATAGGAGAGATCAAGCCAGTATTATTTCCTAAGGGGATGATTTGTGAACAAAAAAATGAACTACTGTACTGCGTCAAGGTGTTTTTGAAATATCAAAGGATTTTATTAGAGGCTGAAAGAGATTCAGCTGGCATCAAAATCTCATTTTAATTTTCTCTGGGTATTATTTTAATGTTCTCTCTCACTGCATGAGCTATATCTGTATTGCTTTGCAGGTGTGTTCAGAAGATCAGCGGTTTGAGAAACTCATGGAGCATTTCAAGAACGAAGATAATAACATCGATTTCATGGTATGGGTTAGACTAGCATCCAAATATACACATTTCCATTAGCAATCATGATTATTAATACTCTAAAATACATACCACACTGTACCACTGATTGACACTTTCGGCTGTGAGATATTAATTATTAAAACAAATAGCTTATTGCAGGAGAGTCTCATATCCTACTTAAAAGCTTCATTAAGCAGCAATACAAGAAAACAATATCATATATAACAGCACTGTCAAATAGACTAAAATATGAAATAAACAAAGATAGCACAATTTAGCTTGCAAGGATAATGTTCATGTAAACATGTCTGACTGGATATTTTAAAGCATATTAGTCAAGTCAAGTCAAGTCACCATTATTTGTATAGCGGTTTTAACAATGCAAATTGTGTCAAAGCAGCTTTAATAAAGCTGGGTGGCTATATATCAGCTTTACAGTATTTAGACGGGGAAATAGTGTGTCGAAATAGTGCCATTCTCCTCTGGCCAGACAAAATCAGCAGTTTAAACCTAGGCGAGTCAGATTGTGCTATCTCAGTCCATATTACACAGCTACTTATCAAATAAATGCACATGACGTATTGATTTGAGTTTAAAACACAGCTACATAGAAACAACGACCTGTTAAGTTTAGCACTTTTTTTCTGCAGAATCTAGTAATTGAGCAATCTGAATTAAATATTCCAAACTGCTGTACAGATTTATTTATATAGTGCTTTTAATAATACACATTGTTTCAAAGCAGCTTTACAGAAAATCATGATGTTAATGCTCATAATATCTTAATATCTTCATGACTTATAGTTGCATTTTGGACATTATAGGCACATTATAGTTGATAAGATACATTTTGCCACAATATAAACAATCAAGCAGCTGACATTTGTTATATGTGAAATATGTGTGTAATAAGCCAACATATTGAATAAATATGTTGTGTGCATGTGTAAAATGGGAATCATATGTTCTATTTCTGCAGAAATAGAAATCTGCAGCGCTTTCTACTGTGATTATATAGCCCCAATCCACAGCTGTAAAGAAAAATAATTAAATAAAAGTAATAATTAAGATTTTCATTTCTATAGTTAAAACTCAGTTTTCTTCATCAATAAATCAATTGAAAGTCTTCAGTTTTACTATTTGTATGTTTATACAGTTTGTATATTGTTTTTCAGGTTGCATGCATGCAGTTCATAAACATTGTGGTTCATTCTGTGGAAGACATGAATTTCAGAGTGCACTTACAGTACGACTTCACAAAGCTGGGTCTGGACGAATATCTGGACGTGAGTAAACTTTTTTCTGATGATTTTAAAAAGTTTTCTGATGCTAATGTGCAGTGTTGCTCTAACCGTCGAGTGAGCTGCAAGGGGATCCATCACTCTCTCTCTGTCGCTGTCTGTGAGTAGAAACTGAAGCACACCGAGAGTGATAAGCTGCATGTGCAGATTCAGGCGTACCTGGATAACGTGTTCGATGTCGGGGCTCTGTTAGAGGACGCAGAGACCAAGAACGCAGCGCTGGAGAGAGTGGAGGAACTGGAGGAGAACATGTCTCATGTTAGTACTGTTTTTACAGCTACACTCATTATAAACTTCCAATAGAATCCAGAAAAACAATCATTTAAGTGCCATATTCAGGAGTGCTTACCGTTCAAGGCCTTTTGTTTAACAATGCACCACCTGCCCAACAACATGACCTTACATGACCAGTATTGAGTTCAGCTGAAAGCCTTTAATGATAATGCAACATGATATTACCCTGTCATACATGTAGCTTGACCTTTGACCTGTTGTGACAGTTGGGCCATCTGGCCAAAGGATGACTTCCTGACCTGAGGTAATTTCCTCATTAGTGTGGCATTGATTTTTATAGTGTACTGCGTAGTCAAGAATTCAGATTAATTAGGATTCATAAATCCTGAATCTGAAGTTTAATATTTACGCAACCCTGGCTGGACTCTTTTGAGATTTAAGGGCTCTGTCTCAGCATGACTTATTTGTGTCTTTTTGAGTCTGCATTCTGTAGCTGGAGTCTTATTTCTTGTTGATTCTTGTTTGTGGTTTTCTAGCTGACAGAGAAGTTGCAGGACACAGAGAACGAGGCGATGGCAAAAATCGTTGAGCTGGAGAAACAACTGATGCAAAAAAATAAAGACCTGGAGTCTATTCGGGTAAAGGATGCATCCTTACATCACATCCCCATGATTTCTTGAGTTGACTATACAGTTTGTTACATTATGGGTTCTTCGAGTGTATATTATTCAATGCTTAAAATTTATTCACAATATCTATAGAATCTTCCCTTTCCAAATGTACATTTGTACCACTGTTTACTGTACTTTCACAAAACCCAAACAGTACTCATCACTGTACATTATTCCAACAAAGAAACAAATGTTTGTCTTCATAGTCAAAAACATCAAAACTGTCTCTAAAACAACTTTTCCACTTATGTCACCTGAGCCTTATTAACTATTAATGTGAATCAGTATTAGTGCTGCGTTCCAGTAGTTAACAAACTAATTTATGTAATAAAGGTTATGTAAATAATAGCAGAAAAAAGAAGCACTGGTAGCACTTTATTTTACAGTCATGGTCCACATGTACATAATATGTACATATACACATACTGTAAAATAAAGTGCAACCTTTGGTATGCATGCAAATTATCAGATCTGACTTTATTCTAATGGAATACCCATTTTTAATCATCAATTAAAAAAATTGAAATTGAAAATTGAAAAAAGTGCAGTGCAGTCATTTTTTCATCTTGTTTTATTTTAAAATGTTGTTTCATATAGATTTGAAAACCTTAAATCCTATTTACATTTCACTGTCAAGAAAAAAAAAATCACTTGCTCTCTTATGTCTCTTACGTTATGCATTATTGCAGATTTTATACTCATCTAAACTGCAGTTTTGATAAACAGTTTTATTTCTATTAATTGTCCAGCCCCATTTATATATTTAAATGTTACATTTCATTTAATTAATTAGCCGTTCGTTAACTCACCATCCCACTGCATTTCCCACACAAACCCCCAGGAGTTTGCTTTAACTCAAAACTTGTGCTCCCTGTGGTGACAGGAGGTGTATAAAGACGCCAGCACTCAGGTGCACACCCTGCGGCGGATAGTGAAGGAGAAGGACGAGGCCATTCAGAAACAGAGCAACCTGGAGAAGAAGATCCATGAGCTGGAGAAACAGGGAACCATCAAGATCCAGAAGAAAGCGGATGGGGACATTGCCATCCTGACGTCCCCTCCACAGGGGAACGGGCATCTGCCAGAGTCACAGGGCGTAGCTGGGGTGACTGGTGAGGGCATGGTCAGTCACGGAGGTGTGGCTAACGGGGGGACACATGGCCTGACCATGCCTGATCCTCCGCCACCCCCTCCACCTCCTCCTATGCCGGAGACATGTGAGTGACCTCTCCTGATTCTATATACTGGATGTGAGTTTGACATTGTAATACAGTCTAATTTATTCTATTCGTATTACTTGTATCACTATGTTTTGCTTGAGGCCAAAATCAGAGGTGGACAGTAAATACTTCACTATATTCCAAAGCATAATGTTGTACTTTTTACTGCACTACATTTCATAAATAATAGTTTTCTAAAGAAAAACACTGATAAAGTGCAGACACTTGAAAATGTACTTTTAAAGCAGAGTAAAAATACTTCACTACTGTCCGCCTCTGGTCAAAATCCAAAACAAAACTGCCTTTAAAATTTAAGATAAGGGTGTAAAAAAATGGCACTGCACAATTTAACTAAATCTGTTGCTACTCTTGCATGTTAAAGCTGTATTGGTAGCAGCCTACAATATTCTGATCGATTAGGCAGATTGAATTAGTTGAATAAATGCAAGTCAGATACATTTTAATAAGGACATTTTTAAGCTTACAAAAGTTCCAAAAATGCCTCTGAAAAATCAATCCCAGTGCAGCTTATTCTGGTCAAAATACATCCATTTAGACAGGAAGAGAACATCTAATGTTGCCAATATATAGACCAACCACAGTTTGTTTGGCATGTGATGTTTAAAGGGGAGAAACAAGTGCACAAGAATGTATTTTTTAGGTGACTCTTACAAAGTAAATTTTTCCAAATCAATCAAATATATACACGGCTAGAGAAACCTGCAGTTACACTTTATTTTAAGGTGTCCTTGTTATAGTGTAATTATACAATTAAGTACTGAGTAATATTAATTAACTACATGTACTTACTATATGGTTCGGGTTAGGATTAGGGTTTGGTGTAGGGTTACTTGCATGTAATTATGCATAATTTATTGTTATTATAATAGTAAGTACATGCAACGTGTAACAAGGACACCTTAAAATAAAGTGTTACCGAACCTTTGTCCTTCTTCCTCTTGTGTTTTCCAGTACCAAACGGTCCCTCTGCTGTTCCAGCACCAGCTCCTCCTCCTCCTCCTCCTCCTCCTCCTCCTCCTCTCCCCGCTGTGGATATATCTGCCCCTATGCCCCCTCCACCGCCCCCCATGGCTCCTCCACTTCCAGGCTGTGGATCTCCCACCGTCATCATGAACTCAGGACTGGCAGGTAATGAAACCTGCTTGACACTGAAGGCAAAACCATAACAGTCATGAACAGCCATTATCACATGCGCAAACTATGATACAGTATACCAAAACAGTCACATGAGAGGAGGAAAATCCCACTGATTTAGACCCAGATGTGTATGCCGCAAACTTCTTAAGAAGCCTGAAGTATGCATTACTTTGTGCTTAAAGTTCACGCATCAGTTGAGAACGGCTGCGGGTCTCTGGAGCCACTGTCACACTGTCTCCTCTCATAGAGCACTGATAAAAGGTTTGTCTGAACAAGCTCAAGTGAATCACTTCTGTTCTGCGTGAGTCAATCTCTTTGACTGTACAGTATATCAGATTTTTAAAAATAACATCAGATGAAAAATGAATGGTAATTTTTATTAATCTAATTTATTAATCTGATTTAATCTCTGTAAAGTTTGTGTGAAATTTAGTATTGATTTTAATGGAGCAAGCAGGGATGTCCATTGCACAAGAAGTAATAATTAGTGTTAGAAATAGATGGAGGCAGACTCTAGAAATATTACAGAAATGTGCTCATAAAAACATTTGGAAAGGTCTATGAAAATTATAGCTATGCAAATTCTCAAATCTTGCGAGACTTTCACTACCTATGAAATAATTTCATAATATTTCATGAAGTCTCTAATGCTCACCAAGGCTGCATTCATTTGATAAAAAATACAGTAAAAATAATATTAATGTACAAATTCTAACAATTTAAAATAATGTTTTTAAAATAATGAATTTTCAGTATCATTACTCCAGTCTTCAGTGTCAAATGATCTTTCAGAAATCATTCTAATATACTGAAACATTTCTTATTATGTTTCAATGTTGAAAACAGTTATGCTGCTTAATATTTTTCAGGAAACTAAACATATTTTGTTTTTCAAGAAAAACAAAATATGTTTGTTTTGTTTTGTTTTTCAAGAAAAAAAAAGAGTCAAATTAACTGCATTTTTTGCAATAATGATAAAGTCTTATTGACCCCAAATGATAGTCTACGTACTAGTGCAGAGTATACAGTACATTTGAACAGCTTTTTTTATTCAAACCTTCACTTAATTGCTTTTTATTATAAAAAGCTGTGTCTTACTCCACAGTTTGTTGGTAAGTAACTTCTCTCTCAAATTGATCTTAATCATTGCTTAAGAAACAATCTGTATTCAGGATTCAGAGGTAATGCACGCTGTAGGAAAAGACCAATCAGATCTTTGGAATCAGAGGTTGTGTTTTGTTTGCTCTTTAACCACGTCTTTCTCTCTGCTTATGTTTGCTCTACCTGTTGCGCCGCCATAGAGGGACCCATCAAACTGTACTGTAGGTTTGCTGTGTCATGTCGTGTGTGCTCAGTCTTATGTGTGTGTGTGTGTGTGTGGTCATGGTATTTTAGTCTCTTAAGAAAACACTCAGTTCCTCTGTAATCTTGATCTGACAATGACTATGAAGTTGCATTGCTGGTTGTTCCTCTTGAAACTGAGCATGAAATTGGATGTTTTTTTGCAGAACTTTTCCTTACCGTTTAAAAACCAGAGAGGAACATTCTTTAGACCTTGCTTACAAAGTTCAGCAAATAACAGGACTGTAATGCCAACCTATGAGACCACATGTTCCATGAGATGTAAGCTCTTATTTCTACACTCCACAGTGGACAAAATCCCTCTTTCCAGAGCTCAAGCCATGAACCGCAACCTCATGGAAAACAAAACTACAATTCACATCAGCTCCACATCTACAGATCTATTTGTCATTAAGTTGCCATTAAGAACTGCAGAACCCCGGTAAACACAAACACACTCCAAGCGCAGTTTCACTTATACCACACCACAAATACGTACTGCATTTCTTAGCATCTCTGTCAAACAGTAAAATGTGCCCTTTTACAGTTGCATCAGTACTCTGAAGGGCTGCACAATACTGTATATTGAAATATTTAACAAATGCGAAATGGCTTAGTACAATTATCACAGCCAAAATAAAAGCTTGATAGTTTAACATTTTAAAATTAATTCAGATTTAAAATTAGTAATTCATATTTTTATTAAATACTCATTTTTTTATTTTACAGTACAGCTTAATATTTTTATTTAATAATAATCACAATTTTAAAACAAACAAACAAATAATTTCCCCAAACTGTTCAACCCTAAAAGCATCTTATAAAGTCTTATAGAGTAGATATATTTTCTGACTTTTAATTTATTTTATACAGATGCATTCTAGAATCTAAAATGTTTTTTTATTATTATTATTATTATTATTATTATTACTTGAAAATTCCCTTTTTTCACATCACAGTAAAACAAGTTTTAAATATTTTATGACTCTGAAGAGAATCTTGCTGAACCAGCTAGTTAGTTAAATGTTGATTTATAGTAATTTACCTGATTAATAGCAGTTAAAGGTGATTCTGTCGCCCCCTTGAGGAGTAAAGCTTGGTACTGTCACAGTAACACACAAAAATTGAAGTATGGACAGCATGCTGTATTCATGCAACTCTGTAGAATGCTTCTGACTTTAAGTCAGTCTTACAAATGCCAGAATGTCATTGCATTGATAATAAAATATGAAAATAAGTGGCATTTACCAAAAAAAAAAAAAAAAAAAGGTTTCCTCAAAACTAACTTCACGGTCCTTAGTCATTTATACAATTACTTTTAATCAACTTCTGTCAAATGACCACATTTAACATTTTTATTGTCCCTTTATATAAATAAATGTACTTCATAAGGCAGTAAGACAAAAAATGCCATGCCCGCTGTGTAAGTGTTTGATTGTGTTGTGTTTGCATGTTGAAACAGTGTGCCGTGCCGTTACAGGCAACTGATCGTCAGATAAGGCGATAGTTGCGTAAATTCAGGAATGTTTTACACACAATGAGAGTTTATTCTCATTTTTCTGGCCACACTTTCTGCATGGCCTGATATCACACCATCATATTACCCATAGCCCTCAGCTGAACTGGAACCTGCTCTCATTTCTCTTCGTAGCCTTTGATCAGAGATCAGTATTGTTGGATTTTGATTCAGCCTTAATCGAGCATGTTGCAATTTGTATTTACTGTGTGTGTGAGTCAGATTCAGTCATTAACTGGATTATATTTGTGAAGTGTGAACATGCATAAATGAAGGAAACCCAACATTTGACTCATTCTCATACTGAGACGCTGTTTGAGTCACATCCTCATATGTAAACCCAAGAACAGCCATGAGCGTCTGTCTCATTGCCTAAACACACAGGATAACGATATTGCTCAGGCGTGCTCTGTCATAGTTTTCAACTAAGTTTTAAGTCACGTTTCATAAATTTTCTCTAACCCTTCTCCTAGTATTTATTTAAATCAAAGTTAACACAAATAAAACAGTTGTTGACATAAGCATATGCAGCCATAAACTGCTTACTCACAAAATCGTTACTTGTCACACAGTTTCTGAAAGCTGACACTCAAACACCAGAACCACACACCAAATCTGCAAAACCATACACTAATTCTCTGCCTTTGACTCAGTTTTCAATTTCATAAAACACTTTTTGCAAAACATAACACACAATTCTCTACGTACCACACAAAAATCTAACAGGAATTAATATTATGGCAAATGTTAGTTTTTGAGATGTTTGTGATATTTTGAAGGCATTTTGCATTTTGTGTGTGCAGTTCTTGGATTTGTGTGTAAAGTTTTGAAAAAAGAGGCAAAGTTTTGAAAATGTGTGTAAGCATGTGTTTCTTTGATATCTATTCTGAGCATGGTTTGAGACAGAGTTGAGATCTTATTTGAAACTCCAGAGGAGACACGTGAGATGTCTTTTTCTCAGGAGAAACATCTGAGAAGAGTCTCCATCTGAGCTAGTCTGTTTGATTTCAATGCTCTCAAGGAAAACCAATTAAGACATTGGTGAGATCCCATTTGTCCTTTAGCTTTCCTCTAGGAGTCTGTAATTCTGCAGTCTCTCATTATCATAAAAGTGGCTCACGTGTGATTTAGGATCAGAAGATCCTGTCAACAAAATCACATTGATCAGGATAGGAGAGACTAGAGCTGTTTTAGGCTGAGAGTGTTAATGCTGACAGTATCAAAGGTCTCATGTTCACACATTTCCCCTAATGTTCCCTCACAAATGTGCACCAGACACATTCAGATCTGTGCCTGCTGTTCACAAACCAGCTCCACGTCACTCAGACTGCATGTTTTGCGTTTGTGTAACTGGCATGAGGTTGTTGACATGTGCTTTCTGTCATGTGTGTAGCTGTGAAGATCAAGAAACCCATCAAGACTAAGTTCCGTATGCCGGTGTTTAACTGGGTGGCGCTGAAGCCCAATCAGATCAACGGCACTGTGTTCAACGAGATCGATGACGAAAGAATACTGGAGGTGAGACAGACACGGTTTTGAAAAGATTGAAAAAAAAATTAAAACTTGCTCAAAACATTTGTTTTTGTGATACAAAGTATATGATGCAATATGAAGGCATTAAAGTGCATTCATTTCATAATTCATGCGTAATATGTTGCTGTATAATACATGATCATGTTCAACTCCCAGTTTTGTTTTATATGTTGTAATTTATGATATTCTTTACATGATTAATTCTGAATTGGTTACTCTCATAATGTATTACATCAGAGGATATAATTATGAAAATGATGCATTACAATGTGCACTCTGATGCATAAATGTGTCCTTTTAAGGTATTTATATACAGCGCACTACCATTCAAATGTTTTTTGTTTGCTTTTTTCATCAAAGATTCATAAAATGTATCAAAAGTTACAGTAAAGTTGTTGCAAAATAAATTTTAAATAAATGCCTATTCATCAAAGAATCCTAAAAATTTTCTCACAGTTTCCACAAAATATTAAGCAGTCCAACCATTTTCAACATTGGTGTTAATAGAAATGTTTAATTTAGCATCTAATTTAGCATCTAATCAGCATATTCAAATGATTTGTTAAGGATCATTTGACACTGAAGACTGAAGTAGTGATGCTGAAAATAATAATATTATTTAAATACAGATTATAATAGAAAACATCCATTTCAAATTGTAATAATGTTCCACCACATTAATCTTGTTGTTGTTGTTTTAACTGCATTTTTGATCAAATAGATGTAGCCTCAGAATAATTCAAAAACATTTAAAAATCTAGATTTACATCGGTGTTGAATGACCCAATGTGAGGAGATTGTGTATGTTTGGCCCTGACTGTATTAAATCCGGTAAAAATAGTTTTTCTTTTTTATATACTGAATTATTGGCTTGTTCTTTAGTTCCATGTTGATTTGCTGGCTGTTATTTTATAGTGTCAGATATAAAGATCAGTGAATAGTGACTGTGGTTTGTCTTTTCAGGATCTGAATGTGGATGAGTTTGAGGAGATGTTTAAGACGAAAGCGCAGGGGCCTGCCATAGACATCACCTCCAGCAAACAGAAGACCTCTCAGAAAGGACCAAATAAAATCTCGCTGCTGGACTCCAACAGAGCTAAAAACCTGGCCATCACGCTCAGAAAAGTGGGCAAGACATCAGAGGAGATCTGCAGAGCCATTCAAATGTAATTCACAGCCGACATACTAGAGTATATACAATAGAAAAGATCACCAACATCTCTTGATTAGCGCCCTACGGTTTGTAAAGTATAAAAACCATTACGACTATGGAGAGTCCCTACAAGGATAGCTGACCAGACTGTGTGTGTATGTGTGTGTGCAAGGCTTGACCTGCGGACCTTGCCGGTGGATTTCGTGGAGTGTTTGATGAGGTTCATTCCAACGGAAGCGGAGGTGAAAGTTCTCCGGCAGTATGAGAAGGAGCGCAAACCACTGGAGAACCTGACGGATGAGGACCGCTTCATGATCCAGTTCAGCAAGATCGAGCGTCTCATGCAGAAGATGACCATCATGGCATTCGTGTGCAATTTCACAGAAAGTGTTCAGATGCTCACACCGGTAAGAGCTGACTGCACGTTTGCTCAAGAATTAAGCAGGGTTTTCTAGTTTTCGCTTCAAATCCTCCAGGCAAATTTAGATAACCAAGACATGCCCATGGATCTCCTCATTTTTCTATAATACCCGTTTCTTTTCCTCTCACTGTCTCTTGAATTCTTTGATAACTATTCTTCACATGATGCGTTCCATGAATACAGTGCAAAACCATGTTTTCTTACAACTCAAAATTTGTTATAAAACGTTTTAATAAGGTAACATAAACCGTAATCTTAAGAAAATGCTGATCGTTCACCTCAGACTAAGGTCAAACTAGTATATTAATTTTACCAAAACTTGTCTAAATACACTTGAAAACACTTTCATTGTTTTAGGGATTTTATTGTTCTGGCAATAAACTGTGAATAAACAAATCAATTAAATAAAATTTAGAATTTATTTAAGCTCAAGATGTAGCTAGTTCAGGACCAAATACTGGTTTGTAGTTACTGTTGATCGTATATTTCTCACAAATGAAAGATAAATACTTAAATACTACTAATGTCCAGGGGTAAACGGGTGAGCTTGACAAGTGCAGTCAAGTGCAGTACATATTCATTTTTTTTAACGTTAGTATTTTGTTAGATCATGCTAGCCCAGGTGTATTATATAATATTAACAGAAACTACTTTTTTTAAATTATGCATTAGTAATACTTTATAAGTGCTGAGATTAACATTAACTAAAATGAATAGATACTGTAGAAGTATTTTTCATGTTGTTAACTGCTAAAAGTAGCTAGTTTTAATGATGAAAACTGTAATGGTCTTAATTATGCCTTTTGTTTTTGTCTCAACAGCAACTTCATGCCGTTATTGCAGCATCTGTGTCCATCAAGTCCTCACAAAAACTCAAGAAGATTCTGGAAGTAAGTGTTTCACTTCTGCTCTGATTCATTTTTCTCCAGACTGTGCGTGTCTTTATTGAGCGTGTGTTTCTCTCTCAGATCATCTTGGCTCTGGGAAACTACATGAACAGCAGTAAAAGAGGAGCGGTGTATGGCTTCAAACTGCAGAGCTTAGACCTGGTACAATTTACGTATTAAAACTCAAATATAGTCAAATATCATAAATCCTTATGAATTATGAATGCTCAAGAACCCCCCCCCCCCCCCCATTTATTACAATCCTTGTTATTTATAGCATGCAGGGTGTGATAGGACATTCAAACAACCATGATAGATTTTAATAATAATATTATAATAATGTTGATTTAAATGGCTGATGAAAGTAAGTTGCACCAAATACCTCTGGAATATTTCATCTAATCTTGTTGTATTCTTCTTCTGAAGTAAAACGACACATTAATATATGTCCTTCATTTGTGATTTAATAATTCATGCAGTTAAGGGTTTAAATTTTCTGATGGTTTGCATGTTTTCCTGTTCCAGTTATTAGACACGAAATCAACAGACCGCAAGATCACTCTTCTGCACTATATCGCAAATGTAGTGAAGGATAAATACCAGCAGGTGTCGCTCTTCTATAATGAGCTGAACTATGTGGAGAAAGCTGCAGCAGGTATGAAACATGTCATACATCAGTTTGATTGTATTTGCAATAAAAAGGGCAGGCCATATTTGCTCAAACATCAAAGTTTGACAGAACAGATCTCAACTAAATGAGTTCTGTCTGTGTATTCTTTAGTCTCTCTGGAGAATGTCTTATTAGACGTGAAGGAGCTTCAGAGAGGGATGGATCTGACGAGGAGAGAGTACAGCATGCATGGCCACAACACACTGCTCAAAGATTTCATACAGCAAAATGAGAATAAACTCAAAAAACTTCAGGATGATGCCAAGATCGCTCAGGTGCCGCGAACACAGCACACACATCACCCAAAACACAGCTCAATAAACCTGCTTCACTCTCATTTAATGGGGTTACATCATGAGGAATCTTGTTTTCCTTTACCATTTGATATTATCATAAAAACATCATAGAAATTTTAAAATATATTGAAATTAACCTGCAAAATGGCTTATCTAAACTTCCAAAACTCTCTTGAAGTTAATTTAAGCTTTGCTTTACGATATTTGATGAGCTCTATGTATGTACAGATATGAATAAAAGCCTAAATTAAACGTGTTCATTACTTTAAGCGATTGTGTCTTCTTCAGAAGACATGGAATAAACTGTTTGATTCATATAAAGGGGAAATAATAAAAACTGAAATTTCATGTGATTCTCAATGTCGTTTATCTCTATGTCTTTTCGTATCTCATTCTCTCAGGATGCCTTTGATGAAGTGGTGAAATTCTTTGGAGAAAACTCCAAAACAACACCCCCGTCCGTGTTTTTCCCAGTGTTTGTGCGCTTTGTGAAAGCATACAGGGTAAAGCGACCAATCACCTGCTTTGCTTCATCCAGTCACACAATTACATCATCTGCTTCACATTCTTCAGTCGTATGAACCCTAACAGCATTGATCACTCATGTTGCACAACTTCCAAATGCCTCACTGATGGGTATCTTCTCTCTGTCAGCAAGCAGAGGAGGATAATGAACAGAGGAAAAGACAGGAGCAGATGATGATGGAGAAGCTGATTGAGCAAGAAGCTATGATGGCGCAAGAGGATCAGAAGGTACAAAGAAGTGTGTGTGTGTGTGTGTGTGTGTGTGTGTTTGTGTTTGTTGGGGCAATGGGTTACTTAACTATAATTTGGGGACAAAACTAGCGTCTGAAGTGAGCTAAATCTGAAACCTAAATTGAAATCCAGGGATGTCATCGTTAAGAAAAATGATTCATGAATCTTTCAATGGATATATTATTTTATTATATTATTTTATTTTAGTCATTGTATTGTATTTTGTTTATTTAATTTTGTTATTTTAGTTTACGTTTTAGTAGGGATTGTTTTAGGGTTACTTTTTAGTTTATCAAATTATAAATAAAACACGTGCCAAATAACTTTATTAACAGCCTAAATGAAACATAATTCATGATAGTCTGCCCCTCAGCAATGTGAATGTTGTGAGAAAAATCTAAAATAAAAAAGTTAATTTTCTTGTTCAACTGCAATTGGCAAAAAGTTCATTTTGAACCCTGTGTGTGCATGTACCTACTGAACCTTGTTTTGGGGGCAAATTGATAGTTAAATCTGACAAAATCTATTTTTGGGGACATCCTCATTTGTAAAAACGGTATAAAAATCGTAATAATACAGAAGGTTTTCTGTTTAGGTTAGTATCTAGAATTCATAATGAATGTCCTCTTTTAGATAGCGTGTGTGTACACGTTTCCCGATTCTCTCTGGAGACAGTGTTTACGGTATAATGTGGTGTTAATAATGGGTCTCTGTAAGTGTGACTATGTTTAAACACATTATTTATCTGGTTAGAGGAGCATTTGTAGACGTGTTTAGATTGAAGACAGCCTATTCAGCATTAATTGTGGATCTGTGAAATGTTATTGTGTGTGTGTGTTCAGTCTCCCTCTCATAAGAGCAAGCGTCAGCAGCAGGAGTTGATTGCGGAGCTGAGGAAGAAGCAGGTGAAGGACAGCAGACATGTGTATGAGGGTAAAGACGGAGCCATTGAGGACATCATCACAGGTAACTCACTGTTTGCTGATGGAGTCTGCATGCAGAGGGCTTTAAAACATTCTACAAACAGTTGTAACATGTTAGTTTGAGCCACTAACAAGCTCTCTGTGACTGGTGGAAAGCTTTACTGCTCAATAACAATTTACTGACCAGTGTGATTACAGGCTGAATGTGTGTGTGCTGTTACTGCTTACAGCTGTGAGCTGGAGTACAGCTACTAAACACTGTGTGGGTAGTGATTAGTGTAGTCCTAAAGGGGTCATATCACACCTTTTTCCTGAGGTCCACTTGTCAAGTCAAATTCATTTGCATAGTGCTTTTCACAATACACATTTATGGAAAATCATGATATTAATGATTATATCTCAGTGTTTGTCTCAATATCTTCATGCCTTACAGTCACATTTAGTAGATTAGAGCTGAGCAAAAATAGAGTTTACATTTTGTAACAATACAAGCCATCAACGCAGTTGAGAAATCCTATACAGTACAAACTAATTACATGAGTGAACTGTATGTGGATGAGGTTGGCTATACTTTTATATCCAGCAAATTTTTTTTGACACCTCCTGGGTTTTTGTTAAAACTTCAAGGCTTTTGATCAAACTTCTACACTTTTATATTACCACCCATAGACAGGCAGATATTTTTTTGGGAAAAAAGGGTAAACCTTTATATATTTTGAACTTAGAATAAGCATAAGTGACTTATTAATGTCATCAAAGGTTGCAGAAGTTTGAAATTAGCTTTTGTTTAGATGGATGGATGGATAGATAGATCATTTAAATAAAAACTCTCTTCACTGTGGACTAAAGGATTATTTCAAAACCACATTATATCTGACATGTGAAATGTAAATGTGAATTCATTGATATGACCTCTTTATAGATTTTTTTTTTTTTTCATTTAAATTCTAACCATGACAAAACAATCTCTATGAACCTAAAAATTAGAACAGAATTATTTTGTGTACCTTTTGTGTAATTCTGGATGGCTATTTTAAGTGTGTATGTAATCCATATTGAAATAGTTTCAGCTTTATATAATAGCTGCTATAGTACCATGTGAATATTAGTGTGTGCTGTTGTGTGTAGAAAGTGCTAACATTGTGCTTGTTGCTCTGGCAGTTAAACCCTGTGTTGTTTGTGTGTGTGTGTGTGTGTGTTTCGTCTGGATGCAGTGCTGAAGACTGCCCCCTTTACTGCGCGCACGGCCAAACGCAGCTCGCGTTACTTCAACGAGGAGCTCCACTTCTAAAGCTTAGACTCTCTCTCTCTTAAAGGTCGCTGGATAAAGCTGCTCTCTTTCATTCTGTGTGTGTGTGTGTGTGTGTGTGTGTGCGTGCACCCCTTCACACATTCCTGGTTTTATTTCCCTGTGGGGCGACCCTTCTGGATGTGGGCCGGCATATGGATGTGATGTCATGGGCGTGTTCATTTTTCCTTTCTTTTCTAAAACTAACCTTCTGCATGATGGGGGGGGGGGGGGGGGGGGTTTGGGGAGGCGATCACATGTTGACACCGCAGTTTTCTTTTGCATGGAGTGTGTCATAAATTCATATTCATCATTGTAACATGAATATAATAAGAGGAAATATGATGTCACAAAAACTCAAACACGTCAGAGTTTAGAATGAACTCTCAGTACATTTCAGCTGTTTAAAGTGAAGTGTCAGCTCTATTGGTTGACTCAGAACACCCTCTGCAGTTTAAATAGCAGGCAGAAGTTTGAAAATATACATTATGTCACTCTTCCAAAATGATCCATTTTGCCATTTTTGTTACTGTATCATCATCAAAAGCATTGGTTCCACTTTATATTAAGTGGCCTTAACTACTATGTACTTGCGTCAAAAATAAGTACAATGTACTTATTGTGTTGATACTGTATTGCAAATCACTTTTGCTACTATTGAGGTGGGATATCATATGGGTAAGGGTAGGGATAGGTTTGGTGGTATGGGTAGGTTTAAGGGTGGCTTAAGGTGTAAGGGATGGGTCAACAGTGTTAAGTATAAATGTAATTACAGAAATTAATCACAGATGTATAATTACACACGGGTATATTTTTAAATATAAGTACAACGTAAAAACATGTATGTGCACAATAAGTGCATTGTACCAAATGATTTATGTAAATGTAAGTACATCGTAGTTAAGGCAACCTAATATAAAGTGGGCCCAAAACATTTTTTAGATTATTATTATTATACACAAATTGCATAATGATCCATTACTCAAAAAGCACTTCAGAAACAGTCATGTTTGTGATGCTGGCGTGTTGGGCATGGTTTGTGACATTATTTGCTCATGTGTTCATTTGTCCATGTCATTGTGAGTATATATAATATATAATGTCATTGACTTTTGGAACCATTCACATTATGCTGGTTTTCTGCATTTTTTCACTCTTTCTCCATCTTATCCTCCTCTGATGGGAAATTTCTAATATCACATGACTCCGTGTGTTGCACATGTGTTTAACTTGTTGCATATTGGGATGGTTTTCTCTTATAAGCATGTTCTCTTCACTTGCTTCACTGTATGCATTTGCACGGGGTGAATGACATTTCTCATTCAGATTTACTTCTGCTGTTACATTTAGGGTTAAATCTCACCAAAACAGCCTGTCCAGGTCATAATTTAACTCAAAAAAGGACTAATTACAAGCTTCCTCCTCTTTATGTAAAATACATTTAATTATTACTGTTAAGAAATTTGACTGGGAGGACATGTTTTCGTGAGATTCACTTGCGTAGCATTGCTTTTAGTTTTCACCATGCACCATGACTGCTTCAGCTTCACTTACTGTTCATCCTGGCCTATAACAATGCATTTCTGGGAGGCTTGACACATTGTCATTGGTTTCACTGTTTAAACATGAAGTGACCACATAGACGTCACTTTGTTGTATCTGGACGCTGGAGCCATTGCGCAGAGCAGCTTGAGTCATAGAGTTGATTACCGCAGTATCAGCAGAGCTTCAGTAACACCCTCCAGCGCCTGCCTGTGGCCTTTGAACTTTCCTCTTTGAGCCCTGGGCAGCTTGGCTCCCTGTGCCGCGACTTGCGTCCGGTCCACTCTGCTCCGATCTAACCTCCATTTTTGTTTCCTCTCCACTCAGCCTTAAAGAAGAATAATATTACTAAATTTCCCAATGTGCACTGGAGGGTAAGGAACTCTTCCAGTAGTACCCCAGTGGATGCTACTCAGACCTGGCAAGCATCTCTCTCTTTATTATTATTTGTCTTTCATTCTTCTCCATCCATCATAGATCAGTTGCTTTTGACACTGAATACAAAAGCCATCTTTTTGTGTTCTCTTTCTATCTGTCATTCTACTTAACACATCAGGCCTATTGAGTTCTGACCCTCAAGGGCCGAGTCTCCAGGTACTCATGTACATCACCCTGTTGAACTGATTTCATTTGTAAATTAGTTTGATTAGGTGATGCCGTGACCCGGGACACAGAGACTCTGCCTGCATAGTCTCACGTTGAACTGACCCACACTTAGAGATAGTTGAGTTTTCATTAGTGCCATTAAAACCTTGCAGTAGGTACACTGACCCCAAAATGAATGAACGCTTTAAAAAGGTCAGAATGTCAATGCATTACATGTAAATAAATTTATTAAAAGGAAATATAAAATATTTCACTGAAATTAATTTCTTAGGTTTGAAATAATAAACCAGTAGTTCAATTATGACAACTCTCGGAATAGCAGTAGCATGTTAATATGACATATTGATATGATATGATAATGTATTTGGTCTTGGCAGACTAGATGAGAGCAAGTATGGACACACATGCTGTGAGCATATAACAGTTGCTGCTGCTGCTGCTGAATGAATAGGCATTTCCCGCAGCAGATCTAAACAGGTGGAGCTGGGGGAGGTGGAGGGTTTTTCATACCACACTGCAGGACCAGCAAACAAAGAACACTGAACCAGACTATTTAAATGTTAAGCAAGCAATCTCATTGGTGCCAGAACCAGTTAAGACCAATCAGCTTGTGCCATATAGTAAATTGTTATTTCTAGCAGATTGCGTGTAAATGACTATGAAAATCAGCCTGCACCATTTAGAGCAGGCATGGGAAAATTTGGGGCCGGTGTCCCTGCAGAGTTTAGCTCCAACCCTGATAAAAAACCTGCCAGTAGCCTTCTAGTAATCCTGAAGACACTGATTAGTGTGTTCAGGTGTGTTTGATCAGGGTTGGAGCTAAACTCAGCAGGGACACCAGCCCTCCAGGACCGAGTTTGCCCATGCTTGATCTAAAGCTTCCTGACTGAACTAGATATATGTCCTGTAAATAAAAAGACACTGAAGTATGCTTTGACAAAATCAAGATGTTTATTGTTACCACAAGTCCATGAATGCAAATGCTTCTTGCTACGCAAACTCAATTTATGAATCAACATGAATTCTGATGTGAGAATGAAGGTAAAAGTCCATTTAGCCTTGCATTCTGACTAAATAAAAAATATGATTATATTATATATAATACTCACAAAATGGCAATTATACTTGTCTATTTGCAAACAAACCGAGTCACTCATTCTGCAAGTTTCATAAATATGCCAGTAGGTGATGATAGGAGAGTATCTATAAATGAGTCATTAAATCATTCATTCAGACGATTTGTTAAAAAAAAAAAAAACACTGATTCAGTCAAACACACTATTGTGTGTTGTTGTGTGTATCTAAAATTTGTTATGCAAAATTCACATCTTGTTTACTGAACTGTGTTTTCCGCAGTCAATATTAGTACAGCTGTGATTATCTGCAGCTAAATCACAGCCTCTTGCTTGTGTAGTATAGACTAAATATTAGATTCATTTATATTACAAGGAATTTTTTACAAGGTTAACAAATTTTACGTTTTTTTTCTTTTTTGATGGACCCTTAAAAGTAGTACTTTTTACATTGCAGCACACTCGCAGTTAATCAATTCCTCTGCTAAGATAACTTGAGGAGAATTGACTTTGCATTTTGCATTGCATTTAGCTGACACTTCTATCTAAAACAATTTAGACTGCATTTAAGGAATTCCTGCTTTGCCTGGGAATCAAACCCATGGCCTTGGCATTGGTAGTGCCATGCTGTACTGTTTGTGCTACAGGAATACTGCACATCTGTTAAAGTGCCCCTATTATGGATTTTTTAAAATTACCTCTCATGCAGTGTGTAACAGAGCTCTAAGTGAATGAAAACATCCTACAAAGTTTTAAATCTGAAAGTGCGCCGTGTATAAAGTTATTGTCTCTCAAAAGAAAGTGTTGACTCTGAATCACTGAAACGAGTCGTTTTTAAAACGAATCCCTAGCCGTTTCATGTTGACATCAACATGAAACATTAGCATATTGCCTGTCCACTTCTTGCACGTGCAAACTTGGGGAAACAAGAACCACTTGAACCATATCGGACCAATCACAGCAGAGGGGTTGGGACCTCCTCACACAAAGGAGGGGTTTGGAAAAATGAATCGCTGAGCGAATCGTTTGGGAGTCGTTGAGCAAGTAAGGTAAAAATAAACACACATTATAAGATGTGTTTTTTTGACCTTGCATGCATGTCAACCAGTTGTTGAGGACTCCCAAAACCAAAATATGAACCTTTCATAACCCATAATAGGGGCACTTTAAAACCTCCAAAACACAAGTTTATTAAAAGTCATTGTCATAGAACAAAACTGAGGTAGCCTACTTCCTGCAGCATTTGAGCACAAGGTGACACTTGTATTATATTTTGTCACATAATGCAGTGACATTCAGACATTTTATGTGTGATTTAAAATACATTTTGGGGCCACTGTTAGTGTTTTCCCAACAACTTTGTTAAAACAAGTTCCTAAAAAGAGGCAAACTCCATAGTTTCCATTCCCATTTAATTCAGAAGCTGAAAAAAGTACTTAATCCAGTAAAAACTCAAGCTGCTTTGCCCAGTTGACCACCAGCATGTCCAGAGGATCTAATTTCAAATATTGACATTATTTTATTCTGTTCCTCCTGCATCAGATCTAAGAAACCAGCCTTACAGGCGTGCTGACGCCGTCAGGAGGAGCATTCGAAGACGTTTTGATGATCAGAATTTGCGGCCAATGAACAATGCAGAAATGGTCATGTGACGAGGGCAGAGTGGATGTGATTGGATGGGCTGGAGGAGTGGAGGAGGAGCTAATGAAGGACTGATGAAGATGACAGCAGGTCTGAAAGCCAAGTGCCTACATTTAACATCTGTCCCATCAGGTGTTGAATCATACATGTGTTTTAGTCAGTGTCTTCTGTCTGTGAATTTTTATATGACAAACGATGTCTTGATCTGTCTTTTATCCTATGGCGCTTCAATTGTATGGCAAGATCAGTGTTTTTCTTGAGAAAGTGTCTGAATGTAAAACTATTCCAACACTTTATGTATCATGAACCTGTACAAAGGCCTCTTACATTCCAGTGCTTTCGCCACAGATCAAAACCGAACAGGCGTGTGTTTTTTCCCAAATCTACTGGTCAATCTTAAAGATCCCTGTAGGGTCTGTCAGAGCCTGTTCTTATTGTAGCGTTCACATAGGGGGCCCATTCTTGTGTTAAAAAACAGACGAATAGAGCCCAACAGAATGGAATACAGGTTAAGCTTTTGAAACGTTTAAAAACTTTTGTAAAAGTTGTAAAAATATGTTGATGGCTTGAGATGCTATTGGGTGCAACACAGCGGACAAAGATAACAATAATAACATTACCAATTTGAAGGTATTTAAATATGTTGCTCCCAATACCCACATCTGTGATCTTGGCCACTTGAGAGCATGTGTACACAACAGATAGTAAGTACAAAAGACTGTCCCAGGTCTTAAAAATGCCAAAGCACCACAATTAAATTGTCATCTGAAGAGTCATTTACAAGTTTATTTTTAAAGGGCAAAGCATTGAAAATCAAAATGTGTAAATAAAGCTCTGTAAAAACTTTACTTACATTTTTTTATTTTTTTTTATTTTTATTTTACAAAACTGTGTTGTGTGTCCCATTGAGTAATCAAACATTCCACACTGGTTACCCAATGGGACAACCTTGGGACCTACAGTCTTCACGCCCACTTGAAAACATGGGTCAAATACAGGAAATATCAATGCTATCTCATGACCAATTCGTATGAATCCGTACAACCTCACTTTGTATGATTTTTCTACACCCCAGTGGCGGGTACGGATTCATACATTTTGCCCTGATTTAGCAAAAATGAGCCACTTCATGAAATATGTACAAATTGCCATGAGATCAGGTTGGAAATACATCTTGCAAGTGCACAAGTGGTCACATACAAAGATCGCAAGTGTGGGTACTGGGACAGGCCCTTAAAAATCATTAGAAACTAACAGACTAGTCAGTTGTCTGTTGGACTAATTGACATCCTGGTCCAACCCTAATCAGAAGGATCACAGTCATGGTGGAGTTACTGCAGGGATGTTGCAGTATTGGGCCACAGAATTAGATGAAGGAGTTCAGTTAAGTAGTAGAAGGTGTAAGGAAAGGTGTGTTATATAAAAAATGATGTTAAGTACATGGGACAAAGACAAATGTGAAATATAAACCAGAGGCAGCAGAACTCCAGTACCTTGTGTTTCTGAACGACTGCCGACAAGTCTTAATTAAAATGCTGCACAAGCAAGACTGCATTAGGTTTTGGTCCTCAAACTGTGGGTTGGTTAGGATTACCTAAACCAAAGTACAGAAAAAGTCTAGTACTTCTGCAGCCTTTACAAATTATGGAGTCAGAGGAGTCTAGCATTTTCAAAAGTTCATTGACTAATTAATGTTCCATGTTCAACACAGGTGAAGCTCTGTGCTCTGCCAAAGTCTTGTTTACATTAAAGCACTTCAAATGAAAGTTATGGGGTAAGGCATTGCGCAGGAACAAATGTAAAGTACAGTTTTTAAACTAAAACCTCAATACTTAATCCATGTTCACTTGACTGTTGTGATAGAATCAAATACTTCTCTATTTTAAAACCAGTATTGTCTTAACCAGCAATATAACACTCCTGTCAAGACCATGTAACTGGATGACTTTGCCAGCAGTTACTAGGGTTAACATAACCAAAAGTCCACAGTCCACTGTGCTAAAATTACAAAACATGTCAGCTCAAAAAGTGCTTTAACAAAAATATGAACTTTGCATTTTATTTCTGCTTTTAAACCCTTGGACACTTGCTCTGTAGACTTCCATTTGAAATGCACTGAGGTAAATGGAATATTGTTTTATACACAGAGGATTGAATATGGAGTCTGTGGTAATCGACAGATGCTGTCTATTCAGATGTTGTTTTGAACACAGACTATTCCTGAATTATGCATTTTAAGCACTTGCCACAACTTACTGCATTGGTGATGTTGGCTCTTGTTCTTCATTACACAAGATAAGGTTCCTTACAGAATTCAGTTGCTGTAACTGGGCTTGCTTCGTGCGTTATAGGTCTGATAATGGGAAATAAGGCCTGTTATATAAACTGAATTTTGTGTGGTTCTATAATGACCTGCACAAATGAAAATTCACATTTCTTGAGATGTGTAATTCTATTTAAAAGCAAAAATATAAAACCACAAAAAAAAAAAAGTTTGTTAAATGTACAGATATTTTGCTATAAAAATTGTTGCATCTTTTTAACTTTTTAATCTTCTAATATTGTACATATTGTTTAAAAACAATACTGTTTAAAAATCATTCTGTACTACAACATTTGAATATTTTAACTTATAGTTTTCTCTTTTTTTCTGCATTTTGTATATTTAATAAAACTGAAAACCTGAACCAGGTCTTTTAGACATGCAGCCACATCACACTAGAACGTCCCTTCTGCATTAAAACATGTCATAAATCAGATGCAGTAGTAGAATTATAGACGTCTGTCTCATCTCTCTACATTCCACTTATAAAAACTGGATTAAACTGGCATTTTTTCCCTAAAATCAGTGTATCTTAGGCATTGAATGCTTACAGTACTGCAAACAAGATCTGTTCTCAGATTTAAAGTTAGATGATTTCTCAATGCCCAATTAAACTATTTACATAATGCTGGTCTTCTGTGTTGTTCTTGAGCGAGTGAACACAAGTAGGATGTTGCCCTCCAAAAAGCCTGGTGCTGAAATTTAAGGTCAAGATCCAGGCTGCAATGCAAATATGCAGATCAAGTCAATTCATTTTCACAGAATAAAAGGCTTGAGGCCTGTTGCATAAAGTCCATTTCTGTGGCTTCCCGAGTAAACTTGAATTTGGTTTGAGCAAACTAAAAAGGTTTTTTATTTATTAATGTGGATTGTTTTTCTTGTTGTTGTTGTTGTTTTTACTTTTGAACACCATGGTAACTTTCCCCACACAGCTAACCTGCTCTGGAGGTTTTTTAATTCTGGGTAAAAGTTCCCAAACTGAATCAGCTGTGAACATTTACACAAAAAAGCCATTCCCTTTTTTAAAAGATGTAATATTGGTCTTGGGTGTCCCCAGAATGTTTCTGTGAAGTTTCAGCCCAAAATACCCAACAGATCATTTATTATAACAGCTGGAAAATGTCATTTTTGGGGTGTGTCTAAAAAAGAGATGATTTGGAGTGTATGGCTTTAAATGCAAATGAGCTGCATATTCCTGCCCCGTCTCCAGAAGAGGGTCGTCACATATACGTCTCTCTGAATTCCATATCTACAGCAATAAACAGCTGGTAGAAGCAACATAACTGAGAGCGAGAGAACAGGGATTGCTTGTGAGACATTTTTGAGAAAATGGAAGACAGCTTACAACCGCTGAGGGCGGAAACTATGGCAATGATGTCTGCAGCCCTGATCGTCAGCGGAGACCAGGACACCCAGATGACCCCCGGAGACCTCGATTAAAATACATTAAAACTAAAAAATATAACTAAAAATATAATAAAATACCTAACTACATAATACTACTATCGTTAGAACCTGAAACTTTTGAACTGTGGGTGTCGTCTGGTCAGAGGAGAACTGGCCCCCCGACTGAGCCTGGTTTCTCCCAAGGTTTTTTTCTCCATTCTGTCACAGAGGGAGTTTTGGTCCCTTGCCGCTGTCGCCTCTGGCTTGCTCAGTTGGGGACACCTAATTTCTAGCGATTATCGCCGATTTGATTGCTCATATACTATTTAAACTAAACTGAGCTAGACAATGACATCTCTGAATTCAATAATGAAATGCCTTTGACTGAAAATTGAATGTTTAATCTTATTATATATTACTGACACTCTGTCCTCCAATTTGATACTGTTAAGTGCTTTGACACAATCTGTATTGGTAAAAGTGCTATATAAATAAAGGTGACTTATGACTTATGACAATGCTGGGCTGTCAATCAACACCTGTGGCCTGGCCCTAGGCAATGTGACGTCACGCTGCATGAGAATAAAAAAAAAGTGAGTGACATGACATACAGCCAAGTATGGTGACCCTTACTCGGAATTCATAACCCATCCAAAGTGCACACACACACAGCAGTGAACACACACACACTGTGAACACACACCCGGAGCAGTGGGCAGCCATTTTTTATGCTGCGGCACCCAGGGAGCAGTTGGGGGTTCGGTGCCTTGCTCAAGGGCACCTCAGTCGTGGTATTGAGGGTGGAGAGAGCGCTGTACATTCACTCCCCCCACTTACAATTCCTGCTGGCCTGAGACTCGAACTCGCAACCTTTGGATCTAACCATTAGTCAAGCCAAGTCACCTTTATTTATATAGCACTTTTAACAATACAGATTGTGTCAAAGCACTAAACAGTATCAAATTGGAGGATGGAGTGTCAATAATGTATAATGATAAGAATAAACACTCAATTTTCAGTTAAAGGCATTTCATTATTGAATTCAGAGATGTCATTGTCTAGCTCAGTTTAGTTTAAATAGTATCTGTGCAATCAAATCAACGATAATCGCTAGAAATTAAGTGTCCCCATCTAAGCAAGCCAGAGGCGACAGCGGCAAGGAAACAAAACTCCCTCTGTGACAGAATGGAGAAAAAAACCTCGGAGAAACCAGGCTCAGTCGAGGGGGCCAGTTCTCCTCTGGCCAGACGAATCCCGCAGTTCAATTCCAACCGTAGCCATGTCAGATTGTGTAAAGGGCTATGTGTTTTATTCATTATTTGAAGTCAAGATCAAGTACTGAGGAGCTAAGCCATTCCGGGCTTTATAAGTAATTTACAAGATTTTAAAATTTATCCGATGTTTGATAGGGAGCCAGTGCAATGTTGACAGAACCGGGCTAATATGGTCATACTTCCTGGTTCTAGTAAGGACTCTAGCTGCTGCATTTTGGACCATCTGGAGTTTGTTGATCAAGCGTGCAGAACAACCACCCAATAAAGCATTACAATAGTCTAACCTTGAGGTCATAAACGCATGCATTAGTATTTCTGCATTTGAGAGCATAGGTTGCAATTTAGATATGTTTTACAGATGCTAGAAACATGGCTTTCAAATGAAAGATTGCTATCGAACAGCACACCTAGGTTCCTGACTGATGAAGAATAATTGACAGAGCAGCCATCAAGTGTTAGATAGTGTTCTAGGTTGTTACATGTGGGGTTTTTAGGTCCGATAATTAACACCTGTTTTTTTCAGAATTTAGCAGTAAGAAATTACTCGTCATCCAGTTTTTTATATTTAAAAATTTATATTTATTTTATATTCATATTTTATATCTGTAGGGTGCGAGTGTGCTCATTATACCACAGTTTTGGACCCTTATCCTTAATCTTCCTTAAGCGTAAAGGAGCAACCGCATCTAAAGTGCTAGAGAAGAGAGAGTCCACAGTTTCAGTTATATCATCAAGTTGTTCTGAGCTATTGGATATACTGAGGAACTGAGATAAGTCAGGAAGATTATTTATAAAGCAGTGATGGTTCTACCATATTTGTAACAAGGAGTTGGCTTTACAGCTTTAGCTATATGGAATATACAGGAGACTAGATAATGATCTGAGATATTGCTCTGCTGCAAAATTTCAACGCCACTGACATCAATTTCATGTCACAGTATTAAATCTAGAGTATGATTTCGACAATGAGTAGGTCCTGACACATGTTGTTTAACACCAATAGAGTTTAGAATGTCTATAAATGCTGATCCCAACAAATCTTTTTCATTATCAACATGGATATTAAAATCACCAACGATTAGGACTTTATCTGCAGTCAGCACTAACTCTGATAGAAAATCAGCAAATTATTTAATAAAGTCTGTATGGTGCCCTGGTGGCCTGTATACAGTAGCCAGTACAAACATCACAGGGGATTTATCATTAACACTTGTTTCTTTTGATAACATTATATGAAACACCATTACTTCGAACAAATTATACTTGAAACCTGACCTCTGAGAGATACTGAAAATATTGCTAAAAATTGTAGCAACACCTCCCCCTTTACCTTTTGGACGCGGTTCATGTTTGTAACAGTAATCTTGGTACAGTAATCAAATAGTGCTTTTACATTTACATTTACATTTAGTCATTTTGCAGACGCTTTTATCCAAAGCGACTTACAATTGGGGAATACATAAAGCGATTCATCATGAAGAGGCAATCCGACAAACGAAGTGCTTGTAACACCAAGTCTCAGGCTTTTGTAGAAAGGGATCTAATATTCAATAAGCCAAGCTTTATCATGTGTTTATCTGTATTATATCTGTTTTTTTATTTGTCGAACATCAATTAAATTGTTACTATTACTTTGGTTTGGATGTTTTCTGTATTTTGTAGTTCGGGGAACAGACACAGTCTCTATAGTGTGATATCTAGGTGAAGGAGAATGTGCTGAGAATTAACTGACTTCTGTGACGTGAGGCGGCTAGCAGACGATCGGTTTAGCCAGTCTGTCTGCTTCCTGACCTGGGCTCCAGTTAGTCAAGTACGAACTCTAAGACTATGTGCCATATTTCTAGAGAGAAGAGTGGCACCACCCCAGGAGGGATGAACACCATCTCTTTTCAACAGGTCAGGTCTGCCCCAAAAATTCTTCCAATTGTCTATAAAGCCTATCTATGTTATTTTGCGGGCACCACTTAGACATCCAGCCATTGAGTGACGACAGTCTGCTATGAATCTCATTGCCACGGTAAGCAGGGAGCAGACCAGAGCATATTACAGTGTCTGACATCGTACTTGCAAGTTCACACACCTCTTTAACATTATTTTTAGTGATCTCCGACTGGCGAAGTCGAACATCATTAGCGCCGACGTGGATAACAATCTTACTGAATTTATGTTTAGCATTAGCCAGCACTTTTAAATTTGCCTAGATGTCAGGCGTTCTGGGTCCCGGCAAACACGACTTCCGACTAGGCCACGACTCCCCCCCTACTTCAAAACGGCAGGCTTAGTGACACTGACTTGGTTTAAAGGGTCATGAAACCCCAGACTACTTTTTCTGAGATTTTAGCAGAGGTATTTGTGTTGCACATCATAGAAGACAATGTTAGCATCCGGTCATTTTAACTGTTGGAGAAAACTGGTTAATTGTAAGCTTTTTTTGCACTATTTTCATCTTCTGGGTTTAAAATCTACTATCTTGTGACGTGGCAATGGACTATAGTGCATCGGTGTCTATTTAATTATTCATGAGACTGTATTCTTATCCTATGAGATAACAGCATGTGTTGATTTGCTATGACAGAGGCTTCAGACTGTGTGATGACATCGTGCACATTAACTGAGAGAAACGTTCATGGATAGGAGTGTTTGTTTTTGCTTTGTAATAAGAGTTCGGCACATACACGACGATTCATTCACTTAGGGTGTGTTCACACTTGTAGTTCGGTTCGTTTGGTTCATTTGGTCCAGACCAAAAAAGAAAATGATACATTTGGTCCTGGTCCGCTCAGCATTCACATTGGCATTTTTGATAGCAAACCTAGATACCTAATCTTAAGGCATAAGTGATACGTTCACAACCTGATTGGTCGGGTTGAATGACGTATTCGTGATGGAACTTACCGAACACCCATTGCCACAGCCATATCACCCTGCAGCCCAAGACTGGTTGCCCACTGAAGCTAAGCAGGGCTGAGCTGGTCAGTATCTGGATGGGAGACCTCCTGGGAAAACTAGGTTGCTGTTGGAAGAGGTGTTAGTGAGGCCAGCAGGGGTGCTCACCCTGTGGTCTGTGTGGGTCCTAATGCCCCAGTATAGTGACGGGGACACTATACTGTCTTTCGGATGAGACATTAAACCGAGGTCCTGACTCTCTGTGGTTATTAAAAATCCCATGGCACTTCTTGTAAAGAGTATGGGTGTAACCCCGGTGTCCTGGCCAGATTCCCTCCACTGACCCTTATCAATCATGGCCTCCTAATAATCCCCATGCACTTGATTGGCTCTATGACTCTCTCTCCTATCCACCTGTAGCTGGTGTGTGGTGAGCGCACTGGCGCCGTTGTCCTGTGGCTGCCGTCGCATCATCCAAGTGGATGCTGCACACTGGTGGTGGTTAAGGAGAGACCCCCTCATGATTATAAAGTGCTTTGGGTGTACAGCAATACACAAAGCACTATATAAATGCATTCATTCATTCATTCAAAACAAAAGGCGTGTTCGACTTAAATCGGCGATGTGGGTGTATGATATCGAAGCACCCATTAACCGATCGGTCTGGTCAGCGCCGCTTTAAGTCGAACACACTTAATGCCGTCTGCTGAACTAAGCGCGCTCATTGTTGCGTGTACATATTTTATTTTCACCACCTGCTAACTCACAAGGAACTCATAAAAGGCACTTTACCTAATCGTTGCTCCACATTTGCCCTCATTTTGTTTTGGTTACACCCAGGGGCGTAGCCGCCATTTTAAAAGTGTGTGTGTGTGTGTGTGTGTGTGTGTGTGTGTGTTTGGTTGGGGGGGGGGGGGGGTTGGACAGCTGTCGGGTGATGTAACCCTCAAAGGAAAGTACATTCATGCTCATATAATGCTCATATAATAAAGAAAGAAGAAGAAGAAAAAAAAAAGGACGAAATCGTTTTCTGGGAAGTATTTTACCCCAGACCGCCAAAAAGCAAAGAAGTGAATGAATGAAACCGCGAGAGCAACGGGAGATTTGAAGCTCATGGCAGATGCGCCCAAGAGATGATTCACCTTGTGATTGGCTGAATGTTAGTAGCCTACACTCAAATCTAAGTAACAAATCGAAGAACGTGGGTGGAAATATTGGCGGTGGATCAAAAAATTCCGGGGGACAGAAAATGTTTCTAATAGTGCGGGGGATATCATTTTTTATATCTAAATTATATTAATTTTATATTAACTGATTTCATTTTTATCTATTTTTAAGATGCCACCTAAAACAACAAGGTCACAGGACACAGGCCTATAGGGACGAAATAAAAGCTGACCCTATAAAATATGAAGGCATCATACAGGATACTGATGTCTACAGTGGCGCTCTGGTTAAAACCATGAGCCGTGTTGGATATCATAGGCCTTATCCCTGAGCCTGTACCGTGTCCAAACGTCACAAGGACATTATTGTGTCTGTTTGGAAAGAAATCTGTCAAACAATTATGCTGCCTTCACGTGCTATCGGAATTATCGTAAATACGAGTTTCCTAATCGGAAATTGGACGTGAACGGCCTCTCAAATCGTATTTACTACTGGGAAATTCGGAAATAATTTTGATACCCGAGTTTCCGAGTTGGGCGGGTCATAAATTTTAAACATGGTGGAGGGGACAACCATTGCTGCTGTCAATGCTGTTCTCACAACAACTACATCCCTTTGTCTTGTCGCTAAAGTAGTGTATTTAGGCTAGATATGAACGATCATTCAAAGCGTATTGTATGTTTTATAAGGAAGAACATAAGCGTGTATTTGACCGAAATTCCAGAATTGTCAGCGAACTGCATGTAGTGAATGTTAATTGTCAACCAATGGGATGCTACATTTTATCCTTTCCGACATTAAAGCACTTGAATCTGACCAGCTCGTAATCACGAGTTCATAAATGGGAAATAGGACATTTCCGATAGCACGTGAAGGCAGCATTAGACGGCCTTGAATCGCACGCGCACGCGCACAAACGCTCTCTCTCACAGACATGCAACATACATACACTCACACACACATTCAAGCAAGGTGCTCAACATTTTCTACATTCCACATCTCTGTTTAAATGATAGTTTCAGGTGTTCTTTACAGTTACTCTTTACAGAAGATGAGTGTTCATTTAAGAGATAAAATGAGAACATTTCAGTGTCAAACTCTCACAAATATATAGTCTCATAATTACTATCTCACATTTTGATGCATCATTTATTGCTTATATTTTTGCCTTGCCATCAGTTGTGTATTACGCCGCGCTTTCAGTCGAGGCTAAACTGTCTTTGCACCGCTGTGCCAACTGCTGGAGTGGAACCCCGATAGAGAGATATGGTTTGAGACTGGTACTATCCAGGAGCGCACGTATCTGTTGTCTGAAAGATGGGTCTGGTGGACGTATGGATGGTAAATTCCAGACACAGCGGGAGTAGATGGTTGATGAACCGAGGTCCAGGACGCAGGGAACACGGCTGACTTTGGAGCGAAGCTGCACGACGAGAAGTCCGCATTTTCCCCCACACCTGACGGCCTCGCCGTACGTGTGTGAGCCCTGGACATAACGTGCTCCGTACACATCCTCCGTGTCGTGCCCCATAACAGAGTCCACATAATAGCTACTGAGAGCTGAACTAGTCGACATTTTTGGATCCCTTCGTTTTTATACAGTCTATGCTTCGATAAAACGTTACTCTGTTTCAGAAACTTTGCCTCTGAACAATCAAAGTATTTTTGCCGCCTTCATCTCCAGTGATTGTAATATTACCAGTGCTGAAACAGGAGGTTTCATGACACTTTAAAGAGGATTAAAAAATGAGGAGTGGGTGGATTTTTAGCATTGTAGGTTGTGTTCACACACTGCCAGCACACATTTATGTCCAAAACTTTTGCATAATAGGTGACCTTTAAAGTAGTTCACAGTTAAAGAATTTTAGTGACAGAATCACCCATTTTATAAAACGTTGTATTTACAGCCGCAGGACTGCCGTGCGTTTAGTTCACATGCTTCAACACCACTTAACTTTGCATGGTCATTTCCGCATTTAAAACTAAGAAAACAATACAGCCATTTATTTTTGATAAAAAGACAGCCACGGGAAGCTGAACCATGTTTTAACACAGTGTTTCTCAACTGGTGGGTCGCGGGACCGTTGAGTGGGTCTTGGTGTAGGCTACAGCCAAATAAATGACATCAACAATAATAATAATAAAAAAATGTAATTCTAAATGGTTTTCTGATGCGAGAATTTATTTTAAAAGACGTAGGCTACATGACAGCTGTTGACACTTCTGTTAGATGCAGTTTAGTGCCTGAGAAAAACGCGCTCCCTGCGGTCAGATGAGATTTTGACAGGTTTAATGTCAGTGTCATTATTCTATCGTTATTTTCGTAACTTATGAAATAGAAAGTCTCTCACCTCAGAAAGGCGAACTATCCTGTCCTGCCAGATGTTACGTGTTCGTAGCACGCCGCGCTGTAGCCTGTATCACTTCACTAAAGCGCAGACACGAGCATGCGACGCGTGAAATAAAAGTACAGACCAGATAAATCACATAACTGGCACTGCGTGTGTTAGCTGGGAAGGATTTGCATGAAGGTATGATATTCATACTATTCAGGAGCAATTTCCACGTTTTATTAACAGATCATGTTAGTATTCTTCACCGTGGTAACTGTTGTTTCCATAACCCAAAAATACCATGTTATTTTCACTGTCATTTTGTATACGTTTAAATGACTGTAGTGGCTCAGTACCAACTTAATTGTATTAACAAAAACTAGTTTGGGACTGCTATTATAGCTTTACCTTATAGGCTGTTTATTCAGTACAGTCTTAACTTAAATGTTTGTGAAATACATTTGCTTTGTTTTTATTATATTGGATTGATTGATGGCGAATAACGTTTAATCGTCATTTACAACAAAGCATGACTTTTTTTTTTACACTTATGCGTATTTCTTTATCAAATTAACATGTAAATAACTTAAAATACTGCGCTTTGACAAGGCGTCTAAACTAGGTCACTCTAGGCTTCTGTGAACAGTAAATCCCAGTAGCCCCTCACTGCAGAACAAAAGATCCAGGGGGCGGAGTTGGATCCACATCCAGGAGGTGGAGATTGGTAGTTTTAGGAGGAGTGGAGATGGGTAGGTTTAGGTCTATGTATGGTGGGAGGAGTTGGATCTAGATCCAACTCCACCCCTGGATCTTGTGTTCTGCAGTGAGGTCTATCTCGTAAATCCCGCCTTCCTTTGATTTGATTGGCCAGCTGAGAAGTTATCTTGGCGTTGTCTAAAGTAGCCTATAGTTATTACTCAAACTCTTCTACTGATTTTCGGCAGGCTATACCACAGACATATTATATATCTATGGGCTATACGCCACCGTCTCTTGATTGACTAGCGTTCTGCACGTGCACAATTGAACACAAAGTCGTCACCAGCTTTTGCGTAGTTTTATAAAGTCGCAGATCACACCTGCATACAGATGCGCACAGGGGAGACAGGTCTGCAATTATATTATACCCTTAACGCATTACATATACGATTATAAGCTTTGCATTTATATAAATTAAAAAATAATAAATACAATCAATATCTAGTTTCTTCACTGGCATTGGCAGTTTCATGATGATCTGAAGTTGCTGAAGAAAACATCATAAACAAAAGAATCACTGTATATTTAATTGAGCAGGTTTGAATCTCGAGAGAACAGAGCAAGAAAAAAAAGCATTATTTTAAAGTTTATTTGTCAAAATTCAAGTTGAAAACAATGCTGCAGACATTTTTCATACCGAGAACATTGTTTTCCAAAAATGGCTTTTACAGACAATCTTACAGATTAATCTGAATTTGAATAATAGTTGTTTTTATGCAGGCCTGTTCATTTTGTTCCATATTATCAGTGATGTTTAAAACTATTGGCAATAACAAATATACAACTAACTAAAAAAGGGTTCTGCAGTTAAAGGCAACATAACACTTGCAACCTCTGAAAATAATCTTACAAAATCCACATGCCCAGATCAAGAGTGCTGATGTTCAGACAATACTGCCTCTCAGAGAGACTACATGACAGTCAATGGATTCACAGCCAAATAGCCAACACTCAGATGCTCATCCATATTCTGTCAGCACATTCCAAGAGGATGCAAAACACATTACAGGAATGCAAGTGAGAGAGACGGACAGACTGACAGAGAGAGATTTATGGTGCGTCCAGCTGCTCCAGGAGAGTGCGCCTCCTCTTTTCCAGCTCTCCTTCACTCAGCTCGCTTCCAGACGTATCCCATCCACCCTGAGAGACAGAGAGATTCAGATCACATCTAGGTGGGAGTAAATGAGACTCTACAGACGCTGTCTCAGATATGATCGCTTACCTCTTCTTTTGTACTCTTTCTTTTGGGGGATTTCTGTTTGGATTCTCCACGTAACTTCCCTTTGGATTTGTCATTCTCTTTATCCTTCTCTTTCTCTCTTCCTTTTCGCTCTTTCTCTCCTTCAGACTCAGGGGAGGCCTGCAAAAAAAACAAAACAACAAAACATGATATTCTCCATATTGCTCATTATCCTATAATAGCCATTTAGAGTTATACACTTTATAAAACGTTATTTAATGAATGCGAGTAAACATGTAGTATCATAAAACTGAACATAATCTGAGGAATAGACTACGGTTCTGGGTATTTGATAAACACTCATATTTAATCCACTGTATTCAATCTCACAGACACACTTGTAAACTTCTTTAACGGGCAATTCAACAAAGGTCATTTGAGATCATTACAAGGCAGAATTTAATTATTCAAGTTGAACAAATATAAAAAAAATCTCATAACTAGGAATTTGAATTTTCTGTAAAGCTGCTTTGTAACGATTTGTATCGTGAAAAGCACTATACAAATAAACTTGAATCCAACTCTACTTAAAATTATCATTATTCAAACACTAACATATTCAGTATGTCCTAATTATATGCTTAAATATACTAAAAGCCGATCCAATGGGTAAAAATAATCAAGTTGCTTCAGTCCAGTACGTGTTCATCTTGAAATATAACTAAAAATAAAAAAGCTATTCTTACATTTACTTTATAAAAAACAGTAAAGATTTCACAGCAATAACTAAGTACTAAGACCTGAAGGCTCTAGCACTCTCTATTCAAACTCTATTTTATCTATTTGTATTCTTTTTTTATTTATATAATTTTTTTTTTAAAAGTCTCGTGACCCTCCAACGCTTACACTCTCTATTCTAACGACTTGTTTTCTTTTTATTTATTAAAAAAATGACCCTCTCACACTAGCATTTTTTTTACTAGCTTTAGTGTTAGAGGGTCTTTTTTTAAAATTAAAATAGTGTTTTTTCCCCCTATTCTATCTACTAGTTTTCTTTTTATTTATTTTCTATAAAAAAAAGACAAACAAAACATTGCATACTGCATTAGGCTAACTGAGACTAGTCATAGCACTTGCATATTATTGCAGGTTATTTATTAAGTCAGATTCCTCAACCTCTAGTACTTTTTCTTTGTGCAGTTGATGAGTCGCTCGCTACTCACTGATTTGTGTCGTCTTTTCTTTCCCTTCTTCTTGTGTTTCTTAGATTTCTTGTAGCTTCTCTCTGTAAAGATCAAAATCAGATGATCATTGACAGACTGCTGTTAAATGGTCATGATGTATTCAGTATTGATGTGTTGTGCAGGACATTGATATCGATCCTAAACGTCACTGACCAGATTCCCCAGAGGACGAGTGCTCGGATGGAGATTTAGAAGCTGAACGTTTCTTCTTCTTCGAGTGATACTCATCATCCTCTGACTCCGAGCCCTTCCGTAAACAAACACACAGGACACAGTTTAGGAGGATGAGTTGAGAGTGAGTCTTGAGTAAATGCATACCTCAAATCTCCAGACCGGATCATAATACAAATAATACTCATTATTAAAGGTGGGGTATGTATTTTTTTCAAAAAACACTTTAGAAAACTGAGTCGGGCCCAGTACCAAAACAAACTTGTAGCCAATCCGCAGTAAGGGGCGTGTCTACTCATGATGCAGAGGAGAGAGCACTCAGTGCACATGACAGAATTAGCAGAGCCGAGTGACGACAGAAAGATAGAGATGGCGGATAAAACAAACAAAAGAGGAAAACGTCTCTGAAACAAAAGAAGGCTTACCATGTTGTCGCGCTGTGCCTCGTTTTGCTTTGTTTCACAGAATTAATCGTTGCCTGAGATGCGTACGTATATGTGGGGCAGAGCTTTCAAAATAGGGGCGAGACCCTTTTGGGGTAGGGGCATGTTTGTCTTGGTGATTTCAAATATTAACATTGACTACCAGAAATCACTTACCCCACCTTTAAGCCTACTTTTTAAAGTCTTCTACAAAATGTTTTGGAATTAGAATATGAAATCGGTTCAGAAAGAAAAGCCTATAAAACAAACCTCATGTTTTAACTTTAATCCATTTTCTAAGAGAAGGAAAGATTCAAAATGATTGTGCTTTATATATAATTGGTCTGACTTGGATAAGAACAAAACCTGCACAGAATTGAGATGGATGATGAAACTACTGTCTTAACTAAATCGAATGTGTTTCAAAACTGACAGTTTTGAAACATTGCTGCTGATCTAAATTGAATCAACATTGAACTGAGTTGAGCTGAATAACGACACTGTTGCCTTCTATAGAGCTGCTAAAAGCTTAATTGAATGTTTCATAATTGATGAACTTTACACAGTTATTGAACTGAATCAACACTGAACTGCCTGCAGCTAAATAACGACTTTTTAGAGCTGCTTTACAGCATCATTTGGATTTGTCTCATATGTAATGAAGTTAGCATCATTGATTCTTTTATTCTCCTGTTTATTACTGTGAACCTGCTTTGAAAAATGCAAATTCATTCTCTGACAGTAGGTGAAGCATACAAGTAGGTGACAGTAGGTGAAGCAGTAGTTATGAAGAAGAAAAAAAAAAAGCACCATTGAAACTTCGGTTCTCTTCATAGATACATTCATAGAAAGTCAAACACATGGCATTTCAATGTCAGAATGGCAAATTTTGGCAAAAGCTGATGGTATGAAATGAGATGGCTAGAGGAAGTACTCACTGATCGAGATCGGGAACGTTTTCTGTGGTGTTTCTTGGATTTCTTCGAGTGTTTCTTAGTCTTTGAATGATGATGTTGACACTCGTGCTGTAGAGAGAGATCACAGACATGACCACTGCATTACTGAATACCTGATTCTGAAGGAAAAATTCTGGAATGTTGAATTACTGAACATGAATACACATCCAGCCCCGAGTCAATTCTTTCAAATATGATTCTGGGCTGCGTTTCCCAAAGGCATCATAAGCCTAAGTTGATCATAGCTCCAATGGTTTCAATGGGGGTCTACGGTGTACTTAAAGGGCCATGAAACCCCGTTTCAGCACTGGTTAGTTCTCGCCACAGTTAAAAAAAAAAATTGCTAAAAAAGTGGGCGTGGTGTGCTGCGGAGCAGAGGGGAGAACACACACAGCTTCGGGTTCAGACAGTTTCATTTCGCTCCCATCGAGTTAAAAACATAAATGCACAGCCATTTGCACTCTTCATCGAAAACATATATATGAACGCGCTGTTGCACCTCTGATAACTTTTTAGGCTTATTCTGCTGCGTTTATATAAGCATTTTGACGGGTTGTGTCACGGAGCTGTAAAAATGGTTACACTCACTAAGTGAATGAATCGCGTTTGTACCGAACTCTTATTACAAAGCAAAAACAAACATTCTCCTTCGATCCATGAACGTTTCTCGCAGTTAATGTGCTCGATGGCATCTCACAGTCTGAAGCGTCTGTCATACCAAATCAACACATGCTGTTGTGAAGCGTCTTCTCATAGGATAAGAAAACACAGTCTCATGAATAATTAAATAGACACCGATGTACTACAGTCCATTGCCACGTCACAAATTGTGACATCAACACGATGTAAACCCAGAAGATGAAAATAACGCAAAAAAACTTCGGATGCTAACATACATCATAGAAGACTGCTTTTGATGCTTTTCGGACACGCAGCCCTGGGTGCTTTAAAAAGTCTTGTAAGAATGTTTAGAATTCTATCATACCTCTAGCACATGCATGAAGTCTTTGAATATCCTCTTCCTCTCTGACTCCAGCGTGATGTCCTCAAACGCAGGCTCTTTTAGAAACCGCTCTCGTACCTGAGTCAGCATCAACACACATCATTCACACCAGATCAGTGGTGGAAGATAACACGTCCTAAGGACCCTGTCTAGTTAATAGATAATATAATCATTGATATTTATTGTAATAGCATGACATACTCCCTCCCATGTGGCCTCAGGCTCTAGAGGAGGCGTGGCCTGTTTTAGCATGCTCTTAAACGCCGCCTCCTTCCTCTTCATCTTCCTGGCCTCCTCCTTCTCTCTCTCCCTCTCACGTGCTTCAGCTTTCTCCAGCAACTAAAAACACAGAACCAGCACAAAGACATTAAACAAGTCATTAATCAGTTAATACAAACTAACACTCTTGTGCTCTGCTCCAAACTCTAGTGAGCTGCCTATCATTTCTAAAGTCCACAAAAGTAAAGACAGAATTCAAGCTGAAATGTCATAAGCAACTAATTTGAATGGTTATACAAAAGCAGCAACTCACAAAGACAAACTGTACACAAGTGCATTAGACAATGGAACTAAAAAAGCCAAACTAAAAGTATAAATACAGCAAAAAATAAAACCAGCTTAACAGAACTAGACCAAAATTCACTTCCCAATCACTGTTGAAAAACTGGGGATTTCAACTGAAGGCCTTAAAAAGAAGTTGATTTTAAATCCCATTAACTCATAAACTAGTTTTCTATTTCGCCCACTACTTTACTTTTGACTAAATGGAATTCTACTGCTTCTTTGTTTTCGGCTTTCAGTTTTATAATCTGAGGTATGTTTTACATGTTTAACATTTATCTATGTGAAGATATTTAAATGTAGATTTTTCATGACGTGGCAAAGCTGAATTTTCAGCATCATTACTCCAGTCATAAGTGTCAGACTTCAGAAACCATTCTAATATGCTGATCTGGTTCTCAGTTGTCAATTATTGGTGCTCAATTGTTAATAATGGTACTATGAATCCGGAAACCATTTTTCATTATTCTTTAATGAAAAGAAAGTTCAAAAGAATGACATTTATTTAAAAAAATATTTTGTAACATTATACATGTATTCGCTGTCACTTTCTATCAACTTACTGCATACTTGCCGAATAAAAGTTTTTTATTTTAACCCCAAACTAACAGTTCAGTAGTGCATTGGTATGTTAAGCTTGCTTTTTCAACATTTAGATATCCCAGTCTTTATGCTTTTCTATTCCATATTTTCCCTTTTTATCTGCCATAATAACGTTTCTTTGTTATTGATGTTTGTTCTTCCACTAACCATCAACAGGGTTTCTAAAGGATTTTTAAGCTCAAATTTAAGACTTTAAGACCTGCAAAAATAAAATTAATACCATATGAGTGGGGTAGGGCAATGTCCATAGTACCATATTAAACAGTAAAATGACTGTAAAAAGCATAATTTACAGTTCAGATACAAGTTGTCACAAAAAGTTTTTTTTTTAAACTTTACATTTCAGCCTTTGAACCATTTTTAAGAAAATGGATAAGTCAAAAGCATTAATAATATTGATTTCAACAATTATTATATAAATTAAATGAATTAGGGGGGTGTGCGAAATTGGCCAAAAATGATATCTTGGGATATTATCGATAACGATAATTAGATGATATTTTGCTGAGTGTGTTGTGCTGGTATCTTAAAGATTACCATGGACAGCTGATTCCTGAATTTTTTTTTGATATTCTTCATATTCTGTGTGGTCAGTTCACAGCAGTGATAGAAATGAGTCTTTTCCAACAAGTTTTATGGGCATTTTTACCTTTAAGCCATTTTTTCTAAAAGTGTACATAATTTTTGGAGTCAAATTCTTGCATTTGGGCTGTTACCAAGCAAATGAAATCAGTATCAACTAAATTTATCTTTGCAATGCATCTGAAGTGGCATTTAGATGTATTTATACACGGTTTAATGCAGCTCAAAGGGACACAGAATGCTAACCTGCGCAGTTACAAATGCATAAATGAGCTTTTGATATTTGAAACATAAAACGTTGAAAACTGATGTCAAAAATTATTTTTTAAAAATGAAAATACTTTAAATGTGAAATTAAAATGGCCAATAGGTGGCAGTAAGTCAGCGTTAATAAGGGAGTCATTGCGACTGAACCGAATCATTTAAACGTTTGATTCATTCAGGAACTAAACCCTGTCATGTTACTCAGAGACGCAAAAACTGCCAATATGGTGACTAAAACGTAAGTCTCTTAATATTAACTTCTTGTTTATTGAACTGTTGCATACAATCAATATCACATTTGTAATTATGCAGATTTTTGGAGGAAAAAAAGAAAAGAAAAAGGTACTCCATGTGATTTTAACTAGGCCTATATGGAATTATATAAATACAGGCTATACATTTTCTGCCCTCATTTCTTAAATAATGTGATCATTCTAAATGTATTTTAATAGACTGAATCGTGCAGTGAAATTCGTACGCACACTAGTTTAACCCACAGTCTATGGCAGTGATGGGCAAACTTGGCCCTTCCAGGCCACTTTCCTGCAGAGATTTGATCCAACCCTGATCAAACTCACCTGCCTGTATCCCTCTAGTAGTCTTGAAGACAATGATTAGCTGGTTCAGGTGTGTTTGATTAGGGTTAGAGCTAAACTCTGAAGGAAAGTGGCCTGGAAGGGCTGAGTTTGCCCACCCCTGGTCTATGGTTTAACCCATGTTAACTGATTCATTGTCTGCCAGCAGGTGTCGCGTTTGGCTGAAATATAAAGGTTTCCCGGTAAAGACAGAAACACAAAGCAGCGCAGCACCGGACTTTGAACATGCAGCGCTCATGTTTATTAAATGAAATCATAGCCTTTTGAAGTTTAATCGTCACATTAAGCCATACCGCAATTCCATCTCCAAATTTAAGACCTCTTGAAATCATAATTAAGACTTTCTTGTACAATTTAAGATTTTTTAAGGCCTTAAATTTGATACAACTAAATTTAAGACTTGTGACTTTTTAAGACCCCGCGGAAACCCTGTTCAAGTTTCCTGCCTTAAAATACTTAGGAGGCTGTAACTCACCTACTACCAAATTAAATTACAGCATAACTCAATGACACACTCACCTACTTCCCTTCTCTTGTTCTTAGGTTACCAAGTATTCAATCCCAGGGTCAATTAATAACCCTTTTTTCTATCATGTGCAAAAAAACCTTTTTGCAACCACTGTAAATTCAAAGTAGCCCAAAAAAATAATGCTACCTGTGACCATGAAAACCACAATTCTAGCTGCCGCAAACACTATCCGCATTTTGGGATTGCCTTTTCTGTGAAGTATATATGCAATACCATCTTAGAATTTTGAGACTCCTTACCTTGGCACAGCCTTCGTGTCAGACGGAAAGCATAATTTTTTTTTAAATTTGAATAAGAGTATAAATAATAGCAGGGCAGTCTGCTTACACTATTGAAGGCCAGTTTGATGTTTCCTGCATCCAGCGTGGTTGCGCGTTTATCTGAGCTGATCACTGAGCCAAACTCCTCAAAGCCCGTGTTGATTTCCACCAGGAAGCTCTTATCCTGCACAAACACACACATTTCATCAAGGGCTTCAGTATTGATCTGATGTGAAACAGTGACCGTCACAGTCTCTCTCACTCACCTTCAGGATGTCTTTAATGATTCTCTTCTCATCATGATAACGAGCTTTCAGATCCTCCACATAAAACTTGAATAAGTCCAGAGGGGTGGAGCCTGAAAAAATATGCAAAGCATAACATGACTGAGAAACATTAAAAAAAAAAAAAAAAAAAATCTAAAAAGAAATACATCATAAATATGATATACAATAAACAACTATTCTGCTAAATAATGTAGTCTTAATCATAGATTTTTATTTGTCACTCAATTTGTAATTTGTTTTAGATGGTCCAAAATAATATATTCTCAGTTTTTAAGTGCTGACGTATCAAAGTCATGTGGAGTTCACAGACTGTACTGGTGAAATAGAGACAGAGTGAGAAATGAGGACAGGACCCTTTTACATGTATTATTCATCAGCATCAAAGCCTGCCACGCTTGGAGTGTTTGTGCGAGAGAGAGAGAGAGAGAGAGAGAGAGAGAGAGAGAGACCTGGCTGGCCCAGCATGTTGTTGAAGCGGATATCAGCGCTGACGGTTGGGTACATCTCCATCCAGGCAGACATGGAGTGCAGCTGCCCGTGATCGTGAAGCTCATCCAGGAATTTCTGAAAAACACACAACACTTCAGAAACATGCCAATGCTCTTGTCCTTTACTCCTCAGTCAGTTTGCTTTAGCCGTTCTTATGTTCTAAGAGAGCAAAGCATTAATATTGATAATGTTTTTAGCAAGCCACTGGTTATAAAAAAATAAAAAAAAGAACATTTATGCTTAGTTTGCTTTGGTAAGAATTTTGGTGTTTCAAAATTGCATGCAAGCAATTTAATATTTGTAATTTAATCCAAACCAGTCTGCAATGGTGTCAGTAGACAATAACATGGGAGATTTAAATAGTAAATTTCCAAATGTGTAGTTGACAATTTAACATCAGTTGTTGTACGCAGTTTGAAGCCATATTATTGATACATTTCCAATTATCAATAAATTGCCTTAAAAGTGCCAATGATGCTTTATTTATTTATTTAATTATTCATTTATTTTAATGACGCTTTAGCATTCTGGCTTCCTCTCTGCTCAATGATCTGCAGAACCCTAAACTCGGTCAAACAGATCTGTCATCACAGACATCAGTTGATATTCCAGCATCAAGTTCCAATTAATCAAGGTGAGAGCTATTCATATTAGAAAGCTGGACACGTGATGCGGCAGACAAACCAGGACAGAGTCTCACGTGTGTGTGTGTGTGTCAATGTGTCACCTGGAAAGCCTCTCGGTTCTTGCGCTGTCTGCGTCTCTCTCGCAGCAGAGTTTTCTGTTTCTCTTCCTCCTCCTCTTTCTCAAGAGCACGGATGTGTTCCTCGAAACAGATCAGTGCATCTTCCTTGTCCATGTCTAACACACACAGACACAAAGGAAGATAAAAGCATCCTCTATATCAAATACACTCGCTCTCATTATGCAGGTTAAAAGCATCATCATGTGGAGGTGGCAGTACAGTGTGTGTGTGTGTGTGTGTGTGTGTGTGTGTGTGTGTGTTTTCATACTCTGTAGCTCCTCATCCTCAGCAAAGGTGGGGTTATCCAGTAGGTACTGCTGTGCCTCAGACCACGTAGTTCTGTAGGTCACATTGGCCATATTGTCCAAAATGTTCTTCAGAGCTTCCCAGTTCCTCTTCCTCAGCTGCTTGGCTTGTTCCTGATAGAAAGCATTGAGTTACAGTCATGTAAAATTAGACTGCAGGCAGGACAAGAACTCATATATCTCTATGTTTGAGGTTTTTGTTTTACATATGTATATAAAAATCAAGCTGACTTTAAGTACATGAATTTTTTTCACTGTTTATAAATGCCATTATTTTTTTGACAATTAAGCACATTTTCTAGAGTTTTCATGATACAAAAACCCTTACATATAAAAGGCACTATTGGTTTTATCAGGAGGTTTAAGGAGATAATCTAATATATGGAGACCAGTGGGCACAAATCAAGTGAATTTTAAATTAAAATGCAACAAAAAATATGTTTGATTATATTAGTGGTTGGCAAATATAAACAGCCTACTGTTCAACTAATGAGTTATATTACTTGGAAGAATTATTTACTGATTTATTTTCTTCTAATAAACGGAATCATTTCTAGACAATGTTTATTGCAGTTGCTGAAGTTTTATAATTATAATAAGCCACTGAGTGTTTGCGTCACACCTAACAACATCCCTTAATCACTGTAATGCACAGCCACATCTGGTTTATTGCTTTATAATTGAAGTTTGCATATTAAAATACATCCAAATGAAAGTGATATCAGCATTTAAACTGTTTAATAGAAAAAACTAATTAGCGGGTTATTAGATTATCACTGCTCTCTCTTATACACTAATAAACAGAATCAGCCAATCAGACCTTTTCTTTCTTTGCTAAATAAAACAGCACATCTTCGTAGATCTCCAGCCTGTCTCTCTCGGGGACACATGACCACACCTCCTGATCGCCAAACATCTGCTCTGCTTTCCTGCACAAGACAAGAAAAACTTACTCCCAAACAACCACTGCTTGCTTAAAGAACAACTTTTGCCGTAATATTTCATAAAGCATGATTTCATCCATGTGAATGAACATTGCTGCAGGTCATAAGTTAGTCAGCAGGGGGCAGTGATATTACAGGATATTAACATCACAGAACTAGTAATTAATAACAGTCTCTCTGAGACCATATGACACAGTGCAGACAGGAACTCACAACAAACACTGCTATATTCAGGTGAGATTTACACCAATAACATCATTTCATTTAGTGACATCACCAAAACCTCCCAAAAAGTGATTTTAATCATGCTCTGAATAAATGACAGACAAAGAGAGCTGAAAAATCATTAACCTTGTTAATAGTAACACTGGATTAAAAATGAGAGTGGTGCTTGTGCGTGCAAAACTGAAGTGAGGGTGATTGCCAGGGCATTTCTATGCAGTTGCTAAGGCGTTCTGAGTATTTTTTAGTGTGTTGAAATACAGTTGCTAAGCTGTTGAAAATCTCCAACCCAAAATATGTGGTCTTCATTGTGATTTTTGTCATTTTCAAGTGAGCACTGAATAATGTTGTCATCGAAACAGCTTTAAAAACTCACTTGTATCGTGTAGTTGAGGTCATCTTCTCGTGGTTCTCCAGGAAGCGCTGGAAAGTCTCTTTAGACTCCTTGTATTTGATTCTGGCTTCTTCCTTTTCCTCTTTCTCTGTCTGGACTTTATAAGCATTGAACGCCTGTTTCTTTTCACTCAGCTTAGGCAGAGCACTGCACACACACACACACGCACAGAAAGAGATGTGAGCGGTTCAGTGAAGAACAGCAGAGACACATTTAACAGTGCATAGGATTTAAATGTTATTAAATATCATTAATGCTGTGTGCAGTATTTGGATACCTGTAACGAGGGTCGTTAATTATCAGCTTCATTGCCTGCTCCCATGATGCATTGGAGGAAACGCCCTATTAGTCACAAGGAGGGAGAGAGATGCAAAGTTACTTTTCTCCAAAGCTACAGCATACTTGTTACTCAATAATGCATGTTTGCATGTTTCATTTAGATTTTCTAAAGAACCTATTTAGTAATCAAAACATTTTTCATGAATAATGTACTTTCCAACATACTGAATGATTTTAATTTGAGTGAATAGCTCATTTGACTTCTCATGTTATTGTTGAGAGGCATAAATGGGCGTCCACTGAGAGGGGCAGAAAATAACAGAACAGAGTAATGAAAAGGTTTGGAGAAGCAGATCTCCATGTCGACATCACAAAACATCCAGCTCTTCACCCATTATGAGCATGTCTTTCTGAAAGGCTGTCAGGGGTCTGTGAAGCGTGCGATTCCACCGTCTTCTGTTTCACTCACTCCAGTCTAATCACACTCACAGCAATTAAACAGCCGCGACTCTCTCAGGAGCACTTTGTGTGCCAAATTAAAACACACTAAATTTAGAAAGACCCAGCCGGAATATCAACACCTCCCTCTTCACTACAGGGGGAGAAAGAGAAAGAGAGAAAGAGAAAGAGAAAGAGAGAGAGAGAGAGAGAGAGAGAGAGAGAGAGAGAGAGAGAGAGAGAGAAAGAGAGAGAAAAATACCTTTTCTTTCAGCAGTTCTTTAAATGCCTGCTTTGCCTCCTCTTTTGTGTTCCACTTGTAAACTTTCTTCACCAGCTCAGGTCTCTCCTCCTTAGAAACATCATTACTGCAAAACAAACAAATATATAATATTTTTATAAATATCAATTTACCTTTTAAAAGAAAACATTGTCTTGTATGGCACAAAACAATTCATAACGTTTCGTTTCACAATCTGACAATTTTCAGCTGGAAGTAATCAAGCACTAATACACTACCGTCGAAAAGTTTGGGGTTGGTAAAAGGGTTTTATGCTCTCCAAGTCTGCATTTATTTGCTCAAAAATACAATTAAAATATAATCATAAAATATTATTACAAACTGATTTTTATTTAAATGTATATTAAAATATAATTTATTCCTGTGATGGCAAAGCTGATTCTTTGATGAATAGAAAAGAACAGCATTTATTTTGAAATTTATTATAAATCTTTTCTACATCACATTACAAATGACATTACTTCAAATTTTGATCTATTTAATGCATCCTTGTAGAATAGAAGCATTTATTTGTTTAGAAAAATATTACTGACCCCAAACTATTAAATGGTAGTGTAAATGAATGAAAATCTCTTCACCATGTATGATCATTGCTTTGTTCAGTGAGTGATTTGAGATGTTCTGGGTGTTTTTTGTATGTGTTAAGGGTTCATTACCTGGGTTGTGTCTCTACGCTGGGCGTTTCCTCAGTGGAGTTAACAGTGACATCACTGCTGACCTCAGCAACCTGCGCAGGCACGTGAGACGGCTGTTCCTCTGTGGCGACTGTCGCCATGGTAGCCTCAGTCTCAGCAACTGCCACCACGGTAACAGAACACTCGCTCTGAGATGTAAGAGCAGGGGTGGTGCCAGGAGCCACAACATCTGCCGTCCTTCAACAGACACACAAACACAGATTAAAAATTCAAATTACAGTAACACAGAAGACTTCTTTGATCCTGAAAAAAATATAGTATTAATCTTTTACTTCACTATTAAGCCATTAATTTGTGTAAAATGATGGCAGAAGTTTGACCGGTAGTGGTGAATCTGCACCAACCTTTGCCAACAACGGACTGTTTTCCACTAATAGTAAAGCATTTTGAAACCTAAAACAGCTTTCTGTAAATCTAACAGTACATTAAAAGGATAGTTCACCCAAAAATGTTTATTCTGTCATGAATTATTAACCCTGCTGAGCTTCCATTTACCATATCTGACGAGCTCTATGTGTGTGGGTTGATCAATGTTTATATGTTAAAAAAAGGCCTACATTAAATGCTCATCACTTAATCGCTCAATTGATATAGATTAATTTGTGTTTTGAAAATGAACAAAAGAGAGATAAGGCTTTGGAACGACATGAGGGTAAGTAAAATGAAATTTCTGAGTGAACTAACCCTTTATGGTCTTATTATTAAATAAAGCTGATGCTCACCCGTTTTCCTCTGCCTTTATCATCGCTGAAAAATGGAGAGAAAAAAAGTCAAACTATTTCCTCATCTGAGATTTCTGAATGTGTGTAAAAATGCTATTTATTTTGCATACTGACCCTCCAGGTCCTCCAGCTCCTTGGGTTTAGTCCAGCGAGACTCTTTGGTCTGTGAGTTGTAGTAATAGGGCTTGCCGGTATCTGACTTATACTCTTTCCATGGGCATTTGGACAACATTTGCTGCAAAACACAAACTTCTTTAATTTTGTTTCAAAATACACAATTATTGATATCAAATGAGAAACCTTTGAACAAAAACAAAAAGATATCTCATATTTTGTATTATATAATATATTTTGTATTAAAGGAACACTCCACTTTTTTGGAAATAGCCTCATTCTCCAACTCCCCCAGAGTTAATAAGTTGAGTTTTACCGTTTTTGAATCCATTCAGCCAATCTCCGGATCTGGCGATAGCACTTTTAGCATAGATCATTGAATCCTATTAGACCAGTAGCATCGCGTTCAAAAACGATCAAAGAGTTTCGATAGTTTTCCTATTTAAAACTCGACTCTTCTGTAGTTATATCGTGTACTAAGACCGGCGCGAAATGAAAAGTTGCGATTTTCTAGTCCTATTTGGCTAGGAACTATACTCTCATTCCGGTGTAATAATCAAGGAACTTTGCTGCCATAACATGGCCGCAGCAGGCGCAGTGATATTACGCAGCGCCTGAAAATAGTCCCCAGCTAGGTAACTAGTTATAATATAGCTGGGGACTACTTTCAGGCGCTACGTAATATCACTGCGCCTGCTGCGGCCATGTTACGGCAGCAAAGTTCCTTAGGATTCAATGATCTATGCTAATAGGATTCAATGATCTATGCTAAGCTATGCTAAAAGTGCTATTGCCAGATCCGGAGATCGGCTGAATGGATTCAAAAACGGTAAAACTCAACTTATTAACTCTGTGGGAGTTGGAGAATGAGCCTATTTCCAAAAAAAGTGGAGTGTTCCTTTAAGTTTTACATTTCAACCTAGCTTAATGTACATGCATTTTTCTGTAAATTTATTTTATTTTTTAAAAATATAAAATTCAGACAATACAATACTAAGAAATGCATATAAAACACAGTGCTCTTTACTTCTCTAACATAAACAAACAAGTAGTAATAGTAATACATTAGACTCTCAAATGCAGAATATGCCTAAAGCCCGGTACACACCAAGCCGACGGTCGGCGGTCGGGGAGCGTCCATTGGGCTATTTTGTTTGGTGTGTTCTACTTGTCGGCTCTTGTCTGGCTCACGTCGGCGGTAGTTTGCCGCGGACCGTCAGTGAGAGAGAGAACTCTGATTGGATGTTCAGTTTAGCGAACGAGTCCGTGCAGGACAATTAAAGCGAAAGTGATGAAAAGGCAGACAAAAGGCTGTTTTTTTGATGTGACATGATCTTGCACAAGCATTCCAATATGAGAATGTTTTCATAACAACATGAGCTGCTTAAAGTAATGAAAGTTATCAATGTTATTGATATTTACATTTACAATATTCATTTACATTTCGTATATCTGCGTTTATCTCGTATATCTTTGTTTTCGGTTTCTCTGTTTGTTTTGTTTTTTTAAGTAATTTTTTTTTTTTAGGCTTTTATGCCTTTTTTATTGTGGACAGGATAATAGAGTGGCGACAGGAAAGCATTGGGTGGAGAGAGGGGAGCAGGATCGGCAAAGGACCTTGAGACAGGAATCAAACTCGGGTTGCCGTGAGTGCAGTTGCACTTTATGTCGACACACTAAACACGAGACTATTGGCGCCGACCGGTTTCTCTGTTTGAATAATGAATATTTACTATTGATAGCTGCTGATATAGACAGCTAACTCCTCTCACGCAGGTGTTCAGTTTGCAGTCAGCTGAAGTCTGTGCGGTTTGTTCACATGCAGCTTTTTTGTCCGATTCTGCCAACGTGAGGTGACAACACCGTCGGCTTTTGTCGCCGTTAGTTCTTTGAAGTCGGCTTGGTGTGTACCGGACATAAAGATCATGACCTCCTGAAAAAAACAGTAATTGGCAGATAAAATATGACTGTGCAAGAAGGGTGTGTTGACCTTTTTTTACCTCTGCAGGTGATTTGAGTTCATCTGGTTTCTCCCAGGTGGATTGTTTGGTCTCTGTGTTGTAGTAATATGTTTTTCCATCCAGTGATTTGTGCTCGGTCCATACTGACTTCTGCAGGAGACATTATGAACACTTGGCTCATTACATCATTGGTGACTAGTTATCACTAGTCATTTCATCAGCCACATCCAGTAGCTAGTTCAATTAAGTTGTGTGAAGTTGTACCAGTACACAGCATACAGCATTAAGACCCATCTAATTACATCCATAGCATTCATAGTTCAATTCTTATTGTTCCCTCCTCTGTAGGGATGGGAAATGCAAATAATTTAATTTCCAATTCTGCTTCTAAAACTCATTTTAAAGGCTAGTTCACACAAAATTCAAAACTCACCCGCAAGTTATTCCAAACCTGTATGAGTTTACTTCTGTTGAACACAAAAGAAGATATTTTGAAGAATTGTAACCAAACAGTTGCTGGTAGCCACTGAATTCCATATTATGAAAATAAATAAATGATATAAAAATATTATGGAAATCAATGAGGACCACAAACTGTTTGGTTACATTTTTCAAAATACCTTTTTTGTGTTCAACAGAAGAAAGAATTTCATACAGGTTTGGAAGAATTTTGGATACACATTTTATTTTCTATTATATACATTTTTAAACTGTACTGTAATTTTAGGCATATATATTATTGTGTCTTGCCTTTTTCGGCTGTTCATCAGGTGAAGACTCAGTTGATGTGGTGCTCTAGGAAGAAAAAAAAAAGTACTGTTTTCAAGACAGTAAAGTCATTTAAATTACAATCCTAACTAAACAATCTTAACAATAACGTGTTTGGTTGTTTGATCTTACTGTTGTTCCAGGAGCAGCCGGTGCTGAAATAGAACAAAACCACTGATTACATTTACAAATAATAAAACAACAACATGATTTTTACCCAAAACTATTTAATCTCTCACCTGCAGACTCCACTGGACTCACACCAGGCTGAGAAGGACAAAGAAAAAGAGTGTTTCATTACAAAATGTAAACCATTCAAAATAATAAGCTGATTTGTGTGTGATATTTCAGGCTTTTCAATGACTTGAAACTTCTTATCCAAGAAAGCAGTCAATAACTGTCGGAATTAAATTAGTTCATGAGCAGATCTAAAGATATCAGCGATAACTTCATTAGCAGTCTCCATACCCCAAATTACAGGAAAGGGAAATGACATCCTGACTGACAGGGCAGTGTGACTGACATCTCCTGGAGCGTCAGCTGGTTTCTGCATCTGATCAGATGTCTTCATCTACAGCTCAAAGCCGATGCTAATTATTACTGATGCTATCAATATTTAATATGGTTAACTAACGACAGGCTGTTTGATGCTTAATTTAGCTGATTAAATGAAAGCAGATCTTAATCACCACTGAGGAGGTGTGTTCAAAATAAAGAACTGCACACGTATGGTTCGTTTATTCTTATATATACACTGAACTGAAACGTGTCCTTTCATCCATATTCATAAGAGATGTAGTGCTTTGAAACACAAATGAATTTAAGCCACTCTAATTGAACTTGTCTGTTTCATGTTATTGGTCAGATATGACTCCACTTTCCACACATTTCTCACCATGTACATTATAAACCAGAGCTACTCACAGCTAATGTGTAGGTACTTCCTTCCTTTTAAGGAAATATATAAGCAATGCAGACATTAAGTGGGTCATATCATATACTTTAACATTTAATTTTGTAATGTTAGTAACTTTTATAGTGTTTGCATTTTTGGACTGAAGACAAATTTAAAATGAGCTCAACATAGTTTCTAACCGCCCCATCCATCAGTAACAGCCCCTTTGCAAAACTAAATTACATTGAGACTGAAATATATTGCACTGTTCAAAAGTTTGGAGTCAGTAATTTTTTTTTTTTTTTTTTTTAAGAAAAAATAATTTCCTTTAGCAAAAGATGCCTTAAAGTAATCAAAAGTGATAGTAAAATTGCACTGTAACAAAAAAAAAAAAATCAATTTCAAATAAATGATACGGTTTTTACCATTCTATTCAAGGAAACCTGAAAAAAATATCACTTCTTTATATAATAAATAAAATATAAATAAAATCTTTTGAACAGTAGAATGTCTAACAAACTGTTCAATGGAGGAGACTGAATTTTTGTGTTTACTTTTTCCACACATATATTTGGCTTTCTCTGTTCCTAAAGCAGCAGCTAGCACCGAGATCCTGTTCAGAATAGATGTAATGCATTTACATTGTTGGTTTTCATTCCCATTTTCCATCCTCTCTGAGAGGCTGCTGAACACTGTAAATGTGGATGTTTGAGCTCATGATTGTGATATCAATCATGATGATTTCTGAACGCTGTTTTTGTGGTTTAGTTTCAGATGTTTTCTCCGAGGAGAAAAAGCAAGAAAAATCCTGCTGTCCATGATATGACGCCTTTATTAAAGTCTAACTAAAACTAAATACAAAAAGTGTGCTAATGCAGGGAAGGAGACGTACAGCATCATACACTGGAATAAATTAGTAGAGCTGATCTCTTCTATCGCTACTATCACTCGTGTCACATGGGTAAATGCTATATAAAGTGGTGTTGATTCTAAATTGGTACATTTTCCCACTTTGCAGTGTGTTCATTAGGGTTATTCTGACACTGCTGACAGCATGTGAGGGTCTATATTTAACCGGCGCTGGTGGAGTAGTGTGATATACAGGCTAGCTTACCGGTCCCGTAGGCTGGATTGATGCAGCTGGCATACGGGGGGGCATCATCATTCCTGGCATCATTGGTGGCATCATGGCTGGCATCTATGAAAAGAGTTTCATGAAAAATTCATGTGAACTGCTAATTTCCCTTCTGCGCTGCACAGAGGGAGAGCAAGGTGTTAGCCGAGGAGTGTAAAGCACATCTTGTGCTCTGTCTGATCCACACACTCACAGCACGAATCATCCACTAACATGCCATTCATCCCATCTCTCTCTCTCTCACACACACACACACACACACGGCAGTCATATCAATGACTTTACATGTTTATATTCACGTTCAAGTCTATACATTTCTCTCATCTACATATTAGGGTAAATTGCATGAAAACTTCCAAGAAATGTCCCGAATCATTTTAAACCCTATAAATCTTGTCTATAAATTTGACAAGCACATTTATTTTGTGCAATTCACACAATAACTATAAATACTAATGGTGATGGAGTCTTAAGGTCCGTTCACACAAAGAATGTTATATAACTGTATTAGCATCCACACCAAAGGATGATATCATTCTGTTTTTTGATAAATGCACACTGCTCAAGCATTTTAAAGTGGATTTTGTGTCCACTCTCAGTGTGTCGGCTCTCAGTGTCTTTATTCTTCATCAGCTGAAACCAAAACAGTATTGCTCCAAATTGTCAATATTGCTATAGCTGTGGTGCAGATTTTCCTATTCTCACTGAATCAGAATGACTCTTTTTTGACACTAGTAGTGTATTTTATCAGAAGAGGACATTTATCTTTGACGTTGTGCTTTCGAGGAAACTGAAACTGAATTACAGCTGACTATGAAATTGGCTTTACAAACGTCATGTCTTATCCAGCATAAGCCATGTTGAAATTGAAAGTGATGAGAAAAAAAATGGGCAATGTGACCAGTTAACTCTGATTTGTGAATACATGATGACTCTTACACTCAAAAAAAAAAGAGATTCTTGGCACAATTTTTTATTAAGTATTTGCATCTATTTGATTTTATTTAAATAATCATTCTTTTAAAAATGTATGTACTCCGATTACTTAGAATCAATATGACTAAACTATTAGATTTAATCAGTTAAAAATTATGAATAGGATTTAAATAAAACTGGCTCTGAAACAATTCAGATCCAATTAGTAAATTGCATGAGGTTTACATACAAATGGAATCGTTTACCAAACTTCAGTCGGTAGGTGGCGGTACTGAATAATGACGTGTCTAAAGTGGCTTTCGTAATGCACGTGCAAATTTAAAAAAAAAAAAAAAAACAGCGCCAGAAGCAGCTTTTTTCTGAATCTCTTCACCATTTTGCATTGGAGCAGTCTGGATCATAATCTATTTGCAAGGTAAGATTATATCTTATCTGTACTCAGTGTATATTATTTGTATATACATGTATCATTAGGTTAATATCGTATTACACTAATATCAATGCATGGACTATTGTTTATTTCACTAGCTAGCTAATGGTACTAATTTTAATTAAAACATAATAATATACAAACATGAAAAAATGAATAAATACCTTCTAAAATAATAAATAGTACATATGTAAAAAAAAAACATATATTTTAAATGAATTAAACTATAAATTAAAATTATAATAAACAAATACATATACAGTATTGTTCAAAATAATAGCAGTACAATGTGACTAACCAGAATAATCAAGGTTTTTAGTATATTTTTTATTGCTACGTGGCAAACAAGTTACCAGTAGGTGCAGTAGATTCTCAGAAAACAAACAAGACCCAGCATTCATGATATGCACGCTCTTAAGGCTGTGCAATTGGGCAATTAGTTGAAAGGGGCGTGTTCAAAAAAATAGCAGTGTCTGCCTTTGACTGTACAAACTCAAAACTATTTTGTACAAACGTTTTTGTTTCTAGGATTTAGCAATCCTGTGAATCACTAAACTAATATTTAGTTGTATGACCACAGTTTTTTAAAACTGCTTCACATCTGTGTGGCATGGAGTCAACCAACTTGTGGCACCTCTCAGCTGTTATTCCACTCCATGATTCTTTAACAACATTCCACAATTCATTCACATTTCTTGGTTTTGCTTCAGAAACAGCATTTTTTTATACATCACCCCACAAGTTCTCGATTGGATTAAGGTCCGGAGATTGGGCTGGCCACTCCATAACATTACTTTTGTTGGTTTGGAACCAAGACTTTGCTCGTTTACTAGTGTGTTTGGGGTCATTGTCTTGTTGAAACAACCATTTCAAGGGCATGTCCTCTTCAGCATAGGGCAACATGACCTCTTCAAGTATTTTAACATATGCAAACTGATCCATGTTCCCTGGTATGCGATAAATAGGCCCAACACCATAGTAGGAGAAACATGCCCATATCATGATGCTTGCACCACCATGCTTCACTGTCTTCACTGTGTACTGTGGCTTGAATTCAGAGTTTGGGGGTCGTCTCACAAACTGCCTGTGGCCCTTGGACCCAAAAAGAACAATTTTACTCTCATCAGTCCACAAAATGTTCCTCCATTTCTCTTTAGGCCAGTTGATGTGTTCTTTGGCAAATTGTAACCTCTTCTGCACATGCCTTTTTTTTTAACAGAGGGACTTTGCGGGAGATTCTTGAAAACAGATTAGCTTCACACAGACGTCTTCTAACTGTCACAGTACTTACAGGTAACTCCAGACTGTCTTTGATCATCCTGGAGGTGATCATTGGCTGAGCCTTTGCCATTGTCTTCCGTTTTCTTCCACGTTTCTCTGGTTTTGCTCTCCATTTTAAGGCATTGGAGATCATTTTAGCTGAACAGCCTATAAGTTTTTGCACCTCTTTATAGGTTTTCCCCTCTCCAATCAACTTTTTAATCAAAGTACGCTGTTCTTCTGAATAATGTCTTGAACGACCCATTTTCCTCAGGCTTTCAAATGCTGGCTTCATCCTTAAATAGGGCCCACCTGATTCACACCTGTTTCTTCACAAAATTGATGACCTCAGTGATTGAATGCCACACTGCTATTTTTTTGAACACACCCCTTTCAACTAATTCAACTAATTGCCCAATTGCACAGCCTTAAGATGGTCCATATCATGAATGCTGGGTCTTGTTTGTTTTCTGAGAATCTACTGCACCTACTGGTAACTTTTTTTCCCACGTAGCAATAAAAAATATACTAAAAACCTTGATTATTCTGGTTAGTCACATTGTACTGCTAATATTTTGAACAATACTGTATTATAAAAATAGACAGAGAAACAGTAAATGCATTAAACTATACATATCAACTATAGCAAATGAATAAATCAAATAAATGAAATACTTCAAATAATGAATAAAACACAAATATAACAAATAGATTAAATTATAAATTAAAATGCTCCATCGGGACAATACCACAGGAATCAGAAAAGCCCTTTACACAATCTGACATGGCTGCAGTTGGAATTAAACTGCGGGTTTCGTCTGGTCAGAGGAGAACTGGCCCCCCGACTGAGCCTGGTTTCTCCCAAGGTTTTTTCCTCCATTCTGTCACAGAGTTTTGGTTCCTTGCTGCTGTCGCCTCTGGCTTGCTCAGTTGGGGACACTTAATTTCTAGCGATTATCGTCGATTTGATTTCACAGATACTATTTAAACTAAATTGAGCTAGACAATGATATCTCTGAATTCAATAATGAAATGCCTTTAACTGAAAATTGAGTGTTTAATCTTATCATTATACATTACTGACACTCTACCCACCAATTTGATACTGTTAAGTGCTTTGAAACAATCTGTATTGTTAAAAGCACTATATAAATAAAGGTGACTTGACTTGAGTAATTAGCGCTGGGTTGAAATCTGTTTTTCAATTTCAATTGTTTCTCACTGTGACAGCGATCTCATTGTAAATCGTAAGAATCGATAGATGCTGTTTTCACTTGATGCATGAACTAAACTTAATGAAACAATAAATCACAGTAAGTTTTGTTATTTGTGATATGAAACAAAGTGTCAGATTTCAGATTCTGTCAATTCTATCACTTAAGTTAAACAGTAAATACAGTTTTGGTGTTAAATGTAACGTGAAAGATCATTTTAGTGCCTCAGTACAAGCAGCAGTGCAGAACTCACATGAACCGATCATCTCTTCCTCTTTACGTCTAGTTACCACAGCAAATACACATGAACGATCATCAGAAGGTGTTGAAAGAAACAAATCACATGTAATGAGTTTCAAGAGAAACGAATTGTAAACAATGTCACAGAAAAGCCATCGAGTGAGTATAAACTATAAATTTGTTACTTAACTAGAAAAAAAATAAAGAAAAAGGATAATTTTGCTAAATATATACACTAGATGACATTCATTATATAATTTTTTTACTTTATCTATTCTTCAATATATAGTGTAGTTTTGAGTAAATTAGTCTTAAAAAAAACAAGTCATGACCATCCACTGTTTAAATGTTTGTATATCAGCAAACTGGAGAAGAAAAATGATATCATTAGAAATATTGGTCACACTAGGTGGCCTTAACTACTATGTACTTGCATCAAAAAATAAGTACAATGTACTTATTGTGTTCATATTGTATTGCAAAACACTTTTGCTGCTATTGAGGTGGGATACGGGTAAGGTTAGGGACAGGTTTGGTGGTTTGGGTAGGTTTAAAGGTGGGTTAAGGTGTGAGGGATGGGTCAACAGTGTAATTATAAATGTAATTACATAAATTAATTACAGATGTAACTACATATAGGTATTTTAAAAAATATAAGTACTATGTAAAAACATGTACTCAATAAGTACATTGTATCAAATTATTAGTTTAAATGTAAGTACACAGTAGTTAAGGCCACCTAATATAAAGTGGGACCGAAATATTAGTTAAAAAAAATAAAATAAAATAATAATAATAATATAAAAACAGCCTTACATGCAATTTAAATGTTTATTTATAAATCACTGTAATATACTAATGTACCAATTGACAGGGTTTATTGCATAGTTGCAGATCACAGTCTTGCATGTGTGTGTCGTATGCAGCAAATCAGCTCATTTTTGATTTGATAAAACTCACTATTTCTTAGTAGAGGTAACAAGAAGTTAGTATGAAAACTTGAGTATTGGTAACTGTTTTACAAGTTCAGTCAACTTAAAGATTTAAGTACACTGAATTAACAAGCTTGTTCTCTACAGTTCATTTGAGAAATACTAGCACATTCGCAGCTGTTACAAATGGCAATGCAAAATAAAGTTTAAGTACAAATAGTTACAAAGAAAGATTGATTAATACATTTAAAAAAATGACATTTTGAAGTAAAATACTGAAATGGTGTTGTCTTGTAAAATGTACTCAATGTTTAATGCTTTTTTTTTTTTTTTTTTTTTTTTAATACAGTGCAAGTGATATCAACATCCACTTGACCGTCCTGGAACAACATGAGTGCTCATGTTTTTAAGCTTGGCTGCGTCCAGTTCCATCAGAATTCTCTTCTCCTTAAGGTAGTATACTTGAAAATAACTGGCTATACATTTAATTCTTATTTTATACTGCCAGGCCGTAAAAGGTCGCTTCCTGGATTTAAATGAGTAAACACTTGATATTTAAGGATTGACTCATTACTTGAAGTGATTAATATGTTTCTGGCATGTTGTGTGTTTGGCAACAATTCTTTTAGCCCTAACTGATGCAGTGTTTAGTCTTATTTCTAAAATCAGGTCGGAAGTCGCACCCATGTCTATATTAGGGCTGCAACAAACGATTATTTTGATAATCGATTAATCTAACGATTAATCGACTAATCATCAATTATTTCACTGATTAATCAGTAGACTTTGATTGATTATTCAGCTTTTGCAATTAGTTAAAATAGTGTTATACATATTCTAACATAAATAAAGGTCCCTTCAGCTTTAGAAAAGCATATTATGTAATTACAATTATTATACAATTAATTGGTAACACTTTACAATAAGGTTCACTGGTTAACATTAGTTAACATGAATTAAGAATGAACAATACTTCTACAGCATTTATTAATCTTGGTTAATGTTAATTTCAGCATTTACTACATTTATAAAAATCACAAGTTGTGTTTTTTAACACTGGTAAATGCACTGTTAACTAACATGAACAAACAATGAATAACTGGATTTTTATTAACTAACATTAGCAAAGATTAATACATGAATTTAATAAATGTATTGTTCATTGTTCATTCATGTTAATTAATACGTTACAATAAGGTATCATTTGTTAACATTAAAAGTATTACCAATTCATCATTATTAGATGTATTTGGCACACAAAATGAGATGACAGAGAGACACTTAATTACTTAAGTGATGAGATGCTTTGGATAAACTATTTTATTCAAAACATAATGTCTTAAAATAGCCTACCGTATAGGGTTATGATAATGATTTCTGTAAAACAAACTCTTTTTATCATTAGCTAGCTCCACACTGGAGAGCTGCTTTATTTCAGAAAATCAAGTTGTAATTCTAACTGAAAGCGACACTGACTCTGGGTTTTCATGTTTAATACCATAAAGCTGCTTGATATAAGGCTATCTATTGCATAAAGTACTATATCAGTAAACATGATGTGACCGGACTTTACTTGAGTACTTAACTGCAGAGCTCATGCAAACATCCACATCGTTGTAATCACATGCATTTTTAACTGCTGTTTTCACACTGCTGTCAGTTTTTGTTGTGTTTATTTTGTTACTGAGAGGAAAGCGCGCAATATATATTTACATATTCATCAAACGCCGCTCAGGTTCGGGTGTGTCTTCTCTTGAATTGCATCCAGGAGGGCTGAATTACATTCTTGCGCTACAGCGCCACACTGGTCGAACAGCATTATTGCAGGCTCTTGCATTAGGTCATGTGAGATCAAACGATTACTCGACAACCAAAATATTTGTCGACAATTTTTTATTGTCGACGTTGTCGATAATGTCGACTAATCGTTTCAGCCCTAGTCTATATTCCAGGATAACAATTTCAAGATTCATCAGGCTCAAACTGTAAAAGATCGCCCACCACAGAGTCCTGACCTAATCCCTATTGAAATTCTTTAGGATGTGTTGGAGTCGACTTTACATAGCCTGTCCAAAAAGGACTTGCACACACTAATATTTCATTGAACCACCTATAGCTTTCATAACATTGTGCTGTGGCATTGTTTAAACAACATGCAACATCACATTTATTTCCATCAAGTGCTGCATTTATTTTTGGCCTGGATCTTGTATTGACAATGGGAGAGTCTAGCCACTTTGTAAAGTCAACTCCAGCACATCCTCAAAACATTCAGTAGAGTTAAGCTCAGGCCTGGTGATTAATTCAGACATGAAAATGATTTCTCGTGCTCACTGAACCACTATTTCACAAATTTTGTTATTGTCATGCTGGAATGTGTACATTGGTACGCCCTCCGACATGGTTGTTTAAGAAATGAAAAGCTACACACTGCATCAGTTTGGGTTAAAATAATTATTGCCAAAATACAACAAGCCGGAAACATAAAAATCACTGCAATAATCATCCAACTCTAGACTCTTCAGTATTTGGAATTGCACAGACAACAGTGGGCATGTACATCTTTTGTTCAGAGGATGCTGGTGTTGGTCCTGGACCAACCTACGGATGTTGGTGTGGAAGTTCTGCAGTGTCACTCTTAGGTGTTTGATGCTTTTTGGATTGATTTATGTGCTTGACTGAAGCTATGTAACAGAGCTCAAGTGAACGTTTGAAGAAAATCCTGGATACAACCAAGCTGTCACCAAAGAGCTCTTAAGTAATGACAACTGAGATGTCTTTTTTGAGATGTCAAATTGTTGTACTCGAGTACATTTAAGTGTTAAAAGTGTAAAATGTAGATGTGGAATGTTCCTTTCGTACTCATATACTCCTAACGTGTAATTAAATATGCATGGAAAGTGTGGTGGGGCAGAGCACTCAACCCCTGAGCCACTCAAGGCCATTTTTTTATGTTTTTTTTTTTTTTTTTAATTTGTTTAAAGTTAAGTTTTTTTGTTTTTTTTTCCACATTTATTTCTGCAGTATGATTGATTGTGGCAAAAATGTTTGAAAATAGTGTTTAACCTTAGTGTGTAGTGTTGTTGCACACAAGTGTATGAACACTGTGTAGTATGTCCTGCTAGCTCATATACAGGTGCTGGTCATATAATTAGAATATCATCAAAAAGTTGATTTATTTCACTAATTCCATTCAAAAAGTGAAACTTGTATATTATATTCATTCATAACACATAGACTGATATATTTCAAATGTTTATTTCTTTTAATTTTGATTATTAGAGCTTACAGCTCATGAAAGTCAAGAATCAGTATCTCAAAATATTAGAATATTACTTAAGACCAATACAAAGAAAGGATTTTTAGAAATCTTGGCCAACTGAAAAGTATGAAAATGTAAAGTATGAGCATGTACAGCACTCAATACTTAATTGGGGCTCCTTTTGACTGAATTACTGCAGCAATGCGGCGTGGCATGGAGTTTGTGGCACTGCTCAGGTGTTATGAGAGCCCAGGTTGCTCTGATAGTGGCCTTCAGCTCTTCTGCATTGGTGGGTCTGGTGTCTCTCATCTTCCTCTTGACAATACCCCATAGATTCTCTATGGGGTTCAGGTCAGGCGAGTTTGCTGGCCAATCAAGCACAGTAACACTATGGTCACTGAACCAGCTTTTGGTACCTTTGGCAGTGTGGGCAGGTGCCAAGTCCTGCTGGAAAATGAAATCAGCATCTCCATAAAGCTTGTCAACAGAAGGAAGCATGAAGTGCTCTAAAATCTCCTGGTAGATGGCTGCGTTGACTGTGGACATCAGAAAACACAGTGGACCAACACCAGCAGATGACATGGCAGCCCAAATCATCACAGACTGTGGAAACTTCACACTGGACTTCAAGCAACATAGATTCTGTGCCTCTCCACTCTTCCTTCAGACTCTGGGACCTTGATTTCCAAATGAAATGTAAAATTTACTTTCATCTGAAAAGAGGACTTTGGACCACTGAGCAACAGTCCAGTTCTTTTTCTCCACAGCCCAGGTAAGACGCTTCTGACGTTGTCTCAGAAGTGGCTTGGTAGCCCTTTTCCTGAAGATGTCTGAGCATGGTGACTCTTGATGCTCTGACTCCAGCTTCAGTTCTCTCCTTGTGAAGCTCTCACAAGTAGGGCTGGGCGATATATCTCATGCGATATGCATGCGCATCTCGTCAGTAAAGCCGGTTCCTTGATTAGCGGATAATCTCCATCACCTGTTTTCAAATGGAGCGGCATTTAATACATGGAGCCGTAGATCACTGACAAGCTACGCAATATCGCATTCATTATCGCAGATGAATTGCCTTCGATAATGAACACGATATTGCGTAGCTTGTCAGTGAACTACGGGTCTTTTTATGAAATGCCGCTCCATTTGAAAACAGGTGATGGAGATTTACCGCTAATCAAGGAACCGGCTTTACTGACGAGATGCGCATGCATATCGCATGAGATATATCGCCCAGCCCTACTCACAAGTGTTTGAATCAGCTTTGCTTGACTGTATTCTCAAGCTTGCAGTCATCCCTGTTGCTTGTGCACCTTTTCCTACCCAAATTCTTCCTTCCAGTCAAGTTTGCATTTAATATGCTTTGATACAGCACTCTGTAAACAGCCACACCTTTCAGTAATGACCCTCTGTGACTTACCTTCTTTGTGGAGGGTGTCAATGTTCGTCTTCTGGATCATTGCCAAGTCAGCAGTCTTCCCCATTATTGTGGTTTCAAAGAACAAGAGATACCCAGAATTTATACTGTAGGGATGGTCATTTATTCAAACTCAAACGTAAATATTATAATATTTTGAGATACTGATTTTTGACTTTCATGAGCTGTAAGCTCTAATCATCAAAATTAAAAGAAATAAACATTTGAAATATATCAGTCTGTGTGTAAGGAATGAATATAATATACAAGTTTCACTTTTTGAATGGAATTAGTGAAATGAATCAACTTTTTGATGATATTCTAATTATGTGACCAGCACCTGTATAGCCAAAAGCTTTGAAGCATTAATAAATTGATATAATGTAACAGGGTAGTCTTGCTGTTCTTTTTTTGTGTTGTAGTTAGATTTTGTTGTAACACAGTGTGATTGGGTGGGGTAGGATTAAATATATGAAATGCATTAAAATTATGTAAATGTGATGCATTTTAAGTACATTGGGTTTATTACCTAATAATACATATAAATGTTTCTTATGCATATAAAACAAATTGGACTTATTGGTACTATTACATAAGTCTTATTACATGTTTCATTTACATAAGGTTGGCAAATTTGCATCACAAAGTTTATTAGTTTAAGTTAAAATTATGTAATCAAAATGGATGGATTTTATATTTATGATTTTATATGCAATTGAAATGCATCTTAAAGGAGCAATAGGAGATCTCGGAAAATGCTAACTTTAGCCTGATAGCACTGAAAGCGAACATCCAACCTCCCTGCAATCACCGTCCAAAGCCATGCTCCTTGAACGCACATACGCTCAAAGAGCAGAATACCAGAGACAAAATACTACAATAGGCTACATCAACGGTTTCCAATTACAGTCCTCATGCCCTCACCGCTCTGCACATTTCACATGTATATCTTATCACATCCAACGGTTGTTCCATTCAACCATAAGTCATAAGTGCCCCGCGAAGTGGACACCACTAGATATTCCGCCATGATTCCAATTCAAAGTGAGCATATATGTTCCATACACAGGGCATTAAAGTGTGAATTTAAATTGTATTTATTTACAGAGGTACATTATGTCACACTTTACACTTCTCTAGTAAGTTTCGTCTGTGTGTGAAGACGCTGTGTAGCACAAATCCGTGAGTGAATGTTCTGAGTGAATGTTCTTTCGGGAGAAGGGATCAATGAACACTATAGGGAGCATGTCAATCGAAACACAGTTCATGCATGTAGTTTCTAACGAGCTGGTTATCTGAATCAGGTGTGTTAATTAAGAGAGACATGCAAAATATGCAGAGCGGGGGGCGCGAGGACTAGATTTGGGAACCTCTGGGCTACATCATGTGTCATTCACCAGTTTATAGCACAGTTAATAAAAGTACTACAATACCAGGAAGGAAGATTGGGTTGTTGATGTTTGTCTGCCATTGTCGTTCTGTCTGCACAGTGTGCGTGAACGTGCTGATGACGTATCCTGTCTGTGTGAACAGGGTGCGCAGAGGTATGCAAATACATACGTTGACATGCTGGTAGGAAAGCCAATTAGAACGCTCGGACCGAATGTTTTCATTGGAAGAACATTTCTTGATCCAACACCTTCCACAGAATATATAAATACTAGGGGTGGCACGGTACACAGATGTCACGGTTCGGTACGATTTCGGTACAACAGGGGGAAAAAAAAATCTGCTATGCTCAGTTTCTTTTCATTTATTTTGAACAGACAGTAGTGCAAATTAAAAAAAATTCCATCTAGATGTGAAAATACTAAATATTATTACGTTATATATATAAAATCTGTTTTGTTTTCATTGTGAGTGTACACAAATAAAAGCAGACCTTTATACAGTGATTATTAATAAGACAATAAAAGTTGATTTTGCTGGTATAAGGAAACAGTTGAAGTGATCGTGCCGGAGCGCACCTCTGTGTCACCGTTGGAACGCGACTGAAGTACAATGCCTATCATTTACATAATAAATAATAGTTTCGCATTCAGATACGTTACATCGCAAATACGGAAATATTATGGAATATTTGGATTTGTGCCGAATGAGAGAGGTAGGGATACTCAAGAACAAAGCTCCATTTCGCAAACAGTTGAGTGCGCAAGCCTTTAAAGTATACTCCTTTGTCAGTCTATGTGAGAGACGCGTTCAGAATCAGCACATGGTCACTGCCTAGTGGGCTTTGTTTCCAAGTGCGCAACTCATGGCATTCGCTGTTCTTTTGCTGGCGGTTATCAAACAGCGCTGCATTACTGCGGGCGCCCCCTTCTGGATTGAGGGTGAATTGCCTGTATTCGTCGTAAGACCTCATGCACCGAACCGAGACACCCGTACCGTTACGGTTCGGGACGAAGACATGTACCGTGCCACCCCTAATAAATACAGATACATACATTTAGACCACATAACTTAATGATTGCCATCAGGATGTGAAGAGACTTTCAACCAGAATAACAAAAAAATATTTCTGAAGACAATCACATACTGCACCTTTAAGAATTGGGCCTAAATATTATTTTGAGTGTAGTGGTAGCATTTTCCATCATCTTGCAAATTTGTACATTCAACATGCTTTCTGTCATGTTGACAGAAAGAAAAATAAAGTATCTGGTATGTTCGTTACGGAATGTTATGAAAGCAAACAATTAGTGGTCGACCGACATGGGTTTTTGACAGCTGATGCCAATCTTGGCCGATGGCCGATATAATTTTATTTATTTTAATTAATATTTAAGAAATTTGAAAATTTAAATGGATTAAAAAAGTGTGTAAAATAAACACACGTATACTTTAGATGACAAAGTATTTTTCACAAATAAATACATATTTAATAAATAATTAAAAATGATTATAAACAATGTAACCAACAGGGCACTCTGTATTCTGGGAAGATTGTGTGCATTGGGAATCATATTTTTTCCAAGCAAAGCCAAGGTATTAAGGTAACACTCATTTTACATACAGCACACAGTGAAAATGACATCATTATAACAGTGGGCAAATGCATAAAGCACAGCATAATTTGAAATCACGAGTTTAAAGTCAATCCAGTGAAGCTGAACTCATCTCCTGTCCGCATTTAATTCACCGTCATGCAGAGAACACGCTCTCACAAGCTCTCACAGCTGGATTCGACTAAGTCTGCAAGGTTTGTGAAATTAAATGTTCATAAAGTCATTCAAAGATTTGTTTAAATGATATAAATGCCTATTTGCTGAATGCTGACGACAAACGAGAAAGTATTATAATGTTTGCTATTCTGTTACCAATAATATAAAAGCAATCGTTATAATACATTTTTGTTTACATTTTAATTCCTTTGTTTAACAGTTCTATCTGATTATTAGACAGACTTCTATCCATATTAAACAGAACTGTTAATGACTAGAGCCCGACCAATATATTGTTTTGCCGATTTTATCTGGATAAAAGATATATCGCAGATATGTCTTCTGTTGCAGATTTATCGGTATTGGCGAATATGCCGCTGATATGAATTTTTTTTTTTTTTACAGAACATATACGGTGCGTTCTAAACGGGATGTGTCACCTTCTGAAGGGCAATTTGGAGTGAAAACAATCATGGCCGCCATATTGAAGTGTCGTTCCAAACCGAAGTGCTCAAAACTAACCACTTCAGAGGGCCCTTTGGAAAGAAGGATTTTGAAGGGTACAACTGATGGACACTTCGGGCTCCCATGATCCTTTGCATGATGACGGTGCCTCCATATGGGCACGAGGATGATGACGCAGAAGGGCACTTCAGGAAACAGTTGTTTGGTCCCCTACACCAGTGATTTTCAATCCTGTTCCTCAGGACCCACTGCTCTGCACATTTTGCATGTCTCCCTTATCTGACACACTCATTTGAGTTCATGGAGCTCAATTAAAGGGGATAATAAAAGACTTCTGAAGTGACTTGATGCCTTTGTGTAAGAATAATATCCATAACTTTATAAAACCGTAATCTCTAGCTTCCGCTATCGTACGTGTGTTCACGAGAGAGTGGTGTTCCAGCAGATGATGTAGGATGTACGTCATACTCATGGATCATAAGCTCTAGTGAGAATATGCTAGTCTCACGAGAACTAAGTTTTGTTTAGAGCAAAGGAAAACCAGATTCCTCTTGGCTTATATCGAAATCTCTGACATTTTTCTTTACAAATCCTTGTTTTTTTACTTCTAATTCATGATCAATGTTTTGTTTTGCTCTGCTCTCTGCGTTCGTCGCTAATCACCAGAGCTTACGCTATGACAATGTCATCCGCCGGAATACTACTCTGTTGTGAACATGGAAGCTAGAGATAAAAGTTTATGAAGTCTTAAATATGGATATTATTCATACACTAACACATTGATTCACTTCAGAAGGCCTTTATTAACCCCCCTGAGTCACGTGGAGCACATTTAATGATGGATTTATACACTTTATTTTGCTAAAAAATCTTGACCACCATTCACTGCCATTATAAAGTTTTGAAGAGCCAGGATATTTTTTTAATATAACGTTGATTGCATTTGTCTGAACGAAGAAAGTCATATACATCAAGGATGACTTGAGGGCGAGTAAATCATGGGGTAAATTTTAATTTTTGTGTAAAATATCCCTTTAAGTTCTTATATAGAGCTTGTGCCAAATGAAAAACACCACCATTACAATGTTTTAAGTTTGTTACCAATGAGATGATTTAAACTTTGATTTTTCCAATCACTTCTGAATTAACAAAAAAAAACACTTTACTTCCCTCACACCCACGTGTGTCAGATTGAAGCTCTTTAAATATTCTTTGCCGTAAAATGAGGGACTGTCAATGTAGTTTTCCAAAATTTCAGATAATGATTATGTATAGCACAAACACTAGTGAACTGATTGGCAAATCGCTCCAATTCTAACTCAATCATTATTTAAATCAGCACCAACTGAACTTCACATCATTAGCCAAAATCTGACTCATAACAAATGAACAATCATTACTATCCTATGCACAATAACAAAATTACAGATTGCTCATGTGACAATCCTTGTATCCAAATTTGTGTACTCTCAGAGAATTTGCTACATTTGATGAAGAACTTATTTTATGACCATTAATATGACTACCATCCATACATAATAAAAACCACCAGAACGGCACGGTCATGTGATGTACAACGTCAGCCACGCTGTGCTACTGTTTGTACAGCTAGGCTACTTTGCATGTGTGAATTACCATGTCCATAAGCTAGCAAGTAAACCCCTGACTTAAAAACACTGCATCGTTTCAAAGTGAATTCTGACTGCCATAAGCAGTATTTGCTATTAGCTCTTACCTGTGCCATGGGCGGAGCTCCCATCGGGGGTATCATGGGGGGCATTATTCCCGGTGGCATGGGGGCCATGCTGGGCGGCCTCTGGCCCATGGGTGGCATTCCCATTGGAGGGAAGTGAGGCGGGATTCCTGGTGGCCCCATCTTTGAAAACACAAAAATATATTCAAGGCATGAACGAGAATGAAAACTACCAAGCATTCGCAAAGACAGAGAGAGATGGCTTTACAGTAAAGGCTTTCCAACACCAACTTACAAAGGGCGGGGGGATTCCTGAAGGTGGTACACCAGGAAAAGGTGGTGCTTGACTGGGGCCACTATTAGCATCAGTCGATGACTGTTATGAACAAGAGAGTCCATTACAGTTACCACTACAGCTCTGATAAAGATGCTGCACATCACTGATTTATAGTGTGATGAAGTTTTACCAAACATGATCCAATCTGACAGAACCAACCGACACATTCAAGCTTATGTGAGCAGAACTATCACTGTCAGACGTTTCCTAAATATTTCACTCAAACCAACTAGCATAACTTAAAGCTTATTAATATACATACTACAAATGTATAACAAACCAGAGATTTCTTACAATCTCACTGCCCTTAACAAATCAAGCAACTAAAAATTCAATCAACTATCACTCAGACTTCACTAGTTTATCATAGCTTTATCAGAGTTTGACAAATCAAGAGTTCTGTCTCACTTTCATCAGGAATAAGTTAGATCGACTACCAGCCGCCGATAATCAATAAAAACACAGTTTATCATACTAGCCAGTGTGATGGAGCTCATATCCTCTATAGTCTAGTAACACAGTAACATCAACATCAGTGCAAACAGATAATCATAAACAAACTGTTTACAAGCATAAATGTTTCACACAATCAGATATGTAACACGTCTAACACACGTGCTTTAATAATCACAATAATAAATCCAAACTCTCATTCAAACACTCGTTAGCTTTAGCTTTAGCATTAGTCACTCATTCACATTAGCTTACATGCTAACCAACATTTATTTTGTCTGTAATGTACCCATTTCTTCGCTACAAGTCTTTAACCCAAGCGAATAAACCGTTCAGTGTGTATATGTGTCATTTTTAAATGCTAGAATAGGCCAGTTTTGAGTTTATGTGAATAAACCGTCTGGTTTCTTGGACTCACCATGATGAGCGAACATGCAGCGGCCCTACGCGAGACAAAAACCTAGACTCTGATTGGCTGCTGCGCGCCGGGTTCAAACTACAGCAGGCGTGTTTCAAGTGCAACAACACTGCATAGGAACTGCGCATAAACCATTTCGCAGAGCAGGAAACAAAAATACAGGAGAGCTGCGCACGAAATACGCAGATCTGAAGCCAACAAGTGACATTTAAAATCTAAACATACTGCGCGATTTTCGGTTGTCCCAGACGAAAGGTTGGCATCGTGAAACAATCGTGGCCAGAAATCGCCGCGATTACTTCACGATGCCAGACTTTCGTCTGGGACAGAGAAGTTAAGAGAAGAAATGCAGTAAATAAACAATGAAAACAGATCACCTAATTCAAAATTATTAAACATTTTACGAAATATTATGATTAATATTATTAATGAAATTGTTTCTACCTATTTCAATACCTTATGCAGTGAAAGTCCTTGAATTATGTGCCACATTAAAAAATACTATAGTAATTTATAGTAAATACTACAGTGTTTTTGAACCATGAATTAATTTGGTAATTCTATAGTTGTGGTAATATAACAACTATAGTAATACACTTACTTTACCCATACTGTACTAAGTGTTCTACAACTATAGGTTATTTACAATACACAACAGTTTACTGTAGTAAAAACTAAAGAATACTACAGTATTTATTACAGTTTATCAGTTCACCATAGTTAATACTACAGTATGCTGTAGTAGCATTCATTAACAAAGTGTTGTAAATACTATAATATATACAGTATAATACACCTTACTATAGGCTAGTATAGTTCAAAAACACTATAGTATTTACTATAAATTACTATATTTTTTTCATGTATTTATTTACATAAATCAATACAAAACATTTTATTTAAAATAATTTCAATTAATTATACAATATGCATGTATTTGACCCATATATCAAGTAGTGCTAGTAGTAGCACTGCATAGACTGCACATTTGAAAAATATTGTTATTGTTCTTTGAAAAAAAAAAAAAAAACATTTTAAATATTTTACACATTTTAAATGCACATATGTCTGTTAAAAGACAGCTGTGTCAACATTAAGGAGTTAGCTAGCAGGGATGAGTTTTGTAGGCCAAAACGTGGAAGTGAGTTAGAATTTTAGAACTTACAGTTCCATCATCCTGAAGTCAATGTTTTTTTGTTTTTTTTTCCGAGTGGATTTTAAGGTAATAAAGCTTTTACATCTCTTGAAAAGGGTGGTTACTAAATGGCTAAATGGGACTATACAGGTTTCCGGAGGCATTTAATTAAATGTCATCACACCAAACAGATAAACTCATCCACACACTAGTCACATTCATAGACTCGTGTTCATCATTGCGCTCACTCTTGCTGACTATTCTCAAAAAAAAAAAAGTTTCATGGAAATTTTAAATAAAGTTTTTTAAATGAAGACTGAAAGAGTTGTCAGAAACTTGAAGTCATGCATCATTTGCTTATAGCTTACATTTAGCTTTTTACTTCTGCCAAGTAAGGCTTCAAAATTCAAAAAGTTGTGTTCATTTGTAAACATTTTCGTAATAAAATGTGTAAGAAAACCAAACATGAATCATAAACTTTTGTTGGTCACATTTTTTCAGCAATAAAAAAATAAAATGAAAAAAATGAAAAAATAAATAAATAAATAAATAAATAAAATAAATACTACTGGGAATTTGTCGTGGAAACCAGAGTGATGTTAACTTTTGGGGTGGCCTACAAAAATATGTCATCACTACAGCACTCTATATAGATGACCTGAAAGCAAATAGTCAAAAAAAAGTTTTTACAAGGTCTTTGGCCTGCAGTTGTAGAAACTGTTGTTTCCATTTTTCTGTAAATCATAGCCTTTATCCTGAACTGAAATAGATTTGACTGATGAGACTGAACCACTGAAGTCTGATTCTTCCATGCATCCTTCATTATTATGAATTATAAACAAATTATAGGCTGATTTACTGTTCTAACACATTTAATCCATCATACTCTTAAGATATTTATTCTCTGGATGACAGTAATTACCAAAACCATGTAAGCAGAGTTACTGAAGATGTATTTGACCTTTTATTAACTAATAGCTTGTACAGAAAGCCTAAATGCAGAACATTTCATTGTACATTTGTGAATAAATTGAATAATAATAATTGGTTAATTAAGGATCGCATTAGGCAGAGACCTTTAATAAATGCTAATACACAAATGTCACTGATCAGCAATAGACCTTAGAGAGCTCCTGACATTTCGCTCAGTCATTAATAGGAGATCACCTAAATTTGAGATGCATTAAGGCTACAAACAGAGTGAGTCATGAGGAATATTTCACAAGTAAAACTTTGGTAGGATCAATGCAGCCGCCCAGCATGCTCAGGAAACAATAGTCTCTGTGACACATGCTCTATTTCTAAACTCTCTGCAGGTAGTCAGGGAACTCGGCCTGTCGTCTCAGCACCACGGTCATCCGTCATGCTGCTTTAATTGGCCGCTTGTTCCCATTTACCGTAACATTTATTTTCTCGAGCCCGGGGGAGGAAGATGCAATTTTGAGACTGAAACATGTTAGACCCTGATAAAAGCCCAGGTGACTCATAGTTTATGAAATAATTCACCTGTGTCTGAGCAGTGAATATTTGATCGGCCTGTCATGCTGGATGCTGAGACAGTATGTTTGTCTTTCCCAGCATTCACATCAACACTGGGGGGAAAAAAATAAAAAAGATTAAAAAGATTACAAAGAAATGGCAAGTAACACATTGAATTAAATATAAAATTTTGAATTAGAAAAACTTATTATTATTTTTTTTTAATGTACACCAATAATCTTCTTTGTGTGTGTGTGTGTGTGTGTGTGTGTGTGTGTTTTATTTACTGTTTCAAAAAACTTTTTTTCTTTCTTTATTTATTTGGTTTTGTTTTTGCAGTGATGTAATCTGTTGACAATATGGAGGTTCTGAAAAATGGAAAATATGAGGTAATTTATTTATATATTATTATTATTATATAATTTTGTATTTTGATTTTGTTGTTTCCGGTACAAATATCTGAACATTTACAAATCAAGATACAATTTTTGACAATTCAAGTCATGTCAACTTGTAATGGTGCTTTATACAGTTTTTTCAGTACGATTGTTTTAAAGCAGCTTCACAGTAATAAACAAAAAAATAACTGAATCATCAGATGTGTATAATAATCATTAAACGGGGCATCTTCATAACATATGAGACAATAATCATCTTCATAAAATATGAGACAAATTCAAATTCTGCTGCAACACAACTCTAAAAGTAAGTGTCTTGACTTATAAGTGACATGACTGGAATTCTCAAGAAAATGTATGTTAATTGACATTTGTTTGTTTTTCCCAGAGTACAGCCTTTTTACTTGCAAACCTTTTACTCATTTTACGTTTTTATTATTAGAGGTTTTTTTTATTAGAAGTATTTTTACATGGCATCATTCACATCAAGGTATTCTTTGCTGTTTGATCCTTAAGTACAGCACAATAATTAACATATCAAACTGCTTTTTTCTAGCATTTCAGACAGCAAACCATTGTAGTTTTCTTGGAAGAATAATAATGTTTCAACATATTTGGTGTTCGCAGACATCAGTACGAGACAGGGACACCAAGATCATTAGGGAACAGGGAGCAATTTTCATGTAATTGTGTGTCATCAGTGGATCCTGGAGGTAAAGCCGACTTCAAAGCCACTGGAAAATCAGCTGGGTGTGCGAAGAGAGACTCACCACTGCTGCAGCCACACACTGGACATCTGCTCCACACACAATCTGCCACTCATTAGAGCAGGGTCACACACACACACACACACACACACACACACACACACACACACACACACACACACACAAACAACACACGCTCATTAACACATGGACAGCTTCAGACATCAGCATTTGACTCACTCATGACACTCTCAAAAGTGAACGTGACATCAAGATGGACACATTCGTCTCTCTGCTAAGAAAAAAAAGATGTTTCATTGAGCAGATGATAAGAATGTTCAAACACTTATGTCAGTCCTGTAAGCTTCAGACTCGATTCTCATTCTCACACAGAAACAGATTGGTGCGTGCCAGAATCCACTCTCATGAACAAAATCACATTAACACATACACATGCCCACACAAACAGATTGTGTTATCTCTCACCTGAGCCCCTGATGGTAATGAGGAGGACTTTTCACTGTCTGCCTGAGAAGAGAGATATAATCAGCTTATCAGATCCCCCAAAAAACATCATGGATTGTGTGCAGGGTTCCTTTTTTTTTGGTACTATTATTTGGAACTGATTCCAAAGGGTTTCTTAAGCTTTTATTTTTTTTTTTTTAGAGTATTCCAAGACTAAACAATAATTAGATTTTTTAGAACACAAAGCTCTCAATAGGATTATTATAATTAGTAGAAGAATATTCACCTGTATAACATGAAAAGAGATTTCAATAAAATATTTCAAAGATTATATGGTTCCACATCACCCGAGTACTAATCACTCTCACCTGCACCTTATCACATCAGTCATCAACTCCAGTATATAAGCCATCACAACAGTCACTCCCATTGTCCGATCTCGTAACTACGATGTGGACTCTACTCCCCACGATCTACGTGTTGAGTATTTGCATCGCTGACTATACTTAACTCTTTGTGCCTTACCTCCTGTCTCTACTCCTTGTGTCCTCCTCTCCTCCCAGATCATCTGTCTTGGCAATCTGTGTGTCTCTGAAGATTCCCTCATCTCGTCGTCACCGCTACCCTGTGGAATAGAGCATCATTACTATTGACCTTCTCACTCATCGGAACTCTCTAGCGAAATCTATTACTCACCTCCTGACGTCAATCCATCACTCCAGCCACCTTATTCAGTTCAATAAATACTACGTACTGTCACTTACCTTTGTGTCCGGCCCTATCTGTTACAGAAGATCGGACCGAATGGCCCAGTGCTCCGATGGGCAGAAACCATACTAAGCAAGGCTGGACCCGTTACTCAGACGTTCTCCAACTTCAACCACTTCCGGGAAGTGTTTAGCAGCTCACCAGGAGACTCCTCCGTGGTAGAAAAATTATTTATAGACTTCAACAAGGATCAATGTCCATTCACCAATATTCTCTCCAATTCCGAACCCTCGCTGCCGCCAGCGGCTGGAATGAACCGTCTTTGCTTACAGCCTTCAGACAAGGGCTTAATCCCCAACTCCATCTTCACCTCAGTGCTTATGACGATACGTATGGTCTGGAGAAGTTTATCCAACTGGCCATCAGGTGCTCCAACCGCATTCAATCTTGCTCCACAGATCCCTCCACAGCCATTGCCACTCCTCCTCCACGCCGACCAGAGACCAGTGACCCTCCAGAACCCATGCAAACAGACTCAACCTGCCCTTCACCACAAGAGAGACAGAAATGGATCACCCAAGGTTTATGTCTGTACTGTGGCGCTAGTGGGCACAAAATCCTGGAGTGCCCTCTTCGTCCTCCCCGGACCTTGGTGAGTACCGTCGGTCCTCCATTCACCAAACTAAACCCTCTTTCCAGACGTGCTCAGCTTACTGCCGAATCCTTTGTGATTACAGTTACCGTCCTCCTTGACTCCGGCTCTGCGGGAAGCTTCATCTCTGGAGACCTTATCCAGCAGCTCCGGCTCCCGACCACGGTCACGGAGACAGCTTACGAGGTCTAATCAATAACTGGCAAACCCCTAACATGACGTCACGTCCACCACAGTGTGGGACCCTTACGCATTGGACAATTACATCAGGAGGAACTCCATTTACTGGTTCTAGAGGGTTCCACTGTGGATCTCATCCTTGGCCGCCCCTGGCTGGTGCAGCATGATCCCCACCTATCCTGGAGGACAGGAGAAGTCCTAAAGTGGGGCGAGAGCTGTTTTCCTCACTGTTTCCCCAGGTTACCAAGGCCTTCCCTCAATGATCCTATCCAACTTCCCATCCATACCACCTCCATAGAGAGCCCGGTAGAGAAGCTATTCATCGATATCCCATCTTGTTATGCCCACTTTAGTGATGTCTTCTGTCCCAAGAAAACTGCCCAGCTACCACCAAATCGGCTGTGGGACTGCGCGATCGATCTCATACCGGGTGAGCCAGTACCGCATGGGAGGATCTATCCACTTTCACCCCCCGAACAGAAGGCCATGGAGGAGTATATTGAGGAGGCTCTACAACAAGGTTACATTGTTCCATCTACCTCCCCTGCTGCTTCCAGTTTTTTTCTTTGTAGCCAAGAAGGATGGTGGCCTGAGACCCTGCATCGATTACCACAAACTCAGTGAGATCACTGTCAAATTCCGATATCCTCTTCCCCTTGTCCCAACTGCACTGGAACAACTTCGCGGTGCCACCATATTCACCAAGCTGGACCTCTGCAGCGCCTATAACCTCATTCGTATCCGAAAAGGGGACAAATGGAAGACCGCTTTTGTGACCCCCACCGGCCACTACGAATACCGGGTGATGCCCTATGGGTTAGTCAACGCCCCTTCAGTCTTCTAAGGATTCATGCATGAGGTGCTCCGGGAGTTCCTTCACCGCTTTGTCATCGTGTACATAGACGACATCCTCATCTACTCCCGGAGCCTGGCCGAACATCGCCAACACGTTGCAGAGGTCCTCCAACCCTGGACAAGGGGAAGGTGGAGGCTATCACATCCTGGCCCCTTCCTACCAACATCAAAGAGCTTCAAAGATTCTTAGGATTTTCCAATTTCTACTGACGGTTTATATCCAACTACAGCACCATCACCAGCCCACTCACAGACCTACTCAAAGGAAACACCAAATCACTCACCTGGAGTCCTAGTGCCCTAGAAGCCTTTGACAAACTCAAACACGCCTTCACCAGCGCTCCACTCCTCGTTCACCCCAATCCCAAGTTACCTTTTGTCGAAGAGGTTGATGCTTCCACAACAGGTGTCGGAGCCATACTTTCGCAGCAGCAGGGGACGCCTCCCAAACTCCATCCATGCGCCTACTTCTCCCGAAAACTCAGCCCGGTGGAGAGAAATTATGACAGACCTTCTTCTCCCTCCTGGGTGTGACTGTAAGCCTATCTTCTGGCTACCATCCGCAGTCAAATGGGCAGACCGAACGCAAGATCCAGGAAGTGGGACGCTTCCTAAGAACCTTCTGCCATGGTCGCCAGGACTCTTGGAACCAGTTCCTAAGCTGGGCCGAGTACGCCCAGAATTCACTACGCCAGAGCTCTACTGGACTCACTTACCTCTTTGTGCCTTACCTCCTGTCTCTACTCCTTGTGTCCTCCTCTCCTCCCAGATAATCTGTCTTGGCAATCCGCGTGTCTCCGAAGATTCCCTCATCTCATCGTCGCTGCTACCCTGTGGAATAGAGCATCATTACTATTGACCTTCTCACTCATCGGAACTCTCTAGCAAAATCTATTACTCACCTCCTGACGTCGATCCATCACTCCAGCCACCTTATTCAGGTCAATAAATACTACGTACTGTCACTTACCTTTGTGTCCGGCCCTATCTGTTACAGTGATTGTCTATTATCAAGTATGTTAATGAATATATACACTTTACATTTCAATATGTAAAGGTTACTTGAAGAAAAAAATCTTGTGAACGTATTGCCTCAGAAATATATAGTTAAGGGACAATAAGTTTGCAAGATTTTTTTCAAGTAAAGTTAACATACAGAAATATACAGAGCTGTGTTCAAAAGTTTGGGTAAAGTTTTTAAAGGGGTCATCGGATGACCATTTTGCACAAGTTGATATGATCCTTTAGTGTTTTAATTAAAAGTCTATAACATACTGTGGTTAAAATGTCTCAATGGTAGTGTAAAAAACACCTTTTTAAACCTGTCAAAATCAGCTCTGTTTTTAGCAAGCCATTATAGTCCATGTCCCTTTAAATCAGTGGTTCTCAACCTTTTTTGGGCCAGCACCCCCCTACCCATCAAATAAAACTAATTGTCTTCACAGAACATTACAGTCGATTATTATTTTGTGTTTTTAATGAGAACTGGTATTTTTGCAGTAACACTCAAATGTAAAACATTCAAAGTTTTTTTACAGTGAAATATTTGAAAATAAGTGTAATAAGATTAATTTAAGCTTAGTTTTTAAGCATGTTGGTGATTTTCATTAATACAGTTTCAATGATGTTGAGATCTGATATACCTCGCCCCAAATTTAAACTGACTTGATAAAAAAATAATAATATTCTGTTTAGAATATATCCACAGGGGCATTTAAAAAAAGAAAAAAGAAAAAGGAACTCTTGAACACCCTTTTACTGCTTTAATATGTATGGATGTTTTCAATAAGCTTTCAGTGAAAAATAATATTTATCCCTTAGTTTTAAAAAATACCCCCCCTTTTTTTTCTCTCTCTCTCTCTCTCTCTTTTTTTTTTTTTTAAGAATATATTGAATTTCCTTTTTTTTCTGACATAGTAGACATGGTAATTTTGGTGAGTTAACCACATTTACATTTGCAAATGGAAGAAATATAAACCCTCTTTTACTATATTTCATAAATTCTGTGACAATATTTCAAAGTTTGCTTACACATACTTTAAAGTACAGTTTTTGGGTATAAAAGGATCATCTCAGTCTCAGTGATGGCTCATCACTTTGTGCCAAACAAATCAAAAAGCACATTTCTCAATGCAAAATCACAAATAATTTAGGCCTTTCACCCACTACCATACTGTGAAAAGATTCAGGGAATCCAGAGAAATCTCAGTGTGAATTTGCATGACCTTTGAGCCCTCAGATGGCATTGCATGAGAAAACATCATGCTGCAGTGTTAAATATAGCCACAAGGGCTCAGGAGTACTTCAGAAAACTGTTGTCACTTAACAGAGTCTGTTGCTGCATCAAGAAATGCAACTTGACTGACTGGTCAGTAGACCTGTGTTCTATTGAACATGGCCCATCATGAAAAGAAGAATCAGACAACGATGACCACAGACTGATGGGCATCTGAAGTCTTATATCTAGTGAGATTGGGCAAAATTTTGCTCACAAAACTTTTAAGAATTAGTATCCTCAATTCCCAAACAATTAAACATTGTAATTAAAGGGAAAGATGATGTGACAGTGTTAAACATGCCTCTGTCCCAACTCTTTTGGAGTGTGTTTCAGCCATCAAAATAAAAATTAGTTTATATTTACAAAATAAAATTTGGCCAGTAAAAACATTGGATATTTTTCTTTGTGCTTCAGTCAATTAAATATAGGTTAAAGAGAATGAGCACATAACATTTTCTTGATTGTATGGCATTTCACAATACGTCCAAACTTTTCTGGAATTGGGGTTGTAGAAAGAGGGGAAACATATGCTTCTCATTTTCAAAATAGTTATTATTTTAGTGCAGTCCTGATCTATATCTGTCTTAAACAATTAAATTTATATTTTTATTATCAATTAAATTGCAAATCTAGCTTTTTTTGGTCGTTGTGGTATAATAATAAAAAGAATAAAAATTTCTTGACCAACAATCAGCATGATTTCTGAAGGATCATTTGACACTGAACGCTGGAGTAATAGAGCTTTAGCATGAGAGGAAAACACATTTTAAAATATGTAAGGGATAATCAATGGCTAGCTGTGCATTAAATGATTTGAATGCATGACGTGGAGGCGAAGAACCGCCCGACGTGCAGCAGAGTACTATTCAACTGTAACTGTATGTTACTATGATTACCAATGTGGAAGCGCATTAATATAGAATGTGATTAAACTGACCTGGAACTACCTGTGCAGTTCAATGAATTTAATCAACACCTGCCAGCCAATCAGAATCCAGTATTCAGACAGACCATGGCATAAATTCAAATAAAAAGCAGTTCTTTCAAATTGTAGATTTACTGTTTTTACTGTATGTTATATCAAATAAATGCAAACTTACTGCAGAAAGGATTTGTTTCAAAACCATTACTGGCCTTTTTTGATTGGTGGTATAGGCTATATTTTATTTATAATATATATCTTAAAAGCATGTGTTTTAACCCATATAACATGGAATGGCAAATGACATTCATGACATATTTGATTTGACTGGACTTGAAATATTATCATAAGTTTGCCAAGGAGAAAAAAAAAATGCTCATGAATATAAATTAGGCTATAGTTTGTGCATTGAATAAACTCTAAACTAGAGCATAAACTAGAAATTTGTCAATCAGTAAACAAAAATCATTTATATTATTTTTTCAACACTAGAAAAAGCATCTCATTCACGAGAAGTTCATCAGCTGCACTACAGAAAGCCGAGCGAACACTAAAGTAAAGAGTCGTTGCTATGGAAATGATAGTATAGAAGCTGTAGTATAGAGTATAGAGAACTATGATGTCACTTTGTAGGCAAAAACCCGGAAGCGAGTTAGCATTTTAGCACTTCCGGTTCCAACGTCCCAGAGTCAATGGGTTTTTTGAATGGGATTTTGGTTAAATCCCTAAAATAAGGTCCATGGTTCACACGGGCTCAAGATACTTTCACGTTTTATTCTACGACATAAAACACACCAGTTACACCCCACTCGTGATTTTTTTTAAGCTGTTACGTTGCTTAAAAAAGACGGTTGCTAACAAGTTGCTAAATGGGACTACAGGTGCTGTCAGAGACAATCAACGTCATCACGCCGAACAGTTTATCAATTTACAGTATTTTCCAGTTCAATTCACTGTAGAATAACCAATGAATAGTTTCCCGCATTTCATATTGTTGTTCAACAATGTTTTTTTGCTTTGCCCCAAAATGCGACACATCTTCAGAGGAAAGAAGCTCGAGTTTGTCGTTTACTGATACAGAGACTCTGGGTTCGTACCATAAGGTAAACTCATACGATTAATCCACGTAAACACCACATTTACCGGCTTTAATGATGCATAGTGCTTAAAGCCAAGTTAAAATGAAATGTTTACGGCCACAAGAAGCTTTTCAGCAAGGATAAAATAACATTTTGTATACCATTCCTAACAAAACGATAGCTGAAATGTGGTACTTTGTTCACTAAAATAAGATTAATCTTACCATATCCAAAAACTCATCACTCTGCTGTTGTTTAATAGATTAAATGCACTAGAATTTTATTGAATAGCATGTGGAGACACGTTTTTAATTCAAATATTCATATTAATCAAAGATGTATTGACTTTTAATGCACCTAATTTCGAAATGTACAGAAATACATGGTTTCAAATGTCCTTTAGTTAAGATTATTTCATTTATTCACTATACTATTTATTACTAATGTCTTATTTCAGTTTTAGTTTGCCTCTAGTTTTGTATTTATTCCAGTTTATATGAAAAGGTTCATGTAGCGTGGATTAACATTCATATACAGAATAAATCCTTCACTGAACATGTTAAAAATAAGTTATCGGGAGCGTGCTGGTGGTGATGCTGAAGGCTTTTTTTCGAGGGAACCAGTTTCATGTTAATAGCCGTTCCGCATACAAAGTGACATCATAGTTCCCCCACTGTATTAACAAAGAGTGTATAGAATACCCAAGACGTATAGTTTAGAATGGGGAAAAATGCAACACTCAATATGGCCACTCAAATGCAGGAAGCCCCGCCTTCTGAATGAAAAAGCCAATCGCTAAGCGGTAAAGTCAGACTGTATAAAAACAGGTTCTATTTCTATTTTATGACGCACTAAACACGCTTGTTGTGCTACAGACAAGTTGATAAATATATACAGAAAGTGCGCTTTCATACATCCAGTGTAGAGATGGCGTTAGGATGTGGCAGACCATTTTCTTTTGCAAGCTTCAGCTCATACATCTTTGGTGTAAACTCACCGTAACCAAACGCCCCCCAAGAACAGCTCAGCACCCCCCTTTCAAAAATAGTGCTTCCAGTGCCCCCCGATGCTCTCCGAACGCCCCCCTTGAGAAACACTACTTTAAATGCTCATGAGCTCTGCTGACCCCGCCCCTCTCTTCCCTGGGGTGATGAGCAGTACTGTTTATTTTAGCCACTAAACTGGCTAACTAGCACATTATTAGGAAAGGAAAAAAAAAAACAAAAAAAACTTATACTCACTTCTTCCGTAGGTGAGGCTGGATCACGAATGATTTGTGGGAACATAGATGCATTCACTTCAAAGCGAAAGTAATGTTAATCCTCTGCATCTTCAGCGGCTCAGATGTCGGGAGTAAATTATGACTGATATATTTATACATTACATCCAACACCAAAAATCGCTTAATCGGTGACATCTTGTCCTCCCCTGCACCGGAGTCGACAGACAGCTCTCAGCTCACTCAGGGCAGGTCAAAGGTAAGATGGCTTTGTCACTCAACTATAGTTGGAGCAGCCTGTACGGAACTACGTCATTCTGACAGAAATCTCAGAACAGCCTGATTTGAGAAGGGATTTTAAAATAGGGATTTAAAAAAACAAACACTGGGTGGATTTTTATCATTATAGGACAGATGTGTATGCACACTTTCAATACACATTTATGTTTACTTGAAAAGTGAATTTTGCATCCGATGACCCCTTTAATGGTTTTTAAATAAGTTTCTCATGCTCATCAATGCTACATTTATTTGATCAAAAATACAAAACAGTAATATTGTGAAATATTAGGATATAAAATTCTAATTTAATATACATACATAATATAAAATATAATTTATTCCTGTGATCCAAAGTTGAATTTTCAGCATCAATACTCCAGTCTTCAATGTCACATGATCCTTCAGAAATCATTCTAATACGCTGATTTGCTGCTCAAGAAACATTTTATTATTATTATTATTATTATTATTATTATTATTGTTATCATCAGTGTTGAAAACAGTTTTGTTGCTTAATATTTTCTGGAAACCATAATACATTTTTTTCAGTATTATTTGATTAATAGAAAGTTCAAAAGAACAGAATTTATTAAAAATAGATATCAGGAAAAAAGTGTAATGTTTCTTATCCAATGATTATTTCATTAACAATGTCACAGGTGTGAAAGATTGTTTGTCCAGTTCCTCATTCTAATATCTCTCTTATCTCATGTCTGTATGTCTGTTCTCAGTAAAGCACAAGCATGGTTGGACGTGTCTAAATGTGTCTTTCTGATTGTGTCTCTGTATGCTGTGATTTCTGCTCATTCAAGTCCAACACAAAGAACCTGATTACTGAGGAGAGAGACAGACAGACTCCCTACCTCTGCCTCTCTAAAGATGCCTGATTTCATGAATATAAATCAGTAAGTGTACTGTCTCTTTTTGCCTGTACCTCACATTCTATCTGTTTATGACAGAATCAAGATGTTTTATCATCATTGGTGTGTGCTTAATCTGTTATTGCTCATATGCAGCAATAATAGCTAACCCTTTTAAACTTCAGCATGAAAATTGCTTTTATCTTTCAGACATGAGTGATACCTCAAATCATGGAGCCTTTTAAGGAGGGGTGTGTTATTTCTTTTAGAAGTTGAATATACTGTATTTACCTAGCAGAACCGATTGCACCAACTGCCTAGAAAACCTTAGAAACACCCCATCCAGCATCCTAGCAACACCCCCTTAGCAACATCATCCATTTACATTTACATTTAATCATTTAGCAGACGCTTTTATCCAAAGCGACGTACAATAGAAGAACAATAGAAGCAATCAGACTGTTGAGAGTGCAGCAGTATACAAGTGCCACGACAAGTCTCAGTTAGTCCAGCACAGTACACGTAGCTAGTTTTTTTTTTTCATCCATCCATTCTCCAAACTGGCTGTCCAGGCTTGCTGGAGATGCTGGATGCTGGAGCCTATCCTAGTGTTTGGGGCCATAGGCAAGGAAGCACTGTGTAACGGACGGAAGGCCAGTCCATTAAAAGGTTGAACATCATAGAAAACACTGGACAGGTTGTTGAAAGCAGAAAAAGTTTTACTGCGCTGCTCTGAATTAAATTGACAGTGCTCATAAACAGCTACTGATATTCTTGAAATAATGTAGAGGTTTGGACCTGGAAATGGTATTTAGTATGTCATGATTTAACAAGTGACAAGTGTTGCATGCACATAGCCAAGATTGGGCATATGGGGTATGTGCATGCAACAGGAAAGTGCACAACCCAGGGCAGAAACTCGCTAAAGCTCAGTGCCCTTAGCACACACTAAATCCACACTCCATCTCTAATATCATTTTGGAGTGGTATTTGAAGCTAAGCATATTCCATTATTCATTTGGTTCAAGAACTCATGTGCCCTGAAATCACATGATGTTGAGAAAAATTAATTATGCATTAAATTAAATCATATATTGCATGATATAAAATATAATCTATTTTAAATGACAATATTAGACCACAAAAATACCTGCATATAATTCCATCTTATAATTAATTTCTGTAATTACATCTATGACGGGTATATGCGGGTAAAATCGGATTTTCTTCAGTCATTGTTAAAAAAACAAGCTAACAAACTTAATAGCTAGCATTAGTGAAGTGGCCAGGGGAATCTTTCTGTTTCCATCTCCATCTCTTGTCTGCACACGCAACAAGTGGGCGGGCAATATGCTAATGTTTCATGTTGACGTTAACATGAAACTGCTTGGGATATGATTCAGAGTTGACTCTTTCATTCAGTCAAGACAATAACTTTATACACGGTGCACTTTCAGATTTATTGTAGCTGTGTGTATTTTGAAAACTGCTATACAACTAAATTTGTCTTGATATGAGTGATCTCTTTATAAGTATCTTATCTTTCTCTCTCTATTTGATTTAATTTGATTTCAAAACACTTTTTTTTTGACATGAGAATAACAAATACTATTTTGCCAAATCTGATTATTTATTTATATTTTTTGTGACAAAAATACAAACTATTCAAAGTGAACATGAAACAGAGTATGCCGAATGAACTAATATTATTGAAAATGAACCGATAGTGAAGACCAAATTAAACTTCGCTCTCTGGTTATAATGGGCTGTACAGTCAATACGACTGATTCTTCTCTGAGTGACTGAATGCTCTCTCTCTCTCTCTCTCTCTCTCTCTCTCTCTCTCTCTCTCTCTCTCTCTATCCCTTCCTTTTGAAACTGGGACACCCTAAAACACTGACTGGGGCCTCGAGAGGAAAAAACAAATGGCCTCCATCATTTTCTTTGGCAGAAAGCATCCATAATTGATTAATGAGGGTGACAGTATCTGGATGTTTTACTGCGTGAGATGAAGAAAAGGAGCAGAGATCTAAATTGATCTGAAAGCATATTGGTGGCATTATAATCTGTAATTCCAATGTTTTGTATGATAATATAAACTGTATTTATTTTCACCTATATTTATTTATTATGTTTGTTTTGTTACTAGACTTTATGGGTTCATGCTTGGGATTCTGAGGGTGATGTCTCATTCCAGTATGCGTCCAAAAGCTGCTATCAGTCTCTGTCCAGCTGGGGGCAGTAACTGGTCTGTGTGGACGTTACAGGGCTGCAACTGGACAAACACATATAAAAACCTACAACAGGTGCTTTAAAATGTGACAATTATTTACAGTAACAGGAACCTAAAAATACAGTTTGAAATATTTCAGATCTGTCACGTTTACGCTAATTATCAGCACTATCAAAGCAATACAATATTTATCGTAATAAACAGAGTAGAGGATTTGACACATTTAGGACATTGAATGTGATAATCTGAAGAATTTACATAGTAACTGTGTTTAGACCTTGAATTTTTAAAAGTATATCAGATTACATTTTGCAGACTGCAACTGTCACAGCAGGTGAGGGAAAAAGGCAGAGGCAGATCTAAATGCAGCTTTTAAACGTATTAACAACTAAAACAAAGAAGATAATTCGATGGAACACAAAAGCATCATCAAAACAAAGACAATGCAGAACAAATATAAACACATGATAATTAAGAACATAACACAGAACAGGTGCAACATAATCAGTAACTGTAGAAACAAGTGACAATCAAAAACCGAGGCATTGAACAGCTCTGGCAACAAAGAAAACAGGGGCCTGTTTCATAAACAAATTTACCAAATAAGCCAGGCTTATTTTAAACCAAATCAACTGACAATAAGTCAGAGTAACTAAAATAAACCTGGTTTATTTAGTAAACTTGTTTTATGAAACAGGCCCCAAGAACTAAACATATGGGAGTTCAAACTAAAAGTTTGTGAAAACTAAATCTGAACTGATCTGTGACGGCAACACAGTAAAAACATTTTAAAGGAATTAATTTTACTTAATGTGTGGAAGTTTTCCATTTTATTATATTATCTTTAATTATGAATTTATTTTCATTTTCACTATTTAACATATTGTTGTTCACACTGTATTTTCATTTGTACAGGTGTTACTGCTACAAATACAAAATAACACAAACAAGCAAACAAACAACAACAACAACAACAACAAAACATACATACAGACATAGATAGATAGTTAGCAACAACACAAGGGTCAGTGAATGAAGACAGAGTTTAATTTTTGGGCAAACTATGTCTTTAAACAGTTCATCCAAGAATGATAATTTGCTGAAAATTTAGAGTTTTTCCTCATTGGAACAGATTTAGAGGAATTGCACCTCTGCAGTGCATGGGTGCTGTCAGAATGAGAGTCCAAACAGCTGATAAAATAATCCATGGGTAATCAGCATGACTCCAGTCTATAACTTAACATCTTGTGAAGTGAAAAGCTGCATGTTAGTAATAAACACATCCACATCATTATGATGTTTTTTAACTTTACACAGTTGCTTCTAAAATACGAGTCCTTTATCCATAATATTGTTATGCAGTAAACAAGTTGTCTCGTCTGAATCAGGAGAGAAATGTGCACAGATCAAGCACTGTTTACATGAAAAATAGTCCAAAACAGTTTTAAACAAATATTTCAGTGGATTTTGATGTGCGAAGACAACAGGAAGTGTAATAAATCTAAAATGTAATGATGAATTTGTTTCTTACAAACAGAACTTTCTTCACAAGACATTAACTGATGGACTGGAGTGATGTGGATTACATGTGGATAATTGTGATGTTTTTATCAGCTGTTTGGACTCTCATTTCGACTCTCATTTCGACAGCACCCATTCACTGAAGAGGATCCATTGGTGAGCAAGTCATGCTAAATTTCTTTAAATCTGTTCTGATGAGGATCTGTTCAGATGAGGAAACAAACTCATCTACATCTTCCTCGATGGTCTAAGTGGTAAGTACATTTTCATTTGGTTGAACTATTCCTTTAAGGAGAAGATGCACACAAGAGCTTTGAAAAACTCTGAATGATTTACTTTGTTCAAACATTTCCTGACATCACTTCCTCAAGAGGAATGAGCTAATGCTGTTCCTCAGTTGTTTTTCATCTTTACTCTTTACAAATAAAGTTATATTTCCAGCAGAGATGATCTGTTGCTAAATGTTTCAGGGTGTTATGCAAAACTTTTAATGGGATTCGAGCTGACTAGTTTCTCCTGTGATTTGCTGTAGCCATGGAAATGATTAATGGCGTACAGTGGGTACTCTGAGAGAGAGTGTGTTGTAGCGGCCACGCTAACCTGCTCTCTGACTGACATTGCATTATAATATTCACTCATGAAAGTGCACCTGCTCCCAGCTTTAATGAGTCTGTAGAGCTGGCCTGCCACGAACCCAGAGCTGAAACACCTGATGAAGGGCTCTCCTCTCTGCCGAGTTACAATTTAATAGCACACAAACACAAACCCAGAGAGATAGCAGCCATAGTTTCCCGTTGGTGTGAATTATCTTTTTGATATTTTATTACAGTCTGCTCTGAGATCGCCATGGCTCAGATTAATCAAGACTTCCACTCTCAAAAGCTATCAAGGTATCCCATTGACTCTCTTTACTGGCTCTCATTTCATGATAATATCAATCCACTGATGAGAAATCCCAGACTGTAGTATCAGATGATATCAGATTGTAATTCATATTGTAAAACATTGGACACACTGATATGATAAATTATTTTTATTTAAAAAAAATAATAATACTTTTTGCTTCTGCTTAAATGCTTGAAATTTGTTTTTTAAATTATTTGTACTTTGTTTTATTTCTTTAGTTTAGTTTTTAATTAATTGTAGTGGAGTGGATTAATATGGGGGCAGAGCTATAGAGTATACAGTGTACAACATTGTTATGCCTGCATAATGTTTTTATTAATGAGTTAATGAGTGTATGTATTAGTGTAAAACTATTGTATAGTTTTGATGGTATTATTATTCTAAAATGTGCAAAATAATAAATAACAATCACAAGAAAGTATGTCCAAACATTTGACTATAATGCATGACTACCAAAAAAAAAAGAAATCTTCTTGCACTAACATGGTTTTATCAAAATGCTAAAAAACAAACAACAACAACAACAACAACAACAACAACAACAACTGTTAACCTATAAATGGTAAGTTCCTCTGTCAAAGATCTAACCTGCATTTCATGTAAATTTACAGTAAAATGGCTTTAAATTGACCTTTTTTGGAAGTAATAAAAGAACAAGTCTTATAATTACAGTGAAAACTGTAAATTCAGATTCCTTGTGATACTTCACATTTGATGGTATTTTGTTCAAATATTGTATTTCTACATAGTTTCTAAACTCAATTTAAAAATATTAGGGTTTTGTATGTTGTTAAATGAATATTTATTGCATTATTTTAGTGTTTACATGTGTTCCTGTGATGGTGATTTGTGTGCATGACTGCTTGCACCTTTTATATTAGCATTTACCTCAACTTGTGGAAATTAGAGTTTTAATCTGTAAGCTGTACAGATAGTTCTGTAAATATGTTTTCATTACTGTTTTTTATGTAAAAACTACAGGATTTTTTTGTGTATATTTGAATTCTGATTGGTCATTCACTGCATTTCGTGGTCAATATTTTTGAATAATGACATTATGATTGATTGATTAATTGATCATTGTCAAAGGCAACCATTTCTTTATTCTCTCACCAGTGGATGAACTACATTTTTCCATACAAAAATCTATAATGCTACTTTCATATCTATTAAAAATGCTTAATAACTCATGCATATTAGTGTAATCTTTATTCTAATAAAACAATGTCTAATGAAATGTGATTCACCCACACAGTGTATGATACACAATCTACTTTGTGAGTGTCACACATTATCCTCTTCTGTGCACTGCTGCTGTCAGTCACAGAAGAATAGCTACTGTACCCTGTCTGTCTAGTTACAATGCAGTTTCTAGATAAACCTCTGTATTGTATTATCAGATTGACACTGAATACCCGCCACAACCCAGACTAAACACACTGTAAACATCCCATTTGTTTAGAAACTTTTTGTTGTTGTTGAGAGCCCAGATTCTTAATTAGATAGCAATGCTGTGAACCATCTTTCTCCATCTTATTAAATTAGAGGCATCTGAAGCGCTCAGTTTGTCACGCTTATCTCTGGGAAACAGTTGGGCTGCTGCCAGTGCGAGGCTGACTGTCTGCTAGTGTGTGTGTGTGTGTGTGTGTGTGTGTGTGTGTGTGTGTGTGTGTGTGTGTGTGTGTATCATTGACTTCATACATGCAGTGAGCGCTCTTTGTGTCTCTTTATAGCCCCCCAGTCACAGCACGTCTGTCCAGCGCGACAGGGAAAGGGTTTTTCATTAACACACAGCTCTCCTCGCTCTGTTGTGCTGCTGTTACAATGTCCACCTGCAATGATCTCCAACAGAAGCTGCTCAACCCAAACTATTAGAACTTTCTCCTTTTTATAGATTCTCCAAACCGATCTCATGAGTAAACATATACAATTTAGACAAAAGTGGTGATTGAGTAAAACAATAAAAGTTGTACAGTGTGATTAGTATGGAAATGTACAATTTTAGGGTATGGTTACATGACAAATTTTAGGATTAAGTAGAAGGATTTCTGATCTGAGAGGGGGCCCGATGCAATTTCTGCTGAGGGGTAGAATTTGTTGTTAGTTGTCTCCTCCATTTTTTGGTGGGTCTGTGAAACAATGGGCCAGGCCAGTGTTACTTGTGGACAAACTAATTAGTATGTGGTTAGAAAATTTGGTTACACTTAGTTACAGTGTAATTGTACATGTAAGTACTGATTAAAATGAATTAAATGTACTTACTATGGTTAGGGTTAGGATTAGGATTCGGTTTATGGTTACTTGCATGTAATTATGCATAAGTTATTGTTATTGGAATAGTAAGTACATAAGTAAGAGCCGCTTTTCCACTATCGGGCCGAAGAACGGTCAGGTACGGTTCAGTTGTTTTTCCACGTGTGCCTGGTACGGCGCGGCACGATTACAAACCGTTCTCGGCCCGGAATTCTCGGCACGGTTAGACAACCGTGCTGAACCGTGCTGGTAGAGTGCGTGTGCGTGACGTCGCCACTCAGGATCTGTAACTTGTTTATTGCCTGGCTGCTAGTTTCTCCTAAGCGCGCTATTTTGAGCAACGTAAACACAAAACACATTAGTAATACAATCTGAAGAAATTTCTGATCATCCTCAATAACGCGGTGGCTATTTACACCTCATATCATATGTAATCACTTGTGTTACCACGGCAACGACTGAAGCATTCCACAGAGAAAAACGAAACCGTATCCGTGCTGACTGGCAAGGCTCGGAACGGAACAGTTAAGCAAAGAGAACCATTCGGCCCTATAGTGGAAAAGCGGCTAAGGACACCTTAAAATAAAGTGTGATCAAAAATTCTGGCTGCACACATACAAAGTGACTAATTATCCACCAAATTAAATAGTAAAATACTTAAAAAATGCAAGTGTGTTGCATATCTCTTTCTCCCAACCAATTTTACTGTTGTGTTTATGCATGTTAATGTTATGGTGATAGGGGGATCACGTGACCCTTCGACGGCGATGCAAGCTTTATGCCGAGTTCACACTGCACGATTTTAGCCCGGTTTTTCACTCGCCGACAGGTTTTGATAAATCGCCGACAAATGCCCGAAATCGGAGGCATTCACGCGAATGACAATCGCCCAGTGTGAATTACCAAAGACACGATCTGAGAGAATCGCCGACACGTCGCCCATGCCCGCGAAATATTTGGCATGCTAAATATCTGGAGCTGTCCGCGATTCACAATCAAGCTGTGTGCAATGATTTCTGACTGAAAACTACATCGGCGATGACCTTCAGCCAATGAGAGACAAAGATACAGGGCAGAGGGAAGTTCGGTGAGGAGTTATAGACCATATCAGTATTTTGTACAATTATATCATACAGAAACAAGCACAACATCAGAATAACAGTTACTGCAAAATTATTATTTACCACTCTTTGCAGAACACAATCCCTGTTCCCTGCATCTCCCTCCTGTATAATCTGTTTTTCTTTTTGTTGCTGGAAATCAGCACACAGACCATTTGCGGGCTATATTTTTTTTAATACTTCCAGTCTACAATGGGCTGATGCACGCAGGTTCTCGCGTTATTTCCTTATCACTTCTCGCGTGTGTTTTGTTGTGAAACGTAGTTTGCGGATCAGACAGAGTTGTCGGCGATTCTTCCTATTGTGAAATCGTGCAATGTGAAAGCCCCTGTCGCCGATCCATCGTGCAATGTGAACACAGCAGCGACTGAATGATACCCCAGATAGTCACGCAGTGTGAAAACAACAGCGATCCGACAAGTTTGAAAATCGTGTAGTGTGAACTCAACATTAGTCTTTCGCTCTGCTCACTTTGCCACATATTATCCTGTCAGTAAAATTTGAACCACTCTGCATTGGACCCATCATGACAAAGCAGACAAAGAGGATCGGAAAAGAGAGATTGAGCAATCGCCAATGAAGAAAAAATTCAGAGATTCCGCCATCTCCAGAGAAGATCTCGATGATGCTATTGCTAGCCGTATTGAACTAGCATTTAAAGAGCAGCAAAGCACTTTGAATTCGGTTGTGAATTCGGCAGTAAGAGATGTGATGGACTCTGTACTGATTCCAGCACTGCGCGAACTGCGTGAGGACTACGAGACCAACAAGTCTGTTAAAGAGCTAAGAGGGGAGTTTGAGGCCATAGCTACCGCGGCGAAGCAGACACGGATGTAAGAAATCAGCTGGAGCGACTCACCGAGAAGATGACAGATATGGAGAACAGGTGCAGGAGGAATAACGTACGACTTGTGGGGCTGCCAGAGGGGGCTGAGGGATCCGACGCGGCTGGTTTCCCCAGAGTTAATCTTCCCAAGTGGATTCCTTCCTTGAGGGGCCGTGACATTGAGATTGACCGGGCGCACCGCGTGCATGATGGAGGGAGAGGCTCCGATCGTCCACGCTCTCTTATTTTTCGTGTACTGAGATGGCATGACAGATCAGATATTCTGAAGGGTGTTCAGCAGGCTTATCCGGTGAAATGCGCACAGAACAATGTCACACTACTATTTTACACGCTAACCGACTTTAGTCCAGCTACAGCGATCAGTAGAAAGGCATTTGGTCCGCTTTTGAAGAAGATGACCGCGCTTGGCCTCCAGCCCTTCCTCATTTATCCGGCGGTACTTAAACTACAGCACAACAGCACAGGGGAACAGAAAAGCTTCGCTTCCCCTCAGAAAGCGGAGGATTTTATCAGCTCCCTGTCTCAGCAGAAGACATATGCCGCGGCTCTGCGGGGCGGCAACGGGGGAACAGTGGCCGCTGTCTCTCCGGTCCAGCGGGAGGACATACTAATGATGGTAGGATGGACATGGGCGCTTGCTAAATCTATTTTTTGCTTTTTCTTCTCTCCTCTTTACTACTAAGATATTGTCCCTATATATCCGGTACAACGATCTCGTTGCTGGTAAGACCAACACTACTTTTTTTTTTTTTTTTGTAAGGGACTAATAGGTTTAATTAAAAATATTTTTTTGGCTGTGTGGGCCTTTTCGGGAGACACGTCTTACGTTGGAGTGGATCCGTCACGAACCATCACTATTTTTGTTGCTCAGTCAGACCTATGTTCTCGGTAATGTGTGGTCTGAGTTGCTCCTTGTTTATGGTTGTCGGTTGTTCATGTTTTTATGTTGTTTTTACTTTTTACAACAACTTTTGTGTATTTGACCTTATTTCTAAAGGGATTTTTCATCTAGGAGGTTTGGTATCTAAAATGCACATCAGCGTTTACATGCTCTTTACAGAATGGAAGTGCTTCTGTTTTTTTTTTTTCATTTATTGAATACAATCTTGAGATTAGGAATATTCAAAGCATACTCTAAATATTTTATCACTGAATGTGAATGATTTAAATTCTGCTGTTAAACGAACCCGTGTGTTAGAGTATTTACATACTAAATCTATTTCCTGTGCCCTAATTCAAGAGACGCATTTAAAACAATCTGACGTGGCACTTTTTCAGAATAAATATTATAAATTAGCGGATTTTTCCTGCGCTCAAAATAAAACTATGGGGGTGCTTATCCTTGTTAACCGAAAGTTAAATTTAACAATTGAACACCTTGGTAGTGATGAGAAGGGTAGATTTGTTTTTTATCCAATGCAAAATATATAATAATAGGTTAGCATTGGTCTCTATTTATGGTCCGAATGAGACAGTTCCTTACACAGATTTCCAAAACATCTGACTGACTGCCCATTAGTGGTGGGTGGTGATTTTAATGCTGTCATAAATCCTGCTTTAGATAAATCTCAATCTGATACAACAGTCAATCCATCCTCTAAATTACTGAATAAATTTATCACAAAGCTCAACTTAATCGATCTTTGGAGAATTCAGAATACTAAAGCTAAAGACTTCACTTTTTTTTCTAATAGACATAAGACTTTCTCTTGGACAGACTACATATTTCTCAGCCCATCTTTAATTTCGTCTAATTCCTCCATCTCTATATTACCAATTGTATTATATGATCATTCTGCTGTGTTCCTCTTTCCGATGTTAAAGCCAAGTCCCCTAGATGGCGCTTTAACATATCATTATTAAGTAATCAGACTTTCATTACTTCACTAAAAGAATATATTAAGGAATTTCTTGAAATCGATATGCCCTCTGATGTGGATCCTCAAATAATGTGGGAATTGACTAAGTGTGCTATACGAGGATTCTGTATACATTTTTCTTCTACTCTTGCCAAAAGCGAAAACTCACCAGTTTACACAATTAGAAAATAAAATCCAATCATTGCAAAACCTACAAAAACAACATTTTACTGAGCGACAGGCTACACAGTTGTCCTCTTTAAAAGAAGAATATGATTTACTTTCACACTCAAAGGCGGAATTTATTTTACAAATATTTTACAAATATTATTTTGAATCAGAGAGAGCTAGTCATTTATTGGCCCTTAGGTGGAAAGAATGCGAGTCTAAGGCATATATTAGCGCAATAAAATCTTCGGATGATCAGGTCACCACGAAACCTGTGGCAATTAATTACATATTTAAAGGTTTTTACATGAATCTGTATAAAGCCAAAACAGATTTTGATGAACCAATTTGTAAGCAGTATTTAGATAAATTGGAACTGCCTCGGATCTCACAGGTGGATAAAGAATCTTTGGAGGCCCCATTAAGTTTGGAGGAGCTTCACGTCTCTCTAAAAAGCCTTCAAAAGGGCAAATCGCTGGGTTTAGATGGTCTTCGCCCTGAATTATATTTCGAAATTTGGGATTTGGAAGGGACACTTATGCTTAATTCATTTAATTTTGCAATTGAACATGGGGTATTTCATAGAGATAAAAAAAACATCACTGATTTCATTACTTCTTAAAAAAGGGAAAGATCCATTAGATTGTTCCAGCTACAGACCGATTTCGCTTATCCCATGTTATCTTAAAATCTATGCTAAAGTTTTTGCTTTTCATATGGAGAAGGTAATTCATAGTCTGATCAAGGAGGACCAAACTGGTTTCATCAAGGGGCGCAATGCATCTGCCAATATGTGTCGACTCCTTCATATTCTTGACTTTGCAGGCTCCCATTGTCACGGCGAATGAGACAAGAGGATTCAGGTGCGGTAAATAACAGTTTATTGACAGAAGTCAAAGAAGTAAATAGTTCACAAGAGGTTCGCTGGTGGGTAGTGCAGGGATCTCAATGGGCAGCCAAGCCGGACGAAGATCATCAGCCGGAGAACGAGAGTGGAACTGGTCAAAACAGCGTGCGGATCCAGGAACACGCGTCAGCCGAACCCAGGGACAAACACAGAGGAACTGACGAAGACAAGACAGGTTAGCGTGCCATAAATAGCCAGAGAGATACGAGCCGCACCTGACTCCAATCAGCTCGTATCTAAGACACACCCACCACTTAAACACACACACACCACAAGCAAGAATGAGATACCGAATCCATGAAACGTGACAGTACCCCTCCTCCTAGGAGCGCCTCTTGGCGCTCTCAGCCAACCTACCCTGTTGATTGTAATCATCAATAAGGGAGTGATCCAATATGTCCCTGGCCGGTACCCAACTTCTCTCCTCCGGCCCGTAACCTTCCCAGTCCACCAAGTACTGGAATCCGCGTCCCCTCCGTCTCGAGTCCAGGATACAGTTTACCGAATAAGTAACACAAGAGACAGGGGAACACGCAGACACAAGACACGAGGCATAACATCCTTCACTCCACGCCGTCACACAGTTCTGTCTCCAGTTGACCGTAGGCCCATGTTGGGTGAGCCAAGGATGACCCAACACTATAGGGGCCAGAGGAGAGTCAGTGATATAAAACTTGATACGTTCGGAGTGATTGCCTGAGGTGACAAGAGTCAGTGTGGGCGTGGAGAAAGTGATGCTGGGCAGCGCTAATCCACAAAGTGCCCTGACAGAAATCTGTCGACCCAGAGGAACTCTGGGGATGTGAAGGTGTTCGGCTAGAGTAGTGTCAATGAAGTTACCTTCAGATCCCGAGTCGATGAGGGTGCTGCACTCGTAGTCCCTGGCTGCCCATTGCAATCTCACCGGGAGGAGAGTACTCGCTGAGGGTTTGTCCAACGAAGCTCCACCCGACAGTAACCTCAGTTCTGCTGTCGGGCTCGATCTTTTACTGGACACTCCATCAGAAAATGTCCTGCGACACCGCAGTAAAGACATAACCCCTGTCTTCTGCGACGATCTCTCTCCTCCCGGGAAAGCCGAGCTCTGCCAATCTGCATGGGCTCGATGTCCGTAGAATGGCTGATCTCATTCCTGGTCTCCAAAGAAAGCTTGGGAACACTCGCAAACGGCTGACTGTGGACACGTCGATTCAGCTGGTGTAAACGTGAATCCACCCGTAGCGTTAACACTACGAGATCCAGCAGACCAATCTCCCTTTGAATGCGATCAGCCAGCCCATGCAGAAAGATGTCCCGCTGCGCCTCCTCGTTCCACCCGCACTCCGCCGCCAGGGTTCGGAACTCGATGGAATAATCAGAAACCGACCGCTCACCCTGGCGGAGATCGGCGAGTCTTCTGGCCGCCTCGCGCCCAGTCACGGCGCGATCGAACACTGCCCTCATCTCGGTAGACAGGTGGTGGAACGAGGAGCAGCACGGATGTCGGTTCTCCCACACCGCCGTACCCCATAGTGCAGCTTTACCGGTCAGGAGTGTTAGAACAAATGCCACCTTCGATGTCTCCGTGGAGAACGTAAATGGTTGGAGGGAAAAGAACATCGAACACTTGGTCAAGAATGCTCTGCACATGTTGGGTTCCCTATCATACCTCTCAGGAGTGGGTAAGCGTGGTTCAAGCTGTGTAGAGTCAGGCGCTGGTCTCAGGGATATCGGCGGCGTGGGTGGCGCAGCGGGTAGTCTCAGCTGTTGTAATTGCGTGGAGAGCTCGGACACCTGCGCTACCAGCTCTTGGACCGCCCGTCCAGTCATCCTGATCTGATCCTCCTGAACGTCCATACGAGAAGTAGTGTTACCCAGGAAGTGTTGAAGATCGGTTGCTTCCGCTGAATCCTGCATGGTCAGTTCCTACTGTCACGGCGAATGAGACAAGAGGATTCAGGTGCGGTAAATAACAGTTTATTGACAGAAGTCAAAGAAGTAAATAGTTCACAAGAGGTTCGCTGGTGGGTAGTGCAGGGATCTCAATGGGCAGCCAAGCCGGACGAAGATCATCAGCCGGAGAACGAGAGTGGAACTGGTCAAAACAGCATGCGGATCCAGGAACACGCGTCAGCCGAACCCAGGAACAAACACAGAGGAACTGACGAAGACAAGACAGGTTAGCGTGCCATAAATAGCCAGAGAGATACGAGCCACACCTGACTCCAATCAGCTCGTATCTAAGACACACCCACCACTTAAACACACACACACACACACACCACAAGCAAGAATGAGATACCGAATCCATGAAACGTGACATCCATCCGACCCCTTGTGCGGTCTTTTCACTTGATGCAGAAAAAGCCTTTGACAGGCTAGAGTGGGCAGTTCTGCAATGTTTCGGCTTCGGTGAACACTTCATTTCTATGATCAAGACATTATACCGCTCATCTGCAGCATCAGTCATAACTGGTAATATTATCCCCTCCCCCCCCATTCCCTTTGCAGCGGGGAACAAGGCAGGGATGTCCGCTTTCCCCCTTATTGTTTTGTCTATCTCTTGAACCCTTAGCACAAGCCATCAGGAAATCTGAAGTATCGATTAAGATTCATAATCATAGTATTTTGTTATATGCTGATGATACTATTCTATATTTAGACCACTTTGATGTTTCAGTCTCTAGTATAATTAAGGAATATGATCATTTTAGTAGCTTATCAGGATATAAAATAAATTGGAACAAATCTGCTTTAATGCCAATTAACAATGTTAAAGTTAATTCTTCTATTCCCTCATTTATCCCAATTAAGGAATCTTTAATCTATTTGGGCATTCCCTCTCTTCAAGGAAGAATCTACACTGTTAAGATGAATTTGTTACCTCGATTTAATTTTTTTTTCTCTATGCTACCACTTTCTCCCCCTCCAGGTTACTTTAAGGAGATCAACTCCGTAATTTCTAAATTTATCTGGAATGATAAATGCCCCAGAATTAAACTTACCACATTACAACATCCTAATAGCGCAGGAGGACTGGCTGTACCAAATTTTGAACTGTATTATTGGTCGTTCCAGCTTAAGGCTCTTCATAATTGGGTTGATCCTCAATCTACAGTTTCTTGGAGAGTGATTGAAGCTGACAAGGTTAAACCAAATAGACTCCAAGATATGTTATTTACTGGCACAGGAAAAAAAGGGGATAATTATAAATTTGGTCCGGTTGTGGCCAACTCTATTAAAATCTGGAAAACGGTGGAATGTCGGATAGGAGGAACCTTCAAATTTTGTAACAGTACACCTTTATGGCACAATTTTAATTTTGTATGTGGAAATCGTCCATTTGTCCAACCCTCTTGGTCCTCTTTAGGTGTAAACACGTGCGGTGATATATATGATAACCGGGGCCTATGTTCATTTCAGACATTAAGAACCAAATTTTGTCTACCAGCATCTGCATATTTTGTCTTTCTTCAATTACGTTCTGCTCTCAAAGCGTATGGAGTTCCTTGGGCATCTCCCATCTCCTCTTATCCTATGCAGGATTGGATTGCACCATCTGTTGGTCGGCCATCTGTTTCTTTAATATATAATAAGATTATTGATTGCATTACAAAACCTCTTTCTATTAAAACTATTTGGAATAGGGAATTATCTGGCCTTAATTTATCTGTTGACTGGGAGAGAGTGTGGTCTAATCTCAGTTTAACATCTAAAAATCTGGCTCATCGTCTTATTCACTTCAAAGTCATTCATAGAGGATACATAACTCCTTACAAAAGATTTAAAATGAAACTACAACCAAATCTCAACTGCCATATATGTAATACTGCATCATCAGGTACTTTTCTGCATAGGTTTTGGGAATGTCCTGTTGTCATCAGTCTATGGACACATGTAAACCTGGTTTTATCATCCTTACTGCAAATTGATTGGTCTGTTAATCCAAGTTTGTGTCTTCTTAATGATGATTCTGGTCTCTGTATAAGTTCAATGCAAAAGAGAATGTTGTTTGCTGGTTTTACAGCTGCGAAGAAGACAATAATACAAAACTGGTTTACACCGCACGTGTGGAAAAACATATTGGATCCGTAGCCTCCTGCAAATAGTGACTTGTGAATGTACAACAGCACGAATCAATGGGGCCAAGCCTTCTACCATTGATGCTTGGCAGTGCTTTCTCTTTGATATACGTGACTGTACAAAGGAGGGACTTTTGTGTTTTTCTTGTCCTTCCCTCTCTCCCTCCCTTTGACTGGACTTTGAGATATTGAGTATGTGTCTGTTGTTTTTTTATTTTATTTTATTTTATTTTATTTTGGATGTTATGTATGAAAAATAAAAAATGTTGATAACAAAAAAAAAAAAATGTTATGGTGACATCACTTCTAGCACATTATGGTATATGTGTCCTTTTTATTTAGTGATGAGTGTGTCAAGAGATCACAGGTGGTGCTGCTTCTATTTCTTCTCTCTGGACACTTTAACATAAGAATATTTTCTTATGTTAAGGTGATTATAAGGTGATTAAACAGCAGAGTAGAAGAGTATTGCCTATAGAGAGAAATCTGTGTGAAATGTTTAGGGCATTTAGGCTACTTATTTAATTATTTATTTCTCTTGCTGTTTTCTGTGACTAGCTCAGTGAATTGGTCTCTCTCTCCCCAAAGAATGTCAGCTCCTCTGATCATAGACAGGTGTTCTAATTGTACTTGACAGCCTGTCATGATGTATTTGTGTCTTTGTATGAAGCAGCAAATATTATAACACAGAATGAATACGTGTTTGCAGCCATAACACAATGCTTGTCATCATGCTTTGATGGAACACTCCGTTGAACAGCCGGAAAGCTCGCTATGATTTTGTCACTCGCAAGAAAACACATTTTGTACCCTTAAAAAAAAAAAAAACATTTTATATATATATATATATATATAAGGAAGAGTGCAGTTTGCCTTGTGTCCTTAAATACATTTTAGGAAATAAGATAAAACAAATTTCCTTTCATGTTTTAAATATTTATGTAGGTGCGATTCAAAGTTGAGTTAAACCCAGGAAAGGAAAATCTCAACTGAGATCTCTTCAATATTGCAATTGCTTTCCTAAACAGCAGTGCGATTAAATGAGAGAGCAAATGAAGACTTTTGCTGATGTGTTCTGCATCTCCTTTAATAATGTTGAAATTATGCTCAGATCTGAAGATATATCAAAGTTTCAGTATGAATTTTCTTGCCTGGTTCTAAAACTAAATGATCCTAGTCACTATCCACATTCATTTTGTAGCTCTGGACTTTATGTTAAAAATACTTCTTTGTCTATTTTTTGGAGGGATACTCCACCCCAAAATGAAAATGTTGTCATTAATCACTTACCCCCATGTCCTTCCAAACTGATGACCAGTGATTAATGACAAAATTTAAATTTTGGGGTGGAGTATCCCTTTAAGTCTCCTAAAGAATGTTGAGAGACAAAGTTGTTACTGAAATAGAAAAATAAAAGAGCAATTGCTGATCAGTAACATTTTCACAGCAATTTGCCATAATCAGCTATCAGCATTCAAACAGAAGGATGAGAAAATCCATATTTAATAAGAGTGGATCACACAACAAATACAGCTGATGAGGGTTATGAAAATGTGCCAGTTTGAAAACAACAACAACAAAGAACTCTAACAGTCGAATGACTGTTATGTAATAGAGTTTTTGTTTACAATTTCTGAAATAGCGGTTCATTTTCTTGATTGAAATCTCTTATATGTAAACTACATAATCTATTCAGAGAATGGTGTATTTGCACAAGGGACACACACATGCATGTACTTTCAGAACTGATCTCAAAACAAAACAAGTTGGAGATAAAAAATGATATCCACTAAGTGTTTAAAATAAAGAGAGAAGAGCCAAAATGCAAGCAAATTATTTAAATGGATTTCTAAAATAAGTATTTATCAAATTAATCAATAATACTTAGTCAATCATAACTCAAAAGGATAAAACGACTCCCTATACTTTCTTAGTTAGACATTAACCCAAATGGGCCTGTCTTCATTAATTTTAAATATAATTTGAAGATGTGAACTTTGAAACAATTAATAAAAAAGGTTGTCATTTCTATCCAATGTGGCTTCCAGGAGCAATGGTATTATCATATGTTTCAGTTGTTATGAGGCTGGAACCAGTAGTGATAGATTTGTTTTGCTTTTGTTGAAAAACAGATTAAGATAGTTTTAACATATCTTTTTCTTCAAGAGATAATCATTCTTTGAGTGATTATTTTATTCACTGAATCTTCAACTTTTTTAAACTTCTCTCTTTTCTGACCAATTTTTGGGTGACATCTGCTCGCTCTGTGTGCGGTAGACAGAAGGACACATCAGGGATCGTATTAATATTTAATATCTGATTTGAGGTCAGCGCGGCTCTCTCTGAGGATGAGAGTGGAGAGCGCTGCCGCTGTCACACATCTGTCAGAAGTCTGTGCCGTCAGGGCGGCTGTCAGTCGGGCTGAGTGTACACTGCTGTGACCAGCTGGACTCCACCCTCAACCCGCATCCATCACAACACCAGACAAATTACACAAAATAAACACTAATCATTACTTGTAGGAAAAGTATTCGGTAACACTTATATTGCCATTAATTCATTTGCAATCATTGCATAATGCATAACAGATGAGTCAGTCCTCACTGTTCATAGTCTTAATCATTCATGCTTACAGTGCCTTGCGAAAGTATTCATACCCCTTCATTTTTTTTCACATTTTGTCCTGTTGCAGCCTTATGTTAAACTGCTTTAAATTACCTTTTTTCCCCCCACATTAATCTACACTCCATACACCATAGTGGTAAAGCAACAACAACAACAAAAATATAACCCACTGGTTATCTTTGCAAATTTATTAAAAATAAAAAACTTAAGTGATTCCATTGCATAAGTATTCATACCCTTATCTGGGACAGTTGAAATTTAGCTCAGATGCATTCATATTGCTTGTAGATGTTACTACACTTCGAGTGGAGTTAACCTGAGGCAAATTCAATTGAGTGGATCTGGAAAGGCACACGTGTCTTAATAAAAGGTCTAACAGCTGATAATGCATATCAGAGCAAAAACCAAGCCCTGAGGTCAAAAGAACTGGTTGTAGTGCTCAGAAACAGGTTTGTGTCAAGCCACACATCTGGGGAAGAGTTCAGAAAAAAAAAAAACTGCTTCATTGATGGGTCACAGACGTATTTAGTCTCTGTTACCCTTAATGGAAGAAGTTTGAAACAACCAGGAATCTTCCTAGAGCTGGCCTCCTGGCCAAACTGAGCAGTTAATAGAGCAGGGCTTTGGTTAGTGTGGTGACCAGTCCAGAGCATTCAGAACCTCAGACTGGGCAGAAGGTTCACCTTCCAACAGGACAATGACCTTAAGCACACAGCAAGATTGGCTTATAGACAACTCTGTGAATGTCCTTGAGCCTGAGCTTGAACCCAATCAAATATTTCTGGAAAAAGCGCGACTTATGGGGGGTTCTACAGAAAATGGAGGCACCGCTGGGATAAGGGTTTCTGATTAGTCGTTTTAGAGGTGTGTCCATTGTAAGGGTAGAATGACAGAGAGATTAGAGCTAGTAGCTGAGCTTAAAGGATGGTGCCCTGACGAGGGTCTAGATGAGGCTCACTCGTTTATGGTTATGGTACCTGAGGATGTTGAAATCGCTCAGATTGAGAATACATTAGAGGTAAGGTCATAGGAGGAATACGAGGAATCGAGGAAAAAGGTTAATCCCTTCGTACAGTGTGTTCAAGCAAAACTGGAAATATATTGAAACAAGCTGAGATTCAGAGTCTAAAGGCTGAAGTGAAAGAGCTTAAGACTATGGTTGCCTCTGTCGTAAGGAAACCTACCCCTGTAGCACAGAAGTGTGTTAAAGAAAAGCCTGTAACGGTTACGGTCAGACTTCTCTTGATTCCGAACTGATAGCCTTAAAGAAACAAGTGAAAAAGTTACAACAGAAAGTTAGTAACAGAGGGACTGCATCTGATGTCACAGTTTCAAAAGTGTCATCCACGAAACCACAACCTCAAAATCCCTCAGAGGAACAGTTCTGCTATCAGTGTGGGGAAAATGGGCATTTTGCCAATAAGTGTCCAAACCTAGAGAACCTCAGCAAAGAGATTACAAGACTGATTCACTCTTTGAAACTCAGTAGGAGACAGCAGCAGACAGGTAGTAATGCTAACACAAACTACTCTGTGAAGAGAAGTCTGGTGAAAACAGATAATTCTGCTGTTATCCCAGAAGGGTTAGTGGGTCCCCCTAGCCTGATTCCACTGAAGGTTAACAGACACCCCAGCAAACCATTGCTCGATAGTGGTTCCCAGGTAAACATTATTTTTGAACAGTGGTATGAGGAACATTTGTTGGATGTCCCGATACAACCTGTGTCAGGTCTAGCCTTATGAGGGCTGAGTGAGTCGCATGTCAGTTACGCTTATCGGGGTTATGTGGTTATAGACCTAGAATACTCTGAGGAAGTGATTGGTAGTAACCAAACTGTGACTGTTCTTGCTTTGATTTGTCAGAGTGTTAACCTTTTCAGTGGTGAGTTTAAAATATTCCAGCGGTCCCCCCACAGTGAGTTTTTTTTAGGCGACCGTTATTTTAGAACGTTTCCCCTTAATGTTTCCATGGTGACACGTCATGATTGTCACGTGACACACCATGGCCACAATAACACTGTATGACACTGTATGGATCACTTTTATTTCGTTTTTCCTTTTTTATTCAAAATATTCATAAACTTGCTTACCATATAATCAACTATCTGTTATTCCGATTCACAAATATGTGCAAATGAGTGTGTTTTATGTTTAAAAACAGTTCTAAATGATCTTGATTGTGATCTGTAATGTGAGATGGGCGCCGCCATGTTTGTTCACGCTGCAGTTCAGAGTCCTGTCAGTAGGATTTACATCACGTAAATTCATCAATTTCTCGCGAAATACATGCAAGTAAGTGGCGGGTGAAATGGGAGAAGAATAGAGAGAACTTTACAGTTATTTACACTATGTGTATTTGATATTAATAAAACACGTCTGAAAATTATATTTGAATGGATTGTTATTGGTGCTTCCATAAACATCTGAGTGTATTTTACGAACTCTAAATGTATTGTTTTACTAGTACTTATGTGTATTTAAATGTCTAAAGCATACAATAAACATTATGTGGTTAAAAACACTGCATGGGTGCGATTATATGACAAGTGCATTGGCATCTCAGTTTCAGAGAACGCGCGAAAACGCAGTTTGAATTTGGCAGTTGTGCGACATCACCGAACATTCTAAATCCCATATGTGGGACCGTACTCCCAGTGGCACGGAAATGAAAATCCCATATGTGGGACCATACCGCTCAAAAGGTTAAGAATGCAGATCAATCACCAATTATTTTGGGGACAAATGCTAGTCACATCAGACGCTTAGTGCAGCAATGTTGTGAGAGGTGTCAGTCTTGCACAGACATTGGGCATTAAGGTAGAGCTGAAACAAAATGTTGATAAAGAAATACTGATGGTGGATTCTTCCATTGAGTCTCCATTACCTGGCGGAGTATTTCTTCAGCCAATGGCCATGCCAGCACAAGTAGTGGACTGTGACAGTTTCCAGGTCCTGATCAAGAATGAGTCCACTAAACAAGAATCTATCTAGACAGGAACAGTGGTTGGACATGTGTATCTGGCAGACTCTGTTTGTACTTTATCCCCTTCGGACAAAGCTGCATTTGATCCAAATTTGATTGATTTTGGAGAGTCCCCGGTATCTGAAGAGTGGAAAGTTAGGCTTAGGCAGAAGCTAGCCGACCGAGGCCAACACTAGGCCTGTTGCGATAATTAAATAACCGTCTAATCGCGATTATTTGATCTAACCTGTCTGAAACTACTGCGATTATTGTGCTTTTTATACGGCACAAGGGGGAGTCATACACCAAAATAAACAGAAGAGCTTGCTCAGAGTGCTTGATCATCTTGGAGAGGTGGGGTTGAAGCTCTCACCAGGTAAGTGTCTTTTGTGGCTACTAACTTCGTTTTATCGGAAACTACTCTGCAATAGTGAGGCCTTTGACCGACCCCACTAAAGGATACACACCGACCCACAAGAGTAAGAAATGTGCCAAGACTGAGCCGTACCTCAAAGATTCTGAACCATTCAGCAAGAGATGGGATCAGTCTTGTACAGACGCATTCTATCAAATTATTGATTGTCTTACACACGCCCCAGTTCTGGCATTCGCCGATCTGCAATAGCCATACCTATTACATGTTGATGCAAGTCAAAGGGGACTTGGTGCAGTTTTATATCAAGAGCACCCTGAGGGCATGAGACCAGTTGCATTTGTCAGCAGAAAACTGAAACCATCAAGAGAAAAATTCCTCCATCCACCAATTGGAATTTTTGTCTCTGAAATGGGCGGTTGTTGATAAGTTTCATGATTACCTTTATGGGGTAAAGTTCACTGTTCGTACAGACAACAACCCGCTTACATATGTCTTGTCGACAGCCAAGCTCAGTACAGTTGGTCACCGATGACTTGCTGCGTTATCTTCTTATGAATTTGATATACAGTATCATCATGGCAAATGCAACATGGACGCTGACCTGCTATTCCTGATGAAGAAGACAAATCTGAATGGTTTACTATACCTGAGTCAGGTGTAAAATCTGCTTGTTGGAGAGTTGACGTAGTCTATGAGTTTAGTTCCCCTTGGTATGTAGATTTGTTTGGAGCATCCCCAGATTGCATCCCCGATCTCTATGCCTTCCCAACTCAGTTGGAGTTGATGCCCCTATAACAACTGACAAAACAAGACATTAAACAAGCACAAGAAATAGTAGGACCAACTATTCAGGCAGTGAAACAAGGGAAATGGCCTGTAGGCATTATATTTAGGGGAGAATTGTCCATCATGAAGCGTGAGATGAGTAAGTTGACATTAAAAGATGGTCTACTCTACAGAGCTAGAAATCATCTGGTGAGAATGACTTTCAGTTGGTTCTTCCAAGCGAATTTCATAGCATGGTGCTAAAAGCAAGGCATGATGATTTCGGACACCTGGGGGTCGACAGAACTCTGGATATGATCAGAAACAGATTATTCTGGCCTAAAATGTCAGAAGAGGTTGAAAGATATGATTAAGAACTATACTCTCATTCCGGCGTAATAATCAAGAAACTTTGCTGCCGTAACATCGCCGCGGCAGGCGCAGTGATATTACGCAGCGCCTGAAAGTAGTCCCCAGCTATATTATAACTAGTTACCTAGCTGGGGACTACTTTCAGGCGCTGCGTAATATCACTGCGCCTGCCGCGGCCATGTTACGGCAGCAAAGTTCCTTGATTATTACGCCGGAATGAGAGTATAGTTCCTAGCCAAATCGGACTAGAAAATCGCAACTTTTCATTTTCCGCCGGTCTTAGTACACGATATAACTACAGAAGAGTCGAGTTTTAAATAGGAAAACTATCGAAACTCTTTGGTCATTTTTGAACGCGATGCTACTGGTCTAATCAGATTCAATGATCTATGCTAAGCTATGCTAAAAGTGCTATCGCCAGACCCGGAGATCGGCTGAATGGATTCAAAAACGGTAAAACTCAACTTATTAACTCTGAGGGAGTTGGAGAATGAGCCTATTTCCAAAAAAAGTGGAGTGTTCCTTTAAATAGCCTACCTTATAGGGTTATTATGATAGCCAAAAAAGTCCTGAGCGAGATCAAGCTTTGATTTCTGTAAAACAAACCATCACTTTAATTAAATATTTTTTCCCCACTAATAAAAACATTTTATCATTAGCTAGCTCCACACTGGAGAGCTGCTTTATTTCAGAAAATCAAGTTGTAATTCTAACTGAAAGCGACACTGACTCTGGGTTTTCATGTTTAATACCGTAAAGCTGCTTGATTTAAGGCTATCTATTGCATAAAGTACTATATCAATAAACATGATGTGACCGGACTTTACTTGAGTACTTAACTGCAGAGCTCATGCAAACATCCACATCGTTGTAATCACATGCATGTTTAACTGCTGTTTTCACACTGCTGTCAGTTTTTGTTGTGTTTATTTTGCTACTGAGAGGAAAGCGAGCAATATATATTTACATATTCTTCAAACACCGCTCAGGTTCGGGTGTGTCTTCTCTTGAATTGCATCCAGGAGGGCTGAATTACATTCTTGCACTACAGCGCCACACTGGTCGAACAGCAGTATTGCAGGCTCTTGCATTAGGTCATGTGAGATCAAACGATTACTTGACAACAAAAATATTTGTCGACAATTTTTTATTGTCGATAATGTCGACTAATCGTTTCAGCCCTACTCTGATTGGTTAGCTGGCTCAGTGTGTTGTGATTCACTAAACTGCCGAGCGTGCGTCTAAATGTCCCGCCCCTCAACTCAGCTGCATGTGCTCCGGTTGTATTGTAAACAATGGTCTTCTATATTGCTTATCAATTTGAGCCCGATTGAGACGCAGAGGTTATTAGTGAAGAGGATCGTGCAGAACCTGTGCAAGCACGGCTCTTAATGGTGTGTTTGTTTGTTGTCTCATACTTTTAGATAGCTGTTATTATGCTACTGCTTATGTTAGCTTTTAATACGGCTTTATTCTGCTATTTATAAAGCTTTAATACAGTACTGCAACCGCACACTGTATTAAAGTTTCTCATGTTTCACACATGTATAACGTTTCTCATTGCTATGTGAAAATGCATAATTGGAACAGTTTGTTGGAGCTGCATCTGACAATCTGAATGAGAGAGAGATGCAGAGCAGGGGGACGCAAGGAACAGTATTAAGAACGGCTGCTTTAGAACATTGATTTTGAAACTTGTGAATCCATTAGAATCATTAGAAGACATAATCGCTATTCATATATGAATAGATTTTTACGTACACCCCTAGTTTTCTCTTCCTCTTCTAAGCAGCACAGCAAGGCCTCACCCTCTTTCTTACATGTTCCCGAGGGCGGGGTTAATCTGGGTCCATGACTTATCAGACACGGGAAGTAGTTTGTTGTAGTCCCTTACCAGCCGTTTTTGTAGGCATTAAACTTCCAGAATTTTAAAAGACTCTCCCTGTGTCCCAATGTGCATACAGAGCGAACAGATGAACTATCTGTCCTAAATAGTATTGAAAATTACTTATATCACATAGAATTTAGAATGGATAGTATGCACATTGGGATGCAGGTGATATCTCTGTTTGCATTGAACTTTCAGCACTGCAACTTTGCAGATATTGTTTATGCTCAAGCAGCAACATTACACACTAACTAACGTTAAAAAAGTGAAATTGCAATCAACCACCCCTTTAAATTAGTTTATTTTCATATTGTACATATTGTAAATATATTTTTGCATATTTTTCCAGTTCTGTAAAAGAAATATTCATTGTTATTGTCGCTTGACATGTAAAATGTTTATTTCGCCGGGTGTATTGTGGAGGTGCCGAAGAAGAAGGACTAGCCTGACTATGTCAGACTTTGTACTTCCGCTCAATTTCATTTCGCTTCTGTACTCAGTCTGATATAGCAGACCATCTCCCAGTTTATCTCCGGCTCCACAGCAGCCGGGCCAATCAACGAACAGAGGGCGGGGTGAGAGCCGTGACGTAGACGCTAAGCACCGAATTTAAGATTGTAGTTTAGGTGAGGGAAATCTAAAATGACAGCGGACATGGAGACACGGGATGCTGTTCACTCTGTTGTGGAGAATATTCCCCGGACTTTCCAACTGAATCCAGAACAAGAAGAGTATTTGGTTCATATTTTGAATGGAGGTGATGTTGTGGCCCTACTCCCAATAGGTTTTGGGAAAAGTTTAATTTATCAACTGTTACCTGTCACGGGCCAGGGTGCCTCCCTGGCTCCCTCTGCTGTCTGTGTTGTCATGTCCTTTTCGGCAGCTCGTGACAGGTGCAATCAGCGCTGATCTGGCGGTGGGGCTGTGCATGTCACGAGCTGCTTCTATTCCTCCTGTTGCTCATTACCCTTTCCTTTATATTTCTCTTCTGACTAGTTCCTGTTGTTAGTAGATTGTTTTGTGTTCTGTGTTTTGGTGTTCACTCACGTCTATCTGTTTGCACCCCAGGACGCATAGAGAGAAGGACTGCCACTCTCTGCCTCACTCCACTCCTTAGTGGGTGTTCCTGTGCGAGCGCTGGGTCTTAGGCAGTGATCCGCTCGTTGGGTCCGCATCTCACTGCCGACCGTAGCTGGATTACCCCAGAGACTTGCTCGCTGAGTTTTGTTTCAGTTTTATTTGTTTTGTTCACCTTTGAGAAATAAACATTGTGCTTGTATCTCTCCTCTGCCTTTGAGTCCTCTGTTCTCCTCGTGCCGTCACAGAATCTACTAACCACATTATGGACACAGCAGAGGAGGATGAGATGCGCCTAGCCCTTATGCAGCAGGGCGTTCTTCTGGGTCGTCATCAGGAGGAGATTGCGGCTTCCCGCAGCGCTTACTCTGAGATCTCTCTCCAGCTCAACCAGCTGGTTGAACGGTTTGATCAGCTGCACACCAGCCCTCCCGCGGCTCCTACGTCAACCCCTCCTCCTGATCCCGATGGAACGAGTAACCGTCGCTCTGAACCACGGCTCAATCCTCCTGCCCCTTACTCGGGTGAGCCTAACACGTGTCGCTCCTTTTTGTCCCAATGCTCTCTAATTTTCTCGCTGCAGCCGTCCTGTTTTCCTACAGAGCGGTCTAAAGTAGCTTTCACCATCATGCTCTTGGTGGGGCAAGCGAGAGAATGGGGAACGGCCATGTGGGATAACGAGCGGAGCTGCTGTTCCTCCTTTGAGAGTTTCTCGGAGGAGCTGTGCAAGGTGTTTGATCGCTCAGTTTTAGGAACGGAGGCGGCACGAGCCCTGGCGCTGCTACGGCAGAGAGAGGGGTCTGTTTCCAGTTACTCGATCGAGTTTTGTACGCTCGCGGCGTCCTGTGGCTGGAACGACAAGGCTCTTTGGGATCACTTTCTCCACGGTCTGGCCGAGCATATCAAGGATGAGATCTATTCCCTTGAATTACCCTCGAGCCTGGATGGGCTCATCGACCTCGCCATCCGAGTGGAGAACCGGATTTTCCTCCGTTCTCGTCATCGGAGGAGTGTGTTCTTCCCCGAGCTCGTCACTAGAGCCGCGTCAGGAGCGGCGAGTGACACGCCTCCCCAACATCTCGTTGTTTCCGAGGAGGAGCCAATGCAGGTCGGGAGAGCACGGTTGACCCTAAGAGAGCGGCGTTATCGCCTGGACAACCAACTGTGTCTCTACTGCGGGGAGGGAGGTCACGTGGCAGCGTCGTGCCCGGCAGTGAGGCGGCGCTCACCGCTCAAGGGAGCACGAACGGTGAGTGTTACTAGTACTCAACTGCCCTCTGGTGGTCGCTGTGAGTTCCAAGCCTCGTTACTGTTCAATGGAGTTGTTCATCAGGTTTTGACTCTGATTGACTCTGGAGCGGAGGGCAATTTCATGGATTCTGGGCTGGCCACACGCTTGGGACTTCCATCTGTTGCCCTGGCTGAGCCTATATCAGCTAGAACACTTTGTGGCACCCTTCTCACCAGGATTACTCATGCCACTAAGTTTGTCACACTCACACTTTCTGGCAATCATGTTGAGGAGATTCGTTTCCTCCTTATCTATTCACCCACCACTCCTGTGGTTTTAGGACACACCTGGCTGGTTAAGCACAACCCCCATATTGACTGGGCTCTTAACTCCGTGTTGGCTTGGAGCCCTTTTTGTTTAGCTCAATGTTTGGGTGCTGCATTTTCCCCTATAATGTCTTGTTCTGGGTTGCAGGAGGAGCCGGTGAACCTGGCGGATGTACCGGAGGCTTACCATGACTTGAGAGCGGTTTTCAGTAAGTCCCGAGCTTCATCTCTGCCTCCGCACCGCCCGTACGACTGTGCGATAGACCTGTTGCCTGGCGCTTCTCCGCCCAAGGGGCGCCTTTACTCTCTGTCCAGGCCTGAGAGGGAGGCCATGGAGAGATACATTCACGATTCTCAGGTAGCAGGCATTATTCGACCCTCTTCCTCTCCGGCTGGGGCGGGGTTCTTCTTTGTGGGGAAGAAGGATGGTTCGCTGTGCCCCTGCATAGACTATCGGGGGTTGAATGACATCACGGTGAAGAATCGTTATCCTTTGCCATTGATGTCATCCGCCTTTGAGCTCTTGCAGGGGGCAACCATCTTTACGAAGTTGGACCTCCGCAACGCTTATCACTTAGTTCGGATTAGAGAGGGGGACGAATGGAAGACCGCCTTTAACACCCCTACGGGGCATTTTGAGTATTTGGTCATGCCGTTTGGGCTTTCTAACTCCCCGGCGGTCTTCCAGGCACTCGTCAATGACGTGCTCCGAGACATGGTCGACCGGTTTGTTTTTGTTTACCTCGACGATATCCTGATCTTCTCCCAGAACGAGCGCGATCATGTCCAGCATGTCAGGCGAGTGCTCCAGCGGCTGCTTGAGAATCGTTTATTTGCCAAGGTGGAGAAGTGCGAGTTTCACGCACAGTCGGTTCCGTTCCTGGGATTTATCCTCTCTCCCGAGGGTATCCGTATGGATCCTGCCAAAGTGAAAGCAGTTGCTGATTGGCCCACCCCAGATAGTCGCAGGGCGGTCCAGCGATTTCTGGGGTTTGCCAATTTTTACAGGCGGTTCATTCGGAATTTTAGTCAGGTCGCTCTTCCTCTGACGAATCTCACCTCCACTAGGACACGTTACAGTTGGTCATCACAGGCTCAGACTGCATTCGAAGGTCTTAAGAGTCGCTTTATTTCGGCTCCTATTTTAACTACACCAGACCCGTCTCGTCAGTTCATTGTGGAGGTGGATGCCTCAGAGGTGGGAGTTGGGGCTATTTTATCCCAAAGATCACCCTCGGATGAGAGAATACATCCCTGCGCCTTCTTTTCTCATCGTTTAACCCCCCCGGAACGGAATTACAACATCGGGAATAGGGAGTTACTTGCTGTCAAGCTAGCCCTGGAGGAGTGGCGTCACTGGTTAGAGGGCACGGGGGTTCCTTTTATCGTTTGGACTGACCACAAGAACCTCGAATACATCCGCACCGCCAAGAGACTAAATTCTCGGCAGGCTCGCTGGGCATTGTTTTTCGGGCGGTTTAGGTTTACCATCTCTTACCGCCCGGGGTCCAAGAATGGTAAACCCGATGCGTTGTCACGGATCTTTGAAACCGAGGCTACTCCCACCCTCCCTGTGCCCATTCTGTCATCTGGTGGCAGCGGTCACCTGGGGGGTGGAGTCCAAGGTCCGCACGGCGTTACGCGGCACTGCTATTCCCGCGGGATGCCCAGAGGGTCTGTTGTTTGTGCCCGAGTCAGTCCGAACTAGCGTTCTACAGTGGGGCCACTCGTCTGAACTAGCTTGCCACCCAGGAGCGACTCGTACCTGCATGTTGATCAAGCAGCGGTTCTGGTGGCCGTCCGTGGCGCGGGATGTCCGTTTGTTCGTGTCGGCCTGTCCGGTTTGCGCTGCGGGGAAGGGCTCCAATCGACCCCCAGCAGGGCTACTCCAGCCACTGTCGGTCCCTTCGTGGCCCTGGTCACACATAGCGATGGACTTCGTCACTGGCCTACCCCCGTCTAGTGGCATGACGGTAGTCCTCACTGTGGTGGACAGGTTCTCTAAGGCGGCTCATTTTATTTCCCTCCCCAAATTACCTTCAGCGAGGGAGACAGCGACTGTTGTCTTGGATCACGTTTTCCGTATTCATGGCCTCCCGGTGAACGTGGTTTCTGACAGGGGTCCCCAGTTTGTATCTAGGTTTTGGACAGAGTTCTGTCGACAGCTGGGGGCGACTGCGAGCTTATCCTCAGGTTATCACCTGCAGACTAACGGGCAGGCCGAGCGTGCTAACCAGGACTTGGAGAGGGTTCTGCGCTGTGTGGCATCTGCCGAACCGTCGTCTTGGAGTTCCAGATTAACCATGGTAGAGTACGCACATAACTCCCTTCCAGTCTCGTCTACGGGTTTGTCTCCCTTCCAGTGCTGTTTAGGCTACCAGCCACCATTATTCCCCTCCCAAGAGTCCGACGCTGTTGTTCCGTCCGCGCATGCGTTTATTCAGAGATGCCTCCGTACTTGGAGGATCGCCAGAGAAGCCCTCACCCGGACTGGCGAGAGGAACAAGGTGTCGGCGGACCGTCACCGTACTAAGCCCCCACTTTACGTGTGCGGTCAGAAGGTCTGGTTGTCTTCTCAGGACCTCCACTTCAGACTCCCCTCACGTAAACTGGGACCCAAATTCGTTGGACCGTTCATCATTTCTAAGGTGCTCAGTCCGGTGTCGGTGCGACTCAAATTAACCCCCCCTTTTAAGAAGATTCACCCGGTTTTTCACGTATCTAAGATTAAGCCCGTTATTCGCTCCCCCCTTCAGCCGCAGACCTCTGCCCCCCCACCTCCTAGACTCATCGAGGGGTCGCCTGCTTATATGGTACGACGGCTAATCGATGTGAGGCGTAGGGGTAGAGGTCACCAATACCTGGTAGACTGGGAGGGTTATGGTCCGGAGGAGAGATGCTGGGTTCCAGCTCGCGACATTCTGGATCGCGCTCTCATCGACCAGTTCCATCGGCGTCATGGTGAGTCCTCCGGGGACGCCAGGAGGCGTCCCTGAGGGGAGGGGTACTGTCACGGGCCAGGGTGCCTCCCTGGCTCCCTCTGCTGTCTGTGTTGTCATGTCCTTTTCGGCAGCTCGTGACAGGTGCAATCAGCGCTGATCTGGCGGTGGAGCTGCGCATGTCACGAGCTGCTTCTATTCCACCTGTTGCTCATTACCCTTTCCTTTATATTTCTCTTCTGACTAGTTCCTGTTGTTAGTAGATTGTTTTGTGTTCTGTGTTTTGGTGTTCACTCACGTCTATCTGTTTGCACCCCAGGACGCATAGAGAGAAGGACTGCCACTCTCTGCCTCACTCCACTCTTTAGTGGGTGTTCCTGTGCGAGCGCTGGGTCTTAGGCAGTGATCCGCTCGTTGGGTCCGCATATCACTGCCGACCGTAGCTGGATTACCCCAGAGACTTGCTCGCTGAGTTTTGTTTCAGTTTTATTTGTTTTGTTCACCTTTGGGAAATAAACATTGTGCTTGTATCTCTCCTCTGCCTTTGAGTCCTCTGTTCTCCTCGTGCCGTCACATTACCGATCGTCAGCAAGAAACTGGGGAGGCCAAAGTTCGGCAAGGCGATAATTGTGGATGTGTAGATTTACTTCACATAATCTGCAAAAGTCGTTCACAGCCATCTTCACTCCGGTATTTCACTCGATGGTTTTGTGTTCGCCGCATACCAGTTTTTACAGCGGAAGTTTGAGGTGGCTGAGCTGGCAAATAACATACATCATAACCAACCGTTATGTGATTGGCTTATGGGTACACCAATGATTTTAAACTTCAGACAAGTGCCCACCCACGAGAAAGTAAACGCTTGTCAATTATGGCCTTCCAGACTCTGTCTACGAAGCAAAGCGAAGTAGCAGAGTTTGGTATTACCAGGCTAGGAGATGACGTCAGACTGGGGGAAAAAAAGGCAGTTCACAGAGAGCGCGAGGAATAGAGACATTAATATAACATATTTCTGGGTTGACATCTGATAGATTGGGGTGACTAATCCTTAAGAGCTATCAGATTATATCTCAATTCTGACTTGTGCTTTGACTAAAGGCTCAATTCGGTTGATTTACGGACAGTTTAGACTTTGGAGTCTCACACTGGCCTCTAGCCGCTAGCGCGAGTGCTGTGCGGGATGAGAGACTGTACACGTTCTTTGACTAAACAGACTGGAAGTACAGTCTGGGCTGTACGTCTGGATAAAGTGCTGCACCTAGACTTACAGTCAGGTCCATACACATTGGGACATTGACACAATTCTAACATTTTTGGCTCTATACACCACCACAATGGATTTCAAATGAAACAAACAAGATGTGCTTTAACTGCAGACTGTCAGCTTTAATTTGATGGTATTTACATCCAAATCAGGTGAACGGTGTAGGAATTACAACAGTTTGCATATGTGCCCCCCACTTGTTAAGGGACCAAAAGTAATGGGACAATTGGCTTCTCAGCTGTTCCATGGCCAGGTGTGTGTTATTCCCTCATTATCCCAATTATAATGAGCAGATAAAAGGTCCAGACTTCATTTCAAGTGTGCTATTTGCATTTGGAATCTGTTGCTGTCAACTGTCAAGATGAGATCCAAAGAGCTGTCACTATCAGTGAAGCAAGCCATCATTAGGCTGAAAAAAAAAAAAAACATCAGCGAGATAGCAACAACATTAGGCGTGGCCAAAACAACTGTTTGGAAAATTCTTAAAAAGAAGGAATGCACCGGTCAGCTCAGCAACACCAAGAGACCCGGAAGACCAAAGGAAACAACTGTGGTGGATGACCGAAGAATTCTTTCCCTGGTGAAGAAAACACCCTTCACAACAGTTGGCCAGATCAAGAACACTCTTCAGGAGGTAGGTGTATGTGTGTCAAAGTCAACAATCAAGAGAAGACTTCACCAGAGTGAATACAGTGGGTTCACCACAAGATGTAAACCATTGGTGAGGAAGGCCAGATTAGAGTTTGCCAAACGACATCTAAAAAAGCCTTTACAGTTCTGGAACAACATCCTATGGACAGATCAACTTGTACCAGAGTGATGGGAAGAGAAGAGTATGGAGAAGGAAAGGAACTGCTCATGATCCTAAGCATACCACCTCATCAGTGAAGATGGTGGTGCTGTCACTATCAGTCCATCACAGTGCAGATGGACAATGACCCAAAGCATACTGCAAAAGCAACCAAAGAGTTTTTGAAGGGAAAGAAGTGGACTGTTATGCAATGGCCAAGTCAATCACCTGACCTGAATCCGATTGAGCATGCATTTCACTTGAAAATGCCCCAAGAATAAGCAGAAACTGAAGATGGTTGCAGTAGAGGCCTGGCAGAGCATCACCAGGGATGAAACCCAGCGTCTGGTGATGTCTATGCGTTCCAGACTTCAGGCTGTAATTGACTGCAAAGGATTTGCAACCAAGTATTAAAAAGTGAAAGTTTGATTCATGATTTATTATTCTGTCCCATTACTTTTGGTCCGTTAACAAGTGGGAGTCACATATGCAAACTGTTGTAATTCCTACACGGTTCACCTGATTTAATGTAAATACCCTCAAGTTAAAACTGACAGTCTGCAGTTAAAGCACATCTTGTTCGTTTCATTTCAAATCCATTGTGGTGGTGTATAGAGCCAAAAATGTTAGAATTGTGTCGATGTCCCAATATTTATGGACCTGACTGTATTTTATTTTGCTCTTAGGAGTGAAGTAGCCATGAGTTTAGGCTACTACGAACCCAAGCGTCGATTCTGGCCTGCAACAAGAACTGTTTAATTTGATTTCTGCCTGCTGTTAGTTTATTTAGGATTAGAAAAAAAGTTAAAATGTCAATTTTCTTTTGTTTATCTTCCAATTCATATCTTTGTGTTTAATATTCTATTTTATATTCAGTAAAGTATTTTTCTATTTGCTTTAATTGTTGCTTATTCTGTTATTTTATTTCCCTTTATTACTGCAAGTTTATTTGAGAACACCAGCAAACAGATCTTTTGCTCTTATTACAATAACAGACATTTGAGTACGCTTATGGGGGCGCTACATACGTCTGCCCCATCCAACCTGACAGAGAGGAGAAGAATGGCAGACAACTGCCAAATGCTGATGAGAAAAGCTTGTCACATCAAACAAAAAAGACTTGAGACTGTGGGAGTGTGTCAACTAAATATTTAGTAAAGGGTATGAATAAAAATATATTTAAGAAGTGATAATTCTGTTTTTCCTTTGTCAGTACAGTGTATAGATTGTACAACCCCAATTCCAGAGAAGTTGGGACATTTTTTAAAAATGCAATAAAATCAAGAATCTGTGATTCGTTCATTATCTTTGTAAAGGTTAGTGCTAGTAAAAGCGCACTCAGGAGTGTTCCAATAAACAGTCTTTTAATACAATCCACAAAGCAAAAACCAGAAGGAATCCAGGAGCAAAGGGTAGCACAACACGTAGACACAAACAATAGCAGACAAAGGACCAGGAGAAAACACAGGACTTAAGTACTAGGAGACAAATTATATATTTAATAAACACAGGTGGAACCAAAATAACTAATCAGGGCAACTCAAGAAAATTAGGTCAAAGGAAGACTAAGGCAGGAGAACAGGAACACAAACAAAAGTCCATAACCGTGACAGTTCGCCCCCTCCCGGAATGGCGTATCCTCGCGCCAGCAAAAGCAGTCCAGAGGAGGGAGGGTGGGGGTTCAAGAGGAGGGCGTGGGGCAGGTGAGGGGCAGACAATAGGAAAGGGGCATAGTTCACAGGGCCAGGGCGGAGTAGAAGGAGGGAAGAGCCAGGGAGGAGCCCGGAGCCAGCTGGAGATCCAGAGGCCAGCCAAGATAGCGGCCCACAGTGGAGCCGACGGCGGGAGGAGCCATGGTGGAAAAGGGGCCGACAACACCAGGGGGCCGTCTGACAGAGACTGAGCCGTTGGAGGTGGAGACCCAGGTGGAGCCGAGCAGATGGAGAGCCAGGAGGATCTGGAGGGCTAAGGCGGAGCTGAAGGCAAAGGCGGAGCTGAAGGCTCAGGCGACCGAGGCAGAGATGGGGATCTGGAAGACAGCGGCGGAGTCGGAGCAACCGAGGATGAAGGTGGAGCTGAAGGGAAAGAGGAGCCTGACAGAGCTGGAGGGACGGATTGACGAGGCGATGCCACAGGAGTGGAGTCCTAAAGCAGCGGATGGTCGACGACTGACCAAGGTGGAGCCGGAGGGACGAGGGAGCCCGGTGGAGCCAGTGGGATGACGGGCCACGGTGGAGACGAGGGAGCTAGGAGCCAAGGCGGAGCCGATGAGTTGAAGGACCGAGGTGGAGTCCAGGACTTGAGGCTGGAGGCGGAGACAGGGGATCATCACACCTAGGCAGAGGTCAAGACTGGAAGTCCTGAGGTGGATCAGAGCGCCCAGATGGTGCTGACTGAGGGTGAGCTGAGGGTCTGACAGGCACCAGCGGAGACAGGGCAGAGGAACTGGCTGGCATAAGAGGAGGCGGGAAAGGGAGGCTGGGAGGGAACACAGTAGAGCAGAAGCTGGGTGGAACCGTCGAAGATGCAGAAGATTCAGGGCTGGATGGAACCAGCGGAGACGCAGGAGATATAGGGGACTCAGGAGCACCGGGTATTACCTCCCCAAACCAGTCTATCAAGTCCTCTTTAAAGATGTCCATAAGTTCCTCTAAATATAGTCCATAAACCAGTTGCAGCTCACCCTCAGTTGCGGTAGTGTGGGCGTGCCTTACACTGCTTGCTCAGGCTGATGTAATAGAATACGCAGAGTGAGCAGTCAGGCAAGTGCGTAAGGCATGCCAGGTCTAAAAAGTCCCTGGTGTGGTCCTCCAGCGAATGGTCCAACTGCTTGAGACATTGGAGCTGGACGGCTGGTAAGTCCATTCCGGGAGAGGGGAGAAACAAAAAAAAAAAGAAAGAAAAATGCTGCTATATTTACTCACTTTGAGGGGCTGCTATTCTGTAATGGTTAGTGCTAGTAAAAGCGCATGACTCAGGAGTATTCCAATAAACAGTCTTTTAATATAATCCACCAAACGAAAACAGAAGGAATCCAGGAGCAAAGGGTAGCACAACACGTAGAAACAAACAATAGCAGACAAAGGACCAGGAGAGAACACAAGACTGGAGACAAATTATATAATTAATAAACACAGGTGGAACCAAATTAACTAATCAGGGCAACTCAAGAAAACTAGGTCAAAGGAAGACTAAGGCAGGAGAACAGGAACACAAACAAAAGTCTATAACCGTGATACTCTTTAACTTTTATTTAATTGACAAAAGTACAAAGAAAATATTTCCAAAGTTTTCACTGACCAATGTACATGTATTTTGTAAATTTTGATTTTGATGGCTGCAACACACTCCAAAATAGTTGGGACAGGGGCATGTTTAACACTGTGTCACATAAATGGTCCTTTTAATTACAATGTAATTGAGGATACTAATTGTTAAAGTTCTGCAAGCAATTTTTTTCCCAATCTCGCTTTATACAAGACTTTAGAAGCTCATCAGTCTGTGATTGTTGTTGTCTGTTTCTCCTTTTCATGATGAGCCATACATTTTCAATAGAAGACAGATCTGCTGGCCAGTCTAGCACATTCACTCTGTCTACGAAACCACGCTGTTGTAGCACATGTACAATGAGAGCTGGCATTGTCTTGATATAACAACCATGAACTTCCCATGAAAGACATCATCTTGATGTAGGGCTGGACGATATGGCCTAAATTGATATCACAATATATTTCTTAATTTCGGTCGATACAATATAATTCCGATATCGATATGAACACTATTAAAAAAAGCCTCATAAAAACTGCCAAGAATGCCCACAACAGATGTCTGTACCAAAAAAACTTATGAAAAATGAATTTGTCAAGTCTACGAACTCCTCCTATAAAACTATATATTATTTAGCACAAATAAATTAATGTTCACCTTTTATTTGTATTTAGCCTTCATACAAACAAGAAATGTGAAATCACTGTCAAATAAACATCTCAGACTTATTGCTTATTGCTCACCTTATTAATATCTTTAACTAACATACACTACCAGTCAAAGGTTTTTGAACAGTAAGATTTTAATTTTTTAAAGAATTCTCTTCTGCTCACCAAGCCTGCATTTATTTGATCAAAAATACAGCAAAAACAGTAACATTCTGAAATATTTACCATTTAAAATAACTGTTATTCCTGTGATTTCAAAGCTGAATTTTTAGCATCATTTCTCCAGTCACATATCCTTCAGAAATCATTCTAATATTCTGATTTGCTGTTCAAAAAACATTTATTATTATGTTGAAAACAGCAGAGTAGAATCTGATTCTCTGCCAGTAGGAGGCGCTTTGAGAGCAGTAGAACTATCGGTTTCCCCAGTGATGCCTGTAATCTAAGCAGCTCCACTCATGAACGCTACTTCATCAGATAAAATGAAAATGCCATCAAAACTATTCTGAAGACAGTATGTTCCCTTCAGAGATACATTCATATAAATCACCCGCTTTGTGAAACGTGTAGTCCTCGTGTTTATTCAACGAAGTCAAACGCCACAAATAAATCAATGTATGGGAAACACTAATGCATATCGAAATATCGTAAATGTGTTTAAAAATCATATCACTGTTATTGAAAAAAATTATATTGAGATACATATTGATATTGAATTATTGTCCAGCCCTATCTTGATGGCAGTCATGGCCAAAAATATCGGCACCCTTGGTAAATATGATCAAAGAAGGCTGTGAAAATTAATCTGCATTGTTAATCCTTTCTTGGACGATTCCATTCGAGATCGATTGTTGAGATCTGAGATCGATTGCTTCAGTCTGTTGCGCGCTGCTGAGAGGTTTGTGATTGTAGCTCCGTGTACCTTCGCTTCTTATTGAAGCTCTACCTTACTTTCACTCCTTTTTGTCTAAAGTGATAATATATAACTTAATTCCCACCATATTTCAGGTGCTATCCTTCAAACTAATCTAATTAATTTGATCGTTTGCTTTTAAAACCGCCAGTGCAGCTTGTTAGCCCGTTAGCGTCACTCCCGGTTCCATTTGCATTTCGTGCCTATTATTTATTATTATTTTTTTTTATATATATATTTTTTTCCTCGCTCCGTTTTTCACGAGCTCATCAAACAACAGTGGTAAGTGGTAAGTGGTAAGTGGTAAGTTAAGCTGGTATCATTCATCAATCACGGTGAGTAATGGCTTCTTCTCCTGCTATTGTTGTTTGCACTGTTTGCCACATGTATAGTTTATCTGTCTCTGTCAGCAGCGAGGGATTCACATGTGATAAATGCAGGGAAATAGTTAGGCTGACAGAGAAGGTTTTAGAACTAGAGACACGCATCCAAACTTTAGTTGAGGATAGTAAGAATGTGAGGGCTGTAGATACTGCTTTGGATGCGACTAGCTCAGGGAGTCCTGTACATTGTTCGGTTTCGGTTGAGCCCGTGCAGCAGGGCAGCTGGGTGACAGTGAGGCGGCATAGTCGCGGGTCAAAACACCACTCTTCCGTTCCGATCAGAACATCAAACAGGTTCTCCCCACTCAGTGAAGCACCCACTGAGAAACCTGATGAAAGTGCTCTAGTTATTGGCGATTCTATTGTACGGAACGTGAAAATAGAGACACCAGCCACCATAGTCCATTGTTTACCAGGAGCCAGAGCACCTGACATCTTGGCAAATTTAAAAGTGCTGGCTAATGCTAAACGTAAATTCAGTAAGATTGTTATCCACGTCGGCGCTAATGATGTTTGACTTCGCCAGTCGGAGATCACTAAAAAATAATGTTAAAGAGGTGTGTGAACTTGCAATTACGATGTCGGACACTGTAATATGCTCTGGTCCCCTCCCTGCTTACCGGGGTGATGAGATTCATAGCAGACTGTCGTCACTTAATGGCTGGATGTCTAAGTGGTGCCCGCAAAATAACATAGGCTTTATAGATAATTGGATGAGTTTTTGGGGCAGACCTGACCTGTTGAAAAGAGATGGTGTTCATCCCTCCTGGGGTGGTGCCACTCTTCTCTCTAGAAATATGGCACATAGTCTTAGAGTTTGTACTTGACTAACTGGAGCCCAGGTCAGGAAGCAGACAGACTGGCTAAACCGATCATCTGCTAGCCGCCTCACGTCACAGAAGTCAGTTAACTCTCAGCACATAGAAACTTTTTCACCTAGATATCACACTATAGAGACTGTGTCTGTTCCCCGAACTAGAAAATACAGAAAACATCCAAACCAATGTAATAGTAACAATTTAATTGATGTTCAACAAATAAAAAAACGATATAATACAGATAAAGACATGATAAAGCTTGGCTTATTGAATATTAGATCCCTTTCTTCAAAAGCACTTTTTGTAAATGATATGTTCACTGACCATAAACTAGATGTGCTTTGTCTGACAGAAACCTGGCTAAAACAAGATGATTACATTACTTTAAACGAGTCTACACCCCAAGATTACTGTTACAAACATGAACCGCGTCCAAAAGGTAAAGGGGGAGGTGTTGCTACAATTTATAGAAATATTTTCAGTATCTCTCAGAGGTTGGGTTTCAAGTATAATTCGTTCGAAGTAATGGTGCTCCATATAACGTTATCCAAAGAAACAAGTATTAATGATAAATCCCCTGTGATGTTTGTACTGGCTACTGTATACAGGCCACCAGGGCACCATACAGACTTTATTAAAGAATTTTCTGATTTTCTATCGGAGTTAGTGCTGACTGCAGATAAAGTCCTAATCGTTGGTGATTTTAATATCCATGTTGATAATGAAAAAGATTCGTTGGGATCAGCATTTATAGACATTCTAAACTCTATTGGTGTTAAACAACATGTGTCAGGACCTACTCATTGTCGAAATCATACTCTAGATTTAATACTGTCACATGGAATTGATGTTAATGGGGTTGAAATTTTGCAGCAGAGCGATGATATCTCAGATCATTATCTAGTCTCCTGTATATTCCATATAGCTAAAGCTGTAAAGCCAACTTCTTGTTACAAATATGGTAGAACCATTACCTCTACCACAAAAGACTGCTTTATAAATAATCTTCCTGACTTATCTCAGTTCCTCAGTATATCCAATAGCTCAGATCAACTTGATGATGTAACAGGAACTATGAACTCTCTCTTTTCTAGCACTTTAGATGCGGTTGCTCCTTTACGCTTAAGGAAGATTGAGGATAAGAGTCCAACACCGTGGTATAATGAGCACACTCGCGCCCTAAAGAGAGCAGCCCGGAAAATGGAGCGCAGCTGGAGGAAAACTAAATTAGAGGTATTTCGTTTAGCTTGGCGGGAAAGTACCCTATCCTACAGAAAAGCATTAAAAACTGCTAGATCTGATTACTTTTCGTCTCTTCTAGAAGTAAACAAACATAACCCTCATTATTCAATACAGTGACTAAATTAACGAAAAATAAAGCATCAACAGGTGTTGGCATTTCCCAAGAGCATAGCAGTAATGACTTTATGAACTATTTTACTTCCAAGATCGATACTATCAGAGATAAAATTGTATCCTTGCAGCCGTCAGCTACAGTATCGCATCAGACAGCACACTATAGATCCCCTGAGGAACAATTCCATTCATTCTCTACTGTAGGAGAGGAAGAATTGTAAAACTTGTTAAATCATCTAAACCAACAACATGTATGTTAGACCCGATTCCATCTAAACTACTAAAAGAGCTGCTTCCAGAAGTCATAGATCCTCTTTTGGCTATTATTAATTCATCATTGTCATTAGGATATGTCCCCAAAAGCTTCAAATTGGCTGTTATTAAGCCTCTCATTAAAAAACCACAACTTGACCCCAAAGACCTAGTTAATTACAGACCGATCTCAAATCTCCCTTTTCTGTCAAAGATACTAGAAAAGGTAGTATCCTCACAATTATATTCCTTCCTAGAGAAAAAATGATATCTGTGAGGAATTCCAGTCAGGATTTAGATTGTATCATAGTACTGAGACTGCTCTCATTAGAGTTACAAATGACCTGCTTCTATCATCTGATCGTGGTTGTATCTCTTTATTAGTTCTACTGGATCTTAGCGCTGCGTTCGACACTATCGACCACAACATTCTTTTGAATAGACTACAAAACTTTGTTGGCATTAGTGGAAGCGCCTTAGCATGGTTCAAATCGTACTTATCTGACCGCCATCAGTTCGTAGCAGTGAATGAAGAGGTATCATATCGATCACAAGTGCAGTATGGAGTACCTCAAGGTTCAGTACTAGGGCCGTTACTTTTCACGCTTTACATGTTACCCTTGGGAGATATTATCAGGAGACATGGTGTTAGCTTTCACTGTTATGCTGATGATACTCAGCTCTATATTTCTTCGCGGCCCGGTGAAACACACCAAATTGAGAAACTAACGGAATGCATAGTCGATATAAAAAACTGGATGACGAGTAATTTTTTACTGCTAAATTCTGAAAAAACAGAGGTGTTAGTTATCGGACCTAAAACCCCCCACATGTAACAACCTAGAACATTATCTAACACTTGATGGCTGCTCTGTCAATTCTTCTTCATCAGTCAGGAACCTAGGTGTGCTGTTCGATAGCAATCTTTCATTTGAAAGCCATGTTTCTAGCATCTGCAAAACTGCGTTTTTTCATCTCAAAAACATATCTAAATTGCGACCTATGCTCTCAACGTCAAATGCATAAATGTTAGTTCATGCGTTTATGACCTCAAGGTTAGACTATTGTAATGCTTTATTGGGTGGTTGTTCTGCACGCTTGATCAGCAAACTACAGTTGGTCCAAAATGCAGCAGCTAGAGTCCTTACTAGAACCAGGAAATATGACCATATTAGCCCGGTTCTGTCAACACTGCACTGGCTCCCTATCAAACATCGTATAGATTTTAAAATCTTGTTAATTACTTATAAAGCCCTGAATGGCTTAGCTCCTCAGTACTTGAGCGAGCTCTTATCGCATTATAGTCCGCCACATCCGCTGCGTTCCCAAAACTCTGGCTGTTTGATAATACCTAGAATATCAAAATCGACTGCGGGCGGCAGATCCTTTTCCTATTTAGCACCCAAACTCTGGAACAGTCTACCTAACACTGTTCGGGAGGCAGACACACTCTGTCAGTTTAAATCTAGATTAAAGACCCATCTCTTTACCCTGGCGTACACATAACACACTAATACGCTTCTATTATTCAAATCCGTTAAAGGATTGTTAGGCTGCATTAAATAGATCAACCGGAACCGGGAACACTTCCCATAACACACGATGTACTCGTTACATCGTAAGTAGAATGGCATCTACGCTAATATTTGTCTGTTTCTTTCCTATGATTAGATGGTGGATCAGCACCAAGAGATGATGTCTGCAGGCCTGATCGTCGACCAGGACACCCAGATGACCCCCAGAGACCTCAATTAAAATACAATAAAACTAAAAAAATATAACTAAAAATATAATAAAATACCTAACTACATAATACTACTATTGTTAGAACTTGAAATTTTTGAACTGTGGGTTTTGTCTGGTCAGAGGAGAACTGGCCCCCCGACTGAGCCTGGTTTCTCCCAAGGTTTTTTTCTCCATTCTGTCACAGAGGGAGTTTTGGTCCCTTGCCGCTGTCGCCTGTGGCTTGCTCAGTTGGGGACACCTAATTTCTAGCGATTATCGCCGATTTGATTGCACAGATACTATTTAAACTAAACTGAGCTAGACAATGGCATCTCTGAATTCAATAATGAAATGCCTTTAACTGAAAATTGAGTGTTTAATCTTATTATATATTACTGACACTCTGTCCTCCAATTTGATACTGTTAAGTGCTTTGACACAATCTGTATTGGTAAAAGCGCTATATAAATAAAGGTGACTTGACTTGACTTGACTTTTGATCTTTTATTTAAAAAAAAAATCACAAAAATCTAACCTTTCATTGGATAATAAGAATTTAAATTGGGGGGAAATATCATTATGAAATAAATGTTTTGGTCCCACTTTATCTTAGGTGGCCTTAACTACTATGTACTTACATTTAAATTAATCATTTGATACAATGCACTTATTGTGTACATACATGTTTTTACATTGTACTTATATTTTTAAAAATACCTATATGTACTTACATCTGTAATTAATTTCTGTAATTACATTTATAATTACAATGTCAACCCACCCCTTACACCTTAACACACCCTTAAACCTACCCATACCACCCTAACCTGTCCCTAACCTTACCCATATCCCACCTCAATAGCAGCAAAAGTGCTTTGCAATACAATGTGAACACAATAAGTACATTGTACTTATTTTTTGATGTAAGTACATAGTAGTTAAGGCCACCTAATATAAAGTGTAACCAATGTTTTTCTTTAATACACATTGGCCACAATTAATTGCACCCTTTTATTCAATACTTTTTTAAACCCCCATTTGCCAGTTTAACAGCTCTAAATGTTCTCCTATAATGCCTGATGAGGTTAGAGAACACCTGACAAGAGATCAGAGACCATTCATCCAGAATCACTCCAGAACCTTTAGATTCCCAGCCTCATGTTGGTGCTTCTTCGCTCCAGTTCACCACTCATTTTCTACAGGGTTCAGGTCAGAGAACTGGTATGGCCAGCAGAAGCTTGGTTTTGTGCTCAGTGACCTATTTTTGTGTTGTTTTTGAGGTTTGTATTTGGATTATTGCACGGTTGGAAGATCCAAACATGGCCCATTATAAGATTTCTAACAGTCACTTGATTGATTTTTTATCTGTTGGTATTTGATAGAATCCATGATGTGTCTAAACAAGATGTCCAGGACCTCCAGCAGAAATATAGGCCCGCAACATCAAAAATACAGCAGTATATTTCATTATTTCAGCAGTACACATGGAGTACTTTTTATCCCTGTGTTCACCAAACCCATCTTGAGTGTTTTCTACTAAAAAGCTCGTTTTTTTTAGTTCCATGTGAAGTTCCAATCGTGTCTGATAACTGAATATGCTGGATTTTGTTTTTGGATGATGAAACCCTCCCAAACAACATGGGGTGATGTAGGTGCTGTTTGGCATTTTTTTTTAAGGTTTTCTGACCCCGAGACTCAACTATTTTCTGCAATTCTCCAGCTGTGGTCCTTGGAGAGTCTTTACCACTCAAACTCTCTTTCTCACCGTGCATAAGGACGATATAGACACACGTCCTCTTCCAGGCAGTTTCGTAACATTTTATGTTGATTGGAAATTCTTAATTATTGCCCTGATGGTGGAAATGGGAATTTTCTTAAAGCCACTTCACTAATGTGTGAAGCTCAATTATCTTTTTCTACACATCAGAAGTATATTCTTTGGTTTTTCTCATTGTGATGGATGATTAAGGGAATTTGGGCTTTGTTTGCCCTCCTATTTGTATTTCTGTAAGACAGGAAGCCATGGCTGGATAATTTCATGTTCTTAATCACCCTGGAGTGCTAAAAATTGTGAATATGAATGGGAATATACTTCAGAGATATTTTACTATTTCACAGTCTTCTTTGATCATATTTACCAAGGGTGCCGATATTTTTGGCCATGACTGTATATCTCTGTACGATCTCAGTATATGCATCCATGTCAATAGTACCTTTGCACATATGCCAGTCACCCATGTTGTTTGCTCTGCTTCACCTCCACACTGTAAAAGATGATGCACTGTTAACTTTACTGTAAAATTACGTTCATCTTACTTATTTGTTTCTGCTCTGTTAACATTACTCTTGATCGAGTTTTTATTACTTTCTGTTATTTAAAGCATTGCAATTAAGTACAATGAACTTAATTTCTTTGTGTTCAATGAAAAGGTCGAACATTTGGCTCCTTTGTGCATGTGTTATAGACAGAGGTGCACTTAAATTTTTGGTCACACTTTATATTAGGTGGCCTTAACTACTATGTACTTGCATCAAAAAATAAGTACAATGTACTTACTATGTTCATATTGTATTGCAAAACACTTTTGCTGCTATTGAGGTGTTATATGGGTAAGGTTAGGGACAGGTTTGGTGGTATGGGTAGGTTTAAGGGTGGGTTAAGGTGTAAAGGATGGGTCAACAGTGTAATTATCAATTTAATTACAGAAATTAATTACAGATGTAATTACACATAGGTATTTTTAAAAATATAAGTACAATGTAAAAACATGTATGTACACAATAAGTGCATTGTACCAAATGATTAATTCAAATGTAAGTACATAGTAGTTAAGGCCACCTAATATAAAGTGGGACCAAATTTTTCAGCCTGGTTCTCATAAGAAAACCTGGAGATTTGGTTTGGTCCTCACACTACGCATATTTATTTATTATAAAATATTATTTCATTTAATTTAGTTTTTTGAAAATAAAATACACAAAATAAAAAAGTGTGATAATATTATTATAAATAATTTTAAATATTTCAAAATAAAAAGGGAGTATTAAATACAAATACAATTCCAAATACAATACATGCATTTAGAAGAAGCTTTTATTCAAAACGACTTACAAAAGAGGAACAAATGACTCCAAAGTCAGTCACAATGACAGGTTTATTATACAATAATAATCAAGTAAGATGCTCACAAATTAAACAAGATTTTGACGCACATCTTTCTTATTAAATCGTTGTATTCCAACTCGTGTCCGTTACAATTTGCTGTAGGCCTATTCCACATAATAATATGCAATAAAACAATATACAATATGATTCGTTAACACGTAGGTTACCTAGGAGCTTGCTGGATGAATCCGTGGGTACAGTTTACAAACCCGTGGGAACGGATTGCGAAAGCGTGCGCACGGATTATGAATCTGTGGGTATGGATTCAAAAACCAAGGGTACGGTTTACAAAATCTGAGCGCACGGATTGGAAATTCATGGGTACGGTTTATTAATCCGTGGGAATGATTTGTTAAACCGAGGGAACAGTTTAAGAATCCGTGAGTACGGTTTATAAACTGAGGGGACGGATTGCAAAACCGTCGGCACGGATTGTTTTTTTTCTCCTACAGGCGACCCGGGCTCCGTAGTATCAGCCTGTTGTTGGTGACTCCCAAAACCAAAATATGAACCCTTTCATAACCCATAATAAGGGCACTTTAAACATGATGGTGCAAGCAACAACTACGATGACGGAAGATATTAATTCTGTATATTACCAAAGACTGAAAATAATACCACCGCGATTCTGTATGTAATTAATTTTATTCTACGATGGGTGCTAAGCCAAAGGTAAGCATTTTAAATGTACTTTTATTCGTCATTTTGTCCATGTAATGTTAAATTTTACACAAAATTTATTGTTCTGTGTTAATAAGTTTTCAAATTCCCTTTGTTATTTGACATAGCCTATTACTGTTGGTTAATTTGCATGTGAGGTGGTTCAAGATACAGTCTGAGGTAAATTTATTTTTATCCCTTTTAGTTGTTTAAATTGGTCACTAAAATACGGAACTTTACAATAATATATTTAATATTTTCAAAACTTCATATGATGTGAAGTGTTTGTTCTTGTAGTAAAATACGTTAGACTTTGTTGTAGATCCCGGACGCTCACGCGACTCTGTGAGAGGAAGACAAAATGAGCATTGGGAAGCTATATTAATATTTATATTTATAATAATCGTTTATATTTCAGTTGTGTTTCAGAGACATTCGTGAAGACAGATATGCTGTGACAACCCCTGGACTGAAGTCACTTCCAGTTCCACCTGCCACATCAGACTCTGCTGTACAGGTGCATCTCAATAAATTAGAATGTCGTGGAAAAGTTCATTTATTTCAGTAATTCAACTCAAATTGTGAAACTCATGTAGTAAATAAATTCAATGCACACAGACTGAAGTAGTTTAATTCTTTGGTTCTTTTAATTGTGATGATTTTGGCTCACATTTAACAAAAACCCACCAATTCACTATCTCAACAAATTAGAATACTTCATAAAAAAAAAAAAAAAAAAAAAACATTTTTAGTGAATTGTTGGCCTTCTGGAAAGTATGTTCATTTACTGTATATGTACTCAATACTTGGTAGGGGCTCCTTTTGCTTTAATTACTGCCTCAATCCGGCGTGGCATGGAGGTGATCAGTTTGTGGGACTGCTGAGGTGGTATGGAAGCCCAGGTTTCATTGACAGTGGCCTTCAGCTCATCTGCATTTTTTGGTCTCTTGTTTCTCATTTCCAGACAGGTCTGGTGAGTTTGCTGGCCAGTCAAGCACACCAACACCATGGTCATTTAACCAACTTTTGGTGCTTTTGGCAGTGTGGGCAGGTGCCAAATCCTGCTGGAAAATGAAATCAGCATCTTTAAAAAGCTGGTGAGCAGAAGGAAGCATGAAGTGCTACAAAACTTCTTGGTAAACGGGTGCAGTGACTTTGGTTTTCAAAAAACACAATGGACCAACACCAGCTGATGACATTGCACCCCAGATCATCACAGACTGTGGAAACTTAACACTGGACTTCAAGCAACTTGGGCTATGAGCTTCTCCACCCTTCCTCCAGACTCTAGGACCTTGGTTTCCAAATGAAATACAAAACTTGCTGTCATCTGAAAAGAGGACTTTGGACCACTGGGCAACAGCCCAGTTCTTTTTCTTCTTAGCTCAGGTAAGACACCTCTGACGTTGTCTGTGGTTCAGAAGTGGCTTAACAAGAGGAATACGACAACTGTGGCCAAATTTCTTGACAAGTCTGTGTGTGGTGGCTCTTGATGCCTTGCCCCCCGCCTTAGTCCATTCCTTGTGAAGTTCACCTAAATTCTTGAATCGATTTTGCTTGACAATCCTCATAAGGCTGTGGTTCTCTCGGTTGGTTGAGCATTTTTTTCTTCCACACTTTTTCCTTTCACTCAACTTTCTGTTAACATGCTTAGATACAGCACTCGGTGAACAGCCAGCTTCTTTGGCAATGAATGTGTGTAGCTTACCCTCCTTGTGAAGAGTATCAATGATTGTCTTCTGGACAACTGTCAGATCAGCAGTCTTCCCCATGATTGTGTAGCCTAGTGAACCAAACTGAGAGACCATTTTGAAGGCTCAGGAAACCTTTGCAGGTGTTTTGAGTTGATTAGCTGATTGGCATGTCACCATATTCTAATTTGTTGAGATTTGTTGGGTTTTTGTTAAATGTGAGCCAAAATCATCACAATTAAAAGAGCCAAAGACTTAAACTACTTCAGTCTGTGTGCATTGAATTTATTTAATACACAAGTTTCACAATTTGAGTTGAATTACTGAAATAAATGAACTTTTCCATGACATTCTAATTTATTGAGATGCACCTGTATATGGAGGCCCTTATGTGTGTACTTTTCATTATTGTGCATGCAGATATTATTCAGGTACGTGAACACTTGACTATTGCATGAATAATGAATGTACCAGAATTTTAATTGGTTAATTGCAGTTGAAATAAGAATGAATTAGAATCTGCATTTATTTGATCCAAAGTACAACAAAAACAGTGAAATTTTGATATATTTTAAAATATATATTTAAAAATGTATAAGTATATAAAAATATTTAAATATTTTGAAATATTTGATGAGCAGAAGAGACTTCTTTAAAAAAACTTACTTACTGATGTACTTAGGGGAGGTCATTTCAACATGCGACAAAGATGTTGAAAAGACGTCTTTTGGATGTACTTTTGCTCATTGGGTATTTTGTGATTAAGACCAGCTGAATGTACATTATGTCCAGTGGCGGCTGCTGGTCTTTCAAAGAGGGGAAGCTCATTTTCGGCCTACATCATAAAAATTGTCCATTTATTTATATGTAAATTCTGCCCTACGTTCCTTTTCAAGAAAATGCTCTGTGACCCTGTCGTACCAACTAGGCATCTTTTCCAGTGACGCTGGCCTAGCCTACTGTATGAATGAATGAATGAATGATGTGGGAATTAGGTTAAACTGAAACAAGGAACGTGGTGTATAGTAGAGTTGTCATGATACCATAAAAATGTCTTACGATATTATACCAGCTTAATTTATAATTCAGTTCTACAAAATGAATCAAAATTTAATAAATAAATAGATGTGAGTGAAAACAGACAATATTATTCTCTGAATACTTAATTCATGTGAATGAATGACTGGCTATTGTTATCCATGAAATTATTTAAACAAAAGTCATCTTAGCACTGCACAGAAGCTGCATGAAGTGACATTTAGATGTGGCATTTATTCATTTAGACTGTATTTATAATTGCATTGTCACGCCCCTGGACTGTTTTGTTGTGTTTTTGCTCCTCATGTGTTCCCTGTGACCCCGTTTCCTCCTATCTGATTGTGTTAATTTGATTCCAGGTGTGTCTCCTTAGTTCGGTAATTGTCCTGTCTTTATAAACCCCAGTCCTTGCAGTCTATGTTTGTCGGTCTTTAAGTGTCTGTCTTACCTACCTGTGATCTGTGTTCCTGTCTGGATAATAAACTCACGTATTGCTAATTTCTCGTCTCCTCGTTCCTGGTTCCTGTGCCTCCCGTACCCGTGACAGAAAGACCGACCCAAACAAGAGAAGTTAGCTCCGTGTTTGTACCCTCCGTTTATTTTTTCCGTTTTTACCCAGTGGTTTTTCTTTCTGTTTTTGTTCTATGGATCCCCTTGTGCGACCCGAATTCCTCCTCCTCCTGCTGGAGCAGGGGGACAGATCTCTCGAGGACCACACCAGACAGTTCCTGATGATCGCTAATGCCGCCAGCTACCCGGACGGCACGCTCTGCTCATTCTACGACGCAAGTTTGAACACCGCGTGCAGAGCGCTGTCGTCCGCGGATGGTCCTTGAGAGGATTTTGCCGCCTTCGTGGAGTGGATTCTGGTGAGAAACGGATCACACCTCGCCGTCTCACCCGAAGATGATCTCGCCAGATCCACTCCAGACCCAGAGCCCAGCCCACCAACTCCCAGCGGTGCGGAGCATCATGACGGAGAGCCACTCCCTGCCGCGATCTGCGAGCCAGCGCGAAGCCGAGTGACTGAGCGGAAGATCGCCCCGGAAGTTGAGCCCAATGCGTCAGATCAGGTGCGAGAGCCGGCGACAGTGCCCATCGCGAGGGAGCCAACCGTGGACAATGTGAGCGCGGAGTGGAGCTCCGTCCACTGCACCATGGTTGAGGGTGAGCGCCCCTCAGAATCCGCGCTGTAAGAGCGCAAACCAGAGCCCGCGCTACAAGAGCGCCGCCCAGTGCCTGCGCCAAGAAGGCACCTCCCTGTCTACGTGCTGCAAGAGCGCCTCCTAGAATCCGCGCTGCAAGAGCGCACCTCAGAATCCGCGCTGGAAGAGCGCAAACCAGAGCCCGCGCTGCAAGAGCACCGACCAGTGCCTGCCCCTCGCAAGTGCCCGCCAGTGCCGGCCCCTCAGAAGTGCCCTACAAGGGTTAGCCCTGAAAGCCCGGAGGCTCACAAATGCCCGCCCTCCCACCCGCTCCTGCCTCCTCCACCGCTGTCGTCTGGCAGCCCCTTTGCTCGCCCTCAGCCCACCATCAATGCGGTGCGAGCCCCACGGGACTGCCATCCTCCAGCGTCGCCGGGGCTGGAGTATCCCTCACCTCCGCCTCCAGCCTCCTCGGCCTGGACTCCACCTCGGTCCGTTGACCCAGTGGCTCCACCTCGGCTCCTAGCTCCCTCGCCTCCACCGTCACCCATCGATCCTCCAGCTCCACCGGGCTCCCTCGTCCCTCCGGCTCCGCCTTGGTCGGGCGTCGACCCGCCATCGCCTCAGGACTCCGCTCCTCCGGCTGCACCTCGTCGCTCCGTCCCACCAGCTCAGTTGGGCTCCTTCCTCCCGCCAGCTCCACCTTGGTCCTCAGTTTCTCCGGCTTCACCACGGATCTCCAGAGCTCCACCTCCGCCTCAGTCACCAGAGCACTCGGCTGCACCTTGGCCCCCCGGATCCTCGGCATCCCCCTGGCTCGTCGGCTCTCCGTCTCCACCTCGGGCTCCTCCACCACCTGCTCCGCCGCCGTCGGTCGGCCCCCTGGAGTCGGCCCCCTGGAGTCGGCGGCCATCCCTCCTCCATGGCTCCTCCCTCCGTCGGCTCCACCGTGGTCCATCATCATGGCTGTGGCCTGGGTCCTGCCAGGCTCCTCCTGCTCCGGGTCCCTCTTGTCTCCTCCCTGGCTCCTCCCTCCTTCGTCACCTCCCTGGTCTCTGTCAGCCGGCCCCCTTCCGGTGGTCCGTCCTCCTCCTGAGCCTCCGCCTTTTGTTCCCACCCGTTTCCCTCCCCTCTGTTGTTCCACGGTGCGAGGACGCACCTTCCGGGAGGAGGGGGGGGGGGGGGGGTAGGTAATGTCACGCCCCTGGACTGTTTTGTTGTGTTTTTGCTCCTCATGTGTTCCCTGTGACCCCGTTTCCTCCTATCTGACTGTGTTAATTTGATTCCAGGTGTGTCTCCTTAGTTCGGTAATTGTCCTGTCTTTATAAACCCCAGTCCTTGCAGTCTATGTTTGTCGGTCTTTAAGTGTCTTACCTACCTGTGATCTGTGTTCCTGTCTGGATAATAAACTCACGTATTGCTAATTTCTCGTCTCCTCGTTCCTGGTTCCTGTGCCTCCCGTACCCGTGACATGCATAAATAATGTTATGAGATTAATGTTTTAAATACTAAATTCTGAATATAGAAATATGTACATGCATATAGAAACATGGCCGCAGCAGGCGCAGTGATATTACGCAGCGCCTGAAAGTAGTTCCCAGCTACCAGGGACTACTTTCAGGCGCTGCGTAATATCACTACGCCTGCTGCGGCCATGTTACGGCAGCAAAGTTCCTTGATTATTACGCTGGAATGAGAGTAGTTCCTAATCATATCAGCCTAGAAAATCGCAACTTTTCATTTTCCGCCGATCTTAGTGCACGATATAACTACAGAAGAGTTAAGTTTTAAATGGGACAAATATCGAAACTCTTTGATCGTTTTTAAACGAGATGCTACTGGTCTAATTGGATTCAATGATCTATGCTAAGCTATGCTAAAAGTGCTCTCGCCAGATCCGGAGATCGGCTGAATGGATTCAAAAACGGTAAAACTCAACTTATTAACTCTGGGGGAGTTGGAGAATGAGCCTATTTCTAAAAAAAAGTGGAGTGTTCCTTTAAAGTAAAGTCAATTGATCGCTTTACACAGTGTACCATGACAGAAGTTTGCTTTTGCTTCTGTCGCTAACGAATGTCTGGATGGTCCCTTTGGCCTTTGGGACTGATAACTCGAAATCCATTTTTCCCGGAAACAAGTTGAAATGTGGACTCATCTGAGTACAGCACATATTTATACTGTCTGAGAATCTGGCAGCATCACTGCATATAGCTTTCTCTTAGTGTAACATATATTCAAGTTGCATTTCTTGATGCAGCTGCAGACAGTGGTAAATGACAGTGGTTTTCTGAATTACTCCTGAGCCCATGTGGCTATATTTAACACGACGGCATGACAGTTTCTTATGCAATTCCATCTGAGGGCTCAAAGGTCAAACACATTCAACTGCGGTTTCCTCCCTTACCCTACATGTATTGTGATTTCTCTGGATTCCTTGAATCTTTTCACAATATTGTGTATGATATTTGGTGAAAGACCTAGATTCTTTGCAGTTTTGCATTGCAAAATGCGATTTTTGATTTTTTTTTACATTTATCTCGTGAAATTTGGCACAAAGTGATGAGCCATGATCTAGCTTTGCTTGCAAATACTGAGATGCCCCTTTTATACCCAAACATGATACCTTGACCTATTACCAATTCACCTGCTTATTGTGAACTGTTTTAAAACAGTTTAACATGGATATTCCATTTACATTTAAATTTAGTCATTTAGCAGACGCTTTTATCCAAAGCGAGTTACAAATGAGGACAATGGAAGCAATCAAAATCAACAAAAGTGCTATAACAAGTCTCAGTTAGCTTAATGTAGTACACGTATAGTAGCAAGGTTTTTTTTAATTATACAATAAATCAAAAGATAACAAATAGGATAGAAAGATAGAATAGAGAATAGAATTAGAATAGAGAGTGCTACAGTTAGAGGGTCAAATAAAGATGGAAGAGATGTGTTTTTAGCTGATTCTTGAGGATGACTAAGGACTCGGCTGCTCGGATTGAGTTGGGCAGGTCATTCCACCAGGAGGGAACATTTAATTTAAAAGTCAGTGAAAGTGATTTTGTGCCTCTTTGGGATGGCACAATAAAGCGACGTTCACTTGCAGAATGCAGGCTTCTAGAGGGCACATAAGTCTAAAGTAATTTAGGTAAAGGGGTGAAGAGCACTGGTGGTTATATTCCATAACCTTTTCACTTTTATTTTGCTTCTGTCCCAACATTTTGGAATGTGTTGCAGCTGTCAAAATAAATTTACATTGGTCAGTGAAAACTTTGGAAATCTTTTCTTTGTACTATTGTCAATTAAATAAAAGTTAAAGAGAATTAACAAATCACAGATTCTTGATTTTATTGCTTTTTAAAAAACGTACCATCTTCTCTGGAATTGGGGTTGTAGATTGATGTGGGAAAAAAGTCATTTGAAGCAGTTTAACATAAGGCAGCAACATAACAAAATGTGAAAAAAATGAAGGGGTATGAATACTTTCACAAGGCACTGTAAAAGCTTAAAATTAGGGTAAGATTTTATTGGTTAACATTAGGTAATAAATTAGCTACAACAAGTAATATGTAATTAATTCACAATGCATTAACTGAATGTTAACAGATACAGATAATGTATTAGAATGTATATGAACTAAGAATAATAAACGCTGTAGAAGTGTTGTTCATTGCTAGATCGTGTTAAATAATGTTAACTACTGTTAATAAATGGAGCCTCACTGTAAAGTGTTACTAAAAATAATATTATAAATTTTGTACACACTGTATGAGTTGATTTAAAAATAAAAATAGGTGGGTCCAAACGTTTGACTTTGTACTGATAATGAAAATTATATATCAAAGTTTAATGATATTCATTATTTGAATGTGCTTTAATTTGATTTAGTCACATAATGTACTTATATTTGTTAATGACATAATAATGAATGGTCATAATGGAATAAATCTGCTAAATGACAAGCAACATGTAAAAATTGGAAAACCAAAGTACCTGTAGTAAATAAATACCACGATGGAGTCATTATGATTAATTGGTAAAGAGACATAATCCAGACAAGTCCTCTTTCACTGTCACATCACATTTATTTATTTTACATTTCTCTCTTTTATTTACTCTCTTATGAACTCATTACAGTCTGTTAAAGAAAGTTTTTCTGACAGCTGTGTCCTCTGGACCCTGAGTGTCCCTTGTGAGTTGCTGTCTGTCCCAGAGCCAGACAGAACAGATCATTTGCGAGAACTTCTGGATTCACACGCATGGAGAGACAGACCCAGTTTGAGCAAAGATAATCAATCCCCACCCCCAGCAACGCAGCCTTTAATACTGTGAATCCTAGTTAGCTGCCTACACAGAATCAATGGCATACTGTACTGTACTTAGTGAATACAATGAATGTTGTCTCACATTTTATGATCATTTGAAAAAGCAAAGAAGTACTATTTTATTAAAAGTATGCTAAAGTGTACAAATAGTATGTTATTTGCAATTACATAAAAATATTTAAATGTAAATTAAAATGTGATTACCTAAGAATGCATTTTAACCTACGTAAGAAGAAGTAAATTACTTTATATGCGATTACTTCAGTTGTCTTTGAAATAAAGTGTACTGGTGAAAGTACAGACAAGCATTTACAAATTAAAAATATATTTTTATTTCTCTATTGAAACATGTATTTAAATAAATTTGTCATAAGTAAAAAAAAAAAGTTTTTTCAAGAACATTTAAAATATATGTGCTTTAGAATGTTATATACATATAAATATTAAAAATATTTTTTCAAAGACTATTTAAGTATGTTTTATAAGAATATATTTCAGTCTAAATCAATACATTAATTTATTATGAAAATAGTTTCTACACCATTTTTTTCAGTGCGACCTTTTATGATATAAACCCTTTTATGATTTGAAGTATGCAAATTTAATACAACTAAGCTAACTTCTTTTTTTTTTCAACAGCATTGCAAATAACACCATTAATGCACTTAGTGCACTATTTACGCAGTAGGGAACAATATCAGACACTGTAGGTTTTGAGATGTTTTTGACTGGTAGCTTCAAAAGGACCACAGTGAGAAGGATGCTGGCAGGTTTTCTAACACTGCTGTGTGTGTCTGGATCAGCCCGTTGGACACCGACACTGACCTTGTGATGGGAAGTTCTTGGAGAGACCACATACATGGCTGAGCCTGTCACGCTGAATGCCCACATGATGCAAACATGACAACCTGTGCAAACAGAGCCCAGCATGAGTGGAAGTGAAATTCAAGAAATGTGGATACGGCATCACAATATGGATATGATAGAGGAGGATGGGTCTCATTTGAATACCTATGGCATTTTAAAGTCCCTGAGTCCTTTAAGAACACACGTTTCCCAAAAGCAATCTGGAGTTGCCGTGGTTACACTGACTGTTCAGCAGAGCTGGTGTCTACACCTGATTTGAGAAATAATGAAGCAACATCTTTATTGGCCATTTAATTGATGTTCCCATGACCCTGATGATTTCAGTGTGTAATTAGTACACTGGCATCTGGTTTGGTTCAGTGAGTTCAGATGAAAGCTTTACAGTGCTTTACTACTGCCTTTAGCAACCCATAGCAAGAATCAATATTATTATACTCACAGTTAAGAGATTTGAACAAAGCCTCAACCATGAGCATTGAACTTTAGCCCTTGCCACACTGTTTAGAGACACGAATTATAGGCCTACTTCAGATCATGAGGTTGGCCGAAGAGAGATGTGCTATTATTTTTTTTTCTGAAAAATCAAGGCCCGCAAGTGAAGCAAAATTTTTTTTTTAATTAAATTAAATTAAATTAAAAAAAAAGTTAAGGTAAAGGATACCCTTTGTGAAAGGGTTGCAAGAAAAACTTAAGGGTCCACTTAAGGTACCTTTAAAGTTGTCATTAAGTATTTCCCTTAAAGGAACACTCCACTTTTTTTGGAAATAGGCTCATTCTCCAACTCCCCCAGAGTTAATAAGTTGAGTTTTACCGTTTTTGAATCCATTCAGCTGATCTCTGGATCTGACGATAGCACTTTTAGCATAGCTTAGCATAGATCATTGAATCCGATTAGACCAGTAGCATCGCGTTCAAAAATGACCAAAGAGTTTCGATATTTGTCCTATTTAAAACTTGACTCTTCTGTAGTTATATCGTGTACTAAGACAGGCAGAAAATGAAAAGTTGCAATTTTCTAGGTTGCGATAACTACAGAAGAGTCAAGTTTTAAATAGGAAAAATATCGAAACTCTTTGGTCATTTTTGAACGCGATGCTACTGGTCAATTCGGATTCAATGATCTATGCTAAGCTATGCTAAAAGTGCTATCGTCAGATCCAGAGATCAGCTGAATGGATTCAAAAACGGTAAAACTCAACTTATTAACTCTGGGGGAGTTGGAGAATGAGCCTATTTCCAAAAAAAGTGGAGTGTTCCTTTAATTACTTAAGTTTTCCCTTATGCGTATCAACAAAATCTATGGAAGCAGAATAATGACAATAGGTTTTGAAACATAAAGCATGCTGAATTACACAAATAAATAATAATAAAAAAAATGATGCATTGCAATTAAGAGTGCTTGCATTTTAATGCCTTGTATTTCCAGGTCTTGCATTTTTAGGTCCTGAAATTTAACATAGTTGTTTATTTAAGTTGTGAATATTTAAATTCCAAAATATTTCACTCACATTTTCATAATTAAAAATTCAAAACTTCATATTCACCTTCCAGAATTCACTTCCAAAATATTCAATCTGTTTAATTATGCCATGGTCTGTCTGAATACTCGATTCTGATTGGCTGGCAGGTGTTGATTAAATTCGTTTAACTGCACAGGTAGTTCCAGGTCAGTTTAATCACGTTCCATATTAATGCGCTTCATTGGTAACCATAATAACATTTACAGTAATACAGACCGTAAAAATAACCGTCATTTTTTATCATTCCGGTCAAATATTGCAGTGCAAATATTATTAACATCTTTAATATGTGAATGCTGGCAAATGACCATGGCATAAAAGGGATAATCAACGGCTAGCTGTGCATCGGGTGGTTTTTCGCCTCCACGTCGTGCATTCAAATAGTTTAATGCACAGCTAGCCGTTGATTATCCATTACAAATACGATGTATAATATTCGGCAGGCAAATTTCGGTCATTTTATTTTAGCCTACTTTCCAAATTTGCTGCCACAAATTCAGTGGTTAAAATTCGACAGAAAATTCAGTGTTGCACATCCGGGAACCGCAGGAATAGCAGAGCACCGAATTTTGTGATGGGTCGTTCTTGAATGATTCGTTCTTTTTGAACGAATCTTTAATGTGACTCGGGAAGAACGAGTCGTCTCGGAGAGTGATTCTTTCAGTCGCGCATTCGCAACATCCTATAGGTTCTGCACTTAGTTCACCTGTTTCGAGTCTTCGGGTTTGAGTCGTTCGTTCATCACGTGACAGCCCCATATGTGTAACCTATGCAGTCAGAGCCGGAAAGAGAATTGATTAGTTCGTCTCATGAGTCTTCGGGTTTGAGTCGTTCGTTCATCACGTGACAGATCATAAGCTAAACCATAGACTGTAAGAAAGATGGACGATGCATCTCCGCTTCCTTCCACTATAGAAAAGTGAAGCGAATACATCTCAGTATGGCCGCTGTCATCAGAGTAAATGATGTCATTTGGAGCCCGAGTCTGTGCAGTAGAGATTCGTTTGGAGCCTGATCTGCTCAGTAGAGTTGTGAGGTAGAGCCGCGGAATCAAACTCCCGCCCAAACTCCCGCAGACCCAATCAACCATAACGACACGCCCCATTTTTATAGCATCAAATTACTAGCTAAAATCAAAATCATCACAAAAACGAACAATTGAACATACATCAGCGTGATAACAACTATCTTAAATGACCAAAACCATTACGGAAAATTGTATTGGAAGTGTAATTAATTTTTTTATTTTGACTGAAGTCCCATTCATTTACATGGGGAGGGCGGGGTTTATGACCTGTACTGCAGCCAGCCACCAGGGGGGGCGATGAAAGAGCCCTCAGCTTCACTTTTAAGGACGAGTGAGACACACCCGAGCTGAACCTATTCAGTCTGAGGGAAAAAGACTTAATAATAATAATAATAACCAACTCTTTAGTGTATTACCTTTGTTACCACATTCAGTGTTATGGAAAAGAACCATCATGACAGAAATTCACATTTATAACCTGTAATTAAAAAGCTACAATTTGAGACCAGAAACACGTAACTGTAAGAGTAAATAATAATAGTAATTATAATAATAATAACAACAAAAACTATGCACCCGTTTGTAAGGAAGCTTGTAAATTAACTAATTTATCTGTCCAATGCTGTCACGTCACATGACAAAAGAAGGAACGACTCGAAAGACTCGAGATGAACTAATCAATTCTCTTTCGGGCTCAGATTGCATAGGTTTAGCTTATGAGGCTGTCACGTGATGAACGAACGACTCAAACCCGAAGACTTGTCAAATAAGAGGTGAGGTGTGCCAATCATACACTAAAGACCCAGGTAAACAATGAATTAATCTTTTCTGTTTCTTATAACATTAGTTTTGTATTGCTTGTAGTGTGATCGACGTTTGCATAGTAGATGTGTTAGGGAAGTAGCACGTAACATTTTAATTATATTTTGCTAAAATGAACAAAATTACTTGAAAAATATTCATTCATTTTGCTGAACGAGACTCAAAGGTCTGAGTCAGTAAAATTATCCGAACTTCCCATCACTAGCACCGATGCATGATCTCCAGATGATGTCAGCCGCTCACCAGCAGGGGGCGCTAGTGGCTATTGATGAAGGCCATATGTGGATCAAGTCATTCATTTACAAAAACTGATTTGCAGAAATGGAGCAAGCGCTAATGCAGAGTTCACACTGCACGAGTTTAGCCCGATTTTTCACTCGCCGACAGGTTTTGATACATCGCCGACAAACGCCCTAAATCGGAAGCAAATCGGAGCTCGTTCACTAGAGTGACAATCGCGCAGTTTGAATTACCAAAGATGCGATCTGAGGGAATCGCCGACGCGTCGCCTGTGAAATATTTGACATGCTAAATATCTGGAGCTGTCGGCGATTCACAATCCTGCTGTGTGCAATGATTTCTGATTGAAAACTACATCGCGATGACCTTCAGCCAATGAGAGACAAAGATACAGGGCAGAGGGAAGTTCAGTGAGGAGTTATGGACCATATCAGTATTTTAATATGTACAATTATATCATACAGAAACAAGCACAAACGCTTGACCAGCCGCAACATCAGCATAACAGTTACTGAAAAATTATTATTTACCACTCTTTGCAGAACACAATCCCTGTTCCCTGCATCTCCCTCCTGCATAATCTGTTTTTCTTTTTGTAGCTGAAATCAGTGCACAGACAATTTGCGGGCTATATTTTTTTAATACTTCCAGTCTCGCTCGAGAACAACGGTCTGATGCAGGTTCTCGCGTTATTTCCTTATCACTTCTCGCGTGTGTTTTGTTGTGAAACGTAGTTTGTGGATCAGACAGAGTTGTCGGCGATTCTTCCTATTGTGAAATCAGGCAATGTGAAAGCCCCTGTCGCTGATCCATCATGCAATGTGAACACAGCAGCAACTGAATGCTACCCCAGATAGTCACGCAGTGTGAAAACAACAGCGATCCGACAAGTTTGAAAATCGTGCAGTGTGAACTCAGCATTAGTAGAAGTTTTGATTATCGGGGCCAGTATAAACGTGGAAAAGCTGATTGTGTCTATGTTTAATTCATCTTCGCTGTTTCCCGTAGCCTATGTAATGCCGAGTTCACGCTGCACGATTTTAGCCCGATTATTCACTCGCCGACAGGTTTTGATAAATCGCCATCAAATGCCTGAAATCGGAGGCAAATCAGTGCTCATTCACGTGAGTGAAAATCGCACAGTGTGAATGATCAAAGACGCGATCTGAGAGAATCACCGACACGTCGCCGACACCAGATAAATATTTGGCTTCGATTCACAATCCTGCTGTGTGAATGAGTTCTGACTGAAAACTACATCAGCGATGACCTTCAGCCAATGAGAGACAAAGATACCTGGGCAGAGGGAAGTTCAGTGAGGAGTTATAGACCATATCAGTATTTTAATATGTACAATTATATCATACAGAAACAAGCAGGCTTGACCAGCCGCAACATCAGCATAACAGTTCCTGCAAAATTATTATTTATCACTCTTTGCAGAACACAATCCCTGTTCCCTGCATCTCCCTCCTGCATAATCTGTTTTTCTTTTTGTAGCTGGAAATCAGAGCACAGACAATTTGCGGGCTATATTTTTTTAATACTTTCAATCTCACTTGAGAACTCCAGTCTAGGGGTGGGCGGATCGATCTTAAAGGGGTCATATAATTACAAGTTGATTGTAATGTGTGTTAGCAGTGCCTGTACACAACTATCATAAAATGATAAAAATCCATCCAGTGTTTTTTTTTAATCTCCTTATTTGTTTTACCCTGTCTCAAATCAAGCCGTTCGACCGTGTGACGCCACACGGTCGGACGCCCCTCCCACGATGGTTGATTGACAGCAGTGTTTCAACACAGACCCGCCCTTGCTCGTGAGCGAGCTGTCAATCATAGTCCGCGCGTCATTGTTGATATACGCTGGAGCTGTCTATGAGCAGAATGGCGTCTAAGCGATTGTGGTGTTCTGTTCTCGGGTGCAATAATGAACACAGCAGTCATTTTGATGTTCCTAAGTCCGAACCAGTGACTGAGTTTTGCTTTTGAAGGGAATATTCCCCACGAGCAACGTCAATGTTTTCATGTTTGCGAGAATCATTTTTCACCAGACTGCTTTATAAATGAAGGTCAGTATAAAGCTGGTTTTGCTAAGAAGCTGCTCCTGAAAAAAAAGGGTCCCACTTTATATTAGGTGGCATTAACTACTATGTACTTACATTTGAATTAATCATTTGGTACAATGCACTCATTGTGTACATACATGTTTTTACATTGTACTTATATTTTTAAAAATACCTATATGTAATTACATCTGTAATTAATTTCTGTAATTACATTTATAATTACACTGTTGACCCATCTCTCACACTTTATCCCACCCTTAAACCTACCCAGACCACCAAACCTGTCCCTAACCTTACCTGTATCCCACCTCAATACCAGCAAAAGTGTTTTGCAATACAGTATGAACACAATAAGTACATTGTACTTATTTTTTTGTTGTAAGTACATAGTAGTTAAGGCCACCTAATATAAAGTGTGACCAAAAAAAAGAATCGGTACCAACTATTCGTGTTCCTGCTGAACCTCCAGAAGAAGTGAGTGTAATGTTTAATTAACCTTTATATTAGTCTTTATATTAATCTTTGCAAATCGCTAGCACACTTCACGATGTATGTGGCTAATGTTTACATTCAGGGTACATGCATGTTTTCTATTTACGACGTTCTCAATATAATTAATAATCCCACGTTTATAATGAACAAAACGTTATGGTTATTGTGTTATTACAAACTGTGTACGCAGGTATTAAAGTTAACATGATAACACTACACTAAGCTTACTTTTGTAGATGGTTTATAACGGTGTCTGTTAAGAAGTAATGTAAAAAATTTAAATAAATAAAAAACAGTTATAACTGCATGAAAATTATTGGTAACACAATACCTGCAAAATACTGTTTACATCCTGCAAATGCATATGATCCAAGACTATAAATACTCTAATTGATGTTTTTCAATATTATGCCAGAAAAAGTTATGTTATCTGATCACATATTTACTGCCATTCTTCAAAATATACCCTCAACTGTTGTCAAGGCAACACTCCACGTGTGTTGTGTCAAAAAAGCCCCACAGAACAGAGGGGCGGGGCGAGCAAAGCTCACTAGCATTTAAAAACACACACACTAAAACGGTGTGCTGAAAACAGAGCTGTTTTTGAGCAGGTAAAATGAGTGTTTTCTTACAATACTAATGAGAATTTTTAATTAAAGTATATTACAAACTTTCAATTTAGACCCTAAAGAATCATATTAGCTTGTACAAAAATGGCATTATATGATACCTTTAATATCGATAGTATCGATACTAGCCTGATTAGATCGATACTTCAGGTTAATTTCCTCTCCTCTACACTTAATATATTGCTTAATACATTCAACACGTCTCTTTTCACGTCTCGTATGCAAACCTTATTGCTCCTCCCCTGCTTTAGTGATTAGTCATGCCATTACGTGACTCAGCGGCTCCAAGCGCAAGCGGATATTATTGGCTACAGCGAGAGATGGAACGGTAGAAATTTGCTACTGTGGCAACAGCACCAAATTTATTCACCTTTTTCAACGTGGAAGTAAGCTTTTTCATAGACTGTATGTGCGAGACTTCCACTTCCTTAGGCACGGTAGGGAAATCATGAGAAAAATAAACAAAAAATTGTTTGTGCTATCCACCTTGTTTATAATTAAGACAATTAATTAAAATAATATGGTAAGAAACACCAGTTTGCAATACCAAGCAAGCAGCAAAATGAGCTGTTTTGTACAGTTAAAAATTGCTGGAAGCGGATGAGACTGGAAGCCAGACCCATTAAATTTACCGAATTTGGCCTTTTTACTGTCTTCAACCATTAAGCCACATTGTTTTTTTGTTTTTCTTTATACAAGTTTTCTATCAGAGGAAAACACTTAACATGCATGCACTTTGCGTTCATATGCGGGGCTGCTTGCCTGCATATAGTTTGCATCATCAGTATACTGAGTTGGCCTTTCAATATTACTTTCTTAATGCATTAGGCCATGTTAAGTTTTTTTTCTTTTTCTTTATAACTCTTTTCTATGGGAGGAAAATGCTTAACAGGAAACTTTACGCATTGCTTTCATATTCTGGGCTCCTCTGCTTGCAAACTCCTTTCAGAAAGGCAAATATCCACATAGCTTTAAGGTGAATGTAATATTTTAGTCATATCAACATAAGTTATTGTTAATTTTCAAAGTGTAATTGGTCATTTAAATGCATGTTATTAAAAAGGAAAAAGTATCGGTATCAGTATCGGCGATACTTGCCCTGTATTTACTTGGTATCGGATCGATACCAAAATTTGCTGTATCGCACACCCCTACTCCAGTCTGATGCACGCGGGTTCTCGCATTATTTCCTTATCACTTCTCGCATGTGTTTTGTTGTGAAACGTAGTTTGCGGATCAGACAGAGTTGTCGGCGATTCTTCCTATTGTGAAATCGTGCAATGTGAAAGCAGTCAGGGACTGAATGCTACCCCAGATAGTCACGCAGTGTGAAAACAACAGCGATCCGATGAGTTTGAAAATCGTGCAGTGTGAACTCTGTATAAGCAGCTTTCTCTACCACAAAGGAGATTATAATTCTCTTTTTTTCCCAACGGTGAAGTACAGAACTAACATTACATCTGAGGAAGACATATGTTGCTTTCGGTTGCTTAGTTTCTGTAACTTTGTATCATGGCTTGTGTGACCCTGTGCTGTAATACTGGGGTTCCCCTCATACGTCACACTCCAGGATTCCACAACGACGCGTAATGCGCCTCAGTGAACTAATACAGTGATAAGACCTCATATCTCAGAATACACTTTAGGCTATTGATGATTATGCAAACTATATACAGGCAAGTAAATGAGGTCAGAAGAACGCAACGCGCTGCATTTTTGTTGCTTTCACTTACCACTGATCTATAGAGTCGACAGTCCTACAAACAGTAAAAATACAAAATAATGTGTGGAAAAATGTATTTAAATACATTTAATACAAATAGTATTTTGAAAATACACAAAATAATTTTGAAATTGGCCATCCAGTAAAGTAACACTATTAAGGCCTGTTTACACCAAAAACGATAATTATAAAGATAATTATAGTGTATTCTAAGTATACAATGCAGTTGTGTCACTTTAAATGCAAACTCTTTAAAGCAGAAATGATTCTGATTGGCTGTCAATGTTTTTTATCATTAATCATTTTTTGTGCTGTTATGGTTAGTTGTGGTGTGCTATCTGCTATTCACTTAGAATTATTCAGAGCTGGGTAGATTACTTACAAATTGTAATCAGTTACTTATTCCAGATTACATGACAAGTCAGTAACGTAATCCGTTACATTACACATTTTAGGTAATATAATCAGATTACTTTTAGATTTCTTTTGATTTAACTAGTTTATCACACTGATTTAAATAGCATTATCTTGTACCATAATGATGCAAAAAAATGGATAAAGTAAGAAAACTTCTTCCATTCATTGTAATTTACAACAGGAAGTGCATTAAACATTATATTAGCCTACATCAAGGTTTCTCAAACTAGGGTTCATAAAAGAAACTGCAGGGGGGTTGTGAGTTTAATGAAAAGCTGGCAATTTATTAAATCATAAAAAGTTTAAATTAAAATAAATCATTTTAAAACATAGTCTCTTCACTCAGTGGCCATATTTGCAATGCCTCCAGGTAGCTCATACAAGACCAATTTTAATGAATGGGGGAATCCTGAATCTCAAAACTGCTCGCTGAACTCACAATTAAATTCCATATGTCACATCAGCAACAAAAATCTGAAATTAATTACACCATGAATGTTGTTTCTTATGCTCAAATAGCGTTTAAAAACCTTATTTTTCAGGCTAGACCAGCCAATGTGCATGCGGAGTCATAACGTGCTTATGACTACACATGTGCATTGACTGGTCTAGTCAGGGCTGCGTTCAGCCCCGACAAAACATTTAAAAACATTTTATACATTTAATACTGCAAAATACGCTCGATGTTAAAGTCACTGCCCTTGCCGTCCATTCTTATGTAAAGCACTTAATTACCATTGTGTATGAAATTTGATATATAAATAAACTTGCCTTGCAATGAAGCTGTCACGAATCCTGTCCATGAACTTCCATTCACCCTCCACTAGAGGTCACTCGCTCACCACATGGATTCTTACACTACACAGATCGTTACACTTACACTGAACTTCAGTTCCCACAATCCATTGCACTCATTACACTCAGCTGCAGCCAATCACACACTTACACCCGAGTCTGATCACACAGCTGATTCCCATTTCACCCCCTACTTAAGCCATGGACTTTCTCTGCCTCACTGCCGAGTATTGTATCTGTTTACCGCTCCCCTAGCCGTAGCTACTCTACAGAGCCCCTGATAGTTTTCCCCTGCCTGTTTTGGATTGTGTTTTCCCCTGCCTGGACTATTGCTTCGTTTTCAGATACCTCTCTCGTCAAGCCCCTTCGGATACTGTTCGCTGTCGACTGACCTTTGCTTGCCCTAGGATTACTCTTTGTCTTGCCCCTGCCATACCTGTTTGCCATTGCTCGACCCTGCCTGTATTTATGACCATGCCTGTAAATAAAAGCTTGCACTTGGATTCGCACATCTCACGTCTCGTCGGCTCCGTTACAGAAGCTAAAAATATAAACAACTACATAATTATGTTGATATGCTATATTGTTACAATAAAACATGTCGTTCAACCCGGAAACCATAGCAAAACGTTGCACACCGGTTTGAGCTTGAACGTGCCACAGGTTTCTATGGGAAATATGGCTCTTTCATTTAGAAGGTGGAACTATTCCTCCATATTGCACGTTACAGTTTCTCCCATTCATAAATATAGGAGAGAATTGTCTTTGTATTTCTGTAGACTTTGTTTTAAATAAAACACTTACTAAAAAATATGACATTTTTATTTACCTGCATGCCATGTGATCATTAAATCAACATCAAAGAAACCGTGAACATGCAAATGTGATACTTAATTATTGAAATATTTGAAAATCTCAGGGGTACTGTAAGGAAACTATTTGGTGAATAAGATTTAGATGAAAAAACGTTTTGTAATGCCTGCATTACATGTAACTAAGAAATAATGTGAATATGTGAATTTTAATTAGTTATAATTAATAATACATGGTTAAAAAACCTACAGAGTAATAATTCAAATAAAAATGAATGTGTTCATCAGTAGTTGATGCAATGTTGAAACCCTTCTTAAACCTGAAATGATTTTTGTAAATCCAGTGGTCAAATGCAGTCGCCACCTGTCTAATGACTGATCTTTGTGTGAATGTCCACAAAACAGCAATATATATACACATATATAATATGCACTGTATATAATTGGTAGGCTATTTTAGAAAGGAAAATTTAAAAGATGAAAAAGAGAAATTACGGAGAATCAATGAATTATGAATAATTTATTGCTATTGTGTGAATAATATGTAATCATGTAATCCATAAAAAGTAACTGTAGTCTGATTATGAGTGTTTTAAAATGTAATTTACTCTAATTACAAGTACTTAATTTTTGGAATCTGATTATATAATGCAGATTACATGTAATCAGTTACTACCCAGCTCTGGATTTAGGATGTACTCACGCTAGGGGATCTGATCTATGCTTGAGCACAACTGACCCCCAGAGTCCAGTTCATTTCACAAGTGTGACTGCTCTGTACCATGTCCAGTGCGGTTCGTTTAACCATGACCTGGCCCGCTTGAAGAGGTGGCTCAGGTGTGGTACACATGTAGTGTGATTGCTAACTGCGCTGGAGCATGGAACAGATAACTTACTATTTTTGTATGCGCTATTGTTATCATTATGACAGCAAAAATCTTTGTTACTACTTGGATATCACACTTTTCAATTAATTTAATTTTGAGTACATTTAGATTAGAATGGGCCTGGTTCTCATCTTATTGATGTACAGGTATTGTAGTTTGTGAGTAAATCTGCAAATTCCACCATTAACCTCAGCTGCCTCTGTAATAATCCGGTGATATCGGTCTGTTAGCGAAAGGACAATCGCACTTGGGCTTTAGTACAGTATGCCTAGTGAGTATGCCCTTAAAACTATTTTTAATTTTTTTTAAATTTATTTATATCTTTATTATTAGCATTATAGTTATCTTTGTCTTGGAGTACACACGCACAGAAAGCTGCTTATTACTCATTTATCCATGTTTCTTTATCGCTCTGACGTGTCAATAGCTTGTGCCCACTAAAAGCTCCACAGATATATTTGCATACCACAAAATTATATAGAAAAAGTTCAGTTGATTTACACTTTATATTATAGCCGATATATATATTGGGTAACACTTTATTTTGATAGTGTCAACAGAATGTTCAAAAGGGACCAAGTAATGTTGCAACTACATCTCAACAAACTCTCATAAGAGTATTAGTAGACTGTCTGCTTCATATCTACTAACTCCTTATTGTGTTGGTCTCCCAACAGATATTCTACTGACTATAAGTAACTTTGCAAGAACGTGTCAACTTAATCTAACCCTAACCCTACCAGTCAACTAATACACTACTAACACTCTAATGAGAGTTAGTAGAAATGTAGGTGCAACATTACTTATAGTCAATAGAATGTGTTAAAGGGACCATCAAAATAAAATGAAACCATATATTGTCATATCGCTATAGCAAGCAGTAATGATTAAAGTTTAATGAACCCATTTGACTAGCTACTGTAGTTGATAAAAACAAAATCTGACCCAAAAAAAACAACAAACAAAAAAAACAAGACTGACTAGTGCTAATTGTCACGGTTGTCTGTGCGGTGCACACAAAATACGAGCGAAGACGACGGTTCAAAAAGGGAATAAGAGATTTAATAAACTTGAGAAGAGGAGGTTCAAACACACACACACACACACACACACACACACACACACACACACACACACACACACACACACACACACACACACAGGGTAACATCAATAAACAATAACCGACAACTGGAACTCAAAAGGACAGCAACTAATATAGTGCAGGTAATGAGTGGCAGACAGGTGAACACAATGAAGGTGATGAACTGATAATTGGACAACGGCAGAAACTAGGTCACACATGGGGAAATGAAAACACAACAGTCCATAATTGTGACAGTTCGCCCCCCTCCCGGAAGGCGGTGGCCGGATGACCGGGAGGAGGACAATCCGCAGTGTCCAGGGTGGTGACGGAGGAAGGAGCCAGGGAGAGAACAGAGGGACCCAGGGCGGAGCAGGAGTAGCCTGGCAGGACCCAGGCCACAGCCATGATGACGGCCCATGGTGGAGCCGACGGAGGGAGGAGCCATGGAGGAGGAATGGCCGCCAACTCCAAGGGGCCGACCGACGGCGGCAGAGCAGGTGGAGGAGGAGCCTGAGCCAGAGCCGGAGAGCAGATGAGTCCGGGCGAAGCTGAGGATCTGGAGGGCCAAGGTGGAGCCGAGGGCTCTGGCGACCGAGGAGACAGGCAGACCCGCGGTGATCCCACCGCACAGATGGTGGGCTGAGGGTGAGCAGAGGGGCTGCCAGGATGCAGCGGAGGCGGGGCTGAAGTAGCCGGGATGATAGGAGGTGGCAGGAGAGGGATGGTGGGTGGGTAATCCAGGTAGGTAGGCAATTCAGGGTAGTTAGAGATTTCAGATAAAGGCGTGAGCATGGAAGGCATGTCTGCATGAGTTTCCCAATTTATCAAGTCCCCAGAGTCCTGCGACTGCTCACCCTCAGCCGTGGTGCAGTGGGAGGGGCTTTCTTCGGCACCCTCACGCTCCACTGTCGCGTGCAATGTAGCCGGCTCTCGCACCTGATCGGACGGTCGGTGAGGCTCTGGCTCCAGGGCAACCTCCAGCTCAGTCGCTCCTTCTTGCGATGGCTCGCGGGTTGCTATGGGCTCTGGATCTCCGTCCGTTGTGGGCTCGGGCTGACGCTCTGCGGCTCGGGGTGATGGTGGGCTGGGCTCTGGGTCAGGAGTGGGACTGGTGTCATCGTCCTTATAGTCCACCAGCGCCCACTCCACAAAGGTGGCAAAATCTCCCCGAGGACCATCTCCGGACAACCGCGCTCTGCACTCGTTGTTCAGGCTCGTCCGGTAGAACGTGCAGAGGCAGTAGTCCGGGTAGTGGGTGTAGTTGGAGATTTCCACGAATAGTCTTGTATGGTCCTCGAGGGAAAGGCTCCTCTGCTCCAGCTTGAGGAGGAGGCAGGCAGGGTCATTCATGACAAAACAAAAATAAAAACTGACAAAAACGAAAAACAAAATGAGGGGAAACACGCTGCTATACCTTACTATTGTTTGGGTCGGTTATTCTGTCACGGTTGTCTGTGGGGTGCATACAAAATACGAGCGAAGACGACGGTTCAAAAAGAGAATAAGAGATTTAATAAACTTGAGAAGAGGAGGTTCTAAGAAAAAGTGATGAGGACGTTGAAGGTCTCGATGAAGATGTTTATTGCAGCATAGCAGTGACAAAGCACATGTAGTACCTTGGGTTCAGCGGAGTCGGAATGAACCCAGAACATCCTATGTTTAAACCTTTTATACATTTTCAGTTTACTACCCTTCATGTAAATGGAGTTGCTCCTGCTGTAACAGCTGTAGTCTGTATGTTAATAAAGTTCTGACACCCCTTTGTCTGAGGTGGTTCTCAGTCTCCCACACCTGCACCCATTCTACAATTGGTCACCATTTTCTCAGGATGTGATCATCTCAAATGTCTACAAACAACAATAACTGTTGACTTTCTTCTTCTCTATAATAATTAAGCCATTTTGGGAAATGAGCATGATCAAACATATTGTGGAGTGGAAGCTGGGTCGAGGCAGACTATAGATTCTTACAGTCCCCTCTTTGATGCTCTTGGCCCAAAAGAAGCATCACATCCACTCCCTTACACAGATCACACCTCCCTTCCTGGGTAGGTGCCCAGTGGCGGTGAAGCCCTGTCTTAGTTTGGCCCTCTCTGGCCAAAGGAAAATCTTACCCGTCATTGGGTCATCACCTCATGCACACTGGCTCCATCCAATTAAGCAACATTTATCATAGAGACTTTTCTTAAATTTGGAAAAATGACATATAAGCACTTGAGAACCATAACAGCAAAAGGGATTTTCTAAATGTACTAAATATTATGACAGTACAAACATAGCCAAAAGCCAAAGGAGCAAAAACATCAATCAACAGGCAACATTGTGTGTGTGTGTGTGTGTGCGCATGTACTGTCTTCTTCACGTGTGTTCTGTCCCTTTTATGAATGTGAACATCCTTTGCACACATGTGTGCATTCAATAGACAATAATATATTTTCTGCATTCGAGTCTGCATATATTTGTGTCTTTCTAGTGTCATGTGCAGTGAGTCTGTATCTTTGTGCATTTCCTTGTGTGGGTAATGTCCTTTGCCCACTTGTTTTCCATCTTGGTGGAACAACTGCTGTCAATAGTCTCTGAAATGGTTTTATCTCTCCTTGTTTTTCTTTTCCATTGTTTATTCTTTTTACTTTGAAAAAGTCCTTCTAGAAGAAGCAGTCAATGCCATTTTTCCAGTTTTTGCCATTCCATCAGGTCCATCCATCCCATGGTGAGTCTCAGGGTTTCTAAATCTTTTAGACTTGGAGTTCTGAATCTTGTAGGTCTGGAAATCTCTGGATTTCTGGTTCTGATGATCACTCTGTTCTTTAAGAAGTCATTTTTCTTGTGGAAGTCCCCTGGCTCCACTGGTCCTGCTGGCCTTCTTGTTTTTCAGATGACCGGATCATCTTTCTCCACGTTACACTTTTCAAACAAGCATATACCTGAAACAAGATCAAAAATAAGAGGTTGCCCCCCCCCTTTCCCCCACAAGAATCTTTTCACATTTAAAACATCATTGTTACAGAAATTTAAAATCACACAATGCAATTAAATCATTTATCATAAATTACATTTAAACATCAATGCCATTAACACATTTATCATAAATTATAAAGAATCACCCCCTTTTGATAGTAAACATATTTTCCTAAAATTTACTACTATCATAAAACAATTCCTCCAATTCTCATCAGCATCTGCTTGTGACTGAACTACAGTCATGTTGTTCATGCAGTGCTGTGTCTGGAATGGTGTGAATGGCTTCTTCCTTATTTCGTTTCAACAGTGCCAACTGGGCTGATTCAGTTCCCTTTGAATCTTAAACAGAATTTGAACAGAATAGGCTTAAGAACTCCTCCTGCTAATAATGACTAAACCAAATTCTCTTCTGTCCTTAAAATTTTCTTTTCTAGATTTTTTTAAACGAGGGGGTTCCCTGAAAAAAAAACGGCAAAAGAAAGAAACCGCTTTTCTTACCTTTCCCCGCTTTTTGGAAAACCCTCCTGGCTGGCTCGCCAATGTAAGAAAAAGTGATGAGGACGTTGAAGATCTCGATGAAGATGTTTATTGCAGCATAGCAGTGACAAAGCACATGTAGTACCTTGGGTTCAGCGGAGTCGGAATGAACCCAGAACATCCTATGCTTAAACCTTTTATACATTTTCAGTTTACTACCCTTCATGTAAATGGAGTTGCACCTGCTGTAACAGCTGTAGTCTGTATGTTAATAAAGTTCTGACACCCCTTTGTCTGAGGTGGTTCTCAGTCTCCCAAACCTGCACCCATTCTACAATTGGTCACCATGTCTAAGTGGTGCCCGCAAAATAACATAGGCTTTATAGACAATTGGATGAGTTTTTGGGGCAGACCTGACCTGTTGAAAAGAGATGGTGTTCATCCCTCCTGGGGTGGTGCCGCTCTTCTCTCTAGAAATATGGCACATACCCTGTGTCCCAATGTGCCTACTTGTACTACATCCTAAAAGTATGTACTTTTTTTCGCGAAGAAAAAGTAGATACTTTTGAGCGTGTAGCAGAAAAGTATGGACGTTTTTGGAAAACACTACGTCATAAAATTGCGTCTGGTGACATAATTGCGTTCATTTTACATCTGCTGTCAATTATTCAGATAGAAAACATTCTTACATGACATTTTTGCCATTGCATAAAAAATACACATCGACATTTCTTTTCCATTACTCGCAAGTTTATTTATCCTTACCGTGCCCTACACTGCTCATTATTTGTTCTACAAATGCTTACCAGTTTATTGGCGAGACAAGAAAGAGCGCGTCGGCGCAGATCTGCCGTTCACAAGCATAATGTCCGGAGAGCGGTGATGATGTTTTTCCACAATGCTGTATGTATGCAATACATCACAAACAGCTGCATTACGCTTAACCATTTTCATATTAAAATGTTACATTGAACATGCATAAAATAAATTCAAAATTAATTTATATATTATATTAAATATTTTCTAAATAATTTGTAATAATATTTAAGGAATTATTATTGTTTGCTGTTAATATCCATGAAAGAACTGAAGAAAAAAACAAAAACAAACAAACAATATATTGTGTTCAACCAAATCTAAGTCAAATTAATGTTTTTATGACTTCGATTTGGTTGAACACAATATATTGTGTTCAACCAAATCGAAGTCATAAAAACATTAATTTGACAAGCCGTTTTTTCAACAGGATCAAAGAAAAGAAGATTGAAATAATATTGAGTTAGACTCCATAATGCCTGCTCACTTTTGCCCAAGCCCGACAAAAAATGAAATTCTGTAGGCCTATATAGGGTATACATTTTTGCCTCGCGCTACTGGCGGGCGCTGCAAGTATAATTCAGGATTCCGTGAACTTCACACGGAAATATTTATTCCGTAAATAAACACAGCTGGCTTGCTCTGAAGGGGCATATTTATTTAACGTAATCGCAACCTTCGCAATTTGACTCGCATTAAGCAATATCGCAATGTCGATTTTAGACATAATTATTTATTTTAAATAAAATAATGGCTATTTTATTTTATTGACAAAATATTTTAGTTTGTCTTGTATATTTTTTTCATAAGATCAGATTACATTTTAGGGTGTCATATGGTCATGTTACAACGTGCCCCTCAGCTGTTACAATGTACCCCACCTATGGAGCATGTTGTCACATTTCACTTCCAATTTTTGAGGGTAAATAAAGAAAAACGTATACACTGTATTTATGAAACAAAGTGACATATTTGTACTAGACAAGTGTGAAATTACTGTGGATAAAAAAAAAATTATACTCTGAACATGAAGTGGATTTACACAATTTGAGAAAGTCAAAAAGTGTTCGGCTTCATTGGCAGTAATTATCTTTTCAGTGTGTTCATCTGACCCTGCAAAATAAGAATTTTAACTACTAGGTCTACAGTTAATACACAAAAAAGAAAAATTCAAAATAAATGCTTTGCTTTATAATGTATAAACTTTTCACATTTAAATGCTGATGATGACACAGTGATATCAGGGTTGTCCGTCATGTTTGTTTAGCGAATTCACCTTACTGATTTTAACTCCTCCTACCACGTGCAAAGAATTATGTGAAACTCAAGCCATTAGAGTGTGTGCACAGATCCACACTTCAAAAATCGACCTGAAATAGTAGATCATCCGGGGACTTTTGGCATACTCTTTTCAACATACTATGCTTTGGGACACACTTATTCTAATCTCACATACTATTTAGGATGGATAGCATGAACATTGGGACGCAGGCATAGTCTTAGAGTAAGTACTTGACTAACTGGAGCCCAGGTCAGGAAGCAGACAGACTGGCTAAACCGATCATCTGCTAGCCGCCTCACGTCACAGAAGTCAGTTAACTCTCAGCACATAGAAACTTTTTCACCTAGATATCACACTATAGAGACTGTGTCTGTTCCCCGAACTAGAAAATACAGAAAACATCCAAACCAAAGTAATAGTAACAATTTAATTGATGTTCAACAAATAAAAAACTGATATAATACAGATAAAGACATGATAAAGCTTGGCTTATTGAATATTAGATCCCTTTCTTCAAAAGCACTTTTTGTAAATGATATGTTCACTGACCATAAACTAGATGTGCTTTGTCTGACAGAAACCTGGCTAAAACAAGATGATTACATTACTTTAAACGAGTCTACACCCCAAGATTACTGTTACAAACATGAACCGCGTCCAAAAGGTAAAGGGGGAGGTGTTGCTACAATTTATAGAAATATTTTCAGTATCTCTCAGAGGTCGGGTTTCAAGTATAATTTGTTCGAAGTAATGGTGCTCCATATAACGTTATCCAAAGAAACAAGTATTAATGATAAATCCCCTGTGATGTTTGTACTGGCTACTGTATACAGGCCACCAGGGCACCATACAGACTTTATTAAAGAATTTTCTGATTTTCTATCGGAGTTAGTGCTGACTGCAGATAAAGTCCTAATTGTTGGTGATTTTAATATCCATGTTGATAATGAAAAAGATTTGTTGGGATCAGCATTTATAGACATTCTAAACTCTATTGGTGTTAAACAACGTGTCAGGACCTACTCATTGTCGAAATCATACTCTAGATTTAATACTGTCACATGGAATTGATGTTAGTGGGGTTGAAATTTTGCAGCAGAGTGATGATATCTCAGATCATTATCTAGTCTCCTGTATATTCCATATAGCTAAAGCTGTAAAGCCAACTTCTTGTTACAAATATGGTAGAACCATTACCTCTACCACAAAAGACTGCTTTATAAATAATCTTCCTGACTTATCTCAGTTCCTCAGTATATCCAATAGCTCAGAACAAATTAGGTGAGAGATAAAATTGTATCCTTGCAGCCGTCAGCTACAGTATCACATCAGATAGCACACTATAGATCCCCTGAGGAACAATTCCATTCATTCTCTACTGTGGGAGAGGAAGAATTGTATAAACTTGTTAAATCATCTAAACCAACAACATGTATGTTAGACCCGATTCCATCTAAACTACTAAAAGAGCTGCTTCCAGAAGTCATAGATCCTCTTTTGGGTATTATTAATTCATCATTGTCATTAGGATATGTCCCCAAAACCTTCAAATTGGCTGTTATTAAGCCTCTCATTAAAAAAACACAACTTGACCCCAAAGACCTAGTTAATTACAGACCGATCTCAAATCTCCCTTTTCTGTCAAAGATACTAGAAAAGGTAGTATCCTCACAATTATATTCCTTCCTAGAAAAAAATGATATCTGTGAGGAATTCCAGTCAGGATTTAGACCGTGTCATAGTACTGAGACTGCTCTCATTAGAGTTACAAATGACCTGCTTCTATCATCTGACCGTGGTTGTATCTCTTTTTAGTTCTACTGGATCTTAGCGCTACGTTCGACACTATCGACCAGAACATTCTTTTGAATAGACTACAAAATTTTGTTGGCATTAGTGGAAGCGCCTTAGCATGGTTCAAATCATTCTTATCTGGCCGCCATCAGTTCGTTGCAGTGAATGAAGAGGTATCATATCGATCACAAGTGCAGTATGGAGTACCTGAAGGCTCAGTCCTAGGGCCGTTACTTTTCACGCTTTACATGTTACCTTTGGGAGATATTATCAGGGGACATTGTGTTAGCTTTCACTGTTATGGTGATGATACTCAGCTCTATATTTCTTTGCGGCCCGGTGAAACACACCAAATTGAGAAACTAACGGAATGCATAGTCGATATAAAAAACTGGATGACGAGTAATTTTTTACTGCTAAATTCTGAAAAAACAGAGGTGTTAATTATCGGACCTAAAAACCCCACATGTAACAACCTAGAACATTATCTAACACTTGATGGCTGCTCTGTCAATTATTCTTCATCAGTCAGGAACCTAGGTGTGCTGTTCGATAGCAATCTTTCATTTGAAATCCATGTTTCTAGCATCTGTAAAACTGCATTTTTTCATCTCAAAAACATATCTAAATTGCGACCTATGCTCTCAACGTCAAATGCAGAAATGTTACTTCATGCGTTTATGACCTCAAGGTTAGACTATTGTAATGCTTTATTGGGTGGTTGTTCTGCACCCTTGATCAGCAAACTACAGTTGGTCCAAAATGCAAAACTCTGTCCGTTTGATAATACCTAGAATATCAAAATCGACTGCGGGCGGCAGATCCTTTTCCTATTTAGCACCCAAACTCTGGAACAATCTACCGAACACTGTTCGGGAGGCAGACACACTCTGTCAGTTTAAATCTAGATTAAAGACCCATCTCTTTACCCTGGCGTACACATAACACACTAATACGCTTCTATTATTCAAATCTGTTAAAGGATTGTTAGGCTGCATTAATTAGATCAACCGGAACCGGGAACACTTCCCACAACACACGGTGTACTCGTTACATCATAAGTAGAATGGCATCTACGCTAATATTTGTCTGTTTCTTTCCTATGATCAGATGGTGGATCAGCACCAAGAGATGATGTCTGCAGCCCTGATCGTCAGCGGAGACCAGGTCACCCAGATGACCCCCGGAGACCTCGATTAAAATACATTAAAACTAAAAAATATAACTAAAAATATAATAAAATACCTAACTACATAATACTACTATCGTTAGAACCTGAAACTTTTGAACTGTGGGTGTCGTCTGGTCAGAGGAGAACTGGCCCCCCGACTGAGCCTGGTTTCTCCCAAGGTTTTTTTCTCCATTCTGTCACAGAGGGAGTTTTGGTTCCTTGCCGCTGTCGCCTCTGGCTTACTCAGTTGGGGACACCTAATTTCTAGCGATTATCGCCGATTTGATTGCTCATATACTATTTAAACTAAACTGAGCTAGACAATGACATCTTTGAATTCAATAATGAAATGCCTTTGACTGAAAATTGAATGTTTAATCTTATTATATATTACTGACACTCTGTCCTCCAATTTGATACTGTTAAGTGCTTTGACACAATCTGTATTGGTAAAAGCGCTATATAAATAAAGGTGACTTATGACTTAGATCAACCGGGAACACTTCCCATAACACACGATGCACTCGTTACATCGTAAGTAGAATGGCATCTACGCTAATATTTGTCTGTTTCTTTCCTATGATCAGATGGTGGATCAGCACCAAGAGATGATGCCTGCGGCCCTGATTGTCAGTGGAGACCAGGGCACCCAGATGACCCCCAGAGACCTCGATTAAAATACAATAAAACTAAAAAAATATATAACTAAAAATATAATAAAATACCTAACTACATAATACTACTATTGTTAGAACTTGAAACTTTTGAACTGTGGGTTTCGTCTGGTCAGAGGAGAACTGGCCCCCCGACTGAGCCTGGTTTCTCCCAAGGTTTTTTTCTCCATTCTGTCACAGAGGGAGTTTTGGTTCCTTGCCGCCGTCGCCTCTGGCTTGCTCAGTTGGGGACATCTAATTTCTAGCGATTATCGCTGATTTGATTGCACAGATACTATTTAAACTAAACTGAGCTAGACAATGACATCTCTGAATTCAATAATGAAATGCCTTTAACTGAAAATTTAGTGTTTAATCTTATCATTATATATTACTGACACTCTGTCCTCCAATTTGATACTGTTAAGTGCTTTGACCCAATCTGTATTGGTAAAACGCTATATAAATAAAGGTGACTTGACCATTTGCTCAGGATGTGATCATCTCAGATGGTCTACAAACAACAATAACTGTTGACTTTCTTCTTCTCTATAATAATTAAGCCATTTTGGGAAATGAGCATGATCAAACATATTGTGGAGTGGAAGCTGGGTCGAGGCAGGCTATAGATTCTTACAAGACACACACACGCAAAGTAACAACAATAAACAATAACCGACAACTGGAACTCAAAAGGACAGCAACTAATATAGTGCAGGTAACGAGTGGCAGACAGGTGAACACAATGAAGGTGATGAACTGATAATTGGACAAAGGCAGAAACTAGGTCACACATGGGGAAATGAATACACAACACTCCATAATTGTGACACTAATGCTATGTTCCCCTTGCTAGTGCTCTTCTTCTTTTTTCTTTTTTTTTTTACCTGCTGGGACAGGTATGCTTTTTTTTCCCCCACAAAAGCAAGATCACCTTGTTTTAAAGTTAAAGTCATGCATATAGTAATGCAATAACCATTTCAAGCATTTTGTATGGTTTATACACAGCAAAACAGCATAGATTTGACTGAAAATCCAGAATCATCAACAAGCTAACTGCGAAGATAGCACTGTGAATGATGATATAGTTGTCAAGAAATGGGATGCAACATTTTATTCAAAATTAAATATCTAATATATTCCACCGGCTGGGTTAAAACGTCCAATGTATTTAAATTAAAATGACTTTTAACATTTAAAATAACACACTGCCAAATTGTAAAGCTTGTATTGCTCATAGTGATTTACTACAGATGAGATTTTGCCAATACCCCCCTTTATATACACTGTTAGACATTTCAAAGGGTTTTTACAGTAACTTACTGGCAACACTGTTGCCAGTAAGTTATTGTAATTACGATTTACAGTAGCAAACTGTATTTGATTTATCAGTATACTGTAATTCATTCATTTTAATATAGATTTCATTAGATTTTATCATTTTTATATAGAATTCATTTTATTTTTACTCTACATAGGTACTACTGGCATTCAATTAAAACAGACACAAATTACAAAATATCAAATTCTTTTTTTAAAACACTGCATGTATAACACTTAAAAATACAGTCTTCCAATGCTGGAACAGTGCATCTTCACCATTTCTCCTGTCTTAGGACGTTTTGCAGTGCATTATGTTGTGTCCTCTGGATTCATCCTCACAAAGAATCTTTAGGCAACAGAAACATAATGGGGAAAAAGACAAGCAGCCAAAGAATACATAGCCATCTGCAAAATCAAGGTACTGCTCCAAAACATGGCCACCATCTTTGCTCACCCTCCACTTTGACAGAAATGTCTTCTCTGAAAAACAAGTAGAAGAAATAACACACTTTTAAAAGGCAAACCTCATATAGAATACACAAATCTCTCAAAACCATAGTTGTTCTCATGAATTATCAGTCTCAGGGTGGCTGGCCTGCTCATGTCTTTCTTGATGCTTAATTGCAGTTGCCTTTAAAACACAAATACAAAAAAAATGCAGTAAATCTTAAATTCCATTAAAAACTATAACAAAATAATTCTAGAAAGGCAGCTAGCCATAAAACTAGTTTAACCTAGCTAACATACAATTTTATTTTCTCAGGCTACTGGCCAACATTAACTAACACCTGAACTAAATTTCACATTAATAGTTAACCTCAGTGGTGGAAAGAGTACTGAAAAATTGTACTCAAGTACAAGTACTGTTACATTGCTGAAATAATACTCAATTACAAGTAAAAGTACTGGTGCCAAAACAGTACTTAAGTAAAAGTACAAAGTACTCGTCTCAAAAACTACTCAGAGTACTAGTTACTAGTTACTTTTTAGCTGGTGATATTTAATGAAAAAAAAAATAATAATTCATATCAAAGATCTATTTGGATAATAGCTACTTTGAACAAAATCCACTTTTATCTTATTGACTGAAATTAAATATTGAATACTCCACCTCTTGCTCATAGCAGATTCATGGTCGGATAGGAGTGGCTAAGAATATCTGTTTGTTACATCTGACATCACGCTTCACCAATTCTGGGTCCTAACGCTCTGCCAGACACCCCCAAAAAACACCAAACTGTGCTAATGTACACACACGATGTCATGTAATACTGAAAAATTATAACGCTAACCTTTATTTCCATACTGAAATCCCAGATGGCCAGACAGTGATTCAGCTAAAATATTAGTGTCTGGGACACTGTGAGCATGGAGACTGTAGTGTTCACAGCAAATTTTTAAATGCTTAGCTTAAATATGTAATATTAATTAAATAGTGCTCATAAATGGTTGTTGAGATAGTATTCTCAAGTGAAATAAGTAGAGGCATGGACCCGGAAACAGCAGTCCTTACGTCATGACTTAACAAGAGGATTCTCCCCAAGCCTTCAAACTGACGTCATCAGAGCGAGACGCCATTCCAGAACCGAAGCAAATTTTTCAGTTTTTGATTAAAGATTACGACTGCAGACAATTTTTTTCCCAGTGTATTGCACGGTTTAATTGTTCACCACAAGACTAGTAATGTGCATTAAAAAGTTGTTTCAAGACAGCTAATTATTTTCAATACCATTGGCAAAATTACAACATACTGTATACTGCCATATAGATATTTTAATATTAAAAAAAAAAAATTGTCCATCCATTTTTAAGGCAATCATTATTTCAAGCTTTGAAACTGGCTTAATCCAAGTCTTCTAAAAAGACACATTTGCTTTATATGATGAACAGCTTTTAATATAGGTCTTCATGTACATACATATAAATATTGATCAATTACCATTACAAAAATTTCAATCTTAAACATTTGCTCATTCTGTGTATTTGTGTCTTTAAATAGGGTAACTTTGTTGCAAAAGCTTACAACACAAGGACGCTTGATTAAAACAAATGACCTCAATTCAGTTGAGGTATTCAAAATATGACAACATTACATTTTTATAAGCAGTGATTTAAGAGCCATATATTTTAGGCCTATTTATTTAGGCTAGATAACATCAGATGGCTTTGACCTATAATGTCTGTACAATGTAGTGATGCAGTTAGACACACTAGAATATTTACAAATCATTTACAAATTTATGTACAAATCATACAAATATCCCATTCCAAAACATTTCTAACATAAACTTACATTGTAAAGAAATTAAAGGTCCATCTTTGATTGTTGGAAAACTTTCTGGTGCATTTCACGTACAGACAATAAAATCTCCAGTAGCATTTCCATCGGTCAGGCGTGGATCTATTCTGAATGGTTGATAACTTTCGACAAAGTTTAATCTAGGAGCAAAGAGAAATAATTTCTACTTTAAAAGCACGGAGAGACTGCGATAGCACACAGTCTGCGCACAATATCGGAGTGAGAGGACAAGCAGTTCATTTGTATAAATTAGCCCTATTTGAAAGCTCGCATCCAGTTTTCTGTGACTACACGACTCTTCTCATGTTACAATAAAGCGCTCGCCACATTTGCGTGGAAATGATTATAACTATGCAGAATACCTGCAATCCCGCGCCGACATTCAGACTCTGTAACTGACAGGAGGCTGATGCGTGTCAAACTCGCTGTCTGAGAGGATGTGTATCGGAGTATATGCGGTAGATACTGTGGAGAATGAGTAATGGAACCGTGTCAGATAGTTAAATATCGATATCAAAATATAGTTGTTTATGATAACGCTACCATGTAGTTTGTTTCTCCAAACTTTGAGTCCATAAATCACGCTGTGCTCCATCACTGTCCGATCAGCTGATTCTGCAGCGGCGGCTTTTCCCGGGACTCGGTTCAGATATCAGGGCTTTTATTGGTCCGTTTACGATCGGATTTCTTTATTGGCTACTGAAGTTTCGTGAAAGGTTTGAATATCAATTCAAATTGTGGGCGTACTCAGTAACGAACTAGGATTTTAAAAGTAATGAAGTAGATTATTTTGCTTAATTTGTACTTAAGTACAAGTAAAAGTACAGCTTTAAAAATACCAAAAAGTACAAGTACCCGAAAAAACTACTCAATTACAGTAACGTGAGTAGTTCGTTACCTCCACCACTGGTTAACCTAATGTTAATATAAGATAAGCGTTGCTCGTTAAAAACAATTTCAATTCGGTAACTTAATTCAATAAGCTGACAAAAGTCGTTTGAAACGACAGCGCAGTTTACCATAGTAAAGTTTGTACCGCCATGTTGACGAGTAAATGTTACTAATGTTAGGTAAACTGGTGCGCAAAAATCCGACACAAACACACAGACAAATGTACATATATTTTTACCTTGCTTGCTGGTCTTATTCTCTCGTAAAGTGCATTGACACACAGCGTAGATGTTCTCCGGAGCTCTCCCGCTCTCTCGGGTTCATCCCGGGGAAAAAGCCACAGCGCTGCCCCACTGCTTCCGTGTCTTCCTCGGACGCGAGTGGCACGGCGAGGCACGACTCGATAAAAAACAATATAGAACCCATTATATATGCTATCTACAGTGGATGCAGACAGTAATGTGATGCCCCGGTATATTTCTGTTGTACAGATGTACTCCAAGCGCTCGCGCTGTTTCTGACACGAAGAACAAACAGATTTTCCAATCATTACAAGCGATGTAACATGTCCAGTAGTCAGTCCCAAGCTGCTGCGGCGTTGTAGACACGGTGTTGGGCAAATTGTGTCAATCCAAATGTAAGAAATGAGGAAAATAAAACGACCTCAGTATAATGGTGCCAAAGAGACCATTACAGTAGTATACAGCAATTAAAAAAAAATACAGTAAGTCTCTGTATGTTGAGTCTGACGTCACAGAAAATTCCCATGATGCAAAGGGTATTACAGTTATTTACCGTAAAGAGAATTTGAAGTATTACACTGGGTGATATACAGTAAATAACTGTGGAAATTACAGAAATGTCTAACAGTGTATGTACAGTACACAATTACATATAAAAGAGAAAGGAAAGTTTCCCTGGAAAGTTTTTCATGTTCCAATGGTTGTAGTACGTTGCTAGATACAAAATGGACTTACTACAGGTTAGATTTTGCCAATGTGCAGTACACAATATCTTAGTTTTAAAAAAAAAAACAAAAAAAAAAAAACAGTAATTCACCAAAAGGGTTTTTCATGTTCCACAGGTTATAGTACATTGTGAAATTTTGCCAATATCTCCCTTTGTGTATGTACAATTACTGTCAGTCCATGGTAAGCCACGCTGTTTTTGTGTTTATGGAGAAGGAGAAGTACTGAGGCACAGTTTTATTGATCAAAATAAGGTATTGTAAAAATGTATAGTGTGATTATGTTTTGTTCACAATATTGTGAAAAACACCGTAGGCCTACAATCAAAATTGAATTGAATTTATGGACGACTACACTTCTTTAGTTTCACTTTTATGTGCAGGCCTTCTTCATATTCCATCTTCTAAAATAATGACTTTTTCATCAATTTTGGTTTGTGTTTCTTTCCAGTACTATTAAGCCAGTCTCACACCAGACGAGAGGCATCAGGTCGAGCTACACACCACAACTAAAGACTTTAAGATTTAAAAAAAACTTGGCATCACACTCTTGTTGACTTTATAAATAATTACAGAGTAAAAATTGTCACACAGACTTTTATGACTTTTCTGGTCATTCTGAACACAAAAACGTATTGCTAGGAGATGTATGAAAACAATATACAGTCAAATTTATTCAGACACCAGTTTAGAAAATGGTAATAAAATTTGACAAAAACTAGAGATGAGTTAAACTGTGTCAGAACAAATTCATATATTCCCAAGGTGTATATAGACAAATAAAAAATAAAATAGATCCTTTTACTAATGTGTATTATACTTGGAATGTCTCCCTGCCAATTAAAGAACAGAGAGGCGGTTGTAACATCACAAACAATGTGAGTTTCAGCAGAGCATACATGTTAAGGCTTTTACACAGCAGAAATAAACATGACAACAGCCACTATAGGTTATATAAGATAATAAACACACGACTGCGATAGAATATTTGTATTTGCTTTTCTTGACAGAATGTGTACATCTGAAATGCTAATTTGTGCAGCGATATAAAAGGCTATAAATAGCATATTTTAACAACAGTAAACGACCAAATTCCACATGTGATTGTAAAAGGAAGTTATTATAAACACTCAATGGTGGTTTGAAGTGAGTTCTTCTGAGTAAAAGTGTACTATTAATCTCATAAATTGTCTTATGAAGCATGATGCTAATATTAGCTCTAATGCAGCTGCAGAACAGGTCCAGTTCTTCTTCATAATGCATTTTGTCATAATACTTCATGTAAGGTCGCAAGAAAATGTTTTATTGTATTTATTTAGAAATACTTTCGATAATAGTTGGGTAAATGTATACTGGGATTGAAGCGATGTGGCTTGGTAAACGTTTTATTGCCAGTATAAAGGCTGATAATGGCTGAATAAAAACAAAAGAATAATAAGGATTATGTCTCATACCTGGCAGAAGTGGGAAAGTTTCTATTTCCTTAAACGAGTTTGTCATGCATTTCTTTATTTCAACACATTTACAGGTAAATCCTAGTATTTTAAATTTGTGATTAATCATGATTAATCACAGTCCATGACTGTGATTTAACGCAATTAAATTTTTTAATCGATTGTCAGCACTAAAAAATAAAATTATATATATATATATATATATATGAAATTATATCTGGTGTCTGAATAATTTTTGGTTTGACTGTATATTCTAAAATCTGCTAAAAATATCCAACATGATTGATGTCCTCCAGTGGACTCAACTTTCAAAAATTTTAGAATCTCCCACAAAAATAAGTTGAGCAAACTCAAAAATCTGCTGAAGCTGGTTGCCTTAAAATTTTAAGTTGGCTCAACTTTTTTTTTTCTTTTTTTTACAGTGTGTCAGTTAAACAGTACACTATACAATTTTTGTGAAATCTGTCAACTCATATCTGCAGAGTGGTTCTGACTTTCGGCAATTAGTGTCAACTTGTCCACACTGTAGATCGGGGCAACATCGAGTAGTGTTTTCCAGTAGTGTTAATTTTGGGGTAAATGATCCTGCTCTATGGTTGTTTTCATGTTTGGACACTTGATGTCGTCCGCCAGACAGTTCCAGTGTGCAACACCTTGTAGAAACCTCCATAACTGTAATATCGTATAGCTACTGTAGATGTAAAGGTTAAATGTAAAATGCTTAGTACAAACACTCAGGTAGCCTGAGGGTTTGTTGTAACACTCTAAAAGAAATCCCTTGCCTTTGGGATTTTCCCTCCTCAGGGATACCCTTAAATCAAACCACTTTAGGATTTTCATGCAACCAGGCCCAGACTTTAAACCTTGTTAGTGGTTTCTGTTAAGGCCATATCTATCTGTCAGGTTTGAAATTCTGAACACGTAAAGCTCTTCTGATTTACAGTGCAGTTTTTCCCCTAAAATCAAGCTGCAGATGCAGATGTAAAGCATGCACTCAGTGCATGAGACATTTCCTACATCTAAAAATGTTGAGATAATTTGTCATTGTTGCATAAAAACGTCTGACCCTTTGAGCACTCTCCTAAATGTCAGTGGTAATTGCTCTCCCTAAAACCCCCTGTGACACGGGCAGAGCGCGGAGGTGATTTCAGGCTCCAGACAGCCTCCCCACACTCAACGAGACAAACACAGTGGATGAGAAAGCACACTCAAGTCAGAGTTTATCTCAGAGTGCATTTCCCAGAAATGTCACAGATGAAGCCAATGTAGATAGGAAGATGAAAAACAAGAAGAAGAAACTGCAAGAAACACACTCTATGAATTACCTATGAGCTGTAGTACACCAGTCTGATCATGAAGAATGGTATATTAAATCACAGTAATACTGTATTTAATGTAAAGTACAAAAGTCAGCATAGCTAAAACTGAAATAAACATTAAAATATAAATAAAAACTACACACGTCTCTGTAATATTGAAACATCAGGATTGAGGTTCCTTGAGCAATAGCAAAATCCAGATGTTTATATTTCATGTTACTCTGTCTCTGTGTTAACTGTATTTATGAATCTCCACAGCACGAGCGTCAAACAGCTGTCAGAGATTGTTAGTCCTGATAGGAATACATTCGTCTAAACAGGGCAGATGCTGCAGCGTGTGTGTGGTGTTTGTGTGTATGTGTGCGCACATGTGTGTTTCTTTCCAAATGGATACTCTGTGTTATGTAATGAGGTCTGTCGCAGGGTCGAAAACTTGTTTTAAAATTTAACAGGATCATTAAATTAAGAGATTTTGCCTTCCATCAGCATGTTCAGTACATTAGTAGTCTATAGAAAAATTGATTCTTCTAATTGTTATGAAAATGCAATTCTTCAACAGGGAGTTTTATTTTATATGTATTGTGTATATCTATACAAAATAAAAAATAGTTATCCAGCACCTGCTATCACCCATGAGAAAAAAAAGAGAGAGGAAAACATATATATATATATAGACGCAAATTTACTTTTCTTTCAGCCTGAGGTTTATTTATTACACTTTTTGGTGTGAAAGGGCTTTTACATTTGCTGTAAATCGAACTTATTATAAACAATCAGGCCCTGCTCATATTTAAAAAGTAACGCAAAAAACAATCTGTTAAGGTATTAGCTAATAAAGCGTACAACGAAGGATTATTCACAGAAACAGTCTTTTAATAAAAATCCAAATCAAGAAACCGAGAATATCCAGGAGCAAGGGATAGCAAAACACACAGAACAAATAATAGTAGACAAAGAAACAAGTATGAACACAGGCTTTAAATACAAAACGTAATCAAGGGGAAACAGAAACAGGTGTGGAGCTAATTAACTAATGAGGAGAACTAAGGAAACTAAGTCAACATGTGACACAATCAGGCCCTGCTCATATTTAAAAAGTAACGCAAAAGTAACGTAACACATTTCTTTCCATAAAAAGTAACTAAGTATTGTAATTAGTTACTTTTTTAGGGAGTAACTCAACATTGTAATGCATTACTTTTAAAAGTAACTTTCCCCAACAGTGAACTTAAATAGGCTATACTGTTTTCTGCTTTCCAGCATTGATGTATTTTAGTATTTTTTACATTGCAATTTATACGCAAATTGAATCGGAAAAATACTTTAGGATGGTTGCCTAGGAAGTGGACAGTCACTGTAGTTCTTTATTGGGAAAAACAAAGCATTTGAAATAACTAAACTAAGGAAAATATTCTTAACCCTTTGCCTAAGGAAATTAATATAAATGTTTGGTCCCACTTTATATTAGGTGGCCTTAACTACTATGTACTTACATTTAAATTAATCATTTAATTAAATGCGCTGACAAACATTTACGGTGAAATAAAATACTTAATTTCCACTGAAAATGTAAGCATATTTATTATTACAATGCACTTATTGTGTACATACATGTTTTTACATTGTACTTATATATTTTAAAATACCTATATGTAGTTACATCTGTAATTAATTTCTGTAATTACATTTATAATTACACCTAAACCCACCCTTAAACCTACCCATACCACCAAACCTGCCCCTAACCTTACCCGTATCCCACCTCAATAGCAGCAAAAGTGTTTTGCAATACAATATGAACACAGTAAGTACATTGTACTTATTTTTTATGTAAGTACATAGTAGTTAAGGCCACCTAATATAAAGTGTGACCAAATGTTTTATTAGGTTCTGTTTTCTTTGTATTGTAGACTGGTGCGTTTGTCCCAGCGGTGCTCAGTGCTGGTAGAAGGAGCTGCCTGAACATCTAGTCAACCATGTCTGTTATGTGAGAAGAGGATGGAGTGATGAGTTCAGGGAAGGATTGTGTGATGAAGGTGTAGTTTTTCCCCCTTTACCTCAATGGGGGCAATCTTCAGGGCTGGATCGCTGTCACGTCTCGGTCAAATGTCTTGGGGATTCAACATATTTGTCCTGTGTGACTCCAGATGGCGTCCTCTTACTCAAACATGCTAGATGTTTACTGCAAACATATTAAATGTTTACAGGAACAAGCTGCTATAATTTAACCTTTAGCATGGAAAGGTACATGGTTTTAGTTAGTGCTGATTACAGTGACACTACAACAAATGCCGAGAGTAATTAAAAGGGTAATTTAATTTTGATCCATTTTTTTCTTTACTCTGATATCCATTTATGTTGTTCCTTGTGAAAACACTTTAGCATACTTCTGAAATCAGTACTTATTACAGTAATAATAAACTTAAAAGGTACAAACTGAATGAAATGTTTTAATTGCATGTTATTTAACATTGAATTTAAATTTTAAATAAATGTAGTTTAAATTAGCCCACTGGAGTAAGACTTAAATATATACATTTGTATGTAATTTCATGTTTATTTTTGTTGTCTTTGAAATATAAATGCGCTGACAAACATTTACGGTGAAATAAAATACTTAATTTCCACTGAAAATGTAAGCATATTTATTATTACAGATTTGTAATGATGAAGTTGCAATTTAGAACATTTTAAAGGGGTCATATAATGCTATATCCACTTTTACAAGTTGATTGTACTGAAATGTGTGTTGGCAGTGCCTGTACACAACCATCCTATAATGATAAAAATCCATCCAGTGTTTTTTTTTTAATCTCCTAATATGTTTTCCCCTGAATCAAATCGAGCTGTTCGTGTTGTGATGTCACAAGATCGGAGGCCCCTCCCATGATTGTTGATTGACAGGAGCGTTTCAACACAGACCCGCCCTGAGCGAGCTGTCATAATAGTCCGCCATTGTTGATACGCTGGACCAGAATGGCGTCTAAGCGATCGTGGTGTTCTGTTCTTGGGTGTAATAACGAACACAGCAGTTGTTTTGATGTTCCTAAATCAGAACCGCTGAAGACGCAGTGGCTGAGTTTTGTTTTTACAAAGGGAATAGTCCCCCAGATCAACCTCAATTCTTTCATGTTTGTGGGACGGGATTGGTTATCCCGCTGGTTGTGGATAGGATGGATAGTAGGCGGGGCAGTTAGAAGTAATATATACTGCCACCTGTTGGCGCAGTTGTGTAACTTGAGAACAACTCTAGTTATGTTGAGATCAGAGAAAAAATAAGTCGTGATAACGACAAAACAACTTTTGTTATGTTGAGATAACGAGAAAATTAAGTCGTGATAACGAGAAAACAATTCGTTATGTCGTGATCACAAGAAAATTAAGTCATGATCACGAGAAAACAATTCGTTAGGTCGTGATCATGAGAAAACAAGACGGGAAAAAAAATCTAATGCATGGCCACTTAGAACTTCCGAAACTTTTATTTCATTAAATATACTTATATATTTATACAACTGTGCATTCAGTCCAGTTATGCACATTACCTTTTCACAAGGGATTAGTCTTTGTTTTACATCAAAACTGTCATTTATGTCTCATGATCATTCCCTCTGACATTTAAAATGATGAATGATCCTTCAACAACTGCATCTTTGCTAAGCTGTGTTCAGACTGAAATGATCTTGTCAAGACTGGAATATTTCAGAAGGATCTGAGAAGAAGCAGCTGCTACACACTGCAGAAAGTCAAGCCAATTCACCTTTGTTTATATAGCGCTTTTAACAATATAGATTGTCAAAGCAGCTTTATCGTATCGAATAGGAAAATAGTGTGTCGGTAATGCAAAGGATAATAGTAAACACTCAATTTCCAGTTAAAGGAAGTTCGTCTTTGAATTCAGTGATGCCATCATCCAGCTCACTTCAGTTCTAATAGTATTTGTGCAATTAAGTCGAGGATATCGCTGGAAATTTTAAGTGTCCCCAACTAAGCAAGCCAGAGGCGACAGCGGCAAGGAACCAAAACTCCAACGGTGACAGAATGGAGAAACAAACCTTGGGAGAAAACAGGCTCAGTCAGGGGGCCAGTTCTCCTCTGGCCAGATGAACCAGCAGTTTGTGCTGAAGACTCATCTGGTTCCCGAGGTCTTGTCCCAATGGCCATCTAGGACAGTGGTTCTCACTTCCAGTCCTGGGGGCCCTCTGCTCTGCACATTTTGCATGTCTCTCTTACTTAACACACCTGATTGAGATCATCAGCTCGTTAGGAGAGAGATCAATGAACTGAACTGATGATCTCAATCAGGTGTGTTAATTAAGGAAGACATGCAAAATGTGCAGAGCAGGGTGCCCCTAGGACTGGAATTGAGAACCACTGATCTAGGAGACAAGGTCTTCACTGAGGATCTGTCTCTGTCACTCATCTAGTTGTCCTGATCTCCGCTGACATTCAGGGCTGTAGAGGTCAACTCTAGGTGCAGATCCACCATCTGATCTGGATACAGACAGGATCCGGGTGGCTACGGTGACCTCGGAATAAGAAAGAAACAGGCTAATATTAGGGTAGATGCCATTCTTCTTGGGATGTAACTGTTATGTGTTGGTTTCTGTTTAGTTCCTGTCTGGCCTTATTTGGTATTTCATGTTCTTGTTTTGTTAATCATCACTCATTTAGATCACCTGTTTTGTATTAATCATCTTGTTTACTCCTTTGTTTCCCTATCTTTGTAAGCCTTCTGTTTCTTTCTAGTCTTCTTCCTGGATTGATGTTAATGTTATTTTTGAATGGTCTACGTGTGTGGAAGATCATTAAAGAATCCTTACGTTTACTTTGTCTTTGTGCGACATTTCTACAACCACGATCTGTGACAGAATCTAGGATCAAAAGAGCGGAATAATGGAGATCGCTGCGCTTCGCCGTCCTGGCCCGCCGAGATCTCCCATTGGAGGAGTTTGCGAGAGAGTTCAGCAGGCTCGCTGTGTGGACGGGGCTCGATGACGCAACGCTCAACTCTCTGTTCTGGATCGGGGCCAACTACCATTGCCCCGTGGACCTCTCAGACAGTTGCGGTGTTTCACAAAACCATAGGGTATGGCGGCGGCGGCGGCGGGAAATGTTCAAAAAATTCAATTAAACAATTAAACAAAACTGCGTCGTTAGCATTGGTATTGTATCAGACACTTGCACTTTAACATTTATATGAAAATCAACCTCAAATGGAGTTAATAATGTTTTTGACCAGAGAATGACAGAGATGGAGTGTTTTGTCTGTCATTAGAACGGCTGTAACTGTTATCTGAAGCAGCAAGTGCATTGCATTATATGCTTTCATCAACTTTTACAGGTTATATAACTTTGATTGTAGCTATGTGGGCGCTTAGTTTTTTATTGTTGTTTAATACACTTGGCCAAAATCTCAAATTAAGCGCTTATGCACAGGATATTTAAAACGTAGTCTACACAAGTGTATATACACGGCAAATAACTAATTATTCTCCACTCTTCAAACACACAAAAACATTATCCTTTACAGACATAGTGTTTGAGTAAAATGCTGTACTATTCAAACATCAATTATTTATTTACCCTTGCATTGCGAAAAAGCAGAGATCTGTCTCCTCCAGGCTGTGTGTGGCGCGTCAATCTGAATGGAGGCGGGGTGAAGTTACGAGGTCTCGCTGAGAGCTTGATGATCCAATGGCGTTACAAAGTTTTACTGAAGTTATTTTAGTGCTTATCATTTGTTTACTATTTTTAAAACTCTCTGATTTTAAATAATAAAAACGAATTATAATCGACTCAAGTTCGGATAATTTTTCACAGCATCTGACTGGCATAGGGTATGGCAACGGCCATACTCTGCCATACGCAAACGCCGCCCCTGCTCTCAGATACCACCAGATTCAGCTGGAGGGAAGGGATTCTCTGGTGTCTGGAGAGTGTCCAGCCCCGATAAAGAACCAGTCCGCTGACCAATCTTCAGTCAAGTTTCCCAGTTGTTCCTGTGGCAAGCCCGCCAGCTGTGGCTCTCTCCAGTCCGCCGGTCCCTGCTCTGTCTAGTTCGCCTTCAGAATCCACTCCAGAATCCATATGCCCGTGGCCATGGTGGCCGAGCTGTCTAAGGTCTCGGAGGATCTGCCATGACCCCCTGAGCTGTCTGCTCCACCAAGGCTCCCCGAACTCCTTGATCCGCCATGGCTTCCCGAACTCCTTGATCCGCCTTGTCTCCTTGATGGCTTCCCGAACTTTCTTCTCTGCCTTGGCTCCATGATCCGCCCTGGAGGCTCTCCTTGACTCTGGCCTGTTCCTGTCCTGCACCATCCCAGGGCGCCCACTCCTTTGTTTCCCTATCTTTATAAGCCTTCTGTTTCGTTCTAGTCTTTGTCCTGGATTGATGTTAATGGTATTTTTGAATGGTCTACGTGTGTTGAAGCTCATTAAAGAATCCTTACGTTTACTTTGTCTTCGTGCGACATTTCTACAACCACGACCCGTGACAGTAACAAGTACATTGTGTGTTAAGGGAAGTGTTCCCGGTTCTGGTTAACCTAATTAATGCAGCCTAACAATCTTTTAACGGATTTGAATAGTAGAAATGTGTTAGTGTGTTATGTGTAAGCTAGGTTAAAGAGATGGGTTTTTAATCTAGATTTAAACTGACAGAGTGTGTCTGCCTCCCAAACAGTGTTAGGTAGATTATTCCAAAGTTTAGGCATCAAATAGGAAAAGGATCTGCTGCCCGCAGTTGAGTTAGATATTCTAAGTATTATCAAATTGCAAGAGTTTTGAGAAAGCAGCGGACGTGGAGGACTATAATGCGATAAGAGCTCACTCAAGTACTGAGGTGCTAAACCATTCAGGGCTTTATACCTAATTAGCAAGATTTTAAAATCTATACAAAGTTTAATAGGGAGCCAGTGCAGTGTTGACAGAACTGGGCTAACATGGTCATACTTCCTGGTTCTAGTAAGAACTCTAGCTGCTGCATTTTGAACCACTTGGAGTTTGTTTATTAAGCATGCAGAACAACTATCCAATAAAGCATTGCAATAATCTAGCCTGATTCTAATCTAAAAATGCATGAATTAATGTTTCTGCATTTGACATTGAGAGCATAGGTCACAATTTAGATATTTTTGAGATGGAAAAATGCAGTTTTACAAATGCTAGAAACGTGGTTTTCGAAGGAGAGATTGCTATCAAATAGCATGCCTAGTTTCCTAACTGATGACAAAGAATTGACAGAGCAGCCATCAAGTTTCAGACAGTGTTCTAGGTTATTACATGCAGAGGTTTTAGGTTCAATAATTAACACCTCTATTTTTTACAGAATTTAGCTGTAAGAAATTACTCGTCATCCAGTTTTTTATATCGACTATGCATTCCATTACTTTTTCAAATTGGTACGTTTCGTCGGGCCGCGACGAAATATAGAGCTGAGTATCATCAGCATAACAGTGAAAGCTAACACCATGATCCCTGATGATATCTCCCAAGGGAAACATGTAAAGCGTGAAAAATAACAGCCCTAGTACTGAGCCTTGAGTTACTCCATACTGCACTTGTGATCAATATGATACCTCTTCATTCACCGCTCCAAATTGATGGTGGTCAGTAAGTATGATTCGAACCATGCTAATGCACTTTCACTAATGCCAACAAAGTTTTCTAGTCTATTCAAAAGAATGTTGTGGTCGATCCAGTATCAGAATGTTCTGGCCACGATCAGATGATAAGAGCAGGTAATTTGTAACTCTAATGAGAGCAGTCTCTGTACTATGATATGGTCTAAATCCTGACTGGAAATCCTCACAGATATTTTTTTTTTTCTCTAAGAAGGAATATGAGGCTTGACTGACTTGAGCACATTTTACTTATGTTGTTAGTTTATCTGTTTATTATGCAAAATAGTCCCTTCTACATAACTTCCTTCAGTCTCATCATGATGTGCTTGATTTTCAAACTCCAAGCATGCTTTGTTGATATGTGGCCACTTATGTGTTGATTCATGTGAGAATCATCTATAAAATAAATTTTATTTGAATTTTAATTCAAATTTTCATTTTATTAACTCCCATTATATTTCTCTTAAAAAGATGTTCATCAAAGAACAGGCAGACTGTTGAATCATTCTGACTTTACAAAGAGTTGCAGAAATGCTAAAACAAAATGTCATTTCTTATGTAGTTCACAGAACACGTAACATACTGGGTTTTCTCAGGACTTGTGTAGTCCAAGTGACATTTTAAACAGTCTAAACAAATTTGACAAATTGTTTTAACAAGCTATTTTCAGAGGTTACTGTTATATAAATCCTCTTTGTGTGTAAAAACTCTTTTTTCCCTTTATTTTGTGTTTGTTGTGGTAGTAAAGCTGAGTTCCAGTAGTGTTAGCATGGTCGCGTGTGAATCCCTGTACAGCTGCTGGTGTGTTCTGTGAGACATGTGAGTGGACAGGAGCAGTACAGTGGAAAACAGCATGGATTTATACACACTGCATTGATCTTCAGTCTTACCATATTTCAGAGTCATGTAGTCAAAGGCACACGTGTAGTGGTCGCTGGAACTGTACTAATATAAAGCCTGAGAGCTGGGCTAGAACAAACTAGTCTCTGCTCCTCTTATCCAAACCTCTGTGAGCAGTTAACTTATTAAAAATTAAAACTGCTACTTTACAGATTTTGTTTGCCTTGGTTTATGAATAAAATTACACAAGGATAAAATCAAACCAGACCCCTTTACAATATAAAAACTTGCTTTACTACCCCCAGGCAGCTATTTTTTATTCATGCAAATACAGCTGTAAAACAGTTGATCAAGGTAAATCAGCAATAAAATGATAATTTGATAGTGCAACAATGGTATTACAAATTTCTTTCTTTTTCTTTTTTGTGCTCTAAATGCTTAAAAACTTTGTGTGCATGTATGTTGTGGAATAAAAAACACAATCCAATGCCTCTGTTCAAAGTTTTTGTTGTTGTTGTTTTAGCTGAAATGTACAAAGCCTCTAAAGGGACATGATGGGGGACATGATTCGTTCATTGCCTTGGGGCAACACTGTGCAGTTAGACCACTTTTGTTCAGCCAGTATTATGCTATAGGGTGGAAATGTGTTCAGATACATAATCAGGAATGTGATGCATTCATGTCCTCCTGGGCAGTTTTTACAAGCACAGAAAACTCAAAGAATGTGCATTATTATTATTATTATTGTTATTATGCTACAAAAAATTATGTCACTCAAGCATATCAGCTCATAAACTGGTTAAATGAGTAGTGTTTTCTGGCAAAATTGATCAATCTTCTTCATTAACAGTACGCATAATGTGCACACGCGCACACACACAAACACAGACATTGGGCTTCCATGTTTTATGGGGATATTCTATAGACTTAATGATTTTTATTCTGTACAAACTGTAAATTGTATCCTCTACCCCTAAACCTACCCCTCACAGAAAATGTTATGCTCCTATAGATTTTCCAAAAAAAAAAAAAAGATTTATAAGCTTGTTTCCTCGTGGGGACCAAAAATGGCCCTGCAAGGACAAAATTTACGGGTATTACTGGCAGGGTCGCCCTTAGCTGACGCGGGGCCTGGCGTGAGGTAGAAAGCGGGGCACCCTCGGTCCATTCGCGATTGTGTTCCAGGGGGGTGTTAGGGTCTGTTCGCTGCGGTGCCCTCTCATAGTGCGGGGCCGGTTGAAAGCCCACCAGTTGCACCGCCCAAAGGACGGCCCTGATTACTAGTGTTACTATCCTTGTGCGGTCCCCATAATGTAGGGAATATACTCACTCACTCTCTCTCTCTCTCTCTCTCTCTCTCTCTCTCTCTCTCTCTCTCTCTGAGTGCGTGTTGGGAGTGAGGAGGGTGCGTGTGTGAGAGTGTGTTTCTATCGTGCGCTGTTATTTAGACTTTCTTTTGTGTGTTTTTTCTTCTTTAAAGGGGTCATATAATGCCATTTTTGTACAAGCTAATATGATTCTTTAGGGTCTAAATTGAAATTTTGTAATAGACTTTAATTAAAAATTCTCATTACTATTGTAAGAAAACACTCATTTTACCTGCTCAAAAACAGCTCTGTTTTCAGCACACCGTTTTAGTGCGTGTGTTTTTAAATGCTAGTGAGCTTTGCCCTCTGTTCTGTGGGGCGTTTTTGACACAACACACGTGGAGTGTTGCCTTGACAACAGTTGAGGGTATATTTTGAAGAATGGCAGTAAATATGTGATCAGACAACATAACTTATTCTGGCATAATATTGAAAAACATCAATTACAGTATTTATAGTCTTGGATCATATGCATTTGCAGGATGTAAACAGTATTTTGCAGGTATTGTGTTACCATTAATTTTCATGCAGTTATAACTGTTTTTTTATTTATTTAAATTTTTTACATTACTTCTTAACAGACACCGTTATAAACCATCTACAAAAGTAAGCTTAGTGTAGTGTTATCATGTTAACTTTAATACCTGCGTACACAGTTTGTAATAACACAATAACCATAACGTTTTGTTCATTATAAACGTGGGATTATTAATTATATTGAGAACGTCGTAAATAGAAAACTTGCATGTACCCTGAATGTAAACATTAGCCACATACATCGTGAAGCGTGCTAGCGATTTGCAAAGATTAATATAAAGGTTAATTAAATGTTACACTCACTTCTTCTGGAGGTTCAGCAGGAACACGAATAGTTGGTACCGATTCTTTTTTCAGGAGCAGCTTCTTAGCAAAACCAGCTTTATACTGACCTTCATTTAAAAAGCAGTCTGGTGAAAAATGATTCGCGCAAACATGAAAACATTGACGTTGCTCGTGGGGAATATTCCCTTCAAAAGCAAAACTCAGCCACTGTGTCTGACGCCACACGGTCGGACGGCTTGATTTGAGACAGGGTAAAACAAATAAGGAGATTAAAAAAAAACACTGGATGGATTTTTATCATTTTATGATGGTTGTGTACAGGCACTGCTAACACACATTTCAGTACAATCAACTTGTAAAAGTGCATGTACCATTATATGACCCCTTTAATTCTTGATATAATTTATTGTTTGTAAAGATTAATTTAGGGTTCTAATAGTAAGTAGGCCTAGCGTGCCGTGCTTTGCACGGTTCACCTGGCATTAGGCATGGCGTCCACAGGTGGAAGGACGCCATTATCCCTCCGCCATGGTTTCAGGTGCGTGCCAGAAGCGAGTGCTACAGTTGAGGATGTTTTGATAGCGGTTGGTGAGCAGTTTGGTTATGAGAATATCGTATCGGCTTCAAGAATGAATAAAGCTGTAGTCGTATTTTTAAAAACAGAAGCATTGGTCAACAAGGTTATTGAGAACGGTTTATGGGTGAAAGAAATTTTCGTTAATACCACTCCGCTGTTTGCTCCGGCTACGAAAGTGATCATTTCAAACGTTCCTCCGTTCATTGAAAATGAGGTCATTTTCAGAGAACTTGCCAGATTCGGAAAAATGGTGAGTGAGGTTAAAATGGTTTCCTTAGGATGCAAAAATCCTGCGCTCAAACATGTCATGTCTTTTAGGAGACAGGTGTTCATGTTTTTGAATTCTCCGGATAAATTATTGGATGCATCGTTTAGAGTGAAAGATGGCGATAGTTTGTATCTGATATTTGCAAGTACGGAGAGTTTAAGATGTTTTTAATGTGGAGAGTTCGGACATAAGAGACTCTCGTGCCCTCAAAAGAAAACTTCGGTAGAAGCAAAGATTAGTGGTGAGACGGATGAACCATCGGTGCGCAAGGATGTGGAGTTAAAACAGAAACCAGGAGGGGAAGAGTCAGGCTTGGACGAAGCGCCGGTGGCTGAGACGAGTAAGGACAATGGAATGGAGGTGAGTGACAGCGTTGTGAGTAACTTAAACCATGTTGATAATGAAAAGCCGAGTTGTAGTAGTGTAAATGGTACTGTTGCAGCTGTAGAAGAGCATCTTGTAGTTGATCATGTTGGCCTAGATGTCAGTAGTGTGCAGTGTGGAAGCATTGAGGAGGATGATGATGATGATGATGATGATGCCTCTGATATCATGATGCAGAGTCAGGATAACGAGAGTTTGTCGGATCTCTTTAAAGCTAAAGAGGATTTGTATTCTGTAGAACAGATAAATGCTTTTTTGGACGAGACTAAAGGGAGAAGGGTAGATATAGGAGATTTTTTCCCTGATAAGGAAAAGTTTGTCGCTTCTGTAGTATGGGTACGTAAAACGTACAACCATACTGTGTTATCGCAACAGAAACGGTACAGACTTAAGAAGTATATAACGATGATAAGACAGGGTAAAAGGAATGAGGAAGAAAGAAGGTCTCGAGGAAGAGTTAAATGAACACTATGGCTTGTATATGTGTGTTTTTTCTCTTTTCTTCTGCTGTTCTTTCTACCCCTTCTATCTCATGGAGCATCTTAGAATAGGTTCTCTAAATGTGAATGGTCTGAGAGATAAGAAAAAGCAGGCGTTAGTTTCAGAATATTTTAATATTAAGAATATTGCAGTAGGTTTCCTTCAAGAAACCCATAGTAATATAAGTAATGAGTCTGAATGGGGACTGTGGTGGAAAGGAGAATATGTTTTAAGTCATGGCTGTAACGTTAGTGCAGGAGTTGCGATCATGTTTAATTCTACTTTAAAAGCAAAAATCCTTTCTACATATGACATAGAACCTGGAAGATTGCTTTTAGTAAAAGCTGAAATAAATAATTTTATTTTTATTTTTGTTAATATGTATGCCCCTAACGATGGAACAGAAAGAGTTCTTTTATTTGAGAAATTGGGTCGTGTTTTAAAAGCTCTTAATTCAGGAGATATAATTATAATGGCAGGAGACTGGAATTGCACTTTGCATTTCAATATAGATAGAAATGCTGAAGAACCTCACCATAAATCAGCACTTGTTTTATCCAATGTGGTTAAAAGTTTAAATCTGGAAGATATTTGGAGAATTAAAAATCCATTGATTAAGCAATACACTTGGGTAAAAGTTACAGGTGGTAGAGTTCATGCTGCCAGACTGGATAGATTTTACATTACAGGTGATTCAAGAAATAGAGTGGGTAATGTTAATATTTGTCCAAATATCATTTCAGATCATAAAATGATAACAATGGATTTTGTTATTTTAAATGAAAGTAAAAGAAGTCTGTATTGGTGTTTTAATAATAAGCTTTTGCAAGACAATGTTTTCTGTGCACATTTTAAGTTGTTTTGGGAAACATGGCAAATACAAAAAGGAAATTATGATGATATAAAACAATGGTGGTGTCACGCCCCTGGACTGTCTTGTCTGTGTTTTGCTCCCCATGTGTGCCCTGTGACCCAGTTTCTGTCTCCCTTTGATTGTTTAATTTGATTCCAGGTGTGTCTCCTCAGTTCCTTGATTGTCCTGTCTTTATAAGCCCCAGTCCTTTCAGTTAGTGTTTGTCGGTCTTTGAATGTCTACCCTGCCTGTTCTCTGTGTTTCCTGTTAGATTAATAAAAGACTCATTAAGTGTATTCCTCGTCTCCTCGTTCCTGCTCCCCGTGGACCCTTGACAGAAAGACCGACCAAATTAGAGTAACGTCCGTGTTTGTACCCTCCGTTTATTTTTTCCGTGTTTTACCCAGTGTTTTTGTTTTTTTGTTCTATGGATCCCCTTGTGCGAGCCGAATTCCTCCTCCTCCTGCTGGAGCAGGGGGACAGATCTCTCGAGGACCACACCAGACAGTTCCTGATGATCGCTAATGCCACCAGCTACCCGGACGACGCGCTCTGCTCATTCTACGACGCAAGTTTGAACACCGCGTGCAGAACGCTGTCGTCCGCGGATGGTCCTCGAGAGGATTTCGCCGCCTTCGTGGAGTGGAATCTGGTGAGAAACGGATCACCCCTCACCGTCTCACCCGAAGATGATCTCGTCAGATCCACTCCAGACCCAGAGCCCAGCCCACTAACTCCCAGCAGTGCGGAGCATCAGCCCGAGCCCACCGATGACGGAGAGCCACTCCCCGCCGCGATCTGCGAGCCAGCGCGAAGCCGAGCGACTGAGCGGAAGATCGCCCCAGAAGTTGAGCCCAATACGTCAGATCAGGTGCGAGAGCCGGCGACAGTGCCCATCGCGAGGGAGCCAACCGTGGACGGTGTGAGCGCGGAGTGGAGCTCCGTCCCCTGCATCACGGCTGAGGGTGAGTGGACTGTTCATCTGGGGCTGTTAGATATGGAGGAGGATTTGATAGACTGGGAGATGGATCTGGAGGTCGAAGTTCCCCCTCTCCTCTCTCGCTCGCCCTGGCTGGTCCCGTCCAGCTCGTCTGTGCCTCCGCTGGTCCCGTCCAGCTCTGCGCTGCAAGAGCGCACACCAGAGCCTGCGCCACGAAGGCGCCCCCTGTCTCCGCGCTGCAAGAGCGCCCCCTTGAATCCGCGCTGCAAGAGCGCCGCCCAGAGCCTGCGCCACGAAGGCGCCTCCCTGTCTCCGCGCTGCAAGAGCGTCCCCTTGAATCCGCGCTGCAAGAGCGCCACCCAGAGTCTGTGCCTGCAAAGCGCCCTCCAGTGCCGGCTCCTCGAAAGTACCCCACAAGGATTAGCCCGGAGGCTCAAAAATGCCCACCCGCTCCTGCCTCCTCCACCGCTGTCGTCTGGCAGCCCCTCTGCTCGCCCTCAGCCCACTATCAATACGGTGCGAGCCCCACAGGACTGCCATCCTCCAGCGTCGCCGGGGCTGGAGTATCCCTCACCTCCGCCTCCAGCCTCCTCGGCCCGGACTCCGCCTCGGTCCGTTGACCCAGTGGCTCCACCTCGGCTCCTAGCTCCCTCGCCTCCACCGTCACCCGTCTATCCTCCAGCTCCACCGGGCTCCCTCGTCCCTCCGGCTCCGCCTTGGTCGGGCGTCGACCCGCCATCGCCTCAGGACTCCGCTGCACCTCGTCGCTCTGTCCCACCGGCTCAGTTGGGCTCCTTCCTCCCGCCAGCTCCACCTTGGTCCTCAGTCGCTCCGGCTTCGCCGCGGATCTCCGGAGCTCCGCCTTCGCCTCCAGAGCACTCGGCTCCACCTTGGCCCCCCGGATCTTCGGCATCCCCCTGGCTCGTTGGCTCTCCGTCTCCACCTCGGGCTCCTCCACCACCTGCTCCGCCGCCGTTGGTCGGCCCCATGGAGTCGGCGGCCATTCCTCCTCCATGGCTCCTCCCCCCGTCGGCTCCACCGTGGGCCATCATCATGGCGGTGGCCTGGGTCCTGCCAGGCTCCTCCTGCTCCGGGTCCCTCCTGTTTCTTCCCTGGCTCCTCCCTCCTTCGTTGCCTCCCTGGTCTCTGTCTGCCGGCCTCCTCCCGGTGGTCCGTCCTCCTCCTGAGCCTCCGCCATGGTTCCCACCCATTCCCCCCCCCCCCCCCCCACTCTCTTGCTCCACAGTGCGAGGACGCACCTTCCGGGAGGGGGGAGTAATGTCACGCCCCTGGACTGTCTTGTCTGTGTTTTGCTCCCCATGTGTGCCCTGTGACCCAGTTTCTGTCTCCCTTTGATTGTTTAATTTGATTCCAGGTGTGTCTCCTCAGTTCCTTGATTGTCCTGTCTTTATAAGCCCCAGTCCTTTCAGTTAGTGTTTGTCGGTCTTTGAATGTCTACCCTGCCTGTTCTCTGTGTTTCCTGTTAGATTAATAAAAGACTCATTAAGTGTATTCCTCGTCTCCTCGTTCCTGCTCCCCGTGGACCCGTGACAGGTGGGACATTGGAAAAGTGCAAGTTAGAGTTTTCTGCCAGCAATATTCCTTATATTCAAAAAGAACATTAAAGACCAGGATACAAGACTTGGAAGATGAGATCTCTGATATTGAAGAGAAAATGATGGCAAGGAGTGGACTGCTTTTGGAAACTGTTCTTTCAGAGAAAAAGCTTCAGTTGAACTCCTTATTGAATGATAAAGTGAAACTTGCCCTTGTAAGGGCACGCTTTATTCAAACTAAAGACATTGATGGACCCACAAAATTCTTCTTCAATTTAGAACGAAAGACTAATCAAAGAAATTTGATGGTGGGATTAAAAAATGATGAAGGTGTTGTTACATATGACTCTTATCAAATGAGAAGAATTGCTGTTGATTTTTATTCTGACTTGTATACAGCCAATGTCACAAACTCTGAATGTAAAGAAAAATTATTCTCATGTCTTAAGAAGTTGATGCCTGAGCAGCAGGAGTTTATTGATTTACCAATTACTTTTCAAGAAGTGACAAAAGCTGTAAAAGATCTTGCATCAGAGAAGGCTCCTGGTCTAGATGGTCTTCCATCTGAATTTTATAAATGTTTCTGGCATGTGATTGGAAAGGATTATTTTGAAATGATTTTAAATTCAATACAAACTGGGTCTTTACCTAAGAGTTCTAATAGAGCAGTGTTGTCCTTGTTACCGAAGAAAGGCGATTTGTATTGTTTGAAGAATTGGCGACCTGTCGCATTAATGTGTGTGGATTATAAAAATTTTTCAAAATGTATTGCCAGTAGACTAAATAATTATATGAGTGTATTAATCATGAAAGAACAATCATATTGTGTAAAGGGGCGATGTATTAGAGATAATTTATTTTTAATAAGAGATATAATAGATTATGCAATGTATAATGATAGTGATTTAGGGTTGATATCTCTTGATCAAGAAAAAGCGTTCGATAGAGTGGACCACGCTTACTTGTTTGATCTACTGAAGGCTTTTGGTTTTGGAGATGGTTTTATTTCATGGGTTAATGTATTGTACAATGAAGCTGAATGCATGGTCAAAATAGCTGGAGGTTTAAGTGTTCCTATTAAAGTGCAAAGGGGAATAAGACAAGGATGTCCTCTTTCAGGACATCTGTATAGCCTTGCAATTGAACCCCTATTGTGCAAATTAAGAGAGCAGTTGACTGGGTTACATGTTGAGGGGTCAAGTTTTTCAAATGATGTGAAATTATCCGCCTACGCCGATGATGTAACTGTAATAATTAGGAACAGTAATGATATTAAAGTGGTGTTAGAAAACCTTAAATGTTATGAAAGAGCATCATCAGCGAAAGTGAATTGGACAAAAAGTGAGGCGTTATGGTGTGGTTCAGAGAGGCCAAATGTCCCACAGCTGCCTAATAATGTAAAATGGAAAAGAGATGGTTTCAAGTTTTTAGGAGTGTTTCTAGGCTCTGAGATCTATAAGGGGAAAAACTGGGAAGGACTATTGGAAAAAGTATGTCTCCGGTTATCTAAATGGAAATGGCTAATTCCCCAGCTGTCCTATAGGGGAAGGGTCTTAATAGTCAATAATCTTGTTGCTTCCTCGTTGTGGCATAAAATGGCTGTATTGGACCCCCCTGCTGCTGTTATTAAGGACATTCAGAGATGTCTTGTTGACTTCTTTTGGACAGGTCAGCATTGGTTGAGACCTGCTGTACTTTACCTGCCTCTTCATGAAGGAGGGCAAGGTCTCATTGACATAGCATGTAGGATTGCTGCTTTTAGGCTGCAAGCTGCCCAGAGACTTTTGTATGGGACAGATGTCAGTTGGGCTGATGTGGCTTGTGGCCTCTTGAGGAGAGGAGGACGACTGGGACTAGATCGCCAATTGTTTTTAATGAACTTGAAGGACGTGGCACTAGTTGAATTAGTTCCTTTTTATAAGACGGTTCTAAAATCATGGAATGTCTTAAGAATTGTTAGAGAACAGGGAATTGTAAATGGATCATGGATTAAAGAAGAGCCTCTTCTTTATAATCCTGCAATACCTGTGAAAATCTTGAACTCTCACTCACTACAGGCTTCTATGGTGAAAGCACAGTTTATAAAAGTCTCTCATTTTTGGAGTAAGAGTGATTGGTTGTCTTCACGGGATATTGCAGCAAAGCTTGGTATTAAATCACTCCGTATAGCAGAAAAAATAAAGACTGAATTTTTATCTGTAATTCCATCAACGTTTGCAGAGTTGTTGAAGGAGGAGGAAAAACAACAGCAATGTATTAATAAGATGGTTGACTTTCCAAATCTAGGAGTAAGGGCAGCTGTGGAGACATGGCCGGAGGATGAAGGAAAGTTATTGAGTTTTAAAACTCCAGAACTTAATTTGTTCTGTGATACTGGAAAGCGTGCACTGTATCATACTTGTGTAAAAGTGATGCATTTTGAATCATTAAAATTAGTCTCAGACTCTAAATGGCAAGAAATAGAGGGATCTGATATATCCCCTAAAGGTAACTGGAGGACTTTATACAAATATCCTATTGATAAGAGAACTGGGGACCTCCAATGGCGGATAATACATGGAGTAATAACTACCAATAGACATAGGGCACATATTGATCCTACAGTAAAGGATGAGTGCCCTTTTTGTTTTGAGTCTGAAGATGTGCATCACTTATTCTTGCAGTGTGAAAGATTAAAGCCAATGTTTTTACTGTTGGAAGAATGGAGTAAAGATTTGAATTATGAATTTACATTAAAAGGTTTTATTCATGGGCCTAAATATAAGTATCAAAATAGAAAAAGAGATGTGTTAATTAACTTTTTATATGGTCAAGCAAAGCTAGCTGTGTGGCTAACAAGAAAAGTGAAACTGAATGGGGGTGTTTCTACTGATGTTAATATGACTTTAAGAGGTCTGATATCGGCACGGCTTATTGTTGAGTTTAAATACTATAAAATGGTTGGAGATCTTGATACTTTTAATCTTACTTGGGCTCTGAATGATGTTCTATGTAATTTAGAAGATGGAATCCTACAAATGAATGTATGAGGTATTTTTTGTGTATGTAATGTTAGGTATTTGTTGTGGTTTTTGTGTGTATTTTGCATGTATATTTATGTGTTTTGTATATTAATATTTTTTAATTAGCCAAAGTGGAAAAATGTAAAATTAAAGAAAAACTAAAAGTCAAAAAGTCTCTCTCTCTCTCTCTCCCTCTCTGTCACACACACACACACACACACACACACACACACACACACACACACACACACACACACACACACACACACACACACAGGTTTGTTTTGCTATCCTTGTGGGGACTCCATAAGCGTAATGGTTTTTATACTGTACTTACTGTATGTGCTATTGTCCTACACCAACCCTACACCTAAACCTACCCCTTACAGGACACTTTCTGCATTTTTACTTTCTCAAAAAAAAAAAAAACTCACTCTGTATGATTTTTAAGCTTGTTTCCTCATGGGGACCTAAAAAATGTCCCCATAAGGTCAACATTTACTGGTTTTACTATCCTTGTGGGGACATTTGGTCCCCTCAATGTAGCATAAACAAGAACACACACACACACACACACACACACACACACACACACACACACACACACACACACACACACGCACACACACGTCTGGTTTGCTATCCTTGTGGGGACTCTCCATAGGCGTAATGCTTTTTCTACTGTACAGACCGTATATCCTATTGCCCTACACCAATCCTACACCTAAACCTACCCCTTACAGGAAACATTCTGCATTTTTAGATTTTCAAAAAAACTTCATTCTGTGTGACTTATTAGCTTGTTTACCCGTGGGGACCTCAATTTAGGTCCCCACCGTGATATGAGTCCCCATGAGTCTGTGTGTATTCAGGCTTAAGTCCTCACCTGAATAGAAAAACAGGCACACACACACACAGAGTCATTTGGATGTTGCTTTATGTCTATGTGAAATGTGAGAAACATATACAGTACATATTTGAAATATGTATTTGTGTTATTTGTAATTAGTAATAGTTTTTATTTATTAGTTTATTTTATTTATTTGTTTATTTTTTTATATTTGTGATTAATTGGAACCAGTTGTGTTTGATACTTGTCAAAAAATAAATAAATAAATCATAATGCTTATATTGCTTGTTTTCCATATTCCACTTATATAGACAACTTTGGTGTTTCATTATTATTATCAGGGACCCCCAAGCTCCCAAAAAATGAAATATTTTTTCCAACCAAAATAAAAATTCATGCCATAGGGTTAATCAGCTTTTCACCATTTTACAACAAAAGACAAATGACAGACTAAAAGTCATAATAACATGTTTCCTCCCAGTATTAGTAGTCATTTATCCTATATACTGTAGATTGCTGAATACAAATTCATTCATTACACTGGTCATTAAGTGTTGTCAAAACATATGCAGTTGTTCTCATATACTGGAGGTGCAAACAAACTGAAAGTTAATTTTGACTGCTAATGGGATGAATGAATTTGTATCCAAAGGTTGCAAGCAGTTAAAAGGGGGCTTTGCCCTGACTCTGTAACTTCAAATTCATGACATCAGTGAACTCCTTCAAATCAAGAGACACTCTCTCTCAAACCTGCAGATTTTAAAGTGAAGTCCCTAGCAATGGCCAAACCTTATGGCTTTATTTTTGTCAGCCCTTGAGATTATGAGGTTAGAGTTGACCCCCACTCATGCAGACACAGCATGTGTTGCTAATTGCTATGAACAGGTGTTGTGGGAAGCAGTGCTGTCACTACAATGACAGGCCATGACAGTGTCCAGGTGGCACTGCAGCTATCCAGAAAAATGACACACATTCACAAATCAGGAACACTCTCAATTCCATTCACATTTCATTAAGGGATTTTCTATGTTCTTTGCTATTCAAATACTGTCACATCACCTTTTGCAATATACATACTGTAAATGTGATGACTTGCAACTGTAACCTTAAAGAGCCGTTTCTCATTATTTAATCTATAATGTAGTTTTGTTGCTATTAATTAATGCGTTTAGGTTGAGTCAGCAATATTAAATAATATTTTTGACATAAAATCAGTAAACTTGTTTCCATATTTCAAAACCAACAAAGAGGACACTTACGAATGAAACAAATGCACAAAGAGAAAGCAAAGTCATAGGCACATATCCCATAAACTCTCTCACAACTTCAGTGCAATATAAAGTTTAATTCAAATAATGTCAAATAATGATTTTGATTAACTTTTTGTTTATAATGGCACTGAAAGAAAGAGTAAGGTAACACTTTATTTTAAGGTGTCCTTGTTACACGTTACATGCACTTACTATTATAATAACAATAAATTATGCATAATTACATGCATGTAAACCTGAGCCAAACCCCAATCATAACCCTAACCATATAGTAAGTACATGTAGTTAATTAATATTACTCAGTACTTAAATGAATAATTACACTGTAACAAGGCTGTAACAACACTGTAACCTAGACTATTAAAATGAATATGGAGCAAAAAAAAAAAAAAGAGTATATCCAGTAATAAAGAAATAATTGGGAAAGTTAAAGTTTTTTTTTTTCTTTAACAATAATATATGAGCTAATCAAGTCAGACCTGTCAATTGCCAAAAGTATGTTCATACGTGCACACTTTTATGCTTGATAAACATTTATTTTCACAACCATGGACATTAATGGGGAGTTGGTCCAACACTGAAAAATGATAACCTAAAAATAGTAATATCTGCAGGAACTGATTTTATTCAAATCAAAAATAATATTTAATATTTGCCTAAATACATCACTTTACACCAACAGAATACATTTTGTATGGATTTTTATCAGGTAGAAATAACTCAATACACCGATCAGACATAACATTATGACCACCTTCCTAATATTCGGTTGGTCCCCCTTTTGCTGCAAAAACAGCCCTGACCCATCGAGGCATGGTCTCCACTAGACCCCTGAAGGTGTGCTGTGTTATCTGGCACCAAGATGTTAGCAGCAGATCCTTTAAGTCCTATAAGTTGCAACATTGTCACTGTTCAGATCAAGTCACTTTAGAGGTGGTTCAATAACGGTGTGAATTTCATCAAATTTTGAAGCGATTAAATCATTACTTTATGGACCTGACTTTGTGTACAGGGCATTGTCTCGCCAAAACAAAAAAAAAAAATCCCATTGTAATAAAATATGTTTCCCTAAAGAGATTGCATGGCTGTATGCTTGATGCACCTGTTAATAATGGGAGTAGCTGAATCTGTCAAACCCTCAGAGCCCTTCTTCCACTCCCCTACAGAGACTTTAATAACCTTCTCTTTTTTGTGTATAAAAGCCTCCTCAGTCACCATGAAGACTCAAAGAGAGATGTAGAGCCAGGACTGCATGTCAGCGTTCAAGAGCAGACAGCAATGCAACATCTTCACTCTACAAGACACAATGAAGCACCATCACATACTCACTGCCAAATCACATCAGCGTCCATATGGCCTCCTTGAGCTCTTCTGTTTGCCACACTGGAGCATCTAAAGCACAACCACCTGTCTTGACCACACTTTATTTTGAGGTCCAATTACCACTGGGGAAATCGTGGCCTAATGGTTAGAGAGTCGGACTTGTTACCCAAAGGTCACAGGTTTGACTCTCAGGTCTGGCAGGGATTCTCCACCCTCTCTCCACCCTCAATACAATGACTGAGGTACCCTTGAGCAAGGCACCGTACCCCCAGCATGCTGCCCGGGCACTGCTGCATTGGCTGCCCACTGCTCCGGGTGTGTGTGCACATAGGATGGGTTAAATGCAGAGCTCTAATTCCGAGTATGGGTCACCGTACTTGGCCACATGTCACATCACTTTCACTTTCACTATTATTAACTACGAATTTTGTCTCAAACAATGCACAGCAATAGTCATATTCTCTTTTGCTTTCAGTTGCATTTGCCAGCAGCAAACATGATTATATATTTTATGAATATCAGTCTATGGTAATAAATCTTTAATTGCTAAAATGATTTAACGAGTTAAAATTTCATGAAGGTCTTTGACTGTCCGCAGGTTATTGTAAAGCTAAATATAATAATCTATAAATTTTAGGTATATATTAAGTTAGCTATTAAGTTAAGTTACCTAAGTTATTTTATAGTTAAAAGTTAATCATCAGTCATTGAAAACCAGTTGACTGACACAAAAATCAGAGCATGTTGGGGTGAGAGGGCAGTGTCTGTGGAGGTTACAGCCTTGTATAAAAGTCAATAAAGACAGACCATCATCATCATCTGGTGAGAGAACTCCAAACACTCCAGTTCTGAAAGTACAGCACGTCCCAATTAAAACACTAACCAGAGGTAAAAATAGCACTGGCATGTTCGGAGGTTTGCTCTCTGTTCTGACCTGAATTTAACTGACCACTAAAAACATTTACTCCAAACTCAATCAAAAGATATGTTTGGATGAAATCATTTATGCCTCATCAGAATGTCTTTGTGTCATTTTAGCATGTTAGACTTCAGATGAACTGCAGTGTAAATGTAAATGTATGTAGGAGCCAGATAATTTGGCTCAGGTCAGAAATAAGAACAGACTCTTTCAACTCCCAAATGGCTCTTCATTTTTTTTTACCATTTCTGACTTTTATAATTCAGCCAAATTTAGCAATGTTTTGACCATTGTTTGGCATGTGTGCACAAATATGATTAAAATTTTTCAAAAATATTACTTTTCATTATTTGTGGTATAACCCTTACATCAAAAAAAAAAAAAAAAAAAAAAAAAAAAAATCAAAGCAACACTATTACAGACCTTCAGTGAATTATCCAAAATACAAATCATTTGACACATTTCATACTCAAAGTGGAACACTGTGTGCCATAAAACAAACCATAATCAGAATCAGCTTTATTGCCAGGTATGTTTACACATACGAGGAATTTTTTTTGGTGACAGTGTCCACAGTGTGACAGAATGACAGTGAAAAGACAAGACACAGATAATAAAGATAATAATATACAAAATAGACAATGTAATAAGTATGTGTGTTAAATAAATGATAGTGTTGTGTGTTTCATGTTTATTGTTAAATGTTCAAATGTTCATGAGATGGATTGATAAAATAAAAAAAACTACATTACAATGTACAAAACAGCAGCATCCAACACTTCTAGTTGTATCGTTGTATCTGTTAACGCTGAAACTTTGTCACATGTGTGCAACCAATCGTGAACACTGGTAAAATCATCACACACGTTTGGTCACGAAGTGCTGGTGACCAACAAACGGTCTATTGTTTCAATCATCCTATTATACTGTCTTGTGTTATTATACCTTGTATTAATATGCCTAAAAAAAAGAGAAAGGGCTCAGATAGGACTCATTTCGTTCATAGATTCAACTAGTTTTCAGGTTTTGGGGGTTCACAGGTTACTCAAAGACATTTCTCAATGAAATACCATACCATTTTACTAACAGACACAGATGGTGTCAGTGGTATGAAATTATCCAGCATTCACTCATTTTGAACAAATAAAATGTCATACTCTCACCAGAAGATGAAGAAAGCCCAAATACTATCATGTGCATCACCATTTTAAATATATGGTCTCTCTCATAGCCATGCCAGCCAGTATGAAGGGGAACGTGGGCCAACAAATGCATAAATTAGTAGATACAAATTAAAAATTTATCTATCACTAAATACACCACCAAGGCCACCTACTATGCACACCTATGCTTTAGGATACTACTTTTACAATAAGTTTTTCTGAGTTTTTCTCAGCAGAAACAAAATACACTGATTTATTCAGTGTCCATTAAATTCAAATTACAGACACGTCGAATGTATTAACCAGTACATCACAATCCAAAACACAGCAACAACTGACCCTGCAAAAGGAACATGCAGCACAGAAATTATTTATACACATCACACAAGTGGGAAAGAGCAGTATCTCATGTAAACTGAAATAGAGAGGAGCAGTCATGATGAAGCAGAAAAGAGAGACCGATCTGCACTTACTGTCTAGAGACTCAGTGTTTTTAGATTAAAAAAAAAAAAAAAATCACGCAGATGCTCCTGAAACCCAGTGACATGAGAGAGAGAATTAGATAAGAGAGATACTTAAAACAGCACTACAGCTGTGGATGATTTACTTTATCTGTAACTGAGAGAAAATATTTCTTTAATTTTGTCTGTTTCACCTAAAAAAAAAAATGACTTGGATAATTTTGTTATCTGTCTTGCCAGCAGCCTCACTACACAGTCTGGAGACAGAAGATAAAGTTTAACCACCTTTGAAACTATAAAATTACAAAATGATAGCAATATATTATGCTCCCCCACTGTTTGGGACGGTTAAATCAGACCTATAAACAGCATGTTGAGACGACCTGGGTACTGTAGCAGCCAAAGTGCTCATATATGTTTATACAGACCACAAGCGACCAGTTCGACTCCACACCTCTGCACTCTTGAGACAATAACTCTGTTATCTGCACTCTTGAAGTTTCATTATCAGGAATTTAGAGCAGAATCATTGATCCGTGGAAAAGGCTATAACATTGCTTAGCTTAGTGGCTGGTTAAGTCATGGTGCACATGTACAGTAGGTGAATTCAGGCTGAATCCGCCATTTCCCAGCCCCATTCCACACTCTCTTCCCCACAATTTCCTTTCTTATACTATGCTATCAACAACAACAACAAAAAAAGACAAAAACACAATGTGACCATTTAATTTAATTTATTTTTTTAATTTAATGTGTTTTATTATTATAATATAATATATTATTATTTTATTTTTTGGTAATACTTTAGTATAGGGGCCAATTCTCACTATTAACTAGGTGCTTATTATCATGCATATTACTAGTATATTGGCTGTTTATTCTGCATGACCACATTCTACATCCCTAATCCTAACCCAATACCTAAATTAAACAACTACCTCAACTAGTAGTAATTATGAGTTTATTGAAGCAAAAGTCGTAGTTAATAGTTAATTAATAGCGAGAATTGGACCTTAAAATAAAATGTGTTTAATTGAATTGAATTGAATTGAATTTTTGTTTTTGTTTTGTTAGTTTTTTTACTTTGCTGACACACACTGAACCTATAGGACCCAAGGAATATCAAAGGACAAGAAAACATGAGACTTCGAGTGGGCCAGTAAATACTACCTAGAAAGTTAAACGGCCTGCCAGAATGTGCCAATGAGCAAATATTTCTATTCATGCAGGACTATTTCAGTTCTTGCAGGATGATACAGTCTTGCTAGAAACCTGCATCCTTGCTGATTCCCATGTGAACCACCTGTGGTACAGCTGTCAAGTTGCCATGGTGATGCAGTCGAGTATTTCCCGGACACACACACATTTACGCAATTTTCCGTATGTTTGTCATAGCTCACACCCTCCAGAGAGCAACCTTAATCTTCAAAGTCATCAACTGTTGTCGTCCCTCACGGCTCAAGTATGACACCTCCACTGCCGAGCTGCTTCTGCCGAAGACCTGCTGTACGGCAAACATGCTGAAATATGAATGAGCTAAAACATAAACAGCACAAAGACAAGAGATGTGTTGACTGAGACAAGCAGATTATAAATAATATATAGCGCTATTAAACACCTCAGTAGATGATGAGGCCACTGCTCGAATTCATCATTTATTATTCAGGAGTTGACTGGGAAAGCTAACACTGTGATAACAGATTTGGGTGTTTTTATTATTGATTCTGCAGTTATTTGGTAGTTTCACAGTAACGTTATAAATGTATCATGGAGTAACTAGATTATAAATATGATTGGTGTTTGGTCAGGCCATTGAATTTTTATTGATACTAGCTTTGTGAAAAACAAGCATTCTCTTAAAGGGCTCATATGATGTTGCTAAAAAGAAAATTATTTTGTGTATTTGGTGTAATGCAATGTGTTTACGTGGATGACGTAGGACAGATGCGTTTTGCGTGCCGGCTAGTCTTGCGAGTTTGTTTACAGGAGCAAAGAAAGCAAAGTATCCTTACTTTTCCAAAGCAAAACCAGTCTCCTCTTGGCTTATATTGAAATCCTCTGATATTTTCTTTACAGATCCTCTTTTTGTACTTCTAATTCGCGACCGGTGTTTTGTTTTGCTCTCCGCGCTTCCGCAGTCATCACTAATCACCGGCGATTATAAAAAGTTCTATAAAACTGTTTCTAACATTTAAAATATTTAATATATATATATATATATATATATATATATATATATATATATAATGTATACGGTCCCACTTTATATTAGGTGGCCTTAACTACTATGTACTTACATTTAAATTAATAATTTGGTACAATGCAGTTATTGTGTACATACATGTTTTTACATTGTACTTATATTTTAAAAATACCTATATGTAATTACATCTGTAATTAATTTCTGTAATTACATTTACAATTACTCTGTTGACCCATCCCTTACACCTTAACCCACCCATAAACTTACCCATACCACCAAACCTGTCCCTAACCTTACCCATATCCCACCTCAATAGCAGCAAGAGTGTTTTGCAATACAGTATGAACACAATAAGTACATTGTACTTATTTTTTGATGTAAGTACATAGTAGTTAAGGCCACCTAATATAAAGTGGGACCGTATATATATATATATATATATATATATATATATATATATATATATATATATGGATGATGCGCTTTTTAGCACCTCTTTTGGACTGTTGAAAAACATACCCAACAAAAAAAAAAACACACCCACTCACTGCCATTATAAAGCTTGGAAGAGCCAGGACATTGTTTTTGATATACCTCCGATTGGATTTGTCTGAAAGAAGAAAGTCATATACACCTAGGATGCCTTGAGGTTGAGTAAATCATGGGCTAATTTTAATTTTTGGGTGAAGTAACCCTTTAAGTGTGTACTTAAGAAACAGCCATAACACTCTAAAACAATGCTGGGTTAAATATGGACAAATTCAGTGATTGGGTTGTTTTCAACCAACAGTTGGGTTAAATGTTTATCCTAACCTTCTGGACAGTAAACCAACCGCTGGGTCAAAACAACCCAATCGGTACCATATTTTACCCAGCGCTAGGTTGCATTTAACCCAGCATTTTTTTTTTATAGTTCATTCGTTTCATTCTTCTAGTATAATCTTTTCGAGTATTTTTTTTTTTTTTTTGAAAGATTTGAACTGTACTACATGTGCAAATGGGTTGCTGAAATCACTAACCATAAATATGAGCAACAGTAACCTTAGAAAAATACATATAATGTATAGCTATCTCTTATTGCCTGGATTTCAGTCCATATTCATTTAGTTAAAATTCATCTTTTCACTCAGTCAACAATTTGGTGAATGCCATTTGTGGTCAATTGTTCTGTTATTAGATTGTATGGTGGTAATTTGTTGCAAATCAACTTATTAAAGTGAATTTCTAACATTTATACAGTTGAGATTCTCCAACAACAGTAATTTTTTTGTTGAGTTTAGGCACTTTGATGGCATATCTGACCCTTCCAATGTTCTGTTTTGAGTTTTTGACAATAGCTTGGTATCTCTAAACACAGTGAAATCCTGCATCACATAGTTGTCTTTTAAACATCACAGTAGCTGTGATTATGTAGCTGAGTACAACAATTTTGTTTTAGTTATTTAACAGACCCTGGTTTGCACAGTGTAATACTGCAATCCCTAAAGTAAACAATCAAGTAAAAGTGATAGACTAAACATTTTAAATATGTTTAACTCTTGTGTGAACAATATGCAGCATGTGTCCCTTTTAACTCAAAAGGCGTTCCAAGTATCTGCTAGAAACCATGGAGAAAACTTTGGAGGAACCAGGAGCAAAGTTAGGCCCAATTTATAATCCCAGTCAGTTTAGATGCTGCACTGTGTAAGAGCAGTGGGGCTGATCTTGATACTCTGTCCAAATAGATTTTATGATCAATATCACCCTGCCAGTCGCTTCTGCTCAATTAATCAAAAGAACATCGGCTCAAGTGAAATCATTCTGTGAAATGGGTGAACATCAAACATCATGGGTGAATTCAGACAAATTGCTCATAGCAGCAATGCGAATGCTGCAGCTCAGGATAAACAGAGACAAATGTTGTTGTTGTTTTACTGATGTCTTTTCACATATATTTTTCACATTTATCTTAGAGAATGCTGTCCTCTAAAGAAAGTTCAGGGAAAAAATGGAAATGGCAAGCAGATTTGAGGAAAAAATTGTCCAAAGAAATATAATATCCTGTCAAACTTTATGGCATTTTGCCACAGATTCATTTGTCATACAAGTTATATTACATCAGGCAGATACCAGCAAAGATACTACAAGATGAATATGTAAAGTCAAAAGAAGAACAAACTCAGACAATGTTAAATACAGATTCACTTGTACCCATAGGATATACGTGTTGTGGTGCTGTCTGTGAAGTACTGGCTGCTGACAACATAAAGACAGCATGAAAACGTGTTAGGATCCGATAATAAACTAAATGAATTTAAATGTTTAATGTCACACTTTAGGTTAATGTGTCCTTAATACAGTGTAGTTACACAAATAAGTCTCTTAAAAAAGGTTATTTTTGACATCAGTGGTTCCATGAAGAAATGGGTAGCATTTTTTTTACAGTACGTGTACTTCCCTGGCTACTTACATGGCTGTACTTAACAGTCGTACATGCATGGTAATTAGTTTGTACACAGACAAGTGTGGGTAAGAACGGTCAATATACTTACTCCATATTTCCATATATACTTACTATGTACCATCTTCCATCAATTACTCAATAAGTACCTTGGTCCATGTTTATACCCCCAACTTGAGTACCGCATAACTTATTCCGTACATCAGGGGTGCCCAACCCTGTTCCTGGAGATCTACCTTCCAGCAGAGTTCAGTTCCAACACACCTGTCTTTAATTATCAAGTGCTCCTTCAGATCCTAATTAATTGGTTCAGTTGTGTTTGATCAGGGTTGGAGCTGAACTCTGCAGGAAGGTAGATCTCCAGGAACAGGGTTGGGCACCCCTGCTGTACATTAACTAATAGGTACATACACCAGTACTTGCATAGTAAGTATATGGAAATAGGACTGTAAAATAAATTGCACCATTTTACATAAACATTACACAGGAATTACCAATTCTTCAAACTTTGTAAGCGCTGTTGTGGAGAGCAATTTAACATTAACACACTTGTTTGTAAGTACTACATATTTACCACATGTATACCAAGTACAATATGTGTTTTGTTTGTTACCACATAATAGCACATTTTTCCGTAGGTGCTACACATTTACCATGTACACACCATTAGGATTAGTATTACCATATACGGATACTGTAAGGGCGTGCCTGTTTGTACCCACTTGTCTGTAAGTACTACATATTTACCATGTGTATACATTAGTAAGTAGAGTAAAGTACCTAATTACTGTAGTTACCGTGTACAGGCACTACCTGTTAGTGACCGTTATTACCCACACTTGTCTGTTTGTACAAACTAATTACCATACATGTAAGACTGTTAAGTACAACCGGGTTTCTTATTTGTTACCATGTACATACACCTCAGGTAAGTACCTTGTGTTACCACACATTTGCCTGTAGGTACAAGATATTTACCATGCATGTACCAGGGAAGTACACATACTGTAAAATAAAGTGCTACCAAGAAATGCAATGTCCTTTCCATTGCACAAAAGTCCATAATAGTTCTTCAGTTCTACAATAAAAATTGTTCTTCAGATTATTAAAAAAAAATAACTAAATAACTAAATAAATAAATAAAATAAAATAAAAAATAAAAAGGGTGCCATTACTGCTCACTGCAAAACCTCCCTTTTGGAACCTATGTTTTTAATAATGTAATATTCATTATTAACATTATGGACTTATTATAGATTTAGTGTTTGGGTTTGGTTTGGTTTGGTTTGGTTTAGTGTTACTTGTTATTATGCATAACTGATTTTTTTATTTTTTTATTTTTTATTTTTTTTTTACTAATAAATACATGTAACTTGTTTTTAAAGATATTTTCACAAACAGTTTTTGGTACTGTTTTTAAACCAGTTAAAGTATAATTCACCCCAAAAAATGAAAATTAGCTAGTAGTTTACTTCAGTAAACTTCTTCAGTAGAATGATAAAGAAGATTTTTAGCTTTAATAACAGTTTTTGGTGATTCATAAAACTGCAAGTTAACAGCTACCCTTTCTTTAAGAGTAAAAAAAAGCATATCAAGCAATGCAAAACTAATACCTGTGGCTCCTGATGATATGTTAAAGTCTTATGAACTGAAACAGTCACTCCAACTCAAAATGAGCCAATATAGCAGTCTACAATATGATCCTATGATGCATCAGTGAATCAGTTATTCAAACCAGTTCCATGAAACAAACTGTCTTTCTTTTTTTTGAAAGATTTGAACTATACTACATGTGCAAATGGGTTGCTGAAATCACTAACTATAAATATGAGCAACAGTAACCTTAGAAAATACTTATAATGTATAGTTATCTCTTATTGCCTGGATTTCAGTCCATATTCATTTAGTTAAAATTAATCTTTTCACTCAGTCAACAATTTGGTAAATGCCATTTGTGGCCAATTGTTCTGTTATCAGATTGTATGGTGGTAATTTGTTGCAAATCAACTTATTAAAGTGAATTTCTGACATTTATATAGTTGAGATTTTCCATCAACAGTCTTTTTTGTTGATGTTGAGTTTAGGAACTTTGATGGCATATCTGACCCTTCCAATGTTCTTTTCTGAGTTTTTGACAATAGCTTGGTATCTCTAAACACAGTGAAATTCTGCATCACATAGCTGTCTTTTAAACATCACATTAGCTGTGATTATGTAGCTGAGTACAGCAATCTTGTTTTAGTTATTTAACAGACCCTGGTTTGCACAGTGTAATACTGCAATCCCTAAAGTAAACAATCAAGTACAAGTGATAAACACAATTCCAGCATAAGTAAGTAAACAGACTAAACATTTTAAATATGTTTAACTCTTGTGTAAACAATATGCAGCATGTGTCCCTTTTAACTCAAAAGGCGTTCCAAGTATCTGTTAGAAACCATGGAGAAAACTTTGGAGGAAGCAGGAGCAAAGTTAGGCCCAATTTATAATCCCAGTCAGTTTAGATGCTGCACTGTGTAAGAGCAGTGGGGCTGATCTTGATACTCTGTCCAAATAGATTTTATGATCTGAACAGTTTTTGGTACTGTTTTTAAACCAGTTAAAGTATAGTTCACCCCCCCCCCCAAAAAAAAAATAAATAAATAAATAAATAAAATAAAAAAAATAAAATTAGCTATTAGTTTACTTCAGTAAACTTCTTCAGCAGAATGATAAAGAAGATTTTTAGCTTAAATAACAGTTTTTGGTGATTCATAAAACTGCAAGTTAACAGCTACCCTTTCTTTAAGAGTAAAAAAAAAGCATATCAAGCAATGCAAAACTAATACCTGTGGCTCCTGATGATATGTTAAAGTCTTATGAACTGAAACAGTCATTCCAACTCAAAATGAGCCAAGATACCAGTCTACAATATGATCCTATGATGCATCAGTGAATCAGTTATTCGAACCAGTTCCATGAAACAAACTGTCTAAAAGAATCAGACTTCCTTGTTTTCCTGAGGCTCTAAATTAAAGCTAATAATGATGTAAGTAATGCTCAGTCTCTTGCACAGACCGATTGCTTCACTTCATAAGACCTTAGTGCATCATCAAGAGCCATGGATATTAATTTTGTGTTGTCTAAGCTTTTTTTGACTCTCAAAGTGACTGCAGCTGTTGACTTGCATTTTATGAATCACAAAGTACCATGATTTATGATTAAAGTCTTCTTTATTGTTCTATGTAAGAAGAAAAAAAAATACCCTTACATCTTGGATGGCCTGAGGGTGAGAAAATTAACAGCAAATTTTCATTTTAGCTTAACTTTCCCTTTAAACCCAATTGAGGAGATCAGAATATTTTATATCTTCTCCAGTCAAAATTCCTAAAACCTAAGAAATCCAACTCCAACTCTTTCTAACAAACTTACAGTTTTACTTGTGACAATTCTCTTTCTCAAAGGTACATGAAGAACACAGGACCAGGAATGATGGCTCTGTCACAGTGCCGTCTAGAGCTGTCAATCAACATCATGATCATTGATGAGCCCCGCTGAGCTTCTGAGCGTTTCTGCCAATCAGCTGATGGATGAGCTGGAGCTCAGGGCTCCATCATGTAATCATCACTCAGCTCTGGAAAAAAATGAGACTTACTGTGCACCCCTGTTTTTGTATCAGACACTTGTCTCTGAGGTCTACATGTTCCAGTCTATTTCTGCGCCATGCGCCATCAATGTCTAAATAAAAAAATTCAACACAACACACAATGATTCACTGTATATTTTGGGAGATGTGGTTAGATGTAGTCATGCAGAATAATCATGAAACGATCACCTCCCCTTATGTCAGCGCTGCCCCGTTCTTTCGATTGCCACCCTGCCATCAGAATCCTGACAGGAGCGGACATGACACGAGGAAGACAATATCTTCTCTATTTTAAGGCCAATGCACTCAGCCAGAAAGCCAGCATTTCCTTCCATACCAAACATTAAAACACTGAAATAACTTCTTTTCAAGAGAAATTTGACATGTCTACCCTTATAGCATACTTTAAAAAACAGTATATATTAGAGAAATAACATATTTTAAAAACTTATTTTTATGTGCAAACTGAAAGATTATGTTTTTGGACACTCAATTGCATGCTATTTAAATTGATTTTAATTTTAATTTCATATTAAAATTTGATATTGAGTTAGTTGAACTTAACAGTGCTTCTTGACACACTTATAGGACTTAAGTACATCTTTATGTAATTCCGTAATTACTTTTATTGTCTTTGACATTTTGTTAATGTTGACAAGCATTAATTTTGAACAAAAATATAAAATAATGTTATATATTAAAACATTTGTTATGTATTTAAATATACAGTGCCATGAAAAGGTTTTTGCCCCCTTCCTTTTTTTTTTTGCATATTTGTCACACTTAAAAGATTCAGATCATCAAACAAATTTTAATATTACACAAAGATAATCTGAGTAAATACAAAATTCAGTTTTTAAATGATGATTTCATTTATTAAGAGAAAAAAGCTGTCCCTTTATATCTGGCATAAAACCTGGCATATATCTGGGGGTGGAGGGGTCATCATGTGACACAGCAGCCACAACAGCACTTATGTTTTATTTATTTTTTCCTTTTTATTCGAAACATTCCCAAACGCATTAACTATATCATGAAATATCTTGATTCTCACCTTTATAGATTATGTTGATAGTGGGCGATGGTCAAAGTAATCTAATAATGTAATCTATTAACTATGCATAAAAACCTGTCTGTTTATGGGTGTCATGCCATAACATATTTTTTATACTACTTACTTTATATTTAATGTGAATTTAACATTGAAAGTTAATGTGAATAAAAACATTGCAAGTTAGGCTACTAATCATAACAATTTCATTGTACAGAAAGAGAGCAAAGAACATTTACATTATCAAAGAACAGTTTCACTGACAGTCGAGAGTTCAAGCACTCTCAAAAACTCTATTAAAATCACTGAAGCTGTTTACACTATGAAATTAATATCTTACGGATTCCTACACAAATTTGCACTTGTTTCTGACCAGAATTCGCCAGAAAGAGGTATTCAGTCAGCGAGCGAGAGAAGAATACACCGGCATTTTAGCGATGACTCATCTGAACACCTCTGCTTGGTCAATGCATTCATAAGCTCAACAGCATCGTGTGTGATTGGTTATAATACACAGTACAAACGCGCCTGTCTCTGGCTCAGCACCAGCCAGCGAACGCAGATTTGAATTTAGCAGCTGATGATATGACACACTGAACGTTTTAATCATGCTGGGCTGATTGTATCTAATATTAAAAAAAAAATTAATCGGCTATTTTTGGTATTTTGGAAGCTGCATTCAAAATCCACTTGGCTCAAAAAACTGAAAACTTTGAATGGGCATAACGCCTCTGGTGGTAGTGTGATGGTCTGGGGCTGCTTTGCAGCTTCAGGACCTGGACGACTTGCCATAATTGATGGAACCATGAATTCTGCACTCTATCAGAAAATCTTGAAGGAGAATGTCTGGCCATCAGTTTGTGACCTCAAGCTCAAGCGCACTTGGCTTATGCAGCAGGACAATGATCCGAAACTCACCAGCAAGTCCACCTCTAAATGGCTCAAGAAAAACAAAATTAAGGTTTTGGAGTGGCCAAATCAAAGTCCGGACTTAAATCCAATTGAGATGCTGTGGCATGACCTTAAACAGTCCATTCATGAAAACCCTCCAATGTGGCTGAATTAAAACAATTCTGCAAAGAAGAGTCGGCCAAAATTCCTCCACAGTGATGTGAAAGACTCATTGCCAGTTATCGCAAACGCTTGATTGCAGTTGTTGCTGCTGTGGCACAACCAGTTATTAGATTTAGATTTAAAATTACTTTTCCACGTAGGGCCAGGCAGGTTTGGACAGCTTTTTCCCCTTAATAAATTTAATCATTTAGCAGACGCTTTTATCCAAAGCGGCATACAAATGATTTAATGTAAATGTAAATCATTATTTCAAAACTGCATTTTGTGTTTACTCGGGTTATCTTTGTGTAATATATATATATATATATATATATATATATATATATATATATATATATATATATTTTGATGATCTGAATCTTTTGAGTGTGACAGATATGCAAAAAAACAAAAAAAATGAAAAATAACAAGAAGGGGGCAAAAACCTTTTCATGGCACTGTAAACAATAATTAAAATACACTTTAAAGTTAAATGTTTAATTTGACATTATTAAGTGCACATTAAAAGCATATTAAGCGAACATCATGAAAGTGTACTCTTTTTAAGGAACATTTAAGTGGCCTGTTATTTCATTAATATCATATTACCTGCAAATTTTTATTATTATTGTAATTAAAAATATACTTTTAAGATCTAAATGTACCCGTATGCTACAAGTGCACATTCAGTACAATTTTTTTTTTTTTTTTACATGGATAGATGGGGCATACTTCTTTTCAAAACCAGATGGCAATAAACCCCAAATAAAGTAAATGTTCAAGGACAAAAATCATATCCTAATAATAATGCAACTGGCCTTCTATGTAAAATAAATATGCTCTAAACCCACAACTTCAATATGTGGTGCACATTAAGTGCCCTGGAAGTACTTAATGCAAATCACACAAATAGGGCTAAAATATATCTGCAAATGTTAAACCAAATGCAAATGTTATGAGTCAGCTAATGAGTATTGTGGCATTTTCTCTTCTTCAATATTTGGACAGAATCAAAAATTAACGACACTCTGAATATTTACGTATCTCTCACGGGAAGTGCAAAATCATGATTGTACAAACAGGCTGGTTCTCTCTGTTAAAGTTGATTTCACTGCATAGTGTCTGGCTCAGTACTGATGCGGCTGCTGCAAAATTATTCATTGTGAAGTTAACAAGCTCTCAGCTCTCACAGACACTCTTATAAATAGATGTGTCTTAAAAATGGCAGGCCTTTTTCATCAACAGCCCTCCGCCTGCCCTGGTAAACATATTTAGAAGAGATTTACCCATTCGTGCAGGCTAATTAAGTCTAAGCTTGGTGGTATCAACATTATGAAAAATTACAGGTCTATGCTCACACATTAAAACAGAAATGTTGTGATTATTGATACCGCTGAAACAGGATGGGCTGTGTTATTGTCTGATTGGGTAACAGCAAAGGAAATTTAATTAGTTTACCTTTTAACTCAAACCACTGATGAATTCCATTTAATTATCCAAACCTTAGCAACAGAAAGCCCATTTTACCTGCTTAAAAAATGTACTATTGCATTGTTTAATTGTGCATTCAATCCACAAACCTGAACTAAATGATCACCTAAAGAATTTATATGCTGTAATTTAAAGTTGTGGATAATTAAATACGGCAAAGGATTATCATCCTCTTTGTAAAACCCTGTACTTGCCTTAGATTTATCTGGTCTGAAAAAGGTCTGTCAGTGTTTTGTGTGTACAATATGTCTTATGGAGTGTTATTTTTAAATGTCCCCAAATATCTTACCGTCTTCATGGAGGGCAGGAAGACTGAAAAGGACAGGCACAAACAGATGTTCAAGGAAAATGCGTACTGCTTATTGTTCAGCACCACATCCTGCTATATCAGTCAACATGCAGTTAGTTAAATCATAGTGACAATCAATCTTTGAAATCATGGGTGCAGGCTAAAAGAAAGAGATTATATTGACAGAAAACTAGACAATCTTGCTTTAATAGAAAGTTCCATTTGCGGCAGCAGTACAGGATAAGTGAGACTTGAAATTTATGTCAACATGCATCAGTCTGGATGTCAGAATAAAATCTAAAACTAAAATGTATTTTAACACATTAGCAAACTATTCTTAGTGACACTTGTTTTAAAATTAAGGTGTATATGTGTTGTTTTTATACCTTGAGGAGACACCTTGTTCTGATCCTTAAAATGACATTCATTGTCCAGTACATTGCTTTTTTTTGTTTTTAATAATATGTTTGGCTTAGAAAACTGCTGTTACCACATGAAGCACATTTTATCTTACAGTGTAAATACATCTCCACAGAATGCCCCTGAAAATGAATAGGCTAATAATAAAAAAAAATAAGACATTTTATTCGAAATATGAATTTATTGTATTAAACATGGTGCTTTGATCTTGCTAAACAACAAATAATTAGTCCGTGCAGTGCTTACAATGTGCTTTTCAGATAGGAGATCCATAACCATTACAAAACAGTTAATATGTGCAACAGCTCCCCTGTGTTTGCACATATAAATATTTTCACTGACAAATATAAGACCCCATGCCTGTATCTGATTTGAAATCTGGGTGGTTCGTGACACAATGAAGCGCTTGAATATAAGAGCAGAAAGGCGTGTGCGCAAAATGGAGAGAGTGCGTTAGTTCATTCAGTTGATTTCCAAATGATAGTTTTTTGGTTTTTTTTTTTTTTTAGCAAGCCAAATAACACTGTGTCCTGTTTGCAAAGAGGCCATCGAAATACATGTCCATCAGGTGGTACACAAACTTCATGCCATGTCAGTGCATAATCCTCATCATGTCTCTAGTACGCACCCACGATGACCGCCTCTACCTCTTTGGAGGGTCTCCGGTCCGTTACCAAAAAGTTTATCATCCCTTCCGACTTGATCAGCAAGTTACAGCCCAGGAAAAAGATCCCGAAGACTACGGTGAGGGAGAGGACGCACATCACCGCTATCTGAACTATTCTCATGATGAAGAGGCTCCTCTCATCCGGAGTGGCCGCCGTGAAGCCGTTATCCGTCACCACCGACGAGAAGTTACAGCACAGGAGGATCTCCTCAGTCCGGTTGGAGAAGATTCCGCTGTCCGTTTGGTTGAATGTCGTATTCATGTCTACTGTTCAAAAAATCGTCCAGAAAGAATACTTTGAAAAGTCAGAGAAATCAGGCAGATGTGGGAGTATGAACGCATGAGAAATTGCGAAAAAAAAGTGTCCGTAAAGTCAGGCACACCGATCCAGCGTCTCTTCTTTGGTGCACTGGCGTCCCATGACGCGCTCCTGCTCTGATTCACTGTAACTACACAGAGCTCTTCTGCTCAACATCACACCTGCTCAGTTAAAAGCACCGAAAGAGCACGATGGGAGGTGACTGCTATTCCCCTCACTCACAAGTTATGCCTTGTGGCGCCACCTACAGCAAACCTAGTAGTATTACAGTCCTCCGAGGAATATTTAAAACAACAGACAGTCTAATAATCATGTAATAAGCCTTGTGAGTGCTTACGTATAATCTTTACATTCAAAATGCATGGTTAAAATATAATTAATTATTCAATTATTAAAATTAATATTAATAAGAAAAATCATTTTAAAAATGCATATTTACATTTAAGGGTTTCAAAGTTTATAGCCCTGACACAGCAGCTCTATAGAGGCTCCTTCTAAAGTGTTTTTTGTCACTTTAGATACATCTGCCATAACATCTGTCATCTGCCAAAGAACTGAACCAAGATCATTTGAAAATACATATTAGAAACTGTTCGATAGCAAACCCCTTACTGGCGAGCCAGATACATTTTTAAAATTTCACACCAAAACACAGATTTGAAAACAAAATCATTTTAAAGCTTTCAAAGTTTCACAAAGTACAGATTGAAAAGCATCCATCCTATAAAAACACAATTTTGTGGCATTAAAATCAAACATATTTGTATCAGTTTTATTGTACAGCTATGTAAAATTTGAATTGAGAAAGATGATTTCTGCGGCCAGATTCATTCATTCATTCGTGTTTTGTACTGTACATAGAGATTGAAGAAGAAGAAAAAAGAAGAAAAAGATAAGAAGAAGAAGAAACTAAACATGAAAGAAACTAAAGAAAACAACACTAACTTTTTTTTTTAAATATTAATTTTAATTTTTCTATACATTTCTATAAAGTTCTGTACACTATACTTTGTGTTAGCTTACCTTGGCTTTAAATGACAAAAATTGTGCTTCTAAGTGAAATCATATTTGCTGTAGCCATCTACCACTATAGAAGATTGATGCATCTACGATGACTTCTGAAAACCCCATAGATGGGAAGAGGGTACATTAGACTTCAGTTGTGATCAAAATTCACCTTTAAGATTCACACTATTATAAGGTCCTGTGTCTAAATAATATTGTTGTGGAGAGCATCAAAATAATATTTGTACCATACTGTACACCGAGCATTTATTTAAAATGATTGTTGTCAAACCCATGAGTCAACAGCCACGAACACAAGTCAACTCTTCTGCCGTTCTCTACTATCAGGACATCATTGACATGTCACTGTCTCCATCTGCTGGCCAGTCGTCATAAATTAATCAGTTTTAAAAACGTGACTTTTTATATTTCACTACAGACAACAGGGCAGTGCTGTATTCGAGTGTGTGAGCGTCAAACTCGAGCTTAGATCATATTTGAGGAAAAGTCTAATAACAGATTGCAATATAACCACACAATGGATGCAGTAATCAATGTAGCTGTTTGGACAAAATGTCTTTTAGATTTGGTCCATATTTCATAATTCCATTGCATTATCTATGATCCAAAAACATTTGGCAACCCGAAATTTTCAAAATACTTTGTCTAAATTTAGTAGGCTGTTAATTGTTAAAAGTAGCCTGGGTTGGACTGGGTTTATACATTTAATCAGAGTGTTGTTATTACTGAATCTATTACTCATTATTTATTCTACTACTACTAATTATTTATATTATGAAACTATTACTCATTATTTATTCACATTATTTATTATTATCATTCATTTATTGCAGATTCGTGTCAATCCTAAAATCAATAGCCATGTTTGTTCTGTGTATGCATTGTCCAGCTCACAGTATATAAGAATGAAAAACCCAGGAAAATCAGAGGCAACTTTTCCCTATGCACCGGCGGCTACACAGAAGCGCTTCATGATATCAGAGCAGAGTAAGTCAAGAGCACATATTCCATCATGAATCAGGTCATGACTGTGTTGAGTGAACAAAAATAAGTTGTTGTTGTTTCTTCTTCCTCTTCTTTTTTCTCCCTTTGTCACTTAGGAACAGCATATAGAGTGATTAGACTTGTGTAGAAGGCTCAGGTCTGGCATCCGCATATTTTGTCTTTCTTCAATTACGTTCTGCTCTCAAAGCGTATGGAGGTCCTTGGGCATCCTTCATTTCCTCTCATCCTATGCGGGATTGGATTGCACCATCTTCTGGTCGGCCATCTGTTTCCTTAATATATAATAAAATTATTGATTGCATTACAAAACCTCTTTCTATTAAATCTGTTTGGAATAGGGAATTATCTGACCTTAATTTATCTGTCGACTGGGAGAGAGCGTGGTTCAACCTCAGCGTAACATCTAAAAACTTGGCTCATTGTCTTATTCACTTCAAAGTCATTCATAGAGCATACATAACTCACTTACAAAAGATTCAAAATGAAACTACAACCAAATTTCAACTGCCATATATGTAATACTGCATCATCAGATACTTTTCTTCATATGTTTTGGGAATGTCCTATTGTCATTAATCTGTGGACACATGTAAACCTGGTTTTGTTCTCCTTACTACAAATTGATTCCTTTGCTAACCCAAGTTTGTGTCTTCTTAACCCTTAATCGGTCCTTGGGGTCTATCTGACCCCAATGCAATTTTCCTTTATTTTTAAAAAATGTTCCCTTCATCTCAGGGGCATAAGACTCTGTGAATTTTCCTAAATAATCTATCTAAACACACACACACAAAAAAAAACTGGACTTGATTTGGTTGTTCTAAAGGTGTGTAAAAAAAAAAAAAATTACCGTTTAAGGTCCACAATAAAAATGAATGGGAAAAGTGAAAAAAAGATTTTTTTTTTTTGTTTCATTTGTCAAAAAAAAGTAGTAAACCCTGTATAAATCTGAAAAGTTTTACATTTTTATAAAGGCTTGGATCTAGAGCACAAATGCAAATTGGAATGAACATTCTGTCTCATACGCGCACACACACACACACACACACACACACAGAGAGAGAGAGAGAGAGAGAGAGATACATTTCTGCAAATTTATGTAACATAATTTGCAAAAGCAGACCATTCAAAAGACACCAGACAATAACAACAAATTCTAACCTTTGACAAAAATATGGATTTTTTAATATATTTTAGAATTTGTAAATATATTTTCACAAAATATATATCATAAAGTTGCAAGGAGAAGCTGAAACATGAAGAAAAATTGACTTGACTGAAAATGAATGAGTCCCTATGGACCTCTGCTGGATATATGTGGTCATTGCACTTTCTTTCTTTAACTGTAATTCCTAAAGTTTTTATTCTAACCTGCAGATGGCAGTATTCTATCCCTAACACATGGGCCAATATCTAGAAACCATTTATTTTTAATTTAGGTCATAATTTAAGTGATTTTTTAATAAAAAAAATAATTTTTCATGAGCCAATTTATGGCGTAGTTGAATAATTGTGCAGTAAATAGTCTATCTGACCCCAAGGACCTTAAACGTAAACCCTACTCGAGGGGCGATAGGGTTAATGATGATTCTGGTCTCTGTATAAGCTTAATACAAAAGAGAATGTTGTTTGCTGGTTTTACAGCTGCGAAGAAGACAATAATACAAAACTGGTTTACACTGCACGTGTGGAAAAACATATTGGATCCATAGCCTCCTGAAAATAGTGACTTGCGAATATACAACAGCGCGAATTAATGGGGCCAAGCCTTCTACTATTGATGCATGGCAGGGTTTTTTCTTTAAAATACTCGATTATACAGTATCTCATAGTAGTGAGTACACCCCTCACCTTTTTGTAAATATTTTATTATATCTTTTCATGTGACAACACTGAAAAAATGGTCACTGGAAGTTCAACATGGCACCTCATGGCAAAGATCTGAAAAAAAGAATTGTTGCTCTACATAAAGATGGCATAGGCTATAAGAAGATGCCAAGACCCTGAAACTGAGCTGCAGCACGGTGGCCAAGACCATACAGTGGTTTAACAGGACAGGCTCCATTCAGAACAGGCCTCGCCATGGTCGACCAAAGAAGCTGAGTGCACGTGCTCAGCGTCATATCCAGAGGTTGTGTTTGGGAAATAGACGTATGAGTGCTTTTACAGTATGATGCTGTAAAAATGAATGACTTGTTTGTTTGCTTGTTTTTTTCCCCTCGCTCTCTCTCTCCTTTTTGACTGGACTTTTAAAGTATATATTATATGTCTGTTGTTTTGTTTTGTTTGTTTTGAATGGATGTTATGATGTAGTGTATGAAAATAAATAAAAAGTTGATAACAAAAAAAAAAAGGCTTAGGTCTGGTGAAACCTGCAGACAAATCAGATCATAAACTGCATGTGAGTAGAAAGCAGATTTATATGAGATGATGATGGTCACTGGAAGACATCGGGACTGGTGAGGATCACCATCATGGTTTGTGTGGGCTGGTGGTGTGCTTAATTTAGCACTTTATGATATGATATGATTTTATTTTTTTTCATCCACAAGTGATGAAGTGAAAAGTAAGAGGTGACATTGTAGTTTATAACTATCCTAACAATCATATAGTTTCTGTCATACACTGAACAAAATTAATCGCAACACTTTTGTTTTTGCCACCATTTTTCATGAGCTGAACTAAGATCTAAGACTTTTTCTATGTACACAAAAGGCCTATTTCCCTCAAATATAGTTCACAAATCTGTCTAAATCTGTGTTAGTGAGCACTTCTCCTTTGCCAAGATACTCCATCCACCTCACAGGTGTGGCATAACAAGATGCTGATTAGACTGCATGATTATTGCACAGGTGTGCCTTAGGCTGGCCACAATAAAAGGCCACTCTAAAATGTGCAGTTTTACTGTATTGGGGGTCCGAAAACAAGTCAGTATCTGGTGTGACCACCATTTGCCACACGCAGTGCAACACATCTCCTTCGCATAGAGTTGATCAGGTTGTTGATTGTGGCCTGTGTAATGTTCTTCCACTCCTCTTCAATGACTGTGCGAAGTTGCTGGATATTGGCAGGAACTGGAAAACGCTGTCATATACAGGTGCATCTCAATAAATTAGAATGTCGTGGAAAAGTTCATTTATTTCAGTAATTCAACTCAAATTGTGAAACTCGTGTATTAAATAAATTCAATGCACACAGACTGACAGTAGTTTAAATCTTTGGTTCTTTTAATTGTGATGATTTTGGCTCACATTTAACAAAAACCCACCAATTCACTATCAAACAAATTAGAATACTTCATAAGACCAATAATAAAAAAAAAAAAAAACATTTTTAGTGAATTGTTGACCTTCTGGAAAGTATGTTCATTTACTGTATATGCACTCAATACTTGGTAGGGGCTCCTTTTGCTTTAATTACTGCCTCAATTCGGCGTGGCATGGAGGTGATCAGTTTGTGGCACTGCTGAGGTGGTATGGAAGCCCAGGTTTCTTTGACAGTGGCCTTCAGCTCATCTGCATTTTTTGGTCTCTTGTTTCTCATTTCCAGACAGGTCTGGTGAGTTTGCTGGCTAGTCACCATGGTCATTTAACAAACTTTTGGTGCTTTTGGCAGTGTGGACAAGTGCCAAACCCTGCTGGAAAATGAAATCAGCATCTTTAAAAAGCTGGTCAGCAGAAGGAAGCATGAAGTGCTCCAAAATTTCGTGGTAAATGGGTGCAGTGACTTCAAAAAACACAATGGACCAACACCAGCAGATGACATTGCACCCCAAATCATCACAGACTGTGGAAACTTAACACTGGACTTCAAGCAACTTGGGCTATGAGCTTCTCCACCCTTCCTCCAGACTCTAGGGCCTTGGTTTCCAATTGAAATACAATTGCTCTCATCTGAAAAGAGGACTTTGGACCACTGGGCAACAGTTCAGTTCTTCTTCTCCTTAGCCCAGGTAAGACGCCTCTGATGTTGTCTGTGGTTCAGGAGAAGACAACTGTAGCCAAATTCCTTGACACGTCTGTATGTGGTGGCTCTTGATGCCTTGACCCCAGCCTCAATCCATTCCTTGTGAAATTCACCCAAATTCTTGAATTGATTTTGCTTGACAATCCTCATAAGGCCGCGGTTCTCTCTTTTTCTTCCACACCTTTTCCTTCCACTCAACTTTATGTTAACATGCTTGGATACAGTACTCTGTGAACAGCCAGCTTCTTTGGCAATGGATGTTTGTGGCTTATCCTCCTTGTGAAGGGTGTCAATGATTGTCTTCTGGACAACTGTCAGATCAGCAGTCTTCCCCATGATTGTGTAGTGAACCAAACTGAGAGACCATTTTGAAGGGTCAGGAAACCTTTGCAGGTGTTTTGAGTTGATTAGCTGATTGGCATGTCACCATATTCTACTTTGTTGAGATAGTGAATTGGTTGGTTTTTGTTAAATGCGAGCCAAAATCATCACAATTAAAAGAACCAAAGACTTAAACTGCTTCAATCTGTGTGCACTGAATTTATTTAATACACGAGTTTCACAATTTGAGTTGAATTACTGAAATAAATGAACTTTTCCACGACATTCTAATTTATTGAGATGCACCTGTACGCTGATCCAGAGCATCCCAAACATACTCAATGGGTGACATGTCCGGTGAGTATGCTGGCCATGCAAGAACTGGGATGTTTTCAGCTTCCAGGAAGTGTGTAAAGATCCTTGCAACATGGGGCTGTGCATTATCATGCTGCAACATGAAGTGATGGTCTTGGATGAATGGCACAACAATGGGCCTCAGGATCTTGTCACGGTATCTCTGTGCATTCAAAATGCCATCAATAAAATGCACCTGTGTTTGTTGTCCATACCATACGCCTGCCCAAACCATAACCCCACCATGGACCACTCGATCCACAACGCTGACTTCAGCAAACTGCTCTCCCACATGATGCCATACACGCTGTCTGCCATCCAGGGCCGACCTTTGGGCGGGGCAACTGGTGCGGTCGCACCGTGCCCCGTGCTGTGAGGGGGACCTGTGGCGAACGAACGGACCCCCCCAGCTGGTAAGACCCACACATCATCGAGTCAATCTGAGGCCACATGAAGAGACAGAAGCAACTGAGACAGACTAAATGCATAGAAGAACTGTGGCAACATCTACAAGACACTTGGAGAAATCTTAAATTTGAAATGCTATAAAGTAAGGATATTTCAAATATAATGTCATTAATACATTTTATCAATTAATTTCTATTACATAAGCTACATGAAATCAATAATTGGTATGACCACACTTCTCCTTTAAAACTACTTTTTTCTTATACATTTGCAGACAGTTTTAAAGGTGCATGGATTTCATAACTTTATTTAGGCCTATGCAACTGCAGTGTAAATGCAGCTGAGCTGCATTAAATATGTGACCCATTGGAAATCAATGCTGGTTGGAAATCAGTGCAACCTAACTTCTTCTTCTTCTTCTTCTTCTCTCTCTCTCTCTCTCTCTCTCTCTCTCTCTCTCTCTCTCTCTGCGGTTTCTTTATCATGGTGTCCGACCAAACAGTCGAAAATGGAAAATGCTAAACAGTCAGAACAGGTTAAGTTGTTTATTTTTAAAATCACAGCGTCTCATTTCTCTTGCATACAGCAGGTGTCGCTGCTGTGCCTCTAGATTTTACTATGGACAGCAAATACGCTCCATGTATAGCGAATTGCAAAATAATTATGTCTTACCAGATATGTATAAAATGAGTAATTCTGTAATTATTATTATTATTATTATTATTATTATTATTATTATTATTATTAATTATTAGGCTAGGAAACATACGATAAATTATCAAAAATATTTTGTTAAAACATTTTAGCATGTCCTCAAGGATGTGAAAACAGGTGATGCAATCATAATATATATCATACTTATTATTTATGCAAATAATAAATGGGAATGGATTTTATGGATTAGATGATGCAGGTTCTAATTAAATACAAAAGAGCACCCATATATTTTTGTAACGTTTAATCATTGGAATAAACCATGAGATTATCACTAAAAGCTAACATTATCCAGAATCTTAATGACTTATTATTAATCTGAATGATTGGTATTAATAATAATGCCATGAATCAGAAGTAGCCTACAATCATTGTCCTTTTCCCCAGCGATAGATCTGTCATTAGAAATAGCCTACATGTACCAGATGTCCTCAGCGCACTTGCGCATTGGTGTCTTAGATGGACACGCCTCTTGTCTCCAGTCATCCTAAATCCAATAGCCCAAACGGAACGATACCGACATCATATGAAACCATTTCTAAGAGCAGGGAAAGGTTTTTTTTATTTATTTATTTTTTTCAGCTGAAGACATAACCCGAGACCTGGCATACTACACACAACTCCAGCATTCGCATTTGATTCCAAGGATGATATCTGGCCAGTGATGCAGTGGGCTGAATGCATGCAGCATCATTTGTCATAGAGGCAGTGCTGAAAGGGACAGCTCGAGATTTTGGGGCTCAATAAATCCGACCTGTTATTTGTATTTATTTATTTATATTTTACTTGGTCCATGCCGTTATTCGGTGTTCACACTCGTAACAAGAGATACACATATTGGAATTATAAATAAGGAAACAGACGCAACACGTTGTTGGCTGGTCATCAGGAGCTGAAGGTGTCATTCAGTCTTCATTCAGTAAGTACAGAATTGTCGTTGCCTTACATCTGAAACACTTCCTTAAATAATAAGCGCACATGCCAGCATCTGTCCGGTACGATCGAAAACCAAAGACATACAGGCTACAGACCAAAACGTTTTTTTAAATTAATTTTATTATTATTATTATTATTATTATTATTATTATTGTTGTTGTTTTTGTTGTTATTTATTTATTTATTTTTTGTATGGGTTAACAACTAAACTTGCGCTTTTGGGGCTTGTACAATTTACAAATGCACATTTACAAATCACCGTAGCCTGACTGACATTTTAACCAATTTCGTGATGAGTGTTGATCTTTAGCACATGACAAGGTACAGTGGTATCACTATGCTAAAAATAGAGGTTAATTCAGGATAATTGGGACTTTTTTTCTTAGTGGTCTCAGTGTCAAAAAAAGTGGCCCAATTTGCTTGAATTTACTAAGCTGACAAAATATGCTGTTCTTAGTTGAAAGAAAAACAAAACCTTTTTGTACATTGTGAAAATTCATGCTCTCCCTCTCTCTCTATAATATATAGTCGGTAAAAATTAGACTGTTTTTTTCTATGTATGTTCAGAACATATAGATTTTATAACTTCATTTATTCAGAGAGAGAGAGAGAGAAAAAAATGTTGCCTTAGGCACTTGATGTCATCAGTCAGTGTTGTGTGAATCTTAACAGGTGTGTTTCTGACATCTGATGCACAGATGTATGCAGGCCAGCATGAAAAAAAAATGCCTTAAGGAAAAATCTTTAACTTATGATGTGAAAGCAAATCATTCAGGAGTTCAAGTACAAAAAACAAAACAAAAAAAAAAAAAACACAATCAAAAGGCCATGTTTGAGGTTTAGTGAGTTTCTTAAGCTCTAAAATATGCTGTAGACATTAAGGTATGTCATAAACCGCTGCTTTGTCTTGTTTGCTAATTTCAATACTCTATAACCAAAGCCGACTTTGTAAACATGTCAGCAAATATATGTGAATGATCTCACTGCACATTTATTCAGTTGCATAGTTAAGGCAACTTGTTCTATGTGAGTTCTGCTTATTTGGCATTTGGCATTGAGACAATGTCTTAAAATTCTGCAAAGCTAAAATAGTCACTTTCTTAGCAAGCATGTCAAATAATTATGGCTCCAAATGAACAAGGTCTCATTCACTACAAAACTGTGAATAACAGACTTTGAAAAGGCCCAATGTTAAGTGAAAGCCTCTTAATTAAGACCCAATCAATGCTTTTCTTGGGTTTTGAGTTTCAGGAGACTAATGATAATAGCTTGGAGGTAACTGTACACCCCAGTCTGAAGGGCTGGAGTTTTTAGACTTTACACCAGTCTGATGATTAACTGAATCTCTAAAAGAAATCAATCAGTGCAGGCATTTAAAAGCAAAGGAGCCTGGAATATTTTAGAAAATTCAATTTTACACTCATTCTTTTATTAATTTTTAAACTTCTCAAAGCAAATGTGATTACCTTTACCAAGTCTACACCAGATAAGAGCATCACATTGCATCAAAAGTAACTCATCATAATCAGTGAAGTTGCCTATACTGGAGTTCCGAAAGAAAACAGACGCGTGTTCTATTTCTGAAGGACTATATCCTACACTGCTACATCTGACAACAGGACATACAGATTTGAAATGTTTGCACTGATGCATCCATACAGGCTTAAGACATTGCATTGCATTGCTTAAATAGATGCGCCCAGTAGTAACTATGTAGCTGTGAATGTGTTCTGAGTTGTTTTTAAGAGGTGTTGATAAGTTGCTAAGGTGTTCTGGTTGGTTGCTAGGGCAATGGTAAGCAGTTGCTTACTGGCCCTAGTCAAAAATTTCTGCTTCCAGAATTGTGTACTTTCAGACATTTTACATTTGTCCTATATTTTTAATCCGATAAATGCAGCCTTGTTGAGCATAAGAGACTCCTTTCAAAAACATTCAAGCATCTTACAGAGCCTAAACTTTTCAACAGTGTAGGTATGTATAAATAATACCTCCCTGGAAATACTGCATCCACCAAATTAGCATTGTCCTTTGACCCAGATGCTGTTTGGGCTTTGATACTTAAAACAACAGTGAAAATAATTTTCATATTTTTGAATCTGATGAAATAATCAAATCTATAGGATTTTTTCCCCCAGGTGAAACCATTTAGTTGTGATTGTTTTCTAACACTATAAGAAAAGTTTGACCCAGATGTACTGTGATAATTTGATGGAATTTTCTCTATTGTTTTTTCACCTCAGCCCACGATTCATGTAACACAAACGATGCTGGATGAATTATGTGTCAACATTTTTTTGTTGAGATCTTTAAACCTAAGCATGAGCTATCTGTGTTGCGGAAGGAACAGAGGAAGCATTCAGATCCATCTGCAAAGCTTTATTCAGAGACGTGGTCGTTAAACAGGCAAGTTTCAAAAACGCAGGAAAACAGGCAAGACTATGACTTAGACTAGATTAGGAAAACTAAAGACAGGCTCCATAGAGTAGCTATCACAGTGACAGATGCTAAACAATCCTTGGCGAGCTGGAAGAGGCAGTCCAAGGCTTATAAAGCGTGTCTGATGGGATTCAGCTGTGTGTCTGTGTAATCAGTGCATTCAGGTGTGTGTGCGCAATCAGTGTAATGGATGATGGGAAATGTAGTCCAGGGTATAGTGTAACAGTCTGTGTAGTGTGAGAGTTCTTGTGGTGACCGGGTGACCTCTGGTGGTGAGTGAACGGAAGTTCATAGACCGGATTCGTGACAGAGCCAACCCCCCCCCCCCCCCCCCCCCCCAAGGAGCGGCTTCCAGACACTCCACACTGGAGCGGAGGCGGAAAAGGTGGAGGGACGGAGGACCAGGTCCATGTGGAAGTGAGACTGTGGACTGAGGCAGAGCTGGCAGGACAGAGTACCAAGGCGGAGCAGGAAACCAAAGTGAAACCCACAGAGCAGGGATCCAGGGCAGAGCCAGAGACCAGGACAGGGCCGACAGAGTAGGAACCCACCAGGGCGGAGCAGACGGAACAGGAGCCCACCAGGGCGGAGCAGAAGATCTCCACGGCGGAGCAGAAGACCACCCAACCTGAGCAGAAGACCACCACGGTGGAGCAGAAGACCACCAGAGCCAGACAGCAGACCACCACGATGGAGCAGGACCCCACCAGGCTAGAGCAGAAGACCACCACGGCAGAGCGGACAGATCTGAAACACAGAACATAGACAGAGACTCTATGGCCTTAGGGGTCGGAACAGGGAATACAGTGGTCTTTTCAACAGTCTCTTTGGGCATGACTGACAGGGCAGAAAGTTCAGTGTACGTCTCCTTGAGGGTGGCTGAAACTGGACTGGTAGACTTTTCAGTGACTGAAACTGGATAGACAGATAGTTGAGAAATGAACATATTGACTGACACTGGGTTAACAACCTGCTCACACTCAGGTTCATTGGCAGGAACTGGACAAACAGATAGTTCAAAATCAGAATCAACAACAGCATTTGGACAGACAGACAGTTCAGGGTTAGATTCTTTGACAGGCAGAGGCAAGCCAGACAGTTCCAAATCCGACTCATTAGTTGAGCCTAGATGAACAGATCATTAACAATCAGCCTCAATAGGGGCCGTTCACATATCACGTCTTTTGCGCGCTCAAGTTCGTTATTTCAAATGTAGACGCGCGGTATGCGCGCTCATAATGGAAGTGACGCGGTCGTGACGCGCACGCGCTCATTTTTTCCAGGCACGTCCGCGCCACATCAAGATAAAACAGTCTCAACTTTTCAGAATGCCGCAAGCGCACCGCGGGTCATGTGACAAGAACCAACCAATCAGCTTCCTCACCTTTTCCGTTACTTTGAAACCTTAGCAGAAAAATGGAGGAGCAGCTCATCATTGCGGTCCATGGATATCCTGAACTGTATGACTTGTCAAGCCCTCATTATTTTGACTCAGATCAAGGGTTTTTCGGTGGTGGAAATCCATTGCTGAAATTTCCTTGTTGTAACAGAGAGCGCAGCTGATGGTTGCTTAGCAACGATAGACGCCTCCGGAGCGCAACCTCCCGAGCGCTTTGGAAAAAAGGAGAAAGCGGCGCGCCTAGCATTTTCCACGCGTTTTTAGGCGTGATATGTGAATGGCCCCATAGCAGGTTCAAAACAGGACGTGAGTTCGTAGATGGCCTCTTTGGCCGGCTCGGAACAGGACACAAGTTCATAGACAGCCTCCATAGCCGTAGCAGGACAGACAAGGAGTTCATTAATGGGTGCCACTACTGTAACCAGAGCTGAAGTGAAAGACGTCGCTTCAAGAGGATCTGCAGCATCAGCTGCCACCTCTGGAGAATCCAAAACGGGCACCGCTACCTCTGGAGGTTCTGCAGCCTCAGCCACCACCTCTGGAGAATCCGGAATAGGCACCGCCTCCTCTGGAGGTTCTGCAGCCTCAGTTGCCACCTCTGGAGGATCTGGAGCGGGCACTGCCATTTCTGGAGGTTCTGCAGCCTCAGCTGCCACCTCTGGTAATCTTTCCACAAAAGTCGCTGGCTCTGGAAATTCAGCGGTAGTGAACGCAGCCCATACACACCATAAGGCGATCCCCATTGTGGAAAGCACTACAGACGGGGGAAACAGTTTGAAGACTGGAGGACTAAGGTGAGTAGGTTTGGGTATACCAGCTGTGCGTGAAGACACCAACGGTGCATCCTTCACACTGGATATCATACTGAGGTAACAAAGGACTGACCTTGAGGAACTGGGTGCAGCAGAACGGAGGTGACATGACTCTAGATGATCCGATGTGATGTGCTGAGACTTTGGATGAATAACTGTGACATGACGAGACTCTGGATGAACAGCTGTGACATGACGAGACTCTTGCCGAACAGCTGAGACGTGACGAGACTCTGGCAGATCAGCTGAGATGTGACGTGACAGTGACGTGACGTGACTTGACTTGGCTCACAACGATCAACTCTGACTTGACTAGATTCATGAAGAACAACTGTGACTTGACTTGGCTCATGACTTTCAGCAATGACATTACGGGTTCTAACACAGCTGCTATCTCGGTCATAGATACAGGGTCACGTTCTTCCTCCGCAACACCCACAGTAAACAAAGAGCCAATAGTCAACAAAGCATAATCCATAAACTGAGCGAGTGATGAAGGCGGAGCCTGGCGTCTAAGCTCAGATTGTGGTGGTTGATTAATGCCATCACAAAAAAACATTATCAACAAACAGTCAGGTAAATCAGAGTAGTGCGCAATGGCTAAATATTCCTGAATATAGTTCTCCAGTGAATGCGGGCCTTGTTTATGAGCAAATAATAACCATGCTGTGTCCATACCTGGCCAGTGTTCCTTTGAAGAGCTGCTGGATCCTTGTGCGGCCGAGGATTCTGTTATGGAAGGAACAGATGAAGCGTTCGGATCCATCTGCAAAGCTTTATTAAGAGACGTGGCCATTAAACAGGCAAGTTTCTGACAATGGCAAACATATATATAGAGGGCAAGGCAAAGAGTAAATCTAAGATACAAAGGCAAGAATCAAAAACACAGGAAAACAGGCAAGACTATGACTTAGACTGGATTAGGAAAACTAAAGTCAGACTCCGTAGAGTAGCTATCACAGTGACAGATGCTAAACAATCCTCGGCAAGCTGGAAAAGGAAGCCCAAGGCTTATAAAGCGTGTCTGATGGGATTCAGCTGTGTGTCTGTGTAATCAGTGCATTCAGGTGTGTGTGCGCAATCAGTGTAATGGATGATGGGAAATGTAGTCCAGGGTATAGTGTAACAGTCTGTGTAGCGTGAGAGTCCTTGTGGTGACCGGGGGACCTCTGGTGGTGAGTGAACAGAAGTTCATAGACCGAATTCGTGACAATCTGTGTGACTTTTCATTATCTGAATTATAAACCTGTAAAAATGTCTCCAAATTCGGTAACGCTTTATTTTAAGGCGTCCTTGTTACACGTTATATGTACTTACTATTATAATAACAATTAATTATGCATAATTACATGCAAGTAACCCTAAACCTAACCCTATCCATGTAGTTACCTTACATTACTTTCTTAGGTAGTTACACTGTACACTGTAAGTACACTTACAATAAAGATGTAAAATGTCAAATAAAGTGCAACCAACCACATACTGATGTCTTATTTTGCACGACTATGTTTTAGATCCCTTAATCCTACCCCTAAACATACTGTAACAACTGCCTTACTAAGCATTAATAAGCAGCCAATCAGGAGTTTATTGAGGGAAAAATCATAGTTAATAGTGGATATGTGTTCCCTATTCTAAAGTGTCACCAGATTGTCTTGAACGAATCTGTCAAGCATGTCTTTGTTAACAATTCCTATTTAATTAGAATTTAGGGTTACACTTTATTTTGTGTCCTCGTTACAGTATAATTATACATTTAAGTACTGAGTAATATTAATTAACTACATGTACTGGTTAGGGTTAGGATTAGGGTTTGGTTTAGGGTAGGTTCAGGGTTAGTATCTAGTTATTACCTAGTTATTGTAATTACCATAATAAGTACATAGTATATACATGAAAAACAGTACTGTAAAATAAAGTGCTACCATGTGGTTTATAGATACCAATAAACAGCCAAAAGGCTAGTAATATGCATGCTAATAAGCAACTAGTTAATAGCAAGAATAAGTCCTTAAAATAAATAGTGTTACTGACAATCTTTCATCAATTATTTATACGGTCCCACTTTATATTAGGTGGCCTTAACTACTATGTACTTACATTTGAATTAATAATTTGGTACAATGCACTTATTATGTACATACATGTTTTTACATTGTACTTACATTTTTAAAAATACCTATATGTAATTACATCTGTAATTATTTTCTGTAATTACATTTATAATTACACTGTGGACCCATCCCTTACACCTTAACCCACTCTTAAACTTACCCATATCACCAAACCTATCCCTAACCTTACCCGTATCCCTCCTCAATAGCAGCAATAGTGTTTTGCAATACATTATGAACACAATAAGTACATTGTACTAATTTTTTGATGTAAGTACATAGTAGTTAAGGCCACCTAATATAAAGTGTGACCATTTATAATTTGTACAGATCTTGAACAGTGCATTAACAGGCCAAGGACAGTTGATCATGTAGTCTAGTTGACATTCATCACGATTGGAGATTTTCAGTGGTTTGTTGAGGTCTGTTAAATCAAGTATTCCTGAAGTAAGTTCATTCTGGTGCTACTGGAGCCCTGGACTGCCGAGCAGTTAACAACATTTGTGATCAAATCTGACGGATTACAGTCCATTTGCTTGTGCTGTGAGATTCTTTTCAGTACTAGTTAGCTGTATTTTATTGCCATGTTGATTTTTATATTGTTAGGGAATTTCTTACATAAGTCATGAGAAAGTCTTTATAGTTTTGATTTTTAAATATTAACACTAGTTAAGCACATTAGTTTATGATGACTTTGATACAGTATTTATTAATATTTGTTAATGTTAGTTAATGAAACTTGTTAGTTCATGTTAGCTCAGGTCCATTTAATAATAATAACAGACAGATTTTAATAATGGATTACTACTAAATGTTGAAATTAACATAAACTAAGATTTATAAATGCTTTATAAGTATTGATCATTGTTTGTTATAATGTAGTTATTATTTGTTATAATATAGTTATAATGTAGTTTACTAATGTCAACAAATCAAACATTATTGTAAAGTGTTACCTTTTAAGATATATTTCCAGTTCAACATTATTTCACAGCTTCTGAGACATGATTTTTATTACCACAGTCAAACTATAATGGGAACCACGAGACGTGAGGCGTGCAGATCCATCTGCAAGGTTTTATTCAAAGACATGGTAGGGCAAGGGTTAATCCAAGAAACACAGGCAGGAATGAAGGAACAGGAAACAAAGCAACACAAAATGACAAAACTAACTAGAACAAGAGACTAGACTCAGTAAAGAAGCTATCACTGATGAATGATAAACGCAGAACAATACTGGTGATTAAACAGAAACACAGAAAGACATGGTAAGGCAGATAGCGCATGAAGAGAGCTATATGCAGATCAATACTCGGCAGTGTGACTGAGAAAGTCCATGGTGTATGTAGGGTGTGTGATAGTTCTCAGTTGTGAGCGTGTGATTAGTGCAATCAGCTGTGTGTGTCGTCAGTGCAATGGATGATGGGGATAGTAGTCTGGTGAAGTGCAACAGTAATGTAGTGCCAGTGTCAATGTAGTGAGTGAGTGACCTCTGGTGGTGAGTGAATGGAAGTTCATAGGCTGGATTCATGACACAAACAAACAAAGGTCATGTGTAGAATAGTGTTCTTAAATTGGAAGTCTGTGGGGAATAACACTGAACAGGACTGATGTAAAAATACACATTGTTTCAAAAGCACAGCCACAGGACTTTTCTAAATAAAATAAATAAATAAATAAATAATAATACTAGTGCTGTCAAATGATTAATCGCATCCAGAATAAAAGTTGTTGTTTACATAATATATGTGTTTGCATTGTGTATATATAAATACACACACACACACACACACACACAGTATATATTTGGAAAATATTTATATGTATATATTTATGTTCATATAATTTATATTATATAGAAATATATTTAATATATAAACAACATTGTCACATTTCTATGAAGCACGGAGTGAGGAGACGAGGAATTCACAAAATGAGAATCTTTAATAGCCAACAGGGTAACACAGAGCACAGGCAGGGAAGACATTCAAGTACCAACAAACACTAACTGAAAGGACTGGGGCTTTTAAAGACAGGATAACGAGGGACGAAAGGAGACACACCTGGAATCAAATAAACAACCAAAGGGAGACAGAAACTGGGTCACACGGAACACATGGGGAGCAAAACACAACACAGACAGGTCCATAACCCTGACACTACGCCCCCTCCCGGAAGGCGCGTCCTCGCGCCCTAGAAACATCCGAGGAAGGGACAGGTAGGAGCTTGGGAGAAGGCTCTGGAGGAGGACGGATACCTGGGAGGGGGCAGGCAGACAGAGACCAGGGAGGCGACGAAGGAGGGAGGAGGAGTCCAGTTGGACCCAGTCCACAGTCATGATGTCGACTCAGGGTGGAGCCGATGGAGGGAGGAGCCATGGAGGAGGGATGGCCACCGACTCCAGGGGGCTGACCAACGGCGGTGGAGCAGGTGATGGAGGAGCCCGAGGCAGAGATGGAGAGCCGAAGAGCAAGGGCGACGGGAAGGATCCGGAGGGCCCAGGTGGAGCAGATGGTGCCGGCGACCGAGGCGGAGGCGGGGATCCAGATGGCCACGGTGGAGCCGGAGCAGCAGAGGACTGAGGAAGAGTCGAAGGGATGAACCGCAGCCAGAAGAGTGGAGTCCCGAGGCGCAGGATGGTTGACGCCAGACCAAGGCGAAGCCGTAGAGACGTGGGAGCCCGGTGGAGCCAGTGGACAGATGGGCCACGGCGGAGAGGAGGGAGCTAGGAGCCATGGTGGAGCCGACGGGCCGACGGGCCAAGGCGGAGTCCGGGCCTCGGAGGCTGGAGGCGGAGGTGAGGGATACTCCAGCCCCGGTGACGCTGGAAGATGGCAGTCCCGTGGGGCTCCCACTGTACAGATAGTGGGCTGAGGGAGAGCAGAGGGGCTGCCAGACGACAGTGGTGGAGGTGGCAGGAGTGGGTGGGAGGGCAGGCATTTGTGAGCCTCCGGGCTTCCAGGGCTGAACTCAGGAACAGGAGCTATCACTAGAGTGCACTGTTGAGGAGCAGGCTCTGGAGGACGCTCTAGAGAAGCGGAGCTAGCTGGGACCAGCGAAGACGAAGGAGACTCAAGAGACAAAGCAGGACTGGACTGGACTGGATCTGTGGCCCTCCCTGGGCCAAACTCGGGAACAGGAGCCCTTCCTGGGCTTAACTGGGGATCAGGAGCCCTCTCTTCCTTGCTATGGCAGCGGGGAGATGGTGAGCTGGGCACTGGGTTGGGAGTGGAACAGAGTCCACTCCACAAAGGTGGCAAAATTCGCTCGAGGGCCATCCTCAGACGACGGTGCTCTGCATGCGATATTCAAACTGGCGTCGTAGAACGCACAGAGCACGTCATCTGGGTAGGTGACGAGGCTTGCGAGAACCAGAAATAGCCTGGTGTGGCCCTTGAGCGATTTCTCCCCTTGGGCGAAGGAGGGGGTCCATAGGGAAACACACAAAGGAAAGAAAACACTGCAGAAAAAACGGAAACAAAAATGGAGGGAACACACATGGAGGTAATGGCTTCGGTTGGTTCTTCTGTCACGTTTCAGATGTTTCTTAAATGCATAATAAATATACACAGTACACAGACTCATTTTTTTGTGAAAAAAAAAAAACGTTTATTTTGGATGCAAATAATCACGATTAATCTGTTGGCAGCACTAAATACTACTACTACTACTACTACTACTACTACTACTACTAATAATAATAATAACACTGAATAATTGATGTAAGTACTTTAACAAGCTGCGCTTTTCTGTTTGAACCATCTGGAATATCTTGTCCAATAGACTTAAATTTAAGTTTATTACTGCAAACATGGTTGTTGTTCATTTTTAAAAACTGAGGGACAAATCTGAATAATTTTCTCTGGTAATTGACAGCACATCACATATGCTATCCATACTGTATTTTGAAGATGAACCATTCCTTTAATAATATTCATAAACATGTCTTAGTGCTATGAAGTCTGCTCTCTGTGTTTGTCTGATAGCTTTTACTCTTTCCAGTGTTCATTCTCAGCTTGTCTTTTTGAGTATATATAGAATGGATTCTGGAGTTTGTGTTCACTGTGTACTGTACAGGCATTCCCTGGAGGAAAAGGACAGTTTGGAGCGAGTGTACTGTTTCCAGTCTGCAGGATAGAGCCTAGAGAAGAGGGAGGGAGAAACAGAAAAAAGCACTTCGTACAGTATAACAGGAGTGATCTTATTGTGCCACATCCCTAGCTTGCAGCAGATACATCAAAGTTGTAAATAACAAACTTATAATAATAACAATACAAATAATGCACTTCGGGTGTCTCTTTCCCGATCCTGTCCCCCTCTCTCCCACTTGCTTCCTGTCAGATCTTCACTGTCCTATCAAGAAAAATGCGTAAACGGCCAAAAAAAAAAAGAAAAAAGAAAAAAAGACAATGTTCAATTTCAACCCAGATTTATTGAAAGCATATGCCTGTTATTGTTATAGTACTACAGATTATAGTTATATCTCTCACATTTTGCAATGCTTTCAAAGTAAAAAGTCCAGTAAATAGTGCTAAAAGCACATTCTGTTTTATTTGAAACAGATGAATGTGAAATCTGGCAACTTGTTAAACTATTAGTTGTTGAATGTATCCCAGCAGTTCGGAAATGAAATGTCCCATGAGTGGCGTTAAAAGGTTTATGCAGTACCAGGTGAGCTACTGAGCAAGTTTACTATGTCAGAAAAGCTGTACATATGGAGCTGGTTATGTGATGCAAATGTAAAAATGTATTCATTTAAAAATCATGCGCTATGGTAAAAGTGATAATCTGCTCAAATCTGCACTTGTAATGAGAATTTATGGGAAAATGAATAAAGCTTGATATAGTACTATGGCTTATAATTATATCTCTCACATTTCGCAATGATTTCAAAGTAAAAATCCAGTAAATGGCGCTAAAACATTTACATTTAGTTATTTTGCAGACACTTTTATCCAAAGCGACTTACAATTGGGGAATACATAAAGAAATTCATCTTGAAGAGGCAATCAGACAGAGGAAGTGCTTGTAACACCAAGTCTCAGGCATTGTTCAAATAAGTACAAGCTAGTAAGGGAAGGAATAAAGAAAGAAAAAAAATAAAGATTTTTTTTTTTTAAGTTTAGGATGAAGTCAAGTAGTGTCGAAAGAGATGAGTTTTCAGATGTTGCTTGATGATTGATAGGGATCCAGCTTTCGGGATAGGGGTGGGAAGATCAATCCACCAGCCAGGAATGGTGAACGAGAATGTTCTGGAGAGTGATTTTGAGCCTCTCTGTGATGGTACCACGAGGCGTCGCTCACTAGCAGATCTCAGACTTCTGGAGGGGATGTAGATTCGTAATAGTGAGTGGAAGTAGGTGGGTGCTGAGCCTGTGGTTGTTCTATATGCAAGCATCAATGACATGAACTTGATGCGAGCTGCAACTGGTAGCCAGTGCAAGGAGATAAAGAGAGGTGTAATATGGGCTCTTTTGGGCTCGTTGAATACCAGTCGTACTGCTGCATTCTGAATCATTTGTAGAGGTTTGATTGTGTTTGATGGAAGTCTAGCTAGAAGAGCATTGCAGTAGTCCAGCCCAGAAATGACAAGGACCTGGACAAGAAGTTGTGCAGCATGCTCTGTCAGAAAGGGCCTGATCTTTCTGATGTTGAGTAGTGCAAACCTGCAAGATCGAGCAGTCTTTGCAATGTGTTCTTTGAAAGTCAGCTGGTCATCAAAGATTACACCAAGATTTCTGACCGAAGTTGATGGGGTAATTGTAGAAGTACCTAGCTGGATGGTGAAATCATGCTGTAGAGCCTGAGTGGCAGGGAAGACACGAAGCTCAGTCTTTGCCATGTTGAGCTGTAGGTGATGTTCTTTCATTCATGCCGAGATGTCCGCCAGGCAGCCTGAGATCCGTGCAGCTACCGTTGGATCATCTGGTTGAAAAGAGAGATAGAGCTGTGTGTCATCAGCATAGCAATGGTAGGAGAAGCCATGTGCCTGTATGATGGACCCAGTGATGTAGTGTATGTGGAGAAGAGGAGGGGTCCAAGAACCGATCCCTGAGGAACCCCAGTGACCAGTTGATGTGCTTTGGATACCTCCCCTCCCCATGCCACCCTGAAAGACCTACCAGTGAGATAGGATTCAAACCAGCGAAGTGGAATCCCAGTGATGCCCAGAGATGAGAGGGTGGACAGGAGGATCCTATAATTGACAGTGTCAAAAGCGGCAGATAGATCCAGCAGAATGAGGACTGATTATTTGGAATCAGCTTTTGCAATTCACAGAGCTTCAGTGACTGAGCAACGTGATCTCACAGAATTCCGTGTAATGTTCACAGACTTAATTAACCTCCGAATCTGTGGTGGCATCACGGAATCGCCGAAAATTCCGTGAAGGGCTCACAGAACAAATTCCGTGATGGGCTCACAGAAGTGATACCAATGTAAGTCAGTAACAGGCGCACGGAAACCCTAGCATCAATATGCCGACGCGATACTGGGAAATTTATCGTCATCATTATTGTTCAGAACTGGGTAGGTTTAGGGTAGGGGCTGTCAGGTACTCCAGAGAAAGTATAACTGCATCGGAGTCACTCTTTTTACGTTGAACCAGTGAATCCGTGCATGGACCACGGCTGATGCCTTCTGTGAGCCCAGCACGGAATTTTCGGAGATACCGTGATGCCACCACAGATTCGGAGGTTAATTAAGTCCGTGAACATTACACGGAATTCTGTGAGATCAGGTTGGACTGAGAGTAGTGCAGTCTCAGTTGAATGGCCAATCCTGAAACCTGACTGTTTAGCGTCCAGTTTGTTGTTCTGTGAAAGAAACAATGATACCTGGTTGAAGACAACTCATTCAAGTGTTTTCTCTATGAATGGAAGGAGAGAGACAGGTCTGTAGTTTTCTGTCAGAGAAGTGTTTAATGTAGGTTTTTTGAGCATTGGGGTTACCCGAGCCTGCTTGAATGCAGTGGGGAAAATGCCTGTAAGGAGGGATGTGTTGATGGTGTGTGTGAGTGCCGGTAAGAGTGTGGGAGAGATTGCTTGGAGAAGGTGTGAGGGGATTGGGTCTAGAGGACATGTTGTAGGATGGCTGGAGAGGAGAAGTTTGGATACTTCCGCCTCATTGAGGGGACAGAAGGAGAAGATGGGAGTTTTAGCAGTGGATGTAGTTGGTTGGAGGTCGTGTGTGTGTGTGTGTGTGTGTGTGGAGGTGAGAACTGACTACTGATTGTTCTAGTTTTGTCTGTGAAAAAAGTGGCAAAGTCATCAGCTGTTATAGAAGTGGTGGGAGGTGGTGGAGGGGGACAGAGGAGAGAATTAAATGTTCTGAAGAGATTACGCATGTCTGGAGTGCTGTTGATCTTGTTGTGGAAATGTGAGGATTAGGCAGTGTGGACTTCAGCAGAGAAAGATGAGAGCAAAGACTGATATCTACTCAGGTCCGATCGATTGTTTGATTTGCGCCATTTTCTCTCTGCTGCTCTGAGTTTGGTCCGATGCTCACAAAGAACATGAGAGCGGACAAATGTCGTCTACACAAGAGTTTAAAGTAGAGCATACAGTGTCAGTAGCTGTATTCACATCCAGAGATGAGAAATGGGTAGGTGAGGGAAGAGAGGAGGATACTACAGAGAAAAGATGGGAGGGAGAAAGGGAGCGTAGGTTTTGTCTAAAAGTAACTGGTAAAGGGGTTGGTGGGACACGGGTAGCAAAGTGTAATGTAAATGTAATGAAGAAATTGTCAGAGATATGTAGTGGTTGTACCAAAATGTTATCTGCAGTACAATTGCATGTGTAAATTAAATAAAGTTGGTTGCCTTATTTGTGTGTGCTAGTAGTGGTAAGGCATTTGAGATCAAATTAATCTAGGAGTGAATGGAAGTCTGTAGCATAAGGCTTGTCTAGATGAATGTTGAAAAGCGCATTCTGTTTTATTTGAAACAGATGAATGTGAAATCTGGAAACGTTGTAAACTGTTAATTGTTGAATGTATCCCAGCAGTTTGGAAATTAAAGAGGTCATATGATGCGATTTCAAGTTTTCCTTTCTCTTTGGAGAGTTACAAGCTGTTTGTGCATCGATAAGATCCCTAAACTTGCAAAGACTAAAGTCTCAAAACCAAAGAGATATTCTCGATCACGCCCTCCTAAAACGGCTCATTCAAACACACCCCCACCATGTCTACGTCACGGTGTGGGAAGATCTGCATAACACCGCCCAAATGTATACGCAAAGACTGAAGGCGGAACTATTATTCTCGCTGTAGTATTATTGCTGCCACCACCACCATGTCGTGGAGACGTTGTGTTTCGTTGTGAAAGCGAAAGTACTTTGTTTGGGCTTCCTAGAACTAGAAATCAGTAGTTAAGTTGTATTTACAATACTGTTCCAGAACAGTTGAGCCCAAATATTAGAGTGTGTGCAGCGCATTTTACGGAAGGACTATTCCTGAACCTGGGAGTAGCCTGCCAGCTGTGCTCAAAGGCTGTTTCTATAAAATGGGGCAATTCCAACTTTGCAAGGATAGTCTGGCACTTCTGACTCACAGCCTGTAAGTACATTTTCTTATGTAAAGAATTTTCCACTGATGATTCAAACACAAGTTTTGAGCAGTGTAGAGTAGTGCTTGTTGTTTGTCGTTTGCATGACACGTAAAAAGATAGTGTAAGTCATTATAATCAGTAATTATGTCCCCACTGGATGCAACAATTGCCTCATTTATAATGGGTTTTATTGTTTTTGTGTCATCGCGCTGGGACACGGCATCACAATGCGGTAAGGGGTGTAACATTTCCGTTACACGCTTGAGTTATTCGGCCAATCACAACGCACTGGATAGCTGGCCAATCAGAGCACACCTCACTTCTCAGAACGATGAGCTTTGTAAAAATCGACATGTTTCAGAAAGGCGTAGCATAGAGGAGCAACAATAATGTACAGGATGTGGAAAATAATGTGTTTTTTTAACCTTAAACTGCATAAACACACTGCATTACACCAAATACACAAAATAATGTTCTTTAAATGTCCCATGAGTGGCGCTAAAAGGTTTATTCGTACCAGGTCAGCAACCGAACAAGTTTACTACATCAGCTGTACAAAAAGCTGTACATATGGAGCTGGTTATGTGATGCAAATGTCAAAATGTATTCAGTTACAAATCATGCACTATATGGTAAAAGTGTAAATCTGCTCAAATCTGCACTTGTAATTAGAATTTATGGGAAAATAATTAAAACTTGTTGGTGTTTTACTGCCTCTAGTAGTCATTTCAGCTGGAAACTGTAATGAATTGTATGCATAGGTACATTTTTGGAGTTTTGCTAAAATGTAGGCAGAGGCACATATTTCCAGTTACCCTAGGTTGTTTGTTTTTGTCTTACTGTGGTGGTAACTAACAAGGGGTGATATAATTACTTTGAAATCCTTTTGCAATATTACTTAGGTAGACAGATGTAATATTATTATAATGGCCCTCAAAAAAGAAAAAAAAGAAAAAATGACATTGAAGGAGAAGAAAGGCTATAGTAGTTATAGCATCTTTCAGCAGGTTAACCAGCCAACCACCCCTTTAATAGTTAACCAGAGAGAAATGAAAATTCATATTGCAAAACATGAAGTGCATTTTGAATGTTGGACACAACAATGCGTATAATCGAATGCAAGTATTGCATTTATATACTTGCATACTCTTACCTGTAATCTCTCAAATTACCTGTTTGAGAGTGGTTTTTGATCCGACTTTTACAATGAGTAGATAAATGACACTGAACCGAGAATCAGGTTTTTTTTTCAGACTTACATTTACATTACATTTACATTTAGTTATTTAGCAGAAGCTTTTATCCAAAGTGACTTACAAATGAGGACAATAGAAGCAATCAAAACCAACAAAAGTGCAACAATATGTAAGCGCTATGACAAGTCTTGGTTAACCTAATGCAGTACACGTAGCAAGTGTTTTTTTGATTGTTTTTTTTTTATAAAGAAAACAAGTAGATACAATAAAAAAAGAAAGCCAGCGTTAGAGGGTCAGATAGATACATAGAAGACTAATAAATACAAAGGAGACAGATAGATAAAACATAATTAGAATAGAGAGTGAAAGAGTTAGAGGGTCGAATAAAGATGGAAGAGATGTGTCTTTAGTCGTTTCTTGAAGAGGACTCAGCTGCACAGATTGAATTGGGCACCAGGAGGGAACAGTTAATGAAAAAGTCTGTGAAAGTGATTTTGTGCCTCTTTAGGATGGTAGCTTCTAGAGGACACATAGGTCTGAAGTAGTGAATTTAGGTAAAGGGGTGCAGAGCCAGTGTATAATAAGACTTACTTATTATACTGATCCGACTTGGTCTTTAACTCAGTTTGATGTTTTGGTATGAATCTTTTCTAAAGGCTAAATGAATAGTGTATCTGTTCTATATAAGAGTTTTGCAAAGAAGGATCCAACTAATATTTATGCTTTTCTTGTCATCTTTCAGTGGGATGACGTCTCAGAGTGCGTCCTGTCACATTGCCCCCTGCCCCATCTCCTGTGTCCCTCTCATCTGTCCATCTGTGGGGTCCTGACGCCGCAGGGGCTCATGAGACGCTTTGTGTACTGTAAGGTGGTGCTGACCACCTCTCTGGTCTGGGTGCTAGTGGACGTCTTCCTGCTGCTGTACTTCAGTGAGTGCAACAAATGTGACAACAAGAAGGACCACTCACTCCTGCCTGCGCTCAGAGGTGAGTCTGACTGTTTAACAGATCACATAGTTTTATTTTCTACCTACTGTGCACCTGCGATAGCCTTGTGGGCAGCGTGCTGACAAATACTGCCGGTGTGCTTTGGGCGTTTGAGATGTCATGTCTTGCAATGTGCTCTATTTTTTTTAATGTCTGTGAGGGCAAATGCCATACATCGCCAAGATTCACTTTAATTTCTAGAACAAAAAATATCAACAGTTAAAGGTTTTTACATTAAAAGATATATTGCTTTAAAGGGATACTACAGTAACAGTGCCCCTAAAAGGACATGGGAGTGGAAAAAATTCGGGGTAGGAGGAAAAAATATTTTTCAAATGTTTTGCGTTCCCTCGCAAAACTTTTGCATTCCTCGATAAACTTTGTGTTCTCTCGCAAATATATTTGCATTACCTCACAAAACTTGTTGAGTTCAGACAAACTCTTCTTGTTTACTTTACAGCTTGCAGTGGTTCATACTGGATCATAAAGTTTTATTTTGAACTTGGACTCAAGTATAAAGAAATACAGTCAGTGCTTAGTTCAAGGCACGGTTTTGGGACATTCTAAAACACTTAATGTGGCTTAATGTTTTAAAACAGTGACATTGGACTTCCAAATTTGATACTAATAAATACTGAAAAAAATATTAGGCTAATAACTTTATTAATAATATTACTATTAATAAAGCAGAATAGCCCAGAATATGAACGCAACGCCCTGCACGTTAAGCTTTTTCTCCCACCTAGAAAACGCTTAAGGTAGGCTAGTGAACGAAGATGGTGATTTAAAAATACCAAGTCTGTTTACAGTAGGGGTGACCACACTTTTTTGTATGGGGATCTTCTTTTCAAATGAGAAACTCACAGAGATCTACCAAGTGAAAAATAAATAAATAATAAAGTACATATAAAATAAATAAATAATAAAGCTTGTTGGGATGTATCTTTATATTGTATTAATTTAATTATTATTATTTTTTAAATAATACCCCATAAAACTGGGTCTGCATTTACCTAAAGCAGTGGTTCTCAAACTTTTTTACTCCAAGACCCCCTCCTCTCCAAATCAATACTGCAAGCCAAACCTTTTCTAATCACTAAAACCTTTGTATTCTAGTGTTATTACTTTTCAATTACATGTAAAAAAGAAAAAAAAATCAAGATAGATTAGATGTTTTTTATTTATAGATTAGATAGATGTTATTTTTTTGCAAACATACTTTGCAAAAATGTCACTGCAGTTATTCTATACAACTTAAAAGTACTTAAAGCTCAATTATACAGTAAAAAATAAGCACAAGTCAACCTGTATTACCAAACAGGACTGCATACAAACTACTACGGATCCATTCAGAACCATTAAACACCGAATACAAATGAAAAACATTCTGAATGTGCACAAACTCAGCGATCTGAGTGAATAGTTCCTCTGTCAGAACAAGCAATAGTGTCTGTGTTTGGAGCACCTGATTTCCAAATGTACATAACCACCTGATCCTCACAAACTTCTTCAAAACACGCGAGCATCTGTTATAAAACATTCACTGTATACAGCTATGTCTACGTGAATATACTGATCTGTGTTCAAGCAGAAATATGATGTTTTAGTGAACAGTGTGCCAAGAGCACACATATAGGCTAAGGTTCGTTTGCGCATCAATAATAACACACGTGCGCCAAATGCACGACTCCTGTATGTCACTGTAATCATTTTTACCTTTATTACAGTCGTCACCCATTAAAACTTTAGGCTACTAGTCTGACACTGGCTTCTTTTATCCAGCTGAGAGCTGTAGTTTGCGTATCATATGCTCATACAATGGTTTTGAGCTGCTGTTCAGTCTGTATGCTGCTCCGAAACACAGAATATCACAGAATACGTTGAGAGGTGGTGCTGTTATTTATTTGTATATATTTTTAAATCATTTAACATATTATTCATAAAATTTGTGAATTGATTGTATTTTAGTTTTAAGTTTTTTTTTAAGTTTTAAGTTTTCTCTCCCATAGAAAAGCCCACTTAACATGGCTTAATTTTTGTAAAGTTTTGTCTACGAGGGAGAAAACACGTGAAACTGTGCATTCCGTTCTGGGCTCGCCTGCTTTTCTCTGCATAATAGCCTATAAACTGTAAACAGATTTGGTATTTTTAAATCACCGTCTTCATTCATTAGCCTACCTTAAGAGTTTTCTATGGGGGAGAAAACCCTTAATGTGCAGGGCATTGCGTTCATATTCTGGGCTATTCTTCTTTATTAATAGTAATATAATTAATTATTATTAATAGTATTAATTATTATCGAATTTGGTCCTCCAGTGTCACTATTTTAAAATATTAAGCCACATTAAGTGTTTTAGAATGTCCCAAGTCTTGCGAGGGAATGCAAATATCTTTGCGAGAGAACGCAAAAGTTTTGTGAGGGAACGCAAATATCTTTGCAAGAGAACGCAAAATATTTGAAAAATACCTCAAATTTTTTCCACTCAACCCAAATTTTTTCCACCACAATGGATACTCTACCCCCCCCCCCCCCCCATTATTTTCTAAGCGTCATGTCAATCTAAACCTGTACTCAACACTTTCGTTGACTGTATTATAAAAAAAAAGAAAAAAAAGAAAAAGGTTGCAAGTTTTATACAACATAAGAATAATCATTCCTTTAATAGGTGAAAATATGGGTATATTTGTTCCGTTTCTTTTCCTATTTCAGAAATAAATGACTTCCCATTGTTTTCTGATCGTGAAATCTCCTGAAGTGTGCTCACCAGCTGCTCATTTCTTACTGTTTAATCCCAGCACTATCAGATCCTTGTCCTTGCTTCAACGCTTTGCCTGGTAAACAGGTTTAACTCGTACCGTAAGCTGCTTTCAGGTTTAGATGTGGTCCACCAACAACCATAATCACAGTCTTTCTCTAAACATTTAGAGCACAAGTACATCAAATATCTTGTTATGAATTTAGATTCTGTGGTCTGCTTGTTGCCTCTAATAAAGTGGACAAACAGGAAGCCTGTGTCTGTTTGAAATACAATCTGTATCCATGCATTCAGGATTTAATAATGGCAGGAAAGCTATTAGGGTATTAAACAGTCAGATGAGGTCTAAGCAGCCACAGTGCTGAAAGAACAGGGCTTAGAAGCACTGCAGTCTGTCGGCTATTTACACTAGATTGTTTTTTGAGGTCGAGCCAGTTTGAAGATCTTCTCTTATTGAGGTTATCGGCAGTGATTAGCTCAGCCCTGATTGTGAAGGGTGGTTATCTAAAGGTTTAGGACCTAACACAGAACTTGGAAGTTCAGTTTCAAGCAGGAAATTTTATACATTTCAGTAATGCACATATACAGTGCATGTACCAAAGTGCACTATAATGATTTTGGATCGATAATTATGATCTTTATCTCTTTGCCTGATTTCTTATTACATATTAATTCTTCTAATTAGTTAGATAATTACGAAGTATAACTTTATTTGCTAGCAAATATCTTAGATATAAAATGTAATTGGCACAGTATATCACTGATCTTCTGATATGAATCTTTCGTTATTTTGCCTAATAAAATAAATTTGAACAAGAATTCCACTTCCTCTGGCATATCAATAGTTTATACTACTTCATAATGCAGAACATTGTGTAAACAAACAAACAAACACACACACACACACACACACACACACACACACACACACACACACACACCGTCTGGTTTGCTATCCTTGTGGGGACTTTCCATAGGTGTAATGGTTTTTATACTGTACTTACTGTATGTGCTATTGTCCTACACCAACCCTACACCTAAACCTACCCCTTACAGGACACTTTCTGCATTTTTACTTTCTCAAAAAAACTCACTCTGTATGATTTTTAAGCTTGTTTCCTCATGGGGACCTAAAAAATGTCCCCATAAGGTCAACGTTTACTGGTTTTACTATCCTTGTGGGGACAATTGGTCCCCTCAATGTAGCATAAACAAGGACACACACACATGCACGCACGCACGCGCGCACACACACACACACACACACACACACACACACACACACACACACACACACACACACACACACACACACACAGAAATAAATAAATAAGTCACAATCAGTGTTGTTAGCAAGGGCATAGGTTTTATTCTGACATTAGTGGGGACAACAGCCTTATTTTTGCAATTATGATTGACATTTGACAGCAATTTCATGTCATGTCATTCAAAATTATATTATGTTGCTTCTTGCACATTGTGCACACTTTCAAAGTATAACATCCTGTGAGCGGAGATAAAAGTGTTTACTTTTATCAAAAAAATAGATGAACGTGAATCTGGCAATGTTTTGCTTTGTGTAGCAAAAATAGATTCAGTCTACTTCAGTCCACATTTCTGCTGTGCAGCACCACACTTCTTACATGTGCAGAATTCAGTCTACTGGAGACAGATCTTCAAATATCCTATCCAGGGAAGATCATTTTGGTTTTAGTCTGTTCATAACCTTTGGTTTATTTTTAGCTTTACTATGCAGCCAATTGTTCTGTTGTTCTCTCTTTGAATGGGTGTAGTAGATGTATCACTTAAACAGCCACCTTAAAGAGAGCACAGAGGCTGCTTCAAATATGATATTATTGCTAAATAAATACCGTACAGGGATCAATGCAGAAATGCAGTGGGTAATTGTTGTTACTCCGTCACATCATTAAGTATACATCACCCTCTTCCCAGACTGCATTTTAAACTGATGAGGCAACAGCTTTACATTCTAATAAAACCAAAGAAATGGTGCTTAATGGACATCAATTATTTAATGTTCTTTTATACATCTTTATGAATAACTGCAGGGCATCTCTTTAAAAAGGTCAGATAGACTCCGTTCCAAAACATAATGAGCTGCCTACATCTGCATTTCCTTTCCAAGGCAGCATCTTAAAGGCTGGAATACGTTACATGATTTTTGCCAAGACTTTTTGGTAACACTTTATTTTGATGGTCCCTTTTGAACATTCTGTTGACACTAAGTAATGTTGCAACTACATGTCAACAAACTCTCATTAGATTATTAGTAGACTGTATGCTTCATATCTACTAACGCCTTACTGTGTTGGTCTCCCAACAGACACTCTACTGACTATAAGTTATCTTTGCAAGAATGTGTCAACTTAATCTAACCCTAACCCTACCAGTCAACTAATACACTACTAACACTCTAATGAGAGTCAGTAGAAATGTAGGTGCAATATTATTTATAGTCAATAGAATGTGTTAAAGGGACCATCAAAATAAAGTGAAACCGACTTTTTCTCAGATTTTTCTCATCCATAATGATCAACCCAATATATCAAGAGCATCACAAATTAGTGCTGGGTCACAAACAAGCAGAGCCGATGATAATAGAATTTGCGCAAAATCTAACAACACAACTGCAAGGTGGGTTAAGACATGCTGTTTTTGGGGTGTTAAAAAAGCAAATAACTGACTACTACAAACCTTAGTTAATCACCTTGCGTGATTCATTTAAATCTCCTATACATTTTGTGAAGTTGGAAAGTGTTTGATGCATGGTGTTTTAAAATCTGTTTTTCTGCATTTTTTTTTAAAGTCGTGTAGTGTATTCCAGCCTTAACTTAATCTTAACCTTAATACCTTATTGATTTGAAGCTAACCTTCTTCAACTATGTCTGATATCTTTGATTACTTACAGTATTTTTTTTAACTCAATGTGGTACATTCAAGCACAGTACATTGTTTTCTCCACAAAGGCTACAAACATTGCTGCCTTGAAATTTGTCCAAAATGTGGTGGCTTTTGCATTGAAATTGTGACTATGATGCCTTAAAATACTGCTTATGGAGGCAGCTCAGTAGGTTTTGGAACAGAATGGTAGTGTCCATAATGGGGCAATGCTTTCAGATTTATTTCAGTGACATGATATTATGGGCTGTCCTTGTGCCCAAATGGATGCTATTTTTGGATTAAGCAGCTAAGTAAGACAGCAGTGTATGAGGGTATATCAAATCCCCGGTGTTCTGCTTTGAAATACTGTGAAGGTTGAAGAGGGACGTTAAGAAGCAGTGCTGCAGAGTTTCATCCTTGCCATTATTGTCAGAGACCTGATGAGTTGCTCTTCGTCATACTGCAGTCACAGCACTCCTGATTATATTGGTGTGTTTTGCTGCATGCTCTTCATGTGCAGTTCTCTTTCAGTATGCAAAAAGCAGGGTGATTTTGCCTAAACTTGTTCTTGCATACCTCCAGGTTCACCCTGACCTCTTAACTGAGAAACCCATCAAATCAGACAAGCCATTAATGTGGCCTGTGATTGGCTGTGAGAGGTTTGGATTGAACCCTCTTAACCTGGTCAGCCGCAGATGGATCTATGGCTCTGGGAGAGCTGAGAATATTAGCTTAAAGAAGGATACGGTGATAAATATAGGCGATAGAGAGCAGCCTCTAATAATATTATAGAATATAAATCACTTAGAATGCATCATAGTATTGTGGCGGTTAGTTTTGCAAGGGAAAAATCATGAGTTTGTATCAATTGGTGGTTTAATTGATTAATTTGTTCTTGTGTTTTGTTTTGTAAAGGTTATTTCCTAGTAATAAGATGCACGGTGGTCTGTAGAAGGATATTCGTCCTTGAGATGATTCACTAATTTTCTAGTCCTTGCAGACATGTGCTACTTTAGAGTTTTAAAAGAGCATTACTGAAGGGCAAACATGGCCTTAACCCTATAAAGCCTACTGTATTATATTTACAAAATTAAATTATCAAAAAAAAAATAAAAAATAAAAAAGTTATAAACACGATTGAAACCTTGCTGAAAATTCTGTTGTGCATAATCTACATGCCTTCTGTTGACTTGCCTGATTGATAGTTAACAAGTACAAGGCCTTTTAATATAATTCTAAAAATATTCAGGTTGTGATACATGTGTCTTTTTGCTGTTAAATGTTTGCTGAATTTTATAAAGAAACATAGAATTTTATAAAACACAAGATTAACTTAAATATTGTTACTAATATAGTAATAATATAAGGTTGAACATGTACTGGACAGAAGCAACTTAGGTTTACTACACAACAAAACTATAGAACTTTGATCATAAAACTAAGCATTTAAATATTATCTTACTAATGTTCACATGCATTTTGATATAATGTTATACAAAATGTGATTGGTTACTTTAGTAGCCATCAGAATTTCGTCTAACATTTTGGCCATATAAATATCAGCATCTGCATCATATTGCATATTGCTCACTTTATGCCTCTGAATAAAATTGTGTTTTTGTTTTCTATATCATACTATATGAGCCATAAAAAACCTGATGTATCAATTATGATACAACAAAAACACATAGAGTATGCTTTTTAATAGATTTTTAGATTGTTTTATTACATACAGCTTGTCATGAGTCCGTGTCCTGCGGTTCTCCCTCTCACCTCTCATCCTCTGGACTCAATTCTCCAGATTCCATTCACCTGTCATTCATTATTACACCCCCAGCCAGTGCTGGACCTAGACTTCTGGGGGGCCTATGCAAAGCTGTTGGGGTTGGGGGTTGGGGGTTGGGATGAAAGAATGGATGAAACGCATTTGTCCATGTTTCACTCCGTCTCGAATCGCACTCATGGAAAGTGCTCGAGAAACAGTATCCCTTCTGCGGCTTGGTATACGCTTTCAACTGTTGTTTTTTTTTTTGTGTGTGTGCGTCTCAAGCCTTGGTCAAAAGACTGTACGACATTCACATTACATGATTTGACTGATGTTTACGTAGAGAGCGCGACAGCGCACTGCATTAAAATAAATGGTCCCACTTTATATTAGGTGGCCTTAACTACTATGTACTTACATTTGAATTAATCATTTGGTACAACGCACTTATTATGTACATACATGTTTTTACATTGTACTTATATTTTTAAAAATACCTATGTGTAATTACATCTGTAATTCATTTCTGTAATTAAATTGATAATTACACTGTTGACCTATCCTTTATACCTTAACCCACACTTAAACCTACCTAGACCACCAAACCTGTCCCTAACCTTACCCGTATCCCACCTCAATAGCAGCAATAGTGTTTTGCAATACAATATGAACACAGTAAGTACATTGTACTTATTTTTTTATGTAAGTACATAGTAGTTAAGGCCACCTAATATAAAGTGTGACCAAAGAAATGATCATTCTTGTTTTCATAACCGCTGGCCAAATTAAAAAAAAACTAAACTAAAATTAAAACATCTTTGAGAGCAAGGGGGCCCCCTGGTGTTTTGGGGACCCTAAGCAGCTGCGTATAGGGAGGATCGGCCCTCAGCTGTTCCCCATTGTCACAAACTACATGTTCTCCCCTCACTCACCATTCTGCTCGGCTGTTTACTCATTTACCTGATTTCCTTTCTCCTCATTTAAGCTCCCTGTGTTTGCTGTCCGGGGGTTGGTATGTCTCACAATAGGTCCCTGATGTCTGCCTGAAACTCTGTCTTGCCTGCTCCCTGGATTTTCCCTGTGTATGTTATTGAGATTTTGGTTTTCCCCTTCGGGGTGGTTTGATTTGTGTTTATCTTCTGTTATTATGAGGATAAAACCCATCTTTTGCATTTGAGTCTTCGCCTCCCATTCATACCGTGACAGAACGTACCAACCCAAGAGAATGACTGCGTCATTGCCAACAGAACGGCTGCCCATTGGGCATCTACGCGGAGGGCCTTTATGACACAGTCCAAGGGCTAGGGCTCACAGAGGCTAGTCTTAACTATCACCACTTGGCCAGCTTGGATAAGCCCGTTAACTGGGAGGGACTGGGCGATCTGAGAACATGGTACTTCTGGGACTTGGTGGACAACGAGATCGCCCATAAGGAGCTGGAGCTCGAAATGGAGGTGTTGGCCTGTCTCTCTGCCAGGCCGGCGGTCCCAGAGGATCCAAGGATCTGGTCAGCCGCGCCCAGAACCTCACGCCCATTCCCGGGGTACCCCTGGTTGAGGCGAAGTGTGGAGGACCCTCCACTGACATCGGTGCGAAGGGCGGCACCTGTTCACAATCCTCCCAAGGCAGCGGTGCCCGCTCAGGATCCCCCTGAGGCGGCGGTGCTTGCTCACAATGCTTCTGAGGTGGCGGTGCCCGCTCACAATTCTCCCGAGGCGGCGGTGCCAGCTCACGATTCTCCCGAGGCGGCGGTGCCCGCTCACGATGCTACCGAGGTGGCAGTGCCCGCTCTCGATCCTCCCGAGGTGGTGGTGGCTGCTCAGGATGTTCTGGAGGTGGCGATGCTTGCTCACGGTGCTCACGGTGCTCCCGAGATGGGGTTACCCTTCTCAGTCCCTCTCTCTAGGGAGGCCGTCTGTCCTGTCTCGGCCAAGATGACCGGCAATAAATTTCTACCCCCCGACCCCCTGTGGTCTGTCCCGCCTGCACCGCCCTGGCTGTCTGTTGGGGTCACTATTGGTGGGAGCCCCCCTGGTGTAACCCTCCCGTCCCTTCTTGGTCATCTGCCAGTGTCCCTAAGCCTCCAGATCCTCCCTGGCTTAACCCACCCTTTCTTCCCTGTCCTGTCTGCCTGGCTCGGAGTCGTCACCAGGTCCCTCTCTAGCACACGGACCCGGTCTCCAATCCCTCCCCCTGCTCTGCCCCCACTCTGCCATCCCCCTGGTCGAGCGCTTGGGAACGTCTGGAAGCCGTTCCTTAGAGGAGGGGGTCCTGTCATGAGTCCAGGTCCTGCGGTTCTCCCTCTCACCACAAGAGGTCGCCATCTCCCATTCTCCCGGACTCAATTCTCCAGATTCCATTCACCTGTCATTCATTATTACACCCTCAGCTGTTCCCCTTTGTCACAGACTACATGTTCTCCTCTAACTCACCGTTCTGCCCAGCTGTTTCTTCTTTAATAGATTGCCTTTTTCCCCCATTTAAGCTCCCTGTGTTTGCTGTCCGGTGGTTGGTACGTCTCACAATATTTCCCTGATGTCTGCCTGGAACCCTGTCCTGCCTGCTCCCTGGATTTTCCCTGTGTACGTTTACTGAGATTTTGGTTTTGCCCTTCGGGGTGATTTGATTTGTTTATTTTCTGTTATTATAAGAATAAAATCCATCTTTTGGATTTGAGTCTTCGCCTCCCATTCATACCGTGACAGAGATTCACAGCCCTGTGTTTTTATGTCAGTTCTAAAAGATTTCAGATGAGAATGTAACTAATGTACTGTGTTCATGTTGATTTTCTTGCTGTCTTTGTAGTCTCTGTTTGATAACAGTGTTAAGTCAAATTTCAAGGACAGAAGGTGTCTATGTTGACAGATCCTATAACATGGATCAGTGGTTCAGAACACTGCTGCCAGTTTAAACGGGTTTTACCTGTAGTGGAGCCACAGAAAATCTGCTTTGTGTTCAGTTCAAACCACACTATAATATCAGTCAAATGAACAGTTGTGCTTTTCTGAGCTTATTCATTTTATATTGTTATATTATTCATTTTTATATTATTTATATTAACTTGTATATTCATTTGAATTTATATTATTATTTTAATTTGTACCCTCTTTATCTTATATCTAAGTCAACATGTTTTTGCAACCAATTTTATTTCCATATGTGAAGTAAACTGTAAATATTAACGTCCAAGTGAAAAAGGACACTCAACAAGAAATAATGAAAGGCAGGATTCATTTTATACATGGGGAATTAATTGGACGACTGAAAATGAATGTCTATATGACAGGAGGTTGGAGAAGGGTTTGTAATGTAAGCTGAAATAGAAAGTATAGTTTCAGAGGCGGTTATTGCAAAATAAGACCAAGACTGCGAATTACGACAATACATTTTAATTTCATTTTGGCTTTAAAGGGCATTTTTAATATGAAGATGAAACTAAGTTAGATCAACTTATTACCGTAACTACAGTATTAGCATGGGAATAGGCATGGTAAATGCACATTACACCTTTTTAGATGTCATAGCTGACACTTTTCTAACAAACTGACACGAGAGAAAATGAGTAGAATAAATACATGTGCACATGTTTTGGCCAGGGTACTAAGCAATGTTTATAAATAATTCACACTGACTGCCGTCCTGCTTTCTGTGTTCCAGCGGTGATGTCCCGCACCCATGAGGCACCAGGTGAAATGGGGAAGGCTGTGGTAATTCCCAAAGAAGAGCAGGAGAAGATGAAAGAGCTCTTTAAAATCAATCAGTTCAACCTTATGGCCAGTGACATGATCGCACTCAACAGAAGTCTGCCAGATGTTCGGCTGGACGGGTGAGTGTGCGTGTGTTTGTACAGACAAATGGTCCATGATCACATTAATGACACTAATCGCAGGATCCAGTCAGCTGCCAAGGCAATCTCAACAACACAAAACAGTATTCATTAGGAAAACAATGATAAGAAACACAAATATAATTTTATGTTTCTTTTTAAATTTATAATAAGCAATAATTTGTTATCCTCATACAACATGGTACATGTACACAACATGGTTTTGTGGTTAGTTGCATTTACTGTAATTATGGGATGGATAGTTACCTAGAAATTAATGGTTAAATTTGTCATCAGCCCCACTACTTTGTTTAAATTAGAAACTCAGTTTTTCACATGAGAATCCCTGCCCTCATGGGAAATAAATTTGCCTCAAGGACTCATTTCAATATGACACATTTTCAGTATAAATGTTATTTTTCAAGTGATTTTTTTCCTCTCATGAACCCAATGGATCTGAGACTTTATTTTACATATTTTGGTTGAAGGTCTTTAACAGCCAGCACAATTTTTTTTGTGAAAGTTTGTGCTGGCCAGTTGATTCAACCCACTGAAAAGAACTCCAGACAAACTTTGCTATAGCCAGATTTTGCTGTGTCACACCTGTTCATTTTTTTGCTTGAAGTATATTGAGGCTCTATGACTCCAACTCCTTAGATGTTTTGATACATGCGAGTTATTGTTTAATTGCTTTTCTTTCTAGAAAGTGACTCAGCTTGCATCTTATTCACAATAAAAGCAGCAGGCTAAAGGGTGAAGTACACACACTTCAGCAGTTTCAGATAGAGATATTTGTGTTTCCTAACTCTCATGGATGCAGTATGGTATTTGTCATTGCAGTGGTACAAGTTTTGTGGTTTTGTAGACACATTTGAAAGCTAGCAGTTTTCATCCCTCTATCTGTCTCAGTGCAGCAAAAAAGGTCTTTGTTTATGGAATCTAAAGAGCCATTTGAATTACATAATGTAATCCCAGAGAGCTGTTAGAGCAAAACATGCCACATTCATCTGGTGTGTTTGAGTTATGCCACCATTCAGCTCACTGAAGGCCATCACCCGCATACACTCACTCCTTCATTCCCTGCATTCACTGATGTATGTTTCTCTTGGAAGAAACATTCTACACTTTTACTAAAGACCTGACATTTTTCTTCATGTCTTCTAATTAGTTTTAATGCTTAATACTAAGGCAATTTTAAAGCCTTGAGGAAATGTGTAGTTTGTGTGATGGTTAAATGCTTCAAGGAAACGCCACAATAAACATAGCTAGATTTCAGTGGCGAGCGGTGACTTTTTTAACAGGGTATGCTGAGTGCTAAGATTAAGACCCCCCCCCACCCCATCGCTTTTAGGACACACTCAAAAGAGGAAAAAACTGTGGCAGGTGTTGATTTAAAAGTATGCACATTCCTACCTTAGGCTATTTGTAAATGAAATTCATCTTCAATCCTTCTTCTATCGTTTCAGGTTTATCCATAGTTAACTCAAATGCTAGAAAACAGCTGATTTTCCAAGTAAAAACTGCCAAATACGTAGTTATGTTATGATATGTAATATCATAACAGAGCGTGAGGAGATGCCCCGGGCTACATCTCTTTTTTTTTCCCATTCATTTTTTATTCCCAGTGAATATGAGTTAAAACTCCCACCTGGATGACAATAATAGACCATGCAAAATACCAAAAAATAAAAAAATAAATAAAATAAAATAAAATAAAATAAAATAAATAATAAAATAATAATAATAATAATAATAATAATAATATCTTTAAAATATTGCCAAGTAACGTTGCAAACAACAATAAAATCACAGGAGGACGTTAACTGTAAGCGACACAAGTATACGGCAAACAAAGGTATTGTTTCCAATTTTTTCCTGATGTTTGTTATTATTTCAAATTTTATATACATTTTTATAAACATTTTTTTATTTATTTACTACTTAGGCATGTTGACAATAACGCCATCAACATTGTCTATGACCAGTGTGGGATTACAAATTTATTTAAATGTTTAATTTAGATTCCAATGTAATAGTGTACAAACTGAAGAAGTTATATACATTGTATTTAGCATTTATGGTGAAGATGATGACATCAGATGAACGACTGTGATATACAAAGTTTGTAGCAAGAGGTCCCTGCCAGTTCCTGTTCTCTTATTGTAAGTTAAATGAGTCAGATCACTGAGACTCAAATCTTTTGTTCTGCAAATGGCTTTCGGAGCCCCTGGCCCAGACGTTGAATCGTTAGACCGATTGGATTATCAGTGCAATCGAGTGTTATGCTGATTGGGTCTGTCTTTCTCTTTTGAGCAAGCCAGATAACCTGCCAAACCGGTTTTCTCTTGATAGAATCAAATCCTCTCTCATTTGCATGCTTTGTTTAAAGTCGTCACCCAGGTGCTTTGTTTCCATTCCTAAGCACTGCCCCCTAAATGTATTTAAACTACAATGTATCACTGCTTTAGTTAGATTTGGATGACTACAGCGACACGCAGCGAGTTCTCAATAAAGAGTAACTTCTGTATGAAAGATATCCCAACGTCTCCTGGGGTGTATTCCAGAAAGCATGGTTAACTTACCGTCAGATAAACCCTGAACTTTCGGTTGATTAACCCCAAACCTTGCTTACTCGAGGTATGTGGTTCCTAAAACGCATCCGGGAGTAAGTTCATTCAACTCTGAGTATGTTCCTGGTTAAGACTCAAGGCATTCTAAACAGAGCGACGAATCGACGAGTCACTATGGAAACGGACGCTAAGAATAAGCGTGCCATGCTGCTTCTTTCTTCTTCTTCTGTTCAAAGGTCATGTAGGCCTTATGCTTAGTGCATATCGCCACCTAATTGATGGTTTTGAAATCATTTTTATTTTTTTTCTGTATAATTTTTAATCCTTGAGAATAAGAATTATATTGTTTGTTTGATGCTAATTATATATTAAGTCATATCAGATATGTATTTTTATTATAGAAATACATTATAGAAAATGCCGATCCATGTGTGAGATGATAATATAAAATGTAATAAATATATATATATATATATATATATATATATATATATATATATATATACATAACTGTAGTAATAATATATAGCCTAATATTGTGCGCTATCTGTCACGCCGACTGAAGGCTCGTCAGTAGACCATACATGCTCTGATAGCGTTGAAGTGAACTAACCCTGGAACATAACTTGCTCCGGAGCAGGTTATCTTCAGAGAGCAAGTTGCTATGGTTACTTACATACCCTGAAAGCAACCTTCGATTTTGGAACCGAAAGCAGAGGTTATCCTCTCACTTATCCTCAAACATACCCGGGTATGTCACATAACCTGCTTTCTGGAATACACCCCAGGTCTCTGCTTCGTAGAAAATAAAAGTTCACAACAGATGGTGCCTTGTGACCCGGATAGAGTTCCAGCTTGCTCCAGAATCCAGATTGAAAACTTCAAGCTCAAACAAAGATCTGCTTCCAGACTGCATCTTTTGGAATCCAGCGAAAACTTCCAGCTGAACAAAGATTTCCAGACTGAATTTTTCTCTCAACCAAGGTTGTGGTGAGTGCTGTCTCTAATCCAAAAGAACCTTTAAGACCAGTACAAATTTGTTATCCTCTGTGCCGTCAGAGAAGAGTTAACAGACAGCTGTAGGGTTTGGTTAGCTAAGTTATCCTCTAAAAATGTCCTTTTAGAGATGAAGGTTATCCTCTGTTCAGGCAGAGAAGATTAGCATCACGTGCTAATATTGTGTTACCCTCTGTTTTCAGGCAGGGAGGATTAGCATCACGTGCTAATATTGGTTATCCTCTGTGTAGGCAGGGAAGATTGGCATTTACGTGCTAGTTAAAATTTGGTTTATCCTCTTTTCACAGAGAAGGTTAGCATTTCATGCTAATAATTTTGGTTTTATCCTCTGTTCTTGTAGGCAGGGAAGTTAAGTGTGAAGTGTTGGTAATTTGTAAAGTTAACAATAGTTAAGCTGTGTTAACAAGTGTACCCTCTATTGATCAGATAAGTTTTAGTGTTTTTGATTGTGTGGTAACAAAGAAACTCTCAAAATGGTTAGAAGGAATGCTAGGTTGATTCCAACAACAGAAAAGGGTGGTCTGGCGACTCCATTGTGGTCAGATAGTGAATTCAAAACACTGTTAGGGGAACAAATGAACCTAATAATCACTGATAAAGTTAGACAAGAACTAACTCAGAAATATGAGATCCATCCAGACAAGACTTGGTCTGTAGATGAGTGTAAAAAGGTATTAGGAGCATGTATTCGCAAGAACAATGTGAAAGGCATTATCTGCTGCCACAGAGAATTTGGTTTAGCACTAGCTACACAACAATCTCAGCGTAACTCAGAGCTAGAGAAACAGAACAATGAGCTTCGAGCTAGAGTATCCTCTTTGACTAAGAAATTGAACCGCAACAAAGCTGCAGCAAAAACTGATGTGGAAGTTAATCAGCCGGATAACATTTACCCTGATTTACAAGCGTTCTTTGAAAGAGATGTAGCTCTCCAATCAGTAATTGATGTGCCTGTAAATTCGGTCAATGTGTGTGGTGCTAGGAGAAGATCTCAGGGAGTTGAGGAAACTGACAGTGTTCCTCTCAACTCTTCTGTTGTGCAAGTACAAACTGTTGCCAAAACGCTAGGACCTAAAGATATAGAGAGACTGTCTCAGAGCTTACCCTCAGCACGCACACATTTTTCTGAATTTAGAAGAGTATTGATCAGTAAAATGCGCCTTTACGACATGTCCTTAACAGAGGTAACGCAGCTGATGTCACAAATTCTAACTGAATCTGAATTCAACAGTTTTGAATCTGCTGTTACTTCTGAACTGCGACATGCAAGTAAAGGTGATTTAAGAGAAGGTATTTTGAAAATCCTAAAGAATATCTTAGGTCCCAAAATAGATTGGTCTAGAATTACTACCTGTGTGCAAAGGAAAGAAGAAACTGTGAGTGAATATACTGAGAGATTTTGTCAGTCAGCTGTAATTTACAGTGGAATCGTTGATGACCCTGAAAGTGTGCTAGATGACAAGGGACCCCTGGTTCGTATCTGGTCAGATGGCCTTGTAGCTGAATACAGAAAAGCTTTACCATTCTTAGATCTAACTTGGTCTAACAGAACTCTCAGAAGTAACCTAGACAGGTTAGCTACATGGGAAAGAGATGCTGATGTCAAGGCAAAAGTGAGAGTAGCAGCAGCCACGTTTAGCACAACGAATCAAGACAATAGATGGCCTAAAAGAGAAAGCAAATGCAACTACTGTAAAAAATTAGGACATTGGGAGAAAGAGTGTAGGAAGAAGTTGCAATATAGTAAAATAAATGCTATGCATAATTCTGCTCCTCCTCAGCCTGCCTACAACCCTGAAGTAGTTCCGCCAGTGACCACTGAAACTTTAGGACAGCTCGTACAGGCTCTTCTAAGAGCACAACAAGACCAGGAAAAAAAACTAATTGTCGGGGCTGTGAGTAGCTACGTTTCCCCTGTAATCCATCACAATGACAAAATAATTTTTGTGAAAGGTAGCATACAAGAGAAAGAGATTGATTTTTTGCTTGATACAGGTGCAGAAATTACAGTAATTCCTACAAAATTGGCTAAAGATTTAAACATCCCGTACAAGAAAAGTAAACTTTGTTTAACTGGTGTAATAGGTGAAGATTCTGTTTTGTATGAAACCCCGCCCATAGAGGTACAATTTGGCCTGAAAACTCTGACTACAAAATTGCTATGTGCTCCATTAAATACAGGTGCAATTCTAGGCATAGATCTACTGAGACAAGTACATCTAACGTTAGACATGTCCTCAGAATCTGCTAGCATAAAAATTTCCTCAGCACAAGTTTCTACCAATAATTCAACCACTCCTGAGTACGCTTTCTTACAGAATCATCCAATTTGGGCTAAAGACAAGGATGATTGTGGTTTGTTGACAGGTGTAGAACCAGTCAAATTGACAGGAAATCCACCTCCGGTCACCAAACAATATCTGCATCTAGCGCTTCAGGCTTCATCAGAAATGGTGTTAGGTCAGAATGTAAATGTAAAATGCCCTCACGCAGTGTCCGCACTAATGAATCAAGCAAAAGTCACTTCTGTCACCTCCTCCCGTTGGGGAAATTGGTTAGCAATTCTCACAGCCCCGAACATTGTTATACAGCGTGCACCAGTCACGAACCCATCCTCATGTATGATGTCTGCAATGACTGAAGTTGTGTTAGAGGGTGAAGGTGAAACGACTCATGATTGTGTTACGCTTACATATGCAGCGACAAGTGAAATAGCAGAAACTCCCATAGAGAACGCAGAATTGGAGTTGTTTGTTGATGGTTCAGCTCAAGTTCTTGAAGGTAACAGACGAGCAGGATATGCAGTAACTTCCACCACTGAAGTAGTTGCTTCAGGTCGTCTTCCAGATCATTTTTCAGCAGCTGCAGTATTGTGTCAGGGAAGGAAAACTTGGACTCATGTGTCACACTGTAAAGTTGTTCCTCCACCTACAGGGATAGGATAGGACACACAGACCAGTGAGGAGCCCAGTGAGGAGCCCAGGGAAGAACCGGATGCAACAGGCTTCGGGGGCCAACCCTGCGGTGAAGATCCCCTCATAGGCCCTTCCCCATCCAGTAGTCCATCCTTTCCTCACTGCTCTTTAGGTGTCTCATGAATTAAGAAATAGGGAAAGAAGGAACAACAATAGCAGACGCAGATTGAACAGAGGATACAACCCTAATGTTTGCAGTCTTTAGAACAAATACTGCTCTGTCTTTTGTTTTCTTTCTTCCTCTGTGCAGATACCACTTGATGGCTGTCCCAAGACCCATATGCGCCAAACCCCTCACCTGCGTATGAAGCCAACAACAAGACCCACTACCGAGCCAACTGTCACGGAAGACAGGACAAAGAAAAAAATACACAACGCAGAGAATCACATACGAGAACTTCAGTAATCCAGCAACATGATCAAGACATTCTTGATCTTTCAGCAAAATTACACCTGATGGCTGAAGATAATTCTTCATGGTTCGGAAACCTGTTAGTATCAAGTGTTTCATGCAACAAATGACTCACGCCCATCACGAGAAATGACAGTTCCAACCAGAAAAGACTATTAAGAACTTCACGGAGCTGCATGTTTGTTTCTGTGTCAGCATGCTGTTCATCATTACAGACAATCAACACAGAACGAGTTCTATGAGCCTGTAACGATCACAAGTTACAAGAATGAACTTTTAAGTGTCTAAATTTGTATTTTGTGAGAGTTATTAGAACTCTCAAAGGGGGAATTGTGGGATTACAAATTTATTTAAATGTTTAATTTAGATTCCAGTGTAATAGTGTACAAACTGAAGAAGTTATATACATTGTATTTAGCATTTATGGTGAAGATGGTGACATCAGATGAACGACTGTGATATACAAAGTTTGTAGCAAGAGGTCCCTGCCAGTTCCTGCTCTCTTATTGTAAGTTAAATGAGTCAGATCACTGAGACTCGAATCTTTTGTTCTGCAAATGGCTTTCGGAGCCCCTGGCCCAGACGTTGAATCGTTAGACTGATTGGATTATCTGTGCAATCGAGTGTTATGCTGATTGGGTCAGTCTTTCTCTTTTGAGCAAACCAGATAACCTGCCAAACCGGTTTTCTCTTGATAGAATCAAATCCTCTCTCATTTGCATGCTTTGTCGTCACCCAGGTGCTTTGTTTCCATTTCTAAGCACTGCCCCCTAAATGTATTTAAACTACAATGTATCACTGCTTTAGTTAGATTTGGATGACTACAGCGACGCGCAGCGAGTTCTCAATAAAGAGTAACTTCTGTATGAAAGATATCCCAACCTCTTCTGGTCTCTGCTTCGTAGAAGATAAAAGTTCACAACACCAGATATATTTTTAGTGGACTTTCAAATTTTCTTTGCTTGAGAAAGCATGAAAATATACAGTTATGATGTTTTTATTTTTTTATTTTTTTTTTTAATATGATTTCGTCGGGTTAGTTTTGCATCAAACACAATGTAATTTTCGGTAAATCGAGATCTGGCAGCAACAGCGCATTTTACCGCTGGGGCGAGCGCTTCTCGGACAGCTTACCTCGCGCATGAAATCAGGCACATACCAGCAAATCACTGAGAACGCGCTACAATCTTGACGAGTCATAGCAACAGAGCGGAGGCGCCAAAACTGCGGAGAATCCGCTTACCCGGAAGCTTCCGTCACTGTCTCACTGACGTAGATTTACAGAAAATGACCATTGTTTTCAAAAAAATAATTTTACATACTTATTCCCAACACTTTATTAAGCTTTAAGTCACATCTCAAATGACAAGGGATCAACTTATAATCATGTTTATATTCATTAGCCCGTGAACTCATTTTCTCAGACGGCCTGGGTATGCGGCGCATTCGCAGCTTATATGGACGGAACGCCACTGCTAGATTTTTACATTTCCTTAAGAAAATGTCAGTGGAGTTTGCCTGTGCTAAACTCACCACCAAAATATAAAGTTCCCTATCGTACTGCGTCTTGCTTAAGACGCTAAGGGGAAAACACCTCAAGGTTAGGTATGTAACCCTAGTTCCCTGAGGGAACGAGACGCTGCATCGAACGCTTTGGGAACGCCTTCAGCATGACCACGCTCTGAATCACATGTGTAATCAGACCACTGGATGGGCGAGACGTCATGGGCGGGGTGACGTAGAGAACAGAAAGCTTAAAAGCACATGTGATGAATACAGCGGCAGCTTCTGGTAGAATGAGGGAAGCGCTCGCAGGGATGCCGAGCATCCCTTATAATAGAAAAAAAAGAAGTGACAGTTGTACTCAACCTAACTCCACCCACCCCAAGATAAATAAATACAAACTAAAGTACTAGTTTTAGTTTTTTTAAAAAGTACTTTTTAATTTTCATAATTTGCAAAGAATGTATACAGTGCCAAAATAAATAAATAAATGTATTAATAATTGTTTGCAATTCAATTCAGATTTATTTGTATGGCACTTTTCATGACACACTGTTGCGAAGCAGCTTCACAGAAAATGAACATCTCTACATTACATTAAGAAGTTTACAGTCATTTTAATTAAAAAAGAAAAAAGAAATTGCACAAGTCAATCTGCGATACCAAACAGGAACACAGGGGGACGCCAAAAGACCACTAAATAAACTACCTTGACCTGACTGATCCAGGTTTACTAAACCACTGACTACTGCGTAATCTAAAACACTTTTAGCCAGCATCCAGTACAAAACACTTGTGCTTTTAAGCTAAATAGCTTGCAGATTTTTAATCTGTACGTGAGTACTATTATCTTCTCCATCTCTGGTGAAATCGGCTGTGGTACCTCTGCATTAGCACTGTTTTGAACTTACTGTTTGAATGCATTAGTTTACTGGATCCTTAGACTTTCCAGGAGTTTACCGGTTGACCTGATCGCAAAAAAACCTGCTTCTTTTTATTTTCATAATGTATTGTTTTCGTTCAAATTTACTGATTCAAATTAGTAATTATTATTTTAATACTCTGCGTTAGGGTGACCATCCTATAGATCTATTGCAGGACAGTAGATGTGATTTTGTGGGACAATGCGGGAGACGCGGGAAACGGATAGATTTAGTCTACTACTTTTATGCTATGTAAATACTGCTTTACATTAGTTGGCATATGCGCCAATTGGTTTCACTTTATTTTGATGGTCCCTTTAACACCTTCTATTGACTATAAGTAATGTTGCACCTACATTTCTACTAACACTCATTAGAGTGTTAGTAGTGTATTAGTTGACTGGTAGGGTTAGGGTTAGATTAAGCTGACACATTATTGCAAAGTTACTTATAGTCAGTAGAATATCTTTTGGGAGACAAACACAATAAGAAGTTAGTAGATATGAAGCAAACAGTCTACTAATACTCTTATGAGAGTTTGTTGACATGTAGTTGCAACATTACTTAGTGTCAACAGAATGTTCAAAAGGGACCATCAAAATAAAGTGTTACCTGCCAATTTATGTTTCTGCCAGTGGATGCCCACACTCCAGGTTGCATTTATTAAACTCAGGCAAGAAGATAATTTTTGGGCGCACACATGTGTGATCGATAGATAGCGCGTCTTTTTTCTGTGAGTGTAAATGAATAGGAATCCACCTGCGAGTGGAGAAATTTGCACTCTTGCATTTGATGCCCTCTTGCATAGGCCATATAATGTGCTCTGGACATTTGTCATTAAAATAACTCAATAAAAAACTGCCTCAAACAAACTATTAAAATGAGAAGAAAGTCGTGTCTGAAAGCTGCAATCGATTTTTTAAATTTGTGAAATGAATGGAGAATATTGTATTTTTCCATTTCCTTCGGTGGTGCTCGCACTTATTCCTTTCAGCCATCCTCAACCAAAAAACCCCACACCCTTAATCCTAACCATTGAGTATGATATGCACACCAAAGTCAATTTCTGTGTATAAGTAGAACGTCAAATAGAAACAGAAACTTGTGGTATTGATATGCACTTTCATAATATACGATATAAAGCTGCATAGATTTTTATTTTAAGACAATCATATGCTCTCGCAGGCCACATAAAATTATGTGGGGGGCCGGAATAGGCCCGCGGGCCTTGAGTTTGACACATGTGCTCTAAACCGAGAGGAGGCCTAACTACACTCCACACACTCAGCAGTGAGAGGAGACCTAACAACGCTTGCAGTGACCGAAAAGAGGGCCCACACAAGGGTCTGGTGCGCCAGCCTGTAAAGCAGGCCAAAAGGTATCACATTGGATGCAGCTGCCATCAGACCCAACAGTTTCTGAAACTGTTTGACAGTAAGTGACCGGCCTTCTCTGACTCTCACGACTGCAGTGAGGCTCGACTCGATCCGAGTAGGAGACAGCTGTGCCTGCATTGTGGTCGAATCCCACACCACGCCCAGATAAGTGGTTCTCTTTAGTGGAGAAAACACACTTTTCTCTGTGTTTAGTCTTAACCTCAGCTCTTTCATGCAGGCGAGAACGACACCCTTGATGCCAAACCACCATCTGCTCCGATTGATCTATTATCAACCAATCGTCGATATAGTTCAGTATGTGGATGCCCTGGAGTGTTACTTTCACATCCAGATAACCCCCTACCACAGACAATTCTTGAGATTCGCCTTCAAGGGAGTGGCTTATCAATACACGGTCCTTCCCTTTGGACTGTCCATAGCTCCTCGCACTTTCACAAAGTGCATGGATGCAGCTCTTTCTCCACTGAGACAGATGAATTACCTCGTAGACTGGCTCACTCTGGGCCAGACAGAGGACGAGCTCCTATCTCACAGATCCTTCCTCACAGATCCTTCCTTCAATTTTGCCAAGAGTGCACTGTCCTCCAGCCAACGGATATCGTTCCTGGGAACAGTTCTCAACTCAAACGAGGGTGGTAGTTGCGCCATTATAGCATAGTTGCACTGGCCATTTAGCAGCTCACGGCCTCATTCAAAATTGGAGTCGAAAGAGGAGGGTCAGCTTCACATCAACTGCCTGGAAAAGCTGGCAGTATGTTTGGGCCTTCAGACCTTTCTGCCAGACCTGAGGGGACACCATCAGGGAACAGAAGCACAGGGTTCTGTTAATGGCCCCGCTCTGGAGGAACCAACACTGGTTCGCAGAGCTGTCTCGGCTGCTCTCTGCAGCCCCGTATCCCATCCCCCTGAGACGGGACCTTCTCTCTCAGGCGAACAGAACAATATGGCACCCCCAGCAAGAGCTATGGGCTCTGCACCTTTGGCGTCTCGTAGGGAGCCTGTGGACCTCCCCGAGAGCATTCTAAATACAACCTCTCAGGCTAGGGCACTGTCTACGAGAAGACTCTATGCCCTTAAATGGTCTGTCTTCTCCACCTGGTGTACAGCCCACGGTGCAGACCCAATTTTCTGCGACATATCTCTGATATTGTCATTCCTGCAAGAGCTGTTGGATAAGGGCCATTCCCCTTCCACTCTCAAGGTCTATGTAGCAGCCATAGCAGCCTCTCACGCTCCTATAGCTGGCCAATCGGTGGGCAAGAACAACCTAGTTTTTCGGTTTTTGAAGTTGTCTAGGAGGCTCAACCCGCCTCGTCCCATCACCGTCCCTACAATGGATCTGTCCAAGGTGTTGAGGGCTCTGACAATATAATAATATAATATTGATTTTATATTGAGCGTTCCGCCCCGTTCAGGCTCTTTGTATGCTTCGGCGGACACACCAAAGGGTCTCCGGACTTTCCAAATGTATAATTGAGACTTTCCAAATGGATAATTTACACTATTGCACTAGCTCACTCTTCTTCGGGCCCACAATGCCCCATGGGAGTATGAGCTCACACAACTGTGTTTTACCGTGGTAAGGGAAGTCATCCACTCATACACACATGCACCCCCTCCCCCCAATGAACTGGTGTGCCTGTAACACAGAAACTATGTAAAATAAAATCAATAATTAAACTACAATGCAGTTAAAAAGTGGACAACAAGGAATGGGTTATACTCTAAAACATCAAGAGTGTAAAACAGATACATCCACTCACACACACTCACACACACACACACACACACACACACACACACACACACACACACACACACACACACACACACAATTATACACACTCAAATGAATTGGTATGGCTATAACCATACAGCCAAAATGAGTTAGAAGAGTGAAATAAGAAGTTGAAATCAGATCAGACCCAGGATTAGGCTTTGATAAAGCATTCCTCTTCATTTTTCTTAATTTTTTTAGTTTTGTGTAACAAAATGCTTTCTGTGTTCAGGGTTAACTGTAGTTATAATAATGCAAAAACCTATATAATAACCTATATAATAATAATAAAAAAAAAAAAAAACTTTAAACCTTGACAAAAAGTAGTCTTTGAGAATGCCTAAATATACATTTCTATAGACAACCTAATAAAAGTAAACAATTATGTCTAAAAACAACTAGGGAATTCACAAGACTCTCTATAGAGTCCTATACAGGCAACTAGTGGTTACACCATGAAATTACATGTTTTTTATTTCTTTGCTCACACCAGAAGGTGCTAATCTGCATTCAAAAATTGGATTTTAAAGGTCTAGTGTCTATTTTCATCTGAAATACTGCATAAATTGAAAAATAATTGTAAAAAATATTAATTAGTACCATAAAATTCTCTCAAAATACAAAAGAAAAAAGAAAAAAATATTATTGAACAAAAATATATTAGATTGATTTTGCTGAAGAAGAAAAAATAAATTTCAGGTTATTCAGCCATTATCAGCCTTTAAACTGGCAATAAAACGTTTACCAAGCCACATCGCTTGAATCCCAGTATACATTTACCCAACTATTATCAAGTGTATTTCTAAATAAATACAACAAAACATTTCTTGCGTCCTTACGTGAAGTATTATGACAAAATGCATAATAAAGAAGAATTGGACCTGTCCTGCAGGTGCATTAGAGCTAACATTAGCATCATCCTACATAAGACAATTTATGAGATTAATAGTACACTTTTACTCAGAACTCACTTCAAACCACCACTGAGTGTTTGTAATAACTTCCTTTTGTGATCACATGTGGAATTTGGTCGTATACTGTTGTTAAAATATGCTATTTATAGCCTTTTATATCACTGCACAAATTAGAATTTCAGATGTACACATTCAACTCACGAAAATCACATAAAAACCATATCTATCGTAATTGTGTTTGTTATCTTATATAATCTATAGTGGCTGTTGTCATATTTATTTATGCTGTGTAAAAGCCTTAACATGTATGCTCTGGCTGAAACTCACGTTGTTTGTGATGTTACAACCGCCTCTCCGTTCTTAAGTTGCCAGGGATACATTCCAAGTATAATACACATTAGTAAAAGGATCTATTTAATTTTTTTTATTTGTCTATTTACACCTTGGGTGGCCGTGGTACATTATAAAAGTAGCCCAAAAACCGCAACCCACAGCTATGTAATTTTTCCTGCGACTGTATTTTCAAAATAGCCCATTTGTGCCACTGCCCTGGCAACACTGGTTCGCTGTACCCTCATCGCACAATGATAGATAACCTTCCACACTGCAATGATGGCAAGAAGTTGGGGTCAAACCTTATCAAACAATTAATTTGCGTAAAAAAATATGGTTTCACTTTATTTTGATGGTCCCTTTAACACATTCTTTTGACTATAAGTAACATTGCACCTACATTTCTACTGACTCTCATTAGATTGTTAGTAGTGTATTAATTGACTGGTAGGGTTAGGGTTGGAATAAGTTGACATGTAGTTGCAAAGTTACTTACAGTCAGTAGAGTGTCTGTTGAGAGACCATCACAATAACGATTTAGCAGATATGAAGCAGACAGTCTACTAATAATCTAATGAGAGTTTGTTGACATGTAGTTTCAACATTACTTACTGTCAACAGAATATTCAAAAGGGACCATCAAAATAAAGTGTTACCAAAAATATTAATGCATACATTTTTTTTGATTAATCGCATGCGTTAACGCATTAACGTTGACACCCCTAATATAAATATATATATATATATATATATATATATATATATATATATACTGAACAAAATTATAAACGCAACACTTTTGTTTTTGACCCCATTTTTCTTGAGCTGAACTCAAAGATCTAAGACTATTTCTAAGTACACAAAAGGCCTAATTCTCTCAAATATTGTTCACAAATCTGTCTAAATCTGTGTTAGTGGTGTATGGTGTTGTGTGGATGAGCGGTTTGCCGATGTCAACGTGGTGGATCGAGTGGCCCATGTAGGCAGTGAGGTTATGGTATGGGCAGGCGTATGTTATGGACAACAAACACAGGTGCATTCTATTGATGGCATTTTGAATGCACAGAGATACCGTGATGAGATCCTGAGGCCCATTGTTGTGCCATTCATCCACGACCATCACCTCATGTTGCAGCATGGTAATGCACAGCCCCATGTTGCAAGGATCTGTACACAATTCCTGGAAGCTGAAAACATCCCAGTTCTTGCATGGCCAGCACACTCACTGGACATGTCACCCATTGAGCATGTTTGGGATGCTCTGGATCGGCGTATACGATAGCGTGTTCCAGTTCCTGCCAATATCCAGCAACTTCGCACAGCTATTGAAGAGGAGTGGATCAACATTCCACAGGCCACAATCAACAACCTGATCAACTCTATGAGAAGGAGCTGTGTTGCACTGCGTGAGGCAAATGGTGGTCACACCAGATACTGCCTGGTTTTCGGACCCCCCTGGACCCCCCCAATACAGTAAAACTCCACATTTTAGAGTAGCCTTTTATTGTGACCAGCCTAAGGCACAGCTGTGCAATAATCATGCTGTCTAATCAGCATCTTTGTATGTCACACCTTTGAGGTGGATGGAGTATCTCAGCAAAGGAGAAGTGCTCACTAACACAGATTTAGACAGATTTGTGAATAATATTTGAGAGAAATAGGCCTTTTGTGTACATAGAAAAAGTCTTAGATCTTTGAGTTCAGCTCATGAAAAATGGGGGAAAAAACAGAAGTGTTTATAATTTTGTTCAGTGTGTGTGTATATATATATATATATATATATATATATATATATATATATATATATATATACAGTATATGTATGTATATATATTTATATATATATATATAATAGTGCTGTCAAAATTAGCGCGTTAATGCAGGTGATTATTTTTTTAGTTCAATGCGTTAAAATTATTGAACGGCATTAACACAGGGGCGGAGCCTAGGGTTGGCCACCCAACTCATAACTGCTGTTTCTGTTTGGTTTTTTTTTCTTTACAAGAAGTGCATCAATCCAGAGATGTTTCAGACGCGCACTTCAGCTTCACTTCAGCAGCAGGCGCGAGTCAAACAAGCACAGAAACCGGCGCGCGCTGTAGCCTGTATCAATTCATATCAAAACGCAAAATAATCTACCTGCATGCAATGCCGTGGTCAGTTAAGGCATGAAGTTACCAAAAAGCAGCCCTGTCCTAGAGCAGCCCAGCACTGTCTCCCTTATCTAACACACCCGTTTCAGCTTGTCAACTCATTAGTAGAGACTGAAATGGGTCCGACCTGAAATGGGTCAGAAAAGGTGATGAGAGTTGAGAGAAAATACGATGCGTGCCAGATCTACGTCATGTTCAGCCCCATCTCTTAAGCCTGGAACACACCAAGCCAACGCTGACGAACTAGTGGCGGCGAAAGCAGACTGTGGGGTCGGCTTACGTCGGCAATGTCTGGGTCCAAAGTTGCCCTGACGCTCGACACCCGACTGCCAAGTAGCATGTCCGTTCTTCACTTTCTCGTGCACTGGTTCGCCAGCTGAACAGCCAATCAGAATGATCAGATGGCCAACTGACTGACGAGCTCCGATACCGATTCAACATGTCGAATTGGCCAAAAAAAAAGTTGAACACACTGAAAAAACTTAGTCGGCCGATGAACAAAAACTGCCCAACGGCCGACCGTTGGCTTGGTGTGTTCCGGGCTTTAAAGAAATAACAGCCAAAAACAACCTAATAACCAGCTGCTGTGATGTCTGTTCATCAAGAAAAAAAGAAAAAAAGAGGAAATCAGTATCTATCTGTACTTAGATTAGAATTTAGTATTTGATAACTTTATTCAATTTCTGTATATTTCTGCTGAGGGGCACAGGTAGTCTAGCTAAATATAACACTTATTATAATGGGTTTATGTGAAGATTGTTCACTTAAATTAGAAGTTATTTTTCAAGTCTAATAAATGTTAAAATTGATAGCTCTTAATTATAATGTAATATATAATAACAAATATAAATGAAGGACAGGAGAAAGAAACAGCATCAACTCACTTTTCCCATTTATTAACTCAAGATCGGACAAACACCAAGGGAGAACTGAGGACATTTATATGAACAGGAACAAAAGAGCAAACAACGTAATTCAACTCAGGTGGGGACAATGAATAGTAATTAACAAACGAGAAACGGAACCAGACCAAATAAGGAAAACGGGGACTTCAGATAGGTAGACACGTGACAGTTACTGGCCTTCAGTCATAAAAAAGAAGCCATTAAACAAATATTGAAAATATGTTGTTTGTAAATTAATTTGAAGATTGAATGTGAAATTTTGCAGTATAAAATTATATTGAAAAACTTTAATGTTAGGTGGGATTAATCATGAAAAATGTGTGATTAATTAGTTAATTTTTTCAATCGATTGACAGCACTGATACACACACACACACACACACACACACACACACACACACACACACATATATATATATTTAAAAGTACAACATCTACTTTGAATTAAATATTTCAAACAAATGCAATAAATAACACAAGAAATGATGTGTCCCAGCAGACTCCAATCTTCACTGTAGATCCTGTGTGCATCCACATCAACAACATCTTCCTAATCTTACATTGTTTGTTTGTGTGTGTGTGTGTGTGTGTGTGTGTGTGTGTGTGTGTGTGTGTGTGTGTGTGTGTGTGTGTGTGGGTGCGTTTGTGGGTGCGTTTGTGTGTGTGTTTGTGGGAGGGGATAATTTATGAAGATTTAGATATATTGAAGACCAGTGCTATTTGACACACTTTTTACATAAAATATTTATCAGGGGAGATATCTTCTGAAAGTATTGTTTGTTTATATGTAGTTTATAATTATAATTATATACAGTATATATATATATATATATATATATATATATATATATATATATATATATATATATATATATATATATTAGTGGTGGGCCGTTATCGGCGTTAACGTGCTGCGTTAACGTGAGACTCTTATCGGGCGATAAAAAAAATATCGCCGTTAATCTATTCTCAAAGTTGGGTTGGGAGCTGGATCTATACTACGCAAGCTATGGTGACTATCACCTTGATATTTTAGCGCGGATGTATACCTAGCCGAATTGCACTGTAGGGGGCGAGAACGAGTCTTCGAACCTGTGTGTATGTCTACTGTGAAATTACCACATCAAACGTGACGTGCTAACATGGATGCAGCTATGAAGCCGCCGGGTTTGCTTCAGGGAAAAATTATTTTTAAGAAGCTTCCCAATGGAAATTGGCAAGTCATTTCTGTCTCTACGTTACATGGTCGCGCTCTCTGTATCGCTCGCACAGCGGAGTTCCGCCCTGGTTCGCACACCCACACACACACACACACATACACACATACACACACACAGACGCACGGGTTTGTTCACTACTCATACAGCGGCGATATTAACGTCTGTCGTCTCACTAAATGAGGACATAAATACATGAACAGTATCTCCAGAACTGCTCTGAGAGTCACTTCGTGAGCACTCGAGCATTTCATTTGAGAAAAACTATCCTCACGGCAACCCGTCAAAATAAAAGTTCGGTTTCACTTCAAGACATTGGGCAGAACGTAATAGGCTACTACTACTAAAACTATTAAAACCTTATTGTAGCTGCCGTCAGAGGCAACTCTCATGTATTTCAGTTCATAACATGCGCTTTACAGTTAAAGGTCAATAAATAGTTAAAATGTTCAGAGTAATCATTAGAATAAATAAGTAATATATTTTTCTTGTTAATACATGTCAATTCATTTCATGTTATTCAGCCAAAACTATAGAAAAAGGGGGGAACCTATTTCTCCTTTGTTTTAGTTTGGGAATTATTTAATTGTTGCAATCAGGATATTTTTTCCGGTGCACTACAAGTAATAGCCACACGAGGTGCTGCATTAGTAACATGTCTGTAAGAGTTGCGGCTGTAAGAAGTTATATTGGTGTGTGTTTAAGAAGAAGAAACTGTAACCCTCCAAGTTTATTCCTCTTGAGTTAGAGAGGCCAATGAGGTATGTGTTTTATCGTGTTAATTGCTTTGCCGTATGTGAACATGTGTAAAGTACTGTGTGTTAATGTAAGTGTATTTTCTTATGTGTTGAATGTGCACCGTATTTATTCGTTTGTATGTATTTTTCGTTCGTTATTATGTGTAAACACTACTTTTAGAGGGTTAATTAAGTTTTATGTATTTCCTTTTGTAGTTCTGACGGCATTGTTGGGATGTAAAAAGGGATTCAAGACTGTAATGTACAAGACACACTACAGGCTCGTGTTCGAATAAATGTCTGTTAAAACCAAGAACGACCTGAGCCTTTGATTCAACTCGAGGGGAGTAACACTTATCTTTAAGGAATAATCATACAATGTCTTCAGTGTTATTATCAATATTAAATTCTTGATGACTGCTAGTTGTTTACTAAGTGAACTTATTCTGATCTACTTGGCAGAATTCAAGTGAGCCATTTTAATCTAGATTAATTCCAAGATTACAGTGAGATTAATCTAGATTAAAAAAATAATCTATGCCCACCACTAATATATATATATATATAAAAATATATATATATACACTGAAACCACTTCTCCTGATAAGCCAGTAAAGGACCAGGTCATAATTTCTGTGAAATAATATGGAAAGAATGAAACTGGGGAGAGAGAATGTCTTCAGTTATTAAACATACATAGATATGTTCTCTAATGGCTCTGTCAAAAATAATAAGGCTAGCTATATTTGAGTTCAGTAATATTAAGACTATTTTGAGGCTGTTTTGTGAAACTTCCCTGGCCCACCCCCTCCCTCCACCTGAGAGGACACAGTAAGCACCTTAACTGCTGGTTATTAACATATGAAAGGTCTGACAGCCACCAGTCCTCACAACCAGCAGTGTTTCAGCTGTATATGTCCATGAAACTTCACGGATTCCTGTATATGTCCGTGTACACTGGAGTACATGGGTATTTCTGGAAATTTACTGTTCTGTGTAACATGCTCAGGTAATTTCCACATACATCCGGCAAACCTGAAATTACACGCCAGCTTACCATGGCCAGATTTGACCCTTTTCATGCAGTGTAACCAGCAATATTAACTTCTTTATTGTTGTTCAGTTGTTGTACAAGTAGGATGATTGGTTGGTGTGGTATTTGTCCCGCCCCTCCTCCATTGATTGGACAGCTGGGTAAGAAGTGACAGTGACAAGCGCTGCATTTTACCCAAAGCTAAATAGTTTATCAACTCTCAGCTACAAAAAAAACAAACAAACAAAACAATAAAAAAAAACAAAAAAACTGAGCAAACAAACTTATATTATATAACATTATAATGGCAGTGCATCAAAATTCAGTGTCATCAGTTTGCCAAAATGAACACAGGAAGTTTTACGCCCCATTTGTGGTAGGGAGCAGGTGTACATTTCTTTCGTACCAACTAACATTTTGAAAATAATTTTCATGAATTCGAAAGTTTACACCAGAACGGCTTTTCGAATGATTTACACAAAAATTCGTTCTGCTCGTGTTTCATGAATGAGGCCCAATGCCTTTCAGATAAAATTTGATTGGCTGCTGGCGCCTATGTGTGTGTGTGTGTTTTTTTAATACATGTAGCCCCATTAGAAGATATGTTAGGACGCCCACTAAAACATATGCATACCAATTTTCAACTTAATGGATCATCTAATTCTTGTTGAATTATATTAGCACCCCCAATGGGTGGAATTTGACAGAAGCTGGTGTGTGTCCCCAAATTCTCTTCTTGTTTGTGTAATAGCAGAAAATAGATTAATTTTAAACTGTCTGCTTCAAGCTTTAATCAAGAAGAATGGAATTGCTGAAGAGTTGATTTTATGCTTGTATGGTTGAATCAATATTTAAAAGTAATGAACATAAATCAGTGTTGTATTAGTATAAGAGATCAACAATTATTCAGTGTTGTATTGATGATCAAACTGGAACAATTGTGCTTTGAAAACGGTGCACAAAATGAGGCCATAATGATGTTTTCAAATCACACACGTCAGGGAAAAACACGGATTCACTTGCAGGTTCAACTCAAAATATTTATTAAAGTCTCAAAACACAAAACTCAGCCGGGGCAGAAGGCCGGGAGCCACAATTCAGGCCAGAGAATGGGGACAGGAATCAAGCCTCCAGTCACTCCACAAGGCAGAGAGGATAATGTGTAGGGAGATCAGCGCCCACAGTCCCAGTGTCAGTGCTGACGCAAAGTCAGAGGGGGGAGAGAACAGTGCACAGAGAGAGTGGAGAGTTCCCCGTTGAGCGTACCGCGAGGGAGATAACCACAGAACACAGCTCCGGGAACGCCAGGACAGGAACTAGGAAACAGAGACTTGGAGAAACGAGAGGCAGAGAGGGGACAGACGAGAAATCAAACTTTAAGCACTAAACTGAACCCGGAGCCTAGGAAGACACGACAGGACAAAACACGACTAACTAGAAGGTAGGTCACGAGCAAGGTGTAGCGTGTTCTCACCACAAAGATCAGACACAAGACTACAGACAGGGGAGCTTAAATAGAGGGAGAATAATTGGGTAACTAGTCACAGGTGTGATGGCAGCTAAAGTAGTAATTGAGATAACGATGGGGAGGGGAACCACGAAGACAACGAGCACATGGCAAACTGTCAAAACAAAACCCACATGATCAACAATAAACACGTACAAAAGACACACACAACTTGCTGATCAGACCAAAGTCATGACAGTACCTCCCCCCCCAGGAGCGCCACCTGGCGCACCCAGGAGGGGCTCACCTCATCGCTGGCGGAAGTCCTCGACCAAAGTCTGATCCAGAACGTCCCGGCCCGGTATCCAACTCCTCTCCTCTGGACCGTACCCCTCCCAGTCCACCAGAAACTGGAAACCCCGGCCACGCCGTCTAACGTCCAAGAGCTTTCTCACAGTGTACACTGGAGTACCATCCACTATACGAGGGGGAGGGGGGGTTGGGGAAGAACCAACAGGGTGAACCCGACCAAGCGTGTGAGGAAGCTTGAGTCGCACTGCTACTGGACTCAGAACCTTGGTGATGCGATATGGCCCAATGAACCTGGGTGCCAGCTTACGAGAAGGCACCCGGAGAGGCAGGTCCTTGGTGGAAAGCCATACTTTCTGACCACACACGTACTGAGGAGCAGGAGTCCTGTGGCGATCAGCCGCTGCTTTGGTCTGTCTGGAAGCCCGGGCAAAGACTTCCTTAGCCCTCTTCCAGGTGCGGCGACACCGACGGACGAAGGCTAAGGCAGACGGGACCGCAGCTTCGGGTTCCTGAGCAGGGAAGAGAGGTGGTTAGGACGTGGCCCGGGACTTACTGAAGACCCGGCAAAGATCGTGGTACTCCGCCGGGACTCCGGAGAGATCAGCTGTCTCCACCTGAAACACAGAAGACAAAGAGCCAGGAGACAAGGCAGCACCTAAACAAGCAGCAAGACAGGACTGACTCCAAGATAACAGTTTCCTGACCAATCCACATGAGGGTTGTGCTGCACCAACCACGGGTGCCCCAGAACAACAGGAGCACCCGGGGAATCAAGGAGGTATAGCTCAATTACCTCACGGTGATTGCCAGAAACAACTAAACTTACTGAAGGAGTGGAGTGGGTGATGGAGGAGAGGAGAAGGCCATTGAGGGAACGGACAGAGATGGGAGAGGAATGGCAGGAATGCCCCACTGCGCCGCAACAGAAACATCCAAGAAGTTGCCTTCAGCTCCTGAATCGAGAAGAGCAGAACAGGAGTGAATGGTGTCCTTATATTTAACGGAGACAGGGAGCAGGGTACGAAACTTGGGGGACTCGAGACACGGGGAAGCACCCATCAGAATCCCCCGGCTTACTGATGGGCCCTGGCTTTTAAAGGACACAGGATGGCTCTGTGCCCAGGCTTCCCGCAATACAGGCAGAGACCTCGAGCCAGTCGATCCTGCTTCTCCTTGGCTGTGAGACATAGACGTCCCACCTGCATGGGCTCCGGGTCAGCTACAGAAGGTGGGGAGGTAGAGGCAGAACTGGGCACCCCCTCGTCCAATGTCCAGGTGGGTCGGGCAGACCACCGCTGAAGACGCCCCTCCACACGCAGAGCCAATTCCACGAGGGAGTCGAAATCACGAGGCAGCTCATGAGTAACAATCTCGTCCTGGATCTCATCATCCAGCCCCTCCCGAAACCTAGCACGCAGAGCAGCTTCATTCCAGTCGCAGGCGGCCGCCAGTGTTCTAAACTGGATGGAGTAGTCCGTGACTGAGCGACCCTCCTGACTCAACCGAACCAGCTGGGAGGCTGCCTTGTCACCCTGTGCGGATCGGTCAAACAGCTTAATCATTTCGGCACGGAAATCCTGAAATGTGGCACGAGCGTCCCACACAGCAGTAGCCCAATCGCGGGCCCTCCCCTTCAAGAGGGTGATCACGAATGCCACCTGAGACTCCTCCGTGGCGTAACGGCGAGGCTGGAGTGCAAAGACCAAGGAGCACTGGGACAGGAAAGCTCGGCATGAATTTGGATCTCCATCGTAGGGCGGAGGACTGTTGGCGTGGGGTTCTGGCTCAGCCTGGGGTGGAGAACAGACAAGGGAGGCAGCAGATCGGTTGGCCAGGGCCTCCTGCTGAAGTTCCTGTACCCATACCTTGAGTTCAGCTACCTGGGCTGTCAGTAGGTCAACCTCCCTTGAGGCAGCTGTTAACTGGGTGGAATGCTGGCCAAGGAGAATGCCCTGTTGTGTCACAGCAGTCCTGACTGGGTCTGCTCCTGCTGAATCCATACTGGTCTGATCGTTCTGTCAGGGAAAAACACAGATTCACTTGCAGGTTCAACTCAAAATATTTATTAAAGTCTCAAAACACAAAACTCGGCGCAACGTCAGAGTGGAGAGTTCCCCGTTGAGCATACCGTGAGGGAGATAACCACAGAACACAGCTCCGGGAACGCCAGAACAGGAACTAGGAAACAGAGACTTGGAGAAACGAGAGGCAGAGAGGGGACAGACGAGAAATCAAACTTTAAGCACTAAACTGAACTTGGAGCCTAGAAAGACACGACAGGACAGGACAAAACACGACTAACTAGAAGGTAGGTCACGAGCAAGGTGTAGCGTGTTCACACCACAACGATCAGACACAAGACTACAGACAGGGGAGCTTAAATAGAGGGAGAATAATTGGGAACTAGTCACAGGTGTGATGGCAGCTAAAGTAGTAATTGAGATAACGATGGGGAGGGGAACCACGAAGACAACGAGCACATGGCAAACTGTCAAAACAAAACCCACGTGATCAACAATAAACACGTACAAAAGACACACACAACTTGCTGATCAGACCAAAGTCATGACAACGCATACATACATTAAACCCACAATAAACCATATATACCATATAGCAAATTTCAGCTACTTGATCATTAATGTTGTTGCAGAATGTAAACTATGTTATCGCCCAGTGATATATTTAAAGTTGGATATATAGTACATCAAATTTAATCAATATAAACTTTATATCAGATTTCAGTGGTTTAATTGTTCATATCTTTGCAAAATGCAATCTATATCATTGCCTAGCTGTGATATGCTAAATGTGTCTATACATGTATGTCATTAAGATATTACGATATAAGTTAAGGATAATGTTCATCCAGCCGGTTGTTATCGCAGAATAAAGCCCGACAGGGCTTTGTATAAGACTGAAGGCCTTTATTTTGCAATAACAACCAGCTGGATACACTTTATCCCACTTATTACACTTATTACTAAATAATTAGACATGAAATTTTGATTTGAGTTGAAATATTTGAACGCAAAGCTTCCGTGAAAGCAGTTGCTAGCAAGTGGCAAGTTCAAACTAGATGGACTTTAAAAGATATGGTATGTCATACTACTTATTACACAACATTTCTACACATTCAATTCAATTCAATTCAATTCAATTCAATTCAATTCAAGTTTATTTGTATAGCGCTTTTCACGATTCCAATCGTTGCAAAGCAGCTTTACAGGTAAGTTTCTACATTACATTTAGGAGTAGGTTATTTGTGGTGACTATGACAGAAATGTACAGTAAGAATCATGCAGTTAGTTACAAATTACACATAATTCAAATCAAACAGAGGGTGAACACTATTAACTGCAATGATTATATGTTTGTGATTAAACTTTGAGATTGCAATTAAAAGTTGTGAATAAGCAAAATTTGGTAGTTTTATATGTTGTTCCAGCGTTAGCATCATCTCAGGGAGTTGGTATCATCTCTTCTCAGGTGTTCGGTCATCTCAGATCTTCATAAGGGTTGGATCCAGACTGAAGCTTGTGTAATTCCTAGTTGCCTCGGGATGCAAGTCCCAAAACAGAGAAGCACATAGAGACGAAATTGACGTAGCTGCTGTTCCAAACAAGCAAAGATGATGTGTTCAACCCAAGCAAAAGAATGAAAATGTGCATTTGATGCATTTGATATAGCTGAAGTACAATGTAATGAGATACATTATGTGAATGCTTGGCTAAAAAGATATGTCTTTAATCCAGATTTAAACAGAGAGAGTGTGTCTGAACCCCGAATGTTATCAGGAAGGCTGTTCCAGAGTTTGGGAGCCAAATGTGAAAAAGCTCTACCTCCTTATTTGCCAGACTATTTTTTTATTATTTTAAATTTACTCCAGCAGGAACAAAAAAGAGCCTCATTGGCCCATAAGAAGCATTAGAAGATTCGTTGCAGAGCGTCTGACAAAATTAACGTCTTGTTTTGTAGAACGCACGCTCAGCACCGCCAAGAGTTCATACGATCGTTAAATCGCACGCACACTCAAAAGCATTTTTAATACCCCACGTTTTAAAAGCTTCTTCATGGTGCACGCAAATTAGGCTATATACAATATCTATAGGCTGTTATTAGTATGTAGGCTATAATAGGTTGTGTAGTTGTCTATAGCTCTGTATCATGCTTGGAAAATTTAGTCTCTATTTGCACTTTGGATATTGAGAGAGTAGCCTACTTTGAATATGGCTGCATTATTGTTTCCACTTAATAAGACTAAGAAATAACTGTTGTTTATTTTTTGTTATTTATACTGTTTTTATTTCTATGCTCAATTTGTGAAAAGGCATTCAGTTAGGAGGTCAGTCATTCTAGAAGTTCATAATTCATGTACAGTTCTAAGGTCTGAAGAGACTCATAGGAGAGAAGCCAGTCAGTTGAGTTTGTGGCAAAACCTTTTACAGTGCTTGAGTGTTGTTGTCTTTTACTACATATGATAATTCATACTCAGAAAGTAGAACTGAAATGACATTTGTTACAAGATATTTAGTTAAAACAATTCAAAATGCACATGGAGACTATTTTTCCAGTGATGTATTTGGTTACTGATCATTTTTTAAAATAATATGTAAAAATCTCACCTCGTCTCGTTCTCGTGAACCCAATCTCATGTCTCGTCTCTTGAGTTAAGTGTCAGTGTTAATGATAATCAAACAACAAAAGACGAGGAGAAAATCACTCCCTGCTCTTGAGAGGCTAGCATTTGTAGCTTTTATAAAATTTATATAGTGAACATTGTGCCCTACCATCATATTCACATTAATGCAACCAATAAATAAACTGGAGCACAACATTGTTTACAAGAGGACATTCTTCAATGATTCTTCATGATTCTGCTCTCAAAATGTACCAGATTTATCCATTCAAATGTAAAATGAACAAAATTTTCTTATGGGGGGGCAATTATCACCCACCACAATTTCCAGTAGCCCCTCACTGCAGAACAAAAGATCCAGGGGGCGGAGTTGGATCCACATCCAGGGGGTGGAGATTGGTAGGTTTAGGGGTGGGGATGGGTGGGTTTATGGAATCAGGGGGTGGAGACGGGTAGGTTTAGGTCTATGTAAGGTGGGAGGAGTTGGATCTAGATCCAACTCCACCCCCTGGATCTTGTGTTCTGCAGTGAGGACCATCTCACAGTTTCACTGTGGGGACACCAGGAATGTAGAGACAACATTATAGGATTGGCTGTCTCAATGCATGTATGCCACTTCACCTTACGTGCTTACTTATTTGCGTGTGGACCGTGTATGGCACTAAATAATACATTTCTCCAGTAAAGCATAATAATTAAAGGGATAGTCCACCCAAAAATTAAAATTCTGTCATTAATTACTCACCCTCATGTTGCTCCAAACCCGTAAGACCTACATTCATCTTTGGAACACAAATTAAGATATTTTTGATGCATCCCGTGAGCTCTCTGACCCTCCCATATACAGCACGTGTCCTTACACGATCAAGGTCGAGAAACGTAGCAAGGGCATCGGTAAAATAATCCATGTGACATCAGGGGTTCAACCGTAATTTTACAAAGCTACGATAATACTTCTTGTGCGCAAAAGAAAAAAAAAAAAAAACACTTTATTAGGGCTGCCCCCTATTAGTCGACTAACCGCTAGTCGTTCAGAAAAGGCTTCGTCGACCAAAATTTTATTAGTCGCTTAGTCGCAGAAAATAAATAAATAAATAAAAATCCACATTGGTGAAGTCACACAGATCATTAATGGTTGGTCTATGTGGTAGTAGTACATCGGGCAGGACATCTAAACGCTCGCCTACCATTGACCTCAAATATGGCTTATCATCTGAAATAGCCTATGTACTGTAAGTATTAGCAACTTTACACGTTTTCATTTTTGGGTGAACAAACCCTTTAAGGGGGGGCCTCACACTAAGAGTAGCCTAGGGCCCCTTACCACCTTAATCTGCCCCTACTTGTAAGTAAGTAGTAATATTTTGTAACTGATGCGGAACTTAATAGGTAGCCAGTGCAGAGACTGTAAAATTGGGGTAATATGATCATATTTTCTTGACCTGGTAAGGACTCTACACAGCAAAATTATGAGTGTTAATTCAACTCTAACAGAGTTAAAATCGACTCCAAAAAAGTGTACATATTGTCCCAATCTTTTCAGAGTTACATTAACACTCTTCATAGAGCTACTTGTTTAACTCTATGAATGAGTCATATTTACACGGTATAGAGTTAAAAAACAACTCTGGTCCACACCACAGAGTGTTGATTTTTCATTAACACCAGTGTAAAGAGTTACAATTTAACACCTTTAAGATAGATTTTAACTCTTGATATTTTAACTCCAGTGTATTGAGTTAACATTACAAAACTCTCCTCTGTGTTGAAAGTAAAAAAAAAAAAAAAAGCTGCCAGAAGATTAAAAAAAAAAAAAAGTTAAACCTTTTAAATTATTTTTTTTAAAAGCCCATTTTGTCACAGTTAAGCAGATTTTACTTTAGAAAAAATATATTAATCACAATTACACTGCAGCTCTCAAAGTCGTTGTTTATTAACATGTCAACACTTCACAACATGACAGTTCACTTTTAGAATAAGTGACAAGAAGGCACAATATATCCATTTCGGTCATCAGAATTGTAAGAATACTGCTTATCAAATGGTCGATAATAAAATAGGTCCTGCAGTGCAAACACTGAAAAATGTTTGCACCACCTTGTAAATCATTTAACATGCAAAGCCATGTGCGATTGATGCATTTTAACCAATATTTTTGTAAGGTTTTTAAAATTTTTAATTGATTGTTTAAAAAAATTATGTTTAGCCTCGAATCTTATACACAAGACGTGAATAAGCAGACCAATTTTTAGTTTTAGTTTTCAGCCAGGCAAGATACCCAACTCCCAGCATCACAAAGTGCTCCGGTAAAATAGGAGAAAAAACAAAAAGGATTATTTCACATCCATTTATCAGGTGAAATGTCAGGGACAAGTATCACTTACAATAGACCAATTTCATGTAGACGTCACAGTTACGTCACTGGCAGCTGCGCGCGCATTGTGGTGGCAGAAACGTACGGTAACAAGCGGAGTGAAACGGGAAAAATCCACAGAATAAGAGATAAAATGTACTGTTGTGCGTTTGGATGTCAGAATCGGAATGCAAATCATTTTTATAGAATATTGTCCTCAAAAACGCCATTTGAAGCTAAACACAGACGTTTAAACGGACAGACTAATGAATTAAACCTGCTATGATTACTCTACTTTTAAAGCATAAAGTGTGGGATAAACTCAAAAGAGAGAATGACCAGTTGATTTTTCTTGTCAGAATTTTTAAATATTGAAAATGAAATTAACGCATACCTGCTGCTGGTTAAACGCAATAAAACGAGCAGACTGTACAGACACTGCTCACAAATGGTCAAAAATGCTCGCTTTTGCAGTGCACACTTCTTATCAGAAAAGGTTCAGTATTGTCTTTTGTTGTTATGGGCGCGTCTAAAGATTTCTTATGGATCTCAGTACGTATGAAATAATGTCTGTGTGCATGTGTGTGTAAAACAACAAACTGACGATTTATATGCTTAATCATGTGTAATTGTAAGTTATATACATTGTTATGAGTAATTGTGGCTGGAATAATAATGTAGCTGTAAAAATTGCCTGCTGAAATTGAATATATATTACATCTTCATGATACACGTTAAGTTTGTCTTTACTAAACACGTTAGATGTGAGTCACTCAACCGGAGGGAATCCAAATAATGCGGTCACGAACAGTGAGTGACCTTACATATGCAGGTAAAATCGGAATTTCTTCAGTTATTGTTAAATAAAACAAGCTAACAGGCTTCATAACTAGCGTTAGTGAAGCGGTCAGTGGAATCTTTCTGCCACCACCTAAGCTCCGCCCACAGAAAAACGTCACAATGTTTACTAACAGGAAATTGGTCTATATAAGAATAGTTAACCCAAAACTGAAAATTCTGTCATCAATTATTTATACTCATGTGGTTTCACACCTGTAAGACCTTCTGTCTTCTGAGGAACACAAACAATAGATATTTTGAATAATCAACAGAAGAAACTGTCATACATGGCATCTGTGGAAAGGCATGAGTATAAGTAAACATTTACTGTTCGCTTATGGTTGGACTCCTCCTACCAGAATGAATGCACCTAAATGGGACAGCACATAAAATAAATAATGCAAGCATACCAAAAACTTACATTTGATGCATTTTTTAAGAAACATTTTTAGGAGATCATACTCTTTATTATTATTGTTTAATAATCCAAAAATTAAGCATGACAATCAATAATCTTAAAATATGCAATTGTGGCTTACCCATGTCTCTGGTATGTGTCCTAACAAAGCTCTTCTCATCCCACTTAATGTATTGGTGGCTTCATACTCTTCAAGCACATCATCTCCTTTCGATTTTTCTGTTAAGCCAGCATGAACCATCTGTAACAATATTAAAGGAACAGTTAACATAAAATTGTAATTCCAAACCTATACGATTCACATTTGCTCAACACAAAACATGTTCATGCTTTAAAAAAAAGATAATAAAGTGTCTAAAGTAGTTCATGTGACTCATGTGTCATATTCCAAGACTTGTGAGGGCACAAAATCACTTTGAATGACGAACAATTTAACTCACTCAGTGTTTTCCTTGAGAAGACCAACTTCCCCATCTGCTCCGCATCGCCAGTGAAAGAACATGTCTCTCTGAGAAAGGTTTAGAGCGCACAACACAAATATCGCTATTAATCAATATGTGATGTAATAAAACACAAATTTTAAATGAGGTAACGTTAACACTTACTTCTTATGTTTCCCCTGTAAAAAGCGGCTTCCGCGTCAATGCATAGCCATTCAAATGCATCTGTGAGAAACGTTTAGGCTCGTTTAGGCACGCACATCATCAACATATCGTCATAAAGTAATATTATTTTATAAGAATACAAAATGTAAATGAGGTTAAACACTTACTTTTGGTGTTTTCCTTGATAAAACCAATTTCCCCGTCTTCTCCGCATCAAAGTGAAGGAAAATATCGCTCTGAGAAAAAGTTTAGGAGTACACATCACACAAATATCGCTATAAATCAATATGATGTTGTGAAATACATATAAATGAGATAAAACACTTAACTTTCGGCGTTTCCCTTTTAAAAAGAAACGTCCTCGTCTGGTCCGCCTCGCGAGTGGAAGAAATGTCTTTAAAAAACGTTTAAGCGCACACACCTTATAAATATCGCTATAAAACGATATGATATTACAAAACACATATTGTGAGTAAGATTAAACACTTAAAGGAACACTCCACTTTTTTTGAAAATAGGCTCATTCTCCAACTCCCCCAGAGTTAATAAGTTGAGTTTTACCGTTTTTGAATCCATTCAGTGCCCGGTTGCTGGGGACTACTTTCAGGCGCTGCATAATATCACTGCGCCTGCCGCGGCCATGTTACGGCAGCAAAGTTCCTTGATTATTACGCTGGAATGAGAGTAGTTCCTAATCATATCAGCCTAGAAAATCGCAACTTTTCATTTTCCGCCGATCTCAGTACATGATATAGTACATGATATAACTACAGAAGAGTCAAGTTTTAAATAGGACAAATATCGAAACTCTTTGATCGTTTTTGAACACGATGCTACTGGTCTAATCGGATTCAATGATCTATGCTAAGCTATGCTAAAAGTGCTCTCGCCAGACCCGGAGATCGGCTGAATGGATTCAAAAACGGTAAAACTCAACTTATTAACTCTGGGGGAGTTGGAGAATGAGCCTATTTCCAAAAAAAGTGGAGTGTTCCTTTAATTTCGCTGTTTTCCGTCCTCATTATGCTCCGCATCGCGAGTCTAAGAACATGGCGTCTGTGAAAAATATTCCAGATGGGTCAGGCGCGCACATGAGCAAATGTCCCGGATGTGACTAATAACACTCAACAGAGTGTTATAAGAATTTCTCTGCGTATTAACACCGACCAGAGGGCGCTGTTTACACTAGCTAGTGTTAATCCCCTAAAGTTCAACACCACAACTTTAACACTTTACTCTAAAAGTCCTTAACACTAGGATTTCAACACTGGAGATTTTGCTGTGTAGCAGCTGCATTTTGGACTACCTGTACTGTAGCTTGTTTATTGAAGATGCAGGACAACCACCTAGCAGTGCATTAAAATAGTCCAGTCTAGAGGTCATAAATGCATGAACTAGGTTTTCTGCATCAGAAACAGGTAACATACTCCGTAGCTTGGCATTGGCAATGTTTCTAAGATGAAAAAATTCTGTTTTTGTAACATGAGAAAAATGATTTTCAAAATACATACACATGAATAATGGCGATAACAGATATTGATTTAAGATTTAAGAAACTGTTTTAAATTCTTACCAGTTTGTTAGTTATCTTACAGTCCATTACGTTGTACAAAACAATCATCGCAAAATGACAGCATTATGAAACAAGAGAGAGCGAGTCCGCGATACCAGGATTACATAATTAAATATTGATTTTATTAGCCAACCAAACAAAAAGCTTTCACGAAGAACAAATGTTCCCAGCACTTTTTGCACTTTTTTGTCTTATTAACTCTTTTCTTGTGTGTTCCTCAGCTGTAAAACCAAGACGTACCCCGATGACCTTCCAAACACCAGCATTGTGATCGTGTTTCATAATGAAGCCTGGAGTACACTTTTGAGAACCATACACAGCGCCATAAACCGCTCGCCCAGACACTTGCTGCTCGAGATACTGCTAGTGGATGATGCCAGCGAGAGAGGTCATAATCACATCAGTTTATTAATTAACTGATCATTTTAATTACGTTTGTGTGTTGAGTTATTCCATCAGTATCAATATACTGGCCAATGGCAGAATATCCTCATCGTTTATGGGAATGTAGGCAGTACATTTTCTCCAAAGTTTATTTAGTCCATAAATGTCATTCAGCTTCTTAGAGACCTGAGTGAGGAAACATTAAGATGTGTGTAACATGCAGCTGTCCACCATAATTTCATCTCTGTAGATGACCTCTGCCTTTATTGATTGATTGATTGCAGATTTTCTTAAGAAACCATTAGAGGACCATGTTGCAACTCTGGAGGTTCCGGTGCAAATTTTAAGGATGGAGCAGCGATCAGGTTTGATTCGAGCACGACTAAGAGGGGCAGCCGCCACGCGAGGACAGGTCATCACCTTCCTGGATGCCCACTGTGAGTGCACTGTAGGATGGCTGGAACCACTGCTAGCCCGGATCAAAGAGGACAGGTGAGTGTGCTGTGTACAGACAATATATTTCTGAGCCCCAAACTTTACATTTTAAAGACTTGAGACCAAGCCTGGTTTCCAAGACAAGTTATTTTTGCTTTTCCTTTTCTTGTGCTTTTTGTCATAAGATAAACTAAATATAGAACTCAGCAAAAGATGTTTACAATAAACTTCTAGTCAGACAGCAGAGAATATACTGTAGAGCAGTGATTGTCAGCCTCTTTGAATCCAGTGCACCCTGTTGTCAAAGACAATATTCCAAGACCCTCATATAAGTATTTTATTTATACTAGGAGTAGCAATATATTAAAATAATTATAATTAATTCAGTCCCATGATTTCAGACCCTTTATTTCCATTTATTTTATTTACTTGATTTTTCCAGTCATTTGGGATTATAGGAATTTTTAAAATGTAAATTAAATGATAAATTTACCAAAACTGTGAAATCCTGGTTCTTCAATGAATATGACAGTTGTTGATGGAATGAATTACATTAAAAAACTTTTTTAGCTGTTTTAACTTATTTTGAAGTGTGTTTTGTCTCATTTTTAATAATCTTGTGGCCCTAGCGTGTCCCGGACTCTTGGCTGACTCCTGAAAAAAAAAAAAAAATTAAAAAAAAATTGCATCACTACCAAGATACTTACAAATGCAGTGGTGATGTTGCCTGTGGTTTAATGTAGCAAAAATAGGTAAAGGGTCTGGGTAAATGTTTGGATGTTCAGGTGAAAATCCACATAAATGTGCATACACAATTAAATTCGAACCAGTAATTGACTTAAGCATAAACTTGTTCTAATTGTTCTTTTTCTGCTTATTTACCTTGCTTGGCATGCTAACCTTTCCAGCTTATTTAGATGTCTCTCAAAGTATAATCCTTTTACCTGTCAGTAAGTGTGACGTGTCCTCCATTTGTAAAGCAATCTTTATTACGTTCACACAGATTCAGGTACAGAACACAGATTCAGAATTACATTACTGAGGATATCTTGTTACTCTTACAAGCACACTCACATTCACTCAGCCTCTTGCTCAGGTGCTGTGATACAGAAAACCTATCTGTGAGAGCATGCGGTTTGTGCTGCATGTTTTAAAGGTTTTTATTTCCCCGTCTAGCTGAATCACAAAGCAGTAAGGGATAAGTTGGTCATTTGGGTGTGTATAGCATTATGTGGTCCATGTATTGAGTTTGCATTGATCAGAATTGGTCTAGTGGTGCTGAAACTGGAGGTGTTTGTCCAATTAACATTCTGGAAGCATGAGCTACAATGTGGGCTGTTTCTATTTAGAAATGTGTCTGGGTCTTTTCTGCTACACAAAGGATAATGTCTAGTCAGATGAGCATTATTGCAAAATAAACCCATGCAGGCTGACCTGATTCAAAGTTATTTTGGACTGTTAAAGTGTTTTAACTAGATAAAGCTTCCAGTTTAAACCTGAAATTCATCTGAATCCAGGATCTTAGCGTAGCTTTCTTATGCTATTTTTGTAATTATCATTTGTATAAGCCTATAATTTGATATGTTAAAAAATAGATGCAATTCTTGTCAAAATGCCATATTTTCCACTGCAACACTAGGCTGAAGGTGAAAGGGTTATTTTTGTTTGTTATTCTAGGAGGGCTGTGGTCTGTCCAATCATTGATGTCATCAGTGATGAGACATTCGAGTACATGGCCGGCTCAGATATGACCTATGGGGGATTCAACTGGAAGCTCAACTTCAGATGGTATCCAGTTCCTCAGAGAGAGATGGACCGACGCAAGGGGGACAGAACCCTTCCTGTTAGGTAATAAACGTTAAAGGGGTGGTTTACTGCGATTTCACTTTTTTCAGTTTAAATAGTGTGTAATGTTGCTGTTGGTGCATGAACAGTATCTGCAAAGTTGCTGCGCTGAAAGTTCAATGTAAGTTCAACGTCTTTTAAAAATCAGGAAGTTTAATGCCTACAAAAATGACTCATATGGGACTACAATGAACTACTTCCCGGGTTGCATACGAAATAAACCCATCAACCCCTCCCTCCGGAAAATGCAGAAAAGGGGGCAAGGCCATGTTCTGTAGCTTTGTCGCAGAGGAAGAGTTATAGTGGAGAGTTGTAGCCGTGCCGTCGAAACGGTGTTATTTTCACCCAGCTGTCAGGTCTTCTGTGTTCGGGCTTCCTACGGACGCTGTAGTTTGTCAACAATGGTTAAAATTTATGTTTGATTAGGTTCCTGACAATTACAATCCTAATTTAGCTCTCTGTGCTGCGCATTTTATGGAAGACAGCTTCCAGAATCTGCACGAGTTCAATGCCGGATTCACACAGAAACTATTACTAAAACATGGAGCAGTTCCAACTTTAAAACCAGAGGCAGCAGTTGGGCCACAACCTGGAAGTAAGATTTCATAATTTTAAATGTATTTGCATGTATAATTTCAGACGTAATGTTTTAGTTTTATCAAGGACGTAAACAAATGCCAATGCTGGCTTTAGTAGCCAGTTAGTTAAAAGCTATTTCGTGTGTCTATGACAAACGCATACTAGCATTTTGGACCCGAATTTGTAATTATGTACTAATTTTGTAAATGTATTTTCCATGTATACTTTATGATGTAATGTTTCGATATGATCAAGAACGTAAACACAAGCCAACGCTGTTTGGTTAGTAGCCAGTTAGTTCGATGCTGTTTTGTGTGTATAAGACAAACGTGTACAAACTTCAAAAAATGATATGTAATCACAAGAGCAAACTTCCATTCAGAAACGTTTGTAAGAGCCGTGCTTGCGGAAGTTCTGCTTGACTCTCTTCATTACCGCTTTCTTGGTCTGATTCTGGCTCAAACTGAAGGCAATATTGACACCATTATTTACATTTGACCAGAGCACATGTAACTGTCGCTCGTAAAGGTAATGGGTGTGAAGTTTCCGGACAATGTGCAGTACGCAGTTTAGCCAATCACAACACACCGATCATAACTAACCAATCTGAGCCCATCGCCTGTTTCTGAGGGAGTGGTTTCAGAGAATCAGGAAGTCAACCGGTCGTTCAAATGACAGAGGAGAAAGCGGCTTACAATAAAGGTTTTTTAACAAATGAAACACGAAGACATGTTATATTGCACCCCATAAACACAATCAAGCAAAGAAAAAAAGCAGTAAACCACCCCTTTAAAGCATTTTATTTTCAATTTTGACATGAATGATGTAAGTACATTGTTCGGTTTCACTTTATTTTGATGGTCCCTTTAACACATTCTATTGACTATAAGTAACGTTACACCTACATTTCTACTGACTCTCATTAGATGTTAGTAGTGTATTAGTTGACTGGTAGGATTAGGGTTAGATTAAGTTGACAGGTTCTGGTTACTTATAGTTAGTAGAATATCTGTTGGGAGACCAACACATTAAGGAGTTAGTAGATATGAAGCAGACAGTTTACTAATAGTCTTATGAGAGTTTGTTGACATGTAGTTGCAGCATTACTTAGTGTCAAAAGAATGTTTAAAAGGGACCATCAAAATAAAGTGTTACCCATTATTCTGCTAATTATTCACAAATGGCTGTGAGAATGATCCATGAAATCATCTGTGCTACATTGTTTCTTTCAAACACATCGTTTATTACAATAGTAAAGACACAGAGCCTTCGTTCCAAATAAATCAAAACCTTCACATAATGTCTGATTTTTCTTGATTATTTGAGCAGACAGCATGTTATGTAGGCGCCACAATGGTTTAGTTGTTGTCACTGCAGCACTGCCAGTTACATTATCATTAAGTAAGATGTGAATCTAACATCTGATATCATCAACTCTTTAAACCAGTTCTTTCATTATCTTGAGGATTTTTATAAAGGATTGTTTTAAACTTAACTAATTATACTTTTTTATAAGTCTTCCAAATATGGTGCAAAAGTCAAGAGTTGTCAATGCAAAAGTCTTGAAATTTGGACGTCTAAACATACTGTAATATGATTACGATTTTTTTTTTTTTGATTTAGAGACATTTTTATTACATTTTTATTACAACTCAAAAATGTAACCAAAATAACAACAACCAAACCTTTAGTCATGCATGAGATCAGTAGTCATCTGATGACAGCTCATCATTGGCTTGTTCAATGGAACAAGCAATGACAGTTGTGAAGAAAGTCTGTCATTTTTCTGTACTCTCTAAAATGTGTACATCTAGTATCCACATTAGGAAATAAACAACAAAATGCAAGTATGGAATTAAAAAAAAAAAAATAATATAAAATTTATACAGAAATATATACTATATATATAACACATTGAATCTCTACTTCATATTGGTAGTCATTTGATTGATATTTATTGATCCTTATCGATGTATCATTACACCCCTATAAAGAAGATTATTGATCAGAGGATTCTCTTACACAGACTACAGTGGTTCACGTCACTTAACCTAGCTATTGATGGTGGGTACATACAGTATATATATATATATATATATATATATATATATATATAGCATACAGTACTCCCTATCAGATTAGTTAATTTGAATGTTTTGTCTGAATATTTTCCACAGAACTCCCACAATGGCAGGAGGTCTATTCTCTATTGACAGAACTTATTTTGAAGAGATTGGCACGTATGATTCAGGCATGGACATATGGGGAGGAGAAAATCTTGAGATGTCTTTTAGGGTGAGAGCTCCATTTTTCGGTAGTTTAAAACATTAAAAAATAGCAGGGGTCATAAATGTCTAGGGATGTCCAGATCTGATCACGTGATCGGAAATCGGGTCCGATCACGTGGTTTCAGACTCGATCGGAATTGGACGTTACCTCCCGATCAGGACTCGGATATATATGTATATTCTCATTTTTTTTAACACATCTATAGTTATGCGGTGGCACAGACTTAGACCTCTTGACTCCACCCAGAAACAGCAACGCGTGCTGCATGACATCACTTTGTTGCAGAGACGCTATTGGTTAAATGCCGGCATAGTAGAACACGGAAGCAGCTTGAAGTGGAAAGCCCGAGTATGTCTGCATCTGGAGGTAGAGATGTTAGTTTTCATTAAGAAAAATATACATTTCCTTCTGTGAAACTTACTACTGTGATGACAGTAAGAGTTAGGAGTGCAGTTCCTAAAAGCACATTACTGGCTTTGCAAACACTGCGGCACTTTTATTTTTATATTTGTTTACATGCCTGCTGGGTATTTTAAAGGGGTCATATAATGCCATTTTTGTACAAGCTAATATGATTCTTTAGGGTCTAAATTGAAAGTTTGTAATATACTTTAATTAAAAATTCTCATTAGTATTGTAAGAAAACACTCATTTTACCTGCTCAAAAACAGCTCTGTTTTCAGCACACCGTTTTAGTGCGTGTGTTTTTAAATGCTAGTGAGCTTTGCTCGCCCCGCCCCTCTGTTCTGTGGGGCGTTTTTGACACAACACACGTGGAGTGTTGCCTTGACAACAGTTGAGGGTATATTTTGAAGAATGGCAGTAAATATGTGATCAGATAACATAACTTATTCTGGCATAATATTGAAAAACATCAATTAGAGTATTTATAGTCTTGGATCATATGCATTTGCAGGATGTAAATAGTATTTTGCAGGTATTGTGTTACCATTAATTTTCATGCAGTTATAACTGTTTTTTATTTATTTAAATTTTTTACATGACTTCTTAACAGACACCGTTATAAACCATCTACAAAAGTAAGCTTAGTGTAGTGTTATCATGTTAAGTTTAATACCTGCGTACACAGTTTGTAATAACACAATAACCATAACGTTTTGTTCATTATAAACGTGGGATTATTAATTATATTGAGAACGTCATAAATAGAAAACATGCATGTACCCTGAATGTAAACATTAGCCACATACATCGTGAAGCGTGCTAGCGATTTGCAAAGATTAATATAAAGATTAATATAAAGGTTAATTAAACGTTAACACTCACTTCTTCTGGAGGTTCAGCAGGAACACGAATAGTTGGTACCGATCCTTTTTTCAGGAGCAGCTTCTTAGCAAAACCAGCTTTATACTGACCTTCATTTATAAAGCAGTCTGGTGAAAAATGATTCGCAGTTCGGACTTAGGAACATCAAAATGACTGCTGTGTTCATTATTGCACCCGAGAACAGAACACCACAATCGCTTAGACGCCATTCTGCTCATAGACAGCTCCAGCGTATATCAACAATGACGCGCGGACTATGATTGCCAGCTCGCTCACGAGCAAGGCCGGGTCTGTGTTGAAACACTGCTGTCAATCAACCATCGTGGGAGGGGCGTCCGACCGTGTGGCGTCACACGGTCGAACGGCTTGATTTGAGACAGGGTAAAACAAATAAGGAGATTAAAAAAAAAACACTGGATGGATTTTTATCATTTTATGATGGTTGTGTACAGGCACTGCTAACACACATTTCAGTACAATCAACTTGTAAAAGTGCATGTACCATTATATGACCCCTTTAAGTTGAGGTGCTATTTGTTTTTATATTAGACTTTTTTTTTTATATTTACTGTTGCACTAAAGTTCAAAAGTGAAGAATTTCTGTTATTTGTTACTTGATTGTTCAAGCTACCTCACAGAAATGCTCTGTTTGTTAACAGAGTTGTTGAATGTTAAAGTAAGGTGAATTAAATAAAAAATAAGGAGCATCCTGGATCTGTTTCTTCGCTCTTCTTTATTCTTTTTTTTTTAATGTATTATAGAAGTATCGGATCGGGACTCGGTATTGGTAGATACTCAAAATCAAATGACTCGGACTCGAGGGCAAAAAAACCTGATCGGGACATCCCTATAAATGTCTTACATAATGATGATTTTCTGCAATATTATACTGAATGAATGAATCATTCATTCATTCATACTCATAAATACATGCTGGAATTTTTATATTGTAATTGTAAGTTTTAAAGCTCCTTGATGATTCTAATTGTATTTCTTTTGTCTGTGTGTGAATAGATCTGGCAGTGTGGAGGATCTCTAGAGATAGTCACATGTTCTCATGTAGGCCATGTGTTCCGGAAGGCCACACCATACAGCTTCCCTGGTGGAACTGGTCAGGTGATCAATAAGAACAACAGACGATTGGCTGAAGTCTGGATGGATGAGTTCAAAGATTTCTTCTACATCATCTCACCAGGTAATACTCTTCAGAAAATCAATAAATGACACTTCACTTACTGAGATGGACCATCACATTATCTTTGTAGCTTTAATTTAGGTTGTTTTGACTACTTTCAAGCATATCTTTTTAACTAAATGTAAAATATAGGGTAAAAGTGAAATTGAGATGACACCACACATCTACAAAGCAAATTCTTTAACGCTAGTGAACTAGTGAATTCAGAATATGGCCTGTTAAAGTGGTAACTGTGTTTTCACAGGTCTTCATTAGCGTAAGGTATGGCTGTCTTTACAGAGATGCAGAGGTTTTTCTATAAATAGCACGTTGATTTGCATCTGTGTTCATGGTTGTTTTGAAAGGCAATAATTATCTTATCTTTTGGCCTCCTGGACCCATTGCTACAATCTGTCATTTGTCTTCTATATCCCTGTAAATATCCAGCCTTTCTCAAGCTAAAGGCCTGGGTATACTTCAATTTCCGCGTTCCGTTCCGTCTTGTCCACAGCTGCGTCCAGCATACTCATTCACGATGAGCGCTGATTGCTGAGTCCGACACATGCGCAGTACAATTGTTTCGACTCTTGCGTCTATGCTGCCTTTTTCTTGCGCATGCGCTGGTGTACGCGCACCGTCCGCACGGTCTCCAAAAATTGTGGGTTGGGGGTTGTTTCAGATCACTGGGTGGGGTATTTTTTATGTTTTAAATAGGGCTGTCAAGTGATCTAAAAAAATCTAATCAATTACTTAATGTTCCAATTAATTAATCAAATTAATATCAAATTAATGAGATTAATTAATTAACATGCACATCATGTGCCGATTAAAGATAAAGTTATTATTAAGTGAAGTCAAGTCACCTTTATTTATATAGCGCTTTTAACAATACAGATTGTGTCAACTTTACAATATCAAAATAGCAAAATAGTGTGTCAATAATGTAAAACGACAAGATTAAACACTCAATTTTCAGTTAAAGGCATTTCATTATTGAATTCAGTGATCATCCCGCTCAGTTCAGTTTAAATAATATCTGTGCAATCAAGTCGACGATATCGCTGGAAATGAAGTGTCCCCAACTAAGCAAGCCAGAAGCGACAGCGGCAAGGAACCAAAACTCCATCGGTGACAGAATGGAGAAAAAAAACCTTGAGAGAAACCAGGCTAAGTTGGGGGGTCAGTTCTATTCAGACTGGATCCGGGTGACTGCAATGACCTAGATATGGACTGGATCGGGTGGCTACGGTGACCTCAGAATAAGAAATAATAATAATAATAATTGGGTGTTATGGGAAGTATTCCCAGTTCCGGTTGACCTAATTAATGCAGCCTAACAATCCTTTAACGGATCTGAATATTAGAAGCGTATTAGTGTGTTATGTGTAAGCCAGGTTAAAGAGATGAGATGGGTCTTTAATCTAGATTTAAAGTGCAAGGATGTGTCTTCCTCCTGAACAGTGTTAGGTAGATTGTTCCAGAGTTTGGGTGCTAAAGGATGTGAAAAGGATCTGCCGCCCGCAGTTGATTTTGATATTCTAGGAATTATCAAATGGCCAGAGTTTTGAGAACACAGTGGACATGGATGACTATAAGTACTGAGGAGCTAAACCATTCAGGGCTTTATAAGTAATTAACAAGATTTTAAAATCTATACGATGTTTAATAGGGAGCCAGTGCAGTGTTGACAGAACCGGGCTAATGTGGTTATACTTCCTGGTTCTAGTAATAACTCTAGCTGCTGCATTTTGAACCATCTGGAGTTTGTTTATTAAGCGTGCAGAACAACAACCCAATAAAGCATTACAATAATTTAACCTTGAGGTCATAAACGAATTAATTAACATTTCTGTATTTGACATTGAGAGCATAGGTCTCAATTTAGATTTTTGAGATTGTTGAGATATTTTTAATATGAAAAAATGCAGTTTTACAAACGCTAGAAACGTGGCTGTCAAGGGAAAGATTGCTATCAAATAGCACACCTAGGTTCCTGACTGATGACTAAGAATTTACAGAGCAGCCAAGTGTTAGATTGAGTTCTAGGTTATTACATGTGGGAGTTTTAGGTTTGACAATTAACAGCTCTGTTTTTTTTTTTTTTTCAGAATTTAGCAGTAAGAAATTACTAGTCATACAGTTTTTTTATATTGACTATGCATTCCATTATTTTCTCAATTTGGTGCACGAAGAAATATAGAGTATCATCAGCATAACAATGAAAGCTAACACCGTGTTTCCTGATGATATTTCCCAAGGGTAACATGTGAAGCGTGAAAAGTAATGGCCCTAGTACTGAGCCTTGAGGTACTCCATACTGCACTTGTGATCGATATGATACCGCTTCATTCACTGCTACGAACTGATGGCGGTCAGATAAGTATGATTTGAACCATGCTAATGCACTTCCACTAATGCCAACAAAGTTTTCTAGTCTATTCAAAAGAACGTTGTGATCGATAGTGTCAAACGCAGCGCTAAGATGCAGTAGCACTAGTAGAGAGATACAACCATGATAAGATGATAAGAGCAGGTCATTTGTAACTCTAATGAGAGCAGTCTCAGTACTATGAAATGGTCTAAATCCTGACTGGAAATCTTCACAGATATTTTTTTTTCTGTAAGAAGAAATATAATTGTGAGTATACTACCTTTTCTAGTATCTTTGACAGAAAAGGGAGATTCTAGATCAGTCTAGATTCTACATTTTTTAATGAGAGGCCAATTTGAAGGTTTTGGGGACATATCCTAATGACAATGATGAATTAATAAATAGCCAAAAGAGGGTCTATGACTTCTTGAAGCACCTCTTTTAGTAGTTTAGATGGAACAGGGTCTAACATACATGTTGTTGGTTTAGATGATTTAACAAGTTTATACAATTCTTCCTCTCCTATTGTCACATGTTGACCTAGTTTCCTTAGTTCTCCTCATTAGTTAATTAGCTCCACACCTGTTTCTGTTTCCCCTTGATTACGTTTTGTATTTAAAGCCTGTGTTTCTTTGTCTGCTATTATTTGATCATTGTGTTTTGCTACCCCTTGCTCCTGGATTATCCTTGTTTGGAATTTTATTAAAAATACTCTGTTTTGGTTTACTCTCCTTCTTCGTATGCTTATTTGGTAAAACATCGTAACAGACAGTGATTCAGCTAAAATATTAGTGTCTGGGACACTGTGAGCACAGAGACTGTAGTGTGCACAGCAATATTTTAAATGCTTAGCTTAGATATGTAATATTAATTAAATAGTGCTCATAAATGGTTGTTGAGATGGTATTCTCAAGTGAAATGAGTAGAGGCTTGTATACCCGGAAACAGCAGTCCTTGCGTCATGACTTAACAAGAGGATTCTCCCCAAGCCATCAAACTGACATCATCAGAGTGAGAACGCCATTCCTGAGCGGAAACAAAATTTTCAGTTTTTGATTAAAGATTACAATGGCAGACAGTTTTTTCCCCCAGTGTATTGCACGGTTTAATTGTTCACCACAAGACTAGTAATGTGCATTAAAAAGTAAGTAGGGTAATTTTGATTTCATGACGACTAATCATTTTCAATACCACTGGCAAAACTACAACATACAGTATACTGCCATATAGATATTTTAATATTAAAAAAAAAAAAAATGTCCATCCATTTTTTTCAAGGCAATCATTATTTCAAGCTTATTATTTCAAGCTTTGAAACTGGTTTAATCCAAGTCTTCTAAAAAGACATTCCCTTTATATGATGAACAGATTTCAATATAGACCTTTATTTATACATATAAATATTGATCAATTACCATTACAAAAATTTAAATCTTAAACATTTGCTCATTCTGTGTATTTGTGTCTTTAACATAGGGTAACTTTGTTGTAAAAGCTTACAAACACAAGGAAGCTTGAATTCAAATTTGATTTCAAACTGAATTGAAATTTACAAAAAAAAAAACACAATTACAGTCAGTAATAAAATTATAAAACAAATGACCTCAATTCAGTTGAGGTATTCGAAATATGACAACACTAAATTTTTGATTAAATTAGGCCTATTTATTTATTTAGATAAATGGAACATCAGATGGTTTTGACCTGTAATGTCTGTACAATGTAGTGATGCAGTTAGGCAGACTAGGATATTTATATGCACAAATCAGACAAATATCCCATTCCGAAACATTTCTAGCATAAACTTACATTGTAAAGAAATTAAAGTTCCATCTTTGATTGTTGAAAGACTTTCTGGTGCATTTCACTTACAGACGATAACATTTCCAGCATTTCCATCGGTCATGTGTGGATCTTTTCTGAATGGTTGATAACTTTCGACAAAGTTTAATCTAGGAGCAAAGAGAAATAATTTCTACTTTAAAAGCACGGTGAGATCGCGATTGGACACAGTCTGCGCACAATATCAGAGTGAGAAGACAAGCAGGACTAGTTAATTTGTATAAGCAAATTTGTATAAATTTGTATAAATTATATGTTAATTTGTATAATTTGTATAATCAAACAGTGGTTATGATCTAGGTTATGATCAGTGATGATATCATTTACAAAAAGTGCTTTCTTAGAAAGGGACCTGATATTCAGTAGGCCAAGTTTTATCATTTGTTTCTCTGTATTATATACATTTTTTATTTTTTGAACATCAATTAAATTGTTACTCATAAATTGGTTTGGACGTTTTTTGTATTTTCTAGTTCGGGGAACAGACACAGTCTCTATAGTGTGATATCTAGGCGAAAGAGTCTCTGAAGGTGATATCTAGGAGAAAGAGAAACTGACTGTTACGGTTCAGTGGTTGCGGCGTAGATAAATTTAAATATAAATGAATGATGAGAGAATAAACGGCTTCAACTCACTTTTCCATTTATTTACAACGTAGAACCGACAAACATAAATGGCGAACTCAAGGCTTATAAAGAAACAGGAACAAAAGAGCAAACAACGTAATACAAAACGGGTGTGGACAATGAAAGGTAATTAATTAACAAGAAACGGAACCTAATCAAATAAGGAAAACGGGGACATAGACAGGTAGACACGTTACACTGACTGCCTTCACTGAATCATTGATTCACTCGATTAATTTAAAAACGTGGATTTCATCAATGAAAGACCTCTGTGTGTTAATCAAAGACGCACAACAGTTCTCCTAGGGCTTTATTTTCATTAATTATTGACAATGTGTCTAAAATGTAATAATTCATACCTTTACCTTTTATCTTAATTTTTACGTAAAAACTGTTATGGGATTCAGTAATATTTCAGTCCCTCAAAGTTTCTAAAGTGTTAATTGTTAGAATTAATTGTTAGAAGCTTTTCACAAAACTTTGGGATGCCCATTATAATAAATAAAAATAATTATAGCATTTTAATATATTTTTAGCATAAAATAATGTCTTATATCTATCTTAAACCAAGCATTTTGTCATGTCTCTGAGGCACTGAATTTGTACTCACAAAATGTGCATAGTGTCTGTGATTTTTGGCAACAATGTAAGCGTTTATTTGTGTTCCTTTCTTGTAAAAAATATTTTTCCAAGAAAAATGCTGTTACAACCTCTAGGGGTTCGACGTAACAGAAATAGAAAAACAGTATCCACACCAGAGAGATGCCGAAAAAACGAGTTTTATTTTTCCTATAAGGGAATATCTTCAGGGGCAGACAAAGCCAAAACAATAAACAAAACAAACTTCTTTTTGATAACTAAATAACCTCAAAGAAAAATAAAGAAAACAAACTACAAACCAACTTCCCTACCTCCCTCAACCATAAACAAAGTGAAAAATATACACAAAATAAAACGGTGTCTAGCCCCCTACATCCCTTAATTCAGCAAATGTGTAATAAAGTAGTATTTACAAAGTTCCAGGGCGTACACAAAGCAGAATCAGAATCCAAGTCATAGTCAAAACGGGCAATGTTCAGATAAACAGGAGATATAAAATTTGATCTCAGAATAACTAACACTCAAAAGATTTACTATAGGTCTATTCAGAATATCTCTCTCTGGCACGATAATCCACAGAACAATAAGTAATCAGAATTCTAGTAAAGACACGATGGTACGAAGTTGGCGAGGCTCGAAGGCAGAAGACGAGTGTTTGAGGCGGTCCTTGCCTCTGGGAAAGGTGCATAGTGAGACCAATCACCACCTCCAGCTGGTTAACAGAGGCCACACCCACTTAGAACACAAACATGTCTACACACCTGAGCAGAGAGCTCAAATACAAAAACAATTCAGATACATAGAATATCTCAAAATCATAACAATGCAAAATATTTTATAAAAAAATAGACTTTAAAGTTATGTCCCTCAGTCTGAACTCAACCCCGTCACAATAAAGATTCTACGCCCATAATACTTTAGTATGGAAGCTCGTTTCCGCCACTGAATAAAAAAATAAAAAAGGTTATTGCGACTTTTTGTCTCAGAATTCTGAGATATAAACTCGCAATTCTGAGATATAAACTCGCAATTCTGACTTTTTTTCTCAGAATTCTGAGATATAAACTCGCAATTCTGAGATATAAACTCGCAATTCTGAGATATAAACTCACAATTCTGAGATATAAACTCGCAATTCTGACTTTTTTCTCAGAATTCTGATATAAACTCGCAATTCTGAGATATAAAGTCGCAATTCTGAGATATAAACTCGCAATTCTGATATATAAAGTCGCAATTCTGACTTTTTTTCTCAGAATTCTGAGATATAAACTCGCAATTGCGACTTTTTATCTCGCAATTCTGACTTTTTTTCTCGCAATTGCGAGTTTATATCTCACAACTCTGACTTTCTCGCACAATAGGAAACTCCGTGTAAGGCTTTGCAGTGCTTTGTTCAATTTGCACTATCAAAATAGATGAATGCTGCGTCCGAATATGATTTTTGAACAAACATACAAATGACTAATTATTCTCCATTTCCGTGTTTTGCGCTCGCGGTTGGACAGTACCATTACCGCCGGGCAGGGTGCGGGAGGGGGGACGGCGCGCACAGCTTTCAGACACAATATTCTTCATTTCTTTATATTTCTGAGTTTGAGGCAGCTTCTATCGCGTTATTTTAACAACAGCTGTCAAGTAAAGAGCGTATTATTGTAACATGAGAGTGAATATATGAATGCACGCAGGTGGATTTCCTTCACTCTCGCATAAAACGCGCTTTCATCTCTATGTTCTTGCTCTAGCATTATCTTATCTCCTGTATTTAATGTTGTAAGATATCGACCAAGCAAGGCATCTCCGATGAAAATTGTAAATTGTAAGCAAGAACATAGAGATGAAAGCGCGTTTTATGCGAGAGTGAAGGAAATCCACCTGCGTGCATTCATATATTCACTCTCATGTTACAATAATACGCTCTTTACTTGACAGCTGTTGTTAAAATAACGCGATAGAAGCTGCCTCAAACTCAGAAATATAAAGAAATGAAGAATATTGTGTCTGAAAGCTGTGCGCGCCGTCCCCCCTCCCACACCCTGCCCGGCGGTAATGGTACTGTCCAACCGCGAGCGCAAAACACGGAAATGGAGAATAATTAGTCATTTGTATGTTTGTTCAAAAATCATATTCCGACACAGCATTCATCTAGTTCATTTTGATAGTGCAAATTGAACAAAGCACTGCGAAGCCTTACACGGAGTTTCCTATTGTGCGAGAAAGTCAGAGTTGTGAGATATAAACTCGCAATTGCGAGAAAAAAAGTCAGAATTGCGAGATAAAAAGTCGCAATTGCGAGTTTATATCTCAGAATTCTGAGAAAAAAAGTCAGAATTGCGACTTTATATCTCAGAATTGCGACTTTATATCTCAGAATTGCGAGTTTATATCTCAGAATTCTGAGAAAAAAAGTCAGAATTGCAACTTTATATCTCAGAATTCTGAGAAAAAAAGTCAGAATTGCGACTTTATATCTCAGAATTCTGAGATTAAAAAGTCGCAATAACCTTTTTAATTTTTTTATTCAGTGGCGGAAACGGGCTTGCAATTGCAATTGAGACACTGAGGTCAAATTTCTGAAATTGACATTGGGAATTGTTGACTGTTTTTGTGTTTATTTCACCATTTATTTCAAATACTGTGTCTTTCTGTTAACCATTTGTTTTGTTATTTTGTTTTATTTCATTCTGCCAATTTCTAAAAATACAACATGCAAAACAACAAACAAAGAGAAAAGAAATATACGTACCTTTTCATTAATTAGCTGCATTCCAGTTGTCTGAGTGGTTCATTTTATTTTATTAATTTTTACTATTATCTTTGCTAATAATTGCTTCTGTGAGTCGATCCAGGTCTTCTGTTTCTGGTCTATGGTTTTGAGGTTGTAGGATCTAGCATCGAGCCGTGTGCTACAAAAGCATCCCTTACCCAATGTGACATAGTCTGTCGAGTGGCAGCCGCCCCCGGTTGCGGCCTCCATAACATACGAAAAGCTGCTCCAACTTACGGAAACTCCAGTACTGAAACAATCTGGCACTGAACTGGATCTGCATGGTGTGTCCTACACCAACTTTCGAAAACGCGCCATTTGATGGCAGAAGTTCTTCTAGTGGAGGGAGCCCTAGCGCTTAGAATAGTCTCTATTACATTGGCTGGAAGGCCAGCATCTCTTAGTTAGTCCCCCTCAGGGGCCAGGCATGAAGGTTCCAGAGCTCGGGCCGGGGATGAAATATTGTCCCCTGTGCCTGAGAGAACCCATGATCTCTCCTCGGGGCCATAACTCTCCCAATCCATGAGGTAATCCGACAACCACCACAACGTCGGGAATCCAGGACTGTGTGAACTTTATAGATGGTACCATCCTCCATAATCTGCGGGAGAGGGGGTTCCGTACTTGGGCCAGGCTCTGTGGAGGGAGGAACAGGAGAGTGGTAGGGTTTTAGTAGGAACACATGGAAAGTGGGGTGAATCCTGTACTATGGCGGGAGATTTAATTGGAAAGTGAACAGGTTGATTTGTCTCTGGATGGTGAAGGGGTCAACGTATCTGGGAGCGAGCTTCCTGCAGGGCAGGCACAATCAGATGTCCCTCATGGACAGCCAGACCTTCTGTCCTGATTGGTAAGTGGGAGCATCGGACCTTCGAAGGTCTACTGTCATCTTGTGCCTGCGGATAGCCCGTTGAAGATGGTGGTGTGCTTCATCCCAGACCCTCTCGCTCTCTCGGAACCAGTAATCTACCGCAGGAACGTCAGACGGTTCCCCAGTCCAGGTGAACATGGGTGGCTGGAAACCGATCACGCACTGGAAGGGGGTGAGTCCAGTAGATGACTGACGAAGGGAGTTTTGTGCGTACTCGGCCCAGCCAATGAACTGGTTCCAAGAGTGCTGGTGGCCATGGCAGAAGGTTCGTAGGAAACGCCCTATTTCCTGGATTTTCCTCTCTGTCTGCCCGTTGGTCTGAGGGTGATAGCCAGATGACAGACTTACAGTCACACCTAGGAGTTTGAAGAAGTTCTTCCATACATGGGAGATAAACTGAGGACCCCGGTCAGAAATGATATCCTCAGGAAGGCCAAAATACCTGAAGACTTTCGTTGAACATTAGTTCGGCTGTTTCCATAGCCATGGGTAGATTTTTGAGGGGAATTAACCGGCAGGACTTGGAGAATTGATCCACAATAACCAGAATGCAGGTATTTCCATTGGAGACCGGTAAGTCTGTAACAAAATCTACTCCTAGGTGCGACTATGGCCGGTTGGGAACGGGCAGTGGGAGGAGTTGCCAGCTAGAAGATGGCAAGGACTTTTGGAAATTGCACACTCCTCACAACCCTGGACGAACCTTCTGACCTCCCCTGCCATGTTCGACCACCAGTTGCGGTCTTTCAGCAGCGAGAGGGTAGCGTTGGCCCCAGGGTGTCCAGTGCCCAGTGACGAGTGTACAGAGTGGATAAGAGGAGTGCGTTGGGTTCGTGTGACATACTGTACACCTGGTGGACAGCCCAGCAGAGTGGTCGTGGAGTCATTGGAGGAAGGAGCGGACTCAGGATTCCATTGGATGGGCCAGACAAACACCTTTTCAGGGATGATGGGTTCCTGTAGGTCGTGTCCTGCTTCGGGGCCATGCAAGTGTGACAGGGCATCTGCTTTGGTGTTCTTGGGTCCTGGGCGCTAGGAGATACTGAAATCAAAGCGTGTGAAGAACAATGCCAGACGTGCCTGCTGTGGATTGAGCCTCTTAGCTTCCTTCAGGTACTGTAGGTTCTTATGATCAGTGAGTACCGTAAATGGATGTTGGGCTCCTTCCAACCAATGCCTCCACTCTTCCAGGGCCAGTTTGATGGCTAGAAGTTCTCTATTGCTGATGTCATAGTTACGTTCCGCCGGGCTGAATTTTCGTGAGAAGACGGCACATGGATGGAGTTTCTCCGGATTGCCCTGCTGATGGGATAGGATGGCTCTGACTCCGGTGGTTGAAGCATCCACCTCCACAATGAACGACCTCTGGGGATCAGGATGTACAAGGATAGGAGCTTGGGTGAAGGCTTCTTGGGCTTGTTGCGGAGTAGATTGGTTAGAGGACTGGTAAGGGTACTGTAGTTCTGGATTAAACGATGGTAGAAATTAGAGAATCCCAGGAATCATTGGAGTTCTTTGACGGTAGATGGAATTGGCCAGGTCCTGATAGCTCCCACCTTCCCCTCTTCCATCCGGATGACGTGGTGGCGATGTTCGGACAAGCTCCGAGAGTAGATGAGTATATCGTCGGAGCACCTCGTGCATGAAATCCTGGAATACAGAGGGGGCGTTAACCAGACCATACGGCATAACCAAATATTCATAATGGCCGGTAGGGGTTAAGAAGGCTGTCTTCCACTCGTCCCCCTCACGTATCCGGATGAGGTTGTACGCGCTGTGGAGGTCTATCTTGGTGAAGATGGTGGCACCGCGGAGATGTTCTAAGGCTGCTGGGACAAGTGGAAGGGGATAACAGAATTTGACAGTGATATTGTTCATGGCCTGGTAGTCGATACAAGGCCTCAAGCCTCCATCCTTCTTAGCCATGAAATAGAAACTTGAAGCAGCAGGGGAAGTGGAAGGGCGGATGTAGCCTTGTTTGAGTGCCTCTTCGATGTACTCCTCCATGGCCTTCTGTTCGGGAAATGACAGAGGATAGATTTTCTCTTTGGGCACTGGCTCACCTGGTAGAAGATCTATTGCACAGTCCCAAGGCCCGGTGTGGAGGGAGTTGGGAGGCAAAAGACGTCACAGAAGTGGGTATAACATGTTGGTATTTCAATGGATTGTTTCTCCAAAGGGCTTTCCATAGTGGTGGAATTCACGTCTAAGATTAGCTTGATTGGCGATAGTGGTTAGGTCAAGTGAGGAAAGCAATCCGGAAAACACTGGTGACCCCACCTCAGGACGTCTCCCGTGCTCCAGGATATTTGGGGTTCATGCAGAGCGAACCAAGGCCTCCCGAGGATGATGTCTATAGTGGCTATCTCCAGAACCAGTAATTTGATGTCCTCGTCATATAGGAGACCTACTTGTAGGCGTACGGGACAAGCATTGTGTCTGATATTATGATGGCTCAGCAGTTTTCCGGTTATGGAGTGGACTTGGTAGATCTTGGGGCTGATACTAGTAGGGATCTTGAGCTGGTTCCCTGATATAAAGTTCCCGGCTGACCCTGAGTCGAAGAGGGCATGGACTGGAACAGATAGGTTGGGTGCAATAAGCGTTACCACCATAGAGAGAGGTTTCATATTTTGAGGTATGGGTTGAATTGCACTCACCAAGACCCGAGGAGGACGAATGGGGCATGTTGAGATCACATGCCCGCCGTTCCCACAATACAGGCATAAACCTTGAATCAAACACCTCTGCCGCTCAGCAAATGATAGTCTCATATTGTCAGTTACCATGGGTTCTGGAGGAGGGTTGGACTCTGGGTGACGTTGGGTAGGAGTGCAACGGCTTAACGGAGATGGTTCCTCTAGGCAAGACTGCATGCGATTAGAACAGCGGATAGAGAGTTGAATCAAACTTTCCAATCCACAGGTGTTATCATAACCGGCCAATTGAAGGCGTAATCGGGGTTCTAACCCCTGGCGATAGGTGGAGACCAAAGATGACCTTCTTGAGCCCAAATCGTTTCTGCCCATTGTAGTGCCTTGCCGGATAAAATAGAGATGAGATAGAACATGATCTTTGAGCTTTCTGTGGTGTAGAGATAGGGTTGCATTTCGATGGCAAACGAACATCGCAAAAGGAAGCCGTTGCACTCCTCCGCCACACCAGAGAAGGGGGCTGGTAAGGCCATGGGACTGGCGATCACAGGTATTGAAGAAGTGGTGGCGGTGGATACAAAAATGCTCGGCGGTGTTGGTGGAGGTGCGGGACGGAGAACTCGCCGGAGATTATCCGAAATTCTGTTATAGAAGGTCTGAAATTCTGTTATAGAAGTAGACTGGACACAGAGGATTAGAACAAAACGTGATGTTTATTTGGTTCAGCAAAGGGTAAGGAGTCAATGAAGGTGGGTGAAGTCTGGGAATACTTGAAGTTATGGAGGAAGGATAAGATGACGTGGTTTGTATCTTGCCAGGAACTTGTTGATGCTGAGGAGAAGCACACACCCCAGGTTGCTGCAGGAGGAGGAGAGAGTGGATGATCCACGGAGTGGAGCAGACGATGGGGATCTAGGGAAACTGCGGTGGAGATAACTGGAGGTAAGTAGACAAACAGGTTAGTATAAGGTAAGTAGTAGGCGAAAAGTAGAAAGGTCTTGACGAGATCAGACAATGACTGAATTGGGGTGTGTGCTTAAGTAGTCCTGGGTGATTGGATGCAAATGAGGTGCAGGTGTTCTGAATTAGAACTCGGGTGATTGGGATCGCTGTGATGGATTGGTGGTGGAGTCATTTTAGACATGGGTCTAAAATTACCCGTATTCATTTCCTATATTACTTCATGCTTCTCTGGGCATTTTTGACATCTTTTGAAATCAGTTTATTTCAGCATTTAATATTCCCTGATCTACATGAACTAGAGGTCTGCATTCCCGCGGGAACCACGTACAGCCTGTACGCTCTGCACGCATGAAACAGTGTTTTGTTTTATTTGCCAGTGTCTGTGCGCAGCATGTGCATAACGATGCTCAGAGCAGGCTGTAGCCTACCAGTGAATATATGGCCCGCAGACAGAACAGGCAGGTTGTCGATGAGTGACAGAGCAGAATAAAGATGGAACAAAGTGTGGATGCGCTGTCCTTGAAGAGCGCTCAACTCGGTTTCGTTTATATTTTGCTTAGCCTATAATTTTAAATGACAGATGTCAAATTTATTTTTATTTTTTTTCCGCGACACTTGTCCTAGGCTAGCTACTGTGTTTACAGCAATATGTTAAACGAATTTAGTATTTTGACAAGACGAATAAAATTATAATAGGCCATTTTTGTACAACCTACATTTTTTTTTCTCTGCGACACTTGTTCTTATTGTGTTGTAAAGGTTAAACGAATTGTATCCTGACAAGACGAATAAAAATAAGGAATACAAGTTTTGTACATTTTTACTTTCTCTGACACTTTTTTTTCCTACTGTGTTGGCAGCAAAATGTTAAACGAATTTCGTGCCTTAAGACACAAAATTCGTTTAACATTTTGCTGTCAATAACTTCAAGACTCTTGACAAGACGAATAAAATAACAAATATAATTTTGTGCAGACTACACGTTTATATGTTAGCCTATCTCTCTTTCTTTTAGTAGAGGAAATTTAAATGTGTGATTCTGGAAACGAGATCTAAATTTAGCGGGAACGGTCAGGTCAGGAAGAAAAATTATTCAGAGCGGACAGCGGGTGAACAAAGAGTAAATATATCGGGGGAGCGGGTGGGTGCGGGATATAATCTCGCGGGAGCGGGACTTAAAAAACAGTCCCGCGCAGACCTCTAACATGAACCATGAATATTCAAAATATCTTTTTACAATGACCACAAATTAATATTTAGTTTTTTCCCCCTAAGTTTTGTGTTACTACATCAAGTTTACACACATGGGTCAAAAATGACCCATCTATGCAAGCATGAAAAAACTAGAGAATATAGAAATTTTGTTAAATTAAGTATTTTAGCAGTTATTTAGACCAACACATTTAACACTTTAAATTTGTTTATTTGCCATTTTATCACACATAACTTATGCATGTCACTGATAACCGATAACACTGAAATTGAACTGTCAGTACAATTGTAGTGAATGTGACCAAATAGATGAAAATAAAACTAACAAAATAAAATCACACAGGTACAGAGCTCCATCAAATTGCCATCTCAGTGCTTACATGCCTCACAAATGACAACTACAGGTTTGTGCTCCTTGCAAACCGGCCCTACACTGAACACCAGCTGCTGACTTGTCTGTCTTTGGCAGCTGGGCAGATGCTGGACCACTTTCTTCCTGGGCCTGCCCTCCAAGCACCTCTTCATATGTGGCACGACAAGCTCTTTGATCAGCTCCTTGATGAATAGCCATCATGCATTGGTCACATCAGCCATGTAATCAGGGTGTTGCTCAATGAAGTTGGTGTTGGCCAGGGGTGGCCAACGTCTGTTCTGGAGAGCCACAGTCCTGCAGAGTTTTGCTTCAACCTTGATAAAAACTTACCTGCCTCTAGCGTTCCAGTAACCCTTATACCTTAATTAGTTTGTTCAGGTATGTTTGATTAGGGTTGGAGCCAAAGTCTGCAGGACTGTGGCTCTCCAGGACCAATATTGGCTGCCCCTGGTGTAGACATTGAGGGTGGTAACATCCAGCACATTGTACCACAGAACCATGGGCCACCTCCATGTTCTCCGCTTACATGAGTAGGTGCAAACCATTTTTACTCAATCTATTGGACTGGGTCTGAGTTTCCTCTTCAGAGAACTTATCAGACAAGTCTTCAGTGTCATCACAGAGCCTTCTTCATCTACGAGAGCTTGATTTACACCCACAACTCCAGATTGACCCTGTGGCACATAGTCTAGGTCATCAGCAGATTGACCCTGTGGTACATAGTCTAGGTCAGGGGTCTTCAACTAAAACGGCTCGAGGTCCAGTAATGAACACTCCCCACCAGCTGAGGTCTGAACAATTATATATAAAAAACAATTGATGGTTTTTGCCAGGCCAGGGTATCTGCAGGATATTTTTAAACTTAAATTCAAGACTTTTAAAGACCTTTTTTAAGATTTTAAAAGTAAAAATAAATTAAAATTTAAATGACTGTAAAAAGCATGATTTACAGTTCAGATGCAGGTTTTCACAAAAATAATGAAGCATTATATTAATTAAATAACATAAATATATTTTACTGCCTTAATTGTTTACATTTTATAACACAATTTCTTGTCGATCCACTAGTTCACATTTACAACTCTGCGTGATTGGCCTTTGACAACAGCAGACGTACGGGCTGATTGAAAATGGAAAATCATTCTCTTCCAGCAGGCGGCGCTTTCGGAATGGCAAAGCCCAAGAGACATACTCCACAAAGCAGTGAAGCAGATGACTTTGAAACGTGCAAAGCTCATATTTATTAATTATTCATAGCCTTTTTAAGTTTAATTGCTATTCTTGTCTTTCAGTCCCCACATTTAAGACCTCCTGATATCATAATTAAGACTTTCTTGTAACATTTAAGATTTTTAAGGACCCGTCAACTTTCCTAATTTTTTAAAATGCCATTGTTTTTCACCCACTGAAAGTTTCATCTGTCTGTGCGCAGCGGGCCGCTCTCTGCTCTCATCATTGCTCGCATGACTGCACCCAAATGGCTCTAGAGCTGACCATGATCTGCTAGATATAAATTTGAATTATTAGAAATTAGCGTTTGGTATTTATTTCATTATGTCAAAAGCCTTCATGGATTCGGACCACAGTCCACTACCGTAAAGACTACAAAAGCTGCTTCAGTTGAAATAGAAGCTAGATATGTAGGTCCGGGTCCATATGGGACGGCTTCTGGGTCCGGACCCGGACCGCGGTCCGCCTGTTAGTGATCTATGGTCTTGGTCATCAGCATCAGATATGTCAGACTCTGAATCAGGACTAAGAATTGTCTGATCTTCCTCATCATGCACCATCTCTACAAACATTTCATCTGTTAATCTAGAATGTCTGGGATCAGCCATACTAACACTCTAGATAAAGAAAATCAAAAGAAAAATGTTCAATTGCACAACAAGCAGTTGATCCATATACACTGATTATATATTGTTGCTGTCAGACAGAAACTTTGTATGTCCAAAACCATTACTTTTCAGAAACACTGACAGACATAAAGGGTCACCAATAGCACTGATCCATGACAAAAAATAAAAATGATGAAATATGGAGATACAAGGTTTCTGCCTGACAGCAAAGATATATACTTGTTTATACTGTATTACAAACCCGATTCCAAAAAAGTTGGGACACTGTACAAATCGTGAATAAAAACAGAATGCAATGATGTGGAAGTTTCAAATTTCAATATTTTATTAAGAATACAACATAGATGACATATCAAATGTTTAAACTGAGAAAATGTATAATTTTAAGGGAAACATAAGTTGATTTTAAATTTCATGGCATCAACACATCTCAAAAAAAGTTGGGACAAGGCCATGTTTACCACTGTGTGGCATCCCCTCTTCTTTTTATAACAGTCTGCAAACATCTGGGGACTGAGGAGACAAGTTGCTCAAGTTTAGGAATAGGAATGTTGTCCCATTCTTGTCTAATACAGGCTTTTAGTTGCTCATCTGTCTTAGGTCTTCTTTGTTGCATCTTCCTCTTTATGATGCGGCAAATGTTTTCTATGGGTGAAAGATCTGGACTGCAGGCTGGCCATTTCAGTACCCGGATCCTTCTTCTACGCAGCCATGATGTTGTAATTGATGCAGTATGTGGTCTGGCATTGTCATGTTGGAAAATGCAAGGTCTTCCCTGAAATAGATGACGTCTGGATGGGGCTTATGTTGTTCTAGAACTTGGATATACCTTTCAGCATTGATGGTGCCTTTCCAGATGTGTAACCTGCCCATGCCACATGCACTCATGCAACCCCATACCATCAGAGATGCAGGCTTCTGAACTGAGCGCTGATAACAACTTGGGTTGTCCTTGTCCTGTTTAGTCCGGATGACATGGCATCCCAGTTTTCCAAAAAGAACTTCAAATTTTGATTCGTCTGACCACAGAACAGTTTTCCACTTTGCCACAGTCCATTTTAAATGAGCCGTGGCCCAGAGAAAACACCTGCGCTTCTGGATTTTGTTTAGATATGGCTTCTTTTTTGACCTATAGAGTTTTAGCCGGCAATGGCGAATGGCACGGTGGATTGTGTTCACTGACAATGTTTTCTGGAAGTATTCCTGAGCCCATGTTATGATTTCCATTACAGTAGCATTCTTGTATGTGATGCAGTGCCGTCTAAGGGCCCGAAGATCATGGGCATCCAGTATGGTTTTCCGGCCTTGACCCTTACGCACAGAGATTGTTCCAGATTCTCTGAATCTTTGGATGATATTATGCACTGTAGATGATGATAACTTCAAACTCTTTGCAATTTTTCTCTGAGAAACTCGTTTCTGATATTGCTCCACTATTTTTTACCGCAGCATTGGGGGAATTGGTGATCCTCTTCCCATCTTGACTTCTGAGAGACACTGCCACTCTGAGAGGCTCTTTTTTACCCAATCATGTTGCCAATTGACCTAATAAGTTGCAAATTGGTCCTACAGCTGTTCCTTATATGTACATCTAACTTTTCCGGCCTCTTATTGCTACCTGTCCCAACTTTTTTGGAATGTGTAGCTCTCATGAAATCCAAAATGAGCCAATATTTGGCATGACATTTCAAAATGTCTCACTTTCAACATTTGATATGCTATCTATATTCTATTGTGAATAAAATATAAGTTTATGAGATTTGTAAATTATTGCATTCCTTTTTTATTCACAATTTGTACAGTGTCCCAACTTTTTTGGAATCGGGTTTGTATATTATTTTGACTATTATTTTGTTGACCTAGCTAACATTAGTTAGCTAAAATGGAATATGTCAACAACAAACTAGTTAATAGTATTGGACATTTAAAGATCAAGGTAACCTTAGCCTAACATTCAAATATTATGTCCAGTTATCTTCCACAGTATATCAAATATTTTCTGTGGTAATAAATTATAAAATAAGACTAAATGCATTAAATGCATAGAAGAACCATTTTTGGTTCCACAAAGAACCATCTCTTCCTTACCATTTTAGAATCTGAAGAACCTTCTTTCACCACACAAAGAACCTTTTGTGAAACAGAAAGTTTCTTCAGATGTTAAAGGTTCTTTATGGAACCATTTAGACAAAAAGGTTCTTCTATGGCATTTTTAATAGTGTACAGTGCCACATCCCCCTAAAACACTTTTGCATCCATCTGTCTTGCTTATATTTGCTGATATGGACGTCGTTTTCATGACAGTCCACAAGCGGGTCTGCTAATAGTGCAGATCAGCGGGACAGATATTTCACACTGATGAGAGATTTTCCATCTTTTATTCATGTCTGGCATCATGCTAAGTGTCTGAGTTATGCTCCGCTGCTCACGTATTCATGAACGTTCTGCTTTTTTATCTGCATCTCGCCCCTAGGGATGCCTGGGAAATGTAGTGCTATAGTGGGGTTAGAAAGCCTCAGTATCCTGTACAAGGACAATAATGAGATTAGCCTTTACTGAAACCTCTGTCAGTTTGCTTGAGAGGGAAAGATTCAGGAGGAACTCTGTGGTAATGTGGAGCAGAGGAGGGGGATTGTTCCTGGAAAGGCATCCCAGTGGTGCTGTGTTGTGGTCTGCGGACTGAAGCGTGTGTGTGTATGTGTGTGTGTGTGTGTGTGTGTGTGTGTGTGTGTGTGTGTGATGAATAAATAGTGTGGTCTGGTATGTCTAGAGCCTATGGCAGTGGCTGTTCAAGAGAAAAAGACTGAGGTTATTTCAATTGAAGAGATTTGGGGCACAACAGAAGGAAGTATCAAATCTTACACATTTAAAGGGATAGTCCACCCCACAAAGAAGGTTCAGTCAACATTTACCTGTACTTACTTGAAAGCTATTTCTAATGTTTAAGACTGCCTCTATTCAGCACTTGGAATACACAAGCAGATGTTTAAAACAATATTCACACTAGACATGTATTGTGTAAAATCGTCTAGTAAGATCTGTACCTCACACAATTAAACAAGAATCACTTTTTGTCTGAACCCACGTGCATAAATACATTTTTAAAAAGGAAAGTAGAGACTTTTTCAAGCAGATATAACACAGACCAAAATCAGAGAAGACATATTAAACACTATAGGCAAATTGGTTACACTTTATTTTGATAGTCCACTTTAGACATTTTACTAACTATAAGCAACTTTGCAACTATACATGTCATCTAATTCTCATTAATTTGCAACTACATGTCTACAAACTCTCAGAGTAGACTGTTAGGTTAAGTTTAGGGTTAGTAGAATAAGTTGACATATACAGTACTTGCAATGTCCATCAAACCCATGACCCATCAAAATAAAGTGTTAGGTATTAAGCAGACAGCCTACTAATACTCTAATGACTGCTAGTTGACATGTAGTTGCAAAGTTACTTACTGTTAGTAGAATGTCTAAAGTGGACAATCAAAATTAGTGGGAGAAAAAAAAAGTGTTACCGGCAAATTAGATATAAAACTATGCTCATCTTCCTAAATTATTTTTAGATTCATGACATTTATTTTAGCTGCATTTTTCCAGATAATGTAGCCTTTGTGAATGTAAAAAATTTGGGAGATTTTTTCCCCCATGCATTTTAATTAATTATTTGAAAAAAATTACAGTTATGGTTGATTTATCTGAGTATAGTATGACATCAATTGCATTTAGATGGTTTTCTGTATACATTATCTGGCAACAGTATGCTACATTGTTTTTCTGAGCTTTATGTCGCACCTCAAAAGACAGGCAAATTCTTATATTAATATTAATGAGCAAATCCCAGCACTCATTGTCTTAAATGGCTCAGATATTGAAGAGCACAGTGGGCTGCATGTTTCTGCTGCACACCCCAGTATCCTCTAGGGCTCGGATGGGCAACTTTTTCTCCTGTATACCATGGGGATAGATTACTAATGCCCATCTACACACCTTTTACATGGTCTTACTCAATTTCCTTTTTATTGAAGGAAATCAAAGTATAATTAATGTAATTTGTTTTTAAATATATTATTAACTATAAAACTTGTGCAGTTATGCTAATTCAGGAGGGACACTTTGTTGTCAGTTGACAGCAGTATTACCCCAACAAGCCAATGTAAACATTTTAATTGCATTGTCTGTAAATTTGCAACAAACAAATGTACAGAGGTCCTATTTTTATTAGTGGCTAACAGAACATTCTCAAAACAACGTAAGAGGACAGTTAAAAATGGCTTATTAAAAAATAGTTATCCCAAATGGTACCATATTATAACCGGTTATCTGCAGGATTTTTAATATCTCACAGATTCTTCCTCCACAGCCACTTAGAATGCCTGGGACTCAGGGTCAATTTTGCCAAGAGTGCACTGTCCCCCAGCCTACGGATATCATTCCTGGGAACAGTTCTCGACTCAAATGAGGGCGGTAGTAGTGCCAGAATGTGCACTGGTCATTCAGCAGCCCGCTGTCTCATTCAAAATTGGAACCTCTCGCCCTCTCAAGGTGTTTCAAATGATGCTGGGCCTCATGGCCTCTTGTGAAGCAAGCCCATGTTCCGCTCCACGCCTGGCATCTCGGACGCCTTTGTGTCAAGGTGGGCCAGGCCTGCATAGCAGCTCTGGCCCCTTGTAAAGACTCTCACTGGATGGAATGGGGCATGCCCTTGGGAATCGTCTACAGAAGGAAGGTGGTCTCGACAGACGCTTCCAACACAGGTTGGGGAGTGCTGTGCGATGGCAAACCGGCTTTCGGCCACTGGTCGAAAGAGGAGGGTCGGCTTCACATCAAATGCCTGGAAATGCTGGCAGTATGTTTGGATAGCATGATGATAGTGTCCTATATAAATCACCAGGGCAGTCTCTCCTCGAAGCACCTCTTCATTCTGATCGAGCGACTCTTGGAATGGACCCAGTTCAACTTGCGTTGACTGAGAGCAACGCATGTGCCGGGCAAGCTGAACCAGGGAGCAGACATGCTATCGCAGAGCAATGTCCCCTCAGACGAGTGGATGTTCCACCCACAAACGGTTTACAGAATCTGGGAGATTTTTGGCAGGGCAGAGGTCGACCTCTTCGCCTCAACTTATTTTTTGAAGGACAAGGATGTGTTGGCCCTCTGATACTGACGTTAGCATCGGTAAAGTGTTTAGGAGATCTGCAGGCGCTCTCTGTGAGCCCAACCTGCTCCAAATTTGAGCCCGGCTACTCCAAGGTCGTCCTGAAGCCAAGGCATGGTTACATACCTAAAGTGCTTTCTACTCCGTTCAAAGCACAGGTAATAAGTCTATCAGCGCTTCCTTCATCAGAGCAAGACCAAGAGTTGAATTTACTTTGCCCTGTCTGGGCTTTGAGATTTTATATTGAGCGTTCCGCTCCGTTCAGGCAGACGGAGCAGCTCTTTGTATGCTTCGGTGGCCGCACCAAAGGGTCTCCGGTCACGATGCAGAAACTTTCCAAATGGATAATTAACATTATTGCGCTAGCGTACTCTTCTTGGGGCCTACAATGCCCCATGTGAGTAAGAGCCCACTCAATTAGAGGTGCCGCCTCTTCCTGGGCATGGTCTAGTGGTGTGTCCATTGCAGAGATTTGTGCAGCGACCAGCTGGGCCTCGCTGTCCACATTTACTAGGTTTTATAATCTGGACATCCCAGCCTTACAGGCCCGGGTCCTTTCTGCATAAAGGGCTCACTCTTGTCATATGACAAAACCAGTGTTTCTGGCATTTGCCTTCTTCAGTACGCTCTTGGCCCTCACTGAGTTCCGAGGCTGTACAAAGATTCTCTTTTTCTTGATTACTTAAGGCCGGACCAACCAATTTGGCCCTATTGCCTCCTGCAGGGTTTTCCTGCAAAATACTTGGTCCCTCTGGGCCCATTTCTTTTGCTTATGGCAAGTTCAAGTATTAGTCGTTCCTCTAGCATAGCACGGTGGGATTGTACTGGTTCCCCTTAGCGTCTTAAGCAAGACGCAGTACAAGTGAAGTATCGATAGGGAACGTACTCGGTTACTAATGTAACCTCGGTTCCCTGAGATACGGGAACGAGTACTGTGTTGCTGGCCATGCTATGTAGCTGCATGAAGTTGAAGTCGAAGTAAACTGAGGATCCTATGACGTAATGCCCGCTTATATAGCCAGATGGCCCTGCCCATTCTGGCGGGCTTCATCGCCTTAGGCTCGTGCAGCTCTTTTCGTTCGTTCGTTTTTATTTCACTGCATGAACTAATGGCGTGCAGTTAAACTGAGTTATTTAAAAGGCTTCAGTCATCTGAGAAAAAGTTTTCCCCTTAGCGCAGTACTAGACACAGTACTCATTCCCGTATCTCAGGGAACCTGAGGTTACGTTAGTGGTCAGTTTTTCATTTTGCTAATTATTTTTTTTTTTGCTAATGTTAGTGAATGTTTACATTAGAGTGCACGTTCTACTACGTTGTAATTAATATGGGGAGCGGCCGGAAACCAGCGACCTCTCCTGGTTGGAGATAGTATTACCATCATAACCTGAAAGCAATCTTCACGTGAATTATTTTTCAAATGTTTTAAAATTTATTCATATAATCCAGTGGGCCGTATACATATACATTGCCCATCCCTGCTCTAGAGGGTCCTGGTTTGAGAAACATTTGTTTTACTGCTCAACCATGAGTTTGTTGCTTTATTTTTAATCTTTTGTTTTTGTGAATTTGAGAGGGTTATTGTTTGGGGAAAGTCACTTGAATGTTTTGTGGGTTGTGTGTGTTTGGTGAGTTTGTTTGGAAGTTAATGAGTTGTTTTCTTTTGTGGAGGATTTTGTTTAACCTGCAAACTTTGGAGTTTGCCCAAGGACTTTTTCAAAGGACTCCTGGCCTACCCCACAAGGACATCTATTTGATTTTGTAATTTCATAATTTCATCAATCTACCCTTCAACAGATAAGACTTTATAATATTGGCTGCTCTCCTTTACCAAATAATCTCTTCTCTCGACACCTTTGGTGGACTTTTCCTACTTATAGAACCACACTTTTATTTTGGACATTGACCATATCTATTGTGAACATTTTATTTGACAGGATTTTGTGTGTTTTGTATTTGTGTAGAGACTCAATATATGCTGGCAAAAGATTTCTGATGCTATTTGTATTCTTGTGCATTTTGACCTGACTCTTAACGCTATCCAAAAGATTATTGCAAGACTGATTTCCCCTCATCCTCTTATAACAATACTGGTTTAAATAGCTGGAACGGTTAAAGTATCTGGCAATATAAGATATGTTGTTTTTTCTGCTTGATTAAGCAATTCCAGTAGATAAATTGATCATAAGCTTTGTTGCATCTTAAATTATATGAAAACATATATTTATGTTAATATTAATAAGACAATCCTCACACCCAGTTGGCATATATATATATATATATATATATATATATATATATATATATATATATATATATATATATATACAGTGAGGGAAACAATATTTGATCCCCTGCTGATTTTGTACGTTTGACCACTGACAAATAAATGATCAGTCTATAATTTTAATGGTAGGTTTATTTGAACAGTGAGAGACAGAATAACAACAACAAAAATACAGAAAAAAAACGCATTTTAATAAGTGAAATAGGTATTTGATCCCCTATCAATCAGAAAGATTTCTGGCTTCCAGGTGTCTTTTATACAGGTAAGGAGCTGAGATTAGGAGCACTCTCTTAAAGGGAATGCTCCTAATCTCAGTTTGTTACCTGCATAAAAGACACCTGTCCACAGAAGCAATCAATCAATCAGATTACAAACTCTCTACCATGGCCAAGACCAAAGAGCTGTCCAAGGATGTCAGGGACAAGATTGTAGATCTACACAAGGCTGGAAGGGGCTACAAGACCATCGCCAAGCAGCTTGGTGAGAAGGTGACAACAGTTGGTGCGATTGTTCGCAAATGGAAGAAACACTAAATAAGTCAGTCTCCCTCAGTCTGGGGCTCCATGCAAGATCTCACCTCATGAAGTTTCAATGATCATGAGAATGGTGAGGAATCAGCCCAGAACTACATGAGAGGATCTTGTCAATGATCTCAAGGCAGTTGGGATCATAGTCACCAAGAAAACAATTGGTAACACACTACGCCGTGAAGGACTGAAATTCTGCAGCGCCCACAAGGTCCCCCTGCTCAAGAAAGCACATGTACAGGCCTGTCTGAAGTTTGCCAATGAACATCTGAATGATTCAGAGGAAAACTGGGTGAAAGTGTTGTGGTCAGATGAGACCAAAATTGAGCTCTTTGGCATCAACTCAACTAGCCATGTTTGGAGGAGGAGGAGGAATGCTGCCTATGACCCCAAGAACACCATCCCCACTGTCAAACATGGAGGTGGAAATATTATGCTTTGGGGGTGTTTTTCTGCTAAGGGGACAGGACAACTGCACTGCATCAAAGGGACGCTGGCATTGAAGTCAGCCAGGGCACTGAAAATGGGTCGTGGATGGGTATTCCAGCATGACAATAACCCAAAACACACGGCCAAGGCAACAAAGGAGTGGCTCAAGAAGCATATTAAGGTCCTGGAGTGGCCTAGCCAGTCTCCAGACCTTAATCCCATAGAAAATCTATGGGGGGAGCTGAAGGTTCGAGTTGCCAAACGTCAACCTCAAAACCTTAAAATGCAAATCAATTTATAACTTTTTTGAAATTCATTTTTCTGGATATTTTGTTGTTATTCTGTCTCTCACAGTTCAAATAAACCTACTATTAAAATTATAGACTAATAATTTCTTCGTCAGTGGGCAAACATACAAAATCAGCAGGGGATCATGTAATTTTTTTCCCTCACTGTATAGACGCTTGGCTGGTTTGAAAGTAGCTTTGGCTCTCTGGTTATTTTAAATAAATGTGTTTTAGACCCAAGAATACCCTTTAAAAATAAATACGTAAATACATGCATACATACATAAACCAGCACTGCGTCTGAGGTACCTGCCAAAGTTTTGTACAAGAATACCTATGAAGACTGCTAATTCATACAATGAAAATGGTTATTCATGCAGTCAAGCTATGAAAAGGACAAAACAGCACTGTTAAATCAGTGTTTAAGTAGTCCATATGATTCATGGGCAATATTAAATTATTAAAGGGTTAGCTCACCCAAAAATGGAGGGTCAGAGAGCTCTCAGATTTCATCAAAAATATCTTAATTTGTTTTCCGAAGATGAATGAAGGTCTTACAGGTTTGGAACGACATGAGGGAGAGTAATTAATGACGTTTTTGGGTGAACTAACCCTTTAAGTTTTCTGAACCCATATGATAGCTTTGCGTACAGATATCTTCTTATAAAGAATAAGTGATTATTCACAGAAAAATCTCTATTGTTTTGCTATAAATCTCAAGTCTCATTACAAAATTTGCAGGGTGCACAAGTTTGTTTCATGTGTGTTTCAAACCAAATGTGATGTGCCAGAAATTTTAATGAGATTTGAGAGCTACAACAAAGATTTTCTGTGAATAACAACATGCATTTCAGTTTGTTAAATTTTAACTTAATGAGAAATTCATGTGGACTACATTTATATGTGTATATATATATATATATATATATATACATACACATTAATCCTCTTTGAAGTTTCAAGCAGCAGAAACATTTGTTTCTGGGAAGAAAGAAAGTTTTATGTGTTTAAAACAGTGAGAGTAAGTGAATGATTATGATTTGTTTTGCATAAACTATTCTTTTAAATGTGGACTGAGCTCACAGGGGGGAGAGATAGCACATAACTTAGACCCAGTGATAACATCTGAGAGCAGCTCTGCCTCAAGGCATCTACTGAAGCACACAAGATCATTTATCATCTGCACCACAGACAAAGAGAGACAGAGAGAGAGAGAAGAGGTCAAAAATCACAGCAGCAAATATCAAGGCAGACATAAAGAGAGAAAACACTACACTGAGGAAGAAATGCAGAAAGTCAACACAGCAGAAAGACACAAACACCTGACACTTCAGCTGTCAGCGTATGCTCTGATCGCTGAGGCCTCTGGGACGTCTGCAGCTCTGTGTGTGTGTGTTGTGCAGATGCATTATACCCTCTCTTCAGAGTCACGAACATAGATGAGACCACCCATCTAGATCATCCCAAAATGTGCATGTTTGTTTAATATGAATTGAAGTGAAAAACAGAATAAGAATTTGGTTGCTGATGGATTTGAATGTGATATATATATATATATATATATATATATATATATATATATATATATATATATATATATATACACACACACACATGCACAATTTTACTGTAACACTGGAATAGGCTCTGGTATCCCCATGACCTTCAAGAGGACAAGCTGTTTGGAGAATGAATGGGTGGAATTTTATTCCATCGATTTATATAAATTGAGCATTTACTGAGAAAAGTGATAAAAAGTGATGTTGAAGCTCCCTCTAGTGTCTGTAGTGAAAGATGCGGTGCTTTTGAATTGAGACGGGTGAGATTTTTCCATGACAATATATGCCATTGCTTTTTATATAATTAATATACATTTTACACCTATTCACAATATCTTTATCACTTTTTTAATCATTTTATACTTCATTAATAGCAAATGACACACCGTTTCACACACTTGTGGTAAAATAAAGGCATATATACTGTACTTGTTTGGCCATTTGTCTTGGAATCTCTTCTGCTCTAGTCTGCTCTGTTTTCTATTCTTTTGTGTCAGAGCCGAAATTCGAACTTGGGTCTCTGGCGCAAGAGTCTTAATTTTCATCACTGATGTGGCCAGATGTGGGCTGGATCTGGGCCAAAACTATGTTGCTGTCTGGGAATAGTCAGACACATGCTTAAATTAACTCAGAAGAGTTTATTCAAGTCATATTTCAGCAAAATAGAGCTGTAAAAATGAACCAGCACCAATCAGGAACATGTATGTAATAGACATAGCTATGTTTCTACAAATAACAGCATTAATACAGCATTGAAGTCTAATCATGGATGCAATGTTAAGAGTTTTTGTTTTGTACTGTTTTATTTTGGCCACTAGAGGTCCCTATAGTACTCTCATGCCAAACTTGTGCCTCTTGTAATAAGTGCTATTGTTTTCACATGTGCCTCGTTCTGGGCTGTGTATTTAATCTAATCACTTCCTTTGGATCTTTGCTTGGTTATTGTTGTTCCTAATCTAGTTGCTGCCGAAAGTCTTCTCTAGTTCTAAGAACTATCCTTTAAAAGCCTTTTGGATTGTTTTTTTTTTTTTTTTTTTTTTTGGTGTCTTTTCCCCGAGTTTTTGCTTTGGAGATTACTTTTCTCCTTTTGGATCTCTTTTGGACTGAAGATTTTTTCTGTTTTTTGGCTTTTATTAAGAAAATGATTTTTGCTGTTTTTGTTAAATATGTTTACTTCACTGCAGTCATGCCATCTGCGTTTCGGAGAACGTGCTACACTGAAACCAGTCAATTAATAAATGATGATGATGATGATAATAGGCTGATTTAAAAAAAAACAAACATATTATACAGGTACTTTTTATTTAATGTTATTTTGTTTAATTGTATTCAGTGTATTAAACTTTCAATAAAATTGCAATTGGTTTGTAAAATATTTTATGCATGTTTTGGCCTGAGACACTTGGTGTTGGTATACATATTTTACAAAATTCATAAAAATATAAAATCAAATTGTTTTCTGCAAACTCCACCAGAATCTTGTTCTGCATCTCCCCAAGTACCACTGAGGTGATTTTTATATTGTTTTACTGTATCACTTTTTAATAACTGCATACCAAATTCATGACATGCTATTTACATTGCTATACAAACACATTTAAAGGGGTGGTTTACTGGTTTTTTTTCTAGGCTTGATTGTGTTTATGGGGTGCAGTCTAACATGTGTTCATGCTTAATTTTTTTAAAAACACATTATTTTTCAAATAATTTACCTTCATTCCACACAGCTCTGTCCCTTCTCTGACAAACACCTCGATTACTTCCCGTTTTTATGAAGCCCCTCCCTCAGAAATACGTGATGGGCTCTGATTGGTTAGCTGGCTCAGTGTGTTGTGATTCACTAAACCGCCGAGAGTGCGTCTAAATGTCCTGCCCCTCAGCTCAGTGGCATGCGCACTGGTTGTATTGTAAAGAATGATTTATAACAATATAGAAACGTCTGTATTGCTTATCAATTTGAGCCCGATTGAGACGCAGAGGATATTAGTGAAGAGGATCGCGCAGAACCTGTGCAAGCACGGCTCTTAATGGTATGTTTGTTTGTTTGTTGTCTCATACTTTTAGATACGCTGTTATTATACTACTGCTTATGTTAGCTTTTAATATATGGTTTTATTCTGATTAAAGCTTTAATACAGTACAGCAACCGCACACGCGTCCATGTATAACGTTTCCAGTGATGGGAATAACGGCGTTATAAATAAACGGCGTTACTAACGGCGTTATTTTTTTCAGTAACGAGTAATCAAACGAATTACTGTTTCCCCCGTTACAACGCCGTTACCATTACTGACAATAAAATGTGGCGTTACTATATTATATTATTACAATTTAATTTTTCAGTTTATCTGAATGTAGCTGTATTTGACGTACCGTAAACTCTAGTGTGAAGCGCACGACTCCCCGTCGCTTTCTCTCACATACACGCACGCAAAGAAAGATACAGAGCAAGAGAGTCTTTTATAACATGCAGAATTGACGCGCTACATGTAAACGATACTCTTTGTTGTATTTTCCTGTCAAAATAACGGAGTTCCTTTTGAATTCTTCAGATTTTAAGAACTGCCGGTTTCTCTGGTAGTGGGCGGAGCTAATGCGCAAACGACAATCTCATTGGCTGGCGCTCACCTGTTTTGATTTCAGCAAATCAATTCAAGCGAACTCAGACAACGTGATTAATATTCATAAACCCAGCAGCTCATTAATCCTTAGTGCATTTTATATTGATGACAAATATGTATTCATACTTGGTTATTCTAATTACTAAAGTTCTATCATCATATAATATAAAATTATCATAATATTATATTATAATGCTTGACTGACTGATGCTAAGTGTCAGTAGATAAATAGTGGAGATTAATGTACAATGTTCAATAATAATTTATTCTTTTTAGTGTCCATTTCATTAATTTAACATATTTAATATTGGGGGCATCCAAAGTTATCTGACATTTGAACATTTTTTAAAAAGTAACGCAATAATTACTTTCCCTGGTAATTAGTTACTTTTATAATGATGTAACTCAATTACTTACTCAGTTACTATTTGTGAGAAGTAACTAGTAATTATAACTAATTACTTTTTTAAAGTAACGTACCCAACACTGAACGTTTCTCATTGCTATGTGAAAATGTATAATTAGAAAAGTTTGTTGGAGCTGATCTGATGATCTGAATGAGAGAGAGAGAGAGAGGTGCAAAGCAGGGCGACTCGAGGAACAATATTAAGAACGGCTGTTTTAGAACATTGATTTTGAAACTTGTGAATCCTTTAGAATCGTTAGAAGACAGAATCGCGATTCATATATGAATAGATTTTTATGTGCACCCCTAGTTTTCTCTTCCTCTTCTCTAAAGCAGCACAGCATGGCCTCACCCCCTTCCTTACATGTTCCCGAGGGCGGGGTTTATCTGGGTCAGTGACGTATCAGACCCGGGAATTAGTTTGTTGTAGTCCCTTACCAGCCGTTTTTGTAGGCATTAAACTTCCAGAAATTTACAAGACAATATCTCTGTTTGCATTGAACTTTCAGCGCTGCAACTTTGCAGATGTTGTTTATGCTCAAACAGCAACATTACACACTAACTAACGTTAAAAAAGTGAAATTGCAATAAACCACCCTGTGGAGGCTATCCTATAAGCCTCGGCATGGATGGCATGGTGTTCTCAACTCGTAGCAGAAAAAAACATCCTAAATCCAGGCATTAGCTCTCTTTGGGTGGTGTTCCCGTTTATTATAAAAGTAGAAAATATATTTTTTCCATAAAATGGTACTTCACCCAGTGCTAATAAAGTGCTGTTGTGCTGTCTGATAAAGTGGGTGCTCACGGCTACGGTAAGAACCGTGTGTTCCCCACCATCCACACCTTTCCCCTAACTAATTACCACACCTGTAAATATACCTAACTCCCAGTGACGTGCCACCCCCAGTGCAATACTCCCCCAAGTGGCTAAAATGAGTAATAACTAAATTAACCTATCTAAAAGTTGAATATAAATGATTCCTACACCCCGGCCCCATAATTAGGAATATTTACTTTAATCACTATTACCCAAATTACCTACTTTAAACTGAAGGAGCCATTTGTGCAGAACTAGTCTAAGTGAAATCTTCTTCTCTTGAACCCAGGACCTCTGTAGTCAGGTCATCTAGTCAGGACCTCATCTATGACACTTCGGCTTCCATCAAAAGGCAGATCTTCGTTACAGGCCGATCCAGCTGACCCGTTTTTGTCTTCAGCTGAACTGAACGGACAAAGCCTTTCTTGTCAGGGTACGTCTGCGTAATTTTTCCCATCAGCCAGGACCCTCGTGGGGCGACAGGATCCATTATGACCACAATGTCTCTAATAGAAAAGCTTCTTTTTGGTCTCATCCACTTCTGTCTCTCCTGGAGTAGCGGTAAGTATTCCCTCACCCAGCGCTTCCAAAAGAGATCAGATAAAAACTGCACCTGCCTCCATCTTCTCTTCATGTACAGATCATCTTTACAAAAGAGCCCAGGAGGGAGGTGTGGCTTTGACTTCAAGAGCAGGATGTGATTGGGTGTAAGTGCTTCGAGGTCATTCACATCCTCAGAGGCCTTTGTGATGGGACGACTATTGAGAATGGCTTCGACTTTGCAAAGAATGGTGTGAAGTCCTTCATTATCCAGTGTTTGAAGTCTGAGCATGGAAGAGAGGACCCTTTTCGCAAGACGAATAAGACGCTCCCAAACCCCCCCATAGTGAGACCCGGCTGGAGGGTTAACCCTCTGGGGTCCGAGGTCATTTTGGGGCCCTTGAGATGTTTTGACATGCCCTGATATTTGTGCTTATTTCAGCTACTTAAAACATACTATTGACCAACATGTATTTTTTTTTTATATTCAGCACAAACTGTGCTACAATAATATGTGACCAAGATGGATGTACATGTTTGCATTTTTTAGAAAAAAAATATTATGCGTGGTTAGTACGTTTTGGGGAAAAAAATGTAGCTGAAATAAGGCCTTAAAACCCACACTAAATAGTTGTGAATAAGACTTTTGAGTAATCAGTCTTGTAGGCTAGAATATTTACTTCACAATTATGTGAAAATCATTCTGCTTACTCATTCGCAGAAAACAATATATTGATTTAAAATTTTCAAGACATGTTTTGTGATCGAGGGTCTATATGCGAGGGAGTGGTAATGGCCATGAATATTAAGTGAGTCTCCCCTGAGAGACAAAGGGCCCTCCCCTATGGGCCTCTAATGGCCCATCAGTGTGACTGTGACTGTGAGGCAGGTAAGAGAGAATGTGAGGACATTGAAAAAAAGGGTTTTTTAAATTATTTGTATTTTATTTACAACACAGTATAATGAAAACATACATAATGAAGGTCAAAGACACATTATTGTGCACACTGATCTAACCACAGAGATGTGAACAGACTTAGACAGAATCTGTTGCAGGAATGACTCAAACAAGTGAAACAAGTAAATCATACCTGATATTTACGTGTTTTATTTAAGTTTTTCTACTTCTTTCCATGGATTCAAGAAGAAAAAAACATAATTGGTAGAAAAGGAGCTTGTTGTAACATAGAATATCAGTGTAGTTGAACATCTGATGATGGTACAGCGCTCTCAGAGGAAAACAGTTTGAAGAGACATCAGGATACATCTGGTGGTGGTATCTGATTCAATAAAATACAAACAAAAAAACATTTGTGAGCATGTTAATATCAGGAGCATCTGTGTATATATATATGTGTGTGTTTTGTAGCCACAGACTCACACATGCTTTGTACTATCATAAAACAATCTTATATCTGAGAAACTAATTATTATTGTTTAGTACGTTATTAAAATCTATTTCTGAACAGAGTAGGCTATTAATAATAAACATGTACTAAACATACTTAGACTCGTAGCATTCATCATGTTACAGTGTACACTCATATTACTTTTATTGTTTTATATAGAGCATGAAAACATCATCGTGCCATAAGAAATTTAAATACAGTGAATTGCCCCTCATATTCAAAATGTTTTACACGATTTCAAACATTGTAGTCAGGAATTATAGTTTGGGAAAAACCCGACTATGATTTTGTAGTCATATAGTCTAGTATGTATGATTTTATAGTAGCCTATGATATGATTCTGCAGCCACAGACTTAAGCATGCTTTGTACAATAAAAGGATGTACTTTGTACTATAAAAAATGATATTTTATATCTGAGAAACTAATTATTATTGTTTAGCACACTATTAAAATATATTTGTGAACAGAGTATTAATAATAAACATGGTCTAAACATTCTTAGACGCGTAGCATTCATCACGTTGTCGTTTGGGAACAACCCAACTAACTGTTTAAATCTGTTCAAGTTTATGACACAATAAAACGTTAACTAATGCAAAAAAAAGAAACATTACTTACTCATCAGATTGAGCCCCTCTTCTGGATGAAATCGTGTTCTTCTTTCGAGGGAAATCCTGCTTCTGAGGGTCCTCTGAGGGTCTCTTCTTTGTTTGTTTTGGGCGTTTGCACGTGCTCACGCCCCACGTGGCTAATTACATATGAACTGCGCGAGGGCGTGAACTCATTAGAGATAATGAGTCAGACGGGACAGATTGAACATCGTGTTGGTTTCACATGGATTACTTCATCACAGAATGTTTGTTTTCGATAAGACTTGCTTCATTTCAAAGTCGACACTTCAAGCTTTCTATAGATATATTTCTCATGTCTCTGTGTTGAGTATTCACTGAGTTACAGTTCATTTTAGTGACGTGTTTCTAAAATCAGTTCGCGGAGACGGAGAAGACAAAGAGCGCACACTGCTTGTTTTATTATTTTTCCAAAAGCATAAAGTTGTGTTGTTATTGTGAGTGTACACAAAAAAAAGTAGACACTTAACAGTTTCGATTGATGTATAACATATTTGTGTGACTAAAATCAACAGAGAATTTTTATTGTCTTTTGCACTGATCTTAAAAAAAACGATCTGGTATCGCCGGCGATACCGTCGACCCCAGAGAGTTAAAGGACCATGAATCTTCTGGTGGTCTAACTCAGCAATGGCTTCCCTTAACTCCTGCTCAGCTCCTATGAAGTTAGTACCATTGTCTGATGTCAGATGTGTCACCTGACCTCTGCGACACATAAAACGGCGAATGGCATTTATGCATGAGTCAGTGTCTAAAACATAAGCAACTTCAAGATGAACTGCCCTACTCGCCATGCAGGTAAAGAGAACGCCGTAGCGCTTCACTCTGCCCCGGCCTTTCTTCACCTCCACTGGCCCAAAGTAGTCGACGCCCACATTTGTGAATGCAGGTAAATCTGGCACAATTCTTTCTACTGGTAAGTCAGCCATTTTCTGTACCCCCGTCTTTCCTTGGAGACGGCGACAAACTACACACTCAGAGATGACCTTCCTGCAGGCAGAATTGGCATGAGTAATCCAGTATTGCTTCCTGAGAGAAGAGAGCATATGATTTCTACCTGCATGACCCAACTGTTGATGGATATGCTTCAAGAGGAGTTTGGACACAAGTTGCTCTTTAGAAAGAAGAACAGGATGTTTTTCAACTTCAGGCATGGCAGCCCTACTGAGCCTTCCTCCAACCCGCAGCAATCCATCCTCCAACACTGGGTCCAGCTTGTAGAGGTCGCTGTTTCGTTTGACAGATCCTCCTTTTTTCAAAACAGCAATCTCATCAGAAAACCTCTCTTGCTGGAAAAAACAAATGATGGCACCTTCTGCCCTCTCAAGGTCACCTGTTGCCAGTGACTGTCCACGGAGTGCCAATTTTTCTCTTTGCATCTCAGCATAAAGATAGTCATTTCTTCGGCCTCCTTTATCATGACCAATACTTTCGGAGGCTTCGAGAACCTTTCTCCTTTGGGACAATGTTAGAAGCACGTCTCTGAGTCTAAGCATCCATGCCACAGACGTTCTCAACTTCTTAAAATCTGAAAAGTAACTTAAAAACACCTTTGTTGCATTCAGTGAACTATGGGAGACAAAGGCATTCACCAGTGGGTCTTTCTTCACCTCAGGGTCATCCACAGGGATTACAGGTTGTTCCATGATGGTCTTAGGCCATTCCACTTCCCCCCTCAAGAGAAATTCTGGTCCCTTCAGCCACCGTTCGCATGCAAGGAATTCTTCAGCACTTAGACCCCTGGATGCCTCATCTGCTGGATTCAGTCTTGTGCCAATATGTCTCTACTGTACAACATCTTTCATTTCTGATTACGGCCACCCTATTGGCCACAAACATATGAAACCTCCTGGTCTCGTTTCCAATATACTTTAAAACAGTTGTGCTATCTGTCCAAAATACTGATGGGTGCAAATCAAGCTGCAACTCTCTCTTCAGCATCTTGTCCACCCTAACAGCCAGGACAGCAGCAATCAGCTCAAGACGAGGAATTGTTGTTTGCTTTAAAGGAGCGACCCTGGCCTTGCCCAAGATAAAAGCAATACTGACATGGTTTCTCTCATTCTCCATCCTGAGATATGATGCAGTTCCATAGCCATACTCACTGGCATCAGAAAAGTGATGCAACTGCAGGCGAGTAGGTGTTCCAAAGTCCTTTGGCTTAATACACCGGTCCACTGTGAACTCAGTGATTTGAAGGAGATTAGCCAGTCATTTGGACCACTGCTCGGAGAAGACACAAGGTATGCTGGCATTCCCAGCCAATGTTCAGCCTACACATCTCCTGCAGCATCCTTTTAACAGGCAAAGTAAATGGTGCAAGAAAACCCAAAGGGTCATAGATAGACGACACCACAGACAATATGCCACGTCTTGTATGTGGGCGCTCTTGTATGGCTATCCTAAAGGTCAAAACGTCTGCATCTATGCACCAATGAAGACCAAGAGCTGTTTCGACGGGACTTGCCTTTTGATCCCAGATTAAGCCCCCTGGTGATCTTGGAGCGCTGTGACTCAGGAATACTGGCCAAGACTTCACTGCTGTTACTTGTCCACTTCAACAGGCGGAATCCTCCCTTCGCACAGACCTCAGTCAATTCATGCACCATTTTTATGGCTTTGGCCTCTGATGACAAAGACTTAAGACAATCATCCATGTAAAAATTTTGGAGTATTGTGTTCAGAACACTAGGTTCAAAGTTGTCTTTATAGTCTCGCACAATTCTCTGCAGTGCATAATTCGCACAACTAGGCGAAGACACAGCCCCAAAGAGGTGAACCCTCATCCTGTATTGCATGGGAGCTTGTCTTGTATCGCCATCAGGATACCACAAAAAGCGTAAAAGGTCTGTGTGCTCCGGAGACACCCTCACCTGATGGAACATGGCTTGGATGTCTGCCATCAACGCTACACGTTCCTGTCTAAACCTGGTAAGTACGCCAAGTAAAGTGCTTGTGAGGTAAGGCCCCTGCAACAGGCTTCCTTTAAACACAGCAGCACAGTCAAAAACAACTCTAAGGGTTTTCTTTTTCGGATGGTATACCCCGTGATGGGGAATATACCACACCTTACCGTCAGCTCGCTTCAATTGCTGATGTGGTACAAGCTCAGCATAACCCTTTTCAATGACTTCAGAGAGGAAAGCTGTGTACTCTTGATGATAATCTTTGTTCTTCTTGAACTTCCTGTGGAGACTTAAGAGACTCTGCTCTGCGATGCTGTAGTTATTTGGCAAGACAACATTTTCAAACTTAAAAGGCAAGTCAATGCAGTAGTGTCCTTCATCAAGCCGAACTGAAGACTCCATTATTTGCATGCACCTTTGATCCTCTCTAGAAAGACACACATCATCTGATTTTTCATTAAAATCCTGATTGTATCGGGCAACCAATAAGTCTTGTAACTTGGCGACTGAGATCCTATTGGCGGTGACAGCAGGATGGCCCATCTTGCCTTTGCCCGGCTCGCGACCTCTCAGCGGACCATTCACAACCCACCCCAGTAGAGTCCTGACAGCATATGGTTCTTTACCTTGGCTATTTATTATTTCCCATGGTTCCATGAGCTTCGGCACATTAATGCCTATCAGCAATTCCACCTCTGCCTCAAAACTGGGAACTCTAATGCCTTCAAAGTATTTCCATCCCTCTAGGTCCCGTTGAGTGAGAATGTTATTTCTGCTCACAGGCATAGTCCTCTGAGTATAGACTTCAGGTAAGTCCAAGAAGTTTTCTTCATTCAAGCTAGAAACCTCGAGACCACTAAGCAAGAATGTGTCTACAGACCTCTCTTGGCCAAGAGTATGAAGAAGAATGCTAGTCTTGACTCCTGAAAGATTCAGTTTTCTCATGAGATGTTGAGTACAGAAAGAAGCTGAACTCCCAGGGTCTAGAAAGGCATAGGTGTTCACAATCATGCTGCCAGACTTGGCCTTCACCTGTACAGGCACAATAGAGAGAACGCATTCATCACTTCCGGCCCCAGTATGGCCACATGTCTCAGATGACGCAAGTGCATTATTGACGGACACTTCCTGTGTTTTAGATTCGATGTGTAGGACAGTTGGATGTTTGCGTTCACATATATCGCATGTCAAAGGCTTGTCACATTCCCTGCTCATATGGCCTCTCCTCAGACAGCTGAAACACACTCTACCCAGTTTCAGAGCATCCAATTTCTCCCTATGTGTCACCTCATCAAGCTGTGAACATGTCTCCACTGAATGCTGGCTCTTACACACACAGCATGACTCTTCATCATTCTTCTGTGAAGCTGGCCCTCTGCGCTGTTGGTGCCAAGCTGCTGATGTAGTTAGTTCAGAGGCAGTTTTAATGGCAGCAACAGTAGCTTGGCCTCTTCCAATGCATCTGATCTTAGATTTAGAGGAGGTGTCTAATGGCGTACCCTGTAGGTCACCAAAGAGAAGATCAGACAGAAGCTTTACCTGATGCTCAAGGAAGGCCACAAAGTCTGGGAACATAGCTCTATAACCACGGCGCTCCTGTAGCTCCCAGGCGACAGACCTCCATTTTTCCCTCAGTTTATATGACAACTTTATGACAAGATTAGATGGCACGTTCATCTCCTCCATATACTGCAAATCTTCCATGACATTGCAACAGTCCCTTAAAAAGATTGAAAAAGACTGCAGAGCATTAATATCATCAACCCTCATCATTCGCCACGTCATAACCTTCTCCATATAAGCTGCAGCAATTTTCATTTAATTTCCAAAGTGTTCTTCCAATAGATTCTTTGCTCTCTCATAGCCCTGCCCAGAAGCCATATTATAGCAACTCTGAACCAGTTCTCTTGGCTGCCCTCTGGTATATTGCTCGAGGTAATAAAGACATTCTTGTTTATCTGTAGTTTTCTTTTCAATAGCTTGCTCGAAAGCTCTAATAAAGGCAGCATATTTAAGTGGATCACCATCAAACTCTGGGATAGCTCGTGGAGGAAGAGAGGCTAAGGCTTGGTTCTGAACCAGCTGAGCGGTGATGTTAGTTTGCTGTTGCATAAGGTCATACAGAGTAGGGTATTGAACATTGTCAAGAGAGGAATGATGATGTGACTGTGATTGCATACGTGTACTCCCTTGTGAGGTCAATGGCTGAAATCCTACTGCTAAAGCGTTGGTGAGTCTGGATCCATTTCCCTGCACTTCAGACTCATGCATGTGGGTAGGCTGACTCCCTTGTGAGATCGATGGCTGAAGTCCTGCTGGTGCAGCGTTAGTGGGTCTGGTTCCAAAGACGGTCCCCTGCACTTCGGACCTATGAGAAGGTGGTGCATGAGACACTGAAGACAAAGACTTACTAGACCTTACTGAAGACTGAGCTTGTGGAATGTGTGGCCTTCCTTTAGGCCGTACAGCCAATGGCTGAGAATGGTCCTGTTGGAAAGAGACAGTTTTAGAAAGTTGCAAGACAGGAGCCGTGTTCAAATAACTTGACGTTTGTGATTTCAAATGAGCATGAAGATAGGCATTCATGGCATCTTCTCCGTTATCCTCTTCATACTCATCCACATCTTCACCACCACACACATTTTCAAACACAGACAATCTAGCTGTAGCAGCAGCCAACTTGGCCTCAACCTCTAGCTGTTCCTTTTTTCCTTTTCAGCTTTGCCTTTTCCATTTGAAGGGCTTCTTCTTCAGCGTCAATGTCATGCATTTTTCTCAAAGCAGCTGCAGACTGTAAAAGTGCAGCCCTTTCAGTCTTTGCCTTTAAACGTACATAAATAATGCTGGAAGCCTTTGAATGGACAGAAGAGTTATCTTTATGTTTTGACCCTTTACTTGAAACATTCAATATACTATCTTCAGGCCTTATGTCAGAATTTGTTATAGACAGCACATCAAGATTCTCATCGTCCTTTTTTGCAACAGCATCGGCCAACCATTTCTTCACATCATTCTCAAACATATTAATTTCCTCTATTTTCTGTGTGAGCCAATGTTGTTGCGTATCGTGTTCAGGGTCTGGCATAGGCATTTCCAGCAAAGTAGTTTGAGTTTCTAAAGCCTCATTGCACAACGTAGTGTATTTGCTTAAACATTTCTTCACATCAAACACAGTTTGAGATGTCCTTTTTCCAGAAAGAACCTCTTTAATCCTTTGCTTAATTTTATTAGCTTGTATACACTGGGATTTTTTTGCAGATTTTCAAACAGCATTGTAAATCCCTTAGCTGTTCATTTTCTTGTGCGTTTCCCCATATCAACAACAACAGAACTAGACTTATCAGGAATATCATTTTTGTCTGTAGCCACAGAAACGGTCTTGGCCTTATCAAGCAAGTTTTCTTCCTCTGTAATCATCTTTGTGCGTTAAGCGTGTCAAATTCAAAGCACTCAATAAAACAGCACAATTAACTTTACTTATGCGGAGGCAGCCAACAGCACGCACAACACAGCACTTAAAGTAATCCAAACATTTCAATTTCGAGAGTCCACCTTTTTTCCAATTCCATCAGCAGAAATATATGAAAGTGTACCCACCAGCTTTCTGTAGTTGCGGTCTGCACTGGATAACAACGTGAGGACTTACAGGTGTTTCAATCAAGACTTCCAGGCTCCGCGACAGATAAGCAATCCAATAGGACAGGCAATCCTTTAAGTATCCAAATGATCAAGACACTCCTGTCCAATTCAGAAGCGTATCCAAACGAAAAAAGGAATAGGTTCTTACATTGTGGAGGCTATCCTATAAGCCTCGGCATGGATGGCATGGTGTTCTCAACTCGTAGCAGAAAAAAATCCTAAATCCAGGCATTAGCTCTCTTTGGGTGGTGTTCCCGTTTATTATAAAAGTAGAAAATATATTTTTTCCATAAAATGGTACTTCACCCAGTGCTAATAAAGTGCAGTTGTGCTGTCTGATAAAGTGGGTGCTCACGGCTACGGTAAGAACCATGTGTTCCCCACCATCCACACCTTTCCCTAACTAATTACCACACCTGTAAATATACCTAACTCCCAGTGACGTGCCACCCCCAGTGCAATACTCCCCCAAGTGGCTAAAATGAGTAATAACTAAATTAACCTATCTAAAAGTTGAATATAAATTGCTCCTACACACCCCTTTAAAAAAATTCATAAACAGATAAAATCAAATAGTTTTCTGCAAACTCCACCAGAATCTTGTTCTACATCTACATCAATGTAAATAGCATTTGTCATGAATTTGGTATGCAGTTATTAAAAAATGATACAGTAACATGAAAATCACCTCAGTGGTACTTGGGGAGATGTAGAACAAGATTCTGATGGAGATTATAGAAAACAATTTGATTTTATATTTTTATGAATTTTTAAAATATGTCTATATAGCAATACAAATAGCATTTGTCATGATTTTGGTATGCAATTATTAAAAAATGATACAGTAAGGTAGCATGAAAATCACCTCAGTAGTACTTGGGAGATGAAGAGCAAGAATCTAGTGGAGTTATGAATTTTTTAAATATGTCTATATAGAAATACCATTAAACAAGAAGTGCCTATAAAGTGTTTTTTAATTAGCCTATTATTATCTATTAATTGACTCTAGTTTCAGTTTGATACATGATCCAACCCACTCTTTAAAAAAAAAAAAAAAAAGATTTGCAACAGTTTCGAAGCTTCATGGCTATCACTACCATGCAACGCCATGTAGACAAGCAACAAAATTTTCTACATAGATGGCGTGACCGCACTTCTCTGAAATGCAGATGGCGTGACTGCAGTGTTTACTTCGGGTTGAATATGGATCAAGGTCTTCCAGTTGCTTCTGTGAATTCCTTATCTCTGTATTTGTCCTCTTCTATTTTTTCATTTCACTGATTTGAAAGGCCATTATATGATGAATGTTATGTATGCTGATTGTGTGTGTGTTTCTCCAGGTGTGGTTCGGGTGGATTATGGCGATGTTTCTTTGCGGAAGGCTTTGAGAGAATCACTGAAGTGTAAACCCTTCTCATGGTACCTGGAGAACATCTACCCCGACTCTCAGATTCCACGCAGATACTACTCACTTGGGGAGGTAAGAGTTTCACTGTTTTCTTGTTTGACGTGGCCATTAAAATAAGAGTTGTTAATAAATTGCTTCAGTTTATCATTTTGCTCACTAAATGTGCAGCTTTATGTGTGTGGTTATGCCAAGACCTCTGCAATACAAAAGTTTCACTTCCTGTCCAGCCAGTGTTGTTCTTGTTGTGTTGAGCAGTTCTACTGTCTGCAATAAATATATTTAAAACTTTTCACCAGTTATATTTTCTCGTAAAAACCAAGGACGTTCAACTATATAAAAAAAAGATGACTTGCACACAGTGCTTGACTAAAAAGAACACTGCATTTTATGAAATCCTCAGATTTTGTCCTTTTGTGTTATTAGATCAGAAATGTTGAGACAAATCAGTGTGTGGATAACATGGGCCGTAAAGAGAATGAAAAGGTTGGCTTCTTCAACTGCCATGGAATGGGTGGCAACCAGGTAAGAAAGTTGTAAAATTAAAGGGCAACTGTACAAATAAACTTAAATGTAACATAAAACTAATTAAAAATCTACTAAGCAGAATAGTTTGACTAAATATATACAATAAGTAATTCCCATCTGATTAATCTGTTTGCAGGTGTTTTCATATACGGCTGACAAAGAGATTCGAACCGATGACCTGTGTCTGGATGCATCGCGGCTTAATGGACCTGTTGTTATGCTGAAGTGCCACCACATGAAAGGAAACCAGATGTTTGAGTACGATGCAGAGGTACATATCACACAGAAAATATCACATACCAACAACATCACTCTTGTACACCAACAAGTCAATGCAATAAAAACATCAAATTACACATAGGTTCCCTTACAAAAAAAAAAAAAAAGTAGAAATAAGACTTTGTTTTAGTTCACTGTTTATGTAATGAAATATACAGAATAAAGTATAGTTACACTATATATTTTATAGTTATACTCAGGGCCTTTAGAATTATACTCAGGGCCCCTTGGTGCCACCAGTATGACTGGTTATTGTCAAAGCTTGATTATTCACACACTATAAATCTAACACACCCATTATCAGTGTTTGTTGTAGCTGTGTTGCTTACATCATACCATTGTTTGCCTGGCATGTTTTTACCCTTCTGTGATTTTTAATTGTAACAGTTGAAAACTTACAAAAGTGGTCAGGTGTTAATTTGCACTTTAACATTTAAAGTGTTAAAGTATTAAATGGCATACTTAAAGTGGTGTGCTGAAAATTAGCTAAATAAACCAGCAGACAATGCATTTACAGAACAGAATGTTATTTTAACAAATATTAATCAAAGTTGTACTTTTATTACAATCCATACTTTTTTATAATAAATATTAAACACAGCAGAGAGCATCTGTACATATAAAACAACTCTTAATCTATATCTAGCTAATTGAGGCATAATGATATAGGAATATAATAGCAAAGACCCAAAATGTAGGCTAAAGTATGTTAAACTGTTATCAGTTTATGAAACAGAAGCTTAAAAATTATATATATATATATAAAAAAAAAGTTTTTTTTTTTTTTTTATTCAGGAAAGTTATTTTTACGCAGAAGACAAAAACTTTAATGTAAAACTAAGACTGATTTTAACCCTTTGACTCACTGCGCTTTGGCTGAGCCAGAGAAAAATTCGCTCAGAAAAAAAGAGACTCGCTCAGTGCTTTTCATATTTCATAACTGTTCAGTGTTTTCAACTGAATAAGACCTTTAAATACAGACATTTAAATACACTTCAGTTAAGTAAAAAATGCATTTAGTTTGTTAAATAGGCTACACGCTGATTTCTATAGAAGGCAGCAATAATATTCCTTTCAATTAATGTTAAAGGACAACGTGTTTTTTTCCTATCAAATACACATTGTGTAGGTTACTATAAAGTTGACTGTTTTTCTTCCAGCTAACTGGCCACTTTCATGTACTTCGGGAGAAATAGGTGAATTTACGTGATGTTAATCCGACAGATCCATACACATGACACGTTGCTATGGAAATAATAAAATTATATGTATAGATTATGTAATTATTTAATATTGCGCTTTCATATAATTACCACTGTCCATTGACATTTCACGAATTAAAATAAAATAAACTGTAATTTCATGTAGGCTACTCTTGGGGGCCCTCTGGTGGCCACGGGGCCCTAAGCAGCCGCTTAGTTACCTTAGGTTATACTATAGTTATTGTTAAACTAAAGTATATACTACTCAGTGGCGGGCCGTGCATTTCACACCTAGACCTTCAGTGGCATCCTACATGAATTAATCCACCTATTAATACCATCATAATGATGCCACGGCTATAGAAACCATAAATAGGCTATTACATATCAATGCAGTATAACAGAACATTGCATCACAGACGGGTATCTTACGTAGCGAGAATGAATGATATTACTAAAGCTAGAAACAAAATTCAACCAGTTGTCGCAGCTGCACAACGCATCATCTCTAACATTAAAGAATTAACCTAACAAAATGACACAAATATAGTCCACCCGATGTTCTTACAGACATTTATTAACTCAAATGTATTTATACCTTACAGTTAACATTGGTATAAAACAAGTAAGGCGGTTTACATGTTTTAAAGTTGACCTAACAATTTAACGAACTCTTACTGCTTTTCATCTTAACGAGTCTCCCCGCTGGTCTAACGTACCCGTATGTCTCTCATCTTCACACCGAGTCTCCCCGCCGGTCTGCAGCAACGCTGTGACCACAAGAAAAAAAGACCAGTTAAAACAGCTCAACTCAGGAAACTGAGATATTCTTATGGAAACTTAAACCTGGCTTTATATCTTGCAAATAACCTCAGAATAATGCATAAAGCAATAAAAAAGTCAAAAATGAAATCTAGCCTGCCATAGCGGTTTTTCATCTTCACGAGTCTTTCACAGAGCCGGTGCCGAGGTGATGTGTGGTTGCTGTTTTAGTATTTAGATTTACAGAAGGCGAATATTTTTCAGAATGCACTGGAAATCTACAATAACACTCTGTACACAGCATATACGGTAAGAAACCTGAGAGACAGTAATAATACTGTGAAAACAAAAATGATTTACGGTGATGCTGTTTGATAGCTTTGACTACGCTCTCAAATTGACCATCCAATCAAAGGACGAGAAAATGCTGATGTTATCATAAGCCTGCTAGATGGCCCTGGTGCTGCCAACTCGAAATCTGATTGGTTAAAGCAATGGTTTCATTACCATTGATTTTAAGCTACAGACACCTGCACTGTTGATTCTGAAGGCCTTACCATGCGTTCACACCACCGGCGGCGAGAGTGTCAAAGTAGCCAGAAGTCATTAATTTTCAATGTGAGCCGGTGGCAAGCTCTGGCGAGAGCGGTGCGGCGCGTTTTGGATGGTGAGGGTGTCAAGGAGAGTTGAAGTCAGGTCAACTTTATGGTAATGAGCTATGACGCAGTTGGGCAGCAACCAATCGGAAAGTAGAAGTCCTCTGCTTGAGAGGAGTCCAGAGAACACAGTCCTGTAAACTTTGGTTCCGACCACATTTACTCAAAACAACACCGATTTGACCAATTGGCATTTATTGGTTTATTTCGTTAGTAAACATGTAACTATAAATGTTGTAACTATAAAGTTCTTTCCATTGATCAATTTTTTACTTTCACAATTAAAATATTTCATGAGGTTAATTCATACCCTACTTGTGGTCAGTCAAGATCAACATCCTTGTTTCCTTTTCGGCTCCTTTAAATACAAGACCAATTGTTCAATCGTCAGAGCGTCAATGAATCTTTCTACAGCGTCTTTGGCAAGGCGATCAGAGCAAATTTTGACGCTCTCTCCAGCGGCGGTGTGAACGCATGGTTAGGCAGATTTCTTTGACCCTGGCAACACGATTGCTGAAATATGATTAGATAAAAGCTCCAATATAAACATACACTAGTGGAAGCAGCGCAACCAAGAGAAAAGCTATGGCATGAAGAGAATAGACTATTGGAAATAATTTAATACACATTCATGGCAAAATATATTAAAACTAAGTCAGTGATTCTGATAGTGTTTAGGCCAGCAGAGAAGGCTTTGCTGGCCCTGACGGCCCACCACTGACTAAAGTACACATGGTTTATATTAACAAGTGTACAGTCCTGAAAAGTCTAAGAATTTATACTCATATAAATTAAGCATTATACTCATACTTAATTTTTGGATCAAGATATACTTAAGAAATGTTTAATTTAGTTTTCTAAGTATACTTGGCTTGTAGTTGTGTTTACTCTTTTGATAGTGTACCCTATTAAATACTATGTTCTCACATATTGGCATCTTTGAGGTTGTACTCTAGCATATATTTTACATGCTGTTATAAACTTATAGGTTTATAGTAACAAGTCAGCTTTGTAGTGACAAAGAGTAACTTAGAGTAAATAGTACATAGGTAGAGCTAAACCTTTTTTTTTGCACACAGTTCTATTAACCCACATGGAAACAGAGAAACATTTGGCTGATTTTATAAACCGTTCTTTCAAGGTATGAGACCATTGTAACACTTGATTCATGCTGACTTCTAAATTTAATCACAAATAATTAGTCAAATCAAATAAAAAAGGAGCAAGTATTTTATGTAGTACATAAATCAAAGGTATAAATCCACTGATATTGTACACAGTTCACTGTAAGTCCACTTAACTTTATCAAAATGATCAGAATCAGAATCATAAAGTGTGTTTACTGCAAGGACTTTGTTTTAGTGTCATAAGCTTCCAGTTCAAAGAGACAACTGTTAAGCAAACTGCGGGGGGGGGGGGGGGGGGGGTCCTTTTAGCCACTCTAATCTCCTTATTCAGTGTGTTCCTGGCCTCTTTGGCCTGACGAAGGTTTCTGAGTTTTGCTGTAAACCATGGCTTATCATTGTTGAATGTTGCATAAGTCCTGGTGGGAATGCATATATCCTGAATGTTTTGGAAAGTGCTACGCAAAGTTTTTGTGCCATCTAGTGGTTTAGGGGAAAGTAATATCAAAGGCACCTTTTACCCTGGGGTGCCTTTATGTTTGTTCTACACTATATTCAGTTTAGTGTACAACTAGTTATCAAAAACCTGTTGGTTTGAGCCCTACAAAGATCACATGGGCTCACAGGAGACATTTAACCTCAGAATGTTCCCGGGGGAACTGAACCTATATTTGTTTTGGATAAAAGTCCAAAATTACATGTCCATTTGACATCCAAAATCAGATGTGGCCATAGTTCATCCAAAAATGAAAATTGTCATTTATGTCATTCCAAACACTTATGAAGAACACTTATTTCTGCCTATTCAAACTTGTAATGTCTTGATTGGTCATGCATAATCAATCCAATTACAGTTGGCCACATATGTATGTAAACAATATTTATATGAACATTTGGTCACAATTTATTTTAAGGTACTTGTCACTTGTCACGTATAAGCAAGTTATACGTTCTCACTTGTCACGTATAAGCAAGTTCCAAAGATGAAGAAGAGTTGAAGTTTCAGAAACCAAGGTCCAAACGTGTAACGGTGTGCACTTAACACAAACAACAACCGACAATGAACACAGTTACCAAAGGAGCATATGTAATAAGGCAAATTAACAATACACAGCTGAACTGAAATCACTAATCAAATCAGTAACCAAGGGAACTAAAGAGTGGTGGGAAAAACTAAACAAAGGAAAACAGGAATTAAAAAGTCCAGGATAAACTAACTAAACATAACTGTGACATCACTGTTAACTACAGGGGTGTAGCCATCATTTCAGAAGTGAGGGGGACAGACATGTCAAATGTAAATTCTTTTTGGCAAGTTTTATTTTTCTCTTATTTCTTACTTTTAATTGGCTAAGAAATCAAATACACTGCTGGGCAATAACCAATATTTTGTATCTATAATAGTTTCTTATATTTTCCTAATAACAATTTTATGATTTGTTTATGTACCACAAACCCCTTTTTTTTCTTCTTTTTTTTTAATCACAGAATAAGGCAGAATAGTTTCTATACTGTACTAAATGCAATGCCAATTAGCACTTCATTATTCATATACTTAATTTATTACCTGGAGATAACTTGAAAAACACAAATAAACCATATATTGTTGCAATCATGTGTTTAATGTCTTCATCTTTCATCGGTCCAAGCGTTTCTGCTTTTTATTCAGTATACAGTGAAAGCTGTTTTTGTCCATATTAGGGATTTTCTGGCACATCATAAGTTATTACCAGATATTGTCTTATGCTGCCTTCACGTCATATCATAATTACAGTAATTCCGAGATGACAACATGTGATGTTCAACTCGGTATTGTCCACGTTCTCGGACTGGGGATTATCCGTTTCCATAGTGATAGTCAACAAAATGAACTCTCGTGAAAGAATGTTGAGAACAACAACAAAATAATAACAGTACGAACACTTAGTATGTTTTTTTAATTTTTTTTTTTAAAGAGCAGTAATAGCTTTCTTTGAAACGCTGGCATTTTTCTCTGGTTCCACGTTAGGTGCAGCGGTCACGTGGTACAAGCAGGGTACAAGCCGTAGCTTTCAGAAAGCTCACAGTTCACAAGTTGAAATTACGAGTTCTACGAGGACGTGAACGCCTTTTACAAGTTGGTATCTCGTAATTATGGTTATTACGGTATGGCGTGAACGCACCTTTACTATAGGGAGATGAGAGGGTTTGTATTACTATTGGAGAAAGCGTAACGGCCAACTTGGACCATGTGGGTCTTAATAACCAATCACATTACAGCCCTGGTGTCATTGAATTTCAGTCAGAGTTGTACGACCCTCAGTCGCCATTTACGTATACCATAGGAATGAATGGGAAGTGCCGTAAGCTGAATCCCACCTGTCACAAAAAGTCAGTGACTTCTCTTATAAAACATCATTTTAATTTTTTTTTTTTTTTTTTGTGGTAAACTCTAAAAGTAGTTAAATCAAAAGTATTGTTTAGTGTAAAACATGTTGAAGATTAGCAGATAGGCTGTCGATTCATTAAATGATAAGCCGTTTCCTCTAAAAAGCTGTTTGTTCAGTGTAGTGAAGCCTTTCCTCCATTGACAAAACGAAACAAAATGAAACAAAACGGCCTCTGGTCTTAGCATTAGTCGTTACGCTTTTTTGGCTAAAGATTGCAGGCTTGCCTTCTAGGGGCTTTGTTATTACTTCTGTGAGTCCGTCTTGGACTTTCTGTGCAACAGCGCCCTCTGGTGTAAAGTATGAATGAAATCGACACTGCATGGGAGTGTTGAAGGCTCCGTGTTGTTCACATCGGCTCATTTTGGCTACGAATAAAACATCAGGTCATGCACAGACTATCCTGTCTCTTTGAATTTGAATCTATAATTTGAATCTTCACACTGGCCCTTGAAAACCTCTATATGAACACACCTGCTCCTAATTTGCTGCTTAGTGTTATGTTTAGGAATATGGTAGGATTAAGGGATCCAAAATATAGTCTTGCAGAATTGGAAAAGTGTTTTTTCAACTGCTTACACACAAAATCTTTACTTGTCACCAGTAGCAGCTCCTGACCGTAAATTTAGGTGGGGCAGATTCTGGGTCGTAGCACTAATATATGAAAAACATTCTGTAAGCTTTATATTCCAATCTCTGTACACATGTAGACAAAATTTTGGCAGAGATGTCCTTGCGTTATCCTGTGGGTGGCGCGCTAATGTTGAATGACAAGCTCGAAGAACATTCATAAAATGCTGTATTATATTTGCCTTAATATAGTATTTATCACCTCCAAATGTTGATTTAGAATGTTACATTTTGTGGAGCAATTCAGGTGAGGAAAGAAGATCATATGTCTATTCTCATAATAATAATAAAACGAACACAATAGAACCATATAAAGGCTATTCATGTGAGCACATTTAAACTAAAGGATTTATACTTTGTAAATTTGATCCACTATTCCACTTTGAAAAAAAAAAACAAACAAAAAAACAGACATGCCAATTATTTACTGACCTGATGCAGACATATATCGTCTTGGTGGAGCGAGGTAAATAAGTGGGGCAGTCACAAATCTGCCCCAAATGGCTCTCAATTAGAGTGTGCTGCAGTTTCCCTTTTCAACACAGACATACGTTGCAAAATTGTGGGGCGCTGTTGAGTTCAGGAGGTCTCAGGCACCGTCTGCCCCACTTAGTATCATGTATACATGCCTGCTGTGCTAAAGCCATGCGCGGGATTTTAATATATACTGCTTACTTTACGACTTAAAATAGTATAGAAAATCTGAAAAAAAAAAAATATATATATTTGTTGCATTTACAATTTATTATTGTTTCAGTTTATATAGAGGTCTATGTTGTGGATGAATATTTCGGTGCCCATATAGACTATTTTTGTGTAAAGCTTTGCAAAAAAAAAAAAGAGGGAAAAAAGTTTTGAAAATGTATGTAAGCAAAAAAAAAAAGAAAAAAAAACAAAAAACAAAACTGTGCTTTATAAGTACTAATAAACAGCCAGTGTGCTAGCATGCCAGTTAATAGTGAGAATTGGTTCTTAAAATAAAGTGTTACCATAGACCTGCAGCTAGTTGAAAACCTCTGCTCTTAACCACCAGATGGTGCTGTATGTCACATTATTATCCACTTTCTGTATTTTTGGGATATCTTGTATTTCTTCCTTCTCTGGATATTGATCTTCCTGGTGCAGTACTGTGTATCTGAGATGCTGTGCATTTATTGGCCTTGGAAATTGATTAACTATTCTTTCTGTACATATCTTAGAATGTTGGCAAATGGGAGTATGACTTTAAGGTAAGATCATCTGAATTGTGTTTCGCTGTGTGTTGTTTGAATATTTTGGTAGAGGTGTTCGTGAAGTAGACTCCCACTGTAATTGAATCACACTGTGAGTGGTTTAGAAACACAATTGCATAAATACAGACATATTTGTAGGCCTGTACTCATAGAGATATGGCAAGGAGGAATATATTTGTTTACTATACAGCCCTATAACATTTCCACAAGCCTCTCCAGGCATTGATTTTCAGTGACTATAACAATCAATATCTGAGATTCATTACAGCATTCTCAAGATATCAAGAAACGCATACCACATACACCATAGCTGAATAAAGAATAAGCTTTAGAGATCCTTGGTGCTATTGATATTTCTGTTAATATAACAGATTACACTTCTTTGTCAGCTGGGTCAATTCTAGTGCTTGTATTTCCAAATAAATGAGTCATTTGATTTAAAAGAGGACATCACACTTGAGCCGTAAGGGACCTTAGTGTTGAATCACAAAGGGGCTCAAGAAATCAGAAGCCGTCTAAAAATAGATCTCTGTCCCCTCGGTGGCTTTGATTTTGATGTTGGACACAAACACGTATCCAGGGTTTGGTTTTCACCTCTCAGCTGTCTGTAATGCAGGGCATTGTACTTATTCTACCGTTTGGAGACTTGTGCTGCAGGACTTAATGATCAAAATATGAAGAAAGATGATACTGACATCATTTCGCATCCTAAAATCTCCCATCATTAAATTGTGATTCTTTTCCCCATTAATCCATAAGCTACTGGCAACCAGATAGACCGGCATTTGTTTTAAAAATAGCTCTCAGGTTTTTCACACTGCATGTGAAAATTGATGATTTGGGTTTACCGAGATTGAGCCATTTGCTCAGTTTCTTGCACTGTTTCCAATTAAATAGCTATTTTAGAAGGTAAAGAGACATTAATGCACCTAAGTCAGCCCCATTACAGTTTATTTCTGTCATTACCAGACACAAGTGAACACAAACTACACACCCACGCTTATTCCCTGACATTCCAGCCCTAGGTTTACATTTCCACATCTGACCTTTTCCCGTGACCCCCATTAGTTTGTGCCTTTGTTTAAAGCCTCTGTGTGTACATATAGTGTACAGTAGAGTCTGAGACCACATTGAAAATCTGGGATTCAAAAGCAAAATTTAAACCTCAAAATAAACAAGTTAACATGGATTATCAGGCTTTGTCCATGTCAAAATAAATAATTTAATTTAATTATTTTTATGTATTAAAACAGAGGAATTTTCATTTGAGGTCTCAGTCTCTTTTATTTACCATTTGGACACTTAATTGTATATTAACTGCAATTAAATAAAAAATGAATTATAGTTTAAATTAATATTTAATCCAGTTAGCTGACCTTTTAGAATGCTTTTTCTTTTTTTTGTTCTCTTCTTTTTTTTAAAGTACATTTTCATATATGATTTCAATATTATAACTTCTGTTGTCTTTGTAATATGGTTTAAAGTGCCAAATGTACTGACAAGTCTTTATAAGTCTTTAAACTAAAATATACTTTAATGTAATTTCTATTGAAATGTGTATCTCATGTATTTGTAACTGCACATTAGTAATGATGAATATAGTATTAAAATATTGTCTTTAATTGTAATACTGGGTCCCACTTTACATTAGGTGGCCTTAACTGCTATGTACTTACATTTAAATTAATCATTTGATACAATGCACTTACTGTGTACATACATGTTTTTACATTGTACTTATATTTTTAAAAATACCTATATGTACTTACATCTGTAATTAATTTCTGTAATTACATTTATAATTACACTGTTGGCCCATCCCTTACAGCTTAACCCACCCTTAAACCTACCCATATCACCAAACCTGTCCCTAACCTTACCCGTATCCCACCTCAATAGCAGCAAAAGTGTTTTGCAATACAATATGAACACAATAAGTACATTGTACTTATTTTTTTTATGTAAGTACATAGTAGTTAAGGCCACCTAATATAAAGTGTAACCTAATACTGAAACACTAACGTTAAAATTCTAATGTGCTTTAATGTTTAGTTAGACTTTAAAGAAAGTGCACTTATATAAAGTCTACTTCTGTTAAAACAAAGATTTATAATGTAAAAGACTGGGACACATTTTGACGTCCTTATCATCAATACCCATACCTGGTTTATTGTCGTAAACCATCAGAAACGCACCTTCCTGCACATCATCACCCAGTCATGTCTGACCATCAGTCGGCTGGAGGACGGGACATACGGCCCAACGGTGGAGTACTGTGACGATAGCCCCCTTCAGGCCTGGATCCTCCGAAACTTCACACGACAGGAGGTTTTTAAGAAGCTCTACTACAGCCCAACTGATTACTTTCTGTAACTACCACAACTTCCTGTTGATGGCAGGTCAGTTTTGAAAGAACCTGTAGCTCAATCCAAAATCAACCTGTAGAGGTGAGGAGGATGTAGGTAGTTATTAGAGCTGTCTTAGTGAATAGTGTGCTTTTCTCCACATTCATATAATTGTTGAGGGAACTATCAGGTGTATCTGAAAGCCTGAGTATCTTGCACATGATTCTGGGTTTAGTTTGGCTGTTACTTTAGTTTGTCTCTCTAGTGTTTTTGAGCTTTGGATATGTAAAGATGTCATGAATGGACTGGGCACGGGATATTTTCAGGAAATGGTGTATTATTTCATTTAACCCTCAAGCATCCTTCATGACAAGTTTGGGCAAAATCATTTAGTCTAGATTCAGCAAAGTTAAGTGGTTGGAGAAAAAACAAACAAAAACAAACAAACAACAACAACAAATCAATTTGTCACACCCATAGGAACCCATAGGAAATAATAATTATAATTATTAATAATAATTAGGGTATCTTAACTAGTTTCTTATTAGCATGCATATTACTAGAATATTAGGCATTTACTAGTAGTAATTAAGCACACATGTGACCCTGGACCACAAAACCAGTCTTAAGTGTCAATTTTTCAAAATTGAGATTTATACATCATCTGAAAGCTGAATAAATAAGCTTTCCATTGACGTATGTGTTGTTAGGATAGGACAATATGTGACCGAGATACAACTATTTGAAAATCTGGAATCTGAGGGTGCAAAAAAAAAAAAAAAAAATTGAGAATATCGCCTTTAAAGTTGTCCAAATTAAGTTCTTAGCGATGCATATTACTAATCAAAAAATAAGTTTTGATATATTTACGGTAAGAAATTTACAAAATCTCTTCATGGAACATGATCTTTACTTAATATCCTAATGATTTTTGGCATAAAATAAAAATGGATAATTTTGACCCATACAATGTATTTTTAGCTATTGCTACAAATATACCCCAGCTACTTAAGACTGGTTTTGTGGTCCAGGGTCACATATTAATGCCTTATTCTACATGACCTTATTCTACATCCCTAATCCTACCCAATATCTAAATTTAACAACTACCTTACTAACTATTAATAAGCAACAAATTAGGAATTTATTGAGGGAAAAGTCGTAGTTAACAGTGAATAAGTGTTCCCTATTCTAAAGAGTTACCTAATTAATACTTCAAAAATTAATACTTCAAAGCCAGATCAAAGTCCTACTGCAAGATTTGTTGATGCTTCCAAACAAAACATGTCTGAAACATGCTACTTGTTAGGATTATTGTTTATTCTTACCCATTTTACTTTTTTGAGTTAATGAAATTTAACTCAACATTTATTTAAAAAGATAAACTGGGATCACACATGAGACCTTCGTGCCCACATTTGTCCAGGAAGGACCAATTACGGGATCCTACTGTATATGAAGGATGCTTGAGGGTTAAAAAGGTTACTGCTGAACACTAGCCAACAATCTGACTTCTCCGTAGAGGAATTAGTTAGTGTTTTAACAGCTCTTGTAGAGCTATTTTAAATTTTGTAGTTCCAATTAGAGTAAGAAAGCTGAAACCTTCTTTAGCATTGCTAAATGAAGAAATACGAAACTTAAAGAAATAATGCAGGAAGTCAGTACGGAAGTGGAAAAAGGATAAACTTAGTGTCTCCCTCGCCTCTTTAAAAAATCTGATGTCCACTTATACGTGTAAAGTTAAGGAAGCAAGGAACACATATTTTTCAGACCTGATTACTAAACAAGGACATAATCCAAGAATACTTTTTAAAACTATTAATTATATTATAGGTCCTTTACCGAGCCAGCCAGTTGAATCTACTCCAGAGAATTGTGACACCTTTTTGAATTACTTTTATAAAAAAAATAGTGGAGATTAGACCGCAGTTTAATACTGATTTCAGAGATCATGATGATGATTCGTGTCCATCTTCAACATTTACTCATTTTAATGAAATCTCTACCTTGGAACGCATTGTTGTACTTTCAAAATCATCCTCCTGTCCTTCTGACTGCCTTCCTACTTGGTTTTTAAAAGCTGTATTTCACACGGTTGGTCCAGATATTTTAGCTATTATTAACTGTTCTTTGTCTTCTGCCATTTTTCCTGTATGTTTTATACACACCACTATTTATCCATTATTAAAGAAGGCTTCTCTAGACCCCTCCAATTTAAGTAATTTTAGACCTATTTCTAAGCTTCCATTTCTGTAGAAGATCTTAAAATGCAACTAATTTCGTATATGAATAATAATTTAATCTTAGAAAAATGTCAGTCTGGTTTCCACTCTCAACATAGCACTGAGACTGCCCAGGTTAAGGTTGCTAATGACCTACTGCTTGCAGTTGATGCTGGCTTGTACTCCGTTTTAATCCTTCTTGATTTTAGCTCAGCCTTTGACACAGTGGACCATAATGTCTTGATCAACCGTTTAAAAACTTATGTTGTTATCAGAGATGTAGCACTGGATTGGTTTTTCTTATTTGTCAAATAGTTTTTTTTTTTTCCGTAATGCGTGGTGATGCCTCCTATTCTCGTGCTCCTTTATTTTGTGGGGTCCCTCAGGGATCTATTTTGGGTTCCCTTCTGTTTACTATCTACATGTAATGACATTGAGTTCCACTGCTATGCAGATGATACGCAATTGCATGTCCCGGTAACGCTTGGTATTATTGATACATCCCATATTATGTCATGCTTCTTCGAAATCAAAAAGTGGATGTCGAAAAAATTTTAGCAGTTGAATGACTGCAAGTCAGAAGTGCTTAATATACCATGCGTTCCCAGTAGTGCTAGTATTAATAATCTCTCCTCTAGTCTGGGTGCCTTATCTGATAATTTTCGAAAAGAGGCTCACAACTTAGGTGTAGTTTTTGACTTGGAACTGTCCTTTGATGTTTAGGTGACTAAAGAGGTGCAGTCTTGTTTTGCTCAACTGAGTCAACTATCGAAGATAAAGTCATTCCTTTCTTTGGCAGATTTGGAAAAGGTCATTCACACTTTTATTTCTTCCAAACTTGATTATTGTAATGTACTTTATTCTGGTATTAGTAAGAGAAACCTCCAAAGATTGCAGCTGATTCAAAATGCCGCTGCTAGGCTTTTAACACGTACTAAGAAAATAGACCACATTACACAGATTCTTGCTGCTCTTCACTGGTTGCCTGTGAGTTTTAGAATTGATTTTAAGATTTTACTGCTTGAGATCCTCCGGTAGAGCTCTATTAATGGTTCCAAAATCTCAACTTGTTACCAAAGGTGACCGTGCTTTTGCTATCCGTGCGCCTAAGCATTGGAACTCACTGCCTGGGGATATTAGGCAGGCTACTACTGTATCCTTTTTTTAGGGCTCTTAAGACTCATTTTTATCATATGGCTTTTTCTTAATGTTGATGGTATTTCTTGTATTTTGTTACTGTACTGATCTTTTTATTGTAAAGCACTTTGTAACTTTGTTTTGAAAGGTGCTATATAAATAAATGTTTACTTACTTTTTCAAACAGACATTTGGGGACCAAAATATACATAAGTTTAAAGAATGTTAGCTGAAATAAATGTATTTAAAAGAAAAATAATACATATGATACAATGAGTTACGTATTTTTCATAATAATTGTTACAGAGGAGGCTCCCATACCGCCTCCGCCGCACCACCAGAGGGATCCATCTCCCAAATATTAGTATTCCTTCTTGCCTCGTATCTGGGACTGATTGCACTCCACACCTGCACCTCATTTACACACACATAAAAGTCACTCACACACACCTCTCCTTGCGAAGTCTTGATTTGCCCCAGCTGTCATCTTTGAGTGTTGTTACCCGTGTTTGTTTTATTACCTTTTGATCCTGACTGTTATCCCGTCTCTGATTGTTCTCTGCCTGCGCCGACTGCGGATTGTTTCACTGGACTCTGATTCTAGCTGCCTGCCTCGACTCCCTGCCTGACCCTCGATTCCGTCTCAGTCTCGTCTCCTTTGCCCTGTTTGCTGGTGTTTACTCTGCCTGTTTGACTATTCTCAATAAAGCTGTAAAATGGTTCTCGCTGAGTCTGATGATTCACAACAGAAGACTTTGCGAGTGACGATCCGGCAGCTCTCATGCAACTGTCCACTGAATTGTCTGCCCAAGCCTCGCAGTTGCCGTTACATCAACAACAGTTGGGTCGACTTACAACACTCACCGACGAGCTTGTCCAGGCACTGCAGGGCCTCAGGTTGTCACCGACCCCAGCCACTACCAATCATCTACCAGTACAGAGCAACCCTCCACCTGTTGCTAACTCCCAGGTTAGTCCTCGACTCGCTTTCCCAGAAAAATTTGACGGAACCCCGACCAAATGCAAGGGGTTTCTACTACAATGCTCACTCTTTGTTGGCCAACAACCTTTGCTATATCCCACGGAATCAAGCTGCATAGCTTTTGTCTGTTCATTACTCACGGGGCGAGCATTGGAGTGGGCAACGGCAGTCTGGGGGAACGGATAGATCCATATTTCCCACCTTTGAAGCTTTCCTCCGGCAGTTTCGTGAGGTGTTCGAACACCCCACGGAAAAAGTGAATGCCAGCGAGCAACTATTAACCCTTTCTCAGGTGAAAAGATCAGCTGCTGAGCACGCTCTCTCTTTCCGCACTCTCGCAGCTCAAACCACCTGGGTTGAAGACACACTAAAACTCCTGTTTCGAAGAGGATTGACTTCAGAATTACAGTCCGAGCTAGCCTGCCGAGATGAGGGGAGAAGCCTGAGTGAGTTCATTGACCTCGCTACTCAAATCGACAATTTAATCCCACTCACGACGCTCGACTCGGGTCACGCCTCGTCATCCCCATGAAACCACCACCGCTAGCAAACCCATGCAGCTGGGGTTCACACATCTCACTCCTGAAGAACGCGAACGGCGCATGCAGGCACCACATCTCCCAAGGGAAGGATTTTTCCCCTGTCACAGTCCGAATCCGAAGCCATGAAATGCTACATCGAAGAGGAATTAGTCAAGGGATTCATCAGACCCTCAACCTCACCTTCATCAGCTGGTTTCTTCTTTGTGAAAAAGAAAGATGGAGGTTTGCGGCCATGCATCGATTATCACGGACTTAATGATATCACTGTCAAGTTTCGATACCCACTGCCCCTAGTTCCAGCCGCCCTAGAACAGCTTCGCCGGGTCACTTGCTATACTAAGTTGGATTTGCGCAATGCCTACAACCTGATTCGCATTCGTGAGGGCGACGAGTGGAAGACTGCATTCTCTACCACTAGTGGGCACTATGAGTACTTGGCTATGCCCTTCAGCCTAGCCAACAGTCCGTCTGTGTTTCAATCGTTCATGAATGATATCTTTCGAGATATGCTGGATAAATGGGAGATCGTATACATCGATGATATCCTTATCTACTCTGACACCTTGGAAGAACATGTTCTTCCGAAAAATGTGAGTTCCATCAAACCAGCACTTCTTTTCTGGGATATGTGATCAGTCAGGAGGGGGTGGCCATGGATGACAGGAAGGTTAAAGCGGTCTTGGATCGGCCATTACCTCAGACAGTCAAGGAATTGCAGCGTTTCCTGGGATTTGTTAACTTCTACAGGCATTTCATCAGGAATTTCAGTGCCATTGCTGCTCCCTTAACCACCATGACCAAACGGAACGCAGCCCATCAAAGTTGGTCCACTGAGTCACATCAAGCTTTTGACAAGCTGAGAACACGATTCACATTGGCTCCCATTCTGCAACACCCAGACCCCGAACAGCAATTCATTGTGGAAGTGGATGCCTCTAACACAGGGGTAGGCGCTATATTGTCACAACATCATGGTAATCTAGCCAAAATATTGCCCTGTACATTCTTCTCCCGTAAACTGACAGCCGCCGAACGTAACTATGATGTAGGAACCGCGAACTTCTAGCCATGAAGCTGGCACTAGAGGAGTGGCGACACTTGGCTGGAGGGGGCAACTCACCAGTTCATTATTCTCACTGACCACAAGAATCTTGAGTACCTCTGCTCCGCCAAACGTTTACATGTCTGTCAGGCCAAGTGGGCATTGTTCTTCACGAGGTTTCGCTTCACTGTAACCTACCAACCGGGCTCTAAGAACACTAAAGCTGACACTCTCTCTTGCCAGACAGAGGAGTCAACTCCGACATTGATTCACGATAACATTATCCCTGAGAACCTCCTTGTAGCTCCAGTGCAGTGGGATATCATGACCGAGATTGTACAGTTGAATCTCCAAAGACCACCTCCTGCTGAATGTCCAGTCAATCTGACTTATGTCCCTGAGCCTCTTCGTCAATAACTCCTCACTAAAATACACACAACGCCCAGCTCAGGTCACCCCAGAATCACGGCCACGACACATCTTCTCAGAAACCGGTTCTGGTAGCCTACTCTTTTGACCGACGCAACCAAGTTTGTTCAAAACTGCATTAACTGCAACACCTCTAAGTCCCTCAGACAATTACCCGCTGGTCTATTAACCCCATTACCCACACCACACCGACCTTGGTCCCACATCGCCATCGACTTCATCACTGACCTGCCCTACTCGCAAGGTAACACCACCATACTCACTATTGTCGACCGATTCTCAAAGACCTGCCGTCTGATCCCTCTGCCCAAGCTCCCCACATCTCTTGAGACTGCCGAACTACTCTGTAATCATGTGTTTCGTTTCTATGGCCTGCCCGAGGATATCGTATCTGACCGGGGACCACAGTTCACTTCCAGGGTGTGGACTGCTTTCTTTAAACATCTCAACGTGAATATTAGCCTATCATCCAGGTATCATCCCCAATCCAACGGGCAGACAGAACATCTGAATCAGGAGGTAATACGATTCCTTTGTTCATATTGGCAAAAACAGCCAGCAGAGTGGAGCAGGTACTTATTTTGGGCTGAATATGCACAGAACTCACTTATGAAACCTGCCACTGGCATGACCCCCTTCAAATGTGTTCTGGGGTTTCAACCACCATTATTCCCCTGGTCTGGTGAGCCCACAGACATTCCCTCAGTGACAGAGTGGTTGCAAACCAGCGAAAAGGTTTGGGATCGTGCACATTCTCACCTACTTCATGCAGTCAGGCGTCAAGAACATCAAGCCGTCTTCCCGCTCCAGAGTATACCCCCGGCCAATGGGTTTGGCTCTCCACAAGGGATTTACGACTCAAACTTCCATGCAGAAAACTCAATCCCAGGTACGTTGTCCCATTCAAAATTATTAGACAGATTTAGATTTCTGATTAGAACTGCCCTCTAATTACCATATTTCTCCCACATTACATGTTTCCCTCCTGAAGCCCGCTGGTGGTCCGAGAGGAGCACAGAGGAGGGAGCCCTATCCCAGACCCCCCTGCCCATCCTGGTTGACGGCAAGGAGGCGTTTCGTGTGCACGAGCTGCTAGACTCCAGACGCCGGGGCAGTACACTCCAGTATCTGGTCAACTGGGAGGGGTTCGGGCCGGAGGAGCGGTCCTGGGTCAACTCTGGGGACATCCTTGACCCCACACTTACTGAGGAATTTCACCGGACGCATCCGGAGAGACCGGCCCCTCGACCTCGTGGAAGACCCCGGCGTCGCTTGCCTACTCGCGTGAGGAGCCGCTCACAGGGGGAGGGCTCTGTTACAGAGGAGGCTCCCGTACCGCCTCCTCCGCACCACCAGAGGGATCCGTCTCCCAAATATTAGTCCTTCTTGCCTCGTATCTGGGACTGATTGCACTCCACACATGCACCTCATTTACACACACATAAAAGTCACTCACACACACCTCTCCTTGTGAAGTCTTGATTTGCCCCAGCTGTCATCTCTGAGTGTTGTTACCCGTGTTTGTTTTATTACCTTTTGATCCTGACTGTTATCCAGTCCCTGATTGTTCTCTGCCTGCCCCGACTCAGATTGTTTCACTGGAATCTGATTCTAGCTGTTTGCCTCGACTCCCTGCCTGACCCTCGACTCCATCTCAGTCTTGTCTCCTTTGCCCTGTTTGCTGGTGTTTACTCTGCCTGCTTGACTATTCTCAATAAAGCTGTAAAATGGTTCTCGCGGAGTCTGATGATTCACAACAATAATTATGTAAAATTTATATTTATTTTTACATTTAGTCATTTAGCAGATGCTTTTATCCAAAGCGACTTACAAATGAGGACATTAGAAGCGATCAAAACCAACAAAAGAGTAACAACATGAAAGTGCTATGACAAGTCTTGGTTAGCCTAATGCAGTACACATATTTTTATTTTAAATAAAACGACTAGATAAAATGTGTATATATAAAAAACCTAGTGTTTATTGATTTTTTTAATAAAAGAAACAAGTAGATAGAATAGAAAAAAGCTAGTGTTAGTTTTTCAAGAAAAGCTAGCAGTTGGAGAATAAATATGCAATTGATAGAGGGTCAAATGTGTTTTTTTTTTTTTTTAATAAAAAGAAAACGGATAAAGTAGAATTAGAATAGAGAGTGCTAGAGTTATAGGGTCAAATAAAGATGGAAGAGATGTGTTTTTAGCCATTTCTTAAAGATGGGTAAGGATTCAGCTGCTCGGATTGAGTTGGGCAGGTCATTCGACCAGATGGGAACAGTTAATGAAAAGGTCAGTGCAAGTGATTTTGTGCCTCTTTGGGATGGCACAATAATGCGTCGTTCACTTGCATAACGCAAGCTTCTAGAGGGCACATAAATCTGAATTAATGAATTTAGGTAAAGGCGTGCAGAGCCAGTGGTGGTTTTGTAGGCAAACATTAATGCCTTGAATTTAATGCGAGTAGCTATTGGTAACCAGTGCAAATTGATGAACAGAGGTGTGACGTGCGTTCTTTTCTGCTCATTAAAGATTAATCTTGCAGCAGAATTTTGGATTAATTGTAGAGGTTTGATGGAACTGGCTGGAAGACCTGCCAAGAGAGCACTGAAGTAGTCAAGTCTGGACAGAACAAGAGCTTGAACAAGGAGATGTGTTGCATTTTCTGAGAGAAAGGGCCTGATCTTCCTAATATTGTATAAAGCAAATCTGCAGGACCGGGCAGTTTTAGCAATGTGGTCTGAGAAATTCAGCTTATCAATCACAACTCCAAGGTTTCTGGCTGTTTTTGGAGTTATGGTTGATGAGCCTAACTGGAAGGTGAAATTGTGATGAAGTGATGGGTTTGCTGAAACTACAAGCAGTTCTGTCTTAGCTAGGTTGAGTTGAAGGTGATGGTCCTTCATCCAGCAAGAAATGTCTGTTAGACATGCTGAGATCCGAGCAGCTATCGTCGGATCATCAGGATGGTTTGAGAGATTTGAGTGTCATCAGCATAGCAGTGATATGAAAAGCCATGTTTCTGAATGACAGAACCAAAAGCATCATAAGCTTAAGTTGCTCGTAAAAACGGTTGCACGAATCATCTCAGATTTGCGGACCGTATCCCAAAACCATCATAACTTAAGTAGTACTTGAAAATCTTTGTAGATCTACGAGTGCTCTGGAGTAATTGTAAATCCCTACGTGCATCGTAAGAAGACCTGCACCTGCAGGACAGTCGGCAAATTACATCTTTAACTTTATTCAAGTGCAATGTGATTAATTAAAGCTTTTGATAGTACTTTATTGCACTTTATTTTTTTCTTATGTATTAATTTTTTTTTTTATGAATTTATAAATGAAATAATTAAAAATGGCAGAAAACTAAAAAAAAATATACATTTAAATTAAATAACGGGGGGAAAAAACTATAATGTTGAAAATACACATCAAAGACTGGGGAAAATATGGATAAACAAAAAAAAAAAAAAAAAATCTGTCAATGAAGAAAACCAGCCATGTATTGGACCCGGAAATAACATCTCTAAAGATATTACATACTATATAGAATAATATTAATCTACAAATATAATATTGTACTATATGTATTGTTCTACAACTCTTTACAAAAGGGTTGAATTATTATCACAGAGAGAGCTTGGTTAAATTGTTCCATTTTATTTGTTTGTTAGACAGCAATATGAAATACAACCAAAACTGTTAACACTTAGAGATTCAAACAACATTGTCCCAAGCAGGAAAGGTCATAAATAGGCTCGTTGGTTGCAACACACTAGTCCATTAGTCCATTAGTCCATAGGAAAGGGAAAAGAAAAGAAAAATAATGATAGTACTTATCAGTCTGCCGTCTCAGTCCTTTTCTGATTTGGGGTGGACAGCAAACCGATAATCCAGATGAGAACGAAAAAATCAAATGTCCCCAAAAAGAGAAAAGGTATAATCCACTGGTTCAAGGCCCCACAAAAACAGGTTATCCTCCAGCTGAAAAAAGGTCCTCAGAATATAGTCCGAATCTGTATATCCTAGGCCAGAGCGTGCACTTAAAAAATGCTCTGGAGTCTAATACATCATGTCTTTTTTATAAAGACATCATTTAGGACCATTGCTCTGAAGTTAAGGTAACACAAGCATGCCACCTCACAAAACATACCTTCCTTTCAAAATGGCCACCCTTCCTTCCTTATAGGCAGGCCCATCATAATAAGAATCCTTAGCAGCAAACAAAAGTCTCCCTTATTTCCCCTCACCCAGACCGCTTATGAGAATGTTCAAAAACCAACATATCTTGCACATGAAAAGAATTAACCAACATTTTGGCATGGTAGACATTCATATATAATGACCTTTTTACATCTTTACCCATAGTGAGTAACTATCCTGCAGGCTTTACTGTGTCAGTGTCACAGTATATAATACATTATACAATATTAATATGTATAGTAGAGTAATATTATACTTATCACTCATATACTTATTCTATTTACTTATGTTATATTATATTATATACTCTAGCACTCTCTGTTCTAATTCTGTTTTATCTATCTGTCTTCGTTTATATATATATATATATATATATATATATATATATATATATATATATATATAAAACACACACACACACACACACAGACACTTGACCCTCTATCAATTGCATATTTATTCTGCTAGCTTTTCTTGAAAAACTAACACTAGCTTTCTTTTTTTCTATTCTATCTACTCGTTTTCTTTAATAAAAAAATAAAATAAAACCTTTCTACATGTACTGCATTAGGCTAACTGAGACTTGTCATAGCACTTGCATGTTGTTGCTCTTTTGTTGGTTTTGATTGATTCTATTGTCCTCATTTGTAAGTCGTTTTGGATAAAAGCGTCTGCTAAATGACTAAATGTAAATTATATTATATTATATTATATTATATTATATTATATTATATTATATTATTACATTATATTATATTATATTATATTATATTATATTATATTATATTATATTATATTATATTATATTATATTATATTATCTGAGCTGTCTGGAACGCAGCATTAGGTTAACATTTCAATAAACAAGCGTGTACTACAAATACAAGCCATTCTATAAATTTACATTTCAGCACTTGACCAACGGATAGTGACTCCTAAGTAGCACTTAAAGCAGGGCTACGTGCGATTGTGTTAAGTGCATTTTTGGGAAACGCACTTGAAACAATAACGGACGTTCATAAAATGATTCATAGAAAACGCTCTTAAGCGCTAAGATCAATCGTTATGAAGAAATGCAGACCAGTATTCTGTTCTGTGTGAGAAAGGCAGAGACATGGTTGAACACAACTCGTTCAAGTGTTTTTGCAATGAAATGTAGAAGGGAAACCAGTCTATAGTTCCCTAAAAGAGTTGGGTTAAGAGTGAGTTTCGAAGTGGAGTTATACAAACCTGTTTAAATGCTTAGGGAAAAATTCCAGTGTGAGGGAATGTTAACAATGTGAGTGAGTGCAGGTACAAGTACAGGAGAAATGGTTTGAAGGAGATGAGATGGAATAGGATCAAGCGGACAAGTAGTAGGATGACTGGAAAGGATGAGTTTAGAGAATTCTGTCTCGGAGAGTGGAGAGAAGGATGTGAACGAGTGTATGTTGCTGGTAAGATGTGTTTGACAGATTGTGGTGAGGAAAATTGTGCAATGAGGTTTGTATTTTTATTAATGAAGAATGTGGCAAAGTCATCAGCTGTTAAGAGTTGATGAAGGAGAGGGCGGAGGAGGACAAAGGAGGGAGGAAAAATTTTTAAAGAGCCTGCATGCGAGAGTTAGGTAAATTGTTAATTTTGTCATGGTAGTATGTCCTTTTAGCAGTGGAGACATTAGCAGAGAAGTCTGAGAGGAGTGATCAATACAAATTAAGCTCAGTAGGAGTTTGTGATTTGCGCCATACCCTTCCTGCAGCCCTGAGCTTAGAACAATATTCGTGGAGAACGTCAGATAGCCAAGGGCAGAAGGGGAGGTACGGGCTAGCCTGGAAGATAAGGGGCAGAAAGTCATCTAAAAAAAGATGTCAGAGTGGAACAGAAAGTATCAGTACCACTGTTAGCATCAAGAGATGATAACTGTTTAGGGGGAGGAAGGAATTGTGTTATATTTAAATATAACACAATGTATTTTATTTAAAAATGGCCCCACTTTATATTAGGTGGCCTTAACTACTGTGTACTTACATTTAAATTAATCATTTGGTTCAATGCACTTATTGTGTACATACATGTTTTTACATTGTACTTATATTTTTAAAAATACCTATATGTACTTACATCTGTAATTAATTTCTGTAATAACATTTATAATTACACTGTTGACCAATCCCTTACACCTAAACCCACCCTTAAACCTATCCATACCACCAAACCTGTCCCTAACCTTACCCACATCCCACCTCAATAGCAGCAAAAGTGTTTTGCAATACAATATGAACACAATAAGTACATTGTACTTATTTTTTGATGTAAGTACATATTAGTTAAGGCCACCTAATATAAAGTGTAACCAAAAATAAAATCTCAAGTCATGGGAAGATGCATAGAACACAAATTCCTTCCTGAGAATGAACCTCACATAGATTAATTTAATCTTAAATTGTGAAATAGTTTTGTGGTTATAGTATTTATTGAATGTGAGGCCTTTTGATGTGAAATTGGTTTATGTAGCTCAGGCTGTGATGTGAGTCCACATTCAAGGCAGGTTTCCATGCATTTAGGAGCAATTATTGCTGGCCTTTTGAGAGAAATGGGAGGGGACAGCAACTCAAAGACACACAAATGCAATAACAGACATCACAGGAGCAGCTAGATATATACCGCTATTTCAAGGACCTTCAGAGCACCTTTGTGTCAAATTAAATTTCATTTGAAATGTGTTTTTATTACATAAACATTTTATGCTGAAATGAAAATTTACTGTTAGCCACCATGGCCACCTCTTCCAGCTATTATTTAGCATCAGATCAGAGAAGGTGGTTTTATTTAAGCTTGATTATCTGTTCGTGGTGGATTGAAATGGGCCTGTCTTTGTTTACAAGCTCTTTTGAAGTGATCTCATTGTGAAGGTTTCTTTCATGGCCTGGGCTTGTGGAGACGGACCCTTTGCATTAACACGCTCTCATGGCAGCTGCGCTCAGCACAGACAGAATGAGGGTTTTTATTGTCTAAACCCTGAATTTGAATGGCCACTCCAGCATTTTTAATCTGCATTTTTTTCCGGCATATGTTTGGCCACCAAGGCTTCATTAATGCTTGTGTCTTTATGTGTGTTTTTCGTTTCATCAAGCATTAGCAAATGAATGATGGCAGTACAGTATAATTTTACACATGGATACACACTATCTTCCAAAGGATACAACATTTATCATTTTTAATTTCTGAATTCATATTCAATTTACTGCCAAATATATCACACATTCATGCACATATACATATATACAGTGTGTATATATATAAAATCCACTTTTTGTTTATCTTTGGTATTTATATATTATATTATATTATATTAATTATATTATATTATATTATATTATATTATATTATATTATATTATATTATATTATATTATATTATATTATATTATATTATATTATATTATATTATATTATATTATATTATATTATATTATATTATATTATATTATATTATATTATATTATATTATATATGGATGCACCGAAATGAAAATTCTGGATGCGCTTGGCCGAAATCCGAAAATGCTTTGCAATGATTATATTTATTAAACAATATAACGCAATTTTGTAAGACTTTTTAATTTAACACAATAGTTTTAATGATACTGAATTTGAAAAACACAAGCTGATAAAATAATATTGGACAGAATTTATATTAATATTGGTAACACTTTACAATAAGGTGAATTAGTTAACATTAGTTAACTACTTTAATTAACATTAACTAAGATTAATAAATGCTGAAGAAGTGTTGTTCATTCTTAGTTCATGTTAATTTCAATATTTACTAATGCATTATTAAAAATCAACATTTGTGCCTGTTAACAGTTAATGCACTCTGAATTAACATGAACTAACACTGAACGTATTCTCATTAACTAACATTAAGAAAGATTAATAAATACTGTAATAAATGTATTGTTCATTATTCGTTCATGGTAGCTAATACACTAACTAATGGAACCTGATTGTAAAGTGTTACCTTAATATTAAATATCAATATATTATTTTTATTAAGTTCTTTGCAACAGAATCAGATATAACTTTTTTTAAACTAATTATCCAGATAATGTATAATCCTACAAAGCTATTATTATTAGAGCATGTGAGCAGAGCAGAGCATCAGGGTAGCTCATTTTACCAGTGTTGCCATGTTGCAGCACAGTAGCGCTACTGCAAACAGGAACAAGTATACTATAGAAATTTCCTGCCTGCGTTATTTGAGCGGACTTTGATTTTCTGTTGATCACGAGCGGAACACACATTCATAGAGCGGAATATTGAGCGGTGCGTCAAACTGTGCAGTGACGAACCTGCACGCCAAACACTGCCTGTGTCCTTATATTTTCCTACCCGTCAGATTTTCCTACCAGGTCTTACTGCGAATGCACACATCAATATTGCATCCTTTTTCTCACGCTGAACAACAATATTTAATGTATCTGCATTACTGCAAGGGTAGGTTTAGGGTTGTGGTAGGTGTAGACTTTTTCATTTTTCATTGTCAAATTGTACTACCTACTATTTTAATGGGAGGTAGCAAAATCTGACAGGGTAGATCCAAGATGGTGGCGCGATCAGACGCAGCGGCTACTCCGGGTTCTAAAGACGGTGCTTTTATGTCTTTTAATGTCGTCTGTTCGTCTCCAAATAGTGTCAATTTACCGTTAATTCATAAGGAAATCACTCCAAAACTCATCTATGATCGCCAAAGTCTTTTGGATATTGGCAACGCATACAAACACCAACTCTCGCCGGCGGCTACTGAGAAGCTACGAGGCATTTGTTTACTGCTGAAGCCGGACCTCGAAACCGCGGCCTCACATACTGATGCTACCCGCACAAGGGAGCGTCGCAAGCATTGTGAGAGAAGACAGAAGCGTGGTAAGCGCGAGAAGTGCAGTAAGCGCGGAGGTATACGAGCTAGGCTGAGGGCAAACCCCACAAGACCAGCTCTTCCAACACTCATGCTCTCAGAAGTTCGCTCTCTGGAAAATAAACTGGACATAATTCAGCTCATTCGATCTACACAACATGAGGCAAGGGATTGTTGTGTGTTTGTTTTCTCTGAAACATGGCTAAAGGACAACATCCCGGACTCCGCCATTCAGCTGCACAGGCTAAACTGCTACCGAGCGGACAGAGATTCATCACTGTCTGGTAAGACTTGCGGGGGTGGCTTGTGTGTGTATATCAACAAAGAATGGTGTAACAATGCTGCGGTAGTATCAAAACACTGTTCATTGCTGGTGGAGTTTATGTTTGTGAAGTGTCGACCGTTCTATCTGCCGCGGGAGTTCATGGACATTGTTATTGTCGTGGTTTACCTTCCCCTGTGTGCAAACGCTAAGGACGCGCTTCGTGAACTGTATAGCGCCATCAGCGAACAACAAAAAAATAACCCCGACGGCTTTTTCATCATAGTCGGTGACTTCAACCATGCAAACCTAAAGACAGTTTTGCCAAAGTTCTACCAACGTGAACTTTGCAACAAGGGGAAATAACACACTGGACTTTGTTTATACAATAGAGAAAAATGCATACAAAGCTGAACCCCGCCCCCACCTCGGGTATTCGGACCACATCTCTGTTATGCTAATCCCAGCATACAGACCACTTCTGAAACTCACCAAACTGGTTCAAAAGCAGGTCACGGTATGGCCAGAAAATGCCACCTCAGCACTGCAGGACTGCTTCCAGGACACAGACTGGAACATGTTTAAAGAGGCGGCCACCTACAACAACCACACAGACCTACAGGAGTACACCGAAACTGTGACTGCTTACATCAAAAAGTGCATAGATGACCACACGTGCCAAACAGAAGCCATGGATGACAGCAGAGGTTCGTGGGCTGCTAAAGACCAGAGATGAAGCATTCAGATCAGGAGATAAAGCAGCCCTCAAAACAGCAAGAGCCAATCTGTCTCATGGCATCATGAAGGCAAAACATCAGTATGCTAAAAAAATCAACAACAACTTCAGCGACAGTAAAGACACTCGGACCCTGTGGCAAGCCATTCAGACCATCACTGACTACAAGGCCCCATCACAGGCCAGTGACGATGACACATCCCTACCAGAGGCACTCAACCACTTCTACTCACGATTTGAGATACAGAACGACACACCTGCACAAAAACTAGCTGATGTAAGGAAGACCCTATCCAGGATTAACCCACGAAAGGCTGCGGGCCCTGACAACATACCTGGACGTGTACTGAGAGACTGTGCTGCACAGCTGACGAATGTCTTAACAGACATCTTCAACATCTCGCTGAGCCAGGCAGTTGTCCCCACGTGTCTCAAATCCACCTCCATAATCCCAGTACCAAAGAAGTCACATGTGTCCTGTCTGAATGACTATCGTCCCATAGCACTGACCCCAATCATGATGAAGTGCTTTGAGAGGTTAGTCATGCATTACATCAAGTCCAGTCTCCCAAACACGCTGGACCCATTTCAGTTTGCATATCGTCCAAACCGTTCCACGGACGATGCAATATCCACCACTCTCCACCTAGCTCTTACTCACCTGGAACAGAAAGACTCCTATGTAAGAATGCTGTTCATCGACTTCAGCTCAGCATTCAACACAATAATCCCACAACAGCTCATCCACAAACTAAACCTGCTGGGCCTTAACACCTCCCTCTGTAATTGGATTCTGGACTTTTTAACTGCAAGACCTCAGTCAGTCCGTGTCGACTGCAACACCTCGAGCACTACCACACTGAGCACAGGTGCCCCACAAGGCTGTGTGCTCAGCCTGCTGCTCTTCACGCTGCTGACCCACGACTGCACTGCCAAGTCCAGCTCCAACCACATCATCAAGTTTGCTGATGACACAACTGTGGTAGGCCTCATCAGCAACAACGATGAAACGCACTACAGAGAGGAAGTGGCACAGTTGGCTGAATGGTGTGGTGCTAACAACCTGTCCCTCAATGTGGGTAAGACAAAAGAGGTTGTGATGGACTTCAGGAGAAACTCTGTTGACCACCCCCCACTGACCATTGACGGCTCAACCGTGGAGAGTGTCGGTAGCACTACATCCCTGGGGGTGCACAGAAGGGACAACAGCGCCTCTACTTTCTCCGTCGGCTGAAAAGGGCAAGTCTCCCTCCACCCATCCTCACCACCTTTTACAGGGGCACCATTGAGAGTGTGCTGACCAGCTGCATTACTGTCTGGTATGGGAACTGCAGTGCTGCTGACCGCAAGACCCTACAACGGACAGTGAACACTGCCGCAAAGATCATCGGTGCCCCTCTTCCCTCCATCCTGGACATTTTCCTTGCACGATGCTCCAGCAAGGCCTCCAGCATCGTGAAGGACCCCACCCACCCCTCCCACAACCTCTTCCAGCTCCTGCCATCAGGAAAAAGGTACCAGAGTATCAAAGCTCGTTCTGTCAGATTGCTCAACAGCTTCTTTCCCCAGGCTGTGAGAGCTCTTAACTCCAATCTCCCTGTCCCCGCTCTGAAACCATGAACACCTCAGCCCCCCAACTCATAAATAACTATTGACAAATTTCTCCTAAGTGCAATTCTGGGTGTGCTACACACAGGTGAGTGGGCTATACCTGTACCTGTAGTAAGGCACTCGTCCCACTATATGCACACTAGACACTTTCTATAAACACTCCCTGCAACAAATACTCAATAAGATAATGTATGTTTACTTGAATATTGCACTACAAAATAATGTTTACTGGAACATTGCACTACTAAATCTTTTGCACTATGCACTGCTTCCCACAAAATCTCTCTTCTGAACAATTAAATGTACAAAATATATATTTCCTGCACAATTTCATGTACAGATATCTCTTTAGCACTATTTCATGTACAGTATTTATGTAAAATTCTTGTACAGTCTCAGTTTGTGTATTTGTAGTCAACTAGGTATAGTAGTTATAGTATTTATAGTATATGTATAGTCAGATGGTTAAACTGTTGTATAGCCCTATTGTTTTTGTTACATGTCTGTCTGTCTGGAATCCCCGTTGCCCTTATTTGGTTTAGTTCTGTTCCTCATTAGTTCATTATCTGTTATTGTCCCCACCTGAGTTTTATTATGTTGTTTGCTCTTTTGTTCCTGTTCCTTTATAAGCTTTCAGTTCTCCATTGTATTTTGTCCGTTCTACTATGTTAATAAATGGTAAAAGTGTGTTGAAGCCATTTGTTCTCCCGTCTTTCATTTATATTTACTTTTATCTGTGCCACAACCACCGACCCATAACAGAAGAAAGGACCAAACTACAAAATGGAATTCGCCGAGCGCATGGCGGCCCTAACCCTCCGGAATCTCCCCTTCTTCGAATACGCCTGGAAGTTTTGTGAGCTTGCCGCGGCAACTATGTTAAAGGACATGACCATCATTGAGATATTCCGGCCTGGGGCTACTTTCCACCGTCCTGTGGACCTCCCAGACACCACGTGATTGAGTTGGAGAGAGGCCATTTATCGGTGTCTGGGAAGCGTCCGGGCCCGAGCCGGAACCAACTCGTCAGCCGCGGCTCTCCCTCGTCCGCCATCATCCCCAACTCCTCCTCACCAGCCGCTGTCCGCACCCACGCCGCCTGAGCGCTTTCAAGAATCCGCGCTTCAAGAGTGCCCCCCTGTGCCTGCGCCAAGAAGGCGCCTCCCAAGCTCTGCGCTGTCCAAGCGCTTTTAAGAATCCGCGCTTCAAAAGCACCCCCTGTGCCAAGAAGGTGCCTCCCTTGCTCCGAGCTGCCCGAGCGCTTTCAAGAATCTGCGCTTCCAGAGCGCCCCCAAGAGTCAGCGCTTCCAGAGTGCCCCCAAGAGTCAGTGCTGCCAGAGCGCCCCCAAGAGTCAGCGCTGCCAGGGCTATTCCCCGGTGAATCCTGCTCCGTCTTGGGCGTCCAAACTCCCAGATCCGCCATGGTCGTCCAAGCCTCACTGCTCCGTCCTGGGCGCCCAAGCTCCCTGCTCCTCCTTGGCCCTCGGAGTCCCCTAACCCACAGTATCCGGTATCTCCATCCTGCACCGGCATCCAGGGCGCCCACTCCCCCCTCCCCATTGGTACTGTTAAGGCGCGGGACCCGCCTACCGGGAGTGGGGGATACTGTTACATGTCTGTCTGTCTGGAATCCCCGTTGCCCTTATTTGGCTTAGTTCTGTTCCTCATTAGTTCATTATCTGTTATTGTCCCCACCTGAGTTTGATTACGTTTTTTTTGTTCCTGTTCCTTTATAAGCTTTCAGTTCTCCATTGTATTTTGTCCGTTCTACTATGTTAATAAATGGTAAAAGTGTGTTGAAGCCGTTTGTTCTCCCGTCTTTCATTTATATTTACTTTTATCTTCGCCACAACCACCGACCCATTACAGTTTTTTTGTTTTTGTTTTTTTCCCTATATTTGCATTGTTGTATGTGTATCTCTTTGGAACTCACTTGCCTCAATTAAGGTCAGTGTTCATGATTCAAAAATAAGAAAGACTGGGTAAAAACTGCATCCACGGGAGAGTTCCAAGGCAAAAGCCACTGCTGAGCAAAAAGAACACAGGCTCGTCTCACATTTGCCAAAACAAGATCTTGATTATCCCGAAGACTTTTGGGCAAATATTCTGTGGACTGATGAGACAAAAGTTGAACTCTTTGAAAGGTGCGTGTCCCATTACATCTGGCATAAAACCAACACAGCATTTCTTAAAAAGAACATCATACCAACAGTCAAAAATGGTGGTGGTAGTGTGATGGTCTGAGGCTGCTTTGCAGCTTCAGAACTTGGGCGACTTGCCATAATTGATGGAACCATGAATTCTGCACTCTATCAGAAAATCCTGAAGGAGAATGTCCGGCCATCAGTTTGTGACCTCAAGCTCAAGTGCACTTGGGTTATGCACTAGGACAATGATCCCAAAGACACTAGCAAGTCCACCTCTGAATGACTCAAAAACAAAATTAAGGTTTTGGAGTGGCCAAATTAAAGTCCGGACTTAAATCCGATTAAGATGCTGTGGCATGACCTTAAACAGTCCTTTCATGCTTGAAAACCTTCCAATGTGGCTGAATTAAAACAATTCTGCAAAGAAGAGTGGGCCAACATTCCTCCACAGCTATATGAAAGACTCATTGCCAGTTATTGATTGCAGTTGTTGCTGCAAAGGGTTGCACAAACAATTATTAGATTTAGGGGGCAATTACTTTTTCATGTATGGCCAGGCAGGTTTGGACAGCTTTTTTCCCTTAATAAATAAAATCATCATTTCAAAACTGCATTTTGTATTTACTCAGGTTATATTATTATTATTTTTATCTGAATCATTCAAGTGTGACAAATATGAAAAAAAAAAAAAAATGGAAGGGGGCAAAAACAGTTCACACCACTGTGTGTGTGTGTGTGTGTGTGTGTGTGTGTGTGTGTGTGTGTGTGTATGCACTGAACAAAATTATAAACACAACACTTTTGTTTTTGCCCCAATTTTTCATGAGCTCAACTCAAAGATCTAAGACTTTATCTATGTACACAAAAGGCCTATTTCTCTCAAATATTGTTCACAAATCTGTCTAAATATGTGTTAGTGAACACTTCTCCTTTGCCGAGATACTCCATCCACCTCACAGGGTGACATGTCCAGTGAGTTGTGAGGCCGGTTGGATGTACTGCCAAATTCTCTGAAAAGCCTTTGGAGATGGCTTATGGTAGAGAAATGAACATTCAATTCATTGGCAACAGCTCTGGTGGACATTCTTGCAGTCAGCATGCCAACTGCACACTCCCTCAAAACTTGTGACATCTGTGGTATTGTGTTGTGTGATAAAACTGCACATTTTAGAGTGGCCTTTTATTGTGGCCATCCTAATGCTGAGTTCACACTGCACGATTTTCAAACGCGTCGGATCGCCATTGTTTTCACACTGCGTGACTATCTGGGGTAGCATTCAGTCGCTGCTTTGTTCACACTGCACGATGGATCGGCGACAGGGGCTTTCACATTGCATGATTTTACAATAGGAAGAATCGCAGACAACTCTGTCTGATCCGCAAACTAGGTTTCACACCAAAACACACGTGAGAAGTGATAAGGAAATAATGCGAGAACCCAAGTGCGTCAGCCCGTTGTTCTCGAGTGACTGAATTATTTTTTAAAAATATATAGCCCGCAAATTGTCTGTGCGCTGATTTCCAGCTTCAAGGAGAAAAAAAATAAATTATGCAGGAGGGAGATGCAGGGAACAGGGAATTGTGTGTTCTGCAAAGAGGTGGAGGTAAATAATAATTTTGCAGTAACTGTTATGCTGATGTTGCAGCTGCCCAAGCAAATGTTTGTGCTTGTTTCTGTATGACATAATTCTACATATATCTATTAAAATACTGATATTCTGGTCTATAACTCCTCCCCGAACTTCCCTCTGCCCTGTATCTTGCTCTCTCATTGGCTGAAGGTCATCGCCGATGTGGTTTTCAGTCAGAAATAATTCCACACAGCATGATTGTGAATCGCCGACAGCTCCAGATATTTAGCATGCCAAATATTTCACGTGCGTCGGCGACATGTCGGCGATTCTCTCAGATCACATCTTTGATAAGATTTGATAAGTGCAGTGTGAACTCGGCATTAGGCACACCTGTGCAATAACCATGCTGTCTAATCAGCATCTTGATATGCCACACCTGTGAGGTGAATGGATTATCTCGGCAAAGGAGAATTGCTCACTAACACGGATTTAGACAGATTTGTGAACAATATTTGAGAGAAATAGGCCTTTTGTGTACATAGAAAAAGTCTTAGATGTTTGAGTTCAGCTCATGAAAACTGGGGGCAAAAACAAAAGTGTTGTGTTTATAATTTTGTTCAGTGTATATATTAGGGGTGTAACGATACGCTTATTCACATTGAACCTTTCAGTAGGAGGCTTTCTGTTCGCTAAGCATTACAAACCGAAAGATTCGTTGGACTAATCCTATTACGTTTGGAAAATAAAAGCTTAAAGTGTGTGAAATATCAGTGCCACTGCGCTCAACAACGCAGCCCAAACGACGTAACAGGCGACGAGCTGTCTGCCCCGCGACCTCCCCTTGCTGGGGTGCGTCGAAAGACGATGTTCTTGTATTGACGATAACCAGAGATAATTGTCAAAAACATCAGTTAATGACAATCTTAAGAGGATTTGGCATTTACAATTAATGTAGGCCTGTTACATTCTTATTTTTATTAGGCCTATTATTATTAGGGTATGAAGTTACTTTTATTATTAAATTAAAAGTAGGCCTACAATTAATTTGCCCCGCAATAATTAACACATAACTGACGAGCTGCGAGGATAAAATTAGACTATATTTTAGGCTACTCTTCAATTAAAAGTTTTTTTTTTTAAATGTATTTTTAAACAGATCTATAGGCTACCTACAATGAATTATAGTTTTATAATTAAAATATGAACACTACAGTCATCAATAAAAATCAATTAAATAAAAAGCTTTTATTTCAAGCACCGACTTTCAAAAACAACCTGTTTAACATGAAATAGCTTACTTTTTTTTTCTTCTCAGTATGTAGTCTAGAAGAGAAATATAAAGGAAATAAATGAAAACAGCTATAGGCTACCGTTATCAGCATATGTTGAAGTAGATTCGTCTCTCTTTGTCTCTGAGAGAAAATGCGGCGTCAGATGCCGAAAGCTCTGTCATTACTCCGTCATTCCGTTTTTACTTTCAATTTCTGCTTATTGTGAATTGACTTTGCAAGATTTATGCCGGTGAACGTCTTAATCTCAAAGTTTGCAGGTGTGCAAACCACTAGCGTAGCCAGAAATTTTTAAGTGGGTGGGCCTACATAAAACTGGGTGGGCCAGGTGTGTATATGAAAACTGCATGTCAAATTGCCAACAAAAAATAGAGTACCAAGGTTCATTACACAGTACTTCTAAAGCATGCATTAACATTAGTTTAACATTAGTAATTTGTTATATTAATGATCATTTCAAAAATTACTAATAGGACATTATTAAAATTAAAAGTTGTATCTGTTAACATTTGCCTGAGCTGGTTAACAAAGATGAAAAAGCATAGTGCTAATGTTAGTTAATGCATTAACTAACGTTAACTAAATGAAGTTTATTAAAAAGCCACACAAACGGGGCTTCACTGATGATTTCATAATCAAACGTCTCTGTCAGTTCACGCATACCGAGGACCGCAGAAATGTGCGCAGCTGCGAATTATACAGTTTGTTGTGGCGACCAGGATTTGTTTAGCGGATCAAACACTGTACCTATGCTAATATGATGTTTCAAACACACTTGGTTCAGAAGTTTCCGATCGATAAATCCAGCACCCTCAGGTGGTCTGTCGGGTTTCATTTGTAGACGGTCCGGATTTATTGCTAAGACTTTTACTTTTTAAAGAATTGATCTGATTTATGTTTACATTTTAATTTTATATATCTGTACATCGTAAACATAGGTCATAAACATAACATTGTGGGTGGGTCTAACAGAAACGGACGAATCATCATTTTGACAAGCATATGATGCACCTATATAAGAAGAGGGAAAACGACCTGTAATTGACCATGAAAACAAGCGTTTAATATTGTTAATAAATAAAGTTACAGTGAAATAAGACGTTTATTAGTATCGTTTAATAAATTACATCCATTTGGAAAATTACAAACTTCTTATTGGGTGGGCCAAAGATGAAAGTGGGTGGGCCCGGGCCCACCCAGGCCCACCCGTAGCTACGCGACTGGTGCAAACCCTGGTGCAAACGCGTGCTCGTGTGATATCCATTGGCTTGCCTTGCCTTCATGGTTTAAACCAGAAATATTTCCAACATTGCGACGTAACCAATTACCCCTCCCCCCGTATCAAAAATGTACCAAACCGTGACACCACTGTGTCGTATCGAACCAAACCGTGAATTTTGTGAACCGTTACACCCAGGGCTGAACTGGTAATCGGGCATACCGGGCATTTTCCCAGTGGGCCGACGCACTGAAAGGGTCTGACAGAAATATATATATTTTTTTAAATAATTTGTTTTATTATTATTATTTAATATATATTAATTAATATTGGCCATTTTACAAACTCAACTTTTTTTTTAACTATAAAAGAAGCCAATATACAGTTAGGTGTAACAAGAATGAAACCATGCAGACCTTATCTGACATGGTAAAAAAAAGAAAAGAAAGAAACTGTGAAAAAGCAGTAGATGTATGTCTGTGTGCAGATTTTTCAGCACTAGCTGATAACCGACACAAAATGCACAAATAAAATAGCAAAAAAAAAACAAACAAAAAAAACAAAAAAAATTTAAAAAGTTGAAAAATTTTCTAACAAAATATAAGATTAAGTAGAGCATAAATAAATACATAAATAAATAGATCTGGGCATAGGCATCATTTGCTGATAAATGATGTGTATGCCCATATGGTATTTTGTCTTATTTCCACATTATGTCAAAACAAAGTCTGGTCCTTGTACTGCTGATATCAGTGAAGAATGAGTTTTTGTCATTTTTGTTGTGTGTTTGAGTTACTGTCATGTAGGAATATGCTGAACAGAACTATAAAAAAAATGTAAGATTTCAGAAGATCCTTTGATCATTATACAGACATGTATAATTCAACAGAATATTTATTGCGCATGTTGAATTTAAGAGAGTCTATTGTTGTTGATTCCAGTGGTCAGGTATATTAGCTAAGGGACCTAATTTGAATCTGAGTTCTTCCAATGGGGGAAATATTTCAGCTATTATGATATAATTTAATTATTGTTGTTGTTTTGTTGTTGTTGTTATTAATAAATACTAATTAAATTGCTTTTTGCATACAGCAACAGTTTACTAATTTTATTCATGTTAAGTAAAAATTAAGTATGTAATAGGGAAGAGATAACCTGAGTTCTAAGTATATATTTAGGTGTTGGATGTAACAGAGCCACTGGATGTGCAGCTGGAAGGATCAGAATGATGTGAAAAGTGATTTTAAATTTCATCAGGAATTGTTTAACAACACGGCACAGCTTAAATGCATGTAGTTTGATACATTCATATGGAATTTAATTTGAAAGCATAACACCTAAAGAAACTATTTAAATAACATCAGTCAAGCAACCATTTTTATAATAGAACTTAAATAAACTGATTGCAGGTGCAAATTTTTAATAGTTTACCTAGTAAAAATTAAAATTTTGTCACTATTTGATATTCATCACCCTCACACTCTTTCCAAATGAATTCTTCTCTATAAATGTTTATCCCAATGTTCATGCTGCACATACAGTTAAAGCAGACAGCAAGCAAGGGTTGTCAAGCTTCAAAAAGCACCATACAAATATCATAAAAGTTTTTGACTTGTGTGCTGTATTCCAAATCTTATGCATCATACAATAGCTATCGAGGATTCTTGTTTACTGAAAATACAAATTTCAGCAGGTCTGAATATGTACAAGTGCAAATGAATTTTGTCTTTGCACTAAAGTGCTATTGAAGCAGGAATGACTGAGAGCTCTGTGAGAGCTCTAAAACACAGCACATGCTGCTTGTGTGCGGATATTAACTAGCTGCTGTTCATTATGAACTCAACATGCTCAGCGATTCATACCAAACCTGAGACTGCATGCGGTCAACTCATTTGTCATGCTGTGTGCTGCATGAACTGTAAAATAGTCTCTAAAATAGAGTCTGAGCAGTCTACAGTTGAGGAGAGGCAGAACAGTGCATATTCTCACCTATCTCTCAGTGTGAGACAGTGACTGATTACCTTCATTCAGAGCTGTTGAGGAGCAATCACCCGCAGGCTCCAGGCTTTTTGGAAGGGTATCTGGATTCAGCAGGGCAGCAGCTTTCATTATCTGCCTCTGGAGTTCTGCTGGATGGCACGATGCTTTCAGAGGCTATGTTGAATACCTACTCTGAAGACTCAAATAGCTAAATAGGGTTAAATTTGAGCCACCAAAATGATGTCTCATTAATCTTTAAAAATGCAAGGTCCTTTACCACACAATTAGAGAATTTGAGAAATAAAATGTATACTTATTGTATGTTACTTGTCATTTTGAGACTATAGGATTTTACAGTGTGACTGGAAGGTTTTGGAAATTCATGTAAATTCTAATACTTTGCAAATGAGACCATTTTTCTTTCTTTCTGTCTTTCTTTCTCTCTTTCACTCTTTCAATACAGTATTTAAATAATTTTATAAAATAATTACTTGGGCTGTGTTTGACCTAGCCTAATAAGTAAAAAAAAAAAAAAAGAAGCCCAAGCATTTACTGAAGAAAACAAATCAGTAATAAAATAAAAAGAAATTAAGCAAAGTCATCAAATATCAAATAATAACTGCTTAGTCTACACTATATTGATTAAATATGCTACAAAAGTTATTCAGTCAAAAGCCGTATTAGACTGGTGCATGGATTGAATAAACTGGTAACACTTTAGAATAGGGAATACATATTCACTATTTCCCTGAACAAACTTCTAATTTACTGCTTATTTAGTTAGTAAGGTAGCTGTTAAGTTTAGGTATGGGGTCGGATTAAAGGATCTAAAAATATGGTCTTGCAGAATAAGGAATTAATATGTGCTTTGTAACTACTAATTGTTACGGAGCCAACGAGACGAGAGACATGGGATCCATGTGCGAGCTTTATTACAAAGGCGTGGTCAGGAAACAAGCAAGGGTCAAACAGTGGCAAACAGGTATATCACAGGCAAGGCAAAGAGTCATCCAAAACGGGCATGAGTCAGTCGACAGCAAACTATATACAAAGGGGCTTGACAAGAGAGGTAAATCTGAAAACATAAGCAATAGTCCAGGCAGGTGAAAACACAGTCCGAAACAGGCAAGGCAAGACTAGGAAAATTATAAAAGGATCTGTAGGGTAGATAAAGCTAGGGCAGCGATAAGTGCATATAATACTCGGCAGTGAGGGAGAGAAAGTCCATAGCTGTGTCCGAAATCGCTCACTTGTTCACTCATTCACTAATCCCTATATAGTGTAAGGCAGTTGAGTGCACTATATTAGAAAGGAGTGAACGACATGAAGTGAACGGATTCGGACGGGGACGTGTACACTGTACGTGAGACTTGGCTGTTGCAAAAACATCTTAGATGCACTTTTATATTTCATGTACCTCATTTTAGAAAATAATATTGGTAACACTTTATTTTAGGGTCTCTTAATTAGTTGCTTATTAGCATGCATATTACTAGAATATTAGCCATTTATTAGTAGTAATTAAGCACATATTAATGCCTTATTCTACATGACCTTATTCTACATCCCTAATCCTACCCAATACCTAAACTTAACAACTACCTTACTAACTATTAATAAGCAGCAAATTAGGAATTTATTGAGGGAAAAGTCGTAGTTAATAGTGAATAAGTGTTCCCTATTCTAAAGTGTTACTATAATATTAATAGCAATAACACTTAAAATGACTATTGTAATCAGCTTTGCAGTTTCATTGATGGTATATTATTCATTTGTTCTGTAATATGGTCATAATCATTAAATACTATTAAAATATTGTCAACAAAAATAAACACATTATCACATATTAATAATTGTATGTTTTTATTGTTTGTAGTATCTTGAAACTCTCCCGAGCAGCGTTTTTGCACTCAAATAAGATGACCGTAGAGCACCCTCAGGCGACCGTTAATTTGACATCAGAATGAATACACTACCAACGAACATTTTTAAAAATCCACCAAATTCATCATTTTTTAAAATTAAACGTCATCTCTTGTTCAAACTCGCTTGCTCCCGCTCTCTCTAACAGCTCATCGGTTCTCTGCATTGGATTGTGGGAAATAGTGCTTCAGCGAGTGTACATCGGTTGTACACTCGAAATCAGAATGCATTGTGGGTAAAAAGTAGTAGACAAATGTAGGGAATGAAGTCATTCACTCAGAATTCGGACAGCACTACAAAATGGCTGACACCCGATATAGTGCACTATATAGTGGATAGGGAGCGGTTTCGGACACAGCTCATGGTTTAACTAAGGCGTGCAATTGGGAATCAGCTGTGTGTGATCAGTGCAATCAGCTGTGTGCGTGTCATCAGTGCAATGGATGATGGGAACTGTAGTCCGGAGGTGACGTGCAACAGTTAGTGTAGTTCAAGAGTCACTGTGGTAAGTGAGTGACCTCTGGTGGTGAGTGAATGGAAATTCAAAGACTGGATTCATGACACTAATAAACAGTCATAGCTAGTAATATGCATGCTAATAAGCAAAAAGTTAATAGTGATAATCGGTCCATAAACTAAAGTGTTACCAATATACTTATTGAATGGTTTGCAACTGGGGATGATCTCAGTGAACACACACGATTCACAGGTTCACAGAGATCATCGCCCCCAAATTGGTGAACCATTGGAATCTCTGATTGTAATTTTTAAACCGTTATGATGTAACTAAGCCTCGTTTACTGAAATCATGTGACTTTGGCAGTTTGATACGCTCTCCGAATCACTGGTTCAAAACAAATGATTCGCAAAGGTTTCGAAGCTTCATGAAGCAGTGCTTCGGAAGTGCCCATCATTACTTTAAGTACTGCAATCTAAACAATATAGCAAAATCCGTGATGCATCAATTGACTCTTCGCAGGTAGCTTGATTGACAGGGGATCTGACCAATTATAAAGCCATGGTTTGATTGTAATATATCCACGGTTGAAGTGGAAAAAAATGGAAGTGCTGGTACTCACCATTACATCTACATGAAAATACATCTAGGCCTAAATGCCATAAACTTCTGCAAAGATGCCTTTTTTTGATACTGATTTCATTTGTTTAGTAACAGCTTAAATGTATTATTATTATTAAAATTGATTGATTAAATGTAACTCGTCACTCAATATTTTTGGGAGACTATTTTTTTGGTCAATATCACACACCCTTAGTAGTTAGTACTGACACAAAATAATTTTCAATGCTCGCTTTGTCACGTCCAGTGTCGACAGCGGGCGCAGTGATATTACGCTTGTGATATTGGCTTTCCTGTAGCTCAAATAGTAGAGCATGGCGCTAGCAATGCCAAGATCATGGGTTCGATTCCCAGGGAAAGCAAGAGCTGATAAAATGTAAAAACTGTAACTTCAATGCAATGTAAGTCGCTTTGGATAAAAGTGTCTGCTAAATGCATAAATGTATAAATGTAAATTACGCAGCGCCTGAAAGTAGTCCCCAGCTACCGGGCACTACTTTCAGGCGCTGCGTAATATCACTACGCCTGTTGCGGCCATGTTACGGCAGCAAAGTTCCTTGATTATTACGCCGGAATGAGAGTAGTTCCTAGTCATATCAGCCTAGAAAATCGCAACTTTTCATTTTCCGCCGATCTTAGTACACGATATAACTACAGAAGAGTCAAGTTTTAAATAGGACAAATATCGAAACTCTTTGATCGTTTTTGAACGCGATGCTACTGGTCTAATTGGATTCAATGATCTATGCTAAGCTATGCTAAAAGTGCTCTCGCCAGACCCGGAGATCAGCTGAATGGATTCAAAAACGGTAAAACTCAACTTATTAACTCTGGGGGAGTTGGAGAATGAGCCTATTACCAAAAAAAGTGGAGTGTTCCTTTAAGGACATGTATTTGTCACAGTGGAGGAGGAAGTGTTCCTCCATCTCAACTGATCCAGATCTACATTCGTTACAGATTCGCTCTTCTTTAGGTAACCACGTCTTTTTATGTCGTCCACTTTCTATGGCCAGCTGGTGGTCACTCAGTCTGTACTTCAACAGTATATGTCTGTAAGTTATATTCCTGACTGAGACCAGATAGTCAGCCAGACTGTACTCTCTGTTGAGTTTCAAATAACATTGGAGATAACTTTGATCTTTGGTTTGTTCTTTCCAATGCTGTATGTATGTCTCCTTCTCTTCATTCATAATTTCTTTGATTCTTCCAGGTTTTTCAGGATTGATGACTGAAAATTAAAAATGAAGAAAATCTTCAGAACTAGAGTTTAAGTGGATCCAGAACTTTAAAACTTTTTTTTTTTTAATGATTAGATTTAGGGGGAGATGGCCTAACTTTTCTCTGCAGGCGTTATTAGGTGTGTTTCTGTATACATGAAGGATGCTTCTGCAGAACTCTACATGCAGAGCTTCTAAAGGGTATTTGTGCCAATCTTTATGGCTGTTGGGCCCCAGATCTCGCTTCCATACAGGGCAATAGGCAGTATGACACTATCGAAAATCTTTGTCCAGATTCTGATGGGGATGTCTATTTTGAATAATTTTGTTTGTATGGCGTGCAGTGCCCTGCGGGCTTTTACAAGTAATGTTTTTATTGCCAAATTGAAATTTCCAGTGGGAGTTAAAATCAGACCAAGATATTTATATTGTAAAGCATGTTGAAGTGTGGTGTTGTTTAAAGTCAATATATGTCTATGTTCTAGATTTCTGGGTTCCTTATCTGTCGGTCACTACGAGTTATGTCGTGACGACATAGGGGATTTACTTGGAAGCCCCAATCATCTCTGACTTTAAGAGAAAATGCCAATGAATATTGGCTAGTGGATTTTGCATACCTTAGCCACTCCCCGTGTGCACGGGTATAAATAGGCGGCAGGTGCATCCACTCATTAGATTTTGCTTCGGAGCCAAGTGGATGGACGTGTTGATCTCCACAAAAAGCCATTCATCATCTGGAAGCTGTTCTGGTTGGCTTTACGGTGCGAACAGCGAATCCCCTGGGCACTTCAACTAAAAGAGCAAATCATGGTCTGTTCACGTCTTTTTAAAGACGCCGTTCCAGCCGTGTCCTCTTTGTTGAGGTCATCCGTCCACAGCCACGATCGTTGTCTTCAGTGTCTGCGCATTCAGCGCGCTGCGACCTTTCGCATGGCATTTGTCTGTCACGCGCTCGCTTGTCAGCATCTGCATGCCACAAGGTTGTGATGGGGTTCAGTTTGTGGCGCCTTCCATAGGACCCCTATGTCGTCACAACATTACTCGTAGTGGCAGACAGATAGGGAACGTCTTGGTTACGTACGTAACCCTCGTTCCCTGATGGAGGGAACGGAGACGTTATGTCCCATGCCACAATCTTGAACCATCGCTGGTTGCCAGGGACTTGTTCTCAGCTCCTCAGTGTAAAACCTAATGAGGGGATGCACCTGTGCATGGGGAGTGGCTCAGGTATGCAAAATCCACTAGCCAATTTTCTTTAGCGTTTTCTCTTAAAGTCAGAGATGATAGGGGATTTAATTGGAAGCCCCAATGTCGTCACAACATAACACGTTTTTTCGGAAATATCATAATCTTAGTTTTTTTTTGGATGTTGACTTCTAAGTTCCAGTCATGGCAGTATTTAGTTAAAATGTCAAGGTTGTTCTGGAGACCTTCTGGTGTTTTAGATAGAATTAGCAAGTCGTCTGCATACAGTAAATATTTGACTATGTCGAATAATTGTAGTCCTGGACTGTCTGATTGGTCCAATAGATCTGCCAATTCATTGATATATATGTTAAATAAAGTCGGGCTGAGGCAGCAGCCCTGTCTCACTCCTCGCTTTTGAGAAAAATAGTCTGTCCTTTGCTGTCCAATTTTTACTGCGCATTTATTTTGATTATACATGTTTTTAATTAAGTCATATATTTTACCCCCTATGCCGCTTTGAAGTATTTTATAAAACAATCAATTATGCCTCTCTCTCCCTCCGTCTTCTCTGTTCAGTGAGCGGTGGAGAGGAGCAACGCTTTCAGTTAAACACAGATATTATGTTGCTTCTCTAATTTTACATGCACGTATAGCCGAAATCACAGCAGCTATTGTCATTATCTTGTATATTTGATTTTCTCAGACGACGGCTCAATTATCAGGATTTTTGTGTAGATTAACATATTGGAAAGGAGATCTGGTTATGTAGTCTAGTCTTAATGGGTTGCGTTTAAATCACTATTTCATATTCATTCCATTGTCTGACAACATAAACAGTAACATATACCAATGAAAACAGTTTTATTGAGAATTTAGCTGCATCAAAATACAGTATGTGGGCACAGAGAGGCAAACAAATCTAATAATAAATGTACATTTTGCATTTTGAGAACAAGTGAGCTGCCCTGTCCTGAAAATTGCTCAGTGCAAAGAAAGAAGTAATGTGAACCAGGCTAATAGACATGAACAAGTTCTTTGAAAAACAAAGTTTTTCATGAAAGTTCTATGACCTTTTGAAACATGTCTGCTCTTCATACTCTATGTTGACTATGGTTTCAATAATAATAAACATACATTTGCATAAAGCATCCATATTTGTCCATGCCCATATTGATTAGAGTATTAAAAACTTAAAGTATTAATTTAAGGTACATTTAGAACAAATAAAAATGTGCGATTTAAAAATTTTAATCGATTGACAGCCCATATATATATATATATATATATCCACCACTGTGATGTAAAAGACTGCGCTGTAGTTATCAGAAACATTTGCTTGCAGTTCTTGCTGCTAAAGTTGGCACAAACAGATTTTAAAGGTCCCATGGCATGAAAATTTCACTTTATGAGGTTTTTTTAACATTAATATGAGTTCCCCTAGCCTGACTATGGTCCTCCAGTGGCTAGAAATGGCGATAGGTGTAAACCGAGCCCTGGGTATCCTGCTTCGCCTTTGAGAAAATGAAAGCTCAGATGCCCCGATCTGGAATCTTCCCTATATGTCGTCATACGGGGAAAGGTTACCTCCCCTTTCTCTGCTTTGCCCGCCCATGAGAAAATGAGCTACTACCGTGTGAGGTGAGCGCAATATATATTTTTTTTTCCTCGAGAGACATCATGGCTTGCAAACGAGCGAAGCATGACAGTTGCTCAGTGTTTGGATGTACAAAATAACACCAAAGTATTTTTTAGTTCCTTCATCCGAGCCTATGGCTAGCATTAGCTACATGATAATAACTGAAACAGCATACATAAACAAACCAACTAAAGTACCGTATCCAGACACAATATTTTAAACTAACCATTCGAAGACGTCCTACTGTAGCAGCTGAGTTGCAACTTCTTCATCCGGTGCTTTTCCATCCGGATCAGATTCTGGGTCAAACTGAAAAACTTGAAGGACTGCGTGTCTATGAGCCATTGCAATAGAGCTTGGCAAACTACGTCACGCCGCGTCGGATTCCGCCATGTTTTAGGTCACGCTCAGGAGCACACAGCGTGAACAAATGCAAATCGCCACAGAAAAAGCCGACCGTTTTACATTCATATTTTTTGAAAAACATCTTACATACGCTTAGAATAAAACGGACTAATATGTAAATCTCTTTAAATAATAAAAAAAAAAATCGCTCTGTTGTTTTTCTGAGAGGCTGCAATTCATTACTAATCAGTCTCCTTCACTACAGTGGTACTGATATAGGCTAAATGCTAAAACACTTACGACAATTGACCATGGTTTTACTATAGTAAACGTGTAGCGACCGTGTTTTTGGTGTATGTATTACCATTCCTATAACCACAATCTTATTAAATACCATGGATAAACTATGGTTAGTGTAGCAAAACCATGGCTAATTTTGTAAGAGGAGAATACACTACAGCTAGATCTCAAACAGTGGATCATTTTATATCATCATATTGCCCGGTAAAACTGCTCAGTGTTAAGAGTTAAGCCATTATAGAGGTAACAGAACTTACTAGAAGCTGCTTTGAAATGATGTGTATTGTGGATGCTATGCAAATAAATACATTGACTTGACCGAACCACGTTGAAGATTCCTACTAGGATGCCGAACAACGATGCGAGCGATCAAATGAATGAAGGAAACTTAATCAATACAAAAAGTCGCCAGGTATTAACGAGCTGCTGCAAATAACATTTCCATATATGATTTCCTTCTATTAGTGGTGTGAGGGCTTACAGTTTAATGCAAATCACTGTATCTATAATATATTAAATCTACAGAGATGAATTATAAAGCCACATTTTATTTTAGATATTTACCATACCGATTCAGTTTAATTTTCATCTGAGTTCCGTAGTGAATGTAGACATATTTAATGTATGATTTAACTTAGATCGCGTTGTAATGATCCATTACCACAGCCTTTATCATCAATGTCTACAGGTAAAACCTCTGCTTTTTCGGCTTTCTAACGCAGAGAAAGCACGTTTTTCACACCGGCTGTGCAAAGGGATATGACAATTGATGATACAGTAAGCCTTAACCACTGCAACGCGATCTTAAGTAGAATAATATAAACATTAAATAATATAAAAGGTCTACATTCACTACCACTCAGTCTCCGCTGTAGCTCCCATGACCTAAATTCCCAGAATGCATTGCCGCTGTGACGACACATTCCCAGACTCTATACATCCACTGTCAACATTAGCGCATGGTAGCGCAAGCTGGTTAAGGCCACACCCCCACCCTCCACCTTGCCCCGCCTCTCTCGTCCTTAAAGCTACAGACACAGGAATGGGCGCGTCTAAGGAAAGCTCATTGTGGGACTGGCTCATAGTGGCTGAAATTCTGCACCAAGGCTGAATTTCGGGAAACAGACCTCAGATACAGTATTAAGGACCACTTAGGCCTATATAAAAGCATCCAAAAAACAGCATGCCATGGGACCTTTAAGTTTAAAGGGGTATTATTAGTTTTTCAGATGGGTGATAGGAGTTGGAAACCTATTTTTTTTTTTTTTTTTTACAAAACTCCCTGTTGAAGAATTGCATTAAACATGTATTTTCATTAGTGTATTTGTGCATCTACTGCTGAATGTATTTTATAATCATTAGAGTCAATATTTATTTTTAATAAACGCATTACTAGAAAAAATTGCAGTGCTTAATTTTGCCGTAAAATTGAACTGTTTGGTTAGAAAAGTGTCAAATTGATTGAGGAAAAACTGTAATGGGTACGTGAGCTTAATAGGTACGTTTACCCAAGAAAAATAAATAAATACAATAAATTTATATATAGCAAACACTGAAATGAACATTAACTAAGATGAACAAATGTATATTGTTCAGTGTTAGTTCATGCTTAAATAATGAAACCTGAAGTGTGAGGTTTATCCACAACATGTTACTTTTCAAGTGTTGTTTGTTTTTCATTTCTCTATAAATCTGTGTTTCCCCACAGCGGCTGACTCTGCTCCATGTGAACAGTAACCAGTGTCTGGACATGCCTTCTGAAGAGGATAAGATGGTTCCCACTCTCAGAGACTGCAGCGGCAGGCGATCACAGCAGTGGATCTTGAGGAACATGACACTAAGTGTCTGACAGAGCCGGCAACAACCAGTTCAGACCTGAATCTCGTCACACACCACACACCGTGAGACCTGGAGTCATTTTTATGGCCTTCTTCACAGCTCTGTGAACTGTCATTTTCTGGTTCATAATCAAGTTCAGCCAGGCTTTGATCAGAAGAACCACACACAGCCCATTTGCGGCCAGGCTTGTGTCTCTGTTCGTGTCTGGACTGCTTCCTTTAGCTGTCAGATTCTCTGGTCTGGGGTCAAACCACAGCCCATGACCAGCTCTTGGCGAGGTTTAAACGCTTGCTGTCTCTGATCTGATTATGTGTCTCTGGCTATCTATGCTGCTCATCCTGTGTGGGAGTTCTGGTGCCTCTTAATATCTTACACGTCATATCTTTGACAGCAGCCCTTATGTTTCTTTGGAAATGGAGTGATTGTGTCAGCTTCCACTGTGCTAAAGTGCATTTCACTCTGAGCAGAAGTTTAACTCTGCTCCGCTTTCCTTTCAGCACCTGAAGGGATTTTGTGTTGGCCAGCGGATTATATGCCAACTGTATTACTTGCTGCTGCTTCTCAAAACTAATTTGATCTCTTTCAGTAAGGCTGCAATATGTACTTGACCTGCCTTAAAGGGATATGTGCCCTAAAATGAAAATTCTGTCATCATTTACTCACTCCAAGTTCAAACCTGTCATTTCTTTCTTCTGTTGGATACAAAACTGGTACATTTTAGGTCACGGCGATTGTTGCATTCTTTTGAATTTACTAGACTTGTTTCTTTTAATTTAACTTAAATTGTAACTGGAATCATGCTAAGGATTTCTATTTCCCGTCATGCTTTGCCATGGCACTTGAAAAGAAGAGTAAAGGCTAGGTAGGTGTATATATATATATATATATATATATATATATATATATATATATATATATATATATATATATATATATATATATATATATATATATATATATATATATATATATATATATATATATATATATATATATATATATATTTATATATATATATATATATATATATTTATATATATATATATATTTATAAAATGCTAAGTGGAACATGTAGTCACCTTTAATGTTACTATGCTAATTAAGAAGCATTTTCGTTATGGTGACAAGTGGAACATGAGCTTAGTTTGAGAACACAATACTAATGCAATTAATGCAAAGGTTGTAAAACTGTAAACTATTTGTGGTTTATAAGTTAACAAAGCATTATATAACTCTTTACGTATGAGCTAATTAAACAATAATAATTTGTTAATAAAAGTGACAATGAATGAAGAACTCACTAGTTGTATGGAGTCTATTAATACATTAACTACAATCCATAAACTATGAATTAACTATAAAGTAATGTTTTGCAAGTGATTTTGTATACTATGGAAGTCAATGGCCACCAGCAATTGTTTGGTTACCAACATTCTTCAAAATATCTTATTTTGTGTTAAACAGAAGAAAGGTATTTACACAGGGTTAGTAAGTGATAAAATGTTCATTTTTTTTTGTCAACTACAACTTTAAGGAAACAGAAAAAGATGTAAACAGAAAAAATAAATAAATAAAAATAACATACAGCCCTTGATTTAACTTTTTTTTTTTTTTTTTTGAGAAAGTGTTTCATCATACCACATAGTTTAGTTTATGGGGTTTTAGTTTAGGATTTATCTATGTGTTGTTTCTACTTCATATGAATTTAGTTAATAAATGTCCAAGTAAATTGGAAAATTTAGGGAAAAAATTCACATACTTACGTCATCATTATTTTTAGGACTCATTTTTCATTTTAATACACTGCTTTATTTAAAAAAACAAAACAAAAAAAACGTCATAATAATAATAATTTGGATCATTAGGTATTGTTTTATTTTTACAATAAGACCTGGTGATTTATCCATCAAGTGTTCATTTTATATTTAATATTAAATAATTTCTAGAAAATGCTGTAATCTGTGTTATTTTATGTCTGAATTTGGCAATGTGCTATCATTTGTGTATAACAATTTGGGCACAGTGTAAGCAGCAGCATCTCACATAAAACTAAAATGGTAACACTTTAATAATAAGGTTTGTTAGTTAACTACTTTAGTTAACATAAACTAATAATGAACAATACTTCTACAGCATTTATTAATCTTAGTTCATATTAATTTCAACATTAACTAATGCATTATTAAAATCAAAAGTTGTTATTGTTAACATTAGTTAATGCACTGTGGATTAACATGAACTAACAATGAACAACTGTATTTGCATTAATTAACGTTAATAAAAATTAATAAATACTGTAATGTATTGTTCATTGTTTGTACATGTTAGTTAATACATTAACTAACATTAATGGAACCTTATAAGTGTTACCACTGAAACAAATCATTTAAAGCCCCACCGTCATCTCCACAATACAGCTGTCACTGATGGATGGTCCTGGACACACATCTGTACAAATTATTATCTAGGCCTTTTTGAGTGTTAATGTACATATTAAAGCAAATATTTTTTTAAGATGAAATCCAAAAACTCCAGAGGAAAAATTGTGAGTGATACTGCTTGGTGTATATAAAATATGTTTGAAAAATACTGTACAGCTCTATGCATTGCTACTGTATGTACACATATAATGCATCCACCACGTTCTATCAATGTCTGTTTAATGCACTCAGTCAATATTAATTATTCGGGGATTTAAGGATTTGTGATCTGTCTCTTAGTTATTTGATACTTTTAACATGCATATGTTTAATGATTTCACAAAATGAATGAACTTAGTTAAAACTAATTAAACTGCACATAATTTGGAGCAGTCCTATAAAAGTATATCTTAATTAATAATATGATCTATTCTACATTATTAACATCACATGCATGTTACAGTTTCATGCATGTTACTTTTCTCTATTTTTTTTTTTCGCTTCATAAAAACTGAAAATGTGTGACTTTGTACTGGTCTTAATGTTAACTGTTTGTACTTTCTATTTTTAAGTCTCAACTGACCTCATGTTTCCTAGATTAATATAATACAACTGTTAAGTCTAATAAACCATTGTTGTGTAATGTATCATCTTGTTATTAATATGATTAGCACAGAAAATCATATCCATCTACTAGGGATGATTTATTATTTGATTCACTCTTTGGGCTGGGGATGTTCGGTACACCATGAGAGTATCGTGTATGTACTGTGGGTGGTGTATCATGGTTTTTCGGTTCGGTTTGAATATTTTTTACATCCCTATTTTCTACTGTACAGTAAGTGTTTTCGGAAATGAGGAGAGATTTTGTTTGACCAAAACTGAACTGTAATTTGTGTGATACTGTAATTTAGCTAAAGCTGCTTTGGGCTGGTTCTTTATAGGGAAATGTTTTTAGCGAAAATATCTCCCACCCCCCACTTTTGGTACGTGTTTCTTTGGTACCTGGTATATAAACTAAAGCCTGTTGAGTATTTTAAAAAAGGGACACACAATTGTGAAAATTATGTTCTTCAAACTGTTGCATGGGGCCATTAATAGAGAAGATTTGATGTTGATGTACAGAAACCTCTGTAGATCCTCATCGTGTGCGATGTTAAGCTCCAGAACATTGGGGACAGTGGACGCCTTCTCAGTAACAATAACACACACCTACAACACTAAATACAATGTAGAGATAAACTGACCACAATCAATCTTCATTTATTTCCACTTTATTATACTTTAATGTCTTGTTGGAACACACACACATATACACACACTCACTAACACATTGCAGGAGTGCTCATACATTTTCTCTCTTTCTCTCTCTCTCTTCAGGATTTCTGAAACTCAACTGAGCACTTCCACTGTGTGATATTATAGTCACCTACCGTTTATTTCAGTGGATCTGTTTTATAGCATTTAGTCTTCTGTCCTGTTCTGTGTGAAGTCTGATCCAACTTGAGAGTGACTACGTTTACATGGACATCAGTAATCTAATTATTTACCTTATTCTGAATAAGACAATATTATGATTAAGGTGTGAGTTGCTTTTAGAATATTTCTTTCATGTTCCTGTTTTACATGTTATAGTACACAGATCGATTAATGGCATGCGTCATTACGGGAATACTAAAAAAGTACTAAAATAGGAATACTCCACATGTCTTAATTCGATTAGTGTTTACTTCGAGTATGACTTTAGCTGGATTAAGGTTATCAAAAATCTCTGTTTACATGGTAGACTCTTAATCAGAGTATTGTCTTAATCGTATTAAAATCGGAGTATTGATGTCCAGGTAAACGTAGTGATTGACATGCGCACGAATAATGTGATTATTTATAATAATCAGAGTAAGGACTTAATCGCATTATGATGTTTACATGTCAAGAGCAAAGCTCTTACTCCCGTTTACATGCAGTTAACATTAAGTGCATTTACATGGACCCTCTTAATGCGATTATAATGAGATTTTAGCGATATTGCGATTATGCTTTACCTCATGTAAACGCAATACTTCGATCTAAATAATGTGATTAACCCATCTCCTCATTAGACGCGCCTTTCACGAGTTCACTCTTACCTATAATAAACTGAGTAAAGATTATGCGTATTTGGCGTGCTGTCCAGGGGGAGGGCTCCGAGCTCGGTAATCACTCCCGAGCCCAGGGTACTCCCCCTGTCTGGGGAGAGGGGTCCGAGCTCGGCATTTAGCCCAGACCCAGAGCGTTCCCCCCAAAAATGCAATAAGCGTGGAACAGCAGCCAGAGAGGTGCGTTGATAACCCACCAAAATTTGCAGAGCTTAAGGTTGGTGGGGTGCTGGACGTCGCTTGGAGTAACAGCACTGCTGTGGCCTTCGAGAAGAGAGTTTGGCTCCTGTGGGAGCGGACACTGCTGCGGCATCTGAAAAGAAAAAGTGGCTTCTGCGGAAGCTGCGGCAGCACCTGAAAAGATGAAATGGCTTCTGCTGGGAACTGCTGCGGCATCTGAAAAGTAGAGATGAGAGGGAAATACAGATAGAGCTCCTGCGGGAGCAGATACTGCTGCGGCAGTGGGGACATACAGATAGAGCTCCTGCGGGAGCAGACACGGCTGCGGCATTGGGGACATACAGATAGAGCTCCTGCGGGAGCAGACACTGCTGCAACAGTGGGGAAAAAACAGAGAGCTCCAGCGGGAGCGGACACTGCTGCGGCAGTGGGAACATACAGATAGAGCTCCTGCGGGAGCAGACACTTCTGCGGCAGTGGGGACATACAGATAGAGCTCCAGCGGAAGCAGACACGGCTGCAGCATTGGGGACATACAGATAGAGCTCCTGCGGGAGCAGACACTGCTGCGGCAGTGGGGACATACAGATAGAGCTCCTGCGGGAGCAGACACTGCTGCGGCAGTGGGGAAAAAACAGAGAGCTCCGGCGGGAGCAGACACTGCTGTGGCAGTGGGAACATACAGATAGAGCTCCTGCGGGAGCAGACACTTCTGCGGCAGTGGGGAAAAAACAGAGAGCTCCGGCGGGAGCAGACACTGCTGTGGCAGTGGGGACATACAGATAGAGCTCCTGCGGGAGCAGACACTGCTGCGGCAGTGGGGAAAAAACAGAGAGCTCCGGCGGGAGCAGACACTGCTGCGGCAGTGGGAACATACAGATAGAGCTCCTGCGGGAGCAGACACTTCTGCGGCAGTGGGGACATACAGATAGAGCTCTGGCGGGAGCAGACACTGCTGCGGCAGTGGGGACATACAGATAGAGCTCCTGCAGGAGCAGACACTGCTGCGGCAGTGGGGAAAAATAGAGATCTCTTGCGGGAGCAGACACTGCTGCGGCAGTGGAGGAATATAGAAAAGGCTCCTACGGGAGCGGGGTGCTGCTGGGATAGATGGAGTGGGGATGGGCCGTTGTGGGTGGATTGGGTGATGTTAAGAGGGGTTGGCTATGGGGGTCTGAAGTTTGGGTTACTGGGGATACATTCGTTAAAGGGGTTGACCGATTAGGGTTCGGTGGGCTTCCTTGATATGGGAGCGGTCCGATCGATTGTAGCTCTTGAAAGCTTCTGACGACCAGCGACCGAGAGCTTGCATCTGCTGCTGGGAGAGGCCTTTATGGGCTGCTGTGGTTGCTGCACCTATTCGGAACGAATGGCTGGAAAAGTTTTCAGTTGGGGTACCAGATAGGGGCAAAACTGATTTAAGGTGTTTTTGGAACCAGAAACGAGTGACGGGGCGGTTGGAGTCGTCTGTAAAAAGGGGGTCGGATGAGAGTTTGGACTGTGATTTCCTGAGCTGGAGGAAAGCTAGGAGGGCTTGGTATGGTAGTATGGGCGATTGGAGGTTGAAAATGTAAATGAAGTGGCCTTTCTTTGACTGGTCTGTCTTACTTTGTTTAATGAAGTAAGAGATGGTTTCATCATCCAGCACTGCTAGATCAGAAATGGTGGGGTGAATGATTGGGTTAAAGCTAGATGTAATGGTGAGCTCAGAGCATCTGAGAAAACTGAAGAAAGCCAGGATAAACATGGCGTCGAGCGTGCGGCCGGTGTGGATGGAATGGTAACCTCTGCGGAGGGTGGAAATACATTCATTTAAAATCCTTAAGGTTATAGGTTGCCTGGTGTCTGGGCGAGTGGGATGGGTTTTTTTGGATACCTTTAATGAGTAGGGAGGTCTGTGGATTGGCTATTTGGGGAGAAGGGGAACCGTATATGAGTTTGTGGAAAAATTGAATTCCACTTAGATAACCTTTAAATGGAGCCGATTTGGAGGTTTTTTGTTAATGTTAAGGTGAGAAATGAAGGAGGTGATGGAGAGCAGGGAAAAGTCGGGAAACAGCAGGTTGTAAGCGGAGTGAAATGTTTTAAAGCATTTCCAGGCTGTTAGATAAGACTGAAGGGTCCTGGGGGAGACCATTTGAAGAATTGAATTGAGGGAAGCTTTAAGGAGAGGTCTCAGAGGATGACTTACGGAAATATCAGCTCTGAATAAGGAGGTACTGGGGTTGGGAGCGGATCCGCCTCTGGAGCCAACGTTCTGAATTTCTGGAAGGCAAAACGAGAGAGAGAGTCAGCTATTTGGTTTTTGGACCCGGGAATATGTTTTGCAGTTATAATGAATTGGTCGCAAGCTGAAATCCAAATCAGGCGTCTTAACAAAGGCATTAGCGCGGGTGAGTGGGAACGTCCTTTGTTAATGCAGTGCACGGTCGCTTCATTATCGCAGTGGATAATGATGCTGGTGGCAGACCACTCTTTACCCCACAGAAGGGCTAGCTCAAATAATGCTGAGGATATTAGTGGCTGAGGTAGATCTGACAGCTGGGGGGGCCATGTAGATGCGAACCAGCAGCCTTGATAAAAACCTCCAAAACCGACGGAGGGGGCGGCGTCGGTAAACAATTGGATGTCGTCTGGGGAAGAAATCAGGTTATTGTAAAAGAAGGATAAGCCGTTCCACTGTTTGAGAAAGGATATCCAAAAGCTGAGCTCATTGCAGCATGAATCTGTTAGAGCTATTCGATCCAAGAGTGCGTGGGCGGATGATGCGAGAGATAGGAGATGGGAGATGAATGGGCGGCCTTGCGGAATGATGCGCATCGCAAAATTTAAGTGGCCGAGTATGGATAGCAGTTCTCGTTTGGAACAGCTTGGGTTTGCTAGGAGAGTGGATGCTACTAGAATCGTCCTGTCAATTTTTCCTTTGATACCCAAAAATTAAATGGAAGTGCTAGGGCCCGGAGTTTTGTCTTGGGCGAGAGGAATCCCGAGCTCTGCAAAAACCTTTTGAATTGTCAAAAGATGTGCGGCTGGGATGGAGTCGGGGGGCGAGAGGATTAGAAAATCGTCTAGGAGATGGACCAGATAAGGTATATCGTAATTGTTGGAGAGGATCCAACAGATAGCTTCTGACAACATGTCGAAAATTTTAGGACTGCTTCTGCAGCCGAAGGTGAGGCGGACGGAAAAGTAAAAATTTTCCTGCCAGCGGATGCCGAATAAATGCCAGAAGTCTGGATGAATGGGCATTACTTTAAAGGCTGAAGTGATGTCGACTTTGGCCAGCCAAGCGCCGCGGCCCACGATTTTGATCAGGGTAATGGCTTGGTCAATGTCATGGTACTGGAGAGAAAATTCTTGGAGCACTATGAGGCTGTTAACGCTCGGGAACGAGGAATTATGTGGTGATGAGAAATCGATTATGAGGCGTTTTTTTACCTGAAAATTTCCTGGTAGCTACACCGATGGGGCTAACTCGGAAAACGTTAAAGAAAGGAACGGAAAAGGGGCCGATCATGAAGTTTGCGTCTATTTCTTTTTTGATTAGGGTATCGACTGTTTCGGGTTCGGCGAGAGCGGACTGGAGAATGGGGCAGATGAGGCTTTGGGTGGGGAGTTTTTCGACACCGGGGTGGAAACCGTGTGAGAAACCTGTTATTACGTAATCGATGAAATGGGGGTCAGGGTGATGAAACAGTTCTGCAGACAAACGAGAAATATTTACAGGAGTCGATAAATATTTTTTATCATTTTTATTTGCAGCTTTTCGCACTGGACATATCAAGCGGGCGTGAGCACCGCCACAAAAATTACAGACATGCATAAACCGGCAGCGTTGTCTTGAGCATCTGCCAGAATTGAAACTGTTGCAGACCTGGCTGTCGGAGGAAGATGGCCAGTGGCGAAATGAGGTAGGGGGGGTGGGTTGGGTGAGACATTTGGAATGCGTGGCACATAGCTGGTGGATTTGGGCTGGGATGGTTCTGGGCAGGGGGGAATGGATGGATTGATGAAGGGGCATATGATGGTGGAGTGGGAAATTGATCGGCAGACCGCACATGCAATGTTACAGCAGCCTAAAAATACTCTATTATGGAGTTCAGTATCCAGGGCTCCCCAGTAAGGATACTGATTCCATTGGGCCACTCGGATGGCGCATTTAGCGGCAAATAATTTGTGGTACGTGTAAAAGTGGGAGTCTCCGTATGATAATGCGAGCTCAGCGATTATCGGAGATAGTCGCAGAGCTCGCGTCTCCTGTGGGGAAAAGCAGTGCAGATAACTTCTGTGTAACGGTTGAAAGCGATCGTGAATTCTGTGAATGACAAGATACGTGACGGGTTGTTGGCTGTGTTTTTTAAAGTGACAGAAAATTCACAGCAGTCGATTTGCCGATCTGCAGACGGAGGTGAAATTGGTGACAAAAGGTCTATATCTATACCTGACAAGATCTGTGATCTAATGGAGTTGGCTACGGGGACTGGTTCCAGTGCGAGCGCATTTGGAGGGATGGGCAGGAGTGTGGCGGAAGAAAGCGAGAATGAACCTCGAGCAGAGGGAGGGGTAAAGGTAGCCACCCGCTGCGGCATCCGGGTCGCGGCCCAGGCTTGCCGAAGGCCTTCTGCAGCTATCTAGTGGCCAGAGGCCCGTGCCCCGTGCCCGAGGGAGTGGTGATTTGAACGGGCTGTGAGTAAGGACCACTGCGGCCCTGGCTTGTTTTATTCACCGCTTTAGACGGAGGAGAGGAGTTTGGAGGTTCTCCGGATTGGAGGGAAGTGTAGAGGGCGAGGAGGTCCGGCTTGTTTGAGCGACTCGGGATGATGACGCCAGAGCTGGTGAGCACCTGGCGTAGTCCTGCCACGGTCCAATTTTCCGTGGCTGGAGCGTAGGAAATGGCTGACGTGTAGGAGGATGCTGGAGAAGATGGCTGATGTCTTGAAAGCGAAGGTGATGGTGTGCCTCGGCGTCTGGAGGCATGAGCAAATGCGGCGCGTGAAGGCCGGCGGCCCCGTGTTGCAGCCGTGGGCTCAATTGTGATGTCCTGCGGAGCCCTGGTGCATTGCACAGCGGCTGGAGACTCAGGAAGATCCGTGGTGTCGAAGGAATTTTCGTTAGGGAATAGCTCTATCTCTGACATGCTGGAAGACGAGAGATAATGAAGGTAAGACTGCTTGATTATTTATAGGGGTTCTCTCTCGTGCTGATTGGATAGGTGGTGTGATTACTGATGATGAATTGGCCGTGTTAATTATCTGTGGGAGCTCCTCCCGAAATTTGTTAATAAAACATCACTTAGAGAAGTGCATCTTCACAGATTATAATGAAAGAGTTTTTGTTATCAATTTGATTTATTTCGTTAAGTAGTAATTTAAAGCTTTCTATAGATATATTTATCATGTCTGTGAGGCATGTATTCACTGACTTTCGGTTCATTTTTGTGAAGCGCTCCTGTTCAAGACTAGACGGCAGAAAGTGCATCATTGTTTTCTTAAAAGCACAATGTTTTGTTGATATTGTGAGTGCAAACAAATAAAATTAGACCCTTTACAGTTCAGAGTGATGTATTACTCTTACCTTTATGAGCAAAAATTATGGCATATTTTAAGGTGTTCCCATTGAAAAAAAATGCAATTGATTGCGCTGGTGCCTCCATGTACTGCGCTTTAGCTTCGACTCTTATCTAGGTTTAACGTTTAAACATTGTTATATGCCTGAACTGTTGTAGTATGCTATATATATATATATATATATATATATATATATATATATATATTTTTTTTTTTTTTAATTTTAGGCAAGTCATGATGATTTGAGAAGGCTAAACTGATCAAATATAGGCTATGATCAGCCTGCCGATCTGCCACTGGCCGCTTGGTCGTTACTTTAAGAAAGAAAAAAATGTATATTAATGAACAAAAAAAAAAAAAAAAAAGATCCAAACGTTTTTCTAAATGAACTTAATAAAAAAAAAAAATCACTTTGTCATTACATACAAAACTGAATTATTTTAATAGTTGAAACTATTATAATCTGATTTGGGAGAAGGGGGAAAAAAAGACGGGCTCAACTCAGGCGGTAACTCTGTTAAACTGTCGGACACGTGCCGAGCTAGGGCCTGAGGGTCTAGGCTAGGGCCTAAATTTGAGGCCCCGTGCAGGGCTCTACTGGGAATGCGATCGCAATTTCTACTGAGGGGGATTATACCGAACGTGATCTGTACGGAGGGGGACCCAATCCGAACACAACACCCCTCCCCCATACCAGAAATTAAAATTTTCATCAACAACATAGGAAGAAAAATCAAGGTAAATATTGCTTGATCAGTTAATATATTTATTCTACGTCATTGCCAAACATTCTGTACCTTCAAGGGTGTTTTTAAAAAGCTAAAAATTTTAAGTTAAATAAGAGTATTTTGCATACATGAAATGCTAAATATTAATGCAAAGCTATCTTCAATTTTTTCACAAAAAACTACAGAAATGTCATTTCCACCACACTGGTGGAAATGACATTTATGGTTACGAAGTACAATTGATATGTTTAATGAATTTGTGAATTGAGTTTAATGAGTGTGATGACTTTAAGACTTTTTCTAATAAATATCTCTGCTGTTTCTCTGCATTCACGTTAATTCATTGTCTATTAATGTGCTTGGACACAGAGCTCTGTGAACAGCCAGCCTCTTTTGCAATGACCTTTTGTGTCTTGCCCTCCTTGTGCAACGTGTCAATGGTCATCTTTTGGACAACTGTCAAGTCAGCAGTCTTCCCCATGATTGTGGGTGTTTCTCAAACGGAAGGCTGCATCCTACAAAGGTTGCATATCTCGGCTGCCACGTCATCAAACGTCACTGAAGGCCATCTCAATCGGAAGGATCCTTGAAAGACAGCCTTCGTTTCGCGTCCTTCTTTCAGCTGAATTTGAAGGATGCGTGGGATGTATCCTTCGCAACCTTCAATCACCCACAATCCTTTGTACCCATTCCATTTCATGAAAATAAACGGACGAAAAACGAGTCAGTACTGAGCTTGTCTGAATTTATTATGAAATCTTAAGACAAAAATAATGTTTTCGGACATAAGAGGATAGATGTTATCTTTTGTTTTGTGGTAAATTACTTACTAAACTCTAAACTGCCAATAATTTATGCCACAGGGAGATCACAGATGGCGGTTTTTCATTGTATTGCATTAATAGAAAGCCAAATAATATAAAGATTTATAATACAAAGGTTTTTTTTCCAAAACTAAGTTTTATTAGTGTTTTTGTGCCGTGACGGTAAGGGCGGGAACATATGTGATGTAGCCACGCGCACTTACTAGAGCATCTCATTCTAGTGTTTATATGCCGATGAGGAGTCTAGCCTACAAGACTCTGAAGGACTGAACTAGGTGTCACGTAGTGTTGTTGACGAGGGAAGCGAGGAGACGAGGGTTTGAGTAACGCATATAATCTTTAATGATCAACTTCAAAGAACATAGAACATAGCAACACATTGACGAACTAAGACGGAACACAGTAGTTAGGGAACACAAGACTTATAAACCCACGGAAATCAAGGGAGGAGAACAGAAACAGGTGGGGAACAATAACACATGGCTGGGGACTAATTAACTCATAATGACAAAATAGGACAGGAACTTCCATATAAGGACACAGGAGGAGGGGAAAAACACTGGACACAGAGACACAGTCTGACACTAGGAAGGACGCAGCCTCGGTAGGATGCAGCCTTCTGTTTGAGAAACACCCTGTGTAGCCTACAGAACTAGACTGAGAGACCATTTAAAGACCTTTGCAGGTGTTTTGAGTTAATTAGCTGATTAGAGTGTGGCACCAGGTGTCTTCAATATTGAACCTTTTCACAATATTCTAATTTTCTGAGATATTGAATTTGGGATTTTCATTAGCTGTCAGTTATAATCATCAAAATGAAAAGAAATAAACATTTGAAATATATCAGTCTGTGTGTAATGAATGAATATAATATACAAGTTTCACTTTTTGAATGGAATTAGTGAAATAAATCAACTTTTTGATGATATTCTAATTATATGACCAGCACCTGTACAGGCATGTAAACACCTTAATCGCAGTATTGCCGCTTTGACCAAAGTGCGCACATGCGCTTGTGACATATATGAATGACGTGACACACACCTGTAATATTACGCAGATTAAAAATGATGGAGGGGAAGAAAGCGTCGCATTTTTGGGGAAAACTCGCTGCCACCAGTCTCTGTTCCTTACCCTCATCCACAAACGGCGAGTAGAACGCGACAGCAGCGTAGGCAAACGAATTGCCATCACATTTCTATGGCACCGAAAAAGCGTGAAATACAACCATACAAAAGTCTTTCATCAGACGTAATTAAATTAAAGCAGCGGCCAGTAACACACCTGCTCTTTCTGAGTCCATCATTTGTGCTGTGCAGTGGGGTATGTGAATAATGGCAGTAAAAAAAAAAAAATAATAACCACAATTCTTAGCGAATAATAAGAATAATGGCAATTGCATGTAAACGGGAGTAAGAGCTTTGCTCTTGACATGTAAACATCATAATGCGATTAAGTCCTTATTCTGATTATTGTAAATAATCGCATTATTCGTGCGCGTATAAACGTAGTCATTGTCTGATTGACATGTAACATGGCATGAACAATGTGTTTTTATGCTTATATGGGTTTATATGACAAATATTGCACAATTCATTGGTTCCTGACCAGAATAAGTATAGTCCAGGGTTTCTCAAATCTTGGCCTAGAGGGCCAATGCCCTGCAGGGTTTAGCTCAACCCTGATGAAATACACCTGAGCAAGCTCATCAAGGTCTTCAGCAGCTGTATGGTTAAAAATAGTAGTAGTAATTCAACATAATTTTCCCCACAGAACACAAAAATCTTGGGGGAAAAAACACATGCAACCAACCTGGACTAATAGGGGAGGTTTTTCTTGCTGCCTGTCACTCAAACTCAAACACACCACATCTTCCTGTCCAACCTCTCGGAACTGATCATCTTTGCTGATGGTCCAAGTTCAAGATCCTTTAACGTTTTCTAAAGGGTTGGTGTCTAAGACACATTAGCTAAACCAAGCAGCTCTGTGTTGATCAACTTGGCAAATTCGAGTGACCAATTTGAACCCTTTGCAAAATCTGCATAGGGGAAAACTTTTGCCTTCAAATAAAATTCCTGACTGCATAGATTGCTGTTGAAATGACTGGATATTGCCCTCAAAAATGGCTGAACAATGGTAAATGAAAATGCAGAAGAAAAGAGGGAAAAATGTGTTGAAAAGTTATTGAAAGTTTTTGACTGTTGAGATGATCAGCAGAGGATGGGTGAAGACTGGAATGCTGTGTTGATAGAAGGGTTCTGTGATAAAGTAAAGAAAAGAAAAAAAAAATGAGTGGTGGTGTTGTGTATATATGGAGATAGATGGGCACCCAAGTGGTTAAAAGTGACTTTGTGAGATGTTCTTCGTACTTCGCTATACTATTGCCAATTGACCTTTTTGGTTGCAGATTTCACTAATGTGGCCTCATCTTTAAGTAGTTTGAAATTCAGTATCACAGCATTTTTAATGTGGTTTTCTACTTTATATACATTGGTATTTTCCTAATTTTTGATTAAAGCATCTGCTTAATGAATAAATGTTAATGCCTCGTATGAGACCAAAACAGTATTGTATTATTTTTAAAGACATAAAATTAGTAAAAGCCATGAAGTATATCAACTTGATTTGTCTTTGTTAGGGATGTTTTTGGAGCTATTAAAAGGGACCCCAAGAGAATCCTCTTTTAATTTGTTCATGAAAACTCAAAATGCAGCAGCTAGAGTCCTTACTAGAACCAGGAAATATGACCATATTAGCCCGGTTCTTTCAAAACTGCACTGGCTCCCTATCAAACATTGGATAGATTTTAAAATCTTGTTAATTACTTATAAAGCCCTTAATGGTTTAGCTCCTCAGTACTTGAGCGAGCTCTTATCGCATTATAGTCCTCCACGTCCGCTGCGTTCTCAAAACTCTGGCCGTTTGATAATACCTAGAATATCAAAATCGACTGCAGGCGGCAGATCCTTTTCCTATTTAGCACCCAAACTCTGGAACAGTCTACCTAACACTGTTCGGGAGGCAGACACACTCTGTCAGTTTAAATCTAGATTAAAGACCCATCTCTTTACCCTGGCGTACACATAACACACTAATACGCTTCTATTATTCAAATCCGTTAAAGGATTGTTAGGCTGCATTAATTAGATCAACCGGAACCGGGAACACTTCCCACAACACACGGTGTACTCGTTACATCGTAAGTAGAATGGCATCTACGCTAATATTTGTCTGTTTCTTTCCTATGATCAGATGGTGGATCAGCACCAAGAGATGATGTCTGCAGCCCTGATCGTCAGCGGAGACCAGGACACCCAGATGACCCCCGGAGACCTCGATTAAAATACATTAAAACTAAAAAATATAATTAAAAATATAATAAAATACCTAACTACATAATACTACTATCGTTAGAACCTGAAACTTTTGAACTGTGGGTGTCGTCTGGTCAGAGGAGAACTGGCCCCCCGACTGAGCCTGGTTTCTCCCAAGGTTTTTTTCTCCATTCTGTCTCAGAGGGAGTTTTGGTTCCTTGCCGCTGTCGCCTCTGGCTTGCTCAGTTGGGGACACCTAATTTCTAGCGACTATCGCCGATTTGATTGCTCATATACTATTTAAACTAAACTGAGCTAGACAATGACATCTCTGAATTCAATAATGAAATGCCTTTAACTGAAAATTAAATGTTTAATCTTATTATATATTACTGACACTCTGTCCTCCAATTTGATACTGTTAAGTGCTTTGACACAATCTGTATTGGTAAAAGCGCTATATAAATAAAGGTGACTTGACTTGACTTGACTTGATGGACAATCTTATTGGTGTCAGATATGACCTGACATTTAAAGTATATTAGTTTTCACAAGCAATTGGTAAATTTTCAAAACTCTTAGTACTAATATCACAACAGATCATCAAAAGTCAACCTGATCTCACAGAATTCCGTGTAATGTTCACGGACTTAATTAACCTGCGAATCTGTGGTGGCATCACGGAATCGCCGAAAATTCAGTGATGGGCTCACAGAAGGCATCAGCCGTGTTCCATGCACGGATTCACTGGTTCAACGTAAAAAGAGTGAGTCCGATGCAGTTATACTTTCACTGGAGTACCTGACAGCCCCTACCCTAAACCTACTCAGTTCTAAACAATAATGATGACGATAAATTTCCCAGTATCGCGTCGGCATATTGATGCTAAGGGTTTCCGTGCGTGGAGCACGGCTGATGCCTGTCACTGACTTACATTGGTATCACTTCTGTGAGCCCATCACAGATTTTTTTCTGTGAGCCCATCACGGAATTTTCGGCGATTCCGTGATGCCACCACAGATTCGGAGGTTAATTAAGTCTGTGAACATTACACGGAATTCTGTGAGATCACGTTGTCAAAAGGGCACTTTTTTCAAACATTTCAGCATATTTTCAATTGTGTTAGTACAATACACACAATCACAAAATATCCTTTTCACTACACAAAATAAGTGTTTCATCTATATAATTTTTTCATTCACAGTAACTGCCTTTCATAAAGCTATTAATATCAAACTTTTCATTAGCATGACTTCTCATTCATTTTAATACATGTGTATATTATTTAATCTAACTCATCTTAATGGTTAATCAGTGAATCATTTGGTGCATTTATAGATATAGATTCAATAGATGTTTAGTTTCTATAGAATGTGATTTCAAATTAGGGATAACCAAATGCACTGAATTATTTTTACACTAAAAGTGATTTCTCTAAGATGATAACCACTATTTTTTAAGGGTGTTTGTGTGTGTGGTTCAGGTAATCCCTATTTTAAGACAATATCTGAAATCATTGTCCTTTTTTGGGTCCAATGAGAAAAGAAGAAGAAAAAAAAAAGATTAATAAGGGTAGGTTTAGGAGTAGGGTTAGTATAGGGGGAGACAGTATAAAAACCCATTACTCCTATGGAATGTCACCATAATGATAGGAAAACCTGTGTGTTTGTTTGTGTGTGTGTGTGTGTGTGTGTGCGCAACTACTTACGTTAACAGTAAACAATTTTTGGGGACAAACTGGTATCCAGAAGAAGGCAAAACTTGACAAAATCACCTAAAACCTCCCTTTGAGGATGTCCTCATTTGTAAAACCGTATGTTTTGCTATCTGTGAACATACAGCAGGACACAAGGGAGAGGAACTGATCAGAGATGTATCAGAAGAAGGGAGACAGATGGCATCAAATACAAATAGGTGATACTGTATATTGAAGCATTGGTAAAGACTGCACATTACTATAACTCACCCTTCATCTGAAAAATTCAGCTAGAATATAGATTCAGTCATATGGCACAGTGAGGACATTTACTGCATTGACAGTAAACTCTCTTCTAGCACAAAAACGTTATGGCCATGTCATACCTTCATCACACCTTTTGATAACACACTGGATAAATACTTTTACGAAATATTACTGATTTGGTCACACTTTATATTAGGTGGCCTTAACTACTATGTACTTACATAAAAAAATAAGTACAATGCACTTATTGTATTTGTAACCCTCCTCTAAGGGTAAGTACACACTAGGTTCGGGTACTCACTTAGGGTCACTGAATTATAGTATAGTGAATGGTACAACCAGAAATCATTTGTAACCACACAAATGACCAATTCACATGAATTGTATTGATGTAACAAATATAGAACAATTGTTGTCACCAAAACATTAATAAAGTGTGGTGCGCAATCAGTGTATGTGTTTGTCTCTTTTTTTCCTCAGTCCAGTCCTTTCAGATGACCGAAAATTGTTTCCTTCTGTGAAAATCAACTCTGTCTTTTGGTCCAAAGACGAGTGAAGCAAAAAAATAAAAAAAATTCAACAACAACAAAAAAAATTGTTCAATCCAATCCCAATCTGGAATTTCGGAGAAAGGGAAAAACATGTATTCAAGAGTCCAGTGAGTTCCTACCGCACAGTGTTATCACATGAGACATTACACAGCAATCAGTGACTCCATGGATCCAACGATCAAGGGTGCTTGGCTCGCCATCTTCCCTCCGGAAGAATTCAATTTGCATACAAAACCTGGCCTGCAATAAAACAGGCACATCCATATCATATTACTCAATCAACCCAGCAATCAATTGCTATGGACCTTAATGCTCATTAACAGTTTAAACATCATTAATGAATTTAAACCATGAATTCAATTCCTTAAACATTCACAATCATGTGCTCAATTTACTAACTATAAATATGTGAGACAGATAAAGCTCACTCAGTGAATTTATCAGCAATGTGACTCCCACATTTCAAATAATTAACAATATTCAACATGCCCCTTTTTAACTATGCACACAACTCTTACATCAAGTTAATAATATTCACGTTTTTTTTTTTCAAATCACAAAATCACATTATGCGTCCTCAACCATGCATTAAATTGACCGCTCAACATTACAGCATTAGCTTTACACAAATGATATTTTTTTCAAAGTCAGAGAAATAATTGGACCATAACATAAAAAAAAAAAAAATACTGACAAAAATACAACAATATGAATCTCCTCTTTAAATTATTTAGGAGTTAATGTTATATCGTTCAAACTCGTTAAGCTTTAACACTCACCGAGATTCAAGTTCACAATCAATGAAATATAGCTTCAAATCCAACGGTTAAGGTGTTCATGAAAATCTCAAAAAAAAAAAAAATCTTTAGTGTTTATACCAGTTTACAATTTATGTAAATAAAATGCGGTTAAAGAGTAATCGATTCAAACTTCCCTGCATCTGCACGACAGATCATTTTATCACTCTCTACCAATAATCAGTCTCATCACCCCAGAAAGAGGGGCGGAGCTTCATGTTTTTTCTTTCCACCAATCGAAAATTTCCAATTGTTAACACACTCTTACCAGGCAGATTCTCTGATATCAGGTTTCACAGACCAAGGTGACTTAAAGGCACGATTAATGCGAATGAGTTCATATGCCACAACACCATTCATTTTTTTCATAGGAATTTTGCATAGGGGGTTACATATTGCAAAACACTTTTGCTGTGTTATACGGGTAAGGTTAGGGACAGGTTTGGTGGTATGGGTAGGTTTAAGGGTGGGTTAAGGTGTGAGGGATGGGTCAACAGAGTAATTATAAATGTAATTACAGAAATTAATTACAGATGTAACTACATACAGGTATTTTTAAAAAAATATAAGTACAATGTAAAAACATGTATGTACACAATAAGTGCATTGTATCAAATGATGGTGATTAATTCAAATGTTCTCAATACATATCACAATGATCTTGTGTTTTAAAACAATGATTATATGGAATGAAAATATGTGCAACTACAATGAAATCATGAGATCAGGTTTTGAAAGAATGACTAGTGGCGTTACAAGTGTGATTAGTTTAAAGTTTTGTTCTAAGAGTTTTGAAAATGTACACCTTACTTGTGAAAATAGTACCAAACCAAACCAAAAAACAAACAAACAAACAAACAAAAAAACTGTAACTAGGAGAGATCAGCAGGCAAACTGTCAGACCTCTCTAAATCAGGCTGTTAATAAGACCCTTTGATTCATGTTTAGACTTGTTTTGTGTTTTTTTAAATAACACTGCAAAATAACTGCTGGAGATTATTTCTCCAGAGAGAAAGACAGTGAAAGGCAGAGGGAGACATGATTAAAAATACAGCATCTGAACATTTTGTGATTTGTGTGTGTGTGTGTGTGTGTGTGTGCGTGTGTGTGTGTGTGTGTGTGTGTGTGTGTGTGTGTGTATACCCTTAGGTACTGTGGTTTCATAAATTTGAGATGATTGTAAAAGTGTAAAAGAAGCCCAGGCAGGTCAGTGTCTCGTCTCATCTCTTTCTCTTTCTCTCTCTTTCTCTCTCTTTCTCTCTTTCTCTCTCTCTCCCCCCTGCTGAACTCAGAAATGTTGCTGCTCTTTAATTGGGGCGGGGGCTTGTGGTTCGGTTGCTCCAGAGAACAAAAGCGTTTTAATTAGTGGGTGTTACAAGCATGAGTCTCATGGGAAGGGCAGATCCTGAGCGACAGTGAAGTGGGATTACAGCTGGACACATTCTCTAAATCCTCAGTGTGGCAAAAACATACCCTTTTTCCCATATGGAAATGAGACTCATTCTTAAAATGAGCACTAGCATTTTATGAGCTCTGAATGGATATAATATTGTTACACAGAGTGTTATCAGTTCACAGTCTACCAAAAAGACCAAACAGCTGTAAACAAACTGTTCACTAAGAGCAACATAACTGCTGTGGATAGGGACCAGTGTGAGGCTGCTACCCCAAGTGTAGCCCACTAGGAATCTCATTAAGACAGCTGAGCCATTTCCTCATGCAGTGTTTTCATAGCTGGGTATTTTCATATTGGATTTTTGGGGGGGATTTGATGTTATCCATCAGGAACTGATTTGTGAAAAGTGTCAAATCAGAATAGAGCCAGGCTTAATGTAAGTTCATCAAAACAGTGACTAAAATGTTTATACAGGTGCTGGTCATATAATTAGAACATCATGAAAAAGTTGATTTATTTCACTAATTCCATTCAAAAAGTGAAACTTTCATATATTCTAGATTCATTACATGTAAAGTAAAACATTTCAAAAAAATTTTTGGGTTTCACTTTATTTTGACGGTCCCTTTAACACATTCTGTTGACTATAAGTAATGTTGCACCTACATCTCTACTGACTCTCATTAGAGTGTTAGTAGTGTATTAGCTGACTGGTAGGGTTAGGGTTAGAATAAGTTGACACGTTCTTGCAAAGTTACTTACAGTCAGTAGAGAGACCAACACAATAAAGAGTTAGTAGATATGAAGCAGACAGTCTACTAATACTCTTATGAGAGTTTGTTGACATGTAGTTGCAACATTACTTAGTGCCAACAGAATGTTCAAAGGGGACCATCAAAATAAAGTGTTACCAAATTTTGTTTTAATTTTGATGATTAGAGCTTACAGCTAATGAAAGTCAAAAATCAGTATCTCAAAATATTGAAAAGTTCAAGTTCTTTAAAGTATGTTCATTTATGCGCTCAATACTTGGTCGGGGCTCCTTTAGCACAAATTCCAGCATCGGTGAGGTGTGCCATGGAAGCGATCAGCCTGTGGCACTGCTGAGGCACTATTGAGCCTTAAGCTCGTCTGGATTGTTGGATCGACTGTTCCTCATCTTTCTCTTGAAAATATCCCATAGATTTCATATGGGGTTCAGGTCAGGCATGTTGGTTGGCCAATCAAGCACAGTAATATCATGGTCAGCAAACCACTTGGAAGTGGTTTTGGCACTGTTGGCAGGTGCTAAAGTCCTGCTGGAAAAGGAAATCAGCATCTCCATAAAGCTTGTCAGCAGATGGAAGCATAAAGTGCTCGAAAATCTCCTGGTAGACGTCTGCATTGACTTTGGACTTGATAAAACACAATGGACCAACACCAGCAGACGTCACGGCACCCCAAATCATCTCTGACTTCGGAAACTCCACACTGGACTTCAAGCAGCTTGGGTTCTGTGCCTCTCCAGTCTTCCTCCAGACTCCAGACCTTGATTTCTGAATGAAAAGCAAAATGTACTTTCATCTGCAAAGAGGACTTTGGACCACTGAGCAGCAGTCCAGTTCTTTTTCTCCACAGCCCAGGTAAGATGCTTCTGACGATGTTTCTGTTTCAGAAGTGGCTTGGTAGCCCTTTTCCTGAAGACTCCAGCTTCAGTCCACTCCTTGTGAAGCTCTCCCAAGTGTTTGAATCGGCTTTGCTTGACAGTATTCTCAAACTTGCGGTCATCCCTGTTGCTTGTGCACATTTTCCTACCCAATTTCTACCTTCCAGTCAACTTTGCATTTAATATGCTTTGATACAGCACTCCTTGAACAGCCACCCCTTTCAGTAATGACCCTCTGTGACTTACCCTCTTTGTGGAGGCTGTCAATGATTGTCTTCTGGACCATTGCCAAGTCAGCAGTTTTCCCCATTATTGTGGCTTCAAAGAACAAGAGATACCCAGAATTTATACTGTATGGATGGTCATTTATTGAAACTCAAATGTAAATATTCTAATATTTTGAGATACTGATTTTTGACTTTCATTAGTTGTAAGCTTTAATCATCAAAATTAAAACAAAAAAACTTTTGAAATGTTTTACTTTACATGTAATGAATCTAGAATATATGAAAGTTTCACTTTTTGAAAGGAATTAGTGAAATAAATCAACTTTTTGATTATATTCTAATTATATGACCAGCACCTGTATATGATGGTAAAATCTAAACATTTAGGATGATGCAGTACAGTCCAAGTAAAGTATATGCCAGATGGCGTTAATCCTATGTATTCAACATAACCTCACACATTTAGAACTGACAAATGGGAAATAAATGACAGTGAGCACAACTTAGTTAGTGAATTCCCCCTGGGCACTATAGTGAATGCTGTGCAATATACAAACAGAAAAAAAAGGCATGTTACCTTTCTACTGCATCCAAAATTGCATACTACTCTACTATTGTTACGTCATCTGTCGTGTGTGTCCCCAGGTAGCCAGCGGAATTGGGCCGAATACGGCTGAGTGTCGGCACACTCGGCTGTGTGCTGGCAGCGGCTTGCCAGAAGTGAGCCAGGTCCGGCCCAGTAATGGTTGCCAGATTTGGCTAGGTTCTGGATCTGTGGATCTGGCCCGATTCTGGTTGAGAAACGGCACATTGAGCCACATTCAGCCCGACTGTGGACCACAAGTGTCAGTCCTAAACTGTCAAAAATTCAGGCTTTACTCCTTGGTCCACACAATGGAGGTTAAACCTGTACACACACAATCAATCAATTAGGCTGAATAATAAAATTACAAAAATATATATTTTTAAACAAAACACTTTAGAGTTGTCAAACCTTTTGCCTGTCAAAGTTATTTATTCAGTTTTAATATTATTTTAATTAATATTTCTATTAATTTTTAGGCTAACCTCTAATGGACTTTGCTTATAATTTAAAAATGTTCCCTCAATCTAAATGGACACTTTCTGACTGTGTGTGACTGCAAAAACTGATACCTCAGTAAGTGGTAAACTTTTACAAAATATGATTTCAGATGTTATAATAGTGATTTTATTATGTCCAAATAAAAGTCCCACAGCAAAACTTAGGCTAGTGGGTAATGAGTGAGTTAAACTATATTATTAATAACTGTAACACTTGTGTGTGTGTGTGTGTGTGTGTGTGTGTGTGGAAACAACTGTAAATAAAAACTGGAGGAAATCTTTAATAATACATTTTTTTTGTATTTTTTAGAGAACCAATGGATTTACATGAACAGTTCTTATCCATGTAATCTATATAGCAAACAAGCTAATATTGTTTTGGTAAATTTTGTTGTTATTAATTAAATTAATATTGGTTTGTATTTCATATACATTACCATTTGGTATCCAGACTCGGGCCAGTACCATCTAATTGTATAATCTATGCTGGCGTGATTGCGGCCCGATGCCGGCAGTGTCAGCTCAGTTTCGGCAACCGGACTCGGGCCAGCGTACTCGGGCCGATTCTGGCGGGTCATTCACTCCCGTAATTCACAAGAGTCCGGCAACCGCATCCGGGTCGAGTTATTTCTTCCGGTTTACCGGATTTGGGCCGATATCGGGCCGGATCATTTTGGCTACTTGGGTCATGTGTTCCCGCCTCTTGTGTCCATATTTGGTCTTGTTCCTGTCCTTGTTAAGTGTGATTATTAAGTGTTGTCCAGCCGTGTTTAGTCTTATTATCAGTTATTGTCATGTGTATTTAGTTCCTGCCTGTTTAGTTAGATTTCGTCTGGTCTACTCGTTATTCCCCGGTGTTCCTGTCCGTATCTGCCTTGCCTTGTCTTGCCCTGCCTTGATGTCCTCATTAAAGACTATTATTTTGAAGTTACTCCTCGTCTCCGTCTTCCTCGTTCCTCCCTGCTGTGTGCACCGTAACAGAAGACCAGACCAATACAGTAAGCGGCGCCCCTTCACCACGTTTTGTTTTTCGTTTTGGAAAGTTTTTTATTTTGGTTCCTGTTTTGTTCCTGTTTGCCCTGTCCGTCCCGCGGCATGGAAGTCGCCGCTCGTCCATCCCGCCGTAGCCCACGGCAAGTGGGCGTGGGAGTTCGGCGGAATCGCCGCGAGTGCCGCGAGTCCAGGGCCGCGAACCCCTCCAGTCTGCCGCCGTCCGCGGCTCAGTTCAGCCCACCGTTCGCGGGGAAAGCGCCGCCGCCGTCCGCAGCTCACCAAGGCCCGCCGTTCGCGGGAGAATCACGCCGCCGTCCGCGGGGAAAGCCCACCCGCCGTTCGCGGGAGAAACACGCCGCCGTCCGCGGCTCACCCAGACCCGCCGTTTGCGGGACATCACGCCGACGTCCGCGGGGAAAGCCCACCCGCCGTCGGCAGCTCCCTCAAGTCTGCCGCCGTCCGCGGGGAAAGCCAACCCGCTGACCGTGGCTCACGCCGGTCCCTGCCGATGAGGGAGCCCGCCGTTCGCGGCTCACTTCACGCCGCCGTCCGCGGCTCACCCAGACCCGCCGTTCGTGGGAGATCACGCCGCCATCCGCGGGGAAAGCCAACCCGCCGACCGCGGCACACCCAGGCCCGCCGTTCGCGGGAGAAGCACGCCGCCGATCACGCCGTGACTCAATGCCCGCCGGCCGCCGCTGACTCAAGCCCGCCGGATGCCGCTGACTCCAGTCCAGTCCCCATGGAGTAGTCCACACGTTCCGGCCAGGAGTGCCGGTCTTGTCTTGCCCACAGGAACATTTTAAATAAACCCTAGTCTTGTCCTGTCCATGGAGACTCGTCGAGGGCAAACGACATGTCGTGGAAGTGGAGGCGGTTTCTGAGGGACCTTGGGAGGGCCCCTGACTCCCTGTCAAGCCCAGAAGAAGCCTCAGCTTCCGAGCCTGTTCCTGTGGGCTGTCCTGTCTGTGTGTCTGGCCTGTCCTGTCCCTGTCTGTTTAGCCCTGGAGGGCTATCCTGTCTTGTCTTGTCTAGTGTGTGTCTGGCCAGTGTCCTGTCCTGTTCGTTTAGCCCTGGAGGGCTCCTGATACCCCCTGGATTCCCCTAGGAAATTTGGGGGGGTAGTAGAGCTCCGGGCGGAGTGGCCGGGCCGAGGAATCCGAGGCCACGGCCACGGCCACGGCCACGAAGACCATCAGCCCTGACCGCCTGAGCTCCCAGCCCTGCCAGGGCCTCCGACTGTTGGTTTCACTCTGGAGGTCCCCGTCCTGTGTTCCAGTCCATGTCTGTCCTGAGGGGCCTCCAGAGTGCCCACCCCCCCTCCCTCCCTGGTGGAACTGTTACGGCGCGGGTCACGCCTTTCGGGAGGGGGGAGTACTGTTACGTCCTCTGTCGTCCCCTGCTGTGTGCACCGTAACAACTATATAGTAGTCTTACTGCTACTATTCAAGAGATGCAACTGATGCTGTTAGGTCACATTACACTGACTATGTTTACATGCACCATCATAATGTGATTATAGTGAGATTTAGGCAAAATTATAATTAAACTTTTCCTTATGTAACTGCTATAATTCAATCAAACTGAAGCAATTAAACTCAAAATCGTAGTAACCAAAATCATATTAAAATATGTGGCGTATGCCAGGTTTAATCGCAATAAACAGGTATGTAAACATTGTAATTGCGTCTATTCCTCCCTGATCAAATTGCATGTGCTCAGACATACACAAATGGCATGTTTTGTTCACAAATCTCCATGAATGAACTCTGTGACATGCAGAAGTTTTCTACCCACAATAATTTGCTATGGATGCAGTGTCTTTTATTCACCAACAAGTGTCTCAGAAAATTGTTTGTTCATTTACTCGGTTTCACAACAGAAAAATTACAGAACATATAGATAGGGTATTAACAAAACAGCCAATAAAGGTTTGAAGAGGATCGTAAATGGGTTTTCTACAGCATTTCCTCTCTCAAGATGAGAAATTGTGATCCAGAAACCTGTTATTGGTAATCAATACTTTCACAACAGAACTACGGATTCCAATATCTGTGAAATAGCTAATCCCACACTACCCTACCAGTCTTTGAGAGACACTAAAGAAGACTCTAATAGACCTTTTCTGAGCTCACAATGGAGGCAAACAACCTCATGCAATAACTCTGATGAAAGTGATTAAGGCACATGGTGGGAAACGAGAGGATGATTGTCTGGAGTGATTGGCTGAGTGACCCTGCATGGAAGTGATGTGAGAGAATTGAACTCAGTCATTTTGTATCCCCTTTCCTTGCTGATTATTAATAAGATAAATTCAAGATCCCCCACCAGGCCTTAACCCGACTATTTTTATGAAATGGGTTACATAAATCTCTTTTGCTGGTCTCTGGAGAGCAGAGTATCAGTTTTGGAGAGGAGGTATAAGGGGTCATTGCTCTCATAGGATTTGTCAAAGATCGGAAATAGATAAAAATGGGGCAGCAAATCGTAGTCAGAAATAAATAGAATTGGGGTAGCCAATCACAGTTTTCTACCCCAGAGTGACGAAGACCTAATTAGTGGTATTTGCTATGGACATAAATGATCCCTCAAATCATGCGGCTTGACAAGCAGAGTGTTCAGCTGCTTTCCTGGTGGATGATGCAATGGGTGAAAATTTTCCATGAACATGCAATGAATCCAAGCATTTCTAGAATCTAGAATATATATGGCCTCCAACCACCAAAGGTGTGGTCACAACATTTTGCAGGAGAAATCCAGTGACCCCAGCAGGAATCGGGGATTTTTGTGTTAGGACGGAGAAGTTTGACATGCAGATTTAGCTTATGTTCAAGTTTATCATGCTAATTCACCATGCTGATCAACGGAAAGCTGCTTAGAAAGTGACTTATGCATGTGCTGCTTCATACATCACTACACTATTGACAGTAGACACTGGACCTGTTTTTGCATGCGAAATGTGGCGATGTCTTAAGAACACTTTAGCAGCCACAAAGCAACACCCTGATGACCAATCGGAAAACATATTAGTACCATTAAAATCTAGTTCAAGTTCTGTTTTATTGTTCAGCTAAATCAATCTGTCTTTATTTTATGTTCTTTTCTTGTCTGGCAAATAGTTTATAACATATTTCTGACAGAGTCTAAAGTATCATTTACAAAGCTTGTCTATACCACAAAATCATTCTTCACCCACTGCACCCCCTCATCTCTGGAAGATTTTTTTGGCTGCTGTGTTAACAGCGAAAGTTTAAAATGCATTAATTGCTCCTCACTGATGGGAGATAATCTGCACAATTAAAATAATTGTTCTGCTGGAGCTGTGCTGGAAGAGTCCCTTGTCACAGCTCTTGCAGGAGGCTGGCCATAAATAGCAAGATGCTCCTCGCCATATGCTGCCGAGCTCAGAGGGGACCGCTCCAGTTCAGACTGTGCTTATGCGCCACTTAAGAGAGAATCTCAGAGATAACAGCGGTTAAAATACATTTGTAACTGACTGCTTTTGAACATTACAGAGATCAAGATAATGTGGGAAGTCTTGCCAGGAAATGCGATGTGTTTGTTTTACTTCGAGTGAATGGTTGTGTGTGTGTGTGTGTGTGTGTGTGTGTGTGTGTGTGTGTGTGTGTGTGTGTGTGTGTGTGTGTGTGTGTGTTTGTGTGTAAAATATGTTATAATGTGTTTGACGTATTGCCACAAAGTAACTAGAAACCTGAGATTCTTGTCATTCTTTACATGCTGCTTGTCATTATAAAAATGCAAACAATGTCTATTTCCAACCATAGTAAGCTGCTCTTGTGTTTTCTTAAATCCATGAAATTTGTGGGGTCACGCTTTAACAACTACCATAACTATTAATAATAGTGAATATGTATTCCCTATTCTAAACTGTTAGTGAATGTTTTTTGTTGTTGTTGTTTTTTAAGTTGAACTGTTCATGGCATTAAACTCTGAAACAATAGTCAAATGCGTCCATTTTATGCATGTTTACACAGATTAATGTTAGCATGCTGCTTTATTAAAAATGTATCTGTAATGAGATCTTAATGACATTTTCAGTATTGATACAGAATAATGTTACTTCATACAGTATATGCTACATTTCAAAACAGTCTGTGTATCTGATGAGAATAAAGTCTCAAAATTCTGTACATTTGCATAGTTCACAAGGGTTTGGAACAAAGTTTGTTTACGAAAAGTTAGCTACAATGATCTTGTGTCTCTCTTCTCTTATTTTAACATTTTCACATAAATCTAAAGTTGTCTCTGGGGCTCAGAAATACCTTGCTGGCGTCAGACTTGACTCTGATCTTAAAATGCTCCAGCAGCGGTGTGAAATTCTTTTGTTTAGAGTCTACCATTAGCAGAGACTCAAGACAAACAGAACCTCTTGTGCTCATTAAGGAATGGAAGAGCAGCCGTTACACTGACCCGCTCTCACCCGGAACTCATTAATAACCACTGACGCTTCCTTAAGCTGCTGCCCTTCTTATCTGACAACTCACCATATTTAAGACTTAGAAGACTAGCCACGGGAAAGTTCATTATCTCTGAAGGAAAGGAAAAGACGGGGGAATCTGGATACTAATTGGATATATTTGTATATAACTGAAATCAAAATATTCCTTGAAATTATCCCATTAAATAGTGCAACAGTCTGTGTAAATGTTAATAGTGGTGCATGTGGACAGTTCTTGTGATAAACGACATGTAAATTGTTATCATTACACTCAAACATTCAAAAATATGAAAAAAAATTGTAATGGTTCCATTTTATATTAGGTGGCCTTAACTACTATGTACTTACATTTGAATTAATTATTTGGTACAATGCACTTATTGTGTACATACATGTTTTTACATTGTACTTATATATATATTTAAAATACCTATATGTAATTACATCTGTAATTACATTTATAATTACACTGTTGACCCATCCCTTACACCTTAACCCACTTTTAAACCTACCCATATCACCAAACCTGTCCCTAACCTTACCCGTATCCCACCTCAATAGCAGCAACAGTGTTTTGCAATACAGTATGAACACAGTAAGTACATTGTACTTATTTTTTTATGTAAGTACATAGTAGTTCAGTCCACCTAATATAAAGTGTGACCTTTTTAATTGCAGACACCGGTATATTTCAATTAGAATGTTATGAAGAATTATGAAGAATTCTTCCTGCTGTCTTCTGTACTGATATTGATCTGTTCAAGGGCAGACTGAGAAAATGTGCTAAATTGGCTGGGAAAATATCTATACAGAAACACTCTGGGCAAAGTGTGATATGTCAACTGATAATAAACAAATTGATTTAAAAACTGATATTTCAGGCTGATTTTCCTACAATGCTATAAATACGATCCATTATTGTGTTCTAGAAAAGAAAAAAAAAAACACTGCATTTATAATAAAGCATTGTTCGAACATTATAAACACAAAGAACTGGTTCAGAGGCAAGGCAGGCAACTTAAAGGCACAAACTACGGACTCAACGAACAGTACCCAAAGGACATTCTCGAACGTCGAAAGCAACTTTTCCCAATCCGAAAACAGAAAATAAATGAAGGAAAAAGAGCAATCATTACAGTGGACAAATTATACATAGATGGACAACTATATCGTGATAAGGACATTACCCCCTGGCTTTTCTGAACATTTCACTACCGATAACTGTCATTAGGATAATCTGATCTAAACTCTCTCTCTCTCTCTCTAACATATAAGATGTGCTCTTGTTTTTGCACCTAGGTCTCATGCCCCCCCCCCCCCCCCATGTTCCACCTTATGTTTAAATTTAATGTTTTTTGTTTTGTTTGTGCTGTCCTTCTGTGTACATTCTGTCAATTATGTATCTGTAGTTTTGTCAATTTGCCAACAACATTGCGTTGTTATACACACACACATATGCACCGCCGTATCCCTTCAAATACACACACTCACATTTATACATATACAGTACTAACAGAGGTGTAAAAAGTACTCAAAAATTTTACTCAAGTGAAAGTAAAGATACTCAGTGAAAATTTTACTCAATTAAAAGTACAAGTATCTGGCCAAAAACATACTTGAGTAAAAGTAAAAAAGTACAACTTTAAATTGTACTCAAGTATTAAAAAAGTAGAAGTACTTTTTTTTTCTGACAGACATACAGAAGTTTGGTTAAAGGGAGAAAACTAAAAAAAATGCAGTGGCACAGGTCAAACATATATCTAGTGCAGCGATAACAATTCAAATGCAGCACAGAGGAACACACACAAAATTGCAGGGAAAGAAATTAAAAGCAAACTCCATGCTTTCCACCCTCATGCCATCCCATATATATATATATATATATATATATATATATATATATATATATATATATATATATATATATATGACTTTTACAACACAAACTAAGAACTAAATCATCTCTCTTCGTATAATAAGACAAGCATGGGACTTCCAAAAATGACACTTCAAAAACTACACAAAGTGAATATGACAGTAACTCATACAGCCCCTGTTAATGAATCAGTGTCTTAAGTGAAACGGTAGGCATATGCAAGAAAATTACAAATACTAATATTTTAAACTTGACCGTCGTGTTCACTTTGTGTGGTTTCTGAAGTAGTCCTGTCCCCTTGCATTACACGGACTAAAAATCTTTGCTTGTGTTCATCTGAAGAAAGAAAGTCATAAACATCTGGGACGTGTTACGTTATGCAGACCAGACACAGAGGATGGTAAATGTAACAGATTTATTGAATAGAGTAGTCAGGTAGTTACTGCAAATAGATGGATACTGATACTTTGAGATGACAATGACTGATGGAGGATTTCTTGCCGAGGTGAGGATGCCAGAAGCTCGTGGCAGACGGGAGGCGTACACACCTCGGAGGATGGTGATTTCCAGGTCGGGAGGACGGGCAAGGACAGACGAAAGGAGACACAGATTATCTGGACGAGGAGGTACTTATAGCGAGGTAAGTCTTTAACTGGAAGGTAGGGAGTGAGTCCACTTCGTGTGAATCGAGATCGGACGCTGACTGGAGTGAGGTGTGTGCTTATGTAGTGTGGCTGGGCTGAGTGATAATGAGGTGCAGGTGGTGTGATCAGTATTCAGGTGATTGTGATCTTGGCATGGGATTGGTGGAGGAGCCTGGCTGATCCGTGACATTACCCCCCTCTCCACGGCCCGCTCTTGAGGGCCGGGGGCCCGGCGCCATGGTGGTCTGCCTCTGGCTCTAGGTGCTGGACGGTTGGGGAAACTTGTGTGGAATTCCTCTATTAGCGCGGGATCCAGAATGTCATCCTTGGGAATCCATGACCTCTCTTCTGGTCCATACCCCTCCCAATCGACGAGATATTCTAGTTTACCACCACGGCGTTGGGAGTCCAGGATGGTTCGTACTTTGTAGACCGCTCCGTCCCCCAGAATCAGTGGGAGAGGGGGTTCGGTGGTTTGGCCAGGCTCTGTGGAGGAAGGAACAGGAGTGTGGTAAGGTTTTAACAATGATATGTGAAAGTTGGGATGAATTCTGTACTGAGGTGGGAGTTTGAGTTGGAATGTGACCGGATTTATCTGCTTTTGGATGACAAAGGGGCCAACATATCCGGGAGCGAGCTTCCTACTGGGTAGACGCAGTCTGATGTCCCTTGTGGACAGCCAGACCTTCTGACCTGGTTGGTAGGGAGGAGAGTCGGAGCATCGAAGGTCTGCTGTCAACTTGCGTCTACTCAGGGCCATGGCAGAAGGTTCGTAGAAAACGTCCGATTTCCTGGATCTTTCTCTCCGTCTGCCCGTTGGTCTGTGGGTGGTAACCAGACGAGAGACTGACGGTCACACCTAGGAGTTTTAGGAAGTTCTTCCAGACTCGGGAGACAAATTGAGGACCACGATCAGAGACTATGTCCTCCGGGATGCCGAAGTACCTGAACACGTGGTTGAACATGATTTTAGCTGTTTCCATAGCTGTGGGTAGGTTCCTCAGGGGGATTAGACGGCAAGATTTGGAGAATCTGTCCACTATGACCAGGATACAGGTGTTACCTTCTGACTCGGGTAAGTCGGAGTCGAAGTCTACTCCCAGGTGTGACCATGGTCGATTGGGTACAGGCAGCGGGAGAAGTTTGCCGGCAGGCAGGTGGCGAGGGCTTTTTGACATGGCGCATTCTTCACAACCCTGGACGAACCTTCTCACATCCCTGGCCATATTCGGCCACCAGTAACGGTCTTTTAGTAGCGAGAGGGTAGCGTTGGCCCCAGGGTGACCAGTGCCCAGTGAGGAATGTGTAGTTTGGATGAGTTGTGTGCATAGAAGTCTGGGGACATACTGTATATTAGGAGGACAGCCCGGCGGAGTGGCTGTGGAGACATTGGAAGAGGGAGTAGAGTCCGGGTTCCACTGGATGGGGTTTACAAACATGTCTTCGGGAAGGATGGGATCGGGTTTGTCTTCTGTTTCCTCTGGCGTGTATAATCTGGATAAGGCGTCGGCTTTGACATTCTTGGGACCAGGGTTGTATGTGACCTTGAAATGGAACCGAGTGAAGAATAACGCCCAGCGGGCTTGGCGGGGGTTGAGTCTTTTTGCGTCTTTGAGATAATGTAGATTTTTATGGTCTGTGAGTACTGTGAAAGGGTGTTTGGCTCCCTCAAGCCAGTGTCTCCACTCCTCGAAGGGCCAGTTTAATAGCCAAGAGTTCCCTGTCGCCGATATCATAATTTCGTTCCGCCGGGCTGAGTTTACGGGAGAAGGCGGCACATGGATGAAGCTTAGAAGGATTCCCCTGCTGCTGGGAAAGGACAGCCCCCACGCCCGTGGTGGAAGCATCCACTTCGACCACGAAGGGTTTTTCAGGATCTGGATGAACAAGGATGGGGGGCCTGGGGGAAAGAGGTCTTCAGCTTCTCGAGTGATTCTTGGGCCGCTTCGGACCAGGACAGAGACTTGGGCTTATTACGGAGGAGGTTCGCGAGTGGACTGGTGAGGGTGCTGTAGTTCTTGATGAATCTGCGGTAGAAATTGGAGAAGCCGAGGAAGCGCTGGAGTTCTTTAATGGTGGTGGGTCGTGGCCAGGTCTTAATAGCGTCCACTTTCCCCTCATCCATCCGTATGCCATTCTTGTCTATGTGATAACCCAGGAACTGTACTGATGATCTGTGGAATGAGCATTTCTCGGCTTTGAGGAAGAGATTATACTGTCTGAGGCGCTGAAGGACCTACGCAACGTGGTGGCGATCGTCGGCTGGGCTCCGAGAGTAGATGAGGATGTCATCGATATATACCAGGACGGAGCGGTGGAGGAACTCTCGGAGCACCTCATGCATAAAGTCTTGGAATACGGAGGGGGCGTTGACCAGGCCATACGGCATAACCAAGTACTCGTAGTGTCCAGTAGGTGTGATGAAGGCGGTCTTCCACTCGTCCCCCTCACATATTCTGATGAGGTTGTACGCGCTGCGGAGGTCCAACTTGGTGAAGATGGTTGCTCCACGAAGATGTTCCAGAGCAGCTGGGACGAGGGGAAGTGGGTATCTGAATTTAACTGTGATGTTGTTGAGTGATCGATAATCTATACAGGGCCGCAAGCCTCCGTCCTTCTTGGCCACAAAAAAGAAACTGGAAGCAGCAGGGGAGGTGGACGGTCGAATGTAGCCCTGTTGGAGGGCCTCTTCTATATACTCCTCCATGGCCTTCTGTTCCGGGATTGACAGGGGATAAATCTTTCCTTTGGGCACTGGTTCACCGGGAAGCAGATCTATCGCGCAGTCCCATGGCCGGTGAGGAGGCAGTTGTGAGGCCTTCTTCGGACAGAAGACGTCTCTGAAGTGGGTGTATTCGTCAGGGATGGCTACCGATTGTTGATGGACGGGGCTTTCTATGGATGTGGTGTTTAACTGGAGAGTGGTCTTGGAGGATCGAGGAAGTTGAGGTAGCCGGGGAAAACAGTCTGGGAAACATTGATTACCCCACTTCAGGACGTCTCCGATATTCCAGGCCATCTGGGGTTCATGCAAGGCGAGCCAGGGGCGACCCAGAATGATGTCCATGTTGGTCTCCTCCAGAACCAGAAGTTGGATGGTTTCTTCTTGGAAGAGACCCACGCGGAGAGTTATTGGTCCCGCTAGATGCTTTACTTGATGGTGACTGAGATTTTTACCAGTTATGGATTGGATTTGGTAAGTCTTGGTGTTGATCGTAGTGGGGATCTTGAGCTGGCGGCAGAGACGACGGGAGATGAAGTTCCCAGCTGATCCCGAGTCGAGGAGGGCAAGGACTGGAATGGAAGCACATGAAGTGATCAGCGTCACGGACATGGTTAATGGAGACATTTTCTGGGGAAAACAGTGGATTGAACTCACCAATAATCGAGGTGGACGAATGGGGCATGCATATATCACATGCCCTCCACCGCCACAATACAAACACAGCCCCTTAGTTAGTCGCCTCTGCCGCTCAGCGAAGGTTAGTCGCATGCTGTCTGTTTGCATGGGTTCGGATTCTGGTTCTGGAGGAAACAGAGCGTCTGGGTGGCGAGATGAGGGAGTGCAACGTTTCCAGTAGGTGAGATCCTCCATACAGGCCTGCATGCGGGATGAGCATGATCATTGCTCATCATTTTCTGGATCATTGTGCTGGATCATTTTCTCTAGACCGAAGCTGTCGTCATAACTCGGTTCAAACCCTTGACGGTAGGCGGTTATTAATGAGCGCACGTTCCATCCGCTCGCAGCGGCGAGGGTGCGGAACCCTAGGGCGTATTCTTGGATTGGCTGAGATCCCTGTCGAAGGCAGTAGAGTTGATCGCTGGCAGTGGGATCTCCAAGTGGTCGTCCGAACACTTCTCTGAAATGAGATACAAAGTTATTGAAAGATTGGGTGACATTGCTGGCTTGCGCCCAAATGGTTTCCGCCCATTGGAGGGCTTTGCCCTGTAAAAGGGAGATCAGAAATGAGATCTTTGAAATTTCTGTGGGGTAGAGGTGAGGCTGGTTTTCGATATAGAGTGAACATTGCAGTAGGAAACTGTTGCACTCCTCCGCCACACCAGAGAACGGCGCTGGTGTGGCCATGGGACTGGTGATTACCGGCGAAGATGAAGTGGTGATGGCGGCTGCTGCCGTGACGGGAGGTGTAGGTGGATGAGCAACGGTGAGGACGCGGCGAAGATTGTCCACGAGCTCCTGGAAGGGGTCCGTCCTACTCATTCTGAGAAACTGTTGTCGGTCCAATCTTCTGTTACGTTATGCAGACCAGACACAGAGGATGGTAAATGTAACAGATTTATTGAATAGAGTAGTCGGGTAGTTACTGCAAATAGATGGATACTGATACTTTGAGATGACGATGACTGATGGAGGATTTCTTGCCGAGGTGAGGATGCCAGGAGCTCGTGGCACACGGGAGGCGCACACACCTCGGAGGATGGTGATTTCCAGGTCGGGAGGACAGGCAAGGACAGACGAAAGGAGACACAGATGATCTGGACGAGGAGGTACTTATAGCGAGGTAAGTCTTTAACTGGAAGGTAGGGAGTGAGTCCACTTTGTGTGAATCGAGATCGGACGCTGACTGGAGTGAGGTGTATGCTTATGTAGTGTGGCTGGGCTGAGTGATAATGAGGTGCAGGTGGTGTGATCAGTATTCAGGTGATTGTGATCTTGGCATGGGATTGGTGGAGGAGCCTGGCTGATCCGTGACAGGATGACATGAGAATCTTAATTTTTGTGTGAACTATCACTTAATAACGATGTGATGCAGAGGTTAGAAACATATTCCAGAAAGAATGGAAGAATGGGCTGAATTAATGAGTGTCATAGAATTAAAACATACAACATTAATGTTTTGAAAGGCCACTTTTTTGTGTTGTCTACGTCACTGTCTAAAAGGATCATTAATCTTTTAATTGTTTATTTGGGGCATTTTTATTTGGGCATTTTCTCAGCAAATATTGCTACATAATTATTTGTGACTAATTATATGAATTAATGAGCAAGTCATGTAATTATTAAGATTAAAAAATATTCATAGAGACTCCGAATTCCTACTCAATGCGTCATATGACATATTATTAAAACTTGTGTGAACTTAACCACTACCTGGTAAGAACATCACAACATGAATTACAGTTAAGTAAACATACAATGTTCATTTAAACACTTTTTTGGAGATTTGTAACATTTAATTAAAAAAATATTAATTATATTTAAATTTTCGTCACTGATTTTATTTGCACTCAGTCTTGTGCATTCAGCCAACATATTACACAGCTAATGGCTCTCAAAACAAAGAATAATGAATAAACTTTTTGGGAGAAACACAACTTTGCTACCTCAACATACTTCCTCAGATTTGATGGTGAACTTTTGAAACCAGACATTTACCTGATGAAAGTCATAACTGAAGCAGAACTGTGTGTTTGATGCGTGAAAACAATGATCATTGGTTCTCACGTCAAGAACACATGTTTGAGATTCCGTTTACCATATTTAATGTGCATAAGATCAAATAAAAATATAATGTACTTTTTAAGTTCAAATAAAATTGTAAGGAGTAAAAAGTACTGTTTTTTCTTCAGAAATGTAATCAAGTAAAAGTACAAGTAGTCAGTTTAAATTGTACTTGAATAAAGTAAAAATCCCCCAAAATAATACTTAAGTAAAGTAATCAAGTAAAATTACTCAAGTATTTTACACCTCTGAGTACTAACAGGCCCACACATTAATATATATCTCTGTTCACTTTTCATTAAAACATGTCATCTATCAATTTTGTAACCTGGAACGTTCGTGGATTTGGTTCTCAGACAAAGAGGATTAAAGTTTTTAACCATCTAAATAAACTTCAAGCCGACATATGCCTTCTGTAAGAAACACATCTATCAGAATCTGATCATAACAAAATTAAATCATCAAAGTACTGTCATTTATTCTCGGCTTACTACAACACAAAACAAAGAAGAGTATGCATTCTAATAAGTAAAAAAAAAATTCATTTGTTCATAACACCACCGTTATTGATCCGGAGGGACGTTTCATTATCATAAACATCACAATTAATAATAGCCCAATTACTATTGGCAATTTATATGGCCCAAACACAGATGACCCATCTTTTTTTCAGACTTTTTTTTCTTCTATTTCAAATATTTCTAACTGTCCAGTCATAATAGCAGGTGATTTCAACACAGTGTTAGACTCAACAATAGATAGATCTAACAGTTTAGGCAATAAACATATCTGGAAGTCTGCAGAAACCATAAAACAGTTCATGAGTGATTTTGGTCTTGGCGATAGTTGGCGTATACAGCATCCTAACGTTAAAGAATATTCATTTTTCTCACCAGTCCACCGATCATATTCCCGCATTGACTTCTTTCTTACCAGTAATTCTATCATATCAAAAATTTCTGAATCAAAGATCCATTCAATAGTTATTAGTGATCATGCCCCAATAACATTACAATGGAACATAAATAGTCCACATAAACCCTTTACCAGATGGCGATTTAACACATCTCTTCTGAAAGACCATGACTTTGACAGTTATTTTAAAAGAGAGTGGGCATGCTTTCTAGAGATGAATGACTCCCCGGAATTATCCCCATCTCTTCTGTGGGAAGCAGGGAAAGCAGTACTAAGAAGAAAAAATATTTCATTCTCCGTTTACAAAAAAAGGAAAGAGAAGGAACAACAAGCTGAACTGGAACAAAAAAATCAAAGAACTAGAAGACTCCAATATAAATAACCCAACAGAAAAAACACAGGATACATTAAGAAAATATAAATTTCAGTTAAACAAATTAATTAATAAACATACCCAATTTCTAATTCAAAGGCTAAGACAAGAAAACTTCCATCACAGTAACAAATCTGGTAAATATTTGGCAAATCAAATCAAACATAATAAGGAAAAAACTACAATAGCAGTTATTACAGACACAGCAGGGAAGTCCACCAATTCACCAGAATAAATAAACCAAATTTTTCAAAATTTTTACAGTAAATTATATTCTTCTGAAAAAGACCCGACTCAGGAAGACATCAATTCATTTCTCAACAATATCAACCTACCTCAACTTAGTAAACATCAAATAAATACTCTTGAATCCCCGTTAACAGAACATGACTATTTTAAAGCCCTTAAATTCATGCCGAACAATAAAGCACCATGTCCTGATGGATTCCCTGCTGAGTTCTACAAACACTTTTATCACCACTCTTTATCTGAATGATAAATGAATCAAAAGAAAAATCAAAACTTTTAGATAATATGAACACAGCCACAATTTCACTCCTTCTCAAACCCAATAAAGACCCAACACTACCGTCAAGCTATCGTCCAATTTCCCTAATAAATGTAGACATTAAAATCATCGCCAAAGCACTAGCCCATAGATTAGAAAAAAATCACACCATCTATAATCCATCCAGACCAAACTGGTTTCATTAAAGGTAGACTTGCATCTAACAACACATGTAGACTTTTTAACTTAATGCATTATTCATCAATTCATAAAGCCAAAACCATCATAGTCACTCTGGATGCAGAAAAAGCGTTTGATAGGGTCAACTGGAAATTCCTGTTTTCCACATTGGAGAGGTTTGGTTTTGGGGAGTCATTCATTAATTGGATTATCACCTTCAGCCACTGTCATCACTAATGGACTAACATCACGTAGCTTCACACTGCACCGCGGGACTAGACAAGGATGCCCACTCTCCCCCTCACTTTTCGCCATTTTCATTGAACCATTAGCAGCAGCCATCTGTCAAAACAGCAACATAAAAGGAATTCAAACACTAAATATACACCACAAAATAAGTCTTTACGCCGATGATATATTAATATATTTACAAGACCCTCCATCATCGTTACAAGAAACGATTAAACTCATTGATTCTTTCTCAAATATTTCTGAATACTCAATCAACTGGAGTAAATCTGCTATACTTTCATTACATTCCACCAGTTTGGATGTGACATCCCATACACCACCAATTCCTCTGTGCACCAATCACATCACATATCTGGGTATTAATGTTTCCCCCAGGCTGTCAGAGCTGTTTGGACTCAACTACACTCCACTACTTAAAACAATAGCCGATGATCTTCAACGCTGGATTAACCTACCACTTTCTATTATGGACAGAATATCAGTAATTAAAATGACTATACTCCCTAAATTAAACTATTTATTTACAATGACACCAACACAACCCACCCTTGCCTGGTTTAAATCACTAGATTCAATCATTACCAAATTCTAGTGGAAAAACAAGACCCCAAGAATTAAATTGACTACCCTACAGAAATTAAGAACACAAAGAGGACTGGAAGCACCACATTTTTACCACTACTTTTTGGCCAAATCACAAACTCCCCTCTTGCACCATCTAAATACACCCCAATTTGGAATAACCCAGATTTCACATCTAACAAGAAGCCACTTAATTTACGCACATGGGCAAAAAAGGGAATCACACAACTTCAGCATATCTTTCATCATAATAACCTGGCATCATTCTCCCACTTGGTCCAGAGATATGGCATTGGGAGCAATTGTTTTTTGGATTACTCACAAATGAAATCATCAATTCAATCAAAGATTGACACTAGGACAATTGATCTAGACCAATATCAGCGCTAATTAATATATCTTCTTCAAAAAAACTACTCTCCAAAATATACAGAAGGATATCAAAATCAGACAATACATTAAGTCTACCAAACACAAAAGTCCCTACACAAAACACCTCAGACACCTATATTCACGCTATGTGGCATTGCACCCCAGTTAAAGAATTTTGGGAAAACGTTACTGAGCCACTATCTAACCTTATGGAATGTCACGTCCCATTATCTCCCTCCCTCTGTATATTAGGTGACATATCCATAATCAACTCAAACAATACAGATAGTAAATTACTCCTAGTGGCTCTAACTATCGCCAAGAAAACTATCCTCATGAACTGGAAATCAAGGAACACCATACATATTACATCTCGGAAAAACTTACTACTAGAGTACATCTCCATGGAAAACCTGTCAACTTCCACTCAAAATAATAATAATAGAATTACACCCGTCTTTGTTATCTCTCATAAACTTCCATCAATCATGAATCCGTTGACCCTCTTTGTCTGAAGCCTTCATCAATATCTACAGAAGATTTGTGGGAGGGGGGTTAAGAGGAGGTAGCAACAATGGCTAATATCAAACTAAATTAAAACTTATGAAAGATTAAACTTGTTCATTTTATTATTATTATTTTTATTTATTTATTTTTTCCTTCCTTTTTCCTCTCTCTCTCTCTCTCTCTCTCTCTCTCCCTCTCTCTCTCTCTCTCCCTTTCTCTCTTTCTTTTCTTTTCTTTTCTTTTCTCTTTCTGTTTTCATGCCTCTGGGCTTCAGTTGGCTGTGGCATCTCAGGTCCTGCCCTGTGTGGTTTGGTTTAGTGGTTGGTGGTTGTGCTGTGGGTCCGGGAACCTCGTGCCTCCAACCTGTACCAGCTTTGCCCTGGTTTTCTTGCCTCTGGCAGGTCCGGCACTACATGCCTTGCTTATTTGGTAACACTTTATTTCAACAGTCCACTTTAGACATTCTACTAACAGTAAGTAACTTTGCAACTACATGTCAACTAGCAGTCATTAGAATATTAGTAGACTGTCTGCTTAATATCTTCTAACATTTTATTTTTATGGGTCCACAACATACAACATACTGACTATCAGAAACTTTGCAAATACATGTCAACTTATTCTATTAATCCTAAACCTACCCTACTGAGAGTTAGTAGACATGTAGTTACAAATTAATGAGAATTAGTTGACATGTAGTTGACATGTATTTACAAAGTTACTTATAGTTAGTAGAATGTCTAAAGTGGACTATCGAAATAAAGTGTAACCGCTTATTTTAATGCATCTCTAGACGATATACACACATCTATTGTAAAATAAGTAAGGGAAAAGAAAAAAAAAAAGTGAGACGTAAGCATAAGTGAGACGTAAGCATGGGGGCCTGGAGTTTGCACTGGGCTGGTTCCACACTGCACATCTTGCTTTTTTAATGCATCATACACTCATATACATATGTAGGGTAAGTGTGGCATGTGAGTGGCGGCCAGGGGTGGGACTTTGGGCCTTGTGCCCCGCAGCACCTCTCCTTGATTGCTCGTTATTGGCATAATTTATGCCTTACGCATGGAGGGCCCAGAGGCAGCCTTACAATATCTTTCTATTTATAGCTTTATTACTATTATTATTTCATCATTACTATTACTAACGTTATTATTATTATTATTATTACTATTTGTCCTCCTCCTGATTCCCCAACCACCCCGTCTCGGATGAATAAGTTTATTATCATTATTGCTGCTACTATTACTATTATTACTCATCACCTTCCTCATCTTCCATCCTCTAATTTTTGTTATTAATGCTATTGTTACTATTATTATTATTATTATTACTGTTACTGTTATCATTACTGTTTTTTTTTTAAATTTTGTTTAGTTTTTGCTACTGTTGTACTTTCTTATGTTTACATACTTCTACCCCAAACACCCAGTCACACTTACACACACACACACACACACACACACAAATCATGTTGGCTGTCATGTATGTTTTGTTGACCTTGGTTATTTTGTATTTGAATTGTTACCTGTAAATAGTATATTTGTTTGCATAATAATAATAATAATAATAATAATAATAATAATAATAATAATAATAATAATAATAATAATAATAATAATAATAATAAAGCATTATTATTAAAAAAACAACTGGTCATAACTGTTTCATTAGCTCTCAAATATCTAATTTTAATCGAAAACATTTTGTTTTCAAATACCTTTTTCAATTGGAAGTACATCTGCATTCATAAAATCATGTTTAATAACTCAAGTAAAATATTTGTATACTGATGGAACCATAAATTGTTGCTAAGGTGGGCAAACTATTCAGCTTTGTCACGGCAGTTTGGAGAGTTTTGTTACCAGATTTTGTCAAGTGACCATACAAAACACACAAATAAAAGCAGACTGTGTTTGACAAAATACAAAAGGGGCATGCTAAAGTTCAGGCCAGGTTATGCAAAGGGACAGACTACTTTGTTTTAAAAGTTTAATACTTAATAGTTTGAAACATTTCTAGAGAAAACTTGAATTTGAGTAAGTTGACTTTTGACTCAAAACCTTCAAGTTACTGAAAAATAACCCTTCTGACAATTTCCCTTTGGCACAATATCTGACATCTAAAAAGAGATAGAGAGGGAGAGAGAGAGAATCTGATAAATCAGTCTTTATCTTTGTGAGCTCTTTGACGTAAAGACAGCACTCATATTATTTACTGTTATTACTACTTCCAGTAGTCAGTTTCAGTTGTTTTAAAGGAAAGTTTCTTACTTTAACAAGCAGAGATCAATAATCTATATTTATCTTTGAGTGATGGGAGGAGTTGCTCATTTTTCCAGGTGTAGTGGAATGGAAAATGTCTTTTGATTTGTGACACAAGGCATATACATGCGTAGACACACAAACACCCAACAGAAAAACAGATTTAGAGTATAAATATGCTGTTACTGCCTTGATAAATCAGGATGATGTATGTGCAATATCATCTATGCCTTCACAAGACATAATAGCAAATGACTCCCTTCTAGAATACATTACTTCGGCTGACTGTCTCACTTAGGTACGATCTAAAGAGCTTTTCTGTTTGGAGAAAGTGTTGAGAATTTTCAATGTGCATCTACAGCCTCCCAAGGCCTCGGTAAATCAGACTGTCAACACAAATCAAATTAGGCAGGTAGACTACAGTGATATGCCAGGCAGGTTGCTGGTCATCGCTCTCCTTTGATGGGTAAATTACATTTGACATCCACACAAGCTATAAATAGATAAACACACACAACAAGGTGTTTGATCTTGAAAAAAGAAATATTATAGCAATTTGACAACAGACAGTAAATCATGCTTTTTCTGTTTGACTCAAAGGTTTGGGGCATTACTGTTTGCTTTGTTGTATAATCAGAAACCATAATTTGCTGTGCTGTGTGCAAAGAGGGGAGATGCAATTGAACACCCAGAAGTTCAGCTCAGAAATAGCCCATGTATGTGTATGTGAGTGTGGCCTTCATTAATACTGTGCCATTGAGACTTAGTGATGTATTTGCAATGGATAAAATATTCTGTATCTGCTGTTGCGTAGGCTATTTCATTTACCTCCTGAACAACTCATTGCTACATAAAACAACATTCACAACATATTTTTACAACAATAATGATATATTTTGGAGAGAAAATGAATATCAGACTCAATGTTAAGCCCAAGTTTGTAATTAATTTTCTAGATGTTTTCCATGTTTGATGTCTCAATGACATGCAAGCTAACAACCAAATGAAGGATGTCAAGGGGGAAAAAAAGGTATTCACTTCCTTCCTGTCACATGAGACTGTCAACTATCTACTCCTATTTTCAGGAAGCATGGCAAAGGCAAACCCTCCCAAGGAAAGGTCATTTTTATGTTACTAATTACTAAATACTAAGTATTTTTTTGTTGACTTATATACATCTACATAATCATGAAGGTCTCTATAATCATCCAAACAAAACAATTCTTACAAGTGTAACGGGGGGAAGAATCACACGACACGGAGATTCAAGAGAGAGAGGTTAGTGATGCGTGCGCTGGAGTCATATCTCACCCTTCTCTCCTTCTGGCTTGCTTTTATCCCCTTCATAATTGGCTCCAGGTGCGGCCGGCCAGCCCGTGCTAATGGCGTGCAGGTGATTCTCCTCTGTTTCCAGGGCGACGCTGATGAGGTCCCGGGACACGCGTCACACTCCCGGCCGGGCTGGCAGGTTGGGTGGCGTCGGCGAGCAGGCGGTCGAATCCTGGCCAGTTCCGTCCTAGGAGGACCGGGACGGGAAGGTCCTTTACCAGACCCACTTCGACGGGCCAGGAGGCAGAGGCGGCGGAGATGTTAACTCGTAGTGCGGGGACCTGGCGCGTATCGCCATGCACGCAGGTGATGGGGAGCACGGCCCTGGTCCCTGGCCGCGGGGATACCACCGTCGATTGTAGCAGGCTGACTGCACTGCCCGAGTCCAGCAGGGCCCGATTGGGGCGTCCGTTGATCTTGACGTCGATCTTCGGGGCCGCCGGTGGGGCCTCGTGGTGGACGATGCAACCTGCCAGCCATGCCCGGCGTGGTGCGGTGGGCGGCTCCGTGGGCATTGGCTCGTCCTGGGGCACGGGAGCCGCCTGCCTGCCTACAGGTCGAAAGGTACCCTCCGGCGAGCGTCGCTCCTGGTGCACCCTCCAGGGAATCGGTGACGCTCGCTCCCCAGCCTCGCGACGATGGGCCGCCTCCGCCAACTCGATGGCCCCCACCAGATCTCCCACGGTGAGCGGGTTCCGCATGCCAGCGGCCTGGCAGATGGGGCGTGGGAGGGCTCGAAGGAGACGGTCCACGGCTACTCGCTCGGCCACTTGGGCGGCGCTAGGGGTCCCCCACCAGCAACCAATGTCGTACGAGGCGAGATAAGTCTGCGGCTTGGACGCGGGCTGGCAACCGAGGGGAGTATTCCCAGTCGTGTACCAGCTGGGCCGCCGCGATGGGTGAGAGGCCCACCCGAGAAAGAATCTCCTTCTTCACTTCCTCATAGGAGTCCCTCATCTCCGGGGTCATTGAGAAATAGGCGCGCTGGGGTTTGCCAGTGAGCAGCGGTGCCAGCACGCGCACCCACTCGTCTTGGGTCCAGCCTTCCTGAGTCGCCGTTGCCTCGAACATCATGAGGTAGCTCTTGACGTCATCGTGGACCGTCATTTTCGGCAGTAGCGCTTAAGCTCGGACGCGGGGGTCGGGCAGCGGAACCCGCTGGGCGGAGGCGGCTCGGATGGCAGCGAATTCCCGCTCCACCTCTCCTTGCCGGGCAGCCATGTGTTCAATGATCTGTTGTTGCCAGATGCTGACCTCGGTCAGGTGTTTCAGCAGTTCTTCCATGGCTGGGGAGGAGTCGCCGCCTGTGTGCAAAAACAGGAGAAAAAAAGAAAAAAAAAAGGACGAGAATCAGTAAGGGGGAAAGCAAACGGTGTCGGTCGGTGATTCTTCCCGGTTATGCCCGCAATCTCCACCAGTGTAACGGGGGGAAGAATCACACGACACGGAGATTCAATAAATGCCCCGAAGGGTGCGTTTATTGGGGTGCTTGTATGCGTGCCGTAGTGCTCGTGAGTGAGATATCCGTGCTCCAGGGTTCTCTGTGCTCTGCGTGGGTGCGGGTCTGGTGTCCGTGTCGTCCGTGAGGTGAGGGCTGGCCGGTTAATCGCTGCTTTCTGGGGCAGAGAGAGAGAGAGGTTAGTGATGCGTGCGCTGGAGTCATATCTCACCCTCCTCTCCTTCTGGCGTGCTTTTATCCCCTTCATAATTGGCTCCAGGTGCAGCCGGCCAGCCCGTGCTAATGGCGTGCAGGTGATTCTCCTCTGTTTCCAGGGACCTGATGAGGTCCCGGGACATGCGTCACACAAGAGATCTATAGTTTTTTGTGTACTTAGTCATAAGTCCAAGTGGCAACTATAGTTGCCGGTGGGCAAATGACTTGTAAGTACATATTACATATTTCATGGGGAAATGGGGGTATACTGTTGCTACTATCATGCTACTCATGTTACCTTCTTGTTAAAAACAGCTTTTTAGCATCATGCTAGCAACATGCTAATCATGCTAACATGTTAATCATGTTAGTATGTTGCTAGCATCATGCTAATCACATTAACAACTTGTTTAAAACATGTTAACATCATGCTAGCAAAATGTTAATCATGCTAATTTTGTTTTAACATTTTCTTGTGTTAACATGTTGTTAGCAAAATGCTAACACAATTAACATGTTGTTAGCATGTTGTTAACATGATGGTAAAATGATTAGAGTTACTAGTGCCGAGTTTTCCCAGGGCAAGTACCACTCACATTTTCTTCAGAAAATGTACAGTGCCCTCCACTAATACTGGCACCACTGGTAAATTTGAGCAAAGGCAGCAATAATAAATAAATTTGCATTGTTTATGTTTTTGATCTTTCATTCAAAAAATTCGCAAAAAAATAAAATAAATAAATAAATGAAGTAAAACAATTGAAAGTTGCATGAAAATCTCATGATGATTTTTTTTTCTTTTTTTTTTTTTTTTTCCTCCAGTTATTATTATCTTGCACTCTCAGAAATAAAGGTACAAAAGCTGTCACTGGGGCAGTACCTTTTCAAAAGGTACACATTTGTACCTATTAAGTTAATAATTGGGTGCCAATAATTGTGGCCAACATGAACTAAAGAAAGCATTTATTTCACAATTAGATCCCCCCCCCCCCCCCCACAAACACACACTTTCAGTTGTTTTACTTCAGTGAGAGGTTAGAATTTTGTGAATATTTTGAATGAAAGATCAAAAGAATAAACGATGCAGATTTATTTTCACAGCCACCTTTCCTTATATTTACCAAGGTTGCCAATATTATTGGAGGGGACTGTACATATTTATATATTTTTATATATATTTATTTTCATTTCAAATTTTGATACACAATGCCCTGTTGGGGCAACTTAATGGCTGCAATTTGTTCAGCACTATGTTCCACCATTTTAAGACACATGGCTTTGTTGTTTGTTGCATATTCATATTCAAGAGATTATAAGCTAGATGCAGCTTTTTTGGGTTTGCATCGGATGTTCTTCGACTTTTATACATAATACATTTGTTCATGAATAAAGATTGATCTGTTGAAAGCAGTTAGTTTGAGTTAGAAGCCAAATTTTCTTGTCCTATTCAAATTTGCCATTGAAGGGGTGCATACAACATATTTGCCCACCAACAACTATAGTTGGCATACATTCAAATATGATTTTCATGAAAAAAAGCAAAAACATGGGGAAAATAAATGCAGAACATGTTCACATAGGACATTATTAACACGACTATATGCATGAAACCATTCAGAAAAATTTGGGCACAAATGGGTTAATCAGGATCTGACTGAAATTTGATTCTTACTAAGCAAGACTCGGCTAAAGCAACATCTAAAATGTGCACTGATTAATTATACACAAAGATCAGGAACATTTATTAAGAAAGGGTCTGTTCTGAATTCATGTTGAATTCAAGATACTAATTATTGTTTATTCTTTACAACACTATACATCTCATATGTGGATTGTATCATATTGTACTGTATGCAGTGTTATGTATTGCATTGTATTTTCAATGCATACCTTTATACCTTATACTAATGTATAAGGTACAAAGATTGTTTGTGTTATGAATAACTGTGAAGTCAAATTCCTTGTAAGTGTAACTTCCTTAGCCAATAAACGTCAATTGTGATTGTGAAGTTCCGCCCTCCCCTGGTGAATGATACACTCCTCAGTATCCTGCGAGGAGCTTCAGACGCGGCGAGAGAAACGCTCAGGAGAACTGAAGAGACAAAGAGCTGCCTCGCACACTCACTCTGAGGGTCTGAAGGACGCGGCCGTTTGGCCATTTTTGTCTCATTCTCTTGAAACGAGTACAACGACTACCGCTGGAACGAGTGAGCTTTGGGTTTGGGAAGGAAACCTACTGTAAACCTGGCTATCTGAGGCGCGTCCGGATGAACTGATAACCATCAGTTTGGCTTTAACACACAGGCTCTTGAGCAACGTAATCTAGTTAAGTTGTATATGTTCTGCTGCTGAGCAAATAGAGGTGGAGAAAAGCCTTCCAGGTGTTGAGAAAGCGTGTACGCATCAGTTGTTGCGCAAATCGCTGGACAGAAGGATTCGCTCATCTGTGTTTGGACTGGTCATCTGTGATGAAATTGACGAAAATCATCCACAACTTTGAGCTGGGGTTTGTGAAACTCAAATTAACAGATGAGTGAAGACCGAGGTGCTGGACAGCGACTGTGGAGAGTTTCCTACATCTCTGCTTAAAACCCAACGAGCAAACATGCATCGTTACACCGTTTCAGAAAATAAATAAACGACTGTTACCCTTTAAACTTCGCTTCAGTCTGAAATGCTCAGCAGGTAATGAGAAGAGAGGGGAAATCACTGTACGGTGAAAATCGGTAAGATTGTTGTCTTCTCTTCTTATTCTTCATATTTTAAATAGATCGGGGCTATCCTCACAATTTGTGCTGACTATTTCTCAGGGTAGGCTACTGTAAGTTGAGTTTTGAAAGTCAATATCTGACGATAACACTTTAGTATAGTGACCAATTCTCACTATTAAGTAGTTGGCTTTTTACAGGGTTGCGGAGTAACGTGTAACGACGTTACGTATTTAAAATACAAAACATGAGTAAAATAACTGTATTTCTTTATAATTACATTTTAAATAGGTGGTAATCAAATTACAGTCACATCCGAAAAGTATTTTAGATTACCAAAGTGACTACTTTGAATTTTAATGACATTTCTTAATGTATTAAGTAAACAGTTTGGGGATTTTAACCAGTAAGGCAACCGATTCTCCGTTGAAAAAAAACAACAACAACAAAATGAGTGCAGCAGTTCATAGCAACTCGTCGTAGTTAGATGCGCTCATCATCACAACACAAAAATGGACGACACAACAGGAAGTCATTCGCGTAATGCATTTCTCTCGTGGAAATACAACGACTATTTTATAAATCTGAAAAAGGACATCTCAGTGCAGTGCAATGCCTACCTGCAACAAAAAGTATATCAACATCGAAGGATACAACGTCTAATCTGAAAAAGCATCTTGAAGGAAGTTGGGTAACACTTTAGAATCTTACTTACTGCATAATTAATAAGGAATTATTGAAGAACTAACAGGTAATTATTCGTTACAATTAACTCACTACTGTTAACTACTAATTGAAGATGTGTTTAATCAGTATGTAATACAATTTTATTAATGTGTTAAGTAACAGTTAGCTAATCAATAACTAATGTATTCTGTCATACCTCCTTATTCATTATCTACTAGTTAAGGTTCAAGGAAAAAAACTATGAAATAACTACTACCGAACAGTTATACGCAAATAGTCACTATATTAATCAGGTTGGGGCCCACAAATCAAGTACTTGAGTAAAAGTACAGATACCCCAATAAAATATTACTCCAGTAAAATTATAAGTAGGCCCATTCATTTTTAAAATGACTTGAGTAAAAGGACAAGTACAAAGTACTACTACAGTAGCAGCTTTGTTACAGTCCACTACTACTATTATTAGCCTATAATGGAAATTAAATATGCATAACACCCAAAAGGACTCATTACTATAATTGTACATAATGAGGGGTGAGAACCAGAAGGGTGTAAGTGACATTTTTGGTGAAATTGAGATACTGTATGCATGTGTATATATATATATATATATATATATATATATATATATATATATATATATATATATATATATATATATATTATATATATATATATATATATATATATATATATATATATATATATATATATGAAATTAAAGTTGTTGATGAGCTCATTCTACTGGCAAAAGTATACTGTCACTCATGTGTGTACACATTTTTATTAGAAAATATTGAAATCAGTGCACAAAGTCAGATCAGATCAGAAGTGAAATGTCACTTACGCCTTTCTGGTTCTCACCCCTTATGTTTTTGCCTGTATGGTAAATAATTACTTTGTGCACATGTTCTGTAGGAAATCTGCTTCGGAAAGGAACCCCAACTCCACTGTCTTGCCATAACTATCCAACGTACTACAGATACAGTACACTCTGTAAAACGGTGGTTTATTAATTAATTAATTAATTAATTAATTAATTAATTTACCGAAACACTGGGATGAAGCTTTTGTTTTTTAGTCTTGGATAGTTTTTGTATTGTGTTAATGCCTAACCCGTGTATTTTACACAGTTTATGATTACTTTTATAGGTTTTTTTTTAGAGTGTAAGTTTGGTTCGAGTCAAAATTTACTAATAGGTTCATTTTAAATACTGTTTCAGGTTCTAAGTAATTCTTGCGGAATTATCTAATAATTCTTTATTAATTACTAATGACTTCCCAATATTTTCACTTTAGAATAGGCCTACTGTTTCAGGTTCGAAATAAGTCCTGCGGAATTATTTGATAATTCTTTATTAATTACTAATGGGTTCCCTATTTTTTCACTTTATAATACTGTTTCAGGTTCTAAGAAATTCTTGCGGAATTATCTAATAATTATTTATTAATTACTAATGGGTTTCCAATATTTTCAATTTAGAATAGGCCTACTGTTTCAGGTTCGAAATAAGTCCTGCAGAATTATTTGATAATTCTTTATTGATTACTAATGGGTTACCTGTATTTTCACTTTCCCTCAGTCCTTGCCTTACATACAGGAATTGAATTAATGGTAATTTGGTATATGCTGAGGAGGCACACATACAGTATTGTATATAAAATATAAACACATAAAAACTCAGGTAAGTTCTCGCACGGCACTGGAGTGGTGGTGGTGTTCCTATCGTAAGCTGTATTTCTTACAAAACATATTCACAAAACAATTCACTACACAGGCAAAACCTCTATAAAATGTATTCTGATTCGGGTGCTTTTAGCACTCTCCTTCTATTAGACCTCAGCTCAGCTTTTGACACTGTTTGTCATGAGATACTCCTTTCACGACTTTCAGAAATTGGAATTACTGGCACAGCCCTTGATTGGTTTTCCTCCTATTTAACTGGGAGGCAACAATTTGTTATACACCAGAATCACAGATCATCTACCAAATTCATCAGCTCCGGTGTACCTCAGGGTTCTGTTTTGGGCCCTCTCCTCTTCACCATTTATATGCTACCTATTGGACAAATAATTAAGCACTATGGGTTTAACTTCCACTGCTACGCAGATGACATTCAGATTTATTTTAGTACACCTTCCACTTCAGTGTTTCCTCCGCCTTCATTAACAAATTGCATCAAGGAACTCAAGCTTTGGCTAGAGACAAATTACCTTAGATTTAACTCTGAGAAAACTGAGATAATTCTGATTGGCTCTAAAGCTGTTGTATCAAAGCATTCTAGTCAACTGCTGGATCTGGATGGTGATCTGATTATGCCCTCCACTAAAGTTTGCAATCTTGGTGTTCTCATTGATTCTACTCTTTCATTCAATGATCATATTGGTAAAGTGGTTAAGACAGCTTTTTTCCATCTACGTAATATCTCGCGGATTCGATCCTCTCTCAGTCAGCAGGATGTTGAAACTGTTATACATGCCTTTGTTACATCCCAATTAGATTATTGTAATTCACTTCTTTGTGGCCTCTCAGCTAATAATATCAAACGACTACAGTATGTTCAAAACTCTGCTGCTCGCTTGATTACTCGCACTAGAAAGAACGATCACATTACCCCTATCCTTTATCATCTTCATTGGCTCCCGGTTTCCTTGCGTATAAACTTCAAGATACTAATTCTCACTTACAAAGCCCACCATAACATTGCTCCTTCTTATCTATCTGATTTACTTCAGCCATATGTTCCTGCCCGTTCATTAAGATCGTCTAGTGAGGGATTGTTAGTCACCCCTAAGTTTCGTCTGGTGACAGTAGGTGCTAGGGCCTTCAGTGTTGTTGTTCCCAGATTGTGGAATGCTCTTCCCCAAACCATCCGTCAGGCATCCTCCCTTCTCTCCTTTAAAAACCTCTTAAAAAAAACATTTTTTTTTTGTGACTATTACTCCTCAAGTCATTGACTTTTTTTTATTTCTTTTTTTTTTTGGATTGATGTCTATTGTCTCTGTTCCTTAAGCCTGATTTGTAAAGTGACCTTGAGTGCTAGAAAGGCGCTATATAAATAAAAATTATTATTATTATTATTATTATTATTATTGCATTTTCATACTACTACTACTACTAATGCTAATAACATTCATATGAAAGGGTCACAACTCAGTGTAATTGTGTATGACTGTTCATTAGTAGTTACTTCATAGTTATTTTTTTTACCTTAACTAGTAGATAATTAATAGTAATTCTTCAGGAGGTATGACAAAATACATTAGTTATTGATTAGCTAACTGTTACTTAACACAATCATAAAATTGTATTACATACTGTTTAGTTAACACATCTTCCTTAGTATTTAACAGTAGTGAGTTAAGTGTTAATTAATAATTACCTGTTAGTTCTTCAGTAATTCTGTATTAGTTATGCAGAAAGTAAGAAACAGTATACTAAAGTGTTACTGGAAGTTGTTCTTGATCTTTGAAAAATTTTATCCAGTAACTCGTTTTTCTATTTTCTCATATTTTGAGTGTTCAATATTTCTAGGAATTGAATTGACAAATGACACCAAATTCTCCTATAATTCACACTTTGCATTCAGTTAACAGATCCACACGAATCATGCATGAAATAAAAGTTTATAAAGTCAAACGATAGCTTCGTGTGCTTTACAGATGAACTTGAAGTCTTGGTCCCACTTTATATTAGGTGGCCTTAACTACTATATACTTACATTTAAATTAATAATTTGGTACAATGCACTTTTTGTGTTCATATGTTTTTACATTGTACTTATATTTTTTAAAAACCACCTATATGTGTAATATCTCTGTAATACTTTTTGTACTTACATTTATAATTACACTGGCGACCCATCCCTTACACCTTAACCCACCCTTAAACCTACCCATACCACCCAACCTGTCCCTGACCTTACCAGTATCCTACCTCAATAGCAGCAAAAGTGTTTTGCAATACAGTATGAACACAAAAAGTACATTGTACTTATTCTTTGGTGTAAGTACATAGTAGTTAAGGCCACGTAATATAAAGTGTGACCGAAGTCTTTATTCATTCGAAATGTTCAAGAATAGATCATCTTTGGTGCGGTAATGCGATGATTCGATTTGTGAACAGATGATTCTTTTGAATCAATCTTTTAAATGAATCATTTCTTTTGTTTAACGAAACCAGTGGGAATGGTTCACATTAAACTGGATAGATCTGGGGTGTGTTTCCCAAAATCATCGTTAGCGAACTGTGGTTGTTAAATTACATAACAATAACGACATTGCGACCGTAGTAGCTTTGTGAAACAAGCCCTGTCAATTTTGACTCAGCGATTCTTTTGTGACGATCGCTTCTCCATAGAGAGGATTATGAAGTAAACACTTAAAGTTTGGTCCATTCATTAAGCAAATCTGTTGTATAACTTGGAGAACTGTGCCAGTTGTTTGCCAGTTAGCTACTGTTATGATATGTTTGGTGTGTTTGCATTTGTTTTGAAGCTTGGAATGCAGCATGAAACAGCACGGAATCCCATTCATTGTATTCAAATTGAATTTATATTTATTGGTAGATTTAAATGACATAAAACATTTTTGTTGTTCATAGAAATGCTGTGGAAAACTGATGTTAAAAAATGCAAAGAAAACACAAATCTTATGACTGTAAGATGTCACTTTTATTTAGAGTTGGAAAACATAAAAACAAGTTAATATGATCCTTTGTGTTACATAGCTTAAGTAATTCAAAGTATTCTAAAGTATTTATATTAAGTTACTAAACCTGAGTAATCTAACAAAATACATTACTGATTACTTTTTAAAGCATGTATTTTGTAATCTGCAGTGAAATAAATTTTAAAAGTAACCTTCCCAGCCCTGGCTGTTTATACCTATAAAGCACATATTCTGCAAGACCATATTCTACATCCCTGATCCTACCCAATACTAGCAACTACCTTACTAACTATTAATAAATAGCAAATGAGGAGCTTATTGAAGCAAAAGTCATAGTTAATGGTTTGTTAATAGCGAGAACTGGACCTTAAAATAAAGTGTGACCATGTTGACCACAAAAAAGGGTAAAACTTATTTAAGGTGTCATTGTTACACATTACACATAGTATTAAAATACTATTACTGTTAGTTACTGTTAATGTAAAGTTACTATTAAAATAACAATACATTATGCATAATTAGCCTACTTGCAAGTAACTCTAAACCAAACCCTAATCCTAACCATATAGTAAGTACATGTAGTTAATTAATATTATTCAGTACTTAAATGTATAATTAACAAGGGCACCTTAAAATAAAGTGTAACCCAAAAAAGCCGTTTCACCGTTTGTCACGAATCCTGTCCCTGCATTTCCGTTCATTCACCACATTGACTCTCACAGCACACATCACACTGGACTCAATTTCCCATCATCCATTGCACTGATTGCACACACAGCTGAAGGCACTGATCACGCAGCTCTCACTAATCACACACTCCATTTAAACCCTGGACTTTGTTTCCCTCACTGCCGAGTATTGTATGCGTTTACCGCTCCCCTAGCCGTAGCAACTCTACAGAGCCCCTGATAGTTTTCCTAGTTTTCCCCTGCCTGTTTTGGATTGTGTTTTTCCCTGCCTGGACTATTGCTTCGTTTTCAGATACCTTCAAGCCCCTTCGGATACTGTTCGCTGTCGACTGACCTTTGCTTGTCCTTGGATTACTCTTTGTCTTGTCCCTGCCATACCTGTTTGCCATTGCTCGACCCTGCCTGTATTTATGACCATGCCTGTAAATAAAAGCTTGCACTTGGATCCGCACGTCTCACATCTCGTCAGCCCCGTTACACCGTTACTGGCCAAGATACAGTACATATTTTTTTTTTTTACAGTTATAACAATGGAATCTGCTGTCCATTAACTGTCACGCCCCTGGACTGTTTTGTTGTGGTTTTTGCTCCCCATGTGTTCTGTGACCCAATTTTTCCCCTGTCTGATTGTTAATTTGATTCCAGGTGTGTCTCCTTAGTTCCTTGATTGTGCTGTCTTTAAAGCCCGGTACACACCAAGCCAACAAGCCTACAAACTAGTGGCGACGAAAGCAGACTGTGGTGTCGGCTCACGTCGGCAACGTCTGGGTCCAAATGGCCCGACTGACCGACGAGCTCCGACGCCGATTCAACATGTCGAATCGGCCGAAAAAAAGCCGACAAGGACCAACTTCAGCCGATGGCACAGAACACACTGAGAAAACTTAGTCGGCCGACGAACAAAAACTGCCCGACGGCCAACCGTCGGCTTGGTGTGTACCGGGCTTAAAAGCCCCAGTCCTTTCAGTTAGTGTTTGTCGGTCTTTGAGTGTCTACCCTGCCTGTGATCTGTGTTCCCGCTTGAATTAAATACTCTTCTTTTGTGAATTCCACGTCTCCTCGTTCCTGGTTCCCGTGCTTCCCTTGAAGTGTGACGTTAACTAAGTGTTTTTTTTTTTTTCTGTTTTAAGTACAAAAGCTACCTTCCACAAAATCTTACTGGTGTTACAGCAAAATGTAAACAATGAAGTAATTATGGAGCAAAGGCAATTAATAAAACAGCCAATGAGGAAAAAAGCCAACAAAATTGAATGCTATAACACTTTACTTTACAATGTCCTGTTGCACGTACTTACTAAAATAACACCGTAAATTATGCATAATTACAAACAACTAATCTCAAACCTGACCCTAAGTACAGTTTGTAAGGTAATATTATGCACTGCTTATTTGTATATCAGCGACATCTTAAAATGAAGTGTAACCTATAAAGTTACTGTGTAGGCAAAATTCTAATTATTCAACAAAATAACATTACTATAAAACGTGTGAAAACTGACATATCACAGCATTTCAGTTAAAAAGTACATTGTAATGATGACCTTTGTTGAAATGTAGTGAAATGTTGATGAAATGTACTAAAATGTAGTGTTTTGTGTTCACTTGTTTAATCACCAGCAATTAATGATTTATGAATTATACTAAAAAAAATAAATAAGTAAATGCTGCAGTAGTTACTGAGATAAAGCCTATGTGACTTAAGCTTTTGTTTTTACTTATAACATCTTTAAACAATGAAAAGGTCATGACATGTGTAATAGACTGCTAAAATATCAGACAGTCAAGTTTGCTTTACTTCTGTCTCTGCAGGATAAAATGTCTGCTCTTCGTAAGAAATTTGGAAGCGACTATCAGGTAGTGACCACCACATCTTCCGGCAATCAGAAAGACAAGAGGAGGAAACGACAGCGATTTGTTGACAAGAACGGACGATGCAACGTCCAGCATGGAAACCTGGGTGGGGAGACCAGCAGATATCTTTCAGACTTATTCACAACTTTAGTAGACCTCAAATGGCGATGGAACCTCTTCATCTTTATCCTCACATACACAGTAGCCTGGTTATTCATGGCTTCAATGTGGTGGGTCATCGCATACATCAGAGGGGACCTAAACCGAGTCCATGATGAGAAGTACACACCATGTGTGGCCAACGTCTATAACTTTCCCTCTGCTTTCCTTTTCTTCATTGAGACGGAGGCCACTATAGGATATGGCCACAGATATATCACTGATAAATGTCCAGAAGGAATCATTCTCTTCCTGTTTCAGTCCATCTTGGGTTCCATAGTGGATGCCTTTTTAATAGGCTGTATGTTTATTAAGATGTCTCAACCCAAGAAGAGGGCAGAGACTCTGATGTTTAGTGAAAACGCAGCCATCTCCATGCGCGATGGCAAACTCACACTAATGTTCAGGGTGGGAAATCTGCGCAACAGCCACATGGTTTCAGCCCAGATCCGGTGTAAATTACTCAAGGTAAGGGTCTGCCTTTTGTCCACTTATAGAGTTTATGGGCTACATTACATTTTTGTGTCCTTGTTACAGTGCAATTATACATTTAAGTACTGAGTAATATCAATTAATTACATGTACCTACTGTATGGTTAGGATGGTGGTTTGGTTTTTATGTGTACTAATACACTATATTGCAAAAAGTACTGGGTCACCCCCTTCTAATGAATAGGTTTGACTACTTTAGTAATTTCCATGAGTACAAATCTTAATGTTTAAGCATGTAATGATATTCTAGGGCAGTGGTTCCCAACCTGGAGAACCCAACCAGAGTTCACAGCGGGGTGGCGGGAGCAGATATACTTTGAGGTAGGGCTGGGCGATAAAACGAAAACTACAATTATAGTGATATAATTGTCCTCAATAAAACAAGTTCGATAAACATTCGATGCAAAGTTTATGCGGGAAAATAGGAACAAAACAGCGCTACTCATTTGAACCGCACCACACGGACCATATCCGCTCAGTTCAAACAGCGGCACAGCGCAGAGCAAGCAGACTAGAGCAGATGTGTTTACTCACCGATCACACAACCACTAAACAGCACTGTGAGATCCAGTGAGAAGAGCTTGAATTCAGTGAAGAACACAAATGACTGGTATAAACTAGTATCAGTCGATATCAGTCAACTGATATAAGCGATAGTATAAATCCAGATAAAACAGCACTGACAAACAGCAGAAAAACACTGTGTGCAACGATACAGTCAGAAGGCTTTTCAATCTACAAATCGCTATCGTTTACCAGGGATTTGCTGTAGTAACATTAACTGCACCATGGAATTGTGGCAGAAATATGTGGTATGTATATCAAATGTATTATATTAATGTAGATGTGTATTAAATGTATTAAAGGATTAATGGAATGTAATTACACTATATTTGTGATTAAGCTATAGGCTAACGTTTGTGCATTTATAATAAATTTATTTAGACTACTGTTTTACATATAAATAGGCTACCTAGAAACCAGAACAAAAGGTTGGGAACCACTGTTCTAGGGAATTGTGTGCTTCTAATTTTAAAGCAACAGTTTGGACAGGACCCTTTTCTATTCTAACATGACAGTGCCTCTGTGTATAAGGCAAGGTTCAAAAAGAAATGATTGATTTAGTCAGTATGGAAGAACTTGACTGGTCTGCAGAAAGCCAAGTCCTAATCCAAGCTGAACACCTCTGGTGTGACTTTAAATGCAGATCTTGAGCCAAAAACTCTTTACTTTACTCTTTACTCCTGACTGTCTATCCTCGCAGCTTAATTCACCATACAGTGTCTAAAGCAATTTTTACGCCCCGTCTCCCCTCTTTTCGCTCCTGCAGTCCCGACAGACGCCCGAGGGTGAGTTCCTCCCACTGGATCAGCTGGAGCTGGATGTGGGCTTTAGCACTGGAGCGGACCAACTCTTTCTTGTGTCACCACTCACAATCTGTCATGTGATCGACACCAAGAGCCCTTTCTATGAGCTCTCACAGCGATCCATGCAGACAGAACAGTTCGAAATAGTCGTGATTTTGGAGGGTATTGTTGAAACGACCGGTAAGTTATTCTGTCTGCTATTTTTAATCATGCATTGTCTTAAGCCTGGATTGCAGTTAAAAGTATTATTTTGATGTTGAGTCAAAAAGTTATAGGTATGGTTTAGTTTTAGAATTTTCTGATGATTTACTCACCTCAGGCCATCCAAGATTTAGATGTTTCTTCATCGGAACAGATTTGGAGAAATTTTACGTTACATCACTTGCTCACCAATGGATCCTCTGATGATAAAATGGCCTCTGAATGGTTGATAAACAAAAAAAAAAAAAAAACACAATAATCCAGAAGTTATCCACACCACTTCAGTAGAGTTAATATATTGTGAAGCGGAAAGCTGCATGTTTGTAATAAACAAATATGTGGTAACATTTTCCATGAAGCCCATATTTATAATACATTATAAGGGTATTCTTAAGGCATTATTATGAATGCATAATGCATTATAAACAACCTTATAATATTGTCTTATAAATAATTATAACAACAATAAGTTAGTTAATTTCAACTGAAAAAAAAATGCAATGTTTATATGTGTAACGAGGCAGACGAGAGATGAGACGTGCGGATCCAAGTGCAAGCTTTATTTGTAAAACATGGTCAAAATACAGGCAGGATTGAACAACAGCAAACAGTATCCAGAGGGCTAGACAAGAGAGGTAATCCAAAACATGAGTAATAATCCAGGCAAGGCGAGAACAATGTCCGAAACAGAAAGACAAGGGTTAATCCAGACATACAATAGATCCAGGGCAGGCGGCTGACAGACGAGACGAGATAAACCAGGCAAGGATCTGGATACAGATGAATCAGACTATAAACAAGGTTACGCTAGACTTAACTTCAGACAACACGAAATGGCTCCGTAAGTTTGCTATCACTAGGAGAGTGATAAATGCAGACAATACTCGGCGATCTGTCTAAGGAACCGGAGACCAGGATGGAACAGGAGCTCACCAGGTCGGAGCAGACGACCTCCATAGCGTAGCAGACAGAGCAGGAGCCCACCAGTGCGGAGCAGACAGGGCAGGAGACCTCCACGGCAGAGCAGACAGAGCAGGAGCCCACCAGTGCGGAGCAGACAGGGCAGAAGAGCACCACGAAGGATCAGGACAATCAAGAAGCCACAGTAGAGATTGAGACCTAGGAAAAACAGAAACACAAGATACAGAGAGAGCATATATGGTCTCAAGAACCAAGGCAGGGAACACAAGGAGTCCATCAACAGATTCCCTGGTTACAACTGAGCGGGCAGTCGATTCACCATAGAACTTACTGGTGAAAACTGGGCTAACAAACAGTCCAACATCTGATTCATTGCCTGGAATGGGACAGGAAGACAGTTCAAAATCATGCTCTTTGACTGAAACTGGACCGGCAGGTAGTTCACAAACAGATTCATGGGTTGAGATGGGATAGACTGACAGCTCAAAACTAGTTGTATTAACTGAAGCTGAATTGGTAGACATTTCAGTAACTGAAGCTGGGTAATCAGATAATTCATACCTAGTAACAGAAACTGGACAGATGGATAGCTCATTGACTGGAAGGGGACAGACAGACTGTTCATTAATGATCTCTTTGGCATAGACAAATATGGGGTGCATTTATAGTTTCTAAGCTCAAGACAGACAGTTCAAAATCAGACACCATGGCTGTTTCAGAGCAGGGTGAGAGTTCAGAGATAGCCTCCTCAGTCGGTTCAGAGCGGGACGAATGTTCTAAAGCGGCCTCCGTGGCCATGACAGGGTAAGACGAGGAATCACAGACGCCTTCATAGCCATGACAGAGCAAGACAAGGATTTGCAGATGGCCTCCATAGCCGTGACAGGGCAAGATAAGGAACCATAGATGGCCTCCATTGCCGTGACAGGGCAAGACAAGGAATCGTAGGTGGCCCCCATAGCCGTGACAGGACAGGACGAGAGTTGGTGAGTGGATACCACTGATACCTCCGGAGGTTCTGCAGCGGTAGCTGCCACCTCTGGAGGTTCTACAGCAGTAACAGTTTCTTCAACCGCAACATGACAGGCTGAGAGAATATTGCTGGGTGCCACCACCATACAAGGAGTTGAAGCGAGACCCGCCGCTACAGGAGGCTCTGTAGCATGTGCTGCCACCTCTGGAGAGACTGCAGTGGGTGCCCTCGCCTCAGAGAACCCAGCAGTGAGCGTCACTACCCCAAGAGGTTCAGCAACTTCAGCCGTCACCTCTGGAGACATCTCAGTGGACACCGCCACCTCGGGCAGTTCTGTGGTTGTGTACGCAGCCCAAACGCAACATAAAGCGATTTCCATCATGGGAAGCACTTCGGACAGGGGAATGAGTTTATGAGCAGGCAGACTGGAGTGATTAGGTTTGGAGATACCCGCTGTGCATACTGACACCACCGGTGGATCCTCCATGCTGGATGCCGACCTCTGACACTTGATGACAGGTTCCCTTGATAGGACGGTGGAGGGTTGCAGTATAACACCTGCAACAGGACTTGGCTCTGGAGTGGTAAACATGACATGAAGCGGTTCTGGAAGGTCAGACGAGACATGGAGAGGCTCTGGCAGATCAGCTGTGACATGACGTGACTCTGGGTGATCAGCTGTGATGTGACGAGGCTCTGGCAGATCAACTGAGACATGACGAGGCTCTGGCAGATCAGATGTGAGGTGACGTGACTCTGGGTGATCAGCTGTGATGTGACGAGATTCTGGAAGATCAGCCGTGACGTGACGAGACTCTAGTAGATCAGCTGAGACGTGACGAGACTCTGGCAGTTCGGCTGAGACGTGACGTGATTCTGGGTGATCAGCTGTGATGTGACGAGATTCTGGCAGATCAGCTGTGACGTGACGAGGCTCTGGCAGATCAGCTGTGACGTGACGAGGCTCTGGCAGATCAGCTGTGACGTGACGTGACTCTGGGTGAACAGCTGTGATGTGACTTGGCTCATGACGATTAACAGTGACTTGACTTGGCTCATGAAGATCAGCTGAGAAATGACAGTGCGTTGTTGCATCCGCCATTTTGTGAGTGCATTCTGGTGCGTCTGCCATCTCAGTCACAGACGCGGTGTCGTGTTCCTCTTCCGCGACACCCACAGTAAACGACGAGCCAGCACACAGCAAAGCATAGTCTATAAAATCCTTTAAATTAACATTAAACTTTCCTTCAGGTAACCATGACTTTACGGGCTCACTTATTCCGAAACGAAAAATGTCTTTTAATACAACCTCATCAAAAGGTACCTTGTCAGAGAACACACAAAATTGAGTGATGTACTCCTCAATGGATAGACTCCCTTGACATAGGTCAAGCAGCTGATTGAATGGGTCCATACCTGATCAGGGTCCGTTAGAAAAGTCGCTGGATCCTTGTGCGGCCAAGTATTCTGTAACGAGGCAGACGAGACATGAGACGAGCGGATCCAAATGCAAGCTTTATTTGTAAAACATGGTAAAAATACAGGCTGGGTCGAACAACAGCAAACAGAGTCTGAAACAGCAAGACAAGGGTTAATCCAAACAGACAATAGATGCAGGGCAGGCGGCTGACAGACAAGACGAGATGAACCAGTCAAGGATCAGGACACAGATGAAACAGACTATAAACAAGGTTAGGCTAGACTTAACTTCAGAAAACACGGAATGGCTCCGTAATAGGGCTGTGCAATATAATTGCATGCAATATTTAATGCGCATCTTGTCAGTAAAGCCGGTTCTGTAATCAGAGGTAATTTCCATCACGTGTGTGATTTCACATGGAGCTGCATTTACCACACAGAGCCGTTGTTCACTGTCAAGCTGCGTAAAACCACGCTGAAAATGAATGTGGATTTGCGCAGCTTGTCAGTGAAGATCAGCCCTACTCCGTAAGGTTGCCATCACTAGGAGAGAGATAAATGCAGACAATACTCGGCAATCTGACTAAGGAAGTCCATGGCTTAAGTAAGCTGTGTGATCAGTATAATCAGTGCAATTGATGATGGGTATTGTAGTCCGTGGGTGACATGCAACAGTAGTGTAGTGCAAGAGTCAATTCGATGGAAGGTCGACCTCTGGTGGCTATCGGGCGGAAGGCCACGGACCGAATTCGTGACAATATGTTAGGTTACATTTTATTTTGATGGTCCCCTTAGTCTATTGACTATAAGCAACTACATGTCAGCTAACTCTCATTAGAGTATTAATAAGCTTAGGTTAAGGTTAGGGTAGGTAGGTACTTCACGTACTTGCAAAGTTACTTATTGTCAGTAGAATGTCTGTTGGGGAACCATCAAAATGAAGTGTTAGCATATATTTAGTAGACATATGTCACGACTGGCTCAAAGCCGTGACAAAAGATTGGAGGACATTAGTCAGGATGGTTTGATTGCAATGTAAATATTTATTAACATAAATATAAAAAAATAAAATAAGAAATCAACACGATTTCTGTCAGACACATGGTTAAACAAGCATCAGGCAGAACTAAATATAAAGTAACAACAAAGTCCAAAATAAACAAAAGACACAAACGCAACCAAGAGCAGGCCCCCTATGCCAACAAAGCCCAGGCTCTTTATAGAGAGAAGAACAGGTGTACACAGTTCCTTGAGGAGTCTCCCAGCCACACCCACTGGCCGGCAACAGTGGGAAGAGCAGGAAACTCGTCACACTCCCCCCCTAAAAAGAAGAGACCACAGAAAAAAATAAAAACTTAACAGAAATCTGTACAATATTCAAACAGTCCAATTGTGAAGACTTGATTTAACTCGCGAATGTCCCCCAGTCTCCTCAACTCCACAAGTCCTTCCAGCAACCTTGACGTCTAGGAAGCAAAATTAAGGAAGGAAGAAAGAGAGAGAGAGAGAGAGAGAGAGAGAGAGAGAGAGAGAGAGAGAGAGAGAGAGAGAGAGAGAGAGAGAGAGAGAGAGAGAGAGAGAGAGAGAGACAAAACAAAAACACGAGTCCTACAACACTTAGACTATGTGAACACGAAACAAGGCATTAGCGGTTACATTTTCTGAGCCCTTAATATGGCGTATATCCAACTGATAACCCTGCAAAAACAAACACCATCTCATTAGCCTTTGGTTGGGGTTTTGCAAGGAGTGCAAAATTTAAAGGATTGTGATCTGTGTAGACCACTAAGGGTCCCACTGACGATCCCACATACACCTCATAGTGTTGTAAAGCCCAAATTAAAGCAAGAGCCTCCTTCTCGATCACTGAATAATTAAGTTGGTATGAATTAAACTTTCTAGAGAAGAACCCAATCGGGTGATCAATGCCATCCTCAGACCTCTGCAATAAGACAGCCCCAGCACCCACATTACTGGCATCCACCTGCAATTGAAAAGACTGGTCAAATCTTGGAGCCGCCGCCAAAACGGGAGCCTCTGTAAGGAGCATTTTTATTTTCTCAAATGCTTGTTGACACAACGGGGTCCAGCAGAAAGATATTCCTGCCCGCAACAAATTTGTCAGGGGCACCGCAACAATAGAAAAATTCCTGCAAAAACAATGATAAAACCCTACCATTCCGAGCAATCTCATTAGCTCTTTCTTGGTTGTGGGTGTAGGGTATTCATCAATTGCCTCTACCTTAGCACGAACAGGGCACACTTGGCCCTGTCCAACTACGTTCCCCAAATAAGTAACTGTAGCCCTGGCAAACTCACACTTAAATTAACTGTCAAGTTGGCCTTTACAAAGCGATCAAAAAGTGCTCTAATCTGAAGTAAGTGTTCTTCCCAAGTTTGACTAAAAACAACAACATCGTCTAGATAAACAGCACAGCCACTCAAACCTGATATTACGCGGTTCATTAACCGCTGAAAAGTTGTGGGGGCGTTGCGTAATCGGAAACTCATAACTTTGTAAGAAAATAAACCAGAAGGTGTAATAAAAGCAGAAATCTCCCGAGCCCTGGCAGTTAAAGGCACTTGCCAGTAACCTTTCAGTAGGTCAAACTTGCTCACAAACCTGCCATTACCTACTTGATCAATGCAATCTTCTATTCGGGGCAACAGGAAACAATCAGGCTTCGTTACAGCGTTTACCTTTCTGTTGTCGGTACAAAATCTAAATGACCCGTCTGATTTATTTACCAATAAACACTGAGAAGCCCAACTAGAAAAAGAAGGTTCAGCAATGTTATTTTTCAACATGTATTCAATTTCCTCGTCTAGATGTTTTTTCTTATTCGTAGGCACCCGATAGTAACGCTGACGAATCGGAACTGAATCTCCCACATCAGTGTCGTGCTCTATTAAATTTGTACAAGAAGGAGTGTCAGGAAACAGTGAAGCGTATCCAGAAACCAAATCCATTAAACCATTATGCTGCACATCCGTTAAATGCTTAAGTCGGTCAACCAAATAACTCAATGCTTCCGAATTTCCGAAACGAGCCTGAAGAACAGAATCTCCAGGATAGATTTCATCTTTCTCCTGGGTTACCGTAACTGGCTCCAAGACATCCATGTCATTGTTGATACAAGTATCTGTAAGCAGAACAGGTTTAAAACATAAATCTGACAAATTACCTGGGTCAGGCATTGCCGAGTCAGTGACATGTGAAACATAGTAAGGCTTTAACAAATTTACGTGACATACTCTAGTTTTTTTTTTTCCCGATCTGGTGTATTGATCAAACAATTAAGATTAGAAATCTGGCGAGCAACAGTATACGGCCCCGCAAACTTAGCCTGAAACGGTGATCCAATAATCGTCATCAGCGCCAGCACCTGATCACCTGGTTGAAAAGACCGTAATTCTGTACGCCGATCAAAGAGTCGTTTCATTCGATCCTGAGCTTTGCTTAGAGATAATTTTGCTAATTGACAAGTCTCAAAAATTCGACGGCGGAAGTCACTAACATATGATAAAAGATTTTTTGGTGGATCTGACTTTTTCCAGTCAGAAACCAAAACAGATAACGGACCTCGCACATCGTGTCCAAAAACAAGGTCGTTTGGACTGAACCCTGTACTCTCCTGTGCCGCCATCAATAACCAAGGCAAACCAACATCCCAATCTTTCCCCATCGGAGTACAATATGACCTCAATAAAGACTTTAACGTTTGATGAAACCTCTCCAGTGCGCCCTGACTCTGAGCATGATAAGCACTGGAGAGGTTATGTTGAATGTGAAGTTGAGTCAACACTTGATTGAACAAATTAGAAGTAAAGTTACTTCCCTGATCAGACTGGATAATTTTTGGTATGCCAAACACAGAAATGAACTGAGTTAGTGCTTTCACCACTAATTTCGCTGTTACTGAACGCAATGGGTATGCAGCTGGATATCTAGTTACCTGGCACATAACTGTAAGCAAATACTCATTACCTCCCGTTGACCGGGGCAACGGCCCGACACAGTCCACAATAAGATGCTCGAAGGGTTGACTAACGACTGGAATGGGATAAAGAGGAGCGGGTTTCAGAGATTGATTTGGCTTTCCAGTAAGTTGACACGTATGACAGGATTTAATGTACTTTGACACGTCACACTTCAATTTTGGCCAAAAGAAATGTTTAAGGAGTAACTTGTAGGTCTTTTTCACCCCTATATGGCCAGACGTATCATGTGCGGTCTGTAACACAAGTTGACAAAGAGACTGTGGTACTACAATCTGTACAACAGGATCACCTATTGCAAACTCTCCATGTGGGACCCACTTCTGAACCAACAACCCTTCCTCCAGGTAATACCCAGAAGATAGATTGACAATTGTGTCATAAGGGGCCATCTGATCAAACAACTCAACAAGCGTAGAGTCAGCTTTTTGCTCTTTTATCAACTCATCCCGTGACACAAACAAAACAGAAGGGATTTCTAGAGTTTTACTGACCACCTTTTTAGACTCAAGTTTAACATCAGCTTGTGTTTTTTTCATAGATTGCGTTATCACACACGGTGGCAATACATTCAAAGAGTGATCATCGTCTGATTTAAAAGCCAACGGAGAGGTTGTAACCACCAAATGTGGTGAATCATTCTGCCAAACTCGTTCACCAGCCAAGTCATTTCCCAATATTACCTGTACTCCTTCCACAGGCAAACAGGAACGTACAGCAACTTCCACTTCTCCCTGGATCAGATCAGAATGCAAAACAAGTTTATGAAGTGGAACAGACATGATATTCAAACCAATGCCCTTAATCAAACATTACTTCCAGTACACGACTCAGTGGAAAAAGGCAACACAGACTCTAAAACAAAAGTTTCTGATGATCCTGTATCACGAAGGATTTTAACTGATACATCTTTTGTAGAATTAACCAATCTGACAGTACCTTCTGTAACAAAGGGAGCGAATGCTGAAAAAACAGGCGTGCAACTTTTCTGACTATCATACAACATCGGAGCATTTACGGCCAAAGCAACAGGTTTTGCAGAGGAAAAATTTTTAAATTTCACTTTCGAAACGTCTCCTTTTGTTTTTAACAATGGACATTCGTTCTTCCAATGACCAAACACATGACAATAATTACACGTATTTGCTCTCTCTTTTTCTCCAACAGAACTATGTAATTGTCCGCCAAGCGGATCACGCAATAATTTAGCAGAGTTAACAGATTTACGCCAGGGTTCTCTTTGAAGATTTTCACCATACGTTTTAGAACAAAAAGAGGTCTTATGAATCAGAAATAACTCGTCTGCCATTACAGCTGCTTCATATGCAGTGAAAGATTTACGTTCGCTTACATAAGTTGCTACACGATCTGAAACGGAGTTTTTGAATTGTTCAAGCACCATTAACTCTTTTAAATCGTCTAGTGTTTTTACGTCAGACGCCACACACCAACGATTAAAATAGAGTGAGACATCGCGTACAAACTCAACATGCGTTTGTTTGTCACTTTTTTTCCAGTGCCTAAATTTTTGTCGGTAGGCTTCTGGAACCAGCTCGTAACTTCTCAGCACCGCAGCCTTAACCACCTGATAATCAGCAGCATCCTCTACACTAAGAGAAGAATATGCTTCTTGGGCTCTACCTGTAAAGACAGATTGCAACATAAGCGTACGCTCCTCATCTGGCCAATTTTGAGCATCCGCAACACGTTCGAAAAGTAAGAAGAAACGCTCCGCATCTTTTTCATCAAATTTAGGAATCAACTTCATATTCCCCACAACATCAAATTTACAAAGCGCGTTCCCCTCCACCACCAACAGCGAGCTTACCATCCCTTATTAAATCCAAACGATATCGTTCAAGTTCAAGCTGTTGTTGTTGTAATTGGACTTTAGACAACTCGATGCGATTTTGCGCTTCTAATACTTTTTCTTTCATGTCAGCCTGAATAAACAACAATTGCTTTTGTTGTTCAAACGTTAAATGAGACACTGTAGATGTACCATTAACGAAAGCTGAAGTATCTTCTACAGATTGAGATGCTAAAATTTTGCGTTCAATTAACTCGGTCTTTATCAGGGTTTTAATGTTATCTTTTAGACGCTTATCTTGACTTATCAAACTGATTTCATAATGACCCGCAAGTTCTAATAGCTGAGCTTTAGTCAAATCATTTAACAACTCTTCAGACGGAGCACTAATAAATTCCTCAACCTTCGAGGCCATAATCAAAAACAAACACACGGCTACTTACATTTCCAAAAACAAACACTTGAGGAAAAAAGATTGGACTAGCAATTCCCTCTAACTTAATTTTTTAAACTATCTAACTCAACCCTAATCTTCGTACAGTTACTTGCAGTGGGTTCTTATACACTGTAAACCAGCGTTTGCAGTAGCAACCGATTAACGAGTCACCACTACAAAACACGGACGTGTTCCCGAGACAAATGCTCCAACTGCTTTCACCGCACAAAAAAAGAAACTAAAATAAAAAACTCGGAGCATTCCAGTAAGGACACCCCTCTAAACCTCAACAGGGAAGAGCATAACCCAAAATTTCCTCAAGCACACAAATAGTAGCCTACTTACCAAACTCCAGCAAGGTCACGAAGAGAGAAAAAAACAAAACAAATTCAAACCAACCGCTATGGTCCTCCAAAAGATTTTCAAAACAATTTTCTCAACAAATAATGTCAGCAAAAAATTATATTTAACGGAATAATCCTCACCTTAACGAAATTAACTATTTAAATTAAGTACTCAAATTTTACGGACGAGCCCCCACATTTGTCACGACCGGCTCAAAGCCGTGACAAAAGATTGGAGGACATTAGTCAGGATGGTTTGATTGCAACATGAATATTTATTAACATAAATATAAAAAAAAATAAAATAAGAAATCAACACGATTTCTGTCAGACACATGGTTAATCAAGCATCAGGCAGAACTAAATATAAAGTAACAACAAAGTCCAAAATAAACAAAAGACACAAACGCAACCAAGAGCAGGCCCCCTATGCCAACAAAGCCCAGGCTCTTTATAGAGAGAAGAACAGGTGTACACAGTTCCTTGATGAGTCTCCCAGCCACACCCACTGGCCGGCAACAGCAGGAAGAGCAGGAGACTCGTCACACATACTACTAATACTCCAATGACTGCTAGCTGACATGTAGTTGCAGAGTTACTTAACAACAGCTGTATAAAGGGTACCATCAAAATAATCAAACTGATATTAAAATAAAAATAGTTCAAAGCAAATGTGTCATATTACACATTCATCTGATCCGATATCTGATTTTATGGCTGTTTGAGAGAAAACAATTATTACTATTATTGTTACTATACTTATAAGTGGTCATTGATGGCTTTAAGTAAAGTAGCATAAGAAAGGTGGCAAGATATGAGACTTATAATACATTATATCTATGAGAAATATAATCCAATGTAACTGTGTGTTATAAATCATCATACTCTTAAAAGCTATAACCACAAATAAGTAAATATTATAATACATTAAAACTGTTCTTATGAATATTCATAAGATGATATAACACATTATAAGTTTTTTTATAATGCATTATGCATTCATTATAATGCCTTAACAATACCCTTATAATGTATTATAAATATGGGCTTCATAGAAAGTGTTACCAAATATGTTTTTAACTTCAAATTGAAATTGAAAAGTCATCTCGCCTGAATCAGGAGAGAAATGTGCAAAGACCAAGCACTGTTTACAAGCAGCAGTGCAACAATTTCTATACAAATAAGCAGTGGATTTTAATGTGAGAAGATAACAGGGATGGACTTCATATTATTCTGAATTAAGGACTGATATTTTGGCCAGAAGAGACAGTTTAACTCACTATTAACTATGACTTTTGCCTCAATGAACTCCTAATTTGCTGTTTATTAATAGTTAGTAATGTAGTTGTCAAGTTTAGGTACAGTATGGGTAGGATTAAGGGATCTTATATATGGTCATGCAGAATAAGGCATTAACGTGCTTTCTAAATAATAATAATAAACAGTCAATATGCTAGATTTTATCAGCTGTTTGGACTCTCATTCTGATGGCAACCAGAGGATCCATTGTTCAGCAAGTACTACATTTCTCAAAATCTGTTTTGATGAAGAAACAAACTAATCTACAACTTGGATGGACTGAGGGTGAGTACATTTTAAGCAAGTTTTCATTTTTGGGTGAATTATTCCTTTAAAAATGGTGCAGGGAACAGAGACACTGTACTTTTTATTCATTTAGAAAGACTACCACATCCTGTTAAGGCAACTTAATAAAACAGAAGTCATGGGGTATCTCACTGGCATTGAGGTGCAATTGATTGTGTTATATTGATCAGCAATGAAGTGTAATTGTAAACATGCTGTTTGGGGAGGTTGGTAAAACCTGTATGTTGCCAGTGTATATCCCTTAGGATAAAAAGCAACATTTTAAAAATCTTATAGCCTATTTTTTTAAAGCTCTTTTTAACACAAAGCTCTTTTTTAGAATCATATTCTATTTATTATGGATAAGTTTCATTTTGGAAAATGATCAAGTCTTGTTGGATATTGGGAAGTGGAAATATCACTACAGTTGGCCAGCACTATGAGGTTTTGATCTAACAATGTATAACAAAAATCTTCATGCTACGTGAAGTGCTTTGACATAATCTGTATTGTTAAAAGCGCTATATAAATAAAGGTGACTTGACTACTGTACAAAGAGAGTATGTAAAGGCAGTTAGAAGGGCCTTTAACCCAATTTCTGGTTTAAGAAAACAGACAGTTCCATCCCAAACTCACAAGTTTCATAATTTACCCATTTGATGTTTCCAGAAACCATAACATTACAAACTGCACTGCAAGGTTGCATGGATGGACCTACAACTCTGCCTCTGTTTTTAGAAGCATAGTTTCTGATAGACAAATGCAGTACACATAGATTAATACAAAAAAGCAATATAGTGAAAGTAGTAACTGTTAATTAGAAATACACACCAAGAGGAAATTCCAAGTCTGCTATGAAATAAGAAGTCACTATAGTCCATCACTTTCTTTCCAGCATTTCTGCTGGAGACACATGTGGCATGAGCACAATACAATGTTAATAACTAATGAAGAGTGAACAGAATCCCAAGACTCTCCAGTTTTCTGGTGGCTGTAACACTGTTTCTATGGCAACCCACTTTGAACCCCCCCCCCCCCCCCCCTCCTCCTGAATGTTTCCATGCAGCCTTTGAATGTATGATTATTAGGAAGTCCTGGAAAGTGTGTGCAAAGCACTTTTTCCTTAGACAGACAGAGCTAACAGAGGGAGAGGACATGCATCAGACAGAGCACAAAAAGAGGCAGAGAGTGTGAAAGTCTGCCTTGACACCGGGTTCCTTTTAAACAGCTCAGGGATACAGAAAATAGGAACTATTGAAAGTTTTTTTTTCATATTAGAACTTTCTATGGTCCGAATAGAATAAACTCAACCTAAAAAGAAGTATATTATTTCAAAACAGACAAATATCCAGTATTGGCAGTTTAACAGATGTGTTAGTTTTTCATTGTCATTTTCACAATTTAAGTCCTTAAATATTTTTAGTGATTAAATATTGACCAATAAAATGTTGACTTAATTTCAGCACACAGTATACAGTATGTGTATCTCAAAATATTGAAATATATTAGTCTATAGCACAAATATACATCGGTCAAGCCATACCTGCCCCTCTAGGCATTGGAATTTAATGCTGAAACATATTTCAGACAGCCACTATTAAGATTGTGTATGTGAAATAAATGAGGGAACATTCATCAACATCACAACTCACTTCTTTTAGCACTTACAGAGCTTTTTTTTTCAAGGAGAAGTCTATTTTGAGAGCTGCCAGTTCACTCAGCAAATATTCCTGAATAGTTCTGACACAACAACAAAAACGTCAGAGGCAGATTTCTGTGCCCGTCATGGTGATTTGAAAAACTTTGTCAGTGAATGCAGAATCTCTCCAGCAGTCTGAAGCTTTAAAATAAAACTACACAAACTATTTTAAATTTCATGTAAAGTCTGTCCAGACATTGAAGTCACCTTTATTTATGTAGCGCTTTTAACAAAACAGATTGTGTCAAAGCAACATTCCAATATCAAAATAGGAAAATAGTGTCAATAATGTAAAATGACAAGATTAAACACTCAATTTTCAGTTAAAGGCATTTCATTATTGAATTCAATGATGTCATCATCTAGCTCAGTTCAGTTTAATTAGTATCTGTGCAATCAAGTTGACGATATCGCTGGAAATTAAGTGTCCCCAACTAAGCAAGCCAGAGGCAACAGCGGCAAGGAACCGAAACTCCATCAGTGACAAACCAAGAGAAAAAAACCTTGGGAGAAACCAGGCTCAGTTGAGGGGCCAGTTCTCCTCTGGCCAGATGAACCAGCAGTTTGTTCCAACTATAGACGGTTTCAACGGCAACAACATAAACAAAAGTTACTGCGCATGCGCGCTTTAATGGCCCTAACTTAACTTCCGGTAGACATCCAAATACAATCAGCAACAACAGCCAAGTCCCTCTAGAGTAGATTGTGTTTTGATAACATGAAAAATATGTTTGCTGCGTGAATCAGACGGACTGAGATGCAGCGATAACTACTTGGACGGACTTATTAAAAATGCAAATTCATTCTCTGCCAGCAGGAGGCGCTTTAAAGCAGGTTTCCCCGGAAATGGCTGTTGGGCTGTACGTTACACAAAACAGCACTGAGCTTACAAACGCTGCTTTATCAGGCATATGACATGCAAGATGAAATGAAAATGACATCGAACATTTTATAAAGACCATGTTCCTTCAGACATACAGTGATATAAAAACACCCGCGCCTCGTTTTGATTTTTAAACGTGCATTACGTGCTCATGTTTATTCAACGAAGCCTTTTGGAAAATCGGTCAGTTTTGATATCGTGGGGGGTCGCCACAAATAAATAAATGTATGTGAAACACATCCCACAGCACAACAACCTGAGCCCAACTTCATTATTCGTCATCACTTTAACTGTGTTTGTAGCTGGCGCCACTAACAAGACCGATAAACAAACACAGACCGGAAGTTAACTTCGGTCCAGGCGCGTGCGCCCGATGAAACATTCTATAGAAAAGTCAGATTGTGTAAAGGACTCATTTGGTTCCCGTGGTATTGTCCCGATGGGTGTCTAGGTGATGATGTCCTCACTGGGGATCTGTCTCTGGGGCTCATCTAGGTGTCCTGATCTTTGCTGACGTTCAGGGCTGTAGAGGTCATCTCTAGGTGCTCATCCACCATCTGATCTGGATACAGACTGGATCTGGGTGATTGCAGTGACCATCTGATCTGGATACAGACTGGATCGCGTGGCTATGGTGATATCGGAATAAGAAAGAAACAGACTAATATTAGCGTAGATGCCATTCTTCTTACGATGTAACACAATCGGGTGCTATGGGAAGTGTTCCCAGTTCTGGTTGACCTAATTAATGCAGCCTAACAATCCTTTAACAGATTTGAATATTAGAAGCGTATTAGTGTATTATGTGTAAGCCAGGTTAAAGAGATGGGTCTTTAATCTAGATTTAAACTGACAGAGTGTGTCTGCCTCCCGGACAGTGTTAGGTAGAATGTTCCAGAGTTTTGGCACTAAATAGGAAAAGGATCTGCCGCTTGCAGTTGATTTTGATATTCTAGGTATTATCAAATGGCCAGAGTTTTGAGAACGTAGTGGACATGGAGGATAATGCGATAAGAGCTCGCTCAAGTACTGAGGAGCTAAACCATTCAGGGCTTTATAAGTAATTAACAAGATTTTAAAATCTATACGATGTTTAATAGGGAGCCAGTGCAATGTTGACAGAACTGAGCTAATGTGGTCATACTTCCTGGTTCTAGTAAGAACTCTAGCTGCTGCATTTTGGACCATCTGGAGTTTGTTTATTAACCGTGCAGAACAACCACACAATAAAGCATTTCAATAATCTAACCTTGAGATCATAAATGCATGAATTAACATTTCTGCATTTGACTTTGAGAGCATAGGTCCCAATTTAGATGTATTTTTAAGATGAAAAAAATGCAGTTTTACAAATGCTAGAAATGTGGCTGTCAAAGGAAAGATTGCTATCAAATAGCACACCTAGGTTCCTAACTGATGACAAATAATTTACAGAGCAGCCATCAAGTGTTAGACAGTGTTCTAAGTTATTACATGTGGGAGTTTTATATCCGATAATTAACACCTCTATTTTTTCAGAATTTAGCCATAAGAAATTATCCATCATCCAGTTTTTTTTATATTGACTATGCATTCCGTTAGTTTCTCAATATGGTGTGTTTCGCCGGGCCGCGAAGAAATATAGATCTGAGTATCATCAGCATAACAATGAAAGCTAACACCATGTTTCGTGATGATATTTCCAAAGGGTAACATGAAAAGTAATGGCCCTATTACTGAGCCTCGAGGTACTCCATACTGCACTTGTGATCGATATGCAGTGTTGGGAAGGTTACTTTGGAAATGTAATAGGTTACAGATTACAAGTTACCCTACTTAAAATGTAATAAGTAGTGTAACTTTTCAATTAGTTAATTAAAGTAATGTAACTGATTACATTTGATTACTTTTTGACTACTTTGATTACACAAACATGTAAACCAGGCAGGAATCCTTCATCACTTGAATTAAGATTATAATATTTAAATTTTAAAGAAGACATTGGATGCAAAGTATCTTCATTTATCTTCATTTGCATATAAATGTGTCTTAACAGTGTGTGGACACAACCACCCTACAATGATAAAAATTCACTCCTTTTTTATCCCCCAAAACCTAACAGTCTCAATTATCAAGCCATTTTGATTTTGGAGTGAATACCAGCGCTCTCTTCCACCTTCAGTACCATGACTGAGGTGAGACCCTTGAGCAAGGCACCAAACCCCCAATTTTTCCCCGAGGGCCACAGAAATATGGCTGCCCACTGCTGTGTGTTCACGGTGTGTGTGTGTTCACGGTGTGTGTGTGCACTAGGATGGGTTAAATGCAGAGCATAAATTCAGAGTATGGGTCACCATACTTGGCCACACGTCACTTCACTTCACTTCACTTTTACTAAATTCGCTTATGTCTGGCTGCGCAAATAATTTTACTCCAGACTGCTTTCTGAATGAGGGACAATTCAAGGCAGGTTTTGTTAAAAAGTTAAAACTCAAGGATGGATCAGTACCCATTGTTCATAATCCAGCTGCACCTCCAGAAGAAGTAAGTCTCACACTTTAGATTTTTTATGATTATTTGCAAATCGCACAGAGTTTGCTCTTCCACAGAAAAGAGGGGCAGGGTGAGCAGAACTCATTAGCAAGTAAAGAGATATGCAGCGAAAGGAGTCACTGTGAACAGAGCTGTTTTTGACAAGGTAAAAAGGGTGTTGTTTTACACGACCACTGAAACCATTTCATGAATACCCTAAAGAATCATACCATCTTGTGGAAAATGGGCATCCATTGTCCCCTTTGAAGCACAGCCACCACAAAATCAGACTTACTTTAAAATCATTCTGAGGTTAAATACAGATTTAAAATCATAACAAGAAATAGAATAATAGCTATGATACTGTTTTTTTAAATCAAATCTTTGCATAGCTATGACAGGAAACACTGGAATCTAACAATGCCTTAGAAAAAAAAAACAGTTAATCTTAAAAAAAATAAAAATAAAGCATATACATAAACCCATATAGGAAATATAAGAGTTATTGGATAAGCATGGTGTTTCATATTTTAGAGCAGTCACTGCAATTTATGAAAGAAATCAATTAAATCTCTATGTGGGGGTGTGTGTGAACAAATCAGATGTAACCCCCTTTGTAATCCTTAATATTTTCATAAGTAACTGTAATTTAATTACACATTTTTCTTAGTAAATGTAACTGATTACAATTACTTTTATTTTGTAATTAAATTACATAAGTCCGTTACATGTAACTAGTTACCCCCAACCCTGTTGATGTGATACCTCTTCACTCACTGCTACAAATTGATGGCGGTCAGATAAATACAATTTGACCCATGCTAAAATTTTCTAGTCTATTCAAAAGAATGTTGTGGTCGATAGTGTCGAACACAGCGCTAAGATCCAGTAGTACTAATAGAGAGATACAACCACGATCAGATGATAAGAGCAGGTCATTTGTAACTCTAATGAGAGCAGTCTCAGTACTATGAAATGGTCTAAATCCTGACTGGAAATCCTCACAGATACCATTTTTCTCTAAGAAGGAATATAATTGTGAGGATACTACCTTTTCTAGTATCTTTGACAGAAAAGGGAGATTTGAGATCGGACTTTAGTTAACTAGATCTTTGGAGTCCAGTTGTGGTTTTTTTAATGAGGAGCTTAATAACAGCCAATTTGAAGGTTTTGGGAACATATCCTAATGACAATGACACATTAATAATAGCCAAAAGAGGATTTATGACTTCTGGAAGCACCTCTTTTAGTAGTTTAGATGGAATAACATACATGTTGTTGGTTTAGATGATTTAACAAGTTTATACAATTCTTCCTTTCCTATAGTAGACAATGAGTGGAATTGTTCCTCAGGGGATCTATAGTGCACTATAGTAATCAGATCTAGCAGTTTTTAATACTTTTCTGTAGAATAGGGTACTTTCCCGTCAAGCAATAAGAAATACCTGTAGTTTTGTTTTCCTCCAGCTGCGCTCCATTTTCTGGGCTGCTCTCTTTAGGGTGCGAATGTGCTCATTATACCACGGTGTTGAACTCTTTTCCTTAATCTTCCTTAAGCGTAAAGGAGCAACCGTATCTAACGTGCTAGAAAAGAGAATCCATAGTTTCTGTTACATCATCAAGTTTTTCTGTGCTGTTGGATATGCTGAGGTAAATCAGGAATATTATTTACAAAGCAATCTTTTGTAGTAGAAGTGATGGTTCTACCATACTTGTAGCAATGAGTAGAATTTACAGTTTTAGCTATATGGAGTTTACACAAGACTAGATAATGATCTGAGATATCATCACTTTTTCATTATCAACGTGGATATTAAAATCACCAACGATTAAGACTTTATCTGCAGCCAGCACTAACTCTGATAGAAAATCAACAAATTCTTTAATAACATCTGTATTGTGCCCTGGTGGCCTGTATACAGTAGCCAGTACAGACATCACAGGGGATTTATCATTAACACTTGTTTCTCTAGGTAATGTTATATGAAGCACCATTACTTTAAAGGAGTTATACTTAAAGCCTGCCCTATGAGAAATACTGAGAATATTGCTATAAATTGTAGCAACTCCTCCCCTTTTGCCTTTTGGACACAGTTCATTTTTATAACAGTAATCTTGGGGGGTAGTTTAAAATAATGTATTCATCTGGTTTTAGCCAGGTTTCTGTCAAACAGAGCACATCTAGGATATGATCAGCGATCATATCATTTACAAAAAGCGCTTTCGTAGAAAGGGACCTGATATTCAGTAAGCCAAGCTTTATCATTTGTTTCTCTGTATTATATACATTTTTTATTTGTTGAACGTCAATTAAATTGTTACTCTTAAATTGGTTTGGACGTTTTTTGTATTTTCTAGTTTGGGGATCAGACACAGACTCTCTAGGTGATAGAGTCTCTATGTGCTGAGAATTAACTGACTTCTGTGACGTGAGGCAGCTAGCAGACGGTCGGTTTAGCCAGTCTGTCTGCTTCCTGACCTGGGCCCCAGTTAGTCAAGTACAAACTCTAAGACTATGTGTCATATTTCTAGAGAGAAAAGCGGCACCACCCCAGGACAGGGCTTGACGCTTACCTTTTTCCCAAGGAGCACATGTGCTCCTAAGTTGAAAAATTAAAAAAAAAATAATGACATTAGGAGCACATTAAAAAAAAAAAAAAATTATGGGGGCAATGCAAATTTTTCAAATTATGTGTTTTAGCTTAATAAGGGGATATAAAGGGACATTAACAAACACAATTATTAAATTTATCAGAATACAGAAAGTACAAAAGGTTTTTAAATAATTTTGCTTAAGACTCTATTTAATAGGCTAATTGTGTAATTACTTATAGTCCTATTAAACTGTATGTACATTAGGTATGTGAAAGACAAATTGTAACAATAGTTATTGGAGCTTTTGTCAAGGTATGCATTTTTTATCACAATATATAATTTTGAAGTGAAAAAAAAAGTGTCCTCTGAACAGGTTAAATAACTTTATTAAATATCCTTTACTAAAGAAAGACTTTATTTAAAAAAATACACAAAAATATAAATTAAATAAGTGTTTTAAGATTAGAGTGTAAAAGATTGTTCAAATGAACGAAAGAACAATAGGTAACAATTTACAATAAGGTCCCACTTGTTTACATTAGTTAAAGCAGGTTAACATTAACTAACAATATGCAATAGCTAATTGTTGCAGTAGTTAATATTCTTTGTTAATGTTGATTAATAAAAATACATGTTAATGTTTGCTCCATTGAATAATATTAGCAGACACAACATTTTATAATGTATTATTAAAAGTTGAAATTAACATGAAAATGATTAATAAATGCAGTCATTGTTTTTTCATGTTGAAAGTGTTACTGAACAATAATAATGAATAAGTCAATATATAGATAGGCCCTCTGTTCTCTATTATAGATCAGTATACGCCATGTTGTAGGTTAGAAAAAAATGTTTGAAAATAAATATTTCATTAAGTCTTTAAGTATTAATTATTTGGTAGTATTATGAAGACTAAAGCGAATATACATATCTAAATGAGTGAAACATTATTTACACAGTTAGGAAAGTAGTGCAGCTGCTTTGTTTACAGGGTTACAGGGGGACAAAATAATTTTTGCCTCCGTCATCGCCCTCTAGTGGCAAATGTGTGTTTCATTCAGCGCGTCACATTCACTCGCTCTGCCTTTCTTCTCATCTGTGCTAATTTAAATTAAACCGTTGCCTTTTTTAAAATTCAGTAATCATTTGAGGCTGTATTGCTATTTTTCCAAAAATAAACTGAATAAATTAATATGTTTGTTATGGCTACTATATAAGTTAGGCTGTTTTGTATTTTGTATTGTATTCGCACTCATGCTACATTTTCCAGTTTGCACACATCTATTTTTAGTTGCAAATTTTTAGTGAAATGCTCGCACTGTCGAGCCATGCCCCAGGAGGGATGAAGATCATCTCTTTTCAACAGGTCAGGTCTGCCCCAAATACTCGTCCAATTGTCTATAAAACCTATGTTATTCTGCAGGCAGCACTTAGACATCCATCCATTGAGGGACAACAGTCTGCTATGTATCTCATCACCCCGGTAAGCAGGGAGGGGACCAGAGCATATTACAGTGTCTGACATTGTGCAAGTTCACGCACCTCTTTAACATTATTTTTAGTGATCTCCGACTGGCAAAGTCAAACATCATTAGCGCTGACGTGAATAACAACCTTACTGAATTTATGTTTAGCATTAGCCAGCACTTTTAAATTTTCCAAGATGTCAGGTGCTCTGGCTCCCGGTAAACATTGGACTATGGTGGCTGGTGTCTCTATTTTCACGTTCCGTACAATAGAATCGCCAATAACTAGAGCACTTTCATCAGGTTTCTCAGTGGGTGCGTCACTGAATGGGGAGAACCTGTTTGATGTTTTGATCGGAACGGAAGAGCGGTGTTTTGACCCGCGACTAGGCCGCCTCACAGTCACCCAGTTGCCCTGCTGCCAAGGGGCTGAAACCAGAACCGAACAATGTACAGGACTCCCTGAGCCACTCGCATCCAAAGCAGTATCTACAGCCTTCACATTCGTACTATCCTCAACTAAAGTTTGGATGAGTGCCTCTAGTTCTAAAATCTTCTCTGTCAGCCTAACTATTTCCCTGCATTTATCACATGTGAATCCCTCGTTGCCAACGGAGAGATAAACTGTATGTGCAATGTACCATGCATGGATGTATAAACAGTGCAAACAACAATAGCAGGAGAAGAAGCCAATACTCACCGTGATTGATGAATGATTCACGTACCACTGTTGTTTGATGAACTCCTGAAAAACGGAGCTAGAGAGAAATGAAATGAAACGGAGTGACAAAAAGAAAACAATAATAGGCGTGAATAGAAACGTGAATGGAACCGCGAGTGACAAGCTAACCGGCTAACGAATGCTAACGTGCTGCACTCGCGGTTTTAAAAAGCGAATGAGTTAGTTAGATTAGTTTGGTAGATAATACCAGAAATATGGTGGGAATTAAGTTAGTTAAGCTAGTTAAGGCTTAGTTTAAATACTTTTTTGATGTTTGTCATCGTTTTATTTTTATCCCTGGGGTCCACTTAAAGTTAGTCAAGATTTGTCACTTTTTTAAATCATTCTTTAACAACAACTTTAGTCCAAAAGTGCAATCCAAACTGTTGACATCAGGGTGAAATGATCAAGGATTTTATTAAAAAACACATTCTCATTAAGGAAATGCAGGTGCAGGAACAGTACAAGGTTTGTTAAACTTGACAACCTTGTACTCTTTTCTATTTACTTCAATAGTTTTGTGTAATTTTTATGATATTTTACATAAAGTGTGGTTCCATCACATGCAAATTTAATGCGTTAATATTTTTTAACGCAAATTAATCGTTTGATAAGGTTTGACTCCAACTTCTTCCCGTCATCGCAGCGCGGAAGGTTATCTATCATTGTGCGATGAGGGTACAGCGAACCAGTGTTACCAGGGCAGCGGCACAAGTGGGCTATTTTGAAAATACAGTCGTGGGAAAAAATACAGAGCCATGAGTTGGTTTTTTGGGCTACTTTTATAATTTACCACGGCCGCCCAAAGTGTATATAGACAAATAAAAATGAAAATAGATCCTTTTACTAATGTGTATTATACTCGGAATGTATCCCTGGCAACTTAAGAACGGAGAGTCGGTTCTAACATCACAAACAACGTGACTTTCAGCCAGAGCATACATGTTAAGGCTTTTACACAGCAGAAATACACTTGACAGCAGCCACTATAGATTATATAAGATAATAAACACATGATTACAATAGGATATTTGTATGTGATTTTCTTGAGTCGAATGTGTACATCTATGCTAATTTGTGCAGCGATATAAAAGGCTATAAATAGCATATTTTAACAACAGTAAATGATCAAATTCCGAGTAAAAGTGCCCTATTAATCTCATAAATTATCTTATGAAACTTGATGCTAATATTAGCTCTAATGCACCTGCAGAACAGGTCCAATTATTCTTTATAATGCATTTTGTCATAACACTTCACGTAAGGTCGCCAGAAATGTTTTGTTGTATTTATTTAGAAATACTTTTGATAATAGTTGGGAAAATGTATAATGAGATTGAAGCAATTTGGCTTCGTAAACAAAATATATATATTTTAGTGCTGTCAATCAATTAAAAAAAGTCGTGGACTGTGATTAATCATGATTAATCACAAAATTAAAATGCTAGGATTTACCTGTATTATTATGTGTTGAAAAAGAAATGCATGCCAAACTAGTTTAAGGAAACCTCCGCCAGGTATGAGACATAATCCTTATTATTCTTTTATCATTATTCTTTTGTTTTTATTCAGCCATTATCAGCCTTTATTCTGGCAATAAAACGTTTACCAAGCCACATCGCTTCAGTCCCAGGATACATTTATCCAACTATTACCAAAAGTATTTCTAAATAAATACAACAAAACATTTTCTTGCAACCTTACGTGAAGTATTATGACAAAATGCATTATAAGGAAGAATTGGACCTGTTCTGCAGGTGCATTAGAGCTAATATTAGAATCATGCTACATAAGACAATTTATGAGATTAATAGTATACTTTTACTCTGAACTCACTTCAAACCACCGAGTGTTTGTAATAACTTCCTTTTGCGATCACATGTGGAATTCGGTCGTTTACTGTTGTTAAAATATGCTATTTATAGCCTTTTATATGGCTGCACAAATTAGCATTTCAGATGTACACTTTCAACTCAAGAAAATCACGTACAAACCATATCGTAATCATGTGTTTATTATCTTATATAATCTATAGTGACTGTTGTCATGTTTATTTCTGCTGTGTAAAAGCCTTAACATGTATGCTCTGGGTGAAACTCATGTTGTTTGTGATGTTACAACCACCTCTCTTTTCTTAAGTTGCAAGGTATACATTCCAAGTATAATACACATTAGTAAAAGGATGTATTTTAATTAAAATTTGTCTATATACACTTTGGGCGGCCGCGGTACATTATAAAAGTAGCCCAAAAAAACGCAACCCACGGCTCTGTAATTTTTCCCGCGAGTGTATTTTCAAAATAGCCCACTTGTGCCACTGCCCTGGCAACACTGGCTAATATCATATCATATAATATCATATCATATAATATCATACAATTATAATTATAATAATTATAATTATAATAATAATTCATGTCCCTGTTACAAGTGCAAATAGATAGATTTTTTTATAGATTTTTTACTACAAATATGTATTTACACAGCATGATTTTCTGCTATTTCTAATACTTATTGCAAATAGTGGCAATTATCTGCACCTCAGTATTGTAGTACATTATAAAACAGTATGTAATAATAACATATTGAGTGTAAATTATCATTTTAATTCAAATTATTAAATGGATGTTACCTTGGGACAATAGATCCCTCCCTACACTTACCCTAACCCTACCTAATACTGTAAATTCAACTTTTAGATTATTTCCTTCATAATTATTGAAAATGCATACCTTTCCGAAGAGGCATGCGTGTGGGAAAACGATCCTTCCCCCCTCATTGGAAAAGCATGGTGTTGACCCAGAATGGTCTAAATAAAATAATTTCTGTTGCTCGACAGAGCAAGATACGTTGAAAAACATAAGGTATCTGTGACTGGACAAACAACCCAATGGAATGGCCAGAGGTGTCGTTTCCCAACACTTTTTGTTACCTGATTAAGTCTCCAGGCAAGGGACAGCTTACTACAAGCCTATACGTGATGGCTTGTGAAAGTAAACATTTGTCATTTTGTTTTGCTTAATTTTAATAAAGTGATAAAGACTATCATACTTTTTTATTGATATATTAAAAATAATTTTAACATTGACAAAACATAGGTAACATTAAAGGTCTACACACCCCATAATGTGGTGTGTGCTAAACGTATAGCCTAATCATTTTCACAAATGCACGCCGTAAAATAAAAATATATAAAATAACATGAAAACATCCCTTACGAAAATTAACCGTGGTTAAAAAAAAAACAAACAAACAAAAAAACATGGTTACTATAGGTAAACCATGGTAAAAATAAATTAAACATGTTTTTCTACAGTAAGCATAGTTTAACCATGGTATTTGATGTAAAACTGTGGTTATAGGCTACAACTGGAAATAAAAACGCCCAAAAAACATGGTTAGCCAACTATACTATAGTAATAGGCTACCATGTTAATTTTCGTAAAGGACTGTGTATAATAATAATATGAAATAAATGTTTTAATAGATTATGACAGTTACATCACAAAGATATCAGGGAGTGACATTTATTTGATGTGAAGAAGGGTTGCTGTAAGCCCCATCAGAACTGGGTTGCGGTGCAAGGGGACGGGACTAATGACAGATCATTGAAAGGTAGCCGAAGTAGTCTAGCCTATCTGGAGTGCATATAAATATGAATATTAGGTCCCACTTTATATTAGGTGGCCTTAACTAATACATACTTACATTTAAATTAATCATTTGGTATAATGCACTTATTGTGTACATTTACATTGTACTTACATTTTTAAAAATACCTGTATGTAATTACATCTGTAATTCATTTCTGTAATTACATTTAAAATTACACTGTTGACCCATCCCTTACACCTTAACCCACCCTTATCCCACCTCAATAGCAACAAAAGTGTTTTGCAATACAATATGAACACAATAAGTACACTGTACTTATTTTTTGATGTAAGTACATAGTAGTTAAGGCCGCCAAATATAAAGTGTGACCGAATATTAAGCTTTATATGTTTCATACGTTGTATATCCGTAACTGCTGTCGGAGTTCTGATGTTGTGTGCTACCCGCTTAGATTTCTATCTCCGTCTGTGTATTCGGCAGTATATAAATCTTCAGATCGTTTTTTTTTTCGGCATTGCACCAAGCAAAAATCAATTGAAATCATAACAAAAAGTATAGATCAAGCACCTAACAAGGTCTCCGCTCATTAGTTCAAATGGTTTGTTTTCCCCCACTGCATAAACGGATATGACGTTTTTGTGGGCATCCCCAGCAATGCCGACCAAGTCTATAGACACTCTTTTTTTTTTTTAACTGTTCAGCTGTTCTTTTTTAATAATCAACTTATTTTCGGGTCATCGTCATAAAAGCCCTGCCACAAACATTGTCACAGGCATGAAGAATCACCTTTAAAGTTGTCCAAATTAAGTTCTTAGCAATGCATATTACTAATCAAAAACTACGTTTTGATATATTTACGGTAAGAAATTGACATACACAGTTTACATTTCTAATTTCAACAGAGATCTGATCTCACCATCACACACACACACACACACACACACACACACACACACATATATATATATATATATATATATATATATATATATTAGGGGTGGCACGGTACACAGATGTCACGGTTTGGTACGTACCTCGGTTCAGGGGTCACTGTTCGATACGATTTCGGTACAACAGGGAAAAAAATAAATCTGCTATGCTCAGTTTCTTTTCATTTATTTTGAACAGACAGTGGTGCAAATTACAATTTTTTTCCATCTAGATGTGAAAATACTAAATATTATTACGTTATATATAAAATCTGTTTTGTTTTCATTGTGAGTGTACACAAATAAAAGCAGACCTTTATACAGTGATTATTAAGAAGACAATAAGTGTTTAAAGTTGATTCTGCCGGTATAAGGAAACAGTTGAAGTGATCGCACCGGAGCACACACACACACACACACACACACACACACACACACAGGTTTGTTTTGCTATCCTTGTGGGGACTTTCCATAGGCGTAATTGTTTTTATACTGTACTTACTGTATGTGCTATTGTCCTACACCAACCCTACACCTAAACCTACCCCTTACAGGACACTTTCTGCATTTTTACTTTCTCAAAAAAAAACTCACTCTGTATGATTTTTAAGCTTGTTTCCTCATGGAGACCTAAAAAATGTCCCCATAAGGTCAACATTTACTGGTTTTACTATCCTTGTGGGGACATTTGGTCCCCTCAATGTAGCATAAACAGGAACACACACACACACACACACACACACACACACACACACACACACACACACACACACACACATCAGTTCCAGCATATTTATTATTTGGATTTGTGCTGAATGAGAGAGGTAGGATATACAAGCTCAAAGCTCCATTTCGCAATCAGTTGAGTGCGCAAGCCTTTAAAATATACTCCTTTGTCAGTCTATGTGAGAGATGCGTTCAGAATCAGCACATGGTCACTGTCTGTGGGGCTTTGTTTTCAAGTGCGCAACTCATGGCATCCGCTGTCGGTTCTTCTGCTGGCGGTTATCAAACAGCGCTGCACTACTGCGGGCACCCCCTTCTGGATTGGGGGTGAATTGCCTGTATTCGTCGTGAAGCCTCATACACCGAACCGAGACGCCCGTACCGTGACGGTTCGGGACGAATACATATACCGTGCCACCCCTAATATATATATATATATATATATATATATATGGGGGTTTCTTCAACTAGGGGCACTTTTAGCCTTGTGAAGTTGAATAAAAAAAAAAAAACACTTGTTCAAAAGTCACGTAACAGTCTCATAAGTTTAGATAATTTGTCTAGTTTTAAAGTCTGTAAGTGAACAAACTTAGATTACAAGAGTAATTGTTAATATTTTACATTTTTCCGACCTGCAATGAATATGCTCAATATGCAGCTGTTATTTAAAAATCGAATAACTTATGCCACTCAATAATTGTCTAAAATCATTTTTCTAACTAGTTTTACCAGTTTTTCCACAATGTACAATAATTATACATTTGTCAATGAGATAAATTAACTGCCCTAAGGACCAAATGCTGAACTATACACCTGTCACACTCTGAAATTTAATATTGGTTTGGGTAAGAGCTTATTAGAAAATAAATAACTTGAATTTTTATATTAAGTAGAGCATGATCTCATAAATTGTGGATACATTTTTTATGTGTGATGAGAACTTTTTCAATATTTTTTAAAAATGTGTGGTGATGGAAATGACAGGGTGGTGGTGAAAATGACAGTATGTTGTGGAAATGACAATGAATTAACATGAATGTAGAGAAACAGCTGATATATTTATTAGAAAAAGTCTTAAACATCACACTCATTAAACTCAATTCACAAAGTCATTAAACATATCAGTTGTACTTTGTAACCATAAATGTCATTTCCACCACAGAGGCAGTATGGTGGAAATGACTGTGGTGGAAATGACATTTATGTAGTTTTTTTGTGAAAAAATGGAAGATAGCTTCACTGATTAGCTTTGAATTAATACTTAGCATTTCATGTATGCAAAATAATCTTATTTAACTTAAAATTTTTAGCTTTTTAAAAACACCCTTGAAGGTACAGCATGCTTGGAAATGACGTAGAATAAATATATTAACTGATTAAGCAATATTATGCAAGCAATATTTTGTATAAAAAGTAATATTGATAGTGATCTCACATTAAATACTATAATGTATTTTAATTATTTTACTAGTGCTTAATTCAGGTACATTAATAGTTACCAGATAATTCATATTTTTTAACTGTATTTTCATTGTTGAAGTTTAAAAGTCTGGGTGTGCGACAAGGAGAAAACAGTGATTTTGACACCTATAAGGAGGTTGAAAAGTATGAAAAAATCATAATAGAAAGGTAGTAAAAAGTTTTAAAGGTGGTTTTATTGTTAGTTTGACAAAGAAAGAGGAATTTGTCCAAAATTATATGTATTTTTAAAAATATGACCAAAGAACATAAAAGTGCCCATAGTCTAAGAATCACCCACACATACTGTACATACATACATACATACATACATATATATACATATATATTCCCTGTGGAGAAGAAAAAAAGAAGAAAATCTCAAAACTCTAAAACTATTTCTGTTCAATGTTTTCACTGTTTGTTATTTAAACACCAAAATCTCTCTTAATATATTCATGACAGATCAGTTCTGTTGAAGTACTGTTGACTGTTACACAGCTAATTAGATTCAGAAAATGTAAACGAACACTCAAAGAGAGAGAGAGAGAGAGAGAGAGAGAGAGAGAGAGAGAGAGAGAGAGAGAGAGAGAGAGAGAGAGAGATGATGTCTCATGTCAGGTGGACCATGGAGCCAGATTCGTCTCAATAATAATTCATGCAAAAGATATGATGCACACATGTGTAGCTAAATTCATATGCATAAGAAAAATCACGTGCACCACAATATAAAATAAATAAATAAATACACATCCTCAAACATGCATGTAAATATACACAAGGCAAGGCAAGTTTATTTATATAGCACATTTCATACACAGTGGTAATTCAAAGTGCTTTACATAAAATAAAGTGAAATGGTCATTAAAAATAATAATAAGAAATTAAAAATAATAATAATCACAACAATAAAAACAAAGTGATTTAAAAATTGATTTTAAAAGAATTTAAAACATTTAAGAATAGAAAGTGATTATACATAGTGAAATCAGTTCGGATGTAGCACAGTGCTCATTCAACAAATGCACAGCTAAACAGATGAGTTTTGAGTCTGGATTCAAAAGTGACACATCTGATCTCTTCTGGAAGCTGGTTCCAACTGCGGGCAGAATAATAGCTAAAAGCAGACTCCCCTTGTTTTGTGTGAACCCTTGGTATTTCTAACTGACTCGATCCTAATAATCTGAGTGGTCTGTTAGGTTTATATTCAGTGAGCATATCTCCAATGTATTTAGGTCCTAGGCCATTTAGAGATTTATAAACGAGTAAAAGTACTTTAAAATCAATCCTAAATGTAACTGAAAGCCAGTGTAAGGACCTGAGGACTGGTGTAATATGCTCAAATTTTCTGGTTCTAGTCAGAATCCTGGCAGCAGCGTTCTGAATGAGCTGCTGCTGTCTAATGGTCTTCTTTGGAAGGCCGGTGAGGAGACCATTACAATAATCCACCCTGCTGGTGATAAAGGCATGAACAAATTTCTCCAAGTCTTGACTGGAAACAAAAAATCTAATTCTTGCAAAGTTTTTGAGATGATAGTATGCTGATTTGGTTACTGCTTTGACATGACTACTAAGACTAAGGTCTGTCTCCAGAAACACCCCAAGATTTTTGACTTGGTTTTTAGTTGATTGACCCCTAGAGTCAAGGTATGCATTCACCTTGATAACTTCATCTTTGTTTCCAAATGCAATGACTACAGTTTTCTCCTTATTTAACTGAAGAAATTTCTGGGACATTCAACAGTTTATTTCATCAGTGCATTGGCAGCGGGAGTCAATGGGGCTGTAGTCATTTGGAGATAAGGCTAGGTAAATCTGCGTATCATCAGCATAGTTGTGATAGGCAATTTGGTTCTTTCTCATTATTTGACTTAGTGGAGCATATACAGGCTAAACAAGAGTGGTGCAAGAATTGAGCCTTGTGGGACTCCATATGACATGGACGTCCACTTAGACTTATGCTCTCCTATACTCACATAATAACTTCTCCCTTCTAAGTATGACCTGAACCATTTGAGGTCCATCCCAGAAAGCCCAATCCAGTTTTCCAGTCTCTCTAGAAGTATGTTATCATCAACAGTGTCAAACGCAGCACTAATATCTAGTAGTACCAGAACTGATATTTTGCCTGAATCAGAATTGAAGCGAATATCATTTATTATCTTAATGAGTGCTGTCTCTGTGCTATGATGTGCTCAGAAACCAGATTGAAAAATTGTCCAGGTATCCATTTAAGTTTAAGTAGTTGTTCAGCTGAATAAAAACTGTATTTTCAATAATCTTACCTATGAACGGAAGATTTGATATTGGTCTATAGTTGTTCAACATTGTGTTATCAAGATTGCGCTTTTTCAGAAGGGGCTTAACAACTGCAGTTTTCAGGGAGATTGGAAAAGTCCCAGAAAGAAGTGAAGCGTTCACCACTTCTAAGAGATCTGCTTCTAAACAGTGAAGCACACTTTTGAAAAAAGATGTGGGAAGTCAAGATAGCAGATTGATGATCTAAGGTGCTAAGATCTATTTCTTTCAAAATTTTGCAATAAATTGCTTCAAAAACAGACATAGTCTCTTCTTTTTGAAATTGCGATCGAATCTGTGTGACCTCTGCAAAAGTAGATATGCCAATCTCCTTTCTGATATTATTGATCTTCTCAGAAAAGAAGGAAGCAAACTCATTGCATTGCATGTCGGAGAGCATTTCACTGGGAATCTGACTTGGGGGGTTTGTCAGTCTCTCCACAGAAGCAAAAAGAGTGAGAGAGTTGTTTAAGTTACTGTTTATAAGGTTTGAGAAGAAGGTCTGTCTAGCTGTGGCTAGTTCCACATTGAAAGCATGAAGGCTGTCTTTATAGATGCTATAGTGAATTTCAAGTTTTGTCTTCCGCCACATCCGCTCAGCTGTTCTGCATTGTCTTTTCATACTCTGAACTCGTCTGTCTAGCTGTGGCTAGTTCCACATTGAAAGCACGAAGGCTGTCTTTATAGATGCTATAGTGAATTTCAAGTTTTGTCTTCCGCCACATCCGCTCAGCTTTTCTGCATTGTCTTTTCATACTCTGAACTGGTCTGTCTAGCTGTGGCTAGTTCCACATTGAAAGCATGAAGGCTGTCTTTATAGATGTTATAGTGAATTTCAAGTTTTGTCTTCCGCCACATTCGCTCAGCTTTTCTGCATTGTCTTTTTATACTCTGAACACAAAAACAATTCACATGCACAAAATAATATGTTTCACACGTAAAACAATTCACAGATGTACTGTTTGAATGTTTAAAGGGGTGGTTGACTGTTTTTTTTTCCTAGGCTTGATTTAGTTTATGGGGGGCAGTTTTTCGTTTAAAAAAACCCCCAAAAAAACAAAAAAAGGAAACATTATTTTTCACATAATTTACATTTATTCTACATCGCTCTGTTCCTTCTCCTATAAATGCGCTGATGATTTCCTGCTTTTATGAAGCCCCTCCCTCAGAAATACGCGATGGGCTCAGATTGGTTAGCTGGCCCAGTGTGTTGTGATTCGCTAAACCGCCAGTGCACGTCTAAACGGCTCAGCGGCATGTGCTCTGGTTGGATTGTAAACAATGGTGTCGTCAATATTGGTTAATATTGAGACGCAGAGGATATGCAAGCACGGCTCTTAATGGTATGTTTTGTATTTGTTGTTGTCTCATACTTTTAGATACACTGTTATTTGTAAATGCTACTGTTTCTGTTAGATTTTTTTATGCAGTTTTATCATGATTAAAGCTTTAGTGAAGTTATCGATGTCATTTCGGGAGAAGTACGCCCATCTAATCTTACAATTAACCCTTTGGGGTCTGAGATCATTTTGGGGCCCTTGAGATGTTTTGATATCCCCTGATATTTGTACTTATTTCAGCTACTTAAAACATACTATTGACCAATATGTAATTTTTTGGTATTCAGTACAAACTGTGATACAATAATATGTGACCAAGATGGATGTACATGTTTGCATTTTTTAGAAAAAAAATATTATGCATGGTTAGTAAGTTTTGGGGAAAGAAATGTAGCTGAAATAAGGCCTTAAAACCCACACTAAATAGTTCTGAATAAGACTTTTGAGTAATCAGTCTTGTAGGATAGAATATTTACTTCAAAATTATGTGAAAATCATTCTGCTTACTCATTCACAGAAAACAATATATTGATTAAAATTTTTCAAGACATGTTTTGTGATCGAAAGACTATATGCGACGGAGTGGCAATGGCCTTGAATATTGCGTGGGTCTCACCTGAGAGACAAAGGGCCCTCCCCTAATGGCCCATCAGTGTGACTGTGACTTTGAAGCAGGTAAGAGAGAATGTGAGGAGATTGGAAAAAAGTTTTTTTTTTTTTTTTAATTATTTGTATTTTATTTACAACACAGTAAAATATACATAATGAAGGTCAAAGGCACATTATTGTGCACACTGATCTAACCACAGAGATGTGAACAGACTTAGAGTCATTCCTGCAACAGATTATGTTCAACAAGTGAAACAAGTAAATCATACCTGATATTTACATGTGTTATTTAAGTGTTTCTGCTTATTTCCATGGATTCAAGAAGGAAAAAAATATAATCAGTAGAAAAGGAATTTGTTTTAACATGGAATATCAGTGTAGTTGAACATCTGATGTTGGTACAGCGCTCTCAGAGGAAAACAATTTGAAGAGACATCAGGATTCATCTGTGGTGCACCATATCTGATTCAATAAAATACAATCAACCAAAAAAAAAAAAAATTGTGAGCATGTTAATTTCAGAAACATCTGTATATATCTATATCTATATATATATATATATATATACATATCTATCTATCTATCTATCTATCTATCTATCTATCTATCTATCTATCTATATATATATATATACACGGCCAGGAACCTTGGAGTTGTGATCGATGATCTGTTACGCTTCACAGACCATATTGCTACAACGGCCCGGTCCTGCAGATTTGCCTTATATAACATTAGGAAGATTAGACCCTTCCTGTCGGAGCGTGCCGCACAACTCCTTGTCCAAGCTCTTGTTCTCTCCAGACTGGACTATTGTAATGCGCTCTTGGCAGGCCTTCCCGCATGTACTATCAAGCCTCTACAACTGATCCAGAATGCAGCAGCCAGAGTGGTCTTTAATGAACCAAAGAAAGCTCACGTTACCCCTCTCTTCATCAGGTTACACTGGCTACCAATAGTCGCTCGCATCAAATTCAAGGCACTGGTGTTTGCCTACAAGACAACAACTAGCACTGCACCAATATATCTAAACTCACTAGTTCAAACTTATGCATCTTCCAGAAGCTTGCATTCTGCAAGTGAACGACGCCTTGTGGTGCCATCACAAAGAGGTACCAAATCTCTCTCACGGACCTTTTCCTGGACTGTGTCCAGCTGGTGGAATGACCTCCCGATCTCAATTCGATCAGCTGAGTCTTTAGCCATTTTCAAAAATCATCTAAAGACGCATCTTTTCCGCCAGCACCTGACCAACTAATACTAACACTTTCCTATTCCATCTATTTATTTATTAAAAAAAAAAAAAAAAAAAAAAACCTAGCTATATGTACTGTGCTGGGCTAACTGAAACTTGTCATGGCACTTGTATACTGCTGCACTCTCGATGGTCTAATTGCTTCTATTGTTCTCATATTGTACGTCGCTTTGGATAAAAGCGTCTGCTAAATGATTATATATATATATATATATATATATATATATAGGTTGTGTAGCCATAGACTCACACATGCTTTGTACTATCATTAAAAAAAGAAAGAAATCTTATATCTGATAAACTAATTATTATTGTTTAGCACTTTATTAAAATCTATTTCTGAACAGAGTAAGCTATTAATAATAAACATGTACTAAACATACTCAGACATGTTACAGTGTACACTCATATTACTTTTATTGTTTTATATAGAGCATGAAAACATCATCACGCCATAAGAAATTTAAATACAATGAATTGCCTATTATATTCAAAATGTTTTTCACGATTTCAAACATTGTAGTCAGGAATTATAGTTTGGGAAAAACCCAACTATGATTTTGTAGACATATAGTCTAGTATGTATGATTTTATAGTAGCCTATGATATGATTCTGTAGCCACAGACTCAAGCATGCTTTGTACAATAAAATGATGTACTTTGTACTATAAAAAAGGTCTTATATCTGAGAAACTAATTATTATTGTTTTGCACGTTATTAAAATCTATTTCTGAACAGAGTATTAATAATAAACATGGTCTAAACATTCTTAGATGCATAGCATTCATCATGTTGTCGTTTGGGAACAACCCAACTAGTAAATATGTTCAAGTTTATGTCACAATAAAACATTAAATAATGCAAAAAAGAAACATTACTTACTCATCAGATTGATCTCCTCTACTGGATGAAATCCTGTTCTTCTTTCGAGGGAAATCCTGCCTTTACTCAGCGCGTCTTCCAGAAACGAACAGTAGCCGCGATGAATGCTCTTTGTTTGTGTTGGGCGTTTGCACGTGCACACGTCCCACGTGGCTATTTACATATGAATGGCGCGATCCGCACGATTGCGGGATTTTATTAGAGATAATGAGTCAGATGGGAAAGACTGAACATTGTGTTGGTTTCATATGGATTACTTCCTCACAGAATGTTTGTTTTCGATAAGACTTGCTTCATTTAAAAGTAGACACTTCAAGCTTTCTATAGATATACTCCCATGTCTGTGTGCTGAGTATTTGCTAAGTTACAGTTCATTTTAGTAAAGCGTTTCTAAAAGCAGTTCGCGGAGATGGAGAAGACAGAGAGTGCACCCTGTGTATTTTCTTATTTTTCCAAAAGCACAAAGTTGTGTTGTTATTGTGAGTGCACACAAATAAAAGTAGACACTTAACAGTTTTGATTGATCTATAACACTTATTTGTGTGACCAAAATCAACAGAGTATTTTTTGTGTCTTTTGTACTGATTTTAAAAAAAACGATCTGGTATCGCCGGCGATACCGTCAAGCCCAGAGAGTTAATATCCGAGTATAAAAACAGCCTCTTAGCACTTCCATTGTTATTTCTTTCGGGATCCCTCCAGAGAGAGAGAGAGAGAGAGAGAGAGATGCAGAGCAGGAGGACAGGAGGACGTGAGGAACAGGATTAAGAACTGCTGTTTTAGAACATTGATTTTGAAACTTGTGAATCCATTAGAATCATTAGAAGACAGAATTGCGATTCATTATATGAATACATTTTAAAGCAGTGCAGCATGGCCTCGCCCCCTTTGTTGCATGTTCCCAGGGGCAGGGTTTATCTGGGTTTATGAAGTCACAAACCTGGGAAGTAGCTTGTTGTAGTGCCTACGAGATGTTTTTGTAGACATTAAACTGCCATCATTTTAAAAGACGATATCTCCATTTGCATTGAACTTTCAGCGTCGTAACTTTGCAGATATTGTTTATGCTCAAACAGCAACATTACACACTAACTAAGGTTAAAAATGTGAAATCGCATTCAACCACCCCTTTAAAATTTTATGAGTTTATTACTGAATATGAATTTGCAACCCAAAATCTGTGTGAACTATCTTGGATTTGTGTGTTTTTGTATTTTATTTTACGTGATTTTAAATAATTTTTTTTTTTTTTTTTTGTGAACGTGAATATGTAAACTCTAGTCTATTAGCGTTTGAAACTTTACAGATATCATCCTTCATTTACAGGTTAATAGAGTTTTAAAGGTCTCATTCTCACATAACATGTCACAGACAACCCACATTCTGTTACTGAATATCTGATGAATCATTCATAGAAAAGCTTGCCTAAAATCACAAGTTCAGGATAATTGACACTTCTGTGAAGAACTACTTACTGTAAAAACCTTATTTTGTTGTTGTTGTTTACAGGTAACCTAGAAATGTGCCTAACGTGGTACCTCATTTAACTGATTTAAATGATACAGTACATGATGCACATTCTAGCCTAAATAAACTGCTAAAATACTGCCAAACAGTCCCTCCAGGATTTCACGATTTTTTTGTGTGATTTTTGCGATCAAAATGACTGATTTTGTGGTGGTAATTTCCATAAATTTGTGACAAATTTGCGATTTTTTTTTTTCTTTAAAATTATATCACATTTACCAAATGAACTCAAGTGAAGTTACCTTTATTTATATAGTGCTTTTAAGAATTCAGATTGTGTCAAAGCAGCTTTATAGTATCAAATAGGAAATTAATAGTACGTATTTGTGCAATCAAGTCGATGATATCGCTGGAAATTAAGTGTCCCCAATAGGGCTGCACGATTAATTGCATGCGATTTTGAACCAGCTGGAGTTTATTAAACGTGCAGATTAGGTATCATGTTAGATGCACAATATTCACAAATAACAAACAAAATGCATAAAACTGGTTTATTTTGGTCTCTTAGTCAATTCTGAAACATTTGAACTTTTAAAACAACCCTAGGACCCTTTTTTCCACCTGACCTAAGTAAACATTAACAAAGAAGTATTGCAGCTGTACATACTGCATGTAAATCCAATTCATACATTTGAGGAAAAAAAAAAACACAATTAATCTATAATTCACTGTTCCAATACTTTATCATAAACTACTACAAACAAACAAACAAACAAACAGAATGGAAACATTTGTCATATTCTAATATATTTACATGTATGCTAACCTACAAACATTTTGTGCAGCCACATTTGCCAGAGGCAAACTTTCAAACATTATCGTCCGTTTCCATAAGATGACTTTCCACTTTCTGATTGTAATACAGAAAGACAAGAGCCCTCAAGTTACCGCTTGTAGAGGAGCACCTTTGGTTGGAAAGAACAAGTTTATATATGCTGTTGCAGCGTTTCGCATCTGCAGAGTTGGAAACTGCATCTTTGTAGCGCAGGGCCAGTTTGCTCAGCACAGGAAGCCTATCCTGTAGACCTACCCAAAAAGAGTCAAGGTCTACAATCCCACTCACAGATGCTCGAAGTGCTTCTGGACCCAGCTTGATCATGTACCTCATCATCTCATCTTCAGGCACTGAGGAGAAGCCAGGAATGGCTTTGTAACTGTTGGGGCTGTCATCCATGAATGCAAGGCATCGTGGCTCAAAAATTCTGACCTCTAAATCAAAAGCTGCTCGCACTTGATTTAACACATTTGTCTTGAGCTCATGAGGCAACAGAATATGCGAGAAGTACTGACTACACACCTCATCACAGAGCTCTTTGTTCACCACAAAGTTCATCTGTAGATCCTCAAGGTAATCAAATACCTTTGTTGTAACAGGACATCTGCTCTGAAAAAGGTCCAACATTTGCAGGATCACCTTGCACTTGTCCGGCACTATGTTTAGTTGAACCTGTAGGGTCCCTGCACACTCTGGGTCTTCAAGCATTTTGTTCAGATTTTCCACTGAAGCTGGAGCACTGCGTTCACACACCTGAGAGAGAGAAGCAGGGGAAGGGGTCAGGGTTTTTTTGTTCATACTGTACCCACAACAATAAATAATTAGCTTAAACCTATTTTAGGATTTTAAATCTACCTGCATTTCTGCCTGCAGAAATTCCTTGTGAAAAATGAAATGCTCAGTATGATATTGCGCTGCAAAGAACCAGGAGTTCCAACGAGTATCACATGGATTTGGGGCCATTGTCGGTTTACTGCCATTCAGTTTGCCAGACAAGTAGGACAGGTATCTTCTCTTCAGACTCCCTGCCATGTAAAACATCTGACTGAAGTACATCATAAAGGTGTTCAACTCTGTGAAGGGTTTGCGGAAGGCACCTCCAATCAAATTCATAATGTGTGCCATGCAGGTAGTATGGATGGAATGGGAAAAAAGGGACTTCAGAGCATCTCTGTATGCTTTTAGCATGGAGAAAAAACTCTTGGAGAGTTTTGACAACAGCCATTGAAACAGTTGAGTGATTGCTATGCTCCATGAAGACTGTATTCACTAGATGTGCAAGGATTCTTCCAGACTCATCTTTTTTTAGTGGTGCTATCAATATGTTTAATACACATCTTCCCTCCACATCTGGAGTTTCATCAAAGATGACAGCAACTGGCTCCCCTGAAATTTTGACTTTTAGTCGTTCCTTCTCCTGTCTGTACACTACCCCCAGGTATTTCTCTTGGAGCTGATGGGACTTGGGGATGCTTCCACCATTTGTGACCTTTTCATTTAAAAACTTTCTCACTAAAGGATGATCAGACTTGGAAAGGGGGATATTGAGCGCGGTGCACAGCCTTACCCAGTCTTCACAAATCTGAAATAATAATAATAATAATAATAATAATAATAATAATATATTTTTTAATATTATTATTATATAATATTTTATATTATTATATATTTTATTTTTCTCAGTAATGAAATAACAAAGAAACAAATGACAAAAAGAAGCAAAACAGGACAAATAAATACAAAGATATATATACAGTGCTTAGGTTTATGTACTTTTTAACATTTTTTCCTGTTGTTTGATTAACAGGAAACTTATGACATATGTCCCAATCAATTATTTCCCCCAAAACACTTGTTCACTCAAGATATTGCAGATTGCTTTTCATTAATACTCAGTAGATGGTCATTTTGAAGTAATTGTGTGTGTATTTGACTGTTCAAGCTGTAAGCATAGAATTAAAAAATTCCTTCACTGACAAGCGGCAAGCACATAAGTTACCGTGTTTCAGTCTGACTGACAGAACCGAGATCTCTTTCGGGATATACTGGGTTCTGAATAACTCTTTTTAGTACTATCAAGTATATCATACTTTTTGTGCTGTCATTCAATCATGTCTCTTGAACGGGTTAAGTAAATGCCATTTACTGCACATTGACAACTTCAGATATCGGCTACATAAAAACAAAAATCTTTATCAATTTGATACTTAAATTGTCATACTTCCCAGCCATATAAATCAAGAGTCACTTTTGCTTACTTCATTTCGGTCGTGTCCCGCGGCTGTCATCCTTGAAGACATCTCGGACATGGTAAGCTGCTTGCATTTCCTCTGATTCCACAGGTCTGTTTGTCTGAGATGTTTGCTCCCGCTTAGATGATAGTTGATCATAGACTTTCTTTTGTAATCCAAAATTTTATTACACGCGCTGCAAAACAATTTACCTCCACTCTCGTGCAGTATATTGGGATATTGCTTAGCCCGGTCCTTGGCACTGATGTGAGGAGGCAGGTGAGACAAATTTGCCACCATTGTTTCTTGTCAGACCACTCAGATACACAGACGTCATCACGTGAACATCTGAATCCACGTAACGTAAAATAATTCAGTTAGATGATTAGGATTTTATGTTATGAGAGGTCTTTTATATATTTTTTGCGATTATTTTGCGGTTAAATGACGAATTATGCAGGATCACCAAAAAAATGCGACATTTTGTTTATTTTGCATTGTATTCAGCGATCGCGGAATCGGGAAAAACTGGAGGGACTGGCCAAATACCTAGACTCACTGTTTGAACAGTTTTTCTCAAAAGTGACCTAAGTAAATTGGTAAATTGGTCCCAGAGATAAACAAACAAACAAACAAAAAAACAACAACAAAAAACAACAACAACAACAACTGTAAAATATGTAGTAGCTATAATGAACACAGTACTTTTATGAATTAATGTTTTACTAAATTAAGAGTCAGTTCAGATGGCTGTGTTAATTGTTTTGAGCACACTGTCCTTTGTTTGGAGATAATTAAGAATAACAGTAATCTGGTGAGAAAGTTATAAATACAATGAAAAAAGTTTCAGATGTTCTTCAGCTCATTGGCTCTGTGATGGGCTCATACATCTTTTATCCACGTGTTTCTTTTCTTGTATTATAATATTGTGTCCTTCAAAATCATGCATGAATGTGTTTGCATCCACGCTGTTTGTTTGTATTTTCCATTAAACATATCCCAGCATTTTGTGTCCCTGTCCACATTATCATTTCATGAGGAGGATTTCCCGCTTATTTTCTCTGTGAACGATATTTATGCTTTTCTGGAAGGATGCAGCCTGCAGCAAAATCCCTTCACAAAGAATAATCAAAATCCTACTAAATGCAGAGTGTAAATTTAACCCTGCTCTGAGATCAGACTGATAAAGATCTTTATAAATACAGACTGTAAGCTTTGAACTTTGCTGAGCTGTTCTGAAACCAGTGATAAGGATTTCCATAAATGATGAAACCAGTAGGCAGAATATACCACATTGTGCTAGCAAAACCATGGCCTGCATTATGGATATGCAGAGATGAGCTAGTAGCCCTTGAGTGCATACACTGTAAAACCTAATCAGCTAAGATAACTCGTTTCATTTGAGGAAACCGTTTGCCTCAATCTATTTAATTTAGAAACCAATAGTAATGAGAACTTTTAAAAGCTTTTTAAACAAAGCAGCATCAATATAGTCTTAACGCCTATCCTCGATCTAACCAGAGGCTCTACTCTTTAGCATAATGGTTACCCACAAAACTCAGACAACACAAACTCTTTTAAGTCCCAATATAACGGAACAATAAACACTGACAGATTTCCCCCTAATCTTATGCCAGCTAAATAAATAAATAACACTCAAATTTACTGAACTTAAATGATCATGAATTTCCTGATAATTTACTCACCCCCATGTGAACCAAGATGTTTATGTATTTCTTTCTTCAGTCTAAAATAAATTAAGGTTTTTGATGAAAACATTCCAGGATTTTTCTCCATATAGTGAACTTCAATGGACTCCAAACGGTTGAAGGTCAAAATTACAGTTTCAGTGCAGCTTCAAAGGGCTATAAACGATACCAGACAATGAATAAGGGTCTTATCTAGCGAAATGATCGGTCATTTAAAAAAAAGAAAAAAAAAGTATATGCTTTATAAACACAAATGCTCGCCTTGCTCTGTTCTACGATGCGCGTTCATGACTTCATTGTCAGTGTTTACAAGTTGAACGTGCAAATACAAATGCCGTTTACAAAAAAAAGGGAGTTAAAAGGTAAAACAACGATGTCGGACAATTTTTTAAACTTGGAGGAGAAGATGAGATGGAGTTTTTTGCCCTGCCCTACCTTTTTGAACCGGAATACAGAGGAAGAAATTAGGCAGATGGAGGACACTGCTGCAGCGACACAAACCTCTCAAGCATGACCTTTTCAACGTAATTACATATTACGTGAAGTCATGAACGCACATCGCAGAACAGAGCAAGGCAAGCATTTGTGTTTATAAAGCATATACATTTTTTTTTTTTTTTAATGACCGATCATTTCGCTAGATAAAACCCTTATGCATCGTCTGGCATTGTTTATAGCCCATTGAAGCTGCACTGACACTGTAATTTTGACCTTCAACCGTTTGGAGTCCATTGAAGTTCACTATATGGAGAAAAATCCTGGAATGTTTTCATCAAAAACCTTAATTTATTTTAGACTGAAGAAAGAAATACATAAACATCTTGGATGACATGGGGGTGAGTAAATTATCGGGAAATTTTAATTTTAAATTTGACTATTATAATGTGCTATTAGTGTTAAAATACCAACTTAGAGGCTTAATTACTGCTTACTGTCACTGGATATTTGATGTACAGTATTTCATATTACAGAATGACTAACAACCATTTAATTCTTTACATTTTTTGTCTAATACATTTAACTTAACCACAATTGCTGTTTTAGACACACTGTGCTGTCCCAGCCCCTAAAACTGCAGGTCATGCTGAAGAATGAACAGGCCCTTACTGACATAAAAATGGAGACAACTGAGCAGAGCAGTATTTTGTGTTTTGTTGTGTTGTGTGTTTGTGTGTGTCATTTCTTAAGTGAAAGGGGCTTGGTAATTGTGTCTTTAGGGATTTGCCATGGCTAGACTGAATGGTGATAAATTATTTGAGGGTGTGGAGGGGCACATAACCCCATGTGAACCCTGTTTGGTGAGGACAAATATCTTCCAAGGATCTGTCATACAAAGAAAGAGAGAAAGAGAAATAATTGGCTCAGCAGTGCAGCTGATGTTGTTCTGTTGTATAAATGATTTGTTCTGTACAGAGTTCAGGGACGGGCTCATGGGGTTTTACAGTCATAAATGTTGTGATTAGCCCACCTGCATTGAACACGTCTGAACACTCAGTAATCCGTCAAAAAGCAACCGCCTTTTATGATCTATATCAGACAACAAATTACAATAATGAACACACTTAAAAATATACTAATTTTTACAAACAGACAAGACAGTAGTAAGGTGAAAACCATATCTCACCTTAAAAACAACAAAAAAATTGCCTTATATTTGTAGTAGGGGGATGATAATCAAGAATAATAATGAAAAAAAATGTCTTATGGACAGATGAATCAAAAAAGTGGGATTTTTGGTAAATATGAAGGTTGAGCATGCATGGTGGTGATGTTTTAGGCATGTTTTGCTGCAACAGAACTCGGAAGCCTTCACTGAAGGAACTATGAATTCTGCTCAGCATCTAATTCTTTAGTACATCTGTCCTAATGAAAGTCTGGATTCTGAAGTCTGGAAATGCTGTTGCAAGACTTGAAATGCACAGTTCATGCTTGACAAATGTTGCTGAAAGAAAGCCTTTCTGAATTCCTCCACAGCGATGTAAAACAGTAAAAAACAAAACTGCAATATATATAAAATGAAATACATAGATACATGTTCTAATTGTTGACCTTACATAGGACAAATGGTTTGTAAAATGTATGGATGAATGTGTCTCATGAATTCTAAATCAATATAGCAATACAGTAAACATGCTTGGTAGCTCACCTGGTATAGCTTTGCATTTGTGAGGCAGAACATTCATGTACGAGTCCCATGAAATACAAGTTGTGATTAAAGTCTTACAGAAACAAGATGAAATGCCATGGTTGCTTCTGCAATTGCATTGTTTGTTTGTTTTTTATTCTTTATTTTTTTATCTCTTATACATTTGCTTTGTGATGTGATATTTTATTTTCAAAAGCAGCACTATACTTTTAGCACCACTCACCGGATATTTAATTTCTGATTAGTCTCGATACATACAACAACTAAGTTAATAAAATATCCGCAGATTCGTGTTCATTTGTTTCAGATAAAACTGAAAATGTTTTTAGCGCCACTCAATAGACATTTCACTTTAAAATTGTCTGAAATATGCAAGAAGTAACGTAATATGTCCAACCTGGTCTCATGGCATAAACATACCTGGGTGCACTTTTTAGCGAGTCCATTTTTACATACCTTATACTGCAAGTTTCGCCGAAGTTTCATAGAGAAATGTCCACTGAGTGGCACTAAAACATGGGTTCTATATGTAACCCCGGCACGTTTTTTTTACGTTGATATAGGTATGTATTGCTGTTTTTTTATTACGTTGCTTAAGGTACGTATTGCGGCGGTTCAGAATTAAAATATCCAGGAACTGTCGCTAAAAATTAATGCTCTTTCGTGTTGGAAATATGCCCTACACCAAACCCAACCCTAAACCTACCCAATAGTGTTGATAAATGCAAAACTGATATAAAACACATTTGTTGATGCAGCCATGCTATTCGAACTTCCTTATTTGCAGATTTATTTTTTATTTTTTTGTGATCAACTTTTTATTGTCTTTAGATTGACAAAAACATCCATTCAAACAAACAAACAGGGAAGGGGGAGCAACAGACATATTATAAATATTTTTACAATCTGAAAAGAAGAGTGAAAAAAAAAAAAAAAACTTTATATGGTCATCCCTTTATATAGTCCAAAATGTAGGAAGAGAAACATTGCCATGCATCAATGTGTTGTTACAAAATTTGAAAGGTCCTCCCGTCAGATGTTCTTGTAATATATTGGAGCCTATGTGGTTTAACCTTGTCAGCTTCGATTACTCTCCATGAAACTTTAGATTGAGAATCAATCCATGTATGAAGAGCCTTAAGTTGGAACGACCAATAATATAATTCAAAATTTGGCACAGCCAATCCTCCTTAAAGTATAGAATGCTGCAATGTGATGAGTTTTATTCTGGGTCGTTTTCCATTCCAGATAAATTGGGAAGGTATGGAAAGCAGATTTGGTTCAGTTTATCTTGTACCCCGATAAACTACTAAAGTGATCAAATTCCTTAATTATACCGGTTATTGACATATCAAAATGATCTAAATATAAGATAATGTCATCAGCGTACAACAAATAATATAATTATGGTCATGAATTTTAATTGGTAGAACGTCAGAGTTCCTAATGGCTTATGCTAGTGGTTCAAGGGATAAACAAAATTAATAAAGGGGAAAGTGGACATCCCTGCCTCGTTCCATGCTGTAAAGGGAACGGGTGGGAGATAATAGCACCAGTTAAAACTGATGCTTCAGGTGAGTGGTAAAGTGTCTTTATCATAGAAATGTAATGTACAAAACATTGCAGAACTGCCCACATATAGTTCAAATCTAGCTTATCAAAGGCTTTTTTCTGCATCAAGTGAAAAAAATGCACAAGAACTCGGAAGAGAGTCTGCAAAATCAAGTACATGAAACAATCGACATATATTATCGGATGCGTGACGCCCCTTAAAGTGCCCCTATTATGCATTTTTGAAAATTACCTTTCATGCAGTGGGTAACACCACTCTAAGTGAATGAAAACATCCTGCAAAGTTTTAAATCTAAAAGTGCACCGTGTATGAAGTTATTGTCTTTCAAAAGACAGAGTCGACTCAGAGTCATGAAAACGAGTCATTTTTAAAACGAATCTTTAGCTGTTTGAAGGTGACGTCAACATGAAACAGTAGAATATTTATGCCCGCCCACTTGTTGTGCGCGCAGACCCGGGAAAACCTCCCCTTCCTCAAACACTGTAGCGGATTCCTGTGGAGAAGACGCTGTGCTCTGCACTGTGAGGGTAAATCCGTTAGGGTACAGTAAGGGTATGTCGAAAAACTCCCAACTCATTTTCTCCTCCAACTTCAAAATCATCCTACATCGCTGCAGAAGCACCGACCCAGTGTTTACAAAGTGAACGTGCAAGGAGGGTCAAACACGCTTTACAAAAAAAAAAAAAAAGAGGTAAAACAATGAAGTAGTACAAATTTGAAGTTGAAGGAGAAAAGTGTTGGGAGTTTTTAGACATACCCTGTCTTGAACCGTGCACAGACAAAGTATGCATGCGCCTCGCAGAGCTAGACAAGATGAGCATTTGTGGTTAAAAAGTGTATAAACATTTTTTTTTTTTAAAGAAAATTACAGATGGTTTCGCTAGAATTATTTGTGACTTAAGAAAGGGAGATATGAACATCTTGGATGACATGGGGGTGAGTAAATTATCAGGAAATTTTTATTCTGAAAGTGAAGTAATTCTTTTAAAAACTGTTGCTGTCATGTACTCTGTACTGTAGCAAGATACGTATTTAGTTTGTGTTTGTTGTGTTGTGTTTGCTCCGCGCAGCTTGTAGGTCTCCATCTAACAGCAATATCTGTTAGCTCGCAATTGTCTAGAAATGTGTCAATGAATAGTGATTATTTGTCATTCTTACTTGGAGTTCTGTTAAAGTATAGAGCAATACGTTGGTGTAAAAACTGCAGTGCTTTATCAATACGTTTCTTCATTGGGCTAACACATATATACCATGGCTGTTTGGGTGTTTACCACCGAGCTGTGGGCTAAGTGGTGATAGGCGTTCCGTTATTGACATGCGCTGCACGCAGAAGACCGATCACAACAGACTGGGTCATTGGACCAATCACCGCAGATTAGGAGGGGTTTGGAAAAATGAATCGGTGAGCGAACCGTTTGGCAGTCATAAGCAAAAAAAGAAATGTATATTTTAAGACAATGAAAGTGTTTTTTGACCTTGCATGCATGTCAACCTGTTGTTGGGGATTCCCAAAACCAAAATATGAACCTTTCATAACCCATAATAGGGACACTTTAATAAAACCGGTTTGGTCCTCCTTGATTAAGCCATGAATTACTTTCTCTATGTGAGAGGCTAGAGTTTTTGCATAAACTTTTAAATCACATGGGATGATTGATACTGGTGTGTAGTTAGAGCAATTTATCTGAGTACTCTTTACAAACTGACTCATCAAAATCAGTTTCAGTTTTGTGGTTACCTGGTCATCTGAAGATTTTATTGCCCTGATGACTGCCTTAGACTCACATTCCCTCAGCCTGAGGGCCAATAAGTGGCTAGGTCTCTCCGATTCGAAATAATATTTTTGCCTTGTCCTATGTGAAATAAACTCTGCCTTTGATTGTGAAAGCAAGTCATATTCCTCTTTCAAGGAGGACAATTGTGTAACTTGTTGATCAGAAAAAAAATGTTTTTTGTAAGTTTTGTAATAATTGGATCTTGTTTTCTAATTGTGTAAATTTCGCTTTGGCAAGAGCAGAAGAAAAAGATATACATAATCCTCGTATTGTACACTTCGTCGTTTCCCACAATATCTGAGGGACTACATCACACAATTTATTTATTTTGAGAAACTCCTTTATATGATCCTTTAGCGGATTGATGAATGTCTGATTATTTAATAATGTGTTAAGACGCCATCTAGCGGCTTTCGTCTTAATGTTGTAAAGGTGAGCATTACATAAAATCGGTAATAAAGAGATAAAAGAGTTAGATGAAATTAGAGATGGGCCGAGAAATATGTAATCTATCCTGGAGAAAGTCTCATGTCTATTAGAAAAAAAAAAGTGAAGTCCTTAGATGTAGTATTCTGGATTCTCCACAGATCGATTACATTAAGTTCAGTGATAAATTTATTCAATAACTTAGAGGATGGGTTAGCTGTAGTATCAGGGTGATATTTATCCAGCACAGGATTTAAGACAGAATTAAAATCACAACCCATCACTATAGGACAATCAATCTGCTCAAGTAATATATTGGAAATATTTGTGAAAAATGCACTGTCTGCCTCATTCAGGCAGTAAATGGAGACCAGTGCTAATCTGTCAATATGTATTTTACAGCGTATATAAAAAAAATCTACCTTCATCATCATTCCCGGTATGTTCAATAGTTAAATGCAACTTCCTATTGACTAGTGTTGTCAAAAGACCCGGTACTTCGGTACCAAGTTGGTACTAAAAAAAAATGAAAACGTCACGGTACCAGTTTTTTTAACCCTTCTGCAGTCCTTATTTGGGAGTCACACTCATGGCCTTCATGGTCAAAAGTGACCGGACACCTGAAATTAATTTTTTTTTTCTTCAGTAAAATCAGTCTAATATATTTTTGTTCAATAATATTTTTTTCTTTTTTCTTTTGTATTTTGAGATAATTTTATGGTACTAATTAATATTTATGCAATAATTATGATATATTTTTCCCATTGAAAATAGTACTTTTTTTTTTTCAAATTATTTTTCAATTTATGCAGTATTTCAGATGAAAATAGACACTTGGCCTTTAAAATCTAATTTTTTGAATGCAGATTAGCACCTCCTGGTGTGAGCAAAGAAAGAAAAACATGTAATTTCATGGTGTAACCACTAGTTGCCTGTATAGGACTCTATAGAGAGGCTTGTGAATTCCCTAGTTGTTTTTAGACATATTTTTTTTACTTTTATTAGGTTGTCGATATAAATGTATATTTAGGCATTCTCAAAGACTACTTTTTGTCAAGGTTTATATTTTTTTGCATTATTATTATTATTATTATTATTATTATATAGGGTATTATATAGTTTTTTGCATTATTATTACTAGTCAACCCTGAACACAAAGCATTTTGTTACACACTAACATTAAAAAACTATAAAAATATAACAAAAATGAAGAAGAATGCTTTATCAGAGCCTAATCCTTCAGGGTCTGATCTGATTTCAACCTCTTATTTCACTCTAACTCATTTTGGCTATATGGCTATAGCCATACCAAGTCATTTGTGTGTGTATAATTTTGTATGTGTGTCTGTGTCTGTGAGTGTGTGTGAGTGGATGTTCTGTTTTACACTCTTGATGTTTTAGAGTATAACCCATTGCTTGTTGTCCACTTTTTAACTGCAATGTAGTGATTTTATTTTACATAGTTGCTGTGTTACAGGCACACCAGTTCATTGGAGTGTGTGTGTGTGTACAAGTGTGTGTGTGTGTGCGCGTGTGTGTATGACTGGATGTGTTGATTTTGCACTCTAGATGTTTTAGAGTTTCACTCCTTCATTGCTGTGCAATGTTTTTCTGCATTGTTGGGGATTTGTAGATTGCACACACAAAAATTTTCTGTACTTTTTATTTTTTTCCCGTTTCCCATTCATTTCCTATGGTCGGTCATTTTTGACGGAAGACCATGAGTGTGACTATTTTTTTTATGACCACTTAACTTTTTCGAATCATGCTCTCAATTTTTTTTTGTGTGTTCACATACCAGGTGCCATAAAAGTCAACGAGTTTCGTACCATTCTGGTGAAGCTACGATTTTTAAAAGTTCTAAATGTAAAATTCTCCGGTCAGAAATGACCGAAGGCTGCAGAAGTACCGGTGGTACCGAGTACCCGGTCAACCCGGGCAAATCGCGACACGGCCTAGTATCTGTAAATATTAAGCCGCAAAAGTCAATTCAAATATGAATCTGCGAGTCTCTGTGTGAATGAGTGCACAGTTTTTTTTATTTTTTTACTACATACACTGAAGCGCGTGTGACGCTCGCGGTCATTTCAGCATCTGCCGTCTCAATGAGGACATTTACATAAACAACGTCTACGTTGCATTCTACAATATTATAACGAGCATTCTACCGTTTCATTTGAGTAAACCAGCATCATATCAGAATCAGAATCAGAATCAGAATTAGCTTTATTCGCCAGGTGTGCGCAAACACACGAGGAATTTGTTGTGGTTTTAGGGTGCTCCTGGTACATACATTCATACATACACATCTGACATGAGAACTGAAAAAAACATTTAAATAGTAAGGCTTAACAATGGATAATAATAATAAGTATGAATCTGGAACAGTAGATTTATGTACAGATTTGTGCATTATTTACTTTATATACAGCTGTATAAATAAACAGATATGTATGTGTATTTACATAGTACTTGAGAAAGAGGCAATAATTAAAGATGGAGAATGAATTACAGAACACAGGTAATGATCCATGTGTTAGCTATTTAAGCTGGAGATGGCATGGGGGAAAAAACTGTTTTTATGCCTAGATGTTCTAGTGCACAGAGATCTGTAGCGTCTGGCTGAAGGGAGAAGTGCAAACAGGTTGTGTCCGGGGTGAGAGGGGTCTTTGATGATGCTACCTGCCCGTTTCTTCACTCTGGAGTTGTACAAGTCCTGAAGGCTGGGCAGGTGCACACCAATGATCTTTTCTGCTGTCCTAACAGTCCGTTGAAGTCGTCTTATATCTGATTTGCTGGCTGACCCAAACCAGACAGTTATGGAGGAGCACAGAACTGACTCAATAACAGCAGAATAAAACTGTTTCAGCAGCTCCTGTGGCAGGTTGAACTTTTTCAGCTGACGAAGGAAGTACAACCTCTGCTGGGCCTTTTTCACAATGGAGTCAATGTGAGTGTCCCACTTCAGGTCCTGAGAGATGGTTGTGCCCAGGAACCTGAATGACTCCACTGCAGCCACAGTGCTGTTCATGATGGTGAGTGGGGGGAGAGGAGGGGGGTTTCTCCTGAAGTCCACTATCATCTCCACAGTTTTGAGCGTGTTCAGCTCCAGGTTGTTGTGACTGCACCAGACAGCCAGCTGCTCAACCTCCTGTCTGTAAGCAGACTCGTCGCCGTCCTTGATGAGGCCGATGACTGTAGTGTCGTCCGCAAACTTCAGGAGTTTGACAGAGGGGTCTTTAGAGGTGCAGTCGTTGGTGTAGAGGGAGAAGAGTAGTGGGGAGAGAACGCAGCCCTGAGGAGCTCCAGTGCTGATGGTGCGTGTGTTGGATGTGAGTTCTCCCAGCCTCACAAGCTGCTGCCTGTCTGTCAGGAAGCTGGTGATCCACTGACAGATGGAGGTGGGTACAGAGAGCTGAGTCAGTTTGTTCTGAAGGGTGTCCGGGATGATGGTGTTGAAAGCGGAGCTGAAGTCCACAAACAAGATCCTTGCATAAGTCCCTGGTTTGTCCAGATGCTGCAGGATGTAGTGCAGTCCCATATTAACTGCATCATCCACAGATCTGTTTGCTCGGTAAGCAAACTGTAGAGGGTCCAGCAAGGGTCCAGTAATGTCCTTCAGGTGGGCCAACACCAGTCTCTCAAATGACTTCATGACTACTGATGTTAAAGCAACAGGTCTGTAGTCATTAAGTCCTGTGATTTTTGGTTTCTTGGGTACAGGGATGATGGTGGAACATTTGAAGCAGGAGGGGACTTCACACAGCTCTAGAGATCTGTTGAAGATCAATGTGAAGATGGATGATAGCTGGACAGCACAGGCTTTGAGGCAGGCTGGAGAGACACCGTCTGGGCCTTTGGCTTTCCTTATCTTCTGCTTCCTGAAGACTTTGCATACATCATCTTCACAGATCTTGAGTACAGGCTGAGAAACAGTAGGGGGGAGGGAGGGGGAGGGTGTTGATGGCTGTGCTGTGAGACGGTCGGAGCGGGTGTGGGGCGTCATACCAGTCTTTTCAAACCTGCAATAGAACTCGTTCAGGTCTTCAGCCAGTTGTTGATTGGCCTCAGTGCTGGGGGATGGGGTCTTGTAGTTGGTGATGGCTTTCAGGCCTTTCCACACTGATGTAGAGTCATTGCTCGAAAGCTGTTTTTTTAGCTTTCCAGAGTAGTTTAATTTTGCCACTCTTATCTCCCTATTCAGTGTGTATTTGGCCTGTTTGTACAAGACTTTGTCCCCACTCCTGTAGGCGTCCTCTTTGGCCTGGCGAAGCTGTTTGAGTTTTGCACTGAACCAGGGTTTGTCATTGTTAAATGTTAGATAAGTCCTGGTGGGTACACACATGTCCTCACAGAAACTGATGTAGGACGTCACGGTGTCAGTAAGCTCGTCCAGATCAGTAGCTGCAGCCTCAAAAACACTCCAATCAGTAAGTTCGAAGCAGGCCTGTAAAACCTGCTCTGCTTCAGAAGTCCATCTCTTTACAGTTTTTACTACAGGCTTAGCAGATTTAAGTTTCTGCCTGTAGGCTGGTAGGAGATGAACCAAACAGTGATCAGAGAGTCCCAGCGCTGCACGGGGAACAGAGTGATATGCATCCTTTAAGACAGTGTAGCAGTGGTCCAGTATATTTCTGTCTCTGGTGGGGCATGTGATGTGCTGTCTATATTTAGGCAGTTCACGGGTGAGATTAGCTTTATTAAAATCACCGAGAATGATGATGAAAGAGTCCGGATAACGCTGCTCTGTGTGTGTGATTTGATCGGCCAGCAGTTCTAGCGCCGCGCTGACGCGCGCGTCAGGAGGAATGTACACACTCACCAGAATAAACGAGGAGAACTCCCGCGGTGAATAAAAAGGCTTGCAGTTAATAAAGAGAGCTTCCAAATTTGGGCAGCACATCTTCTTTAAAACTGTCACGTCTGTACACCAGCCTTCGTTGATATAAAAACATAATCCACCGCCTCTCGTTTTCCCCGAGGACTCTGTGACGCGCATATCATATAGCTACACACAGAAATTTAAAGGTATTCACGGCAACCCGTCAAAATAAAAATTTATCTTAGAGACATTGTGCCAGAAATATATTACTATTATTTAGTAGAATGAATGTGATACTATTACTACTGTTGAAAAAAAAAAAATAGATATTTATTTTTAAAGAAATAAACACACAATATTTCTTCCATATTTTAATTTTAATAGTAAATCCCCTTTATTTACCAAAAAAATTAAATGTTTAAATTTCATTATTTAAAAGACAAATTAAATTTGGGTGAAACTTGTTTACTGTTTTTCATACTTTTATTACTTGCGGAAAAACTTGAAACACAATTTAAATAAGTATAAAGAATGGCATTGATTTTTGTACATTTTATTTTTGTTTGATTTTATTATTAAAAATGTTTTTGGTCCCACTTACATTTAAATTAATAATTTGGTACAATGCACTTATTGTGTACATACATATTTTTAAAAATACCTATATGTAATTACACCTGTAATTAATTTCTGTAATTATATTTATAATTACACTGTTGACCCATCACTTACACCTTAACCCACCCTTAAAACCTACCCAGACCACCAAACTTGTCCCTAACCTTACCCGTATCCCACCTCAAAAGCAGAAATAGTGTTTTGCAATACAATATGAACACAATGAGTACATTGTACTTATTTTTTGATGCAAGTACATAGTAGTTAAGGCCACCTAATATAAAGTGTGACCATGTTTTTTAATTAGCATGTGGTACCGAAATTGGTACCGATAACCGTGGATTTTCACTGGTATCGGTACCGAATACTGAAATTTTGGTACCGTGACAACACTGCTATTGACTAAAATAAGCACCCCCTTAATTTATTGTGAGCAGAAGAGAAGGCTGCCAGTTTGTAATACTTGTTTTGAAAACGTGCGACATCGCATTGTTTTAAATGGGACTCTTGTATCAGGGCACAGGAAATCGATTTACAGTGCAAATATTCTAATATCCGGGTACGCTTAATAGGAGAATTTAGGCCATTCACATTCAATGATAACATATTCAGAAACAGAATGGAAACAGAATAATGACAATAGTTTTTGAAACATAAAGCATGCTGAATTCCACAAATCGAAAAAAAGATGCATTGCAATTAACAGTGTTTCCATTTTAATACATAGTATTTCCATTGCTTGCATTTTTAGGTCCTGAAATTTAACATAGTTGTTTATTTAAGCTGTGAATATTTCAATTCAAAATATTTCACACACATTTTCATAATAATAAAAAAAGTCAATAATTCATATTCACCTTCCAGAATTCACTTACAAAATATTCAATCTGTTTAAAAATACGATGTATAATATTCGACAGGCAAATTTTTGTAATTTTATTTCACTTTCCAAATTCGCTGCGACAAATTCAGTGGTTAAAATTCGGCATAAAATTCAGTGTTGCGCATCCAGGAACAACAGGAATAGCAGTAGAGCACCGATGCATGATCTCCAGCTGCTGTCAGCCACTCACCAGCAGGTGGTGCAAGCGGCTGTTGATGAAGGCCATATGTGGATCAAGTCATTCATTTACAAAAACTGATTTGCAGAAATGAAGCAAGCACTAAGTAGAAGTTTTGATTATCAGGGCCAGTATAAACATGTGGAAACGCTGATTGTGTGTATGTTTAATTCATCTTCGCTGTTTCCCGTAGCCTACACATCAGCAGCTTTCTCTTCCACAAAGGAGATTATAATACTCTTTTACCCAACGCTGAAGTACAGAACTAACATTACATCTGAGGAAGACATATATTGCTTTCGGTTGCTTAGTTTCTGTAACTTTGTATCATGGCTCAGATCTCAGAATACACTTTATTGATGATTATGAAAACTATATCGACAGTTAAGCAGACTGATGTAGAATATGAACGAACGCACAAGGTTTCACGCTGTTTCCCTAAGAAATCGGTTAAAGAAAACACATTATGCGGCTCAGTAGTGTACTAACACTATTCTTCCCGGTTCCTGCTGAAAGGGGAGGGGTTTGTGACATACTGGCTACTGGCTCAACAGTGGAAACACAGCTTGCTTTTGGTCTTGGTGCTTGCAGCTCGAGGCCATTACACCACCCGGCTCTTAGCCCTGGCTCGCACTGACCCGACAGTGGAAAAGGGGCTAATGACAGCTTGTTTGAGATGTGCCTCGCCTGAAATGTAGGTGGCTGCAGTGAGGGGAGGAGTGAAATAAACACAGTCAAGACGGACAGTTCTGCCCTCTCGAAGTGGAACAGATATCGCGTTATTCTCACTCATGTGCTGTGCTGCTAATAAATGTGATATAATTTCAGTTCTGTTGCTTTTATATGAATATAAATATGATGAACAAGACACTCAAAGTGCTTGCTATTTAATCCCATACGAAAGGCTTATTTATCATCCATTTCTACTTTAATACAAACATGTAGTTTAGATTTTTATAGAAATATGACAACAATCACATATCTCACATATCTGCCGGACCCCGGCAGCCGCCTCCAGTTCCATTCTTCCCGGAGGTGCATCAGGAGGTGACTAGGTCTTGGAGGGCACCTTTTTCTGTCCGAAAGAGACCTGGCCCCTCCTCCGCCCTCACCACCCTCGACGGTGGAGTGGCCCAAGTGTATGTGGAGATCCCCCCAGTCGAGCACGCTATTTCCATGCAGCTCTGCCCACAAGGCGCCGCCGCCTGGAGGGGTAATCCACGCTTTCCATCCAGGGCCTGTAAGTTCTCGTCTGCTCTGACGGCCAAGACTTACAGTGCTGCTGGACAGGCCGCTTCTGCCCCGCATGCCATGGCCCTCCTGCAAGTCCACCAGGCCAAGGCGTTGAAGCAGTTGCACGAGGGTGGTGCTGACCCAGGTGTGCTGCAGGAACTGCGCATAGCGACGGACCTCGCCCTAAGGGCGACAAAAGTCACGGCGCGGGCCCTGGGTCAGACGATGTCCACATTGGTGGTCCAGGAACGCCATTTATGGCTGACCTTGGCAGATATGAGGGAGTCTGACAAGCATCGCTTCTTGGACTCCCCGATCTCCCAGGCCGGCATATTAGGCGAAGCGGTGGAGGGCTTTGCCCAACAGTTCTCCGCCGCACAGAAGCAGACGGAGGCATTTCGTCACATCCTGCCCCGGCGGTCTGCTGCTCTCTCCACCCAGCCGCCGGCTGCAGCCCCTCCATCTGCTCGTCGCCGAGGGTGCCCTCCTGCGGCCTCCACCTCCGCTCCAGCTCGGCCCCAGCAGCAGCCTTCACAACGGCCGCAGCGTGGAGCTGGCTGTGGGAAAGCGGCGCAGCCCATCTCTGCCCCTGCCAAGCCCGTGAGGCGCCAGGGCAAGCGGTGTCCCTGAGAAGGACAACCTGGAGTCTCTGGATCCTGCTCTTCAGGAGATGGTGACCGCACCACTCCTTACCCCAGAGGAGGGCCGGGAGAAGAATCTTTTGTTCTCTTTTTATTTTATTTTCTCAGTAGGTACCCAAAACCTCAGAAAAAGAGCTGTTTCCTTTTTCTCTGGGACCCAAGATGGCCAGGATGGCGGTGCACGAGACACAGTCTCTACACCCCTGTCCCCCTCTCTCTTCGCCAGCGGGTAGCAGGGTCCGGTCCGAGGACGCGATGCCTTCTCCCACGCCCCCTGCCCAACCGTGGAGCCAGGTAAATGCTGCACCGCACACTCAGACCCCACACTGGGACGCACTGCCTTCCGAGTCGGGTCCCTGTGCTCCACTTCGCTGCCCCACCGTGGGTACGTCGGTGGCTCCCCTGGTCCCGCTTGTACGGTCTCTCGGGGCCTGGTTAGCGCTCCCCAGGCCGTCTCGCTGGCTCCTGAGAACCATCAGACTCGGCTACGCGATTCAGTTCGCCCGGCTTCCTCCCAAGTTCAGAGGCGTTCAGTTCACCTCTGTGTTGAACAAAGATGCTCCTGTCTTGTATGCAGAAGTCGCGGTCCTGCTGGCGAAGGACGCGATAGAGCCGGTCCCTCCAGCCGAGATGAAGTCAGGGTTCTACAGCCCCTTCTTCATCGTACCCAAGAAAGGCGGTGGGTTACGACCAATCTTGGACCTGCGTGTTCTGAACCGGGTCCCGTTCAGGATGTTGACGCAGAAACGCATTTTTCAGTGCATCCGTCCGCTCGATTGGTTCGCAGCAATCGACCTGAAGGACGCGTACATTCATGTCTCGATCCTCCCTCGACACAGACCGTTTCTCCGTTTTCTGTTCGAAGGGCGAGCATATCAGTACAAGGTCCTCCCCTTCGGGCTATCCCTGTCTATATCCCGGGCTATAACTCTCCCCTGTGCAGAGGATCTCTTTTCTCGGCATGGAGCTGGACTCGGTCAACCTCACGGCACGTCTCTCAGTAGAGCGTGCTCAGTTGATGCTGAATTGCCTGGAGTCTTTCCAGTGCAAGAGGGCAGTTCCACTGAAACAGTTTCAGAGGCTCCTGGGGCATATGGCATCTGCAGCCGCTGTCACGCCGCTCGGGTTGCTTCATATGAGACCGCTTCAGCGTTGGCTTCACGACCTGGTCCCGAGATGGGCATGGCGATGCAGCACATACTGGGTCTCTGTCACCCCGTCCTGCCGTCAGACCTTCAGCCCATGGTCGGATCTTGCCTTTCTTTGGGCAGGAGTGCCCCTAGTGCAAGTGTCCAGGCACGTTGTTGTATCAACAGATGCCACTGCCATGGGCCGGGGTGCCATGTGCTACGGGCACGCAGCTACGGGGCTCTGGACAGGGCCCCCGACTGCAGTGGCATATCAACTGCCTCGAGTTGCTAGCAGTATGGCTTGCTCTGCGCCGCTTCAAATCGCTGCTACACGACAAGCATGTACTGGTCCGTACGGACAACACTGCGACCGTTGCGTACATCAACCACCAGGGTGGTCTACGCTCCCGTCGCATGTCGCAACTTGCCCGCCATCTCCTCCTTTGGAGTCAGAAGCATCTGAGGTCGCTTTGCGCCGTTCATGTCCCAGGCGAGCTCAATCGTGCTGCCGACGAGCTTTCACGTCAGCCCGCCCTTCCGGGAGAATGGCGACTCCCCCCGAGACAGTCCAGTTGATTTGGAGATGCTTCGGGGATGCTCAAGTAGACCTGTTTACCTCCCCAGACACGTCCCATTGCCAGCTGTTTTACTCCCTGTCCGAGGGGACCCTCGGCATGGACGCGCTGGCATACAGCTGGCCTCGGGGCCTACGCAAATATGTGTTTCCCCCAGTGAGCCTTCTCGCACAGACACTGTGCAAGGTCAGGGAGGACGAGGAGCAGGTCCTCTTGGTGGCGCCTTACTGGCCCAATCGGACTTGGTTCCCCGAACTGATGCTCCTCGCGACAGCCCCTCCTTGGCAAATTTCTCAGAGAGGGGGCACCCTCTGGTACCCGTGTCCAAACTTGTGGAATCTCCACGTGTGGTCCCTGGACGGGACGCGGAGGTTCTAGGTGAGCTACCTCCAGCGGTAGTAAACACCATCACTTCAGCTAGAGCTCTGTCTACAAGACACGCTTACAGGCTGAAGTGGAACCTGTTCATCGATTGGTGCTCTTCCCGCCGGGAAGAGCCCCGGAGATGCCCGATCAGGGTCGTGCTATCCTTCCTGCAAGATGGGTTGGAGCGAAGGCTGTCTCCCTCCACCCTCAAAGTGTATGTTGCCGCTATTGCCGCACATCACGATGCAGTAGACGGTAAGTCTGTCAGACGACTTGGTCATCAGGTTCCTCAGAGGGGCGAGGAGGTTAAATCCTCCGTGCCCTCATCTGGTACCCTCTTGGGATCTCCCCTCGGTCCTGACGGCCTTGAAGGAGGAGCCCTTCGAGCCTCTGCAGTCAGTAGAGCTTAATTTTCTGTCATTGAAGACAGTGCTCCTCACAGCATTGGCCTCGGTCAAGAGGGTAGGGGACCTGCAGGCATTTTTGGTCGGCGATTCGTGCCTAGAATTCGGGCCGGGTAACTCTCACGTTGTCCTGAGACCCCGGCCTGGATATGTGACCAAAGTTCCTACCACGCCCTTTAGGGATCAGGTGGTGAACTTGCAAGCACTGCCCCGGGAGGAGGCAGACCCAGCCATTGCTCTGCTTTGTCCAGTCCGCGCCTTGCGCGTTTACGTGGACCACACACAGAGCTTCAGGACCTCAGACCAGCTCTTTGTCTGCTCGGAGGACAGCAGAAGGGAAAGGCTGTCTCCAAACAAAGACTCGCCCACTGGATAGTGGAGGCTATAGTCTTAGCTTACCAGGCCCGACGCTTGCCGTGCCCCTTCGGAGTAAGAGCACGAGAGGTGTTGCTTCTTCCTGGACATTGGCGCGGGGCACCTCGATAGCAGACATCTGTAGAGCTACTGGCTGGGCTACACCTAACACGTTTGCGAGGTTCTATAATCTCCGTGTAGAGCCCGTGTCCTCCCGTGTACTCACCTCAGGTGGCCAGTAACACAGGACCTGCTCGGTGTCGATCACGCTTGCTGCGCCATTACCCTCTACGGACCGGATACGTGCGCTTTTACTGCTTCCCAGTTCAGTTCCCCTTGGTGAACCCTGTTGAAGTTCCTCCCGCACCCTCGGCAGTCAGGCGTGGCGGAGCGCCAGATGCCAGGTCCAGCACTCGTGTGTTTGCCCAAGGTCAGACCTTGTGCTGGGCTAAGTGCCTGTGTGTAGTGATTCCCCTTTGGGTGATCCCACATGTGTATTTTCCACGGTATGGCTCCCCTCATGGTGAGCCCGTGTCTTTCCCTGGCAGAGACCTTCTGCCGTCTCTACTGTGTATAGATCTCACCCCAGACTGGCTGAGTCTACCTCAGAGACTTCCATATGTAGTACTGCCTAGGCCAGTCCATATGTGTAATCTCCACATGGTACCTCCTTTATGCAGGATGTGGCTTCCGTAGCGTTCCCTTACTTGGAGTACGCTTTCCCAGTGTTATCCATATCCACTGTAGGGAACAGCAGTGGCTGTCATCTCTGCTTAAGCCCTGTCCTATCTTCCGTCCCAACTGGTGTGGGGGGATTTGCCGGCTTCCGCGGGGCACTGGAAGGGGTCAGCAATAGTGGCGTTTTCCAAGGGATCCCATTAGTCAGTCACACTGACGTTACGTCGAACGTGACTGACTGATAGGGAACGTCTCGGTTACGTATGTAACCCTCGTTCCCTTAAGGAGGGAACGGAGACGTAACGTCCCGTCACCACAGTTGCTGTACCACCGCTGTACGGCCGGGGGACACAGTCTCGGCTCCTCAGCGAAAAACTGATGTGCATTTGCACGCGCTCTCCTTTTATACCCGCACTGCGGGGCGGGGTGCGCTTGGCGAAACACGCACGCCAACTGTCATTGGCTTGTTTTGTTAACACTCAAAGGTGATCGGGCTCTCGGGCGAGATCCCATTAGTCAGTCACACTGACGTTACATCTCCTTGAGGGAACGAGGGTTACATGCGTAACTGAGACATTTTGTATTCTGGTTGTGTATGTATTTTATTGGTTTGACTGTATCTCCTGTGAATGTTATATGTTTAATAAAAAAAAAATAAAAATAAAAAACTCTGATACTTTTCTAACCGGCATGCATCTCGCGGGGATCAGTTCTGCGCAGATTTTGCTCATCTCAAACAAGCTTATCAAAAGACCAAACTCAGATCTTACTGATGATGCAAAGAGATATGAACGCAAGTTACAGAACTCGCAAAACTGCACGTTAAACATTTCCCATAAAGAAAACACTTAACTTGGATGCCTCAGTGATAATAAATGATTGAATTCAGCATCTATTTAATAAAATACATTACTGTATATTATGTACATTTAAGCAGATGAGCCCAGAATATGAGCCCACAGCCAACAAGTTTCACCAAACCATTTTTTTCTCCCATAGAATACCAAGCACAATAGTTTTAGGTTTGATATTCGCTGCATATTTGTCTAGGCTGCTTTAGGGGCCGTCTGCAAATTTACCTCACAGCACAAAACAAAGTAATAATTTATTAAATTGTTTAAATTTAATTATTAAATTCCAATAATTTATAATTTACTGTAATTAATGTTTACAGTAAATTAATAATTTACTCAAACTGACTAAATATATATTGCCAATAACTCGCCTTAGACAATAATTTCCCTATTTACACTACACAAATATTTTTAAGAAAAAGAATTACAGTAATTCACCAAAATGGGATTTTTCGTGTTCCAAATGTTGTATGTTACTAGTGACCAGACTGACTTACTACAGTTGAAAATTTGCCAACATCTTCTTCACTGTACATACAGTACATAATTATTCTTAAGAAATGACTGTAATTCACTTCTTTCTTTTTTTAAATATGCTCCAAAGGTTGAAGTACATTCCTAGTGACTAGACTGACTTACTATAGGTGAAATTTTGCTAATACCTCCCTTAATGTACATAAAGTACATCAATATTTTATACTACAACCTTTGGAACATGAACAATTCCTTTTGAGGTCTTACAGATTTTTTTTTTTTTTTTTTTTTTTTTTTTTAAATTGTACATTCAGTAAGCGAGATATTGGCAAAAGTTCACGACATACTACAATCTGTGGAACATGAAAAACCCTTTTTCTGAATTACTGTAGTTTTTTTTTTTTTTTTTTTTTTTTTTTTAATATATTTGTGTACTGTGCATACCATAAGGGAGATATTGGCAAAATCTCATCTGTAGTAAACCACTATGAGCAATACAAGCTTTACAATTTGACAGTGTGTTATTGTAAATGTTAAAAGTCATTTTAATTTAAATACATTGGACGTTTTAACCCAGTCGGTGCAATTGTCAGACAGCCCCTTGGGTGCTCCGGTTTACATTTGCAGCAACAATACACCTAGGCGGTTTTGAACTCCTTTTTTATGTCGATTTAAAGTGGTTGCTTACTGTTAAGACTAATCATGGTATTGATATCTTTGTAGGACTGTCGACTCTATAGATCAGTGGTAAGGGAAAGCAACAAAAATGTAGCGCGTTGCATTCTTCTGATCCCATTTGCTTGCCTGTATATAGTTTGCATAATCATAAATAAAGTGTATTCTGAGATCTGAGGTCTTATATTACTGTATTAGTTCATTGAGGAGCATTACGCCTCGTTGGGGAATCCTGGAGTGTCTTCCTCAGATTTAATGTTAGTTCTGTACTTCAGAGTTGGGTAAAAGAGTATTATAATCTCTTTTGTGGTAAAGAAAGCTGCTTACGTGTAGGCTACGGGAAACAGCGAAGATGAACTAAACATACACACAATCAGCGTTTCCACATGTTTATACTGGCCCTGATAATCAAAACTTCTACTTAGTGCTTGCATCATTTCTGCAAATCAGTTTGTGGCAGCGAATTTGGAAAGTGAAATAAAATGACCAAAATTTGCCTGTCGAATATTATACATTGTATTTTTAAACAGACTGAATATTTTGTAAGTGAATTCTGGAAGGTGAATATGAATTATTGATTTTTTTTTATTATGAAAATGTGTGTGAAATATTTTGAATTGAAATATTCACAGCTTAAATAAACAACTATGTTAAATTTCAGGACCTAAAAATGCAAGCAATGGAAATACAAGGCAAATACAAATGCAAGCACTGTAAATTGCAATGCATCTTTTTTTTTTTTCTCGATTTGTGGAATTCAGCAGGCTTTATGTTTCAAAAACTATTGTCATTATTCTGCTTCCATATGTCTAAGTGAGGAGAAAAAAAAAACAATGCCATACTGTCAGTGACATGTAAACATTATTATGTATCCTAGATACCAATACACCTAGATGCGTGATCCTTTTAAAGGGAAGAAAAAATAAATAAAAGTATTGATGCCTGTTGAAGAGCATGTAATAAAACAAGAAAAAGGAAGACAAACAACTATGTACAAAAGCCAAAGCAGACCGCACATTACAGAGAGTGTGGGTCTGCATAGACAACAGAAACAAATATTGATGCGTGACCAGTCCACTTCAATGTAAGACATGTCCCCATAAGACCCACTGAGCCAAAAGCGCAGTGATCGAACCTGTTCTCCATTAGCCCGAAAAACAATAATAATAATAATAATGATAATAATAACAAAAATAAATCATTATTATTTATCAGTCCGCTGACGAGCGTACAGGACAGGGGCAAGATTCAAAAAAGAAATTAACAAGTGTCCATAGACACCTTGTTATTGTCCTCTTCAGGGCAGTTAGGATCACCACAGATCTCATTAATTTTCCCTCATTGAGCTGAAAGGATGGAAATGGTAGCCATTAACTTCCCGTTGCTTTGTAGTGCTGCAGAATACGTCTTCACTGACAGTGAAGTAACAAAATCCTCTGCGTTTTGAGGAGAGTCGAACATCAACTGCTCACCTTTGTGCCGTAGTTTAATTGCCACCGGATAGGTGAGGAAGGGCTGGAGACCAAGTGCTGTCATCTTCAAGACTGGATTAAAGCTCTTTCTCTTGGTAGTTGTGGCTGGACTAAAGTCGGGAAAAAATAATAGTGTTACATTGTCCTGCATGTATTTCGCCAGATATGCCTGCCGAGCACCCTTCAGGATCGCCAACCTCTCATGCCACCTTAGTACACGAAAGATGAGAGTACGTGGGTGATCTGAGTTTTTCCTTCCATCATATCACAACCTTTCAGTGAAGGGATCCACTTGGAAAGATTAGCTCTGAGGAAGCCAGCTGCATCAGAACCTTCCGGCCCCTCCGGCAACCCCACCAGTTGCACGTTATTTCTCCTGTTCCTATCTTCAATGTCCGTATTTTTTTCGGTGAGTTGTTACAACTGATTTCTTAAGTTTGTGACTGTCCTCCTATCCTCACGTGCAGCTGCTTGAACGGAATCGACCCGGTCACATGTCTGTTTTGGTTCAAAATTTACTGACAGGATATATACAATTTCTGACAAAGTGCGCAGAGCGAAGGACTATGCGTGCATTGCTGCCGAAGGGTCACGTCATCCTCTTATATGCAGATTTGAACTATTTTGTCAAACCGTAGTTACACGGGATTCGAACCAGAGCTCCTTAGCTCTCAAGTATGTCTCCGTACTCCGTGAGCTACCTAACAAACCTACTGTCTATGAAAACCCATAGATATGAAGCTGGATATGAATGAATGATGCATTTATATAGCGCTTTATTGTGTATTGCTATACACCCAAATCACTTTACAATCATGTGGGTGAGGGGGTCTCTCCTCACACAACACACCAACTACAGGTGGAGAAGAGAGAGCGATGGAGCCAGTTCAGTGAATGGGGATTATTGGGAGGCCATGACTGAATAAGGGCCAGTGGAGGCAATGTGGCCAGGACACCAGGGTTACACCCCTACTCTTTACGAGAAGTGCCATGGGATTTTTAATGACCACAGAGAGTCAGGACCTCAGTTTAACATCTCATCCGAAGGACAGTGCTTTTGACAGTATAGTGTCCCCATCACTATACTGGGGCGTTAGGACCCACACAGACCACAGGGTGAGCATCCCCTGATGGCCTCACTAACACCTCTTCCAATAGCAACCAAGTTTTCCCAGGAGGTCTCCCATCCAGGTACTGACCAGGCTCAACCCTTGTTATGGTGCGTTCACACCAGACGCGTATGAAGTGTTAAATGTGATTGATTTACATGTTAAGTCAATGCAAAGACGCGAATAGACATCCTGCGGCACGAATTGAGCATTTCGGGTGTTTGACGCGCATGACTCGCGCGAGTTGAAAAATCTGAACTTTGGCGAATATTCGTGCCACGTTAACCAATCAGGAGTTTGCTCTAGTAGTGACGTGATTACGATTTAGCGAGCGGAGGCAGAAATCTGAAACAACAAAGGAGGACAAAATCATTGTCGCTGTATGTAGATACCCGGAGCTGTACGATACATCTTCGTACTTTTACAGAAACGGGAATAAAAAGCATCTTGCTTGGAAGAAAGTGAGTGAGGAGGTCGGACAATCTGGTAAGTTGTAAAAAAACGTAAGAGTAAATAAATTACTCAATTTGAGCTATATATACACAGATTTTGTTGACTCTTCCACTTCTTTCTGCACACTTCCTCTGAATAAACAAATCAACTCAATATATGTCAGCCATTTCGCAACGAGACTGGAGCTGCCTGGCAGAAGCCCCTCCCTGACGCGAATTCACGTCTGTTGTGAAGTGAATTTCATGCGCGAATGAAGCGAGTAAACTCAAAATGTTTAAGCATCAAACTAAGCGCGAATAGTGCGATTTATTTGTGCAAGTCGCGTCTGGTGTGAATGCACAGTTAGCTTCAATGGGCAAACAGTCTTGGGCTGCAGGGTGATATGGCTGTGTGGATATGTGTGATGCTAACGTTCAAAAGCATCAGTTTTCAAATCTCCCAACATATTAATATTGTTTTGAAGTCATAACATGATATTCTTCAAGTAAGTATGCGAAAATTATTCTTTATTAATTGGAAAACTGTAAATTTGTGTGAAAAGGAATAAAAGGCGTCTGAGTTTTGCTGCCTCTAGTGTTCTTTTTTTTTTTTTTTTGGAAACTGCAGTGATATGTACTTATTGGTACGTATTTCGTGTCTCGTTAAAAAGTGCACCCACTTTATGCCATGAGACCAGGTAGAATATGTGACAGGTCATTTTTTTTTTCTTTTTTACATTTTCCTAGATTGTCCATTTCAGTTAAGGTGTTGTTTATGTAGATATTTGCCCATGGCAATAGTTAGCTCACTAGGTTTGTAGACACAACCAGTATAATAGCTCAAATATATGCACATTTGCACACTTTAACATTTGCCAGATATTGTCCTGCTTTTGGTTTCTCACCTGATAGCTTGGATATGTAATAGTGATTACACATAAAACATGATATTTTCATGGTCTCTGAAAAAATCTCTGACCCATCTGTGTCAGATATATGTCTAAAATCAGGCTTATAACTAATTGATATTAATTTATGTGGCATTCTGGGTCAAGGATTGTTTGATGACTTTCACATAAATGTCTGTATTGTCCCCTGATCAAAGTAGAACTGTAGCTTTTGTCTTTGGGTCTTCAGTACTATTGATTGATTGTGTTTGAACACCTGTAAGGAGCACAGCACAATTGATTGCAGATAAACACATGGGCTCATGAACATTTTGTTGGTTGGAGTGGGTCCTTGTGAGGTGATCCTCTGGGAAAGACAGTTGCTATTTCTGTCCCATTGTTATGCTATGCCTGTCAGAGCCCTGGAAAAGCCTTCTCGTCAAAGGAAAAGAGAAAATGAACGCTCTTTTCACTTCTTTTCTCTGACCTCACTTGATCTACAACCTCATTTATTCTGTCTTTCTCTGCCTATCCCAGTGACACTTCACATACAAATCTCTTCTCTCTTCTTCAGCTTTACTTAAATGGAAAACCACTCCAATAAAAAAAGAGTTGGGTTTGAAGGTGTAGGAATCAATAGACTGTCTGAAGTAGTAACAAGGGTTTCTTTAGATGTTCCTTCCTCCTTAACCTTATTGGCAGTAATTGCAGTGTTAGTTCACAAGTTTGTGTGCCCATATAATCTTAGCATTAGTGGTAAACGGATTTCCTTGATGTTGTAGCAAATCAGCTCAAAAGGGAAATGTATGTAAATAATTACAATTAATTATGATTAATTACAATTATTTATATTGGCTGACAGTAATAACTGAGCAGAATTAAATTGCCATCAACTGATCTGTTCGGTTTTTATGACCCTTTGTCTGAGAGCATGGTAATTTACATTGTAACTGGATTGGATGTCGATATACAAACTAAAAAAGATTCTTAGAACACTAATATGTTGCACAGGTATCAACATATAATATATACTCTCAATTAGATCACCCGAAGACGAATTGATAGAGACCAAGCATGTATAAGTGAGGTGATATTAACTAGTGATCTATCATAAGCATGCATAAAACATTATACAATACACAAGAACAGTAATAATATACGCAATGACCTGAAGGATAAGTGTGTTCATTCAAAGAAAGGATTTTCTATTAATTAATCAGAGAAGAGTCCATTGTATGGGCATTATGTGTCTTTCCTAAGGGGAAATGAAGTGAGTATTGCTCTGCCCACATTCCTTTGAGCAGTATGTGTATTGGGTGAGGGGTCTGTGACTATTTGTTAAATCTAATGTAAAATTGTGTGTCTGATTGGTCCAAATGGTACAATGTCTGCAATGGAGGGCTCAGAGAGACTATTCTATTCAATCTATTCTACTTGAGCTCCGATAGCCCCCCTATAGACAGAAGGATTAATGAAATAAATATGCATAAAGGAGGAGATGGGGAGGTGGAGGGATGCTGAAAGAACTAAAAACGGAAATGGTAAGAGGCGGTTTTTATACTTGGATATTAATTGGAAGATTAGATGGGCATACTCCTCCCGAAATGACATTAATAACTTAACTTCATGAGTTTGTGTGCCCATGTAATCTTAGCATTAGTGGTAAATGGATTTAGCTTGATGTATGCAATAGAGGGCTCAGAGAGACTATTCTACTTGAGCTCCAATAGCCCCCGAAACATGCATGCCAAAACAGACAGCAAGCGAGAGTTACTGAAATAAAGAGAAATGTCATCTGAGGAATCTAAAGATTATTTGAACATTCAGAAGCCCCCCCAAAAGATGGCCAACTGTTTAAACAATTGGCAGCTGTTTAACAGTTAGAGCGCATTTGGATTTGATCGTTCGCCCAGATTCATATCATTACCATACGCTGTAGAGTAGAAGCACACGGACGCTGAGGCATACCCATTCATGATTAGGGATGTGCCCGAAGCCGAATACCTTATTCGGAAAGGCACGGATAATGGCTTCAAAACGAATAACGGATTTATACGAATAACAGAATAAATATTCGGCAGACACACATCACATGTTTGCTGGAACAGCAAAGGTTAGTGAGGTCTGCAGGTGTTAAGATTTGTGCAATAATAATTGCTTTAATAGCGTTTGACACAGTTTCGTACAGCTAATATCATGGTGATCATTGCGTTTGTCTAACAAATGTGGTCTACTCAGCAAAAAACTATCCTCGCGCTCCGTTTTGATTGTTGCCTGTCAGTGCCGGTGAAGCAGTGTTGCCAGATATTGCTACAAAAAACACACAACCAATCCCCTGATTGTATTTTGCAAATAGGAAACAGAATCCCTAACCTCCACCTTCATCCCCCCATTTTATTAATGCCCTAATTACTTTATTAACGCTGTTACATTAAGTATTGAAAGAAATCCAGCGACGCTGAAAATAACTAGATCTGGCAACATGGCGGAGTGGAGTGGAGGCTGCACTTGCGCCAAGATCCTTCACTCCTGCGTTTCGCAGCTGCTGCGAGTCAGCCACATTAATTTATTCAGCGACATGATTTTAAATAATTTTTCATAAGGTTTTAAAATTTTATTTTTGAACATGAAACATTTACGGAGGTCTGGACCTCATAGCTGGCTATGGGCCTGGATGTGTAAAGTGAATGAGTGTAAAAACGCATTACATTTGCCCTTTTCGTGAATGGCATTACATTTAATTATACAAGACAAAGAAAAGCGATGTTTGATCAAGGCTTTTGGAGGGTCCAAATTATTTGTTGCGCTCTGTTCATAAAAAAAAACTTGTAAATGATCACAGACTCCCGCAACACATGATCTAAGTTACTTAAAGTTCAAGCGAGCTTTATTGTCATTCTGCTATGATAGGTTACTGAACACTTTCTTTCCATTTCTATTTCTTTTTTTTTTCTACTAGTGCTCAAGATTATGGATGCTTGTCTCTTGTCAAATTTGTACACAAAGTTTCACTGGAAAATAAGAACAATAAAGTTATTTTTTCTCTTTTTTTGATAAAGTTTTAAATAGAATATATTTACAGTTATAATTAAAAAAAAAAAAAAAACTTCTTTAGTTATACAAGGCATATTTGTTAAATGAAAACTATGAATTGAACAGATTTGCATTCAAAATGGTATTTTTGACGAACTTCTGGTTTAAGCCACGCCCACTTCCGGATCTATCCGAATACAGATACAGATATAAATAATTTTGAGATTGTCACAGATACAGATACAAATAATGGCTCCGCTGCACACCCCTATTCACGATGTTACATATTCAATAAGATTACACATAGGAATACCGCTTAAGCATCAGATCATTAAAATGCTTTCGGGATATAAAGCCTCAAACAATTGACCCTCCGCGTTCCTATTTAAGAATGGTAACGTTAGAAAGTGATATGAAAGTGGTTTACCTGGCATATGAGTTAGGAGCTGAAACGGCTGGGTGCATGGGCGAAGATCTGCACGAGGTCGTTGACGGGCTCAATTACCCTTGTTATAAACTGAAAGAGGAACCGGATTAAGAGTGTCTTTGCGGAGCATTGTTCGTTTGAGGTGAAGTGCTGGAGTTCGTTGGGTTGGGATGCTGTTCAAGGGACAGGGCGGGGATAAATGCCGAAAGAGCTAAAAACGGAAATGGTAAGAGGTCGTTTTTATACTCGGATATTAATTGGAAGATTAGATGGGCGTACTCCTCCCGAAATTACATTAATAACTTCACTTAGTATAGTTTCTGTATTTGTATCATGATGGTGTGATATAACAAAAATATGAAAGACATCCTGCTCTGCTGAAGTACAGTATGGGTCTGTATATTGCCAAAGGAAGTTTTTGATGAGACACATTAGGCAGAATCACATTCTGCTCATCTTTTGAGAGCAGCACAGTAGATTACATAAAGTCAAATCTACATTTGTCATAGCAAATTAATCTACTGAGCATACACTATTGAATGTAATGTAAACTGCCTTTCACAACCTGTTTTACTTCAGTAATTTGTTATATTTCAGAGTGAAACAGTCTAAACAAAGAGAAGGAAATGTAGGCTGGGAGTTGATTTAATTCAAGTAAGAATGGATTAGACTTTAAAAAAGCCAAAATACGTGATGTTATATATAAAACTAATACTTTATCCTGTAATATAACATTGCTGGAACAATCTATTGATATAGACGTGAGACAGGTTAGGAAATGGCCCATAGAAATTAAACATGTGCATGTGCAGAGGCAAAGATCATGGTAAACAAACACGACCCAGGCCATGTGTCAATACAAAAGTCAGAAAAAAAAAAAAAAAAATCAGCTTGTTCTCTTAAGTTTGTTTGTGTGTGTTTAATATATGCAGATCTATTGTATATTGTTGCCTTTGTGTACTACGAATCATTGAATTATTCACTGAGACATTCAAAAAGACAACTTTGTGTGCTGCTTTGGGACATGCAATGGTTGATCCTGGGTTGTTATACCTCTAATTGTTTTGTTAATAGAGCAAAACTAAACAAAGTAACGGCACGATTGTGATTTTTTTTAAATGTAATCATCCAGAACAAAATTATTTCTTTCTCCTATGATATTGCTTAGTTGTTATACCAATAAAGCGGACTTAAACTGAATTTCAATGACATATGTAATTGTCATTCAGGAATTTAAGAAGATATATGCAGTACGTGTGCATTAGAGATGCGTGGATGAGCTCAAACGTCACCTGAATCCGCTGCTTCAAATAAATTATCCGCCCGCCACCCACCCGCAGCTGTATTTGATGATATCTGATATGATGAATGGATGGTTCATTTTTAACAGCAGATTCAGTGATGTGAGAGCTGATTTGCGCATTACGGCTCTGACACGGCCACCGGAGTGGATCACGGTTGCTCTAATCAAGTCAATGCTTGTGTTTATACCCATAGATATGTATATATATATATATATATATATATATATATATATATATATATATATTATACCAGCCATGCCGTGGCACATTTCAGAAGCATCCCAGAATCTCGTGGTCTCGCAAATCCAGTTGCTTCACTCCTGGTGTGATGTGGCACTTCGTGGCGGATGGAACAAAACGTTGTTGGAGCCGTAAGGGGTAACGGTAACAGGATAATACAATGATAATAGGCTGCTTTTAAATGAACATTTAATTAAAAAACAAAAATTCATCTTTGGCCAGATTATAGTCTACACTTTCTTAATAGCATAAACACACGCTTTACTCCATTCAAACTTTATCTGGAATGTCACTGTATCTGTCACTGCAACTTCCGGAACAGGCGAACACACACAAAAATGAAATCTGTGTGTTTGTCTGCCTGATGAAAAAATGAATTTAAAACACGTTCATATTTTAGAGAATATTAGCATCACTAATGATTTATCACATCCACCAGCGACCCACTCGCAATTAATTAGAATGTATTTTTTTATTACATGACCCACCCGACGCGCGGATACAACCGCCATCCGCACATCACTAGTGTGCGTGTATTTGATAATGTATTCCACTGAGCCTGGTCACCGTTTAGCATTTATTACTTTATTGCTCCACTGACATTCTTTTGCTCTTTCTTTCTTTCTCTCTCTTTACTTTATTTTCATCCTTACACCATCATCCCATGCAATCTTCCTTCTCATTTTTTAGATTTTTTCTCTGGCAGAGCATGCTGGGAGATTATGGAGGGTCCTCTTGCTCTTCTGGCTGTATGAGAATTGAGACAGAACTGTAGTCTTAACACAGGAGTGAGGAGAACCTCTTGCTAAGAAATTTCGTTTCATCGTGGCATCCATTACTGATGTTGCCATAGAAACAAATTACTCAAGAAAACAGTACTGAAGGCAACCCAGGCTAATTTAAAACACATGACTGTTGCTGCATTTCTGAAAAACCTGAAATACACTGCTCCATACAAATTGCAAATTTTGTTGCATGAAAGTGAAACGTCCAGTGACTTGTGATTTTTTTTGTTTTTGGGCCAAGTGCAATACTTAGCATGTTTACTACGTTGGAAAATCTATTACATATTTATAGGAAAAATTGTGAGGTCATATTGTGGAAGAAACTTTATTAAGCCTGTATTAATCTGCCTCTGTAATTTATATGAAAATTAACAAAAGTTGTTGGTGTCTTACTGCCTCTAGTGTCCATTTAAACTGGAAACTGCAGTGACGTGTATAGGTAGATTTTTGCAGTTTTACAGGAATGTAGCCAGAGTCATGTATTTCCAGTGAGTGACAATTAATTGAAGGACTTCACGGCTGCTTTTCCTAATGTATTAAAAAAAAAAAAAATGAATGAATGAATGAATAAATAAATAAATCAAAATAAAGATCATGGGAAACTTAAATCAAAGTGTCACAATCATGACTTTGTGGCCTTGACATAAAAGTATTTTGTGATTTTTAAGCTTTTTCTCCCTTGATCTATAAACAAAAATAAGCTCTTTCTAAGTGTATTAAATAAAAGTCTGCATCATGGATGAGGGAACTAGTTTTAACTGTACTTCGACCAGGGACTCACTCATGCTGAAATAGCTCTGTGTCTGTCAGTCATAAGTCACTTCCACATCAGTGTCCAACATTTCAGAAGGAGGCTACAACTATATCACCATGGACACTATTGTCACTATTGTGCGTCTCTGTCTAGTGTGTGTGTGTGTCGTCACCTAGTTACCACAGCTGGTGCTTAATCAGAACGCACAAGCTGCAGCTCGTTGCGCTGCGTGCATTTGGCTGGCGCTTTCAGTGTGTGTTGTCAGTTCGTTAACTATGTCAAGATTAATCTGCACTCACCTTGGACTTATCTGCATGGAGTTGGATACTCTTCTCACAGCAAGAGAGTCTTGTCTGTTCTTTGCTGTTATAAATAAACTTATCATTGCACTCGCACTTGGATCCTTGACTCATTACCCTGACAGAACGAACCGACAATTATGGATCCAGCAAGTTCAGCGGAATTAAGAGATATTTTGGCTAGCAGCAACACCCGCATGGAGCGTGAGGAAGAACAATGGATGGCCACGGGGTGTGTGGTCCAGGCTCTGGTTACTCAGGTGTCTGAGTTAACCACTCAGTTTCAGCGGTTGAAGGTGGAAACCGCTTCAGCTCAGCAACCACCCCTGTGCAACCCACCTGTTTCTGTGGATCAGACCGTCCGCTCCACTGAACCTCGTCTACCTGGAGGCCTTTTACTCTGGGGAGCCCCAGTTATGTCGCTCTTTCTTGGCCAAATGTTCCCTGTACATTTCCCTCCAACCTTCATCGTTTTCCACCGAGAAGTCTAAGGTGGCTTTTGTTATCACTTTGCTCTTGGGACAGGCGGCTAGCTGGGGAACTATCATGTGGGAGCAGAGACTTCCTTGCTGCTGTTCGTTCCGATCATTTTCTGAGGAACTAAAGAAAGTGTTTGATCGCGTTGCTTCTGGCAGAGAAACAGCGCGACTTCTCGCTGAACTGCGTCAAGGAGAACGCACCACAATGCAGGTCAGATGGGCAGGTCTCGTCTTTCACAGCAGGAGAAGCAAAGACGCAGGGAGAAATGACTCTGTTTGTATTGTGGAGCTGCCAGTCACATTGCTCTGCACTGTCCAGTAAAAGCCAGTGCCCGCCAGTAGGTAAGGGGTTACTGACGGGTGGGATTACTCTTAACAAATCCTCTTTTTCAGCCACTCATCTTCCGATAAAGTTGCGGATGCAGTCATTAACTTATGATTGTGAGGCTTTAGTGGACTCGGGAGCAGAGGGTAATTTTTTCAACATTGGTCTCGCTCACACCAGATACCAGTGGTGGAGCTTTCTCAGCCCATCTCTGTAGTTGCGCTGAATAGTCAGCCATTACCCTCCATCACACACGCCACTGCCTCTTTAAGACTTGTCACGTCTGGACAACACTCAGAGAATATTGACTTTCTCCTGACCGACACTCCCGCTGCTCCTTTTGTTCTGGGACACCCCTGGCTCGTGCTCCATAATCCTCAGATAAACTGGGGCAAAAATGCTGTTTTGGCTTGGAGCAAATATTGTCATGCTTCCTGTTTGTTGTCTGCATGTTATCCTGTGTCTTGTTCTGTGTTTCAGGATGATCACGCTGACCTGTCTAACATGCCATGTGAGTACCTTGACCTGAAGGGAGTGTTCAGTAAGTCTCGAGCTGCTTCTCTACCTCCGCATCGTCCCTATGACTGTGCAATAGATTTATTACCAGGTACGTCTCCGCCTAAGGGCAAGTTATATTCGCTTTCCACTCCCGAAAGGGAGTGCTATGGAGAAATATATTTCTGATTCTCTAGCAGCCAAGATTATCCGCCCCTCTTCTTCTCCAGCTGGTGCGGGGTTCTTTTTCGTGAAAAAGGACGGCTCTTTTCGTCCCTGTATTGACTATCGGGGGTTGAATGACATAACGGTGAAGAACACTTATCCTTTACCATTGATGTCATTGACCTTCGAGCGTTTACAGGAGGAGTCATTTTTCACGAAATTGGATCTGTGCAATGCTTATCATTTGGTTCGCATAAGAGAGGGGGATGAATGGAAAACTGTTTTTAATGCCCCCAGGAGGCACTTTGAATATCATGTTCTTCCTTTCGGCCTTTCTAATGCCCCCGCATTTTTTCAGGCACTCGTCAACGATGTGCTGAGCGATATGGTAGATCAGTTCATTTGTCTACCAGGATGACATACTGATATTTTCCCATTCTCTCCAGGAACATGTTCAGTACGTCAGGCGAGTGTTTCAGAGGCTGTTAGAGAATGGGCTTGTTGTCAAGGCGGAGAAATGCGTTTTTCATGCACAGTCTGTTCCTTTTTTTGGATACATCGTTTCGGCCGAGGGTGTGTGCATGGATTCCGATAAGGTTCAAGCTGTGGTGAATTGGCCAACCCCAGATTCCCGCAAGGCCCTCTAGAGGTTTCTGGGCTTTGCCAATTTTTACCAGTGTTTTATTCGCAACATCAGCCAGCTAGCCACCACTTTGACCGCCTTAACTTCCACTAAGACTGCCTTAGGTGGTCCTGTGCAGCAGAAGCTGCATTCTCCAAACTCAGAAGCTGCTTTGTTTCAGCTCGCATCCTAGTTGCCCCTGATCCGGACTCTCAAGGGGTAACGCCCCCGCCTGGATGCCCACCGAGTTGTTTGTTTGTGCCAGTGTTTAAGGTCCGAAGTTATCCGAAGGGGTCATTGTTCCAGGGTAGCCTGTCATCCTGGGATTAATCATACCATGTTTCTTGTTAAACAACGGTTCTGGTGGCCTGGTATGGCTTGCAACGTTCGCCTTTTTGTTTTGGCTTGCTCGGTCTGTGCTGTTTCTAAGCCTACAGATGGATGTGGTCTTTGACAGGGGTCCTCAGTTTGTTTCCAAATTTTGGAGAGAGTTTTGTAAATTACTGGGGGTGACTGTTAGTCTTTCTTCTGGGTTTCATCCCCAGAGTAACGGTCAGACGGAGAGGGCCAACCAAGATTTAAAACGAATGTTGCAGCTTCTCAGAACCCCTCCTCTTGGAACCAGCAACTCTCATGGGTTGAGTACGCACATAACTCGTTACCAGTCTCAGCTACGGGCCTATCTCCTTTTGAGTGTAGTTTAGGGTACCAGCCACCACTTTTTCCGAGTGTGGTGTCCGAAGTCGCAGTTGCCTCTGCCCACGCCTTTGTCCAGAGATGCCGCCGCACCTGGAGCAGGGCCAGACAGTCCCTCCTCCAGGTGGGGGTGCGCACCAAGGTCCAGGCCGATCGCCACCGGTCAATGCCTCCTGTCTACATCGTGGGTCAAAAAGTGTGGATTTCATCTAAGAATATTCCTCTCCAATCTGTCAGTAATAAGCTTGCTCCCAAATTTATTGGTCCATTTACTGTTATCAAGATTATTAGTCCGGTGGCAGCCCACCTCAAACTTCCTCCGGCGTACAGGAGAATTCAGCCGTTGTTTCATGTATCCAAATTAAAGCCCGTTTTTCAATCTACCATAAATCCGCCTGTCCCGGTCCCCCAGGAGGCGCTCCTAGGGGAAAGGGTACTGTCATGGTACATGGGTCTGTGTGTTCATCTTGCGTCTCTGTCTGGTGTGTGTGTGTCATCACCTAGTTACCACAGCTGGTGCTTAATCAGAACGCACCAGCTGCAGCTCGTTGCGCTGCCTATATCTGGCTGGCGCTTTCAGTGTGTGTTGTCGGGTTAATTAACTATGTCATGTTTTCGCCAGCTCTCCGTGTTCCTGCTGCACATCCTGCCTTCACTGGATTAATGTGCACTCACCTTGGACTTATCTGCACGGAGTTGGATACTATTCTCACAGCAAGAAAGTCTTGTCTGTTCTTTGCTGATATAAATAAACTTATCATTGCACTCGCACTTGGATCCTTGACTCCTTACGCTGACAACTACATAGTGACTTTGGACAATTGGTCAGTTTCAACTCCAGGGACCAACTCCAGGGACAGGGACATCTGCATGGTTACATAACAATGTTTAAGAGATGCACATTAAATAGCTTATGTCTGACCAGAAAAAAAATAGTGAATGTTGTACAGTTTTAAAGCTCAAAGACGGGGAGAATGCATGGCTTTATTTACTTTAAATACACATACACATTTACAAACAAACAAAGTGCAATCTCATCTATCATTTTATGTCCCCACTTTCTTTAAAGTGACAAAAGAATAAATAAATATAAATCATGAAAGAATATGTAATACTGAAATTGAAACAGCATTATTGTGTAACATCATTGTTTTGGTGCAGTATTCTGTAAATGAATTTGCTCTTTTACTTATTTACAGCACTTATATGTAAACCTCTGGGACTGAGGACAGGCTCATGCAGGGGTTGCCAGGTTTCAGAAACATAACGAGCCAAATTCTTATTCAAAACTAACCCATTCGTGTTTTTTGTTTTGTTTCGTTTTTTTTTCCCTCATGGTTTTCCCTTTGGCGGGAGTCCTCCTCTTTGAAAATAGCATTCCAGCAGGGTGAGGGAGAGATCGCTTTAACCCATGGACTAAAAAAACCCATGGCAACCCTGGTAAACCTGCAGACTTGGAAACCATGGGCTCATGACCTCATTCGAATGTGGGCATGTGCAATGGTGAAATGGAACAGAGTGTGAAAACACTGCAAATGTAAAGACCATTCACTTCATCTGTTATTTTCACACTTTTCATCCTGGGGAGCTTTTACATTTTGGCTTGGGGAAAATTCATATATTATTGATACTCAGAATCAAAAAATTTTAGTGGAAGGATAAATCAAGTGCAGAGAGAAGAATCGACATGAGTCGTCCTCAGTCCTTGTTTATGTTTGCAGAGGAAATGCTGGGACGCTGCCTGAGAAGTACAGTACTGCCTGAGATTTTTTTTTACATTTTTTTCTCACCCTTATACTGTCTAAATCCCGAAAGACTAAATTATCACCTCACATTATCAAGGGAACTCCTCTGCTTTTAGTCTACAGGTGTGAAGGACTGGATTTGTGTGTCAGCTCCACTCACCTTCATTTCTAGCTGCTATTTAAAAGATGTTACAAACACTTTCCAGTCACTACCACTCTCTGAACCCTGAGTAATGTACTGTAAGTTCTTCCTCCCTGGTTATTTATGCTTTAGTGATTCTGTATACGCAGTGTTTAGGGGTTTCTTGTCAAAAAGACAGGATTAAAGAAAGAGACGAATAAAGAAAAAAAAGTTTAAAGAACTTGCATATAGTATTGCATCACAAAATCTATTTTTGACTGTTAACACTGAACCAGTGAATAGCTTCAGTAAACAGTAAATAAATACTGCCCTCTTTGATTTGGCTGACCATATCGGTCATTTTGACATTGACGAGATGGCCCGCCGAGGTAACTCAGATGAGAAAGTTCCATAGTTTGTTAATGATATCAGTCAAGTCACCTTTATTTATATAGTGCTTTTAACAATACAGATTGTGTCAAAGCAACTTTCCAATATCAAAATAGGAAAATAGTGTCAATAATGTAAAATAACAAGATTAAACACTCAATTTTCAGTTAAAGGCATTTCCTTATTGAATTCAATGATGTTATCGTCCAGCTCAGTTCAGTTTAAATACTATCTATGCAATCAAGTCGACGATATCGATATCTGGGGCGCATCTAGGTATCCTGATTTCCGCTGATGTTCAGGGCTGTAGAGGTCATCTCTAGGTACTGATCCACCATCTGATTTGGATACGGACTGGATCCAAGTGACTGCAGTGACCATCTTATCTGGATACAGACTAGATCGGGTGGCTACGGTGATCTCGGAATAAGAAAGAAATAGACTAATATTAGCGTAGATACCATTCTTCTTACGATGTAACAAGTACATTGGGAGTTATGGGAAATGTTCCCAGTTCTGGTTGACCTAATTAATGTAGCCTAACAATCCTTTAACGGATTTGAATATTAGAAGCGTATTACTGTATTATGTGTAAGCCAGGTTAAAGAGATGGGTCTTTAATCTTGACTTAAACTGACAGAGTGTGTCTGCATCCCAAAAAGTGTTAGGTAGATTGTTCGAGAGTTTGGGCGCTAAATAGGAAAAGATTCTGGCATCCGCAGTTGATTTTGATATTCTAGGTATTATCAAATGGCCAGAGTTTGTTGACAGAACTGGGCTAATATGGTCATACTTCCTGGTTATAGTAAGAACTCTAGATGCCTCATTTTGGACCATCTGGAGTTTGTTTATTAAGAACAACCAGAACAACCACCCAATAAAACATTACAATAATCTAACGCTGAGGTCATAAATGCATGAATTAACATTTCTGCATTTGACTTTGAGAGCACAGGTCTCAATTTAGATATATTTATAAGAAAAAATACAGTTTTACAAATGCTAGAAACGTGTCTGTCAAATGAAAGATTGCTATCAAATAGCACACCTAGATTCTTAACTGATGACGAAGAATCAACAGAGCAGCCATCAAGTGTTAGACAGTGTTCTAAGTTATTACATGTGGGGGTTTTAGGTCCGATAAATAACACCTCTGTTTTTTCAGAATTTAGCAGTAAGAAATTACTCGTCATCCAGTTTTTTTATATCGACTATGCATTCCATTAGTTTCTCAATTTGGTGTGTTTCGCCGGGCCGCAAAAAAATATAGATCAGAGTATCATCAGCGTAACAGTGCTAACACCGTGTTTCCTGATGATATTTTCTAAGGGTAACATGTAAAGCATGAAAAGTAACGGCCCTAGTTCTGAGCCTTGAGGTACTTCATACTGGACTTGTGATCGATATGATACCTCTACATTCACTGCTACAACTTGATGGCTGATAAGTACGAGTTGAACCAATGCACTTCCACTAATGTCAACAAAGTTTTCTAGTCTATTCAAAAGAATGTTGTGGTCGATAGTGTCAAACGCAGCGCTAAGATCCAGTAGTACTAATACAGAGATACAACCACGATCAGATAATAAGAGCAGGTCATTTGTAACTCTAATGAGAGCAGTCTCAGTACTATGAAACGGTCTAAATCCTGACTGGAAATCCTCACAGATACCATTTTTCTCTAAGAAGGAATATAATTGTGAGGATACTACATTTTTTTTATTATCTTTGACAGAAAAGGGAGATTGTTTAGAAATTAAATCATATTGAGCATATTTGAATGGTCAGAGGACAACTCAAGGCACAGGGCTTCAGATGACTTCATTGCTTTTCTTTCTGCTGTCATCCACAGGGCTGATAGGGTTGTTCATTAAATTGTTCTGTATGTTTGATGCACAGAGGAGTTTCCCCACTCTTACAGTATACTCTACACCAGGGGTTCCCAATCCTGCTCCTGGCAATCGACTGTCCTGCAAAGTTCAGCTCCAACTCTAATCAAACACACCTGAAGCAACTAATTAAGGTCTCCAGGATCGCTTGAAAATTAAAGGCAGGTGTGTTTGATTAGAGTTGGAGCTGAACTCTGCAGGACAGTCGATTGCCAGGAGCAGGATTGGGCACCCCTGCTCTACACCACTGCAATGCAGCCATGTGTCCAACTGAACACAATCACACACATTTTATGGGATGATACTGGTTGCGAAACCTCCAAAGTGCATGTGTTTTGACAACCAACACTATTCATGACTTGGGGAAATAGTGGTGACTGAGTGTGTTATGACCCTCAGGCTGCTGTGCTGCTGATTTCAGATAAATTGTCTTTTGCTTATTAATGACATTAACATATGCGTACGAGAGAACAGCTTTGGATGCAAGACCTATTGCTGTTACTATTCTTTTTACGTAGGTTAGGCCAGTAGATATTCTGATATTCTGATATTCTGATCATATTTTTTTCCAAGCACTTTTTACCAATTCCAAACCACATCAATCGTAATAACTACTATTAATGTTGTATTTAATCATTTAGAAGTGAGATATATATATATATATATATATATATATATATATATATATATATATATATATACTCAACTATATATACTCAATATATACTCAATATACTAATATATATAATATATATATATATATATATTATATATATTATATGTCCATGAAGGTTGGAAGTGAAAAACTCCTTATATTCAGGTGTGCATAATTATTAGGCAGGTTTTCTTTTACAGATAAAATAAGCCAAAAAAAAGAGATTTAACTCGCACTGAAAGTCAAAAAAATATTAAATGCCCATGAGAAGGATACAATACTAATGCAACACTAGAAGTTGCAAAGTTAAGACATGATCATTGGACAGTGAAATGCTCATTGGGTCTGCACAGTCAGAAAAAAAAACAGGAGCAGAAGAAAAGACACATGTTAACTGCAAAAGAATTAAGGTGAATAATTAGGTGTGAAACCATCAGGAACCATTTAGTCTCCAGCGCCACCAATTTCCAAAACTGCAACCTACCTGGAGTCTCCAGAAGTGCAGTGTGTCAGGTTCTCAGGGAATTTGCTGTACTCCTAGTTGAGTAAGCTCTGATCCCCAAAGTTGAAAGGTCAGAGGACTCATAAGCGAGGCAGATACAGTAACCTCAATCCACCTGCTTGATGTCTACTTGGTTTCCAGAAAGCCTTTTTTAGCAACACTATGGGCTGTGGAGCATTAGTGGGCACCTTCGGCACGTAACCAGGCCTCAGGTACAGAAAGAGACGATCACCATCTCTCTTGAGAAATTAAATGGCCGAGCGAACCACTGTTTTAGGTGTTAACAATTTTCAGGAACCTCTTCTATAGGCTCAAATGGAGCTCTACGCAGTCTTTCTCGGACAATGGCCAAATCCCAGTCCAGAATTCTAGTGTGAGTTGCAGGTGTAACCCACATATGGGTACTGGAGTGCAATTCTCTACTCTGCCTGAGGGTGGCGCGTACACCCCAGGAAATGTTCTAAATAAGAAAAAAAAAAACAAACACAAAAACACCTTTTCTCCGGTGAAGACGCTGCTAGAAAGCATCAAGGACTGGTTGAAAGCTTTGAGAGAACAACTATGGAAAACTTTTAAGCCGCATTGACACTGCAAGCTCCTCAAGATACCTCCGGTAAGGATGATAATACTAATGTGAGTGTTATGCTGACTTTTCACTCGGTGATGGCGCAAAATACCAGTTAATCTAAAACCAATCGGAGTTGTGACACTGATTCTTGCTGTTTGATACCATATAGACACAGATTCAGATTGTTTTATGTTGTTTAAGATGCTCATAAAAGATCGCTAATCGCGCTAGCCGCGTGCTAATCTTTAACACTTAAATGTGAATGTGTTTAGATTTGAGCGCTGCTGCTACCTCAGTTAAGCTAGTCACTACTGTAGCAGCTATTTTATAGTATTCACGCTGCTAAATGTGACTTTATACTCTGTTCTGTTGACTTAGAAGTCATTTGATTGAGGGAATAGTTATCCTCTTGTTGTCATTTGTAAAATAAAGGTGATTTAGTTCATTTAATTGCCAATATACATGTTTGATATGTATATGAGGAACAGAAGTTCATCTTAATTGTTAAAAATAATAAATATATTAAAATGTGATGTTTAAAATGTTATTAAGATGCATAAATAGATTTAAAAAGTTTAAAAAAGAACATAAATATCTTGTTTCAGAAATCTCATGATTTTATTTCTATACTGTGAGATGGAAGTACATGATTGATTGATGTTCATTGGAACTGACCTATGTTATGTGGTGTGATGTGTACCTATTCATTTACATAATGATTAGAGTATTTATATCCTTTACAATTGGTTATATTTGATCTGACATTTGAATGGAGATAAATTGATCGGATTTGAACAGAAATGAGGCAATAGTAACTAATGCATTCTGTACTGTATGTATAGATTGGTTTTAAGAGAGGGATAGATCATCTGAATCTGACCCTGGTGGTCAGTGGCGAGCCAACCGCAGAAGTCAGAGAACGGACCAAGAGCCTGGTGTGGCCAGCCGTGGCATCTTTGGAACCATCATCATCCCGTGCCTTCATTTAAAAGACAGATAAGAACACACATAAACCTACCCGGGTAGTGAAAAGAACGTACCGTACATACTCCAAGAAAACCACTCACACACACCAAGAACTTTCATGGACTCTTTCTTTGTTTGAGTTTGTTTATTTTGGGGTTTTATTGTGCGCTTGTGCACTCAGGAAGCCGGCTTAGGTAGGCAGGGAATGTATGTAATTGTCTTTAATTTTGTGTAATACATTTCTCAAACTTACCTGTTTTGTGTTATCTGTTCTCTGCTGACCTTTTAATATTTCAGGCTCCATAGTCGTACCTAGAGTTTCTGATATTAACCAAATTCAATCTATAGCTAATTCCACTAGCTATCGGTTACACAAACCTAAGAGAGGGTTACAAGTGGCGAGCCAGCCAGGAGTCTGGTTATATGTTAGCAGTGAACCACATTACAAGTGTGTGAAACGATTTAACGAGTGAATGTGCGTAAGCTCTTTGTTATCTGTCTATAGATCACTCTTTACTAAAGATGGAGTTTATAACGAGCTCAGGAATCAAAGTCCCCAAATGCAGTAATAGTGAGTGGTTTGCTTGAATCACCAGAAGATGAGGAGATCATAGGCTTCCTTAGGAAGTATGGCTCCATGAGGCTTGTCCCAGTTACTGATACTAACTCAGAGTTCTATAAAAACCTGATTGTTGAGTATCAAGATGCTGTTGCTATTGAAGCCTTAGCCCCTCTTCTGCCCTACTCACATGAACTTAAGGACAATCCAGACGGAAAATATTATGTTCAAGCTCTAGCAAGTGTGTACACCACTAAAGTTGGCTGCGGTGCTACCAAAGCCTACCTTGATGAAATAAAGAAGTTAGCGAAATTGAGTGGACGAGGCTTCGAAGAGGTGCTGAAAGATATGATGTCAGAGATCAGTGAGGCAATCGAGACTGATGGCAGTGGTGATAATGAGTTTGAAGCCAGGCAGCTGAACACATCTCTTGACACTTTTGAACCCCCACATCCCCAGCTGCTCCCAGATTCTTCTCGGGAAAGGTTCGTTCATAGTGGTGCTGAGCCATGCCCACGAGCTGATGTGAAGTGAAGCCTGTCTGTTGTGGAGAGCGACCTGAATCCACCTGAAATTCAAAAGGTCATTGTTGAGCACATTGTGAGGAGAGATGAATTAAACACACATTCACACTCTCCCATCAAGCTTCATTCATTCTCAGGCAAGCTCCCCAGACCCAATGGTGAGACAGACTACGACACATGGCGTTCACATGTTGAGCTTCTCAGGAAAGACCCCACCCTGTCTAATCTTCAGAAATCACGTAAAATCTTTGAAAGTTTGCTCTTCCCTGCAGCAGGTATTGTCAAAAGGCTAAGCCCTGAAGCTACTCCTGAATCCTACCTTCAACTGCTGGACGCAGCCTTTGGAACCGTCGAAGACGGCGAGGAGCTTTTCGCCCAGTTTATGAATACTCTTCAGGATCCTGGTGAAAAGGCCTCTACGTACCTCTGCCGCCTTCAAGCTGCCCTGAACCTTGCTGTTAAGAGAGGAGGAGTTGCTGCCGGAGAAGCAGATAGACACATTCTAAAACAGTTTTGTCGCGGGTGTTGGGACAACCACTTGCTCTCTGACCTCAACCTCGAAGAAAAGAAAAGTCACCCACCAGTATTTTCAGAGCTCCTGTTATTAATCCGCACTGAGGAGGATAGGCAGGCAGCTAAAGCCACACGTATGAAGAAGCACCTTGGCTCACACCGGCAGCGGGTTATGGCAAGTTCTCAGGGTGTGTGCATCTGCAGTCAACAAGCAGCATTCCAGCCTGAGTCTGACCCATTGACAGAGCTTAAACAGCAGGTGGCGTTGCTGCAGAGCCAACTCACCGCGCTGATGTCTAAGAAAGCCAAGAAGACTCCGAAGACCAAGGGGAACACTGAGCAGCCATCAGGTGGGCCAGCCTCTAGACTTGACCCTAGAGCACCAAGCTGGAAACCTACCAACTCAAAAACAAGCACCCAACCAAGACCTTGGTATTGTTTCAACTGCGGCGAGGACGGACACATCTCCTCAGCTTGCAGTAACAATCCAAACCCCACTCTCGTCAATGAAAAAAGAGATCAATTCAGAGAAAAGCAGCGCCTCTGGGAGGTTAAAGAACACTCACCAGACAATAGGGATTTTTAGATGGAGTCTCAGTTACAGGGCAAACTGAGGCTGGAGCAGTTCACCAACGCCCTGCTAAGAATAAAAGAGATGCCGAACCCAAGTTCAGTGCTGCCTTGAACCAGTCTAGTGTTAGAAAACACCCCTTCAGAGTCCCGAAAAAACTTATAGGCACGAAAAGTACCGCTCTAGTTACCATCCAAGGCAAGCAGTGCAGCTGTCTCCTCGACACAGGGTCACAAGTAACTACAGTCACCAAGTCCTTCTATGAAGAATACCTACCTGAGCAACAGATCGAACCACTCCACAACCTGCTGGAAGTTGAAGGGGCCAATGGTCAATCTGTGCCCTACCTTGGATATGTTGAAGTCACAATCACCTTCCCAAAACAGTTCCTTGGAGCCGAATATGAAGTCCCAACATTGGCCTTGGTTGTTCCAGACACCGGCACTTCAGGGTACCAGATACTGGTTGGTACAAACACACTCGATGTAGCATATGGTATGTGCAAAGAGAAAAGTCCAGCAAGCTACCACTCTGTCCCAAACGGCTACAGGACGGTGCTGAAGGTACTTCAACTACGACAGGAACAAAGCCATGACAGTAACATCGGACTGGTGAGGATGCAAGGCCGAGACAGAAAACTCATTCCAGCTGGAGGAACAGTTGTTCTGGAGGGTGTGGCATCAGTGAAAGAGTTCCATACTGAGAGGTCCGCTATCATGGATTACCCTTCATCCTCTTCTCTACCTGGAGGGCTGCTTGTAAAGCCTTGTCTTGTTGATCTACCAGTCAGGCTACCAGTTGTGGTCTCAAATGAGTCAGAACACGACATTATTATCCCAGCTAAGAGTGTGATTGCTGAGCTCAGTTCAATCCAGGCCATTCTGTCTCACAAACAAAGCGTGACAAACCCATCTGAACCAGAACCCTCCAAGGCAGCTGACCTAGCCTTTGACTTTGGTGAGTCCCCGGTCCCTCCAGAATGGAAAAACAGAATTACCCGAAAATTGAATAGCATGCCTGAGGTCTTCGCCCAGAACGACACTGACTTTGGAAGGACAGACAAAGTCAAGCATCACATCAAACTGTCCGAGGAAACCCCATTCAAACTCAGAGCTCGGCCAATACACCCACATGATGTAGAAGCTGTTCGTCAACATCTTCAAGAGGTTCTTGAGTCTGGGGTGATTCGTGAAAGTGAATCTCCATTCTCCTCTCCAATTGTTGTAGTCAGGAAAAAGAATGGCCAGGTACGCCTCTGTATTGACTACAGGAAACTGAACCTGCAGACAGTGAAAGACGCTTATGCACTCCCAAGGATGGATGACATTTTCACAGCACTCTCCGGTTCCAAGTGGTTCAGCGTCCTCGATCTAAAGTCTGGCTACTATCAGATCGAAGTCAACGAGGTTGACAAGCCAAAGACCGCATTTGTATGCCCACTTGGTTTCTGGGAGTTTAATCGAATGCCTCAGGGAGTGACAAACGCCCCAAGTACTTTCCAGAGACTGATGGAAAAGTGCATGGGAGACATGAACTTGAAGGAAGTTGTCGTTTTCTTGGATGACTTGATAGTCTTCTCAAAAACTTTAGAAGATCATGAAGCCAGACTCACCAAGGTTCTCAACTGCCTGAAGGAGTATGGGCTCAAGCTGTCCCTGGAAAAATGTAGATTCTTTCAGTCCTCCGTCCGGTACTTGGGGCATGTCGTCTCGGAGCAGGGAGTGGAGACCGACCCGGAAAAGATTGCGGCGCTAAAGACCTGGCCAGTCCCTCAGCATCTGAAAGAGTTGAAAGCCTTCCTCGGATTCTGTGGGTACTATAGGAAGTTCATTAAAGACTATTCAAGTATAATGAAACCCCTGAACGACTTAACATCTGGCTACCCACCTCTAAGGAAGCACCCCAAATCCAAAGAAAGGAGTGGCCAATACTACCACCCTAAAACTCCATTTCTGAACCGTTGGACTCCCGCCTGCCAACAGGCATTCGAGACGATCATTGGCAAGTTGACAACGTCCCCAGTTCTGGCCTTCGCAAATCCTGCACTCCCTTACATCCTTCACACGGATGCAAGTTCCACCGGCCTCGGAGCGGCCTTATATCAGGAGCAGGAGGGACAGCTGCGTGTCATCGCTTACGCGAGCAGAGGGTTATCGCGTAGTGAGTCCCGTTATCCAGCTCACAAGCTTGAGTTTTTAGCGCTGAAATGGTCTGTTACAGAGAAGTTCAGTGACTACCTCTATGGCAATCAGTTCACAGTAGTCACCGACAGCAATCCCCTTACGTATATACTTACCTCAGCCAAACTCGATGCAACCAGCTACAGGTGGTTAGCTGCTCTTTCTACCTTCTCCTTTAAGCTTCAGTACCGCCCCGGAAAGCAAAATGGATGTCCCCATGGCGACCTGCGTGATGACCCCTCATCTAAAAAAGAGTGGGATAGGATCCGTCAGTTCACACAACATCATCTATCAAATCCAGGTAACATTGAGGCTGTGGATCAGGGGGTCGCTCGTGCCATCTGTGAGAGACAACTTATTTATTGTGCCAATGATGGAATGGGTAGTAATGGAAGTATCTCCCTTGTCGAGAGCCTTGCCATCTCTGGGGAGGCTGTACCTGACAGCTTTGAGCAGGAAGATGAGCTTGGAGGGCTTCCCATCGTCCTGCACCTATCAGAGGCAGATCTCAGAGACAAACAGAGAGCTGACCAGTGCATTAAACATGTCATCTCGCAGATTGAGCGTGACGAGAAACCACCACCCGCTGTGAGAGCCTTGCTTCCGGACCTACCTCTGTTGTTGAGAGAGTTGACCAGACTTGAACTGCGGAACGGCATCCTCTATAGAACACGCCAAGAAGAAGGTTGCATACAGTACCAGCTAGTCTTACCTGAAGAACTTCGGGAGACAGTCTTAACGAGCCTGCATGACAACATGGGTCATATGGGTAAAGACCGCACGCTGGACTTGGTCAGAGCCAGATTCTACTGGCCGAGGATGGCCTCTGACATTGAGAGGAAGGTCAAGAAGTGTAACAGGTGTGTGCTCAGGAAATCCTTACCTGAGAGGGCAGCACCTTTAGTGAACATCATGTCAACAAGACCGCTTGAACTAGTCTGCATGGACTTCTTGTCCATTGAACCGGACAGAAGTAACACAAAGGACATTCTCGTGATCACAGATCACTTCACAAAGTACGCAGTGGCTATTCCGACACCAAACCAAAAGGCTCAAACAGTTGCAAAATGCTTATGGGACAATTTCATCGTCCATTATGGTATTCCAGAGAAACTGCACAGTGACCAAGGTCCTGATTTTGAGTCGTGGCTAATCAAACAACTGTGTGAAGTTGCGGGCATACAGAAAATTCGAACAACTCCATACCACCCTAGGGGCAACCCGGTGGAACGTTTTAACCGCACTCTGTTAGACATGCTTGGTACTCTGGAAAACCAGGATAAGTCACACTGGAAGGACTTCGAAAAGCCTTTGGTCCACGCGTACAATTGTACCAGGAGTGAAGTGACTGGGTTCACACCGTATGAGTTAATGTTCGGACGCCAGCCACGCCTGCCGGTTGACCTTGCATTCGGCTTACCTGTCAAAGAAGAGCAACAGAAGTCACACTCCCAGTATGTAAAGCACCTCAAATCCCACCTCGAGGAGAGCTACAAAATAGCTACAAGGAGCGCTGCCAAGGTAGCTGAAAAGAACAAAACGAGGTTTGACAAGCGTGTGACTTCTTCTGCTCTGGACATTGGAGACCGAGTACTTGTCAGGAATGTACGTATTCGTGGAAAGCACAAGCTCGCTGACAAATGGGAGTCCACTGTCCATGTGGTAGTGAGGAAAGCTGGAGACCTCCCCGTTTATACAGTAAAACCAGAGACCGGAGAAGGCCCCTGGCACACGTTGCATCGAGACCTCTTGCTCCCATGTGGGTTCCTCCATGTAACACCAGAAGAGCAACCCAAACCACTCGAGCGCCGCAAGACACGCCAGAACATTCGCAGTGACCCAAGAGAAGTTGATCAGTCCTCAGATGAGGATGATATTATTCCTGTTACCCGGCCCCAAGGAGAACCAGTTCAAGAGGTAACAAGATATATTGTCTCGCGATATGTTCCAAGACACCATGGTCCAAGTCATTCTGAAGAGAATCTGATGACAGACCTCAACAGGGTGACTGATGATGTTCCAGATAATGTGAGTAGCCTACCTGATGTTACTCCAGTCAACCGAGTAACACTGGACCTGAATTTACCTGGAAATGAACCTGTGGAAAGAGAGACAAACTTACCTGACAGTGATGATCTTGTGGAAGGCTCGGATGAGGACTGTCCTGAACAACTTCCAGTCCCCTCCGATATGCCAGAATGTGATGAGACAAATGTCTATGAAAATGAAGGAGAAGAGGAGATTAAGGAGACGGAGGAACAAGCACATACTGATGACCTAGTCAGGAGATCTGAGAGGAATCGTCAGCCACCTAGGCGGCTGGATTACACTGAACTGGGAACCCCCTTAGTCACAGTGGTGAAGTCACTCTTTCACGGGCTGACTACTGTGTGGAACGACATTATAAGTGAGAGTGATGCGTCAACTCATTCCCCTGCTCTGTCCCCTCCGGTTATAACCGTGTGAACATTGCCATGCACAGGGACGTGCATAAGTTTGAAGGGGAGAGTGTAACCCACATATGGGTACTGGAGTGCAATTCTCTACTCTGCCTGAGGGTGGCGCGTACACCCCAGGAAATGTTCTAAATAAGAAAAAAAAAAAAAAAACACAAAAACACCTTTCCTCCGGTGAAGACGCTTCTAGAAAGCATCAAGGACTGGTTGAAAGCTTTGAGAGAACAACTATGGAAAACTTTTAAGCCGCATTGACACTGCGAGCTCCTCAAGATACCTCCGGTAAGGATGATAATACTAATGCGAGTGTTATGCTGACTTTTCACTCGGTGATGGCGCAAAATACCAGTTAATCTAAAACCAATCGGAGTTGTGACACTGATTCTTGCTGTTTGATACCATATAGACACAGATTCAGATTGTTTTATGTTGTTTAAGATGCTCATAAAAGATCGCTAATCGCGCTAGCCGCGTGCTAATCTTTAACACTTAAATGTGAATGTGTTTAGATTTGAGCGCTGCTGCTACCTCAGTTAAGCTAGTCACTACTGTAGCAGCTATTTTATAGTATTCACGCTGCTAAATGTGACTTTATACTCTGTTCTATTGACTTAGAAGTCATTTGATTGAGGGAATAGTTATCCTCTTGTTGTCATTTGTAAAATAAAGGTGATTTAGTTCATTTAATTGCCAATATACATGTTTGATATGTATATGAGGAACAGAAGTTCATCTTAATTGTTAAAAAGAATAAATATATTAAAATGTGATGTTTAAAATGTTATTAAGATGCATAAATAGATTTAAAAAGTTTAAAAAAGAACATAAATATCTTGTTTCAGAAATCTCATGATTTTATTTCTATACTGTGAGATGGAAGTACATGATTGATTGATGTTCATTGGAACTGACCTATGTTATGTGGTGTGATGTGTACCTATTCATTTACATAATGATTAGAGTATTTATATCCTTTACAATTGGTTATATTTGATCTGACATTTGAATGGAGATAAATTGATCGGATTTGAACAGAAATGAGGCAATAGTAACTAATGCATTCTGTACTGTATGTATAGATTGGTTTTAAGAGAGGGATAGATCATCTGAATCTGACCCTGGTGGTCAGTGGCGAGCCAACCGCAGAAGTCAGAGAACGGACCAAGAGCCTGGTGTGGCCAGCCGTGGCATCTTTGGAACCATCATCATCCCATGCCTTCATTTAAAAGACAGATAAGAACACACATAAACCTACCCGGGTAGTGAAAAGAACATACCGTACATACTCCAAGAAAACCACTCACACACACCAAGAACTTTCATGGACTCTTTCTTTGTTTGAGTTTGTTTATTTTGGGGTTTTATTGTGCGCTTGTGGACTCAGGAAGCCGGCTTAGGTAGGCAGGGAATGTATGTAATTGTCTTTAATTTTGTGTAATACATTTCTCAAACTTATCTGTTTTGTGTTATCTGTTCTCTGCTGACCTTTTAATATTTCAGGCTCCATAGTCGTACCTAGAGTTTCTGATATTAACCAAATTCAATCTATAGCTAATTCCACTAGCTATCGGTTACACAAACCTAAGAGAGGGTTACACAGGCTTCAGCCTCAAAGCACCACAGAGGAAACGTGTCACCAACGGGTAAAGACTTATCCCCTGGGGTTCAGAACAGAACCATTATATGCATACAGTACCGCCGATCCATATATGCAGAGTACGCAGTTTGCATAGGGGACCAACTCCCAGGGGGGCACCATCCCAGTTGCTCAAAAAAAAAAAACACTTTCGTTCTATATTAGTATTAAAATTAACATATACATATACATAAATAAAAATCTAAACATTAACATACCTGTATATATGATTATAAAAAATGTGTTTTACAGTGAATGCAGACAGAGTAGGCAGTAGGCCAATCACGCATGACGCAGCATTCCCGCATCCGCACCCGTGACCGCTCGCGCCTCATGTTTGCGGCTGAAAGCAAATGATCATAATTGATGGACAGCTGCCATGAAAAGACATGGCGCCGAGAAAAGAAAAAGAAAAAAAGATGAAGCCCCTGCATCACTCTTCGGTAGCCTACATTCATAATCCTGTGAAACTTTTTTGTTTGTTGACATTAATAACCTGTTTTAATGTCGGTAATAATTTAACCTCCAACAACGCATATAATATTCTCTCTGACTTTCCATGTTCCCTTACGAAAACTAGCCATCGTTTTACTACGAATAAAACCAAAAATCATGGTTTTCATTGAAAAACACTGTTAAAATACATAATGTAATACAAAATAAACAATTTAGATATTTACATTACCGATTGTTACAAATGCCTGTAAAGGGAGCCAAAGGCCTGGTAATACGCTTACAGAATGATCAAGTTCCTTTAATATTGACCAAACATTTAGGCTAATTCAAATATCCACTTAATTTTTATTTTTTGGCCACCTTTTTATGATAGAAATGCTGCAGCCTTTATCTTCAAAAACATGTCGACATCACAACCCTTACAAAAATTAACCAAGGTTTTATCATAGTAAAACTGCTCAATTTTCTTTTGTATGATTTCTGAATGCTTGAGACTATAAAATCAATCAGACAACTGTATTAATAAAATAATAGCCATATGTAACTGTCTAGAGCTAAAATTGTAATTTGTAAATAATACAATTTAATTACAGTTTATTTGTTTATTTATTTATTTACTTTTATATTTTATTAAAGCTCTATTTTGACCCCTATAGTGTTTTTTTATTTATTATTATTATTATTATTATTTTTTTTTTTTTACATCCATAATATTTGGGGGAGGGGGCACAACAATACAATTCTGCTTTGGGCACCCATTTGGCCAGCAGCGGCCCTGTATGCATACATAATTACAAGTCACAATTACATGAGTTGTAGAAAACAAAAAACATGATAGAGAATGCTTGCAATGAAGTGAACTGTATAAGGAAAGAAACAAAAGTCAGATCAGATTACAGGTTCAGTTAGGTGGAGTTGGGGTTGGAGGAGGGAGTTTAAATTGGGAGCAGCGATGCTATGGAAGAGACGCTGAAGAATGGGAATTTAAATAGACTGCTTGTGATAGGTATCAAGTCTGGATTGGTACACGTCAGGAACAGCTGACTGTCAGCTGATGCGAGCTTGACTGACGTGGCCTACCTGAATTAACGTGATGCTGAATTCTAATAGGTAGAAAATTAAACTGCATTGTTAGTTTCCGGTTGGAGCTGTATCCCTTCTAGCCACAACCATGTAGAAAGCGGGATTTACTGTTCACAGACGCTGAACTGTGCGCGACTTGAATGCGAGCTGAGGTACGATGTAAGCAGCTAAACATGACGAGACAATTCAGCAATATTTGCCAACCGTTTACAATAAAAAAGAATATTAAAAGATAGTTATTAATTTTCAGGAATGCAAACTACTACTGGCCTTTTCGAATTACGCAGATTTTAATGTATTTTACGTTACTTGTCACAATATACATAACATAGCAGTTTTCAGCAGACATAAGAGTTAATCTGTATCTCTACATAGGCTTTCTTTCTGATTTCACGTGTCTAAGAAAATGTTTAAAAATCTATAAAAAATCATTCTAAATCTTATTCAAGAACAATGTAAATCAAAGACTTTTGCTTTCGAGTGTTGTGCATAGGAAAGCAATTTATATTATAGGCCTAATAAAAATATAATTTTCTTATTAATTCACATGCGTTATTTTATATACACACATATTTATTTGAAATATAAGCACTTTGTAATAAGTGTAAATATATTTACTGTCATTTAATGCAACCTTGTTGAAGAAAAAATATTAATTTATATTTTTTAATCTTACCCAAGACTGAATGGTATCACATTTTTCACAAAAATATGAAGCAGCACAACAGTTTTCATTCATAATAATCAGAAATGTTTCTTGAGCAGCAAATCAGCATATTAGAATGATTTCTGAAGGATCATGTGACACTGAAGACTGGAGTAATGATGCTGAAAATTCAGCTTTGATCACAGCAATAAATTATATTTTACTATATATTCGCATTGAAGACCTATTTTAGGCTATTTTAAATTGTAACATTATATATTCCACAGTACTGTTTACTGTATTTTTCATCATCAAAATAACTTTTTAACTTTTTAAACTCTTTTCCACAATTGGAGCTCTATTCCTTAAAATGACAGATGTCAAACTCCCGCAAAAGGACAAATACTGTATATGACTAATAGAAAGGCACCATAAAAATTCTGCACTATTCAAGTCTTCTAGACGATACCAGAGCATTGTGTCATATGGACAAAAAGTCCAGGGCCACTTTTTGGCACCAGTCCGCCCCTGCTGAACATCCTCCAAATCTGAGGGTGGTGGAGCCTCCATTCCCTGGGCTTTGGCCCCTGCCTCAACAGGATGTCTGCAGCCTCGTTGAGGTACCCAGGAATGTAGACTGCATGCCCTCAGGGAGAGCAGCTTTTTCAGGACCCACAGGAGGATCTGGTGTGCCAGTTTGTAAAGCAGGCATGACCTCAGACCCCCTGATGACAAGGAGCTCCTAACACGCAACCCTGGGACAAGAACCAAGGTTCCTCCACATGACTAAGGCATCATTGCATGACCTTGATCATGTAAATTTGGTTGCCCCTCGGGTCCTGAGTCACCACTGCAAAGGTCTCATGTACAGCAGGTCAAAAGGTTTCACATTGGACACTGCTGCCATCAGGCCTAACAGTCTTTGAAACTGTTTCATAGTGAGTCTAGCTTGAATCGATATAAGCAGGAGACAGACGTTAATGCATTGTTGTCGAATCCCACACCACACCAAGATAAGATCTCCTGAGGAGATCACACATGCTAATTTCATAGTGCTTCTTGATGTGTTCACGCAGAGGCATATTTGGGATATTGGTGTGTGCGTGTGTGTGTGTGTGTGAGTGTTATACTGTATAAATGGTATATTGTATTGTAATGTAACTAAAATTCCCCTTCAAGGGAACTTGTGCTGTGTCTTAGTTACTCTTATGAACAGGCAAATGAACAGAGCATACAGCACACAGCACTTTCTATAATCCTCATTTGAAATATTTCTAATGTTTAGAAATCCTTGTGAAAGGATTTTTGATGAGCTCAGGTTTGTCTACTCAGGAAATCATTTTGTGGTTGAAAATCAGAAGACTACAATACTTAGCCCATAAGTCAGCTGGCTGAAGGCAATCTGGGCCGTGCTGATAACATGGGCTTTTTGCTTCTGTTCTTGTGAGAGTTTTATTGATTCTCTTCCTCTGTATTACTTTTTGTATTGAGGATATTTGCTTTTCATCACCGACATTGTACATTTTTTATTGAGGTCAGATATAAGCAAACACAAACTAGATTCACTGGAATGACACATATATTGATATCATTTCATGTGACCCTCATTCTATTGGTCAAATCAGGATATATCAGTAATATAACAAATGAAATAAATCTCTTATTTCAGTTTTACTTATTTTTACACTGCCAAACAAGACCATAGATACACAAGACAACAAATCCTCTTTGCATCTTCATGTATGAGACTTTTGCATGGTTTTGTTAGTAGATTTACGTTGCATGCATTGTATTTTAATTTCACATTTGAATATATGCATAAAGCACTAAAGCTAATCTTGCATTTATAAATTGTGTCAAGATATGACAATTAATTTCTCAAAGCAAATCTCTCTTCACCACTTTCATAAGGTACAGAGAGAAAAAAATTTAGCTCATCTTATTTTCTTAATCTGTTTCTGTTTGTTCTGGCTTTATAAAGTAAAGATGGTTCCTGAATGTTTAAACACTGTGAAACAACAGAAAGTGAGGCTAGCAAGATTTTCATTCATGGCTTGTTGTGACCCAGTCAATTATGACTGAGAGGTTTCGTAATTTATTTTTTTCCCCCTCTATAAGAGGCAAGAGACAATACTGTTTCACCACTGATATATAAATCATAGAAAATTATTTGGAAATTGAATAGTATTCAATACATTCTAAACTTTGTACAGTATATTAAACATCCTCAAAATATCTACTACAGCTTTTTACAATCATTTTTGCACTAATAACAGAACCTTCATGTCATTTTTAAATTTTTAATGTCATTATTTGTAACAGGCTGTCCAATGGTCAAAACTTTGCATATTGCGTTCATATCTTTAAAGAAGCCTTGCATTTGCAGAAGCATTGGTTCAAAATTCTCATTTATTATGAAATATCATAGGAACATTACTTTAGATCACCCACATACAAGATACCCATAGTTTCACTGTTTAGTTGTTAGTACAATCATTAAATATAGTTGTTCAAAACACGATGCAGCTTTCATTATGGTTCTACACATTCATATATCATTGTAATAGACTAGAGAGAAGAGTACAGACACTGGAATCATTAAACATTTGAAAATTATTGGTGAAATAATCAACTCACAACAGATTAAAAAAAAAAAAAAAAAAAAAAAAAAAAAAACTTTACATAAGCAAAAAATAGTTTAGAAAAGTTGCAGTTCCTCACTGCTCTTCTATGTCTTTGTCAACCCTGTCTTCTGGCCTTTTCATTAGTTTTCATTAGTTAAAAAGAAAATCTTCCTGCATGGCAAATACAGGCCTGACATTGGTCATAAGTCATAAGTCACCTTTATTTATATAGCGCTTTTACCAATACAGATTGTGTCAAAGCACTTAACAGTATCAAATTGGAGGACAGAGTGTCAGTAATATATAATAAGATTAAACATTCAATTTTCAGTCAAGGCATTTCATTATTGAATTCAGAGATGTCATTGTCTAGCTCAGTTTAGTTTAAGTAGTATATGAGCAATCAAATCGGCGATAATCGCTAGAAATTAGGTGTCCCCAACTGAGCAAGCCAGAGGCGACAGCGGCAAGGAACCAAAACTCCCTCTGTGACAGAATGGAGAAAAAAAAACCTTGGGAGAAACCAGGCTCAGTCGGGGGGCCAGTTCTCCTCTGACCAGACGACACCCACAGTTCAAATGTTTCAGGTTCTAACGATAGTAGTATTATGTAGTTGGTATTTTATTATATTTTTAGTTATATTTTTTAGTTTTAATGGTCTCCTGTGATGTCATTGCACACATCATCCATGGCCTGGAGAAGAGGGACTTGTTTGTCATTTGGATGATGTCACAATTCAGTATGCAAGTAGATTTAAGAAATCATTTTATTTTGATAAGAAAATGAGGTCACACTTTATATTAGGTGGCCTTAACTACTATGTACTTACATCAAAAAATAAGTACAATGTACTTATTGTGGTCATATTGTATTGCAAAACACTATTTCTGCTATTGAGGTGGGATACGGGTAAGGTTAGGGACAGATGTGGTGGTATGGATAGGTTTAAGGGTGGGTTAAGGTGTAAGGGATGGGTCAACAGTGTAATTGTCAATTTAATTACAGAAATTAATTACAGATGTAATTACACATAGGTATTTTTAAAAATAGAAGTACAATGTAAAAACATGTATGTACACATTAAGTGCATTGTACCAAATGATTAATTCAAATGTAAGTACATAGTAGTTAAGGCCACCTAATATAAAGTGGGACCGAAAATGATTACTGAATTTGTTATGAGTTATGAAATGGTGGTCAATACACAACAAATGGAGCTTGAATGATCGAATAGAATTCAAGCATAGTTCAGGCAGACCACTAATCACTTCCCTATCAGCTGACGCTCAGCTGATCAATTACACCTGCTAATAATCAACAGCCGTATTTTATGCTGCCTTCATGTGCTATCGTAATTATGAGTTTCCCAATCGGATATTGGACATGAACGGCCTCAAATAACAAGTCGTATTTACTACTGGGAAATTCGGAAATAATTTTGATACCCGAGTTTCTGAGTTCGGCGGGTCATAAACTTTAAACATGGTGGAGGTGACAATCATTGCTGCTGTCAATGCTGTTCTCACAGCAACTTTGTCTTGTCGCTAAAGTAGTATATTTATAGGCTAGATATGAATGAGCATGCAAAGCATATTGTATGTTTTATAAGCAGTGAAATCAGCATGCATTTGACCGAAATTCCAGAATTGTCAGCGAACTGCATGTATAGCGTGATGAATGTTTATATGATTGTCAACCAATGGGATGCTACATTTTTTTTCTTTCCGACATTACGAGCTTGTCTTATTCAAGTGCTTTAATGACGACTTAATAAGTGGGAAATAGGAATTTTCCGATAGCACGTGAAGGCAGCATAAGACCATTTAAATGCATGTTCTTCAGTCTGTCGCTCAGACATTTGCACCCACCTCCACCTCTTCACCCCCAGCAACTCCCTAACAGTTAGATTCTTAGAACTACCATGACTGATTCTCATACCCTCTTGTTTTGTAATTGTTGTATCTCTGCATTCATGTGTAGCTAAGAAATATTTTGTTATTGTCAGGCGGGGGATTCATGCCTTAAGGATGTATCTTAAACTGTCTAGTATGGTAGTGAACCCCTTAAAGCTCAAGTTTTTGCCAAATTCAAGAATTGCCCCAAATTCAAGAATTGCCAATAAACATATTTTTTCCAAAGTGATCCTAACTGAACTGAAGTTTAGTGTATGGAAAATAAGGATGCAACAGCACAAACAGAATGATTAGAAAAGGTTATTTATATTATGCACTTTCTGTAGCATTTATTTTAAGTTAGAAGGTTAAGGATAAACCAATTACTGTATCCTCAGCCTACACTCTACAAAATCCTGGGTTAAATACAACCCAGCACTGGGTAAAATATGGACAAACCCAGCAATTGGGTTGTTTTTGACTCAGCGGTTGGGTTACTGCCCAGAAGGTTGGGTTAAACATTTAACCCAACTGTTGGTTGAAAACAACCCAATTGCAGGGTTTGTCCATATTTAAGCCAGCATTTTTTACTGTATATACTTGACCCAGTGTAGGTTCAAGTATATACAGTAATGCTTAATTTTATTGGTTCAGACTGAATTAATGTTTAATACGCAGGGCTAGGATTTTAGGAAAAAAAAAAAAAAAAAAAATCTTGGCCAGAATGTTTGAGGAATATCTTTACTGTGTTGCACTGTACTAATAAAGAATTATGATGAAGTATGATAATAATAAATAATAAATTATAGTAATAAAAAAGTATGATACTGTTCAGAGTGCAGCAAAGCTTTTCCCAATTGCGTTAGTTTGATACATTTTTGACCACTGTTCCTTTTCATGTATTTTCTCCGATAGGCATGACTTGTCAAGCACGGACGTCGTACACAGAGGATGAGGTGCTGTGGGGCCACAGATTCTTCCCAGTCATCTCTCTGGAGGAGGGCTTCTTTAAAGTGGATTATTCTCAGTTCCACGCCACATTTGAGGTTCCTACACCTCCCTACAGTGCGAAAGAGCAGGACGAGGCATTACTCTTGTCCTCTCCGCTCATGGCCCCGTCTCTGTGCAACAGCAGAGAGAAGAACAGCTCCTTGGACTGCCTGGAACTGCTGGATGATCCAGAGAGCACGACCAAATTACCAGCCAAGGTTCAAAAGATGACAGGTAGAGACGGGCTGCCCAGGAAGCTCCTGAGAATGAGCTCCACCACATCAGAAATGACATATAGCCTTGGCGAACTGCCCATGAAGCTCCAACGCATTAGTTCTGTGCCTGGGGTCTCAGAGGAAAAGCAGGTTTCCAAGACAACTAAGATTGCCACAGAGGCTATCAGCAAATCGGTTGCGGACTTGCCACCAAAATTGCAAAGACTGGCTGGGGGAGGAGGCCGCATGGATGGACATCTGCCCCCCAAACTCCGAAAGATGAACTCTGATCGTTTCACATAGAAGAACTTGTTTTTCAGCTGCTGTCAAAAGGGCCCTCATATAATTTGAGATGTTAAGCATGTATATATAGAGAGATAAACCATATATGCAGTACCAATGAAGTAGGTTAACGTAATTCAAAACGTCTGGTCCTGTGGTGGCTTCACATGCAGTGAACAGACTCTTTCAGGTTGTTGTTACTACAAGCACAATCTGGTATGGATGACAACCTCAAGTGCATGTTAAAATATCTCTCTCCCTCTGATAGCATGACAAGCTGTACATATTTATTTGCCAAGGAAATGTTAGCAAATATTCATTTCTCCAAGCCATATGGCGATGTAGCGGACAGTTTCTCCTACTTGGCTAATTAGGAGTTATTCAAGTCACACAGTTGTGTTGTTTGCCATAATACCTGTTTACTGAGCTTATGTTACAATGCATGTTTAACTTAAAGGTGATAAATAGATGTTCAGACTTACATACTCAAATTCCTTGTTTCAGTGTTCCTACATGCTTCATTTGGATTGTTCACATGTGTGGTTACTTACTGATAGACCAGTAATGCCAATAATCCTCTTACAGCATAAAAAAGTAATTAGTTAAGTAATTATTTAGAGTAGTAAAGCTATTGAACACAGAACAAACATTATTGAGAATTATCAATGAATACTTGACTGTGGTAAGCTTTTTATGGCTTTAATATGTATTGAGAGTATTAGAAGGGGGGGGGGGTAGAGAAATCAGTTTGGCCTTTATTTTGCCTTTATTTTTTCATTTTTCATTTGTTTTTGTTTTTTCCATCTCCCTAAAGTGGTTAGAATGTTGTCTTGCTTTATGTTGATGAAGAAGATGCTTTGCAAAAAGTTGATGCTGTACTTTTTAAAAGAATGGATGCAGAAATAAACAAACAAACATCAGTATAAACACATTTCCAATATGTGCATTAACTAACAATTAGCAATAAATTTGTTACAGTATTTATTAATCATTGTTAATGTTAGTTTTGTAACAATAATTGTAAAGATTTTAATAATGTATTAGTACAAATTTAAATTTAAATTAACTAAGATTAATACATGCTTTAGAAGTTTTTTTTTAACTGTTGGTTTATATTAACTCGTGTATTTAGACTTAGACTAACAGTGAAAAATACTTTTATCTTAGTCTAGTTGAGACTTATTGTAAAGTGATACCAAATTGTCTTAACAGAATGTACACTATATTCCAAGATGGAAATGTTCTCCTTAGTCTTAGTTTCAAATTACATGAGGACAGAATTTCCTTTTTTGGATTAACTGTTTCTTTTACTGTAACAATACCAAAATCTATGTAAACATTTAGCAAACTGACCTATGATTTCAACACAAATTTGTTCATACTTCTTCTTTAAACCTGGAACATCAAATAATACATATTTCACTACAGGTGAGCTGTGTAATTTTTTAAAGTTAAAATACTGTCTCCTATCCCAGTTTCATAAGCATAAGCCATTCTTGGGTTGATTACTCCCAAAAGAGTAAACACTGTGGTTCTGTGGTATGGGGTGCCAGTTGCAACCTGACTAATAATTCATTTTCTTGCACACAACAGTAAATGTAAACCTACAGCCTTATTCATTTCATCAATAACACCCAGCATTTTATTTGCGGAACACTCATTTAGTGGAGGATATTTTGTGATTACACTGCACGCTGCTTCTCTGTGGTGCATAAATGACACACTTCACCTTAAATACTGGATATTTCAATGTCTTTTACAGAAAATAGTTTCTAAAGCAGATTACTTGACAGGGACTTTGAAAAATATCTTTGATGTGCTTTCAGGACATTAGGACTCAATGTAATCCACTCTATCCACATTATTAAATTATTTCTTCATAATAAGTCAGGTGAAGAATAAAGGAATGAAATATCTCATTCTGCCTCTTCAACTTTTGATAACCCTGGACTTAAGTGCACCTTCTGCCTTATTGAAAAGGATTTAAAGGAAGGTTAATTTTATTCCCCCCATCACCACCGCCACCATTTCTTTCAGAATTTGAATGTAATGTCGGGCGTCTACAGTCAGTGAAGTAGAACCGAGCATTAGAGGCCTTGATTGGCTGATCCTTTAAAGTGTCGCGGTAGTGTCTGAATCCTATTAATGCACCCTCACTGAGCACCTCTCTCCCAAGAGATTTTTTTTTGTTGCCTGAATTGCCATGGAGATCCCTGCACTTTCATCCATTAGCCATAGCATCATTAAAAAATAGAGCTGTCGCTTGAGTGTTTTACACCTGCACCCTAACAGATCACCACTGCTGTATAAGATGAACCGATGACAGTTGGATTGCGATCCACTCCAGCCAGAAGCAGTGGCACTAAATAGTCTAATGACTAAATAGTCACTCTGTCAAGCTGACCCCTCACTATCATCCTCTCAGTCACTTCTTTCTATTGCTGGCTTTGTTATTTAAGTCCTTTTGACTCTCCATAGCAGGTCTGTGGTCATTATCAATGAAGAAAAGAATGAGGATTGAGGCTGAAATCAATACCCAATTGAATGTTGTCTATAAAACCAGTCAACCAGTCTTTAATGAACAGTTTGTTAATTAGTTCTATTGATTTCAGAGCTGGGTCATTCTCAGGAAACATTGCTATTAGTGTCTGGTAATTTCAGAAAGGTGGCCTACATATGCTATTGGGAATATTGTTCCAAGTTGACTCTAATGTGGCAAATGAGACGAGAGAAGTGCGGATCCGTATGCAAAGTTTTATTCAGTGACATGGTTAACCCTCTGGTGTCTGAGGGTGTTTTGGGGGCCCGGAGAATTTTTGACATGCCCTGACATTTGTGCTTTTTTTCAGTTGCTTATTCACATTTTAATGGCTAATGTCTAAAAACACTGTATTCAGCACAAACTGGGCTACAATAATATGTGAGCAGCTTGTATGTACGTGATTGTGTTTTTGAGAAAACAACATTTATGCATGGTTAGAAAAAAACTAAAATTTTAAGGTAACTGAAATAAGGCCATAAAACTCATACAGAACATGTGTTCACAAGAAGTTTGAGAACTGGATCTTGTAGCCTAGAACATTTGCTTCAAAATGATCTGAAAATAATCTAACTCACTCATTCAGAGAAAACAATATATTGATTTAAATTTTCTAAGTGACTTTTTGAGTAGAAAGGGTCTTTGCGAGAGGGCGTGAACTATCCTGGATAATGCTGTGACTCACACCTGAGAAGACAAAGGCCCGCATAATGAGCTCCATAATGAGCCATTGAGTCAGGTGTGTGACTGAGAGGGAATTGCTACAAGAAAGAATGTGAGGAAAACAGAAATGTGTATACATATAACTATCACATAAAATAACTTGAGATTCACTTGCGAGTGCAGTTAAACAGTTTATTAGGAACAAACAAACAAATAAACAACAGAAGAGTCAAGACATTGTGGGTGCAATACCCAAAATAGTGGCAGGAAACTGGAACCCAGGAAAACAGGAGACAGCAGAAACTGCATGAGAAAACACAACAGACGTGAGCAACAAAATGAACGGACAAAGGCAAAGCAAACATGGTGACAATACATACACTAGCAGTCAAATTATTTAAACAGTAAGATTTGTAATGTTTTTTTTTAAGTGTCTTCAGCTCACCAAGCCTTCATTTATTTGATCCAAAGTACATTAGGTAACACTTTATTTCAATAGTCCACTTTAGACATTCTACTAACAGTAAGTAACTTTGCAACTACATGTCAACTAGCAGTCATTAGAATATTAGTAGACTGTCTGCTTAATATCTTCTAACATTTTATTTTTATGGGTCCACAACATACAACATACTGACTATCATAAACTTTGCAAATACATGTCAACTTATTCTACTAATCCTAAACCTACCCTACTGAGAGTTAGTAGACATGTAGTTACAAATTAATGAGAATTAGTTGACATGTAGTTGACATGTATTTACAAAGTTACTTATAGTTAGTAGAATGTCTAAAGTGGACTATCGAAATAAAGTGTAACCGTACATTATATTTATTATAATATATAAGCCTACATATTGTTACTATTCAAAATAAATGAAGTGCACCCCCACCCACCCACACACACACACACACACACACACAACTTAATAAATAAATTAGTGAGCCTAGATGTTGATAGGCTTATCAGGAGCAACTATATTATTACATTAGCAATCACCAATATTGCCCACGTGATTTTATAACATAGATGCACACAAGCTTTGCATGTATTATCATACAATACAAAAACTAAATTATTATTGTTAAGCTTATTATAAACATGTTTGAGCAGGTATTTGCAAACAGAGTAGGCTACTTCACAGTAAAGATTGGTCTAAACTTTCTTAGACATTACTTTTATATCATTGTTTACAGAACATATAACTATCCTCACGTCGTGCAACATTTAAATGCAATGAAAGGTTGCCTATCATATTTCAAAATTTTGCACTCGATTTTACACATTTTATTCTGGAGTTATAGTTTGGCAAAATTTCAACTACTAATTGCATTCAACTTTGTCACAACAACACATTATCGAATGCCAATAAGAAACACTACTTACTCGGTATAAAATATCTCCTCCTCCACCGGCTCCAGCTGCGCCTTCTGTTTGTGAGGTAAACAAAGCTTTTTCCTCTCAGCATGTTCTTCCAAAACTGAAAATTATCTGAGATGAATGCATTGCTGCTTTATTTACGGTGGTGTGGGCGTTTATATGCCGCGTGTCTCACGTCGAGATGTGTAATAACAATAGCGCGAGCAGGCGTGGGCTTGACCTAATTAGAGATAATGAGACCAGACGGAAAAACTGGACATGTCCTTGGTTTCATATGGATTACTTTATCACAGAATATTTGTTTTCGGTAAGAACTTACTTAATTTAACAGTAGACATGTCAAGCTTTCTATAGATATATTTATCATGTCTCTGTGTGAAGTATTTGCTGAGTTACAGTTCATTTTAGTGACGCGTTTCAAAAAGCAGTTTGCGGAGAGAGTGAAGACTGAGAACGCACCCTGTTTGTTTTCTTTATTCTTCAAAAGCATAAAGTTTAGTTGTTATTATGAGTGTATACAAATAAAAGTAGACCCCATACAGATTCGAATGGTGCATTGCTCTTATCTGTACGATCAAAAATGGCAGAGTAATTCAAGCTCATTTCGGCCTTATCAGGAAAATCTGCCTAAAAACGCGTATACGTGTTTGTCGACTCCAGAGGGTTAAACAGGCATGGGTCAACAGAAATGATAGGTATGGCACAGGCAATACAGAGAGTAATCCAAGGACAGGCGTGGGTCAAACAGCGGCGAACATAATCCGTAGGGCAAGACGAAGGAGTAATCCAGCTAACAGACTATAGTCCAGAGGTGGGGCGAACAGTAACTGAGCGGGGCGAGATGAAGGAGTAATCTGAGGCAGGTTAAAGTCCAAGACAGGCAGGCAGAGAACAGACTAGATGAAGTAAACCAGGCTAGAATCAAGTCAAGAGGTAAAGAGGAAATAAACAGAAAAACATGGTATGGCTCTGTAATGTAGCTATGTAGGAGAGCGATAAACGCTAAACAATACTCGGTGATCTGAGTGGGTGTTATATAGTGTGTGTAATTGGTTACAGGTGAGCATGTGATTAGTGAAATGGCACATGGGAAATGTAGTCCAAGGTAATGTGAAACAGTCTGTGTAGTGTGAGAGAGTCAAAATGTTCCAAATGTCAAACAAACAACAGCAGCAAACCCTTCTCAATCCAGGCAATATCACAAAACTCCTCTCCCCAATCTGCTGTCACTTCACACCACTCACAAGTTACACTTATATAGCCCTATAAGTTAGATTTCACAGTCCCTGGCTGGAAGCACAAATTGGAATCCAAAAGATTTTATTCATGTCTGTAGGACCTCAACAAACAGACACACAAAATTATTGTGAAAACAGCACAGTCCTTAAAAGAAGTCCTCTACCAGCCATCTGCGGTCATGAGACTAGTTAACGATTAATCTCAGACCACGGTTTGACCCGTTTCCTGTCAGCGTTTTCTCATCCACTCAGAGGGATGATAATGACTAACTTAATCAGGAAAAACAAAGCTCCTTTGTTTTAAAGAACTGCAAGAGTCTTTCTTGCAACCCGTGGAGGAATCTCGTGATCTAATCAAAATATAGGTATCCATACATTTCAAACAGGAAAAGGACCATTAAAGTAACTGACTGCCCTCAGGCCCCCAAAACCACGAGAGCTGTAACATGATCGTCTGATGACTCCCGCGTGCTCCTCTCAGTCTTCAACTTTTCTCTTGCAACAAAAGAAACACTAACTCTAAAGACAATCATTTATTTCCATTGCCATTAAAGCAAGTGTATCAACAAATAACATGTTTGATGTCTTACACATATGCTTGGTGTTTTATGTTATGTGTGGTGTGCTTTATTTCGATCTTTACCTCATAACTTTATTTTGAATATATTGCCATGTGTAGCATCATGTTAAAGCGTATTTCAAATGCAGGAAGTTGGAATTAATGTTATGTCGATGTTTAGTTTCGTATGAATGGTGAATACTTTTATAACCAATTATTAGAAATATTCCTCACATGATGGGCGAAGCATTATTTTAATATATGCACAGAAAGAAGCTGTGCAGGGCGTGGCTTTGCCCTGTAGAGACAATCTGATTGGAAGAAGCCTCTAGTGGGTGGACAGAATCCAGCCCGTTAAAACTCCGTGACTCAAAGCTCATTTGCTGCATGCCAACCGCCGTAAAAATGGAAAGAAGAAGAAGAAGCTCATTCGCTGCTGCTAAGAAAACTGGGCTGCTAAGAAAAACGGGGCTGCTGGAAAACCTTTGCTGCTGGAAAACCTACGCTGCTGGAAAACCTACAGCCTACAGCCTTAACATCAGGTTGACCATCCAAGACTTCAACACTCTGTCAACTTCTGACCAAAGAAACTTGCAAAGCCTGCAGTGTAAGAACTTCAAAGCCTTGCCATTCGCACGCTGCCAGGAAACCACCAATCCAAAAGGGATTCCCCGAGTGACGTCACGCGACAACGATGCAGCAGCCACAAAATCAGCTCCGGGATTCCCTCAAGCAACCACCCAGAGAGCAAGTCAGCCTTCAAGTCAACTTAAAGCAAGTAACCAAACAACAATCTCTGTTTTCTGAGCTGATTTGAACTAATCTTTAAGAGTAAAGTCAAAGCCTATGTTTGTGACTTCCTCAGGTCTTAGAACCTTAAACTTTCTTCAAATCGCAACCCTCTTGCCAGAATGTGTGTATGTGTGTATGTATGTGTTTTGTTAGTATTATATCATAGAATAGCAAATACACTCTCGTTTCATTTATAATGAATGGTCTGGTGCTGTGTTTTTCAAGTTTGAAACTATTTGCCAAAGATTATGTTACCTGTTGCTTAGAATTTCCCAACGAATTCTGTATTATTATCGTGATAATTATTAAACAGAATTGTTAAATATACTGGTTTAATGTTCGCTGGGCAAGTCGTTAAGAAAGTGTAAATTATATGTTTGGTTTCACTTTATTTTGATGGTCCCTTTAACACATTCTATAGACTTTAAGTAATGTTGCACCTATATTTCTACTGACTCTCATTACAGTGTTAGTAGTGTATTAGTTGACTGGTAGGGTTAGGTTTAGATTAAGTTGACACGTTCTTGCAAAGTTACTTATAGTCAGTAGAATAACTGTTGGGAGACCAACACAATAAAGAGATAGTACTGTAGATATGAAGAAGACAGTCTACTAATATTCTTATGAGAGTTTATTGACATGTAGTTGCAACATTACTTAGTGTCAACAGAATGTTCAAAAGGGACAATCAAAATAAAGTGTTATCATATGTTTTGATTAATATCAATTTATCAGATCCAGCGAATCTCTATGATTCGATTTCCTAAAGCTAAAATTCAAAATAAAATGAAGAGCTAATCAAATTTATTACATATAATAAAAGTAATTATTACATGTCTAAAATATGAATAAAATAATTACCATCTCACATTCACAGGCATGATACATCCCAACATTTGAAATGCAATACAAATTTACACTGTATATTATCATAAGGCTGGCACAGCATTTTTGAAGAACTGTATTGGAACCTTTACTCCACATCAAATCATTACTTTTTTTTCCCTTCTCAGATGGTGAAATGTCTACCATTATGCACCCAATAAAGTGGCTTTTAAACACAAATAATTCATGTAAATTAACTCTATCCAAAAGCTGCTATACCCTAAAATTTCTCCACATACAGTCTCTGCCTGCCAATAGTTTGATGTGTCAGCCGTTCATTTGCACTCACAAAAGCTCTTTTTGTTGCCTTGTTGATCTACTGCTGAGTGGAACTTGCATGGATTTAAATTTTCTAATCTAATTGTTCTGTGCATGTTCCAAATAACATTTCTCACACGTTTGGTTTAGCTCTGTCTGTCCTTCAGACAGAGAAGTTGAATTACCCATTTGGTATCTGCTGAATTAGATGGAAGTGTGCAGAAATGCGACATTGAGACAAATGTTGCATCAAGAGTAGTCTTTCCCTCTAAACATGTTCTGCTTTTACAGCTCTTATGAAGCACCAGTGAAAACACTGAAAGTAGTTTCCAGTCAGAAAAGATTGGCCCTAAAACTGAATCACTCACTCATATAGAAGCACAGGTGTTTGGCTCAAGACTCAAAATGTAGGAAGCAGGCGGATATCTGGCACTTTCCCTAAAGCTTCTTATGTTATTTTATCTTGGTGTCCTGTGGCATGATTTCATCAGCATACAAAGGGAACCATAATGAACTTCCATAACGAATACAATCATCCTGTTTGTTTACTGTTTGTCATGCATTACCATTCAATATCCAAAGTTACTGTGACAGCTTGTAAATTTACAGATATGGTGATTTAACAAAATTATTATACACTCTCAGAAAAAATGAAAATGGTACAAAAGCCGTCACTGGTGTGGTACTCTTTCAAAATGTACTAATATGTTATACTTGGGTACTAATATGCACCCTTTTAAACCAATGATTTTGTGATGATTTTGTATCAATATTCCAAGGTGGTAAAAATTGCTACTGTTATATAAAATAAACAAGTTAACCAATTAACAAATAAAAGAACCAATATAATAATATTTTGATTTATTTCTGATTTCAAGTTTAAGTAGGCCTACTCATTGAAATAACTTCATTGAAATAAAACACTTCATTAAACACATTAATTGAAATAACACTTCTTTGAAATAAAATAAAATAAAAACTTATATAGATACTTATATAGACTTTTTCAAATCAACAGAGAAATATTAGGTATTTTCTGAAAGCTCAGACCAAATATCAACTTTGTATGTGTAATCTGGATGTTTTCAGTAAATGGTACTTGTAAGTGTATAATATAAAGTAATCAAATCATTTATGGGTAACTGAGAGCTCATTAGATAATTACCAATCATTAATAATTCTTTAATCTTCTCTTCTAATGTTCTTTCAGTACATTCTATTCACACGTCTGTCTTTCCTTACATCCCCCTTTCATTCCTCTCTTCATCTCTCTCTCTTCTCCCCATCCTGTCCCTTGTGAGAGCACCTTTATGTTGCTGATGTACAAGTGATTAGTCTGAGTTAGGCTGCAGAGACGTGGGGGAATATTTGATTCACAGCAGCTGCCCTCTTTACTCTGGCGTGTACAGATGGGGGTGCACCTGCGTCCCTCAGCATTTTCACATACACACTCTTACACACACATATTTATAGAGAGTACACGTAAAGATGTGCTCACACACAAACATAAACAAAGTACACACATGTAAATATACGGATGTTTAAAAAAAATACAAATCTTATTTATATTTATCACATTATGTAGCATTTTTTTCCCCCTGTTTATGTGGATCATGAGTTGAGTTGAGTTGATCACAGGTTCACTCAATGTTGTGTCAGGCTGCACTTAAATGAAAGATACAGTAATTTCTTGCTCATGCTCCACCAGTGATGGGAATAACGGCGTTATAAATAAACGGCGTTACTAACGGGGTTATTTTTTTTCAGTAACGAGTAATCAAACGAATTACTGTTTCCCCCGTTACAACGCCGTTACCGTTACTGACAATAAAATGTGGCGTTACTATATTATATTATTAATTTAATTTTTCAGTTCATCTGAATGGATGCGCAGTGTTGACGTGCCGTAAACTCTAGTGTGAAGGCGCACAACTCGCCGTCGCTTTCTCTCTCACACACGCACGCAAAGAAAGATACAGAGCAAGAGAGTCTTTCATAACATGCAGAATTGACGCGCTACATGTAAACGATATTCTGTGTTGTATTTTCCTGTCAAAATAACGGAGCTCCTTTGGAATTCTTCAGCTTTTAAGAACTGCCGCTTTCTCTGGTTGTGGGCGGAACTAATGCGCAAACGACAATCTCATTGGCTGGCGCTCACCTATTATTTTGATTTCAGCAAATCAATTCGAGCGAACTTAGACAACGTGATTAATATTCATGAATCCAGCAGCTCATCCTTAGTGCGTTTTATATTGATGACAAATATGCATTCATACTTGGTCATTCTAATTACTAAAGTTCTATCATCATATAATATAAAATTATCATAATTTTATATTATAATGCTTGACTGACTGATAATAATTGTCAGTAGATAAATAGTGTAGATTAATGTACAATGTTTTATAATAATAATTTATTCTTTTTAGTGTCTATTTCATTAATGTAACATATTTAATATTGGGGGCATCCAAAGTTATTGGACATTTGAACATTTTGTAAAAAGTAATGCAATAATTACTTTCCCTGGTAATTAGTTACTTTTATAATGATGTAACACAATTACTAACTCAGTTACTATTTGTGAGAAGTAACTAGTAACTATAACTAATTACTTTTTTAAAGTAACGTGCCCAACACTGTGCTCCACACAGTAATGCCTTTGTAGAATGGGGGGAACCCCCTCCCATAACAACCACAATATACATAATAACAACAACAAAGTCCTTCTAGAGTAGATTATTTCTGATAAGAAGCAAAATGTTTTTGCTATGTAAATCAGTCGGATTTATTGAAAATGCAAATTAATTCTGCCAGCAGGAGGTGCTTTTGGAGCGGAGAAATAGAGGTTTCTCCCAGTAATGGCTATATAAAAAGCAGCACTGAGCTCACAAACACTGCTTTATCAGGCATTATGCAAGATGAAATGACATCGACCAAATTTTCTAAAGACAGTCGGTTTCATGTTTAGTCAAAGCCTTTTGGAAAATCTACTAGTGGCAGTCAGTTTTGATATTGTGGTGGGTTGCCATAAATAAATCAATGTATGGGGAAAAAATAAATAAAATCCCACAGCACAACAACCGGAGCCCAACTTCAGTCTACTCATCACCTTAACTTTAACTGTGTTTGAATTCAGCGCCACTAGCCAAACTGATAAACAAACACAAACCGGAAGTTAACTTTGGGCCAGGCGCGTACGCCTGATGAAACCGCCTATACCATCTAAGCTACTAAAAGAGGTGCTTCCAGAAGTCATAGATCCTCTTCTGAATATTATTAATACATCATTGTTATTAGGATATGTCCCAAAAACCTTCAAAGTGGCTGTTATTAAGCCTCTCATTAAAAAAAACAAAACAAAATAAAACAAAAAAAAACACAATTTAACCATAAAGAATTAGTGTATTATAGAAAGATCCTCTTGCCGTTGTCCATTGCACCCACGCATCCACATGTCATAGGCCAACGCATAAACTAAACTAACGGCAAGCACGACGCATGACCAAAATACCTTTTCTGTCAAAGATAATAGAAAAGGTAGTATCATCACAACTATGTTCCTTCTTAGAGAAAAATGGTATCTGTGAGGATTTCCAGTTAGGATTTAGATTATATCATAGTAAGCCTACCGAGACTGCTCTCATCAGAGTTACAAATGACCTGCTCTTATCATCTGATCGTGGTTGTATCTCTCTATTAGTGCTAGTGGATCTTAGTGCTGCGTTTCGAAACTATTGACCACAACATTCTTTTGAATAGACTAGTAAGTGATGTTGGCGTTAGTGGAAATCTTACTCAAATCTTAGTTCAAATCTTACTTATCTGACTACCATCAGTTTGTAGCAGTGAATGATGAGGCATCATAACAATCACAAGTGCAGTATTGAATACCTCAAGGCTCAGTACTTTACATCAGTGGTGTCAAACTGCAATGTTTAGCTCCAACCCTAATTAAACTGAGTTTGACAGCCCTGCTTTACATGCTACCCTTGGGAGATATTATCAGGAAACATATTGTTAGCTTTCACTGTTATGCTGAAGATAACCAAATCTATATTTCTTCACGGCCCGACGAAGCTTACCAATTTGCAAAATGAGGTTTTACAAAAAAACTAGTGCTGCCAAATGATTAATCACGATTAATCACATCCTAAATAAAAGTTTTTGTTTACATAATATATGTGTATACTGTGTATATTCATTATGTATACATAAATACAAATATATGCATGTATATATTCAAGAAAAATGTTATGTTTATATGTTAAATATATTTATATATAATATAAAATATAAGAATACATACCATTAACATTGTGTGCTTATAGTAAGTGTTTCCCTTTTGTGCCCTTTTTTTATTATGTATATATAACCCTTTGTGATACACATAAGTAAATACATAATAAATAATTATTAATAAAAAAATAAAAAGAATAATAACATGACTTACTCATGTTTCTTTTTTATTATTATTATAACTGTTTTATTTTTTTAAGAAATTAAACAGAAACACTGTGCAACAAATTACATTACACATAACATTAACATTGTGTGTTTATAGTATGTGTTGCCCTTTTGTGCCTAGGCTGCACAAATGTGCCGCTGTGATTTAATATGCTGAGATATGTCGTTTTTCCCACTGTGTCCGATATTAAAATTAGTGCGACACACTTTGCAAAAGGCGTGGCCGTTGTTTACATGGCTTCCAGACAAGAAATTTAATTCTTCCGTCCAGCTGTTGTTAAATTTACGCAAATATTTTTCTTCGCAGGAGCACCATCTGACTCTTCTCCTTCCATTATACCACTTTATGGTAGATTCAACTTCCCGCGTCTACTACTTGCACAGAAATCTACAGCGCAACTGGGTTGTAGGTTGCCAGGTTGAGGTCACAAATTCATACAAGATCTGGCAACCTACAACCTTGAAATAAAATATTGATGTGATTATTCATATAACTAGATTTGGGCTATACAATTAAAGGAGTTTCCCAGGAGAAATAACAAAATGGGAGGGGGGGCGGGAGATGGGTGTGAAATACGGGAGACTCCCGGGAAAAACGGGAGTGTTGACAGGTATGATCGTCACAGTGTTCCACATTATAACCAATCACACACGAGTCTGTTGAGCTTATGAATGCAATTGCCAATCAGAGGCGTTCAGATGAGTCATTGCTGAAACAGTGGAGTTTCGTTGTTGAGTGTGCACGCGCGCTGACAGGCTGACTGAATTCAGCTTGTGAATTCTCTCATCATAAACAAGTGCAGATGCATGTATGATGTAAGTAAGTGATTCATAGACAGCTTTACTGATTATAAGGGGAGTTTTTTGAAAGTGCTTAATTTCGCACTAGACTGAAATCAGTCATAATGTTCTTTGCTCGCTTTCTGTATAATTTATTCGCCGTTTGAATAACTGTGGAAGGTACAGGTAATTCATTACCTCATCCGTGAACATGATTCGTGAATTCCATACATCTCTCTTAGTGAAAACGACATCCGTCTTCACAGCGAACATGCGACCTCAACCGGCGAAAACTTTTAAAAAGTTTGCAAGGTGGCTAAATGATGCCTGTGTTAATTTTTTGGATCAAGTACTGTACATTTTTTACTTTACATTTAAGTACAGTACAGTTTTATTTAACTTTTTGGTACAGTACATTTTAATTTAATCATTTAAGTTTTTTTTTTTTTTTTTTTTTTTTTTTTTAAGTTACCTGTATGTAAGCACAATGTATGTAAGTGCAGTGTTAATGTTTAAACTGTTTATTTACAATGTTAAAGTGGCCAACATTAATAAATATTCTTATTAGGAATAAAACTGCCTCATTTTTGAACTGTGCATAGCTGTAGCTGAATAATTAGGCCTACTATGCTACTGTATTTTAATGGTGGTCATTATGGTGGTACTTGGAGAGCCAAATATTTTCTGAGGTGGTACTTGGTGTAAAAAGTTTGAGAATCACTGCTCTAGAAAATGTATTCATTCATTCATTCATTCATTAATATTGTAACAGTATTCTATACAGTACTACAATGAAAGGACTTCAAAATAGTGGCAACTCATGCCTGATCTTGCAAAACTAGATCACCACTGATTGTTGGTCTGAATGCAAGAAAACGTCTTGTGAATGGCTTTTTATAAATCTTAGAACTGAATGTCAGAATGCGCCAGGGTGCATTTTATGCTATGATTCAAATTTTAACTATCTTTAACTATCCACCCCCATCCCTGCTTCTAGCAGTCAGACAGCAGCAGAAGTGAAAGCAAAGTAATATATAGAACAGCTTAGTAACCGTCAGGTCACATTTATTTATACGTATAGCACTTTATACAATACATATTGTTTCAAAGTGGCTTCAAAGAAGAAAATAAGTGTTGCATGATTCATCAATTATGAAACGACTTTAATTCCAGTTAATTCAGGTTTAACAGTGATGCTATAAAATTTATCAATAATGACACAAATTCATTTCAGCTATAAGCAGCTCTACAGAGGGCTACACTTCTACACTTCTCGTAAAGAGTAGGGGTGTAACCCCGGTGTCCTGGCCACATTCCCTCCACTGGCCCTTATCAATCATAGCCTCCTAATAATCCCCATCCACTTGATTGGCTCTCTCTCTCTCTCCTCTCCACCTGTAGCTGGTGTGTGGTGAGCGCACTGGTGCCATTGTGCTGTGGCTGCTGTCGCATCATCCAAGTGGATGCTGCATACTGGTGGTGGTTGAGGAGAGACCCCACCATATGATTGTAAAGCGCTTTGGGTGTATAACAATACACAATAAAGCGCTATATAAATGCATCATTCATTCATTCATTCATTCATTCATTCATTCATTCATTATTCATCTCTGGTTTGTTTAGTTTTAATTCAGTAACAGTGTACGTGTTGCAAAGTTTATAAATTATAAAACAAATTAAATTCAGCTATAAATCAGCTCTACAGAAGACATTAGTGTCATTATTCAGCTCAATTTAACTCAGTGTTGATTCCGTTCAGTAATTGTGTCAGCATTGCAAAGAAAAGTTCATCACTTGTAAAATAACTTCAGACACAGCTCTACAGAAGACAGTGGTGATTATCCAGCTCAGTTCAGTTCAAGTTTTGTTCTCATCTGATAGTGCCCATGCAGGCAAAATGATAATACTTTATGAATACTATTTGACTTGTAGACCCTAAATGAGAAAGCCAACAGTGTCAATGAACCAAAAGGGGAAGTCGAAGGCCAGTTCATCTCTGCCCTAAATGAACAAATACAGTGTAAATTAATATTCCAGGCTGTGTCAACCTATCAACACCCATCGTCAGATTTTGTGGACTGATATTATTCAAAATTCTGCATTCAGCTCCTTCCGCTTACTTGCAGGTAAAATTTACCTGCAATTCATTTTCACTGATACAGTAGGTGTTGGCGGAACAGAGAGCAGATACAAGCCTGTGAAACTGCCACCAATGAACCATAATAAACTAAAGTGTGTGGCTGTGTGCAGGGATACCGTGGCACAAAATGCTCGTTTTACTGCTTATGCCAGGTTGAGAATTATTATTGTTTATTTTGCATAGATAAATGTTGTCAAGTAATACTTTTGTATTGTGGTTTGTCTATAATGATATCTTAAATAACTGTCACAGTTAACATACTTCCTTTACTCGTGTGCCTCAAAAACACTTGGGGAGAAAAAAATGGGACTATAGCTGCTTCAGCCCAGATTGCACATTTTGCCTCTGTAATCTGATGCATTTCTGAGTGCAATAGGATATTTTATATTTTATGAGCTTTTTTGTTGTTTGTTTATTTTATCTATGAGGGATTGATTGGTTGATGAACAGTTATTACTTATTACTTACTTACTTATTACTACATGTTCTCAGAATGCAGACATGCAGAATACACACCAAAATATGCAAACTATTTCAATGAACAAGTTAAGAGGCTTTGCTCTGTTCCACTCAGGTAGAGTCTGGCAAAAAGAAGATAAAAGACCCTCAGCAGCAGACCATGCAGTCAAAAAGAAAGAGATATAGAAACAAGGTCAATAGCATCTCTGACATTCAACAACATCAGTGTTACTTTTTAAAATCCATTGCTTGTGTATGTGAAGACACACAAACACACACAAACAAACAAATAAATGTTTAGCTTTTCATAGCTGTACAGTGCTGTGCAGTTCTGTTCAGTTTCACAGTATATACTATGTTATTTTTTCAAAAATTTTTGTTGACAAAATGTTCTCATTTAGTGAGTATTTTGTCATGTCATATTCATTAAAGTGAATTTAGGCAATGCAAATAATAATTTAATTGACAATAATATGGAAATTTACAAAAACGTGCACCAAACTGGGGTCATCTACCAAAGTTCCACTTTTGAAAAATTTGCTCATAAGATGTTGTTCTTTATATTTTCCTGCTTGCTACTTGCTCTTACATATATTGGTATAACTGATTTGGAGTGACTTGGAACAGTGAATCCTTGTAGCAAGCTGCATAAGAGAGTATGACAATCTTGCTCATATACAGTAGCAGTAATATTAAATCAGATCATTTACTTTTTAGGTTTTGATGCTTATAAAAGTGGTAGCCCTAAAGAGTATTTCTGCTGTCAGGCCCAAAAGCTCAATATCATGCTTGTTCCCCCATCTGTTGGTGATGTTTAGAGGGCAGATGTTATCAGAGAGAGAGAAAGAGGGTAATTACACGCTAATAACAGCTCTCGTTCAAGCACAGTAGGCTATCTAAAATAAGACAAGCACCCTTTTTAATCCAAGCTTTCTAAAAATACAGATTTCACTCACAGGATTGGGGTGTGTTTACTTTTCTGTTACCCCTATAGTGTCTGATGCATACCCTCTGAAGACCAAAATCAATGTGTTTTATGATTAATTTCTGTGAACTCAGATTATATTAAAGGGATAGTTCACCTAAAAATGAAAATTCTGTCATTAATTACTCACCCTCATGTTGTTCCAAACCTGTAAGACCTTTGTTTATCTTCAGAACAAAAATTAAGATAATTGTTTTAATCAGCTTTTTTTTATTTTATTTTCATACACAACATCATAACAACATCCATTCAAAATAAAACAACAGACATATAATCAATACTTTAAAAGTCCAGTCAAAAAGGAGAGAGAGAGGGAGGACAAAAAAAACATTCCTTTATATAAGCGAGTATGTTAAAGAAAAAACCCTGCCAAGCATCAATAGTAGAAGGCTTGGCCCCATTCATTTGCGCTGTTGTACATTCACAAGTCAATATTTTCAGGAGGCTATGGATCCAATATATTTTTCCACACGTGCGGTGTAAACCAGTTCTGTATTATTGTCTTCTCGCAGCTGTAAAACCAGCAAACAACATTATCTTTTGTATTAAGATTATACAGAGATCAGAATCATCATTAAGAAGACACAAACTTGGGTTAGCAAAGCAATCAATTTGTAGAGGATAAAACCAGGTTTACATATGTCCATAGATTAATGACGATAGGACACTCCCAAACAATATGAAGAAAAGTACCTGATGATGCAGTATTACATATATGGCAATTTGGTTGTAGTTTAATTTTGAATCTTTTGTAAGGAGTTTTGTAATTCAAAATATTTGTGTGTAATTTTAATATACCCATGCGTAATTTAAAACTATTATATGTAATTCTGTTTTTTTTTGTCAGAGTTGGATTCCAAAATTTACGGCCACGACAGTTTACAGATACAAGATTTTGTGTGTTTGTTAGAATACAACTCCAAAATGTACAACTATGACAGTTTACAGACACAACGCTTGTTTTCCCAACAGCTCTGTTACACGCACGACATTGTGAATTACGACCACGAAGTGTGGTGTGCGAAATGACTGTCAAAAATACGTCATCAAGGTCACAGGCATTACTATCCGAGGGAAGATGAATCGATTCAACAAAGATTTGCAGTGAGACAATATTGGACATGGAGTATAATCATTGTTTAAAAATATATACAGATGGATCAAAAGATCCAGTGTCGAATAGAATAGCTTGAGCTGTTGTTATTCCTGAGTTAAATTATACAATAAGTAAAAGGATGACAGATAATTTGTCAGTCTATAGCCTACAGCAGAGATGATTGCAATTATGTTAGCAGTTCAGTGGGTGGAGAACTTGAATCATAAAAATGTGGTAATATGTTCAGATTCATATTCAGTGTTAACAAGTGTAATGTATAGCAAATCAACTTCAAGAGAAGATATACTAATAGAAATCATTCACTTATTAAACAGTTCACACAATCAAAGGAAAAATGAATATTTTGTATGGGTTCTGGCACATGTTGTGGTGGAAGGAAACTAAAAAGCTGATTTTTTTTTTTTTGTAAAATACGGAAATAGGACTTAGTATTCCTTTAAGCAAATTTGAGGTTAAAGGAATAATAAAAAGAGCAATTAAAGGCTATTGGCAAGAGAGGTGGGATAAGGAGGGTAAGGGAAGACACTTGTACAGAATTCAAAGAGAAGTAGGTCATGAGAGAGTGGTTTGTGGAAATAGGAGGGAAGATGTGGTTATTTCTCGTCTCCGTATAGGTCATACGGCTCTTAACCATTCTTTAAATGTTATTGGGAAACATGAGTCAGGTTTATGTAATAACTGTAAAACACCAGAGACAGTAGAGCATGTTCTGTTAGAAAGCAACAGACATAGAAATGAAAGGTTAAAACTAGAAAATCAAATTACGTCTATAGGTTTAAGTGGTTTGTCAATTCAGAATTTATTAAAAAATTATTCACAAGGTTTCAAGGTATTATTAGAATTTGTAAAGGTCACAAATTTAATTTAAAAAAAAAAATATATATATATATATATATATAAATATTTTTTTTTTTTATGATTATTACTATACTCCTCATTGTTGCTCCACACTCCATCTCAGTAGGTGGCGGAAATGCACTATAAGAGTCTGCCAACCGCCAATAAGCTGAAAGAAGTAGATTCAACAAAGTGCGCATGCGCCCTGCCACCGTTTTAAACCACTGGCGCTAAAATGGCGGATCAGCAGCCAAGCGCTCGCTCATTGTCTCAGGTAAGTGTTTTTTTTGTTTTTTGAAATTTGGACATGTTTAAGGGTTAATTATCACTAATAAGAGAGATGATTTTGCCTAAGTAATATTAATGTCAGAGTAATTTGACTTACAGGGACCACTGCACGAATAAGTAATAAAAACGTCTCAGTTACGTATGTAACCCTCGTTCCCTGAAGGAGGGTACGGAGACGTCACGTCGGGTGACCGTCGAATTGGGATCTCGCTTAGAGAGACCAATCCACTTTGAGTGTAACTAAACGAGCCAATGCACATTGGCATGCGATTATTGCATCCAGCTGCCGCTGATCACAGCGTGAGTATAAGTAGGCAGCAGGTGCAGTGCATACTAAGGTTTTCGCAGAGGAGCCGAGCCGGTGACCTGGCCGCTCAGCGGTGGTACAGCAGCCGTGGCGATGGGACGTGACGTCTCCATTCCCTCCTTCAGGGAACAAAGGTTACATACGTAACCAAGACGTTCCCTTTCAATCGGTCACTCCGAGTCAAGCCAGGTGACCGACGAATTGGGATCCCTACCAAAGGGCCATGGATACTGCCCCTTCCAGTGTCCTGTGGAAGCCTCCTGTGCCCCTACTCTTTGGCGTAGGTCAGGGCTTACCACAAGAAGACCAGTTACTGTTGCTATGGCACTACCCACTCAGTAAGACTGGATAACACTGGGAAAACGTACCTGTTCCACTTGGAACAGGAACGCTGCCCGAAGGAGGTTCAGAAGCACTTACACATATAACAACCGTTTAAGTGAATATGGAAGATTAGAGGTGATTGTAGCCTCTTGGGCAATGGCAGGAAGTCTGCCGGGGAAACACAGGCTCTGAGGCTATACCGTGGACTTACACATATGGGATCCAATTAGGTCTTTACATATGGAACCCAGCCCTCTACTGGTTCTAAGGGATTCATCGAGTGAGGGCCTGGCGCTAGACGTTCCGCCACGTCTGGCTACCAAGGGGATGGAGGAGCTCGACAGGGTCTACCTTATGGACTCTCTGGAGCAGTTTTAGCAAGCCAACCTGAAACCGGAGCCTCTCAGTGCATCTACCCGTTTGAGGTGAGAACACAGGAGGAAACCGGTTCCACACGGAGGCTATAGAATCTAGCGAACGTGTTAGGGGTCGCCCAGTCCGCAGCTCTACAATATCTGCCAGCGAGGCGCCGCGAGCCAGCGCCCAGGAGGATGCAACACTTCTAGCAGAGTGAGCTCTCAACCTGAACGGGCAGGGCACACCCTGTGCCTGATAAGCCAGGGTGATGACGTCCACTATCCAGTGGGTCATCCTCTGCTTAGAGACGGCATTCCCCTTCTGTCAGCCTCCGTGACAAACAAGAGGTGGTCTGAGGTCCTGAAGCTTTGCGTCCTGTCAACGTAGCATCTCAATGCCCGGATGGGACAAAGCAAAGCTAGGGCTTGGTCTGCCTCCTCCGAGGGCAGCACTTGCAGGCTTACCACCTGGTCCCTGAAGGGAGTAGTGGGAACCTTGGGCACATAGCCAGGCCGGGGCCTCAGGATTACCTGGGAGTCAGCTGGCCCAAACTCTAGGCATGAATCGTCAACCGAAATTGCATGCAGGTCCCCTACCCTCTTGATGGAGGCCAATGCAAGCAGGAGCAGAGTCTTCATTGAAAGAAACTTCAGCTCGACTGTCTGCAAAGGCTCGAATGGGCCCTGCTGTAGTGCTCTGAGCACTAGAGACAGGTCCCAAGAGGGTATAGAGGGGGCCGTGGGGGATTTAACCCTCTGGGGTCCGAGGTCATTTTGGGGCCCTTGAGATGTTTTGACATGCCCTGATATTTGTGCTTATTTCAGCTACTTAAAACATACTATTGACCAACGTGTATTTTTTTTTTGTATTCAGCACAAACTGTGCTACAATAATATGTGACCAAGATGGATGTACATGTTTGCATTTTTTAGAAAAAAAATATTATGCGTGGTTAGTACGTTTTGGGGAAAAAGATGTAGCTGAAATAAGGCCTTAAAACCCACACTAAATAGTTGTGAATAAGACTTTTGAGTAATCAGTCTTAAAAATTATAAAAATTATGTGAAAATCATTCTGCTTACTCATTCACAGAAAACAATATATTGATTTAAAATTTTCAAGACATGTTTTGTGATCGAGGGTCTATATGCGAGGGAGTGGTAATGGTCATGAATATTAAGTGAGTCTCACCTGAGAGACAAAGGGCCCTCCCCTAATGGCCTCTAATGGCCCATCAGTGTGACTGTGACTGTGAGGCAGGTAAGAGAGAATGTGAGGAGACTGAAAAAAAGGGTTTTTTAAATTGTTTGTGTTTTATTTACAACACAGTATAATCAAAACATACATAATGAAGGTCAACGACACATTATTGTGCACACTGATCTAACCACAGAGATGTGAACCGACTTTGAGTCATTCCTGCAGCAGATTCTGTCTAACAAGTGAAACAAGTAAATCATACCTGATATTTACGTGCTTTATTTAAGTGTTTCTACTTCTTTCCATGGATTCCAGAAGAAAAAAAAACATAATCAGTAGAAAAGGAGCTTGTTTTAACATAGAATATCAGTGTAGTTGAACATCTGATGTTGGTTCAGCGCTCTCAGAGGAAAACAGTTTGAAGAGACATCAGGATACATCTGGTGCTGGTATCTGATTCAATAAAATACAAACAAAAAAAACATTTGTGAGCATGTTAATATCAGGAGCATCCTGAACATATATAAAACATATATAAATATATATATATATATATATATATATATATATATATATATATATATATATATATATATATTTATATATGTTTTGTAGCCATAGACCATAGACTCACACATGCTTTGTACTATCATAAAACAATCTTATATCTGAGAAACTAATTATTATTGTTTAGTATGTTATTAAAATCTATTTCTGAACAGAGTAGGCTATTAATAATAAACATGTACTAAACATACTTAGACTCGTAGCATTCATCATGTTACAGTGTACACTCATATTACTTTTATTGTTTTATATAGAGCATGAAAACATCATCGTGCCATAAGAAAGTTAAATACAGTGAATTGCCCCTCATATTAAAAATGTTTTACACGATTTCAAACATTGTAGTCAGGAATTATAGTTTGGGAAAAACCCGACTATGATTTTGTAGTCATATAGTCTAGTATGTATGACTTTATAGTAGCCTATGATATGATTCTGTAGCCACAGACTCAAGCAAGCTTTGTACAATAAAAGGATGTACTTTGTACTGTACTTGAGCTCCTCTTCTGGATGAAATCGTGTTCTTCTTTCGAGGGAAATCCTGCCTTTACTCAGCGCGTCTTCCAGAAACGAACAGTAGCGCGATGAATGCTCCTCAGCTCTTTGTTTGTTTTGGGCGTTTACACGTGCGCACGCCCCACGTGGCTATTTACATATGAACGGCGCGAGCCGAACATGGGCGGGATCGCATTAGAGATAATGAGTCAGACAGGACAGATTGAACATCGTGTTGGTTTCACACGGATTACTTCATCACAGAATGTTTGTTTTCGATAGGCTTCATTTCAAAGTGGACACTTCAAGCTTTCTATAGATATATTTCTCATGTCTCTGTGTTGAGTATTCGCTGAGTTACAGTTCATTTTAGTGACGTGTTTCTAAAAACAGTTCGCGGAGACGGAGAAGACAAAGAGCGCACACTGTTTGTTTTATTATTTTTCCAAAAGCATAAAGTTGTGTTGTTATTGTGAGTGTACACAAAAAAAAGTAGACACTTAACAGTTTCGATTGATGTATAACACTTATTTGTGTGACTAAAATCAACAGAGAATTTTTAGTGTCTTTTGCACTGATCTTAAAAAAAACGATCTGGTATCGCCGGCGATACAATCGACCCCAGAGAGTTAACCTTCTCGCCCCCCTAAGGAACCTGATGACCAAGTCATGCTTCCCCACCGACTTCTCTTCCACGTGGTCATGGTTGGCAGCAATCGCAGCCACATAGACTTTAAGGGTGGAGGGAGACAGCCTTCGCTCTAACCCTTGCTGCAAGAAGGACAGCACGACTCTGATCGGGCACTTCCCGGGGGTCTTCTTGGTGAGAAGAACACCATTCGACGAACAGGTTCCACTTCAAGGCGTAAGCATGTCTTGTAGACTGCGCTCTCGCCAAAGTGATGGTGTCAACTACCTCCTGGGGTAGGTCACCTAGAACCTCCACGTCCCGTCCAGGGACCAGACATGAAGTTTCCAGAGGTCTGGATGCGGGTGCCATAAGGTGTCCCGTATCTGAGTCAGTAGATCCTTCCTCAGAGGAATCTGCCAAGGAGGGGCTGTCACGAGGATCATCAGTTCCGGGAACCAAGTCCGAGTAGACCAGTATGGCGCCACAAGCAGGACCTGCTCCTCATCCACCCTGTTCTTGCACAGTGTCTGTGCGAGAAGGCTCACTGGGGGAAACGCATACTTGCGAAGGTCCCGTGGCCAGCTGTGTGCCAGTGCGTCCGTGCCAAGTGTTCCCTCGGTCAGGGAGTAAAACAACTGGCAATGAGAGGTCTCTAGAGAAGCAAACAGGTCTACCTAAGCGAGTCTGAAACATCTCCAAATCAGCTGGACCGTCTGGGGAAGAAGTCTCCACTCTCCGGGGAGCGCAGCTCGTGACAGCTCGTCAGCTACCCGGTTGAGCAAGCCCGGAATGTGAATGTCACGAAGTGACCTCAGATGCTTCTGACTCCAGAGGAGAAGGTGGCGGGCGCCAGTGCAGTCACCACCACCAATGCCTCCACCACCGGCTGGGGGGCCATGTTCGACGGGCTTGCAGTATCGGGGGTTTTGACAGGCCCCCCGTCAAAACCCCCGATACTGCAAGCCCGTCGAACATGGCCCGTCAAAACCCCCGATACTGCAAGCCCGTCGAACATGGCCCGTCAAAACCCCGATACTGCAAGCCCGTCGAACATGGCCCCCCAGCCGGTGGTGGAGGCATTCGTGTAAACCACAGCATGCCTGGAGACCTGTTCCAGGGCACTCCTGCCCAGAAAAACGAGAGGTCTGACCATGGGGTGAAGGTTTGGCGGCAAGCCGGTGTGACTCGGTGAGTGCCGCCTTGCCACGTCCACCTTGGGACTCGGCCATGGAGCAGCCTCAGTGGCGTGACTGCCGCTGCAGCTGCCATATGCCCCAGGAGCCTCTGAAATTGTTTCAGTGGGACCGCTGTCCTGCTTTTGAACGTATTCGAGCAGTTCAACACCGACTACAATACAATGTCTCATCAACCGAATCCAACTCCATACCGAGAAAAGAGATCCTCTGCATCAGGGAGAGTTTGCCCTTTTCCCAGTTGACCCGAAGGCCCAACTGGCTGAGGTGCCAGAGCACCAACTAAAACTGAGTTGGACATCACATGACCCAGAGACCACGCAGTGACCTTCATCACTCGTAGCGCGAGGTCAGTAGCGGTACAAAGCTCTTTCAGAACTTCCGGATCGTGACCACCTTCGTGCATGTCCCTCAGTGCTTTTAGCCTGAAGAACCATGCAGTAACGCCGTAGCGTAATGTGGAGGCAGTACGGTTTGCCCTGCTGGGTGGAGGCGGTATTAGGACACAACTGCATCGCAACCGACCGCTCCACCAGGGGGACCCCCGTATACCCCCTAGCTGCACCACCATCGAGGGTGGTGAGGGAGGAGGATCTAACAGTTCGGTTTCTGGCAGTGAAAGTTGCCATCCACGACCTGGTAAGCTCCCCATGCACATCTGGGAAGAGAGGCACCGGGGTAGGGTGCTGAGAACCAGCACAAGCTACCCTGAGAACCAGACGTCCAACCTCGAGGGCTCAGGACACGGTGGAGGTCTCCACTCGAGCCCTACCCTCTCAGCGGCCTGGGAAAGTATAGCCATCATTTCTGGGTCTGATTTAGGCATTGCGACTGCCGGAGCAGCAGCGCAACCGAATCTTATTCCCCAGGAAGCTCTGGCTCACCCTCCGATGTAGCGATCGACATCCGGTCATCGGAAGGAGCGTCAAGGATACTGCTGGTACGCTCCACCAGCACATTCCATTGGCAGCTCACTGGTTTCGGAGCGCAAGAGGAGCGATGGTCCCTCGAGAGTTGGTTCCCTGGAGGGTTTGCCACCACTGTAATCCTCAGACCACCCGTACCACCGCCTGAAGTAGTCCTCGTCTTTCTGGAGCCAGAATGAGAACCATATTGAGGCAGAGGCAACAGGGCTCCGCCCCTTTGTCGAGGTAACGGAGCCTGGCCTGCAACTCCGAGATGATCACCTTCCCAATGAGAAGATGACTCATCCACGAACGCCACCTTAGCGTGAATACTGCCCAGGCACGTGAGGCAGCGATCGTGCTCATCACCCAGCGCCAGGTAATGACCGCATCCAGAAACGCATGGGTGACACGTTGTATTTAGCAAGACCCAACTCGTTGCATGAAATTTGCCAGATGCAACGTCGTTTTTAAAAAGACACACCCGTGAATGCTCTTTTAGGGAAAAATCTATTTTAGGGGAGAGGGGAGATGGTCGCCTGCAACACAAACAGGGGGTAGTGCAACCCCCCCCCCCCCCCCCCCCACCACCAAAAAGAAAAAAAAAGAAAAAACGAAAATTGTGTCATTTTTAGCCCTTGGAAGGACACTTCTGTTATAAGTTCAGGAGCGATGGATGAGTAAACATAATTATTTGCATTTTCTTAACATTATGGCAGTCAAGCAGATTTAACCTCTCCCTCTACCCCTCCATTTTTGGGTCCGGGGTGATGAAGGTGTGGAAAATGTGGCAATTGCAGAAACCATGTTTCGTGTGAAAGGGACCGGAAGAGGAAGCTTCATTGCCGGGAAAACCGTACATAATCAGAGGTAATAAACAAGTTAGGATGTCACACTATTGTTTAATTTTTAATTGATACATTCTGTATTCTCTAGAATTGAACACCTGTGGCGAGATGTCTGGGCCAGCATAACTCAGCTGTATTACAAAATACTTCACAGCCTTGAGGAAGATGGCTTGTTGGACTTGTCAGATTCCCTTCATGTGTTTTGTGGACATTATGTGTTCCTCCCACGTATGAAAGGTGACCTCCTCATTTTTTTCTGAAGGCTGGGACAATCATCCGTTATGGTCTGAAAATGGGCTCACCCCTCACCAGATGTGGTTAATGGGACACATGCATAACACATCTGGTGACGATAAAGAGAATTTTCAGGGTTTTTTTTATTTTATTTTTTTTATTGATTTTCTATGCCATACTGTCAAAATGTGCTTTTGCATAATGCAGGAAGTAATTTGTTTTTGTTTCATTTAAGAATTTGGAACTGTTTGGAACAGACTAGGAGACCTTTAATAGTGTGACAGAAGATGTTGTTGAGCATGTTCCAGAAATTGAGTGCCCACTCACTCCTGCTCTGATGGAAACAGTAAAATCCATCTTTAGTCCTCTTGCAACATCTGACTGTTATGGCAGAGATATTTACATATATTTGGTTCAATATTTTGAAAGTCTTTAAAATACACAAACACCTGTGTGAAACCATTGTAAACTTTTATTTTGCAAATTGTTTACATATTTTGAAAATTGCAACTGTAACTCAAAGCAGCACAATTAGGCAACTCAGAAGTGAAGACCATGGAGACTTCAGGTTGTATCTTCAACAGGATTATTTTATTGAGAACACAAGCTGTTGGTAGCTGTAGTTATCTAAATCTCACTAAAGAAGTGATACATTGTAGTTTATATACATTTAGGGGGCAGTGCTTAGGAATGGAAACAAAGCACCTGGGTGATGACCTTAAACAAAGCATGCAAATGAAGTATTCAGGTATAGCAGCCTGCCCCATTTAACCACTCCTAATCCAATCAGCATAACTGCCCAAAGATTGAGGCAGGGGCATCAAGAGCAATTACAAACAAAAGGCAAGAGTCTCTGTCGTCTGGCTCATTTCACTTACAATAAGAGAACAGGAACTGACAACATCTTGCTACAAACTTTGTATAGCACAGTCGTTCATCTGATGTCACCATCTTCACCATAAATGCTAAATACCATCTATATAACTTCTTCAGTTTGTACACTATTACATTGGAACCTAGATTTAACATTTTACAAATTTGTAATCCAACAGTTCCCCCTTTGAGAGTTCCAATAACTCTCACAAAATACAAATTTAGAAACTTAAAAGCTCATTCTTGTAACTTGTGATCGTTACAGGCACATAGCACTCATTCTGTGTTGATTGTCTGTAGTGATGAACAGCATGCTGACACAGAAACAAACATGCCGCTAGGGCCCATGAAGTTCTTAATAGTCTTTTCTGGTTGGAACTGTCATTTCCTCCTGATGGGCGTGGGTCATTTGTGAAATGAAACACTTGATACTAACAGGTTTCCGAACCATGAAGAATTATCTTCAGTCATCTGGTGTAATTTTGCTGAAAGATCAAGAATGTCTTGATCATGTTGATGGATGACTGAAGTTCTCGTATGTGATTCTCTGCGTTGTGTATTTTTTATTATTATTTTTTCTTTGTTCTGTCTTCCGTGACAGTTGGCTCGGCAGTGGGTCTTTTTGTCTTTTAGAGGTTGTGGCTTAATACGCAGGTGAGGGGGTCGGCGCATATAGGTCTTGGGACAGCCATCAAGTGGTATCTGCACAGAGGAAGAAAGAAAACAAAAGACAGAGCAGTATTTGTTCTAAAGACTGCAAACATTAGGGTTGTATCCTTTGTTCAATCTGAGTCTGCTATTGTTGTTCCTTCTTTCCCTATTTCTTAATTCATGAGACACCTAAAGAACAGTGAGGAAAGGATGGACTATTGGATGGGGAAGGGCCTATGAGGGTGCTTTGTTTCCATTCCTAAGCACTGCCCCCTAAATGTATTTAAACTACAATGTATCACTGCTTTAGTTAGACTTGGATGACTACAGCGACGCACAGCGAGATTTCGCGAGAAATTGATGAATTTACGTGATGTAAATCCTACTGACAGGACTCTCTGAACTGCAGCGCGAATAAACATAGCGGCGCCCATTTCACATTACAGATTACAATCAAGATCATTTAGAACCGTTTTTAAACATAAAACACACTCATTTGCACATATTTGTGAATCAGAATATCAGATAGTTGATTATATGGTAAGCAAGTTTATGAATATTTTGAATAAAAAAGGAAAAACTAAATAAAAGTGATCCATCTGTCATACAGTATTATTGTGGCTGTGGCAATCACGTGACAATCAAGACGCGTCGCCATGAAAACATTAAGGGGAAACGTTCTAAAATAAAGGTCGCCTAAAAAAAACTCACTCTGGGGGGACCGCTGGAATATTTTAAACTCACCACTGAAAAGGTTAATATAAGCTATTGAATGTGATCAGCACAAAGAAAGTAATCAGGTGTACTAAGTTTAATTTTTCTAGAACAAAGGGTTCAGGAGTTATTACCATTTCAATGTTGAATTTTTGAACGGGTGGTAGCTTCTATAGAGTTGGTTCTAGAGACCCCAAAGTTGGTCAGATGACTATTCATGACCATCACAACAAACTAATAGAATGTTATAAGCAAAAATGTGATTTTTTTGGTAGCTCCCGACCCATAGGTGGCGCTGTTCCCAACTTTGGCATGGACCCTCAGATCATGGTCTTGATGAAGCATACCAAGTTTCATTTCGATTGATCAAAGTTTGGCCGAGATACAGCCTCTGAACCAATTTTGGGTCAACCTTGTTATAGTTCACAATATCATAACTTTTTTTTTTTCATTAGTTGTTCAAAAATTCTGTTCAATCATTTCTGTCCAGCTCAGTCCAAAGATCATCTGAGCAAATTTTCAGAAGAATTGGATCAATTTTGAAAGAGTAGTAGCGAAAAGAAAGAATACTGTACTTTTCAAAATGGCCGCTACTGTAATGGGTGGAGTCTTAATGTAAGCTATTGATTGAGATCAGCATGAAGAGAGTAATCAGGTGTACTAAGTTTCATTTTTCTAGAACAAGGGGTTCAGGAGTTATTACCATTTAAATGTTGAATTTTTGAACTGGTGGTGGCGCTATAGAGTTGGTCATAGAGACCCCAAAGTTGGTCAGATCACTATTCATTGCCATCACTACAAGTGTGCCAAATTTAATCATTTTCCTATATTCCGTTCATAGGGCTGCCATAGAGCTCCATTGGCCAAGAAGAAGAAGAAGAAAACATACAGATACAATAGCGGCTACAGCCCATTCTGGGCTTGGCCCCTAATAAAACATTCAGATACAATAGGGGCTACAGCCCATTCTGGGCTTGGCCCCTAAATATAGCTGCAAGCAGCGATTCCGGGGGCCAAGCCTGTGAATGGGCTGTAGCGTGGCGCAGAGCGGGAAGAACAAAAACAGCAGAAACAGAACATACGTTGAAAAAGCAGATAGGTTCGGAAGTACAGAAGTTCAAAAACGAACAGAAGTTCAGATGAGAATGAAAAAACACATGTTTCTGATTCTGATTTGCATATATGAAGTGATTTAATGAGCTTTCTCATGCAGCTTACCTATGTTTCCCACATCTCTGTCAGCAGCTTCCTTCAGAAATTTTGATATCTTGGAGCTTCTCTTCTGTTGTAGGAGTGTTACTCCTGAAACCACAGAACAATTTTTATCAATAATTGTTTGCCATTAAATATCAAATCACGTTTTAACTAGATTCAGTTAATTCATGCTCCTTTAAGTGACGTCACCGATTAACAGTAAAGTTACAGCACATATTTTAGGCTAAATAAATTTGTCTAATTCCAATAACCCATTGACAAAACCTTTACAAAGCCATTAAAATCTCCCAACTACACATAAATATATGATGAAAAGTCAAAACTTTGATCAATTAGAGCTCAATATATCGTTACAGAGTTAGCATACATAGTCTGAAAACAGTTGAGGTGCTAACGGACTTATTCGAAGACACTAAACAGTCTTTATGAAGTAAATATTTAACAGAAGAAATATTTAACAATTACAAGAAAGAAAAGTGTCAGGAACAGTTGTATGTAATATCTGTGTGACTTTAGGGACTAAACTCACCTGAAAACGGTGAAAACAGGAGCGAGAGACGCAGTGTTGCAGCTATCAGCTGGAGAGTTGCCGCCCCGTTTCCATGGTAACTCCCTCGCTGCAGCGTTTGAATGAGACTCAGAGAGTGCGTGCATCAAAACACGTCGCAGTCACGCACCATTTAAATAAACATTACATAGAAGATAAACAACAACAACAACAAAATTATTTAATCTTGAATTTTAATCGTTTTGTAGTTATATGACCCATTCATACATAGGTGTAAACTGCAACCCGCACGTGATAGTGGGACAAAGTAGAACTTTTCTAGTTTTTATACTATACTTTTGTTAATAATTATAACTCTCACTATTTTTATTCAGTGCTTCAGATTCCTTTTAACTGTAAAAATGTAATGTAATACATAAATGTAATATATATATATATATATATATATATATATATATATATATTTATAAAACAAAGATGTCATGTAAGAGCTCAGTAGAAACACAGGACAGACCCTCGGCTTGCCACTGGTGCACCGACAGAGGCCCAGCCATGGCAAACTGCTGGTGGCGTGCCACCCAAAAAACGCCGGCTGACCGACAGCGTTTTTAGATTGGTCGGCTCACCGATGGTGTGCCGACGGTGGTCCGACCGCATTAAGCTGCTGAATTTGTGCCGCCCAAAAAACGCTGGTGGACCGCCAGGTTATTGTTTGCTGGGAATGTCATTTTCCCTGTCCTGCTTTTTGTGGAATAAAGTCCTGGTCAGATGGATTAGTGTAATGTTAGCTGCTTTAACTGTTCCCTCAATAATGCTTTTAATTACCCACTATAATCCAGCTAAAATTAACATTAGCACTGGACAAAATATTTAGTATTGCCCTTCGTGCCTAACTTAACCAATAAAAAAATATTTCTCCTAAAATATGGAATAAATGTGATAAATAAAGCTTTAAATTTACCTCTCTCATACATGTTGACACATTGTTACAACTCTAATTTTATGTTTTAAAACAAATTATATATAAAAAAAACAAATAAATAAAAAAAAAAAAAAAAACAACTGTTCGTTTTTCTTGGAAAATGGTTGCTTCAATTAATATTTTGCAAGATAGAACCTTATAATTCCAAGCGGAAAATGACTTTTTAGAATTAGAAGGTTCTATCTGCATTTGACCTGTTCCAAAAATCCCCATTTAAAAATTTGAGAGGATTTTGATATTGTACATTTAGAATATATTTAAGGTCTCTGTCATTTTCATGTAGGAAAGAGGCTTGTTCCCCATATAATTTTTGCTATATGGAATGCAAAAACTTTGAAGCTCAATATCTCAAAACCACTCAGAATGCAGATAGAACCTTATAATTCCAAGGCCACGAAGTGTACATGCTGTTTATACTTAATAGTAACAGATACTATCTTAGATACTATCTACCTTAGTGTATTGCAGGACATTATGAAACAGTATGCAATAAAAACAACATATATGCGGCCTCATTAGCACCTTACTTGTCCCTATCTATAAAGCCCATCCCTATACCTACCCCTGTTCTAACTATATTTAGCCTGCTTATCAGTAAAGGTATCCTCAAAGCTCCATAGGTATAGAGTGGTGCAGGTATGGTAATCACACTCGTTCAGTTCACCTCTCTTTCATAATACCTTACTCTACATAATACCATAAGCTTTTATCTTCAGTTAAGCAACTCAGCATTCCTTCATTACTAGTTCTAAAGTGACATTTTCAAATTAGTAACAGAGGCTTGGGCTCATCTGTTAAACTGTCAACTTGAAATTTGAATCCATGGAAAGAAGCAATACCACACAGAAGATGTGTTTCAAGACACCCCAATCTTGTTTCTTATATATTTACACACTTTTGCTGTCGAACTGTTGTATAAACACAATATCACACTCATATTTATGTGATATGACTCTATATCAGCATGAGTGTGATTACCTCATATATTGTTGTCAAGTCATTTCTATACTTTCTCATGAAGAGCATGCTGCTACACATAAGAGTCTCTCGTAGCTAAGTCTTTCAGCTTGAAACTCTCCAAAAGCACTTCTCTGTGGATGTGGTATGAATTATGGATGAACAAATATTTAAATAACAGACCCATAGTAGTCCCATAATAGAAGACATTAGAGAGTCCTCAACCCTATATGGTTATGTACTTTTACCAGAAACATTCTATTTTGTATTCACTCCATCCCTGTCTCGCAGTCCACCTCTATGAATTTTTAATGTTGTTGGGAGAGTAAGAGACCTCTGCTGGTATGTACTGTAGTTCTACTCACTCTACAGTAAAAGTCCTTACTGAAATCAGTAACACTGTATAATATTGCTCCTTCATTAATAAGTAACAAATGAGTAACAACATATTAAGGACTATTAAGCAACAACAATAAAAAAATCTCTAATTAATTAGTAAGTAGCACTCATTTGCATGTTGTAGTTCACTATTATTAATAACTATTTTCAGTTGTATACAATCTTCTTACAAAACTGAATTCTAAATCTGAATTATTCTTACAGAGAAGGCATCTTGCATCCACACTTCTCACTGAATTACTAACTGAGAGTTGTAGAGACTAAAACATTTGGTCACACTTTATTTTAAGGTCCAATCATCACTGTTAACAAATCATTAACTAGAACTTTTGCCTCAAAAAACTTATTAATACTTAGTAAAGTAGCTGGTAAGTTTAGAAATTGGGTAATGAAGAATATGTGCTTTATACTGTAAATACTAATAAACAACCAATAACATGCATGCTAATAAGCAATCAGTTAACAGTGAGAATTAGTCCCTATACTAAATGAATCATCAGCTATACCACAAATGATTTAAAGGAATAAAGCGCAAAAAAAAAAGTGATCTATAAAATTAGTAATTATGAATGGCTAGACAGTTTAAGATTGTTTTCATTAATACTTGCCGTAAGAATGATGGTAACCCACTAGTAGTGACTCAAGTGTTACAAAATCCATCAGGAGGAATTACTATCCAAACCCTCAAAAGCTTACAATGACTTCAACCATTACTAGGGAGTTATCATGCTTTTCATTTTAAAACACTTTTACAAATAATTAGTAATTTTTTCTGATAGATTAGGTAATACTCAGAGCTGGGTAGATTACTTACAAATTGTAATCCGTTACTGATTCCAGATTACATGACAAAAAGTGTAGTCAGTAACATAATCCGTTACATTACACATTTTAGGTAATATAATCAGATTACTTTTGGATTACTTTTAGATTACTTTTGACAACTTGTTTATCACATTGATTTAAATAGGATTATCTTGTACCATAATGATGTAAAAAATGCAAAGAGTACAAAAATGTGTTCCATTCATTGTAATTTACAACATGAAGTGCATTAAACATTATATCAAGGTTTCCCAAACTAGGTTTCATAAAGGAACTGCAGGGGGCTCATGAGTTTAATGAAAAGCTAACAATTTAAAATTAAAATAAATCATTTTAAAACAAAGTCCCTTTCAAGGAAAGTCTCTTCACTTGGCGGCCAAATTTGCAATGCCTCCGGGCAGCTCATACAAGAACAAGTCCTATCTTAATGAATGGGGGAATCGTGAAATCTCAAAAACTGCTTGTTGAACTCGTAATTAAATTACATCAAATCAACAACAAAAATCTGAAATTAATTGCCCCATGAATGTTGTTTCTTAAAAAGTTTATTTTTCAGGCTAGACCAGCCAATGCGCACGCAGAGTCATAATCGGCTGGTCTAGCCTCAGGTTTGTATGGGAACCGGAGATTCAAACGAGCGCTAAAGTGACGCAATGACTTTTCCAATCAGCAACTGGCTCTTTCATTTAGAAGGTAGGACTATTCCTCCATATTGCGTGTTGCAGTTTCTCCCATTCATAAGTATAGGAGTGAACAGTCTTTGTATTTCTATAGACAGTCCCTGCATCCCAATGTGTATACTATCCACCCTATCTTCCCTAAATAGTATTGAAAATTACTACTATCACATAGAATTTAGAATGTATAGTATGCACATTGGGACGCAGGCACTGTTTTAAAATAGTAGGGATGTGCCCGAAGTCGAATACCTTATTCGGAAAGGCACGGATAATGGCTTCAAAACGAATAACGAATTTAACCGAATAACAGAAAAAATATTCGGCAGACACAATCACATGTTTGCTGGAACAGCACTATATTAGGTTTGCGGTCATTAAGATTTGTGCAATAATAATGGCTAGTACTGCTTTGATAGTGTTTGACACAGTTTCATACAGATAATATCATGGTGATCATTGCATTTGTCTAACGAATGTGGTCTCCTCAGCAATAAACTATCTGCGCGCTACTTTTTTGATTGCTGCCTGTCAGTGCTGGCGAAGCAGTGTTGCCAGATATTTCTACAACAAACAAACGCAACCAATCTCCTGAAAAATGCACCAAAATAAGTTTAAATCTTGCATTTTGCAAATAGGATACATAATCTCTAAACTCCACCTTCAGCCTCCCAATTTATTAATGCCCTAATTACTTTATTAACGCTGTTACATTAAGTATTAAAACAAGTCCAGCGACGCTTATAATAACTAGATCTGGAAACATGGCGGAGCGGAGTGGAGGCTGCACTTGCGCCAAGCTCCTTCACTCCTGCGTTTCGCAGCTGCTGCGAGTCAGCCACGTGAATTTATTCAGCGACATGATTTTAAATAATTTTTCATAAGGTTTTCAAATTTTATTTTTGAACATGAAACTTTTACGGAGGTCTGGACCTCTATGGGCCTGGATGTGTAAAGTGAATGAGTGTAAACTATAGCCTATGTGAATGAAATGAGCGCAAATCAATAGTCGGGGTCTATGCGCTTCTCGACTCAACAAAAATATCCTAAAAACGGTCCTAACTTCAAACCTTTTCGAAATCCAACTGTAAAAACGCATTACATTAGCCCTTTTCGTGAATGGCATTACATTTAATTATACAAGACGAAGAAAAGTGATGTTTGATCAAGGCTTTTGGAGGGTCCAAATGATTTGTTGCTCTCTGTTGATAAAATACTCGTAAATGATCACAGATTCCCGCAACGAATGATCTAAGTTACTTAAAGTTCAAGTGAGCTTTATTGTCATTCTGCTATGAGTAGGCTACTGAACACTTTCTTTCCATTTCTTTTTTTTTCCAGCTTCTTTTTTTTCTACTAGTGCTCTTATTTAAGATTGTGGATACTTCTCTCTTATCAAATTTGTACACAAAGTTTCACTGGAAAATAAGAAGAATAAAGGTTGTTGTTTTTTTTTTTATAAAGTTTTAAATAGAAGATATTTACAAAATTATAATTATAATTAAAAAAAATAATTTATTTAGTTATACAAGGCATGTTTGTTAAATGAAAACTACGAATTGAACAGATTTGCATTTAAAATGGTATTTTCATGTAATTTGGCGAACTTCCGGTTTAAGCCACGCCCACTTCCGGATCTATCCGAATACAGATACAAATGCAGATACAAATAATGGCTCCGCTGCACACCCCTATAAAATAAATTAAAATAAAACACTTACTAAACAAATAAAAAAATATTTTTATTTACTTCCATGACATGTAACCATTAATCAACATCAAAGAACCCGTGAACATGCAAATGTGATATTTAATTATTGAAATATTTATTTTAAAATCTCAGGCAAGGTGATTTTCAATTTTGCGCATGTTTGTTTGTTTGTTTTACTTTTTCTATGGTCTCAAACTGGTTTCAAATTGTAAATACTACTCCACCTAATCACTTTTGAACAAACAGAACCCAAGCCTTTTTGGTAATTTGGTACCCAATTTAAACTCAAATCTCAGAGGAGTCAGTGACTCAGGCAATGAGTCAAAGCGTCCTACTGGACAAACTAAGTAGATCTCATGCATCTGCAATGGTCAGGCAATTAACCTTTAATCCATGTCACCAAGGGGGGAATAAAAGGAGCAGCCTATGGAACAGTTTCCCACTGGAGACTCTCTTACAAGGTGCATTGAAGTTATTCTTTCATATCAGTTCTGTTTCAAAATAATCCTCATTTTATGATCATTATGACAATTTTTTCAATACTTTTAACAATTTTCCTAAACTCTTAACACAGTTAGCACAACATCTGTCTGTGTAGGCTATACAATTAACACATTTCTTGTTGCTTTGATACAAAATGCATACAGTTAACATAAATTTAAAATGCTTGAACTTCTTTTACACACAAGCTCAACCAAGACCAAAACAAAGTACTTTTACTGCCAGATTTTCCAATGCTTTCACACTGTGTGTCAGAACAGATAACATCAAGTTCTAAACCGAACTTGTAAGATAAAGTCAAAGTTGAACAGCTGTGTGTGTGTGTATATATATATATATATATATATATATAGAGAGAGAGAGAGAGAGAGAGAGAGAGAGAGAGAGAGAGAGAGAGAGAGAGAGAGAGAGAGAGAGATGAAACAGAAATATGTCCCCTGTATTTTACTCCATTGCTAATGAGAAACAGCTGATTGAAGTTATGAAAATATAACTATTACAAGTAATGATAATAATAAATTACAGTTTTTCTCGATTGCTAACACACTATAACTGATTCAATCAGCCCAATTTTCCAAACCATTCATAGAGTTCTCAAAATCAGCAGGATGTCTGGCTGTGGTGAGGTGTGAGCTTATATGTTGCGTGGTGATGAGGTGCTGATTGTGTATAGATGTGTTCCATTAATACTCAGGTGAGGGTGTGCATTCTGATTGGCTGGCATGGGAGCCTGACTGATCTGTGACATTACCCCCCTCTCCACGGCCCGCTCCAGAGGGCCGAGGGCCCCGACGGCGTGGTGGTCTACCTCTTCCCCTGGGAGCTGGCCGATCTGGATGTGTAGAGTGGAATTCCTCGAGTAGGGTTGGGTCCAAAATGTCATTCCTGGGGACCCATGATCTCTCCTCCGGGCCATAGCCCTCCCAGTCTACAAGGTATTCCAGTTGACCACCATGATGCCGGGAATCCAGGATCTCCTTTACCTTGTAGATGGCGCCATCCTCCAGAATCAGTAGGAGGGGGGGTTCTTCACTCGGACCAGGCTCTGTAGAGGAAGAGACAGGAGGGTGGTCGGGTTTTAAGAGGGATACATGGAAAGTGGAATTGATCTTGTATTGTGGAGGGAGTTGTAATTGGAAGGTGACTGGGTTGATCTGTCTCAGGATGGTGAAGGGGCCAACATATCTGGGACTTCATTTTTTACAGGGCAGGCACAATCTGATGTCCCTCGTTGGCAGCCAGACTTTCTGTCCTGGTTGGTAATGTGGAGCTTCGGATCTGCGAAGGTCCGCTGTCATCTTGCACACTGCACGCTGCAGATGATGGTGAGCATTGTCCATCGGGGGTAGTCGTGGCCTAATGGTTAGGGAGTCGGTCTTGTAACCTTGTGACACTGTCCCACAAAGACACATGTTTTATACCGCTCAATATGTATTAAGATGGTTTTATACCTATATATTTGAATTTTAATGGTTTTACGTGTTGTCTTAATTTTAATGTGTGCATGTCTTTAAATGAGTCTGGGTCTGCCTGTCATGTGATCAGTCACATGACAGGAATCAGGAAGTAGACCAGTATAAAGCAAGCAGCATGTCAAACATTCAGGGTCTTTGACCCAAGGACTGCACCAGCTGGATTGAGTAGTTGTTTTAAGGACTTTCCATTCCAGCATCTCACTTATTTTGGATTATCACTTGCTTTCGATTGTATATACACCGGTGGACACTTTTACATGGGAACTTACAGCATGCTGGATTTCTTAAGGACTGTTTTAACGGTATGGAATTGAAAGACTCTGTGCTTTTAACAGCCTAGGATTTCTATTCTATTGTTTTATTGTGTTGTTTTAAGTTCTTTGTGAAATCTGTAAATACACTATTTACTCCTTCTACTTTTGTTGTTGTCTCATCCTTTTAAAACTCTTATTTTACCTCACACAGTTTAATCTGACCCCATTTTAAATCTATGTAACTCGGCCGATAAGGCCGATCGTTACAACCTGAAGGTTGCCGGTTCGATTCTCACTCCCTTCCAGTGCCTACTCCGCTACCAGCTACCCCTGTTCCCCTGGTTCCGGCAGGAATTGAAGGTGGGGGATTGTGAAGGAACAGCACTCTCTCCACCTTTGATACCACGACTAAGGTGCCCTTGAGCAATGCACTGAACCCCTAATTGCTCACCGGGCGCTGGAGCAATAGCTGCCCACTGCTCCGGGTGTGTGTGTGTGCGCGCATTTGTTCACTACTCACTACTGTGTGTGTGCACTTGGATGGGTTAAATGCAGAGCACTAATTTTGAGTATGGGTCACCATACTTGACAATACGTCACTAACTTAACTTGTCCCAGACCCTCTCGCTCTCTCGGAACCAGTAACAGTCCTGGACGATAAGAGATGGTGAAGTTGAAGAGGGTAAAGAAGAGTGCCCAGTGGGCCTGGCGAGAGTTGAGTATTTTGGCTTCACTTAAGTACTGTAAGTTCTTGTGGTCAGTTAGGTCGGTGAATGGATGTTGTGAACACTCCAATCAATGCCTCCACTCCTCAAGGGCTAACTTGATGGCTAGAAGTTCCCTATTGCCGATGTCATGGTTTCTCTCCGCCGGGCTGAATTTCCGGGAAAAGAAGGCACATGGGTGGAGTTTGGCTGGAGTACCCTGCTGCTGGGATAAGACAGCCCCAACCCCTGTGGTTGAAGCATCAACCTCCACAATGTATGGTTTCCTGGGATCTGGATGGACAAGGATTGGAGTGTGGGTAAAGGAGTCCTTCAAGCTCTCGAATGCCTCCATTGCGGCTGGTGTCCAGGACAGAGACTTGGGCTTGTTGCGTAAGAGGTTTGTGAGGGGGCTGGTCAGGGTACTATAGTTATGGATAAATTGTCGGTAGAAGTTGGAGAAGCCGACGATCTTTGTAGTTCTTTTATGGAGGAAGGTACTGGCCAGGATCTTATTGCTTCCACCTTCCCCTCGTCCATACGGATGCAACCACTATCGATATTGTATCCCAAGATTTGGACTGAGGGTTGATGGAATGAGCACTTCTCAGCTTTGAGGGGCTGTTGGGACGAGAGGAAGGGGGTATCGAAACTTGATGGTGGTGTTGTTGAGTGCTCGGTAGTCTATGCAAAGCCGCAGGCCTCTGTCCTTCTTGGCCACAAAGAAAAAGCCTGAAGCAGTAGGGGATGTAGAAGGGCGGATGTAGTCTTGCTGAAGTGCCTCGTGGATGTACACCTCCATCGCCTTCTGTTCCGGTAGGGACAGAGGATAGATCTTTCCTTTGGGCACTGGCTCAACTGGTACCAGCTCAATCGTGCAGTCCCATGGCCGGTGAGGAGGTAATTGAGAGGCTCTTTTTTGGGCAGAATATGTCTCTGAAGGGGGCATAACAGGAGGGTATGTTGACGGACTGTTTCTCGAGAGGGCTTTCAATGGAGGTAGAATTTACTACTATGGATTGGATCAGATGAGAGGTGGGTTAAGGAAGGTATGGGAAACAGGCTGGGAAACACCGACTGCCCCACTTCAGGACATCTTCCTACCGACACGAGATCTGAGGGTCATGTTGTGTAAACCAGGGCTGTCCGAGGATTATATCCGTTGTAGATCCCTCCAGAACCAGTAGATTGAGCTGTTCCTTGTGTAACAGGCCGACACGCAACTGGACGGGACTCCAGTCAAAGTCTCACGTAACTGCGGCTGATGGGTCTTCCCGTTATCGACTGGACTTGGTAGACGGTTTGGTTGGTAACGGTTGGGAGATTGAGCTGGCGGCAGAGGCTCCCTGATATGAAATTGTCGGCAGACCCTGTGTCGAGAAGGACATGGACTGGAATAGACATGGTGGAGGCAGTAAGTAAACAGTAGACAGTGGTTTCATTCTTTGTACGATGGGTTGAATGGCACTCACCATAAGTCGAGGAGGTCGAATGGGGCATGATGATGATGATATTACGTGACTGCTGTTACCACAGTAGAGACATAAGCCTTGAGTGATTCGTCTCTGCCTCTCTTTGTAAGATAAGCGGGTATTGTTAGTCTGAGGGAGATGATGAAGGCGATCTTGGATCTCTCGGTGGGATATAGATTTTGTTGCATCTCTAGGGCTAACGTGCATTGTAAGAGGAACCTGTTGCACTTCTCTGCCACACTTAAGAAGTGCGCTGGTCTGGCCATAGGACTGGAGATTAAGGGTACTGAGGAAGTGGAGGTGTTAGGCGCAGAGGTGATCGGTAGTGCCGGTGGTGGTGAGGGAACAAGAACTCGTCAGAGGCTGTCCACGAGCTCCTGGAAGGGGTCAGGATTACTCATGCTGACTTCGGTGCAGGTCCGGTCTTCTGTTACAGAAGCAGAACTCACACAGAGAGTAAGTGAAAACAGGGGTGGTTTATTGAACAGCAGAGTAATGAATGGTATTTATATATTTGTAATGGCAACCACTTGAGATGAATCGATGATGGAGGATATAATTGCCTTGCCAGGAACTCGTGGAATGGAGGTAGGCTCACACCTCGGGAGGAGACGAGTATATTTGCTGGAGATTGATGGGGAAGACAGGACACTGGAGACAGGAGGACACACCAATGGAGACGAGACTGGAGGTAAATATAGATTCAGGTTAGTATCAGGTAATTCGTAGGAAAGGCTTGGAATGAGTCCACTTCACATAAAAAAAAAAAGACCGGACGTCTGGCTGTGGTGAGGTGTGAGCTTATATGGTGCATGGTGATGAGGTGCTGATTGTGTACAGGTGTGTTCCATTCAGGTGAGGGTGTGCGTTGTGATTGGCTGGCGTGGGAGCCTGACCGATCTGTTACACAAAGACATGTTTCTCAAAATTTTTAACACATTCCACCTGCTTTCACACATGCTCCAATTTGCTCAAAAAAGGGCACTTGTCATATTTATTTATTTTTTTTTCTAAACAAAACCTTAAATATATTAGGGGTGTGCGATATTGACAAAAAATATAAATATTTTCTGGGATTTTATCGATAAAGATAAAGATAAAATATTTTGCTGAGTGTGTTATTGTGCTGATATCTTAAGGACTACCGTGAACAGCTGACTCCTAATTTTTTTTGATATTCTGCATATTCTTTGGTGATCAGTTCACAGCAGTGTAAGAAATTACTATTTTCCAATAAGTTTACATTTTTTTTTTTTTTTTTTTTACCTTTTATGGACATTTTTACCTTTATAAAGCCCTACATGAGTGTGCATCATATTTTTTGTCAAATTCTTAAATTGAATCAGTCAATTAAAATAAGTAATTTAAGCTGTTACCACGTAAATGAAATCAGTGTTGACAAAATTAATCTTTGCAATGCAGAGAAAACACATTGTGTAAAAGCATCTAAATGCCACTTATAATGCAGCTTCTGTTTAAAGCAGGACATAAATGCATTTAACCTGCAGTTACAAATGCATTAATACAGTTTTGATATTTTAAACATAAAACATTGAATACTGATATTTGAAATTATAAAAAAGAAAAGATACTTTAAATGTGAAATTAAAACTGCCAGTAGGTGGCAGCACGTCACTGTTAATAAGTGAGTCATTGCGACTGAACCAAATGATTTAAACGGTTGATTCATTCAGTAACAAAACAGCTGTTGCTCAGAGACGCAAATTTAAATTATATTTGTTGGCAAAATAGAGCAAAAACAGTGAAAATTGTGTCTAAAACGTAAGTGTGTTAATATTAAATTCTTGTTTATTCAACTGCTGTATAAAATCAATATCACATTTGTAATCGTTGCTTTTTGGTGGGGGAAAAAAATGTCTGTCTTCACGTGATACTGATTAACTATATGAAATGATATACATTATGCCTCCATATCTTGCATTTTGAGATCATTCTTAATCTAAATGCATTTTAATAAACTGAATCATGCAGTGAAAGAATGCGCACTGGTCTAACCTACTTCCTCTTGCCTTAGCTTAACTTTAGCTAACTTACATGGTATCTCTCTCATGAGTCATGGATTTTTGCAAGACAAGTTAACTATATTTGCCTTTTGTATAATTAGCTGTAAATTCGAGGCACATGTAGCTTAGTCTTTTGTTTATCACCACTCACCTCCATACCAAGACAAACACAACTGGAGAGGGAGGGAGGGAGGGAGGGAGGGCTAATTTCTGCGGTTCTTTCCCTGTTTGTGATGTGCATGTGCCGATCAGTGTGTGCCACACTGTCTGTGCTGCGTGTGACGCGGAGGGGAGAAAGGCATTGGAACTCAACAGAATTTCAACATTTCCTGACCCAACCTGATATTTTGATATTTTTTTTTATTTCTATTTGTTTGACAGGGAAAGCTGTGAGCAAACAGAAACACACACGCACACATATATACATGTATCCATTTATTTAAAAAAAAAAAACTCCCCATAAAAAAAGGGTACTTTCTCTTGAGGAAGAAAAAGGGCAGGTGCTCAAGCCCCCTTTTATGTCTATGTGTGCACGTGCCTGCTTACACATTACATTTACAGTACATAGTAGCAGTACTTCAGATGAGAGAACTTTCACTATACTTTGTACTGTAAATACTATAGCACACACCCTCAAACTCGTAATTGTTGAACTGATATGTAGCCAAGTACTTTTTACATGTATTTGTGCAGAACTGAGTGTCGACTGTCTGGGGAAGGCAGAGAAAGTCTTTTCTCAGAAGACTAAGAAACTGTTATAGTATAACAAACTAGATAAAAAAGTTTGTCAAGACAAACTTTAAGTTGACTTGAGAAAGCCAGATCAAAAAGTTTGAAAAAGTTTATTAAAAGTTTTACAAGTTTTAAAATAAGGAGCACAAGGTATCTCTTTATGCAGATGATATCCTGACCTATATAAGGGATCCAGTTCTTTCTGTCCCTGCACTGCTGGACACCTTAAAAAAATATGGAGAACTCTCTGGTTATCAAATTAACCAATCAAAGTCTGAGGCAATGATGCTGGTTGGACATTGGCCAATCCAATTAACAGAAAGGCTTGATTTCCACTGGTCGCAAGGCTTTAGATATTTGGGAATTATCATAATGACAGACCTATCAAAACTGTTTAAAGCCAATTACGGGAAATTGCTGGGCAACATAAAAGCGGACCTTACTAGATGGGAAATTCTTCCACTCTCCCTGATGGGAAGAATCGAAACTATAAGAATGAACATTTTACCAAGGTTGCTCTTTTTCTTCCAATCACTACCTATATATGTTCCTGCCTCCACCTTTACTATATTAGATAAATGGCTATCCAAATTTATTTGGCAAGGAAAGCGACCCAGACTTAAATTTAAAAGACTACTTTGCCCAAAGGAAAATGGAGGCCTGGACTTGACTAGCCTTAAAACATATTATTGGGCAGCCCAACTGAGATCAATGGTTGCGTGGATGTCCCAAGATACTGACACTATATGGGTTGGAATGGAGCAGAGTGAATGCCCAAATTTCCCATTAGATTCAATTCCATTCCTAAACCAAGACATATGGGGGAAAATAAAGATTACTAATGTATGGAGTAAAAACACCTTAAAAATATGGTCAATTGTGAGGAAGAAACTACAACTTCCCATGACTATTTCCAGAGCTATAAGGATAGCAAACAATTGTGAGTTCTCCCCAGCTAGGCTGGACAAGGGTTTCCTGAAATGGACAGAAAGGGGTCTAGTGGTTTTGGACCAGCTGTTTGACGGAGCAGCCTTGAAATCATTTGAACAACTCAAAGAGAAATATGATTTACCGAACCAAGATTTCTTTAGGTATTTACAAATTAGACATTACCTCCAAAATCATCAAGAACGGGAAAGGCTCTGCTCTCTACCAACAAAAATAGAGCGCTTCTTCATATCAATAACAGAAGGAAAAGTAAAGTCAAAATTCATTTCACATATTTACAAAATATTGCAAGAAGAATTTAAAGGAAATAATTTAGATATTAAAGAAAAATGGGAATTAGAAATGAACACAATAATTACAGACAAGCAGTGGGAGACTTCATGCAGTCAAGGACATAGGGTAACCAGTAGCCCTAATTGGAAGGAATTTGGATGGAAAATTAAAATGAGATATTTTAGAACTCCATTCATAACATCAAAATGGAGCAATAATTCAGACGGCTGTTGGAGGGGTTGTGGCTTGGTGGGAGATCACACCCATATATTTTGGGACTGCCCAAGGATATCAGAATATTGGCAAAATGTACAAAAAGAAATAAAAAAATGTCTTTGTATAGATCTACCTCTTGAACCATCATATTTTGTGCTAGGGATACTGCCAGCTGACCTTGAAGAGAATAACCAAACATGTTTGCTGAGAATACTTCTTTTAATAGCGAATAAGGTAATCACAGCCTCCTGGCTGAAGCCACACCCTCCAACGGTTGCACAATGGAGGGAAAGAATCCAAGATGTTTATAACATGGAGCATACAACGGCATTATTACAACTGAAAGCAGATGTTTTCCTAAATAAATGGTCTTCCATTGCCCAACATTTTCATTTGATATGACTATTATGCAGACTATATTTTTCTTACTTTTATTTTATTTATTTTATTTATTTATCATTTATCTACCAATGGTCATATGTACTGTAAAAAAATCCGTACTATCTACCAAATGTATGTGTGGTACTGCAGAGATAAGGATCTTTCCCCTCACATATATTCTTGTTGGGATGGAAGATATCTATGGACTGCTATTCTATTTGTAGACTTGCCCATGACACTTTACTGCACTATCAATACTGTACCATCAAAATGTTAAGTCGTGACATACTGTATGACTGCACTTGATAATACGAAATAAAAGAAAAGTTCAAAAAAAAAAAAAAAAAAGTTTTACAAGTTTTAAAAGTTTGACAATTTTCAGTCTAAAATAGTTTAAAGTTTAAAGTAGCTTTAAAGCTTAAAGCTTGAATATTTTGAAGGCAATCCAGACTGTTAGAGATAGATAGATAGATAGATAGATAGATAGATAGATAGATAGATAGATAGATAGATAGATAGATAGATAGATAGATAGATAGATAGATAGATAGATTAGAAATAGTAGAAATATTAAAAATATTTGAATGGAAGCTTAAATGTGTTCGTGAGGCTTAGAAATGTTATTCAGGTTTTCTGGATGGTTGCTAGGGTGTTGTTGTGTGCTTGCTAGGGTACACCGGGTGGTTGATAAGGTGTTTCTATGCAGTTGCTAGGGTACCCGGGTTGGTTGCTAAGGTGTTGCTATGTGGTTGCTAGGGTATCCAGGGTAGTTGCTAGGATGTTGCTATGCGGTTGCTCGGGTACCCGGGTTAGTTGCTAAGGTGTTGCTATGCGGTTGCTAAGGTACTTGGGGTGGTTGCTAGGGTGTCGCTAGGCAGTTACTAGTTGTCACAGATCATTACTATGGAGTTTTATAGAGTTCTTAGTTTGAATTAGCACTTAGCTAATCACTATTAGTATGTAGCTATTCACTGTTAGCATGTGTAGCATGTTTGGGAGTCCTATTTGTTGTGCATATATTTGTGAGTCAAAAGAACCAACTCCCAAGTCTAGACGACATTCTGATGCAAAGATACAGGACTTGATAAATGCTTGATAGCGTACTCTGTTTGGTTGTTAGGAAGTGGCTTGGCAGCTGCCAGTGATAATATTCCAAAGGCTGTTTGCCAGTATGAATAATATAAACCAACCCCCATATATCTATGACATTTAGATTTGAACATATGCCTGTTTGGGTTTGGGTTGCTAGGGCGCTTGATAATGGTTGCTAGGGCGTGGCTAGGAAGTGTCTATGGTGAGTCATGATTGGCTGTTTGCTGCCCCGAGTCAAATGAGCCCACAGCCATGACACTGCGATCCAAAGATATCCATCTGGGCTTTTAAAATGGCAGTCTATGGGATCAGTTGCTAGGGTGCTATAAATGGTTGCTAGGGCGTGGCTTGACAGTGTCACATTGATCCTGAGAGTCTGATTGGTTGCCAGAGTAAAATGAGACCACCCCCATGTCTCTATGACATTGTGATGCAGAGTTATGTTCAATGTAAAATTCCTATGTAAATTACCATAGTAGGAAAAAACGTGTGTTCAGATGCTGTTTCATGGGTTGCCCCTCACCATATTATGTCTATAGGGCAAATTTTGACAACTTATACCCCATTGTGGGGTATGTTCTCGCACAGCTTGACAGCCTCTTCAAATGTGGTGATTCACAAGTTTCTACTAAATTCTCGCTCTGAGCTACGACTCATCAAATTTGGCCACAATGTAAAGTCTATGGGATTTTTCGGCCAATTTTTCGCCCACTGTGCGATTATCGTACACCCGATTGCTTATAAAGGATATAGCACACCATTCCTCAATAAGCCGCACAATGTGACTCAACAAAAAAACATCCACACAAACAAACAAAAGGGAGGGGGGAACCAACAGACACACCATCAACAGATTCAATTTCAATTTGTAGTAAAATATCATATAAGTCACCGCATGTGTTTCTGCCAAATGTAGACCAAGAGGGCTGGACAAATGACCAATTTCAACATAAAAAATTAAAGTTGTGCAATAAGGGTGTGTTGTTACAAAATTTGAAGTGTCATCCCATCAGACGTTCCACCCTTTTTAGAAAAAAAAGTGAAGTCCTTAGGTGTAGTATTCTGGATTCTCCATTAGAGGATGGGTTAGCTGTAGTATCAGGGTGATGTATTTTACAGCATATAAAAACAAATCTACCTTCATCATCATTTAGATGTTCAATATTTAAATATAATTTCCTATCTACTAAGATAAGCACCCCCTTAGTTTTATTAGGGGCACAAGAGAAGGCTGCCAGTTTGTAATACCTGTTTTGAAAACGTGCCACATCACATTGTTTTAAATGAGAGTTTTGTATCAGGTATTGATGTAAAAGTATTGATGTCTGTTGAAGGGTATAAAAAAAAGCAAAAACAAGGAATGACAAACAACAGTATATAAAAACCAACGCAGACCGCACATTACTGAGTGTGTCACGTAGTCGTTGGAGCTTGGGAAATGCAGAGATGAGGAACTTCAAACAAAGGACTTTATTAACAACTATTAAAATTACAGAAAGACAATTCATGACAGCTACATAACAATCACATTGACAATAGAGACCAAACCCTAAGACCAGGAAACACAGGACTTAAGAACACAGGGAAGACGAGATAATTAATAACACAGGGCTGGGGACTAATTAACTAATGAACACATAACGAGAACAGGAACTCCAAATAAGGCCACGAGATGAGGGGAACACAAGACGCTGAGACACAGTCTGACAGAGTGTAGGTCTGCAGAAACAACAGAAACAAATGTTGATGCGTGACCAGTCCACTTCAATGCAAGACATGTCCTCAAAAGGCCCACTGAGCCAAAAGTGTAATGATTGAACCTGCTCTCCATCAGCCCCGATGAATAATAATAATAAAGAAAAATAAAGAAAAGAAATCATTATTATTTACCAATCAGCAGACGAACGTACAGGGGAGGGGCAAGATTCCAAAAATAAATTAACAAGTGTCCATGGCCACCTTGTTATTGTCCTCTTCAGGGCAGTTAGGATCACCACAGACCTCATCGTTAATTTTCCCTCGTTGAGCTGAGAGAATGGAGATGGTAGCTGACGCCTTCCCGCTGCTCCATAGTGCTGCAGAACACGTCCTCAGTGACAGTGAGGTAACAAAATCCTCTGCCTTTTGAGGAGAGTCGAACATCATCTGTTCACCTGTGCTGTAGTTTAATCACCGCCGGATAGATGAGGAAGGGCTGGAGACCAAGTGCTGTCCTCTTCTTCAAGACTGGATTAAAGCTCATTCTCTTGGTAGTTGTGGTTGTACTTAAGTCGGGAAAAAGTAGTAGTGTGACATTGTCCTGCGTATACTTCACCGGATATGCCTGCCTTTCAGTATTGCCAATCTGTCATGCCATCTTAGTACACAGAAGATGAGAGTGTGTGACCGATCTGAGTTTTTCCTTCCGTCATACACACGATGGGCCAGGTCAGTCTCGATGTCACAGCCTTTCGGGGAAGGGATCCACTTGGAAAGTTTAGCTCTGAGGAAGCCAGCTGTATCAGAGCCTTCTGCCCCCTCTGGCAACCCCACCAGTCACACGTTATTTCTCCTGCTCCTATCTTCAATGTTTGTAATTTTTTCGGTGAGTTGCTCCAGCTGATTTATTAAGTTTGTGACTGTCCTCCTATCCTCACGTGCAGCTGCTTGAATGGAATCGATCTGGTCACGTGTCTGTTTTGCCGCGATGGCTAGCTTTTCAACTTTTGCTTTTAGCTCTTTTACTGTATCGTTGGTCGTTTGTATATCCAAATGTAGATCACGGAGTGCTGGGGTCAGTACAGAGTCTATCGCTTCTCTTACAGTCGAAGCCACTACCGAATCGACAGTACTTTGTTGCTATTTAATCGCTAGCTTGATACCGTGTAGCTATAGCAGTGTCGAGATCCTCTCTGGAGATGGTGGAATCTTTTAATTTTTTCTTTATTGGCGATTGTCCACTCTCTCTTTTCTGGCTGTCCTTGACTGATGGGGCACTCATAGTGAGCTAGATAAAGAGTCGTTAAAAATTTACTGACAGGATATATACAATTTCTGACAAAGTGAGCAGAGTGAAGGACTATGCGTGCATTGCTGCCGAAGGGTCACGTCATCCCTTAGAGAGATGGAAACCATCGTCCACAGGACCAAATGTCCCTCCAGGATGCAATGGATGCTGCATACCAAGACATTACAGCTGAACACTGCAGGGGTGGATAAGGCACACCAAAAGTATCTTCCCAAAATGCCTTGCCAGAGAATATATCAGGTGTGATGTGGATGAGAATATGTGGCCAAACACAGAAGATCAGGCAGATTAGATTACATTTATTTATAATTCTTCTATAGCCTTTTCTGTTTGTATATTTTGCACTAATGAGAAACAGGTGATTGAAGTCATGCAAATATGTGAACCTGGACCACAAAACCAGTCTTAGGTGTCAATTTCTCAAAATTGAGATTTATACAGCATCTGAAAGGTGAATAAATAAGCTTTCCATCGATGTATGGTTTGTTAGGATCGGACAGTATTTGGCCGAGATACAACTATTTGAAAATCTGGAATCTGAGGGTGCAAAAAAAAAATCAAAATATTGAGAAAATCACCTTTAAAGTTGTCCAAATGAAGTTCTTAGCAATGTATATTACTAATCAAATTAAGTTTTTATACATTTACGGTAAGGAATTTGCAAAATAATAAACATGATCTTTACTTAATATCCTAATGATTTTTGGCATAAAAGAAAAATGTATAATTTTGACCCATACAATGTATCTTTGGCTATTGCAACAAATATACCCCAGCACCTTAAGACTGGTTTTGTGGTCCAGGGTCACATATATAAATTACAGCTGATTCCCATCTAGGAAACACACAAATTCAAATCCGTGTTGAGGTTCTTTCAGTCGCATGACCATGTGATATACAGTAAAATAAGAGCTCTTTGGGCCGATCTTGTGTGGAAAAGTGCACACCTGCTTAAATGTGATATTTTGAGCCCGGTCTCATGAAAGTGCATACAAATAGTATGCCAAATAAAAACGAAAACTCATGGTACTGATACGGAAAAATGGACTTTGGCATATATATGATACAAAAGTGTTTGGCGTGCATATAAAACCCAGTTTTCACATGCATATAATACGCATCCACCCCACAACCCTAATCCTACCCATCAATGCCACAAGTTTTTATTTTTATTTGGTGTACTATTTATACTAAGTATACGATTGATACTTTCATGAGATAGGGATGGATATTTTAGAAGATCTGCACCAAAGACTGGTGCCAAAGAAAGGGGACAGGTGGGAGACTACTTGCCAATATATGTGATCACATGGAACAATGTGGCATTCCACCATTCCCAGTGCAGTCAGAACCTGGTCTGACAGCAATTTGAGAATGATGTCTCCTTTCCTTGCCCCTAACTCCCCTTTCCTCGCCCCTTACTCCCCTTAAAAGTAACAAATCTTTATTAAACAATTTCTTAATTAAAATGAATCTTATTCAATGAGGAAAAAGGGAAAACTATGCACAGCAGATGCAACAAACTGCCGTGAAAAGCATACAAAACAACAAAAACCCAAAAGAGCAGGGGCTTCACAACAGGGAGGCGGCAGCTAGACACCGGGCTTCAATAGGGCCCGTATTACTGAAAACCCACACGTGCACAAGACCACACTTACAACCCAGGAAATTCACTGCAAATCCATACCACTTTGGTAAAATATTTCTGCACGGGAACAGCCAGAATGCCTTCTCCAAGCCCCAGCTCCCCCAAATACAACAAAAGAAAAAGGAAATTAAGCAGACAATTAAATCACAAATAACACCAGCAAACTTTTTGCCACAAAACAAAAGAAAAATAGATATTAAATACCAAACCAAATGCTTAACTGTGAAACAAACATGAATACTATAACAAGCTTAAATGCAAACAAAATTACATACAAAAGAACCAAACATCCTTCAAACAAAACAAATTAACAGATGCAGACAATCAAATAAATTGACTGCAAATAAGACATAAATGCAAAACATAAGTTAAAGCAAAATAACTAATTGAATGCAAACCAAATAATTAACCAAAAGACTTGCATGCAAAGCATATATTAAAGCAAAACAAAATCAATAAAGGCCAAACATAATAATAATGCAATCCAAAAACAAATGGATTAACAGTTTGTAGAAGCAAAACAGCAGCTTTGAAGTTCCAAGCCATGCCGTAGTCCCTGCTATAGGCCATGCAGAGCCGGAAGCACAAAAGCAGGCATGCTCACAGGATGGTTTAAACACCTAGGACACAGAAAAAGTTATAACCCAAACTAATACTTCAATAAATCACATACAGGCAGCGGCAAATCACTCAAGCAGATGGCACCCGCATTTCTCAAATGCAGAGAAACGCAACAGCAGATGACCAGCGATTTCCCAGATACAGGTGAGACATGCACCCAAAACAAATTCCAGCGTCGCAAGGATTACTAATATCAAACAACACACAGTTAAAATCACTATTAAAAAGTCGACAACCTAGATGAAAAAATACCAATACATACCCCTCGTGCTACGCAACGAAACGCCGAAAGTATGATCAGCTGAGTACGTAACACCCTTCTATTTTGCCTCCCACCATTATATACATTCCCATAACTAGGATGCAATAACAAACAATTACATAGGGGGTGTGATCAACCAGACAGCGGCAAACCCACTGCACTCACCACACAACAAAACAAAAATTGTAGAGAGGCTTCAAAAGAAACTGTAGTGTAAAACACAATCTATGGTCAATGCACCTAAAATGATGCAGTTTCTGTAATTCCATTTGATGTTAGTGTTTTTATGATGTTGTGCTATGATTGACTAAATGTTCCTGTTGGAAGAGAACATGTGTTAGTGTTTTGGATTACTAATTTGATTTTGAGACATGTTGGCAGTGTTTAGGTAGATGTAGTGTATTGCATTAGTGTATTAGTGTAGTGTATTCTCTACTGTAGGAGAGGAAGAATTGTATAAACTTGTTAAATCATCTAAACCAACAACATGTATGTTAGACCCGATTCCATCGAAACTACTAAAAGAGCTGCTTCCAGAAGTCATAGATCCTCTTTTGGCTATTATTAATTCATCATTGTCATTAGGATATGTCCCCAAAACCTTCAAATTGGCTGTTATTAAGCCTCTCATTAAAAAAACACAACTTGACCCCAAAGACCTAGTTAATTATAGACCGATCTCAAATCTTCCTTTTCTGTCAAAGATACTAGAAAAGGTAGTATCCTCACAATTATATTCCTTCCTAGAGAAAAATGATATCTGTGAGGAATTCCAGTCAGGATTTAGATCATATCATAGTACTGAGACTGCTCTCATTAGAGTTACAAATGACCTGCTTCTATCATCTGATCGTGGTTGTATCTCTTTATTAGTTCTACTGGATCTTAGCGCTGCGTTCGACACTATCGACCACAACATTCTTTTGAATAGACTACAAAACTTTGTTGGCATTAGTGGAAGTGCCTTAGCATGGTTCAAATCATACTTATCTGACCGCCATCAGTTCATAGCGGTGAATGAAGAGGTATCATATTGATCACAAGTACAGTATGGAGTACCTCAAGGCTCAGTACTAGGGCCGTTACTTTTCACGCTTTACATGTTACCCTTGGGAGACATTATCAGGAGACATGGTGTTAGCTTTCACTGTTATGCTGATGATACTCAGCTCTATATTTCTTCGCGGCCCGGTGAAACATACCAAATTGAGAAACTAACGGAATGCATAGTCGATATAAAAAACTGGATGACGAGTAATTTTTTACTGCTAAATTCTGAAAAAACAGAGGTGTTAGTTATCGGACCTAAAAACCCCACATGTAACAACCTAGAACATTATCTAACACTTGATGGCTGCTCTGTCAATTCTTCTTCATCAGTCAGGAACCTAGGTGTGCGGTTCGATAGCAATCTTTCATTTGAAAGCCATGTTTCTAGCATCTGTAAAACTGCGTTTTTTCATCTCAAAAACATATCTAAATTCAGTGTTGGGCAGTAGTGTCGCTACAAGTAGTGACGCTAGTAGTTTAACTACATTTCTCAGTAGCGTGTCGGTAGCGTCACTGCTTTCTGAATCAAATAGCTTTTCGGTAGTTAAGCTCTTTTTTTGATCAAGTAGCGCGGTAGCGTCAACAAAAGCTAACGTTAGATTTTCCAAAGAAAGCATTCTGAAACTCGAGCTCAAATCAGAAATATAACAGCTACGGATCACTGATCCTGGATCAGTAAGTGACGCCACAGACACTGAAGCTCGTAACGCCATTGGCTGCTCAAACTGTCAGTCAAACCTCATTATTCCTCCCGCCTCTCTCGTCAGTGAAGTGCGGCACGCAGTTTAGAGCATCTTCTCAACTTGTTTGCAGTCTGAAGGTAAATAAAGAACTGTTGATTGAATAAGTACAGCGGTTTCTTTACTCAAAAAACACTGTTTATAAAGGCTAATGCTTTTTTGTTTGTTTGTTTTTTGTTTTTGAGGAGCGGAGAAGAGTTCGTCTAGCATTTGTTGTCAAGTCACAGCCAAATATCTCGTAAGCGCTGAATCTTTCATAATATGATACTTTGGCCAAATAACAGAAAAAAACTGAACGCCCACATAATGACAGAAAACTGGGGAAAACGGGACACGAGTCGGGGGGGAAAAAACACCTTCGCTGGTCAAAAGCTTCGTATTTGAACTTGATTTTGATGAAATGTTTATATTAATATCTAATGACACATGCAACGATGCAAATAAACATGGCCTATCTGTAAACATCTACAGTATATGGTAACACTATACAATACAATTTCATTCAAATACATTTGTTACAGTATTTATTAATCTTTGTTATTGTTAGTTAATGAAAATACAGTCGTTCATTAGTAGTTCATGTTAGTTCACAGTGCATTAACAAATGTTAACAAACAACTTTTGATTTTAATAACGCGTTAGTAAATGTTGAAATTAACATTAAGATAAATGCTGCAGAATATTGTTCATTCTTAGTTCATGTTAACTACACTAGTTAACTAATGTTAACTACTGAACCATATTGTGAAGTGTTACCATTTATATAAATGTATCTGTATACAATAAGGCCACAATACCAACAACCAATAGGAGGTTTCCGGTCGACAGCAAAAATTTATTTTGCCTATGTCACAATTTGAGGTCAATCCGGCCCTGTATTTGATTCTGATTATGTTGCCAAATTGGTTTGGAACAGCTGTTGAATAAACAATTAAACTAAACTATTATGCCTGTCTATCTGCTTGACTGATAGTTTTGTTGATCACTGAGAGAACATTGACTTGATATAATGTTGGTTCGATAGAATTTTTTTATTTTTTTTAAATAGCTTGGATGTAGTAAACTACTTTTGCCATGTTGCCGTAGCTTAGCTTGCTACATTTCCCAGGGCTGTAGCTTTAGTGTAGTTAAGCTTCATTTAAAGAAGAGTAACTTTTAGCTTAGCTCACTACATTTTACAAGTAGCTTGCCCAACACTGTCTAAATTACGACCTATGCTCTCAACGTCAAATGCAGAAATGTTAGTTCATGCGTTTATGACCTCAAGGCTAGACTATTGTAATGCTTTATTGGGTGGTTGTTCAGCACGCTTGATCAGCAAACTACAGTTAGTCCAAAATGCAGCAGCTAGAGTCCTTACTAGAACCAGGAAATATGATCATATTAGCCCGGTTCTGTCAACACTGCACTGGCTCCCTATCAAACATCGGATAGATTTTAAAATCTTGTTAATTACTTATAAAGCCCTGAATGGTTTAGCTCCTCAGTACTTGAAGCGAGCTCTTATCGCATTATAGTCCTCCACGTCCGCTGCGTTCTCAAAACTCTGGCCGTTTGATAATACCTAGAATATCAAAATCGACTGCGGGCGGCAGATCCTTTTCCTATTTAGAACCCAAACTCTGGAACAATCTACCTAACACTGTTCGGGAGGCAGACACACTCTGTCAGTTTAAATCTAGATTAAAGACCCATCTCTTTACCCTGGCGTACACATAACACACTAATACGCTTCTATTATTCAAATCCGTTAAAGGATTGTTAGGCTGCATTAATTAGATCAACCAGAACCGGGAGCACTTCCCACAACACACGGTGTACTCGTTACATCGTAAGTAGAATGGCATCTACGCTAATATTTGTCTGTTTCTTTCCTATGATCAGATGGTGGATCAGCACCAAGAGATGATGTCTGCAGCCCTGATCGTCAGCGGAGACCAGGACACCCAGATGACCCCCAGAGACCTCGATTAAAATACACTAAAACTAAAAAATATAACTAAAAATATAATAAAATACTTAACTACATAATACTACTATTGTTAGAACCTGAAACTTTTGAACTGTGGGTGTCGTCTGGTCAGAGGAGAACTGGCCCCCCGACTGAGCCTGGTTTCTCCCAAGGTTTTTTTTTCTCCATTCTGTCACAGAGGGAGTTTTGGTTCCTTGCCGCTGTCGCCTCTGGCTTACTCAGTTGGGGACACCTAATTTCTAGCGATTATCGCCGATTTGATTGCTCATATACTATTTAAACTAAACTGAGCTAGACAATGACATCTCTGAATTCAATAATGAAATGCCTTTAACTGAAAATTAAATGTTTAATCTTATTATATATTACTGACACTCTGTCCTCCAATTTGATACTGTTAAGTGCTTTGACACAATCTGTATTGGTAAAAGCGCTATATAAATAAAGGTGACTGACTAAAGGTGACTATTATTGTAATCTGAAAATTAGTGTTGGAGTTTAGTTTACAATGTGTGATTTTGAGCATGAAATTACTGTTTTGTCAATTATGTGTTGTTGTGATGGATCCACCATAAGCATTAGCAAAGTCACATCAACAACAACAAAAAAAAAAATAAGTCCAGAGCCACAATCAGGGGTCAGAGTGAAATTGTGATGGTCTTTAATGACTCTCGCTTACACAAGGACAAAGGTGACTTCAGACATCCTTTTGATGACAAAAATATGTTCAATCAAATGTTCAACAAAATAAAATCCCATTCACATGGACACAGTTGGAGTAGAGCGAGTCATATTGCATTGCTCTAGCCTCTCAAACTCCCAGAGGACAAAAGACTGCACAACTTTACCAGTATAAGTAGTATCACCATTTCCCCTCTAGAAAATACATACACTGAATTTAAAGGAGATGGCCCGCACCATTTAAGGAGAAAAAGCGGAGTAACAAAAAATTACAAATACATACAGACATGAAACACAAAAATCCTGAAATTAACATAATACATTTGACTAAAATTAGAGCCATGGATAACTTTAGTTAATGCAAATAGCATTGTTCTAGACAAAATCACATTGTTTAGTTGGAGGGAACATTGAAAATGTGATGTCTTGATCATAGTTGGTACATTCCAACTTCCTTCAGAAATCTAATAAAACAGCTCAACTTCATGTTTGAACCCCTTTGTTAGCAGTCTGGCTTGGGTACACAACACAACAGGTACATTTTATTATCTAAATCCTATTTTTAATCTGTATCTTCAAGTTAAGGGAATTTTAACTGGTTTTAACATTTTAGTCTTAAGCCAGATAACAAAGCCTGTGCACTGACTCAGTAAAAATGACAATAAAGATATGTTGCTAAACCTATTGTACCAATGTGTTTACTTTTATTAATCAGTACAAAAATATTCTGTAGAAGTTATGTGTGGCCCAATACATGGCCACCACAGTTGTAGGTGTGTTGGTGCTTTAAAAGTTTAGGAACATTGTTAGAAGTATTGAAAAATTGTCATAGTGATTGTAAAAAAACTGTAATTTATACTATGGGTGATGATTTATTTATTTATTTACATTTAGTCATTTAGAAGATGCTTTTATCCAAAGTGACTTACAAATGAGGACAATGGAAGCAATCAAAATCAACAAAAGAGCAATGACACGCAAGTGCTATAACAGCTAGTAAATGAATAGAGTGCAAGTCTAAAAGGGGCAAGTTTTGTTGTTGTTGTTTTTAAGAATATAATTAGAATAGAGAAAAAAATCAACAGTCACTTCACAGACAGCAGAGACGCATGGAGTCTGTGGCAAGCCATTCAGACCATCACAGACTACAAGCCCCTGCCACAGGCCTGTGATGATGACACATCCCTCCCAGATACACTCAACCACTTTTATTCACAGTTTGAAATGCAGAATGACACACCTGCACAAAAACTGCCCACACCTCCCAACGACCAGGCACTCTGTCTTTCTCCAGCCAACGTAAGGAAGACCCTATCTATGATCAACCCACGCAAGGCTGCTTGTCCCGACAATATACCTGGCTGTGTACTGAAAGACTGTGCTAAACAGCTGACAGATGTCCTAACAGATATCTTCAACACCTCGCTGAGCCAGGCAGTCGTCCACATGTCTCAAATCCACAACAATCATACCGGTACCAAAGAAATCACCTGTGTCCTGTCTAAATGACTACCGTCCCATAGCACTGACTCCAATCATGATGAAGTGCTTTGAGAGGTTAGTCATGCACCATATCAAATCAAATCTCCCCAACACACTCGATCCGCTCCAGTTTGCATACCGTCCGAACCTCTCTACGGACGATGCAATTTCCTCCACCCTCCACCTAGCTCTTACCCACCTAGAAAACAAAGACTCTTATGTTAGAATGCTGTTCATTGACTTCAGCATTCAACACAATAATCCCACAACAGCTCATAAATAAACTAAACCTGCTGGGCCTCAACAACTCCCTCTGTAATTGGATACTGGACTTTCTAACCGGAAGACCTCAGTCAGTCCATGTCGGCCACAACACCTTGAGCACTACCACACTGAGCACAGGTGCCCCACAAGGCTGTGTGCTCAGCCCGCTGCTCTTAACGCTGCTGACCCACGACTGCACTGCCAAGTCCAGCTCCAACCACATCATCAAGTTCGTTGATGACAAAGTGGTAGGTCTCATCAGCAACAACGATGAAACACACTACAGAGAAGAAGTGGCACAGCTGGCGAAATGGTGTGGCACTAACAACCTGTCCCTCAATGCGAGTAAGACAATGGAGGTTGTGATGATCTTCAGAAGAAACTCCGGTGATCAGCCCCCACTGACCATCGACAGCTCCACTGTGGACAGAGTCAGCAGCACTAAATTCCTGGGGGTCACATCACAGAGGATCTCACCTGGACCACCAACACCATGCCACTCTCCAAGAAGGCACAACAGTGCCTATACTTTTTCCGCCGGCTGAAAAGAGCAAGTCTCCCTCCACCCATCCTCACCACTTTCAACAGGGGCACCATTGAGAGTGTGCTGACCAGCTGCAGCACTGTCTGGTACGGGAACTGTACCGCAGCAGATCGCAAGACCCAGTAGTTAGATGTTGCGACTTGGGCACCTCACCTCTGCAAGATACCTTGAAGGACCTATCTGAGAGGTAAGACTCAAACCACTGGAGTGCGGTTCCTGAGATTCCCTTTGCCAATAGGGTTGACAGGAGGATCTGGTGGTTAATCATGTCAAAAGTAGCAGACAGATCCAGCAAGATAAGTATTGAAGATTTGGAATCCACTCTTGCCAGTCTTAGGCAACTGAGAGCAAGGCAGTCTCGGTTGAAGTCGAGGAGGTTTTTCTGTGTGAGAAAGGTAGAGACTTGGTTGAACACAGCTCATTCAAGTGTGTTTGCAATGAAAGGAAGAAGGGAAACCGATCTGTAGTTCTCTAAAAGAGATGGGTTAAGGGTGAGTTTCTTGCGTAGTGGGGTTATACAAGCCTGTCTAAATGCTTAGGGAAAAACACCAGTGTGAAGGGATGTGTTAATGATGTGAGTGCAGGTACAACTGCAGGATAAATGGCTTGAAGGAGATTAGATGGAATAGGATCAAGCGGACCAGTAGTAGGATGATTAGAATTTTTAATTTTTTTTATTTTTTATTTTACTTGATTATATAGTGAACATAAAAGGTGGGGGAGGGAAGATTAGGATGATATCAAGGGCCCTAATCAGAGAGGAGATTTGTTTTTCTACAAATTTCTGAGACTAAAGATTGCATTTAAGATGCATAAAACATGCAGTACTCAAGTGACAAAACCAACCAATGAGAACAAGACACATGCAACCAGGAAACCAATTAGAACATAACACACATACAAGGGTAGCACATGCCAAGATCACATGAGGGGCAAGGGACACATGGGAAATGGAGTCAAGAGTACAGAGGCAAGAGTCTGAGGTGGAGTGCCCTCTGGTGAGAGTCCAGGGCTCTCCAGCTGGTGACCGTGACATAGCCCCCATAGCATAGGCAGAACAGGGGAAGAGATGGAGGCCCAGGTCCATGTGGAAGTGGAGGGACAGGGGACTGAGGCAAAGCGGGCAGAGCAGAGAACCAAGGCAGAGTAGTCAAGTCACCTTTATTTATATAGCGCATTTAACAATACAGATTGTGTCAATAATGTAAAATGACAAGATTAAACACTCAATTTTCAGTTAAAGGCATTTCATTATTGAATTCGGTGATGTCATCATCCAGCTCAGTTCAGTTTAAATAGTATCTGTGCAATCAAGTCGAAGATATCACAGGAAATTAAGTGTCCCCAACTAAGCAAGCCAGAGGTGACAGTGGTAAGGAACCAAAACTCCCATCGGAGAAAGAAACCTTGGGAGAAAACAAGCTCAGTCGGGGGGCCAGTTCTTCTCTGGATAGATGAAACCAGCAGCTCAATTCCAACTGCAGCCAAGTCAGATTGTGTAAAGGACTCACGTAATCCAATCTTGGTTTTGATCCGGATCAAACCTTTAGTTTGGGTTTTTTTTAGAACTTTTTTGTAGGATTTGGATCACTTTGATCCAACAAATCAGGATTAAACTGATCCCATCAGAAGGGTGGATTCAGCGTGGATTTCATGGCCAAAATGTAATGAAAACTTTAAAAATGTATCAAATAATACTATATTTGGATCATGCAGTATCTTACAAGATATCCTATTTATTCATAAGGTTTTAATTTTATTTGTTCATCCGTCAGGCTACAGTGATTAGGTAGGCTTTAACGTATTCAGCCTTTCAGTATAGGCCTACAGCAAAGTAGAAAGAGTTTGGCTTCATAAAATAATCCCCCAAACAGCTGTCAAAATTGACCAAAAACAATAAATTTTATTCTGTCACTAATTGATTTATATATTCATCACAATCGAAAATATTTTTGTTTTTAGAATATTTATTAGTGATGCATGCAATGATTACAGAATAACCAAAAAAATGCAAAGAATGGAAATCACTGATTTTTAAAATCCAAAACAAATCCAAATCAGAAATAGTGTCTAACTATTGCGTCCATTGTTGCACGTCCTGTTTGCCTCTGCCGGTGTATTTGCTGTTAGAAAAGGAGTCATCAGCCATGGTAGGAGTGGGTAGGCACTGTCTCCTAATATTATGCCATCCGGTCGGTTAGTTTGGAGGTCTCTATATAGAGCGCTCTCCCTCAGGATGCGTGCATCATGGACAGACCCAGGCCACTTGACAACGCAGTTGGTGATGATGATGTCAGCATCACACAAAAGTTGGACATTGATGCTGTGCCTCCCCTTTTTGTTTATAAATTCCCATTCATTCTCACGAGGTGCTTGTATATGCACGTGTGCAGTCGATTGCTCCAATAGTATCGGGCATAACCCCCCCCCCCCCCCCCCCCCCCCCCCCCCCCCCAAAAAAAAAGCTGCGCTTGGCCTGGGCAATCTGGTTGTCCTTTGGAAAAGAAACAAATTCATTGACCAGGCTGGCCAGTGCCATTGACACATCTCTCACCACATCACACACAGCTGACTTCACCACTCCCATATAGTCACCAACAACTTGATAGAAAGTCCCACATGCATAAAATTGGAGAGCAATGCGGATCTGGTCTTCCACAGACAGACCGTGACTCTTTTGGGTTCTGTGTTGAAGTTTTGGCCTGAGAAGGTTCACAAGGTATTCTATATCAGCCTTCCCAAAGCGAAACCGGACATACAGCTCCTCAGTGGTGTATTGCTCCAGTGGCTTGGTACGTTCAACATACACCCTTTGACGGTATCCACTCCTGGCAAAGTGGTGGTGGCGGTCGACAACACCTGCCATTTCACTGTCTCTCTGTGAATCCTCTGAGAAAGGCTGATTTATATGGCAGTGTAGTTGGTCTTTTCAAACACACCTATTACAACTGATTAGTTTTGGCTTGCGTTTAATTGAGGCAATTGGACCCAAGGCCTATAATTGATGAACAATGTTCACTATAGTAAAGCAACGGAACCATGGACTCAAGAAGCTGTAACTTCACTGCTGCTGAAACCAATGCACTACTAGAGGGTGTTCGGTGCCATTATGGAACAATAGTGGGAAGTTTTAATTCTGCTAAGGATACCAACAAAAAGAAAAATGATGTTTGGATTTTAATCACAGAAAATGTGAATGCCATAGGGTCTGACCAGAGGAGGACCACAAACCAAATCAAATTGCGGTGGAAGAATCTTAAGGCCAGGGCAACAAAGGACCATGCTGAAGCCAAAAACCCACAAACAGGCAACAAGCCATTTAAGAGGGGAGATTACACAGATGTGGTCCTCGACATCATTGGAGGTGAGAAGTCGCAAGCTCTCCATGGTATTCAAGGTGTTGTAGGGGATGGCGAGCCTTGGATTGAGGAGGAGGAGGAGGAGGAGGAGGAGGAGAATCTGCCAGTTCCTCCTGAGGCTGATCCAGAGAGTGTATTTATATTGAATCTCAGCTCTGTTCCTAAGGAAGAAGCTGGATCCTCATTGGTTGAGCCAGTGGTAGTTGCCACAGGATCTCAGAGGAAAGGCTTGAAGCGCCCTTCATCAAACAAAGATGATGATTACAAGGCACTTCTGCAAAAAGAGACTGAAAGGGCAGAAGCACAGCTTCGTCTGGCAGAGGAACAACTGACTCTGACCAAACTGCAGCAAACCAAGGCCAGACTTGAGATCCGCCTCCTAAAGGCTACGCTCAGACAAGCTGGTCTCTCCACATCAGATGAGGAAGTCTGAAATTATTGTGGAGTATTTGACATTAAGTCTTTTTTTTTAATTCAATACATCTATACTTGATACTTGTTATAAATATCCTCAATGTACAGTGTTTGTGTTGTAGGTCTCAGATGAGCGGACTGCTGGGAGAGGATGGGGTGGGGTTTTTCTTGTTTTTATTTATTTTTTTTAAATGTGTGGGTTTTCATTTCAAATAAAAATAAACTTATATTGACCCCACACTGGCTATTCTACTTGTTGCTCTTTACATATCTATAGTTCTACATTGTGATTTCCTATCCTGTTTGAGCACTGGTTATCCAGATTTGGTGATCCTGAAAAGTTCCTATCCGGATCAGATTGATCCAATCCGATGTTGCTTTAAAAAACTGGCTCCAAATGTAAGCTGGATTACGTGATCATGGATCGCAAAAAAAGGATTACTAAATCCGGATCAATTTTATCTGGATTAAACCTTTTGAAAAACTGGGCCCAGGTGACTGCAGTGACCATCTGATCTGGATACAGACTGGATCGGGTGGCTACGGTGATTTCGGAAAAGGAAAAAAAAACAAACAAATATTAGTGTAGATGCCATTTTTCTTACGATGTAACAAGTACATTGGGTGTTATGAGAAGTTTTCCCGGTTGACCTAATTAATGCAGCCTAACAAAGGATTTGTATATCAGAAGAGTATCAGTGTGCTATGGGTACGCCAGGCTAAAGAGATGGGTCTTTGATCAAGATTTAAAGTTACAGAGTGTGTCTGCCTCCCGAACAGTGTTAGGTAGATTGCTCCAGAGTTTGGATGCTAAATTGGAATAAGATCTGCCACCTGCAGTTTTTTTTTTTTTTTTGGATATTCTAGGTATTATCAAATGGCCAAAGTTTTGAGAACTCAGTGGACGTGGCAGACTATAATGCGATAAGAGCTCGCTCAAAAACTGAGGAGCTAAACCAATCATTCCAACAAGATTTTAAAATCTATACAATGTTTAATATGGAGCCAGTGCAGTGTTGACAGAACTAGGCTAATGTGGTCATACTTCTTGGTTCTAGTAAGAACTTTAGCTGCTGCATTTTGGACCAGCTGGAGTTTGTTTATTAAGCGTGCAGAACAACCACCCAATAAAGCATTACAATAATATAACCTTGAGGTCATAAATGCATGAATTAACATTTCTGCATTTGAATTTGGGAGCATAGGTCTCAATTTAGATATAGTTTTTAAGATGAAAAAATGCAGTTTTACAAATGCTAGAAATGTGGCTGTCAAAGGAAAGATTGCTATAAAATAGCACACCTAGGTTCCTAACTGATGACAAAGAATTTACAGAGCAGCCATCAAGTGTTAGACAGTGTTCTAAGCTATTATATGTGGGGGTTTTAGGTCCGATAATTAACACCTCTGTTTTTTTTTTTTTTTTTTTCAGAATTTAGCAGTAAGAAATTACTCTTCATCCAGTTTTTTATATCGACTATGCATTCCGTTAGTTTCTCAATTTGGTGTGTTTCGCCAGGCCACGAAGAAATATAGATCTGAGTATCATCAGCATAACAGTGAAAGCTAACACTGTGTTTCCTGATGATATTTCCTAAGGGTAACATGTAAAGCATGAAAAGTAACGGCCCTAGAACTGAGCCTTGAGGTACTTCATACTGCACTTGTGATCGATATGATGCCCCTTCATTCACTGCTACAAACTGATGGCAGACAGATAAGTACGATTTGAACTATGCTAATGCCCTTTCTCTAATGCCAACACAATTTTCTAGTCTATTCAAAAAGAATATTGTGTTCGATAGTGTCGAACGCAGCGCTAAGATCCAGTAGTACTAATAGAGAGATACAACCACAATGATAGAGTTCTTACTAGTACCAGGAAGTATGACCACATTAGCCCGGTTCTGTCAACAATGCACTGTGTTCCGAAGACAAACGAAGCTTTTATGAGTTTGGAACGACATGGGGGTAAGTGATTAATGACAAAATTTTCATTTTGGGGTGGGGTATCCTTTAATGTAACCCAATATGCATCATATCTCATATCAAGTTCAAGTTCAAGTTCAAGTTGAGCTTTATTGTCATTCTGCTACATGTGTGGACATATAGTGGAACGAAATGTCGTGTCTCGCAGGACCACGGTGCTACATACTAGTTAGAGATGAGATACACATACAGCAATGCAAATATGGGAATAAAAAAAAAAAAAAAACACAATAGGGCTATACAACAGTTTAACCATCTGACTATACATATACTGTAAATACTATAACTACTATACCTAGTTGACTACACATACACAAACTGAGACTGTACAAGAACTTTACATAAATACTATACATTAAATAGTGCTAAAGAGATATTTGTACATGAAATTGTGCAGGAAATATATATTTTTTCAATTAAATTGTTCAGAAGAGAGATTTTGTGGGAAGCAGCGCATAGTGCAAAAAAGTTAGTAGTGCAATGCTCCAGTAAACATTATTTTGTAGTGCAATATTCAAGTAAACATATATTATCTTATTGAGTCTTTGTTGCAGGGAGTGTTTATAGAACGTGTCTAGTGTGCATATAGTGGGACGAGTGCATTACTACAGGTGGTTTGTATAGCCCACTCACCTGTGTGTAGCACACCCAGAATTGCACTTAGGAGAAATTTGTCAATAGTTATTTATAGTTGGGGGGCTGAGGTGTTCATGGTTTCAAAGCGGGGACAGGGAGATTGGAGTTAAGAGCTCTCACAGCCTGGGGAAAGAAGCTGTTGAGCAATCTGACAGAACGAGCTTTGATACTCCGGTACCTTTTTCCTGATGGCAGGAGCTGGAAGAGGTTGTGGGAGGGGTGGGTGGGGTCCTTCACGATGCTGGAGGCCTTGCTGGAGCATCGTGCAAGGAAAATGTCCAGGATGGAGGGAAGAGGGGCACCGATGATCTTTGCGGCAGTGTTCACTGTCCGTTGTAGGGTCTTGCGGTCAGCAGCACTGCAGTTCCCATACCAGACAGTGATGCAGCTGGTCAGCACACTCTCAATGGTGCCCCTGTAAAAGGTGGTGAGGATGGGTGGAGGGAGATTCGCCCTTTTCAGCCGACGGAGAAAGTAGAGGCGCTGTTATCCCTTCTTGTTGAGTGACGTGACGTTGGTGGTCCAGGTGAGTTCCTTTGTGATGTGCACCCCCAGGAATTTAGTGCTACCGACTCTCTTCATGGTTGAGCCGTCGATGGTCAGTGGGGGGTGGTCCACAGAGTTTCTCCTGAAGTCCATCACAACCTCTTTTGTCTTACCCACATTGAGGGACAGGTTGTTAGCACCACACCATTCAGCCAGCTGTGCCACTTCCTCTCTGTAGTGCATTTCATCGTTGTTGTTGATGCGGCCTACCACAGTTGTGTCATCAGCAAACTTGATGATGTGGTTGGAGCTGGACTTGGCAGTGCAGTCGTGGGTCAGCAGCGTGAAGAGCAGCGGGCTGAGCACACAGCCTTGTGGGGCCCCTGTGCTCAGTGTGGTAGTGCTTGAGGTGTTGCGGCCGATACGGACTGACTGAGGTCTTGCAGTTAAAAAGTCCAGGATCCAATTACAGAGGGAGGTGTTAATGCCCAGCAGGTTTAGTTTGTGGATGAGCTGTTGTGGGATTATTGTATTGAATGCTGAGCTGAAGTCGATGAACTGCATTCTTACATAGGAGTCTTTCTGTTCCAGGTGAGTAAGAGCTAGGTGGAGAGTGGTGGATATTGCATCGTCCGTGGAACGGTTTGGACGATATGCAAACTGGAATGGGTCCAGCGTGCTTGGGAGACTGGACTTGATGTGATGCATGACTAACCTCTCAAAGCACTTCATCATGATTGGGGTCAGTACTATGGGACGGTAGTCATTCAGACAGGACACATGTGACTTCTTTGGTACTGGGATTATGGAGGTGGATTTGAGACACGTGGGGACAACTGCCTGGCTCAGCGAGATGTTGAAGATGTCTGTTAAGACATTCGTCAGCTGTGCAGCACAGTCTCTCAGTACACGTCCAGGTATGTTGTCAGGGCCCGCAGCCTTTCGTGGGTTAATCCTGGATAAGGTCTTCCTTACATCGGCTGGGGAGAGACAGAGTACCTGGTCGTTTGGAGATGTGGGTAGTTTCTGTGCAGGTGTGTCGTTCTGTATCTCAAATCGTGAGTAGAAGTGGTTGAGTGCCTCTGGTAGGGATGTGTCATCGTCACTGGCCTGTGGCGGGGCCTTGTAGTCAGTGATGGTCTGAATGGCTTGCCACAGGGTCCGAGTGTCTTTACTGTCGCTGAAGTTGTTGTTGATTTTTTTAGCATACTGATGTTTTGCCTTCTTGATGCCATGAGACAGATTGGCTCTTGCTGTTTTGAGGGCTGCTTTATCTCCTGATCTGAATGCTTCATCTCTGGTCTTTAGCAGCCCACGAACCTCTGCTGTCATCTATGGCTTCTGGTTGGCGCGTGTGGTGATGGTCTTGGTGACTGTCACATCATCTGTGCACTTTTTGATGTAAGCAGTCACAGTTTCAGTGTACTCCTGTAGGTCTGTGTGGTTGTTGTAGGTGGCCGCCTCTTTAAACATGTTCCAGTCTGTGTCCTGGAAGCAGTCCTGCAGTGCTGAGGTGGCATTTTCTGGCCATACCGTGATTTGCTTTTGAACCGGTTTGGTGAGTTTCAGAAGTGGTCTGTATGCTGGGATTAGCATAACAGAGATGTGGTCCGAGTACTCGAGGTGGGGGCGGGGTTCAGCTTTGTATGCATTTTTCTCTATTGTATAAACAAAGTCCAGTGTGTTATTTCCCCTTGTTGCAAAGTTCACATGTTGGTAGAACTTTGGCAAAACTGTCTTTAAGTTTGCGTGGTTGAAGTCACCGGCTATGATGAAAAAGCCGTCGGGGTTATTTGTTTGTTGTTCACTGATGGCGTTGTACAGTTCACGAAGCGCGTCCTTAGCGTTTGCACACGGGGGGATGTAAACTGCGACAATAACAATGGCCGTGAACTCCCGCGGCAGATAGAACGGTCGACACTTCACAAACATAAACTCCACCAGCGACGAACAGTGTTTTGATACTACCGCAGCATTGTTACACCATTCTTTGTTGATACACACACACAAGCCACCGCCGCGAGTCTTACCAGACAGTGATCTCTGTCCGCTCGGTAGTAGTTTAGCCCGTGTAGCTGAATGGCGGAGTCCGGGATGTTGTCATTTAGCCATGTTTCAGTGAAAACAAACACACAAAAATCCCTTGCCTCATGCTGTGTAGACCGACTGAGTTGAATTAAGTCCAGTTTGTTTTCCAGAGAGCGAACGTTTGAGAGCATGAGTGTTGGAAGAGCCGGTCTTGAGGGGTTAGCCCTTAGCCTGGCTTGTATACCTCCACGCTTACCACGCTTCTGTCCTCTCTCACACCGCTTGCGACGCCACCTTGTGCGGGTAGCGTCAGTAGGCGAGGCTGCGGTCTCGAGGTCCGGCTCCAGCAGTAAACAAAGGCCTCATAGCTTCTCAGTAGCCGCCGGCGAGAGTTTGTGATTGTATGTGTTGTCGATATCCAAAAAGGCTTTGGCGATCATAGATGTATCCCGGAGTGATCTCCCGATGAATTAGCGGTAAATTGACATTGTTTGGAGACGAACAGACGACATTAAAAGACATAAAAGCACCGTCTTTGGGACCTGGAGAAGCCAGGTCCCAAAGACGTCTGAGCGCGCCGCCATCTTGGATCTTAATCCCTTAATCCCTTAATCCCTTAATCTTAATCTTGGATCTTATCAAAATGGTACTTTCTTAATTTCCTGAATACTAGTCTTCATAACTTGCATTATATTTCTGTTACAATAATGAAAGATTAACAGCAACAAAATCTGCCAGCCCACGTTGATCAATGAAGACAAAGAAACTCTTTTAGCTCAGAATTACACCCTTGGACTTGTTGGTACTCCTTCAGGAGGTGTGACCCCTGTAGAAATTAGGCCATTATATACAGAGTCCTGGCATGAAACTCTAGTTGGCCAAGTCCGACAGTTCTAACACAATCTGACCTAATGACATCATTATCACATGGCACAGCTGATTGGTTTTCTCCTGTATCAGTGAACTCATTGCTCAATATTCAAATACCTGGCTTTTGTTTGCTGTAGCAGTTTGGGCCAATATTGTTAAGCCGGTCGGCGTGGTAGCCAACGCACACATAGTTATAGGCCACTAGTGTTAAGCCAGTCGGCGTGGTAGCCCAGACACATATAGATAGTAATCCATGCGGTTCACGTGGCTTATTGCCTGATCGTAGTTTTAGTTGGTGCAACAGGTGTAAATATGTGTCGTAAAGCTGGACATTGCAAAGCCCATCGTTGGGCTTACACCCAGATTTTTTACGTCTAGCTGTTGCAACCAGGGGTGCATCTCCAGTACAGTGATGTAATGCACTGTTAAAAAAAAAAATCAGCTAGCTAGTCACGACTGTTTCTTGAAACAATATTGTCGGAAATATGTAGTTTAGTCAAATTGTTTAATGATGTCACATAGTTAGTAGAGCAATAACGTCTCAGGTTATACATGTAACCATGGTTCCCCGAGGGGAACGAGATGCTGCGTCGCAACGCTATGGGAACACCTTCAGCGTGACCACACTCTGAATCACATGTTTAATCATTCCAATGGAAGGGCGAGACATCATGCATATCTACGGTGACGTAGCGACCAGGAAGCTTAAAAGCATGTGCGGTGGAACCGGCGTCAGCTTCTAGGAATGAAGCAGCAGGAATGCCAGAAGTATGGCACTGAGACGTACCGTTGAAATGCTATGGGAAAGAGATGCCCACGCCACCAGACTGACAAATCCCTGCCTATTGTGTACTAGGACGAGAGAACAGAAAAGCCCGGAGTGGCTCGCATATCAAGGCCATAGAATCTCACGAACATTAGGGGCATGGACCATCCTGCAGCGTTGCAGATGTCCTGCATAGACACACCTGCCAAGAAGGACTTGGAGGCTGCCATACTTCGAGTCGAGTGAGCCTTGACCCCCAGAGGTGAGGGGAGACCAGAAGACTCATAAGCAAAAATAGATGGCATCGACTATCCACCGACTGAGGGTCTGCTTCATAGCAGGAAGACCCCTCTTAGGGGGACCATAGCACACAAGCAGTTGGTCCACCTTTCTGCTTGCTCGCAGTGGAAACATACAGTAAAGCTTCTGCTGGTCTGGGTCCCTGAAGGGAGGAGGACAGAAGGCCTGCTTCACCCTGGGCCTCGGCCTCTGCCTTGACAAGATGTCTGCTCCCATATTGAGATGCCCAGGAATATGCACTGCTCTCAGCGAGAGGAGTTTGACCTGGGACCACACAAGGATCTGGTGCGCCAGCTTGTACAAGGGGCGCAAACGCAGACCTCCCTGGTGGTTGATATAAGACACCATGACCAACATATAAGAGAGTGCGTTGTCGGTGCGCACCAACACATGGTGACCTTTTAGGTCCGGGAGAAAGTGTTTCAGAGCTCAAAACACAGCCAGCATCTCCAGGCAGTTGATGTGCCAACTTAGATGGCGGCCGCTCCACTGACCACGGGCAGGGTGGCCACTCATGACCACTCCCCAACCGGTGAGGGAGCGGTCATGTGTGGCCACCCTGCCCGTGGTCAGTGGAGCGGCCGCCATTGCCATTGGAGCATATGTGTCCATTTTTAGTGTAACACAGCGACAAGGAGCTCCCAGCACCAGGTCCTGAGACAAGAATCAATGTTTCCTCCACATGTCTAAGGCATGTATGCATCGCCTCGTGACCTTGATCGTGCAGAGTGGGTTTCCCCTTGGGGAGAACCCCGTGGTCTTGAGCCATCACTGAAGGAGTCTCATGTACAGCAGGCCAAAATATATCACGTTGGATGCAGCTGCCAGGAGACCCGGCAGTTTTTGAAACTGCTTGACAGTGAGTGACCGGCCTTCTCTCACTCTCTTGACTGACGTGAGGATCTTGATGTCGAACCGCCATCTGCTCCAATTGAGCTAGAATCAACCAATCGTTGATGTAATTCAGTATGCGGATGCCTTGGAGTTGCAGCTGAGCCAGAGCAGCATCCACACACTTCGTGAAAGTGCGTGGTGGGAGTGCAAGGCCGAAGGGAAGAACCCGATATTGGTATGATTTGCCCCGAAAGAAAACCTTTCTGTGAGTGGGAAGGATGGAGACATGGAAGAATGTATATTTTAGATCTATCGTGACAAACCAGTCCTCGGACCTGATCTGAGACACGATTTGTTTGTGTGTGAGTATCTTGAACTTCAGTCGCATGACTGAGCGGTTCAACTGACACAGATCTAAAATGGGATGCAACCTTCCATCCTTCTTTGGAACTATGAAGTACCGGCTGTAGAACCCAGGTTCTGTCTCGTGAGGAGGGACCACCTCGATGGCATCCTTTCTCAACAGAGTGTTCACTTCTTGTTCCATTACCAGAGCCTGCTCAGGGCCGACCAGAGTAGGAATGACCTCGCTGAAACGTGGCGGTGGAGATCCGAACTGAATACGATAGCCTTTTTCTACCATGTGCAGGACCCTCTGAGACACATTTGGCAGTAGTTTCCACACTTCTATATAGTCTACTAAGGGAATCAGTCTCTCGTAATTGGAGCGGCTAAATCAGCGCCCTGAAGCAGCGCACCGGTAGGGGATGGCCGATCTAGCAGCTCTAGGGACCTCCGAAGAGGTGGTGAGCCTCTCAGCTCCGCTACGTTTCTGGGCGGAAGAAACTGAGAGCAGCGCTCACTGGAGATGGCTGTGCCACTGGCAGGATTGGCAAACCGATCTCCTGAGGGCACTGAGACGAGACGGGCACCGCGGTGTATACCGCTCTACCCCAGTAGGGGCTGCCCTCCGAAGTCCTGAGCCACACACTTCAGGACTTCTTCGCCGAGGACTTTCTAGCCTGAAGAACGGTCCACAGATCCATCTTCGGCTTGGCAGTCCTCGGCTTAGAGTGTCGCTGTTCCCGGCCCCTCTGCTTTTGAGCCTCCCTGTATGAGGAGCTGGTATGTGCTACCGCCCTGCTACCACCCAGCAGCCCCCAGAGTTCGAGAGCGGTGAGGGAGGAACCTCTGAAACGTCGCCGCTTGTTTACGGGCCTCCTGGTATCTGTCGACGATGGAATTGACGGCGTCGCCGAACAGGCCAGAAGACTCAAGCGGGGCGTCCATGAGGCAGACCCTGTCCTTCCCTCTCATATCGGACAGGGTTAGCCACAAATGCCTCTCCGCTGCCACCATAGCTGCCATGGAGTTTCCAATGGCACGGGCGGTCTACTTAGTGGTGCGGAGTTACAAATCAGCGGTCCGCCTAAGTTCTGAGATATCCTCAGACTTAATCTCCTCACCCTCATCCAACTCCTTCAGCTGCCGCATACCCTTTGCCCAGTGCCGTAGCCTTTAGAGATGATGCCATGCTAGGTAACAGATAGTCCGCAAGCGTCTCAACCCCACCACATTACCGTGGTAGTCAGAAGTGGGGATGAAAAGCGGGCCGAGAATGGCCTGGCCCACAATCTCGACACCTCGGTGTGGAGATCGGGTTGAAACTCTGGCGTCGCCCGCAGAAAGGGCTCATCCAACTTGCTTTTCTCCGACTCGGACTATTTCTCAGTGGGCCAGTCGATGTTTAATTTGGCCACACCACGAGATACCACCTCCAGAAGCTCCTCATTTTGGGGTGATTGAGGGGTCGAATCCTTATTGACGCTCACCATATCGACCTCCTCCTCAGAGGGAAGGCGAAGCGTGGAGTCCTCACCCCGGGGGGAAGAAACCGCAGAGCGGGCTTCCGATCCCAGAGAGTGGGCGCCGGATCTGGCGGGTGAGGAAGAAGAAAGGGACTCACCCATCTCCATTCGCTCTGCCAGATAGGGGTGGGCGATATGAGCAAAAATTCATATCATGATATTTTCCACTGTCCAGACAATATCGATATTATACTGCAATATGAGAAAAAAAATTGGAATCCCATTTTAGTAGACCTTAGTTAAATTACAGGCAAAATATACTTTAACCTTACATAACTAGAAAAAACAAAAACAAACAAACAAAAAAAAAAAACATGATTTCAATATCTAAGGCAAAAATAGAATGGTCTGACTTTAGATGTGTGAAATTATGCTACATAAGACACCGGTGCAAAAGAAAAACCGCAAATGGACTGAAAGAACATAAAGATTCACTCTGACAGCAGATGGCGCTTATGGCCTCAGTTTAGCTAGTTTTCATATTAATCCACTTACCCCAATTCATTATTTATATTTTTCTTCCTATATTTCGAGCATTGTGTACAGTGATCTTGCGCTGCCTGCTACAGTACTTTCTCTCTTTGTGTCCGTGTTCTGCATCTCTGTCCTGTGTTAATGGCTGTTTACAGACTTACTAATATTACCACACAAATTACATTTTGGGAAATTATTGTAATCTAGTTTGTGTGCAGTTCCAGAAAGCCGATCTTGTGTTTGGAGTAAAAACTATCCGGTTCTCATTTATATCCGATCAAGCGGGGCATCTCTCTTTCTCTCTGATGACGCAGTAACGACCAGGGTTGCCAGGTTTTCGCAACAAAACCTACCCAATTGCTACTCAAAACTAGCCCAATCGCGTTTCGAGGGGGCTTCCCCGGTAAAAATCGCATTCTGGGGGGTAAAATATACGTTTGTTGGTTGGGAGCCTCCGGTAAAATTTGCATTCCAAGGGCTAAATATTACGTTATTTGGGTCGCTTCAACCCGCAGACATGAAAAACAACACGCGGCAATAGTGTTAAAGTAGCCCAATTCTGTGGGAAAACCGCGGACTTGGCAACACTGGTAACGACCACGGGGAAAAAAATCTTTGTCTGTCCATCCAATGAAATCCATGAATATGTAACGGTATCCACAGTATAGCAAAATCCATATCATGCCATAACATAATACCGGTAGTCACGTTAATACCGGTATAGTACCCACCCCTACCGCCAGATCGACTTGTGAACCCCACAAGTGCAGCTGCCGCTCCGCCTCTGCGGAATTGGGGCCAGCACAGTGAGGAACGCTGGTGAAGGCTCCCTCCTCGAAGAGAGCCTTCCGGGAGCAAAGTGTACACAGGGGAAACTGCTCGCAATGTGGGCAGTCTCCCTCGAGAGCTGACCACTCACAGACTGCGTGTATCCCTGCTCGTGATGTAGCGAGGGAAGGGAGTGATACCTGTAATGCGATCTGCTTTCGCCCTTATTTTTTGTCTTATCTTTGTCTTTGTACATGCTGCTTATGAGGACAGACAACACCAAATAAGACTCACAAACGAGAATGACTGTACACACACATAAAGCGCTTGCTGAATGACAGAAAGCTGATGCCGGTTCCACCGCACGTGCTTTTAAGCTTCCTGGCCTCTACGTCATCCTGCCTGTGACGTCTCGCCCTTCCATTGGACTGATTACATATGTGATTCAGAGTGTGGTCACGCTGAAGGCATTCCCATAGTTTTTTTGACACAGCTCGAGTTTCTAAAGGGGAACTTCTTTTAATTAATCCATTTAAGATTAAATTTAATGCCAGATTTTTTTTTTTGCTATAAATAACAGACATGGCAACTGATTTTTTTGCTCCGTTATTCTGCTTTATTTCCAAATTCAATCATAGACATCGGCTCTTTTTACATACTAGAGCACATATGCACAAGCACATTCTTCAAAACAGCTCGACAAACTAAAAGACATTACATTTGTATATATAAGAAATGAAATATATAGATTGTACTGCATGTCAGTTTGCTTATTTTGTTCAAGATAATGATTCATAAAGTCCATATGTCATACAAACAAGAAATTACGCTGTACAGGCTGAGAGCTGTCATTCCAACCACACAGCTTTGCAGTGCTGTCTGTGAATGTTCATTGGACCTATGGTTTTGGGAAACACCAACTCGTTGAATTATACAGATAACGACGGAACTTGCAACCTCATTTTTTTTAGTCAAGCATACACACAATTTATTAATTCACACCTCACATCTCATGGTTATGCTGCACTGTTCAGGTGGAACTGAAGAGACCTGTCAAACCATTCCAATACATACTGTAATTAAATGGCATCTATGCTAATATCTTTTTGCTTTCCTTCTTTACTTTAGGATACATATGCTTAGGGTTCTACAGTCTGCCAGATCCAGCTAAGGCCCAGCTTGAAATGACATTAAATTGACCAACTGCATCTCTTCAGCCTTCTACAATAGACACAACAGAGGATGAACCTCTGCTGCCTTTGAATGGACATATCTGCCTATCTTCAATCCTAAATTGACACTTGCCCCATAATCGAATAGTTCCATAAATGCACTATACTCACTTATTTACTGACATTATATTTAGACTGTATATCCAAAGGAGAAAATATTATTGCATGACTGTTAATTAACCTTTTAATTAAACTGCTTAGGGATGGGCGATGTAAACAAAATATTAAACCCTGTCATTTACATGTATCTTTATATAATGGCGGTAATGCACTCCACCAAACTGTCACTACACCAGATTGTTATTAATTGTACAAAACCATGCAGAATTCATACCTTTGAAATGGTGCAGATTTCCATATCACCAAATAATGAATTAATAACTTCAACTACTGTAATTATATCCAGCTTCATCTGCATACATACACATGCTAACACTTTATTTAGATGGTCCCTTTTGAACATTCTGTTGTAATGTTGCACTTTCATGTCAACTGACTCTCATTACAGTGCGAGTAGACTATCTTCTTAATATCTGCTAACTCTTTATTGTGATGGTCTCCAAACAAACAATGCATGTAATATAGGGGAGTTGTGAGTAGAGGATCCAACAAAGAGCAAGATCAACAGGCAGGGTCCAAACATTGTAGTGACTTCTGCCACTGCTGTGAGGAATCATTCTCAAAGTTTTGATGCCCGAAGATTTGACTTTATTATATGTGATAATGAAGGTTGAGAGACCCTGCAGAGAATCTCATGAATCTGGGTTTGCACCCTCTTATATACAGTTTTTTTCTCCTAAGGCGTGTTCAATACATTTCCTATATCATTATTGTTTACCTTTCTGGAAGCAGACAGGAAGCCTCCATGTACTTTAAAGAAGAGGCACCATCATATAGTTTTTGACTAATGTCACAACAGGATGTGCAGTTTCAGCACAGAATGTATGTCTGCACATCCTCTTCTCATGCTGGCCTTTACACACAGGCAGATACATGTTTGTAATAGTAGAATAAGTTGATACATAATGGCTATATTCACATAGATTATACTTGATTAATTTATATTTTGATTAATAAAACTCTTATACAACATCAGCAATTAGTAATATCCCAGGCAATCCGAAAGAGTAATCCGTAAAAACAGGCAATGGTCAGGGCAGGCAGCAAAACAATCACAAACCAGATAAACAGTCCAAGACAAAAACACATGTGCAACTTTTATAGTCCTTTTTCTGATTGGAAACAGGTGTTGTCTGATAACCATTTCCTAGGCAAAGCTTTATGGGAAATGGAGTCCGGGGTGAGTGTGATGGTAAGGGATAGAGAGCCCTCAAGCAGAGCTCATGGAACTCCAGCTGGTGAGCATGACAATTTTACTAATGCTCTACTAACACTCTAGTAGACATGCAGGTGCAACCTTACTTATAGTCAAATGAATGTGTTAAATGTACCATCAAAATAAAGTGAAACCCTACACACTCACAAAAAACAATGTATTATATTTGGCAAATCAACAGGCAGATGCAACTATAGTAACAATTTATTAAAAATGACAAATATCCAAGTCTTCTGAGGCCAAGTAGTTGCTTTGTGTAAGGAACAGACCCAAAAGTGATTACCTAGATGAGCCTAGAGACAGATCCCCAGTGAAGACCTCGTCACCTAGACAGCCATCAGGACAAGACCACGGGAACCAAATGAGGCCTTTACAAAATCTGACTTCGCTGCAGTTGGAATTGAACTGCTGGTTCGTCTGGCCAGAGGAGGACTGGTCCCCCGACTGAGCCTGGTTTCTCCCAAGGTTTTTTCTCCATTCTGTCACCAATGGAGTTTTGGTTCCTTGCTGCTGTCGCCTCTGGCTTGTTTAGTTGGGGACATTTATTTTCCAGCGATATCGTCTACATGATTGCACAGATACTATTTAAACTGAACTGAGCTGGACAATGACATCACTGAAATTGAGTGTGAAATTTAACTGGAAATTGAGTGTTTAATCTTGGTGACTTGACTTGACTTCATCCACTATAATCACAAATACGTTAAAAAATTGCCACCTAAAAAAGGTGTTACATCAGCTTTGATTGTGAAATGCCATGAACTATTGTGTCATGTTGAAGTCTAGATCTATCTTTAAAATAATATGTTTTATTGTTTTGAAGAGTGGTTAGGTTTAGGCTAGGGTTGGTATTAGGTGCTCAAAAATATCTATGTAAGTATTATTATTAGCATAATTTCTGCTTTTACTCATGCATACAAATAATTTCACACATCTTCATCTGTTGTAATACGATATATGTTGATATAGTAGCACCTATGTGTGGTAATTTTAGCATCTTAACAGTGATACTGAAGGCGCTTAATCATGCTTCAGTTTTTTATGCCTTGGAATTGAAAATGGGTGGCAACTATCTTTGATTAAAATTAAAATTATTTATTTCCAGGGGTTAGTATCTGAAATTGTTCACAATGATTTTGGGATACTTATCCAATATTCAAAAATGACTGGAAAAATGATGTAAATGCATTGGTCAAAAGATGAAGTAGCATAAAACTTGAAAATCTCAAAGCATGTATGAGGGAGAAGGGATATAGACACAGATATGGAATAAAATAACTTTTCTTGAAGAAACATTTTCATTGTGTGGGTCATTCAAAGTGAACGTCAGACGTAGCATGGTATCCCTAGTGAAACATAAATATACTTAAATGTATCTGAAATACATTTATTTCATGCTAAGTATACTACAAATACATTTTTATATTTATGTACTCAATAAAATGTCCTGCAATTGTACTTTTAGTATACTATGTTATATTTAAAATCTGCTAAATTGGAATAACTAATTTTGTACTTAATGCACTTTAATTGTGCGGAAGTAGTGCTGAAGCACAATTAAAGATATACTTACTATATTTTATTGTGCTAAAGTGAAACTATTGCAAGTATGCTTCAGGTACACTTTAAAAATTTTGCATTTAAAGTCTGATATTATTTTTAAAAAATCATACAATCCTCATCAAAGGTGACATTAAAACACATTTCAAACTTAATATTTGTCACAGGCATGTGGTTGTGGCGTAAGCAAAAATAAACATAAATAAAAGTAATATAAATGAATGACGGGAGAACAAAATAGCTTCAAACACAAAGGGAGAACTGATGACTTTTAAAGGAACAGGAACAAAAGAGCAAACAACGTAATTAAACTCAGGTGGGGACAATAACAGATAATTAACTAATGAGGACAGGAACTAAACCAAATAAGGATAGACGGGAACTCAGACAGGCAGACACGTGACAATATTAAGAAAAGTGCATTGTGCACAAGTAATATGCCAAGTAAAGTTTAAATATACTGTTTTATATCAGTAAGTTTTGAGTTATCTGTCAGTTAAAATGCTAATAGATTTGAACTATACTTAGCATGAAATAAATGTCTTTTAAATATATTACTTTTTTACTAGGGATGTCTTTGAAAGATATGTGTAAAATACCTTTTCTGTCTTAAAGTAATCTCAGTTTTACACTGTTCAAACAAACTGTACATAGTTATTACTCTTTAGATGGGTTTTGGGATGTTTGAGAATTGCATTAAGTTCTTAATTAAGTAAACCATTTTTGAAAACACATAATGATGATCATCATCACATATATACTTGGCCAGCCATTTATTTTTTCAGCAATTGCAGAAACACAGTAGCAAGAAAAAAGAGAACAATCTCCCCACCTCCTAAATCCATAACACTGTACAGCTTGATGTGTATGCATTAATTCAAAGCTTCGGGCAGTATGAGGTGTACAACACAGACACACTCAGTCGAGAGTTACAAAAGGCCTGTCTGCTGTAGACCAGATGGTAGACTTTTTTTTTCTTCCACCTCAAGGGTAAAATAAAAAGAAGAACATGCCAAATGGAGAACTGCAGATTTGTAGAGGACTCATGATATCAGTGTTCCAACTGGACCTCAGCCTCCAGAAATAGAGACAATTTTAGAAGAATGATAAGAATATAAGTGTACTGTAATCAAGACAGGGAACTAAAGAAGATGGATGTTGGAGAACATGATTCTGTATTATACTACTTTTATTAAGAATGACTTTTCACAGTGTTATTTTTGTACAGAGTTGTGTGAACTGGGAGAAGTAAGAGGTACAGTAGTTTATTGTCCTAACAATTTTGAACCCACACTGAGATTTCTAACAACATAAAATATCTATTCCAGAGGGAAACAAAGTGTTTTTTTTTTTGTTTTTGTTTTTTTAAATAACACCACATTATATCTAGGATGATTCACAGGGGTGGTCTGTAAAACTGAGTTTAATAAAAGTTAGGATCTATCATCAGCATTTTTGGTACAATGTCACAAAGGTGTTCTTTTTTAAATTTTAAATGATTTTCCATGTCATTAAATACTATTTATAGAACTTAACTTGTACTGAATCAGAACATTTGGACAAACTGCAAGCATTCATACAATGAAAAAGATAAATAAAAAAAAAATAAAAAAAAATAAAAGTGTAGCAGTGCAATCAGAGAAGTGCTCTTTATCCTTCAGGAGGAGCTGGAAAACCCAGACAATAGCCTCTTTTCTTTCAGCAAGGACAGAATCTGGACTTGCTGCCTTTCGGCACACAGGAAGTAATGATCAGCTGTCAGGATCAGCATAGTGAGGAGCTTCCTTATCAGGTTATTGGTGGCGTCTCACATAAATGCACGTCACATACCTCAGGCCTCCATCACTGTCTGTGCCAGTTCCAGTCAATCACTCCCCCCCCCCCCCCCCCACTAATCTGTCTCTTTCTCACCCTCCCCCAGACTTCAACTTATCCTTTTCTTCCTCCTGTCTCTTTGTCACACACTTCACTGTTCATGCTCTCCTACAGTTTATCAAAATGGACACAAAATGTTGCTTACAGTTCAAATACTGTTTACTTTATTTCATTTAATTGTACTTTTACTATTCATATTTTTGTTATGCTGTGTCATTTCAAATTATTTCAATTTATGACTATAGTCATATTCCCAGTCAGTTATGCATATTTCACCAAACTAAGGTCAATTGCACTTAAAACAATTAACAATTATATCTATGTAGGTAATACATTCATTGTGGCACGACATCAGAATGATTAAATAATCTTTCATTGATTAAATATTCAGCTATACTCAGAGGTGGGTAGAGTACCCAAAAACTGTACTCAATTTAAAAAAGTAAGTAAAAGTACTTGAATAAATATTTACTCAAGTAAAAGTAAAAGTAATAGTCTGAATAGTTACTTGAGTAAGAGTAAAAAAGTATCAGAAAAAAAAAAAAAATAGTTACTAGTTACTTTGGATCATATACTGAATATTGTCTATTTTTATTTAGATATATAGATATTTAGATCAAATTTATATATACATACACACACACACACACACACTGCCGTTCAAAATACTTTTAATGTTTTTTTTTTAAATGTAATTTATTTTAGTGTTGCAAATCAGAATTTTTATCAGCCTGATTTATTATCAGTGCTGTTTTTTTTTTTTTTTTAGCTTTCTATTCATAAAATAATCCTGAACAAAACGTCACAGGTTCCAAAAGATAAAAATAAGCAGCAAAACCATTCTTGTTGATAAAATCAGCATATGCTGTATGTTTTGAAGCATGGGATGCTGGTTTGAGCTGATTTAAGCTGGTCCTTTGCTGGTTTAAGCTGGTCATGTGCTGGTCCTAAGCTGGTCCGACCAGCTCAAGACCAGCACATGACCAGCATAAACCAGAATCCCAGCTTCAAAACATACCTAACCAGCATATGCTGGTTTTTTCAACAACACTGGTTTGAATGATTTCTGAAGGATCATATGACTCTGAAAACTGGAGTAACGGCTGATAAAAATTCTGATTTGCATCACTGAATTAAATTAAATTATTTTAAAGTATATTAATTATGTATAATAAATGTATATATGTATATAACCTCTGACACAGAGAAGAGTGAAAACTCCTCACATGACCACTACAGAACATTTGACAATAACGAAACAAATGCACATTGACGGATCTTCTTCTTTGACATCTGCAATTACATCTGCAAGACGTATTTTTTTAGAGTGTGTGCTCATCTGCAATATGTCTATCGGACGTCTCCTTTTAGATGTCAAATAGACGTCTATTAGATGTCTTTAAGATGTTTAAGATTTAGAATGTATGTAAAACTGACATCTGAAAGACGTCTGTCAGACGTTTGTAGACAGCAGATGCTTTCCAGATCAACAGATCTTTAGAAAACATCTTGCAGACATACGTGTGCTATCTGGGTTCCATCTGTTCTGCAGAATGTAAACAAATATAGTCTTTATTTCTGCAAGAGTAAATATTGTGAAAATATAATTGTGTCAAGAAAAGGCATTCCTCCTGGAACTAATGCGGGATTGGCGGGTGTTCATTTCATACTCTGTGACAGCTTATTTAATGAATAAATTATACATTGTATTTAATGTGTAAGGTACATGTACAGCAAACTGGTAATGGCATGCTATCGTGTACTGTAATACCTGTGGAACCGACAGCACACGCGGTGTTAATCTAATAAAGATTTTCATGGCAAACAAACCATAGCCTTTGCAGATTTGCTTTCAACTGACCGTTGATCCAAAGCCACGTCTTCAACGCTCTTAATGTTTTTAAACTTTCTGTTATCTGAGTGAGAACCACTTCCGACAACTCAGCGCGTGCGGCAGGGAACTGAACGAATCATTTAAACTGATTCGGGAACCGATTCACTGGTTTGCCAACTGGTTTGATCAAGCCTTCCAACAGAATTGACTCAAAAGAATGAATCATTCGCGAACGGGCATTGCTCAGTGCCCAGAAAAAAAAGTAGACAGCGCGTTTGGAGTAAGTTGAAGGATTTTTTAACTTGTATTGCATTAAGATAAAGTAACGAGAGGAGTGTTGCCCACAGTAACGAAGTAAAAGTACCATTTTTTTCACTAAAAATGTACTTGAGTAAGAGTAAAAGTACCCATTTTTAAATATACTCTAAAAGTATTAGTTACCCAAAAAATTTACTTAAGTAAATGTAACGAAGTAAATGTAACTCGTTACTATACCACCTCTGGCTATATTGTAAATTATAATACCATTGAATATAATATTAAGCATGTTTATCACACAGTTGCCCAATGATTATTATTTTTCAAGTGTTTTCTTGAAGTGTGCATATTCACAGATATGTAGATATATGTTAAAAAAAAAAACTGGCCAGCATTGGTCAGTGAGGTTGCTCACACCTTCTTACATCATATCCACTTGCTCATTTAATGACCACCCTTGAAGAGTAAAATAATTTAAAAAATGGCAAATTAACACATCAGGAAACATAATTTTAATCATTCTGCTACACAGAAGGAAGGCAACTGAACTGGTGTGATTTTATGCAGGCTTCAGAAATCACTCCCTAAAGAAAAAAAAAAAGAAATCTTAATTTGTAAAATTTAACATTCTCTTATTTATTTATTCTTTTTTTTTTAACTACAAAACTAATATTTCAGAAATTATAAAATGAAGGTTAGATGAGCACGTGAGGGGAAAATTGGAATTAATATTGTGCAACGTTAATTGATCTTAACTGTGGTATTGCATCCACAGTGAAACTGGCAGACCTGCAGAAATTCCCAGTTCCAAACTGATAGTCTGGTAGTCCGGTAGTCTGAGTGGTGTTTGTCCACCTGGAAATGATAGTCTTGTGGGCAGTGCTCTGGCATATGACTCAGCTGAGGTTAAGTCCTGGCTTATAGGGCCTTTCCCGGTCCTGTTCACCTCTCTTCTCTCCCAGTGTTTCCCGTCTTTCCTCGTGTTCTTTCAAGGTAAAAGCAATCTCTGAGCAATAAAATGTTCCTATTGGAGTCTTTAAAGAAGTCACCACATTCTCAGTCAAATTTATGTGTACTTTTATTTCTACTATAGGGTATCTTCGGAAAACAAATTTATCAGAAAATGACATTATTTACCCCCTTTGCACCCCCCCCCCAAAAAAAAAAAAACAAACAAACAAACAAAAAAAAAAACGTTTAGACATTTTGAAAATAAAAGTCTACATATTCATGCTTTGTATTTATACTAACTAAAAAGATGAACATGGGGTAATGGTAACCAGTGTTGCCAACTAATTTTCAGAGAAAGTTGCTAAAGGAAGGTCAATTTGTTGCTAAAAGTTGCTAAATGACGTTGTCATTGCGTAATCACAGCGCAAATTTGTGTCACAACATCAAATCTCAGCAAAAACATATTTTATATATGTTCATTTAGATTTGTTTGTAAAATAATATGCATAATATTAAAATATAAATAACTGTATTTTAAAATACATTGAATTATTGAACACTTACACATTTTTGTATTACAATTAATTTTGTATTATTATTTTTTTTTTTATAGCTAGTAAACTAGTAATACAACACATTCTCAACAATTATGCTTTAAGCAGTGTATTAGTAGTTAGTATGTTACACTTCAAGAAAAGTCTGTAAAAATAGGGCATAATCTACTATGTTAATATGAAAGAATTTTCCGTATTGTTTTTTTTTACCTGCATTTTAAATTACACATTGTGTTTTCGGGTTACAGGGTTACAACGAATAATGGATAATGTCCTGGAAAATTACTGGTAGCCTATCTTTTCCATTTTTCTTACAGCGTACTAACTGATCAACAATCACAAGTACAAGCTACTACCAAATGTATCATAAATGAACAATTATTCAATTATTCAGTTATTATTATTATTATTATTATTAATAATTATTATTGAATTGAAGAATTGCAAATAGCAGTTAACTCAATTCATGTGATGTGTGTACTGCTAGGCATCTTTGGTTTTCTTTTTGTGTAATTTGGATGGAAAATGTGTGTTTTTTTATTGTCTGAGTCACTTATCAAAAGTTGCCAAAAGTTGCCAAATACATTTTAAAAATTGCTAAATTTGTTGCTAGGTGCTTTTGGAAGAAAAAGTTGCTAGGGTAGTCTGAAAAGTTGTTAAAATTAGCAACAAAATTGCTAAGGTGGCAACACTGCTGGTAACTGAGTTTCAACATGTACTGATGTCGCCCTCTGCTGTTAAAAACGGTAACACTTCATTTTAAGGACCAGCCCTTACTATTAACTAGTTGCATATTAGCATGCATATTACTAGCATATTGACTGTTTATTAGTTCTTATAAAGCACACATTGATGCCTTATTCTGCATGAACATATTTTAGATTCCTTAACCCAATACTTAAACGTAACAACTACCTTACTAATTATTAGTAAGCAGCACATTAGGAGTTTATTGAGGCTAAAATTGTAGTTAATAGTTAATAGAGAGAACTGGACCCCTAAAGTGTGACCAAAAACAAACAAACAAAGAAACAAAAAAACAATTATAAACAGAAACGAATATGGGGTAACACTTTATTTTGATGGTCCCTTTTGAATATTCTGTTGACACTAAGTAATGTTGCAACTACATGTCAACAATCTCTCATTAGATTATTAGTAGACTGTCTGCTTCATATCTGCTAACTCTTTATTGTGATGGTCTCTCAACAGACACTCTACTGACTGTAAGTAACTTTGCAACTACATGTCAACTTATTCCAACCCTAACCCTACCAGTCAACTAATACACTACTAACAATCTAATGAGAGTTGGTAGAAATGTATGTGCAATGTTACTTATAGTCAAAAGAATGTGTTAAAGGGACCATCAAAATAAAGTGAAACCGAATATGGAAATAAATTAAGAGTTCAGATGCAAAAGCCTCTAAGTATCATTTGAAATTTTCTTCTAAAATGAGCAGATTTATCAGGCTCTTATGTGTAGGTTCAGTAATTTCACTTTAATGGCAATAAATAGGTTATTTTCATTGCCATTAAAGTGAAATAACTGAACATCAATATAGTAGCCTGAAAAAAATGCTAATTTTAGAAGAAAATTTCAAACGGCTTTTTGGCTTTTGCATCTGAACTCTTCAAATAGAAAAGGTACGGCATTATTATTATTATTATTATTATTATTATTATTATTATTATTATTATGGCATAATGATCATCAAGTCAAATTGAGCTTTATTGTCATTCTGCTACATGTGTGGACATATAGTGGAATGCAATGTCGTGTCTCGCAGGACCACGGTGCTACATACTAGTTAAACATAAGATAAACATACAACAATGCAAATATAGGAAAAACAATAGAGGGTAACACTTTATAATAACTGCACACTATGAATCATTAGTTAATCATTAGTAAATAGTCAATTCATTATTTATAAAGCATTGTTACAAAATTAATAGGCATTAGTCAGCAGTTTATAAAAACAGCTATAAATGTTTTGTTCTTGAGCATATCTATAATGTTTAATAATTGTATTTTCATACTCTATTAATGATCAATTTATCATTTCTAAATTATTACGTTATTTACAAACCAGTTATTTAGGGGTTGTCAGTGGTTCATAAGATCATTTAGAAAGTGTAAGTAAATGATTAATAAACTATTTAAATGTACATTTATAAATCTTATTATTTAGACACATGATAATAGTTACTCAGTGTGTTAATAAATGCTTTATTAACACATATTCCTGCTGTAATGCTTGATTAAGTCAGGTAGTTATAAAACATTTAGTAGTTGCCAGCCATCTATTTTTGTGAGCTCATCTAAAGTAAGGACTATTCATACCTTGTAAAGCATTTACAAAGGAGATTTAAAGGCTCATTTATCTTCCAAACAGACAAGTTAAACAAACACAACACTGAGGGATACAGAACGCTGAAATATTTTTTCAAGATGCAAAAATGAAACTGTACAACTAAAAAGAAAAATTAAAGTGTACAGTTGGACAGTTTCATTTTTTTTTTTTTCATCTTGAAATACATATTTTTGAGTTCTGTATCCCTCTGTGTTGTGTTGTGTTGTGTTTGTTTATTTTTTTCTGTTAGGAAGATAACTGAGCCTTTAAATCTCCTTTGTGATAGATCTGCTTATAAATCAAGAACAAGGCATTTATAGCTATATTTACAAACTGCTTACTAATGACTATTAATGTTGGGACAATGCTTTGGGATGAATTGACTGTTTACTAATGCTTACCTAATGATTTGTAGCGTGCAGTTATTATAAAGTGTTACCATACTATCACTACTATACTTAGTTGACTACACATACACAAACTGAGACTGTACAAGAACTTTACATAAATACTGTACATGAAATTGTGCTAAAGAGATATTTGTACATGAAATTGTGCAGAAAATATATATTTTGTATTAAATTGTTCAGAAGAGAGATTTTGTGGGAAGCAGCACATATTGCAAAAGATTTAGTAGTGCAATGCTCAAGTAAACATTATTTTGTATAGCAATATTCAAGTAAACATTGTGTGAGTGTGCTACACACAGGTATTGCACTTAGGAAAATAGTTATTTATGAGTTGGGGGGCTAAGGTGTTCATGGTTTCAGAGGGGGGACAGGGAGATTGGAATTAATCTCAGTATTTTTAAGATTTTTTAGCTCAAATGTAAGATTTAAGAAATTTTTCAAGACCTGCACAAATAAAATATCATATAAGCATAGTAGGGCAATGACTAGGTAACATATTAAACTGTAAAATGCATGACTTACAGGTTTTCGCAAAAAAAAAAAAAAAAAAAAAAAAAAAAAAAAAAAAGTTTTATGAAAATGGATGAGTTGTATCAACTATTATAATAATTTAAACAATTATTATTAATCAATTATTAGCCTACATTAATTAAATAACAATATAAATGTAATGTATGCCTTAACTGTTTAGATTTTTATAATGCATTATCTTCTTGTCGATCCACCTGTTCACATTTACAACCAAAGTCTCTTTAATTAAGTATGTAAAGGGGTGGTTGATTGCAATTTCACTTTTTTAATGTTAGTTAGTGTGTAATGTTGCTGTTTGAGCATAAACAATATCTGCAAAGTTGCAGCGCTGAAAGTTCAATGCAAACAGAGATATCGTCTTTTAAAATTCTGGAAGTTTAATGCCTACAAAAACGGCTGGTAAGGGACTACAACGAACTACTTCCCGGGTTTGATGGGTCACGAACCCAGATAAACCCCGCCCCCGGGAACATGTAACAAAGGGGCGAGGCCATGTTGTGCTGCTTTAGAGAAGAGGAAGAGAAAACTAGGGGTGGATGTAAAAATCTATTCATATATGAATCGCAATTCTGCCTTCTAACGATTCTAATGGATTCACAAGTTTCAAAATTAATGTTCTAAAACAGCCGTTCTTAATACTGTTCCTCGCGTCGCCCTGCTCTGCATCTCTCTCCCAGCACGCTGGGCTGTTTAGTGAATCACAACACACTGAGCCAGCTAACCAATCAGAGCCCATTACGTATTTCTGAGGGAGGGGCTTCATAAAAACAGGAAATAATTGAGGCTTTTGTCAGAGAAGGGACAGAGCGGTGTGGAATAAAGGTAAATTATATGAAAAATAATGCGTTTTAAAAAAAACGAAGCATGAACATGTTAGACTGCACCCCATAAACACAATCAAGCCTAGAAAAAAAACAGTAAACCACCTCTTTAAGTATTCTATATTCTTTGTTACAACTGCGTGTTTGCAGCGTCAAAACATGGGTTCATTTTCACATTTATTAACATTTCCGTCATTGGTCAGCAGGAGGCGCTTTCACTGCAGAAATGGTTTCCTCGGTAACGACTGTACACAAAACAGCACAGAAACGGGCAGCGCTCGTTTATTTGTTCATGTTTTAGTTGGTTAGTTTTGTATTTCGTTATGTTCTGTTTATTGTCAGAGATATACATATCTATGTTTATTGTGAGATGTAGTAACTATAGCAACCGTGGTGCCCATTGCCATATGTTGCCAGGAACTACCGTGAAATGCTTAGTATAAACACTTAGGTAAGGGTGACAGTTAAGACATTTTTTGCAACGCTCTTAAACCCGTGGGTCCAATATTGCATCATCATAATCATTTAAAAAAATCTATGAGTTATGCAGCACAGAACTAGACAAATATGGTATCATTTGAAAGCTTAGAACCTCAGCTTTCATGACCACCCAATCACTGTTGCATTTATGTTACATAGAAGAAAATAATAAGGTCTGAATTCGACCCCCCTGCAATGACCCCCCCTTGAGAAAATCATATGAATAATATTAAATTTAATATTTATATCCCACAAACTCACCAAAAATAGACAAGTCATATATCAAATGAAAGCTCTGACTCTCAAGGATATCACTGTTCAGTTTATTTCACCGATCCAACAATTTACAGTAACATTATTACCTAAAGATTCATTTAAAAAAAAAATTATTCCTTTGAACGAACAAACACATGAGTCGTTTTCCTGTTCGGATCAATAGCTGTGTCTGAAATCGCTCACTCGTTCACTCATTCACTAATCCCTATATAGTGTAAGGCAGTTGAGTGCACTATATTAGAAAGGAGTGAACGAAATGAAGTGAACGGATTCGGACGGTGACGTGTACACTGCGCGTGAGACTTGGCTGTTGCAAAAACATCTTAGATGTACTTTTATATTTCATGTACCTCAATTTAAAAAATAATATTAATAGCAATAACACTTAAAATGACTATTGTAATCAGCTTTGTGGTTTCATTGATGGTATATTATTCATTTGTTCTGTAATATGGTCATAATCATTAAATACTATTAAAATATTGTCAACAAAAATAAACTCACATCAGCACATATTAATAAATTGTATGTATTTACTGTTTGTAGTATCTTGAAACTCTCCCGAGCAGCGTTTTTGCACTCAAATAAGATAGAGCGCCCTCAGGTGATCGTTAATTTGACATCAGAATGAATACACTACCAACGAACATTTTTTAAAATCCACCAAATTCCTCATTTTTGCACATTAAACGGCATCTCCCGTTCAAACTCGCTCGCTCCCGCTTGCTCTAACAGCTCGTCGGTTCTCCGCATTGGATTGTGGGAAATAGTGCTTCAGCGAGTGTACATCGGTTGTACACTCGAAATCAGAATGCATTGTGGGTAAAAAGTAGTGAACGAATGTAGGGAATGAAGTCGTTCACTCAGAATTCAGACAGCACTACAAAATGGCTGACACCCGATATAGTGCACTATATAGTGGATAGGGAGCGGTTTCAGACACAGCTAATAACTCCCTGGGGAACTACTAGCCTCAAATGCTATATCAGCTCGTTCATTAGATTGTTTTCTTCAAAATGAGACTATGTTCACATGTGTGTGAGCATGCATGGCCAAGTGACACTGTAATATGTCACCGATGACCAGTTCAAAACATGCGATGCAGACAGATCCTCTTATTTTCCTTAGTTTTGATTATCTTTGATTCCCGCCATCTATGATGACGTCATCACGCATCGCGTCATACGTAAAAAAAAAATGAGATTCTCAGCTTTCTAAAGACACGTGGATCATACTTGTAAGCCAATCACAACCTGAGATACATCTTCGCAAAGGTGAGGAGGCGGTGGCTTTTCTTGAGTTGTCTCCACGTGTGTAAACTCTGCTCAGATGAGTTAGATGGTTATACGCGACTGGTTGAATATTTTGGACAGTGAGTTTTTTCGTGCTTTTTACAACTGCTTTGAGCGATTTATCTTTGGATAATGGCTTCAAAGAAGGTCTTTGTTGGCGTGGAGGCGGTTTTGGCCGAACTGGATCGATTTAGTGATACTGAAACCTGCAGCGACGCAAGCTTTGACTCCATTACCCATGCGGCCTACAATGAAGGAGAGGACCCAGCATTTGAGTAAGTACACATTTATAAACGCTGTATTTGTGTATTTCATGAACAAATGCATGCAACAATACAAAATATGCGTGCAACAGACATAAGTACTTGTGCGTGCCAAAATAATTTATTACAATCCATGCACGTGCTAATTCAAATTGTCATTGCTAAACGTGCGTTTTTTTTTTTTTTGTCGCGTACATGTATTTGTGCATATGTTGCATGCATAACTTATTTTTGCTCCTAAATGCATGTGTGTGCTAAAATAAACAAGCAGGCATGCCATAGTTCAAGTAAGCTTGGGAGCTTTTGTGCTGTTACATGCATATTTGAAGTTTTGCGCGTTTGTTCAGTTGCATTGATTTGCATGCACGTGTTCAGGTGCATTAATGCATGTGTGTGCGTGATTTTTATCTAAACATAAAATGCATTCATGTTTCTATTACATATTTGAATCAGTACATGCATGAGTTGTGCTAATTTATTTTTGCACACATGCATTTGTGTATCTTATGTGGATATGCAAATTATATTCTTGTATCTGTTACGTGCATATATGAATTATTTTTGTGCATGTAATATTAGCATGCGTTTCTGAATCTCAATGTGAATTTATAATTTTTTGTTTTGCAGTCTGGACAGTGAGGAAGAATGGCAGCCAGCAAGTTTGCCTTCCACCAGTAAAGAGGCCGTTCTCCCACCCCCCACCTCCAAGACCCCCACACCCTCTGCTTGCGGTTCTGTGAGGCCACGCAGAGCTAGAACTCCCAGCAAGCAAACCAGAGGGAGTTCTCCTTCTGTACGGGGAACAAAAAGGCCAGCAAGTGTGATGTCAGAGGATGGAGAGCGGTGGAATGACTGCAGTGTGGAGGATGAGGTACCAGCGCTACCAAATTTTGTTCCAAAACGAAATCCAGGAGCCCAGCTAGTAATGGACAGGATCTATTCCCCTCTGCAGCTCTTTCAGCTCTTCTTCACAAGCTCTGTGCTGGACACCATTGTGAAGAACACAAACGCCTTTGCGCGAATGCGGTTGGAGGCTGGAAAACGTTTCCTTTGGTTGCCTTTGAATGCACAGGAACTGTGTTCATACATCGCACTTGTGATCTACATGGGGCTCCTCGGTGCAAAATCCATTGTCGATTACTGGTCTGGTAAAGAAATTTACCGCTTACCCTTCCCAAATTCGGTCATGTCCAGGTCCAGATTTAAGGCCATTTCTTGGAACCTGCATCTTTGCAATCCTGAGGATGATCGAGACAATGCAAGGAAGAAGGGGACTGAAGCCTACGACAGAGTTTTAAAAATCAAGCCCCTTTACAATGACATAGTCTCTGCTTGCCAAACATACTTCCATCCAGACAGACAGCTAGCAGTGGACGAGAGGATGGTGGCTTCAAGGGCGCGAATTGGCATCAAGCAGTACATGAAAGACAAGCCGACCAAGTGGGGCTTCAAACTCTATGTACTTGCTGATTCTGCCTGTGGTTACACATGGAACTTCTTCGTCTATGAAGGCAAATCTTCCCTGGGCACTGGAAAAGGGCTCAGTTATGATTCTGTCATGCAGCTCCTGGATCTCTCACTTCTTGGCAAAGGTTACCAGCTTTTTATGGACAACTTTTACACAAGCCCGTGCCTTTTTACAGACTTGCTCACTAAGAAGACTCTGGCGTGTGGCACCATACGTCCCAACCGGCGGGGCTTCCCCAAAACCAAAGCAAATGACATCAGTCGCAGAGCCCAAAGGGGAACCATACGATGGCTCAGAGATGGGAAGCTTCTCTTTGTAAAGTGGATGGACACACGAGAGGTTATCATGTGTTCAACAATGCACAAGGCATATAACGGTGATGAGGTCCTTAGGCGTGTCAAGAATCCCGAGGGTGTATGGGAAAGACGGAGCATCCCGATTCCAGCGGCAGTGAGGGACTACAATAAACACATGGGAGGTGTGGACCTGTCAGATGCCCTCATTGGGTACTATAATGTCTTGCATAAAACCACTAAATGGTACAAGACATTTTTTTTTCATTTTGTTGACATTGCAGTGGTAAACAGTTTCATTCTCCACAAGTACCTTTGCCAGTCTCAGAGCAAAACTCCTCTCAGCCAGAAGGAATTTAGAGAGAGACTTCTGTCTGAGCTGGCCACACAGTCCAGCACCTCAGATGCCCCAGAGCCGTCCACATCGCATGCCCCAGAGCCGTCCACATCTGCCACAGCAGCAGGTGAGCAATGTCTTCCGGAGTACTTTGGGTCAGATGCCGCAAGTGGGAGGAGAGTTTGTGCTTTGTGCAAACTTGCAGGCCTCAAAATAAAGACTCCGATGTACTGTACAAAGTGCAATGTACCCTTGTGCTTGGTGCCATCTAGAAACTGCTTCAGTAAATGGCACACTGATGGACACTCAACATAGTGTGCGGTTTCGTTAACAGCTGCAACACTTCAACTTTTTCTCTTTTTTGCACTTTTTTCTCTTTTTATCTTTGTGTGTAATAAAAATACAATAACTGCTACTTTCTCATTCCTCATTCATTCCTCACTCGTTTTGGTAATCTGTTTCATGACATGGGTTAAGTTAGGTGATGGTGTTTATTCTCTTGTCAAGTGTAACATGGTAAAAATTGTATTTATAGGTAATTAGCCTGTTTTTGCACTTTGAATAATTTGAGTTTATGGAGGAAACGCAGAGACTTCAGAGAAGAAATTACCTCCCTACAGTAAAATCTCAATAACTTTTGTTAAGAAGGAGATAGAAAGATGAAACTTTTTTTCTCTATTTACTGCCACAAAGAGGATTAAAAAAAAAACTTCCACAGGGAAATACATCAAACAGGTCCTAAATTACAGACTCTCAAATAAATACTTTATTAAAAAATCTATCACAATCTGACTTTTTATCCTTGTTTATCATAAAATTGTGAACAAATACAATACAATATATGCAATATTCCACCAATGTGTTATAATATAGAGTGTTGTCTGTAAAATGAGACCATTTTTATCCATGTACTCCAATGTATGTGGGCAGGACGCTCTTTTAAATTCAGGTAGGCCCAAGTCTTTTAGAAATCAAAAATGGAGACCATAAATGAACACTTGGGGACACCAGTGACTCCTTTCAGATAAATCTCAATAACTTTTGATTAGAAGGAGATATCAATAAAATTCCTTTTGCACCTATTTACTGCCGCCTAGTGGAATCAAAAGAAACTTTCTGAAGGAAAATTGACCAAACAGGTCCAAAATTACAGATTTTCAAAAAAAAAAATTATAAAAAAATATATAAAATTATGATTTTTGATATGTGTTTATCATAAAATTGTGAACAAATACAATGCAATATTCCACCAATGTGTTATAATATAGAGTGTTGTCTGTAAAATGAGACCATTTTTATCCATATACTCCAATGTATGTGGGCAGGACGCTCTTTTAAAAGTAGATATGCCTTTTTCTCTAAAAAATCCAAAATATGTTGCAGAGTTCAACTGGTTAAAGAAATCCCTTACCTCAGGGAATTATTTCCCCTCAGGGATACCCCCAAGTCAAATTACTTAAGGACTTTCATGCAACCGGGCCCAGGATGTTAGCACCACACGATTCAGCCAGCTGTGCCACTTCCTCTCTGTAGTGCGTTTCATCGTTGTTGCTGATGAGGTCTACCACAGTTGTGTCATCAGCAAAATTGATTATGTGGTTGGAGCTGGACTTGGTAGTGCAGTCGTGCATCAGCAGTGTGAAGAGCAGCGGGCTGGGCACACAGCCTTGTGGGGCACCTGTGCTCAGTGTGGTAGTGCTGGAGGTGTTGCGGCCGACACGGACTGACTGAGGACTTGCAGTTAAAAAGTCCAGAATCCAATTACAGAGGGAGGTGTTAAGACCCAGCAGGTTTAGTTTGTGGATGAGCTGTTGTGGGATTATTGTGTTGAATGCTGAGCTGAAGTCGATGAACAGCATTCTTACATAGGAGTCTTTCTGTTCCAGGTGAGTAAGAGCTAGGTGGAGAGTGGTGGATATTGCATCGTCCGTGGAACGGTTTGGACGATATGCAAACTGGAATGGGTCCAGCGTGTTTGGGAGACTGGACTTGATATGATGCTTGACTAACCTCTCAAAGCACTTCATCATAATTGGGGTCAGTGCTATGGGACGATAGTCATTCAGACAGGACACATGTGACTTCTTTGGTACTGGGATTATGGAGGTGGATTTGAGACACGTGGGGACGACTGCCTAGCTCAGCGAAGTGTTGAAGATGTCTGTTAGGACATCCGTCAGCTGTGCAGCACAGTCTCTCAGTACACGTCCAGGTATGTTGTCAGGGCCCACAGCCTTTCGTGGGTTAATCCTGGATAAGGTCTTCCTTACATCGGCTGGGGAGATGTGGGTAGTTTCTGTGCAGGTGAGTCGTTCTGTATCTCAAATCGTGAGTAGAAGTGGTTGAGTGGGGATGTGTCATCGTCACTGGCCTGTGGCAGGCCTCGCAGTCAGTGATGGTCTGAATGGCTTGCCACAGGGTCCGAGTGTCTTTACTGTCGCTGAAGTTGTTGTTGATTTTTTTTAGCATACTGATGTTTTGCCTTCTTGATGCCATGAGACAGATTGGCTCTTGCTGTTTTGAGGGCTGCTTTATCTCCTGATCTGAATGCTTCATCTCTGGTCTTTAGCAGCACACAAACCTCTGCTGTCATCCATGGCTTCTGGTTGGCACGTGTGGTGATGGTCTTTGTGACTGTCACATCATCTATGCACTTTTTGATGTAAGCAGTCACAGTTTCGGTGTACTCCTGCAGACCTGTGTGGTTGTTGTAGGTGGCTGCGTCTTTAAAAATGTTCCAGTCTGTGTCCTGGAAGCAGTCCTGCAGTGCTGAGGTGGCATTGTCTGGCCATACCGTGATCTGCTTTTGAACCAGTTTGGCAAGTTTGAGAAGTGGTCTGTATGCTGGGATTAGCATAACAGAAATGTGGTCCGAGTACCCAAGGTGTTTGTTGTTCGCTGATGGCACTGTACAGTTCACGAAGCGCGTCCTTAGCATTTGCACATGAGGGAATGTAAACCGCGACAATAACGATGACCGTGAACTCCCATGGCAGATAGAACAGTCGACACTTCACAGCCATAAACTCCACCAGGGACGAATAGTGTTTTGATACAACCGCAGTATTGTTACACCTTTCTATGTTGCTATACACACACAAGCCACCCCCGCAAGTCTTACCAGACAGTTGCTACGTTTACATGCACAATTTTTGGTTCAATCGGACTGAATTCATTCCGATTGAAATAAATTGATCAGGTTGATGTGCGCGTTTATATGTCACAAGCTTCAAATCATATATTTTTTTTTTTGGACATGCGCACACAGCTGAATGGCGGAGTCATTTTTTTCCAGAGAGTGAACGTTTGAGAGCATGAGTGTTGGAAGAGCCAGTCTTGTGGGGTTGGCCCTCAGCCTAGCTCATATACCTCCGCGCTTACCGCGCTTCCGTTCTCTCTCACACTGCTTGCAACGCTGCCTTGTGCGGGTTGTGTCAGTAGGCGAGGCCACGGTTTCGATGTCCGACTTAAGCAGTTAACAAAGGCCTCGTAGCTTCTCAGTAGCCGCCGGCGAGAGTTGGTGTTTGTATGCGTTGCCGATATGCCGATATCCAAAAGACTTTGGCATAAGAGATGACATTAAATGACATAAAAGCACTGTTTTTAGGACCCGGAGTAGCCACTGCGTCTGACCATGCCGCCATCTTGGATCAGTACCATGTACTGTACCCTATACTGAATAACAAAAACAGTAAATGAATAACAAAAATATTGAATGTAATGTGTAAGATGTTATAATGAACACTGGTAAAAGCAGGTCGATGCCATTTGCTGATGCTAGCCTACTCAACTACTCAACTGAGGATTTTAAAATCAAATATCTTAAACAATAATTTACATCTATTATACAAAAAAAAAAAAAAAAAAAAGAAAAGACTTCTCTTTTTGATAATGTCTTCCTTCAGGTAGACTGCATGTTGTCAAAGCATATAACATCTGTTGTGTCGCAGGCAGGCAGGAGGTTGGGCTCATGAATAATTATAACATTGTCTGCATTCTCTAAGTGATTTGCTGACATCAAAATGCGGGCAGTGAATGGGGATTACAGTGAATTTGCACTGCAGCAGGTTAATTGCTCAACTTTATGCACACAAGGAACACAAAACGTCTTGGTTACTGAATAGGGAACTGTGATAGAGATGCTGTGTCAGTTGCTGATACTATGGGATCATCCCCAAGTGTGATGACTGTGTGATGACTGTGTGATGCCCACATAGCAGTGTCAATTCCCTTTCATATGTTAATTCAGCTGTTGATCCATTCAATGCTATGAGCAACAGTTATTCAACTAGTCCATGCCTCCATACAGACTAGATATGACACTAGATATGAATGACCAGTGTTCAAGCCTGGAGTTAAATCCATATCCAGATTACAAAACCTGCTAAATGTGTTCAGAGAGGCCCCTCCTGCTGCAAACCAAATATCTTGTAAATATGCCCCTTTAGATAGCACCTGAGATGATGCCACACTCCAGGTAGAGTGTGCTTTGCATCTAAAGGCAAATTCAAACAGTGCATCTATACTCCCAGTCCAGTGTAATAATCAAGGGACTTTGCTGCCGTAACGTGGCCGCAGCAGGCGCAGTGATATTACGTAACGCCTGAAAGTAGTCCCCAGCTATATTATAACTAGTTATCTAGATGGGGACTACTTTCAGGCGCTGCGTAATATCACTGCGCCTGCTGCGGCCATGTTACGGCAGCAAAGTTCCTTGATTATTACACCGGAATGAGAGTATAGTTCCTAGCCAAATCGGACTAGAAAATCACAACTTTTCATTTTCCGCCAGTCTTAGTACACGATATAACTACAGAAGAGTCAAGTTTTAAATAGGAAAACTATCGAAACTCTTTGATCATTTTTGAACGCGATGCTACTGGTCTAATCAGACTCAATGATCTATGCTAAGCTATGCTAAAAGTGCTATTGCCAGACCCGGAGATCAGCTGAATGGATTCAAAAACGGTAAAACTCAACTTATTAACTCTGGGGGAGTTGGAGAATGAGCCTATTTCCAAAAAAAAGTGGAGTGTTCCTTTAAACACCTGACTCACTTACCATCCATGTCCTCACTCGTAATAAACTGATGACGCCATGTCACACACATTCAAAATGACATTGTGTTCACTGCAAGGAAAATAATCCACTTAAAGAGGTTGCTGAACACAAATTCAATCCTGATGCACAAATCTCTTATCCATGAGCTAAGATGTGTCACTTCCTGAAAAAAGAAATCTGAGGAATGATGGCATGGATGCTCCCTTATGAGGGACTCAGTTGAACAGCTGTTAGATCCATAGCGGAGGTCTGTGCTTCAGTTTGCTGCGAGGCAAAGGAGCAGTATGGTGAAGATCTAATCACAGACTGTTTAGTAAGGAAAACAAGATAAAGACAATCTAAAAAGGAAAGAGCGAAACACAACAGCTTAACATAAAGCACACTAAGTCTATGTTCACACTTAGCGTCTTTTTTTAAGTTGCCAGCGTCTGTTTTACATTATAATCCTATGGAGTAAACCTTGTTTTCAAAAAAGTCCTGAGCGCTTTTTAAAACGTATTTTCAAGTTGAAAAAAGTTTAACTTTTCTGAAAGCACGCCCTACGTCAAGCGCCTTTTTGACAGCTGACCAATGACAAGCGAGTGGCGAGTCATTTCCATAACAACAAAAACAATGAGAAAAAAGGAGAAGATAGCTGGTAGACAGATCATACTAGTTTCGGAGCACAAGGAACAGTACGCAACCGGAGCTCCTGGACTAAATTGTTGGAAGCACCATACAGTTTCCTTCCCCTTATAATGTCGCACTCCCACAAACGCCGTTGTGAACCGACACCCTCCCCATTAACTTCAAAAGCCGACGTTTTTGCAGCACACAGCGTTGTTATAGCAACAAAATACACCCTCGGCTGCTATTTGTACACTGTAAAACTTTACTGTAAATTTACAGGCATTTTCTAACAGTATTATACTGTATTTTTATAAAACAGTAAAATGCTGTATATTTTACAGAATGTCTGAAAATATACAGCAGTTTTCTGTTTTCAGCCCGCTAAATTTGTAATACAGTATCATACTGTAAATGCATTGCATTGTGGGATAGATTTATTTTGCGCGCTCAATTCAAATGTGATGTGAACAGTGTACTACAGGCAAACTAGGTTCATCAGCGGGATTTAATTGAACAGAATAATTATTCGCTTTATTAAGATAAGCCAGTGGTTTGTGAATCTGCAAGTAGTTTTTAAGCTTTGTGAGCTTCGTTTCGCGTTTCAAGCGTTAGCTGCCTGTGACGCAGCAAACAATGGATGACGCTGTGTGAGCAGACGTAAAAATAATCTGTCATCTGAATCATCAAAACTGTGCCTGAGACGATGATAAATGGATTTGGAGCATGAGAAGATGGATTATTGTTCGTCTGAGTATCGATACGGTAAGATGTTTCCACGAATGGTTTGATTTTAGGAACGTTAAACTTTTGTTAATTTAAATCCCGAGTAAACAGTTCTCAACTCTTTACCAAGTAACTTTGATACCTCATAATATACAGCAACATTGACCATGTCATTCTGTTACAGGCCATAACCAAGTTATATCTAGCACGCTAAATTATATCTAAGTTAGCTCGTTAAGACACACATAACACATTCACATGACCTGCAATCTGATTTTATTTTTATTTTTTTCGTTTGTTTGTTTCAAGCTGAACAATGTGATGAAGATCCGGTGCTAATGTTAGTGCTTCCGTCAAGTATTACATTTGTAGTCCATGTTAAAAAATGTCAGTTCTATGATCGTGCTTTTTGATTTGTTATAATTTTGCCAGCACAAGAAAATCCATAGTCATGTTCCTAATGTTTATTTCAAATGTAGTAGGCCTATTCCTGATTGCTTCCATGGTCCTACAGCTGCTCCCACACTTGCAGAAATTAGATGGTTTTACCCTTCAAGCAGGTGTAAGTAGAGATTACTCAACATTTATTTGCAACATGTTTTATGTGTTGGTTCTGTTAGTGATGGTTGTGCTGTCTTTTTAAAAATTGTTTCAGGTATTCATCACTCCATCTGATGTCCAGCAGTCTCTACATTTGCCAGAGAACACAACTTATAATTCTTGGTATGTAAACAGTAAAGGTTTAGAACACCCTAAAATTAACATTAAGTCATCATTTACGCTATGAAAGCATATGGGTAGCAAAATTCAATTTGAAATCATTTCAAATTCAATTTGTGATATGCAAACTGGCAATGCATGTAAAATGGCAATGCATTTCTGTGATTTAATGTACATTTTCCCAAACATATGTGCAAAATTTAGTGCAAAATGAAAATAAAAATTCAATTATATAATTTACATTTGCCATTTTATACAATAGTTTTAATATGCAAATTGAAAACATATTTTAATGCTTTATAAGTTGCAAAATGAAAATGTATTACCCAAATTGATTAGTCTAAATGCATTTAGGAAAAACAGCATTTATAGGCAGTGATAGTGACCAGCATCAAGACATGTGACACATGTCATATATTCCAAGTGTTCTGGGGGAATACGATATGGTTTGGTGAAAAACAAACTGTAATTTTAATATATTGTTTAATGAAAGTCCTGACACTGACATTGGTCTTTTGTGCTCGACTGTGCATTCATGAGATCCTATTATTATGCAGTTTACATCTATAGTTGTGGCCAAAAGTATTGGCAGTGACAAAGTTTGTGTTTTGCAAAATTTTCTGCTTAAGCTCTTGTGTAGTGTTCATTCATATAAGTTCTACAAGCATTGGCATTGACATAATCTAGAAACAATGTGAATGAACACCAAAACAGCTTAAGTAGCAAGCAGAAAATTTTGCAAAACACAAAATCTATGTCACTGCCAATACTTTTTGCCATGACTGAACAAAAGCATGCAAGTTGTGAGCAATAAAGATGAATTAGAAAGAGACATTAAATACAATACAAGTACTTACTTTTCAGAGGTGATTATATCTGTTGTGTTCATCAAGTTGAACTCAAGAAGTCAGTCTTACTGTCATCTGACAACCAAAGTTCCAGTCTGGATATACTCCATGAAGAAAGTACACATATATTTTTGGGGGGATTTCAAGGAGATATATTACATGTTGCAGTTTTATTAATCTTGATTTCTTTTGAGTGCTTTTTATGGGTGAATCGAAGTGAACTGTGGCGCTAATAGAATGTCATGAACACAGTCGTGCACAAAAGACCAACAGCCAAGATCAGGATTTTCATTAAATAATATGTTAAATCTCCGTTTGTTTTCACCAAATCCTATCATATACCACCAGGAAACTTGGAATATATGACAGGTGTTGCATGGGATCATTCTGTTATAATTTTGCATAGTTTTTCAAAGCTTAATGCTGGTTGCTAATCACTGCTGTGGTATGGACGATTGCGTGTGGTATATTTTTGAAAATTTCTCCTTTTGTGGTCCGAAAAAGAAAGAATGGCATACTGCATTAGAACAACGCCAGGTGAGTAAATTATGTGATTTTCATTTTTGATAAGCTATCCCTAGGATTTTCTTCTCTGTCTCTCAGCTCAATGCAGTCTGCAAAATATTATCAATGATCAAATTCATTTAAGATCAATTTCAAGAAAAGAGTACTGAACCCTACAGTACAGATGAACACTACCCAGAAAGTGCTGCTTTGACAAAAGAAATGAAATGGTGAACCCTGTAAATGGGATTTCCCAGCACAAATTTCAGAGTTAGTTTAATAGTTATGTTGAACTATGTATAGACAACTAAACAGAACCACAATGGAACCCACAATAGTTTATTTGAAGTATTTTCTTTTTTTGTTTTTAGGTCCATCTCTAAGCAACCAGTGGTAGATGTTGAGCAGCCCAACTTTGTGTCTGGCCTAGCAGATTGATATATCATGATAGTGAATTGTCACTAACTTGTCTTGACAGTATTTGTAAAGTACTTAAAGGAACACTCCACTTTTTTTGGAAATAGGCTCATTCTCCAACTCCCCCAGAGTTAATAAAAAAGTGCTATTGCTAGACCCGGAGATCAGCTGAATGGATTCAAAAACGGTAAATCTCAACTTATTAACTCTGGGGGAGTTGGAGAATGAGCCTATTTCCAAAAAAAGTGGAGTGTTCCTTTAAGTATTTTTTTACAAACATTTTATAAGTTGATTATAGAGCTGAATGATATATTGCCTATTTAACATGTAGTCATGTAATCACATCGCAAGTGTTGCAATTTACTGTGCAGTCTATAGACATATATATATATATATATATATATATATATAGACATATACATAATGTTCACTTGTTTTTTTGTTTTTTTTCAGCCTTTTAGACCCTTCTCGACATCAACCCTGAATGTGCATCAAAAACCAAGAAAGGACAAGTGACTTAAAAGAAGACTGGATGTGTGTACAAAAAGAACAGTACTGTAAACCCACAGGTTTCCTCTCTTGTGAAAAACTTTTAAAAATATATTTCTGAAAAACCGGCTGCTGGTCTTTCAAAGAGGGGAAGCTCATTTTCGGCCTACATCATAAAAATTGTCCATTTATTTATACGTAAATTCTGCCCTAAGTTCCTTTTCAAGAAAATGCTCTGTGACCCTGTCGTACCAGCTAGGCGTCTTTTCCAGTGACGCTGGCCTAGCCTACTGTATGAATGAATGGATGAACAAACAATCTAAAAAAAATATATATTAAACTGGACGGAGGAAATGTGGGAATTAGGTTAAACTGAAACAAGGAATGTGGTGTATAATAGGGTTGTCACGATACCATAAAAATATCTTACGATACTATACCAGCTTAATTTATAATTCAGTTCTACAAAATTAATCAAAATTTAATAAATAAATAGATGTAAGTGAAAGCAGACAATATTATTCTCTGAATACTTGATTAATGTGAATGAATGACTGGCTATTGTTATCCATGAAATGATCTAAACAAAACTCATCTTAGCACTGGACAGAGGCTGCATGAAGTGACATTTAGATGTGGCATTTATTCATTTAGACTGTATTTATAATTGCATAAATAATGTTATGAGATCAATGTTTTAAATACTAAATTCTGAATATAGAAATATGGAGGAAAATAATGTAATACGCCTACATTTAGACGGAAAACTTAAAAATGGCCAGCAGGTGGCAGCAGTTTGTGATTGAAGTCATTCAAATGATTCTTTCAAAACGGCTGAATCCTTCAGGAGTGAATCAAATGGCTGTTTTTATGAATGGCTCAGTGAATCAGTGATTCGCCCAAATCAACGCGGATTTGGATTCGAACACAGACACGAAACAAAAACAGCACTCTTGCTCGTGTAGTATTGCCTAAGTGTCAGGAGCATTTTTTGCGCGCATATCTTGAAATTTCCGATTTAGCAGCATGTATATTAAAACATAACATTATAAATGAATAAAAAAATATATAATGATTGATAAGAACCAAGTGCAAAGCCGCTATGAGACTGAGCTCGAATAACTTCAGCGTCAGCGACTTTTTATAGGACAAAATCGCTGTCAATCAAAAGGAGATGCAGACCCTCCAATCATCACGCAGAAGCCCGGAGTCCAGGCCAGCCCACTCCTCCATTCACCCCCAGAGACGCTGAGCGTCCGTGGGCGGGACATAATCGCAGTATTTATCCAATGACCGTCTAGTTTCGAGGCACTGAAAAAAACTGTTCGAAGCAGCCCTATTGAAGTCAATGGACGCTCGGCTTCAACAGAGAAATGCACTGACGCTACGGGAATTTATGAGAAGGAAATCGAGTCAGCCGACCTGCTATATGTAGCTGATTCTGAATGAGCTCGTCTTCGAGATGAACGTGTTTAACGCATTTTTAGTCAATAAAATGTTAACACAATAGTACATATTTGACCATTAATTTTATGACATTATAGGGGAAGCTGAGCTTCCCTTGCAGTCTTCAAGAAATCCCCACTGAGATATATATATATATATATATATATATATATATATATATATATATATATATATATTTCACGAGTTCACACTTACATATATTTAGCACGAGTAACGTAATGCGTATTTGGCGAGTATGGTAAACGTTATTGGCGCGCTGTCCTGGGGAAGGGCTCCAAGCTCGGGAACAGCCCGAAACCCAGAGTGTCCCCCAAAAAGCAATTGAGTGTTGGACAGCCGCCAGACTAAGATTCCCCCCCAAATACGCAATAATTATCTGGCGGTAGCTGATGTCGAGGAGTAGCCTGGATGACAAGCCGGGGGAGCCTACGAGCTCTGAGGGAGCGGTTTGGCATGCATGGGTAGGCCCCACCGGCCGCTGGTGTGAACTGCGTGGTTTGGGGCGACCGGTCAGGGAGGGCTCGAAGCGAAGCTCAACGGTGTGCTCATCACATTGGGACGGGTGAGCCCTGCCCGCCGATAGAGGAGCAGCGTCTTTGAGGCCCTGACCAGGAGGACCCGAGTTGCCTGCAGTGGGATAGATCACGGAGTCGGCGTACGAACCCTACTGGCCGTCAGCCCCTGCTGATCAGAGGACAGAGGGCGGAGACTTGCCAAGAGAACCCATGAAGCCTCCGAATGGAGCACCTCCATCATCGGACGAGTGGGTCCTATTGGCTTGGCAGATAAAAAGAGTTTGGGACGTCCGACAAGGAGGCTCTCGTGACATCCGACGGGAGATCAAGACTCACGGCATCGAATGGATGAGCCTCACTTGCGGGCGGCAAGCACAGGAGCCCACCGGGAGACCAGCGTCAACGTCTGACACGAGATCAAGACTACAATGTCAGACGGATAGCCTCGCCGACAGGTAGGGAGAAGAGAAACCCGGAGACTGGGAGGCCCTCGCAGCAATCCGATGGAGATTGAGACTCAGGAGATATCGGACGGGTAGGCCTCGCCAGGCGGGGGGAAAAGGTGTGGGGATAGAAGAGACAGGTGGACGGTGTTCGGCAGGCGGACGAGACCCATGGCGATTGAAGGCTAGGCCTCGTCCCCGTCGGACAGAAAAAAATAGGTGGGTGGCCAAGACCGACACCGACGCTCTACGGGAGGCCAATACTCACTGAGTCAAACGGGTCAGTCTCGCCGACCGTAGGATGAAACGGAAAGATGTCTGGCTGGGAGGCTCTCGCCGACGCCCGACGGGGGCACGATACCCACTGTGTCGGACGGGTAAGCGTCGCCAGCGTGGAACTTGAAAAGGTAAGGTTGTCTGGCCGAGAAAGCGCTCACCGGCGTTCGACGGGAGATCAAGACTCACTGTGTCGAACAGGTAAAGACGGAAAGGTAAAGTTTGGTCGGGACGCTTGGCCGTCATCCAACTGGTGAGCATGCTCACCTGTTTGAAGGGCCAGCGGCGCTGACGTAGGAGGAAAAAAGACGAGGTTGTCCGGCCGGGAGGCTCTCGCGACATCTGATGGGAGATCAATACTCGCATGTCGGATGGTTGAGCCTCGCCGGTGGCGGACTGAAAAACTAAGATTGTTAGACCGACCGAGTATGTAGCGTTCGACGGGGTTTGATATTGTGGTGCGAGCAGACGGAAAAGGTAAGATTGTCTGGCTGTGAGGCTCTGGCCGACATCCGACGCGAGATCAAGACTCCGTTGGACGGGTAAGTCTGCTGAGCTTAGGACTTGAAAAGGTAAGGTTGTCTGGCCGGGAGTGCTCTCGCCGGCGTCCGTTAAAAAAATCGGGGCTCACTGAGTCGGACAGGTAAGACAGAAAGGTATAGTTGTGTGGTCAGGAGGCTTCACCGACATCCGTCTGGAGACGGGCACTCGCAGCATGGATGGGTTAGTCTCACTGGCCGCAGGAAGGAAAAAAGGTAAGTTTGTCTGGCCGGGAGGCTCTCACCGATGTCCGCCAGGAGCTCAGAGCTCGCTGTGTCAGACGGGTAGGCCTTGCCCAGTGAGGGATTTGAAGAGGTAAGTTTGTCTGGCCGTGAATGCGTTCATCGGCGTTCGGCGGGAGATCAAGACTCACTGTGTCGAACAGGTAAAGACGGAAAAGGTTGTGTGGTCGGGAGGCTCTCGCCAGGCATCCGACCGGAGATGAAAACTCACGGTCCGGATGGGTAAGTCTCGCCGGCCACGGAATGGAGAGGTGAGTTTGTCTAGCTGGGAGGCTCTTGTTGACGCCCAACGGGAGCACAATACCCACTGTGTCGGACGGGTAAGTGTCGCCAGCATATGACTTGAAAAGGTAAGTTTGTCTGGCCGTGAATGCGCTCATCGGCGTCCGGCGGGAGCTCAGGCCCACTGTGTCGGACAGGTAAAGACAGAAAGGTAAAGTTAGGTGGCCGGGAGGCACTCGCCGTCATCTGACTGGAGATGGAAGCTCGCAGCCTGATTGGGTAAGACTCTCCGGCCGCAGGGTGGAAAAGGTAAGTTGTCTAGCTGGGAGGCTCTGCCAGTGTTCGACAAGCTGTGAAGATTCACGGTGTCAGATAGGTGGGCCTCGCCAAGCGTGGACTTGAAAAGGTAAGTTCTTTAAAAGATGTCTGGAAGGCTCGTACCACTTTTTTTTATTTTTATTTTTTTTTTAACCAATTAACATCTGGTGGGCTGATTTAATGTGGAACTGGTTCGTTCTGATGTAGCTTTAGAAAGCTTCTGAAGACCATCTTCCTAGGGTTTGGATCTGTTGTTTGGTGAGGCCTTTCTGGGCTGCTGATGTTGCTGCCCCGATGCGAAAGGAATGGCTGGAGAAATTTTTTGCTGAGATGCCTGCCGATAGCAGGACTGTTTTAAGATGTTTTTGGAACCAGAAGCGACTGGCGGGTTTTTTGGCCTCGTCTAAGAATAGAGGTTCGAGAGGGGATTTGGCCTGGGAAATCCTAGAGCGAAGGTACTCGAGGACAGCTTGGTAGGGTTGGATAGGAGAAGAGAGATTGAAGATGTAAATGAAATGACTTCTCTTAACTTGATCGGTTTTACTTTGTTTGATCCGAAAATAAATAGTTTCGCTATCGAGGATTGTTAGGTCTGAGATGGTGGGGTTGATAGCTGGATCGAATTTAGAGGAGATGGTTAGCTCTGAGCATCTCAAAAACCCGAAGGAGGCTAAAATGAACATGGCATCGAGTGTCCGGGCGGTATTATGGGGCTGGTAAGTTGTGCGGAGGGAGTGGATACATTTGGTGAGGATGTCTAATGTAATGGGTAGTCTCGAATCGGGACGAGTCGGCCGGGATCGTTGGATTCCTCTGATCAACATAGAGGTTTGTGAATTGCTAATTTCGGGTGAGGGAGCACCGTACATGAGTTTATGAAAAAATTGGATGCCGCTTATGTAACTTTTGATGGTACTGTCTTGGAGGCCTTTGATGCTGTTGAGAAAAGAGATAAATGAGGTTATTGAGAGTAGAGAAAAATCTGGAAATGGCATGTTGTAAGAGAGATGGAGTGACTTAAAGCATCTCCATGCTGTCACATATGATTGGAGTGTTCTGGGAGAGACAGCCTGGAGGATGGTGTCGAGTGAATCTTCAAGGAAAGGTTTTAATGGGTGGTTTACGGAAATATTAATTCTGAATATGGAGGTACTGGGGTTGGATTTTGGACCGCCTCTAGAGCCAGCATCCTGAATTTCCCAGAATTCCTAGCAGCCACTCCAATGGGCTAATGCTGAGACAGCGGTTGACGAAAGATCTGATTATGAACCCTCGTTTAATTGTGCCGCCTGTAGGGGAAGCTAAACAGATCAATTCTGTGAAACGGCTGAATGTAGTGAATGGAAATGGCAACTTCGACATCCATGTTCAATAATTTGCGATAATTGTGATAGTAATAATTACGATAGTTTCTGACGTAAAGAAATGGCCAAATGTTAAAGAATAAGTGGACATTTGAATTGGATGTTTAGCCGAACGAGGATTAGATCGCACGGTGGCCTATAGACCAGTGGTTCATGGACCCATCCCGGGGACCACCAGCCACAGCACGACCCGCACGCCTCCCCCATTCGACACACCCGATCCAACTCATCAGCTCATTAGTAGAGTCTGCAAGACCTGAAATGGGCGTGGCCCGTGAGAGAGGCATACAAACCGCGCAGCGACCGGGGCCCACAAGACGGGCCGAGAACCACTGATATAGATGATTGTCAGGCCATTGGAGCACTCTTAGGCTTTGATGTAATGAGTATTTACGTGATATTGTATAATACGTTATAAGAAGTTTCAACAGAACCATGTGTTACTTACTTTTGATACTTATTTCAAAACGATTATTAAGGCCTGCAATGCATCCGTTAACCGATTATTCATTGGTGATGCCTTGGGGGAGGGGTCTATGTCTGCACCTGCCAGGATCGGTGTTTAGATGTTGTAAGCCACTGACGGTGGCACAGAGGCAACAACATTAGGTGGGACGAGCAGTGATGTTGCTGTAGAAGAGGATATAGTGACGTTAAATGAAGTAGAGAGGTGTGAGAGAAGAGCAGGGGCTGCAATTTGTGGGTCTGTATTGTGAGCAGAAGCAGCCTTGGCTAGCTCCTGCTGCTGTAGCTGTAGGCCGCAGGAAGAGAGTCCTGAAGAGCTATCGTGTCCTGCTCTGCTAACGGAAGTAACCTCACGCTAGTGTCTGCTACGGGAGCTGGAGGCCACTGTAAAGGAAAAAGAAAGTTATTCGTAGCGGGAGAAAAAGACTGAGATGTGTAGGCCAGAGGCTACCTTGTGCTTGCTCCTGCAGCTGTAGGTTTCCTGTTTTTTTTTTTTTTTTTTTTTTTTTTTGGGGTGATCAAATTATCCACGAAACAAAATTGTATCATCTATTTAAATCTTATCTATTTAAGGAATGCTGTGTGTAAATTTTACAGTACAGTATTTAAACAATTCCGTAAATTTTACGGTAAAAAAACAGCAGCTGTGGTTGCCGGAATTCTACCGTAAATAACATGGTAGCAACATTTTAAGTTTTAACTTTAAATTTACAGTCAAATACCGTAATTTCATTAACTGATATAAATGTTAATATACCAACCTATTGAAGTACTGAAGTCTGTTGTACCTTTGAAATGTACTGATAACCACCAAATGCAGGTGGTGATGAGAAAGTCACATGATGCACCAAAGCTCATTACAGGCAGCTTTTAAATAACATAGGAAATGATTAAATAACTGATAAGAAAAACTAAGAAGAAACAGTTATTCCGAAGAAAAAACGTCAAACTCAAACAAAATTTGAAATGCAATACAGGGAATCCTGGGAACATCAATTTACGTTTTTTCCCTGTAAATGTTATATACTTTCTCACTTCCAAAATGGCATGTCATTGTAAGAATTGACTGAAATGTCTATTACAGTTTTGTACCATATATATTAGGGGAACTTACCGTTACCCATTTAACAGGTTTTTTCCGTAGCATTTTCACGGTTTTTAACCGTATAATTAGTTGTTTTTTTTTTTTTTTGTTTTTTTTGTTTTGTTTTTTTTTGTTTTTTTTTTAACATAGTGACATTAACATCCAATGATGTCGCAACGTCCTTTAACAACTTGTCAAAATTACCTGCCTTGAGTGATTTTAATTGAGAATTATTTGGCAACACTGATGGTTGCGCCGCTAGCGTAGGCCTCCTCGCGCTAGCATCTGGAAACAAATGTTAGAGGCCCAACTGCATACGGCGCTGCGGCCGGGAGAGCCGCGGTGAAGGCTGAGCCGAAGCGGGAAGCGAGTGAGGCGTGCAGCGGTGAGAACTGGGGCGCGTCCCAGGCTCGATGGAGGCCTGCTGCTGCGACCTGACGCTCGCGGGTGTTGGGTGGGACAATGGTGGTGACGAGCGAGGCGAGGTCAGGCTTTTCTCAATCTATGGCTGCTGAAATGGATTTAAGAGTGAGGTTGGCAGGTTTGCGAGGTGACGAAAAAGATCGTTCAAAACCGCTTGTTTACCCTCCGAGAAACGGTGCGTCGGAATTAATCAGCTTTTGGCTTATGTTTAAATACGATCCAATTCCCGATCGGAGGAATTGTTTGCATCCGAATGATAAGAGCATGGAAGTGAGGCTGGTTGAGCTGAGAGCAGCGGCCGCGACGAAGCCAGGAGCACGGCGGCCGTGTCTGGGGGGAAAAGACCGATGGCCGGCAGATTGGCCGGAGGATCCGAAAAGATCCCCAGAACGGGTCTCGTTGTAGGACGGAAAAAAGTCGGGTGAAGTAATGGCAAAAGGTGCAGACCGGATGCTGATTAACCGTCAAATGAGAGGAGGTATGTCAGCTGTATTTATACCCTGTGTTGATTGCCTGATAGCGAACCACTGGTGTCTAATTAGGCTAAGTATCTGACGTGCTCCTCCCGAACTTTAATAAAACATCATATATATATATATATATATATATATATATATATATATTAAAAAAATAAAATAAAATAAAGCTGGAATTTCATCCAATATGTTCATATAAGGCAATGTTCTGGTCTTTTCTTCTAAATAAATAAATGTTTTAAAACTCAGAGAATGTTGTTTTCTCTTTTTTGTTGTGACTACTGTTATGAAAAAGTATAATATTTTTAATTTTGTAAATCTAAGATTACTGAAAGAAAAGCAGGAATTACAGTATTCCCTGTAAAAAACACAGTCCAATACTGTAAAAAATAAGTTATATAACAGAATAATACTGTATTTGGTAAATACAGTACAGAACTGTAAATGATGTATACAATAGTAGTCCTGTAAAAATACAGTATGTGGCTGGCAACCCAGCTGCCAGTATTTTACTGTAAATTTACAACGAAAAGTTTTACAGTGTAACCAAAACGCTGCCAGCTTTTTATTTTACTAAAAAAGCTCTCTTGTCCACTTTTTCTAGTCAAAAAAGACGCCAAGTGTGAACACGCTCTAAGGGTGCTTTCACACTTGGTTCGATTGCCTGGTCTGAACCAGAGTTCGATTGCTCCCCCCTCCGCCTGCCCCCGCTGGACTGCATTCATACTTGGGTCTGAACCGCGGTTCGTTTTCATCATCAAGCAAGCAGCTGTTTATCCCGTTGCTTTGTAACGGACGGCACGGGAGAAGGCGGCAAAAATAAGACTGCTCTCTGCACTTTCATATATTTACGTTTTTGAACCGTTCGTTTTTTTTTACAAAGCTCAGGTGCATAAAACACTTACGTCTGTCTAACAAATGCACTGCAAATGCTCTAAACAACAATGAAGCAAGGTTATTTTCGTAAACGAAAACTGAAACTAAGACTAAAACTATTGGTCAAAAAAACATTTTCGTAAACTGAAATAAAATTAAAATTTCTAAATAAATGAAAAACTAAAACTAAACGAAACTAACAACAGTAACTGAAAGACTAACGGAAATAAAATAATAATTGGCAAAAATAAAAAATCGTGTTCATGATTTAATAAGCTCTCATTCTAAGCCAGAAAATCGGACCCGTGGTTGTTTAGGGAAATAGATGGCGCTTCATGCACGTAAGTGAGCTGCCTCCTAAGCGGCTATTCACAGAGAATGCGTTTTTGCATTAAAAAAAACAAGATGCGGTCTATAAAATGGGAAATAACTATAATGCACACCTTACAGCGCACGAACATTTAAAAGCGTGCTTGACGTACGAGAACAACATGAGAGTGAGTTAACAGACAGAATTAAAAGTTTTGGATGAGCTGAATTTAGTGAATAGTAATTTTTTCACGTTTTGCTATTACTATGGTAACGTCTCCCTCGAGTCTACAGGAGCACCGCCTTGACTGTACGCATCCAAAATGAGAGAAAGGGATAGCTGTTTTCACCGCTTGCCGTGTCGTGTAAAAGGGGCTTTAGAACTGGGATTGATTGCGTTGCTCATCTGAAGCGGCTCGTCAAAGTTAAGTGCAAACATCATTTAAATCACCATATCGCAATTATTTTTGAGTAGTATGAGGTTGCAAAGCATTTTAGATTGTTTCTTCCTATTATGTACGTTCATAGACGGGAGGCGGGACATACCCCACTAAACATTAGACGTCTGACGGACGTGCAGATTGTCTATATTGCGTCCGTCGGTCCAAGACCAATTCTGCACATCTACACGACATGCAAACTAGGTCCGCTATTTGGACGTCTAACCAAGACCCCATTTGGACGTCAATATGCAGTTCAACATTTGAACGTTGGACTAGGTAACTTTTTTGGACGTCAAAGTCATGTGCAGAAAATTGGGTAACACTTTATTTTGATGGTCCCTTTTGAACATTCTGTTGACACTAAGTAATGTTGCAACTACATGTCAACAAATTCTCATAAGAGTATTAGTAGATTGTCTGCTTCATATCTGCTAACTCTTTATTGTGATGGCCTCCCAACAGATATTCTACTGACTATAAGTAACTTTGCATGTACATGTCAACTTATTCTAACCCTAACCCTACCAGTCTACTAACACACTACTAACACTCTAATAAGAGTTAGTAGAAATGTCGGTGCAATGTTACTTATAGTCAACAGAATATGTTAAAGGGACCATCAAAATAAAGTGAAACCGAAAATTGACATTATTAATAATTGTAATATATATTTTATTTAAGACAAATATCAACATTGTTGTTATCAACATGGTTAATGAATATCAATAAAGGTTATTTGTGATGAAACATTATTTGTTATTTAATTATTTATTTATTGAGTATGTGCCCAGCCAAATGTCCATGTGGGCCCCACATGGGATTTATCTGGGCTATATAGACGTCAACTGGGCATGGGCTCAGAGTGGCCACTTTGATGAGCTGAATGTGGGCCCCAGTTAGGTTGCCCATTATTGTTTATTTGTGGGTCCCACATGGGCCACATTTGGGCTATATTAGGCTATATTTATAGTTACAAATTTTTTTTTTCTTTTTGCAGTTGATATATGTATGCAATTATGGGTAACTTAAGTATTGCATGTGTTTTAAAAGGATTATATCATAATGTAGTGTATATAGGCTACAGCAATCCAAGACCATTTACTTTAGGAACAGTTTCATTTTATTTATTTAGAAGCATCTCCAAAAAAAAAAAAAAAAACTAGGCCTACTCAAGTTTTTTTTTTTTTTTTTTATATAATCTAAAATCACTTGTGTTATGCAGTCATTGCGTCAGGCGAAGATTGGCGTGCGTGTCTTCCCGCCCCTTCTCATTTAAAAAAAAAAGAAAAAAAAAAAAAGGTTTGCCACTTACCACACCTGTGTGTCAATGGATAAACTCTAGGCCTAATCTATCAAGGTAAGATTTACAGGGCCTGGTCATATAATTAGAATATCATCAAAAAGTTTATTTATTTCACTAATTCCATTCAAAAAGTGAAACTTGTATATTATATTCATTCATTACACACAGACTGATATATTTCAAATGTTTATTTCTTTTAATTTTGATGATTATAACTGACAACTAAGGAAAATCCCAAATTCAGTATCTCAGAAAATTAGAATATTACTTAAGAACAATACAAAGAAAGGATTTTTAGAAATCTTGGCCAACTGAAAAGTATTAACATGAAAAGTATGAGCATGTGCAGCACTCAATACTTAGTTGGGGATCCTTTTGCCTGAATTACTGCAGCAATGCACACTTGTATGGAATCAGTCAGTCTGTGGCACTGCTCAGGTGTTATGAGAGCCCAGGTTGCTCTGATAGTGGCCTTCAGCTCTTCTGCATTGTTGGGTCTGGCATATTGCATCTTCCTCTTCACAATACCCCATAGATTTTCTATGGGGTTAAGGTCAGGCAAGTTTGCTGGCCAATTAAGAACAGGGATACCATGGTCCTTGAACCAGATACTGGTTGCTTTGACACTGTGTCCAGGTGCCAAGTGCTGTTGGAAAATGAAATCTGCATTTCCATAAAGTTGGTCAGCAGCAGGAAGCATGAAGTGCTCTAAAACTTCCTGGTATATGGCTGCGTTGACCTTGGACCTCAGAAAACACAGTGAACCAACACCAGCAGATGACATGGCACCCCAAACCATCACTGACTGTGGAAACTTTACACCGGACCTCAAGCAACGTGGATTGTGTGCCTCTCCTCTCTTCCTCCAGACTCTAGGACCCTGATTTCCAAAGGTAATGCAAAATTTACTTTCATCAGAGAACATAACTTTGGACCACTCAGCAGCAGTCCAATCCTTTTTGTCTTTAGCCCAGGCGAGACGCTTCTGACGCGGTCTGTTGTTCAAGAGTGGCTTGACACAAGGAATGCGACAGCTGAAACCCATGTCTTGCATCTGTGCATAGTGGTTCTTGAAGCACTGACTCCAGCTGCAGTCCACTCTTTATGAATCTCCCCCACATTTTTGAATGGGTTTTGTTTCACAATCCTCTCTAGGGTGCGGTTATCCCTATTGCTTGTACACTTTTTTTTCTACCACATCTTTTCCTTCCCTTCACCTCTCTTTTAATGTGCTTGGTCACAGAGCTCTGTGAATAGCCAGCCTCTTTTGCAATAACCTTTTGTGTCTTGCCCTCCTTGTGCAACGTGTCAATGGTCATATTTTGGACAACTGTCAAGTCAGCAGTCTTCCCCATGATTGTGCAGCCTACAGAACTAGACTGAGAGACCATTTAAAGGCCTTTGCAGGTGTTTTGAGTTAATTAGCTGAGTAGAGTGTGGCACCAGGTGTCTTCAATATTGAACCTTTTCACAATATTCTAATTATCTGAGATACTGAATTTGGGATTTTCCTTAGTTGTCAGTTATAATCATCAAAATGAAAAGAAATAAACATTTGAAATATATCAGTCTGTGTGTAATGAATGAATATAATATACATGTTTCACTTTTTGAATGGAATTAGTGAAATAAATAAACTTTTTGATGATATTCTAATTATATGACCAGCACCTGTATATTTAATTTTATATTAGCCAAGTTACTGCTGCTTTTATCTAACTGGATATTTTTTTCAATACGACGAGGCTGGCAGACCGGCGGGAGACTCGTGAAGACGAAAAGCCGTAACAATACTTTAAATAGGTATGTGGACTTTTAAACACTTGCAGTCGCATTAATTGTCTTATACCAATGCTATTTGCAATGTATAAATATGTTTGAGTTAATAAATGTCTGTAAGAACATCAGATCGGGACATCGGGTGCTCATTTCTCAGTTAAGCCGTGCTAAGCAGCATTTCTCTCCCGCAGCGGCGCTGGCAGAGCAGCCGGACCATCGGGAGACAGGCAGCCAAAAAGAAGACCGTTTTAAACATTTTCAGATGGTATGTGTTCTCTGATTATTGTTGTATACTCTTACTAATTAAGTACTTTCACTCTTCAAACTTTTGTTCTTATTTAATACATTTATTTTCCACTGGCATGATGTGTTGTTAACAGTGATTTTACTTTTAGGCTATACACTACGTTACCAGTCAAAAGTTTTTGAACAGTAAGATTTTTAATGTTTTTAAAGAATTATCTTCTGCACACCAAGCCTGCATTTATTTGATCCAAAATACAGCAAATGCAGTTTTATTCATGTGAAAACCGCAGAATTTTTTTTTTGTTCAGGTTTCTTTGATGAATAAAAAGTTCAAGAACAGCATTTATCGGAAACAGAAATCTTTTGTAAGATTATAAATGTCTTTATCATCACTTCCCCCCCCCCACAAGTTTTTAAATTGTGCATATTGTTAAAAAAGCTTTTTATTTCAGAAATGCTTATCTTTGTATGTTTCTATTCATTAAAGAATCCTGAAAAAAAAATGTACTCAACTGTATTAAATATTGATAATAATATTAATAAAAAATCAGCAAATCAGCATTTTAGAATGATTTCTGAAGGATAATGTGACACTGAAGACTGGAGTAATGATGCTGAAAATTTTGCTTTGATCACAGAAATAAATTACATTTTTACATATGTTCAAATAGAAAGTAGTTATTTTAAATAGTAAAAATATTTCACAATATTACTGCTTTTGCTGTATTTTGGATCAAATAAATGCAGGCTTTTTTAAACTAGAAATCTTGCCGTTCAAAAACTTTTGACTGGTATGTTCACTGATGAAATATGGTTAATATGCTGGTAATTCTGTGTGACTGAAGTTCAGCTATGAAATATAAAAGATGAATCATGAATAAAGCTGTTGGTGTGAAGCAATAAATTGCGTTATTGAATGTATAAAAATAAATAACAGTATAACTCTGTACTTCATTTTATAGTGTGCTTAAAACTACTACTCAGTTTTACAGTGGTATGAAATACAGCAACTACTGGATAATTGTTGCCATTTAGTTACTTTTAATTTGACAAACATTTTACGGTTATACACCCTTTTGAAATCAAACTTTTGCATTATAATGTAGGCTATTTTACAACAAAAATAGCTCCTAGCACATAATTACATTTCTTAACTGAATAGTGTCACCTTTAACTTGTTCATATTACCTTAAGTAATAACTATCCCTTTAAGTGACAGTTTTGTCACATAGGGGAAAGTACTGGCATGGCTTAATTATAACTATGCATGCCTTTTAAAGGGATAGTTCACCCAAAAATGAAAATTGTCATTTACTCACCTTCAAGTAGTTCCAAACCTGTATGAATGTCTTTGTTCTGCTGAACACAAAGGAAGATATTCTGAAGAATGTGGGAAACAGAGCAGTTCTGGGGCACCATTGACTTCCATAGTATTTTTTTTTTTTTTTTTCCCTACTATGGAAGTCAATGGTACCCCAAAACAGCCTGGTTACAAAATATCTCACTTGAGGGTGAGTAAATGATGAATGTAAATGTTTAGTAGTATTTTAAAATAAATGCCTTTTTCTCTTTTTTTTTTTATTTACTGTTTTTAGGTATGAATATGAGGAGTCTGCACAGGCCTAGGAATATAATTTTATCCTGATCTATTCAAGTGTTTCTATCTATTTTTGTTTATTATTTTGTTTTACCCAATAAAAAATGTGATTTAGAGATTGAGTTGAAGTCATTTTCTTCACAGTTTAAATATTTTATCACATCATTTAAAATGTTTTGAGCACCACATAAAATCATCAAATCAGGTCAGGTACAGGTTTCCAAAAAAAAAAAAAAAACACATTTTAACTTTAGAGTTGGAGTGGTTTGAAAGATGATTTTGCATATTAGCACATTAACTTTATCCAGAGGAATTAATAAAGAAATATAAATGGGGCCCAGTTCCAACCCACAAAACACATTTGGTTAAACACTTTAATTTTTATTGTTGTACATTTGTTGTTGTGGTACAGACCCATGCAAGGTGGGCTGAGTAACTTTATTATTATTATTATTATTTGTATTTTACCACCAGTGTTGATTTTAGAAAGTTTTTAGGTTTCGATGCACAACAATGAAGTGATGTATGCAAGCCATTAAATTCAGGAAATTTAACTAGTCAACGCTTGTTAGTGACGTTTGTGTTAAAAACAATAAAGATGGAAATAAGTGAGTTGTGATTTATTTGTAAACCTCTGTTTATATCTGTAGTCCCATGTTTCCAGAAGGTGAAGAACTTATTTCATGTAGCAGTTCATTTTCCTGTAGCTTCGTTTGGCTCAGAAGCAGGATTGAATTGGAAATGCATTACACCTTTGTATGCTTTTCCATTTATCATCTGCTGCTGAGACAATCAAATGAAGCTATAAGAAAATGAACTTGAACAGTATGCCACCTTCTGAAATGGGACTACAGTTATGTACAGAGCCTATAAGCAGTAGGGGTGTCCCCGAATAGTCGACGATTCAATGCTTCGATTCGAGGAGTCTGATTCGACTCCCAGTCTCCCAGTCGAATATTCGCAGGGTGTTATGATCATGTTAATTGGGGGGGGGGGGGGGGCTCAGTGTCTGATTTCACATCGAACTACCGGTTTTCTCCCAATAAGTTAATATACAGCCTATTATGATAATGCTGTAAATAAGAATCTTAAAAGAAATAAGCTTTAAATCAATATTTTAACGTGCGTGAATAAATCCAATTTCCCCTATAGATTAAAGTTTCGCTTTCTAATCTGTCACCAACAGAGGAGCATGGCGGCAGGGATGTAAATCTTTAACAAGACTCAAATTGACACAGGCAGAGTGGTGCAACAAGTGATTTCAAAACGTTTCAGTCGGTTTATTTATATTGTGTATATATTATTTATCTCATATAAAATGTGTTTGGTTGAGTTACACTGCAGTAAAGCACTTCATTGTAGTAGCCTACTATACATACAGTGATTATCTGAGCTGCGCAGACGCATTCATGTGCATTCGGGGGAATTTTGTGCAGATAGCCTATAAGTTGTAATATTAATCAAAACATAAAACATTATTTACCCCGTTTGTATCTGCGAGGCGTCCATTACACATTTTCCTTGTGTATTTATGACTATCGAACATCTGACTTGACTCTTGGTAATGTATTTTGCCCCGCCCCCAAATATATGAATCTCGACTATCAGTCGACTATCGGCATGATTCGAAAATTCTGATTCGACTATGAAAATCCTTAGTCGGGGACACCCCTAATAAGCAGTATAAAATGATGTCTAAAATGACTTTAAGTTTGATGTAGAAAAGACGTCCACAACGACCACATTTGGCCTACAATTAGCCCTTATACAGAGGTCCTGTGGACGTCAATACTGGACATTCGTTAGACGTTGGAAAAAAGACATCATCTGGCGTCACAGTCTGCACCTTCGGGGGAACAAAATTGGACGTTCAAAAATGACGTACACAACAACGTTGTTTGGACGTGTCTTTGCACAGTGGGACGGTAGTGTGCACCGGTGGCTCGTATGTGCCAAAAAATCCAACAAATTAATGCATTGAAAACACAGTAAACAAAAATAAAGTTTACAGAGTTTCAATGACGATTGCAAAGAACATGCCTGCCTCCCAATGTGCACACTGTCCATACTAAATTCTATGTGATATTAGTAATTTTTAATAGCCTACTATAGGGCAGATAGGGTGGATAGTATGCACATTGGGACACAGGGCATGTTTCCTCAAATCCAGCACTGGAGGGCCATTGTCCTGCAGAATTTAACATCAGGCAGTTGAGGTTTTATCAGGGTTGGAGCCATAGTATACGTAGATGCCTCATGACATGCTGGAACGTAATCCAGCGTCGCCGCCATATTGGTTGGGTCTCCTCACTCTACGCTAGCACCAGAGTCAATGGAGAGCGAGCAATTTATGCCCGTATTTTGTGCAGTTTACTGTTGCAATAACCCGCGCAGATACCAGATTGCGTGGGATTACCTTTCACAAGTAAGATAGAACAATCAGTTTGGTTATTTTACCATTTATAATATGTCATCGTTTGTAACTAACGTTACTTACGTGTAACATTATTACAGCAGGAACTGGTACTCTCTCTCATTATCTCTTGCTGTTTTTTTTTCTGTTCTTCAACTTTCAGTGGATGTGTTCTTACTCGGGGAGCACATTGCAGAAACCCAATTCGGAATTGAGAACCATCATTTCATACTTTTGTCATTTGTGGTCAGTGGCGCCTGCAGGTGTACGGCTGGACGCACTGTGCATAACATGAGCGCTCAGACTGACCTGTGATATGCCCCGCAAACATTTCAGCAGTAAATTATAGCCGTATTTCTGTCGACTGAACCACCCATGCCATTAATAATGAACGTATCAGTCTTTTGCATGCCAAAGTCCATTTCTGCTTATAAACATTACGTCAAATAGAAAGAGAAAATCGTGCTACACACACTTTCATGAGATCGGGTTAGACTACAATAATTAATTTGTAGCCCAAATGGGAATACAACGAAAGTCATGACAACCCTTGTCAAAAAATCCTATAGGATTCTAATAAGACAATTGAATAGGATTTTAACTGGAATTTCTATCGTATTTTGGAACCATTTCTATAGGATTCCGATAGGAATAGTCCTATAGGACAAGACATAAATATCCTGTAGGAACCATTCCTATAGGATTTTAATGGGATTTTAATCCTATAGGATTTGTTTTTTTAAATATTCTAAAGGTGTACTTTTCCACTGTATTTTACTATTTTACTAACAAATAGTATTTGCAGTTTGCTTAAATTCACCCTGATGTAGACATTGTTCATTGTATGTTGCACAACCTGCAGTGACATTGTAAACAACATGGGAGGTGATTTGTGCAGCACAGCATTAGTGCAAAAAAAAAAAAAAATTCTAAGGCACTAATTGATTGACACACACACACACACACACACACACACACACACACACACACACACACACACACATACAGTATTGCATCCTCCAATGCAAATATCCACTATACCAGTTATAGACTCAAAAATAATTGGGGAGGAAGATATGAAGCTTATACCAGGAGACCAGAAGTTGAATATAAAAAATAACACTTTACTGTAACAACAACAACAATAACAACAATAATAATAATAGTAAATACAATCTCAATAAAACATCAAACAGTAAGTAGAATTTGTACATCAGTTTAATTTCCCTTTGAGGTGTATAATACTCTTCATTTCATGCAATAAATGTAATAAAGTTCAGTGTGTTTAATGCAAAAAGAGAGAAAGAGAGAAAAAAACACATCCAATTCAGTTAAGGGAAAACCGGGGAAAAGTATGAAAAATACTGTATCCAATATACAAACCCGATTCCAAAAAAGTTGGGACACTGTACAAATTGTGAATAAAAAAGGAATGCAATAAATGACAAATCTCATAAACTTATATTTTATTCACAATAGAATATAGATAACAGATCAAATGTTGAAAGTGAGACATTTTGAAATGTCATGCCAAATATTGGCTCATTTTGGATTTCATGAGAGCTACACATTCCAAAAAAGTTGGGACAGGTAGCAATAAGAGGCCGGAAAAGTTAAATGTAGATATAAGGAACAGCTGGAGGACCAATTTGCAACTTATTAGGTCAATTGGCAACATGATTGGGTATAAAAAGAGCCTCTCAGAGTGGCAGGGTCTCTCAGAAGTCAAGATGGGAAGAGGATCACCAATTCCCCCAATGCTGCGGCGAAAAATAGTGGAGCAATATCAGAAAGAAGTTTCTCAGTTTGAAGTTATCATCATCTACAGTGCATAATATCATCCAAAGATTCAGAGAATCTGGAACAATCTCTGTGCGTAAGGGTCAAGGCCGGAAAACCATACTGGATGCCCGTGATCTTCGGGCCCTTAGACGGCGCTGCATCACATACAGGAATGCTACTGTAATGGAAATCACAACATGGGCTCAGGAATACTTCCAGAAAACATTGTCGGTGAACACAATCCACTGTGCCATTCGCCGTTGCCAGCTAAAACTCTATAGGTCAAAAAAGAAGCCATATCTAAACATGATCCAGAAGAGAAGGCGTTTTCTCTGGGCCAAGGCTCATTTAAAACGGTCTGTGGCAAAGTGGAAAACAGTTCTGTGGTCAGACAAATCAAAATTTGAAGTTCTTTTTGGAAAACTGGGACGCCATGTCATCCGGACTAAAGAGGACAAGGACAACCCAAGTTGTTATCAGCGCTCAGTTAAGAAGCCTGCATCTCTGATGGTATGGGGTTGCATGAGTGCATGTGGCGTGGGCAGCTTACACATTTGGAAAGGCACCATCAATGCTGAAAGGTATATCCAAGTTCTAAAACAACATATGCTCCCATCCAGACGTCGTCTCTTTCAGGGAAGACCTTACATTTTCCAACATGACAATGCCAGACCACATACTGCATCAATTACAACATCATGGCTGCGTAGAAGAAGGATCCGGGTACTGAAATGGCCAGCCTGCAGTCCAGATCTTTCACCCATAGAAAACATTTGGCGCATCATAAAGAGGAAGACGCCACAAAGAAGACCTAAAACAGTTGAGCAACTAGAAGCCTGTATTAGACAAGAATGGGACAACATTCCTATTCCTAAACTTGAGCAACTTGTCTCCTCAGTCCCCAGACGTTTGCAGACTGTTATAAAAAGAAGAGGGGATGCCACACAGTGGTAAACATTGCCTTGTCCCAACTTTTTTGAGATGTGTTGATGCCATGAAATTTAAAATCAACTTATTTTTCCCTTTAAATGATACATTTTCTCAGTTTAAACATTTGATCTATGTTGTATTCTGAATAAAATATTGAAATTTGAAACTTCCACATCATTGCATTCTGTTTTTTTATTCACAATTTGTACAGTGTCCCAACTTTTTTGGAATCGGGTTTGTATTTCAAAGCAATCACTAATGCTTTATCAATTGACCATATGCACAATTACTTCCTGGTTTTAGATAAGCCAGCTCAGTCATTTCCAGTCAATTGTACTGTGCTGTAAGAGGCACACACTTTGCTTAGTTTCTGTACAAAATCCATTCAAAATTTGAAGAAAATGTTTGTTTATCCAAGAGGACCAAACGTCCACGTATACCATTTCAGGAATGACAAACGCGGGTGTTAAATATTAGGTTCTGTACTGGAATTAGTTCACCTGTTTCGAGTCTTCGGGATTGAGTCGTTCGTTCATCACGTGACAGCCTCATACATGAACTAATGCAGTCAGAGCCGGGAAGAGAATTGATTAGTTCATATCCCGAGTCATCAGGTTTGAGTCGTTCGTTCATCACGTGACAGCCCCATAAGCTAAACCTATGCAGTCAGAGCCGGAAAGAGAATTGATTAGTTCACCTCCCGAGTCTTCGGGTTTGAGTCGTTCGTTCTTTTGTCACGTGACGTGACAGCTTTGGGCAGAGAAATTAGTTAATTTACAACCTTCCTTACAAACGGGTGCATAGTCATTATTATTATTATTATTATTATTATTATTATTCACTCATACAGTTATATGATGCATTTCTGGTCTCAAATTATTGCTTTTAATTTCTGTCAGGATGGTTCTTTTCCATAACCTTGTCTGTTTTGTCAGATCCTTGATGTTTGTCCTCGCGCTCCCGCTCACTCCGTGGCTCCAGTGTCTGGTTTTCGGGTTCGTCTTCACCATCCTTTCCTGGGATTCCGTCCTCGGTGAGCTGCCCATTGCATCCCTGCGCTACAGAGACTTCTCTGCTCGTCTGCAATGATTAACATTGACTCCCTGCTTGTGTGTCTTCAGGGATAATCAATAAACTGTTTGTTTTGTATCCGCTACTGAATCCTGTCTCTTTTTCCGCATGACAGAAGGATCTGACCAAACACTACTATGGATTCAGCGGAGGTTTTAGAACTGCAGGGTCTTTTTGCCTCTAACAATGCTCGTATGGATCGCCAGGACGAGCAGATGGTAGCTACCGGGCGGGCCGTGCAAGCGGTCGTAGCGCAGGTGTCCGAGCTCACCACCCAGTTGCAACTTTTAAAAGCACCCACTGCGCCACCCCCACCGCCTGTTCCCCTGATTCCAGCAGACATCGCTCGTCAGTGTGAACCCCGACTACCCACGCCAGAGATGTACGGAGGCGAGCCAAATCTCTGCAGAGCCTTTCTAACTAAATGCTCTATGTTCTTTTCCCTCCAGCCTCTGACGTTTGCTACGGAGGAGACCAAGGTGGCTTTGGTGTTGACATTGCTGACAGGGGAAGCAGCGTTGTGGGGAACAGCGGTGTGGGAGAACCAACATCCCTGTTGTTCCTCGTTCCATGCTCTCCGGGAGGAGATGAGAAGAGTCTTCGATCGCGCAGCGATGGGCCGCGAGGCAGCTCGGCGATTAGCTGACCTCCAGCAAGGAGAGAGGACCGTCTCCTGTTATTCAATTGAATTTCGGACTCTAGCAGCAGAGAGTAAGTGGAACGAGGAGGCGAAGTGGGACATGTTCCGGCATGGGTTGGCTGATCGCATCCAAAGAGAAATATTCATGCTGGAATTACCTCCTGATTTGGACGGACTCATAGATTTGGCACTGCGCGTGGACTCTCGCCTTCAGCAAGGTGGTCAGCGAGGTCATCACCTGCGAGACGTCGCATTTTTCGAATATTCTCCGACTAACTCCGATGATGCGATCAGTCATCCACCAGAAGGCGAACCCATGCAGCTGGGGAGAGCTCGGCTTTCCGGAGAGGAGAGAGAATATTGCAGGAAGCGTGGTCTATGTATTTACTGCGGAGCTGATGGACATTTTCTCGCCGAGTGTCCCGTAAAAGGGCAAGCCCGACAACAATTCTGAGGCTGCTGTCGGGTGGGATCTCTCTCAATAAGACCTCGGCCAATACTCTCCTCCCGGTAAGATTTGACTCCCCCCCCCTAGCACCTGTTGTGTTGGGCCATCCGTTACTCACCAAACACAGTCCCAGGGTCGATTGGGGCCAGAACTCTGTGTCCGCTTGGAGAGAGGGCAGGTTATACTCACTTTCTGTTCCTGAAAGGGGGGCCATGGAGAAAAATATTTCTGATTCTCCGGCAGCCGGGTTTATTCGCCCTTCTTGTCCAGTTGGGGCGGGGTTCTTTTTTGTGGGGAAGAAGGATGGCTCCTTGCGACCTTGCATTGATTACCGAGGCTTGAACAACATCCCTGTAAAGAATACTTATCCTTTGCCATTGATATCTTCAGCTTTTGAGCGGTGGAAGGGAGCCTCCCTTTTTACCAAATTGGACTTGCGCAACGCTTATCATTTGGTCCGCATAAGAGAGGGAGATGAATGGAAAACCGCTTTTAATACCCCAAGGGGGCATTTTGAATATCTTATGCCGTTCGGGCTATCCAACTCCCCCGCGGTTTTCCAGGCGCTCGTTAATGACGTGCTGAGAGACATGGTCGATCAGTTCATATATGTCTACCTGGATGACATTGATTTTTTTTCTTCTTCTCTCCAGGAACATGTTCAGCACGTCAGACGAGTGCTCCAAAGGCTGCTTGAGAATGGGCTTTTTGTCAAGGCAGAGAAGTGCGCGTTTCATGCACAGTCGGTTCCGTTTTTGGGTTACATCTCGTCTGAGGGAACACGCATGGATCCCGAGAAGGTTAAGGCTGTGGTGGATTGGCCAACCCCTGATTCCAGTAAGGCCCTGCAGAGATTTCTGGGGTTTGCCAATTTTTACCGGCGTTTTATTCGCAATTTCAGTCAACTAGCTGCTCCTCTGACCGCCTTGACCTCCACCAGGGTGACGTTCAGGTGGTCGAGTGCTGCTGAAGCAGCATTCTCCAACCTCAAGAGCCGGTTCGTTTCGGCTCCCATTCTCGTGGCCCCTGATTTCACACGTCAATTCGTGGTGGAGGTCGATGCGTCAGAGGTGGGGGTAGGTGCGGTGTTATCTCAGCGTGCTGCTTCGGATGACAGGGTTCATCCCTGCACGTTTTTCTCTCATCGATTATCTCCCGCCGAACACAATTACGGCATTGGTAACAGAGAGTTGTTGGCCGTTAAGTTGGCTTTGGAGGAGTGGCGTCATTGGTTAGAGGGTTCGGGGGTTCCCTTTATTGTCTGGACCGATCATAAGAACCTTGAGTATATCAGATCCGCTAAACGCCTTAACTCCAGGCAGGCTCGCTGGGCATTATTTTTCGGTCGTTTCGAGTTTACCCTTTCTTACCGGCCAGGTTCTAAGAACACCAAACCCGACGCGCTGTCACACATTTTTGATCTTTCCGAACGCCCGCGCTCTCCCGAGTGCATAGTACCTGAGAGACTAGTTGTCTCTACTATCACTTGGGAGATCGAGTCGAAGGTTCGCACAGCCTTGGAAGGGGTAACGCCTCCGCCCGCATGCCCTCCGAGCCGGTTGTTTGTGCCGGAGAGATTACGGTCCGACGTGATCCGGTGGGGTCATTGCTCGAATGTGGCTTGCCATCCAGGAATTGGTCGCACTAGCTTTCTTGTTAAACAACGCTTCTGGTGGCCTTCCATGGCACGCAATGTCCGGCATTTCGTCTTGGCCTGTTCAGTCTGTGCTCGGGGTAAGACTTCCAATCGTCCACCAGAGGGGCTACTCCAACCGCTGTCAGTCCCTTCGAGACCCTGGTCCCACATCGCACTCTATTTCGTCCCGTATGTAATAAACTTGCTCCTAAATTTATTGGCCCGTTTTCTGTCACTAAGATTCTTAGTCCAGTGGCAGTCCGCCTCAAACTTCCTCCGGCATACCGGAGAATTCATTCCATCTTCCATGTTTCCAAAATTAAACCAGTCTTTCATTCACAACTTAATCCGCCTAGCCCGGTTCCCCCACCGCCGTGTCTCGTAGATGGGGAACCTACCTATTCGGTGAATCGTATTCTGGACTCGAGACAGAGGGGACGCGGATTCCAGTACTTGGTGGACTGGGAGGGTTACGGTCCGGAGGAGAGAAGTTGGGTTCCGGCCAGGGACATATTGGATCATTCACTTATTGATGATTACAATCGTCTACGGAGAGCGCCAGGAGGTGCTCTTAGGAGGAGGGGTACTGTCACGGTTCATGGGATCACGGTCTCATCTGTGCTGTGTGTGTGTGTGTGTGTGTGTGTGTTTGATAACCGCCACGGGCTAATCGTTCCCAGGTGTAGCTCGTTGGCGGGGCTATATCAGATGTGCTAACCTTGTCTGTTTTGTCAGATCCTTGATGTTTGTCCTCGCGCTCCCGCTCACTCCGTGGCTCCAGTGTCTGGTTTTCGCGTTCGTCTTCACCATTCTTTCCTGGGATTCCGTCCTCGGTGAGCTGCCCATTGCATCCCTGCGCTACAGAGACTTCTCTGCTCGTCTGCAAGGATTAACATTGACTCCCTGCTTGTGTGTCTTCAGGGATAATCAATAAACTGTTTGTTTTGCATCTGCTACTGAATCCTGTCTCTTTTTCCGCGTGACAACAATACCTTGTTGTATTTATGTCTTTTGAGTTAACCCTTTAGATTAGACTATAGTGTTACTGACTATACTTTTGTAACATATGACACTTTAGACATTAACACTGTGTACACTCTTGAATTGTTTTTTATTGTTTATTTTTGTGCCAGAAAAAGCTTTAGCAAAGAGGATAACTATTCCAAAATGAATTAAAACAATTTAAATAAAAAATACAAGAAAATTAAAATATACTAAAGCCACAGAGCCAGATCATAACCTTAATATTTTAAACTAACATTAGTCATTCATATTCAAAATGTTATTTGCTTTCACTTTATGTCATTGCGTCCTTTTTCACCAATCTTCTTATACAAATATTAGACCAATATGTCAAGTCTGCCTAGGAAAAACAATTATACCAGCAAAGTCAAAATTGGAGTAAAAATGAACAAACTATAAGTGCTTTGTAATTTTAGGCTTGTAAAAAAATATATTTTTTATTATATAGTTATAGTATATGTTTATTGATAGACATAGACTGTGAAAGCACAAATCAATCAAGATTTTATTTATAACAGGGTTTTATTTATTTATAAAATAACACAGATCCTCAAGAAACAGTAACAAAAACACAGTGACAGAAATGAGCAGACCATTTTTACTTCTAGGAAAATGCTTTACACATATTTTGATAATTTTATGATAACTCTTAAATATGATCCAACATACAAAAAAATACAGTTTTACTTTATAGTATTTTACTGATCCGGCAAGTGGTCACCTGACAAAAGAACGAACGACTCAACCCCGAAGACTCGGGAGGTGAACTAATCAATTCTCTTTCCGACTCTGACTGCATAGGTTAGTGTATGAGGCTGTCACGTGATGAACGAACGACTCAAACCCGATGACTCGGGAGGCAAACTAATCAATTCTCTTTCTGGCTCTGACTGCATAGGTTAGTGTATGAGGCTGTCACGTGATGAACGAACGACTCAAACCCGATGACTTGTCAGATAAGAGGTGAGGTGAGCTAATCAAGACCCAGGTAAACAATGAATTAATCTTTTCTGTTTCTTATAGCATTATAGTTTGTATTGTTTGTAGTGTGATCAACATTTGCATAAGTAGTAGATGTGTTAGGGAAGTATCACGTATCATTAATTATATTTTGCTAAAATGAACGAAATGACTTCATTTGAATGAATTCATTTTGCTGAACGAGACTCAAAGGACCGAGTCAGTAAAATGTTCCTATCACTAATATTTAGCAGCTTTTACAGTTAAATATAAGACTTAAATTTAGTTACTAAATTAAATCTAAAAATATTTCAAAATATTTAATGCATTATTTAATTGTTATACCATTAATAATGAACTTATTTAATTTCTAGTTAACTAGTTAATTCTCCCTTATATGCTGTTGGTATTGGGGCATATTTATTTATTAATAAAATGAAATGAGACTTTGTGATTCCTGCACTTGCTATACTTTATACTTCAGTACAATAAAAGCACACAAATTTAGAGTTGAAATGGCAGCTGAGCTAATGTGATCCTCTGCTGCCATCTACTAGTTATAATGATAATTTAGTAACATTTTCATCTTAAAAGTCTTTGTTTTTCACTAGGAGACACATTTCTTTCATGTCATCTTCATGAATGAAAAGTATATCTATAAAGTGAATTTTACTGCACAGCCATAGAGTTGAGAAGGCATATATTATAAGTGTTTAAAATGTGTTCATGACCATGAAGGTAAGTTATTGATTATCAATAATACCATTATGATGTCATTTGGGAGATAGCATCTCTAGCTACCTAAAGTTAAAGGCATCATCTATCATTGTTGTTATGCTATCATTATTTACCATGTTGCAATTATGCAAAATCAAAAATCCCAGCAAACAATGGCGGTCCACCAGCGTTTTTTGGGCGGCACAAATTCAGCGGCTTAATACGGTCGGACCACCCTCGGCACACCATCGGCGAGCCGACCAATCTAAAAACGCTGTCGGTCAGTTTTACATTACATTTTTACAGTTAAAAGGAATCTGAAGCACTGAATAAAAATAGTGAGAGTTATAATTATTAACAAAAGTTTAGTATAAAAACTGCAAGCAGATTTTTAAACGAAATAAATAGTTTGAATGATCGTAAAAACAACAATACAAAATCTAATAAAAAAATAGCAAAAATAAATAAATAAATAAAAATAAAAGTGGTAATTTGTCCCACTATCACGTGTGGGATGCAGTTTACACCTATGTATGAATGGGTCATATAACTACAAAACGATTAAAATTCAAAATTCAAAATGTTTATTTAAATGCTGCATGACTGTGACGTGATTTGATGGATGCGCGCTCAACACTGCGTCTCTTGCTACTGTTTTCACCGTTTTCAGGTGAGTTTAGTCCCTAAAATCATACAGATATTACATACAACTGTTCCTGACACTTTTCTTTCTTGTAACTGATACGCTTCTGTTGAATATTTACTTCATAAAGACGGTTTAGTGTCTTCGAAAAAGTCCGTTAGCATCTCAACTGTTTTCAGACGATGTATGCTAACTCTGTATAGGCCAATTCACACTGCACAGACAAACGCCAACAAACTCCAACAAACAAGTTGGCTGTTGGATTTAGAATCTTATGAAAAATAACGGTCATGTTGACACCGACCAACTCGCACTGACTGGGGAGAAAATGGACGATCTATCCCCAATTAAAATTTTACTCTTATTAATATCTTTGAGAGTCATCCTTCGCATGAAAAGACGGCGAATAAAACGAAAGAGGCTGTGGGTGAAGCCGTGGTTGCTGCAACGGGGAAGACGGGGCGCCTATTTGAATCTATGCAGAGAACTACAGTCGCAAGATTTACAAAGCTTTCAAAATTTTGCTCAGATGGTCCCTAATCAGTTTAAGAATTTACTTCAGATGGTGACACCAATCATTCAAAGGCAAAATACAAATTTCCGATATGCCATTTCACCTGGTGAACGCCTAATGATAACTCTTCGCTTCTTGGCAACAGGTATGGCCTATGCTTTTACTTCGATCCGTTTAAATGATTAGCAGTGTTGATAATTATAGATGATATGGGTTGAAATTTTCAATATTGCAGTTCAAAAAGCTTTTTCTTTGTTTTATTCACAGGGGGATCCTTTCGTAGTCTGCATTATGCTTTTCGCATTGGATGCTCAACTTTAAGCGAACTTATTCCTGACACTTGTACAGTAGAGCCATCTATCAGGTTCTCAAAGAAAGGCATCTTAAGGTATGCATTCTGATCCTCACCACTTTGGTTTAATTAATGTGTTGATTTATAATTACCTTATTGCAAAGAATATGTGGGTATCCGTTCTGTGATTCTCACTTTACGCAAAGTATATGCGCATCGTCAATGGGCACTGTCCGGTCATGTGGTGCTGAACAAAGCCAGTGCTGTCAGCGCTATATAGTTCAAATAATAGGGTTAGTGTTAACGTTACCCTTATGGAAAAAAAAAAAAAAAGTTTATTGTAGTACCACCATGGTAACCACAAATTAATGAATGATTTTGCTACAAAAACCATAGTTTAACCATGTTTTTTTGTAGTAAAACTGTGGTTGTACAAATGTTAATCAATACGCCTATAATAAATCATACAGACAAAAGTTTTACTATAATTAAAACATGGTTAATTTATTTTTATCAAGGTACACTATGCACAGAGATTAATGCTGTTTAATGTTAATCAGAGATTAATGTTGTTTGCTATATATCTTGATCTGCTTATAAAGACTTCTCAAGCTGTTATCAAATGGTAGATTCCTTTCCTGCTATTAAGATAATTTTTTTTCAGTTTTTATATATGGCTGGGAACAAAACACTTTTTTTTTTCTTTTTTTTGCAATGAGACAATAATAAAAACAATACTTTAAAATTGTGATTCTTTATTTGTGTCAATTACTATTTTAAATCCTCACTTTAAATCACTGTGAGAACTGGAAAAACTTAAAATACAAAAAATTATTAAAATGAACAAACATACAGAACAAACACAGAGTGAGACCTGTACCAGCATTAAAAAAAGGAAGAAGATTTATATGCAATTAAGTAATTAATTGACTATAGCGGATGTAAATATGTAGCTACATATTGGCTTGAAGAAGGGCGAGGGGACAATAATATCTGATGTATTTGAAATTGTATATATTGTAGGTGGTGTGGGTCTTCTATTGATTTTAATTGATGCTCTATATACTGACAAAATGCATGTATGCCGTCATTCTTGGGTGGCTGCAGATTCTGGTGTTTCTCTGTAAGGACTTTTAGGGTTTGATTTATTGCCCCAAGAATGACAAGGTCTTGGGCTTGAGCAGGATCAGATGAATATTTTCTTTTCCATTGCCTTTTTTTTTTCTTTAGGCTGGACCTCTTCCTGCTCTTCTTCCATCTCTTGTTCTTCCTCTTCTTTCTCCTGCTCTTTATCATCACCTCTGTCTTCACTTTCCACCTCCTCAAGTGAAGAAGTAGATTCCTGTAAAATATTGTTTAAAAATGGTTAATTCATGGATTATTTACAAATGTATTATTCTCTTTTCTAGTGCCCCACAATAGCAGATGAGTGGAAAAAAGTATCAAAAGGTTTCCAAACCACTGCACCACCCCCACCCCCCTCACTGCGGAGCTCAGTTCCTCAATTATAAACACTTTAATTCAATTGTTATGATGGCTTTGGTTGACAGCAATTATAGATTTATTTATGTTGATGTAGGGTGTAATGGAAGGGTGTCAGATGGTGGAGTATTTAGAGGGTCAACACTGCAAGAGTCTCTAGAGCAGAGAGCTGCAAACATTCCCCAACCTACTCCACTGCCAGGGACAGACATGACAATGCCCTTTTTTGTTGTGGCACATGAAGCTTTTCCTCTGAAATCATACTTAATGAAGCCTTTTGCCAGGAGAGGGCTTTCCAGAGAACAGAGAGTCTTCAACTACCGGCTATCCCGTGCCCGCCGTATTGTTGAAAACACCTTCGGCATCTTTGCAAACAGATTTAGAGTTTTTTTAACCACAATTAACCTAGATCCAGATGCTGTGGAGGTTATTGTTCTTGCATCATGTGCCCTTCACAACTATTTACGTGATGAATGTGGCAATGCTTATCTGTGTGGAATGACTGATCAGGATGGTCAAGGAACCTGGAGACAGGACCCTCCCCTGGAACAGGCAGCATTGCCAAGGTCCACAAATGCACGTAGCGAGGCCAAACAAAACAGGGAAAGGCTAATGTGGTACTTTAACTCAGAGGCAAGAGCTGTTCCTTGGCAATGAGATAGAATATAGTAAATCATGTACATAACATGCAAACCAATAGTAAACTGAAATTAACTGTACAATGTGAGAGCTGTACATTTTACATGACTAATTTAAATTAAATATTTTTTTAAACAGATTAATAGGAGTATATTTTTTTATTTTTTAAACAGTTAATAGGAGTATATTTCTGAGAGGTGAGCGAAATTGCTGTAAATATTTGTATTAAATCATTAAAAAAATGTATTAAATAAATAAATACAAATATGTAAATAAACTCACATTTTGAACATCGAGGTTTGATGTCGAGGGTCTTTTTTTCATGTGCAGCTCTAAAAACTTAAGTCTCCTCAAAAACCATTACTGCCTTGGAGTGTGATGTCGTCCACTACCAGAGGGAGGCGATTTCAGGTATCTGCTGTACTGTGTCCTCATACTGTCCATTTTCTTCTTTACCTCAGCTTCTGTGAAACACAAACAATTAAAGATAATACGGTAATGTGGAATGAATGCCAGAGATTGTTTTCATTATATTTGTTTTGCACATGAGATTTTTTTTTTTTTTAGACACACAGCATCTAAAACCGTGTTACATCTCTAGTGCAGTTCATGGCTTAAACAGTGATTTAAAAAGGACATTAATTTTCGATATAGGGCAAAAAAAAAAAAAAAACTTTTTGAATTGTAAATAACTATAATTATCTAACGTTACATAATTGGCTCATATTGTCAACATTACCAGAATATTAGAATATTAAAATAAAATGACAGAAGGGCGTTTGTATCGAGTTCAGACTGAGCAAGCTGCAAAAACCTCAATAAACACAGTTAACGTTACTTTGTAGCATTTTCAGCGCAAGCCCGTTCACCAAATAACTTTGTAACCATTTGCTAGGAACACACTAACGTTTCATTGAAACGCTATAGATAACTACATACGTGTCAGGCAGGTTTATTATTATAATAATAATAATAATAATAATAATAATAATAATAATAATAATAATATATTAGCATGTATATTTTCGTTGTATTATAATTAAAGTAAGGCAAAACATAAAAACACTAACCTGAAATCCCAAGCGCTGTAGCAATTGACATGATCGCATTTGCCCTCGCATTACGGTTGGTATACTCGGCCATACCCACTGCGTAAAGCTCCGGCCTCTCCTCCCAAAGATCAAGTAAATGTTCTTCTTTTTGATTTGTCCAGAAACCTGCCATTTTAGGATAACGCTAAGCCCGCCCAGCACAAAACCTACTAGCGGTCTTGCCGCGTCGTCATGGCAACGGTTCTTGGCACGTCAGAGTTTGTTGTAGTTTGTTGGAAAACCCTTTCACACTGCTCAGACATTCCAGGACCCAACAAACGCCGATTAAGCATGTTCAGTCTGGTGAAAACAAACTCCAACCAACGCCAACAAACGCCAACAGGGGTAACACACTGATCCAACAAACTCCAACAGACTAGTTTGTTGGAGTTTGTTGGCGTTTGTCTGTGCGGTGTGAACTGGCCTTATATTGAGCTCTGATTTATCAAAGTTTTGACTTTTCATCACACATTTATGTGTAGTTGGGAGATTTTAATAGCTTTGTAAAGGTTTTGTCAATGGGTTATTGGAATTAGACAAATTTATTTAGCCTAAAATATGTGCTGTAACTTTACTGTTAATCGGTGACGTCAATTAAAGGAGCATGTATTAACTGAATCTAGTTAAAACACAATTTAATATTTAATGACAAACAATTAGTGATAAAAATTGTTCTGTGGTTTCAGGAGTAACACTTCTACAACAGAAGAGAAGCTCCAAGATATCTAAATTTCTGAAGGAAGCTGCTGACAGAGATGTGGGAAACATAGGTAAAGTTAAGCTGCATGAGAAAGCTCTTTAAATCACTTCATATATGCAAATCTGTAGTGAAAAAATGCATATCACCATGCATCTTTAACATTTCGTTATTAAAGTTATTTTAAGAAGGTTTTGACATCCAAACGTGAGTGAGTGATGTTAAAGTGTATTTTATTTCTGTGATCAAAGATGAATTTTCAGCATCATTACTCTTCAGATTTACATGATTATTCAGAAATCATTCTAATATTGTCAGTCCTGTCTTGTGTTTCCCCTCCTTTCGTGCCCATATTTGGTTTGTTCCTGTTCCTGTCTTTATTAGTTGAATAGTCCCCAGCCGTGTTTGATTGTTCCCCACCTGTGTCAGTTCTCCTCGTTTGATTTCGTTCTGTTTATAAGCCCTGTGGTTCCCTGTCTCCGTGTCAGCTGTTATACATCAATCCTGTGTTCCTGTGCTCCCTACGTTTCAGTAAAGTCTGTGTTGTTTCAAGTATTCCTCGTCTCCTCGCTTCCCTGACTCCTACAACCCGTGACAGAACAGCTGACCTAACAAACTTGATGACGGCTGAGGATAGGCTGTGGGGTTTGTGGCAGGCCAGTCGGAGGTTGGAGCGGTATGTGGAGGATTTCTGTGAGCTAGTTCACCAGCTGAGCTGGCACGATGCCGCTCTTGGTGCGTGCTTTCTGCTGGGGCTGGACGATGAGATGATCCGTTGCGATCTTCCTGCCTCGGAATTTCCCCTGATCGAACTGATTAATCTCGTGCTCTTTGTAAATAGTTCTGAATTCGAAGTTCTGGAAGCTAAAGAACTTCCTAAGCCTCGTCGTCCAGCCCACTCAGAAGTCGCACCAGCTCACCTCATGCCCAGAACCCCCACATACGGCGCCAATGGCTCGGACCGCCGGCCCAACCCCAAATGCCCCCGTGTCCTCCATAGCTCCACCCTCGTCCTCAGCCCTAGTCACCAGCCACCGTTCGCGGCCCACAAAAGCCTGCCGCCGTCCGTGGCGACCTCTCACCAGCCGCCGTTCACGGCCCAGGCATGCCCGCCGGCAGGGAGTACGGATATCCCACAGGTACCCCTAGGGCTATTGGTGGAGTACAAGGGGATGTTGTGCTCGCCAGTGCCTGCCCCTCGCAAGTGCCCCCCTGTCTATCACAGATGAATCGCCTTCGATAACGAACACGATATTGCGTAGCTTGTCAGTGAACTACGGGTCTTTTTATTAAATGCCGCTCCATTTGAAAACAGGTGATGGAGATTTACCGCTAATCAAGGAACCGGCTTTACTGATGAGATGCGCATGCATATCGCATGAGATATATCGCCCAGCCCTAGCTAAGCTATGCTAAAAGTGCTATCGCCAGACCCGGAGATCAGCTGAATGGATTCAAAAATGGTAAAACTCAACTTATTAACTCTGGGGGAGTTGGAGAATGAGCCTATTTCCAAAAAAAAGTGGAGTGTTCCTTTAATAATCAGAAATGTTTCTTGAGCAGCAAATCAGATTTATTTTTGAAGGATCATGTGACACTGAATACTGGAGTAATGATGTTAAATTCAGCTTTGATCACAGCAATACATTACAATTTTAACATATTCAAATAAATAATAAAAAAAAAAACAGTTCTCTTGAATTGTAATATCATTTCACAATGTTATTGTTTTAACTGTTTTTTGAGTTGTGAGTATAAGAGACTTCTTTCAAAGATGTAAAAATCCTACTGACCCCAGACTTTTTAACAGTTGTGTAAATTAGTTATGATGTTCCTCCCAATTCAATAATATTGCGGCATATGTACACCGTAAAAAAATCCAATTAACAAAATGTTGAAAGGGCAAAAATATTTGGTTACACTTTATTTTGATAGCCCACTTTAGACATTCTACTAACTATAAGTAACTTTGTAACTATGTGTCAACTAATTATCATTACTTTGCAACTACATGTCTACTAACTCTCAGTAGGGTAGGTTTAGGGTTAGTAGAATAAGTTGACATATACTTGCAAAGTTTCTCATAGTCAGTATGTTGTGGACCCATCAAAATAAAGTGTTAGAAGTTATTAAGCAGAGAGTCTACTAATAATCTTAATGACTGCTAGTTGACATGTAGTTGCAAAGTTTCTTACTGTTAGTAGAATGTCTAAAGTGAACTAACAAAATAAAGTGTTACCAAATATTTAAGTTGAACTCTTTTTATTGCTTGTGCTTAGTTGAGAAGACATATTAAGTATATTTTAAAAAAATATTAAATGAATGGTTATTTTCAAATCCAGTCAACATTCAGAATGCTAAATGTTGACTAAACTAATAAAAACAAATCCAGCCAACACTGAGATCATTCCGCATGTGCACGAGCCTGAGTGACTTCGCGAGAGAATGACACAAAACTCTGGACTATTGACAGTACCCAGAATATCAAAGTCCAGTGAAGGAGGCAGAGATTTTTCGCATTTTACTCTTAAAGGAACACTCCACTTTTTTTGGAAATAGGCTCATTCTCCAACTCCCACAGAGTTAATAAGTTGAGTTTTACTGTTTTTGAATCCATTCAGCCGATCTCCGGATCTGGCGATAGCACTTTTAGCATAGCTTAGCATAGATCATTGAATCCTATTAGACCAGTAGCATCGCGTTCAAAAACGATCAAAGAGTTTCGATAGTTTTCCTATTTAAAACTTGACTCTTCTGTAGTTATATCGTGTACTAAGACCGGCGCAAAATGAAAAGTTGCGATTTTCTAGTCCTATTTGGCTAGGAACTATACTCTCATTCCGGCGTAATAATCAAGGAACTTTGCTGCCGTAACATGGCCGCAGCAGGCGCAGTGATATTACGTAGCGCCTGAAAGTAGTCCCCAGCTATATTATAACTAGTTACCTAGCTGGGGACTACTTTCACGGGAGAATCGTTGTCCAATGTCAAACTTTTTAACTGGAACATAAAACCTGACCTGGACAACAGGCCATAAGAACATCTTATTAATCCAGCAATGCAAATAATTAAAATAGCGCTATACAAAACCGTAAAGCACAACGTTATTTAAAACAGCTCAAAATGGTGGCAGAACATACATTTTGTACTCACTACTCCAGTGTTTTATATAATGACATTTTATTATAAACAGCATACATTAATATTTAATTAATATCAGTTGTTAAACAATATATTTTGCTATGTAGGGGCGGATCCTTTGCTAATCACATACAATAAAACAAGCTCAACAACTCACCAACAGATATTGTTAACCCAAAACTGGTCGTTTAGGATGCAGATCAGATAAGTATTACTATTTATTCCTTTTTAACATCTTTAAATACATTTTAACAAGTTAAACAACTTTAATCACTCGATTTCTCAGCATCCTCTCCTCTTTGACTGTTACTGTTCAAAGTATGCGCCCTACAGTTGCATGTGCACTACACTCGGATTTCTTAAAGGGGAAGCGTCAGGACAATACCATATATAGATGTTTGTGTTTCTATGAATTCCTACTAACATGTAATGCATTTTAACTTATTCAGACATTATGAAATGTCATACTTATTATCTTTGCCTTACTGTAATATTATGAATTTCAGTTATATTTGTGTGTATTGAGATAGGCTGCATTTTTATTGAAGATTACAAGTACACACATGCAGTGTTACTTTTAAAAAGTAATTAATTAACAGAATCAAATACAGTGCCTTGAGAATGTATTAATACCCCTTCAGTTTTTTTCACTTTTTTTTAATGTTGCTGCCTTATGTTAAACTGCTTTAAATTACTTTTCCCCCCACATCAATCTATACTCCATACTAGGGATGTGCTGGTCTAGTCGACTAGTTGACTTAAGCCTGGAATACACTACACGATTTTTGCCCTGATTTTCCCCCGATTTTACAGTCTGAACAAGTTGACGCTAGTTGAGGAAAGTCGGAGCCAGTCTGCAGATTACAGCTGACAGATTCCACAGAAAATCGCGTGGTGTATGATGGTCACAGACTTCGATTTTTTAGCTTCAGACTTTGACTCCATCCAGTTGGAGGATATCAAACATGTTTGATATTTTCAGCCGATTTTAGAACACATATGTTTTCATTTGTCATGCGTCTCCTAGCAACAAGGTGCAAGTTTCTGCGTGAGTTCTTTGTGATCGGAACAACTTTAAAGTCTGGTAGTGTATGATCTTCAGTCGTGTAGTGTATGATGCCCAGTTTTCCTTTGTCACTATTTACAAAGTCGGTAAGTGTATGATGCCTGGTGTTTTAAAAACCTGTTCAGATTTTGAAAGTCGAGTAGTGTATTCCAGGCTTAAACGGTACAGCTCCTGCTAGTCGACACTGAAATCAGTAGTCGATTACACGAAAGAAAAAAATTGCCATAATTTTAACGTTACATTTAAAACATTTTAACAACAAGCTAAAATAAAACTTTTGAAAAATAATAAATATCAAAATATTTAAATATATAAGTATTTTTAAAAGCGTATCTGGGCGTAAACTACATTTTTACCTCAGACCTCGCAAGCGTTTTCTTCATGTCAGTTGCAGCGAGCTCGAAATGACCAGTGAAGAACCAGCAAGGTGTGGGATTATTTTGAATTAGTAGGAATCGGAAAAGTTTTGTGTAAACTGTGTAATGTCGAATTGGCTTACAATAACTCTACTGGAGCGATGCGTAATCATATTCAATACAGGCACGTGTGCCTGATAGCTCGGAGACAAGCCATCAATGTCAATGTCATACACTACAACCTGCGGTCTGCGATCCTATCCGCGCCGTCTATTCCTCCAAGACCCACTTCGGTGGTGGTGCGGGATTTCCAGGCTCTTTTCGAAACTGTCTGCTTGTTTGCAGTTATCTCTCTGTGTGCCTGTAACTTCAGTTCCTGCCGAGCGCGTTTTTTTTTTTTTCAAGAGCAGAATCGCCTCTAGTCCCGTCTTTCGCCAGACTACGTGTTATAGTCACTGAACAAATGCGCATGGTCTGAGTAAGTAAACCGAGCATTGTTTTGTTTTTAGACAATATAGCCAACATGAAGTACATTTTTAAAAGCCGTTTTAACGCTATTCCTTGATAAACTTTCCCATTGTTTTTGACTTGTGTTTTAATATGCCGGCTAACGTTATATGAAAATGAAGAATTCTGTCAGTCTATTTTCCATTTCTGCATTGCTCCAGCCGATCTGAATAAATAAGCTATGCACTGGTTTATGTTGAGTTATGCTCTTCCTTATATTCTGTTTAACAACCGCCTAAAATTAAATGATGATAACATGAGGCATGCATACGACATAATCGTGACCTATTTTTAGCAGATTTCATTGAGGGATTTGACAGTGTGATGCAAAGATTAAGTATTTAAAGTGTAGACTGTTATAGACAGTTTTTTTTTTTCTTTTGACATTTTTTGGGCGTTTCTAGCTTAGACTAGTCGACTAGTCGGATACAAAACTTCTGTTTAAATGAATGTCAAATTAGTCGTAGTGCACATCCCTACTCCATACACCATATTGACAAAGCAAAAGCCAAATTGTCACAGCTTCGTAAATTTATTAAAAATAAAAAACTCAAATAAGTACATTGCATAAGTATTCATACCCTTAACTAAATATTTAGCTGAAGTACCTTTACAGTCGTCTTTTTTGTTTGATGCGACAAGCTTTGCTCATCAACATTTGGCAATTATCTGCCATTTGTCTCCTCACCTCTTCACGTCTCAAGCTCTTTCAGTTTGAATGGGAGCAGACTCACATATTCAGGTTTCTCCAGAAATATTTATAAGCCATATAAGCCACTCTTGCTGTGTGCTTAGGGTCACTGTCCTGTTGGAAGCTGAACATTCTGCTCTGTCTGAGGTTCTGAATGATCTGGACTGTTTTCTCTATATTGAGCTTTTCTTCTATTCTGACAAGTCCCTCAGTCCCTGCCACTGAAAACAGCCCCACAGCATGAGACTGCTACCAGCACACTTTACTTTTGGGATGGTACTCTGCAGGTGATGAGCAGAGCATGGTTTCCTTCAAACATGATGCTTAGAATTGTGGTTCATCAGACCAGATAATATTATTTTTCACAGTCTGAGGGTCCTTTAGGTGCTTTTTTTTTTTTTTTTCTTTTGTCTTCACTGAGGAGAGGATTGTGTTTGGCCACACTGCCATAAAGCTCAGATCGGTGGAGTGTTGCAGTGATGTTTGTCCTTCTGTAGATTTCTCCTGTCTCCACATATGATCATGGAGCTCAAATAGAGTGACCATCAGGTTTTTCGTCATCACTCTAACCAAAGCCCTTCTCCATCAGTTGCTCAGTTTGGCCAGGAGGCCAGCTCTAGGAAGAGTCCTGGTTGTTTCAAACTTCTTCCATTAAGGCTAACTAAGAAGTGTGGGTTGACGCAAACCTATTTCAGAGCTCTACAGGGAATTTTTTTGACCTCAGGACTTGATTTTTGCTCTAATATGCATTATCAGCTGTTGGACATTTATTAAGACGTGTGTGCCTTTCCAAATTATACCCATTCAATTGAATTTGACACAGGTTACCTTCACTCAAAGTCTAGTAACACCTACAAGCAATATGAATGCTCCTGAGCTAAATTTCAACTGTCCCAGATAAGGGTATGAGTACGTATGCAATGGAATCATTTAAGTTTTTTATTTTTAATAAATTTGCAAAGATGTTAAAAAAGTGAAATTCCATTCAAATCAATCAGAATGTCCCATAGGATTCTAAGAATCCAATAAGATCCTAAAGGATAAACTGAAATTCCAATAGGATTTTTTGACAAGCTACCCGTAAAATTTATAGTGAAAAGTTATTTAAAATCAGCTGGAATACAATAAAGTAATTTTTTAAAGCTGTTTTTAAAGCATTTTGCTGCATGGATTAAAAAATAGCCTAATAAATAATTCACAAATCATGCAGACAAAATTACGTTGCAGAAAATCCTTTAAATGTTAAGGAATTAAGAGCAGCGTAAAAATCAGAAAAAATACAATCAGGCCTGTTTTAGGCTTTTCCTCATTTTTATATTTTAGATGGTGATGAAAAATGACTTGCCATCTCCTCATTGGATGTGCCTTTAGAGAGAAATGCATCTTTACGGATTACATAATGAAAGAGTTGTTGTTTTCGATTTGAATTATTTCGTTTTAAAGTAGTAATTTAAAGCTTTCTATAGATATATTTATCATATTTGTGACTCAATTCGTTGAGTTTCGGTTCATCATTGTGAAGCGCTCCTGTTCAAGACGAGACGGCAAGCGCATCCTCTGTTTTCCTATTTATTTTAATAAAAGCACAAGGTTTTGTTGATATTGTGAGTGCACACAAATAAAAGTAGACCCTTTAGAGTTCCGAATGATGTATTACTCTTACCTTTATGAGCAAACATTATGGCGTATTTTACGTTCTTTTCACGTGTGTGTGTGAGTGAGTGAGTGCGTGAGAGAGAGATAGAGAGGGAGAAAAATAAATTCAAAATATAGCTGCAAGCAGCAATTACGGGGCCAAGCACTCCAGTGGCAAAATTAGGAGTTTAGCATGGCATGGGGCATCAGACCAAATGCAACAATTTAGGGGTGTCCCCGAATAGTCGACGATTCGATGCTTCGATTCGAGGAGCCTGATTCGACTACCAATATCACAGTTGAATATTTGCGGGGAGTTATGATCATACTATTTCGGCTATATGGGGGTGCTTAGTGTCTGATTTCACATCGAACTACCGGTTTTCTCACAATAAGTTAATATACAGCCTATTATGATAATGCTGATCTAAACAGAAAGATGTTTTAAATATTTTAACGTGCGTAAATAAATCCAACTTCCCCTATAGATTAAAGTTTCGCTTTCTAATCCATTACCGACACAGGAGCATCTTGGCGGCAGGGATTTAAATCTTTAACATGGGTCAAACTGACACAGGCACAGTGGAAGACTACTTTTTTTTTCTTTTTTTTTCGATCAGGTAGGGTACAATAAATGATTTCAAAACGTTTCAGTTGGTTTATTTATATCTTGTATACAGTATTTATCTCGTATAAAATGCATTTGGTTGAGTTACGCGGCAATAAAGCGCTTCATTGTAGTAGCCTGTACGGCGATTATCTCTTCAGCGCGCGGTGCGAGCAGAACAATAATGCAGAATATTAATAAATATGACTGGCACTGTCATATACATAGCATTATAATGAAAACACTATTATAATAAAACACTGTGATTTTTTTTTGTGTTTAGTTGTGTTTCTGCATGTTATTGCGCAAAGAACGCGTCCAAAAAGGAATTCATTCAGAGCTGCACGTTCATGTGCATTCGGGGCATTTTGTGCAGATAGCCTGCAAGTTGTAATATTAATGTTATGTTATATAAATAACGAAGCGTATTATATGTGAGATAAATGAGTTCAATCCCATTGATTAAAAACATGCTATCATATGCTTCATTCTGCAGAACTTTATAACTACCATCATATACATAACGTTATAATGAGAACACTATTGTAAAAAAAAAATGTTGTGAATTCTTAAGGGTTTCGCTGACGTTTAATGTTAACTATCTTTTAATCAAAACATAAAACATTATTTACCCCGTTTATATCTGCGAGGCGTCCGTTACACATTTTCCCTGTGTATTTATGACTGTCGAATGTCTGACTTGATTCTTGGTAATGTATTTTGCCCCGCCTCCAAATATATGATTTGACTATCAGTCGACTATCGGCATGATTCAAAAATTCCGATTCGACTATGAAAATCCTTAGTCGGGGACACCCTGTAAGGCCCACGAATTTGGTCCAAGGACGGTATCCAATCGTGGGTGAAAGTTTCCTGTGTGTTCAGTCTTTTCAGCGCGCAAAGTTATTAAATCTAGGTTAACTTCAAATCTGACTCCATTTTTATTAACTAATCTGACTCCATTTTATTATAACCTCGAATTTAGGTTGGAGTGCAAATTGGTTGTTTGTCTATTTCTAATTAGTATTCTTTTGATATTTGATTATTCTAGTGACTCTTTACTTTATATTTACTCGTTCATTCCGGTGCTCATGTCGCTAACAAGGATACAACGTATTCTACTAGAGTCAATAATTACAGAGTAAAACAATAAGATGAAATGTAACAATTTATTATCAGTCAGGTAAATATGTATTATGTCAATTACATAGCCAATTCAGGGATATTAAATCATATCAATACAAAACATTGAATTCTCAAAGATAAATCTACGAGTAAAAGATGCATACCTGACTTTATAGAAATACATAGTGTGAAGTCTAGAGACACACCACACTACGGGCTTCTGGCTACAGAAAACGCCCCAATCCTTTTGCAACACTTCCTTAAGTACCCCAGGCCAAGACCAACATCCCCCGAGATGGAGACAGGGGCTAACGATTGGAATTTGCATTGACCAAGTTAACACCTTTTGGGACAAAAGGTAATTTTGCATAGAAACCACTGGAAACTGACCCGCCCTCTACAGTGTGCAAAATATCTCTAAACTCTTAGGATCTGTATTACCTTTTAGTTTACTTCTTGTAAGAATGAGCCCATTGTACCAGACGCCCTGAGACAATTCAAATGATACCAAACATGACTGTAAATATCACTTGCATTCATGTAGAACATTACAATCTACTATTGACCATTTTGAGCAGAGTGGAGGGAAGGATGGGTGAGGGGAAGGAAGAGGATGAACAGGAACTGATGCATATGTGAGAGGCGTTTTTCCGCACTTTCTCTCAGTGGGATGTGGAGACAGATGTCTGTATGTTAATACACCGTGTTGGTGTTGTCCATCTCAGAAGTTCAAAGTGTCTGAGGTTCTGTAATTCTTACACACCCCTACAATAATCAGTAATAAAAGCAATTTTAGGATGATTGTATTTGAAATGGCTGAAAACTCAAATTCAGTCTATAGTAATATAATTAAAGGGGTGGTTTACTGTTTTTTTTTTTTCTAAGCTTGATTGTGTTTATTAGGTGCAGTCTAATATGTGATCATGCTTCGTTGTGATTCACTAAACATCTAAATGTCCTGGTTGTGTTGTAAACAATGGCGTCGTCTATATTGCTTATCAATTTGAGCCCGATTGAGACGCAGAGGATATTAGTGAATAGGATTGCGCAGAACCTGTGCAAGCACGGCTCCTAATGGTATGTTTGTTTGTTTGTTGTCTCATACTTTTAGATACACTGTTATTATGCTACTGCTTATGTTAACTTTTAATATACGGCTTTATTCTGATTAAAGCTTTAATACAGTAAGGCAACCGCACACGCGTCCATGTATAACGCTTCTCATTGCTATGTGAAAATGTATAATTGGAACAGTTTGTTGGAGCTGATCTGACGATCTGAATGGGAGAGAGAGAGAGAGAGAGAGAGAGAGAGAGAGAGATGCAGAGCAGGGTGACGTGAGGAACAGTATTAAGAACGGCTGTTTTAGAACATTAATTTTGAAACTTGTGAATCCATTAGAATATTTAGAAGACAGAATCGCGATTCATATATGAATAGATTTTTACATGCACCCCTAGTTTTCTCTTCCTCTTCTCCTCGCCCCCTTCCTTACATGTTCCTGAGGGCGGGGTTTATCTGGGTTCATGACGTAACAGACCCGGGAAGTAGTTCGTTGTAGTCCCTTACCAGCCGTTTTTGTAGCCATTAAACTTACAGAATTTTAAAAGATGATATCTCTGTTTGCATTGAACTTTCAGCGCTGCAACTTTGCAGATATTGTTTATGCTCAAACAGCAACATTACACACTAACTAACGTTAAAAAAGTTAAATTGCAATCAACCACCCCTTTAAATGGCTTATCTCTTTTGACCAACAGGTGGCGCTGTAATAAAATAACTTCGGTGTGTTCTGTGTGATTTGACAATGGCACACACAAAGTTTGTTGTCATTATGTCAAAGCTTTGCAAAGATATAGCCTCAGACTCATTTTGGCACCATGCCTAAAATTTGTAACGGTGCTGTACGAAAACGGTTTCGTCAATCGACACGAAATGCATAACTTTTTTGTCAGCACAGTCTGAAGATGATTTGACTCGATTTTGGTGAAAATCAGACAAACGTTTGAGGAGGAGTTAGAAAAAGTAGGATTTTTTAACATAAATCAAAATGGTGGACAGGGAGTTCAGATTTCCTAAGCGAAAATTGATATGTGCGTTGTCGGCATGACCCAAGGGATATTTTGAGAACAATTTCATTACAATAGGCTAATGCAATCAAAAGTTATTAGCATTTTTGGAAATTTCATAATTAAAGGTTAATGAATGGCTTATTACTCTTGGTGGCGATGTTACCAAACTGACGTGGTATGGTCAGTGTGAGGTGACAATGTCATATACAAAATTTGGTGCGAATATGTCAAAGTCCCGCTGAGATACAGCCTCAAATGCAGTTTGACATCTTTCCAGCAAATTCGTTGATGCGCTAAACGAAAACCGTGTAATATATCGACACGAAATCCATCACTTTTTGCCAGCATGGTCTGAAGATGATCCGAGTCAAATTTCGTGAAAATCGGATATACAGGTGCTGGTCATATAATTAGAATATCATCAAAAAGTTGATTTATTTCACTAATTCCATTCAAAAAGTGAAACTTGTATATTATATCCATTCATTACACACAGACTGATATATTTCAAATGTTTATTTCTTTTAATTTTGATGATTATAACTGACAACTAAGGAAAATCCCAAATTCAGTATCTCAGAAAATTAGAATATTACTTAAGACCAACACAAAGAAAGGATTTTTAGAAATCTTGGCCAACTGAAAAGTATGAACATGAAAAGTATGAGCATGTACAGCACTCAATACGTAGTTGGGGCTCCTTTTGCCTGAATTACTGCAGCAATGCGGCGTGGCATGGAGTCGATCAATCTATGGCACTGTTCAGGTGTTATGAGAGCCCAGGTTGCTCTGATTGTGGCCTTCAGCTCTTCTGCATTGCTGGGTCTGGCATATCGCATCTTCCTCTTCACAATACCCCACAGATTTTGTATGGTGTTAAGGTCAGGCGAGTTTGCTGGCCAATTAAGAACAGGGATACCATGGTCCTTAAACCAGATACTGGTTGCTTTTGCACTGTGTGTGGTTGCCAAGTCCTGTTGGAAAATGAAATCAGCATCTCCATAAAGTTGGTCAGCAGCAGGAAGCATGAAGTGCTCTAAAACTTCCTGGTAGATGGCTGCGTTGACTGTGGACCTCAGAAAACACAGTGGACCAACACCAGCAGATGACATGGCAGCCCAAATCATCACAGACTGTGGAAACTTTACACTGGACTTCAAGCAACATGGATTCTGTGCCTCTCCACTCTTCCTCCAGACTCTGGGACCTTGATTTCCAAATGAAATGCAGAATTTACTTTCATCTGAAAAGAGGACTTTGGACCACTGAGCAACAGTCCAGTTCTTTTTCTCCACAGCCCAGGTAAGACGTTGTCTCTGCTTCAGAAGTGGCTTGGTAGCCCTTTTCCTGAAGACGTCTGAGCATGGTGACTCTTGATGCACTGACTCCAGCTTCAGTCCACTCCTTGTGAAGCTCTCACAAGTGTTTGAATCAGCTTTGCTTGGCAGTATTCTCAAGCTTGCAGTCATCCCTGTTGCTTGTGCACATTTCCTACCCAAATTATTCCTTCCAGTCAACTTTGCATTTAATATGCTTTGATTCAGCACTCTGTAAACAGCCACACCTTTCAGTAATGACCCTCTGTGACTTACCCTCTTTGTGGAGGGCGTCAATGTTCATCTTCTGGATCATTGTGGTTTCAAAGAACAAGGGATACCCGGAATTTGTACTGTAGGGATGGTCATTTATTGAAACTCAAATGTTAATATTCTAATATTTTGAGATACTGATTTTTGACTTTCATGAGCTGTAAGCTCTAATCATCAAAATTAAAAGAAATAAACATTTGAAATATATCAGTCTGTGTGAAATGAATTAATATAATATACAAGTTTCACTTTTTGAATGGAATTAGAGAAATAAATCAACTTTTTGATGATATTCTAATTATATGACCAGCACCTGTATGGTCTAGGAGGAGTTCGAAAAAGTAGGTTTTCAACATGAATCAAAATGGCGAACAGAAAGTTTAGCCAATTATTGCAAAATTGGTATCGATGTTCTCGGCATGACCCAAGGAATCTATGAACATCAGTTTGATTACAATAGGCTAATGTAAGCAAAAGTTATTAGCATTTTTAAAAATTTCATTATAACTTTTGACCAAAAGGTGGCGCTGTCCCCAAACTTTTTGAGTACCATCAGGGCATGGTGCCGAAGGACCACACTGAATTTCGTAACGATACGTTAATGCGTTCATAAAATATAGCATTTTATGGCAAAATTCTACATGGCTGACTCCCAAAATGGCTGATATGGGAAAATCAGATATGGTTGGACTCAGCATGATGCACCGAATCTAAAGAGACCAGTTTTGTGATTTTTAGCCTAACCATTCACAAGTTATAAGCAAACATATGCATTTTTCATATCTAGGTAGCACAGCACCGAAACACTGCATGTAGCCTCAGGCCATGCTTGTTATAATTAGGGTTGCAAAATTACGGGAATTTTCAAGACTGGAAACTTTCCATGGGAATTAACGGGAATATATGGGAATTACCTGGAATTAATGGGAATAAACTGGAAATTTGCTAAATTGCAGGAACTGGGAACTTAAATGTAGTTGAGAACAAAAACTTGCAACATAATCTTGGTTAAAACAAACAGATTTAATGCAATTTCAGTTTAATTTCTACTCTACACATTGCTCAATCGCACACAGCACACTGCTTAAATTGTTTGGGATAGGACCTAAAAAAATAATAAAACAATAAGACATTGTGACATTGACACTAATTGTATTTATAGCCATATAAACACACATACCACAAGGTCTTTTTGTAGTATCTACTACTGTAATGTTTACATCTTCCAGTGTCTGTATATACACACTGTACAAAGACATTGGTAGATGTAACAGATATACATATTGTCTGTGATGGGCAACTTTGGTCATGTAGAATGTGTGTGTGTGTGTGTGTAAGAAAAAGTGTGTGTATGAGAGAGAGAGAGAGAGAGAGAGAGAGAGAGAGAGAGAGAGAGAGAGAGAGAGAGAGAGAGAGAGAGAGAGAGAGAGAGAGAGAGAGTGTGTCTTTATTTATACATTACTAAAAATTGTTTAAAAGAACAATTCCACAAAATAAATTGTAAATATCCAAACCCAAACCCAAAAAATTTAACATTCATTTACACACATTCTCAAAAGATATTTACTTTAAAACCCCCAAAAACATCAGGTTCACATAAAAACCCATCCACTCCCCAGAAATGATAAAAAGACATCACATTGTTTGTAAGGTTATAAAAAGCGTATTCCAAAGTTAGTCTCCTTTTAACAAAACAATTAACCATAATAAGAGGATCTGTTTCACCCCCACTCTATTTTTCCTAGTACACCAGATCGCTAACTTGGTAATTCCATAAAAAAAAATTAAAAATCATCACTTTATGCTTTTTTTTTTTTTTTTCACAGAATATTTTGGACCATAAATGAACAAATTGAGACCAAAATAACCTAACATCCTCAAACTCCAACATTTCACAGACTCCAAAATATTTTTTAGACGAGAACATTGCATAAACACATGGAAAATGGTCTCAAATTCACCACAAAAAGGACATCCCTCTCCTATCAAAGGATCTAACCGTGCTATGTGTCTGTTCGTAGCTAATATCCCATGTACAACTCGCCACTGAAGATCCCCTACTCTTTTTTCAATGGGTCTTTTGTACAGGGACCGCCAGCTTCCTTTCGGGGAAGAGCCTGATTCCAAAACTGTCCATTTCAGTCCACTTTCTTTCAAGTCTTTAAAACTTTTAAAATTGCCGTTTTTCACACATATTCTGTACATGATTTTCCTTGTTAGAGTTCTGAAAAAGCCCACCTCTGGAATATATTCCCAGGAACTTCCTCCCAATCGTCATCCTTTAAAACAATTTTGAAGTCAGGGAATCCATATGGCTCTTTACAAGTCTTAACGGTAGTAACATTTATAAAATCTCTCACTGATCTTGGGAGCACCGATTCTAGTTCATCAATCAATCGTTGAGTGGTACGTACAGATCTGAACCCCACTTTGTCAGCCAGTTATTTTGCCTCCATCCATCCACATCCTCTTCTGAGATCACTTAACTTGGATATTCCAGCCGAAGTCAGTGCAACTCTGATAGCATCAGATGACAAAAAAATAGTAGATAAAAGATCATTAAAAAATAAGGGTTCTTCAAAGATCCATACATCAGGACTCTCCCATTCTCTCTCGAGAGTAAAAGTCTGCCATAGTTCCAAAATACCAATATAAAAAGGTGCAAGACCTCCAAACAAAGTTCCTTTTAATTCCATTACAAATAATTGTTTATCCAGGCCCATTCTTCCAGTCTTACGTAAAAGGGCACATGCAACATCCATCCAAACATGAGGCTGATGATAAAGAAGACGTTGAACAGCCATTAAGCGAAAAGTTGCCAATCTTGCCTTTATATCAATAAGCCCCTGTCCACCTTCATGCACTGGCAAAAAAAAGTATAGCTGGCTTTAGCCAATGCTGTCCTGACCAAAAAACGTCCACCAGCATTTTCTGTATTTCTCTGATCAAATTGAAAGGTGGATCGAGGACCATAAACTTATGCCAGAGTGTTGAAGCAATCAAATTGTTGGAAATCAGTACTCGTCCCCTATACGACAACTGGGGTAGCAACCATTTCCATTTAGACAACTTAGCACAGACTTTTTCCACTAACCCCTCCCAATTTTTCTTTCCAAAGTCATCACTGCCCATATATACCCCTAAATATTTAAATCCTGTTTTATTCCATTTAACATTTTTTGGGAGTTTAGGCAAGGAAATATTATTAGATCCAAACCATAAGGCTTCTGTTTTTTCCCAGTTAAGTTTGGCTGAAGAAAATTTTCCATACACTTCTAAACTTTCTTCTAAATGTTTAACTGTATTTTGGATTATCACAGTAACATCATCTGCATATGCAGAGAGTATAATAGGTTCTTTCCTTAAAGCTCCTGTTATAACTATACCATTTAATTTTTTCCGCATCAAACAAAGTAATGGTTCAATTGCCAAACTATAAAGTTGTCCTGACATTGGACATCCTTGTCGAATGCCTTTTCCAATTTTTACTGGAACACTCAAACCACCTCCCACTTTTATCAAACATGTAGCATCATGATAACACTTTTACCCAGGACAAAAAAATTTCTCCAAAACCATAACATTTAAGAACATGGTACAAGTATTGGTGATCTACACAATCAAAGGCCTTCTCTTGATCTAGGGAAACAATACCAAAATCAACATTGTACACCTTAGTATATTTTAAAATATCCCTCATTAAAAACAAATTGTCATAAATAGATATCTTAGGTATACAATAAGATTGATCCTCAAATATTAGCTTCTCCAACACAGTTTTAAGTCTATTACCAATACACTTAGAGAATATCTTATAATCAGTGGTAAGAACAGACACAGGCCTCCAATTTTTTAGCATACACAGATCTCCTTTTTTTGGAATTAGAGAGAGAACAGCTCGCTGACAACTTTTAGGGAGTGTCTTCAAATTTAAACTTTCCTTTAAAACACAAAAAAAGTCTTGTCCAATTTCTTTCCAAAAAAATTTATAAAACTCTGCCGGTAGTCCATCAATGCCTGGTGCTTTTCCTGTACCAAGCTTATTAACGGCTTCAGTCACTTCTCCAAAGGAAAAAACACATTCTAAGATTTGTGCATCTTGTTTGTCCAATACTGGCAGATCTGTAAAAAGTTCACTTGAAGGGCAAAGAACAGTCTCTTCTTTTGCATATAAATTAGTATTAAAGTCCACTGCAAGTCTTCTCATCTCTTGAGGATCTGAGGTAATTGTCCCAGGCTGCTTTTACTCTCTCTTGTAACATTTCCTTTAATTCTTGCCTTTTAACATTTAATCATTCTTGCAAAGAAGAATCATTTTGATTTTGATTCAACATGCTATTTTGAATTCCACAAATATCTTGTTCTAAAAGCCATAGTCCATGCTTGAATTTATTTTGCGTTTGCAACAAAAAATCCTGACATAAGTTTAATTTGAACTTTTCCCACTTCCCACCACTGAAGCAGATTTTCAAAGTCACTTTTCTGGGCAGCCCAATAATTCCAAAACAATTTAAAATGTTCACAAAAATTATGATCTAACAGGAGTTTGATGTTAAATCTCCAATAATAAAACTGAGGAGTTGTTTTTGACAATGATATACACTGTAAAAAATGGCTGTAAAAAAACAGCCAATTTCCAACAGTTAAATACTGTTATTTCAATAGACAGTTTAATTCTGTAAATTAACAGCCAAAGTCTCATAGATTAATCACTTGCTATAAATTTGCAGCATTTAACTGTAAACCCGTTGGCGCCTTTAAAAAAACGGTCTTGCGCTGTAAAAAGCAGCATGTGAGGGGTGGGGATTTTTTTTTTAACAGTCGTCTTTTCAGCGCGGTAAACGAGATAACATCACAGCTCGCCTCTTTCCTTCACCTCCGTTGTTTTAAAGGACACGGTTCAAGGTAAGTTTGTCTTTTTGTTGTTAAATGTCGTCTTTCGAAAGGTATTTGTGATTGTGCTAACTTCCTTGACGCGAATCACGTTTTGCAGGTCAGCCATTCTGCTAACGTAAGTATAGTTTTCTCCGACCTCCGATTTTTACAACGAATATACTTTGCTTGGTTAAAAAGGTACTACTTCGACATAAGCTCTATTTAATTTGGTAGAAACCCTTAAATCCACATCTATTTCTGATTCATGACGCTAATTTTAGATACCAGATGCTTAATTTACATGTAAATGTTACTCAATAAATTACACCAAGCCAATATAATCCACGCAAAAAAATTGTTTAATCTAATGGTGAAGTACCTACTCGTATTTTATCGAGATTTACACAAAGGCCTAAATTATATGCAAGAGGCATATTCAGAAAGTTGAAGAGGTTGTTACTGAAACGCCAGGCAGTGGCAGATATTTTTCAAATAGGAATCATGTGGATTAATTTAATGCTGCATTTATATGTTGTTTGGACTCTGGGTCTCAATTACTTACATTGTCCATATACATAGCTCCAATTTACTCCTGAAAATGTATTTGTGTTCTGATGGCAAAAAAGTCAGACATCCTGGATGGCGTGAAAGTAAGTGAATTGTCAGCAAATTTTCATTCATGCCTAAATTATTACTTTGAGCATAACAGGGAAAGAAGACATCATGAGAACCACTTTAAGATTCATTCTAATTGAGAATTTTTTTTTTAAAATATCATTTCAGGGAGGACAGAGACCTGCATTGAACAATGGATGATTACCCTTGAGGGTCGCGTCATTTGTGAGGGTGTACACCCAAGATTTCTGACTGCAGTAGCAAGAATGTTCGCAATGTACTACGTCTTTAACCTTCAGTATCCAGAAGAGACATGTGGCACATTGGAATTCATTCAGAGGTATTTTATTTACCTTATACTGTAACCTGTAGATTGCTTCTTTTTTTTATTTTTTTTATTACTCCCTAATTTCAGCAAGTATATATTTAATCAATTAATTAAACAAAAAGAAAAAACTTACTCAGTCTACCTTTTTTAAAGTTTTTTCTATTAATATACATGTATATTTATTAATACCCTTAGACGATTCATTGGGATAAACCCTGAAAAAGGCACGAAGACCAGCAGAGGCAATGCTGTTTCAAAGAAAACTGGAACAAGAAGATCATGAACAAGAAGACAGCTACTGTCAACCCCAAAGTCGCATCCCTTCTAAAGAACCTCATCGATTTCGAATGGGATTTTGTCTAGGTAACTAAACTTAATTGACCCCTACCACTTACATGTTCTAGCTTCCTGAGAGAGTTACCATCTCTAATCTACATTCATATTCAGTGGTAAGAGTGTACATTAACCCTTTGGAAATGTTTTTTTCTTTTATTTTCTGTATTATTATTACCTAAAATTGCATCTGATCACATGCATAGACATAACACAAGGAGCTTCAACTAAACATTTACAGTGCTGTAGGAAAGTTATGTAAACTTTGGGATTACCTTGTTATCTTGATGACCCACAACTTTTTGGGATATTTTTTTAGTTCTGTTTAAAGGGATAGTTCCCCCCAAAATTAAAATTATCTCATTAAGTACACACTCTCGTTTCGTTACAAACCCATAAGTCCTTTGTTCAACACAAATTAAGATGTTTTTGATGAAATCTGAGAGCTCTCTGACCCTACATAGACAGCAAGGTTACTACCACCACTGTCAAGGTCCAGAAAGGTGCCAAGAACTTCAACAAATTAGTCCATGTGACAGCAAGCGTTTTTTTGCGCAACAAAAAGTATTCTCATAGCATAAAATTACGGTTGAACCACTGATGTCACATGGACTTGCTGTCTATGGAGGGTCTGAGAGCTCTCAGATTTCATAAAAAATATCTTAATTTGTGTTCTCAAGATATACAGATGCTAGATCAATTAATTATTCACTCCTTTCTGGCTAACTAGAAAACCCAATAACTTTTACACACAGCTAAACATGTTTGGTCATGTCTTGACCTTCAGTTGTGTTAAGATTGTGTTTTGTCAGTTTGTCCTCCTCTACTGTAACAAAAGATAAAAAAAGTTCATTAACCAGAATTGTAATTTTCTGAGGAATTAAAAACTGTTTCCAGAGTGTACGAGCACTAGCTTTTTCCATGTGCTATATTTTGTCACTAACATTTTGAAAATGTTTTCTCTCTCCAGACCCAGATGTCCTGTCAGGTCAGAGCCATCAGAAGCTGGAGTGAGACATTTTTTTCGACTACTGGTTTGGTTAAATGTTTGGTTGGCTATGTGTTCCTATCAGACTTGCACTTAGTCTCATGCCAGATTAAAACAACAGCAACAACAAAAACTTGTGGCATTTTGGCAGGGTTTTTTTTTCCTACTGTATTTGTAGTTTTTTTTTTTTTTACACAGGGGTTCCTTTAATTGCACTTTTTCTCTGTGATGCTGCTTTTATTGTTAAACATACTGTTAAACGTTTACACTTAAAATACTGTTAAAAGATTGTAATAAGAGCCAATTTAACAATTATTTTAGTTGTTTTAATAAATGGCAAATGAAGCACTATATCAGTCTATTTCTTCTTTTATTTTCTTTACACTAGAGATGTTAGGATATCAGACAGAGTAAATAGGAAGTAACTTGTATTGTATTTCACAATTATAGCTGCCATTACTGTGAAATTACAGTACAGTCATAAAATGTAAAACAGAAATTAAAGTGTAGAAGTATGAGAAATCTCTGGAACCATTGTTGCCAGTACTTTACTGTAAAATTACAGCACAGCCGTAAAACAGAAAACAGTACTTGAACTGTAAATTAACAGTAAATGGCTGGAACCACTGCTGCCAGTATTTTACTGTAAATTTACGGGGAAATTTTTTACAGTGTATATAAAGTAACAAGATGATGGTCTGAAATAACATTTGGAATTATTTGTGCATTCACAGCTCTATTACACACTGCTTTCTTCATATAGAATATGTCTAAACGAGCAGCACTAATGTTATTCTCTGTTACTCTAACCCAAGTATACTGCTTCACCCCTTCATTCTTCTCTCTCCAAATATCAACAAGCTCTGATTGTTTCATGACATTTTTTAAAGAAAAAGCAGATAAAGGGTGAGGCTCTTCTCCATTCCTGTCACTAACAAAATCTGTAGTGCAGTTCCAATCTCCTCCCACAATTAAAAAATCATCTTGTTCACAATCACATATAACATTCTTAAGCTTCTGAAAAAGGTTAATTCTATTACTTCCTACTGTAGAAGCATATATATATTAATAAAAACAAAAACTCTATTTTTTATCTCTACTTTTAGAACAAGGAGACGTCCTTTCTCAACTTCACGTTTAGATAAAATATTGATCTTTATCTTTGACGAAAATAGTATTGCCACCCCTGCACTTACATTGGTGCCATGACTTAAACTACATTCTCCATCCCACCACAAACCCCAGTCAGTTTCATTTCTTTCGTCACTATGTGTTTCTTGTAGAAACATAACATTAATTTCTTTAGGTTCAATATATTCCTTCATCAAAGCCAGCTTACTTCCATCTCTAGCCCCATTTATGTTCAAGGACCCTACTCTTAGGATATCCATAAAAAGAAAACAGGGTAAAAGATTAAACAAAACCAGAGATGAAAAAAGTAACTCAAAGATACAGACACCCATGTGGTTCCTATTCTATTTTGCCTCTTTTATTCCGACCTTTAGTCCGAACATTTCTTAAGCTTTTCCTTATTGCTGTTAAATATTTCTTTAACCTAAATCTCTTCTGTTGTGACAATACTTCAATACTACAGTCTCTACGCATTTTTTTCACTGATTCTACAAATTTATTCAAATCAGGAAAAAACTCAGCAAGTCCAACACTTTTTCCTTTTGTTTCATCTAAGAAAGTATTAATCTGTTCAACAGTATACAGGTCTCCTCATCATTTACAACATGAACCGCTTGTCTTACCTCAGTGTTGATCTCTTTTTGAATGTTCACCACATCAGATTCCACATTGACCGTATCTGCCAGCACAACATCCTCGGTCGCTGCATTATTTTCCACGACTCTCTGTAGGCCTTGATTTTCGTCAACGTGTTGTTTGCGGACAGTTAAACCGTTTGTGTCCCATGTCTCCACATTCAAAGCAACGTAAATTGTCCGTGCTTGCGTACACCATGTAGGAGCTCTCTCCATGAGACACACGGAACGATACATCAGGCGTTTTGTCAGGAGATGTTAAAAACATATAAACTTGCCTTCTAAAAGACAACACATGTCTTAGTGCGGTGTTCTTACATCCGAGCATAATCTTTTTCACTCCACCTGTAATTTTTCCTGTAATTTTCATCTTTCAAGAACACTACAACCGCCTTATTCATTCTCGAGGCAGAGTTTATATTTTCGTGACCAATTTTTTCCGCAACTGCTAGAAGCACATCTTCGATTGTTGCACCTAATTCTGGCACACACCTGAAACCATTTCGGAGAGAGAGAGGCGACGCTCCCCTCTCAGGGGTAGACGTCATTGTAACCTCAAAAACTCTCTACTTTCTATTCAGTGAACACTAATACTTTTGCTAAAAAGTACCCAAAGATAGATAAGAAAAAAATAAAATAAAAAAGGAAGGGAAAAAAACGGTTAACTCAGAAAAAAAAATCCGATTAAAAAAATGTGCGCTCTCCCACATGTAACCCAATGCTCTACTCACTCCCAGCATGCACCAGAGAGAGAGAGAGAGAGAGAGAGAGAGCGTGAGTGAGTGTGTGTCTGTCAGGGATGGGAAACTTTGATCATGCAGAGTGTGTTTCTATATATGGTATATCTTTTGAGTAGACATGAAATAATATAGGCTAAGTGTAATCACCTGTGTAGGCCCTATAAAGAGTGGACTTTACACTGTAAAATGTAACAAGTTGACTTTACTTAGAAAAAGTGAGGAAACCGATTGCCTTAAAATTTCCAAGTAAAGTAGAGTATTAATGTTTAGTTGGCGTAACTTAAGACAATTTGTAGAGACAACTTGTTATTAAGTACTGTTGACTTAAAATCATTATTTGAGTTAACTTTCTATTAGTGTTCACATTACTAGGAAAATGTTAGGAAACCGATTGCCTTAAAAATTTCAAGTAAACTAAACTAAAAACAATAAGTTAAGACAAAAAGCAACAACTGAACTTGAGTTTAACATTGTTTATTATATATTAAATCTCTTCAGGTACTACAGTGTACCAAACAAAGTCAGGTGACCCAACTCTATAAATAGTTTTTTGAATGTAGCATTAACAATTTTTGACAAACAAAAAACACATTGTTACTCATGTTAATCTCCTAAAGCAACTTAAAAGTGCAGTGCAAGTGCAGCTAAAAAAAAAAAAAGGATCCTGACTGCTTGACCTGAAACTGAACAGGTGACCTTTTAAAATAATCAACACTAGCTTTAGTCTTAACAGTGCTTACAATTAAAAAAAAAAAAAAAAAAAAAAAAAGTTTAGCAATAACACTGCTCTAAAACTTTTAAGAACATTTTTTAAACATTCTTTAATGTTTAAAAATATTTTCAACAAAGTTTGACAGGTAACAGTTGAAAAGTGTAATTAAACAAACGGTCCCACTTTATATTAGGTGGCCTTAACTACTGTGTACTTACATTTGAATTAATCATTTGGTACAATGCACTTATTGTGTACATACATGTTTTTACATTGTACTTATATTTTTAAAAATACCTATGTGTAATTACATCTGTAATAAATTTCTGTAATTAAATTGATAATTACACTGTTGACCCATCCCTTACACCTTAACCCACACTTAAACCGACCCATACCACCAAACCTGTCCCTAACCTTACCCGTATCCCCCCTCAATAGCAGCAGAAGTGTTTTGCAATACAATATGAACACAGTAAGTACATTGTACTTATTTTTTGATGTAAGTACATAGTAGTTAAGGCCACTTAATATAAAGTGTGACCAAATAAACTTCTGTGCAACCAGAAGATTAAACTGATTCAGCTATCCCTTTAAAACAATCTCAAACAGCCTCAACTTACATCAGCAGCAGGTTTTTAAGTGACTGTAGTTTTGGTTTCAGAAATTTGTGTCCAAGTAAAGGAAACACTCTCTGAATAAAATCAAAGGTGTTCTGGAGCTGTGGAGGGTACTCCAAATTCAGCGCATATATCAGCCCAAAAAGTAGTCACATGGCATCTGGAAGATTTTCAAGATCATCCATCACGATGACTCCTTCCAAGATGATTGCGGTGTTCGAAGCCTCCAAATGCAGTGCTTGTGGGGTATCATGGCTATCTTCTGGTGTCACAGTCAGTATCTCGATGGAAATCTGGGGTGTGTCACATTCACAGTCCTAATTAAAAAAAAAAAAAAAAAAAAAAAAAAGAACAGCAATATTACAATTCTTTTTACAATATAAATGGGAAATCTCACAAAAGTATGTCACCTACAGAATCAGGACCATCTCTTGGGCCATGTTCTACGTACAACTAATCAAAACTGTTGTTAAAGTACATTGTAGAAATTTGACAAAATGAACAGTACAAGGGGTTGATTAAGAAAAGTGAAACAAAAGCAGAATTTACTTATCTGGTCCAAATTAAAGACTTGACTAAAGCATAATTGAATGCCTATATGTGATGTTTGTGTGGGGGTTATAGTAAAGGTACCTACCAGTGCTGTTGTAAAAAAGTCAGAGGCTTCTTCTCCCAGAATGAGTGGAAGGCCACGTAGAACTGCTGTGCGCTTTGCAGTGATATCAGTGCTCTGGATTAAAAAAGAAACAATTACATTTTACAGTGTATGTACAATAAAATTAAATATGAAATTAGATAAGATTAATAAGACAGTAACATAATTTAGTATAAGAAAGAAGCAATGATAAGCTTACCACAGGTTTGATTTGCTGAAGAAATTCAGTCTTTTTCCAACAGCCCCTTTCTTGCTCTCAAAAATGTCCAGAAATCGTGAAGCATGTTGATCGAGTGCAGAGAAAAAATATTGCTTGAGGTTTTTGCTGTAATTTGATTAAACTCTGAATTGATCTGTAAAAAGAAACAGACAAGTCTATTAGGCTTTTTATTACTCTTTTAAAGGGATACTTGCAAATTGTTTAATTTACTCACACTCATGCAGTCCTAGATTCACATGACTACCTTCAGATGAATCCAAATGAGTAAATTTATAATATAAAAATAACCCATCCCTGATTCATATAGAGTTGTATGGATTAAATGTAACAATATCTGTTTGTGCTTTTGAGCTTTCACATTGTAGCACCTCTTCACTTGCAATAAATGGACTAGTTTTCTAAAAACTTAAAAAAAAAAAAAAAATGTTGGTGGGAAAAAAGCAATACACATCTGGCATGGCATGATGGAAAGTAAATTAAGTGTTCTTTATATTTTGTGTTATTGTGGTGTAATTTAATTATAAGTTACCTGTCTTTCTGTGAAAAGTAATGGCCATCTTTGGAGAGTCTCTTTCACTGGAGGCTCCTTCTCTACCATCTCTTTTCAATGTGCTTGGAAGCAGGTGTAAAACCTACTAACATTTAGAAAACAATTTCATTAACCAAAAAAATTTACATCAAAACGGAATGAACAACTTACACATTCAAAGGCCATTCAAAACAAAAACATTATTAAAAAAATGCAGCCAAAGATGCAGTGATTAGCAAATGTTAGACTGCTCATTTCGATGAACACAATCCAGCACAATCCAACCATTTGATCAAAAAAATGGAACATCCAATGTTGCTATGTATCTCTACTTTACTTAATCTGATTATTACTTGGTCGATTACTGTATATTAAGCAACTGAAAAATATGACAAACACAAGATGACTCACCTTTCCATGTGCTTCTCCCATCTTCAGATGCACTGCTACAAATAGATTCCACCTATTGGTGTAACTGTGCATAACCACTCAATTCAAAATACTCATTATTGTAAGTAAAGTTTAATTGAACCCATTTAGTTTAATAACTTTCAGTGCTAAAAAGTTGTCCTTACTTTGTTAAACTTAGTAAAGTCAACAAACTTATTCAAAATAAGTTATAACCACTTACTTTTATTAGTAAGATCATCAGTTACATTTTACAGTGTACACCACTTCTGCCAGAAGTTTTCGGCTTACTCACAAGTAAGCTGTCAACTGGTTCAGGATGGATTCCCTTTAAAAAAATATATAATAATAATTCTAATTATACCATGTTTATAAAATGCAAATAAAAATACTACAATGAATAACTATTTACTATACCCGGAAAGGTCTGTCCGGCAGCCATATCCGGCAGCCATATCACCTTGTAGCCCAAGACTGGTTACTCACTGAAGCTAAGCAGGGTTGAGCCTGGTCAGTACCTGGATGGGAGACCTCCTGAGAAAACTAGGTAGCTGTTGGAAGAGGTGCTAGTGAGACCAGTAGGGGGTGCTCACCCTGTGGTCTGTGTGGGTCCTAGCGCCCCAGTATAGTGATGGGGACACTATACTGTAAAAAGCACCGTCCTTCGGATGAGACGTTAAACCGAGGTCCTGACTCTCTGTGGTCATTAAAAATCCCAGGATGTCTTTCGAAAAGAGTAGAGGTGTGACCTTGGCATCCTGGCCAAATTCGCCCATTGGCCTCTGACCATCATGGCCTCCTAACAATCCCCATATCTGCTGATTGGCTTCATCACTCTGTCTCCTCTCTACCAGTAAGCTGGTGTGTGGTGGGCGTTCTGGCGCACTATGGCTGCCGTCGCATCATCCAGGTGGATGCTGCACACTGGTGGTGGATGAGGAGACCTCCCCTCACCTCACCTCACAATTGAAAAGCGCTATATAAATGCAAGTAATTATTATTATTATTATACCCAAGTCCGGGGCCTGTGCCAAGTCTGCAGAGAGCTTGTGCTGGATATAGAAGGTGGTACCGTTTTAAGTTTCATCATGCTGTAATGTGCACTCTGAAACAACAGGCCAACCAAATGGTTGCACAGGACTTTCCCAGCCACACAGGAACAGTAGAAGCTGATGACCACAGGAGGATTTTCTTCAGCTTTAAATTAAATCTAAATAAATAAAACCACATTATGTACGTTACCATCTACAATTTACATTTACAAAAATGTAACTCAGCTTAAACTGCAACGGCAGTCTAGCAAGCTTTTTTAACTATAAACTTTAAAAAAAAAACTGCAACTGCAGTCTAACAAGCTACAACCGTAGCAACAATGAACACAAATTGATTTGTCTCCTCGAACTGGAGCTGGCTACAATCTATCCCGAACAGGTAACCTGCAGAGTGTTGCTCATCGTTTTTCTTCATGGACTGGTAACACCGTGCCCTGACAATCACCTCGCTATCCACCACCTCAGAAACTATTGTAAGTTACAAAAATAGCATTATAACACACAGTATCACAGCAAAAATAGAAACATATCTTAACCTGTTTTTCTTTTTGTAAATTTTATATATTTTTCTTGAGTAGCGATTAAAATAAAACTCACCTTAATAGTTGAATATGAAGTTCTTGTAGAAGAATTTACATCCCTTCTCAAGTCTGGATGTCTTCGTTTGAGAATGATTGTCAACAATCTTACACACGTCGTTGATGTGAGGAAGATCTCGAAGAGATGTGGTAAACCTTCGCGCGTCCATTGCTACTGCAGAGCGGAAATCAGTTTACACTATATTCAGCGGCGGAAGTGACGACACGCGGACTGTGATAAAGGCCTATTGACTCCTAAAATAATGTTAGCCTTCTTGATACCATCCTGCTTTTGGGATAATAGCCTGGAGGTTCTAGAGTCTGCCAGATTCAGCTCAGGTCCAACATGATGTCGCAATGGGCAAGGGACCTTCAATGGGTCAACATCTGCATCTCTTCAGCCTTCCATAATGGACTGAATAGAGAATTAACTGCTGCTGTTTCCAGATAGATACTGCATATACACTTTACCATTCAAACCCACACGGACCTCAAAGAATCTTGATTTTATAGCTCAATAAATAAAATAAAATAACATATTTACATTGTTACTAAATTAGTGACATTATATTTTGACTGAACTCCCTGATTTAAGGTGCTTTCTCTTCATCAACATCAAATTAAGTTTTTCCTTTCACATCACTGGCTTGCAAATTAGGGGACTAAAGATATTTCATATCATGTATGTATTATGTTATTTGTATAAGTATTATGGCATGACTTTCATTTAATTATTTTCATTAAACTGCTTAGGGGTGGCCAATATGGCCAAATCATCAACCCCCATGCACATCGTTTAACAGTGGTGGTGATACACATGACCAAATAGTAATTAGACTTGTTAGTACACCAAACAGTTATAAATTGTACAACATTTTATAGATTCAAAATCATGTTACAGCATAACAAATAAATAACCCCAACTTAAAACTGCTATACTTTTATACAATTTTACCTGCATGCAGTACAAAGTAAATTTCTGGTTAGAAACTTAGTTTCTTTCATACTAAGTGCACTACAAACACATTTACACATTTATGTACTTTACAAAAAGTACAATTGCAGGGTATTTTTATTTACTAAACTTGTATACTTCAAGTCTGCTAAATTGGAACAACTAATTTTGTACTTAATGCACTTTAATTGTGCAGAAGTAGTGCTGAAGTCCAATTAAATATATACTGAAATACATCTGATTGTGATAAAGTGGAACTGTTGTAAGTATACTTTAGGTACACTTTAAAAATATTACATTTAAAGACCGATATTGTTCAAAGATCATACAATCATTGGCGGCGTTTCACAAAACCATAGGGTATGGCGGCGGGTGGGGGTGGGGGTGGGGGGTAGTGCAAAAAAATCAATAATTAAACAACACTGCGTCGTTAGCGTTGGTATTGTATCAGACACTTGCACTTAACATTATATGAAAATCAAGCTCAAATAGAGTTAATAATGTTTTTGACCAGTGAATGACGGAGATGGAGTGTTTCGTCTGTCATTAGAACGGCTGTAACTGTTATCTGAGGCAGCAAGTGCATTATATGCTTTCATCAACTTTTACAGGTTATCTAACTTTGATTGTAGCTATATGGGCGCTTAGTTTTTGTGGTTGTTTAATACACTTGGCCAAAAACTCAAATTAAGCGCTTATGCACAGGATATTTAAAACGTAGCCTATACAAGTAGGCTATATAGACGGCAAATAACTAATTCTTCTCCACTCTTCAAACACACAAAAACATTATCCTTTACAGACATAGTGTTTGAGTAAAGAAAACGCTGTACTATTCAAACATCAATTATTTATTTATCCTTGCATTACGAAAAAGCAGAGATCCGTCTCCTCCAGGCTGTGCGCTGCGAGTCAATCTGAAAGGAGGCGGGGTGAAGTCTCGCTGAGAGCTTGATGATCCAATGGCGTTACGAAGTTTTACTGACAAGTTATTTTAGTGCTTATCATTGGTTTACTATTTTTAGAACTCTCAGATTTAAAATAATAAAAACGAATTATAATCTAAACTAATTTTTCAGATAATTTGCCATACGCAAACACCGCCCCTGCATACCCAGCTAACAAATTTATGTTCTGAGAACGTTTTTGTAACGTTCTGGTTTGGTTGTGGGAACGTTATTTGGAATGTTCCAAAAATGTGGAAATGTCCAGTTTGCGTTACGTTGCTAGAACGTTATTTGATGGTTAGCATAACGTTCCTACAACGTTCTTGCAACCTACATTTCACTAAAAATATAACGTTCTATGAACGTTTATTTGGAACATTCCAAGAACGTTAAAATGTCCAGTTTGCTTAACGTTCCTAGAACGTTATTTTTTTGTTAGCATAACGTTCCTACAATGTTCTTGCAACCTAAATTTCACTAAAAAAATATAACGTTCTATGAACGTTTATTCGGAACATTCCAAGAACATTAAAATGTCCAGTTTGCTTAACGTTCCTAGAACATTATTTTTTTGTTAGCATAACGTTCCTACAATGTTCTTGCAACCTAAATTTCACTAAAAATATAACGTTCTATGAACGTTTATTCGGAACATTCCAAGAACGTTAAAATGTCCAGTTTGCTTAACGTTCCTAGAATGTTATTTTTTGTTAGCATAACGTTCCTACAATGTTCTTGCAACCTAAATTTCACTAAAAAAATAATGTTCAATTAACATTTATTTGGAACATTCCAAGAACGTTAAAATGTCCAGTTTGCTTAAGGTTGCTAGAACGTTATTTTATGGTTAGCATAACGTTCTTGCAACCTAATTTTCATTAAAAATATAATGTTCTATTAACGTTTATTTGGAACATTCCAAGAACGTCAAAATGTCCAGTTTGCCTAACGTTGCTGGAACATTATTTTATGGTTAGCATAATGTTCCTACAACTTTATTTCCACCTACATTTTCTTAAAAATACAACATCCTAAAAACATTTATTTGGAACATTACAAAGTTTAGTTTAATAAAATGTTATTTTAAGATTAGCAGTATTGCAACATTCGCTTTCAACATCATTTTTATTAACACAACCTTTCAGATACGAGCAAGTATATAATTACATGTGCATTTCAACAGGTATCTGAATTATTAAAGATAATCACTTTCAAAAAGTTCATTAACACATTGAACAAATTGGTGAAATTTGCATATCATGTAAAATAATAATAATAATAATAATAATATGTAGTTTAATATTTCTGACAATGAACTATAACTTCACAGCTAAATATAAACTATCATATTAACATTCAATAATTGAGAACTTCTATATGAATTTGAGTGTGGGGTGTGGGTGCTGAAAAACTGTGGTCCATGTCCTGTCTCTCCACGCTCCATCTATAAAGTAAACAGATTGGCTGAGGTTACAAAGTGATATTACAAAATGCCTATAAAATAATTAGTGTGGCTATGCCAAAAAAATTATTAGGATCTGTGCTGTGAGTTCTACAAATATTACATTACTCAAGAGTCAAAGGTAGTTTCATTTGACTTGGCATATGTTACTTTCATTGACAAGCTACTTTCATAGCAGCATTAAGAAAAACGTCTTCTGAAGCATCATTAGATTAAGAAAAATATAAACATTCAAATAATACATTTTTATCATGTCATTTCCAAAAAACAAATTTAGGTAAACATAAATTGACCTGATTTATTCATCTTGATAGGTATACACATGCACACTACTGGAAATACGTCATAATAGGGTAGTTAAGTCAACTGCAATTTCCATTTTATACCAATTTGAAACAGGAAAAATCCCTTCAAATATAGATAACATTTAGAAGTTATCAATAAAGTTATTAAATGGCAAAAGTTGCCTTGTTACATGTTATTAGCTGATAAACTGTTACATGAATTCAGTTAGGGAAGGAAACTCAGAGATAAAACAGGTAAGATTAATAGGTAAGTTCTAGTAGGTGTTTCTGGGTAGGGATGCTAGCATTGAACCATTAACTGACAGTAAGATTTTCGCTATTAACACATCAGTTAAATTGTTAAAGAATAATTTGTAATGTTTTCCTTTAAAAAAAAAAAATGCTGCATGGATTAAAAAAAACTGCATTGTCAAAATGGCATTGAGAGCAAAAAAACAAGTTACACGTAAGTTGTTAGTTAATCCTTTAAATTTTACAGGTATTCAGAAACAAGATAAATAACAGAAGGTATAAGTAGCTATTATTATGTGTCAAAGCCTAAACTATAAACTTTTTGAAGCTTGAAAATAAAGACTGTCTAGACTTCCAATGGAAAGACAAAAATGATGAATGAATATCAAAAATAAAAACATTAGTTTGAAGATGAATGAAATTCATTCAAAATGAATTTGGAACAACATGAGGGTGAGTAAACCATGACAGAATTTTTTTTTTTTTTTTAACTATGCTGATCTCAGCTAAAAATTTTAAATGTTGCCAAGTAAATATAAAGTTGTCCTGACATGTGTCCTACCTTGTGTATCTTGAAACAATCTGCAGACTACTTTTCAGATAGTAGTAGATCTGCCAGGATCATAACTTGAATGGCTGATGCCATTATTGTCCCTGAAGACAAAACACAAAATTAGAGAAATTTAACTCACAATTAAGCAACATTTATGGACAGCTTATTTTTATGAATCATAACAAGACCATTTTTAACCACTACAAACTTAGCATTAGCAATTACCTGACATCTTTATAAAAAAAAAAAAAAGCAATCCCTGGATAAGGGAAAGTAGAAGTTTTTTTTCCCCCCATCTATATTAGTTAAGTATATAAATGTATAACTATAATCAGAACTTAAGACTTCACTGGTATTTTTCTGAAGCAACACAAAATACCAAAAGACTTTGACGGAATGACAGACAAACTGAAATTTAAGATGTTATTCACTCTGCCAATTCAGTCTGAATCAAATTGGTGGCAAACTACATTACATCAAACATGACTGGTCTTTAGATGTCATTCTTGTGGGATGTTAGTTTGTTATTTTTCATCTGTATTGTGTAACGTTATTCACAATTTGATCAATCTTTAGGTTTAAATTTCAAATATTCACTAAACAAAAGCATACTATTGCTTCAGAAGACAACATTTGGGTCATTTCTGGTCATCATTACATCTGCATTAACAGCAATTCATCAAAATATAAAAACTGAAGAACGATGAATTTAAATAACTGTTTATAAGGTGACAAATTACATCTTGTACAACACTAAAGCCCATCAATTTGTTTAATGTGTTCACTTTAGGCCCATATTAGTATCAGCCGTCTTGTTGCAAATGACATCACACCACCCCTCAGCTGCCTTTGCACTGAAAAGATTGATTTCAAAAGCATGACAACAATTTGTTAGTATGAATTTTAAAAAAAGACAATGTGAGGAGCAAATAACTGTGTAAAATGTTAACTAAGGTTAACAAAACAGCCATTATAAATGCTCCTCAGCCCCTTTGTTCACTGCGTTCGGCGGATTTAACTTGATCAGCATCACATGGATATTCTAGATGAAACTGACAAAGCGGATAATAAATAATGATTAACTAAAAGTTTAAACGTATTGTAATACAGGGAATATGTCTTTGCTTTACCTTGCTTGAGAACTGTGGCGCGAGTGACCGTTAGAGATGACGACATCTTCCTGTCAGCCGTCTCTCCAGTTTAAAAATACAATTCGCGGGACTCGTTTGTCTGTGTCCAGCTGTGAGAAAACACACACACACACACACACACACACACACACACACACACACACACACACACACACCTTAATTTATCACTGACAAACTGTTGTGTATAACACTGCATATTTAACACTTGCCGTTGATAACTTTGATGTGGTTGTTTGTTAGCTCTTTGCTTTTTTGCTAGCTAACATTACAATGATAACTGAGCTGGTTAATCTTCAGATAAAGTTGACAAAACACAAAATAACGTTCAAAAGTGCTTTAAATAAGAATACATAAGTGAATGCTTACCTGTTATTTTCCGTGACCGCGTCGCGAGCTGTCCGGCTGTGATCCCGTCCGTGACTGTGAGCTGAGGGGGATGGGCGGATGTGACTGACTGAAAAATGCGCGCGGTTTTTGAAAAATAATATTTTGTCTCGAGTAAAATTAATTTCTTTAAAAGGATTTATCTATGCTTAATATGAAACAGATTTATGTATTTATTATATTATCTTTAGTTATGAAGGCTAATTAATATTGAAAGAGATAAAGCAAACGTGGCTTCTCGAAAAACAATGTTAGAAATCATGAATTAAGCAAATTTTTAAAAAAAAAAATATTTTGTGGTCAGCCATTTAGACGTAATAACCATATGGTAGATTAAATTAATTTATACTTATTTAGATTGAGTTCCCCTTAACCTAATGAGATTTTGAGTTCACATCACAAATATATATTGAGTTGAAATAACTTTTTTTTTGTTAAATTAACTAATTTAATTTAGCAATGCCACTGATTTACAGTGAAGTATATAATTATAAAAGATTCAGTGACTCATTCAGGTGATTTGCCACATCCTAATCGAGGTTGTAGTTTCATATTTAAATACATTTTATTTTTCTATCATATTCGGTTCTATTCTATTCATGTTTTATATAGCCTATAAGTTTTTTTTTTTTCTAAAGATGTTTCTCCCAACATTATGGTAATGTTCATAAAGTAGCCTGCAATCATAAGGATATGAATACGGTTCTCAGAAGGTTTTGATAAAAACATAATAACATTTAGCAATTAATTATTAATTTAGAAATTATATTACATTACAATAACGTTCTAAGAATGTTGTTCTAAAAATGTTTTCTCTCAACATTATGAGAACGTTCATGAAGTACAAATAACGTCCTAAAGACTTTCCAAGAACGTTGTTCTAAGAACATTTTCTCTCAACATTATGAGAACGTTCATGAAGTACAAATCACGTCCTAAAGACGTTCCAAGAACGTTGATTTAAGAACGTTTTCTATCAGCATTATAAGAACATTCATCAAGTAAAAATGACGTCCTAAAGAGGTTCCCAGAACGTCGATTTAAGAACGTTTTCTCTCAACATTATGAGAACGTTCATGAAGTACAAATCACGTCCTAAAGACGTTCCAAGAACGTTGATTTAAGAACGTTTTCTATCAGCATTATGAGAACATTCATCAAGTAAAAATGACGTCCTAAAGACGTTCCAAGAACGTCGATTTAAGAACGTTTTCTATCAGCATTATAAGAACGTTCATCAAGTAAAAATGACGTCCTAAAGACGTTCCAAGAACGTCGATTTAAGAACGTTTTCTATCAGCATTATGAGAACGTTCATGAAGTACAAATCACGTCCTAAAGACGTTCCAAGAACATTGTTCTAAGAACGTTTTCTATCAGCATTATAAGAACATTCATCAAGTAAAAATGACGTCCTAAAGACGTTCCAAGAACGTCGATTTAAGAACGTTTTCTCTCGACATTATGAGAACGTTCATGAAGTACAAATCACGTCCTAAAGACGTTCCAAGAACATTGTTCTAAGAACGTTTTCTATCAGCATTATAAGAACGTTCATCAAGTAAAGATGACGTCCTAAAGACGTTCCAAGAACGTTGATTTAAGAACGTTTTCTCTCGACATTATGAGAACGTTCATCAAGTAAAAATGACGTCCTAAAGACGTTCCAAGAACGTTGTTCTAAGAACGTTTTCTATCAGCATTATAAGAACATTCATCAAGTAAAAATGACGTCCTAAAGACGTTCCAAGAACGTTGTTCTAAGAACGTTTTCTATCAATGTTACAAGAACGTTAACAACGTTATAAGAACGTTCCAAAAACATTATTTTAATAACGTTTTGTACTAACATTAACACAACTTTTAAAGAACGTTAGTGAATGTTCTGGGAACGTTCCCTGTTAGCTGGGTACAATCCTCATCAACAGTGACATTAAAATACATTTAGGATTAATATTAAGAAAGCTGAATTATAATATTTAGATCAATAAGTCTCGAGCGAAATGTCAATAAATATCTTGTCACGTTTGTGTTGTCGTCGGAGGGAAACGCAGAGACGAGGGACGTTTAACACAATCTTTAATAATAAACTTCAGAAACAAGGAACATACAAACACATTGACGATCTAAGACGGAACACAAATTGGAACACAAATTGTGAGGGAACACAGGACTTAAGAATAGGATATCAGGAAACTAATTACACAGGGCTGGGGACCAGTGTTGGGTAAGTTACTTTCAAAAATTAATTACAGTTACTAATTACATCAATATTGTATTTAAATTACTTTACTGATTACTCTGTCTGAAAAGTAACTTAGTTACTCAATAAGTAACTTTATTAAAATCGCTAATTAGGCTACATCTTAAAATCCCTATAAACCTTAATAGAAATTAAATTGTTTATTCTTTCAATTTGAGCCAAACATATAATAGTTTAGCCTTTTAGCTTTAACAACTTTAATACTTAAACATTTTTATAAAAAAAAAATTGTTAACCTTCTTTGGTTAACAAATATAAATACTCTGCAAAATATGTGAATAACAAAAAAAGCTTAAAAGTTAAACAATACATTTCAGTTTGGTAAGATGTTCATGGAAAGCCCAACTAGTAAAATCCATACAGGTTTATGTAAAAATAACACGGTAACTAATGTAGGTAAGAATAAATTACAGGAATGATATTCTTTTTTTTTTTCATTAAGTTAATTTAGAAAAATATTTGGAGTATTTTTGTGTGTTAAATATAGGCTAAGTTTTATATAATGTATAACGACCAAGCGGCATACAGTGAGCTGATCATAGCCTATGTTTGATCAATTTAGCCTTCTCAAATCATCACGACTTCCCTAAAATAAAATCTATAGATGTACTAAAACAGTTCAAGCATATAACAATGTTTAAACGTTAAACCTGCGCTATAATAATAATAATAATAATAAGTGCTAGTCTATATCCAAGTTTGTGCGGAGAGTGGAAGCTAAAGCGCGCTCTGCAGGACATGGAGGCACCAGGGAAATCACTTGTATTTTTTCAGTGGAAACAACTTAAAATAGCCTACGCCATCATTTTTTTATTTATTTTTTCTCTTCTGATAAAGGTAAGGGTAACACATCATTCGGAACTGTAAAGGGTCTACATTTGTGTGCACTCACAATATCAACAAAATGTTGTGCTTTTATTAAACAAAGAAAACAAACATGATGCGTTTTCTGCCGTCTCGTCTTGAACAGGAGCTCTTCACAAAAACGAACCGAAGCGGAGCGAATACATGCCTCACAGACATGATAAATATCTATAGAAAGCTTTAAATTATCACGTAACAGAAAAACAAAACAAAAAAAAAAAGTTTTATTATAATCTTAATCAATAAAGATGCATTTCTTTCTAAAGGCACGTCTAATGAGGAGACGGCGAGTCAGGATCAGCAACTTCATCCTTGCTACACGGACTCAGAAAACATAGTTTAAGTAATTCAAATATGTCCTTACTATTTCCCGCGGACACATTCATGGTCATGTTTGCTGGGCTTTGCGGCAAACTTCAGCCTATTTGAACGCAGAACTCTTCAGCTGTGGACTCTAAAGCCCGGTACACACCAGTGCAGTTTTTGTTCATCGGCCGATTAAGTTTTCTCAGTGTGTTCTGCGCCGTCAGCTGAGGTTGGTCCTAGTCGGCTTTTTTTCGGCCGATTCGACATGTTGAATCGGCGTCGGAGCTCATCGGTCAGTCGGGCCATCTGATCATTCTGATTGGCTGTTCAGCTGGTGAACCAGTGCGCGAGAAATGCGCAGAACGGACTTGCTACTTGGCCGTCGGGTGTGGAGCGTCGGCTTGGTGTGTCAGGGCAACTTTGGACCCAGACGCTGCCGACGTGAGCCGACCCCGCAGTCTGCTTTCGTCGCAACTAGTTTGTCAGCTTCGGCTTGGTGTGTACCGCGGTTAAAAGCACGGGCTCTTGGATACGCTCTGGAAGTGCGGATTCTTGGGGGCGCTCTGGCAGAGCGGTGCTAGGGAGGCGCCTTCGTGGCGCAGGCACTGGCGGGCACTTGCGAGGGGCAGGCACTCCATTTTCTCTGCCAGCAGTGAGCTTGCCATATCCTCTAGCCGCGGCGGGCTTGCCATACACTCGGGCCGCGGCGGATCAGGGCGGGCCGCGGACGGCGGCGTGGTTCCGAATCGGGAACGGACGCTTCCCAGACACCGGTAGACCCCTTCCCGCCAGCACAATCCTGTGGTGTCTGGGAGGTCCACGGTGCACTGGCGCCGCCAGGGGTGGCCGTGGCCACCCCTGGCCACCCCACTGGCCAGTATAAATTTTAGTAGCATCAGTTATGCATTTCGTCCCTAATGCACAGCCAGGCAGGCAAGCCGCTCTAGACCTTCGATCGCACACAGTAGCCAGCCCTCTCCCCCGCCCCTCTGTCCATGCCGATGTTGCGCGCTCAGACAGTTTACTACAACAGTAGAATAAAATTCTGAAATTAAGGTTTATAGTTTTGGTGTGCCACCCCAAGATTTTAAGTGGCCCCATCTGGCCACCCCTATGAAAAATTTCTGGAGGCGCCACTGCCACGGTGCGATGGTACGATATCCCGAGCCGGAACAGATGGAGGATGGCCGCATCGTCCAGCGGCATCCTCCCGGCGAGATGGACGAACTCCGCCGTACTCTAAGATTGGGAGATCTCTTCGGGCCAGGGCGAGGACGGCAACAGCGAACTCCATCTCCTTTTGTTTCGGTCCCGTCTTCTGTCACGTTTGTGTTGTCGTCGGAGGGAAACGCGGAGACGAGGGAGTCTCACGTTTAACACAATCTTTAATAATAACACATTGACGGTCTAAGACGGAAAAATGAGGTGAGAGAACACAGGACTTAAGACTACTAGGATATTAGGAAACTGATTGCACAGGGCTGGGGACTAATAAAGTAATGAAGACAAAACTAGGACAGGAACTTCCAAATACGGTCACAAGAGGACATATATAAATAGATTTGTATATTATATACATATTTTTGTATATATTTAAACATATTTTAAATATATTATGTTTTTACTAGGGTAATAGAAAGACTGTTGTTCATGAAAACAGCCATTAGCTGCTTGTGTTTTAAGCCTTTCTTTTCCATTTCAAGCTTTTCATCAGTGGATGTCCCCAATGTGCAGTACTTTGAGCACAAAGAAAAAGTGAATAATTTTGCAGAGAAAAAGCTTAGATTCATTCAGAAATCCTGGTTCCTCTCATCAGTAGTTGTTGCACCATTTACACACAGCTTTTTCATGATTGGCTTAAAAAATGCATAAGTGTAAATGCTCTCCCAGTTACCTGGTGGAAATATATGTGATGCTGTGTGTGAAAGCTGTTCTGTGATATGTGCGATTCATTGCTATATCTTCCATGCATGTAAGCCCTAATTAGCCAGTAATTCAAGTGATGGTAAAAGGATGCAGAATGCATCGATTGAGTTAACAGCTTGCGCCAGCAGGGAAGCATTTGGGGCCACACACATTTGCATGGTTTTCGTCACAGTTACTACCTACTGTTACTGACCTCACCTACCATTAAGCCCATAGTGAGCTTCAGCATGAGGGCAAAAATGCTTCAGAACTGGAAGTCAATCCTACCGGAGTCTCCTTTAGTCATTCAGTGACATTTTATATTGTAGTAGAAATTCCTCAAGACATTACCTGACACACACGTGAATTGACGGCTTTGTGCCGTATATGATAGAGAGATACAATAGCTCAGTAACATTTTTGTAACACATTTTAACATTTTTCTCTGAGAATAAGCTTTTGTGTATTGGTTTTCTGTCATCTGTATTTGAGTGCAAGTGGTTATGTTGGACAGTCCACTAGATGTCAGTCTCGTATAGAAATCAGGTGAGAGCTGGCTTACAAAATTGCATTTAGCTCAAGAAACACCAATATCTACACAATGCTGGACATTGCATTGTCATGCATTATATTGCTAGCTGTTATTGAATGATAGTATTATATTATTATAGATAGATTGTTATAAATACAATACAATCAAAATGTAGTCCTACCTAAAATACTTTTTCCTCATTCGAGGCATTTAGCACTGAAATTCTTATCCAGAATGACTTACATAAATTGTTACCTTATCTTGAACATGCAATGTGATTTTGAAAGTATGCATGGAAAAGAATGCATACAGTATTTCATTTATATTTAATTAAACCAGAAGTAATATGGACATCTGTGTATTATTATTATTATTATTATTATTATTATTATTATTATTATTATTTACTATTCCATGGTTCTAGTACTTAGTTTATCATATCAGCTGGAAAGAAAAATATAAAAGTGTAATTCTCCTTCCATCCACTGGAAAGCAGTCTATTCATATGTTTCTTTACCAAATTCAACATCAGGAATTGCTTTTACTATTTCTTACTCACTGTAGAGAAAGAGAGATGGTCAGAGATACCTCATGTTAAAGTGTTAAAGTGGTCAAAAATGTAAAACATTAAATAAATAATAATAACAGTAATAAAAAGTTCAAGCTTAGAAAGAAAGAAAGAAAGAAAGAAAGAAAAGGAACAAAATAAGTTTTAGATTTTAATAATAGCGTATGAGTAGAGTAGAGTATGAGCTTTTAAATCATAGTAAGGAGTTACTAAATAATATTAAAAATCTGTAGTCTATAATCTGAAAATTATTGCAGCAGCAACAACAACAAAAGGGGGGGGGATCTAAAGTTACATTAAAAAAAAATAATAATTTAAATGTTAAAGAACAACAACAAAAATAGCACAAAATTAATTGTAAATAATAGCAGATCTTAGTTAATATATTTAGACACATCAATGTTGCCCTTCCCTTTTCCCAATTGCATTGTGAAGGTGCTACAAGCTGTATGATTGTGTATCAAACAGATTATCTTCTTCTTGTTCTTGTTCTTGTTCTTGTTCTTGTTCTTCTTCTTCTTCTTCTTCTTCTTCACTACAGGTAAATGAACTGACCAGTGATCCGGCATTTTATACTGAATTCATGTGATGTGTTAGGTGTGTGTGTGTGTGTGTGTGTGTGTGTGTATGAAATGAAAATGCTCTTATGTACTGTATGTATGTGTGACCGTGTGTGTGTGTGCATGTGTGTGCATGTGTGTGTGCCCTGAGCATCTCTGTACCCCTGCTGGCCCCCTCTCTCAACACTCACCTAATTCTGTCACACAGATTTGACACTGTGTCATTCTCTCTGTGCGTCTAAATGACATGAATATAATGTGCAATGCTGTGCACTAGCCTTTTCCCCCTTTATTATCTCTCTCTTTCAGTCTTTGCATATGTACTTAAGAGGATGGATATGTCTCTGTGATATGAAGAAAAGTAAAAGTAAACATTTTTTATTTTATTTATTTATTTATTTATTTTAAACTGTGAGATATTTTGAAATTATATTAAAATGTATGCATTAATATAAGTACCAACATTTTATGTACCATTGTTTATGCAATATGAAGTTTCAGTTAAGGATTTTGGAATCCAATAAACTAACTAGGAGATGAGTGAACAGTTCTTTTGGATTCAGAAGCTGATCAGTGTAATCGTGACTAAACTCTCAGTAAACAGCCGTGTGATTTTACCCCGGCTCTGACAAATACTCTCTGTGATTTGGTGTTTCAGATTTCATCAGTGGCTTGCCAAAATAATCTCTTCCAAACAGTTTTGTTTTGCTAATGGTAGCATTGTATAATTTAATAAATACATGTGTCACATCACATGAAAAAATTTCTAAAATTTTAAAAATTACTTTTATCTCAATCAATATTAATTTAGTTAGATAATATATAATATTATAATAATAATATAGCTGCAAATTTGTCTGCAATCACAATTACAGGAACCACAAAATAGTTAATTTTGTTATCGTTGTTGTTCTAAATTTAATTGTTTTTTGTTTTTATTGTTGTTATTATTATTATTATTTTATTTTATAGTTTTCTCAATTAAATATCAATAAACCAAAAAGTAATGCACAATTCATATTGTGACACTTAATTTAACCCTTCTGGACTTGAAGTGCTAGCATTATGGGTAACAAATTTATTGATTTTGTTATTATTTGACAGTGGCCATCTCTATATGTCAGCACGTAACTGCCTGCTGTTATGCATTGACAGTTAAATTACTCCAAAACAGATTTACAGTAATGATTTGTTAATATTTTTCCAATAAATGAAGGCGTGTATCTGTTCTGTGAGTGTCTGATTAATGAAGTAAAGAAAAAAGAAAGTCTCTCAGAGTCTCTCTGTCTCAAATCTTCGTCTTATTCTCTTTATTCCAGCATTCTCCTTACAGTCTCACTTTTACAGTCCTTATTTTTGACACCACTACATTTATACTTGACTTTGAATTTAAAGGTGATGTAAGCATTTTCTTTTATTTTCGCATTTTCTTTATGAAATACCACAGCTAAAATGACAGATATCACAGAAAGTGAATGGGAACTGCCTGCACTAGTTTTGCATCTCAATCATTGTATGTGTGTGTTCATGTTTTCTGACGTCGGGTTGGCTGATATGTCTTTAGAGGGCTGGGTTTAGAGAGAGGTCATGTGGTGATGGGGGTCTAATTCAGTTACTAATGTGGCAGAAGATAACAAAACACTTAAAAGCTTTTACAGCACCTTTATTTCAGTCACACTTTTATACTTTAGTATACTTACGTTGTACTTTACCAAAATAAAGTAAACTACCAAAGTGTTTAAAATTAAACCCTATGTGTATACATTAAACATGAATGCATTTGGTTGGACTACTTTCTACAGTCAGATATTTAGTGGAGTTTAGTGAAACGATGGCTCTTACTTACTGAAGTGTTGATGTTGACTGATTGTGTGTGGAATGCATATGGCTTATGTCCAGAAATTTGTTATTCACAGGTGCTCTATATTATCTGTAATGTGTAATCCTGAGTAGAATGCAGCTAAAACCTGTCCCACTGTGAGAGGATAGACATTTTTAGACAGGAAAATTTGAGCAGCCAAATCTCACCCACTTTCAGAGTACTTTCACAGCTGCTGCTGTTTTAATTTGAGTTTGCTGCTTACTGCATTTGCTCTAAGTGAATGCTGTAACTAATTTCATGTAACAATTCTGTGATTAATGTAATTAATTCTGTAATATATTAATTCCACATATCTACAGTATCACCTATATACTGCAGTAAGGCTAATGAATAAAGTAAAGTGTGTGGCAAGACAATAGCTTTTACAAATATGATTAATATTATTGTAAACAATTTATTCCATTAGTATTGATACCCCCTCCCCCCAATACTTCTTTATTTATTTATTTATTTAGTGTAAATTGAGTTTTACATTCTTGATAGTGAATGCCTTTTTTTTGGATGGTCTTTACTATACATAGACTCATTACACTTGCATTACAAGTAAACAGATTGGTGTAATTTTTTGTCATACTTTCCTGCTGCTGTTTTGTAATAGTGCAAAAAAAAAAGGCTTGTCCTATTTGCTGTAATGATTGCTGATAAAAAGTTGAACTTCTACTAACTTAAAACCTGTAAAGCAAAAGCAGATTTATATATATATATATATATATATATATGTGTGTGTGTGTGTGTGTCAACTAGTTATAGGTACAGTAGTATAAATAACATTCATAAACATGCATCTTTTATCACATTGTCTTTGCTGCTTGGAATAGAAAAAAAAACCCTTGTTTTACAACTTGTGATCATTTAAATCTTACTAAATCCCTAGCTAGAACTTCTGTCATTTTATTTGTTGAGTAAGGGTTGTATCCTTTACTATAGAATATAACTCAAGAAACAAACACCATAAGGCCTTTAGTACATCCAACCTACTGAAGTAGATGTGTGTGTCTGTAGACTATGGGGTTTGATGGTTGTGTGGTGTTCAGTTAACAGGAGCAAACAGGGCTGTGAATGTCATTGTGTTCTTTGTTGTTTAATTTATCTTGTGTTCAAAGCCAGAGGAGGTGGCCCAGTGTTGGGTGCCATCTTTTGATGTGACTACAGCAAGTCCATCTCCTGCTGGGCACTGTCTGCTGAAGAGCTCTCGCTCTCTCAACCTCTCTTCGGCTTTTCTTCTTATTCTTTGAGGCCTCTGTGAAGGTTCTCTTGGACTTCCATGGGCCTCAGGACATACACTTCAGGTCAGTATGTATGAACACAGATCCATAACATTCATGATGTTTAGTCAAGTAATTCTCTTCCCTAGTTTATTAGACACTAGGGATTTCTCTCTTTGTCTCCATCTCACCATTTTCACCTAAACAGGCTGTGTTTATGAGTTTATTTATGCGTGTGTTAAGGTTTGTGTACATAACATGTATATCTGTTAATACTGGGCATTCCCTGAATCTTTATGTATGTGTTGATGATGTGATAATTTCTGGAGAATGTTCAGATTCTACAAGCATTTTTTTTTTTTTTTTTTTAACATTAACTGTATATTTATGTTCATAAACTTTATACACTGCATCAATGTTTTAGAGTTTCACTTGAACATATTTAAGTGATATAAAATACAAATTTCTGATGTTGTCCTGATGAAACTTCCTTATAGATTTAACACATTTTATATTTTCCTGTGGTGGCAAATTAATCTTTAAATGTATACATATTACGTTGTCCTAATATGAGCATATAAAACTGCATGCAGGGTGAATACAGGCAATTTGTGTGAATATGCTATCAATATGCCTATTACGTCAATTACACAATGTCATTTTAAATAAAGATATCAAACCCTATACAAAGAAAATGGAATAATATCGAGAGAGAAAAAGAATATTCATACGTATTGCCTGTATTCACCTTGAATGTAGTTTTATGTGCAGGGTCCATGCATTTTCTATTTTACTACAAAGACCACATAATTTCCTAGTATCTAGAAAAGGTTTGCAGCTTGTGAGTTATTTGTTGTGGTTATGTTTCCAGGCCATTCACTTTTTCTTTCTTTCCAGAATTTGGCTGCGACTAAATCTGGCAGTAGAGGGCAACGTTTTCTCGCTCTCTTCCTTCACTACCTGCTTTGTAGTCTAGATGAAGAAATTATAATCTTCAAATACACCCAAATTCCTCCAGAAAGTCTGTTGATCCTCAAACTACTCATTTTCCTCAGATGGCTTTACTCAACAGCAGTGGGATCTATCAAGTAGCTGCCGTTTATGTCTAAAAGCCACGCGTGCCTCGACCACCCGGCCTGTCTGCAGAACCTGGAAAGATGGAGGCACTTATTAAAAGGTAAACTTCTTCCAGGAGGAACTGACATGTCAGTCATCAAATATATTTTCGTTGTGCTTTTGCTCTCTCTATGTGTGTGTTTCTCTGTCTGCTGGGGGCTGTTATAGTGCTCAGACTCAGCTCAGCACCCCTGTTTGTTTAAGACTTAAGAGTCACCCACACAAAGAGCGAGCATATCTGAATATCTGCTTCTATTTAAGTGAATGGATTGTTAACACCAAACACCAAAACCATGACTGAATATTGCCACTGATCTCGGCTCATATCCACAGGAGTATATTAAAAATGCTTTAAGAATATTGACTGTAACACACTTTATTGGAAAGCGTATTTTCCTTTCTTTTGCAGGCTCATCTTAATCTGATGAGGTAAATATTATTTCATTTCCTAATTTTAGAAGTAATAATATACATTTAGATTTTTCCCCCACTTTTATTTCTGTTTATAATTTAAAAAAAGAGATGCTCAAAGTTTATCAAAAAGCACGTAGGGTTTCAGTGCACAAATGCATTACAAACACACAAAAACCATCAGAGGCCATCATGAGCATTATGATTAAGAGAAATCTGAGTGTCTCTCCCATGTGGAGTGTGTGTGGTATGTGTGGGGTTGGATTACACAGGCAGCTGTGAGAGCTGGTCTCCGTGTTAACCCAGAGCGTCTGCCGTGGCACTGCCTGCCTCTGAGTCCCACACAGACAGTTGACTGGAAGTGACGGTCAGATTTGTGGACTCGCCCAGGCTCTCTGTGGGGAAGCGGCCAAGCTCAGAGGGGTGTCAGCACACACAGAGTGGGAAGAGCTTTGGTGAAAATAGATTGTGAAGTGTTTGCCAAGGACCCCATGCCTTTCTGTGTCTCTTCTAGTTAGCATTGAAACTGCAGGAGGCTGACACAGACTCATTGAAAATATAGATAGATAGATAGATAGATAGATAGATAGATAGATAGATAGATAGATAGATAGATAGATAGATAGATAGATAGATACATATGTTATACATGTGATCAATATGTCACAAACCTCATGTCTTTTTAATAAAGCTTCTTTATTTGGGTCTCTATTTTTTAACCATTTATATATGTATGTTCATTTTATTTACCTATTCACTCATCTGTTGATGAAAAAAAAAAAACTTTTTTTTATCTACAAAATAAGGATATGTATAACATGATATATGATTGTTTACATAAGTATAACTTGTATATCTGTTCACCATGTGAAGCATGCATACCTTTTATGTCATAAGCTACAGTACATATTATGACAAAGTGACACTTGTTGAAAATTTGTGTTTTTATTATTTGTATTTGTATTAACATTTTAAAATCAATTATACTACGGGGCCGTTGAATCCTTGAATCTGATTGGCTGACGAACGTTCTAAGGTGTGCAATTATTTTCAGGGAAACGCACGGCGAACGTAGTTCCAGGCAGCTCTTGACCTCATTACATGACCATATTACTTCTCCAAATGAGTCCTGTTATTTCAAAGGTCTTACAACAGCAAAATAACCAAAACCCACAACAACACTGGCCAAACAAATAAATATAGTAAACAAAAGGATAAAAACGACAGATCATGTCCATGTTTTTGCCACAAAATTATGCTTTATTATGTACGGAAAGCTTTATTATGTATCTCTCCCGCTCTCTCTCTCTCACAGACCGCACATATATAATGCACGTCCTAATATTGCCGAGTTAGACGTGTTCCTGGGTCAACATATTTTGTTGACCCTGAAACAACATTTTAATCCAAAAATATAATCTTAACCATATTCCTACACCTAAACCTAACCTTACCCATGAGTAATCCCTAAAATCAGAGGAACTGATAGATGAATTACACTGATGTACAAGCACCAAACACTGATTGTAATCCTAAACTTCACAAAAATTATAAACTGGTTCTTGGAATCTGATTGGTTAATCACAATGTTGTTCCAGGGTCAACAAAGATGTTGACCCAGGAACACGTTGCACTCGGCAATATCAGGTTGTGCATACATAACAGTTACAGTTTTCACACACACTAACATACATCGCCCTAATGTTGTTAGCACTACTCTGACGATTTTATCAGTAAAATACTTAAAAACTACATGACTTTTCACAAGCGAAGTAACAACATCGGCGCTGTTCGTAAAACAAAAAGAACTAAGTTTCACTATAACTAGAGACATTGCTGCCGAACACTATTGAAAGACGGACAGAGGTAATTCTCTCTTTCTCTTTCTCTCTCTCTTTCTCTTTCTCTTTCTCTTTCTCTCTCTCTCTCTCTCTCTCTCTCTCTCTCTCTCTCTCTCTCTCTCTCTCTCTCTCTCTCTCTCTCTCATAACCTAGTTAGTGTATTAACTGCATTATTAGTCCGCTATCAACGGCTCAAGTCTCCGTTACTAGGTTTAAAATGACGTTTTGGAATTAGCAACGGAAGCGTTGGATGAAATGCGGAAGAAATAATCCTACTCACAATAGCGATTTAAGAAGAAAAACCGGACAAATGCCATGAAATTTTTCATCTGATTGATGTCTTGAGGTGTGGCAACCGTAGTATAAGCGGAATAATTGACTTAGGTCCATTGATTTATTAGAAAAATAATGCACACCCGAGGTGTACTGGCCACTCTGCTTCACGTCGTGACCGCATCAACCGCATTATTTTTCTAATAATCCAACGACCCGTCGTCAATTATTTCTTACTTAATCACTTAGAGTTTTGTTTACTGTATAAAAGTTGCTGGTAATTTTCTACCAGGACAGTATCTGTCAAATTTACAGACATTTCCTTTAATGCTAAAACACAACACAATGCAATGTCTAGCTCAAATTATTGGTAAAGCATCTGTGAAAAAACAGTATGGAAAATTAATTTTAACACACTACATTGTGACCTGTTTTTACTGACTTTTCTTAAAATATATTTAGAATTATCCTACAGTTAGGTCTGGTTCTTTAATCTGATTGGACAAATAGTGTTCCAAGAGTACTAATAAAGCAGTAAGTTGCAAGAAGTCCTAGTTTATAGGGATTTTAGAACAGCTAAGGAACATTGTTAGGCACAGCACAGAGTGGAATCAATCACTGATTATCTAACAAATTATTAATGAATGATAGTATAACTATATAGTATATCACAATGTTTCACTGTTTGCAATCTATGTCCATAGCATTCCATACTATATAGTATAGCAGTACAAAATTCTGTATTATATGTAAGTTGTGGCATCAGTATTTTCTTGCTCCAAGGGAAAATTGTTGCAGCTTTAGTCCACTCACATACTGTGTTTCAATCTGTGGTGCTTGATGACATGTAAAGTTCTTTTCTGTTTTAGAAGAGAAATTGATCCATACAGTACCTCTGATCCCTATATAGAGTACAAAGTCGACATAGGTCGACTACAAAGGGGGTATCAATTTTAAGAGAGGATTCCCTCCCTTTCCCCAATAACAGCTAACCCTTACAGTCATCATACAGTGTTTACTTCAACACGGTTGTATTTCAATTATGGAAAAAAGGAGTTTTAGTTTTTAGCAATGCTATGTCTATAACATGTAAATAGGTGCAGTTTTGTACAGTATGTATCTGTTCTCTGTTATTTTTGTTGAAAGCTGCTTGATTTCTCTGCTGCCATTATGGGCTTCTAATGGGACAAATCTCTATTTGTGCACCCAAGGAAAACTGACAGAGGTAAAAGAGAGGGGGGAGGGGGGAGAGAGAAAAGAAAAGAGAGTTAGTTGCAGAGCACTCATACGAACAACTCCATCAGTAATGTCATAATGGGACAGAGCGCATAAAGCTTGTGGCTCCCCTGGTGCTGGTATTGGACCCCTGTATGCTTGCTGTTGTGTGAAGCATGTATGTGTCCTGGGATCTCTCCTGGAGGTTCAGTGTTTTATGTCTCAGATTAGTTTGAACTGAGGGCTGCAGTCTCAGATAGACCTGTCCGCTCAACTGAGCTTGTGAAGCGAGTGGCCCAAGTGGCTCTGATAGACTCTATGATACCTTTGTTTAAAGGAGATTCTTCAAACCCTTAATGCCACTAGGGTAGGACTACGAATTGAGAACCGGTTCTAAAGAAGAACTAGTTCTACTTTCTAAAAATATACTACAATTGATTACAGAATTATTTTGATGTTCATGACATTCAGTTCTGTTGAATAGTTCTTCAATGTGAGTGGCTCTATAATAAAGTATTAGTGCATCCTAATCACACATTGTTATTATATGCAATTATACTTCTATTGAAAATATCCATATGTAAAATATGAAAGAAATGAAAATATATTTGAATGGATCATACAGTTATTGTTTAGCCAATAATAATAATAATAATAATAATAATATATTTAGGTTATATATATATATATATATATATATATATATATATATATATATATATATATAAAAAACTAAAAAAAAAAACTAAAATGCTTTTCATTTTAATTTAAAATGTAAAAAAAAAATCACATATGCTTCATAAAATAATTGTTATAATGTAATTGTTTATAAAATAACTAAAATACAGAATATGTAACACAACACAACATAACACACACACACACACACACACACACACACACACACACACACACACACACACACACACACACACACAATTGTCTGGAAACACTTTTGAGTGGGGATGGATGCAAATTATTCAATCATTTTTTAACCCGATTCATTGTTGGAAAGAATTAATTTGGTAAAATGGATCAGACTTCCCAGCCCTAATAGGATGAAACTTCTTGTCTTTGGCTGCATTAAACTGCCTCAGCAGTTTGGTGGTCCGACTGCACAGACATCTGCATTCTTGGCATATAGTTATCTGCTCTGAGCAGCAGGCCCTATGAGACTAAATATATCACACAGTCTATTCACTGACACTCAAACACACACTCACTCCACAAGAGCGCTATTCAATCTTTTTAAACTCTCAAAGTTTTGGATAAATCCTGGAAATTGTGTCCATCTTTGGAATCTGCAATTATTTCCTTCTTATAGTTTAGTTTAAAAATAGACTTAAAATAAATTTTAAATGTTTTATTACATTTTTAATAAACTGTCATCTTTGGTAATTGTGCAAATAGAGAAAGAGTTGTGGTTGATGCTGATAAGAGATGGGTAAATAATACTCACTGGAATTATTGTTTTTAACTGTTTGTGGACCCATATTTTTTTCATATTGCTGTTGCTGTCTTCACTCTTGAAAATAAGCACTATTTTCCTGTTTAACAGTGTAAAGTGTTATATGAAGTATTATATAAATAAAGGTGACTTGCCTTGCCTTGCCTTGCCTTGATTTGCCTTGATTATTGGCATCTGTTGTTCCATGAAGAACCTTTAATATACATGGGGCTTATTTTATTGCACAAGGTTAAAAAAAAGTTCACTGAAAGGTTCTTTTGGGAAGCAACAGTGGTTCTTATGGCATTGCTGCAAAACTCCCTTTTTGGGACTTTTATTTTTAAGTGTTATATAAGAAAAGAAGGTCATTCATCTTTGATTTGTGACTGTAACAATGGGCACCACATGGATTATTGCTTTAATGTAGTAAGTGTGGGTAGGGAACAGTGAGTTTGATCACTTGACTCTTGTTTGACAGTGTCAGGGGCTTGAACAGAATGAAAACACCTGAAAGATCTTCCCTTGAGATTCCTTGTACTTCTGTAAACCAGTGCTGGGACTGTCAGGTCCAATCGCTAGTTAAAATGCTGAGGGGAAACACTAACCCATTTACTGTGTCAATCCCAGTCACTCTAATGTGACACTAACAAAGAGATTAATTGATTTTCCTTCATCATCATGCAGTGTGTGTGTGTGTGTGTGTGTGTGTGTGTGTGTGTGTGTGTGTGTGTGTGTGTGTGTGTGTGTGTGTGTGTGTGTGTGTGTGTGTGTGTGTGTGTGTGTGTGTGGCGCGTGCATGGGCTTGCGCGTGAACGTGTGTATAATGCTATGTGTTCAAAGCAGTTGAGGCCTTGCCTCGGTCAGACATGCTAAAACATTCATCATGGCATAAGCATGAGCCTGATTCTTTGCAACACTTTGAGCTACTGAAACAAAACTTGTAATTCCGTCATCACCACCATGACTTGAGAGCACTTGAGCAGTTTGTGAACAGTGCCTACAATTCACTGCTCATGAAATCTGACAAATGGGTTTTTGGATTATTACTTCTGTAGAGTTTTACATAAAATAATGAAAATGGCTATAAGAAAATGAAAATAAAATTATTGTAACTTAATTATATTACATTAATTTGATCCACTGTCACAAGCACAGTGTCCTTTTTCACATGGTTATACAGATTACAATGACCACTTGAATCTTGAATCACTGGAAATGTACTAAATGTGGCTCAAATAAATTTTTTAAGAGCATGTTGGCTGTCACGGTTGTGTGCGGTGGACACACAAGATGAGCGGAGACGAGGATATAAAAGGAATAAAGTATTTAATAGACTTCAGAAGCGTAGGTACACACATACCGGGTAACATAAGCAATAACCGACAGTTTGAACGCAAAAGGACAGCAACTGATATAGTGCAGATAATGATTGGTAGACAGGTGAACACAATGAAGGTGATTAACTCATAATGGGAAAACCGCAGAAACTAGGTCACACATGGGGAGTGAAAACACAAATAAAAGTCCAGGGGCATGACATTACTCCCCCCTCCCGGACGGTGCGTCCTCGCACCGTGGAACAACAGGGGGGGGGGTGGGTGGGGGGTGGGGGGGGGGGGGGGTGGGGGGAGGGGAACGGGTGGGAACAAAGGCGGAGGCTCAGGAGGAGGACGGACCACCGGGAGAGGGCCGGCTGACAGAGACCAGGGAGGAGACAGGAGGGACTTGGAGCAGGAGGAGCCTGGCAGGACCCAGGCCACAGCAATGATGACGGCCCAGGGTGGAGCCGACGGAGGGAGGAGCCATGGAGGAGGAATGGTCGCCGACTCCATGGGGCCGACCGACGGCGGCAGAGCAGGTGGATGAGGAGCCCGAGCCGGAGCTGGAGAGCAGATGAGTCCTGGCAAAGCCGAGGATCCGGAGGGCCAAGGTGGTGCCGAGGGCTCCGGCGACCAAGGCGGAGGCGGAGATCCGGAGGCACGCGGCGGAGCCGGAGCGACTGAGGACCAAGGTGGAGCTGGAGGGAGGGAGGAGCCCAACGGAGCCGGTGGGACGGAGCGACGAGGCACAGCCGGAGGAGTGGAGTCCTGAGGCGATGGCGGGATGACGACCGAAAAAGGCGGAGCCGGAGGGATGAAGGAGCCCGGTGGAGCTGGCGGGCCGATGGGCGACGGTGGAGATGAGGGAGCTAGGAGCTGAGGTGGAGCCGACGGGTCAGAGGGCTGAGGCGGAGTCCAGGACTCAGAGGCTGGAGGCGGAGACGAGGGATCCCCCAGCCACGACGCCGATGGAGACAGGCAGACCCGCGGCGATCCCACCGCACAGATGGTGGGCTGAGGGTGAGCAGAGGGGGTGCCAGGATGCAGCGGTGGCGGGGCTGAGGTAGCTGGGATGATAGGAGGAGGCAGGAGAGGGAGGGTGGGTGGGTAATCCAGGTAGGTGGGCAATTCCGGATAGTTAGAGACTTCAGATGAAGGCGTGAGCATGGAAGGCATGTCTGCATGAGTTTCCCCAATTTATTAAGTCCTCCGAGTCCTGTGACTTCTCACCCTCAGCGGCGGTGCAGTGGGCGGGGCTTCCTTCAGAACCCTCACGCTCCACTGTCGCGTGCGATGTAGCCGGCTCTCGCACCTGATCGGACGGTCCATGAGGCTCTGGCTCCGGGGCAATCTCCAGCTCAGTCGCTCCTTCTTGCGATGGCTTGTAGGTTGCTCTGGGCTCTGGCTCTCCATCCGCGGTGGGCTCGGGCTGATGCTCTGCGGCTCGGGGTGATGGTGGGCTGGGCTCTGGGTCAGGAGTGGGACTGGTGTCATCGTTCTCGAAGTTCACGGTCAGTGGGGATTCACAGGACACCAGAACCCACTCCACAAAGGTGGCAAAATCTCCCCGAGGACCATCCCCGGACAACCGCGCTCTGCACTCGTCATTCAGGCTCGTCCGATAGAATGTGCAGAGGCAGTAGTCCGGGTAGTGGGTGTAGTTGGATATTTCCACAAAGAGTCTTGTATGGTCCTCGAGGGAAAGGCTCCTCTGCTCCAGCATGAGGAGAAGGCAGGCAGGGTCATTCTTACATAAATTTGCCATGGTAACCATGGCTTTCTTTTTAAACTTTACTGTTACTAAAGTTATTGTTTCGATTGCAAAAACATAGAAAATTAATATGTGATCCCCTTTAGACAGTATATGCTGTATCTGGTTTTGTTGACAGTGGTCCACTACATGAAGTTAACACTATTTTATTGTAGTAATTATTTATTTAATTATTATTAAATTAATTATTTACAATTAATTACCACTCTTCATTAAAAACCCCACTAAAATTGCACTAAAAGTTGTTCATTGGCTCGCAATCATAGGGGAACCACTTGAAGTGCTATAAAGCGCCTATCTTTGAAGGTGCTGTAAATGGTGCTATGTAGAATCATAAGAGGAAGCCCATTCTCCTCCTTATATTTTAGATACTGCATGTTACTCCACTCTCATATTTTTGCTATAAATGGGATTTACTGCAATAGCAAAAACTGTTTTGACCCCAAAGAACCACTGAAATACCAGTTTTTGTGTGTGTATATAAAATGATATATTCTAGAACATTTGCAATGGTGTGTTTTGGTAAAGGTAGGTATATATATATATACATATACACACACACACACACACACACACACACACACACACACACACATATATATATATATATATATATATATATATATATATATATATATATATATATATATATATATATATATATATATATATATATATATTATTTTTTTTATTTTTTTATTTTTTCTTCTGTAGCTCAAAAACTGTTGAATGATATGCATAGAAGTTACTTGTACATTTATCCATGTTGTGTTAGGAATTTAATATGTTAGGGTTTTGTTCAAATCATTATGAGCAAACACGACTAATATTCTTGTCACAGCCAGAGCTTTATTCAGTGTACTTCATTTCTTTAATAATTAGCAGCCTACTTCATTTTATTAAGATATTAGTAGATATCAGTGGAGTCAGTTTTTAGACATCTGTCACACATGCCTACGTTTCTTCCTTTCATGGTGTCTGATCCCAGCACAGTAAGTACAGCGTGTGTCATTTTAGTGTTTAAAAGAATGGAAAGGCCCCCAAGTGACAGAGTTGCTTTAAAGGAAGTAAAACTGAAAGCAGCAGCCTGTGGGGATGACTACCAATGCCACTTTCTTTCTTTCTTTCTTTCTTAAGCAGTTTGAGCAGATAAATGTAGAAACTAAAAACTAAATAGTAAAAAAAACATAGCTAAGAAACCCAAAAACATATTAGAATATTGTTTTGTATATTGCTCCATACAAGAGAAGTGACATTTTGTGGGAACACATCTGGCTTGTTCCTCATCTTGCTTAGCTGTAAGGGTAAATGTACAGTACTGGGGAAAAATAAATAAATAAAGATTTTGCAACACATTACATTGCTATTCTTGAAATGCTACAGTTAAGTTACAGTCATATTAGTAGGGTTGCTACTTTCTGTCAACAATTTCTTCTTTCTTTCTTTCTTTCTTTCTTTCTTTCTTTCTTTCTTTCTTTCTTTCTTTCTTTCTTTCTTTCTTTCTTTCTTTCTTTCCTCTTTGCGAGGTGCTAACCCTGCATTTAAAGCAGAATGGCAGTCAAAAGCCCAGTGAATGACTCAAGAGAAGCATCAGCCAGTGAGAGATAATGTGAGAGCTCACTAATGGGCACCCGATGCAGGCTCATTTTTCACATTGTGTCATATGTAAGGTTGGATTACAAGTAATGGCGGCCGCCAGCCCAGATCTCCCATGCCATTATAGCTCTGGAATGTCTGCATTTATTTGTGTTGACTGGTCCAGTCAGAGAGTTGACAGTCTCACAGGCCTCAGATCAGTCACGGCAATGATGTTGCTGTGGGTTTGACAGGTCCCACGTACTTCTCTATTCTCGCTGACACGTTAGCCTGCAGAGCTAACGTGGCATCATATCAAATGCAGCCATCTGACACGATTACGGATCTAGCACCTTGCGGATGTACTCTGTCTTTTGTAATCGTCTGATAGACATAAGCTGGGAAATAAGAGGGTTTTGGGGGTTTCATGAATTAGAAATTAGTGTCAGTCAAAGCTAAGTGGCTGCTTTTTTTTTTTTTTTTTTTTTTTGCAGTGTGGGGTCTTGTAGACTCAGACAGCTTAAAATGTAAAGACATATTTATGAGTTGGAATGATGTTTTAATTTTGTCCCAAGGTGGCACACATATTTAATATTGCAGGTTCACTCTCTTAGACAGACATTACGTATAGGGAGTGATGCTACTGGCTCTTGGTCTGGTTGGTTATGGATTAGTCTCATGTAATCATATGTTCCTGCTTGATTTGTATCATAATTCTGAATTGTGCTTTAGAAACTGTGCTGGGGAATCTACTGTGGAACTGGACTTTAACAAGTTCAAAATTTAAAGTACCTCAGTCTTGGATACAGACAGTATATGCTATTTACAACAAATAAACCTTAAAACCTTATATAACAAAACACTATAATTTTGCTACAAAGTGATGGTTTAAAACTTGTATCAAAACTAACCCTGTTTAATTTCTTAATGCATGATTACAATGAAGGGTTTGTTTTTTTCTTTGGAATAAAAAAAAAAAAAAAAAATGGTTGACTGTCACATGCAGAATAAAGACGTCTTTATATGTTTGCCCATGTTGTATATGTGCATGTGCATGTGTAAAAGAGTGTGTGTGGTGGGACTTTAAAAGCAGGAGGTAGGATAGGGAAACACACACATTTCCTTATTAGGTGTTAAAGTCAAAGCCGGCATCCAGGACCCCCTGGCAGGCAGAGCCCCTTAGATTAAGACATATATTGGATCCATGATAGAGGGCAGAAAGTTCATTTTTGAAAATAAAACAGAATATTATTCATATTCCTTTTAAAATTCAGATTGCCAGCTGACCTCTGTCTTGACAGCAGTGTATTACATTTGCAGAGCTGCACGATCCCCTCCAGCAGGCATGCACTCTCTCTCTCTCTCTCTCTCTCTCTCTCTCTCTCTCTCTCTCTCTCTCTCTCTCATATCCTTCTATTTGTAATAATAAATAATTGATTTTATAATCAAGTTATTTAAATAAGATACAGAATTCCAAAAGTTTGTGTTTTCCATCGTTTTATAACAGACTGTATGAAGACTTTTCCAGACTCTTATAAATCGTTATACATTTCACAAGTAACTGCACTCTTAAGATAAACACGTCCCACACTCAGTGTTCCAGAGTCTTCTCTTGTTTCTATGAAAATTTGCGCTGTTCAGTTCCCTATAGTGCATACTAGATAGATGATTTTCATATATATTAAAATGGCTGCCCTCTGTGGCATGTGGAGTTGAGCAAACGTCTGAGGCCTTGGCTTTACCAGAACTTATGTTTCTCTTATGTCTTATTACTCCTCTGGGTTTTGAAAACACACACACACACACACGCACACACGCACACACGCACACACACACACACACACACACACGCACGCACACACACCAATAATAACCTCACTTTTACCTGACTTTTTACCTTACTTATACAGCATTTCAATAACTTTGTAGGGGAGACTGGGGAGTGTTGTAATACAGGGTGAAATGAGCAACGGGATGAAATCATGAAAACAAAACAAAACAAACAAAAATAATAATTACATCAAACATGTTAATGAATCAGAAATTATTGACAAATTCCTCTGTTTAAATGAATGAATACAGTAATACCCAAGCTTTTCTCTACAAGTTTAAAAAATACTGCTAAGAATTGGACAGCGTATAGGCTTACATTTGCCACAGTTGTGAGCATAACACGTACATGCACAGTTAAATTTGTTAAAAATGAACAAAATATGTTTGCATACTGTTTGTATACTTGATGCACATTTACATTTAGGGATGAGGAGAACGCCCCCTGTTTTTGCCTATTAAACCCCGCTGTCATACTGAAACCCTTATTTAGTGGAGAACAAACAAAGAAACTGATACAGCACAGTTCAATACAAAGACCCTGTCCGTTAAACTCAAACACAAAAACACCAAATAGTCCATACAACTTGTACACTAAGTCTTCAGAAGTCATGTGATAAGTTTTGTGTAAGGAAAAGATCAAAATTTAAGTTGTCCTCTCCGCTGTGCCTCTCAAATCAAATATGTAATCTGTTGTGTATGTTGGACATCAGTGACATCAAACGTCATTGGATTTCTCATGTCTAGATGTCATTGACATTGACAGCAGCATATTTGAGATGTGGAGGAAACCTAGAATTTCTGTAAATACATTTTGGTCTATTCCTCACACATTGTATGACTTCAGAAGACTTTAAATATATAGCACACAAGTTTTCTGTTTTTAGAGCTTGACAGTTATTGGTCCCTGCATGCTTTCATTATATAGAAGAGAACATTTCCAGAAACAAAACGTTTCCTTTTGTTTTCCACAAAATAAATAGTCATACAGGGTTGGAATGACATGAGGGTGAATAATAACATAATTAAAATTTTAGGGGTGAACTATTCCCTCCAAATACTGCCAGAAAAGCACAGCCGCCCAATACATGTTCCTTCACAAAATGACAACAAACATCTTTTTATGTGTATCTGATGCTTTGCTCAATGTATTCAGCATCATGTTAAAGCATCAGGTGACGTTATTCCATGCAATAGACTAATTAAAGAAAAAGGAAGACAAATGCAGGCACACACTGTAATTCTTTTGGAATATGTTCTTAATAGTAAGACACGAACACACGCAAACACAGTAATAATCCTTTTCTCTGTCCTTCCCAGCAAATCTGCGACCCTTAATTGGTCTGTGCTTCTCCAACATGTTTGTAATGAAGTACGCTGCCCATGGCTCTCTGTGTGTCGGCTGGCAGTGCCCAATTTACAGAAGTGGGATGGTGTGATAAGCGGCGGAGAAGCGGCGGTGTGCAGGCGAGGGCCATGAATCACAGCATGCCAGCCTTGAGCCGGGTATAATTGAGTCCAACATCTCCCAGCTCTTTCACCATAATTAATGATAATCTGTAACAGAGGAATCTCAGATTCCAGTTCACAGAGCTATTTAATTAGGCTCCTATAATGAAAGTACAGCCACTACACAGAAGAATATGGCTGCCGCACTGTGCTATGATTAATGGATTGCGCTGGAGAACACAAAAAGTGCTGCACGCTTAACTCCACCAGATACCTCTCTCTCTCTCTCTCTCTCTCTCTCTCTCTCTCTCTCTGACTCCCCACAGCCATTTACCAAAACATTAATTCACCCACAAGCTCTCTTCATTTCACTCTCTTTTCTTTTTAGTTTATATATAATCTATCTTTGAGAAACAAGTGTTAGAGATGGGTTGTTTTTCTGTATTTTTGCTATTGTTATTTTCATCTACTACCAAAGGTATATTGAATGACGTCCTCCAAATAAGAATAATCATGTTGCACTTTATGTGAATAATGTATATGTTGGCTACTTTAATAATATTTATTTCAATTATCACACCCTAAAAGGTGTCATTTGTACCCTTTGAAAGGTAACTATTTTAAAAAAAAATATATATATATAGGGGGAAAAAATCATTAATTTATTGAATTTACTGAATTAATTTTTCACTTTGTCCCAAACTTAAATTTCCAACCCAATATCGCACTGATTTTTTTTTTTTTTTTTTTTTTTTTTTTTTTTTTTAACAAGCAATTTTTAAATAGTAGTTAACAGTGTTACAAAAAATGCAGATGAATATAAAATAAAACTCATGTAATATTTATGTTGACCTTTTGCAACATGATCTGGATTTTCTGAACATTTTGCTGATCATTTGCTGAAGAGAGAAAAGAAAAACAAAAATGAGACCAGGTCATATTTTATTATAAGGAAAATATCATATATTATGCTACATTAAGCAGTAATATATGGCCAATCTAAAAAGACTTGTTTCAATAGTCATTGAATAGTCAATTGTGGTAGCTTACTCCTGGTAAGATAACACAGATCAAGCACTCTTAATCAGTTCTCAATACAGCCTGTGAAACACAGTCACCCCATCATTAGTCTAATTATATGGCTCAGAGGACCATCCAGTGGGCTCGTCACTGCAACAGACATCAGACATCAGACATCTAATGATCTTTTCCCCAAAATTGGACTTGTTGATATGTAGCTTGACACTAGTGAACAATATCATGCACCGTTAGGCAGACTTATTACTTGACCAAAGCTATTGTCCAACAAAAGCATAATATACATTTTAGTTTTTTATTTAAATCCTATTAGATATACTGTAAACTCTTAACAACCAATAAATTTGTTCTCACAAGACTACAACTTTTTTTGTAGTAATGCGACATCAGTTCCCAGCAAATTCACTCATACAGCTGAACGAATCTGCAGACAGTAACACTGCCACATCTAGAAGAAAATAATGTTTTTGCTCTAATATTGAGTCCATTGAGTCCTACAACTTTATAAGAGAGAGGAAAGTGCATGTTGCATTACAGAATGCCTCACAGGCATAAATGTGTTTGTATTTCAGAAGCATGGCAGGTTTTGTGTTCCACGGTGAGTCTATTTCACACGGCTGCTTTCAGTCTTTGAGTTCTTAAGGGCTGCGGCAGAGCGGACTTTCAAGCACTCTTTAGAAATGCACGAATGATGGATTTGAGGCTGTGTCACAACCAAATAAGCTGTTGAGCTGTAGTAAATGGGTTTCTGTTTTCCGTAAAGTAGATGACATCGTACAGTATGTAAGTTCAGACTGTATTAAAGACTCGTCATGCTGATGTTCGGGCAATACACACGCCGTGCGTGATTACCGCAGCCCGCAATTCACTCTTCGGGGACCAAATGACAAATGTCCTCACAGAGGAACAAAAGTTGCATGTTCTCGCCAAAATGTTCTTTTTTAAAATATATAAATCTACAATATAAAGTGCAATCTCGCAACGTGTCGGAGCATTGTAAGGTATGAAACGGCACTGACTTTTGCTGCTTTGACAGGCTGAAAATTCTCCTCCAAAGTGAGGCGAAAATGGGAAGCACAGCGGAGCAAAGCAAGATCTATGCAAACATGCCGCGTTTCCGCAAGCCCCATAAATCTATGACAAAACTCCCGTTAAATGAGGGCAAATAAAGAGAGAGTATTCATGTGAAAGAAAAGCCTGTCGCGGGGCCCTCAGTGAGCAGAAATCTTGTTTAGTTCTTTAATTCTCCACTTTCTGACCTGAATCTGGCTGTCGCTGCACATGAAAGAAATTACAGCGGCCTCCGTCAGCTTGCCTGCCGTCCTCTTGCTCGGCAGCATTTGTCATTGCCAAAACAGGAGAGTTTAATTAAGTGTTGTGGGCAGTCTTGTGAGAAACACACTTTAAATTAAACCACTGATGCCGCCATTGGTTCTTTTACCTTCTCAGCAATCAGCGGGGGTTTAACAGCATAAATTCAGCAGCCCCTCTTTTTTTCTCTCCCCTTAGAGAAAAGGGGTTAGAGAGAGACTCGTTGCACCTATTTTGATTCATAAACGGCACATAACCCCCCCCCCCCCCCCCCCAAAAAAAAAAAAAAACAAAAAAAAACATTACCCCTTTCTCCTCGCATCCCCTCTCCTAACAGAGCATTCCTTGATACCACACTTATGAATGTGATAATTAATATTCCTCCCTCTGCTAAACATTTTGTTTACTAGGTGCGAGTTCCAGGCTGCTGTCATTAGGGTTCAGGCACTACGCTCTGTCGTCTGTGAGACAGAATAGATTTACATGGCAAATTATTTTCTGAAGCATTGCGTAACTGTTGGTGCAAAGGAATGAATTGATTTAATACCTCAATAATTACAGATTGTTTCAAGTTGGTAAGCGTTTTGATTCCTGTGAAGCATTTCTGTTTTCTTTTGGAGAATGCAATTTAAGACATCAGTGCAGTTCTATAAAATTCATTTAGAGGTGTTACATGCGCTGAATATGTGATGCGTAGATGAAGCTGAATGGATTGTGTAAAAAGGATACCTTTGGTTCTTGCAGCTCCTTCTTCAGAATATTGATTTTATTTTGTATTATTATTATTATTATTATTTATTAGAATTTTTTGGTAACACTTTAGAATAGGGAACACTTATTCACTATTAACTACGTACTTTTCCCTCAATAAATTCCTAATTTGCTGCTTATTAATAGTAAATAAGGTAGTTGTTAAATTTAGGTATTGGGTAGGATTAGAGATGTAGAATAAGGTCATGTAGAATAAGGCATTAATATGTGCTTAATTACTACTAATAAATGGCTAATATTCTAGTAATATGCATGTTACTAAGCAACTAATTAAGAGACCCTAAAATAAAGTGTTACCATTTTTTTTATTCCAAAAAAAAACTCTTTAGTTTTTTATAAATGTTGCATTGTTTACAGGCTCTTCAGATCAGTTTATATGTTTCTTTATTCTGTAAAGCCCCAATACATAGATTATTGTTTTGTAAAAAAAACCTTAAAGAATGTTCAGTAAAACTTTAGTTTAGGGACCAATTTGTACTATTAATTAGTTGCTTATTAGCATGCATAGTATTACCGTATTGGCTGTTTATTAGTGCTTACAAAGCACATATTAATGCTTTATTCTGCATTACCATATTCTAGATACCTTAAACTACCTATTCATAAACATTAGTTAGGTTAACAATAATTGCAGTAAAACAGTTAAACTAAAGTGTGACTCTGTTAACAACATCTATGTCATGCAAAAAAATAAATAAAATAATAATAATAATAATAATAAATTTAAAAGAAATTGTCAGTTTATATTTTCAAATTAATATAAAAAAAGGTTCACAATAATGTGCTCACAATGGAAGTCATGAAAGGCATTCCAGAATGTTTAAAAACTGTTAAATGTGCAGCTCATATGCTTTGTTAAATCATATTGTATTAGTATTTTGTATGTATGTTATTTGAGTTGTCTAAATCACCCTTTTATTGGTGGGACCTCTGATCTAGGCAGGTGAAGTTATGGCTGTACATTACAGATAATAATTAATAAAATTTTTGTATATGGATTTGTCTCAATGTAAAGAGTTCAATTCTAGCATACAATTCGAAAGTTGCAGAAATGCTATCCTAAAAGGTACAGTATTAACAAAATCTCATATATTACTCTACCTTCAACTTTGCAGTTTTACATTCAATAACCTGAATTTAAGCATTTCCACAGAAGATATTGGACTGAAGTGCTGGATTTCATGTGAAAACACCCTGCGAATTTTGAGCGGCACGGTGCGTGTTGAGAAGTATCATGTAGCCCTGCCCCCATCTGAACAGCAGCAATTAGAGCAGCACACTCACTCCCGTCTCACAGCTGAGAACAAGTCCCTCTAACCTTTTCCTCTCACTTCTGAGCGACAAAATCCCCTGTATACATCGACGGCGTAGAAACAGGGACCTGTCAAACCCACTGCCGTACTTTCATAAGGACCAATGGCACAAACACAAAGTCCAATCAAGCTTAACTCACCTGAACCTTAACCAAAGTTAGAAGAACATTCTCTCCCTTCATCAGGTGACATTTCCTCCTGCCAGCGTCTTCTCTCCCCTGCCTGCTGGGAACATCAGAGATCGGACAGCTGCGGCGGAGAGCAGGACTATTAACGAGAGCGCGGGCCGTAAACTGCATGTAGTGACTGTGTAAGCCAAGTTGCTGCTGAGATTGCTATGTAAGCTAAGAGCTGTGTTATCTTCTCCTACAATGGTGAAGAGTCTTGTTCACAGTCTTTTACTCTTTCCTCTGTTCTTTCACCTCCTGTGCGGTTTGATTATTCCGACAACAGTTCAAAGCCTGTTAGAAGAAATATTTTGTATACACTACTGTCAGTTATAAATAACCGCATATTTAATGTCACATGGTCTGCAGGTACAGATCTGACATGTCAGGGTTTGTAACTTTCAAGTTTCTGGTTGATCCCCGGAACACAATGTCCTGATCAGGCATGACACAGTGTCACATATAATAAAAGTCACCTCTTCCATGTAAATGTATTTTTGTCCAAATGACTGTGTCCAAATAAAGGGTGGTTTGTTGTTAGCTCTGTTTCTATTTCCACAGCATTGGCCTGGTTAGCCTCGCTCAGTGAAACCTTCGTGGCACAAAATGTATATAAAAACACTCCACAAACTGTACATTAAATGTCAAATATGAATCACAATCACCCAGTCAGTGTGGACAAACAAACTGCTTGTTGCTGGAATATTTTTGAATTGACATGGTGTTCCTCTATGCAAAAATAAAAGGTGTCCCTAAAAACGTGCCATGTTTGAATATGCCCAAGTGCATATTATATTTTAAGTAAACATTGAGTTTAATTAAAAGTTATATTATCTGGCTTTATAAGATTTGGACGATACTAGCACAAACATTTAAAGGTTTACTTTTTTTTCTTTTTTTCACATATTCAGTTTAACCATTCACATTTAATGAAAAAATAACATCCTGCATTTCTATTTTGAAGTCAAGTCACCTTTATTTATATAGCGCTTTTAACAATACATATTGTATCGAAGGAGTTTTACAGTATTAAATAGGAAAATAGCATCCCAACAGTGTGTTGAGTATTAATACAAATCTGCTGACTGACAACTTTATTTCAGTTATAGACTAATTCAGAACTTATGATGTGAACATGCATCCACTATTCTCTCATGCAAGCAAGAGCTTGAGTAGAAGTATTCACTCTATTGACTTGCATATTGAAGTTTGGACAATGAACATAATTGATTCAATCTATTTTTCCATGGAGCTAAAAGTGTTTGTTCACCTGTTAAGAGGAGCACAGCGCTTCCAGACCCCAATAGGCTCTGACCCATTGAGAGACTGCAGGAAAGCCTTCAGATCACTGAACATTTGAGCTGCTCCCTCTAGCCCTCTAATATCACATGATAGATGATCACTTCTACAGCACTAGTTAAAGCACACTATTAACTTTGTATTTAAAAATGGTAATGTAATTGATTCACCAATTGATTTATTGATGTTAATTCAAGTGTTTCACAAATTAATCACATTATAGAAATTAATTTACTATATTTTATGAGCTGTTGTGTGATTAACTAATGATATGAATTAATCAAGCTTAATAAGAATTCAAGCAGTATTGTTTGGCCAATTTGTCACTTGGTTAAAAGCAGGGTGAATACAGGGTTTGATTTACGAGGTTCAGGACTACTGTACGGCTGCACAGAGAAAAAATTGCCTGTCTGTGACACCACTCTTATCGCAAATCATACGGACGAATGAAAGTCTGAGCATATCACACAACACTGTACATTTCTGTCGTGAAGAACATGACTCATGTGATATTACATGCATCACCTCTGCATGTGTTGAGTTCACACTGTCTCCATTTGCTGTAAAAACACAGTTTTACAGTAGTATGATGCAATATAGCCATTTGGGGATGGATGGATGGATGGATGGATGGATGGATGGATGGATGGGTGGATGGATGGATGGATTGATGGATTGATTGATAGAAAGAAAACACGACAAACAAACATTACACATTTTCTAGCCATTAGTATTACAGTATCTGCCAAGAACATAGGAGTACATAAAGTAAAATTATTTTAAAACAAATCAATTAATTAATCAATTTAACTTGTCTATGTTCCAATACGCACAGGGTTTTATCTTGGACGATGAGAATAGATTTGTCCTCTTGGTGGTCAGTGGCTGAACAGTAATTATTTTTAGCCCCCAGAGAGCTTGTTAAGAAGTTCATTAATCCAGATCTGATGTCTTTTAAACTATCGATTGAGGAGTCGATGTAAAAATAACAACTCCTGTTATAAAGCAGTTTGTCCACAGCGATTGCAACATAAATTATTTAAAAAGGCCACATTGGCCCTGGCCATGAAGCCATCAATCAGAAGATATGACCATCACAAAAAGAGCCTGAGCTTCACAGAGCTTCTCCTCCACTGAGAACAATCCCATCATGCAGGTGATGGACAGGAAGAGAGACTGACCCGGTGTCACCTGTATTGTGGCTGCCGTCTTTGAACGTCGGCTCTCTGCTCTCTTCCGACAGATAGACTGGGCAAATGGATTCTCTGCTTACTGCTGGCCTCCCTCTGAGCGCGCACTACAATTTGTCTAACACTAAAAGACTGACAGAATGGCAGAAAAAAATCCGAAAGAATACAGATGAATTTTTTATGGAATGCTTGGATTGAGTTGTAAGAGGCGCCATTTTTATTCATAAATGGAATTGAGGGATTCATGCCCCATAAAGTGACCCCCGGAATCAATTCTATCAAATGAACTAACTCCCGTTGTGTTTCTGTGGGCCTGGGGAGTAATGCCAATGCATTGATAAACACTTTTTCACAGCTTTTCATTCATCACCCCTGTGCTCTGCAGTGTTATGATCCACTGTCGCTGTTTGCAATGTAGTTTACATCGCTCCATAACAGGATGTCAGCAATTTGATACTATCGCTCTTTAAGATTGTTTAAGAGAGCCAATATTGTTGAAATAAATCTTCTAAATACATCAATTATTCCTCCTAAAGAGCAGTGAGATTAAATGAGATCTCCATGATTAAATGGAGAGCAAATGACATTTTTTTTTATTAAAATTAAGTGTATAATAAAGTGTATAATTTTTATATCACCAAATTGAATTTGAACTTGAGGTTTCTACCTCAAACACATGTGTTTTAGAATATGAGAAAGTATTTTAAGATCAGAAAAATCACTTTTGAACGTGTCTCCTGCTTCTCAAATGTTTCTCCTGAGAAAAAGATAGCAGTCATCTCAGCTGTGTCTCCAGCCAACTTTTAGAAACGATCACAACTATGTCTCAGACTGTGTACAGATTTGTCTGCAATCCAAAGACAAAATTCCAAGACCAAATTATCTGAGCTATTCTATCCACATTAACTGTACAGATGTATAACCATATGCTGAGGAACAATCCAGTTTTCATCTGGAATGGGTACTTCTGTTGAGTGATGCTTCACTTGAAATCTGAAATTAAATAAAGAAATTCCATGATACACAGTCTTAATTACGGGCGTTTAAGCTTTCATAATTGAATTCCTCATGGCTATCAAGCTTAGCGTGTGCATTGAGCATTGCGTTAATTGACAAAAGCATCCTCCTCGGTGTGTAAGACATCCTCTTCCCCCGAGGCTTTGTAGCCGCTCTTGACTTCTCACTCTGCAGCGCTCCAACACCTAGATCCTCATTTACACCCCATTAATCTGCGCTAGTCAGGCATGTCGTGTTCCCACTGTAGAACTCAACCTTAAAAGGAACCTTTCACTGAGTGCACGTGTACCTTAAACCACCTTATTAAAACCAGAGACACCTCAATGGTGGCACATTGAAATCTTCTCTCTGAAGCCCCTTACAGCATCTACAGCATAAGTGAGTGTCTTTGAGTTCCATACGCCACTTTGATTAATAATTGATTAAATGACTCCTTGGAGCTTCAAAGGCAGGAAGGGAAGAGGCTTCTCTCTCCTGTGGATGAAGCTGCAGCCCATTGCTGCTTTGTTGTTTTAAATGCTCTCTGAGATGTGTGCAGTTGAAGAGATGGGAGGGTACTGATTGTCTGCTCATCAAGAGCTACTATAAAACCTCACGGTCCCCCCACAATGGGATAAGAAGAGACACCTCTGGGTGGTACTTCCTGTGAGAGAGGCACCTCTTGCTTCGATGGGTTTAGCTTTGTTAAAGGATTGTGTTATTTTATTCAAAGGTTTCACTAGTGACTTGCAGCCGTAATAATAATATTAGGCTAACACTTTAGTATAGGGACAAATTCTCACTATTACCTAGTTGCTTATAAGCATGCATATTACTAGCATATTGGCTGTTTATTAGTACTTACATAGCACATATTCTGCATGCCCATTTTCTACATTTCTAATCTTACCCAATACCTAAACTTAACTACCTTACTAACTACTAATTGGGAGTTTATTGAGGCAAACGTCATAGTTAATGGTTTGTCAATAGCAAGAATAGGACCTTTAAATAAAGTGTGACCAATATGAGATGATAGCTATTATTCTAAAATAAAACATTAAGGCAGGGTTTAAAATTAAAGCACATACTTTAGCTGTAGGGTAACTCACTATCACACAGCATTTGGTCACACTTTAGTTTAGGGACCAATTTGCACTATTAAGTGTGAATTTTGCTTCAATAATCTCCTACTTGCTGTGTATTGATAGTAAGTAAGGTAGTTGTTAAGTTTAGGTATTTGGTTAGATCAAGGGCTGTATAATATGGTCATGCAGAATAAAGCATTAATATGAGCTTTATAAGTATTAAATGGTCCATATGCTAGTAATATGCTTGCTACTAAGAAACTAGTTAAACATGAGAATTGATCCCTAACTTGCTTAAGTGTTACCCAGCATTTTAATATGAAAGGGAAGTTTTGGATTTTATAGTGTTGTCAAACGATTAATCGTGATTTACATAATGTATGCATGTGTGCTGTGTGTGTGTATATATATATATATATATATATAACACACACACACACACACACACACACACACACACACACACACACACACACATTTTAGAAAAAAAAACTGTTATGTTTATATATTAAGTATATAATGTAAATTATATGAATAGAAATATAGGTTAACACTTATTTTGATAGTCCACTTTAAACATTCTACTATCATTAAGTAACTTTGCAACTACATGTCAACTAGCAGTCATTAGAGTATTAGTAGACTGTCTGCTTAATATCTTCTAAGACTTTATTTTGATGGGTCCACAACATACAACATACTGACTATCAGAAACTTTGCAAGTATATGTCAACTTATTCTACTAACCCAAAACCGGTTACGGAAGGAGACTCAGACAGAGGATTAGAATATAAACAGGTATCTTTATTGACAGCAACTGACGTTGAGGGTAATGGCAGGCGAGTATCAATGGCAATGGAACAGTTCTTGGATTAATGGTGACTATAACCTTGTAGCTTGTTTCGCAGGAGATCGTTGAATGGAAACTGAAGACAGCACACACCTTTTTGATGAGTAATGGTAATGTCCACAAGGAGCAGACGTTGAGATGGAGCACAGGAGAACATACTGGAGGAGACACAGAAGGTAAATAAACAGGCAAGTAGGTAACTCAATGTATTTTGTAGATAGCTTGGAGAGTCTTCTTCGTATCTACAAGATGAGACACTGGAGTGAGGTGAGGTGTGTGCTTTAGTAGCAGTCTTGATGAGGGTGCTCATGAGGTGCAGGTGTGATCAATCAGAAATCAGGTGAGGGTGTGCACTCTGATTGGGAAGTGAGTGAGCCTGACCTATCTGTGACAAAACCTATACCCTACTGAGAGTTAGTAGACGTGTAGTTGCTAACTAATGAGAATTAGTTGACATGTAGTTACAAAGTTACTTATGGTTAGTAGAATGTCTAAACTGGACTATCAAAATAAAGTGTAACCAAATATAGACATGTAAACACATGTAAACATTTTCAAAATATATACTTTATGTGTATATTTATATATACATAATAAATATACACAGAACACACATACCTGTATATTATGCAAACAAAAACTTTTATTTTGTATGGGATTAATCGCGATTAATTGTTTGACAGCACTAATTCTAACAAAGGGAACCTTTATAAAATGTTCTGTAGATCAAAAACATGGCTCTAGCAACACCAAGTTTGAATCTCAAGGATAATGCAAACTCGCAAATTCAACCTGTGCAAGAAGTAGCATTATTTTATATTCATAATAATGCTTTGGGTAAAAACACTTGGCAACTGCATATATGTAATATTGAAAGAGATAGGAAATATCTGAGAAGTTATAAATAGATGTCTTGTCTAAAAGTAAAAGTTCTGAAAATATCTAAATTTTAAAAGTAAATAAATAAATAAATACAGCTTTTGCCTTTGTGTTATGTCTATGTATATTTGTTGTTGTGTGGTGAACTGTGATCATGTAGCAGGGGTGACTGCATGCAGAGTTGTGGTAGTATTAGACTTTCCTCCTGTCTAATACTTCCTGTCAGCCCCCCGTGTCCCAGGCCGGCAGATCTTAGTGTTTTGTGTTGGTGGCTATGACCGGTCCTGGGCAGTGGGTAGAGAGCAGCACTATCCACACTAACTCAGTCTGATGGCTTCCAGTGGCTCTAACCATTTCACATCCAACCCAGACCAACAAGGACAACACCGGACATGCCAACTATGCCACTCAAAAGAAATTACCCTGCTATTTGGTCAGTAATTCTTGCTTATAACTAAACAAAATAGATACAGCAGTGCACGGCATGTAATTCAACAAAGTTGTAATGTTTAGAATAACATTTTACAAAGCTTAATCAGAGTGAATGAGCAACTTGGAATGTTTGAATTTGAACCATCATAAAAAATAATTATTTTATACACACACACACAAACACACACACACACACACACACACACACACATATATATATATATATATATATATATATATATATACATATATATATATATATATATATATATATATATATATATATATATAAGGGGTGTCAACAAATTAATTGTTTGATAAGGTTTGACCCCAACTTCTTGCCGTCATTGCAGCGCGGAAGGTTATCTATCATTGTGTGATGAGGGTACAGTGAACCAGTGTTGCCAGGGTAGCCGGACAAGTGGGCTATTTTGAAAATACAGTCGCGGGAAAAAAATACGGAGCCGTGGGTTGTGTTTTTTTTGGGCTACTTTTATAATGTACCGCGGCCGCCAAAAGTGTATATAGACAAATGAAAATTAAAATAGATCCTTTTACTAATGTGTATTATACTTGGAATATACTGTATACCTGGCAACGTAAGAATGGAGAGGCAGGTGTAACATCGCAAACAACATGAGTTTCAGCCAGAGCACTAGAAATAAAAACGACAACAGCCAATATAGATTATATAAGATAATAAACACACGATTACCATAGGATTGTTGCATGTGATTTTCTTCAATGTGTACATCTGAAATGCTAATTTGTGCAGCAATATAAAAGGTTATAAATAGCATATTTTAACAACAGTAAATGACCAAATTCAACATGTGATCACAAAAGGAAGTTATTACAAACACTCGATGGTGGTTTGAAGTGAGTTCTAAGTAAAATTGTACTATTAATCTCATAAATTGTCTTATGTAGCATGATGCTAATGTTAGCTCTAATGCAGCTGCAGAACAGGTCCAACTCTTTTTCATAATGTATTTTGTCAAAATACTTCACATAAGGTCGCAATGAATGTTTTGTTGTATTTATTTAGAAATACTTTTGATAATAGTTGGGTAAATGTATACTGGGATTGAAGCGATGTGGCTTGGTAAACATTAATTGCCAGTTTAAAGGCTGATAATTGCTGAATAAAAAACAAAAGAATAATGATAAATAATAATAACGATTATGTCTCATACCTGGCGGAAGTGAGAAAAGTTCTGTTTCCTTAAACGAGTTTGTCATGCATTTATTTTCCAACACATTTACAGGTAAATCCCAGTATTTTAAATTTACCATTAATCATGATTAATCACAGTTCATGACTGATTAACGCGATAAAAAATTGTAATTGATTGACAGCACTAATATATATATATATATATATATATATATATATATATGAAATAAATAAATAATTTAAAAAAATTAAATGGAAAGAAAGAGCATACAATGATTCCAGCAATATCTGAACTGTGTTACAAAACTGAAAATGTCAGCAGTGATGTTGGAACACAATGAACTGCCTGTGTTCTAACTATAGTCGCATGCCTTCGACCGCCCGCCTGCCTACTGTGATTGGCCACAGTTTGCTGTGAGCGACAGCTGGAGAGTGAGAGTAGACCTCTCTGAAGTGTCTCCTGGTATGATATCTCCTCAAGCACCATGTTTTCAGCTTAAACCCCTGCCGGTGTGATCCATCTCCAGCATTTCCTCTGGACTAACCCCTGACACAGTGAGTATGTGGAAGGTCATGATGAGAGATAAAAATCCAGCGCTTCTACCAAATTAAGTGCTAGGGCAGAATTGAACAGACATGGATTTCACTATCAGTCTATAACCCCACATCCATCAGTCCTTCCAAAAAAAAAAAAAAAAAAAACCCTAGACTAGCCCACTGACAACACAAAATGATTACTGGTCAATTACATCCCTTCCCCACCACCACCGGTTTAGGACGTAATCTTCCTCATAGACATCCTAAGTGCGTAGTTATCTTCCTGTCCATATTCACACTGCTCTCTCTAACCTGCCTGCTTTTCCTATCTGCAAATGGAGAGCTGACGTCCTATCTTCACACCCACTGAGAAACGATTATGTATTAAATAAGCGACGACGGTGACTTTCGTGCTGTGTGAAGGACTCTACCTGCTACATACTGACTGTCTGCTGCATATGTGACACTGAATAAGCTCCTCATTGAATATCATCCGACCATTCTTGAGGCACCATTATAAATCTGAATAAGGTGTAAGAATCCAGGCAAGAACAGAGAAAACTTCCTCAATACTTAACAAAGTCACATTTAGGTGGAGGACATTTTGGATCAGGAGAGATTTAATTGAATGCATTAGTTTTGTATAATATCCTGAAATAAAATATATAATATATAAAGATATAAAATAAGCATATTTTCCCCTTTATTTGTTTGTTGTTTTTTTAATTAGAGTGCTCTCAATCTCATGGTAATTTGTTTATGTTTTAGTGAATTGATCGCAAATTCATATGAATTTGTACAATCTCATTTGTACATTTTCTTAAAATATGTCTTCATGCTTACTTGTTTTCCTAAAAAAGCATACGTTTTCATACGTTTCACATTGTGCAAATTCATACTAAATTGACACCTAGTAAAGTGTTCAGAGGGCCATAAATCAGGTTGTTTTATAATGTTCTTTTGAAATGAAAGAAAAGCAGAGTCATTTAAGAACAACCAAACACAAGTCACATTTCTGTTCTAATTAATTAATCAGTCAGTCAAAATATTGATTGTAGACTGTTGTAAATAATCAACAACTAATGAAGACACTTTTAGCAAACAGAAATAGTAAAGTTCCACAGAAAGTGTCCATAGGTTTACATTTCTTCTGCCCCTGCTGCATTTGTTTATTAAATCATTTTCACTTGTTAAATCATTATGATTTTCAGTAAGAATATACTACTCACAGCTCTGCTTAACACATGTTCTGAATTGTGCAGTTTCCCTCTGAAATCAACGCAGTAAATATTAGTTTTGAATTCTGTCTGGGTCTGCTCATTATAACGGTCTCCCTTTGAAGTAATCATTAAAATCATATAAACAAATGCATAAAATAATTTATAATATATGAATTACAGTAATTAGAACAAAATCTACATGTAAATATTCAGTATGGCTGATGGCAATGTTTCTTTTGAGGGTGGACACTATTTCAGTCCTGAAGGCCAGTCTCTTGGGTCCTGATGTTACTGACACATGACACATTCTGACAGTCTCCGGCAGCCCTCTGGTGTCCCAGACAAGAGCTGGATGCTCATAATCTCCTAAACGCATGTAGCACAGAGGAGGTGTCAGTGATCTGTTCGGACAGGATTTCTGTGGCTGTTCAGATATTCTGTGGTTATGCCTGTGGTTATGAAGACAGACCATTGTGGCTTTTCACTGCTGTATCTCAGGGATGAGTGTCAACTGTGTCCAAACCAGTCTCTTCAAAAATGACCTTTCAGATACATGTCTTCCTATTGACAGAATATTCCACTACAGATCTGTGTTTTTTTTAAATATTTTAAAATGGTGATTTTTACTTCTCCTACCTCAGAGGTCCAACAACAGTAACAATTGTAATTATACAATTATTTTGTTATTTTGACAGTCTGTTGAATTATTATTTCATTTTATTTAGATTTATTTTTAAGCAACATTAAAATATCCCATATTTTATGTGCAACCCTGTTAGTGCATGTTTTTCCAAATTAGAAAAGAAAAGAAAAGAAAAGAAAAGAAAAGAAAAGAAATATACAAAAACAAAGATGAAGAAAAAGGAAACAAAATGTAGCATAATTCGAAGCACAGCATATCAGGAATAAAAGTAAATAATCGAAGCAAAATAATATTGTAAAAATCAGTTACCAAAGTTACTGTATTAATAAGTTTTAAAATATGATTCTGTCCCAAACATCTACCACCTACTGTTTTGGCAAGATTGCATTACTGTTACAATTTTTGTTTTTCTATTTTTTTTTTTAAATCAATTTTGTCTTGATTTAATTTGGATGTTTGTTGTATTACAATTTGGATGAAAACAATTAAATCACACAAATTTAAGAAAAAATATCAAACTTCATCGAAAATGTATAGAAAATAACAGTTCATATAATATTTAGCTTGACCTCTTGAAAATGTTGATTGTTAAACCCCCCTGTTCACAAAAAAAGAAAAAACAAAGAAAAAAAAGGAGGAGTTTCAAGCCCTATTTTAAACCCTATAAGCCAAAATAGCCATAAAATAGAAACTTTCAATTCAGTAAGGGTTATCAGAGAAAGACCTGTGAGGCTGAAGGATGGCCACTTGTTTTGAGAGACTCTCGCCCAGTGTGAAGGTCACTAGGTTCCATTTCTGAATTGAGAGTGTGAACCTCACGCAATTCATTATTAATGCCTAAATATTCCTGCATAACTGTCATGATTATGCCAAAAGAGAGGAGGTCAGGATGGGGGAACAATAGGTGTAAATGAAATCTCTCTCTTTTTCTCTCTCTCCTTCTCTATACAGCAGTGATTCTGATGCCTCTAAATCTAGTGGCAAGCGAGACCCCCTGCAACCCACACGGGTTAATCCTCTATGACTGTTAAAATTTCCATGATATGCTGGCTGAATCCAGAATTAGGGTGGAATGAACCATGCACTTCATCCAAATGATTGTTTTCTCCTTTTTGGTGGAATTCCACCGTGAATTTTACGGACCTTTTGTCGGAATACAAACTACCCATAAACAAAAGCAAACAACATTATGAGCTTTTATCTCTTGGCTAATGCATCTGTGAAGGGGGTTTAAAAAAAAAAAGCATAGTAGATTATTGTTGAATCTTGTTTTTCTTTTTTTATATATATTTATTTTCTTGAGGATATTTCAAATGAGACATAAGGAGAGAGTAAAGGTTAATAAAGGCAGATGCACAATAGAGACTTTGTTCAACATTATGCTTTTTCAATATTTTATTCAACCTTTAAACATGTTTAAGAGTTTCAAAGCCTTGAGAGATGTGTGTGTGTGTGTGTGTGTGTGTGTGTGTGCGTGTGTGTGTTACACTTTAACAGTGAATTAAAATCAAGTCTCTGGCATATATATAGAGGAGGAAGATTCGTCTGTGGTTCATCTCTGAGTAAACTCGCAGGCAAACATTGGCAATCCTTCCCCATGGCCCTGTTTCATATTAGACAAACTCTAACAGAAACCAGCATTTGCTATAGAGAGAGGGAGAGAGGAGGAGATGTTCATTAAACTGACTCAAATATTCAGAGGTGTGATTATGCATAAACACAGATATGAATGATAAATAGTGGATATGATTCTGTTTGAATATAAAAAGAAAAAAGGGGAGAGCAAAATAATAAAAAAAGCTGACAATGTATAGAAATATAGGCATTTTTTTCAACAGCACAAATGAAAGTGAAAGAGAATGCTTCAAAGCATACTGTGTCAGTTTTCAATTGTATTTATTTTATACCTCTGATTTTTTGAAAAAAAAAAAATTAAATAAGAAGAATGCAGGTATATATGTATGTATGTATGTATTTATTTATAGATGTAAAAGGGTTGCAGGTTACAGGATTACAGTCAAAATTTTTAATAAATTCATGCTAATATTATTTTGATCTTTTATCTTTTTTTTAACAAACTTTAACAGTGTTGTGCATGACAAATGCGCTTCACACTGCAAATTGAATTGCAAAAATTTGATTATACTATTTGTCTGTCATTCCACCAACGCAGATGAATGCTATGTTGTATTATATAAACAGTTCAGAAGATGACCATTTTAGGGATACATAAATATGTTTTTCATGCTAGTTCTCTCACACAAGCTGGGGTCTGTGCTGCTATTGCTTGAAGAAAGTAATGAGACAACAAGGTGTACCCACATTTGCTGAGAATACCTATACAGTTCTTGTTATAATGCATTCAGGCTGATGTGTCTAGGGATGACAGGGTACCATCAAGGGAACGACACTCAAAGATTATCTGATTCTGTTCTCAGTGGGGTCATGATAAGAGCCCACATGGACACGTAGCATGTTTTAATTCAGATGGAACGATCGCTGCTATCTTTCTCTGAGTACTAGAGCTCTAGCTTATAGTATATTAATGATTTCCATTAAGAGCTCTTCTTGCGCTTTTAGAGTGGTATGACTGTTCAGATCTCACCGATATCGTTGTTCCATTATCTGAGAACGGAATGTTTACCGGCTAATTACTACGGCTGTGATTGGCTGGATCACAGATGCTTTGTCAGTTATGGCAGTTGTGACAGGCTTCTCACTCCACTGTCTGGCTGCCCAGTCATGAGCTGGTATTTCTGTTGATCTGCAGATGCAGGAATATACAGTCTCTCTCTCTCTCTCTCTCTCTCTCTCTCTCTCACTGCCTCACCACCTCTCTTATGTTATGGTTTCTCAAATGTCTCTGCGTGTGTCTGGAACGTCAAAAGTCTTAATGTAGAGCTGGTGGGAAATGTCAAAGAAAGGAGGGGAATCTTAGTGGAGTGTCCATTTTCATATTGGAATATTTTCACAGGAGCTATTGCCAAGCACTCTCAGTTCCATTAAACGGAACATTTCATTGAATTATTGCATTGCTGGCAATTAGCTAGGAAGCACTAGCATGCATATGAGACAAGGTTGAAAAAGTACAAACAAAAATGTGATTCAGAGGTTTCAAAACAACACTAAGGTGAGTAAAATATGGCTATTATTTTTTTTTAATAAGTTTTGACACTGATCTTTAAACAATCTTTTTATCTAACAGCTGTCATTCCACACCTCACGCATAACCATGAGCCGCATCCTTTCTGCTAGCATTAGAAACGGGAAGCGATGTGCGCAGTAGTGTCCTGCCACCACTCGGCCCCGCTCTGCTTGCAGGCAGGTTAGAGGCGCCCATCTTTAAATGCTTCAGCTGCTCTGAATGGCCACTACAACACTCACAAATTCTGCTGTCTGCTTTCCACTCCATCGCCCCTGTTCCCTGTCACAGCATTGGCGTGCAGGCCCAGCTAACCCCAGGCTAACGGCTGTCTCCACTGATCCAAGCCTCCTCCTGCTGGGGGACCCTGGACCTGCTACACACACACACACACACACACACACACACACACACACGCACGCACACACCACTGATAGAAAAAAAAAGAACTAAAAAAATATCTGAGAAACATAAAAGCATGTCCATGTCTATTTTCGACTTTAAAACTGACTGTGCCTTTATTTCATGAAGAGATGTTTTCAGGCAGAGAGGTATGTCACTGAAATATGAAACGCTATTCCGAAATTAATAGTGAATAGCTTCTTTCTCGTATTTATCAGTTAAGTTGGTTGTGGGTATAGCTGTCTTTAGAAACCTCTCACCACCTCTAGCTGATGTTTGCTCATCTTTTGCAACAATGGAGCCTCAGTCGATGCCGGCGAGCAATTGAATTACCACACATGAAAGCCCCTGAAAGTGTCATTTAAATACCAAACCCCAGTTTAAGTAATCGCCCATAAAGAGATATTTAAGTGGAGTTTTAAGCAGCTCTCTAATGGCTGCTGCTGCCTTTTAGCGAGCCACTGCCTCCCTCAGACTGGTGATTATGAGGCAGAGGTGAGGAGGTCTCACGTGTAGGTCAGATTTCAGTTTCTACTCTCAGCTGCCAATCTCTGCTTTAGTGCCAGAGCAGTTGAGTCTCGCTCCTTATCTTGTAAGCTGTCATCCTCCAGGTGGTCTATGGGAAATTATGTTCACTAAACACTCATTCAGAACCTCTTATCCTCAATTTAATGCCTCATCGTAGATTTGAAACTCCCACACTTTGTCCAAGACCAATGTTAGGTGTGCAGGTATGTGTGTGTGTGTGTGTCAAGCTTTTTCAGGGAATGAGGTATTATAGTGAACGCAGGTGAAAATCACTAAAACATCAGATAAAGACACACACACACACACACACACACACATATATATATATATATATATATATATAATAACGAATATAATTAATATATAATATAAATATTTTTTTATTTATTTTATGTTTTAGAAAATATCTGGGTGAAATGTGACAAGTTCACCCACTCTGTCTGAGCAGAGTATATTCACTGTTGTTGCCCTTGCATTAAAGGATGAAAAATATGTAGTTTCTCTCACAAAGAATAATGTTATTATTTTCGGTTAGAGGATAAAGGACGCCGTGGTCTCTGGTTTAGCAGCAGAACCTTGCCTCTCCAGGCAGTGTTTAATGAAAACATTGACATGGACATTTTGGGTCCCTTTTACATTACACAGACACACTCATGCATGGCGCTGGTTGGATGTGGTATTATGTGAGAGGTCAGAGGTCGCAGAGGAGGGATGTGTTGTTAATTTCACAGGGTTAGGGAACTGTGGACTCACATGGAATACAGATCACTTAACACAGACCTGCCACGACGTGCCGACTCTCTCTTTTGACCCCTCCCCCATCCCTTGTTTGTTAAGCACATATTTTAGGCCAGTGAACCAGAGTACATGTAGAAGTAAGCACAATGTCTGTTGGGGAAAGGGGTCTGGCATAGTACCATAAGAAGTGACATTAGTCCCGTAGCTGTGAGTGTGTGTGCCCCTGCTGGTGTGTGATTAGTTATGTTTCACAATGACTGCATTGTCAGCGTTAGCCACTTCTCCTCACTAATAGGCAGTATATGTATCAGTGTGTGTGTTGTGTGTGTGTGTGTGTGTGTGTGTGTGTGTGTGTGTGTGTGTGTGTGTGTGTGTGTGTGTGTGTGTGTGTGTGTGGACTCTTATCTCATGGGTTTTGTAGATCTTAGTATTTTAAAAGATGCATTTAAGAAAACAGATAGGAGAATTCCTTATGTAATTTGCAGAATAAAGTTAAAATGATTTGCATCACAAACAAGCCTCTCCTAATTGGTGCATATTGATGATCTCTCTTTTAATGTGCTAATGTTTGTTAATCGGTGATTACATTTTAAAATCTCTCACGCTGTCCCTTGATGCATGAAAATCCAAAAGATTTTTGGCTCCCCAGATAAAGAAATGACAGTCATGCAGCTTCCCAACTGTTAGTGAAGGAAAACCTTTTAGTCTCGCTGGGCTAAATATCTCCCTCATCTGTTCAAAAAGTAAAATTCCCCTCTTTATAGGATTGTGCCTAAGCCCTTCATTCTTCAGATAAAGTAAATCAGGCTGCAATACTTTCACTGTTTAAGCTTCAAAAAGGCTATCTACTGAAATCGGAGATGCCGTCTACCTTTTTAGATTAAACTGTGAGGAGATATAGAAATCGTACGAAAGAATACAATGCTCGGCCTCCCATACTGCAGAGGAGGAATTATCGCACTCTTTGGCAAGTGCTGCCACTTTGCACAAATATTTCAGTCATGGCTTTGAATAAAATCTTGCAGTCATTCATTTGAAATTCAAGCGAAGGTTTCAGTCAATATTTGCTCTAGAAATATGCAAGTCCCTCTGTGAGACTGCGATACAAAAATCTCTGAGATTGGAAACAGGGTGAGGGACCTCTCAGCTGCCATATTTTACATTTTGGTATTATTCATTTCTTTTGGCTTATATATAGTCACCTCATCCATGGCTCATCTATTGTTTGTTACTCTTCACAAGAGGCTTGTTGTGTATTCTTCCTCTCAGTTTTAATAAGCTGAACCAAATCATCTCTTTTTTTTTCTACAGGCAGCTTCATCTCTGCAAATAAACGGTGACTTTATTCCCGTGAAATCCTCAGATGACACAGATCTTTCTTTTGCATAAAGCATGAAGAACGGCCCTAATATGGTTGGCATTCATCTCTTTAAGTGGACATTTGCATGACTCCTGGAAAGAAAGGGAAAAAAAGGAAATGAAGGAAAGAGCCAAGGAAATGAGCATAAGGAGTGACCAGTCTCCTGTGGAGACACTAGAGGTTTGGGATGACATATGACAGATGTGACAGTGCTGGGGGGGGGGGGGGGGGGTAGTTAGGCCGATGAGGGTGGTGGGATGGGCCTAGCTGCATCTTTGCTCCAATTATGGCACGTGGATTGCTGTCAACTCAACTGCACCCAAAGTACGGACACTATTGATCTAATGTCAGACAGACCGGCCAGCTGCCAGGACCTTCCAGTACCACTGAACCTTCAACTCCCCCCTACCCGTGCTTTCCTGCCCTCTTAAACGGCTGCTGAAATCAGGTTAAGGTTGGCAGGTAGGGGTGTACACTGGAGGTCAACGTGGTTCTCTGCTAAATGCTCCTCAGACTGCTGGACTAGGCTGACTTGAGAGTGATACAGGCCATACTACTGTCTGTATGTGTCCATCTGTGAGATGCGGAGCAATTGTGTGTGTGTGTTTGTGTGTGTGTTTATGTGTTCTCTTCCCCTGTGCGTGCAGAAAAGTGGTTGATTCGAGATGATGAAAAGGCCACTGCAATTAGTCTGCTCTGGTTAGCTGTGCCGGGGTGGCGCCTCAGCGTTTGAGCGTGTGGCAGCTGCCGATAACTTCAGCTTCCAGAAAACAGACAATTAGACCCGAGTGGATCGAGCCGGCATCCGTCAGCTGTACAGACCTTTGGAACAGCCACAGCCAAACGTCCCAGAAGTTCAATAGGCAACGATACACACAGCTCCACTGTTTAACATCAATTAATCAAGACACATTTACACATAGCACACTACATTCCTTTTTTGAGTTAGTAATTTTATTTATCCTTTGCTATATATATATGAAAAAAAAGCATTAGTATAGGACTCAACACTGATTACTGATTACTTCCAGGTTTAGCACTGCTGATGGAATTGCGTCAGTGAATGAAATGTCACAATTTTACTTTGAAAACGGCAGCGGGTAGCCTAGATTTCAGTTTGGATAGGAATCTTATACAGTACAGTTTGTCGATCTAAAATGGTAATTGTGAATTAACAGCTGTCAACCATGTCGGTATGCAAATGCACTGTCAGAACGTATTTACATTTTTAATTTTGGTTGCACATGTTGTTACGGTGCACACAGCAGGGAGGAACGAGGAAGACGGAGATGAGGAGTAACTTCAAAATAATAGTCTTTAATGAGGACATCAAGGCAGGGCAAGACAAGGCAAGGCAGACACGGACAGGAACACCGGGGAATAACAAGTAGACCAGACCAACACTAACTGAATAGGCAGGAACTAATATACACATGACAATAACTGATAATAAGACTAAACACGGCTGGACAACACTTAACTAATAATCACACTTAACAAGGACAGGAACAAGACCAAATATGGACACAAGAGGCAGGAACACATGACACACACGACAGAGGACGTAACACATGTGGACCTGCGGACCACTTATGTGCACCCCTGCTTATGAACTTACCTGATAAACCTGCTGTACTCACTTACCTGTGTTCTCTGTTATCTGTTTTGTTACAGTGTGTTTGCGTCATATAAAAAAAAAAGGAAAAGGGGGAAAAAAGACAAGCAGTGGAAGTAACTTGAAGCGATGAAAACTGAACCTCATACCAGAAAGAGTTAACAGGCAAAAAGGTAAAGCGACAGTATCCATAATAAAACATGAATCAACATAGTTTGCATAGCTTTACATGTGCGGTGCATTGACTAGGTTCACAAAACAATTTGGTTACACTTTACTTGAAGGGGTGTGCATAAAACTGACATGACACCTTCATAATCATGACATGACACATGTCATGAATATGAAGGGTTTTTATGCATGTTTATGACAACTGTCATTAAGTGTCATTCACTCAGTTAATGCAAAGATGACATTGCTTGAGATGTCTTTGTTATGGGCTAGGGTTAGGGGTAAGGGTAGGGGTAGGGGTAGGTCTAATAATGTCATCTTTGCATTAAAAATGACATAGCTGAGCAAATGACACTTAATTACTTAATGTCATAAAAATACATAAAACCTCCTTCATATTCATGACATGTGTCATGTCATGATTATGAAGGTGTCATGTCAGTCTTATGCACACCCCTTCAAGAAAAGTGTTACCAATATTTTTTATATTGATAACAATGCCAGTCTCTATCCCAGTTACTACTTTGATTTATTCACCAACACTCTGATTTATCAAATCAACACTTTGATTTATTCACTAAAATTCTGGGTTAAAAACAACCCAACTTGGGTTATTTGGCAACCCAGTGCTGGGTAAATATTGGACAGAACACATGCTGGGTTATTTTGACCTAGCTGGTTGGGTTAAACATTTTAACCAACCATGCTGGGTTGTTTAATTTAAGTCATAATAGCCCGGTTTCACAGACAGGGCTTAGACTACGTGAGGATTAGGCCATTGTTCAATTAGGAAATTTAGGCAAGGCAAGTTTATTTATATAGCACATTTCATACACAGTGGTAATTCAAAGTGCTTTACATAAAAAGAAGTGAAATAGTCATTAAAAAATAATTACAACAATAAAAACAAGGAAATTATATAAAAATTGATTTAAAATAAATGTAAAACAGTTAAGAATATAAAATGATTATACATAAAATACAGTGCAATTAGTTCGGACTTAGCACAGTGCTCATTCAACAAATGCACAGCTAAACAGATGAGTTTTGAGTCTGGATTTAAATGTGGCTAATGTTTTAGCACATCTGATCTCTTCTGAAAGCTGGTTCCAACTGGTCCTTGTCCTCGAACAAGCTTCACCAACTTTGTTTTGCTTCAGAAGAGCTTGACTACCCTGGTGCACCAGCTAGACCAGCACAACACTTGTGTAGCCAGAACCTTTGCCCAGTAACATAAGCAAACATAGTCTGGGTGGTCTTTGTGTGAGACGTCTGAGGCTGAGATTATATAAGTACTAACCAGCATAAACCAGCCTGGACAAACATGGGATTCATGCTGGTTTATGCTGGATTTTTCAACAGGGTAGGCTGCAAAAAAACAAAAAGTATCTCATGGCATCTCAGCTAGCTGTCTCAAAAACTGAGTGATTATGTGTTTTGGAAAATGAATACTGGTAGTGGGAGACAAAGAGGAATAGGAGGAGAAAAGAAAAAAAAATAAGGGGATGAGGTCAAAGGTTGTTTGTTCCTGATGAAATACAAAGCACTATAGTTGACCACGTTCTTCTGCATGGACTGACCGTGAGGGAAGAAGGCCTATAGGCTTATCTACAAGGTTTCAATACTACTGACTAGTGGTGGGCATAGATTAATTTTATTAATCTAGATTAATCTCACTGTAATCTTGGAATTAATCTAGATTAATCTAGATTAAAATGGCTCATTTGAATTCTGCCAAGTAGATCAGAATAAGTTCACTACTAGTAATATTAATATTAATATTAACTAGCAGTCATCAAGAATTCAATATTGATAATAACATTGAAGACATTGTATGATTATTCCTTAAAGATAAGGTTTTAATAGTTTTAGTAGTAGTAGCCTATTACGTTCTGCCCAATGTCTTCAAGTGAAACCGAACTTTTATTTTGACGGGTTGCCATGAGGATAGTTTTTCTCAAATGAAACGCTCGAATGCTCATGAAGTGACTCTCAGAGCAGTTCTGGAGATGTTGTTCATGTATTTATGTCCTCATTTAGTGAGACGACAGACGTTAATATCACCGCAAGCGTCGCGCGCTTCCCCTGATAGCACGTCTGCATTTACATCTGCAAGACGTATTTTTTAGGGTGTTTGCTCATCTGCAATACGTCTATAGGACGTCTCCTTTTAGATGTCAAATAGACGTCTATTAGATGTCTTTAAGATGTTTATGATTTAGAATGTATGTAAAACTGACATCTGAAAGACGTCTGTCAGACGTTTGTAGACTGAAGATGCTTTCCAGATCAAGAGATCTTTAACAGACATCTTGCAGACGTACGTGTGCTATCTGGGTCTGTATGAGTAGTGAACAAACCCGTGCGTCTGCGCCATACATTAACACAGAGACACGCAGAAGTCATATTTAAATGGACGTTTTGCGGCTTAATATTTACAAATAGGAGTGGGAGTGTGCTCACTTGTGTGTGCGCTTACGTTTGTGTTTGTGTTTGTGTTTGTGTGTGTGTGTGTGTGTGTGTGTGTGTGTGCGTGTGCGAACCGGGGCGGAACTCCGCTGTGCGCGCGATACAGAGAGCACGACCATGTAACGTAGAGACAGAAACGACTTGCCGATTTCTATTGGGAAGCTTCTTAAAAATAAATTTTCCCTGAAGCATCCATGTTAGCACGTCACGTTTGATGTTGTAATTTCACAGAAGACATACACACAGGTTCGAAGACTCGTTCTCGCCCCCTACAGTGTAGTTCGGCTAGGTATACATCCACGCTAAAATATCAAGGTGAAAGTCATCATAGCTTGCGTAGTCAAGAGGAAAATGAGAAACAAGAGACCAAAAAAATTCAGATGAGCTGAAGGCCACTGTCAAAGAAACCTGGGCTTCCATACCACCTCAGCTGTGCCACAAACTGATCACCTCCATGCCATGCCGAATTGAGGCAGTAATTAAAGCAAAAGGAGCCCCTACCAAGTATTGAGTACATATACAGTAAATGAACATACTTTCCAGAAGGCCAACAATTCACTATTTTTTTTATTTTTTTTTATTGGTCTTACGAAGTATTCTAATTTGTTGAGACAGTGAACTGGTGGGTTTTTGTTAAATGTGAGACCAAATCAACACAATTAAAAGAACCAAAGACTTAAACTACTTCAGTCTGTGTGCATTGAATTTATTTAATACACGAGTTTCACAATTTGAGTTGAATTACTGAAATAAATTAACTTTTCCACAACATTCTATTTTATTGAGATGCACCTGTATTCATTTGTAACTTCAATCTTTTTTTTTTTTTCAAGCAGGTTTACTGAACACTCCTTCCAAGTGTGCACAGAGCCCAAGTGTTTACATTTATTCATAAATCTAGTTAATTGTAGTTGTCTATATTAAGCCATAACATTTAGTTTTACCATTGAGAAAATTACACAGTTCACCATTTAGTGAGTCTCAGATCTTATTGTTGTCCAAGAGAAACAACTGAGATATTAAAGACATCTCATTAATATTTTTTTTATTTCCAGTGAGAACTTGCTTTATCATTCTGCCATTCTTCTGTATTCAATATTCAGCTCTTAGATTAGTAGAGTGCAGCTTTTTAAAATGAAACTCTTTAAATCATGCTCAGAGAGGAAGCTTTGATGTATTTCTAGAGAGTGCTGCCTCTGACTTCTTGACATGTGATTAAAAACCTCATTAAATAATCAATAAATCAGTTTAGTTTCTGAGTCTGGGAGGAGAGCGCAGGCAGACAGAGAAATGGATCATTGTGAGGATTTGTCAACTTTTGGAGGGGAAATCCAATTTTGGTGTGGGTCCCTCTGGAAGGTATTAGTATAGGCACTGAGTGTCCTATGTGCTGGTGATGGGCTTTGTAAATCTGACTGCCTGTGTTTTCCAGCCCAATCTTTGGTGCAGTGTTGTGCTTAATTTATTGTCCTAATTCTAACAGTAAAATGACCCAGATATACACAGTTTTAGCAGTGTTTCAGCAGTACATGACATAAATCACAATCTTTAGTGCCGAGGCTACAGATGTTTTTAAGCCTTTTGAGATATACCAGTTCCTGTATATATATATATATATATATATATATATATATACACACACACACACACTTACATTTAGTCATTTAGAAGACGCTTTTATCCAAAGCGACTTATAAATGAGGACAATGGAAGCAATCAAAAATCAACAAAAGAGCAATGATAAACAAGTGGTATAACAAGTCTCAGTTAGCTTAATGCAGTTGTCACGGTTCACACAGCGGGGAGGAACGAGGAACATGAGACGAGGATGAAACTCAAATTAACAGTCTTTAATCCAGACAATGCAGGGCAGACACACAGGAACACCGGGAGTAACGAGTAGACCAGAAGACACTAAACAGACAGGAACTTATATACACAAGATAATTAACACACTCACAGCTGAATGAAATCTAAACAATCAAACTAAATAGGACAGGAACTTGACGACCAAATATGGGCATAGAGGGGGAAACACAAGACACGACTGACATAACTACCCCCTCCCGGAAGGCGCGTCCCGCGCCGTAACAGTACCTCCAGGACAGCACAGACAGTTCGGACCGCCATGGCGGGCTGAGAACTCTGGAAGCCATGGCGTGGCAGGGAGCCCAGGAGGCCATGGCGGTGGAAGGAGCACAGGAGGCCATGGCAGGAGGTCTTTACTACAGCCGGAACCCTACAAGTTTTTTTTTTAATTCATTCATTATTATTTTTTTTTTATAATAAATAAATAAAAACACATAGAAAAAGAATAAAGCAAGCTAGTGTTAGAGACCTTTTTGGATTTTGTTAATTGTATAAAAAATTAAAATAAAATAAATAGAATACAAAAAGATTAGAAAAGCTAGTGTTTTTGTTTTATTTTTTTAAAGGAAAACAAGCGGTTAGTAAATTAATATAGTGCAAGTCTAAAAGGGACAATTATTTTTTTTTAAAGAATATAATTAGAATAGAGAATGCAAGAGTTAGAGGTTCAAATAGAGATGGAAGATATGTGTTTTTAGCCGATCCTTGAAGATGGCTAAGGACACAGCTGGTCAGATTGAGTTGGGCAGGTCATTTCACCAGGAGGGAACATTTAATTTAAAAGTCTGTGAAAGTGATTTTGTGCCTCTTTGGGATGGCACGATAAAGCAACGTTCACTTGCAGAATGCAAGCTTCTGGAGGGCACATAAGTCTGAAGTAATTAATTTATGTAAAAGGGTGCAGAGGTGGTTTTGAAGGCAAACATTAATGTTGAAATTAATTGCAATTGCAAAACCATTTGAGTATTAGTGGTATCTCTGATGTTTTCCAGTCTGGTTTTAAAAGTTTGCACAGCACAGAGTCTGCCCTTTTGAAGGTTTTTAATGATATTTTACTTACAACTGACGCAGGCAACATTATGGCATTAGTGCTTTTAGACCTTAGTTCAGCGTTTGATTTTGTTGACCACGGTATCTTGCTGTCTAGGTTGGAACACTGTATAGGTATTAGAGGCACTGTACTTAACTGGTTTCGATCTTTTCTGTCCAAAAGAAAATTTTCAGTCAACATTGGCAAGCACTCTTCTTCTGTAGCTCATTCTATATGTGGTGTACCCCAGGGATCAATCCTGGCACCGATATTGTTTTCACTGTATATGTTACCCATGGGATCTATATTTAGGAGATATGGTGTATCGTATCATTGTTACGCTGATGATACCCAGCTCTATATACCACTAAAGCGTGATGATAATAATTCTGCTGTAAAGCATTTAACTGCTTGTCTCTTAAAACTGAAAACGTGGCTTACAAATAACTTTCTACATCTAAATAATGATAAAACACAAGTTGTTTTGTTTGGATCAAATGGCAAAACTGACTTGAGCAAAATCGATTTGGGCTCTCTTACCCCATATCAAGTCCATGACGCAAAAAATCTGGGATTTATACTTGACTGCGAACTAAGGCTAGATAAACAAATTAATGCTACTGTGAGCTCCAGCTTTTACCATCTTCGTAGATTAGCGAAGGTTAAACCCTTCCTGAGCAGGAAGAGTTTTGAGACTGTAACACATGCTTTCATCTCTTCGCGACTCGACTATTGTAACTCGCTTTATTATGGTTTGCCAGTCTCATCTATACATCGACTTCAGGTGGTTCAAAATGCAGCTGCCCGTTTGCTCACGGGCAGTCGCAAATGGATACACATTACACCTATCTTACGTTCGTTGCACTGGTTACCACTGCAGTTTCGTATTGAGTTTAAAATTCTGCTTTTTGTGTACAAAGCTGTGAATCGTTTTGCTCCTCAATATCTCTCAGGGTTGCTTACTGTTTATAATCCTGTTAAGTCACTGAGATCTCAGACTACACATATGTTGTGGGTTCCCAGAACAAGACTTAAATGTAGGGGAGATAGAGCCTTCTCTGTTGCTGGTCCCAAATTATGGAACGCTCTGCCTCTATCTATCAAAACTGCTTCGACAGTGTCTGAATTTAAATCTTTGTTAAAAACTCATCTTTTCTCCCGTGCGTTTAACTGTTAGCTGATCCGGTTGTTTTTAAGGTTATATGTTTCTTGTTGTATTTATGTACTTAGCCTATGCAATACTAAATACAGCGCTTAGATTTGTCAATTTTTTAGATGTTTATGTTTTATGTACAGCACTTTGGCCAACTAAAGTTGTATTAAATGTGCTTTATAAATAAATTGAACATTGAACATTGAATTTGCGAGCAGCTATTGGTAGCCAGTGCAAATTGATAAAGAGAACTGTGTAACATGCATTATTTTCGGCTCATTAAAAATGAATCTTGCTGTTGCGTTCTGGATTAATTGTAAAGGTTTGATAGAACTGGCTGGAAGACCTGCCAAGAGAGCATTGCAATAGTCCAGCCTGGACAGAACAAGGAGTTGTGAAGCATGTTCCAAAAGTAAGGGCCTGATCTTCTTGATGTTGAATAAAGCAAATTATCATTTATATGGTTTTCAAAAATGGTAGTTTTAGTTTTAGGGACAAATAACACTTTTAAAGAGCCAAAAAGAGTACAAGAAAATTCCTTAATTCCTACTTAATTTGTGAATTTAAAAAAGGGTAAACATTCAAATAAAAGCACAGCAGGTCGGACATGGACCGGTGATTCAGTGCAACAACAGACACTTTGTTTCTCTCCCTCTCTCTCTGTCTTTACCCCCCGTTGTCTACCAATTTAATTGTGCTGAATCTCCGCTAAATGAATTTACAATTTAGACTGAAGTACTCCATGCATTACAGCCAATCAAACAAGCACTGTGGAGAAGAATCTTAATATAAGATAATTAATAATGCAGATCTCAGATAGGGAAAAACTATATTTCTACCATTCTCTCTGCCTGCCACAAACTACCTGACAATTGTTCCTTAACGATTCCCAGTAAATTCCTTAAAATGGTAATTTGTCATCTTGTCACTTCATTTGTGACCTAAAATTCCTCACTAGAGGCATCATCAGATAAATTAATCACTACCCAGGATCCATTTCTCCATTTGTCCCTTGTGCGTGCTATTATGTGCTAGCTCTCTGCCAACGCTCTTCATTTACATATATTTAATGGCTTATTCGTGGCTGCTTGTGTCTGACGGTGTGCATACAGCATGTCAGGTGAACTCTCCCCTCTTTTTCATTTCGATGAGTATTAACATGCTTTTTTAGGATCTGCTATTGTTCTCGGAAAGTGTAAAATGCACTTTGTTTTTTGTGTGTACTTTTAGGAGTGGCAAATACAGTCTTGACTTGACTCGCGTTGGCTGGTGTGACATTATCAAGGATGCTCTTTGATCTGAAATGAAACCTTTAATAAAAACAGACATCGCCTCAAGTAGTTCTTTTAGCATGATTTTAATAATAGAGCGCATTGCAGATTTAAATCAATGTTAGTTATAATTATGTCCTTTTAACAGCCTGAGAATGTGAAATATATTACATTTTGACCTGCTTGATGAAAAGTAACGTGCAAACATCCATGCTTTTACTCTAACTGTATATTGTGTTAAACTCTATTTAAGAAAGTGACATACTTTCTTTTTAGATTATACATTCAGTACAATACTGAATTCCTGAAATTGTTTGTGAAAGCTGTTCATGTAAGGCGGGGGGGGGAGGTTGGGGGGGCTGTCCGTGTAAGTGTTGTTATGAAGCGGTCTGAGTGATTGCTCAGAGAATGTGAAAGAAGTGTCAGTGTTTATGATGGTTATAGCCTGAGGAAAGAAATTAAGGTGTTGATTAGTCCTGGATTCAGTAAATAGGAAGTGGTCAAAGTGCAAGGAAATGCATGATATATATTAACAGTGAATATGAATTTGGTAGTTTTTTTTTTCTTTTTTTTTCTTTTTCAGTTTCAGTTTCTGCTGACACAAACCATAAACTTTATATGAACTTAGCAAAATTTATAAAATATTTCATAAGTATTATTGTTGTAACCTATACGTTACATTTTACTTAGAAACACATAATTCACAAAAAAAGATAGATTTGCCCTGCTAAGGAGGGAAAGAAAAAACAAAAATACATATTTTGACCTAAAAGCATATAAACCATAGCTATTGAGATGCAGTCTGTGTGACTAGCTCCTGATTAGTTTTTTTGTTTTGTTTTTCCTTCTCCTTGACTTGGAGATATTGTACTTTTTTTACATGCTACTTAACATGTTTTCAACTCTACTGTCTCACCCAGCTGTGCTATCTCACCCTTTAAGCTAATTTCAGATGCAATTAGCATAATTAAAGATTAACATTCATTAATTGTTGAAGCTGATGCTAACTGCTAATGTGCCAGTTAACACTGTAGGCAAATGCATCGTCACCTTGAGAAGAGAGGAACACACACAGATCACACCATCACACAAACATGACATGTTTGTGAAACTCTGTCTACACTGAATATGTAAATTATGGTGAAGGACCTTTATAATGTCACAAACAAGGGGCACACTTGAGAGTTGCAAAATGAACACACACACACACACACACACACATACATACACACACACATACATACACACATATATAAAGTGTGTGTGTGTGTGTGTGTGTGTGTGTGTGTGTGTGTGTGTGTGTGTGTGTGTGTGTGTGTGTGTGTGTGTGTGTGTGCATATATATATATATATATATATATATATATATATATATATATATATATATATATATATATATATATATATATATATTATGGCATGCCGTTCAGGAAAATTTGAGTATATGGAATGGAATGAAACTTGATTATATGGAATGAAAGTTTGAATATATGGAATGAAACTTGAATATATTGAATGAAAGTTTGAATATATGGAATGAAACTTGAATATATGGAATGAAAGTTTGAATATATGGAATGAAACTTGAATATATGGAATGAAAGTTTGAATATATGGAATGAAATTTGAATATATGGAATGAAACTTGAATATATTGAATGGAAGTTTGAATATATGGAATGAAATTTGAATATATTAAATTAAACTTGAATATATGGAATGAAAGTCTGAATATATAGAATGAAAGTTTGAATATATGGAATGAAACTTAAATATATTGAATGAAAGTTTGAATATATGGAATGAAACTTGAATATATTGAATGGAAGTTTGAATATATGGAATGAAATTTGAATATATGGAATGAAACTTGAATATATAGAATGAAGGTTTGAATATATGGAATGAAACTTGAATATATTAAATGAAACTTGAATATATGGAATGAAAGTCTGAATATTTAGAATGAAATTGGCATGGAGTGTATGGAATTAAAATGTAAATTTGACAGTATTTAATGAATAATGATACACTGTAGCTAGTTATATCCTTGTTATCAGAACAATAGTTTTCTGAATTGAATGACTTTAAAAATATCCTTTCCTCAAAATTTCCAATACTTTGTTGAACTAAAAAATTTGGCAACAGCTGATCATATTCCAAACAAACAATACAAACAGTTTGGAGTGTACATCCCATCATCTCAGACATTTCACACAGTGTTAATTCTGACAGCATTTTGCTTTAGTTTTAGTCTTTTGACTAAAATGCCATATAGTTTTAGTCATATTTTAGTCATTTGAATTGTTTTAGTTTTAGTCTAGTTTTAGTCGACTAAAAATACAGTAGATTTATTCGACTAAAATCTACTGAGTTTGGTTAAACTGTAATGCATTAATTAAGCATTTACTGTAAGTATCACGCAACTGTTACTTGAATACATGACTAAACTGACAGTTTGACAATTGTGTGTGTTTTTGACAATTCAAGTGCAAAAAGACAAAATAGAGCTCAATTCTGTGCTCATCAGGGCCTAACACATACTATTTATGGCTCTAGTTAACTATAATAATCCTGATAGTAAAATCTATATATTAAATAATATGTCAAAAAATGTCCTTAGTCTTTCCTTCCTATGATTGGAATCCCCGAAACATCAGTTCTGACTGGGAATTTGGTCAGTGTATCATCTGATCATTCATTTTTTGATTTAATATTGATAGTAGAAAAACGAGAAAACGGCGCCTATTTTCGTTTTTTCATTTGTTCAAAAAAAGGAGAAAACCAGAATTCAGCTTAATTTTTCGTTTTTCGTTCAGGTATAGAAAAATGAATAAACAGCTTAAATATTCGATGTCTACATGTGGTGGGGAATTAAACGCCCCTTTCTGCTGATTGGTCAGCCAAAGATCAACCGTGCCTTCATCAGTACTTCTGCAGTTCCGCGCTGCAGAATAGTAGTCCTCCGCTGCCGTGTACGGATTTATAACCTTTTTATTGCAACTACATTTCCTCTTTTTCTCATCAAACAAGCAGACTAATTAATAGCTCGACGCAAGTCGTGCCGAGGCAGTCTCTAGACAAGGTTTTTTTCTGTGTAGACCAGCGGTTCTTAAAGTGATCCGCGAAATAATTTGCTATAGCCTACCGTATTTTTCAGACTGTAAAGTCACTTTTTTTTTTTTTTATCATGATACATACAGTGATTTTTTTTCCCAAAGTGACTTATATGATGCATTTAAGGCCAAATAATCTAAATGTAGACTTTTAAAAGTAGGCGCATTAAGTAGCTATCACTGTGGATTGGTTCGTGTGGTGGGGTGCAACAGAAAGATGTTCAGGGAGACCAAGACGCGCCAAAAGTGTTGCATGCTGTTGTTTTCTTTATTTTTCAAAGGAATGACATTTTGTAGTTATTTTGATTGTACTCAAAAAAGAAATGATAGAGTATTTAGTTATTTCCCCTGTTGAGGGGAAAAAAATACAAGTGAACATAAATTAATACTCAATATTAATTAAATAAACTGCTTTAAAATGACTGCTGCATATTTCCTGTGCACTGCAATACTGGTCTGTGCTTGACTGTAGTCCCGTGTGTCTGCTTACTGATTTAACCCATCACAGTGTATTGTAACTGTGTGAATTAAAATAAAAAAAAAAGTTGAGCCAACTTAAAATTTAAGGCAACAAACTTCAGCAGATTTTTGAGTTTTCTCAACTTATTGTTTTAAGTTTATACAACAAAAATTTGAGAATCTCCCACAAAAACAAGTTGAGCAAACTCAAAAATCTGCTGCTGGTAAAAAATGTTTTAAGTTCGCTCAACTTTTTTTTTTTTTTTTTTTTTACAGTGGGCAACTCACCTGTTCTAAAGGCTAGCTACCTTCTTTTTTCGAAACACACACACACACACACACACACACACACACAATATCCCGCGCGCACTTGCCCATTTAATGGCAGAGAATGCTCTCTTTTTTTTCTTTTCTTTTTGAAGCGGATGCAAATCTTTCGTAAAATAACTTGTGGTGTATATTCCAAGCGTTCTGAGGGTATATCATATGGGTTTGGTGAGAAACAACCAAAATGGCAAGTTTTTACTTTTCTTAAAATCTCACATTCCTATGTGCGAGTGGGCAGCAGCTCGCGCCGCGCACGAGCGCATATTTTGAGATACAAATTCTAATCAACTTTAATAAAATACAAGACTACATTATAAAACTCAGGAGAGTATGTATTTTAATATCTCTGTTCTCCGGTTGTCAGTCATAATGACAGTTTCTTGCGTGAACGTTATAGGCCTATTATAGCCAATTGTATTCTTTCCTTTTCGTATTAGTGTTTAAAATATTTATTTTGAAATGAATTAAGTAATTATTTAATTAATTAAACAAACAATTAAGCAGGGTAGGGTATAACAGCTGTCATATCATACCCAGCCATGCCCAGCTGATCCAAAGAATAGAATTTATATCTACACAGAAGCAAGCCCAGTCTAGACAACCAAGAACGAATACGTTTGTTGGGAAGCTTTCAGGTCATTACCATTAAAGAGAAGTGATGAGAGTTCACATGATCCATCTGGCATGTAAACAAAAGTTTTGTATAGGTTTATAAATAGATTTATAAAACTTTTTGGAATGGCATTTATAACCAATTGTTTACGTTCAGTAGCTATTTAGAACACAAGTCACTGAAGGATAACAAACTTCTCATTCAATAAATGAACTAGCCTAACCAAACACCCCTTTCAAGCCAACCAAGAGTACATAGACATATAGCATAAATAGCCTAAATAGCCTGTTGTTCTATATTGGGGTTCTGTGTGGAATGAAGGTGTGATTATATAATCTTTTCCAATACAGAAATTGGTGTCTTTTCGTTTTGTTTTTTCTATCTTTTCTTATCTGTGCTTCTCATCCACTCTGCAGCTTCACACTGATTTAACTCTGCACAGCCAAATAAAACAGGCTTGGTGCTGATTAAAATTTCTGAAATAAATATTTCTGTAAAACGCTTAGTTTGCACAGAAGAAAACCCGATCTAGGACCTGCCCCGTACAGTTTAAGAATCGGTATACTGATACAGCAGCGGAGGACTATTATTTTCTTGAATGGAACAGAGGAAAGACTGATGACGTCACGGGTTCAGATTTGGTTGACCAATCGGCAGAAAGGGGCGTCTCATGACCGCCCACAAGGGGAAAACGAATTTTGAAGTCGTTTATCCGTTTTCTACCCGTGAACCAAAAAATGAGAATTGAGCCAAAATCTTGTTTTTGCGCTTCTCTGAACAAACGAAAAAACGATAATAGGCGCCGTTTTCTCGTTTTTCTACTATCAATATTAAATCAAAAAACGAATGATCAGATGATACACGGACCGAATTTTCATCACATTTTTATTTGTCGACAAAAATAGCATCGATGTAGATTACTACAGAACTACAAGTTTTTTTTTTGTTGATACCATTCTCTTGTTTCAAAATACATACTCTTTAATGTTAATCATACACCCAATTCAAGTTTCGTCCCATATATTCAAACTTTCATTCCATATATTCAAGTTTCATTCAATATATTCAAGTTTCATTCCATATATTCAAACTTTCATTCAATATATTCAAGTTTCATTCAATATATTCAAACTTTCATTCAATATATTCAAACTTTCATTCAATATATTCAAACTTTCATTCAGTATATTCAAGTTTCATTCCATATATTCAAACTTTCATTCAATATATTCAAGTTTCATTCCATATATTCAAAGTTTCATTCCATATATTCAAGTTTCATTCTATATATTCAAACTTTCATTCAATATATTCAAACTTTCATTCAATATATTCAAGTTTCATTCCATATATTCAAGTTTCATTCCATATATTCAAACTTTCATTCAATATATTCAAATTTTATTCCATATATTCATAGTTTCATTCCATATATTCAATCATCATATTATAAATATCATAATTTCCTGAACGGCATGCCATAATATATATATACATACACACACACACACACACACACACACACACATACATACATACATACATATATATATATATTTACAGTGCCGTGAAAAGTTTTTTTTTGCCAAACCTGATGAATCAAGAAATCACTTAAATAGAAGCTGTCTTCACAAAGTGAAGACATCATGCCGTAATCTAAAGGAATTCAAGAAAAGATGAGAAACAAAATAGTTGACATGTATCAGTCTGAAAAGGGTTATAACGCCATTTCTAAGGCTTTGAGACTCCGGTGAACCATGGTCAGAGCCATTATCCACAAATGGAGAAAACTTGGAACAGTGGTGAACCTTCCCAGAAGTGGCTGGCCCTCAAAAGTACTCCAAGAGTGCAACAGTGACTCATCCAGGAGGTCATAAAAGAACCTAGAACAACATCTAAAGAACTGCAGGCCTCACTTGCCTCAATTAAGGTCAGTGTTCATGATTCAACAAAAAGAAAGAGACTGGGCAAAAATGACCTCCATTGGAGAGGTCCAAGGCAAAAGCCACTGCTGACCAAAAAGAACACAAAGGTTCATCTCAAATTTGCCCCAAAAAATATATATCTTTATTATCCCAAGACTTTTGGGATAATATTCTGTGGACTGATGAGACAAAAGTTGAGCTTTTTGGAAGGTGTGTGTTCCGTTACATCTGGCATAAAACCAACACAGCATTCATAAAAATAACATCATACCAACAATCAAACATAGTGGTGGTAGACCATCAAACATGTGATGGTCTGAGGCTGCTTTGCAGCTTCAGGACCTGGACGACTTGCCATAACTGATGGAACCATGAATTCTGCACTCTGTCAGAAATCCTGAAATCCTGTCCGGCAGTCAGTTTGTGACCTCAAGCTCAAACGCACTTGGGTTACGCAGCAGGAAAATGATCCAAACACACCAGCAAGTCCACCTCTGAATGGCTCAAGAAAAACAAATTTAAGGTTTTGGTGTGGCCAAATCAAAGTCCAGAATCCAACTGAGATGCTGTGGCATGACCGTAAACAGACAATTCATGCTCGAAAACCCTCCAATGTGGATGAATTAAAACAATTCTGCAAAGAAGAGTGGGCCAAAATTCCTCCACTACGATGTGAAAGACTCATTGCCAGTTATCGCAAACGCTTGATTGCAGTTGTTGCTGCAAATGTTGGCACAACCAGTTATTAGGTTTAGGGGGCAATTACTTTTTCATGTAGTGCCAGGCAGGTTTGGACAGCTTTTTTCACGTAATAAATGAGATAATAATTTCAAAATTGTATTTTGTATTTACTCAGGTTATCTTTGTGTAATATTAAAATTAGTTTGATGATCTGAATCATTCAAGTGTGACAAATATGGAAAAAAATATATTAAAAAATATAAAAAAAACCCAAAAAATTTTCACATCA